>JAZKLR010000123.1:0-2739072 GCA_037103525.1 Ganaspis brasiliensis
AAACACTCAATAACAGTTGAGAGAAATAATTGAAAAAATCATAGAGTATATGTTTTAAAAAAAAATAATAATTACAAAATTACTTAAAATATGTTAATTAAAGAGAATAATTAAAAAATTGCAGAAATAACGAAAACTGATGAAAATAATTGCAATATCGGATAAATAATTGAAATTTTTAAAAGTAATGACAAAATAATAAACATAATTATAAATTGATAAAAATCAAGAAAAATTGCAGAATTTATTTTTAAGCAAAAGAAAATAATTAAAAAATCGTTATATACATAATAACTGAAAATTTAGGAAATTAATCGCATGTGTATTATATTTTAAACTTCTTCAAAAATCGTAATAAATTTGTAAAGCATTTTTTGAAACTTTTTTTCTACACAAATGACAATTTAAAACCAGCACATAATAAAATAACAGGGACCAACTTCACTTTAGTTTTTAAAACGTGGACAGAAAAAGATGAATAAATATTAATACTAACTAACTTTACTTCAGACTTTGAAACGTGGACAGAAAAATATGAATAAATATAAATACATACTAACTACTTCAGGAGTTTACGGAGATTATTATTATTTTTATTATTGTTGTTCCTAAATTACAATTTCGCGACTAAAGAACATCAGTGAAACCTTACAACAAATAAAATAACTCTATACGAAAAATATTATTTTGCATATATAGAAAAGTTATTTTTT
Source organism: Ganaspis brasiliensis (assembly GCA_037103525.1). Classification (NCBI taxonomy): domain Eukaryota; kingdom Metazoa; phylum Arthropoda; class Insecta; order Hymenoptera; family Figitidae; genus Ganaspis; species Ganaspis brasiliensis. The sequence continues at coordinate 714 of JAZKLR010000123.1, forward strand.
AATTTGTTATTACAAACTTCAAACTCAACAATAAATATAGACAATAATTAAGAACAAATTGCCTTCTTTTTAAAGAAATTCCAATTTATTGTTACAACTTAGATTTATTGTTTCATACATATAATATTGTAAAATAAATAATCTTTATAATAATTAAGATAAGGTTGCCTTTTTATTAATAATATTTTAATGTTTCACAATTTAAACTTACTGTTTTATATATACAAAACTTGACAATAATTATATGTTGAAATAAACCCAAAGGAGTTAAAAAATTCTTTTTTCATGAAGACCTTGTTTTCGCATCCAAGTTGATCCTTCGTAAAATCTAGGATCTCCGATTCTTAGCGAGGATCTTTTGTAAAAGTAGTAGTACAAAACAGCAACTAAAAAATTATATTTTAATTTTAAAAATCTGTGAATATAATCCGAATGAGTCATAATATCTATTTGATCAAAATTTACATACATTATCGAAAAAATTACCGGTCAAAATCGTGTGACCATTCTTTTAATTATGAACGAAAAACATCTTAAAAAAACATAAAAAATGTATTTTACCCGTTTTCTTATTTTTGCATTCATTCATAAATTTTAAAATATTTTTTGCAAATTTCTGATTCTTTCATACTTTGTTAGATTCTTTTTAAAAACTTTTATTTTCTTGTTTTTCATACTTTTCTTTATGGTCTTTTTATTCTTTGTTCTTTCTTTTTTTGCATTTTTGAGTAGTTTTAATTATTAACATTTTTTTAATTTTATCATTTTTTCTTATACAATATTATCGTGTGGATTCTTGATGTTTTCCGTTTAAGTTAAAACAATAAAAATTTTCTGTTAAATAAAATTTATTTAAAATAAATATTCGGATAAATGCTATTTATTCGATTTTACGAGTTTAGGTAAAACGAACATAAATATCAATTTAAATTTAGAAAGTGTTCGTACATTTTTAAAAAATAAAGAATATTATAATGAAATAAATTTTCTGATTTTAATTTTAAGAATAATCTTACCGGCTTTATGAATCAAGTACAAACTATGAAAACCATTTGTCCAATAATGTTCAAAAGGATTTGGCCAGTGTAATGTCATGTGCCAACAATGAAGTCCAATGCTTAAAATCACGTAAATTACACTTAATACAAGTGTCATACGAAATTTCGTATAAAGTAGTTGTATCAAACCAACCTATAATAGAAAATCAAAAAAAGAAATTAAATAAATCTAAAATTTTTATAAATAACATGTAAATTTAAAAATAAATAAAAATAAAATTTTGCATAGGATTTTTTGATTATATTAAAAATATAAATTCAATTTTTAAAACAATGCATTTAATTTATTTTATAAACAAAAAATGGAATTATTTACCTGAAAAATATAAGTTGAGAAGAAGCTTGCTAGGAGAATAGTTAAAGCAACTATTAAACAAAAATCTTGTATTCTGAAAAAACATAAGAATCTAAGTTTTAATTTCACTAAAAAAAATTAACAAATTAAAAAATTTTTTAATTTCATCAATTAATTTATATAGCTAATGATAATTATAAATTATTATAATATATAATAGACAAAGAATTATTAACATATTAAATGTTATTACATTATTAATAATTTTAATATTAATTAGGTAATGATGATTTTATTATTATTATATTAATAATATTAATTTAATATAATATTTTATATTATATTATATATTATATATTATATATATATATATATATTATATATTATTATTATTATTTTATTATTATTATTATTATTATTATTATTATTATATATTATTATTATATATATATATATATATATATATATATATATATTATATATTATACAAATATAATATAATATTTAAATTATTATTATATAATATATTATTAATTATGATTTTATAAAAGAACTAAAAATGTTATTACATTATTAATAATTTTAATATTAATTAGGTAATATTATGATTTTATAAAAGAACTAAAAAAATTAATACAAAATTTAATAATAATAATAATTAATACAATATATAATGGAAAATTAGATAATATTACAATAAATTCAATAACAATTTTATAACAAATTTATATAACATTATTATAACATTATTAATAAGCATTATTAAAATTTTACAAAATTTTAAAACATTTGTTGTTAATAAATTTTCATTATCATTATTAAATCGTATTTGATAGTGAAAAGCTAATAAATGTTTTTATTGTTAAAATCTTCTACTTTGTGTAAACATTTTTTTTGTCTTTCGTTTTTTTTTTGTTACTCTTTATGTATATTTAAATATTTTTTTTAATTTTCTCATTACATTTATTATATAAATGTTTATTATATAAATATATGGATATAATATTCAATAAAATAATAACATTAGAAATTCTGAAAATAATCTTATAGTTTACTAAAGTTAAAATCAACAATTTAATAACTTACAATTTTAATAAATTTTATAACAATATTGTTTTATCTAAATCACAACAGTAAATAATAAATAAAGATTTATACTTACACGTAAAGTACAAGTAAATCAATTGGTCGAGCTCTAGAAAAACTAGAGAAAGAATTAATACATATATCAAAAATTAACAAAACATATTGCACAAACAATATAACAGAGAATTTTCTCTGTGTTAAAATATTCATTTAAGCGACAATTCATCCACTTAGGTTAAATAACTGTTTTTAATTCTTGTTTCTAGTAAACTAAACGTTGCCATAGCAACTAAAAACATATCACTCAACTCTGTCATTTTAAAACCAAAATATTATTTGTTTTGAGCAATTAGTTAAGAAAGAAATAATCAAATAAAATTACATTTTCAAAAACACATTTTAAAAATTTTAATAATTTTCAATTTGATTTTTTTTTATTTAAAAACATTTATTTTTTAAATTTGATTTTACTCGCGCTGCTGAAATTGACCAATCATCGATCTTCCTCTATTCGATTAATTTCGATATGGAATATCGACTATAGAATTTTGTTTTCCTTTCTCTCTTTATTTTAGTATTTTTAAACAAATTTCCCTGTGGAAATCAAACTAGATTCGAAATAGTACCATCTAAAGATTTTATTAATTTCTAAATCGTTTTATAATAAGATAAACAATTTTATTTAAACAAAACAAAAATCGAGTTTCAAGATTCGCGCCTATAACACCAACCAATCGCGAGTCTCCCTCTGTCGGTAACTATCGATACCCCAGAAATCGATTATTTCGGCCATTTTCGTGTTTTCTACGTTTCAGCGTGTTTTTCTTTCACGTTTTCCTATCAAAATGAAGTAAGTCAGCGTCTCAATATCCAAATAAAATCCATTAAAATCTTTTAAATCGACGGTGCTTTTCAAGAAAATGATATTCAATCGAAATTATAAGCCAACAGGAATTAATTTTCTTTTCATATTTTCAGGATCGGTCTTTGTGCGTACAGTGGATATAAAATTTATCCAGGCCATGGAAAAACCATGGTTAAAGTTGACGGAAAGGTATGAAAAGTTGTTTTAAAAACAGATTAATATTTATTGCTTGTGCTGAAGTTGAAAAAACTTGTACAGGATTTTTTGTTTTTGTTTTATAAACAATGAAATTCTACCGACTTTACAACATAACCTCTCTTTCATATTACAGTCGTTTACTTTCCTCAACTCAAAATGTGAATCCGCACATCTTATGAAGAGGAATCCCAGGAAAGTAACATGGACCGTTTTATACAGGTAAGCACCTTTATATTTTTGTATTTTAGTCGAAAAGTATTGAAATTTCGAAACATAACCTCAGCTGTCATTTGTATAAATAAATGCGTTTTTTAGCTTAATGAAAGATAAAAAACCTAATGTTTAAATTAATGGAAATTTGATTTTAAGCCATTGGGAATAAATTTAATTTTTCGTGTTTGGATTTTTAACAATTGTAAAATTGTGTTGATAATGAGTATAAAATGATTGAAATTTCTGTTTAAAAAGTTGCTTTTTGAATTAATATTAATTCTAGTTGGTCTAGGATTTTATTTTTTTGAATTTTTGATAATTTATTTTAACGAAATGTTGTGTTTCTAAGGAAATATTTTCATAACTAGTTTTTGGAGCAGAAAAAATGAAAAGAGCTTTTTGGATTGTACTCTTATTTTAGGTCAAATTGAAATTTAGAAAAAGATTTTTTTATGTTGTTCAAACACAATTATCTATTTTACTTCTATTTTTCAATTGGTCCCTTAAAATTCCCTATTTTGGAATTTTTTTCTACAATATCTCTTTTTACGAAAACTGGGAATTTGTAAAAACCTTTATAAAACTTTAGATGTCCCATACTTTAATTTATTCAAAGTTTTAAATTACAATTATTTCAAAATTTAACAGTTAACATCCAAAAATTAATTATTTTGTGATTCATTTTAACTTAATTTAAATCTACCGTAAATTTTTAAAATTATCTAACCTTATTATAAATATATAAATTTTGTTTTTGATTTTTTTTCTTGAATTTTTTATGTAATTAAAAATCATGTTTCTTGGAAATTTTAACCATATATTATTTTATCTAAAAATTAAATTTTTTTCCTATAATTTCTTATTTCTGAAAAAACAGTTTCGGTATTTTATTATTATTATATTTCTTTTGTAGATTTATATACTTTTTTAATGTTAATCACCTTTTGAAGATTTTCCTTTTATTCGCTTTCAATATTTTTTTGTGTAATTTCTTCTTTTTACTCATGTATTTCAGGTTATTTTATACAATTTTGGTATTATAACATTTCGAAAAATTTATTAATATTTTTATTAATTTTCTTATATAATTTGATAACAATTTTTGTTAAAATTGTTTAAAAATTTGTTTCTTTTATTTTTCGAATTTATTTTTATATTCCTTTTTAAATTTTCTCCAACTTGTGAATAATTTTCTAAATTTTTTCATTTTTAAAGAAATTTTTCATTTTCTTTATATAATTTTTTTTTCTTGTTTTATTCTTACTATTTTTAATTTTGTAGTTCATTTTTCACTATTTTTTTCTCATTTTCTCATAGTTTTTCAAACTTTTTTTTTTAAGATTTTCTCCCATTTTTCAATATTTTGCCTTGTTTGTTTTTCTCTTTCTTTATTTTATCTCTTTAAATAATATTCGATTTTAATTTATTACTAATCCAGTCGTAAATTTATCAAAATTTCAATCTATTCAAATTTTATTACATTCAAATTTCAGTCGATTCAAATTCTCATTTTTTTGAGAATTGTTTAGCTTTTAAGAAATAAGATAAATAAAATATTTTATCATAAAAGTTAATAATTTAATAATATAAGAAATATCGCAACTCTTTTTAAATTTGAACTAAAAAATGTTTTTATCTTACAAATTAATTATATATAATTTTTTTATCTTTAATTTATTAACTTTTTAAAGTATCATAAAAGTCTTCTATTTTTGTATATTCAGTCTCCTATTTCCCCTAAAATTTCTTAAGTTTTTAAAAAAATCTAATATATATATATCCTCAGACGAGATTAAACTTTTCGTGAATCATTAATTAAAAAAATGGAACAAGGAAGTAATTTAGATTCAAAATAAAGAAGCTAATATGAAAGATTTTTTTTTTTTTTGTAAAAGCAATCAACGTAATCTTGAATTCACAATAATCTTAGTAAAATGTAACGTAAGTTTCGAGTAGATTGCATTCTAAGAAAATAGGATTAAACTTTCCGTGAATTACTAATGCAAAAACGATTTTATTTCAGGCGCAAGCACAAGAAAGGACAGGAAGAAGAGCAGACCAAAAAGAGGACACGTCGCACCCAAAAGTTCCAAAGAGCTATTGTTGGTGCTTCGCTAACGGACATTTTAGCGAAACGTAATATGAAGCCTGAAATTAGGAAAGCTCAGAGAGATCAAGCTATCAAGTAAGTTATCGTTATGACTGACATGAGATTACTGTTTAAAATTGCAAGTAACAGTTCCTTCCCATTTTCACCTAAATCCTTTATTTTCTCCTTTTTAAAAAAAAACACCTAAACCCAAGATTTTTTCTCCCCTTTTCCACTTATTTTTCCTTTTGTTTTTAAAGAATTCACCTAAAACACGTATATAAAATCAAGATTTTTTTCCTCTATGACCTTTCTTTTTCAATAATAATATTAAAAACAGTCAATTTACTGACTTTTGTCTGTTGGCTGTTGAGACCATATTTTTTAAAAATCTAGTTTTAAAGTATGTATGTGAAACTTCAACATTTTCTGCATTTAGTAAGCATATTATTGTTGTATAATAAAAATTTTAAATTTCAGTTCCATAATTCTAATTTAAATGCATATTAATTGATGCAAAATAATGAAATAATATTAATTATTTTCCATATTCACAATATTATAATAAATTAAAGAATAAATTTCCTTTTCTTAATTCTTACAATATTTCTAAGAGATTTCACTTTTTCGAAACTGTTTAAGTTTTATCTTATAAATTCTTATTTTTACAAAATTTTAAGATTTTTTCTCTTTTCACTTTTGATATTTTTTTGTATTTGTCTTTTTATTTTATGATTTTCTTTAATTTTCTTCTTTTTATGCAAATTATTTAATGTTATTTTACACAATTTTGTTATAACATTCACTAAACTTTTTATTTCGTTGGTTTTTTTCATACTTTTCATATTTTTAAAAATAAAGACGCTCATTTTTTTTGTAAATTTATTAAATTTGTATTCACATCTTGTCTTTTTTTTTGCAAACTTATTCTTTCATAAAATTTTTACATTTTCGTTATTTTTCTAAATTTTTTGTTAGACTTGCTTTAAGTGTAATATTATAAAAATGTTTTTTGGTTTAATTTGCCTAAACTTTTTTATTTTTAAAGGATTTTTAAATTTCTTTCGTGGAGTTTTTATTTATGTTGATACATAACTACATTTTTTATTTTATTTTTATTAAATCTAATTTTTTAGTAGATTTCTAACTAAATTTGATTGTTTTTTGTACTTTATACATTTTTTTACAGTTGTTAGATTAAGGAAAAAAACATTTCTTCATTTTCTTCCTTTTTATTTAATTTTCTTGATGTTTCACTATTTTTATAGTCCTTTCTTGTGTTTTAATTAATTCTTTAATTTTTGTCATAATTTTTCCATTTCTTAAATACATTTTTCCTTCTTTGAAATTGTTTAGTTTTTATCTTATAGTTACCAATTTTTGAAAACATTCATTCGATGCTTTTATCTACATTTTTTAAATTTCTTAATCTTGTACTAAATATTCTCATTTTAACATCGTTTTTCTGTTTCATAAAATTTCTTTAATTTAATTTTTTTTTAAATTTTCCAAAATTTTACTCATTTTTTTTTTCCTCAATTTGTAAAATAATTTACTAATTTTTCTAATTTTAAAATTTTGTTCTCTTTAGTAATATATTTTAACGTTTTTATTAATTATCTTCTTATTTACTTTTTTTATTTAAAAAAAATGTCCGTAAATAGTTTAATTTTTTGAAAAATGTTTCTACTTTCTTATAATTGCATTGAATTTTTTTCGTGAAACAAAAATATTTACCAATTAAATTGTTTATTTAGACAGCTGTTCCTCTTACAAGTATTTTAATTTCTTGTTAGATTTCAGAATGTCTTAGAGTAAATGTTAGGGCTGCTTCACCCAGAATTGTGGCTATATTGCAATCACGCTGTCTGGCTTTGCGGGTCCAAACAAATTTAAATAACAAAAGTTTTTAAATTTTCGATTTTTCTTATACAGAAAATGAATACTCAAAAATTTTTGTTTTGATATTAATGAGAATCAGGGCTGTTATTGATTTAAATCATTGGGGCATTTGCATTAAAATTATGATTTAAATCAAAAAGAACTTGACAATTATACGGATATCGAATACTGTATGTAAAAAATCGCAAAACATAAAAAAACAGAAATTTCTGGATAAATCTTGAATTATCTTATTTCAAATTTTTGTTATTAAGATAGCAAAAAATAGTATTAAATTTTTATATCTTTAAGTCATAATAATTTAAATAAATTCCAAACGTCAATTAATTCATATTCCAATTTATTCAAACTTTTAAATTTCAATTGATTCAATCTTAAATGCATATTAATTAATGCATAAGAATTAAATAATATTAATTATTTTCCATATTCGCAATAATTCCTTTTTTTAATTCTTACAAGATTTCTAAGAGATTTCACTTTTTCGATACTGTTTAATTTTTATCTTATAGTTTCTTATTTTTACAAAATTTTTAAATTTTTTCTCCTACTTTCGATATTTTTTCTTTGTATTTGTCTTTTTATTTTATGGTTTTTTTTAAATTTTCTTCTTTTTATGCAAATTAATTAATATTATTTTACACAATTTTGTCATTATAACATTCACATTTTTATTTTGTTGCTTTTCTTAATTATTTCCATATTTTAAAAAATAAATACCCTCATGTTTTTGTAAATTTATTCTATTTGTCTTTACATCTTGTATATTTTTGCAAGCTTATTTATTCTTTCATAAAATTTTTAGATTTTCCTTAATTTTTTAAATTTATTCTTGAACTTGTTTAAATATTTTTGTTTCAAGTTTGCTAAACTTTTTTATTTTTAAATGATTTTTAAATTCCTTTTGTGGAGTTTTTATTTATCTTTATGTACATTTTTTATTTTATTTTTATTAATTCTAATTTTTTAGTAGATTCTTACCAAAATTTTTTTTTTTATATTTTCTTTCTTTCTATTTATTTATTTTTCTTGTTGTTTCATAATTTTTAAAGTCCTCCCTTGCATTTTAATAATTTTTTTTATTTATTAGAAACATTTTTCCTTCTCTAAAATTGTTTAGCTTTTATCTCATAATTAGTATTTTTGACAACATTTATTAGATTCTTTTATATACATTTCTTAAATTTCCCAATTTTCTACTTTTATGAAAACTTTAATTATTTTATTTTATATAATAAGTAAATTTAATCTTGTACTAAACATTCTCAGTTTAACATCGTGTTTCTATTTTATAAATTTTTTTTCTCTTAAAATTTTTCAAAATTGTATTTATTCTTTTTTTTCAATTTGTAATATAATTCTCTAATTTTTTTAATTATATTCTTACTTATTTTCTTAATTTAAAAAAAAAATATCCGACAGTTTAATTTTTTGAAAAGAGTTTCTACTTTTTTATGTATTTTTATGTCAATGTTTCATTCTTGTGTATTTTTTTTTAAATTTCTCTTATTAAATTTTTTTTTCTTTTTTTCTTCAATTTGTAAAATAATTCTTTAATTTTTCTAATTTAAACATGTTTTCTTTTTAGTAATACATTTTAACGTTTTTTTAATTATATTCTTATTTATTTTTTTAATTAAAAAAAAATATCCGACAGTTTAATTTTTTGAAAAGAGTTTCTACTTTTTTATGTATTTTTATGTGAATATTTCATTCTTGTGTGTTTTTTTATTATATTTCTTTAATAATTTCCATGGCTTTTTTTTATTTGAAAGAATTCTCTTATTCTTTAAAAGACTGTTTTCTTATCTTTTCACGTTTTTATGTTCTTTTTTTTAAAAATTCATTATTTTCTAATTGCTTTTACCTACTTCTCCTAATTTTGCAATGATATGAATTTGAAGATATATTTTTTTAAATCTTCTCATTTATTCTACATAATTTTTTTTTTTATTTTGATTAAATGTTTTATTCTTTATTATTTCTTACTAAATGTTCTCAGTTTAAAAAATAAACTACTTAGAAATGAACATTTGATAATTTTATATATTTTATATATGATTTTATATATGTGACGCTCCGCGAGAGAAGGGACCTATCGCGGAAAAAATCAATTTTCATTTTTTGGTGCTAAAAGATAGTTTTTGAGTTGTTCTTTCATTTCCATGTTTCAAAAAAAAATATTTATTAAATACACTTTTTGTTATAATGCTTCAAACCTAGGCGTGCTAAGTGTATCGCATTTTTTGGATTTTCTTTGAAAGACCGTCTCTTGAAATTGGCTTTTATTGATTTCATTTTTTTTATGGTAATTGATAGTTTTTGAGTTGCTTTTTCAGGTCCAAAAATTAAAATTTAATTCCTGCAATTAGTTTTATTGTTATGAAGATTCAAACAAAGATATGTTAAGCGTCTCGATTTTTCTTCCTTCTCTTTGCCTGTCCGTCCTTTAAAGTTTGCTTTCTCAGCGATAGGTCCCTTCTCTCGCGGAGCGTCACATATTTACAAAGAAATAGGATTTTCTTGATTTTTTAAACAAAATCATGATTTTTATCAGCCCTGATTTTAATTGCATTTAATGTTTTACTGAAACAAAAAACTTTCCCAATTGGTTAAAACAAAAAGATTATTTAGACAGCTGTTCCTCTTACAAGTATTTTGATTTCTTGTTAGATTTCAGAATGTCTTAGAGTAAATGTTAGGGCTGCTTCACCCAGAATTGTGGCTATATTGCAATCACGCTGTCTGGCTTTGCGGGTCCAAACAAATTTAAATAACAAAAGTTTCTGAATCTTCGATTTTTCTTATATAGAAAGGAAATACTTAAAATTGTTTGTTCTGACATTAATTAGAATTTAATTTATCATTGTATTAATAAATGTGTGTGTTTTTTAGGGCCGCTAAGGAACAGAAGAAAGCTACGAAGGCCACGAAAAAGGCTGCGGCTCCAGCAAAGGCAAAGGCTTTGCCAAAACAAAAAGCTGCAAAGGTTCAACAAAAAAGTGCCCCACGCGTTGGAGGTAAACGATAAACTTTTTTGTAGGAGAAAATAAAAAAAAATCAAGTGTTTCGTCGCTTATTTCGTCTTTTTATTATTCATTCCTGTTTGTTGGTTTTTACAATTTTTAAGACTTTTTTTAAATCACATCAAGATTGTAAAAAGTATTCCGTTTTAATATATAGTAAATAAACTTTTACTAAGTTAAATCGTTTTAAAAACTGTATTAGTCGATAAGTATAATAAATGCAGTTTATTTAATCAAGGCATTAATTTTAAAGAATGATTGAAATGAAAGATCGGGAATATTCTTGACATTTTGATAATAAAATAATGAATTTATTCGCAAATTGATTGACAATAATTTATTTTGCTTTTATGTAAACTTTAATGAATTTGGAAGATTTTACTTATTTATCAATAAATTAACTTTACCTGCTAGTTTATTACATAGAATTTTTCTGATAGGAAAGTTTGTAAATTGAATTTTGCGACTACATTCTTTTTGAACTTTTCTCACTTTTGAAAGATTTTTCTTTTTGTAGATTCGCACTTTTAACGATTTAAATTAATTCTAACTTCATACAACTTACAATTGAATCGATGTTAAATTTATCTAAATTTTAATAAATTAAAGTTTTTAGTACTTTACCTAAATTAAAATCAATTCTAATTGACTCAAATAATCAAACTTTAATTATTCAAATCTTTTTTATATATATTTATATATTTTTTTTTAAGAAATTACGAGAATTTGTATGTGAGTCTTGAAAATTTCAACCTTGTATTCGTCAATAACATAAAAAATTGAATTTGAAATAGTCAAAATGCGATCTAAAAATATTGGACAGAAAGAATGTCACAAATAGTATTTAATATTTAATAAATCCAAGGAATTTTAATTAAAATAAATGCTAAACGCCAATTAAATCAAACATTAAAAAATAAAGATGTAAGGGTTGTTTGGATCTTGCACTAAACCAAATTTTAATTTATTCAAGCTTAAGGTTAAATTTCAATAGTCAAAAATTAATTCTATTGGATTGTATTTTATTTCATTTCAAATATTTACAACTTTTCCTAATTTTCTAACTTTATCATTAATTTTTTCCTTCTATCAAATTTTTTTTTCGAGTTATAGATTTTTTGTAATTTTCATCTTTTTACGCAAATTATTCCATTTTATTTTATACAATTTTGTCGTTTAAACGATTAGAAGAATTTATTTAATTTCATAATTTGGTGGGAAATACAATTTTTGCTTCAATTTTGTGATTTTCTTTATATTTTGTGTATTTTTCATAACTTTACTTTTTCAAAAATTTCTAGATTTTATAAGTAAAAAAAAAATTATTTTTAGAATTGTTTGAAAAATATATATAATATTTTAAAGAAATTTCTCTTTTTTAAGAGTTGTTTTCAATTTATTTTTAAATTTCCTTCATTGTGGGAATAACTTGCTAAAAATTCTTATTTTGACAGGAATTTTTTGTTCTTTTTCATAAATTAAAATTTTTTTTTTAATTTTATTTTTTACTTTATTTTACACTATTTTTATATTTTTTATAGTTTACAATTTTTTCATAGCTTATTAAACAAAGTGTTAAATAAATTTTTTCTATTCTTTAAAACTTCTTGACTTCGTCTTAAATTTCTTTAATTTTCCTTCAATTTATTCGTTCTTTCATAATTTTATTATGTAATCATTTTTTCAACTTTTAATAATTTCGTTAATTTTTATTTTATAATTTCTAATTTTTTTAAAATATTTACCTATTTATTATATTTTTCTGTTTTCTTTTATAATTTGTATAATTTTAAAAAACTTTTCTTCTTTCTTTGTTTCTATTTTATGTAAATTTGATTTTATAATGCGGTCTAAATAATGATTATTATTTAGTGTGTCTAAATTGTTTTAACAAATTTAATTATTTGTATTTATTTCTTTGTTACATATACGGACATTGTATTGGGCTTTTTTGCCCGTAAATATGTTCTAAATGAAATCAATAAATAATACATTTCTAATTTAAACATCATTTTTCTATTTTTTAGAAATGTTTTTTTTCTAAAAAATAGTTAATTTCTCAATTTTAAAAGAAATCTATTTATTGCGCCTGTATACTTAATTTTTAACACAAATTCTAATATTTTTTTTTATTAGTCAAATATTAACATTTATTTCATGGATTATCTTATTTATTTTTTAATTGGACAAAAAAAATCCGTAGGTAAATATTTAAATTTTTTGAGAAATTTGTCTTTATTATTTTGTAGTTTTAATTCTTAAATTTAAAAATTTTACCATATTCGTATAAAATCATTATTTTAATATTTTTTTTCTAAAACTTTCTAATATTTTAAGACATTATGTTTTCATATTTCTAAATTTTTCTCTAATTTTGTTAATAATTTCCTTCACTTTTGTATGTTGTTAATTAAAAAGAAATTTTTTGCTTTATCTTTCGTTTTTAAGTTTCCAATATTAAACTAGATTATTCTAAACTTTCTTATTTTTGCGTTCATTGTAATGTTTTTAATAGTATTTTGTTAGTTTATGATGAAGATAATGTGAACCGCAATGCGGCAATCTAATCAAAAACTTTTAATTACGATTTTTTAGATTCTGATTTATATATCTTGTATTTACCATGTATTACTATTGTATATATAAGAACTATTTCGCTCGCATTTATAGACTAAATAAATTTTATCGTTTTTTCATAATTTCTTAGATTTTTTTATTGTTTATTAAATAACGTTCTCACTTTTTTTTATTTATTCGGTACTTTTGACTTTTTCTGTAATTTTATCTTTATATTCTTTTGTTGGTTTTTTTAATATTATTTCGGATGTTTTTAAAAAAAATCATTTATTTTTGTTATTAGATTTTTTCGAATTTTCTTAAATTTTTAGTAAAATACAAAAATAATAGACATTTTAAAATTAAATTAAGGCACTTTATTCAAACTAGATTTTATATAAACAGATAAAGCCTAGTGAGGTATTCATATTCTGAGTAAAATGATTTTTTTTCAGCTCGTTTGTTTTGTCTCTGATTTTTTGGTCAAATGTAAAGTTACTTTTTCTGCATTTTGTTCATTTCTTTTTTGAGAATGGATAATTTTGTCAAGGCCGTATCTCTCCATGCGCGTCTTTCTTGAAGTTTATCAAGCGGACAGATAGTAGTTAATTCCTCACTAATTTTCTTTGCCATTTCTCCCTCAAATTTGGGAACTGGTCCAAAAGACATACTCACATTGTAAATTCCTTTTGCGTAACTTTCGCAGTATTTTTTCATTCCTGTAAAAAATTAATTTTAAGAATTATTTAGCGAATAAACTGAAAAATAACTGCACATTTTTAATTTCTTTGAAAATGGTCGAAAATGATAAATATATTTTTAACCATTTTTTATTAAATTGACAGTAGGAAAAGGCAGATTCAGTTTTAGAGTTTTGAAGAATTTTAAAATGATATTTTATTATTAATTAAAATTTTGTCACCTTCTGCATTAAGATGAGCAGTTTCCAAAGCTCCAAGAAAAGCATAACGCATTCCAAGACCTTCACTCATGACTGTGTCGACGTCTTTCACGTCCAGAATCCCGTCAGCGACTAAACGCCAGACTTCGTTTAAAATTGCGTACCTAATATTTTAAAATTCATTTTAGAGTTTTTCACGTAATTTACGATAAATATATTTTTTTTAAACAATATTAACACCTAGGAAACTACATTTTTAAACAATTTTCAGCAGTAATTTACAACTTTCCATAACCCAAAATTGTCCGTCGATAAGTTTTAATATTTCTGATATAAAAAAAACTCTTTTTAAACTTCAATATGTCAACTTCAAATTTAGAGGTGTTTGTGAAGACGGTTATGAAAAATGATTTTTCAAGTCATTTTAGGCCGAATTTTTTGTACGCGAAATTTACAACATTGAATTTATTACTTTGAAAAATTTTTCTTCTAAAAGAATTTTCTTTTCAGGTAATTTTCAACTGAAATAGAATTTTACAGTAAATCTTTAAATTACAATAGGTATAACAGATTATCATTAATTTAACTTTTTTTACTTAAAATTTTATTTTTATTTAATTTTTAAATTTACAAAAATATCAATTTATTCAAATTTCAATCGCTTGGAATTTGAACTGATTAAAAATTCAAATAAATTAAATTTGAATTAATTTAAAACTTATTCATTTTTTAGAAATTCTTTTGAAATTGTTATCACTTGTTATTTTGATTTCATTGTTTATGTACTTACTTTAATTTTTAATTATTTGTATAATTTTTCAATTTCTTTCTTAATATATGTATTATTATTTTCATAATTTTTTAGTTAATTTTCTGAATTTTAAATTATTTTCAGAAAATTTTTAATATTTTCTCCAATATTATTAAATTTTGTCTTATGTATAATTTTTTTTATTTTACAATATTAAAAATACACGGCTGTACATTGCTTCAATTAGTTTATTCAGTTTTTGTTTATTTTCTAATAATGTAATACCTATTTTTTATTTATTTCAACAATTTTCTTCGATTTTCAATGATTTTCTTCAATTTTCCACTTTATTTACAATTTCTTTCGTAATTTTTAAATTAATTTCTTCAATTTTTATTATTTTCATTCAAATATCAATTATATTTTTCAACATTTTTAATTATTGCCATCTATTTTCAATTTCTTAATTATGTACTCAAATAAAATTTTTTTTTTTTCAAATTATATAAAATTTTCCTCTTGAAATGTCAATTAAAATTTACAATTTTTCAAATGATTTTAGATTTTTAGTTATTTTCTTTTAATAAAGAAAATATTGTTTAATTTTTAAAATTATTTTTCCCAAATTATTCAATTATTTTCTTCAGTTTTTATAATTTTATTTCATTTTTCAGTGCTTAATTGAACTCTTCAATTTTAAATTAATTTCTCCAATTTCAGTTATATTCTTCTATTTTTCACATTTTTGTGCTTCAAATTTCAATTATATCTTTCTAACTTGTCAATAATAAATTTTCTTTCTAATTGTTATTAATCAGTTTTTAAAATTGTATCTTTATTTCAATTATTTTGTAAAGTTTGTTATTAATTTCTTGAAATGTTACATTTATTTCTTAATTTTTAAATATGGTTTAATTTCTTTTTCAATGATTCTCTTTAATTTGCAATTATTTTCTTCTGAAAAATAATGTTTCTAATAAGTTTTCTTAAACAAAAACTGAAAAATTATTTTTGATTTAGATTTGTAATAAATTATCGAAAAAATTGAGTTAGAAAAACAGCAATTGTAATTTTTCAAAATATATTGGATTTGAAAATGAGTTTTAATTTGAAGCAGTTTTTAGAGTAATATCTGTTGGAAAAAACGGAAAAAACTTATTTGCCAAAATCTGCTACAACTGACCAAAATTTGTATTAAAAAACTAATAAAATAATTTTTTTTTTTTTTGTAAACTGATCGTTAGAAATGAAAATATTTTATACAGTTTTTCAATATACATAGAGAAAACTAAATTCAAGGAATGTATTTTTCTGGTCATTAATGGTTTGACTTATTAAAAATAAAATATATACTGTATCCTGTTAAGAGCAAATCCGTCGATTTCTCTGCTAAGAACAACCGGTGCTTGACCAATTTCGACCATTATGGCCTTAGTTTGAACAGGAATTTCCGGTCTTGTCCATGGAGCCGGTACGATTTCTACTAAAGGAACATAATACGGAGGATTTACCTAAAAATATAATTTTTTAAATTACAAAATTGAGTTCTTAAAAACTACAATTTTATTACAATTTTTACAATAAATAAGCAATCATTACTCATTCGACTTTAATAAACATTTCGAAACATTAGCTGATTAAAATTTAATAGATTATTGAATTAATTTAATTTTAATAATTAAATTTAAAAAAACTTTTATTTAATATTAACTTTGTCATTAAACCTCAATTTATTTTTTAATTTTGGACTAAAATTTTCCAAAGAAAACTGGACCCGATTTTAGAGCGTTCTGAGACCTAATTAAGAGAATAATTGACATAAATTTATATAATAAATGAATGGATGTTAAATGTTAAACGAGTCATTCGACATTATGAAGATCTTAAGGTCACATGGTTTGTGGTATCAACATTCTCCAAGATAGTACGTGGTAATCTATGATAAGAAAATTGCATAAGAAAAATTTGAAAAGTAAACAATATTTTCTTTAACAATAAGACAGTTTCTATTTTTTTTACCTATCAATAATTAAGTTTTAAAAAATGTTTTCTTTCTTAAAAGATATCGCATAAATTAGCTTCTTTAATTAATGTGTTTGTCTCGTCTTGTACAAAAAAAAAAAAAAAAAAAATAGTGATGAAAAAATCAAATATTTATTAACTCACTGGATGGGAAACGATAATTTGTCCTCGGTGTTTTAAATTTTCGCTGAAAAGTGAAGGTTTGAAGGTGGAGGTTGACGAAGACAGAATTACTTTTTCATCAACAATTTTGTCCAGTTCAGCGTAAACTTTTTTCTTGAGATCTAAATTTTCAGGGACGCATTCTTGAATAAGTTTTGCACCTTTTGCCATTTCTGACAAATTGGACGTTCCTGAGAAATAATAAAATTCTCTCAATTTTTAAACGCTTTTCAGGTTGAAAATTTTTTTTAAAAAAAGTTTGAATTACTCTTTTTTAAAAATTGAAGTAAAACTAACCCTTGATAAGATTAAATTGTTCTTGAGCTGTTAACGATCCTCGCAGAAGTTTATCCTTTTCCAATCGATTTAATTGCTGTCTAATATCTTCTAAAGCATTTTTGATTTGATCTTGAACAATGTCGTAAATTATTACTTGATATCCAGTTCCAGCAAAAAGCATTGCCCAACTGCGACCGATTAAACCGCTAAAATTGTAATTTTTAATTATTACACAAGGGAAAAAATATTTTCAAATCCAGTTTCAAGAAATAATTAATTAAAATAAAATTATAATGTAATTAATACGGAGAATAATGACATTTTCAGAAAGCAAGTTACGTTTATGAAAGAAAATATAAAAATTTTAAATATTACTTTATTAATTTTAAATAATTATTAGAAGGTATCTGAAGCATTTTTTTTATAATTAAAAAAAAAAAATTATGAATTAAACAACAAGGTTTAAACTTAAAAGATTTAAAATTTTTAATTTTGATATAATAAAATATAGTTGTTTTAATACAATTAATAAACTATTACGGACTACGATTATAAGTTTATTAATTAGTAAAGCTAAATATTATTATTATTATTATTAACTATGAATATTAATGTATCATATTCTTTTACTTATTTGTTGTTATTTAAGAAGTAATATTTTAAGAAGAAAAAACCTCAAAAATTTTTTAAAATTTTATTTGTTTAAAAATTATTTGCACTAATAAAAAAAATTCTTATATTACAAATAAGTTAGTTTTCCTTTTTCTTTTTAACCTCTAGTAATTTTCTTTTTCTAGTTATTTATCGTTTATTATTTTAGTAAAAAAGAACTGCAATTATAGATTTTGCAAGAAGCAATTTTGCAGAAAATTATCTACATAAGTTAAAGGAACAATTAGGAAAATTGTTTCTCAAATAACTGTAAGAATAATTGATTTTAATTCGAAATTTTTGAAAATTCTCATTTTCTTCATATTTTTGAAATTAGTTATTGATTTTTAATTATATAATTATTTTATATTTTAGAATTAAATTTCTAAAGGGTATTTTATTATTATTATTTTTGACAAGTTTCAACGTGATATATTTATAATAATTTCAAAATCAATTAATTAAATTCCAATCATGTAATTATTGTACTACAAATAATAAAATAACAAAATAAAAATTAATTTACACTTCTTAGAAAATCTCGAGAGAAAAACTTCTATTCTATTTTCTAAGCTTTGAAACTCATTGAAAAATATCTAAAAAATAATGACTAATAACAGTTAACGAGTACAGCCTTGAAAAAAAATAATCATATTCTCGAACTGTCAAATTAAAATTTTTCAGTGTTTAATATTTTTAAAAAAATGCTTTTATTGAAAATTTGGTTACTTGTTTTAGTTTATACATGTTAATTGTTTTTTAATTTTAATTATTGTCATTTTAAACATTTTGGATTTTGAAAATTACGAATTTAAAGCTAATTAGTTTATTAAAAATTGAATTTGTTAATAAATTGCAAATTATAATTCTTTTTTTTATTTTATATTTAATGGAAAAATTCTCTTTTTATAATTACCTTCCAATGATACCGATTTTTTCGTTTTTCGTTGCAGCCATGTTTAATGTTTTTAAATGAACACAAATTTATGGAGGGAAAGGAATTATTGTCTTCACAATGTAGAAGTGACTGTTTCAAAAGAGAATCGCTTCGTAAATATATCTCGTATGATTATCCCCTCTTTTAGTAGATGATTGTAAAAGTGCCTTATCTATTATAGAATTAGTGTAATTATCGGAAAAACTGAAACATATGAATGTTTTTTAATATAAGTTTGTTTTTTTTATTAAAAGAATGAAACATGAATAATTTTGCGAAATAAGACATAATAAAATAAATTAATAAACAATAAAACAAGTGGTTAAAGAAATAAAATTAATATTAATAAATATAAAATAACATTAATATTTATTAGGGGAAATGTACTTAAAATTAATTTTTTAAAAATTTGAAATTAATAATTTTTTAAACTAACAAGATACTGAAAACGATAATGTTATTAATCATTCTTAATAAAATATCAAAGTCTTTTTTAAGATAATAGTTTTTCAAGTTAATTAATGAAAAATGGCTTTAGAAAAAAAATTAATTCACTATACGGTTCTTAAGGTTTCTTAAGGACATGTGATGGAGAATGACGTCACTGGTATAGGCAAAATTTGTCCGTAAAGTTTTTTGTCTCTTAAAATATTGAACATTTTGATACCAAACTTTGCAGAATTACTTAAAATATCATTAAGAAGGTTTCTCTGATCCAAGTTCAATTGATTTTTGCATTAAAATTAATTTTTTAGCATTTCCAAATATCAGGGAATTTTTGTAAAATTAATTTTATGGAAAAATTCAAACAAACTTGGGCCAGAGAGAGCTTCCTAATGATATTTTAAGTAATTCTGCAAAGTTCGGTGTTAAAATATTAAATATTTTAGGCGAAACTTTACGGACAAATTTTGCCTATACCAGTGACGTCATTCTCTATCACATGCCCTTAAAGTGGTTCTCAACATTGACATTGCAACTTCAAACTAAAAAGTAGTTTTCTTTCAAGCATCAAATAAAAATATTAAATTTGATTTCATCAAGTGTTAAAATTTCGAGTCGTATTTTTTTTAGGAAAAAATTATTTGAGCTATATAAAGTTTTTTGTTGAATGATATAATTATTTATTGTTAGGTGTTTTTTTTTAAATATAAACATTACAAATGATTATGGAATCATTTATATATATTTACATATCCGATAAATATTCAAGTTAAAAATGTTAAAAAATTAATTAACATAATTCCAAAAAGTTGCATAAGAAAATATATGTAACTTTGAAAAATGAAGATGTGAATGCGGAAAATGCGAAATTTATCAATCTTACAGATTTTTACTTTCAATATTTCAAACAAAGACAGTTATATACATAATGAAATTTCTTTTTAAATTCTTGAAAAATATTAAAGTGAGGTACATTACTTACACAACCCTGACCAAATTGTTAACGACGCTTCTTTGCTAATTCTTGTCCCATTATAGGATATGATAAAATGTTAATTAAGGGGTATCAAGCCATTGAGATAACCTCAAATTTAAAAATGGTTTTGTAACAGTAAGAAAAATATAATTAAATTATTATAAATTAAAAAGCAATTAAATTAAATAAATTAGCAAATGTTGAAATTCATTGAGTTATATAAAACTGTTAAACAAGACTTAATTTCAGTAAAATATTATTTCCTAGAATGATTATTGAACCTTTTGTAGTTATTTTACGGTTTTTTTTAAATAGTATAAACAAATGTAACATTTATTTAATTTCTACAAACTATATAACAACTCTCATTTTAATCTTTGAAATATTCTCTGCAGTTATGCAAGTTAAATTTTGTTTTTAAAGAATATTTATAAAGAATATATAGATTAATTCTAACCTTAAATCTCATATGGAATTGATCAGAGTTGATAACACTCTTGTTTGTCTCACTATTTGGTTTTGGTTGACCTTGTGCCCTCTAAGGTTAAATATCCAAAACACACGCATAAAGTTCAATATTTTCAGCGGACGCCGCGAAGATTTAAATTCTTATTTCAAAATTCCTTAGAGCGCATTAGTTCGTATTGGGATAATAAAATTAAAATATTCAGAACTTGTATTTCTTGAATAGAATATTGAGGCGAAGCGATTTCTGACGATTCTTCATACGAAACTTTAAAAAAATTTCAATATTAAATACTCAGTGTAACGAACTCCGTTCTTAGTTTAAGATCCATTTTATTGTATGTAGTTGTAGCATAATAGCTACCGTTTCTCTAAATATATAGTTTGAGTTATCGATCCAGATGACAGGTATGTTCAGACTGTGAGTAAAGTCTGGTTCACAAGTCAGGAATATAACGCTAAAAATTTCTGATGAATTCCGAACTAATTCAGACAGAATATGAACATCCCAGATAGCACTCAAATTTCCGGGAACTTTCCCGTGGTAAGTTCGGAAGTGTCCAGGAAATTTCCTGAAAATAGCGAAATATTCTTCTCCTAGGAAGCTTCCCTCGGAAACTTCCCGGAAACTTCTCTTGGAAACTTCCTAGAAACTTACCTTGGAAACTTCCTGGAAATTTCCCTTGAAACCTTCCTGGAAACTTCCCTTGAAACCTTCCTGGAAACTTCCCTTGGAACCTTCCTGGAAACTTCCCTTGGAACCTTCCTGGAAACTTCCCTTGGAACCTTCCTGGAAACTTCCCTTGGAACCTTCCTGGAAACTTCTCTTGGAACCTTCCTGGAAACTTCCCTTGGAACCTTCCTGGAAACTTCCCTTGGAACCTTCCTGGAAACTTCCCTTGGAACCTTCCTGGAAACTTCCCTTGGAACCTTCCTGGAAACTTCCCTTGGAACCTTCCTGGAAACTTCCCTTGGAACCTTCCTGGAAACTTCCCTTGGAACCTTCCTGGAAACTTCCCTTGGAACCTTCCTGGAAACTTCCCTTGGAACCTTCCTGGAAACTTCCCTTGGAACCTTCCTGGAAACTTCCCTTGGAACCTTCCTGGAAACTTCCCTTGGAACCTTCCTGGAAACTTCCCTTGGAACCTTCCTGGAATCTTCCCTTGAAACCTTCCTGGAAACTTCCCGGAAAATAAGAACCCATATAGGATCCTATACATGTCAACTGATAGGACTTATCCAATCTGCTGCCAGGTAGGTGTCTATATAGGTGTCTATATGGGTGTCATATAGGTGTCTATATGGGATCCCACATAGGATCCCATATAGAATCCCATACAGGATCATCTCATAAATTATGCATTTCTCATGCAGGCGATCCTATGCAGTATCCTATGTGGGTCGCCAAATAGGAATTTATGTAAGTTTCTAGATAGGATCCTATATAGGATTTTTGAAAATGGCTTTTTTCAAATGCATATGCCGTCACATTAAGCCAATGCAATGTCAGAACTTAAACTTAACTGCTTCAAGCTCATTAGATATCTCCCTTCTTATATTTTTTCTGTCCAGATTTGTTTGTGTGTTTAGGTGAGAGAACGCACCTAGCGGCATTTCTATGAAATAAACTCTTGTATAAAAAATTAATTAATTTAAAAAAGAAATTGTAAAATGACAAAATAAATTAAAAAACAAATAAATAAAAATCAAAAAATGAAGACAAAAGTTGAAAAATTGAAACGAAATAATTGAAATTTGAAGAAAATAAATAAAAAGTTTCAAAAATCAAAATTGAAATTACAAGAAAATAATTGAAGAATGACAAAAATAATTAAAATTTGAAAAAAAAAAACAATTTGAGACTGGTGTAAAAAATTAAAATTTTGAGTACAATAACTAAGATATTGACGATATAATTAAAATTTGAAGAAACTAATTGAATAATTACATAAAAAATTGAAAACTCATGTAAGAATGAAACTTTGTACACAATATTATTTGAAAAATTGAAAAAAAGTAATTTCAGGAAAATAATTGAGCCTCCGGATTCTATAAGGGCACATAAATTTTCAACAGCGGTGTCCGCTTTTCCCCCACCACCTTGAAATTGATTTTTAAGAAACAAAATTTTGTAATTACTATCTTGTAGGAAATTCTCTGGCGCATCTTTTTTCTTCATTTAATATTTTTTCTATCTTTTACCGTTTTTGAAAAAAACTCAAAAAACTGAATTTTTCTGAAAATCATATTTGATTAAAATTTTCACTTCAACTCGCTCTAAAATGAAAATTTCTTAATATTTTTACATGAAATTTATAGGAGTTATAGTTTGAAGTATTCTTTGGATGATAGGCTTTTAATAATACTTAATTATTTAACTGAAAAAAAGTTATTAATTTTTTTATCGCTTATTGTTACATTATTGTTTGATAATCTTCAACTGGTTCGTTTAACGAGGGAATTTTCAGTAAAAACAAAGTGTCATATGTTAAAATGTTCTTGGATACCCAATAAAGTTTTCTGGAAAGTTTCATTTAAATTGAAATTATCGTAAACAAAATATAAGCAATAATATTTTTGAGGCGCAATGGGCTTGATCTGAGAACTGTCATAATAGACGTAGCGCTATGCGTCTTCATGTTAAAAGATTTTATTATTTATTTATTTTTTTTCTTTATTGTATTTTATTATTATTATTTCTTTGCTCATTGTTGCATTAGTTTTTGATAATTTTCGAGTGTTATAATATATAATGTAAATTTGTGATTAACTAAAATTTAGTAAATGTGAAATTATAACGTTATAAATTATAATCGTTCATTAGTATTCGAATTAGAAAATATTGAATTAATAAATGAAATTGATTTATCTCTCAGAACCTTATAATTTCATTTTTACTAAATTTTAGTCAATCACAAATTTACATTATATATTATAACACTCGAAAATGATCAAAAACTAATGCAACAATGAGCAAAGAAATAATAATAATAAAATCCAATAAAGAAAAAAAAAAAATAAATAATAAAATTTTTTAACATGAAGACGCATAGCGCTACGTCTATTATGACAGTTCTCAGATCAAGCCCCTTGCGCCGCAAAAATATTATTGCTTATATTTTGTTTACGATAATTTCAATTTAAATGAAACTTTCCAGAAAACTTTATTGGGTATCCAAGAACATTTTAACATATGACACTTTGTGTTTACTGAAAATTCCCTCATTAAACGAACCAGTTGAAGATTATCAAACAATAATGTAACAATAAGCGATAAAAAAATTAATAACTTTTTTTCAGTTAAATAATTAAGTATTATTAAAAGCCTATCATCCAAAGAATACTTCAAACTATAACTCCTATAAATTTCATGTAAAAATATTAAGAAATTTTCATTTTAGAGCGAGTTGAAGTGAAAATTTTAATCAAATATAATTTCCAGAAAAATTCAGTTTTTTGAGTTTTTTTCAAAAACGGTAAAAGATAGAAAAAATATTATCTGAAGAAAAAATATGCGCCAGAGAATTTCCTACAAGATAGTAATTACATAATTTTGTTTCTTAAAAATCAATTTCAAGGTTGTGGGGGAAAAGCGGACACCGCTGTTGAAAATTAAAAAATGGAAAAAAATTTATGAAGAAAATAATTGAAATATGTAGAAAATAATTGAAAGAGGTGTAAAAAATTAATAAATTTGTGACAATAATAAAAAGAATGAAGAAAATAAATATAATTTGAAGAAAACAATTTTAAACTTCTGTAGGATATTTAAAAATTCATGGCTATAAAAAAAATTGAATAAAATAATAATTAACATTTGTAGAAATTAATTCTAAAATGTCAAAAATAATTGAAATATGAAGAAAATAATTGAAAAATGACAAAAATACTTCAATCATGACAAAAATAATTGAAAGTTGAAGAAACTAATTAAAAAAATATCAAAATTAAATTAAAACTTGGGTAGAAAATTGAAATAATTCTGACAATTTTACTAAAAAAGTGAGAAAAGTAAGTTTTTTTTAAAAAGTGAGTAATAGGGAGCGATCATAAAAAAGGTAGACAGGCAACCCTGCATTTCTCACAAAACCACTATAGTAAATTTTAAGATAGAAAAATTGTAATGAATTATTCATAAAAAAATGGGTTTTTTTTTTATAAGACGATTTGTTTTTAATTAAAGTTTATCGTAATTAGGGGATTTAAAGGTTTTGGTAATTTTTCCTAGTAAACAAAATTAAAGTCATTAAAGTTATAAATCGTCTTGGTTAAGTTCAGATAATTTTAAATTGAAAATTCTATGTTAATAATTTTTGTTTTATATAATCAACAGATAGACAAGAGTTGATTAAAATCGCACTCGACGCGCATGCGCCATACATATTTGGGTACTGCCAACAAAACATTTTTAATAAACTTAAATAAAATTAAATATTAATTATATACTTAACAAAACTATTTTGTTACGATTATATTGTTAATTTTTTCAGTGTACGTGGAGTAAATACATAGAATTCTATGTAGGAACCTTTTTACTTTTTTTAAAAAATGTATCCACGTTTTCGGAGATTTTTAAATCGTAGCGTTTCTTCATTTTCTTATTAAAATTGAAAATTTTTTAAATCTTTACTAAATTTTCTAATATTTCAAGATTTTTTGAGCTTTCAAAACTCTTATTACTTATTTTTTTAACTTTTATTCATTGAAAATATCTTTTTTTGATAAAATTGATTATTTCTTTTTTAAACTTCTTCACTTATCTGCAGTGGCGCGGAGATTTGATCGAGAATTCGGAGAAAACCAGGAAATAACCAAGATTTAAAAATTGATTAAGAAAACCGGGAATCACCCGGGAAATTAATTATTATTAAACCAGTAATTTCTTGATACTACTAAATAAATATAATTTTTAATTGACAGAATATCATTAGAAAGAATGTGTTTTTCAATTTTTGATTCTGTTTTTAATCGATATCCAATAAATGTGAATTTTTAGTTAACATCAGTTTTATAGGTCACAGAATTTATATTTAATAAAATTTGTATTTTAATCAATTTCGTTTTCACCTACTGCTTATTTATAAAAAAATTCCAATTTAACCAGATTTTTACTTAACAGAATTATTAATGAGTAGAATTTTTAATAAGTCGAAATTTTGAAATTTTAGAATATCCATTTCACCAAATCTTCATTTGTCCGACATTTTATTTGGATTAACTGTTATATTTAATAAAATTAATAAAACGCTGAATTTCCATTTCTTTTTGAAATTACAAATGGATGGATGTGGGAATCTCTATCATAATTAATTTTTCGTTTTACTTAAACTTTTGTTAGAAGAAAATTCTGCTAAATTAAAATTTGGTTAGATAAAGATTCTTTCAAATAAGAAGTTTGTTTAAACAAAAATTCTGTAAAACAAGAATTATATTAAATATAAATTCGCTAACATAAAAATTCTGTTAAGTAAAAATCCAGACACATATTTTTGCCTCTTGATCCGCCATCTCTCTTCGAAGGATCCATCTTTCCTCAAATTTTTTTACGTCTCATTGAGTTTCTTTTCAAAAATTTAGCTAAAAATTTATTACACTTACATTTTCATTTAAAAAATTTGTGATTTTTAAAGAATCGAAAAATTGTGTATATTGGTTTGGAAATTTGTCCAAGATTCTTGTTAAACAAGGTAAATTTTTACCTATATATCAGAGTAAAATATAACATTGGAACATGCTAATTATAAATTACAAATCAAACAATTTATATAAATCATGGCGAATATCTTTCACCTCTCCATTGATAATTAAACCGTAAAACAATGTTCTTTTTTAAAATCTTTTATTTATTCAAACTAGAAGCATTCAAAGATTTAAACTGTTTGATTTTTAAAGTGATTTGAATAGTGTTTTAGATTACATGTAACAGATGAATTTAGTCTCTATTGATTTTAGAATAAAATAATCCATTTAAGTTAGTTGTCTTCTTTACTGTCATTCATTTGTTTTAAAACTACGTACAAAGAATATGCTAATTTTATTATCTGAAATAAGAAAATATTCATAATACATTTTTTATGAATAATATCAAGCAATATTAACTGATGATTATAAAAATTTGTCCAAAAACTTTCTCTTAAAATAATGAACATTTTGTCACGAAACTCTGTAGAATTATCTAAAGTATCATTGGAAAGGTCTTTCTGATCCGAATTTATTTAAATTTTGCCTTAAAATTAGTTTTTGAAAAGTTCTGAAAATTAGTAACATTTTTTAAAAATTAATTTTTAGTCAAAATTCAAATGAATTCAGGTCAGACAGATTTTCTTAATGATAATGTTATACAAAGTTTTGTGTTTCGTCAAAATATTCGTAATTTTAAGAGAAAGTTCACGGACAAATTTAACCTTCGCTAGTGACGTCCTATTCCATCACATGTTAAATAACTTACCCCGAAAAAAGTATCGACTGATAGAACAAAAAATTTTCCAACATTTATTTTCAATGGTATTTGTAAGGGTGACATAATGATGCAGAGAGTTTTTCTGAATTTTGGATTTGGTACAGACATCCATCCACATTCATAAACTGCATCCTTCAATTCTGTAGTCTTTAAAATGAATAGGTATAGTATTTTTTTAAGTTACAATTTTTGCGGCAGTCCCCATTAAAAAACTAATATCCTCATTACACAGCCCCATGCAAAAAAAAATTCTTTTTTTTTTTTTAATATTTCTATGTATTTCTCTTTGCTGAATCCTAATCCAGAGTCATTATGTCCAGATTAGCTAAACTTTTTGAGATAATATCAACAATTTTAGCCAATCTGGTTATTCTGATTCCGGATTCGGATTCAATGGAGAAAAATACGCAGGAATTTGTCAAAAAAAAATAGTTTATTGACTTAACTATACTTTACATCTACGTAAAATTTTACGAAAAAAACAAATTTGATCAACTTAAAATAGTATTAGATTTTTCCATTACCAACAATTGAATAAAAATATTTTGAATTAAACTGAATTTTCTAATATACGAGATTTCTTTTTACCTTCACAGTAATGTCGTTCCCTCTCCACGTATAAATAAATATTTCAAATAACATACACACTTGATACTGCAGTACTACGTAAAATTGTACAGAAGTGGGAGAGATCTAAGAAAAAAAAAATTATTGTAAAACTGTTAGAAAAAATGTTAATAAAAGTATAAATGAGAGGAGGCATTTTTTTTTAAAAACTTTAACGACTTTGAACATAAGTTTTAAGAAAAATAACTTACAGATGTCATTTCATAGCTTGTCGCACAGATGACAATGCTACTAATGCAAACTTGTGCTACAACACCAATTTGGAATAAATCTGTTACGTCATTAATAAATCTGAATATAAAAAACGAAATTATGATGAATTAAACTAGTTTACGTCTACCTGACAAAACACTGACAAAATCTTGAAAATTTCAAGATGGCGGATCCAAAGTGGCGTATGCAAGAATTATTTTTATAATATTGAAATAACTAGTATACTCTTCCTTTAAAAAATGTTTTTTTTTTCTATGACATTAAGAATCAACTAAGTTTTATGACAGCTGATCATAAATCTAAAGCCAGATCTTAAAAATTCAAAATGGCGGATCTAATATGTCTGAATTCTAATCAGTCCTAAACAGTTTTATACGACTCTCAGTCAGTTTTAAAAAACTCGAAACAGTTAAAACTATTTTTGAACTAGTTTTTAGCAGATTTAAACTAATTTTAAATAGTTAGAAACTTGTTTTAAATAGTTTTCAACAAGTTATAAAAATTCTAACCAGTCCTAAGGGGTCATCTACATAACAGGTAAAATTTTTAAGGGCGGGAGGGGGTAGGCAAAATATCACAGTCCATGGAAATTCTTAATCAGTTGAAAACAGTATAAACTACTTTTAAACTAGTTTTTAGCAGTTGCAAACTAAACCGTTAGAAACTTGTTTTACATAGTTTTAAACCAGTTAATAACAGTTCTAACCAGTCCTAAACAGTTTAATACAAGTTTCAATGAGTTTTAGAAAACGGGAAACAGTTCAAACTTCTTTTGAACTAGTTTTTAGCAGTTTTAAATTAGTTCTAAATAGATAGAAACTTGTTTTAATTAGTCTTAAACAAGTTAAGAGCAGTTCTAACCAGTCCTAAACAGTTTTAAACAAGTTACTAACAGTTCTAACCAGTCTTAAACAGTTTTATACAAGTTTTAATGAGTTTTAAAAAACGGGAAACAATTCAAACTACTTTTTAACTAGTTTTTAGCAGTATTAAATTAGTTCTAAATAGATAGAAACTTGTTTTAAATAGTTTTAAACCAGTTAATAACAGTTCTAAACAGTCCTAAACAGTTTAATACAAGTTTCAATGAGTTTTAAAAAACGGGAAACAGTTCAAACTTCTTTTGAACTAGTTTTTAGCAGTTTTAAATTAGTTCTAAATAGATAGAAACTTGTTTTAAATAGTTTTAAACAAGTTAAGAGCAGTTCTAACCAGTCATAAACAGTTTTATACTACTTTTAGTCAGTTTTTAAAAACTGGAAACTGCTCAAACTACTTTTAAACTAGTTTTAAACTGTAAGAAACTTGTTTTAAACAGTTAGAAACCTCTTTTAAACAGTTTTGAACAAGTTAAAAATAGTTCTAACCAGTCTTAAACAGTTTTATACGAGTTTCAGTCAGTTTTAAAAAACGGGAAACAGTTCAAACTACTTTTAAACTAGTTTTTAGCAGTTTCAAACTAGTTCTAAATACTTAGAAGCTTGTTTTAAATAGTTTTAAACAAGTAAAGAACAGTTCAAACCAGTCCTAAACAGTTTAATACGACTTTCAGTCAGTTTTAAAAACTGGAAGCAGTTCAAACTACTTTTAAACTTGTTCTAAATATTCAGAAACTTGTTTTTAATAGTTTCGAACATGTTAAGAATAGTTCTAACTAGTCCTAAACAGTTTTATACGAGTCCTAATAAATTTTACAAAATTGGAAATAGTTTATATTACTTTTCAAGTAGTTGTAAACAATTTTAAACTAGTTTTTAAAATCAGTTTTAAAAAATTGGAAACAGTTCAAACTGCTTTTAAACTAGTTTTAGCAGTTTTAAATTAGTTCTAATTTTTCAGAAACATGTTCTAAACAGTTGTAAATAGTTCTTGACAATTTTAAACTAATCTTAAAACACAGAAACAAGTCAGAAGCAGATAGTAACTGTTATATACTATTTTGAATCAATTTTAAAATAGTTCTGAATGTGTTTAACAAGTTTAAAGTAGTTCTGAACGATTTAAACGAGTTCTTTAAAAATTTGAACTTGTTCTTAAAATCTAAATTAGTCTTTTTCTGCTAAAAATTAGTAAAAATCTTATATTGTTTAATAGTAGCTCACTTTTCGCTCATTCTTTAGTAGAAAACTACTAAGTCAGATTTACACTGAAGGAAGAGATGCCAAGAGGTGCCTCTCAAGGCTCGAGAATAGGACCATTCGTATGGATTGTCTTTTATGATAATTTCTTGCGAATTAGTTTACCTAAAGGCGGCGATCAGCGGCTTCGCGGTTTCGTGGCTTCGCAGCTTCGCGGTATCGCGACTTTGCGGTTTAAGAGGAAAGAGTCTTGAATGCGCCAAAGGGCTGCAAAGAAGGAGGCGGCGAAGGAAGCGGAAAAGGCGAAAAAAGAAAAGGCGCCCACACGAAAACCCCAAAGCACCGAGGCAGTTAGGATTTATCAACGGACCCAAAGTCGGACAGTGAAATCCTGAAGGGCGCACAGAAATCTTTAAAGCCCGAAGACCTGGGAGCCGAAGTGTTTAGGACAAGGAGAACTTTGAACAACAAAGTTCTCATGATCGTAAAAAAAGGAGGTGATACCTCTAAGTTCGCGGGAGCTTTAGCAACTGTCATAAAAGACAAGGCAACAGTTACACCTCTCGTAAACAAACGAGTCCTCGGGATCAGGGACATCGTAAGACGGTTTTGCAAGAGGACGTCATCGAGGCTCTGACAAAAAGCTCGGATCATTCAATCCTGGAGACGAGCAGTGGATTCATGTAGTTGGAAATGTCAGGAATACGTATGTATAGCTGTTATTTCTCATCCAACGATCAACTGTCAGCCTTCGAAGATCAGATATATGACCTCGAAACAAGCCTTAAGGAATCAGGATTCTCATTTAATAAGGGTATTAGTTGGATACTCTCATTACAG
This sequence comes from Ganaspis brasiliensis, assembly GCA_037103525.1. Classification (NCBI taxonomy): domain Eukaryota; kingdom Metazoa; phylum Arthropoda; class Insecta; order Hymenoptera; family Figitidae; genus Ganaspis; species Ganaspis brasiliensis. Next base: position 31,808 of record JAZKLR010000123.1, read on the forward strand.
GTGACTTCACTGCCAAGTCACCACAATAGTTAAGACAAGGCTTGATAAAAGAGGAATCTTGGTCGGAAAAATGATCTCCAGGAACAACCTGATGGTTGCGAACCAGGGGAGGTCTTGGACACTTAGGAGAAACGGCCAGGGATTGAAAATTGGTCTTACGATCACAACGACCCTCCTGCATAAACGTATTAAAGATTGGAACGTCCTAGAGGATTATACCTACAGTGGCCACCAGTATATCAAGTTTTCAGTCTTAAGGAGAGACACACTGAGGGCCAGGAACCACAGAGTTCTCCGTGATAACAGCCCAAATTGGAATATTAAGAAACTCGACAAAGAGAATTTCGGCCGGTCCCTTGAAGAATCCTCCCTCATATAGGAGCTTGAATGAGTAAAGAGGCCGAATAATCTTGAAGAAGTGCGGACGGTGAAAAATATGATTGTCACCGCATGTGACGCGTCAATGCCGCGTCGTAAAAGCACAACCCCAAGAAGACGGAACGTATACCGATGGTCAGAGGAATTTATCCGAGATGTCGAAAATGATCCATGGGGTCTGGCTTATAAAATCTGGCATATTATAATCAGGCTTTGTTTCCTCCGGCAAAATCAAAGTCTCATCCTACAGGCCTATTTTCCTGTTAAATACGATGGGTAAACTTCTAGAGGACATGGTGCTGCAGAGAATGCAATCTCACTTGACTTGTGAGAATAGTCTATCTAACAACCAATTTGGTTTACGCAAGGGCCTGTCCACAGTAGACGCCGTTTAGAAGGCGGTGGACCAAGGCAGAGAAGAAAAAAGCAAATTGGGACCAGGGAAGAAAAAGGGTTTCTGCGCGTTGGTAGTTATTGACATAAATTCAACGCGTTTAATACCGTGCGATGAAAAGATCTCATCCAGTCGATGTGAAACAAAGGAATACCACCCAACCTGTTGCGAATAATGAATAATTATCTTAGCGACAGGTAGGTTATATACGAGGGTGACATCTGCACTCTGAAGGAAGTCTGAAGATATTTTGAAAAACGATAGAATTTGTATACTCAAGGGTTTTTGATATTTGATCAAAATTTAAAACTTCTAAAATCCAAAATGCTTGTTTCTTGAAAAAAAATGTTTGTAATAACTTTTTCTTGTGAGAAAACACTGTAGAAAGTTACCATTTCAAGTCTTATTACAAGAAATTTTTTCACTTTTCAAACATAACGTTTTTTTCTGTTAAAATTGATACAAACTCGTTCTGACATTTAAAATTTTCAAAACAAGAAAAAAGAATAAGATTCAGCGACCCCGAAAATCCCACAGTAACAAGTTTTTTACAAATCCTATTCATTTTCAAAATATCGTCGGCCATATTGGGTTCGTCCTTTTGGATTTTTGAAATCTGGCTTCAGATTTGTGATTAGCGATCTGCAAAAAAGGTTGACATTCAGTGTCTTAAAAAAAATATTAAAACTAATTTTACTAAAAATATGGGACAAAAATGATAAAAAATTCACATTTTTTCCAAAGAAGTGACATTTTGAAACTTTTTTTTTTATAAAAAAATAACTTAAATAACTGATTTTCATGTGTGCAACCAAAAGTTGGATTTTGTCGGATCAATAAGCAGTAGTAAAAAAATTATCTAGATTTTCTAAAATACTTTAGGTTTCTGAATTTCTTTGCTCTGGTACCTAAATAAATTAAATATACATATATTTTAACCTCATTAAATGTATTTATTGTTCTTTTGAAATTTACCTCTAAACTTAAAAAATTTAAACTTTATTACTTTAGAAAGCAATTTTACGTTAATTTTTCATTTTTAAAGCAAACACGTGAAGAGTTATCTTACTTGATTATAGCTTGATAACGTAAAGTACATTTAACAGCTCTATCATTTAATATTTTGTCTAATATTTTCTCCTCACATATATTCCAATCTGTAACCATTGCTATTTGCAGGTTTTCATCGTAAGAATTATGTTTCTTATTCCCACAAGAACTTGTAAGATTGACGGTCCCTTCTTGATAGTTGGAATCTGATCCACTAACAGAAGTTTTCTGTATTTTATAAAAATCATATTTTTTATTACCGTTATTGTTATTTTCTGTAGCTATATTCGCTAGCTCTCTGAAATCGTACTTAAGAAGTTCTAATTGTGCCACCATAAGCAAATATAAATTGGCCGTCAACATATCTATCTGAGAATTCATAGACGCTGTCGTCATTAACAGTGCTGTTTGAAAAACATAAGTACAACCGTAAGCAGGATCCACTGTCACGTTGTATGGGTACCAGGCAGCAAATATTAACACTTTTTCCTATAAAATAAAATTTAAATATCAGATTAACTTTTTCCTCACCAGAAAAATCAAGTTCGCACGCAACTTGCCCCTCTTATTATTTATCTTACCACATACTCTCAAAAACTAAATAATACTCAAACATTGATTTAGACAAACTCAAGAATGAACCTGTGAAGTTCATTGTTATTTGAACTTATAGTAGGTCACGGGATCGTGACACGAGTATCGATTTCAAACGAATTCAAGAATTAGGTGAAGTTTGTTGACATCTGAACTCAATAGGCCACAGGGACGTGATATCCTAATCTTTTCTTTTATACTGCTTTTCGATGTTTCCTTAAAAATATCAACAATCTTGTCAAAGGTGCGACTTTCCCTCAGCCTGGGTTTGCTAACGACATCAGATACTGAGGTTAGCATATTCTTGAGGTACATAGAAGAGAGGCAATATTGAACGTGCAGGATTTTAATAATTGACAATTATGTTTATCATAGTAAGAGTTCTGAGGAAAGTTACCTTAGGGCATTTACCGTAAGTCAGTTATCCTATAGGCGTGAAAGCTGCCTTACGAGGTACCTTTCCTCATATCACTCCATTTATAACTGTATATTGTATATAGTACCTTATTACCAACTACGAAGGGATACAAAACCCAGGTTCCTACTGAGATTGCCGACATGCTCGCATATATCAAAGTACTCATTTTTCCAGAAAAAATGTAATCTTTTAAGACTGTTAGATCTTCTTTTCTTTTTGGTGAAAAAATTGGTTGGTGCAATCTTTCAAAAAGACTCTCTATTTCTTTGCGACGAATCATAAATATCACAAGTTTCAGTATGTATCCGACACAGGTCATTGTGAAAAAAGAACTATTAACTAATTTTTGCAAGTCATCTTTCATGAGATATAGGTTTATTAATTGTGTGGGTAGAATTGACATCATATAGATTAATTGTATACCATAACCGTATATTTTGTAAATGAATCTGAAACAAAAGTTTTAAATTAAAGAAAGTTAGATAACTCATCGTTTTTTAAAGGTTTGTCAACTATACGCTGAGTTACTTTTCTGAATTAAAGTCCCAATAACTAATAATAATAATTTTGGCATCTTGGATTAAAATATAAATTCTTTTCTAAAACTATTAAGTAAATCAAAGTTAGCCTACACGCCGAACAGCGACTAGGCGAACTCGATATCACCATTATTGGTAAGTTTTAACTAGAGCTCTTAACAACAACAATATGATATGCGAGATTGTTAGGTCTAACTTTTGTGTTAGAGAGAAGATTGTTAATCCACCTTGGTAAGAATCAAATGTGAGGAAAAAGAGAGCTAGAACCAAAGGATTCGGCAAGATTGGGAGTCGAGTTAGATAGGAAGCTCAGCTTCAATCGACATTTAACATCTGCAACGACTGAAGCCATTGAGAGAGGAGGAAATTTTTCCCGGCTCATGCCTAACATTGGTGGTTCCAGAAAATTAAAAAGAAAATTAGTAGTGAGCGTGATACACTCAAAGCTGTTATATGCAGCTCTAGTCTGGGCACCTGTCTTAGATAAACACACGAGACTACTTAGGGCTCAGAAAATGGTTTTGCTCAAGCTACTCTCAGCCTACTGGACGGTATCTACAAGCGCTGTTCAGGTCTTAGCAAGTGTTTCGCCAATCGACCTGCTGGCGAGTGGAAGGCAAATAATCAATTTTATCACTAAAGATCGGTCAAGATTGCTTCCAGATGAAAAGAGACAGCGCAAGAATGCGCTAATCCGTAGGATTGTCAGGGGTTGCCTAGTCAAGGAGTGTCAGGTGAGATGCAATGAGGAATATACCGGATAGTGGACTTCTACCTTATTCCGTATTTCGCTACATGTTTCGGAAAGAATCATGGAGAAGTTGGCTACTACTATAACGAAGAGTTTCGTTACTTAAGGTTACGTTAAAGGTTACGTTTTATAGTTAATAAAAGGGAGATTATTTGCATTTATCTGCGCCAGGGTTTGACTTTTCATAAGCCAAGCCTGATTGACGTTTTTTTTCTAACAAGTTCATTGCCCTCGTAAATTTTGGTATGATTTCGTGGTCGTTGATTTTCTGAGTTTGGCAGTTACCTGTCCTCTTTTCCTTCTGTGCCAGTCGTCAGGTTTCGCGTTACAGGTTCAACTTTGCGGTCAGAATGACAGCCAATCCTAGATGAAGAACTAATAGAAGGGCAACGAACCGGTGGGACGAGAAGAGCATCGACACGTGCAAAATCACTTGCAATTAGGCGATTGTAGTTAATAGTCGTGTTTTGAGAGAACTTGTAATCGGGTGTTGATACGTATCAGATGTATTTTCGAACCAGTCGCTGCTTCGACTGCTTTGGTGCAGAGTGCTGTTTCACTGGATTATTTCTAACTTCTTATTTCCTAACCTAAATGTTAGTGCGATGTCTACTAAAAGTGCAAAGTCTACTTTATTATTAGTACCTGATTCCGATAAAACTTATCGAGGGTGTAATGTTGACATTCAAAAAGAAGTTACTCGATGTGATAAATGTAATGCACCGCTTCATCCTAGCTGTTTTAAATCTAAGAAAAAGTGCTTTGTCGGATCAACGTAATCATCACCGAGTGTAGCCGGGAGAGCGCGATCACTAAGAAAGATTTGAGTTAATTGCTGGCTAATCAGATAAAGCAACTTGTAGAGCATATTTCTCTCAAATTAGATCCTCTGCTCGAATCTTTGGATAAAATTTCTGAACGAGTCTCCAGAATAGAAAATTCTATTTCTGGTGCTTTAGATAGAGTGAACTCATTGGAGACTGAAGTAGTTGTTACAAAAAAGGACATTGAAACTGTAAACGACAGAATCGCGAAATTCTCAGATCTCACTTTTTCTAATTGCTTAAAAAAAATTGATGATCGTAATAGCCGTAAATCCAATATTATTTTGTTCAATGTTCCTGAGGTTGACAACGAATCTTCTCATGATTCAAATCTTGTTCTGAATATTTTGAAGGTTTTATCGCCTGATAAAATTCCTGAAACTAAGTCAGTTAAACGTCTCGGGCCTAGAACACAGATGTCACCTTGACCACGTTCATTGCGTGTTTCTTTGATAAATGAAACAAGTGTAAAGTTTACGATCACTGCCTTTAGAAGTCTTAAATCTAAAAAAACAGCTCTTCCAGACATTATCCCTAAAAATCTTTCTCTCTCATGGGACAAAACTCCGTTGCAAATTCAAGATTATAGAAATGACAGAAAAGAAGTGGAAGATCGTATTTTGGAAGGAGAGAACGGGCTTCATATCATCTACATAAAAGGATCACTTCAAATCATTAAGAGAGACCGGAGCTACCTCGAACTACAAGAACCTAACATTATATAGATCGAGCGATCATTTCTATTGCATTGAACTATGGTTAAATGACATGACACTGAAACACATCTACCTCTTATCAAATTCTCAAGAACGATCACACTACAATTTATCTTCTGCTTCAAATATTATTGTTCACATTATTGTCTTGGCTTCAACTTTTGACTTCTGGAAATTTATTAAATAAAGAAGGTGTGTTTATTTATCATGAATGTGCTGATTTTTTATGACATTCTTCAAAAGGATTGAGTGCTAGTTGTTGAGTAATTTGTAATTTAACATGCTCATGTAATGGTTTATCTTAAATTTAAAACTCTATATTTAGGATCATGTTTTAGATTTATATTATCAAAGAAAAATTTTTTTATTTCTTTCCTGGTGCTTATGTTAAAAATATAAAGACATAAATTCTAAGTTAAGCTTATTCTATCAGATTTATATAATATTTTGGATTCTACTAAGTTTTAAGTTTCTAAAATATATAAGTAATTAATTCTGAACATTTGTAAAATTAGCGCAACCAAATATAACAAATTTTTTAAAACCTCAATGTCCGGTTTTTTACATCTAAAGGCCACACTCCGAAGAATTTAAAAGTTATTAGATTCATGACAAAAGCGTCTTCAGGTTTATAGATTTCCATGTTTCAAGAGAGAGTGAATTCAAAGGATTGCAATTGAGTTGTAACTTCATAAGAAATGCAGACCATACAATGAATTTACGGAAGTTTGTTTTGTCTATAGACATACCAAAAGAGGTGACTCGATGCCATGGCAATTATTAGTACAGTGTATAACAGCTATAATTATAGTTTGCAATTCATCATAATTGCTACTGCCATCAATCGATTTGCACTTTTGAATTCTATTCACGTCACCCTTTGGAATATTCAAGTAGTGACTAATATTACAATGAAAGAGTATCAATTTCTTTGCTTTTATTCGATATGTAATCACATAGTGCAGTGCAAACTGCAGGAAGTGGTATACCTTTTATAATTACTACCTTATGAACCCAGAGGCTTCCGCGTATTTATCGATTCTCTAAATCAATTGACAAAGGAAATTTCAGTTTGACTTCTTCTTTAGTTGCTTGTCAGTCGTCATTCTTGCCTCAATAAAGACAGTTACTGAAAATTTATTTGACAAGTTATAACTTCTTTAGAATGTCAGTTCTTGAAAAGAATGAACAAAATATACAAGAGAAGAGTTTAGAAAACAGCTACAAAAATATTTTAAATATCCTATCTAACTGATCAAGCATTTTCGAGGTTTTTGGTAACGGAGATTACTGATTCTTACAAAGTATTAATATTTCAAAATTATTATTATTATTATGATTGTTATTATTTGTGAAATTATTAAAACAAAAAAAAAATTCAATAATCTGAAATTTTAATTAGAAATTTTTTAACAAAAAAGAAATATTATATTTCTTTTTTAATTTCTTTCTTTCTTAATTTTTCTCTTTATAAAATATTATATTTTTTTATAATTTAAAATATTAAATCAAAGCAAAAAATATATTTTATTATAATCAATTACAATTTATTTATATGTGAAATATAAGTAATTTTAATATTATTTCTTTATTAAAAATTGTTTATCTGAAAGTTACAATTCTTCCAAAATTATTATAATTCTATAATTAATAAAAGAAAATAATTAATGAAGAAATTCTTTTTTAAATACAAATTTTAATTTCTTGTTTTTTATTTAAAATTAAATTTAAAATTATGTTAACTTTATTATAATTAATAACATTTTTTCTACCACACATGCACGAAAACCTCGTGTTTTCGTTCGCCTTAAGCGGGGCAGAACTCACAGTTTTTAGGTCTGCGCGATGAGAGTTTTTTTCACTGTCCGGAAGTTTTTTTATCTCTAACGTCACTAACCTAAAGACTGCGAGTGCTGACCCGCTAACGCGAACGAAACACGAGATTTTCGTACATATGTGATAGAAAATAGCATATGCACCTCGGGAGGCCGATTTTTTGTCTCGCACAATGTTCTCCGAACTCGTTTCGCACTCGCTACGCTCGTGCTACACTCGTTCTTCGAACATTTGTGCTTGACCAAAAAACACGGACTTCCCTCCCTTGATGCATAATATACTATTTTTATTTGTAAATTTAATCAAATAAAAATTAAAGTAAAGTGCGTTGGAATAATGTAAATTATTAGTTTTTTTTATCATGAATGAAGATTTATTTCTACATAAAATAAGTATAATTAATTAATATTGTAATTTTAAATAATTTTTTTTATTTGTAAAATTAATAATAGAAAATAAGAATAACTTAAAAAAAATTAAAGAAAAGTTGTGAACGAAATTAGTTCGAAAAAAAATATTTAATCTTAATTCAGAATTGAATTTAATTTCGAAACTGTAATTAATTTAGAAACGTAATTTAATTCCTAATTTCAGTTTAGAAATTTAAAAAAGTAATTTGGAAACAAAAATTAATTTTTAATTCAATTTAATAAGTAAACTTAATTTGAAATTTATGTTCAAATATTTAACTACGAAATTTAATTTCGAAACTTAATTTAAAATTTAATATACTTAATTTGAAAACTTGAAATAATTACGAAGATTAGTAAAAAAATTAAAAAAAGTTCAGAAGCTAAATGTAATGTAGAAAGCACATTTAATTCGAAAATTAAATTTAATTTAGACACTAAATTTATTTTATAATTTAATTAAGAAACTAAAACCAATTAATTTACTATTTATAATGTAAATTACTATATTATTAGTTTTTTTATCATTAATGGGGATTCATTTATACATATATACATAAAATAGGTATAATTAATTGTAAATGATTTTTTCTTATAAAACGTTTTAAATTCCTATTTTTAATTAAATGTGCTTTTTAAATTAGGGGAGAGTAGTCAGAGTTGGATATAGTTTTGACTTTTCTCTATAACTTCTCCTGTAGGCCGAATTTTGGAATGTCTCTTATATTATTGAAAAGTTCTACTAAAATGCAATGTTTTTGCTAAACATTGCAACAATTTTGGACCAATAGTTTCGGAGTTATAGGCAATTAAAAAAAAAAAAGGTAGTCAGAATTGAAAATGGTAGTCAGAGTTGGGTCACTGTAGAAAATCAATGAAATATGAAGATAAATGATTGAAAATGACAATATCTTTGCCTTCGCATGATAGAATAACACTCAAATACATTTGGAAATGAGAAAAGGAAACATGAAATTGAAATAAATCACATTTCTTCTTGTATCGCGAAGTTGATCTGAAAGTAAAAAAGTATTACCAAAAATTTGAATTTTCTTTCTTTCCAATAGAAATGAAGTTTTTGTCACCTTTTTAAGTTAACAAATACATTTTCATTGCAAAAATGCTTCAGAATTGCAAAATTTTGGGTGTACCAACCTTGACTCAAGCGTCGTTTAGCTTCATATCACACACACACTATGAACGCTTTATACAAACACCAAATTACGTTCCACATTTTCGTATAACATCTTAATGAACAATTTTAGTCAACTTAATTTGTCTTTGACATATTTCTTCTACATTTAATTATCTAATTTTGAAACTACAAAAACGATTTTTGTTGAGCGTATAACACGGACTCGCTTAATACGTCTATATAGTTTGCACACTTCACTGCAATCCATGTAAAAAGTTTGCTGGCATTGCTAACAAGTACTTACACACAAAGACATATGGATCTACTATGATAAAACAAAATAAACGCGATGATTCAACTCTGACCACTGTCCAACTCTGACTACTCTCCCCTACATTTAGCTTCTTTATTTTTTTATTTAATTTTTTTTACTAATCTTCAATTATTTCAAGTTAACGAATTAAATACATTAAAATTTAATTAATTAATTAATTAAGTTTCGAAATTAAATTTCGTAATTAAATATCTGCACATACTTTTCAAATTAAGTTTACTTATCAAATTAAATTCGCAAATTAAATTTTGTTTTCGAATTTCGCAAATTAAATTCACAAGTAATTATAAATTTGCCATTAAATTATTTTTTCAAATTTCTAAATTAAAATTAGGAATTAAATTCATTTTCTAAATTAATTAGAGTTTCGAAATTAAATTCTATTTGGAATCAAAATTAGTTGACTTTATTTTCGAATTAATAAAGTTTTCAAAATAAATTGTATTTTCAAATAAAATTTGTTTCCGAATTTGAAGTTAGTTTCTGAATTAAATGTATTTTCAAAAATTTCCGAATTAAATTCACAAGTTATTATAAATTTGCCATTAAATTACTTATTCGATTTTCTAAATTAAAATTAGGAATTGAATTCAGTTCCTGCAATGTTGCTGCAACGTTGCACTGCAATGTTACGGCAACGTTGCACTGCAATATTGCCGCAACGTTGCAATCCAATGTTGCCGCAATGTTGCTGCAACGTTGCAATAATATAGTTGCTCAATACAACGCTTAAATACAACGTTGATTATACAAAAAAATGAACAGTTAACGTAATTTGCATTGGTTGAACTTTCCTTTTATTCCGTAAATGTCATCTTTACTAAGTACTATTTTTAAAAGTTAATGAAGCCTTTATAAAATTTTGAACTGCTATATTTTGAAAGTTGCTGCAACGTTGCGATAACATTTCAATGCAACGTTGCAGCAACATTGCAGTGCAACGTTGCGGCAACATTGCAGTGCAACGTTAGAGCAACATTGCAGTGCAACGTTACAGCAACATTGCAGTGCAACGTTACAGCAACATTGCAGTGCAACGTTACAGCAACATTGCAGTGCAACGTTACAGCAACATTGCAGTGCAACGTTACAGCAACATTGCAGTGCAACGTTACAGCAACATTGCAGTGCAACGTTACAGCAACATTGCAGTGCAACGTTACAGCAACATTGCAGTGCAACGTTACAGCAACATTGCAGGAAACGTTGCAGCAACATTGCGCGTCAATATTGCCAACATTGCACGGCAATGTTGCTGCAATATTACGTGCTATTTGGGAAGATAAAGAGTTTCGAAATTAAATTAAATTCTAAATAAAAAAATAAATTGTATTTTCAAATTAATTTTTGATTCCGAATTCAAATTAATTTCTAAATTAAATTTAGTTTCTAAAATTCTCGAATTAAATTCATAAGTTATTATAAACTTGCCATTAAATTAGGTACTTATTAGATTTTCTAAATTATAATTAGGAATTATATTACGTTTCTAAACTAAATTCAATTCTGAATCATGATTATTTAATTTTGTTTTCGAATTAATTTCGTTCACAAAATAAATTTTATTTTCAAATTAAATTTCGTTTCCGTATTAAAGGTTATTTCTGAATTAATTTAGTTTTTTAAATCTTGAAAAAGTGTACCAAAGATGATATACTCAAGTTATCCGACGAGAAAATATTTTTACAGACAGACAGACAAACATTTAGGAAGCCAATCGCGTAAAAAAAGAAAAACACCTACTTCTAAAGTTTTATATTATTTATTTATTAAATAATGCGCTGAGCACTGTCGTGTTAATAAAAATATAAAATTTAATTACAGTTAAGACGAAAATGTCGATGATCGATTCAACTTTTTTGTTACAATTTAATTACATTTAAAATTCTAGAAATACGCAAAAGTTACATTTGCATAAGTTACGGTGATATTAGTTTCCTGACAAATGCGCTGCTTTTTATTACAATGACAAGAAGAGAAATTCATGTCACAAAGTGTATAGAATTCTCTTTGATGTTTTTAAGAAATTAGTCTATTATAATTAAAAATATACTATTTTTGATAATTAATAAATTTTTCCCTTTCGAAAAAATGTCAGAAAGAGATATATAATGAATTTTCTACAATTTGTTCAAGACAGAACTGCTTTAATAATCTTTATAAATATTATTAAATTGACATAAATAAAAAACTATTGAGAATCATTTCCAAAAACAGTTAAAAATTATTCAAAAATAATTAAAAATGGTTTAACTTAATTCAGTTACGAACATTCAATGACAAAAAAATTCAACTATGATTTTAGGATTGCGAATATATTATAAGAAAATTAGTATAAGACTGGGTCTTTTTCGTAAGGGTTGTAAGAGTCAGAAAACAAATTTTTCATGTTTCTCTCGCAATCGTCTCGCAATTCTTCTCAGAAGAAAAGTTTAAATTTTAATTTTTTATTTTAATTGAGATTCTTAATTCTAATGAAACGTAGAATTTTTACGATTGACGATGCCGCGAATCTGTGCAAACACCCACGGCATTATCCGCACAAAGACATGACCTTCCTCCATGTCCATCAGGCAAACAGAGTTGTTCTTTGCTGCACCTTCCATTATCGTACTGACAAACATTCGAAACTGAAACAAAATTAATTTTTTTTTTTTTTTAATTAAATCATTAAAATACAAACATGCATTTCCAATCTTCATATACACTGAAACTTCACTTATTTAAAGTCTCGCTTATTTGAAGTCGCATTTATTTTAACCGTTCGAAATCTCGCTTACTTTAACTTGTCGACCAATCAAAACAAACTAACATTTTCATTGGTTGGTGTGAATTGGATCAGCCAATCAGAGAAGTTCTCTATAAGTACATGGAAGTTAAAATAAGTGAGACTTTTGCGTTGACCGGATTAAAATAAGTGAAGCTTCAGTGTAATTAAAAGGAAATTTAAAAAAAATATGTTGCCTTATTAGTCGTTGATTATTTCAACATGTTTCTATTTTTTTTACGAAATTGCATTAATTAGAAATCTTATTATTCAGAAATGTCATTTAACAAAAAATTTTATTAGCATAAATAAAGTAAAAAAACTGGTGCTTATTTGTTGTTTTAATGTTTTGTAAAATCTCTCAAATTTCTAGCATTAAATTTTAGTCGAGATTGAATTGAGACAGTTATTTTAAGAACTTTTTTTTTTACAAAAAATTGTTTGTTTAGATTAACAGAGTATTAAATTTTCATTCTGTTATTAAATGCGGTGATTGCTTCAAATTACCTCTGGGACAGGCTTCAGGAACAGCAACGATTCCGTATAATTTTCCGCTTCCTCCAGCTGGAATATTCAAAGGTTCTCGTCTTTGTCCATTGTTCTTTAAAGCTACTTCTATTGTTTTCCTATAAAAATTATCATATTTTGAAAATAGACACTGCATTACAATCACTATTTAAAAGTGTTTAATAATTTATTCTATAAATGTATTGGTTTTATTAAATGTGTTCATTATTATAAAAAAAAATGTCTTAAAAAAATGTCTTAAAATAATTATTTAACAGAAAACTAAATAGTTGTATTGTAATATATTATAATGTAATATAATAATATTTGGTATATACTAAATATAATTAAATTTTTAAAAAACAAGATACCGAATTGTCCAATATTTATTAGACTTTTTTAAATTCAAACTGAATTCTATAATAAAATATATATTTTATTTTTGGTAACTTATTCAAATATTCAAAATGATTAGTTAAAAATTAGCTCTTACGTTTTCCAGTCGGTCCAATAGTAGTGATTCTGTGATATTGCGATCGAAAATGGATATGGCAAAGATTCAGCAATAACATGAACATATTTAGTATCAATGTGTGCACAACCTAAATAAAAAATTTCAAATTTTTATAATATATTCCAATTTTGCTATCTCATATAATTTTTACTTAAAGTGTATAAAATATATTTGATTATAAAACATCCTTATAGAGAAAATAAATTATTCACACAGCCATGGTCGTTATAAAAAGTGTGGTTATTTCTTGCGCATCTTTTTTCCACTGACTATTAATGCGCGTAAACTAGCCTGATGTCTTACAACGAGCATGAATGTATTTTCTCTCTTCTTACTTACAATTTTGTAGGTTTTTTAACCAGTTTTACCGTAAATAGGAATAATTTCAATAAAACTTTATCTACTTTATAAATGAAGTAAAAATAATGTCCTGTCATTAATTTTCTGACATAAATTTGCAAATAAAAAATATATTTTTAAATTATTTACTTTAAATGAGTGTTCTAGAAAAATTATTTTTTACATGATGTATTTAATAATTAAATAATTAAAATAATTATGTAATTACGAAAACTAAATATACCTAATTGATTATTACACATTAAGAATATTTTTTTTTAAGTTAGATTAAAAAAAATTTTATTTCAATATATTTAACGCAAATTTGAGACAGTTTTGAAAGAAACTAATTTGTTGAAAATCAAATTTGTTAAATGAATGTATTACTTATTGTGAAAGTTCCTGCATCGGCCCAGCACAATTCATCGGTGTCCCAATCTATGGCCAAAGAATTTGGCAACTTTACGTTATCATTCTGAAGGAAAAGTTGACGACCTGTTCCATCTTCGTTTGCTGTTTCAATTTTAGGAGATTGTCGATTCCAATCGGTCCAGAAAATTTTTCTACAATTAATTTATTTAATTACCCAGATGTGGAGTATGTTAATCGTGTCTAGTCAAGTTAGTGATGAAAAATAACATTATTTAGGAAAGTTTACAAATTTTCTCTATAAAATTAAAAAATAAAAATACATTTTCTAGTAAATTTAATAATAATAATAATTCCTATAAACCCAAAGTTGAAATATTACAAATTCCACAGTATATTTATTCGAGTTTGGTAATTTTTAGAGTATTTCAGCCTGTGGTCCACTTATCGATACAATTTTTGTTGTTTTCAAAGAATTATCGCTTAAGAAAATTGGACTATTATTTTTTCTTTCAAGTTGAAAGATAATTTAGCTGCTTGTAACTTGAAACTAAGAACAATAGCTATCCAACGATGTATAAAATTGATTAAAATTCCTTTACTAAAAAAAGCTCCTCTCAAGATATAAAAAGGTGATTCGCTCATGGAGATATTCCCCTTCATTTAAAAACTATGTCAACGTTTTCCTTTTTTTTTTATAAAAATTAATTTTATAATTGATTTGGTTTTTACTACCGAAGATAAAATTGTTATTTACATACATGCTTAAAATTTAAAATCCTTACCCGCGATGCGGATGAACCGCAATTCCTCTGGGATTCACTAAACCTGTTTTAACCAGGACTTTCCGTTTTTTCGTCTCGATATTAATAACTTCAACAGTGCCTTTGGCAGAATCTGTCCAGAACAAATTTCTTGAAACCCAATCCATAGCGATTCCCTCAGCGCTGCTGACTCCCGAAATAAAATTTTCCACCTTTGATCCATTATAATTCAACGATAAGATTCTATTACCTAGAATTTATAAAAATTGTAATTTTAGTTATATCAAAAACTTCAAATAATTAATTTAATAAAAGATATTAGCTATAATTTTTCTTTTCGTTATTTTTTTATATGAATAAAAATTTGGTAAAGATAAGTATTAGTGAAAGGGAAGTGACAAAATTCAAAGTACCAATGATATCAATGGTGTAGGCTTTCGCATGGGCACAATCGATAGCCACAGCAATGGTCATTTGATTATATTGAACCATAATCGGGCTTCCTGGCTTATCTCGAGTTGGGAAAAATGGAATTCTATGAATTGCAGTTCCTTGATTGACGAGCAAAAAGTTCGCCTCGTGTGTTGGAGTTGGTCTGCAATTTATTCCGTCCCCAGTGTAACCATCGTTACAGGCACATGTAAATTGATTATGACCTGCCGGAACGCAAGCCCCGTAGTGAGAACAGACTCCTGGTTCATTTTTGCAAGAAAGCTGAGGTAGACAATTGAATCCATTTCCATAGAAGCCCTTAAGTTAAAAATTTAAAATATTAGTATAGATATTTAAGTATTTAAATTCTTGATATATAGTTTAACATAAGAAACCCTGAATAACTCTGCAAGACTGAAAAACATTTACTCGAATTGGAAACTTTGTAATATTATCTAATTCTAGAAACCTCAAAATATAAAGTTTTAAGTAAAACTCAGAAATTGTACTGTTATTTCGAATTTTTTTTTTAATTATACACTTGTCTATTGGCCTTACGCACTCACAAGTGTTCCCCTTGAAATTTTTCCTTGAATTATTGTACTTTAAACGGAAGTTCTAAGTGTTTTTGCATCTACAGAACGACTTGGAATTAGGAGTACTGGCATTTGCCTGGACCACCTTATATTGGTTGATGGCGAGTGGAGAGGGAAAACTGTAGAAAAACCTCTCCTGAGTACAACCGGTGTATCGACAGTCGAGTTCTAATAATCTGCACAGGTCAGTTACCGACAGTGCAGATCATTATTCCTCGACGTCAAACCTTCCACTGAAGTTATCTCACAAGTCAGAAAAATCCCAGACTTATCGGAGCGCGAACTTGGCGCGACAGCAGAGTCTGGTATTTAACCAACTGAGCTAACTCCATTGTGTTATTTCGAATTTTGTAATATGAATATCAAGTTTGGAGCGAGCGAATCCAAAAATCATAGAGTAAGAAAATTGATTCAAACCCACAGAGGCTTCCTGTGGGCATTGTGAAACAATGCTTAATCTGTCATAAAATCTTTAATTGAGTTTAAGGTTCCTATTGAGGTGGGTTTTTCTCTGTTCTGTGGCCATGCCTGCCCTTCTCTCTTAAGGATGGATCTCGAATCGTTAGTGGGAGTTCTCCCACCCTTTTGGTCGGCGAGGGCCTGATGTGATAAGGTGGACAGTTACGTTTTGGCTGCTATACAGTCCACATGAGAGGGCGTGTTCCCTTGCATTTCCTGACGGTTTGTTGTCTAGTTCTTCAATTTACTTTTATAACGGGTGAACAAATGTAACGTATTCTCAATTTTGTAATAAGAAAACTATTAAAAGACAAAATGCTAGCTCAACAGATGATGTACAAAACTCTGAAACAGGAATTGAATCAGAGAATTGCGAAAGGAGAATCAAACATAAGGATTCAGTTCAAAAGAGAATCTCCGACAATAGTTCAAATCCGTTAGTTCAATAGTTCAATAGTTATCTTTAGATTTAAATGTTTTTCTTGTGTTGCAAAGACCTCGTCCACAGTTGATCAAACTTAAATTGCGTCTGTATTATCTGACTCTATTAGTTTTCTAAATCTCAGACAAAAAATCATGTTATAAACAATCACGGCTCTCTTTTGGATATTGTGCACTCAAACTCACTCAATGTTTTTCTATCTGCTGAATATTTGTTACGAATGTGCAGGGGGACTAATAAATACCAAAGTATATATTGACTTTTTCAATGAGTCTTTTTTGACACTTAAACATTAATTACGTAGCTTTTAACTAGGAGTTTTTTGACCTCCTTCTTATTCAGTTAAAGGGGTTTTCCTCGTTTATATGTTAAATAAATAATTCTGATTAAGTTATTGATCCTTTCTAGTGTTAAACGAATAAAATTATAGTTTGAGAAAGTTTGCTATAAACTTACTGGGTTGAGTAAAAAAAAGCTATTGTAATTAGGTTTAGAATAGTTAATACAAACAGGCAAACAAATGCAGGCATAGTTGGAAGCAGTCTGATTGTATCCACAAACAGCATTTCGGCCACAATTATTGATGACATTGCATCCGATGTGTTCCTCCACACAGTGATGAATTCCATCTCCATGATAGCCACTGACGCAAATACATTTGAAGCCTCCATCATTGGACGTTGAGCATTGAGCATTAACATGACAAAGAGAAGGATTTGTTGAGCAATCAGAAATCACACACTTAGAATCTACTTTGCTGTATCCTGTATAGCAAGAGCATTCATATCGAGAACTTGCAGGATTATACTGGCACCTTTCGTTAGCTTCACAATCTGGATGATCGTTGCATTCGTCTACATTGGGAATGGTAAAAAAGAAAAAATTAGGTCAAAAGCAAGAAAAGAGTTGATTTTAAGAATTGATAAAATTATAACCCGATAAGGAAAAGCGAATTCAATTTTATCGAAACAACTTAATTTTTATTCAATCGGGGATAAATGTTTAATGTTAACAATTTCTTGTCCAGACTTTCCATTAAGGAATTCACCTTTTCTTACCGGGAATAAATAATTGTAGATGTAACTACACATATAAGTTTCTGGAGATTGAAATAAAAATAATTTTGTATAAAAAAAGAATAAAAAAAGAAAGAACCAATTGGTCTGCAGTCCGTGCCATCTCCTTTGAATCCTGGATTACAGACGCATTTTGGGAAGGAATCATCGTTTCGGCAGGAAGCATTGGGGTCGCAGATATCGACCTCGAAGCAGGAGACTTCTGTTCCGGGAAGTAGTGAAAATGAATTTAAATTGAAATTAAAATAAATGACGAAACGTACCTCAAGAGGACTCCAAAGGAAATCCATTAAGAGATTAATTAACTCTTGAAAGCTAAATGCAAATTACGTACCTCTTTTGGAACACTCAATTCCATCTCCTTCGTATTCAGCGTTACACTGACAACTATATTCCGAAGAAATTGTGTCGAGCACACAAGATGCGTATGGATGGCACCTATTCATCACGTTGCAAGGTACTAGACATAAGCATGTGCAATTATGAATTTTTGAAAAAATATTATTAGTTTACTAATTATAATTTCAATTTCATAGAATTTTTTCAATTCAACAAAAAATTAAAAAAAAAAATTTAATTTAAAGTTACAGTCTAATTAAACAGATTTATTTTCGGTTTTTTTTTAAAACCATATTTGATTTTCAATATAAAGTTTACAGATAATTAATTTTTCAAAATTTAAATGTGAATTGGTTTAAATCATGCAAAAGCAGGAGAAAAATAATTAATTGTAAGCGAGAAAGCAACTTAAAGCCAGGCAGGAAGTTCGTACAATGGAATCCGGAAGGACCCTTCGTCCTCAGATCGTATCCTTCTATGGGGACGCAAACATCCTCTAGTTCCTCATAATCGTATCCCATGGGACATATGCAGTATTCTTCCAAACATGCCGGAAGCGGACGTGACAATACTAAAATTGCATCAGGATGCAGCATCCAAAGTCAATCGTTAGTTTTTTCATTAGCTAAGTGAACATTTTGTTTAATTTTGATTTATTATGTTCGTAAATCATTAGAACATTAGAAAATATTTTACTGTCAACTTATGTACAAAATAGTATTCAAATAACCAAAAGTATTGCTAAAAACGTATCTCTTAGTATGTGAATTTCTGTATTGATCCATGTGGCATTTCTTTTTATTTTCATTATGAATTTGTAATTTTTAATTTTAATTAAAGCATTGAATTTCGTGCACGTGCAATTGTGTACGTGACGATATTTAATCAAGATCATTCTAATTTAGAGGTCGCATTCCAGTTTAAATTGTATAAAATTGTTTACTTCCATTTATTATCCCAGCAGTTGCTTGACCATAAAAATAATTTTAAAGAGATTTTCATTAGAAGAATTGTTCATCTTACCTTGTGTATTGTCGTCGTTTTGTCTGATACATTCATTTTCGTGATAGGACCAACCCAAGGGGCACATACACACTCCAAGAACACAGTGAGGTTGGGGTGTATCTCCATTTTCTGATTCCGGGTAGCAATTGTATCCATTACCTATTAAATTATATTAATTAGCCAAATACGAATGTTTGTTTTTGATAAAAATTTGTATCTGCTTGGAGAGTAGAATATTACATTACGGAGAATATTGTAGATAGGATTATATTGTTATTAATACTTTTGTGTGAATATATGTGTAATCTATTTCTGACGCAAGCTGTAATTTTTTACATTTCTAACCGTTTAAAGGTTTGTTTGATAATGACGATAAACACAAGTTCCCGGATTAAAATGATGGGACGACATTATGTAGGGTTTAATGATATACTATTATACCAATGTTCACCCTCACAAAGCTTGAGCTGTCCATCAGAGTTCTTAATCCACATAAATAGAAAACCACACTCGCAATAAGTTTTCAATTTTAATACTTAATTGACAGTCTTGATTGACCCCAATTCCCTACGGATTAAACTACCTAAGGATACACAAATTTTCAGTGTCAAAGGCGATGAGTTTATCGTATGTGGGGGGAGACTCCTAATCTTGAAATTAGGAACATTTAAACAGAAATTATAAAAACGACAGGTGGCCGAAAAGATGAAGCAAAAGAAAGGTAATTATTTATAAAGATTTAAACAAGTATAACTGTTTCAGAAATATATTTACAGAAAATTCTTTTTTAAAGATGTAGCGTTACTAATATTTTTAACCTCTTCCATTACTATTTGTGAGGATGATGTTAATTCGGATTCCAAAATGGGGGCTGTCTATTCTTGTTAGCGGTGGACGACATGGGTTCTGGGAGAAGTAGGACACTGAGTCCAGCTTGGTATCCCAAGTTGGATTGGAGTAGTCTCGATTTAGGGTTGGCGCCGGATGGACAGGTTGTCTGTCCGGTCTGACCAACGACACTGACACAATCTAAGGTTCTCACACTATGACCACGGAAGAATGGCACTGGGGTTATCAAATCCGCCGTGAAGCTGTCGGGGATGTAGTAACGTCGCCCAACCTACGTGCTCTTCAATTTGGCGTCTGTAAAGTGCAGTCGTCGGTTTCTGTTGCCGGAAGCCTGGGCGGCGGACGCACGCGGTGTGCATCTTGTTCCTAGGATACCGGGCGCCTTCCTAGTGATTTAGTGCCTTACCCACATATCGGAACTCTGTGTAGGTGAACCGTTCTTTCTTCAAGGGAATCACATGGAAGGATTTACATTTAAACTAAATGACGAAGAAAGGCGCCGAGATGATGCAAAAGGCAACTCGAGGGCATCGAGTAAAGCTGACAGAAAGGAACCTGTTGCAGGTCCATCGTCCTTGATCAGAGGATCAGTGGATGCAGGGATCCAGTGCAAACATAAGGAGGCCGACGATACAGACCATTATCTTGAAATCGGTCTGATGCAGCTAGAGGAAGGTCAGCTTGACCGAAAGAAAGTTCGGGAGTGCATCTAGGCAAAAGGAATTGTGCTTCTATTGCAACCCTCTAGCAGTGGTTATTCTGAGGTCACTCCGGATAACATGAATATCCTTATGTTAAGAAAAATGAACTTGTGGCAGAACATCGAATCCTTCATTATTCAGGTAATAAAAATAAGACACATTGATGGACGAATGGGAAGAAACCAAAATGAATCTTCAGGAAGGTAAGGTTTGTATCTTAAATTAGTAAACTTTTTGCTATGTGCAACAATGAATAATTATTTTACAACTCACCAGTGTAACCAGGTTGACAAGTGCAAACGTGAACTTGTCTATTGCCATCGTAACTGCAAAGACCATTTGGCGAACAATTGTTATCAATGTTGCAGGGAGTAGCTGAAAAAAAAGTTTGAGAAAAGTTTAAACTTCTGTTCAAATTATTTGTTTGATGAATATTTTCTCTTCCTTACATTGCAAGTTTCGCAATTCTTAGTAGATTAAAACATTTGTTGCTTCTGTACAAATTACAAAAACCTATTTGAACAAGTGTGAATTATCTAAAAGTAAAAATAAACCTTTTCATTTTTCTGTTCTTGTCGTTTTCCGACGCATCCAATAATGCATGAATTCGAGGAAGACTAGAAGAGAAAGATGAAAAGCTCTACTGACGTTATATTGCAAGGAAATATTTTTTCAACTATTGCGTCAACACTTTCCCACACACGGATTTTTTCTTACTTGCATCAATGTTGCTTGAAATGACTCTTAGATATCTTAAAACTTGCAATATAGAAAAAAAAAGTGTTCTCAGTTAAATTAGATTGCTTACTTTGTGAAATGGGGGTGCAAACTTGATCTACAGTTTGATATCCCGGAATGCAGGTGCATGTTGGTAAACCACCTATTATTTGACAATCTTCATTTTCCAAACAACGAGTTTCATCGCAAGTCGGTATTTCTGGTTCATAAAAAAAATATCAATTATTATCCTGCAAAAACATTCTGAAGACAAGAATCTTTGTACAAGACACCTGTTTTCAAACTGATAAAGAAATAAATTAAAATCAAGTAAAATTCTGTTAAATTAAAATGTAAATATAAAATAATTAAGGCCAGGTTTCTCTGAACAATTTTGAAAAAATCGAATTGTTTTTTTTCATAAATTGCTACTGTATACTCGTAGAAATAGTATAGAATTAGTCCCGAAGGTCAGCAAGAACGAGAACCAGGTATAAAAGAGTGGGGAGCAAGGCACTTTGCTGATAGGGCCAAAAACAGACGTGTTGATCGAGCTGAGCTAGAAGCTACTGAAGCGTCTAAGGATCACAGAACTGCTTTAAGAAATGCAAGAATTCTTCAGAATGATGCTTACGAAGACGAGGAAGGATTTGTGTATGCAGCTGGAATGGATATGTAAGTAAAATTCACTTTTTTACGATTTTTCACTCAAGCGGAACCAGAAATATTCATTATTATTTAAAAAAGTTATAATCAATTAAAAGTGAAAAAAAGGTTGAAAAAATTCAAAAGTCCGCCATTTTGTTTTTTTTCATTGAAAATGTTTCATTCTGCTTGAGGCCATAGCCAATTCGATACAGAACATGAAACCGTTTTGTTTTTTGCTTTCAGATAATTCTTTTCCAAGAAATTATGTCATCCATCTACGAAGTAGATAACTTTCAGCAGCCATTTTCAAGACCGACATTTTGAAAAAAAAAATTTCAAGTAACTTCATATATGTACTATCATATGTAAAAAAACTTATTACTTAACATTTTTTGTATTATAAATAAAACGTATTGAAATAAATCATGTTTTTCAGAGTAAGCTGGCCTTAAGTTGTGATGTTACACCATTATTGATAATGATATAACTCACAAAGTTTCACTTTCTGGTACGAAGGAGTCACACAGTTCGACTAAATTAAATTAATAAGTAAATAAAATAAAACTAAAATTAGCCATTACGAAACCACTCCACGACTCGATATAGAAACTTGTTACTAAGAGTACTATAGTTTATAAGAAACGTCTGAATTTTCGTTTGCGTGTAAAAATATTTGTCGCTAATCAACGACTTATACCTTACGTTCGTTAACTTATACCATACGACGCGTTAAAGCTCATTTGGAATGTTTGAGGACTGAAACACTTATGATTTTAGTCCAGAGGTTCTTATTGAATGGTATTTGAAACTAATAGGTAAGTTCAAAAAGAAAAAAAAATTAAAAATTGTACTTTCACAAACTCGTCCATCTCCTTGGTAACCAGGTTTACAATTACAAGCGTGACTTCCCTCGTTATTGATACAATGAGCATCAGAAGAGCACACATGATTTCCAGCAGTGCATTCGTTGATATCCACACAAGTCGCAGAATTGTCTTCTTTATAAAGATATTGATAACTAGAAAATTTTGAAGAAAACAATAAGTGATCAATTTCATAGAATACTAGGTTGTATGCTAACTTAATTCGACTTTCGTCTTTTTATATGAAACACAAAAAATAGTGCACATAATACCAAAATTGAATCATTGAAATTCTAGAAAGCAGTAAATTAAAAAAATAAATTAAATAATTCTATTACCCAGGATTACAGACGCATTTAAAATCATCACCATCGACCACACAAGAACTGTGATGACTGCAGGTACTTCTTCCTTGTATACATGGATCCTCTTCCTCCATGGGAGCAATTTTTGAATTCATGGCATACCTAATAATTCCTTCACGACTTTCATAGGTGATTACTCCCCTTGAAAATTTCAGCCTGTTCGTTTCTTGTTCAGGATTTGGAGCATAAGGGCACTCATTGAAGGTGAAAATTTGATCTTGAGTGTATTTAAAGTCCATAGGAGCACCAACCAATTTATACATTCTCTCGGAATTGGATCGAATAGAACCTGGTTGATTTCTGGTAAGAAGTTCATCAAAATCTGTGAACTCTATTCGAGCACTCTCTTCAAGATGAGGAATTGTTCCCTTGATCTCTACGTTGACTTTCAATTGGCCAAAAACGTCCTGGCCTTTGAAATAACTTCGAACCGTGATCTCGTGCCCTGATGAAAATCGAAGCTCTGCTGTGTGATTCAAGACTCCTCCTAAAAAATTTGTGAAGAATGAAAAATAATTTTAGACTAATGTAAGTTATTTATTAATAACCATATTAATATAGATTTTCAAATTATAAAATTATGCACCAATTTTTAAACTCAAACTGAACATCAAACGAGGGAATAATTGGTGCTTAGAGCCATCAAAGGCGTACATCGGATTAAGGGTAAGTTTCTCGATATAAATTAAAAAGAGCGTCACAAAATATAATATTATAAAATCAGATAGGGTTAACATTTTGAGTAGTTGGATTATCCAGTTTTTTTTGTTGATAGAAGTTAATTTTTCCACCTGTTTCTAAGTACCTAAGATTTTTTTTATTGAATGATTAAATTTTCCTTACTTACTAGTTAAAAAAATATTATACATATTTTTACCTAATAAAGATTTGTAATTAAGGAAAGTAATAAATAATTAATAAAAATAAATACAATTGAAAAATTTTTTTAATTAGATTTACCCGTAAGTTGAAATCCGTTTTTAGTTTCTCCGACCGGTTTGGCGAAAAGCCATCCAATAACGCTGCCTAGATTGCTGAGTAGTTGGAAGCTGGAACCAACAGCTTCCGGTACTCTTGATATAGCTGTGTAGGTTCTTCCGTCCTTGGTTTGCACGTAGCATTGAAGATCTTTATCGTCAAAACTTTCGCCATTAATAGTTCCTGACATCCTGCCAATCACCCTCAAAGGTACATCTGCAAATTGAAGGACGACAAGTTCAAGTTTGATTTCCGATTTTTGAACTGATTTCACAAGTCGAGTGAAATTGAAAATAAACAAATTCTCAGTAAAATTGCCCAGCATTATGATAGAAAGCAAACCCTTAAATTCATCCTCTATTCATCGTACCCAAAATTTAACAATTATTCTAAAAAACAAAATTAAAAATTATTTACGAGCTTTTTAAATCTCTCATAATACATTCCAATTAAAATCAACCCTCTCAGGATAAGAAAAACCCTTAAAAATTATTAAGAAGGATTAAAATCATCTCCTAAACAAGATTATAAAAAATTGACAATTATTTTTAAACAAATTAATTAAAAATAATTGTAAGAGTATCAAACTGTCAGTAATACTGTCTATCAGTATTAAAACTAACCCTTTTATATCAATACCTAATTATAATTTTCAAAAATTGACAACTATTTTTTAACAAATCGGTAAACTAAAAATCCTCCTCAATCCTCTCAGTTTTCAAAAATAACCCTTTCAAATTATCCCTTAAGCATAATTCTAAAAAATTGAAAATTATTCCTAAATAAATAGACTTAAAAAAAATAGGAGTAAAAATTTTGTAGTTTCTTTCTTTAAGAAAAATTGCTAATTTTTGAGAATGATGATTAGGGGCAGATATCAATTGTTATCATCTTTAATAACTAAGACCTATCCTCTCACGTATCCATTGTTTTATACGTTGATTATAATTTTTAAGTGAAAAATGATAATTTTTTTCAGATTTATTTTCCAATATTTTGATTAGGGGTAGTTTATCTTTTAATTTCAAAAGTGTCAGAAGTTTTACGAAAATTATTTCATAGAGGTAGGTTTTAATGAATTATGTGAAAAAGATTTCTCTATGGCAGGAAGCTAAGTTTCATCTAAAAAGAATTTTCTGCTGTTTTTTTATAGGTCGTAATATGCTGAGAGCAAAGGATTTCCTCAAAGGGTCTTACGAGTCATTTCATGTATCATGCATCGTCGTTTTGTACATAAATGTACTAAGAAAGACGTTAGATGTCCTGGGTGTATCGTAAACTATAAATAGATTTGAGCGAGGAGCTCTTTTCAGCTGAATTCATTTTGTACAAAAAAGTCATATTTCCTGCAGAAAATTAACTTTAGACTCATAACTTTTTTCTACTTCAATTTCAAATAATTTTGTAATTTATTAATGGTGAAAAATGAAAATTTGTTTCTTTGCTTACGGACCTAATGAAATGTTAATTGTTTAAAAAATCAATTATAGTTTAACAAATTCTTTACCGATTGGTAGACAGGATTTTCCATTTCCAAAGTGACCATGTTTGCAGTGACAACAGAATCCACTTTCGTAATCGACACAATTAGCTTTGCTATGACAAGTCGTGGCTCCGATCGAACAACTTTTCTGCTGATTTGCCATTGAATCTGAAAATATTATTTGCTTAAATTTTCAATCAATTTAATTAGATAAGAAATTACTAAGAAAGTTGTAATTACAGAAAATACGATTAAAAAATAAACCGAGAAATGAAAAAAATAATTAAAATTTCCTGAAATTATTTAAGTGTAATTTGTTCCAACTTTCAACTTTCCGAATTTGCATTTGTCAGAATTTTTAAATAACCCAACTTGCATTTGTCAAAAATTTCAAATCGCCAAACTTATATTAGAATTTTCAACTCCCCGAACTTGCATTTGCCGGACCCTTGGAGTGTAGAATTCCTAAAAGAGCCTTCTGATTGGCTGGTAAATTTTCCGGAAACATTACTAGCCAATCAGAAGGCTCCTTTAGAAACTCTACACTTCGTGAGTTGCGCAAATGCAAGTTCAGTGAATTCAAAGTTCAGACAATTGTAAATTCGGTGATTTCAAAATTCGTCAAATTCCAAACAGGTCTTAATAATTCCAAACCATTTAGAATCTTTTATTTCTAGTTTTGTTTTTAGAATAAATTCTTTGTTAAAAATAAGCATTTAACTAATTTAACAATAAATTACCTTCTACATTATCAGGTGCTTTAGTATTTTCTCCGTCCCGAATCGGTCCAACTTTAAAAATCCAGTGTCCAGGTCTGTTAATGTTGGACAATCTGCGTAAAGGTATCAGAATGATTAAAAATGTAAAATGTAAAATATTATAAAAAATTGTTTCCAAATCCTGAAATTTAAGGTATTCAGAAGAGTGTATGAAAAAGTTTTAATCCTTGTTCTAAAATGAAGAAAAAAATTTACTTGTCGATATTTTGAATTTGATCTGTTCCAGATCCGGTAAGAGCCGTAATTCTTCCTTCGCTCATGAATCCAGCTTGAGCTTTTGCATCTGGAAGGCCATTTGGATGAGATTCTGCTTGAATCCATTGGATTGCATTGTGTGGGTACAATAACTCAACATAAGAATGAGTACCATTTGAGGAAATCGCTACTTGATAAGTATTTACCTGCGAATAATTTTTTCTTTATTTTTAGAAGTACCGCAAAATTTAAAAATTAGGAGGCTTATCAGGGGCTCAATTTTATTGCAGCGTAATTTTCAACTGCCAATAACTTTTAACCGGATCAAAGGATTCAAAAATGTTACAGGTGTTTTTTGTGCAGAATTTTCTAAACTTTGAAACAAAATTACTCGTTATTTTCAAAAATTTTATTTTTGACCTGAAAAATGCAAAAAAAATTTTTTTTCTTAATTTTGACCAACACTTTTTCGTATGAATTTTTCCAAAACTACTTAAAAATAATCCTTATTTGATGAGCTTTTCACCCCCTAAAGAACATTTTAGAATAAAAATTTTTTTTGCTTTTTTCTTGTCAAAAATAAAATTTTGAAAATAATAAGTAATTTTGTTTGAAAGTTTAGAAAATTATGGAAAAAAAACACCTGTAAGATTTTCAAATCTATTGATATAGTTAAAAGTTATTGGCAGTTGAAAATTACGCTGCAATAAAATTGGGTCACTGATAACATGGCAACCACGCA
This sequence comes from Ganaspis brasiliensis, assembly GCA_037103525.1. Lineage (NCBI taxonomy): Eukaryota > Metazoa > Arthropoda > Insecta > Hymenoptera > Figitidae > Ganaspis > Ganaspis brasiliensis. The sequence goes on from JAZKLR010000123.1 coordinate 59,116, forward strand.
TTACACAGACCTAAAAACCTACTTTCAAAATTTTTTTTCTACTTATCATTGACCAAAACATTAGACAACTTTTTATTTAGGGTGGTTTTTTTCTCAGAGAATGCCCTATATATATTATATAAGCAGTTTCGCGTGCTAGTAGGGTAAATAAATAAAAAATGTAGAAGTTAATATGAGAGTAAATACTTTGTCATTCTTTTCATTGTAGTATCCAACATCCAACCATGTTACGATAAAAACGTGAGTTGGTTGAAACTGAAAAGCTCCTCTGAAAGAATTTCGAACCATTCCACCGGCTCTTGCAAGGATATCTGGCGTATTTGTTTCAGACCAATAAATCGTTCCTGAACCTCTGGTGTCCACGTGAGTATAAAGTGGTGCTATCACAGGATCATCCAGCGGAAAAGCAATATTAAAAAACCTTTGCATCGCCCTGGCAAAGGATAATACTCCATTTCCATTCACCTATAAAAGATACATTTAATTTTTGATATGTTTATTCAGAACAGGGTTTTTTTCTTCAAAATTCATAAACAACGAAAAGGCGCTTTATCAAAGTGTCAAACAAATTATGAAGATAATTTAATGATTTTTTTATCGCAAAAAATTCCTCGTTATATCTCTAGACGTTATAACTACTTGATATAAAATAATTGAGGGGCTGATAGTAAAAATGGATTATAATAATGATGGGAGCAAAAGTGGGTTATATTCACTAGGAGCAAAAACGGTTGAAGAGTTCCAAACAATTTTTTCATTCATAAAAGATGCTATCAACTGTTTTGGAATTATTTTAATTTACGAATATTGTTTTAACAATTTCGAATGTTGTAATATAAAAATAATTGACAGACAGTCGATACGATATTTTATAAATAAATAAATTGTTTGGAACTTTTAAACCGTTTTTGTTCCTAATGAATATAACCCACTTTTGCTCCCATCATTATTATAATCCATTTTTACTAACAGCCCCTCAATTATAATCCGCCATTTGGAAAAAAAGCTTTAAATTTGTTTTATAACAATAAGCTTTGGTTGAACACAATATCGTATTAAACACTAGTTTCTTTTTTGTGTAGGGTATGAGAATATATAACCAGGTACCTTGTAGACCATATTAAAAGGTTATGTAGAAGTCCTTCTTTATGAAATCTGATACAAACATTACTTTATTAGATTCTAAATAAATTTACATTGATTTTTAAATAAATTTTAATTATGATGAAACTTTTACTTTCTTCTTCCAAAAATAAACAATAAAAAGTTCATTAACCTACTTGCTATTCTTATTCAGATACTTTTCCTTTTCTGCTTCTTATCAGTGTTTTATACGGGTTTCATTGGGGTACAATCCGGGTTTCCAAAATTTTGCTACATGGTTCTTACATGGTTTTTATACGGTTTCTATAGGGATTCTAGCTGTTTTGTATCTGATCCTTTTAATTACTTTTAATCGTCTTTTATCAGGTTCTATAGTGAAGCATATATCGTTCTCTCTCATCTAATTTTCTTTACCAGGGAATCGGTGATCTCTACTTAAAGAGATAATAGAGAAGGCAAACTGAGAGAAAAGGATATAAGTTCAAAATATGGTCATTTAAATCCATATAATCATAAATTAAATAAGAATTTAGCAACCTGTTTTCTTTATATTCTGATTTCTCAATTCTATTCTATTTCAAATTTTATTTCAAATTTAATATTTCTATTTATTACTTTCTTTTATTGTTCAAATAAATTGATTTTATTAGGACTCTCAGATTTGATTCTGTTAATAAATTATAATTTTTATATCAAGCTTCATCCCAGATTCCTCATCTTATCTGAACAACGAACATTTAAAATTAAACAAATAAAATAAAATTTTTTATTAAATTACTGAGTTTAAAATTTAATTTTTCTAAAATATATAAAAATAATAGTTTTAGACCGAATCCATTTCAAATCATTCAGGCAGTCCGATGGTGCGATGAGAATTAACTTTATATGAAAGTATGTTTTTCTGCTCGAAAAATAAAGAGACACGTATTTTTTTAAATTTTCATAACATTTTTTTTTTGAATTTTTACGATTTTTTTAAGATTTTAACAAAAAAATAAGTTTTTTATAAATTTTTTCTATAAAATCTCGTAATTTACACAACTTTTAAGCCTTTTAGTTGCTCTTTGGCTCATTCTTTTCTATTTTTTATGCTTTTTAAAAATTTATCAAGATAAGTAAAAAATAATGATAAACAAAAACAATACTTTGATTTTTTAAAAAAACTAAAAAAATTTTTATCTCAAAAAGGCCACCTTTTTTTTTCTTGAAATTTTAAGAGTTTATAGCTACTTAAGTGTACTACTCACCACAAAAAATTCATTTGGTATTTCTTTGTTTCTTGGAAGAAAAAAATTATTTTCTATTTTTTCGTAAAAACCTCTTAAATTCCCCAATTTTCAAGATTGAAAATCGTTCCTTGTGCCCTTTGTTTACATTTTTAATGCTCTTTTTAAAAATATAATAAAAAGTAATAACAGCTGATAAAAAGCAATATTATCCATCTTTCTTGGAAAAACGGAAATGTTGTTTTTAGGTTAAAGATCTTTTTATTGAAAAATGTTGGGTTTTATAAAATTTAGCTTTTTGGATGTAATCAATTTGCTATTCTATAAAATTTCCACCAGGGGCGGCGACTCCTTAATATATTATTACCACATTTTTTTAAAATTAATATCTCAAAAACTTATTGACCGATTTTGGTGATCCAAAGGCATTCTTTTTGTCTTACATCAAAGCTTATTTGAAAATTTTTGTTATGTAAAAAATTTGCTTTTTACTTGTTTAAAAAATTGTTTATTTATAAAAAGTTAATAAAAAATCATGTTCATCATCGAATTTCTAAACGAAAATTAGAAACGGAAAATGATTTATTTTTGTTTTAATTCTAAGTAATTTTAAGTAACATTTTGCTGTTTTATTTTAACTTGTTTTTTTTTTTTAATTTTTGGTAGAAGTGATTTATCAATTTCCGTATTATTTTTCTATTCAAATAAATATAACCTAATGTTAATGAACCTTTGTTATCGAAACATTGCTTAAGGTGAAGTTACCGTTCTCAATGGTGAAAAATGCATAAAGTTTTGGAATTTTTTGTATAGACGGAAATATTTTTGGAATTGCGGTTTTTCTTATTTAAATACTACATATTTATATAAACTTTTTACATATTTATATTTAAAAAAAAAATGAAAATGGCGGATGCATGGTAACTTATAAAAAGGCTTAACTAACAAAATGTCGGCTACACTAGTTTAATAATCTATCAGAAATTTTTGTTTCTGATAACCTGGCGAGGCTGTGGAACGTACAGCGCATATGAAAAGTACGGTGCGCAGGGTCTTCTATACGTTAAGCTACAGCCAACATTTTTAATTTTTTTTAAATATAAATATTTAAAAAGTTTATATAATTATGTACTATTTAAATTTAAAAAACCGCAATTCCAAAAATATTTCTGTCTATGAAAAAAATAATTCACAAATTTCATGCACTTTTCATCACTGAGAACGGTAACCTCCCCTTCAAATGCGAAAAAAATATAACTTTGTTTATGATTTTTAACATTCCTTCCATGGACGAAATTTAATTTTTATAAATAAACAATTTTTTAAGTAAGTAGAAAGCAAATTTTTTACATAGCAAAAAATTGCAAATAAATTTTGATTCAAGATAAAAAAATGCTTTTTGGAAAAATAAAATTATTAAATTTTTAGGTGGCATGCACCGAAAAAAAAATATTTTTAAAATTAGAGGATCCTCTCACTTTGATGCGGATTCCTCTCAAAAAATAGGCGGAATCCTCTCAAACTGAGAGGATCCTCTCGTTCTAAAATTTTTTTTTCTTTGGTGCGTTTCAAAAATTCTGACTCTACTTCTATTTCATCAAGTATTTTTTAGTAATTTTACAGGAAACAGGGATGAATAAACACTGAAACTTGAGTTCTAGTCAATGCTAAATTAAACTCACATTCTTATTAAGAAATTATTTTTTGTCTATATGGAATTTGCCGACATTCCATACACAAGTCGCCGCCCCTGATTTCCACATTGGTATATACAATTCGTTTCATAGAACTAATGTAACCCTGTAGTACGGGCTACAGTGTACCTGCGTAAGCAGGTTTTCACATCCCACGCAATAATAATAATAATAATAATAATAATAATAATAATAATAATAATAATAATAATAATATATATACATACTAGAAATATTTCATATTTTTATGAAACGTATATTATATGTAATGAATATATGAAAATAATACATTTTAACGCCAAGAAAGAATACTTAAAAACAGCATTTCCGTTTTTCCAAGAAAGTTGGATAATATTGCTCTTTATCAGCTGTTATTACTTTTTATGATATTTTTAAAAAAGCATTAAAAATGTAAACAAAGGGCACAAGGAACGATTTTCAATCTTGAAAATTGGGGAATTTAAGAGGTTTTTACGAAAAAATAGAAAATAATTTTTTTCTTCCAAGAAACAAAAAAATACCAAATGAATTTTTTGTGGTGAGTAGTACACTTAAGTAGCTATAAACTCTTAAAATTTCAAAAAAAGGTGTCCTTTTTGAGATAAAAATTTTTTTTAGTTTTTTTTAAAAAATCAAAGTATTGTTTTTGTTTATCAATATTTTTTACTTATCTTGATAAATTTTTAAAAAGCATAAAAAATAGAAAAGAATGAGCCAAAGAGCAACTAAAAAGCTTAAAAATTGTATAAATTACGAGATTTTAAAGAAAAAATTTATAAAAAACTTATTTTTTTGTTAAAATCTTAAAAAAATCGTAAAAATTCAAAAAAAAATGTTATGAAAATTTAAAAAAATACGTGTCTCTTTATTTTTCGAGCAGAAAAACATACTTTCATATAAAGTTAATTCTTAATGCACCATCGGACTGCCTGCATGATTTGAAATGGATTCGGTCTTTAATTAATTATTGAATTTAATTTTACTTTATCAGAATTTATTTATAATAAATCAAGCAATCAAGATTATTTCTTACCTTAATTTTCAAAATTTTTTATCTTTGACTTACTTCTCAAGGTTTCTAAATAGCAAAATTTAGTCAACAAAAACAATTTTAATTTATTCTCAAAATTCCAAGAATCCAAAAACAAAATTTATTTAATTATTAAGTTTCTCAATTTCCAAACTCAAATTTCTACATATAATTTTCCAATTTTAATTCTGCCTGTAGTCCCTAATTGTGGGGCCATTCTACTTCCTAATCTATTTTATTATTCATATATTTTTCATGGTTTATTGACAACCGAATTTTATTAATAATGCTCAAAGTTTTGGTTGTCGCCAAATCTACAGCAAAACCTAATTTCTACACGGAGGACTAGGAAACATATTAGATTTAATAAAATTTCGGTACATGTCATGAACATGGCTCAGCCATTCCCCACTTTTTATTAAATCGGGTTTATTAAAACTTTATCATTTGTTTGAATGTTTAAATATTACTTTTTTTTAAAAATATTTCAAAAAGAAATATTTTTCAGCAGAATATTGGAGAATAATATTTCTTCAGCAGCACCTCACCTCTTGATAGGTATCGGACGAAGTGAGATCCCCTTGTAAAATCGCCTGTTTCTATAGTTTTCACCCAGGATATGCCACAAGTCAAAACTCTTTCGCGCGTCTTAGATATTTTGGCGCAATTTGATTCTATTCATTGGTTTTTATTTATTTGGGACAATCTCTTATACTAATAATTTTTGTTCCCTCCAAAACAAGACCGAAGGTGAACAATTTTAAAAGCTTCTAGAACTTTCTAGAACATTCTGTAACGAATTTGTACTTATTTATTTAATTTCTCAAAGAATATATAATGTATTAAATTTCTGATTTCGAATTATTTTTTTATATTTTATTTGCCATCACTTGACTATAAATTTATTAAAATTTAAACAATATTACTTGTCTTAATTAACAATTTTTAAATAAACAAATTAATATTTATTGTTTATTGTTAAATTTTCACAAATTTTATTAAACTAGTTATTTTTTTTTATTTTATTAAAAACAAATTATTTTCTACCTTATTTTTAATTTTCTAATAATTTTCACAAAATCCTTATTATTTACACTTAAACTAACTTTAATTACTCTTATAAGTCTTTCTAATTATAAATTTTAATACAATTTCATGTTTTCATTATTATAAATTTATTATTTATTTTATTTAAATTCTTAATTTTCTCCCACTTGATCATTTTTCTGTTATTTTTTTCTACAAAATCGACCCATTCAAATCTCTACGTCCGAGCGGCCAAACGCAACGACCACCAATCCACGCATCGAGAGATTGATCCCCATCGCACTCAACATTTTTTTTTTAAGTTTTCAATTAATTATTAATTTATCATTAAATTCTTTATTTTTATTAATTTTATTTATTTATCAGGGTCTTCCAAATTCTGCTATCCGATTCCTGTATGAGTTTTTTTAAGGTTTCTACCTATTTTTTATTCGGATACAACACAGATAGAATGCGGATAAAACCATGATAGAACCAGTATAGAAGTATGGTTTAATTGGGTAATATCGTAATTGAATCCGGTTTGTATCCGTGTTTGCCCGTTTTATATTCGTGTTAGGTCAGTATTCTATCCGAGTCCTCAAAAGGTTTTTATCTGATTCCTATATGGGTTTAAAAAAAAAAATTTAATAGTTTAACTTATTTTTATGTACTTTATTTATTGGAGGTGGCATTATTTATTCTTTATACATATAGTCGCACGCTTTTAACGCATTAAAATTTCTAATCGCTATTGGAGGATTCGAACCCTTAACCTAATACCGAACGCAACGCAATGCAACACTTAACGATCACGACCATACTACCCATTGACATATCTTCTACGAAACTCAGTTCAAAACTAAACGGATCCTATCCGGTTCAATCTGGGTGCTATATGAAAACTGCAGCTTTTACAAAAACGGGGTTTTATATTAACCTTATTTAATCCGGATAAATTTTTATCTGACAGTAAAAAACAGCTAAGAAGGAAAAAAATCCTTATTCAGGTTATCCGGTCTATATTAGAGATTCAATAGAAACTTTCTGTATGTAATAGCCAAGTTACATCCAAATTTAATGTGGGATTACCGATAAAAAACTTAAAAAATCTAAAAAGTAACCTGATATAAAATCCGGAAAGATCAGATAAAATCATAAATTTTACAAAGTTGTCAATGTAGCTAATATCTTGTAAAAAAGAAATAATATTCTGCGGACATTAATTAACTACGATACTTGGCATTAATTTCGGTCATAAATTGTTTGTTATGAGGATTACAATAATTGTTAAAATGATTTTACTAATTTTTCTATGATTAAACAGCAAAAGATAAATAACCAAACAATTATTATTGTACAGCTATTAAGCTCCCTATATGCTGCAAGGAAGACTGGCACGTGTAACAGACTTCAATGTCTATCAGTGACACAATCGTAAATATGTTAATTTAGTTTTGCTTTACGAGAACGTAAACTTGTGTACACGTCAGTTGGTTGGCGAGTCATTCACCCAAAGAGCAACAATAATGAGTCAAAGTCGACAAGTTCCGTTTTCAGAAAAAATTGACTTTTTCTCTCGCCTAGACGAAGCTAAGTCGAGACATAATTTCGTTAATTGGCTTAAGTGATATGTATCACCCAGCATGTTTATTTTCTTTTTAAGACTCTTCACACCATCTCATTTTTGTAGATTATATTAGAGATAGACTAATGGTTTACTCTCAAAGAATCCCAAGATTTTTGGGCTAATAAAAAAAAATTTATAATACAATGAGAAAAACATTTCTTTAGATCAAAAATCTGTTGCTTTAAATCCAAAAAGTATTTCATTTGTTTTTTATAAATTTTATTTGCATAATAATAAAAAAATACATAAACGTAAAAATACAAAAATTAAAATTATTATAATAAAGTATCTGAGGGTATAAATGGTATTTAAAAATAATTTTAATAGTAGTTCAGAACGATATAATTTTTGAACAAATCGCCGAGTCACGTTGATGTTAATAAGGCCAAAACAGCCTAATGTTCCCAAATATATTCTATGGGTCATTGGTCAAATAGGATCGTTTATGCAAGTGTCAGATCTTATTTTTGGGAATTATTTTCGTCGCCTTGGCAAATAATGTAGAGTTTGTCAGTAAATAAGACGAACGATTCATTGTTTTTACTGCTTTAGCTTTTTAACTCGTGTCAATTTGTGAAGCGGGTTGAATCCATTATATAATGTGTATACGGGCCAAAGTGAAAAACGCGCTTAAATTATATAAATTTAGTGTCTTCTTGCGCATTCTGATGTCATAGCTTAGGCCTTTAAAACAAACAATATAGGTCAATAATTTAAGCAATTGGACCGTGAGAATAAGCTGAAATCAATGAACAAAGAAATTCTTAAAATATTATCTTTTAATGCTGTATATAAATTTAAATTTAAATTAGAATTTAGAAATCAGAAATTTTTTTTTAATATTTTTACTATTCTTATGCATTGAATAGTATGATTGAATATTTACAATACTTAATACTCTCTCATAAATTTGTTAAAAAAAAAAGATAAAATAATAAACATAATTGTAAACAAAAATTAAGAAAACATTAATGAATAAAACAAACCGAGATAAAAATTCAAACAAAATAATATAATTACACATTTTTCCCTTGAAGAATTTAATTATAATGTGACCTTTTTCAAAGTGTTTACATTCTTTTTATATAATCGATAAGAAGATAATTTTCTGCAGAATTTATCCAACAATTCGGTCAGTGTTTTGCATTTTGACACCCATTACAATGAGAATGTTGCTTATCTGAAAAAGGCTATCGAAGGTCAGAGGTCATCAAGTATCGAACATATATGCACACATGATCATGAATGGTCAGAAGTAAAGAAAATAGAAAATCAATTTTTACCAGTTATATTTAGAAAGGTATGTAAACTTGTTTATAATTTTTCTATTTTTGTCACTGATAAATTATTTATAAACAACTTCGGGTCTGTTAATAATTTTGATTATAAATATTATTTGTTCATTTAGTAAACATACCAACTGATAAACTCTTTACTACAAATTCAGTTTATTTATTTTTATTATACAATTACTGTTATTTCCAATCAGACGGATCTAAATATAAATTAATTTCGTTTAGTAACTGGATCAAAAAATTCAAAATTCTGTAACTTTTAAATATATATTATTTAAATGGGTGTAATTATTACAATCATGAATTGCTTTATAATAATTGGAAAAGTGATTAAAGTTTTAGAATAAAAATGAAATTCAGTGTCAGGAAAAGCAATGTCTTATAGAGACGAAATAATTATTTGATAAGAGTCCGGGGAATCACAAGATAAGGATGCAGTTCGAGCAGAAAATTAATTATATATATATGGGTCATTCTACGTAACATTTGCATTAAAACATTTTTTAATTGGAATAAGTGTTTTTCGGACTCTGCGTAAAAAATACAGTGAATTTAACCTAGGAGAGAACGCCCAACAGAATAAATAGTAAAAATTCTAACACGTCAAATGACTTCAGACTAAAGTAATTAATAAAATTCTTATTGATAAAATAAGGTTAATATATTCTATTAAGCAATGCAATAGTCAAACTCATAAAATTGGATATTTATCTATTTGTAATGTTTTTCTATACAGTCAAAATATACGGTATTGAAAGCGTCCTTGCAACAGTAGATAATCGCTTTTAATTTAAGATATAAAAAAAGTATTTAATTACATTTGTTCACAAGTATTATTTCAAATATAATCGATTCGTTAAGAAAACGCACTGTAATCTGTCATATTTAAACAAAATATTACTTGAATTGAGATTCATTTGACATTTTTTGGCGACTGAGAACAAGAAATAGGCATTTGTCCTTTCTGCTATATACCTAACCTAACGTATGAGCTTCAAAGAGCGCGAAATTTAAAACCTACATATGAACAAAATGAGCAATTAGTCACCTAAATCCTTTTCTCCCCAACTTTCAAAGAAATCTTAATTTTTTTTAACTGAAACCTCATTAAGTTAAAAAATTTACAAAACAATTCAAATTTATTCATTTGGATTTATTGATTATAGGTTAATTTTTTGAAAAAATCTAAAATTTCCATTTTTTATTGGACAACAATTATAATTCTATTTTCGATGTGTTAATAATAACTGTTTCTAATTACTCATAAAAAATTAATCGAAACAATTTTCTGAATGAAAATATTACACCGAATACCCAATATATGAGAATAGTCTGCTTTTAATCCTCTTGCATCAATAATAATGAGTAATAAGCAGCACACAATGTAATTCCAAACTATTTTTAGCAAAGGAAAATAACATTACGCGAGTTTTTGATAAATGTTATTCTACTGTTTATGAAATTAGTACTTATAAAGTATTTTTAAAATTTATATAAAATTTATCTCCTGTTTTATAAAATTGCACTTTATCTGTCAGACTATTTTTAATTCACGTTTATTTCTGATTTCTTATATGCAGGTTTGAAGAAAATTTTTGTATAAAACGATATTTATATGTTCATAAAAAATGTAAATTTATATAATAGTACTCGTATACAATGGTACAATGTAGAAAGTTATTTTTTCAATTCCATGAAGGACTTCGAGTAAAAAAAAAATTATTACAAAATTATTGTTTAAACAAATTACCTAAACAATTAATTCAAAAATGTTTTAAAAATTATTTTATTAAAATTTGACATTTTCCCTACAATTTTTATATACAACATTTTTTTCTATCACCAATAGATTACAAGTTAAAAATTTTTTAAAAAAAGTGTTCAAAATATTTAAATAACAATATCTTGCAAAATAATTGAAATTTTGCAAAACCCTTTGGCATGCTTCGAAAGAGTCACAAATACTACAAAATACCAAAATATAAAAAAATTCTAAGGACTATGTGGCACTTCATAGAATGCTCCATATATAAAACAATTTACACAATATACTAAATATTTTCATTGTGAAAATTGTTTATATTTAAATCTAAAATCTTGCTCTCTAAAATAAAGGCTTTTGTTCTTGTTTTCAAGTCAGTGTTCTTTTTTTTCATTCTTAAATTGAATGATGAAATTGAATCAGGTTTCGTTTTCATTAACAGAATAGATGTAAGTGTAAAGTGATTGAGGGCCCTTTTCGTTTGAAAAGCTCAATTGAACTTGACAGCAATTTGATAGAGCTTGTGTGCCCACGCGTAAAAGATTGAACCGCTGCGGACAATTTTAGAAGGATGTCCTTTAGTGAAGATTTATGAAAAGAGCTACCAATGGCAAAATTGTGCCATATGATATCGTCATCGAATTGTCGATGGTGAACTTTCTGGATATATTATGAAGATGACAAAACGGGGAACGTGGCGAGAGTTAATGCAATCTTGTATAATCGGTCGCAATCATTTTGATGACCAGAACCATCCACGATTACTGGGAAAAGAGATGATTGTCGTGTAGGCAGGATTCATAAGTAGACTGACGGCTGGCTTACCCCTATCATCGTATCTGTGTCAATCATTTCATTCATGACCTCGTCATTTTGCATGACTTTATCCACGTTTTATCTGCGATTTCATCTTTTATACAAATAACATACTACTCTAACGTTTGCGGCAATTTTCAAGCGAATAATAGAGAAAAGCCCAATTTCCGGCCAATTTGAAGTTATAATGGTAATATCAATGTCAAAATTTATTTTTATACATACTGAGCAACTTTTGATTTTAATATCTGCTTTATTCCTTATTGTAAAATAAAATTTAAGAATTTAGGGATAATCGAGATATGGTTGTAAAGATTATTATATTGATTATGAAAAGGTTTTAGACGTAGCAGCTGTGTTTTTTATAAGAAGTTGTAAACTTTATCAGGCACATAATAATATTACCTCTGAAGAATTTTAGAAATATGAAAAAAAATTGCAAGTATTCTAAAACTTTATTGTAAAAATTGGGATCATGTGATGCTGTAGGTGCGCGCGCAGCAAAAAGAAAGATGGCGGTATTTGTTTGACAGATCAGAGATACAGATGCTAGTCCATCTTTGATACTAGAGATCGATTTTTTTCAATTATATTTTTATAACTAAATATTGTAAAGTGGAAAAGGCTCATGAGACCAAGCTGCTCGAAAAACCTATGTAGAAATATTATAATAAAGTTTTAGAGATTTCATAAATCCCTGTTGTAAAAATGCATAATGTCTCAAATTTTAGAGAGGTTAGTATTGAAAATAATACAGCTTCTTGTTCTTTTTTATAAGTTACGAAATGAAAAATACCAGATTTAGAAATAAAAGTATCAAAATATGTTAAGAATGAATATCGCTTTTTCACATTTACGCTTTTCTTACCTCAAATTATACTAATTTTAAATATGTGTATTAATTTGTTGTCTCACAAATTAGAATAATAGAAAAGAAGATAACACAATCTCTTATTTTTAAATAAAGAACTGTTTTGAATAAAATGGCTATATTTGAATTTCCTTAGAAAATTAATGACTTTTGTTAAAAAATATATAGAACATAAAATGTATATTTTTATAATTTTCATAATATTTTTATAAGATCTACAACTTTGTATAAATTTTTTTTAATTATTGAATATTTTATGAGATAATAGCGATAATAGATAATGGCGTGTGATCGAAAATATTTTCTGACAATACATTCTAATATATTTAATTAAATACTACATAAAATCTTTATAATTAAAATAATGTAGGTAACATAAAATTATTATTATTATTATTATTATTATTTCTTCTACATACTAAGAATATATACTAAAAGCAATAATCAATTTAGTCATTTTTGTAGTAATAAAATTTAAAGTTTGATTGAAATTAGCATAAACAAATTAAAATTAAAAAATTTATATTTTTTACTGTTTCATCTAAAATTGATTTTGATAATTTATTTTTTAAGTCTCATATAACAAAATATGTTGTAAGGAACATGAAAAAATTAATGCAAAAAGATTAGAAGTAATCTAACAAAAAGTCAGTAATCTAAAAAATTTGGGTTTTTTAATTTTTCTGAAAAATTGTCATATCTTCCGTTCTAATTAAACATTTTATACTTTTCAAGTTTATAAACTTAACTTGGGTCAATATCTAATATAGCACCAAATTTCGTTTAAATTGGTTTAGTCGTTCAAATGTGATTCACGTATAAAGTTATGGGACAGACAGACAGACACGCATGAATTTTTTTACTGTCATTTTTGGATTTTCTATTCAAAACGAAAATTGATGTTAAAAATTAGAGGCTCGAAACAATGTATAGACAAAACTTTGATTTTATTTACATTTAACACCAAAATTAAAGTAAAAAAAAAATAGTTTAAGTGGCATAACTTTTTAACTAATTGGTAAAACTGATTTTTCCTTTTAGGTGAAAATTTTTGCCAATTTTGATAATTGGCAATTATGTTATTCTCATGAGAAAAAAAATTTATCAAAATTTAGTTTTTAAAATTTTTCTCGAAAAATATGGGAGTTTAAAGAAAACTGTCTACACAAAAGTTATAGGTCTGATTAATTTATACATTTAATATTCTATAAATTTTTTCGATATCTCTATTAGTTTTTGAGAAATTTGAGATTAAAGTTCTTTAAGTCAACTTAGCCCGTAAAAGTTTCGAAAACGCCTTCCTACCGATTTTTGTGAAACTTTGTATACTTATGTATTTTAAAGCGCTGATTACGAAAAAAATAGAGAAAAATAGCTCAAATTTGATTATCACGATAAAAACCATTTAGAAAACCCTAAAAATAAGATTTTTTCTTTTAAATTTTTTAAAAAACTTTTATGGTTTTTTTAAAATGATTTTTGCTATAAAAATGATCAAGTTGGCAATTTTTAATAAGCTGTCTGTTATCAGGGTCCCAAAATATGTAAAAGTACGAAGTTTCTAAAAAAGCGGGAGTAAAATGATGTGAGAGTGTTTTTGCACCACATATACGGCCAAGTTAGTTTCAGTAACTTTAATCTCAAATTTCTCGAAAAATAACAAAAATATCAAAAAACTGTACAGGATCTAAAATGTGTGTATTAGTCAGTCCTACAACTTTTGCAAACAATAATTTTTCTTATCTCCCATATTTGTCGAGAAAAATTGAAAAAACCAAATTGCCATAGGTTTATATACTTTTTTCCTATGAAGATGACATAATCAACAATTTTCACTATCATACGCGTCATAAGCGCATCAAATTACGAAAGTATACGAGTTTTAAAAAAAATCGGAGATGCACTGTTTTTGAAACTCCACTATTCTTAAGAATAACTACCATAAAATTTAAAATTTTCAAAATGCTATACTATTAACAGTCAGAATTGTACTAGGTATATTATAGTTTCCAAAATATTGTTTCAAACATAACATAAACGTGAACATTTACTTAAAATCACAATTTTTGTAATCCTCGACATGTCCAAAAAACCTGAGAGTTTCTGGGTAAAACAATACTTCCTTTACGAGGAAACAAAAAGCGATCACATCAGTTGAAACATCTCAATAAAAGATAATAAGCAAAAAATAAAAACGGAAAAATAAGAAGCTAAACGTTCGATCGTTGTCTTGAAAAGATGATTGTCGTTTGGAAACAAAAATACATGAAGGAAGCACGTATGAAAAACTGCTCGACCGTTCCGAGATGGACAATAATAATAATTAGTTCGGGAATCTTGCCGAGACTAATTAGATTCTGTCCGATCTCGAGCAAAATTTCGTAACGATACTCGGGATGAGTCTGGCAAAAAATTCAAAGGGTTAAGATGGAAGGGGTAATTAATGTGAGAAAGCATCAAGGCTAATTGGCCTTTATACTGCATTAGAGTCGGCGTTAATTCTGATTCACCTGTGCTTCAATGTGAAATCACATCAAATCTCAACTTCTTAATTTGTTTCATCCGTTACTGATCATCTCAATCCTTCTCTTTTAATCAATATCACAATATTTTTCATTTCCGCGTTTATGTTTATTTTGTATGATTTTCCAATGAAAACTATAAGTGAGATTTATAAGAATATTGTTTACTGTAAAATACTCCATAAATGTGAAATTAACTTTAAACCTATAATTTAGGGATATACTTCCAAAAAAAGGGTTACCTTTGTGTTTGATCAAAATAACACTACTTAGTGTCATACGTCGATTTTTTTGAAACTTGGCACACAAGTAAAACATCAAAAAATATTTGACATGTATTTTTTTACATCGGCCCGTTTTAAGTTTTAAGGGTAGAAAACGCCATTAACTTTGCTTCATCACGTTAGGATTTTTTCTAACCTCAAAATACATGTCTAATCTAACAAGCATCGGATTCGTAATCAGCAACCCCAAAAACTTCTAAAACCCAAGCCCATAAAATTTTTGAGTTGCTTGATTAGACATTCGGAAGTACACCCAAAATGAAATATAAAAATACAAAAAATATAAAAACAAAAACCAGAGAATCATAAAGTCCAAATTGAATTTTTGTCACAAAAAGGATTATTTCTAATGACCGTATACACTACCGGCCAAAATTGTGAGACCACTTACAAAAATGTGAATAAAAACTTGACCGTATTAAAATGTTGATAACTCTGGAAGATATAAGCGAATTGAAATTTTTCATAGACTACTGGAAAGCTTATAAAATTTGGCGATAAATGGTCCTATACTAAAGCTTTTTTTATAAATAGCAACGGAGATTCAAGGCGATAAAGAGAGGTGAATTTTTCGTTTTTTGTCAATTTTCATTGTTCAAGTTTGGTGGGCTGCATTTTCTAGAAAAAGGATTGGAAAAATGTGTAATTTAGCTAATTTAAACCTTGAACTATTAGCTTTAAAATAAGACAAAGAAAATTAAAATATCTTGACTGGTTCAAAAGTTATAAGTAAATGTACAATACGAAAAAACGCAACGATTCTAGTGGAGACAGACGGAGAGGGGAGTAAACAAAAGAGTTGTAGCGTTTTGTTCTTTATACACATTTACTTATAACTTTTGAACCAATCAAGATATTTTAATTTTCTATGGCTTATTTTAAAGCTAATAGTTCAAGGTTTAAATTGTCTAAATTACACATTTTTCCAATCCTTTCTCTAGAAAATGCAGCCCACCAAACTTGAACAATTAAAATTCACAAAAAACGAAAAATTCACCATGTTAAATCTCCGTTTCTATGAATCAAAAAAGCTTTAGTATAGGACCATTTAACAACAAATTTTATAAGCTTTCCAATGGTATATGAAAAATTTTAATTTGCTAATATCTTACAGAGTTATCAACATTTTAAGATTGTCATATTTTTAATCACATTTTTGTAAGTGGTCCCACAATTTTAGCCGGTAGTGTACACGTTAAGTTTGAGAAAATGGGGTCAAGAGCTTTTAAGTAAAGAATTTAATGGTATTTTAAAAGTTTTATGACCCGGGGACTTTTAATTAAAGTTGCTTTGAAGAAGGCCGATTTTGAGAATGTGAAAAGCTAATAAAAAATGATGCGAGGGTAAAGGGTGAATCATAGAAAGTGAACGGAGAAAAGGAGGAAGCCGGTTGAAGGATTCATGGCATTTTACCAAATTCTTTCCGGGCCGCTTATCTCGAGAGTAATTTCTCATTGTAAATTCTCTTAATTCTCTCGTTAATGCATTAATTTATCCCTATCCGCCTGTGAATAATGGAAAGTCGCGGACGTTTGGTCATCGTCTTAATTCGCCCGTTGCGTTGCCTAATCCAACGTTATCTTCTGGTGTGACACGAATTCGTTGAGTCAATGACGTTCAAACGAGACCAGCCACGAATAATTACTTAATTTGTATCATTGTTTTATTTCCATTGGCGCCCACAGAGTCAAATGCCATTTTCTATTCTACTCCAAACCCCTTCATTAAAAATCGAAAACTCGGTGTCATAGGTGAAAAAGAAAATTTTTAATTTCTTGGTAAAAATACAGCTTTGGCATAAATTTACAAGAATCAATAAAATAGTTTTTGTTGAAAAAAAAGTTGACCTAGTGAGGTCAAAGTTTAAAAATAATTTACATTTTTTTGAATTCTATTTCTTGTTTTTTTTTCTTACTTTTTGCAAGCTAGATTTAGATGCTTTTAATACTGTTTTTAAAGTATTTCAATTTTATTTATAAGGGATTTTTATTTTGAGTGGAAAAAATATTCGGTTCGGAGATTTGAACTCTTGTTTCCGGTGTATAAAACTAGGAACCTTGTCCGGACAGCTGTATATTGATCAGTAAGAAATACATATTTATTAGAATAGTATTTTACGAAGTTTGTTAGGTTTTTTTTTCAAAGAGAATAGAAACTGAAATTTTATAGATAATTTTTCCCAATACTGGTAAAGATAACAATAAGGTTTAGGTATTAAAACGAAATGGAATGAAAAGTAATTTTTTAAATTTCCTGGATTAAAAAGTTAATTAAATCTTTATAATAATTAGAATTTGTTATGTACGAGTAGAAACTATTAGTGATAAATAAACAACTTACGCCAACAAACAAATAAAAATCTGTAGAATTGTTGAAAAAGATTTTTAAAAAATAAAGTATAAAATAATTAATTTAGCGAGGTTTGGATCACTTATTTACATAACCTCAAACTAATAATTTAATAGTATGATTAATTTCCAGTTTTAAAAAATTTGAACATTTTCAAACAAAATATAAGTTTTTACTTTAAATTTACAAATTTCGAGGTTATGTCAAGTGGTCAAACATTCTTAACAAAATGATATTTTAATCATTTTGAATTAACGACGCTAATATCTAAATTTTATTTATATTCTATGTATTTATACATTAAGAATTTCAAATTTAAATTTATTCTAAATAATCTTCAACTATTGTTTCATCATTCGTATATATAAATGTTTTTTATCACAATTTAAACTTAATGTATTTACTCTTAGTTAAAAAAATAATGTGATCTTGTTGGAATAAAGGTAACGAATTTCTAAAAGGTGTGAGCATTTCCTGGTTTAAATTTACTATTAAAATAGACCACTAAAAGAACAAAGCTGGATCATCTGCTTTTAATTCCACTACGTCCCTAAAAGAGGACCATAATTGGATAAAGTCCTTTGTAAAGAAAATTCATCTTTAGGTTCGGATAAAGTACTTTCAAAAACATACATTTTAGTAGAGCTAAAGAGCTTTGTGCAGCTTTGTTTCAAAATGTAAATTAACGGCATTTAAATGGCTTTTAAAATGAAAAATTACAATTAATGGAAAAAAAACTTTAAAATTAAAAACAATGAAAACAAAGTAGTAGCAAAAAATTTTTATAAAAAGTAGGTACATTTCTTTCATAATTTTCTTCATTAAACAACAATTAATTTTTAACAAAGCAACATTTTTATATCAAGAAAAAAAAAATTTTTTTTGACAAAAGTTTTTTTGAAAGATAAAAGGAAAAAACAACTTCACCGCATTTTAAAATTTTTAGTGAGTAATTTTTAAAATATGGTTGTTTAAAACAAAAAATTATAAAAAGCTTTATTTATATATAGTCCTGGGAGAATGCACATTATTTTTTCAATCAAGAATATTCTTTTTAAAGGAATAATGATTAAAGAATAAAAATCCGAGAAGTTATAGAAAAATGAGTAATCAAAGAAAAAAAAAAAATAATTACCTAAAAATCATGAAGGAGAATTTTTTGTAAATTATGTTTATACTTTATATAAGTTAATTAATTTGTTTTAAGACGAGAAATATGAGGTTTTTAATTATAAAGTTGTATTTCCAACATGAAACAAATTTTTGTCGAAAAACGATATTTTTAGATGAAAAAAGATGATTAAAAAAGTTGAATTTGGTATCTTCAAAAATCATTGTGTGAAAATTTAGATAATTAAGAGCTTAATTAGTCTACGAAGTCTTATTAAAATTCGTTAAAACTTAAAACGTTTTTGAATTATCCTGGTGACAAAAAAGGTACTGCACACACACACACACACACACACATCCGGAAGTTTTTTTAAGAATGAAAATTTATCCATTTTAGAAAAAAAAAGTCAATTAGACCTATTTTTCTCAAATCAAAAATCTTAACGATTAATAATTTTATAAAATAAGGGAAAAAATTAAAGTTTTTTTTTTTAAATTGAACATTTTTGAACAATTTTACACTCTAAATCTAAATAAGTAGAAAATTACAAATTAATAGCAAAACTTTGAGCAAGTCCCCTTTATTTTAACTAATACTAATTTAGTAGTGAAATTTGACTAATTATTAACAAAAAATGACTAAAATATTTAGTTAACTGAAATCTCGTAATTTTTTAGTGATTCAACATAAACTGACAATTATTTTGATTAATGAATTTGTATTTTTAATTTTTTTTTAATTTTGTAATCTTACTGAATTATAAACAGAGGATAAGTAACAAATTTTAATAAAATGTTTCATAATTCAGGGGAAAAATCCTAGAAATGACATTTTTGTATAAAAATTCCAAAATTTAGGAAAAAGATTTAAAACTTTTATAACAAGCGATTTTGGACTTTAATATAAATTGTAGCAAATTTAGAACAATTTTTCTTAAAGTTTGAAACTGCTTAAGTGAAAATTATACTTTTTGACATATTGTCCTCAAATTATAAAACGTTTTTCTAAAATTTGTAACTTATTTTCTTTTCAGTTATTTTATAGTATAGTAGAATTACTAATTGATATAGTAAAAGAGATTTTAAGAATATTTCAAACATAAAAAATTCATCATTTTGGTTGTAAAATTATCCTACAGAAGTAAAATTAAAAAAAAAAATTTAGAATGGATTTTAGAATTTTAATTTTTGTCAAAAATCAAGTTTTCTAAATCAATGAGTAATTTTCAGGATATTGTAAAAAAGTCAGTTAAAAATTTAGTGTTAGAAAATAGTAACAATTGTGGAAGAAGTTAAATTTTCAAAAGCTTGTACTTTTTCAAGAATAAAAATTCTAAACTCCTCAAAATTTAAATTCTGTTATTTTTATTATTAAATTGATAAATATCTAAACTTGGACACAAGAAATTTTAAAAATACACAGTTACATTTTTTTAAACACCTATTTTCCTTCAAAAATATCGTTTTTTGCCAAAAATCATAAAAGTTAAAAAAATCATCCAAAAATATTAATATTTGACTTTAAAATTGAATTTTAAAGTTGAATTTTAAAATCATTTAAACACTTTTTTCATTTTTTTTAATCTTCCTAAAAATATGCAACTTAAAAAATAAGAAACTCATATTCCTTGTCTCAAAACAAAAAGTTTGACTGAAATAAAGTATGGAATTCTTAAAAAATTCGTGCAATAATTCATAACTTTTTAGTTCTTTGATTTATAAAATTCTTTTTCTTTTTATAACTTTTCGGATTTGTTTGAGGACCAATTTTTAAAAAAAATTGATACTTTGATATTTTTTAAGTCGAAAATACAACGAATTATTTAAAAATTATTATTTCCTTTAAATTATGGGTTTAAGGCATAGAAGTTATGAAAAACTGTCATTTTTTTGCAGCTACTAAAAATTGCGAAACAAAACCTAGACTTTTTTTTATAGTAAGTATTTGTAGTGGATTTATATAAATTTCGAATAAAGCTGTAGGTCATATTTAGTTTTATTTATATTAAAACCTAGAATCATCCTTAGAAATGTGAAAAGAACTATTTCTTTTTGTCTAGAATAATTGAATTTATTATTATTAAATGATTAAAGTACTTTGTTACATATACAATAATATATGAAAATATGAATTCAAAGTTCAACTAAAAAATAACCTAATTTAGCGTATTTCAGAAAATTATGTTTAAACTACATGTTCCGAAAGTGCCGTATTTTTGTAACGTTCTCCAAAAAATTATTAAGTTGCAAAGTTCGCAAAAATTGAATTTTTGATTTTGAATTTAAAAATTCCTATACTTTTAATTAGAAAATTGGAAAAGTGACAAGAAAATTTAAAAGTTTATTACTTCGAATTGAGTAAGTTAAAACTCCTTTTAAAAAAATTTTTATTCTGTAAATAGCTTCTGAAATACGCTAAATTAGGTTATTTGTTAGGTGAAATATAAATTCATATTTCAACTATTTTGGATATAATGAGGTGCTTTAATAATTTAAAAGTAATAAATCTAATCATTCTAGACAAACAAAAATAAATCTTTCACATTTCTAAGGATAGTTCAAGATTTTTTTCGCAATTTCTACTAGCTGAAAAAATGACAGTTTTCCATGACTCCTTTGCATTAATGTGGTTTATCCGAAAATCGGTTTTCTACAGTTTATTTTAAAATTTTTATGGCATATCAAATGCATTATTTTACATGTATGGTTACAATATTATTGAAATTTACCGTTCTGTTTTTAAGATATAAACTTATAAAGTTGGAACTTTTACATGGAAACAGTAACAAAACGCGCAAAATGACTATGCTTTAATTAATTAACAACAAATGGGTATACAAATTTAAAAAAAAAATTAATATATTTTAAACTATAATATAATATAACTTTTACAACAATATTAAATTAATTTACCGTACGGTTATTAAGAAAATGTTATTCAAGGTTAGTAAATCTTTTTTTTTTAATAGCCAGGAATAAATAAAAACGTCCTTAAGGACGTTTATCCTCTCAAGCGATTCTCTTCTATCGAACAATGATATTCAATATCTTTTTAATTTTATTTCCTCTTATAATTTGGTTTCTAAATAGTATTTTATGGGAAAATCATTACACAAACTAATTTTGTTGAGAAAATTTTTTTCCGTGAAGAATTTCAAGCTATTAAAAATTTCCCCTTTCTGCTTATTTAAAAAAAGAGAAGAATTACTAATATTGAATGCCAATTTCACTGTAAAAAAAGTCTTATTTTAAGGCAGAAGAGCTGTCTTATTTTAAAACGTAACATTTTTAAGGTAGCGTTTATGCTTAATTTACAAATTTATCTTTTGCTTTAAACTGTGCGAAAAAAATTAAAAACTTCAAATTTGGATAAAAACTTGAAGTACTAATCAATTTAAAAAGGTTAATTTGTAATTATTATAAATTAACATTGATTAAGACAGTATTTTTTACATATAAATATTTATAAAGCAGGACTTGCTGAATTTAAGACACGTCTTAAATTAAGATTCTCCTTTTTACAGTTTTCTTAACAACCGAACGGTAAATTAATTTAATATTTTTGTAAAAGTCGTATTATATTATAGTTTAAAATATATTAATTTTTCTTTTAAATTTATACAGCCGTTTTTTGAATCAATTAAAATATAGTCATTTTGTTACCGTTTCCATGTAAAAATTCCAACTTTATAAATTTATATCTTAAGAACAGAACGGTCAATGTTAATAAAATTGTAACCATAAATGTAAAATAATACATTTAATATGTTATTAAAATATTATAAGAATCTGTAAAAAATCGGTTTCTGGATAAACCTCCTTAAACTCATAATTTAAAAGAAGTAATAGTTTTTTAATAATTCCTTGTATTTTACTTAAAAATTATCACATATTAAAAGTATCAATTTTAAAATTGGTCCGCGATCACTTTGTTTAAAATAAAATGTTTTGACCCAACAACAATTTTTTTTGGTTAGATTCTTTTGTTAGGGTAAGAAAAAAAAAATGATAAAACGACTTACGAAAATAGCGTTATACACGTTGTCGTAGAAAACTATTGGTGTCTTGAGTACAGCTTCGATGGAAAGCAGCTGTCCGCTGGGATCAAGTTTTAGTGTGTTAGCGCCGGGGGTGGCGTACGGGTAGAGATCATTTTTGGAAAGTGCAAGGGTGAGGGGTGCGAAGACCACGAGGGCGCCTATGAGGGCCCTAAAACGCGCACCATCAACCATCCTCTCGAACTGTCTTAACGTGACTGTTGCTCCTGTTTGTAGCTCTTTGCCACACTCGTCTCTTCTTCCCTAATCGTCTTTTCTTTCGATGAGTTAGTTGCTTGGGGTCACATGTCCTCCTCGATCACATGTGCTCTATGTACATACAGAGAATGCACTCTTGTGGTCCGCTATCATTTCGAGAACCAACACGCCCCCCCACCATCAAACTCCATATAATATTCGAGAAGTCCACTTCTTCTTTTCGCTTTTATTTTTTAATCACATAATCAGACAAGAGACAGTTCTTCATCTTCAAAGAAGAAATCACTTCTCATTTATCTCATCTCTTACTTCCGAAGGAAATTGTTCAATCAATTCAGAAACACAGTAACCTTCTTTTATCACTTTATCGACTACTCTTATCTTTATTGTAAAATGCGAGAAAAAGTGAAATCTTCTATTATATTAATACGATACCGAAAAAACTTCGTTCATCGTCGTACAGACTTCAAAGTTCACCTACTTTTTCCAATAGGTTACTTACAAAAATGTTCATTTCACCATGTTATTATAGTTTGTAACAATGCGCACTGGCACTATTCGTGTCAAACATGTTAAACTGAACATTTTTTTATGAACAACATATTGTTGCACATGCGCAGTAGTGCACCACAGCTGTGTAAACGTGCGCACTACTAAACAAACATTTCACATGCGCAGTTGTTTTGTATTGCTGTTACACATGCGCAATCATGCACAGTCATAGTCACACATGTGCTCTAATTAAATTCAAAAATTACGCATGCGCAGTGCTGTACTTCACCAGATAATTAAATTTTCACTACATATAGCATACTTTTTTTAATAAGTGCGCAGTAAATTCCGTCTTATTATTGCGCATGCGTAACACGGTAACATGATAACTGCACATGCGCAAAGGTGCTTTTTTTTTTTTTTTTTTTTTTTTTTTTTTTTTTAATTCCAACGAAAATTAAAATTTCGTTTTTCTCCACTTGTAAAATGTTGTGCGTACAATTTAGTCTCTAAAATTATATGTTTTAAACATTGCATTAAACTTTTTTGCTAACATGTTTTTTAATGTCAATTCATGTGGAAATTGCTAAACAATCATTATTTGTTACGATTTTTACCACTGCGCATACCTAACGTTTGTAGAAAGCTACTGCGCATGTGTAATGTTTGTAAAAAACTACTGCGCATGTGTTAAATCGACAAAAACCTACGCGCAATTTTTTCATTTGTTTTTTAAGAATAATTTTTTATTTTGTATCCTACTTTAAGTATATTTTTCTTACATTTTGAAATAATTAGTTTTTCGAAATAATTTAAATGACAATGTGTCGATTTAGACTATTTTTGGATAAATGAAAATTTTAACGATCACAAAGCTTTTTCTATGTGGAAACAAACATTATTCCAATATAGAAACATAACGGAAATAAACTCAGATTCGAAAATTTAATTTAAAAAAAAATGTAGATCCATTAAGATTTTTTATATTTTTTCTGTGATCATTTACAAAAATAGTTTAGATTATCAAGCTTCAAATTTTGCAATAATAATATAATAGAACTCATACTCAACTAGTACCTATAATCGATCAGTGATAATTCAATTAGACAACATTAATTAATAGCTTCATAATATTGATGTAAATAATACATTACATATTACAAGATTTATTTTTTCCAATATAATAATAATAAAACATAACAATAAAAATTATTGAAATATAAAAAATTTGTAAAAAAAATATTAAACATTCAATTAACAATAAGTTTACTAATATTTTATGAAATGTCCACATCAATAAACAATTAAATTAATATTAATGACCGAGCGAGCGTCAGCGA
Source organism: Ganaspis brasiliensis (assembly GCA_037103525.1). Taxonomy (NCBI): domain Eukaryota; kingdom Metazoa; phylum Arthropoda; class Insecta; order Hymenoptera; family Figitidae; genus Ganaspis; species Ganaspis brasiliensis. Next base: position 83,923 of record JAZKLR010000123.1, read on the forward strand.
GCGAGGTTCATTACGCTAGTTATATATATTAAGAAGAAAAGGGGATTTTAGTTTTTAAATTTGTGTATCTTATGGTGTGTTTAAAGTGCCAAATTGTATATTAGGGTGGATAAAAATAGTATATTGTGCAACATGGGAGAAAAGTGAGTGATTTCGCGAGCCTGAGTTTGAGGCACGAGCCGAAGGCGAGACGAGATTTTCTTTAATCTCGTCTCGTCTTGAAACGTCGAGACCACTAATAAGTCTCGTCTCGTCTTAAAAGGGCCGGGTGCCAGAATTTAATTTATCGTGAAAAAAAACTTTCAAATTGACGAGAATTTTGTAAACGATCCGCAAATTTTTAAGAAACTCTGGGAAGATAGATAAATTCTAAAAACTTCAATTTCAATCTTGTATTCTTTAATAATAATATGAAAAATTGAATTTAAAATGATCAGAATTTAAACTAAAAAAATTTGGATTGAAAGAAAGTCGAAAACTATATTAAACTTAATTAATTCCAAGCCATTATTATTTATATAAATCCCAAACGTCAATTAACTCAAACTTTAATTTTTTCAAACTTATAAGTTTCAATTATAATTAAAGTTGCAATTTTTACATATATGTAGTAAAATATCAAATTAACAGAAACATTAATGAGAAACTTTACATTGCTGTTCGTGATTTAAAACTATAAATTTTTGGAAATGCAAATAATGAAAATTACGAGAATAATTACAAAATGGAAAAGAATATATATGAAAAATGACGAAAATAATTGACAATTAAAAACAAAATTCTAAAAATGGCTAGATAAATAAACAATTGTTAAAAATAATCTTAAAAAAATAAACAATATACATTCAATTTAAACTAATGAATTGAAAAATTAAGAAAATTATAGGAATAATTGCTGAAACTAATTGCAAATTGAACAACTAGATTGAAAATCAAAACAAAAAAAATTGAAATTGAAGAAAATAATTGAAAACTTTAGAAAATAATAAAAATTTAGAGAAAATAATATAAACTTGAAGAAATAAATTCATAATTTAAAAATTAAACTGAAATTAAAAAAAATTGATAATAATGGAGAAAGATTACAAAACGAGAAAGTAATTCACAATTGAAAACAAAATTCGAAAAATGACTAGATTAATAGACCACTGAAAAAAAATTGATAAAATATAGCAAAAAAATCGACAGAAATAATTAAAATTGAATAAAATGTTTGAAAGTTAAAAATTTAAATTCAAATTTAAAGAATATAATTAAAAATAGAAAAAAGTATTTGAAAAAAGCCAAAAGTTATTAAATATACAAGAAAACAATTAAAAACTGAAAAATGGAATTGAAGTTTGAAGAAATAATTGAGAATTGAAGAAAATAAAAATTTGAAATTAACGAATCTTATTGATAATAGAGAAAAATAATTGTCGAAAGGCGAGGATTTTAAAATATTAAAAAATATTTTATTCTAGTCAAAAAATGACTAAAATAATGCACAACTGAAAAAAAATTAAAAACTTTGAAAAATAATTCTAAAATTTTAAAAGAATAAATAAAAATTTTAAATATTGTAAGAACTAACTAAAAATTAAAGAAAATAATTAATAATTGAAAAAATAACAAGAATAACAGTAAAATTGAAGATAATTTCTGAAAAGTGACGAAAAATTGACAATTGAAAACAAAATTCGAAAAATGGCTAGATTAAACAACTGGAAAAAATAATTTAAAAAATCAAATTATAAATATTCAATTTATAAAATAATTGAAAATTGAAAAATTAGGAAAAATTATATTGATAATATAAAATTGATAATATAAAATTGATAATATAAAATTGATAATATAAAATTGATAATATAAAATTATAAAATTATAAAATTATAAAATTATAAAATTATAAAATTATAATAAATAATTATTGGAAATAATTGCTAATTGAACAACTGGATTGAAAAAAATTGAATTGAACAAAATAACTGAAATTGAGGAAAAAATTTAAAATTGAAGAATGGAAATGAAATTGTTAAAACTTAATTAAGAACTGAAGAGAATAATTGAACAATTGTACTTAAAATTAAAAGGCATATTGATATTCGAAAAAATAATTGAAAATTAAAAAGTGTGATTGAAATTTGAAGAAAATAATCAATAATTGAAGAAATAAATTGTAATTTGAAATAATGGTTTATAACTGAAAAAAGTCAAGTTTTTTGGAATATTGAATAAACTCAATTGAAAATTGTAGAATGGAATTGACTTTAGAAAATAATCCATAGTTTAAAGAAAATTTCAAAATGCCGAGAATAATTTAATATGAAGAAAATAATTGAAAAATGTGCAAAATAATTGACAATTAAAAAAAAAATTCGAAAACTGTCGAGAATAATCTACAACAGAACAAAATAATCAAAAAAGTTAAAGAATAATTATATAATTAAAGGAGAATAATTGTAAATTGAAAAAGGTTAAAAATTATAGAAAAAATTGTAGACTTATTTACACACTAATTTATATATCACTTTCTTGAAATATTTAATTATACTTTTTTGCAATTTTTTCTTTTTTAAACAAGTTTTTTGGTAGGTTATGTTTTATATTGCTTTTCTGTATTTTTAGAAAATCACTTAGATAACTTTAATTTTTTTTAAAAATTTTTCTTTTTTATGCGTTTAATAATACTTTTTTATTTTTTAGATTTTTTTTTAATTTTATTCTTTTTACAAAAATTACTTTAGTTAATTTTATGCAGTTTTATTTTAACAATATTTAGACAAATTTATTTACTTTTCCAGTAATTCATTTTATTTATTATTATAATTTGGAAGTTTTAAAATATAATTTTTTTCAATTTTATGATTTTTAAAATATTTATTTGGTTTGTTGTCATTTGTCACAATTTATTAATTTTTATAATTTTTAAAGAATTTTCTTTTTTTATTAAATTTTTCGTAAATTTGATCTTATAATAAATTTTCTCATTCGATCAGAATTTCTCTATTTCTTAGAAATATTGTTTTTTTCTTAAAATTTTTTAATTGTTTTTACTTAATTTTTCATTTAAAAAAAAAATTATTGCTTTTTGGTTGATTTTCAAAACAAGTTTTTAAAGTATTTTTTTATCTTTAGTAACATTTTTCCGTTTTTTTTACTGATTATCTTATTTATTTTCTTTATTTAAAAAAACATCTCCGCAAATATTTTAACTTTCTGAAAATCATTTTTTCCTCTCTTATATAATTTCAATTTTTTGTTTTGAAAACTTTTACTGTTTTTTGCGTACTATTTTGATTTTAAAAAAGCAATTTAATCAGTCTTCCTTAAACTGTTTAATATTTCATAACGCATTATTACCATATTTCTTAATTTTCTTTCTTTAACTTTCATTGATTTTTTAAACTTTTTTATTTTTGAAGAATTTATCTATTTTTGGCAGGTTTTTCAATTAGTACATTCTTTACATCTTTTTGGTTTATTTTCCCATTTCAATGTAAATTATCCTTAACTTTTTTATCTGTTCATTCATAATACTGGTTTTAATAAAATTTTGTAATTTTTGTAATTTATGTAAAATTTAATTTTTTTACATTTTGTTAAGATTCTTTGAACATTTTCTCCATTGTTTAAATGATTATTCGATAGACACTCTGATAAGACAAAAATGCAGAAACTTTTGTTTTTTTAGGGGCAAAATTTATAAAATTTTATAATTAAAAAAATTACAAGAAATAATTGAAATTAATCAAAATAATTGCAAATTAATTGAAAAAATTATGAAATCAATTAAAAATTGAGAAAAGTAATTTAAAAAATCATAGGAATGTTTTATAAATCAAGAAAATAATTAATATTTGAGTAAATCACTTGAAAATCTTAAAAGTAAATTGAAAACAATTGAATAATGAAAAATTAGGGACAATAATTGAAAATTAAAAGAAAAATGATTGAAAGTTAAGATAAATTATATTAAATTGAAAAAATAATTAAAATTTGTGAAAACAATAATTCAAAAAATTACAGAATAATATTTCAAATAAAGGAAGGTTAAACAAAATTTCAGAAAAATACTTAAAATTTTCAGAACTTCATTAAAAAAAACGAAAATAATTAAAAATTAGAGAAAATAAATTATACAAGATAAACACAATTTAAAATTAAAGAGAATAATGTTTTATTACACAGAAATAATTAAATACTTTTTGGAAATTACGAAAAAGAACGAAAGTAATTGAAAATTACAAAAAATAATATAAAAAACTATATAAATAATTGAAAATTGAATGAAATAAATTGAAATCTCAGATAAATAGTTTAAAAATTTTGAAATTATAAAAGAAATGAAAAAAATTGAAGGATATGAAATTTGGAAAAAAATTGAAATATGATACAACCAATGATAAGTTGTAAGAAATAAATAAAATTTGAGAGAAATAATTGAAAAAAACATAGAATGTACGTTTAAAAAAAGAAAAAAATTACAAAATTACTTAAAAGATTGAAAATTGAAGACAATAATCTAACTTGGAGATAATAACTAAAAATGTAGAAAATTAATTGAAAAATAATGAAAATATTAAAAGATGGAGAAAATAATTGAAAATTGAGATATATATTTGAAAGTCCAGTAAATTAATTAAGAAATTATAAAAATGATTAAAAATGGAAAATAATAATTGCAAAATGACAAAAATGGTGATAAATTAAAAAAAATTAATTTAAATTTGCGATGAATAATATAAAACTGAGGAATAAATAATTAAATTGATTTAATGTAAAGCCAAAAACAATTAAAATTGAAAAAGTGATTGAAAAAACTAAACAAAATAATTCAAATTTGAGGAAGGTAAATTTAAGATTTATGGAAACAATTTAAAAATAATTAAAATAATATTTGTGGAAAATAGTTGAAAAATGATAAAAATAGTTCAAAATTTTATTTTAAGTAATTGGAATTATAATAGAAAATTTTAAATCACTTCAAATTTAATATTTTTGAAACGTGGACTAATAATTGAAAATAATAATTAAAATTCCAGATAAATAATTGAAAATTTTTAAAATTATGTCAAAAGAATGAAAATAATTAAAAATCGGATAAAATAATATGAAATTACAGAATTTGTTTTTAAGCAAAAGAAAATAACAGAACAATTGTTTAAAAATTGAAAATTGAAGACAATTATCTAAATTGGAGATAATAACTGAAAATGTAGGAAATTGATTGAAAAATAATGAAAATATTAAAAGATGGGGAAAGTAATTGAAAATTGAGATACTTTAGTAAATTAATTAAGAAATTATGAAAATGATTCAAAATTGAAAATAATAGTTGCAAAATGACAAAAATGGTGGTAAATTAAAAAAATTAATTTAAATTTGCGATAAATAATATAAAATTAAGGGATAAATAATTACATTGATGTAATGTTAAGCCAAAAACAATTAAAATTGAAAAAGTGATTGAAAAAACTAAACAAAATAATTCAAATTTGAGGAAAGTAAAAATAGTTGAAAAATGATAAAAATAGTACAAAATTGTATTTAAATGAATTTAAATCATAATAGAAAAGAATTATTAAAAATTTAAGAAATTTTAAAAATCATTTCAAATTAAGTATTTTTGAAACGGTTTTTTTTCGGGCGTCTAAAGGGTTTTCCTCCTTAAGTGATTTAGAAATCAAAAATGTTTAAGATTCATGGTGAATGTTGCATTGTTATGTACATTTTTGTATTGTTCCTAAAATCTATAAAATAATTCATAAATAAAAAATGTGTTACGTCACGTTCCCATTGGATTAGGCTTTTACATTCCAACATTTGTCTGATTAAAATAAACTAGAACTGCTAACAGAATTACCGAAAGAAACGAAGAGCCTTGTTCTTAATCGTACTATTAATAATATATATATTAGTTTTTAAAAGGAGGTTAGAAGTGATCCATCTAATTATCGCCCAACTGTTCTGGTTAGTTGCATAATAAAAACTTTTAAGCAAACACTAGCAGAAACATTGAGCAATTAAGTAGAAACAAACAACTTACTAAATAAGAGGCAGGCTAAATCCAGAAAAAACCGGACCAGCACTAATCATATTTTATAATATCATATTTTATATTTTATAATTGTTATATTATTGTAGTCACTGATTGATTGTAATTCTTGTATATTTAGAAAAGTTTACTGTTAAAGAATACTTTTTTATAAACCTTAATCTGGTGTGTGAGTGTGTGTCTGGTATGAATATTTTTACGTGAATCCAATTTTAAAAAAGATAATTTAATTATATTACGTTATCTATTATTAATATTTTTATATTTTATCAAAAATATTCCGAGTTTTTTAATTAAGTTCGAATCGAAAAATAAGGTGTAAAATTGTGATTTTGAAATTTGGTATATGTGAATTAAAAATGATCTACAAGTGAAACTAAAAAAAATAAATCAAAAACTCTTTTTTATTTTGAAAGCAGAAATGATAAGCTTTCGAATGATATAAACTAACTTGGATTTAGAGAATAATTTTCTAGATTTTTACCTATCTGACTAAAAGTGACCGGATTTACTCCGGTCTCCTCTACTTTTAATGACTAATTCTGAAGGAACATTTGTAAACAAAGAGACTACATCTAATGAAATTGTATGGTCTTTTGGAATTTTTTCTTTAATAATAATTTCTTTGGAAGTTTTTGAATTTTTTACCCATGAACCAGGAACTGTAACCTGTCCACAAAATTCTTCATTGGAGACGCTGAGCTTCTGCCTCTCGTGCTGATGTTTTTCATACAAAATAAAATTAGCAAATTTCGAAAATTTTGCATTTCCTACTTTTTATTTCAGTGTCATCAAACATAGAATAAAAATAAACATTGTTACACGTTGTAAATTGATCTTTATTACAAGAAATTACATATCTAATTTGTACATATCAAATATAAATATAATACAATGACTATGATACAATATTTTGAAGGGATTTAGAAGTAGATCAGTATGACAGACGGACTTGCTCCCTTGGCAATCTTTTTATTTTTCACATTTTTTTTACGAACAAGATTGACAAACGAGAGCTCACGATTGGCTCTTTTCACAACTACTTACGATAAAATTGAAACAAATTTATCAATTTCAAGAGCACTAATACAGTCCGATGCCAAATAAATGCAAATCTGGACGTGACTATATCTTCGAAGTTTTTCCAAGTCGAGTTAAAATAATTTTTCAAAAGTCCGTATTTTTTGTTTCATTTGTGCGACTGATTCCAATTATTAACCTCGTCAGAAATCATAGAAATTTACATGTTCAAACTTGCAGAGAAATTCAGTCTTTTCGAAAATTCAGAAAAGTAAATTTAAATTAAAAAAATATAATCTTTTTAAATTTTAATTTTCAAGAAGTTTTAAAAGAGGATATAAAAAAGTTCAGACAAATGGAGTAAAAGAGTCCCGATAGAAAGGGTAGAAGTTGAAGAATGTTGGAAAGAAAAAAATTTCTAATTTTTGAAAAAAACTGCAAGTTGAGATTTTTTTTTCTTGGTTTTTAAGACAGAGGGTGAGGCTCACGCAGAAAAAATCTTATATAATATTGATTTCTATGCGTATGGTAGAATTTGATGAGCTACGTTTTTTAATGACTTGAGTCTCTCTAAGTGAATTATAGGAGTTCTACAAAGTGCAGTAACTGCGATAACGATTAAAGCTACGATATTATTTTGAATTAACGTGCGTGCATTAATATTATTACTTACGGCTTGTGTTTAATTGTTAATCGTATATCGATTTGGCAGTACGATTTACGTTTTTTTCGGAAGAGTCAGATCGCTTTTCATCGCACCCTGATTATTCAATTTCGACTAAAAGAGACAACAAATTTTTATTTACTCTTTTTCTCAAAAAAAAAAAAGCTGAATTTATTTCCAACTATCACCCAATTAAAGGAAGACTTGGAATTGGGAAATTTTTTATCTCTTTCAACTTATTTGTTTTTTATTAAAAAGCATTTTGTATTGTTTAACTTTGTTCAAATGAACAATTAAAATTTGAAGTAAAAAATGCATAACAAGCAATTCACGTATTTAACCCATTAAATTTCAAGAAGAAACTAAACATGTTAGGAACAAATTAAACATTGGATTCATAGGAAAATAAAAAAAAAATTTTTTGTTTTAAATTTTTAATTGTTTAATTATCGAAAAATTAAATTTTGAAAATTCTATTTATGCCTATTGATTCTATGAAAAAAAGGATAAAGATTTTTTATGGATAATTTTTTTGTATTAGTTGTGCTTTGTTTATGAAATCGTTATAAACAAATAATACCTAATTTGTTTATAACGATTTTATTAACAAATTACAACTGGAGAAAAAAAATGATACATAACAATTCTTCATCATTTTTCGCATAGAATCGATTGGTATATTTAATTAAATAAAAAGTTTTTTATTTTATTAAAAAATAATACTTATTTGTTTATAACGATTTTCTAAACAAAGTACAGCTGATATAAAAAAACCATTCATACAGAATCTTCTCAGTTTTTCTCACAGAAACAAATTTCTATAAATAGTTTCTGAAAAATCAAAGTTTTAAATAATTTGTTTAAACAATTGAAAATTGTATACAAACAAATAGGAGTAACTTTTTTTGTTTGCCTATGAATCCAATGTTTAATTTCATCCTATTATGGCTAGTTTCGTCTTGGTATTTAATGGGTTAATGTGGAATTCAGATGAGAAAATTTAATTCAGAGATTTCACGAGAAGTACAAAGAGAGCTTTTGTAAAAAAAGCCGACTAGAACTAAAAAACGTAGAAACTTCAAAGTGGAATATAAAAAGTGGTCATTAAAAAAGCGCGTAATATTTTTCCAAAATTTCACATGAAAAATGAAACTTGTATTTTTCCATGTAATGGACAAGTTTCTCAATCGTTTTTGTAAATAACATCGAAGTTTATCGAAAACCACGCATACTTTCTCACTTATTCTCTATTATCGTCTCATGAAAAGAAATACAAAAATTGGCTAACAGTCTTAATCGGAAGTAATCAGTGGATCTGCTGACTTTGCAATCTATCAGTCTCACTGAGATATTTAGAATATTCTGATGACATTGATACTGATAAAATTCTCAGAAGGTTTTTAGAACTATACTTTTAACAATGTTTGGACAATTTCTTCTTCTTTTTTTTTTTTTTGGTACGGTAGAAAAGAAAGTTAAAAAATTCTAATTGTCTATTTAACTTGAAGCTTCTGAAATATTGTAATGCCTTAATTTCTCGTCAGTTTTTAAACTCGAAACAAGAACAGGCGAACGCTTTGAAAATGTAAGCGCTCTTTAAAAACTTGAGAAATTAAAACATTCAATTAAAAGATTGTTACACACGTCAGTCACAGTTTCCTACAGATGTAGAATCCCAACTATATATATATATATATATATATATATATATTTATATATTATTAAAGTCTCTCTAAAATTGCCTTTGTTTAACAAAGAGCAACGTCGCTTGGTTCGTGGAGTTAATTCGAATAGTAATCGTGAAAGGAGATCAGCACGAAGTGATTTGCGCTGATCCAAGTATTTGTTAGGTGATTTTGATTCCAGGAGGTGATTCCAAGTGTATCGATTGCCTCCGAGGATACGAATCGAAACAGGTCATCAGGATCACGTGACTTTTACAGGCTTCCACTCTTTTTTGAAGGATGAAGGTCTCCGCCTCGAGGGCTTCCAAGAAAGCTGGGTTCCGCCAGTCCATACTGTCCTCCACATGAACTGAAAAATTGATTATTTATATTAGTATAGAATTTTATGGAAAAATCGTTAGTCAGTTTCATTTCCCATATGGATATGTGTAATATTTTTGTGACGACAGGAAAAAATGACAAAATAATTTCTACTATTTTTTTATTTATTTTCTCCATGTATACGCTTTTTGGATTTTTTAATTTTTAAACTCTACATATCCCCTGCCACTCCATATTTCCCATAATCCTCCACTTTGGGTGTGTCAGCGAGGGGCCATCTTCCTTCCTTTGGTAACTTTTGTTTTACATTTTTATTAAATTTCTTTAAATTTTATTTTAGGCAAAACTTATTAAAATGTTAATACTTGATGTTTAGTGTGACGAGGTAAAAAGCACAATATTTGTAAATTTATCAAAAATATTTAAACTTTAAAGAATATGTCAAAGAATTTTTAAAAAAAGATTATCACCGAATAGTGCTTTGTCAAACAGTGTGGTTACGTGTCGAAAGCAAGACTAATAAACATTAAAATTATAGTCAGTGTTCAATGTTAAGTGTTGAAAATGTTTAAAGTTACTTGGAAGATTTCTTTAAGGAATTAAAATGGGTGGTTTATGGTTTTGGGAAACAATGCTTAATCTGTCATAGAATCTTTAATGGAATTTAGAGTTCCTATTCAGGTAGGTTTTCCCCTGTTCGCTGGCCATGCCTACTCTCTTTCCCTCTTGTCCACCTCTTTGGGTCATTCAGCGAGGGCCTGTTAAGATCAAGGCGTCCAGTTCTGTTTTGGCTTTTATCAAGTCCACATCGGTCACTTTTTCCCGTGCATTTGTCGACGGATTGTTGACGGGTTCTTCATTTTGTGTTCATAACGTGTGTACAAATGTGACGTATTCAATAATTGTAATAAGAATAAACTATATTAGTAAAAATAAAAATGCTGTGAGTGTTTTGTGAAAATACCATCAAACATTCCTAACAACTCGCATTTATCTGACCTCTGATCAGAGTAGATAAACATTACGAAAAACGTCTACAGAATACTGCCGATTAATTCTTAGTTGAATCTGAAGCGACCTTAAGAATTGCGAATCTTAATTTCTCTTGCATTGTTTGTATTTGTATATTTAATTTAATTTTTTGGACATGGAATCAAAAAGAAGACAAATTGTCAATTGATAAGATTCTCGGAGACTGCGATCTATTTGTCAAATTTAGTTTAAATCAGTCGAATTGTACATCGGATGATTCGGTGATGTAGGAAGAGGTGAGTCCGGATCTCTGTAATTCAGTATATTAAATTAAAATTCAGTTTTTTGTCTAATTTTCTGGTTGTTGAAACTCTTCTATTGCCACCGCATGTATCTTGACGAGAACTGATGAGTGTGGCAAAAAAATATTGGACAAAAGGCAGTTGGTCGGATACTCGTGAATATTTTTCCTCATTGATGTGAAATATACTAGGAATTGAACATCCTAAAACCAAATCCTGATTACATACAAACAAGGCGCGCCATCCACAATCATTGATTTGGATTTGTTTAGACCAAGTAAGATGATCGGATCTTTTAAGAGGATAAGAACTTCGAGTACTTATTAAAAACATTGTTAATTATTATTATCAGCAAAAATAATTTTGTGTCATTTTTTCCCGTCATTTCCTGTCGTTCAAAACTTACGGAAAAAAGATACCTGTGATTACTTTTCTGACATAAATTTTCATAAGGGTTCTATCTGTATTATCATTGTTCATAGAAAGGCTCTGGTTAATTTTGTAATTGATAAAATACTGAATAGTAAAATAAGATGCTTACGTTCGTAGCTCCAGCGGTCTTCAGATACCATGAGACGCCTTTTGGCATCGCGTAATTCCCGTCTAAGAAGGCGCTGGCGCCGACGTAGGTTGTGTATCTTGAACATCGTTCCACGTGGTTCCGAGCGCAGCTGCGCGCGTCTGTCCAGAGTTGCTACGTCCTCGCCTGTGTAGACGAGAATCCCCGCGGGAATTCCCTGGGCCGGGACCCGGAGCTCGCATCCTGCCCCCAGTTGTTCCACCGCTGAAACACCCGCACAACGTCGAGGTTAGAACTCCAAGTGCGCCACCTGAGGAGAATCACCGAATGGGGCTCGATTTTAGCCGATTGCTCTACATACAGCATTTTAAATTAACGATTAATGACGAGTTTTAATTATATCAAAAAGCTTCTAACTCACGTTACCGTTTTCTTTAAATATTCTAGATGAGGTAAGATTCCGAACTCACCTATCAGGATGTTCTAACTAAAAATCACCATTGTCGATTGAAATTTGTTTCTTTTGTTTTTAATCAATGGTACTCTTTTAGTCAGTGTACATTCTGATATGTTTGCTAGGAACTTCTTTTGATCTAGAATATTTATCAGTCTTTTCTGGCTGTGTTTTTATATTTATTTGTTTTTATGTCGTTTATATGATACTGTACTGTCTAAGATGAATGTACTGGGTCACGAAGTAGTGCAAGGAGACTTGACGGGCATTCGAAAATGATTATAAATTGGATTATAAACTTCTGTTTAAAGGGTGTTCTTAAGTCAAACTTCGTCACGATAAGAACAGATGATATATACTTGATGCCAATTTTTAGCACATAAATTTTTGGATCAAAGGGAGCGTGATAGGATGTACCAGGTGTCTGAAGAACAAAAAACCCTCTACTCTTGACTGTGTTTCGCGGTTTGAGAAATCTTGCTGAAACGAGATTGAGAGATGCAACGAGATTATATATTTATAACTCTATTAAAAACAAATCTGAAAGTAAAAACGTTTGGCATTTACTTAAGCGTCTTAGGTTAATATCTTCTAAAAAGGACAACATTGATACATGTTTTAAAATTGAAGACTTTATTGCACTCTTGAATGCCTACTCAAAAATATTAATGATAAACAGACTAATGCCATTGGGCCTGATAATATATCTATAAAAATAATAAAGCTTGCACTTCCTGTTATTTTTCCGGTATTACTGCATATTTTTAACTACTCCTTACAGATCGGAATTTTTCTTGATGCCTTTGAAGATTGCTAATGTTAGGCCATTACCTAAATTATCTAATCCTAATTGTACAAAGGATTTCCGTCCAATATCAATTTTAAGACTTTATCTAAGCCTTTGGAACGTATTGTTAACAATCAAATTACTACGAATTTGGAAAGATTTAAATTAATGGGTCCGCTGCAATCTGGATTTCGTTCAAAGCATAGCACAACTATAGCTAGTTTCAAAGTTACGACGGATATCAAACTTGCAATGAAAAAAGGTGATATAACTATAATGGTGTTCTGTGACTTTACTTAGGCATTTGATATGATCAACCATAAACTATTGATTGAAAAACTGAGTACTTTTGGGATTTCCAAGTCTGTACTTTATTGGTTTGAATCTTACTTAAATTATCGTTCCCATAGAATTACTAATAGTCAAGGTGAATGTAAGAGTGTTGTGCCACAGGGGTCTATTCTTAGGCCCATTTTGTTCTCATTCTTTACGTCCGACCTTTTTTCTAATTAAACCTAATTATTATCATAGAGTAAACCTGCATAAATTCCAAGAGTAAGCCAAAAACAAAGTTATCCCCTTTTATCTCACTAACGGTATTTTGACATTATCTCCACTTAAACATTTCTTGACATTTTTTAATCAACAATTTGGTTTGAATCATCTACTAATTAATAAAAATTCTTTTGTCAACAATCCAAGAGCGTTACGAAAACTCTATTACGTCTACAAGATTTACTCTATGAATACATGAATTTCCGATTCGGATGTTGTCTCAAAGAAGTCAGCGCAAGAAGTACGGGTTTGATTAATGGAGTTTCATTGAAAGGCGATGGGTCATGAAAAATTGCGTTCAAGGGCGCTGAAAAAGCCAATAACGTCTGTTATTGATGAATCCCGCGACTACTAACTGACGAGAATTCTTTTTGATAAATGGAAATTGTTTTACTTTTACTTATATATTATTTATACCTTGGTGATCCTGCAGAGCATTAGTTTGTCTAGAGGAGTCACTTGCAATACTACTCGTTTCACTATCTCTGACGATGCTGTCGTATCCGGAACTTTCTGCCCGGTGTCTCGAAAGCGTTGCAGGTGACAGTTTAGCCGCTCTTGGCGTTGAATCAGCTCCGGAATCATAGCCGTCTTTGTTTAAACCAAAAGAAGAACCCATACTGAGAATCTTGCGCTGCATTCGTCCTGATGACGGCACGGAATTTGGAATTGATATCTGAAGCGGAGTTGGTGCTGAAAAAAAATTATTTTGTAACATATGTATAGAAATTGATTAGAAAAAGTCGATTGCTGATGGGATGTGTCGAATTTTCCGATTGATCATCAGAAGTAAGATGTTGAGGATTATTTAAATATCATTTTTAGTTTATTTTTACAATCCGATTGCTTTTGTGGTTTCATACACTATATATGTGACGCTTCACGGTGAAAGGGACCTATGTTATTGTTAGGTTGCGCCTATTTTTTATCACCAATTACTAAAAAATTAATAGACATAAAATTTTTTTTATTTCTGTATGCGAAAGAGCAACTCAAATTCCATCGATTCATAATAAAGATTCAAAATCGAATGTTTTGAATTTTTCAGGCGGGTGTTTGAAGATGAACCTGCCTTTGTTATTGTTATTTAATGCCTATGTTTCATCGCTAATAATACAAAAACTAATAGTCCTAACCAAGTTTTGATTACTTTATGTGAAAGGGCAACTCAAATTCTATCGACTCATAATAAAAATTCAAAATCCAATGTTTTGCAGCTATGGTCCCTTTCACCGTGGAGCGTCACATATAAAATTATCAAAAACATATAAAAAATTGTGTACTTCAATAAATTTAAGCCTTCAAACAGATTTTTGTTTACTTTATTTCTTCTGCGTTAAAATTCATGAAAAATAAGTCAAAATTATACTGCACAGGTGTCACTCCCCTGTAAAAAAGTTCATTTGCGTTTTTGAATATGAAGCCACCTAAGAAGAAATGAATTAACATTTTTGAATCCTCACGAATACTATTCTCTTTTTATGTTGTATCTTTTAGGAGCAGTTAAAAATAAAGTGAATTCAATTCAATTTTCTGAAAAATTATTTTAAAAAAACTTTTCCAAACTCTGGTTGTAAATTAAAATTACACTTTTGTCCAAATAATTCAGTCGATAAATGATTTTTTTTTCTATATAGTTTTTAAAAAATTAAAATTCTTAAGCATCACATTGATGACGATTCATTATGCATTTTCCAGAATGAGTTGCAGTCTCTGAAATTATGTACATATCTACAAAAATTTTCTTTGAAAATGTGGAATACCAATATTTTTTATCTGGAATATTCAACATATATTATTAGGTTTTTGGTAGTTAATTATCTGTACTATTTTTGTTTTTCAAAAAAATTCTATGATCTATCATGACGCACAATTGTACAGCTGATACTATTATCTAGCTTGATACATAAACTTTTAAATGTTCTCAAATTTAACTGATTGCGAATTTTGAAATTTAAAATGGAATGAATTAATTTAAAAAATGTATAAATCTAGAATTTAAATCCCAGAAAAATAGGGGAACATATTAATCAGACATTATATAATTCATTAAAAATTATTATATATAGATCTTGTCTCTGTCGGACGAAAGATAATTAGATCAAAGATTAATTTCTTTTTAATTATTAAACTTATTACAAAATAATAAGTTTAGTAAACATTGTTAAGCTTGTTGAAGGAATTAATAAGCTTGAAATAATTAGAATAAAATAAAAAAATCATCCACGCGGAGATTCGAACCCGCGCTAGACACAACTACAAGTCAGGAACGCTAACCGCTGTTAGCACCACACCTTGAATTAAATTATTTTAAACACTTACATTAATAAGCGAGCAAGTTCAATATCATATAAATAATAGTATCTAATTCTACACCTGAACTTTCTTTTACGATTTTAAAATTAGAACCCGACTAAATAATAATATGATAATTGATAAAATTTTACTAAAAATTAGTATTAAAAAGATTAAATTTCCAATAAAGTTTTATTTTTTAAAACACCCAACAAATTATTACAAGCATTTTAAAAACACTCATAGAATACCATCCATATGTGAAATAGTTAATTCGTTAATTTTCACACGAGGATGTGTAGATAAAATATAGATAATAGATTCTGCTACATCATCCGGCTCCAAACCCGCTGCATTACTCAATAAATTTGACAACTGAGGAGATCTGTTTATCATGTCTGTTTTCACGAAGGCTGGACAGATGTTCTAAAACAAATTATAGCTAATTGAGATTGAAAAAGAAAACAATAAATTGTAAGTTTTATTTTGTTGAATAGAGAATTAACATATATATTTAAAAACATTCTTTTTCTCCTTTCCAATTTTGTTAATTTGTTTGTATAAAAATATTAAGTAACTGAAATTCTAATGCACATACTGCCGTTTTTATTTTACTTCCTCGTAGCTCAATGTCAAAAATTGCAGATATTGCTTGAACTGCATGTTTAGTTGCTGGATAGATACTTAAATCCATTTTTACGTGTCTTAATACTCTCTGACCCAGTATGCTAAAATTTATTCTCAATTATTAGTTTGCTATTACTTATTGATTTTAATAGTTATTTTAATTAATCTTTTAATCAATTATTTAATGAATCTTTAATTAAGTTATTTAATTTATCTTTATTTTTCTAATCTTGCTTCTTTACCTGCAAATATTTATAATGTAGCATTCTTGATCACATTCTTTCATCATTTTTGCTCCATTTTGACAAAAATTTAATAAACCTACTACATTTGCGTCAATAAGTCTCTTCCAATCAGACGAATTTGTATCTGGAAATGTTTAAGTAGCAGTTAAAAATGTACCTAATTGTTGCTTTTATTTGTATTTCATTATTTTAAATCAGTTGCAATATACTTATAATTTGTCCAGGGGCAGTAGCACTAACGCAATTTACTACAACTCTCACAATTCCTAGTTTTTTCTTTATCCATTCAAATAATTCAGTGACTTTTTCAGCATTCGAAATGTCACACAAATAACTGTAAAAATTCACTTTTCCGGCAGTATTTTTTATTTTACTCTGAAAATGTGTATTTTTTAATTGAAAAGTATTTTGTTGAATAATTTTGTCCTTATTCATTCGTAACAAATTTTCTAAAGATTTTAAATACTTACCTCCATTGTTTCTTTATAAAGGTCAACCCCAACGACAATCATACCCTTAAGAACTAAAGCATTTGCAGTTGCAAAACCTATTCCAGAATTAGCACCAGTTACAACAGCTACTTTTCCAGCCCAACGATCCATTTCCGTATTTTGAGGTTTAGAAAATTTTGTTCAATTCTTATTATCCCAAAAATTAATTATTGAGAACAAAATCTATGAAATTTTTAATTTGTTCCAGTGAAGAAACAAAAGTATAAAAAGTAGTTAACTGAATTTGTAACTTTCCTATGTTCGACAGAAAAAATGCTATTTAACTTTTTTCGAGCAGGTTTTGTATTATCAATGAAGATACATAAATATAACTTGAGGTGGAATCTAAACTCTGTTGCGTATAAATTTACATATTTATATTTCACATGCATATTATAAAATGCATTAGATATTAATTTTGAACAATGAATTGGAGAAAAAAAAACTGTAAAGTACTAATATAGGTATTGTGATTTTCATAAATATAAACTATAAAATTTAGTAATTTGAAAAATTATATTTAAGTCGGTAGATGAGCATTTTTAGTGATATCCCGTTTCGGCTATTAAAAATTTAGATTTTGTCTGGTTCCGAATTGAAAATACTAATTTACAATTTTTGAATCCAAAAGAGCGGCCTTTAAGAAATTATTGAATAGAATATATGCCTATAATTTCTTTGGCGCACTACTTATTTTTATCATTTAAATTATTTTATTTCAATTTAAAATAGGTATATATTATGGATATATAATTATATATGCATTGAATAATTATTCAATAAGAATGAAAATGTTTCCTGGAGTCACTTTTGAAAACGATATATTTGAAAAGAGATGTTGAAAACGGTTTTTTTTCAAAACTATTTTGTTCAAAAGAAATTTCATTAAAGAAAACTTGTATATAAGAAGTATTCCTATTTTTAATATCTGCAACTTTTGTTTAAAGAAGTTTTTCTTAATTAAATAATTTTAAAGAAAAATAGTTTCTTTCATATCAAATTTTAAATCGGTGGTTCTGAAAAATAACTTAAAGGAAGATTTTTATTCTCTTTGAAAAATAATGTATTCATGATGTACCAGAAAATAAGTTGAAGAAAACTAAAAATATCTGCTTTGAGACTAAAATATTAAATTTTAGTCCATATAATTTAATTATCAAAATAAAGATTTAATAATAACATAACTGTTGTGTAAATCTATGTTAAATAAATAAAAGAAGAGTCAGGATTATTAGAAAAAAGTCACTCCGTTTATTAGAATTAAAATTATACATAAAATCGTTCGAGTTAAAACCACGGTTGACAAGGTTCTGCCCTTAACACGTTATCTCCCTTTTCCCTTTCCTTTAATCGGGCAGAATCGTTAACATTCGCGCTATCTTCGACTAATGTATTCGTCATTTATCATTCATCATTCCGATTGTCGACTGTTACTTCTATATTATATTTATTCGTCACATTACATAATTTAGTCACGCTGCAAACCTATACGAATTTTAGACATAAAATTAACAATAAAAAATAATTTAAAAGAAAGAATATAAACTGCACTAAAACTTGAATAATCTTTGACCACTAATTAATTACATACCTCTAAAACACTCTACACGTCTTTAGAATGTGTAGCAATTTATAAATATAGAAACTCAATAACGGATCATAATTAACTATCGAGTACAATCCGCCTCGAGTGCCGTCAGTCAAGAGACTGAAGTATTGTCGAGCGAGGCCTGAATATATAGCGGACCTCTACTCGCCGTTGCAAGGAGGGGGAAGAGAGACGCAACGCGCGAGAAATGCGCTACTGCGCACTTTCCAAAAACCGTGCAGGATTTCTTAAGTAAAGGTGTAACTTATATTCACAACCATATTATTACAATTTACTACATTAAAGCTATTTAATTATTTAGACAAAATTTCCGCCGTCGGCATAGAAAATATCAGTTCAAATCTTTCAATCAAAAATTATTTTCTCCAGCATAAATTTTTTGAGACTATTAACGGGATGTATTCAACTGCTCCTAACGTATACAAGAGAATTGGACAGAAGCAAAACTCATGATATTTTTCAAATCTTCCTAATTGTTACTTCTACTTAGACCATCTAGTTTATTAAACATAATTTAAGTTACCAAAATAGTTAAATAGTATTTAAAAATCGTATGCCTACCAACAGTGGTTTTCCGGTCCTCCTCGATATCGGATTTACCAGTGACAGTTCTCTCGGATCTTTCGTTCGTACCGAAAAGTTTTTTGGCCTCGATGTATTCTTCTTCGGGATCGGAGCCGGAGGCCCCATTTCCTGGTATCCTCTCGATCTCTTCTTTTAGATTTGGATTTGAAGCGCCGTCAGGATGTCTGAGACTTGAAATATTGCACTCCCCTAATTTTCCGCAATACCTCCTGGGACTTGCAAGATGCGCCACACTGCTTGGGTACCAATAAGAAGCTGTCTCTGGTCTCGACATACTTTGTCGACAGTTGTCGCAGATTTTTTCCTGCTCCGACTTGCCAGCTATGTAGGCGGGTTCGCTGAAGGTGCTGCCATGATTGCTCGCGTTGTCATTGAACAGGACGTCCGACAATGATAACGACTGACATCGGGAAGGTGGACGGAATGTGGTGGCGGCGGCTGGAATTTGTCCTGCGTTAATAATTACTCACTTGATGTGGGCAACGATACAATTTACAAACTAAATTTTCATTCCTCGTTTAAAAAATATCTGAAAAAATTGTTAATGGAGAATTGGATGAAGATTAGTGAAACACTTACATGGAGCGTCTCTGATGGTGATAGAGGACGAGTTTTCCCTCTGGTAAGTCGCGGAATTAGAAACATTGGCAAGAGCTAATTTACTTTGGTACAACTCATGGAGCCGAGCCAATTGATCGAACTTGTGTCTGCTTTCCTGTTCCAAAAAGTCCTCGTGGTCGAAGTAAGGCCGCGGTAACATCCCCATCCCAACTGGCAGTTGATATTGAGGTCTGTACCGCTCAGTGTCTGACATCACCGACATCGAGTCTGCAAAGAATTTTCGACTTTTATCTCGTTCAAACTTTCACAGAGTCCTAAAGTAAAATACAGTGAAAAAGGCGCAGATATAAGGATCAAATTGGAAGCAGAAGAGCTGCAGGGAAAGAGAAATAAGATAGAAAGAAAGTGGAAAGGGGTTTTTGTATTGGCTTTGCCACTTTGTGAGCGTGTCGACAAGTAATTACATCCCAAGTTCAGGATATGATTGTTTCTTGCAAGAGTAAGAGCTTTCACTTCGTAGCTAAAGGTTTAGAAGAATATGGGGTCGATCGTACTTTGCGGTAAATAAATTATCGTCTTTCTTCGATAAAATAAAAAGTTTCATGTGTATCGATTGCGGGAAATATTACTTTAAAATGAAAATTATTACCATTTATATCAGTTTTTCTGATATTGCACTCATTTTATAATTATCTCCAATTTAAAGGAAAAAAAGTTTTTTATCAAGCTTTGGATGATGAAGGGAAGCTGATGGAAAATTTAAAGCCGATAATATCGGATTAAACTCTTTTATTGGTTTATCATCGACTAGATTCAATTAATAAAGTAACTGAATGAGGAAGAAATTAAATTAATAATTCCTGAAATCAAATAACATACAGAGGTTGAGCAAAGTTATTTTATATATATTAAAAAAAATGTTTCACGACAATGTTAAGGAAAGCAACATTAACTATGCAGCATTTATTAATTTTTATTTTTTTCAAGATAATTTAAATGTATAAATTTGAGAAACGTAAATTCGATCAATGGGAAGGTAAAAAAAACATAAACACTTTTTATGTCATTTTTTCAAGTTGCGACGTTTCGATAGTGTGGTTTACTATCCTCTTCAGGCTAATTTTATTGAATAAATAAATAAACACCAAATTAATATAATAAAAACAACTGACACACACATTAGACTTTAAATAACAACTTAAATAATAATACTTGAGTATTCGTGTAAAATTAAATACATTGCAACTAGTCAAATTTAAAATGCTTGTTAAAATTAAAATACAATAAATAAAAATTAATAATAAATAACAGAGAGAGGACCGACGTTAAAATTTGTGTCATTGCGATACAAGTATCAAGTCAAAACTAAATTTAAAATTTAAATAAGTTTGGATTTTTTGTATGTTGCATAAAATGATTCCTAACCATGTGCGTTAAAGCGGTAAAGCTATATGCCGGTGAAACGATTTTCCAATATTCGAAGACATTGGAAAATTACAGTAGTTAGAAAGATCTGCTATTTGGAGCGCTTCATTCTAGGCTCATCGAGGCAAACCATCGGGTCTATTGAGACTCTTCGGTCTGTTACCTAAGATCTTTCAATGCACGTGTACCTTTATATATATATAAATATATATATATATTACAAGGGAAAGAAAAAGGAATTCTTTATGGATGTTAACAGTGAGTAAAGATTTCAAAGTTTTTTTTCATCAGCAAATAACAGTCTAATTCATTACCAATGTCATTAATAAAAATTGAAAAAAGAAGGGAACCCAAGTTTTAATATTGAGCTACCCCTGATGTTGAAAAAAATGATTTAGATTAGAAGCCTTGATATTCAACAAAATATTGTATAATTTATTATTAAAAACCAATTCCCTTAGTTATGACAAAATAATAAATTTAATGATCAACGACATTAAAAGCTCTTGCTAAATCCATAGAAATAACATCAACCTTATTCTGTGTCATTTACCAAGTAAATAAATGAACCAAGATTAGTGTTAAAAAGTTAGAATGGGGTTTCACAGAATTCACAGCACTTTTATATTTAACGAAGGATAGTTTATTCTTATCATAAATGTAGAATACGTCACATTTGTATACCCGTTATAAAACCAAAGTAGAGAACTAGTTAAGAACAGTTGGGAAAATCACTTAAAACCCGCTCGATATGGACTGTATGAAGATCAAAACGGAACTGATAAAGATACTGTCGGATAATGCACGTGTTGGGCCGCCTGATGCTTACTGTACGAAGACCAAAACGGAACTGGACAGGTGATCATGGCATGATCACATCAGGCCCTAGCTGACCGACAGAAAAGGAGGGAGGACGAGCTTTAACCAATGATTCGAGATCTTTCCTGTCGAGAGGGAGAAAAGAGAGCAGGCATGGCCACAGAAGAGGAGAAACCCCATCAAAACAGGATCTTCAAACTCTACTTAAGATTTTA
This sequence comes from Ganaspis brasiliensis, assembly GCA_037103525.1. Classification (NCBI taxonomy): domain Eukaryota; kingdom Metazoa; phylum Arthropoda; class Insecta; order Hymenoptera; family Figitidae; genus Ganaspis; species Ganaspis brasiliensis. The sequence goes on from JAZKLR010000123.1 coordinate 106,115, forward strand.
TGTCAGATTAATCATAGCTTGACAATACTTACGAAAGGCCATAAACCACCCATTTAAAAATTGCCAGAAATCTTCCTTACAACTTTAAATACTTTAAACAATTAGTATTAATTGAACGAGCCTGTTAAAGTTTAAAGCAAGACTAATAAACATTAAAATTATAGTCAGTGTTCAATGTTAAGTGGTGAAAATGTTTAAAGTTACTTGGAAGATTTCTTTAAGGAATTAAAATGGGTGGTTTATGGTTTTGGGAAACAATGCTTAATCTGTCATAGAATCTTTAATGGAGTTTAGAGTTCCTATTGAGGTGGGTTTTCCCCTGTTCTGTGGCCATGCCTGCCCTATTTCTCTCTCTACAGGATGGACCTTGCATCGTTGGTGGGAGCTCTCCCACCTTTTTGGTCAGTCAGCGGGGGCCTGATGTGATGAAGCAGTTTAGTTCCGTTCCGTTACGACTTTTATACAGTCCACATCGGGCGCTTTTACACGTGCATTCCTAACGGATTCTTGACTAGCTTTATGATTGGTCGGTATACAAGGTGTACAAATGTGACGTATTTACCACTGTGACATAATTAATAATTATATTACTAATATAAATGAAATCTATGAATATGTATGAATCATCTATATGAAATTTAAAGTGCTATGAGTTTTTGTGAAGTACCACCATCCATCACTTTTAACAATAAATACAGCCGATTGATAAATTCAAATTAAATTAATTTCTTTATTAATTATTAAATGCTTACCGGTGAATGTAGACACAACGGTGAGATTTTCCTGACTAAGTATCCTGAGAGGATGTTCCTCCTGATCGCTTTCCGGTAAAGGATTTTCTCCCATGCAGAGAGCAATATCTTCCTCAGTAACTTGAAGACAAGAGTCCTGCATAGGAACAGGCTCCAGATCCTCTACTTCGACGATTTCCAGAATTTCATCTTCGGAAGAAAGTGAGTGTCTGGACGGCAGGACGATATCTTTATGAGAAAGATTTAAGCTTTCCATGGAAACTTCTCTACTCACGCCATTGCTAAGAGGTTCTATTAAAGGCAAAGGTGGAGGGACGACGATTTCTTCATCGTCATCTTCATCCTCCCCAATGTCAAGTTTACTTCTATCTAACACGGGACTTGCAGTCAAATCAAGTCCAGAATCAGTATTGGATTTAACATTCATTAGATTCAATTTAGCTCCTAATTTCTCTGTAATATCTTCGATTTCGCTTGCTTTTAGACTATCGCTTTCAATTGTCGACAAGGAAGTGTCGTCCTCATCATTTTTACTAGCAGAAGACTCTTTAAATTGCGCAGATTGTCCCGCTTTGGAATCACCTCTGGAAGTGTGTTTAGTCCTTTGAATTTGGGAAGACTGATTCTCCACCCATTTTCTGATCATGCTCTTCTTGTGACTGTCCATGAATCCATATCCGGTATGCTGTTGATGAAGAGATGCTGTCAGCTGCATCGGACCGTCTATCCAAGTTTCTCTTTTGTGATGCGAGTCTTTTAACAAGTGCCTAGCCTCCGCAACCTTTAATTTCGAGATCCTGGGCCCGTCTATCCACTGCTCGTCAGAGCCTCCAGTTGGAGCTGCGACTGGAATTTTACTATTTGGAGAATCTGCGTTTTTAGAGGCAGACGCTTTTGCGGAATTACCCTTTCTCGCTGGACTAGCTTTTGGTGTGATACTATGGGCAGGAGAAGTTTGTTTCGAGGCGGTTTGAGTTAACGCTTTAACTGCTTTTGTAGCTTTATGCGCTGGACTGCGTTCTTCAGAAATCTTGCTGGGTCGCTCTGCAGCTGATCCGCGAAGAATTCGACCCATCGCGCATCGATTGTCACCCGAATTGAGACTAGGAATATAAACTGGAGGATGCTCTCCGTCAGTAGCATCATCAGTACTTGGACCAATGTAAATAACAGTGTCTGCTGAAAGATCGCTTGAACTTGGATCACATTCGCTATTTTGTCTTGCAGCTTCTTCTCCGGAACTACCTCCACTTCCAGTGCCTTGAGCATTGTTGCCGATAAATTTAATTTTCCTCCGCCTCATACGGTGAATCCTGGAAGCTAACTGAACTGTTGTGAGAGTTTCACTGTATTGCTGAGGATTCGGAGAGACGTGAGCGATCATCGCCGCATGGCAGGTGAGAGATCCAAGGCATTCTTTGAGAAGTTGAGTTAACTTGTGTTCCTTGTAGGGAAGATGCTTTTGGCCATTGAAGATCGCAATGAGAATGTTTCCTAAACCCGAGAGAGGAATCCCTCCGGAAGATTTGCCTCTATCCGAGTTTCCTAAATCCATCAGGTGTAATCTGCTACGGCCTCCAGCAACTGCAAACAAGATGTGTTTATAATTTTAAGGTTCAATTCAGGTTTTATTTTAATATTCAATGAATTTACCTTAAAAGTACATAGATCAATTTGATATTAGAAGATAGAAATGGATTTATAAAATTATTTAGCAGTTAAGGAAACACTTTACGTTTAATGAATTTCAATTATAATTCTATTTCTGTTTCGATATATTGAGAAAATCCGAACGAGTCTAATGACATGAATTTATTTTTTATTATTTATAGGTACTTTACCTCCGCCTTTTCCAGCGACACTGTATTGGTACACGTGGAGGGTGTAAAGCAAGTGAGTATCGCCTTCTTCCCGCTGACGACTAGCAACAGCGGCGTCAAGATAAAAAGCAGCTCGTTCCGCCGTCGGAGCACGAAGTTCACTATGTTGTTGAAGTTGTAAAGTGCCAAATAGAGGATCATCCCTTAAATATACAGCTGGCGATTGCTCGGAATCTGAATAAAAAATAAAAATTTGAAAATAGTGTTTTTCAATTTCGGTTCAATTTATGTGGAACTCAAATTTAGATTAATTAGATGAAGTATAAAAATCCTTAGAAAAATAGGAAGGGCATTAAAATACACCTGCTAGAAACACGATCGAATCGTCACTCGTGGATTTTAAAGTCAGCTCCTACTACTCTTATGAAAAAGTATGACCGGAAAAGTATGATAGGCCTGTCATGACTTTCCTGTCATACTTTTCCTGTCATTTTTTAGCAGTGACAGGAAATTCCTGTCAGGAAATGTATGATAGAAATTGTATGATAGAAAATGTATTACAGGAAAAAGGACGTCTTATACGAATAACGTCAGGAAAATACATAATATATTTGTGTGGAAAAATAGTATAAATCTTACGTTAAAAGATTTATTGGCCCTAAAAAAGGCCAATTGTTTAAAGGAGAATTGAAATCCAGGTTCAATTTTGCGAGTCTCACTTTAACTTTCATTAACACGTCCCGAAATTTTTAAAAACTTTTTCGACAGCGACGAGATTACACTCACGACGAATGACACAAGACTAAACGGTTCCCGAGAACAGTAGCTGCAGTCCGTTCGAGGAGGGGTTAGTAATTGCTGATTGGCCGATGCGCACTCGATGTACCGAAGTCGAACCAATTATTTTTTCTGTTAACTGTAAAACATTCTAATTGGTTCGACTTCGGTACATCGAGTTCGCGTGGGCCAATCAGCAATTACTAATCCCTCCTCGAACGGACAACAGCTACTGTTCTCGGGAACCGTTTAGTCTTGTGTCATCCGTCGTGAGTGTAGTCTCGTCGCTGTCAAAAAAGTTTTTAAAAATTTAGGGAAACGCTAATGAAGTTAAAGTGAGACTCGCAAAATTAAACCTGGATTTCAATTCTCCTTTAAACAATTGGACCTTTCCAAGGCCAATAAATTTTCCTGTCATACTTTTTCATAAGGGTATTTCCGAAATATTCATATCCAAGATTGACAAAACACTTATTGTTCAATTTAATTCTACTTTTCTTTGTAATTGATTAATAAAGATTATATTTTCCATTACTACAAAATTAAACTTATAGTAAAATTACTTGATGTTATCTTCACTGATCAAATCAATGAAATTTTAACATTTTTCATGAAATTTTTCATGTCATTTTTTCTGTCATTTTATCTATAGTTGACAAAATCACACACCTATCGTATCCACATCTTTTCTGTCATATCTTTTCCTAAGGGTTGTTAAAAACATCGTGCCAGTAAGCATTTTTAAACACCTGAATATTTCTATAAACAGAAAATTCGCCACGATACATTTTTAAAATAATTCCTATTGCAGATTTGAGATTCTATAATAACAGACATAAACATATCAATCTGACTTCAATTGCCAATTTATAAGAAAATTAGCTTTAGAAACTTTAAATGCTAGACTAATCAAAAGTTTAAGGAACGATGAAGGGTTGCAATTTAGAGTTCATTCTCTTATGATCGTATCCCTCGAGAAATAAGGAAAGATCGAGATCGTAAATCGGTCGACGACGTCCTCTTATCTTTAATGTCTCTTTTCTTGAAATACGGGGGTGATAAAATGTAGAAAGATACGGTTATCTGTTACAACGGTAAGAAACGAGCGATCGACGTAATCAACGTAATGTGAAATCTTGTTGTAAATAGTCATCAGTATAAAAGCGTGCCTAATAAACACTATACTCTTGATGCACAGGTAATCTTGTCGTAAAAGTCAGACACGAAAGAAATTTACTTTTATAGGGCGCGTTCGCATATGCTGCCAATTTGATGTAAAGAAAAGATAACAAAATTCGCTCAAGCTTTTAGAGTTTTTAACTTATTCCACATGCTTTGTTAAAATCACTTTTTAATTGTCGGATTTTATTTCGCATTTAAATTCTGCATTATTACAAATAGCTTCATTAATAGGTTATAAATTTTCTGTATCTAATGCATTCTAATCTTGTCTAAACAGTTTTAATAAGGAAATCCTAAATCAGAAAGTAGTTTTAAAAGGAATGTATTAATCCGGTTAATAAACTAATATTAAGATTTAAATCCTTATAAAAGAAGATCTAAAGGTAATATTTTTTAAGGTTTTGTAGAGGAGCTATAATTAAAGAAGGGTGAATCGACCCCATGGTACGCCATGATCTTCTAACAATTCAAGTAAAAGTGAGGCAGAACAAAAACCGAGAAGAGCGTTTCTCTTATGATGGTTTTCTTTAATTGCTGCTGCGAAGTAGATCCGTAACGTTTCTCGTAAAAGTTATAAAATGCTCAGTAAAGAGCGCAAAAAAATAAAATAAAATAAAAAAGTAAGATAAAATGTATTGTACGGAGAACGGTGACAAAGGGTGAAAAAGAGAAAATAAAGAATGACGAGAGTTAAAAAAAATTAAATTAAATATAAAAAACATATATTTACTTTTTTTACATTGCTGGTATTTTCATAATTTTCAAAATGCAATAAAAATTAGTACCAGATGGAAAATGTTGTTAAGTTGACAATTTTATTTTTTCATTTTTTAAAAAATCCTTTTTTTTTTTGGATGAGATTCCAAATTAGAATATTTACTACGTTATTGTGGTTAAAAGAAAAAAATTCTAGAATTACTAATTACATTCAAGTTATTAAAGTATTTGAAACTTTAAAAATAAACGGAGAATTTTCATACAAATTCAACTCACAAATTATTTTTATTAAAATTTCTCTGACTTCAAATCAGAAATTTGTTCGAAAAAAAATTAGGAAATGTTTTAACAAACTCGCTTCGAGTTTTTCTCAACAAATTAAAATTTTTAAAGTAAAAATTGAATATAAACTTTCTATAAAGAACCTCTTTATATGTGTACGTCCATATGAAAAGGGCCCAGGTTGTCGATTTTATTTATCGAGATATTCGCATTTCTCTAAAGAAGATTCAGATTTTCGAAATTTTTTTTATTGCTGAAAAACAAACTACGTAATTTCCTTCGTCGAATCATGCATTTACAATAACTTTATAGTAATTAAAAACACAAAGAAATCTTATTTTTAATTTTAAAAATGCATGGGCGCTAATGGAAATCTTGAACTTTAAACTCGTTTTTCTCAAAACTAGGATTTTGATACTTTTAACTTTGAATGCTTATAACTTTGTGAATTTTCCATCTAAAGGGGTCCAAGACCTCTCGAAATGTTCAAAATTTAATAAAGAATATGGTCATATAGATAAGTCCAATAGTGCCATAGTGGGCCCTTTTCATATGGACGTACACATATATCAAATATATATATATATATATATATATATATATTTTAATAATTTGTATTGTCACATTTTATTATTATATAAATTTTTAAAAATTAAAAAATGTTTTCCGTAAGAAATATTGAATTAAAAAAAAGTTGTCTATTTTTCTATACTTTTTTTAAAAAATAATTTGTCACATGGCCTTAATGGGTTAATTTTTAGGAAAAAGTCTTATTTTAAAAAATTTTCTCATATTGTTTTCGGTTGCAGACTGCCATAAATCAGGCGCAAAAGAATTTTTTTTTACCTTATTTAAAAGAATTCCAGTTAATAAAATTTCTATAAGGTATAAAATATGAAAGACAGGGCCAATATTTCGCGAAGTAGCTTTTCTTCCCACTTTTGCGGAGTAGCATTCCCTGCGTGTGGTCTTAAATGGGAGAGTGCGTGTTACTACGAGTGTGTGGCAATATCCATAAAGGGGACAAGAGGAAGTAATATTACCGGCATCTGTGACTCCTGCAAGCAAGGAACGAGAAGCCGTTATCAGACGAAGACTTTAGAAAATAAAAAAGAAATTTTCCTGCAAAGCTAGGAATAGGAATACAGTCGTATTATGGATGTGTCTCCTGCTTGAAGGCAACCCGCCTTACACAAGATTTAGTCAGATTGCATCGTCAAGGGGCCGATTTAAATAAATCGTCTTCTGACACTTGAGGAATACCAAATTGGAAAATTAAGCCAATTCGGCAGATTTATTTTATTAAGGGAATATTTTTAGTTTATATAAAAAATTGGGCACATCAATTTTAAAATTTATGTTTAATTCTAAAAATTTGATAATTTATACATATGTACATATACATTTATTTTATTGATTTATAATAAAATAAATTGATCTTATCTTCCCTTAAAACATATATTTTTAAATAAAAATGTTATTTGTTTAATAATTTTTACGTATAATATTATTAACAAAATTCAACAAATAAAATTGTAGAGAATACTTCAAGAAGCAAAATAAGCTATTATTTATCAAAATTGAATTCAAATAACCAATTTTCACTAGATTAGAGGAAAAATCACAAAATGTTAAACAATTATTATTTTACAACAGACTTTTGTTCCAACCTAATTTTTTCTCTCAAAATGTACAACTAGATGTTGCAAAATTTGATGAAATAAATTTTAACAATATTTTTATTTCGCATAGGAAAAACCACTTTCTTGTTTGAGGTAATATCAAAGGAAAAAGCCACCTTAAAAGACGCATAAGAATTAAATTTACTGTGTTAACTTAAAAATTAAATTTAGTAATGCATTTTTATTTATTACAATAAGATCATAAAGAGATTTAAAAGTATTTTTAAAACTTAAAAAGAAGATTTTTTGATTTAATAAGAAAAGAATCACCAAGCAGAAATTTATGTGAACGGAAAAACTTATAATGAAACATCTTGTCATTCTGTCATGTGCATATCTAGCATTCATATAATACAAACACAAGAAAACATGTCAGAGTGTTTTTTCTTGTATTCTTTTTTTCCCCTGTTTTTGGAATCCGCTAAAAGCCACACACGAGCGATGATGTTTTATTTTGCACTCTCACGCGAATGGAACAAGAATGTAAAACAATAACCGTATAGTGAGAGACATGAGCGCACGCGAGAATTATTATGCACACCCTGGAGGATAAAGAAAAATGTGAAGTATGCCAGTACGAGAATTCTTCCGCTATGATAATCCAACAAATCCATTATATTTATTATATTCCATTCACTGAACACCAGAATTTAATTTTAGTTCTTTAAGAGCAATCCGAGTACTACTGTTGAAATACGAAGCAAGAAACATTGAAAAAAGTATTTAAAAGAATAAGAAAAACAAAATTTGAATGTAATTGAAACTAAAATTATGTACGGTTTTATGGGAAAACACGTAAAAATAAGATATTTTAATTTTTCTCGAAGAATATGAGAGATAGGAAAAAATATCTTTTACAAAAGTTGTAGGTCTGAATGATATGCACGTTTTATGTTCTGTAACTTTTTTTGATATCTCTGTTAGTTTTCGAGAAACTTGAGATTTAAGTTTTCATAGACTACTTAAGCCGTAAAAATTTTGAAAAAGTCTTCTAACCGATTTAAATGAAACTCAATATTTTTTTTTACTTTGGTACTCAAAATAAAGAAATAGTAGTAAAAATAGGCGCAAATTTGATTATCACGATGAAAACCATAAAAATAGTAAACAAAAAAATCCAATTTTTCTGGTTTACATGGAGATAATCAAATTTGCGCCAATTTTCATAACAATTTTCGTAATAAACGGATTAAAATACGTAAGTAAACTAAGTTTAATTAAAATCGGTTTTGGAGCGTTTTCGAAACTTTATACGGCCTAAGTTGACACAATTAACTTTAAACTCAAATTTTTCAAAAACTAACAGAGATGGTAAGAAATGTTATAGAATCTAAAATCTGTAGATTAATTAGTTCTACAACTTTTGTAAACAATAATTTTTCCTATCTCCTATATTTTTTTAGAAAAACTAAGAAAACCATATTTTAATTATTTTCTTCATGAAGATCACCTAGCCGTCAATTTTTACCGTTATATTCGTTATCAGTGCACCAAAATGCGGAATTTTATTAATTTTAAAAATTCAGAAACATCCCTAAAAATGACAAATAATATTTGAAATGGATTTTCTTATTCTTTTGATACTAATAAAATACACTATTAATACTGTTATTATTCGAGTTATAACATTTTTAATTAAAGTTAAGAATGTTTGTCAAAAAGGTTTTAAATTAAATTTTTCGAAAGCAGGATATAAAGGCATAAATCGTAGAAAAATCAATTAACCAAGACCAAGTGTTTGCAGAAGCCTTGGGATAAAGAGAAGACGTGAATATTCAAAAGCCAGGTTCGACAATAAGGGATTATCTGGTTTATAGTCAAAAAGTCCTTTTCTTCTGCAGAGCTATTCTGGAAATCCGAGCGGTGAAAACTTTAAATAATTACTGGTAGGATTAACAACTTTAGTTTCTCAAGGGAAAGCAGAAGACACTTTATAAATCCTCAACTTGAAGTTTCTTCGTGTTGGTTAGAAACGGAGTAGAGGGGAAGAGGGTGAGAGTAAGATTTTCAACGAGCGGGACGATTCTCAAGACACGAGTTAATTATTTAATAAGCTGGAAAATTAATTGCATCGCCCTTTAATTAGTTTCGGGTTCGTCGCGAGGGGGAAATGTCGTCCTCAATTTTCTTCATGAACGCACGTAAACGCCGACCAACGATTGTGCAAAATTTTAATAGCACAATAGATTGTGTTCTGATTGTAATAAAGGAAAAACAAAAATTTTCGTGATCAATTTTGTTATTGGATTAGTTTAACGATAATTTCATTTATGATTGAAATGTTCATTTTTTTTTATAGTTTTCTAGAATAAATTTTGGTCCACTTGAGAGAAAGATCAGGGATGTTGAATTCAATGCAGTCGATGAGCAAATATCCGGAAGAACGACGACGACACGAGTTCTCTTCGAGACAGTTATTTGGGCACGAATCCGCTGAAATTCCGTATGCTTTCCTGCATCAGCCGCAATTTGGTTTTGCCAGCGTTTCACGGACCGTCGAGTGGGCGAGGTGGTCCGTAAAATTGAGAGTCGGGATTATTGTCCTCCTCCTTCATTTTTTTCTTTTTTTACCGTTATTTCGTTCATCTCTAAAAATTGCGAGAGACTGGCTAGACTAATAAAGAGTCTACTTGTGACGGAAAAGAAACGCACCATTGAAGAGACGCAAAATAAGGATCCCTAAACTTGGTTCATATTTTACGTCCTCTGCTGCTTTCAGCTGACAAGACATCGAGCAAATAAATCAATGTCAAACAACTTCTAGAAATTTTTCTTCAAAAATATATTGTTAATCGAAATTCGGAAATAATTTTGTAATTACAAGATCTTCTAAATGCACGCTACCCGATCCAAATTTTTACAAAAATTCTGTTTTAGTTATTTTCAAAAACAAATGACTAAATTCTTTTGAAAAGAATCACCTTATGTCTCTTTCCATTTTAAGCTACCTAATGTCCTCTGTCTCTTTACCATTATCAACCATTGCTACCTGTCTCTCAATTTTAAGCTACGTGATATTTTCTGCCTCTCTCACGCTAACAGCCATCACTACTCTCCCCCGCTCCAGCAGTCACTACTATGTCTCTCTCAATCTTTAAGCAACCTAATGCATCTGTCTTTTTCTCTCTTCCAAGGGTCTGCATAAACAGCTAACTATCGCAATCTTTAAGCTATTGTAACGAGGTAAAATGTTACCTCGCACAATGTTTCTAGATTAGTTTTGACTGTTGTACAGTCAAGTGTAAACTTGGCGACTTGATCTGACAAGAGTGCCAGGACCAGAAGATGATGTTGACGGTGATTGTTTATCACCTGTTAACACAAACTTGCAGACGACGAAGATACAGGGGTGGGCAGAAGAGGCCACCACTTCGCCGCGCGACAGAGTTCAGTCACTCGCAGTTGCTACGTAACGGCGACGGATCTCAGCGTAACTTTGAACTTGAAACGATTGTGTACCTGGCTTGTCGCGCTAGGGGGGTGATTGTGTGTAGACAATTGTGGCTTGACGACGACGCGTTCAGCCTGTCGTCATTCCAGTTCTGGTGTGCATTGTTAGCACTTTATGTCATTGAACAATTATTAAAGATTTCTAAATTTATTATATTAATATGTCTGGTAGAGGAGCAATCAGAAATTCTTAAATACGATTATTATTAGCTTCATTACAAAAGGGCACATGAACCAGTGCAACTATTCCATCAATTGATAATAATTATTATTACAATAATATTGACACTAATGTTTATTCAAGTGGAAGTGCTTCAAGGTTGTGAATTAAATGGAAAGGGTAAAATAAAAAACAATTTTTGAGATGGGATTAAATAAACGAAAATTATGTTTAAAAATTATTGTATCTTTCGTCTTGTACGAAATTAAACTGTATTTTAATTCTTATGGGGAATGTAAATGAAGCTTTTCATCTTTGTAGAATAGCGACACACTTCAGTAATAACCGCAATACTTGGCTCTAATTAATCTAAACGATTATACCAGTCAGTATTATTCGAGGCACGAAATTAATTGTGGGAAGAGCTGTATTTGCGCTTATAACCGTTAACCGTGCCAATGGTGAACAGACTCCTAGAACGAAAGGGATGTAAAGTTCGTCTAGTACGTCCTACAATCTGCATGCTATTGTACAACCTTCTACATAGGACCCTTAAGTCTCTTAGTATAGTGGCAGTGGAGTACAAATACAACCAGGAACAAGAGTTGCCGAAGAAGGGTTTACATCAAAGCTTGAAATTTCTTTCCCTTATTGAGATCAAAAGTCAATAGCTCTATCTCATTAAAATTCAAGAAACTTCATGTTCAAAGAAATTGTAAAGCTTTTGGAAATAAAGCATACAAAAAGAAATTTAATTTTAAGGGGAAAATGTTTTTTATAAGTTACTAACCTAGTGTATTATATTTGGCCAGACCTAAATAGGATTTTGAAAAAATCAATTTTTTTTCTTGCATTTTCTAAAAACAGAATATTTTAGAAGTAATCTCTGAAAATTTTAGATAAATCGTACAATTATTTATGGAGATAAATAACTTTGAGCCGTCTCTAATTCATAAAAGTAGGCAGGTTCTTTCAGGGATGGTATTTCAAATCGAAGGATTTTCTTAATTTCCATAGAATCTTTTAAAAATATGGATTAAAAGTTCAAGAGGCAAACTCAAGTTTAGACTGTACTAAGACATTGAAAACAGTATCGCTGGATTTTTTAATTACGTGAAAAATCTTTACATCATCAGCAAAAATCAGAATAAAAAATTTAATTCTGTCCCCGATGTCGTTAATAAATAAAATAAAAAGGGGAGGGCAGAGTAATGACCCCTGTGGAACTTCTTTATTAGGGATAAAAGATCTCGAAGATTAGCGACCCACTGAAATTTTATGGAATCTATTTCTAAAATAATTTAACAATAAGCTTTGAAGATTTGTAAGCAAACCAATAACAATATGATGAGATCTAGAACAAAAAAAACATTAAAATTATTTTAGGAGATAATTCGCTCTGAGTTGATATCGCAAACATGAAGAGGTGGACAACCATTCGAGTGTTTAAGGTGTTCTTTATTTCTTACATAGTATACGGCGAGAAAATTTTGGGACCTCTGTTACGACGTAAAATTTAAGGTGTCAGTGAACGTGTCTTCGCCGTCTGGCTTAACTGTTCTAACATTGTTTAAGTACGCTGCTGACTCGGCTTAAAGCAGCGAGGTGGCAGAATTTCCTTCGCAACGATTCCCTCCCCACCACTTTTAAGTCAAACCGCCATATTTAAGCCTAACATGTAAGCAATGCCAGAGCGCTTAAGCCAGATGGTGGAGACAAGTTCAGTGCTACCACAGATTAGGAGACTAGGAGCACCAGCCGGAATAGATTATGCTCTAATGCTAATACGACTTTTACTCCTGTAAGGTAGTAGGCCTATTTGGTACTTTAAACAAAATTGCCAGAAGGAAAAAGGAACCCAACTCTTCCACTATACCCTTTAGGTTGGTGCTCTCACCGAAGAGGGCAAACAGTGGGGTTGGATTTTTATTTGCAAATTTAATTGTGAAAAGTCTAGAAGTGAGATCTAGTTCTCTAGATCAGCGTCTCTCAAATTGTTGTTCTTCATTGTTTCGTAAGTCGCGATTTGCGCAGGTCAAGTTCATGAATTGTAACGAACGTCAGCGAGAGGATCTGAATATTTCTTTTAGGTGACGTCTTTACATAGGTGTAACTGAGAGGATGTGATGTTTCCTAGCGGCCGAGAAAGTTGGACGCAGTGAGGAAAAAGACTTAAAGAGGGAAGGATCGCGGCAACGTGGATCTACCGGTCGATTAGGATTCGCCATGTGCTTGATAATTCATTCACGTGTGATTCCTGATTCATATTAGGGGCCGTCCATATATTACGTCTCACTATTTTTCACCATTTTAGACCCCTCCTCCCCCATGTCACACACTGTTCCATACATTAGCGCCATTTTTTCTGCTTGTTGTCACAAATTGGTTGACCCCCCTCCCCCTTAAAGTGTGACATAATATATGGATGACCCCTTAGTCGAACTCTATTAATTAAAGAAATTCGTGTTTGAAATTAGAGAATTGTTGAGATCATTATTACGAAAATAAAGTGTTATAAATTTATTGTAATAAGAGACTCAGTGTTTATTCGCGTAGACTTTTGAAGATATTAAATAAAATAATTTTATAGTAAATTTGAAATATTTCAAAAAGATTATTGTTCAAATTTCGTCTGTCATAGAAGAAATTTTTTTTTTAAAATTAAAATAGCAACTTACCATTTGCATAAGCTGCTAACAAATCTTTTAATTGTTGTTGGCCGGCCGTCAATTCAACGCAGCTGACTCTCACACTGAATCTGGCACCTGTCCTTTGTCGTTGTTCGGAAATCCCGCGAAAAAGCCAAGTTATTGCACACGGAATTGCACCTAAAGTATGACCTGCTTCGGGAGTTCCCAACATTGTGTGAGTTTTTCCTGAAAAAAGAAGAAAATAAATAAGAATAATTTAAAATTCAATTTTGTTCATATTCAAACATGATTTATTATCTATTCCAGGGGGCAACTGCAGAACAGTAAAAAATCATTTTAAAAAATCCTTAACAGTTGTTAAATAGCTGTGTCTTTATATGGGAAACAATTTCCTAACTTTTTGTAAGTAATTGAGCAAAAAGTTCATTTGGATCGGATTGACTGATGTAATAATAGCGGTGTTTGATTTGTGGTATGCTGGACGATTAATTTGTTTACAGTTTGCTAGACGGATATAAAGTAGATGAAACCCGAGGGATAACATTGGTATTTTCGACCACAATGGTTTCGAATGATAAACGAGATTTCCAACAGGAATGCGACAATAAACTGATATATAACCAATGCAAGAACAACAGGTTTACGAGCTAGTTTATACCGGCTGCAAAATTATGATAAAGGAACTACAAATTATAGAAAAAAAAGTTTTCAAATCTGCTTTGATTTATTGTTCTTCTACTAAAAGGCATTCTATACAATGTTATGAAATTTAATAAATTCGTAGTTAAACAGTGTTCGATAACAAAATTCACTTTTTCGTGGCCTCGACAAAGTTACAAAGAAATTAGTAGAAATGATGGATTTTTTCCAAGGTCTTGGTTGCGAAAATTGATAACAATACAAACGGGGGGTGACTTTATTAATATCGTAAAACAAAGAGAGACGGAAAGGAAACGACGTGGGATCAGAGGTGGTAGAGGGTAGCAAAACGGAAATAATGGAAAAGCGGGAGCAGACGTTGAATCTTAAGCGATATTTAATTTTCGCAGTGTAAGACGTTGAATTATGTTATTATTTAATTAGAAAACTGGAAAAGGGCTGCTTTATCGCCGCGGGTCAGTTCAAATGAACCGCATCCAATGACAAAAGTTCTCCATTTATACTCAAACTTCTCAAACTGAATCACAACTCTGATATTATTCTGCTTCTTTACGTTAAAACCGTGGCTCAAGCTTTATTAAAGAAGTCGTAAAAATATATCCAAGTTGCTTCGTTATAAAAGATAAATATCGCAAGTAGATGTATCATTAGTTTTCTGATTTTTATTTAATTACAGGGATAGCGTGCAGATGGTTTTACTAACCGATAAACGAAAAGGATCAATAACTAAACTAGAATTTATTTAAGCATTTAATAACACAGCTAGCTTAAACTGCTATCTGTGAGAGAGTGGTGAAGAGAAGCACTTAATTGTTTCTGCTTGAATAGTTGAATTTAAATAAGAATTCTATATGGGGCCACAATAGTTTATATTGAACGTTGAATCATAGTTGTGAATATTTTACAATCGAGAAACTGAACTATGACCTAGCGTTTGCTGATTAAACATCCAAATAAGACAATCACCAAATGAGTATTGAGGCGAAAAAGTGTCGCCTCGTCAGTTGTTCACTCTATCGCGACGCCAGCGCTGTTGAGAATTTTTGGCACTATCCGGTTATTGACTGACGTCTACAAATCGATTGTCGATCACCACTAGACCCACTAGTTTCGATTCTTTTTTTTTAAAGTCAAAACAAACTATAAGGAATCGTGTTCGCGTGCTTCAGCTCTTTAAAAAAAATACATATTACAATTGTACGTACGTATTCAAGTTTCAGTGATAATTGGATACTAAAACTATAGTAATTTGATTTTACTAAAGTATTATCGGTTATGGCTACATGTGTAACAATTGGATCGAAAGGGTATACTGCTCTTCGATGCGCGGAAAACTTATCACCCTTCTAGTTTAAATGTCGACGCTCTCGACATTTTCGGAACACTATTGTTTAACATTTTTAAAGTTATATATAAGGAAGATTTCTTGCAGGAATTAAATGGAAGGGTTTATGGCTTTTTGTAAGTATTGTGAAACAATGCTCAATCTGTCATAAAATCTTTAATGGAGTTATAGTTCCTATTGAGGTGGGTTTTCCTCTGTTAGGTGGCCATGCCTGCTCTCCTTCTCTCCCTTTCTCTCTCTCTCTCTCTCTCTCTCTCTCTCACTCTCTCTCTCTCTCTCTCTCTCTCTCTCTCTCCTCTCTCTCTCTCTCTCTCTCTCTCTCTCTCTCTCTCTCTCTCTCTCTCTCTCTCTCTCTCTCTACCAAATCGTTGGTAGGAGTTCTCCCTCCCCTGTGGGTCAGTCAGCGAGGGCCTGATAAGATGATGGCGTCCAGTTCCGTATTGGCTTTTATAGTGTCCAGATCAGGCCTTTTTTCCCGTGCATTTCTTGACGGATTATTGACGGGTTCTTCATTTTTTGTTCATAACGAGTGTACAAATGTGACGTATTCAATAATTGTTTTAAAGACAAGTAGCACCTTACGTGGTTTTAAAGACCCAATATCATTTGACGTTTTCTATTACTCTTATACTTCACGTTAATTGTAATAAAATTACATTATGTTCAGTAAATGACATTTTTAAAATTTACACACAAACTTGTGCTTAACTATCTCACTTTGAGAAAAATGAGAAAGGCAATAAAACAAAGGTTTGTAATCTTGAAAGTAGAGCCCATTTTGTTGTCAGTCATAGTAGTGAAGGCTTTTTTACCATCTGCATCAGGAATAGTGTGTCAAAGAGGTAGATTTTCAAAGCAACGGGATTTGTCACATAGAAAATCTGAAAAGGAAACGAGAGTGTCTCACACACAAGCGTGACAATACGCTCGTTTGTACTTTCGAGCGCGTCGCTAATTACCCCAGCGAACAGCCCCTTAGCATCTCGAATCCCCTGCCAAACCCTTTCGGCTTGGTGTACGGGATGAGATAAACCGACTGTACGCGGACTGGCGGTCCGTCTTTGTACCTGTAAACGTGTCAGCGAGCGCGCAAGATCGTCCCTTTGTATCGCGTAATTTATCCCGCGACTGCACGCGAACAAAAGAGACATTAGCAATAAACGCTCTGGGATTTATGCCACCGCCACCGAGCTAAATCCCGTCGATATATTCGCTTAATCGCATACCACAATACACCTATTCCCCTTAATAAACTCTAAAGCCACTTGGGCTAATCAACCGTGCATTTTCGATATTAAATTAAGCTTTAACCTTTTAGTCTTGGATGCTGTTGTTTTAACTTGGATCAAGTTTAAACAGACTCGGCTTTAGGATAATTATTCCTTTTAATTCCTAGAGTTTGTTTATGCCGAAATTAACCAAGGAAAATAAATATTGATTAGGAGAAATTTAAAACTCTCATGTATTTAAATTTTCTTGGTCATATTCAGTTATCACCAAAAAACATTAGGAGCTATGACCAGAAAAAACTGCTGTCGCAGGTGACGGAAAATCTTAGTAGGGATTTTTCGCGGTCGTAAATATTGTTAAAATGGTTAAGTCACTTAGCAACTTCGAAAGAGATCTAGAGCTCAATATTAATTTTCGATTTTGTTAATTTGTAGAGTAATGTTTTAATTTTGCCATTCAATTTTTAAATTTAAGATGCAGAGTTTACTAGATCTTTTTTGATTGATGACGTTTGTTAGAAGTGTTTGATATTTCACAAAAATTAACAGCATCTTTATAGTTATCGAATTTTTTATTCGATTATTTTATTATAAATTTAGAATACGTCACATTTGTTCACCCGCTATAAACACAAATTGGAGCACCTATAGTGAAATCGTCGAGAAAAGCACTTGAAAACCCACCCGATGAAGACTGTAACAAGGTCCAAAGGAAACTGAACTGCATGACCAGTACCACACCAGGCCCAGCTAACTAACAAAAGGGAGGGGGAGTTCTTACAAACGACTCGAGCTCCGTCCTGTGGAGACAAAAAGGGAGCAGGACTGTCCACAGAATAGGGAAAACCCCACCTTAATAGGTAGTTCAAACTCTATTACAGATTTTTAACAGGAAGCCATAAATCACCCATTTTAATCTTGCAAGAAATTTGCCTTAAAACTTTAAACATTTTAAACATTGGGCTAGGACCAGACTAATTTTTTTTGTCAAATGAAAAAGATTTTTGAGTTACAGGTATAGATTAGTATTGTTACAACACCCCTTTACTTTTCGCACTATTTGAGAACAAAACTCTGTAAAACTCTTCATAAAACCATTTTCATTTTCGCGTAACCTACAAATTTTCGATAAAATACCGTCCACGGTGAAAGTCGTAAAAATTTGTAAAGTACATAAATATTGATGTTTCAGTAGATTTATGAATGGGTTCAAAGAGAATGTTTTTCCCATTCTTTTTCTTCTTATTCTTTTTTCAATGCAGTATTGATTTAGAAGATATGCACGAAAGTTTTTCGATTCGCTTTTTCCACCTTCTATTTCCGGGAAGCGTGGAGCATTATTTACGGGCACGATCATCTGGCGTTTCAAGCTGACACGCACACACTCTCCTTTTATAGGAGGAATCGTGTGCAGGCGTACACATTTGCGGAAATTCATAGGACGACCTGCAGAATTTACACGTTTTACGAGGGCGAGGTTGCGACACAGAACGGGGAGCACGTTGACAGACAGAGGACAATAAGTGCGATGAGCTTATGAATTTTCCGAGTCGCATGCGTTGCTTGTAATCCTGTGGACGACGTGCAAATGCGCATAGTTTGCTCTATTTGCTCATTTTTCCACAGACGCGCTATGCGAATCTTTTGTTAACTTTCAGGGCACGATAACAGTACTTTTTTAAAAACAAATTTGATTTAATGCGGAAAGACACGACTGCTCACCTATAGGGAATTATATTTTCCGTGTGGAAAAAAATTTTCTCACCTTTATTGTTCCCTGAAGGCTTAAGGCCAGGTTCCACCAAACAATTTTTAAAAAATTGAAATTTTTTCCCCCCGTAAATTGCTAGAAAGCAACAATTGCAAAAATTCTTGAAAATTACGGCAATGAAGACTAGAAAGAAGTTGTGTACGCATCCAGATTGGATATGTGAGTAATGTTTACTTTTTTTTAAGGTTTTTTTTCACGAACAAAAACTTTAATCGCTTTTTTCTCAAAACAACGTTTTTTCAACGATGTTAAAAGATGAAAAACAGTTTGAGATTTCATATGGTTGTCTTGTTGAAATTATGTTTTTAAAATTTCTCGTTACAAATTCTCGTTAAATTTATTGTCATATAATCGTTTACGTTGGTTCTAATCTTGGAAAAATAATTTAAATTACTGGTGTCTGTTGACAATCGGGTACCTGAGTAAGACCGTCATAAAAGGTAATGAGATGAAACAATGAGAATGCAACCGTGGAAAATTGAGGGACGAAGAGGAAGGGGATTTTGGCTTGAGGAAGCAAGGGCTGTTCTAAAAAAGTCAGTCGTGTTGTAGCCTTTGAGAAAAGGACTCATCGTTTTTCCGCGAGTGAAGTGTCAGTGATCTCGAAACAACTTCTCTCCATTTGCAGCCATGATATCTTTTGTGAGTTAAGAACATTAATTATAATAAATGGTTTGAGCCTCTGAGAGGTTGCTTATGTGTATATCCATGTTGACTAGGACAAGGACGACTCTTGTTGGAGTTGCCGGTCAACCAGAGTTGGTTATTTCTTGTCCTTGTAAATTTATATTTATTGGGAGTTCCTAAATATCTTTTGATTGTTATATTTAAGAGTTAAAATGTCACCATAAAAATTGTTCGTGTATTACATTTTAAGGTTAATAAATATCAATAATAATATTCTGCGCATTTAAACCAATTATTTCCGGCATTCCTCCTACCTATCCAAACAAAAATTTAACAGGGTGACACTCTTATTTAGAAACTAAAAGCATTTATCAACATGAACCAAACGGCATTTTACTCTTAAAATGTCTCTATATGAACGGCACTACAAAATACTACAAAAAAACTTATTGTTATTTCAAAAAATTATAAACAATTAAAAGTGAAAAAAGGGTAAAAAAATTAAAAAGTCCGTCATTTTTTTTTATGAAAATGTTTCATTGTACGACCGACCATAGTTAATGTGATGCAGAATAAGAAATCATTTTCATTTTGTCTTTCAGATGATTCGTTGTTGAGTTATCGTGTCATCCACCAACAAAAGGGACCCGTTTCAGCAACCATTTTAAGAGCCGCCATTAAAAAAAAATTTTAATTAGTATTTTTATGTCTTCTAACCTATAAAAACTTTGATTGACAAATATTATTTTTAATATAAATAAAATTTCTTTGAAAAAAACACGTTTTTTGGAGGAACTTGGCCTTAATAGTAATTTAAAAAATAGAACCGAAGAAAAAACTACGAGTTATGTCTTCTAACCTATAAAAACTTTGATTTATAAATATTATTTTTAATATAAATACAATTTTTTTAGAAAAAAACACGTTTTTTGGAGGAAACTGGCCTTAATAGTAATTTAAGCAATATAACTGAAGACAAAACCACGAGTTCGGTTCTCATTTTTTTTTAAATTACTATTTGCCTTCGGATTATTGGAGACACAATGTTCACTGGCATTTTTTGCATTTTTTTTGAGTAAGTTTCATTTTAAATTTAATAAACTCGCAACTTGGACCGAAATTGGCGCTAACTTGATTAAATTAATAATAATTTGCCAGTTTTACGTTTCTCTTGGAAATAAGAAAGGTAGAGCTTGAGGTGGAGTTTGAGGCGGATCTTAGGAAGACTAAAGACGAATGTGATTGGCGGTTCCAAAATTACAGGGAAAACCCATTGATACTTTAGAGGGAGAACAAAGAGGGTCAGTTGATAGTCTACTGTCAGTAATTAACTGTAATAATTTGATAGTTCAGTTTTCTTTTAGAGACCAGTTTATAAAATTTTTTGACGAAACTCTATGGTTTGTGTTACATATATATGTGTGTCTTATTCTATTATTAACCCTTTAACGCCGGGACGGACGCTTTTTTCCAGTCTTTTTCAACGTTAATATTTTTTATTATTAGGCACGTAGAAAATTTTCGGAATAACATTTTCTTACGTAATTTTTATCGCTCTTTCAGAATCTGTCATCAAAATTAAAAAAAAAAAAAATTCCAAAAGCTATGGCCACTTTTTTAAAAAAAAAATGCAAATTTTTGACATTTTTGATTCAAAAATGATTTTTTTTTCATGTAAGCAGTAATGACAAAAATTCTTCACCTTAAAATATCGCGTCCGCAATATCCAAGCTTCAAAGTTATGGACCATACATTTAAAAATTTCAAGATGGCGGATCCAAAATGGCGATGACAGAGTTTTTTTTCAAAAATTTGACACCCAGTGGACACTTCTTTTAATTCTCATGTTATCTGTATGACAATGAGTGCCTGAACGTTTTTGGGGTCGCTGATTGTGAATCTAAAGTCAGATTTCAAAAATTCAAAATGGCGGATCCAATATGGCGGTCAATATTTTTGAAATTGATTGGATTTATTTGAAACTTGTTACTCGGGGGTTTTTAGGATCGCTGATTGTGAATCTGAAATCAGATTTCAAAATTTTTCAAAATTCAAAATGGCGGAACCAATATGGCGGTCGAAACTTTTGAAATTGATCGGATTTGTTCAAAATTCTTTAGTTATAGGTTTTGAAGGTCAATTTTAGGAATAGAAGACTAAATTTCATTAGAGCATTAGTTTAAATTTATGTGAGACAAAGTATCATGCATTTATTAATAATGTATTATAATAGATGCATTTTGCACGTTCTTTAGCCATTAAAATTATTTTAATGTTGCCCGACTCAAAAAAAATTGTGAGTGTTGTCAAAGAAAGTACAAGTTTATGATATAGATAAACATATTATAATTACTACGTTTTCAGGAAAATGGTAAAGAAATATGAAATGCTGTCAAATGAATGTGAAGTTAGTGCCATTACATCGTAAATTACATTAAAATGCTGTTTTCAAAGAAGTAACAAATAAATAATGATGTCAAACTAGTGCAACATTAAAATACTTTTAATCACTTCAGAACATACAACCATGTATCTAATACTTAGCCCAAGATGACAAACTTCATGTAAATGCGATCAATATTGAAAATATCGACAGCCATATTAGATCTGACATTTTGAATTTTTCAAATATGACTTTACATTTGTTTTTGACGGACCAAAAAACCCCTAACTAACGAATTTAAACAAATCCGATCAATTTCGAAAGTTTCGACTGCCATATTGGTTCCGCCATTGTGGATATTGTTAATCTGACTTCAGATTTGAAATCAGCGACCCCAAAAACGTTCAGGCACTCATTGTCATACAGATAACATGAGAATTAAAAGAAGTGTCCACTGGGTGTTCATTTTTGAAAAAAAACTCTGTCATCGCCATTTTGGTTCCGCCATTTTGAATTTTGAAAATTTTTAATATCTGACTTCAGATTCGCAATCAGCGACCCCAAAAACCCCCGAGTAACAAGTTTTAAATGAATCCAATCAATTTAAAAAATATCGACCACCATATTGGTTCCGCCATTTTGAATTTTGAAAAATTTTGAAATCTGACTTCAGATTCGCAATCAGCGACCCCAAAAACCCCCGAGTAACAAGTTTCAAATGAATCCGATCAATTTCAAAAATATCGACCGCCATATTGGTTCCGCCATTTTGAATTTTGAAAATTTTTGAAATCTGACTTCAGATTTACAACCAGCGACCCCAAAAACCCCCGAGTAACAAGTTTCAAATAAATCCAATCAATTTCAAAAATATTGACCGCCATGTTGGATCCGACATTTTGAATTTTTTAAATCTGACTTTAGATTCACAATCAACGACCCCAAAAACGTTCAGGCACTCATTGTCATACAGATAACATGAGAATTAAAAGAAGTGTCCACTGGGTGTCAAATTTTTGAAAAAAAACTCTGTCATCGACATTTTGGATCCGCCATCTTGAAATTTTTAAATGTATGGTCCATAACTTTGAAGCTTGGATAATGCGGACGCGATATTTTAAGGTGAAGAATTTTTGTCATTACTGCTTACATGAAAAAAAAAATCATTTTTGAATCAAAAATGTCAAAAATTTGCATTTTTTTCCAAAAAAGTGTCCATAGCTTTTGGAATTTTTTTTTTTTTTTAAATTTTGATGACAGATTCTGAAAGAGCGATAAAAATTACGTAAGGAAATGTTATTCCGAAAATTTTCTACGTGCCTAATAACAAAAAATATTAACGTTGAAAAAGACTGAAAAAAAGCGTCCGTCCCGGCGTTAAAGGGTTAATAAAAAAAAATCGAGTTTTTGGAAACAGTTTTAATTGATTTTACAACTTTTCAAGAATTTGCCTTCAAAATTTCAAGTTGATATATGTATTATTTGCGAAGCTACAAGATTTTTAAAAGAACGCACCGGGTGGCCTGATCAGACGACTCTAGCCATCGTTGACCGATTCCTTTCTGCGTTGTCGCTGGAAATTGGTACCTAAGTTCTGAGAGTCTATTGTTTGTCAACAGTAGCAGAAGAGCAACTTTATAATATTTTTTGATTTTGTATACTCGGTTGAGATTGCTGTACTGAACCAATCGGGCTTTAACTTAGCTCATTTTAAAGATAATTAAATTGTTTCTGATGGGACATAAACTTTTTTTTTAAAGAAGTTTTTTTTTCATATTTTTTTAGAATTTATAGTATACTTTTTTCATTAAAAATCACTTTTAATATAAAACTGGGTATTAAAATTCAATTTTGACATTTTCTTTAAAATCCCGAAGTGTCACATAGAAGTTATTATCATTAAGTTTAAAAAAAAATTCAGAGCACTAGAATGTACACAGCAAAAGTGAGGTGCCATGAAGGTGGCGTATATTTTAATAGTAAAAATGGTTTTTGTTTCTCCAAATATTTTTGTAAACTGTCAAGATATGTTTTAAATTACCCTATAAATTACAAAACGTTTAAAGTTATATTACTCGAGAAATTATTCCTCATAGGATATCTAAGGAATAACTTTCTGTGATGAGGGTAAAAACATCAAGTTTATCGCCAGTTAATTTTACTAGTTAGGTTATAAACTGTGGTGACCACGAGTCCCCGGAAGAGACATCTTGTTCTTTGGAAGTTTCGGGGACTCACGTGACCCGGGACGATGGCTTTTCGCAGAGAAGAAACACAGGACAGGCAGTATCGATTGGTAAGCTGTAGTGGCTTAAACTAGTACCCAAATTGTATATCGTTTTATTATAATATTAATTAATGATTTTATATTTATTAATTAGGTCTGTACATCTGTGAGGCGCAGTCCTAAAGAAAACTAAAATTAGTTAGAATTAAAGACGCTCGTTTCAAATACGAATTGATCGAATTATCATCATTGCAAAGACACTAACATTTCTTGAATCGTAATAAAGGGCCGTGGTCCACCCAAGCAAATGGAATTTGACGAGTGAAGTGCACTTAATCTTTTGAACAATTCTTTTATTCTAGTGGAGGATTAATCACACCTTGGACATCATTTTGTGGCTACATCTACAAGTACATCTACAAGCAGCATCAAGTTTGAATTGTAGGAATTCGTAAAATTGTTATAATAACTTGATGCAATTGATCACCATAGTTGAAAAATAAAATGTTATAAGGAATAGTACATTTGATTATAAAGATTATAAATTCGAGAATTTGCATAAATCGTATTGTCAATAATAAAGATTTGTTTTAAGATGCAAAAATGGAAGGCGTAACTCATAGCCCTAAAAAATCTGACCAATTCGGTTCATCTCAAAACTATTCTTTCTCGCTGCTAAAGTTATTTGAAAAAAATTAATAGGTTTAAAAACGTGGAAATTATAAATAGGTTTAGAAATAAGAGGGACGATTCACACAAAAATTGCTGTAAAATCAAAAATCACTATAAGAATTGTTTTTCCAGGAGAATTTCACGACTTGCATGTTTCAAAAGAGAGTAGAAATTTTATTTCGAGCTTTTTGCTATCGTTTGCAGTTTTTTTCTCTGTCTTTCTTTTTAGTGAAAGTTTCTTGGAGAGGCTTTATCGCCCCTTTTCTTTCTTACTTTGCGCGGGCGGACGAAGGAATACACAGAGAGACACGGAGTTGTTTTACATTTTAAGTAGTGATATCGAGTTTGCATGCAAATGCATGATTACACGGGGGAGAGGCAAAGGACGCTGTCGTCAGAGCCAGTAAAGATGGAAAGGAAGAGAAGCGAGAAAGGAGACCGAGACAGACGAAAGAAGGAAACCCTGAAATAGAAATGAGCCGAGGGAAGTAAATTATGCTATCGGAACACGCTCCCACTTACTTAGCGCACAGATTTCATTCCAAATCGAATTCATGCCAAATATGAATTCGTGATTCAACTCATCTCACCTTTCCATGAATTTCTATTAATTTCATTTTTCGTCGTAATCTAAAATATGACAAATCTACGTTAACAAGATTTTCATATATGCTTCTCTTATATAGACTTATTTTTTAAATTCTTTAAATCAATTGAAAA
This sequence comes from Ganaspis brasiliensis, assembly GCA_037103525.1. Classification (NCBI taxonomy): domain Eukaryota; kingdom Metazoa; phylum Arthropoda; class Insecta; order Hymenoptera; family Figitidae; genus Ganaspis; species Ganaspis brasiliensis. The sequence continues at coordinate 131,222 of JAZKLR010000123.1, forward strand.
CTTTAGGTTTCAAAAGGTTGAATGTTGCCGTTTGATGGAAACCACCTGATACATCACAATTTCCAACAGTGTTTAATATCGAAATACTAAATTAAAATATTTCAATTCTACGGTAATTCACTTAAATTTTTTTTTAATCACGCTGTATAATAGTTTTATAAAATTCCATTAACAAGAAATCCTCTCACTTTTTTTACACGAGGAGAGCGAAGGTCCGTGTTAGCAGGGTGAAAAGTTTTATGTAAACCAAGTGCGAAAAGTTGGTTCATGCGTATTTCTATGCAAAGAAGGATAATTTTAAACAATGGCTTTTCACCCTCGTAGAATTTTTCTGTAGGGTGGCAAGATCTATATCTTAAATTCTTAAGATCTTTCTCTCATTATGAAAAAGCTTCAATTGAGAAATATCTAGCGCGAGAAAACTTATCTCTTGCTCCAGTTTCTAGTTGATATTTCCATTTTTATCTCGACGTCATTTCCTATTTTTCTTATTTTTCAACCGTGCTTTTTCTTCGTTTTTTGCTCGATTTCGTATTCTCTTTACATGGAAAGAATCTTTTTCAAACTGACTTTCGTCCTCGCTTTGCTGACATGCCATTAAGAACTTCCTACTGAAATCAAACCTTTTAGATTCAATGAAGTAGGACGATTGAATCGTAAAGAATTGCAAAGCAGCGTTGACACAATTTTCTTTCGCTCAGTTTCTTCAATCAGGTACAAGTTATATTATTTGAATGTAGATTATCCAATTACAAAAATGGAGTGTTATTTGAACGAATGTAGATTATTCAGAAGAAGATGGATTATTTGAGAAAGGTAGATTATCCGAGAAAAAGTAAACTGTGTATAGAAGTAATGTTATTAGTTGAATATATTAAATAAATTAGCTTGATGATGCCAGGGAACCAAGTAGTAGAAACGTCGCAATGTAATACGAAAATTCGAATTTTTATTTATTGACTTCCTACATTGAATAAAAAGTTAACAAAAAAAAATATTCTTGTTTAAAAACATTGTAGAGTAGCAGGGAAGCATAATTAAAAACTATTGAAGAAGGAGAATAAAAATTTGACACTCACCAAGACCAGCGTGTCCGAAACAGAACAAACAACCGTCTGTACCATTGATTACAGCGTGGATGACATCCGTGAGAGCGCTCGAGCAGATTTCCGTCTGAAAAAGACATCAAGCAAAATGTAGTTAATAAAATAATTACGTTGAATCTGCTTCTTTAATTTGACAAAGAATAGCGCTACATAAATTTATTTAATTTTGATTATAAAATAGTATTTATTTGTAAAGATACGAATTTTTGATAACTGGTCCCGAATTTGATGTCCGGTATCGAAAGATCTTAAATGCTAGAGTTTTAACTTAGATTCGAAGAATTTTTTGATTTAAGAATGCAAGAGTTTTGCGTTCATTACAAATTTTATTTGATTCAAGGACTTGAGTAATTAAGTTTTCTCCCCTCAAGGGAAAAAATTTAATCTAGGGAGTCTGTAGTAGTGGCAAGACATGTCTTCCTATATTGATCCCCACCAACTTCTACGCAAATCATTACAGAAGAATTGCAGACAGAAATTCGTTTGAAAATTAGACAAGAGGCTCTATGTCAATTCTCTAAACTATTGCCTATTCAATTCTAGAAGAACACGTTTTGTAGCATCACGGGGTCCACATAGTCGTTGCATATCTCTATTTCCAACAAACTAAAAGGAGCTTTCTCATAAGTCTGGTAAACGCCTAGGCAATCCTTTTACTCAAAGGTTCCAGATACATCGCATGAGTTTTAACAGAGGAGCCCCATTCACTTACATGAGTTCTAGTTGGTCTTATCTGGCTTCTGGTTAGCTGCTCTGTATAATTGGAATAATACGGTGGGAGCTTTCGCTTATATCCCATCCGTCGATCAGCCGCATCAATCAGGTGATGATGAAGACATGAGTGCCTTGTACAGGACTGAGGAACCTTTTGAGTCATGTCCACCAAATGACTGAAGAATTGGCGAACGAAAACAATATATATATATATATATGTAGCTGGCTTTTGACCACTACTATTTAAAAGGTTTAAAGTTATAAGGAAGGTTTTTTGCTGGATTTGAATGGGTGGTTTATGGCTGTCTGTAATCATTGTGGAACAATGCTTAATCTGTCATTAAATCTTTAATAGAGTTTGATGTTCCTATTCAGGTTGGTTTTCCCCTGTTCTGCGGCCATGCCTGCTCTCTTTCTCTTTCCACAAGATGGACCTCGAATCGTTGGTGGGATGCTTTCCCTCCCTTTTGGTCAGTCAGCGAGGGCCTGATGTGATGATTCAGGTCAGTTCCGTTTCGGTCTTCTTATAGTCCACGTCGCGCGGGTTTTCGGTTCCATTTCCCGAAATTTTTTTAATTAGTCAGCCAAAAACCAAACTAACCTAGTGAACAAATGTGACGTATTCTTTAAGTGAAGTTACAATAAACCATCCGTTGTGGAATCTAAAGTGCTGTGAGTTTTTTTGTGAAATACCACCACCCATTATATCTAACAACTACAAAAAAAAGGGGAATGAGTTCGTGTTGCCTGAAGTTTAAAAACTCATCAAGCTCCACACCTAAGTGCTTAATATGTTTCCTCCACATGACCTCGAAGCGGTCTTATTAAATTCTCGGGACTATTGCGACAAACATCTTATCGCTAACGTCCTCGTCGTTTGTAGCGGTAACTCAGGTTTGCTCCCAGTTTTGAGCAAACTTTGTTGACTCGTCTGAAAGCCTAAGCTGCAGATTAATTAGCTCAAGGGTTACCCAGCGAGGAGATAGTCCATTTGCGTTTGACCATGTGATAAGGAGTCTTTTCTTTATTGTTCTCATGCATAGACGCCCATGCTTTTAAATCATCAGCATTAAGTCTGTTGATTTTTATTAACCACGAAAGATTTCCTTGGCGCTAGGGTTCCGCTCTTTTGAGATACCTCGGTGATATAGTTCAAGGAGGCGTGCTACCAACGGATTTTAAGACCACTCAATAGTAAACAGTGTTGTGGAGTCGGAACCTAGTGTGCTGTTTAGCAAGGTATGGGCATCCCGACTACCGGCCTGCGATAGTCAGGTCAAGTATTCTTTTGAATCCGAAATATGTCTACCTATCTCGAGGCTGTATAACCTCATCTGTTTGTGACTAGCATCACTTCGTTTTTTCCTAGAACCATTTGAAGACCTCTGACCTTCTCTTCGTAAACCCTAAACGGAAACTGGATAATTACGCTATGCATTGAAAATTCATCATTATACATTAGGGGTTTGCATACAAAATTTGAAAAACCTTTATGGGACCCAACTCTATTGAGCTGCACTTTATTTCTTTTCAACAACGGAAATCCTTAAGTTCAGGAATTTGTAAAGGGTTAACTGTACGTGACACGGAGATTGATTTTCCGAAGCTAAGTCTTAACAAAAGGAGGCACTGCAACTAGGGGGTTGACTTTGTTTGTGTCTAATATATTCATAGCTATCGTGTCTTTCTTGAATCAAAGAACCGTTTCCTTTACTACCATCGTCCCTTCGAACACCCCCATTGAGAAGCTGCGGTTGAGGGTTGTTTCATCGGGTTTAACTATCGGCTTGGGCGTTGCAACGATCCTCGAGATTCGTCGAACTTATCGGGGGTGCAAATCAAGTGGCTTTCTTGTGTGAGAGTATCCGAATTTCCAGCTCAACAAGCCGTGCAATTCATCTCCTAGGGATAAAATGTTAGCTCGGCAAATTGTTTGATGTGTCAGTAAATTTCTATATAAAGGTGATTAAGCTCAAAATTTAAACAAGGATGAATCAAGAGCGAAAGAGCTCCAAAGAGAGTATCAATTATAAAGCAAAGTAAAGAGGGAAAAAGGACAGGGCAAACAGAAAAATACAGCAAAGGGTAAACTACTTTAAATTGATACTTTTTTTTAAAAAAGGGGAATATTTAAGCATCTAAATTTTAGAAGGTTTAAATTACTATTTTTTTTAAGCAACTATTTACGTTTTGTGTGATTTGATTTTGTAGTAATATCTCTTAGAATTGTAAAAAATCATGTAGCTACACGCGGAAATACAATTTTCAGTATTTTTCCTTTGAAGAATAAAAGGAAGGGTAGGGGTAAAATAGGAAATCGTGTGTATGGAGAAAGTGGTGATACCACAGACCAAATAAGATTGAAATCTTTGTGGACGAGGATTCTGCGAGGACAAGATGGAAAAGGAGATGAAAGCCGAGAGCATCCAGGATGAGTTCGTGGTTTCTAGGGCGAGGGGTTAAAAGAGGGTGAAAGGCAATGCAAAAAGGAGATAAGTGAGAACGAAGTAGTTTGTAGGGGTAAATAAGGGGCGGAAAGGGAAATAAGAAGTCCAGTCCTTTTTCCCTGATATGGTAATTCCAATCTGTCGTTGGCATTTCACACGGGGTGTTTCCTATTATACAGACAACAAGGCACCTTCACTCGTTTTTATTACCTTTAGTTCAATTGATGTAGGTTTATTATTTTTATTTTCATTCAAGTCTAAATTCTTCCATTTCCTTCTTTTTAGATTAAACATTTTCTTTGGTAGATTAAGAATTCTTTTTTACTTGGACTAAAACGATTATATTTTTAAAATGAACTTCTTACAATGAATAAAAGTTCGAGTGTATTAAATTATTATACTTTAGGATTAAATTTGCTTGTTTAATTATGTTAAAGAAGCTTATGAACCATATCATCTGGTTGAAATTGAGAACTGCTGGATGAAAAAAGGGACACGATAATTGCAACTGGTTAATTGAAATCCGAAAATTTATTAAGAGAAGGGAACTATAGATCGACAATTAAAAATTGACGATTAGATATTGCATTCATTGTACGAAAATGTGTGAAGATTGTAGAGGCTAACTTAACTAAACAAAAGATAAAAATAATAGACGTATCAAATGAATGAATCTAAACAAACTATGTCAACACTAACACAAATAAAGGCTGGAGAGTGGGGAATAAGGAGCAGCAACAAACTACGATTTAATTTTAATCACAAGTGAACATATTTATTTAAATGAATTTGAAAAAATTATAGAAAATAAGAGTCGTCCGGTTATATGGCACGGACATTTGTAAATTTTGTTTTAATTTCTGAATGTACGGAGCTTAATATTTTTCAAGTTTTCTTAGCTTAAATTAAGGCTTACAATTCAGCGAAGAAAATATGAGGAATTAAAAATTTTTCTTTCACTTTTTGTAGATCAAGCAAAGAGCTAAACTTATGGAACGATATTCGAAAAATTTGGTAATTTTTATCCAAACTCATCAATTAATATAACGACTTTTATAAGTCAAAAATAATGTATTACTAGACCATCTGACACAAAATTTTATAAGATTCTTAAATATTTAAATCCTAAGTCTCTATCTAACTTTTTAATCAATTGATCCTGATTTGAATTGACCTGTGTTTATAAAACCACTTTTATCGATCGGACTAACAATATCCGACGTTAGTGTATATTATTATTAACATTTTTGAAAATGGTTAAATTGTTTATAATTATGAATAAAAATACATACACAGAAGAGAACTTTGTTAAACGCGAGGAATAATAGTCTTCTGGTCTCTAAATATGCATGGTTACGAGTAATGTTGCACGCGCGTAACACGCAACGATTCAAAGTGTAAAATTCAAAAATTTTTTTAACGAAAATTATTTTCACATCTTTTAAAATTTCAGGATTTTTAAAGGAAGAATTGAATTAAAAAAAATTAAATCCATGGTGTCCTTCCCTTTTTTATTTTTGAATAAAAAATTATTGTTGAAACAAATTGTAAAAAATTAAATTTTGTCCCACTTTTTTTTTAAATTATCAAAATTTGACCTTTTTTCTATTACTTCGTAAGAATAACTTTTTCTTTAGGATCAATAGTTTCCGAGATAAAAATGTATGAAAAAAGGATTTTTTTCAAATTTTATTTTTTCAATTGCAAATATCTAGTGTGATGCAGTAAAAAGTGACAATATTTTTAAATTTTAAAGCACAATTTTTTTAAATTAATTTAAAAATAAATTATTACACACCAGTCTGGAATCAATTCCAGGCTATTGTTCAGCCTTAATGTAAACTTGGCGATTTGTGCCTGTTATTATTTTGAGTTTACATTATTTAATCGTATTAAATATTTAAAATCCACTTTAATTTATATTTATTTTGATTCTTGTCAAATTTAAGATTTAGATAAATTAAGATTTATTTCTATTTTGATTTTGTATTTAATTAATTAAATTGATTAGATAAAATTATTTGAACTTCCGGTTTTCACCGGCCAACTTGTCTGACTGGACAAATGTTGTTTTGTGCGATAAACATCAAAGGTTCGCACTTTTACTTCACACACACGAACACTACATGCTCCTATGTTTTTCGGTCGATTGCCGCTCGATTTTGAAATGTGATTCGTGAAAGCGGCACCGCGGCGCATCTATCGCCGCATATATTGACTTGTCGACGACGCGTTCTCGCTATCGTCGTATTCTGAACAAGTGTGTTCGACCTGTTGGTCGTATTGTTTATTAAAAGTCCTAAAAACTTTATAAAAATATAACAAAATAAGTGCCTGAGCTCTATTTGTGGCCATTGTGCCCTATCAGGTGAGCTGCATTATTAACTTTTTCTATTTTTATTTGATAGAGTCAGTTCTCTGAATATTTTATTAAAATTAAGTCAGTGTTCAGTGCTCGTATGTTTGTAAATGGCCGTGTCTTGCAGCCGGCTATTTTTAATTTCTTGTAACCTTTTAAATGGTTTCGATTTAATAAATTTGTTATGTTGTGGTTTAATTTAAATTCTTAGTTTGTTGCTGCTCCTCCTCAATCCCAACTCTCCGGATTATGAGTTAGTCGTGGCTTCATTATTATATTTTAATTAAAGATTAGAATCATTTGATTAGTTTAATTAGTCTTTTATTTTACTATTATTTTTGTTTAGTTATTTTTCATTAAAACAACTTGGCTCCCGGGTTTTGTTTTTATATTGTTTACTTTATTTTGATTAAATATTAAACATTTAATTAATAAACATTGAACATTAAACTTAATTGGGGAGATTTTTTCCAAACCCTTTTAGGTACTTATTTAGCACCCCAAGTACTGTAATTTTACGAAGTATAAACAAAAATCGATGATCCACGAGTTTCCTATCCTATGGAACCGCCCATTTACGATTAATCTTTGACGAAGATCCGACTATCACAAAATAAAAAAGTCAAAATTCACAAAGTTGCTGTCATTCTGAAACTTTATCCAGTGATAAACACCCCCTTTTTTGGAAAATTGTTAAATTATCCCTTGACTTAGGTTATCTTTCTCTTCTGAAATGAGTCAGAATATCTCAGGATAGATAAAGCTCGAGACCTTCTAGTTAGAAGTGGGATTGTTTGAAAATGACAACAAGAAAGACATTCGTAATTATAACAGGATCATAGTGAAGGATATAATGCAAAGCAAACACATTTCGCGGGTGCTTGCGACTCGCCCTTCAGACCCTGTCCCAGCCCTGACGCTTAATGAAATACGTGACCGAAGCCTTCGTCATAATCTCAAACACTTGATTCTACACTCCAAGTTTGCGGGGGCAGGAGCAAAGGGAGAGGTATTTCCTTGTCTCTGAGCCAGTTGAGAGGAATCTCAGTGCCCTCAGCTTCGGCGCGATTCAACTCTAATTTACAGCAAGTATCGATCGTATTTGCCGACAAATAATTTTGAGGGAATTTTAAAAAATGAATTTATTAAGAAGATAAATTTAAAATCAACAAGATTTACTATAACGGGAACATTAGCTGCTGTTAAATAGAATTCGACACTTGAATTTTAACAGAAATGTGTAATTCGCATTTTTTCCTTGGCTAATAGCTGTTGTTTTCGTCGAAAAAATCGAATCATCGTGCGGGAGATAAATCAGTTTTTGTGTTGGTGAAATAAAAAGGGGTTGAAAATAATTAACTCGTTAAGAAAAGTGGCGGAATCGTTTCGGATCGAAACAACCGACAAACGCGACTCAATTAGGGTGGTTCTATCATTAATTTTAAACGTGTGAATTAAAAGCGACGTGAAAGGCCGTGGTATGACTTACAAACGTCGACGGCGCTTGGTGGGTTGAGTTGCAGAACGCGTACTGGTAACGCAATATTGGCGCACCCACATAGAATACCAATAGGGTAGAACGTCGTCCTCGACGACTTCGAAAAAGGGCGAGACGAGACTTGAAGCTCGACCTTAGAAACGAAAAATGCAAGGAAGAAGATCTCCCTCAGCTCGTTCCCGGTGTTAAAGAAATGTAAAACTCATGTCGAAAGTTTCCAAAGAAGAGGACGCTGAAGAGGGTTCAAGTACTCTTTTAATGGCGGGAAATAATCGAATGACCCCCATCGACAGATGCGCGATTTTCTCAAATCTCGACTCTTTAATTTTATCCCTTTTCATTTCAGTTTTCAAGAGCAACTTGTGACGATAAATTATCACGTCACGAAAATCTATATATGTAGTGTTTTATTGAACTATTTTATATTATTGTTTTGCGATATTATCCGTATTTTAAGTAAATATTAAAATTTATGACTAACGACAGGAAATATCCTGCGGGGAGAATGTTTGAGTGACAACGAGTGGAATCTTTTTACACAATATCCGATAAAATCTTGCCACTTTCTGCTTCATTGTAGATACTGTTACCAAATCCGATAAAAACTCCTGTAAAAGGAAAAATCCACTTGTGTTAAAAATAATTGGTTCGGGTGTGAAGCACTACCAAAATCCGATATCTAAATATCGAGCACGTACAATCGCTTTGAATGTAGAAGCAACTGCGTGTCGACAGTGGTTTCGATTTTGCATCGGTCACCTCCACAGACGCAGCGGATTTCGCAAATGCTTTTTTGATCCCGACACTCTGGCCCGCAAGGGATAAAGAGAAAGAGAGAAATCAACAGGAAATGGGGAAAAGAGAGAGATGGAGCAAGTTTGGTCCCCTGGCGCCAATGACGCCAATCTCCCGTGTAAATCGCGACATATTTCACCTACTGTGGAATGGGATACTCATCCCAATCCATATTCTCTCTCTCCCCTCCAAATTCTCTCCTCAACAGATTCCAACCAGACTTTTTTAGCCTCGCGACTCACAACCCCCATCCACATCCATAAAGGGGAGTAAAAAAGTTTTCGAGTTGTTATCCTGAACGATATCGTGATTTCATACCGTGTGATTTCAGAAACCACATTCAACCGCACTGGGGCATGAAGAGAAATTTTACTTGCTCCATCCTTTACTTCCTATCAAGTGGGAAAGGCGGCAGATTTATTTTTGAAATATTTTATCTTTTTATGCTTTCACCGGATTAAGAAACTCGTTTCAGGGGAAAGTTGAATTTTCGAGGTGGGAAGCTTGGTAACTTTCGTGAGAATTGTTTGAGTTATTAGTACGTTAGTATTTTGATGGAAAAAAGTGAAGCTATTGTAGTTCAAGAAACTTGTTTTATATTTATCAAAATTAGTTAATTTTATTATCAAAGATAATTATTATCGTGATAAGAATTTAAAAATTCGCATAAAGTAGGGTGTTTGAAAGTCAAAGGGGAACTGCCCTCTATCACCACATCAGGGCCTTGATGAGAGAAGGTGAAAGACAGAGAATGCAGGTTTGGTCATCGAACAGGACAAAACTTGTTTTAACAGGAGTTTTGAATTCTCTTAGGCATATTATAATCAAGCAATTTGCCCGAATCCACCCAATCTGTAATCAATTTCAGGCTACTGTTCATCTTTAATGTAAACTTGGCGATTTGTGCCTTTTATTATTTTGAGTTAACAATCTTCAATTGGATTAAATATTTAAAATTTAGAAGTTATTTTAATTCATGTTTATTTTGAATATTGTCGAATTAAAGATTTTGATAATTAAGATTTATTTCTATTTTTTCAAGAGTGCCAGGACCAGAAGATGATGTCGTCAGTCGTGTTTATAAACTGTCGACATACTTGTGGCAGCCATCTTGTTTTAGCACTGGACGTCAGCGCCACTACTACACCTGATTTCCACTTCTCGGTCGATTGCCGCTCGATCTTTTAGCGGGTGACGACGCGTTCTCGCTATCGTGGGATTCTGAACTGGTGTGTTCGACCGTCTGGTCGTGTATTATTTATAAAAAGTGTTAGAACTTTATTAAAATGTAACCAATATTCGTGGGCGTAGGTCTCTATCAGATTTAGCTCATTTATTAAAATAACTTTTCTTGTTGGTGGAGTCGGATCTCTGTCTAATAAACATTAAATTTAGAGTCAGTGTTCAGTATGCGTCTTTTTGTAAATGACCGTGCCACACGGCCGGCTATTTCTACTTTTCTGTAATCTTTTTGATATAGTTTAAATTTAATAAATATGTCATTGTGGTTACAATTAAATCTAGTATGTGCTGCTCCTTATCCCCCACACTCCAGAAAACCGGTTAGTCGTGACTTGTTATTAAATTGCTTAGCTTATTTAATTTAAAATGTGCGTTAACCATTACAAAGGTATATGGAGTGTTATATGTTTTTTGTCGCAATAATTTATAACAAACATTGCCTAAAAAATAAGTTATTCAGAGCCTCCTCCTAATTTTTGAGCTCACATTTTTTGTTGATTTGGCATTTGCCCAGAAATTTCACACCTGGAAGAGATTGGTCTGGGGATTTGTCAGATTCGCTAAATAGACAGTTCATCTGAATGCGATCGGAGGTCAGTTAACGTTGACTAGACAAGGATGCACTTGGCAATCTGTAAACCAATCATACGGTTCTACGAACGGGTTTTCGGCTTGGCTCCTCTCTGTCTCTGAATTGGTCATGGTCACCCCCTCTGTCCACTCGAAACACATTTCCATATTACAGGGGGATTAATCTCTCAATGTGACGAGCGACGAATACTGATGAAGTATGACAGGTGCCAGGCAACTGCCAAGAGAGTTTACGTAGGCCTAATGATGCTTCTCTCGACATTGTTATACCTTGCTACGTGTGACTTAATGTATTCTTTCGACCAGTTGGATAAATAAGATCAATTAATTAAACTTTACTTCTTTGCATCTTCTTTTTTACGGTAATTTAATTTACTTTCTCAAGTTTGTTATAGCGCAAATAGAAAACAGATTGAATGGTTACTAAAATCGAAAATTGCTCGTCAGAGATTACAGATACGAAATTGGAAAGTTTCCATGTACGTTTATATGAATATATACACACATAATATGCAGAGATGTGTTTATTGATAACAGAATGACATGCTAGAAATCCCCTGACTTTACGAGCAGACAATTTCAAAATTTTCTGGCTGATACATAAACCAACAAAGCGAACGAGAAAAGGGGTTTCTGTAAATTAATTAAAATCCTGTTGACTGCGAATTTTCATTTGGAGAGATCGCTCTTTAGACTGCGAGCACTTTCCGTGAATGACGTGTTTCTCGCTATGTTGACAATTAACAGACATTGTTTTCTAGATTGCGGTTGGTTTCTAATTAGGTTGATAATTAATTTATGTAATTAATGATAATAATGATTCTTTAGTAAGAGAGCTTTTGAAATTAGGATTTTTTTAAATATTCATCTGAGATGATTCAAAAAATGTTTATCTGTAGAATTCCAGTTAGAAGATATGAACAAGGGTTTATTTTGAGAATGAGTTAAAACGTAGAATCCAAGAAGATCGCCCTGAGCTGCGGGCAATAATATCACTACGGACGAGCAGACAGGACAATGCGTCCAGTACAGGATAATTCACCGGTGCCATTATGGCCTGAGTGGGACAAGGGCTTTATTATTGACTTACGGCTAATAGTCACGCTCCTGCGGCAGATTACATCCACATGATGACCTATCTACGTGTATTCGCTGATTTCATGAATGTCCATTGCTTTACCTATATCTTTGTTATCCTCGATATATTGCTCATTTACTTACTAATTCTTAATTCACTGAAATTAAGGCACGCCTTATTTTTCGTACTACTTGGCTGATCCATTAATTAAAAATTGATTTGCTAGCAAAATATTGTACAGCTAAAAGCTTTATGTTACTAATTTTCAATGTACTTTAAAATACTCTATTAAAAATGTAGGATGGGTAATAGAATACAAACACGGAACAGGATTGCTGACAATCCAGATAGAATAGAAAGAGACGGAGATTTGGTTCCATTGTGTTTTAGGATGACAATCAGAGGCACTGCTTTTGATCGAATCAATCGATTTGGCTCTATAGGTCTTCTAAAATGCGTTCAACAGTCAAGGAAAAAAAAGGAGAGAATAGAGTTAGAGAGACAAGAGAGTATACGTTCGGATGATCCCTGGAGAATACTCGACGTGCATAGAGAGCGAAACATTGCCGGATAAAGCGGCTCATTTAAATCGAACGCTGGGTAATGTCCCACGAGATTCACGAAATATCTAGAAATATCTCTCGCATGTCGTGGAACCGGTGTAATTTTTTCCTCTGTGGGAAACCTCTCTGCTTTTTTGCACCAAAAGGGAAAACCAGCTGAGCGAAATTCCTTTTTGAAAAATGAATAATGGAAAACTTGGCCGATGAAGAAATCAATCTTCAGATCGTGTTTGAATATACAAGGTTGCGGAAATAGAAATTTAGGTCACTTATGTTTTGTTTGTAGAATTGGAGGAAAGGATAAGGAGAGATAGATTTTTACTGCTGGAGTATGTTTTGAACAAATTCTTTGATTCTATGACATTTTATTTATTTAATGTTCAATATATATAAACGGATTAACAAATGCAACGTATTCCTATACGTAACATATAATAATTTGTCAGTTTAAAGTTTTTCTTGGAGATCAAAAAGGTGGAGCTTAAGGTGGAGGTTGATGCGGACCTTAGAATGATTAAAGAAGAATGTGATTGGTGGTTTCAAAATTATAGGGAAAGCTCATTGATACTTTAGTGGCAGACAGAAAATGGTCAGTTTATGCTCAACCGTCGGTAAATAACTGTTCATTATATTGTATTCGTAACTTATATATAATATTGTACTACAAATTATCATACAAGTTATTATGTGTATCATCTAATTGATCTTGTAACATGTCAATGTCATTTCAAGAACCCATCAATGTATTTGATTATTGTAAATGGAGTTGCTTTGGAGAAGAACGATAGTGATAAGAGAGATAGGAGTAGGACAGCGTAATCACAGGAATAGGAAAACGTAACGAGCTCTTCGACAGCTTCATGTGACTGACTAATATGGACGGGCCCTCGAAAGGTGGCACCAAAAATATAGCATATAGATAAGAGTAGCAATACAAATACTAATGTAAAACCAACGAAAAGTAATGGGAAGAGGAAGAATGGAAAGAACCAAAAAACTAGAAAACAATGATCAAGGTCATCATCCCATTTGCAAGGAGGTATTAAATTATATAAAGCGATCATTCAATTAGTAATCATGCATTGTGAATTATTATATTGTTCGAATCAGAGCAGTTTATCACGTTCAGTTTTTCTAAGTTCATTACGACCAGTTCAACTAAGATTCGGGACGCGAATAATTTCTTTTAATAATAAACTTCGGTTTTGCTTAATCCGAGTATATACAACGAGAGTAGAACTGGTAGATTCACCACAACACAACAAGATAAAATCTCTTCGAGAAAACCTGCACGAATTGTCAACCCATCATCACAATACCTACTATTCTTTGTCACTTTTGGAATTGAGTGTAAACTGGAGAGGTATCATCCTAAGCAAACGACAACAATAACCACCTAGACTACAGCCTAATTATCAACGCAGACTTATCCAGCACCACAGATACCTTACAACGGGATTCCGTGAAAACTTCTATCGTCTTAAATCACTATCTTCTTCGAAAAAGTAAAAAAATCTTTATAACAGTTCTAGGGAAATTTGAAGGCGTTTCATCGTTGACGTAAGAATTATATTAACCTGAGAGATTTTCACTGTATTCTTTTTGTCTTTAATTAACATTTGATTTTATCCTCCTATTATGAACTACAATAATTAGCGAATTCAGTTTCCTTCTGGAAACTAATATATTTTTGTAACTCCGTCAATCGGGAAGAAGAAGAAGATGAAATTAGGATATCCAGAAAATGTGCCGGAATGTCGTAGAAGATAATGAGGACTCTTTTTCGATATTCATGATCCTCATATGATGTCCATAGGATAGAAAATCCTTTTATGATGAGGGTAAAAATATAAAGTTGAATTAATAGGTCAACCAAAGATCAAGTAGTACCGAAAAACTCCTGTCACTGGATATTTATCATAAAATCAAAGAAGACTACTTTTTCCATTTTTCTTTGATTAGTAAAAAAATACTTTTTTTTGTACGCTAGTGTTAATTATGACATGTTTTAGTGCATAACAAATGATGCAAAACAATGAGAGCATATTATGACCCTAATACAACAAAGTTTAGGAAATTCTGTTAGACAACATGAAATATGAGGAAAGTTCTGTTTGCGATTATGTACACATGTTTGAGTGGATACAGTGCATCGACCAAAATGTGTGAGTCGGGTTGCCTATTGCCTATTTGACTAGGGGCTTCTCTTCACCCGCAACATGGCCATTCCAAGTCGATGCATAATCCAGAGTTTATCGATCCACATCCACCTCCTTGTTGTAATTAGCTGAGCAGTGCATACACCCCCGTTTATCGTCAGGGAGACTGTTGATTCACGATTAAGTGCAAATATTGTCTCGAGTAAACGTCGTTAATAGCAAAACTGTCACGAAAAATGGTTTCACTGTAACTGAATGTGCTCTTATAGTTTAATTTTTAAATAGAAAAATTAAAAATTTGACGTTACAGCAATCTGGGGTACTATTAATTGTGTTGCTTCTTTTGATTATTCGTTTCATTATATTTATTCTGATGTTTTATTAAAACTCTGTCTTTATATTTCCTCTTAAATGCAATGATCAGAAAAGCAAACTGACGTTAGGGTTGCCTTTATTCACTGTGTACATAAATGATATTAAAAATGTAATTAAATCATCCATTGTATTGTTTGCTGACGACGTTAAAATATATCGTAGAGTGATTTCTAATCATGATATTTTCTTATTGCAAAAAGACTTAAATTCTATTTCACAATGGTGTATTAAAAATAAGCTAGCACTTAACGTGGAGAAATGTCAAGTTCTCACTTTCCATAAATCTAAAACACCGGTACTATACCCGTATCGTATTAATGATTTCCAAATGTTAAGAGTTTACTCTACACGTGACTTAATCACGTTAAATCTTTGCTTTAATGATCATGTCACAGCTATTTAAAAACTCAATAATGAGCATAATGTCGAAGATTATTTCTAGCTAAGTTAATGATCCTCTTTGTGTTACAAACGTCATTACGGAAAAGGTTAATTAGTGTCTGATACCTGAAACTCCTAATTATCGTTAAACTAGTTATGTGATTTCCCTTTCTATTCATTTTTCTTAATTACCTATTGGACATTGATAGGTCCCGTTTACCTGCATCCCGGGCTTTGTCTCCTTTTTCTATCAAAAGGTGGGGATGAAGGCCTGGCTCCTTTTGACCAGTGAATGAAAACAGTTTTAATATTGTTCAACTTTGTGACAAGGAAGTGGTGAAAGCACGTGTTCAAGATTTCGTGCCGTTTCTCTCTGGAACGCTGCTCTCAGCGATCAGCATTTGCTGATCGGGATAGATGGAGCTAGGTAAGCTGGGTAACGTTAGTTTTTTATCATATCTTCCTGTTTTCTTGTCAAGAGTTCTACTTTCTATACTTAGTTTTTTGTGTTGCCATATTTGAGTTTAAGTATCTTTCACCCCAAATCTGTTTGTTGACCCCCTGAGGTCCAACTTTGAGTTCGGTTCGGCCTCAGGGCGGTTCCAGAACCCTCATTGAACTCAGCGACTGACCTTCGAGACCTCACCTCGAGCAATCAATCGGTCTTAGATTAGTCAAGTTCGCTCCCAAGATTGAGTTTTCTTCATTAAACGTGTCAAGTGTCATTTATCGAATAAATTACGTTTTAGTTCTGTTAAAAATGTTGGTTGATGCTAGGTGGTGGTTTTGCACAAAAAATAACTCACAGCACTTTTAGTGCAAATGAATATAGTTTATTTGGATTACACTGTAGCGAATACGTCACAATTGTACACCCGGTATAAATTCTAAGTCAAGAACAGTTAATAAATCCGGTGGGAAATATACGGGAGAACGCGAACGTTGCGGACTGTATGAAGGTCGGAACGGGACTCCCGTGAACCGCTGCCATCATATCAGGCACTAGTTGACAGACCTAAAGGGTGGGAGAACTCCCACCAAAGATCCAAGCTCCATCTTGTAGAGAGAGAAAGAGGGCAGTCATCGCCACAGAACAGGGGAAAACTTAACTCAATAGGAACCTTAAACTCAATTAGAGATTTTATGACAGATTATAACTAACCCATTTAAATCATGCGAGAAATCCTCCTTTTAATTTTAAAGAAGTTCTAACAAATACGTTTTATCATTTATCTGTCTCACTCCTTTATTCCTTTAACAACAGTTCTAACTGCGCGCATTTCAAGAACTTCGGTTATTTGTTAAGGTCATCAAAGAATTTCACAAGGATTGAATCGTTTATTTTGTTATTTAACAATCTTGTTAGATCTTCCACGAAATATGCGTAATCATATGTTTTCCTTGTTTTAAAAAATACACGGATTGGTAGACCATATTCAAAAACGGTTTCTAAATTCCTCGCTTTCAAGGTCGAGGGAACTTTCCCTCCAAGAGGAAGTGATTATTTGCAACTATGTAAAAGATTTAATTTTTTTAACGTTAGAAGAGCGTCGCATTATCTTTGCAACAATGTTTGTATTTAAGATTATTAGATTTCAAATTGATTGTCCTGACCTATTGAGTTTGATTAATTTCAAAATTCAAAGATACGGTGCTCGTTATGTTGAACTGTTTTACTTACAAAAAGAGGAAGGAAGCTGTGAACAAGGTCTAGGAAATGGTGCAACCCTCTATTTGATGCTAGTACGATGACTGGCGAAATTTGTCGATCAACCCTGATCGGACCGCTTGATAAAAGTGATACGTAGTGTCCGTTTAGGGTGTTCTTGTGGGTTTGTTTTGGAATAATAGCACTTAATCAGTATATAAGGGTTTTGTGTGATAATACTTATCGGTGTAGGGTAAATACATAGAACTGCTATATTCCACATGGTGACGCTATGCTCTCTTAAAAAAAGCAACAGAGACCTCAAAATCTTATTACTGAACTAGTTTCGTAATTAAATATTTTTGTAATTTTTATCTCCTCTTTCAAAAATTCTCTAAAGTAAAATTATTGTTAGAATGGTGATGAGTAAATTACTCAAAATAAAAATATAAACCAAAGATGGTGGAGGACATAACAAGCGATGCAGGGATTGAGAGTGATGAAAAACCACTTCGCATTTGCAGAATCCTGAAGAGAGGTGTTACTTTTTCACAGTGAAGACGAACACTTGACCGGAACTCATTAGTCTAAAAATTACTGTCTATAGAACGAGGGTTTAACTACTACACGAAACTCATAAAAAAGCTACGCATTTTGAACTTTTCCTTAATAAAACTTTTCTTTCATATGAGTAAGTTTCCAAATTTTTAAATTTACGCAATTATCTTAGACGAATAAGTTTGCAGATGAGGTTGTTTAAACATTGACTTTTTGCGCCCGTAGAGGTTAATTTCTCCAAGATTAATTTGACTTTCGAACCGTCAACTTCGTACGAGATTTGGATTTTTGATAACATCAAGACTAAGAACATTAATTAAATTTTAATCAACATTAGGTTCTTTGACATTAAATCTTAAAACTCTCAAATTGTCAAGTCTATTTCCATTAATCTGTTTGCTTCTAATAACTCTAGAAATGCTTTAGTGCCTAAATTTAAGTTGCGGATACAATAGAAAAGCAAAAACGTATGTCCTTCTTGAGTAGAGAAAGAAAAACTGCGTTATCAGGTAACAGAAGAGGGAAATCCTTTAGTATTATCCTTTGTTGGAGTGAGAATGAAAGTTGTTAAGTGGTTACATCTTCATTTAATCTTCTTTGACAGAGAGAGGGGAGAAAGGTATCAACTTTATCTCTATTTCCTTTGTACTTGTGACTCGGAAGCTGACCCTTATTAACGCAGGTCCTATTCTCGCAAATATTCATTTGAACGGTAACTATCCTGGCAGGGGTCTATTGTTTTCAAACTTTGAATTTAAAAACCTTTAATGTCAATTGAACACTTTTTTTAATACTAAAGTAGTATTACTCACATTTTCACGAATTCAAAATATACAATCTTACTCTAATTCTTATTTTTCTTAGCTACTTCTGGTGTACCACAGAGTTCAGTTGTTGTAATTTTTTTTCTTACGTTTTGTTTTTGTCTCCTTCTCTACAGAATTATTAATGAATTTTTAATTTCTCCACCATTATTGTCTGCACTTTCCCTTCTATCGCCGACGTCATCGATAGAAGTTCGGCCAAATAGGCAGGAAGAGAAAATGGAAATGGAGAAAAACCGAGGAATGACTGAGCTGAGTTTGAGACTGGAGAGTGACTAAAATTCACGAGGGTCAAAGGAAAGGAGAACACCAGGAAAGGGAGAGTCAGTCAAATTAGAATGCTCGACCAGGATGGGCCTTAATTTTGAAAATTGTTTTTGAAAAGCTTTCGTCTTTTGAGTTTTTGTGGTCCGGTTTTGAATACTCTGAGGAGTGACTAGTTTTTTGATTTAAGTGTTTTTTTGTGGAACAATTTGGAATACTCTCAGGAGTGACTAGTGTTATCGTCTTGGAACTGGGGCTCAATTATGTAAACTCACACTCGATTTCGATTTCGCATTCGCTTTCGCGTTCAATTGTTATTAATAAAAAATGTTCTTAAAAATATTAATTGATGCAGCCAATTTCAGTGTTTACATTTTTTTGAAAATGATAGTAGGTTGGTTGTACCGTTTGTGGCTAATTTAATGATTTACGTACAAACTAATAGATTTATTTTTATATTAAATATATTTAATAAATAACTGATTGATGCCAATATAATTATTATTGTTCCTATATTTTGGTTTTATTAGCCTTGAAAGTAAGAAAAATACTGATTATTTTATAAATTAATTTAAAATTTTAAAATCAAATTTCACTAGTTTTGGCCAGCTGTGCTCCAGTTTTGGTTCCCTTTTTACAGTACTTTTGGCCAGTTTTAAAAAATAATAAAAAATCATACAAATCTGAAGTAATTTGAAATATTTTAATTTCAATATGTAATAGTAAGCATCAATGAGTTTTTTATGCTAAAATTACTTTTTTGTAACGTAATAAAATGTTAAAAAACCATTTTTTAAAAATGTCATAAATGACGCTGAAAAGAACAATTTGAGAGGTATTTATAATATTTTACAGATTATTATATAATAAGTAAAAAACTTCTGTGTATAATTATAAACAATTCAATTATTTTGTCTTCTTTTAGAAAAAAATTGCATTAGTAATACTTCAAAATTATTAAAAACAAATGCTTCAGACATTTTGAAGGTTAAAAGAAACTTTTCAATATAAACAAACCGCAGTTTTTTATTTATTATTATTTTCTTAATAAAATTTACCACTAAGATTTTTAAGATTTAAGATTTTTTTAAGATTTTTTTTTTTTAAGATGTTTATTTAAATAACATTTATCTTACTGTCTTGTCGGATTCTGTATTATTTTCTACTGATTTTATAGCATATAGCATTTTACACTATCAGTGATAAACAAAAAAAAAATCGCAAATGAGCTTTATTTTATTGATTAACACATAACAATGTTGATTTTTATTAAGAATGTTTTAATTCCTCTAGTTTGAGCCGTTTTTTCTAACAGAAATGCAATTTATAAGTATAGATCATGTAGTAACCAAAAAATACACTAACGTATGCATAAAAATATTTTCTATTTATGTTATAATAAAATGATAATTATTAGTAAATTTTGTTGATAATTTATTGAGAAATATTTTTAAGATATAATTATTATAAGATATTTAATGAATATATAATTTTTTTTAAATTAAAAATGTTAAAAAATTTTGTTAAAGGTTAGGCCAAAATTAGATAATTAAATTGAAAGTTGTGCCTATTTTGGCCATGTCCCTTTTACAGTAAATAATTAATTTAAAATAAAATATTTTATATGTAATATGTAATTTAGACATAACTAATTAATAATCTATAAAATTGCATTAATATAATTACTGTTTTACACTGCAAAAACTGCTGTCTTCTTAGTGTCTTATTTTAAGACATTTTGATGTCCTTTTTGTATTTAAGACACAAAAAATGTCTCATTTTAAGACATTAATTGCGTCTAAGACATCAACATGTCTTAAAATAAGACACTTAGAAGACAGCAGTTTTTGCACTGTAGTAAGAAATTTATAGTTTTTAGGGTTCCGTACACAAAGTGTCCAAAAAGAACCCTTATGTTTTCACTCGTTTGTTTACCTTGCTCACGCTTAGACTTTTTGATTAGCAAATGGACGATTGTGGACATGTCTAGAAATTTATTTTCTTTTTGTGTGAAATAAAGTAAAATATTATATTTATTTGCAATAGTTGTCAATAGAATTGTCTATAAAATAAAGTTTTACCATAAAATTTGCTGCGAAATGACGTGTGAATTAATAAAGTTAAGAAAAAAGTGAAGAAAAAACTGAAATTGGCCAAAACCGGTGTCATGGCCATAAATGGTACATCTACCATACGGTAGTTTTTTTAAATTGCGATAAATGCAACAAATAAGGTGTAAAAAATAATAAAAAGTGTGTGAAGTGTAAGAACATGTTAAAATCTGTAATGAATTATATTGTCATGACGTGATTAGTGAAGTCACACTCCACGAGATGCCCTTTGACGTGATGATGATTATTTGGAAAGGAAAAAAATTTTGGTTACGTACAGGTTAGTATCATGTTTGTAAAATAATTATTTAATCTGTAATTAAAAAAAGTATTAATTGTTTGAGATGTTTTTAAGAAACTAACATTTTTAATAATATTTTTTACAAAATGTTGATTGATAAAGTTTTGAATTTATTAATAAAGTAATCAGAAACAGATGTTTACATATTTTCAATATTTACATTTTGATGTTGGTTAGAGTAGTAAATTAAAACTACAAATTTTGTGAATTTGTAGATGCAAATTAAGTTAAATTAAAAAAATTAAATTAACTACTTTAAAAAATGTATTATTTCTAATTTCAAAATTGGAATAATTCGTCAAATTTTAGTCAAATATATATTTAATTCGAATTAATAAATTTGATTTGAAACAAGGGAAAAATAAAGTAATTAAATTAAATACTTATTTAAATTAAGTATTAAGTAACAAAGACAAATTTCAGTTTTTAAACTATTCGACAAATTTGTGATTATTTAACAAATATATTTTATATAAATAAATAGGTTTATATTACATTGATTTATTATTTCTTAAAATTTAAGATAAACCTTAAAAATGTATAAGCATTTGATTTTTATTATTTTACTAATAAATTTAAAACTATGGCAATAAAAAACATTATTAAGAATTTTTGGTTCTTAAAAACGTTTCAAACAATTAATAGGTAATTCTTTCTAGAAACATGATACTAACCTTCATATACATTTTGAAGGTTTTATTTTGCTGTAGGTTAGATTATTAAATTAAAACTAAATGTGCATCTGCAAATTCACAAAATTTGTAGTTTTAATTTAATATTCTAACCAACATCAAAATATATACATTGAAAATATGTAAACATCTGTTTTTGATTAATTTATTTATAAATTTAAAACTTTATCAATCAACATTTTGTAAAAAAAATTATTCAAAATTTTATTTTCTTAAAAACATCTCAAACAATTAATACTTTTTTTAGTTACAGATTAAATAATTATTTTACAAACCTAATGCTAACCTTTAAGTAACCAAAAACTTTTTCCTTTCCCAATAATCATCATCACGTCATGACACTATAATTTATCACAGATTTTAACATGTTCTTACACTTAACACACTTTTTTTTTATTTTTTACACCTTATTTGTTGCATTTATCGCAATTTAAAAAAAACTAGCGTATCATTTTTAAAAAAATGTAATCACTGAAATTGGCTGCATCTATTAATATTTTTAAGAAAAATTTTTATTGATAACAATTGAACGCGAAAGCGAATGCGAAATCGAAATCGAGTGTGAGTTTACATAATTGAGCCCCTGGTGGTGATTTGAAAATTGGAAACCTTGACCAAATAAAAGGACTGACTGGTTGTGCGACTTGGGTTGCGAGTTTTTTCATCCTATTAATTTTGGACTTTTCACATGTTTTTTTGAGTGAGTAACATTATAAATTTTGCGGTTTTGAAAGAGACTATTTTTGTTTGACGCTTCACTCTCTCTCTCCTCTACCTTTGCAAAGATTCGTGTTTTATATTGTTAAATAATTGTTACATGTTATTTCCTTTAAGTCACCAATAAATATTCTAATTATTCTTAAATTTAATGAGTTTTATTAACATCGACCCTTGTTGAATCAAATGCTGCATAAATATTTTTAAATTTAAGTTTACGAATTTTCCTGGTAGGTAACACTTTCAATACTACTATTTTTAATACTTTGATCATTCCTTTGTTGCAAATTGGATAGACTTAGTCATTGCCAGAGTTAAGCATTTTTAGCAGTGCAAGAATCACAATAAAGATTAGATTAAATTCAAGTGGAAGTTTAAGTAGAGAATAGCGTTAATTGTGTTTCATGACATGAAATCTGAGACGCGCGAGAGATGAAAATTTAGTTTAAAACTTGGTGAGTCTTGAGGAATTTCAAAGTGGCGTCGTCGTTGCTAACGTAAATGAAATCTCATATACTATGAGCTTCTCCGGAACTTATATGTGAAGGTTCTTTGCTTGGGGAAAGTCACAGGAACTCACTGAGAAGTCACAGTAAAGAGTCAACATCTGCCTGAGGGATAGTCGGTCGACGTAGCGGTGCGACGTTGGAGTTTAGAGGTCGAGAAATTAGTTTAGTTATGCGCCCGGCAGGGACGTTTTCCCGTTCATGGCAGAAATGTAACTTGTCGAAGAGGCACGTTCACATTCGTTTCAAACATTCAATATCCATTTTATTTTTTCGTTTTTCAACTTTTATTTGTAGTTTTGTCCATACATTCAATCACTTTCAAAGTTTGATTTTCATTTTATTAAATGAATATAGGAAAAAGCTTTTTGATTGATTTTGGAGAATATGTTTTATCTCTTTGACAGATTTGTAACAGAGGAGGCATGTTTGTCGCTTTTAGCAAAAATATTTAACTTTGAAAATTGTGTTAGCTTTTAGAAAAATTACTCACCTGTGAATCCTCTTCGGTAAAAATGGCATCGAAAGCAAACATTTTTGGTGCAGCGACAGTTGGCCTGCGATCTTCAGCTGTCGAGGACTGAGCCGAGGCTGGATCAATCAAGGTCACTTGCTTTTTTCTTTTATCAGCACTAAAGAAACTACCGCCTTCTCCTGACGAGACTTTTAACATCACTTTCACCTAGAAAAAGATCAACAGATTTTTTATTATTTACTAGTAGCTATTAGGTGTATTTAACAAAAATTGTATTCTGTGTAAAATTAGAGTTTACTTTTGTTTATAAGTGACAATTTCAATATCATTGTCAATGATTTCTTGGGTAGTAAATAGTTTCACAATCTATAGAAATAGTTAATGGTTTCGGGTAAAATTACATTAAACCGCGTTTAAACGATCGAACTATGAGGGAACAATATGGCCCAAGGGGATATCAATTCTGTACTTCGCAGTAGCCAATCAGTTCATAAACTCCACAAAAGCGTGTTCATCCATCCGGAGTTTATTGCTCGTAAATAAAACATTACACCATGAAACGTATAAAAAAATATTACGCAAGTTTAATACAAAGAGTAAATATTGTTTGGGTCACACTCCTGCACTTTCTCTAATGTTTTTAGATTTTTTACGCTGAAGGTATTTTCAATTTTTCAAAGTCATTTCGTCTTTTTTATAGTTTTTTTAAAAGGTCTCGGCTACATCGGGAAATTTTTGCACTGTAATGGGAAACGGATTTATCCGCAGTTATTGTTCCTTTTTTACGAAGCACGTAAACTAAAGCTTCTTCCACAGTTTAAAAGATAATATTATAGGGAGAAATCCTGTTTTTATCAAATGATTAGGAAAGTTTTGAAATTCAGATTTTCATAAGAAAGGATGAAGATCAGATGAAGATGGTAGAATTGGATTTTGAGTTGACTTAACCATTCAGATGCCATTTCGCAGATGAGGGCTCATTTTGAGAGTTGCAATTGGAACGAGGCTTATAGCAGTTTCGCATTAAGTCATACTCCATTAACAACGAGCCCTCGACGTCACCTCTTCTCCCGAGTCGAGCGTAATTTGGTAATACGTATCCATTTAGATAGAGGCATACCGAGAGATCGATAACACACCAGGCACTCGAGTATAGAAGGCTAATTAAGATAGTGTGTTTCGGAGCAATTGTGTTACAGCCACCAATGTCGTATTAATGGATACTCCCTCGTCAAATCAAGAAATATTACACACATTTCGAAGAAAAGTTTTTTTTGCAAGTACAAAAAAGCGATAGAAACGTTGAAAAATTTGAACGCTTATTAGTTAAAGGGGATTCGATGAGTTCCTATATCAATTCAATTCTACTTTAAGAAGAAAGAGAACGATTACATAAGATATCAAATACAAGGAAGGCAATTCCGACAACTGCATAGAAACATTGTAATATGTCAATAAGAAGTGGGCGGTATTCTCAGAATTATAGACAGCATCTCTGAGAAATCGTAGGATTGACAATAAGACGTACAAAGATAGAGAATAACCATGAAAACTTAGACTCCAACGGGAGGCACAGAAAAGACGTAAGATGTTAAACTACGCAAGCGAAATTAAAATTTTTGTCACATTCTGTATTATGCATCCTGCGACAACGCGTGACATTTGCTAAGTCAACATAAGCGATTAGGCCTGTCGCTGCTTGTCTACTGCCTTATTGCCAACGCAACTCCTGCTTGTCACTTCCGAGATTTTCAACTACAAGTTCTTCGTCTACGATATCAAATCGTTTCTCTTCTTCTAAAAGTAGGAATCAATTCCTATAACAAACATACATATTTGTAACGTTTATTCTCCTTTCTTTTTTATAATAAATAAATATTTCTCAAAATCATTTAGCTGATCACTGACTTATCCTCATCCCAAATTAGGATCATTTGTTTAAACCTAATTTAAAACTAGGAACATAGGGAATATTTGAAGCTGTTTTTTCCTTTTTTTTTCCTAGACGTAACTTTGGTGTAAACCTTATGATATGAACACTAACTTAAAAATGAGAATTTCTAGCGAATTATGCTAAATGTAGGAGGACGGCAGACCTAATGTTTGGTACAAGGCGATTGGTACCACAACGAGGTTCAGCTGCGACACTAGATTTGGTAAAGCAGAGTTACTACCTGGTACGTCTGACGGCCCAAATTTTTTGCAGTGTACAAAAGTTATTATTATTCGTGGTTATACGATAAATACATAGCCAACTCTATTTGATAATGATCAAATGACTCCTTCCCGAATTTTAATGCAATAGTCCGCTTCTTTTAAGGAGATGCTATTATTATTGCTCTTGCTAAACTAAGCTCGGTAATGACAATCTCTGTATTGGTTTGTGTTAGAAGAGTGTAATGGTATTTCACAAAATTTCAGAGCACTTTTATAGTTTACAAAGAATAGTTTATTCTTATTACAAATTTAGAATACGTTACATTTGTTCACCCGTTAAAAACACAAACTGGAGAACCAGTTAAGAAACGGTCGGGAACTGCACTGTAAAACGCGCACGATGTGGACTGTATAAAGGCCAAAATGGAACTGCCCTGGATAATCATATCAGGCCCTAGCGGACTGGCAAAAGGGGAGAAGAGCTCTCACCAGCGACTCAAGCTCTATCCTGTAGATAGCTAACCTAACAGCAACTGTGAGCAAAAGTATGAAGTTTAAAAGAAGGTATTTAGTTACCAGTAGTTAGTCAATAGTTAGACAAAATCTACTTGCAAAACTACTACTTGTAAAAATATTTGGTAAATGACTTTGTCTGAAAATAATACATTTGGGATAGTTTTGGTTCTGCAAAATGTTCATTCGAGATCTGACATTTGAAATAATAACCGGGAATAGGTTCTTGGTATCCGCTCATTTTATTTCACATCCCGTTTTTTTGTACTCCACATCCCGGAGGCATATTGTTAGATCCTTGAAAAGTTATCTTAGTGACTAAGCAATTAGTATTAAGGACGGTTACAATTCAGATTAATTTTGAAAATAGGAATATAATGTTGACATTGGAGTACATCATTTCAAAATTGTGAATTGCTTAGGCAGCACACTATCTACAGGATTATAGAAACAGTTTCGATCTAATCTGTTAGGGCGTCATGGTGGCTCTACATAGGATTAAATGGACGCAATTATTTGACGTAATTGCACCTATTGATGAAGAGACGAGTTATCCAAACGGCGATGAGTACGAACACGTTCACGTTGTGACGTTGCGCACACTTCCCAACGATTTCAGTGCAACGTCAACCTGTGAACGTGAACGTATTCCTCGTCTATTGTACAGGTACCATCAAGAAGGGAATATGATATAACTACTTAAAAAATTCGTTTTTCTGAAAAATTTTAATACAACAAACAAATTTTTAAAAATAGTATTTTACCAAAACTGTTGAAAAACTTTCTGTTTGGCATGCTTTGTCGTTAGAATGTACTTTTAATTTAGTATTTCCGCATTCCTTCGAAACCTCCCGCTGGGTTTTACTTGGTCATTATTTGCAAAACCTTTTAGCTAAAATAAACAGCCTTGGGTTATAACCTTTGTTGATTTTATGTAGGCCCTTTTGCCTGTTTAAAGGCCTCTTTTTCTTTCCCTTCTCTTTTCTTCCCTATTCTTAGTAAGATGATGTTTTCCGACAGTTCTTGATTGACCTTCAAAGCTTCTGAACGTTTGATTTGGATAACCTTCTCACGTTTGTCGCTGTGTTGTGCAGGAACTACAAGGACAACTGGATAGTACCAACCATTGGAAGTGACTTAGGTGTACTGCTTTACATGAAGATTCTAACATCCTTTCGTCCTTTCTATGGTTATTTTCTGCAGCAAGTAGCATTTAATTTATTTTATTATTTCTTCCTTTGTTATTTGTTGATAATGTTAAAGTAGTTCCTGGACCTCATAGAAGGGGTTTCGTTTATATCATATTTTTTTCTATCTCTTTTGTTTCGAATTAGAACCGTGTAACAAATTGGAATTAAATTAAAATCTGCAAATTCTCTTCCACGAAATTTTGCCGGATTGAACTCGCCGGACCAGGATTCTTTTTAAGTAGGAAGTGAGTTCGTTACAAATAATCACACGAATTTCGATTAAAGTTCAAAAGTTACAACATTTATTGATATTAATGTAGTAAAAAAAAGTTTACATTACGTTACAAATGAAAATAAAGCGCAATTAATAATCAACGCGTTAATGAAAAAGCGCAATTAATAAAACATAATATTTAAAACGTAAATTTTAAAGCATAAATGGCAAAGCGCAATTAACAAAGCGTAAATTTCGAAACGTGAATTATGAGGCGTAAATTATAACGCGTAATTTAAATCACAATGCGCAAGATCGTAACGTGTTTTTTTTTTAAATATCGAAAACTATAATTTATATTCCACGCGAAATAAGAAAAGCGATTTCTAAATCGTTTGTAAAAAAAATATTCGCGGCGGCGATGCATGAAACTCGTTTAAAAAAAATTATAAAGAAAAGTTATTAAAAACGATTAATTTTATCTTATAAGTGCTGTAGCTTTGCTAATGTAAAAATGGCCTTGCCACTTTTCGAGCGTTGCTCGTTCGTAACCTAGCACTGTACAAAAAAATAAAATGATAAAATTTAGAATTAAACTAGAACAAAAGCTATAAATCAGTGTCGTTGACACTTTACGGGCTTTGCTCGCTTGCGATGTGAGTATTACTCACTAAGAAGAGGAATAGGTATAAGAATAAATTATAATTTTATTTAAATCTTCCATCCTGTAGCCAGCCCCTACGAAAAGGATCTCCAGATCCACGTTCGTAATTTGACGGGGCGAGCTTCGTTGACGAGAATGAGCTCCCAGAATTGAGCTCCGTGCTTAAACTCTGCGTATGAGCTCCGTGAGTTGAGTTCTGTCGAATGAGCTCCGTGTAGTCCGAATAAAAAGAGAGATTCAAAGGCGGATTTCAAAAAAAAGGCAAGCTCTATAGGAGAGCTCCGTCGTAGTGAGCTCCGAATGCGAGCTCCAGGCTGGAGCTGTTAGCAGTATCACTGCTCTGGTCGATCTGAGCTCTCGGACCCGCGAACGCATATTTACGTACTTTGACGTGTTGAGCGCGGCACATGCGCAGAGTGTGCCTCGCCGCGATTGGCCACTCTCGCGCTCTGATTGGCTCATAGCGAAAAACCGGGGTAACTATGTCGCGATTGGTTAATTCGTAAATCGGGGGGTAAGAAGATTCGCCACGTTTATAGAAACTACTTCGTAATTCGGGACTTAGTCGCGTTCGTGCATCGCTCAGCCAAATACCCTCGTTCGGTAATTTTTGAATTTTCGCGTTTTCGGCAAACTCGCTCGGTCGCGTACGCGTACGTTTCGTGCATCGTATTTCGGTTTCGTGTTTCTACGCCGGCTTTTCTCACAACCGTTATCGATTTGTATGAGTTATGAGATCCTTTCTAAAGAAGTATCCAAGCCCAAAATGTCTCCGAATCATTTTCCGATGGGTTCATTGTGACCATTTCATGAAATCTATTGTATCGGGGTTAACAAAATAAATTTATAAGAACTCAACGTTTTTGTGAGCATTTATCTTTATCCTTTATGTACACATAATCAATCTAATTTTAACAAAAACCTTAAGTCACTTAAAATAAAAATCATTAAGATAATGAGCTCTTTTTAAATCGTCCGAGCGGCAGGTAGGTAGTCGAAGAAGCTACTCTCTTATCTTTTATATTATTCTTCGCTTGTTTTCCTTCAATAATTACACGTTGTAGTATCCCTTATTTACACCCGACGATAATTTTGATTGAACTTCCTCACAGGTAAGTCCAGTCTCTCAATTTTATTCCTTTCATTTTTGGAGTCAGTGGACACGTTATCTCAAAAAATTTTGTACTGTTCCGATTCATGTTGAACATAGTTTTATCATATATTTTAATAAATCGGAAAGTTCTTTTTTTCTCGAGATCGATTCGACAGATAAAAAATGGCTTCATTTTAGGGTAAATATCGTGATTTTAAATTCAACCGACTTTATAATTCTTTCACCATTCTCTTTTGTTTTTCAACAGTTCTCAAAAAACAAAAACTTAATATCTCAATGATCAGTCGAATATACTCGAAATTGATTTATTCTCTGATGGTCCGTACTGTCCAGGAAATTGAGTTTGTCGACTTTCGCCGAGATTTCTATGCATGTTTTCTCTTTTGCACATACGTTCTGTGCATCTTTGTAGTTATCTTGGCGATATTTCCTTTCAGAAATGAAGGCTAAAGGCAAGAAACCAAACGTTCCGCCCTGTGTCGTCCGGAAATAGATTCAAGACTTCTTTCAATATCAAAAGAAAAAAGAAAATTTATATATCACGTACGTACTTCATTCTGTATATAGTGAATTTTTTCTTCTACTTGAATATTATAAAATTGTTTGAGTTATATTAATAAAAAACTAGTCTGTACAAAATTACAGAATTATAAATATTATGAAAGGTAATTCTTCATATATGTCCATTTTCATTAGAGCTCTTTTTATAAAATTTTTAACAAATAATATTTTAAGCTCGCCCACTACTGACCAGCAATTTTTACATTTATGACTTTTTGAATAATGAAAGTCGATTATTTTTTCAAATATGCGAAAGCTGTGAGCGACTAAAAATGCGAAAAGTCATCCCACTAGCTAATGGGAAGGAAAATCAATTTTTCATCCTCTCTCTCGTCTAGCCGTTTTTCTATTAAACTATTTTCAGTATAGATGTCAGATAAGCCAAAGAGCTCCCAACAAGATGATCCATTTGTAGCATCCAATAGTGAAAAGTCGATGGATAAACCGAGATTGCAAATTGAAAGATAATGCCTCCAACTTCGGAATCATAAAACATTGATGCACCTTAACGTCTGTCAGGAGAACAACGAACGCGAATTTCTCACCTCTTGGAATGGAATTTCTATTTTAATCCACAGGTTATTGACCGGGCAGTGTCTGAAAATTGTTCTGCTGATTACTGTAATGAAAGAAAGGCGGGTTTTTAAAATAGTTTAAGAATTTACGTAAAATAGTTTAGTATAGAAAAAAACTTGACAATAAGGAAATGTATTGAGAACAAATTATTAATTTTCTTATTTTATTAACAACGAAACGATTTTTTAGGGAAAAGAATTGAGGTCGAGTCAGTATTTGAAATACGAAGTTCGCACCAATCATCAGAGAGCGACAGCTATTGGAGCTCTTGGATCGACAGAGGGTGCCTAGAATTTGGATTACCATGTTTCTGAGAATTTTTGTTTTTACTTACTTAATTTCAAGGGTGGACTCAAACATTTGGGACTGAAAGAGATAGTTTTATGTTTGAAGCTGGTATAAATCTCACGTAAAAAGACTTATTGGTCCTGAAAGGGGCAGATTGTTTAGAGGAGAATTGAAGTCTAGATTGAACTACGAGTCTTCATTTACCTTTATTAACGCGTCCCGATATTTTAAAAAACTTTTTGGCAGCGTCGAAGTAACACTCACGACTGATGATATAAGACTAAACTGTTCCCAAGAATGGTAGCTGTTGTCTGTTCGAGGAGGAGGTAGTAGTTGCTGATTGGTCGGTGCGCTCTCGATGCACCAAAGACGAGCCAGTCAGAATGTTTCACAGTAAGCTAACAAACTAATCTAGACTTCAATCTTGACCAAACCAAACCGTTTAGTCTTGTGTCATCCGTCGTGAGTGTTACTTCGACGCTGCCATAAAAGTTTTTTGAAATATCGGGACGTGTTAATTAAGGCAAATGAAGACTCGTAGTATTCAATCTAGACCAAACCAAACCGTTTAGTCTTGTGTCATCCGTCGTGAGTGTTACTTCGACGCTGCCATAAAAGTTTTTTAAAATGTCTGGACGCGTTAATAAAGGCAAATGAAGACTCGTAGTATTCAATCTAGACTTCAATTTTTCTCTAAACACTCGGCTCTTTTCAGGACCAATAAATTTTTTTACGTGAGATAAATTATTTTATTAAAAAAAAGGAATTTTTTCAGTCTAAATTAAAAATTTTTATGTGTACAGTAATTGATTTCATTAAAAACTTGTGAATTCATGAATTTTAAAAAACCATCCCTGATAATTCCTCCTTTAACGAATTCTTGCTTAGAACTCACTTCAAGCTGGACTCCAAAGCTCGTGATAATAATTTTACAGAGGGTTCGTGCTAGAAAATCAATTTTCATCTCTTCACCCCATAATTTCGCTGATTTTTCACTATCTTGTTTTCCTCTTCTGTTGGTCCTGTTGATTTTACTGACACTGACACGTTCCACCCCTTTCGACGTTCCACACTCCGGACTATAACAGAAGTTTAATTTGATCTCACGCTCGTAAAACTCAACTTTACAGCTATAATGCAATGCGCAGCAAGACGTTTTCCCTGACGAAAATTCATTTTAACGGACAGACCTGCACCCTCCGATCGTTTCAGCCTCGTCACTTGGCAGTCACGGGATAAGACCCTCGACGGACCAATTTCGCGGAACTATTTCTTTCTTTTTAACGGCAGCAATAACCGTCTCGCTTTGAATACATTCTCCAAATTAACTCGCACCCGGACTCTCATGGTAATTGAAATGAAAGTGAGAAGGAAGTTGTGAAGAGAACACAAGCTTTTCAGAAACAGTGTTTCGAATAATCGTTTTAGTGCTTTCATGCAATAGTCAAATTGATAAAGTCAAACTCATCTGCAGACAATTTCTATACAACGAAAAGTAGTTTACTAATTATTTTGAAAATAATTATAGAGTTAGCAATACCTGGTAAAAATAGTTTTGTTAAAGTCATTTATGAAACCAATTAAAAAATGGGCAAAGTAATTTTAAAAATCATAGAAATGTTTTAAAAATAAAGAAATTAATTTAAATTTAAGAAAAATACTTTAAAATCTTACAAATAAATTGAAAAAAATTAGAGAAAATAATTGGAAATTGAAAAAAATAATTATAATTTAAGAAAATAATTAAAAACATCACATAATATTTTTTAAATAAAGAAAAGTTAAAGAAAATTTCAGAAAAGTACTGAAAACTTTTTTATTGAAACTAAAAGAAAGAAAATAATTAAAAATTGGAGAAGATAAATGGGAAAACTTTTTGGAAATTATGAAAAAGAACGAAAATAATTGAAAAATGATTTTAAATTTTAAAACTTGAAGAAAATAATTGAAATATAATACAAACAATGATAGGTTGTAAAAAATAAATCACATTTGATTGAAATAATTAAAAAACTACTCGAAATTTGAGAAAAATACATGAAGATCCTAGAAATTAATTTAAAAAAATGAGAATAACCAGAAATTGGAGAAAATAATTGAATAAATCTAAAAATAATTAATAATTACGATAATTAATAAAAAGTATTTATAATTATGAAAAAAATGAAAATAATTAAAAGTTGAAGTAAATAATTGAAATTTTAGAAAAATAAATAAAAATCTTAGAAAATAATTTTAAAAAATGAGAATAATAATTAATAATTGAGGAAAATAATTAAAAAATGATAAAATTAATTCAAAATTGAAAAAAATAATTGAAATATGATGATAATAATTTAAATATGAATAATTAAAAACGGTAAATAAAATTTGAGAGAAATATTTGAAAAGATCATAGAATATATGTTTAAAAGAAGAAAAAAAAAAGCAAAATTACTATAAAAAATTGTTATTACAGAGAATAATTAAAATAATTGCAGAAATAATCGAAAATTGATGAAGATGATTAAAATTTCCTCTAAATAATTTAAATTTTTGAAAATTATAACAAAATAATGGCAATATTTAAAAAATCATTTACAATATGGAAAATTGATGACAATAATCTAAATTTGAGATAATAACAGAATTTAGGAAATTAATAAATAATTAATAAATACTAAAAATATTTAAAGATGGAGAAAATAATTGCAAAATAATAAACAGAAATGAACATTGAATAAAATAATTGAAAATTGAGATTCACATGAATTTGAAAATTTTAGAAAAAATTGGAAAAAATAATGGAAATTACACAAAATTATGTACATATATATAAATAATAATGACATTATAAATAAAGTTTGAGAAAATAATTGAAAAAATTAAATAATATATTTTAAATGAAGGAAAGTCAAAAAATCTTCAGAAAAATACTGAAAACTTTCAGAAGTTAATTGAAAAAAATAGAAAATAATGAAAAATTAGAGAAAAGAAAAGAAAAAAGATGAACATAATTTAAAATTGAAGAGAATAATTTTTAATTAAAGAGAATTAATTAAAAACTTTCTGAAAATTATGAAAAAGAACGAAACTAATTAAAAATTGAAGGAAATAAATTTTGGAAATTAATTGAAAAATAATACTAAAAATGATAAGTTGTAAAAAATAAATTACATTTGAGTGAAATAATTTAAAAGATTACATAATTTTTTTTAAATAAAAAAAAATTTAATTTGAGAAACATACATGAAGATTATAGAAATCAATTGAAAAAAATGAGAATAACTAAAAATTTAAAAGAAATGACTTGAAAAAGCTAAAAATAATTTAAATTTACGATTATAATTACAATTTTTAAAGATTATGAAAACAAATGTAAATAATTCAAAATTGATGTAAATAATTGAAATTTCAGATAAATAATTGAAATTTTTTAAACTTATGCCTTAATAATGAAAATAATTAGAAATTGAAGAAAGTAACAAACTAGGTTGACAAAACTTATTAAGGCTACGAACAGCACAATTTGCACTAAAGATAACAAATGAAAACAAAAAAAAAACAGGTTTATTTAAATGTCTAACAACCAATTATAAAAGTGTTAAATTAATTTTTCGCTTTAACCAATTTAATGGTCTTTTTTCCATTTACTTAATTCTCTTTTCAAATGTTGGAAAGAGTTTCTACTCAAATATTGAATAACTATGGCTTAAAAACGGGAAGTAAAGTTGGTCCATCGTAACCATTTCGAGATCGAGTCTTGGACCAAACTTCGATGGTTACGACGCTGGACTCTCTAAGTTTTCAGGTGGCGAAAGTTCACTTTGAAATTGAATTTGAGACCAATTTACTACTTCTCGTAAATTCGTTCGAATTTTGTAGTTGCAGCTTCAGGGCCAGCGTTAAAAATCAAACTGTTAGATGTTTAAAGTAAAAATTATTATTAGAAAGGGTTTTTAGATAGATTTTAATCAAGGATTCAGCAGAAAAATTTTAAATGTTTTGAAAGTATTTTAGGTTGATTCCTAAATTGAAATATTTGAAAAAACTATGAAGTTCTAAAAATATGAAAGAAGAAAGAATTTATTAACTCAAGAAGGAGTGATTAAATATTTTAAAGAATATTATGAATTATTTTAGAGAAAAACAATTAAAAAGACTGTTAAACTGAAATATCAAATGAAACAGAATATTGAGTCAGCCTTCTTGATTTCGGTAAACATACATCGAGAGTTACAGTGGTAAGCCACTGTCTGGTGGTACACCTTGTTTCAGACCTAGAAGACGAAGTGCTCCGGGGCTTTTTAGTCTCTATATAAAGGGTTGAAACTTCTACTACAAGGTAGTATTAAACCTCTTGTAAAATGTATTTTTAGAACTCTTTTAAAGTGGTATTGTTGACACTAAAAACTGTTCCAAGTTTGATTTAAATTAACATGTTTCTTTATATTTTAAAATTCTTTATTTAATATAGTCAAAAAATTCGTGAATTTTCAAAGTCAAACCGATAATTTAAGAAAAAGAGCGAAAAAATTATATTTTTATTATTAAAAAAGATTTCGAGCAAATTTAAATATTTGTTTTACCTCCACTAGGTCCAACTTTTTTTTTTTAAATTAGTTTATAATTTACACTTTAATAATAAAATGATTTACTACAAAATTATTATTCGTACAAGTATTTATTCTTCCCATTTTGTATTTTTAGTGAGCAGAGAATTTTTTTTGATTTCGGGAAAGATTAAAAATAAAAAACTAGAAAAAACTTTTTATCTTTTTCATTGGCAACGTTTCGTTGACTAAATTTGTCAACCTCATCAGGCACTGTTTATTGGAACTACAAAAAAACTTTTTTTAGTTGAAAAAATATAGTTTTATCAACAATATTTGATAACATTTTGATTTTTAACAAATCAATTAAATTTTTAAAAATATAAATACTATCACAATTGAAAGAAGATATTTTACAATAAATATATAAAAACCTCCTGAGGAGATGTGCACGGTTCTCCAACAGTTTCGAGACTACTGAGAATATTCATATGACATTTTGTCTAAAAGTACAAAACAAAAACAAACTCTTACCGAGGGCAAAGAACACTTAAGTAAATTCAAATCGACGATAAAAAAATAAGAAATCTATTACACACTAAATCGATGATAAATTTAATTTTTTTTAATAATGGGAATAGTTGATATATTATATTCCTTCAGTAAATTGGATAATTTAAGAAAATAGGTTTTATCAATAGGCAATAAAGAGGTCTTAGGAATTATTTTGTAAACCTCTCTATTATTATTATCAACATTTTTCTCAGAATGATTATTTCTAGTCATACGAGTTTTTAAGTCTTTTTTGATAAAATCAACTGGATTTTAATTACTAATTAAAAACTTCTTCATCTTGTTTAAATTATCCATATGAAAACATTTGTCTGCTAAAGTTAATGCTCTGTCCATTAAATTAAAAACTATGTTTTTTTATTGTTGTATGGGGTCATTGTAGAATAAATTAATCAAAATTAAATGAAAATTACAATTAATTGTTATATAAACTTCATTCTTTGTTTATTTATTTTGAGAGTGACAGAAAAAGAAATAATAACAGTCGTGTTGAATTTCTCGCCTCAGGGCGATGAGCGTCAACTGATGGAATTTTTAGCCGAAATTTACACAGCGAAATGGGTCAGAGGGCGGATTTATTGGAGGGGCGCCCTCTGATGCGATTTGACGTGGTTCGTAGGGCGCAATTTGTATCGCCATAGGGCAAACCCTACAGAAGCACCCCTCATTTTTACTCTCCAACTCTCTCTCAAGAGCTGTGAAAAATAATTGAGTCGCAATGAGCAAACTTATCAGCTTCTTCAGAGACGAAACTTTTTATCGCACTCTCCTTAATTAATTAAGCATTCTCCAAAAATACATTTTCATATTAACAAGGCCAAATTTTATTTTCCATTTAATTACCGTTAAAATGATACTTTGTAAATCACTCACAATTTGTATTAAACAATAATTTGTTTTGTTTGTCTTTTCCGGCAATAATTGAAGATCTTGATTGGGAACTGTTCATTAGATGACAATTAGAAGACGTTGCTCTTTTCTGTAGTTAGTAAGCGAAGGTCGTAATTAACTGGGACGATAATAATCACCATTTTTCCCTGTCCTTAGAGGTTTCCTTGCATCGGGACTTAATTAATGCGAGCTAATTAGCGGCTCAAGTTCTTTAACGTTTCCTTTAGCTGTTGATGGATGTTGGGTGCGGGACCTCTTTGTCCAGTGAGAATCTCTTGGCATTGTCACACCGCTAAAGATAACGTCCGTTTAGACTCTGAGGCAATAAGTCCGTGGATTACGCGAGTCCAAGGGTGAGGAAAAAAAAATCTACCCATTCAGTGAAGTATGAACGCCATCAATTTTCCGAGTGTGCCCTTACTGTCCAGGTTCTGTGAAAAGACAAACGAAAAAATACTCGAAAATCTAGGAACTCGTGATTTATTGAAAGCACGCTAGCTCTCGCTTTTTATCGAAAAAGCTCGCTCAAGTGATACTTTGCATTTTTTTACATCAAGTATTTAAAATTTTGTTTTTGACTTTAATTTAGTAGACAATATTCTAACTTAAGAGATTTCAACTGGAAATCATTTCTGGATGTATAGATCAGCATTAGTGAACAGATGTTCACTATTGGGAAATTTATATGGTTTTCAATTAATTATTATTCAGAAGAAATTTCCCTCTCGTGTGTTTAATTGAGAAATAACTAAGTCACTACTTTTAACCATAACAATTTATTTAAAACTAACTGTAAATTAAATATAATAATATGTTTTACAGAAACTTTGTCATTGTATGTAAACAGTGTTAAAGGTACGAGATTTCGTATACGTATAAGTAAAGTATCGCTTTATCTGCTGCGACCACGGAATGATCGCAGGCATGCGCTACTCGACATCCGATCAAGTCGTTCGAGAAGAGAAAGGAAAAAGAGCACCGTGCTGCAACTCCACTAGCGTCGAATGCATGCACCACATTACAGACGCTAGGTTTTGTTAACCTCAGTGTCTGCTGAGACGTCAAACCAACGAGTTCGTATTAGTGAAAATTGCAAAGAAAGAAACGCGTACGATAATTGACGCTAATTCTAATTTAATTATTGATCCTTTATCTTATTAAATTCAACAAAAAATTTAGCACATTAACTGTGACGCCCCACGTCAAAGGGGACCTTAACTCACAAAAAATTAATTTTTAATTTCAATCAAAATGTTTCCGGTTTCTTTTTCAGTTTTTAAAAATCATAAATAGTCATTTTCAAAGACTTTTATTATTTATTATTTATTTATAATAATAATATTAATATTATATAATATTATATATATTATATATATATATATATATATAATATAATATAATATATATATAATATTATATATAATATATAAAATATTATATAATATAATATATAATATTATAATAATAATATTTATTTATTTATTATTCCGATTGTTTCCAGGGGCAGCGACTTCTAAGCGTTTGCCATCTGCACTTTTAATATTGTCCGGCGGGAAAGGGGGGACGGGAGGAGAAGAGAAATAAAACAATATTAAATAAAAGAGTTTCTTAATTAGCTTAATTATTGTAACGCAAAAGCTGACAATTTAATTGATTTAGAGTAATTTTTCGGAAATTAATAAACAAATAATCAAAATAATATATAAAGTTTGTAAAAATTATTACAAATTTAAAAAATTTAAAAATTAATGAATTTGATTGAAAATTTGAGAAAAATAATTGAGAAATGATTAAAACACTGAAAAGTAAAACACAATAATTTAGATTTGAGATAATAAATGGAAATTAATATTAATTAAAAAATAATTAATATATCTAATTAAAAGGAGGACAAAAATAATGGCAAAAAGATTAAAGAAAAT
This sequence comes from Ganaspis brasiliensis, assembly GCA_037103525.1. Classification (NCBI taxonomy): domain Eukaryota; kingdom Metazoa; phylum Arthropoda; class Insecta; order Hymenoptera; family Figitidae; genus Ganaspis; species Ganaspis brasiliensis. The sequence continues at coordinate 169,821 of JAZKLR010000123.1, forward strand.
TAAAATTTTTAAATTTGTTAAGTCAAATTAAATATTGTATTCTGTTAGAAACGATAGACTATTCAAGATTTAAAGGATCCATTTGTTGGTTTCAACTCTTTTATATAAGATGCGTGTAACCTAATAAATAAGCTGTGTTATCGTGGTAAATTGCGATTGGATATTTTTGCGTGTTCTCAGGTTAAATTCATGAAGGATCTGTTAAAGTTTGTTAAGAGTATAAGTGAATCTTAGACATACGTATAAAAAATTATTATTACAATTATTGTATTCTGTATGGTTCCAATAATGGTCTATTTTTGATAGCGGGATAAATTATTGAATAAATAAATTGAAAAATGAGATAAATAATTGAAAACTGAGAAATTTAATTGGGGAATAGTAAAAATCATTAAAAATTGAAGAAATTGATTGAAAATGATAACAATAATCATTGACATTTGAAGAAAATTATTAAAATTTGAGAAAAGTATTTTCAAATCTAGGAAATTATTTAAAGAAAATTATATATAATATAATATAATATATAATATATAATATAATATTTTAAAATAATATTATATATAGTTAAAAATTGAAGAAAATATTTGCAAAGTAATAAAATTAATCAAATTTAAAGAAAATAATTTTTATTTTTGAAAAATAATAGAAAAATTACAACGTACTTATATTTGTAATAGAAGAAAATTATTGCAGAATAATAAAAAGAATAGTAAATGGAAAAAATAACTGAAATTTGAAAAAAATAATAAAAGAATTAAAGAATTTGTTAAAAAAAATTGAAAGCGACAATCACTAATTGAAAAATGATAGAAATAATTAAATTGAAAAATTTAATAAAAATTTGTAAGTAAATTACAAATTTACATTAATAATTCAATATTAAAGAAATTAATTGTAACTTGAAGAAAAAAATTACAATTTAAAAAACATAAATCATATTTTGTGAAAATCATTGCAAAATGACAAAAAAATTGAAAGTTAATTAATAAATAATGAAACTAATTTGACACTGAAAAAAATAATTTATACTGAAAAAGTTTTATTTAAAAAAATTGAAGAAAAAAATTGAAACTTAAGGAAATTTTGATCTTAAAATTTAGGAGAAAGATTGAAAAATAATCAGAATCATTGAAGAAAATTTTAGGAAAATGATAAAATCAGTTAAAATTTGTATATATTAATTGTAATTTTAGAAAATTAATTTTAAAAAATACAGAATATTTTTGTAGTAAAAGAAAGTACCTTATTACAAAATGATTTCAAGAATTTCAAATTCAGGAAAATAATTACAACATTATATAAATAATTGAAAATTTAAGAAAATTATTAACATTTGAAAAAAATATTTTTAAATCTAGGAAAGTAATTGAATAATAATGAAAATAATAGAAAAGCAGAGAAAATATTTGCAAAATAATAAAAATAATAAAAAATTGAAGAAAATAATTTTAATTCGTTAAAAATATTTAAAAAAATCACAACATATATTTGTGATAAAGGAAAATAATTAAAGAATGGTCAAAATAATTGTAAATTGAAAATTAACTATAATTTGAGATGAATAATAAAACAAGTTAAAAAATTAATTTAAAAATAATTGAAAAGACAAAAATTAATTAAAAAATAATAGAAATAATTGAAAAGTGAAGAAAGTAATGGAACTTTGAGATAAATAACAAATGAACTTTTTAAAATTAATGAACAAACTTTCGAAATAATATAAAATTTGTGAAAATCATTGTAAATTAAAAAAAAATTAATTATTGACGAAAATATTTAAAATTTGAGAAGAATAATTGAAGAAAGATTGAAACATTAGAAAGTGAATACATTAATTTAAATTTGAGATATTATATGAAAATTTAGGATATTAATTAAAAATTAATAAATATATCTAATTAAATATTAAATGGACAAAATAATTGCAAAAGAATAAAAGCAAAATAAAATTATAATAATTAAAATATAAGATAAATATTGAAAATTTCGGAATTTTATTCAAGAGTAGTAAAAATAATTAAAAATTGGAGAAATTGATTGCAAATGATAACAATAATAATTGAAAATTCAAAAAAATTACTACAATTTGAGGAAAACATTTTAAAATCTAGGGAATTAATTTATGAATAATGAAAATAATGTTCTCTAACATCTAATTTTAATAATGAAAATAAAAAATCCGAGAAAATATTTCCAAAGTAATAAAAATAATAAAAAATTGAAGAAAATAATTTTAGCTTTTGTTAAAAATAATTGAAAAAATTACAACATATATTTGTAATAAAAGAAATAAATGCAGAATAGTGAATATAATTCGGTACCTCCGAGCAAAAAACCACTCTTGCGTTATACGCCTAAAAACTTCTCTCTGACGTTGGTCGTCTAAAACAACCACTGCGTTTTTTTGGTTAAATGAAATGTCAAAATGTTTAAATTAAAATCAAAACAACATTTAAAATAGCCTAACTTAAATATGCACCAATCTCTACAATATTGCATTGAGATTTTGAATTTTTTAAGTTTCTGAAACTTTAGAAATTAGTTTCCTGGAAAAATTGAAAAAACAAAGTGTGGTTTTTTGACGTTCATTTTAAAAGTGGTTGTTTTAGACAAACGACGTCAGAGAGGAGTTTTTACGCGTATAACACGAGAGTGGTTTTTTTTGTTCGGAGGTACCGAATTGTAAATTGAAAAATTAACTAGAATTTGAGATAAATAATAAAAAAATTAGAAAATGAATAAAAAAAATAATTAAAAAAGACAAAAAGTAATTAAAAATGAATTGAAAAATAAATGTAATAAATAAATAATTGATAGAAGTAGTTTTTAATTAAAGAAAATTATAAAAATTTATGAAGAAATAATTAAAATATTTGCGAAATATATTTAAGATAACAAGATTACAATGATAATTAGATATTATAATTCTTCGAACTTTAGTTAATTTGAAATGTCATTGATTAAAAATTTAATTAATTCACGCTTTGACAATAATAAATTAAAATTTATATTAAAATTTCTTTAATTTTTAAGAATTCTCTTCTATTATAATTTTAATTATTATCTACAATTGTATTTCACTGTCTCGTCCTTCTAGATCATATACGTAGTACCGGAGTACTGCTTGTTCCGCCACAGTAATTTTAAAAAACAGAGTTTTTTGGCGCCACCGATAGGTGTCTGCCTATCGTTTCCCTCCATTTCCTCATTACGTTGTTCTGTGCGTTCCGCTGCACATCGTCTGTCGCGATAAGTGGTTTTTACAAGTAAATTATAATCGAAATGAGTTCATCATCGGAATCGGAATCAGATAGAAATCATCGCTATCGATCCAAGAAGAAGAGAGCATACAAAAGAAAGTTTGCTAAGAAAATAAAGAGAATGGAGAAGGACCTGAAAAGAATGAAGCGCAAACAATCACGTAGGAGAAGCACATCAACATCTTCGTTATCTTCAGACTCATCTCAACGAAGCTTGTCAAGAAATTACCGTTTACCATCATCAAGCGAGGAGACCAGACGTGATCGAGAACGGAGAGTTCTGGAACGTGAGTCCAGACCTCGCAGAGGTTCAGGTACTGAGCGTTCTCCGCGAGAAACGTCTTGCCCGAGCCCTATCATAAGAGGAAACGAAGAGCGTTATCGGACAGAAACGCCACGTTCTCCCCGAAGCCGTTCCAGATCAAAAAGTCGGTCGAAAAGTCCGTCAACGAGTGAATTACGTTCAGCGAATCGTAATCAAACTCAAGATGGCGACCAAAATCAGTTAAAACCAGAAGCCGAGTGCGAGTTGCTAAAATTATTGGGAAATGGCGCTCCAGAGGAGAATGTTTTCAGTGCTGCCATCCATACCTCCATTGCGGAACTATGGAAGAAAATATTAGAAGCAGGCCTGTCAAAGGAAACACGACAGACGCTTATAAAAAAGTTTCAACCGGCAGAGAACTGTAAAACAATGGCAGCCCCACGCCTCAACCCAGAAATAAAGACGAGCATGAGCACATCAGCTGTGAAAAAGGACCAGTACCAGGTGACATCCCAAACACAACTGAGCGCAGCGATTAGTGCCATCGGGAAAGTACTCACCGTAATTCTTGATGCCAACAAAACATCGAAAGAACTGGACTCTAAGGACGTGACTGGTATTTTCGAAATAATCTGCGATGTAGGGAGACTTTTGACAGATCTTCAGCATGGGATGTCCCTAACGCGAAGATCTTTTATAATCCCATCTTTCAGTCTGCTCTTAAAAACAATAGCAGACGACACGAATGTGGATACCTGTCTTTTTGGCGAAACTTTAGCTGAGAAATTAAAATCCGCTAAAGAAGTGGAGAAATCAGGGAAAGATATCTCTAAGACACCGCAGGTTCAATCGAAAAACACTAAAGCCACCAACAAGGGAAACTCATCCGAAGCAACCACCTCAAAGGCTCCTTTAAACTGGAAAGCCCCCCCCCCCAGGAAGAATTACACGCATGCGAATCAGAAGGGGAGGGGGCATCAAGGTTATCAGAATTCTCGGAACCAGACATCGAATTACCGGAAGAATTAAGGGTAAGTGAAACAGCAGGTCGGCTGCGATTCTTTTTAAATCAATGGCAAAAAATCACAAATGACCGATTCATAGTAAATTGCGTTCAGGGATATAGTCTGCCATTTGATAGTAAACCAAAGCAGCTAATTAGCCCGTTTTCGCCTTCTTTGTCACCTGACGAAGAGACTAGAACCCTATCAGCAATAAACAAGCTGCTCAAAATAGGGGCAATTTTACAGTGTGAGCCTTGCGAAAACCAATTCTTGTCCTCTTATTTTTTGAGGCAAAAATCGAATGGGGACGATCGCTTTATTTTTAATTTAAAAAATTTAAATAAATTTATGACAGCACCGCACTTTAAAATTGAGGACATGAAAACTGCTCTACGTCTTGTACACAGAGATTGTTTCATGTCGGTGCTGGATCTTCAAGATGCTTATCTCATGGTCCCTGTTGCCGAGGAACATCGTAAGTTCCTTCGCTTTTGTTTCAGACAAAAAATCTATCAGTTCACATGCATGCCGTTCGGACTTTGTACAGCGCCGTTCACATTTACCAAGCTTCTTAAACCAGTTGTTGAAGTCTTGAGAAGAAAAGGAATCATCCTGGTAATATATTTGGATGACATTCTTATTATTGCCGAGTCGGAAGAAAAGTGCAGTAGGCATGTTTTCATGGTGCGAACGCTGCTGCAATCTTTAGGCTTCATAGTGAGTGAGAACAAAAGCCAGCTTAGACCTTTACAACGATGCATTTTCTTAGGTTTCACAATAGATAGCATGAGTTTTAGGCTAGAATTAACAGACAAAAAACGCAACTCAATTCTTTTGCTAATAAACAAACTACTTGAGAATAAGACCTGCAAGATATATGAGCTTGCTAGTCTTATTGGCAATTTGATTGCTGCGTGTCCGGCCATCAAGTACGGTTGGCTGTATACAAAAAGACTGGAGCTAGAAAAATTTTTGGCATTAAATGAAATCAACAACAATTTCAAGGCTCGAATTACAGTCTCTAATACAGTACAATCAGATTTAGAATGGTGGGCAGAAAAAATTAAAACTTCCTTCAATCCAATCAGGGAATTTAAGTTTAATAAAGAAATATTTACGGATGCTTCGTTGACAGGTTGGGGGGCTTATTGTAAAGGCGAAAAAGCATATGGTTTGTGGACAGTTGAAGAGAGCAAGCTGCACATAAACGCTCTTGAGCTCACTGCAGTTTATCTGGGATTAAAATGCTTCGCAAAACAAGACCATGACTGCGAAATTTTGCTGCGAATTGACAACACGGTAGCTATTTCATATGTCAATAGGATGGGTGGGATTCAATATCCACAATTGACCCAAATTGCCAGACAAATATGGAACTGGTGTGAAGAGCGTGAACTTTGGATTTACGCATCCTACTTGCCATCCAAGGACAATAAAGAAGCGGATGAAGGTTCAAGAGTTCTTCCACAAGAAACAGAGTGGGAACTTGCACCTTGGGCGTTTCAAAAAATCAGTAAGAAGTTCGGATTTTTTGATATTGACCTTTTTGCTTCGAGGGCCAACGCAAAATGCAAGCGATATGTTTCTTGGCTCAAAGACCCTGACTCTATCAATGTAGACGCATTTACTATGAATTGGGAAAATATGTGGTTTTATGCTTTTTCTCCTTTTTCTGTAATACTTCGAGTATTACAGAAGATCCAATCAGATTTTGCTGAAGGGGTTGTAGTGGTGCCTCTTTGGCCGACACAACCGTGTTACCCACTATTTGTTGCACTAACAGTCTCAGAAATCATTTCTTTCGAACCACACATTAAACTTCTGTCTTCTCCCCACAGGAACACGCACCCTCTACATCAAACCCTTTCCCTGGTAGCAGCACGATTATCAGGGAAGCGTTCAAGGTAAGAGGTGCTACGGAGGAAGCGGCTGAGGTGATGCTCCAATCCATAACGAAAGGAACTCTGAAGCAGTATTCAAAGAAAGAGGGGAATAATCCATTCCAGAGCTCGATCTCGGAAATATTAAAATTTTTCACAGAGGCTTTAGAGCATACCAAATCTTACAGTTCTGCAAATACCTACCGAGCTGCATTGTCGCTCATCATGGGAAACGAGCTGGGTAACAACGCGCAAATATCCAGATTTTTTAAAGGAGTGGCAGCACTCAGACCTAGGAGGCATAAATACGACGTCACGTGGGACCCGAAGCCGGTTCTTGACAAATTGTCAGCCTGGTACCCCAATGACCAGTTAACGTTGGAAGTTCTGACAAGAAAGCTAGTGACACTGCTAGCCCTGATCACCGCTCAGAGGATTCAGACGTTGTCTGTTATACGCCTTGAAAATATTTATGCGGAAAGGGAACCTATTTTAATCAAAATAACTGATCAGGTTAAAACTACAGGCAGAAGCAATTTTCAACCTATGCTGGAATCCCCTACGTTCAAGGATCAGCCTCAGTTATGCGCAGCTTCAACACTGCGTACGTATATATCGAAGACCGAAGGAATAAGAGCTGGTGATTCAAATAATGGGCACCTCATCCTTACGCACAAGAAATCTCACAACCCGGCTACCTCACAAACTATCAGCCGTTGGATTAGAGAAACGCTGGACACGTGCGGAATAGACACTACTATTTTCTCAGCATATAGCACTCGACACGCTGCAACTTCTGCAGCAGATCGGAAAGGAACGAGTGTTGACGTTATTTGCCGTGCAGCTGGTTGGTCTGCTACATCATCGACCTTTGCAAGGTTTTATAACCGTCCACTCTTAGATCCTGAAACGTTTGCATCAACTTTTAACTAATTGTTCGTTTATGTTCTTTTTATATTTTTAATTCATCGATATACATTTATATCATTTAATCTTCGTTCATTCTAAACTAAATGTAAAGTTTAACCATGTATTAACACATAGGTAATGAATTATAGATACATTCACTTCAAGTGAAAAAGCATAAAGTCGCATTGGTCTTTAAACATCTACGTATATGATCTAGAAGGACGAGACAGTGAAATACAATTAAAGGATTGAACGAACTTACCTTAAGTGAAGATCAATCCAAATTGTATGAGCTGTCTCGTCCGAATAGATCACTCCCACCTCACCCAAAATATTAAGAATATTCCCGGATGCGATTTATGCTGAACTTTAAAATATAATGAGGAAATGGAGGGAAACGATAGGCAGACACCTATCGGTGGCGCCAAAAAACTCTGTTTTTTAAAATTACTGTGGCGGAACAAGCAGTACTCCGGTACTACGTATATGATCTATTCGGACGAGACAGCTCATACAATTTGGATTGATCTTCACTTAAGGTAAGTTCGTTCAATCCTTTAATTATAATCAATTTTTATCATTTTTCAAAAACTTTCTTCAATTTCTTATTATTTTAATTATTTTTTAATTTGTCCCCTACATTTTAAATTAATGTAATTTTTTACAAACTTAAATTGTTTTTTTGAATTTTTAAAAATAAAAATTTTTCATTTTTAACTATTTCCTTCTATATCAAAATAGTTTCATTATTTATTTATTAATTAATTTTCAATTTCTTTCGTCATTTTACAATTATTTTTGCAAATTATGATTTATGTTTTTAAATTTTAGGATAAAGTTCCGAAAAGTGACGACCTTGGATTTTTTTAAAACTACGTATACTTACGTATTTCGATGCGCTGATTAGGAAAATCATAGTGAAAATACCCGCAAATTTGAATTTCATGGTAAAAAGCATAAAAAACCTAAAAAAATAATGCTTTTTGACATATATCTCAAGAAATTCGCAAAATTTCGAAAAACAGTTTCAACAAAAGTTGTTAGTCTGATTAAAATACATATTTTACGTTTTTTACTTTTTTTCAAAAAAATGAATAATTTTCGAGAAAAATGCGTTATTTGTAACATAATTTACGTATTTTGCGTAATCTTTTGAGTTGGTTTGTTGTTTCGGGGGGCTTCGCCCCCCGAATATACGAAATACAGGGGGATGGGGGTGCCATACTGAAGTGGAATGTAGACAACGGTGGGAGAACCTATAGTTCTGTTGGTTTTTATAGTATTTATTATAGAAATGATCAAGTGGACAATTTTTTAAAGATGATAATCTTAAGTAGTGTCTGAAATTACGTAATTTACGTTATTACATAAGTGTACGTAATTATACGTAAATACGCAATTTTACGTTATTACGTAATAGTACGTATGAATGTAATGATACGTAATGAGCATCATGTTACGTAATGCAATAACGTAATTACGGCTGTAGGTAACTTAAGATTGATATAATGTGGGTATTTGGTCACATTTATGGTGATTTACGTTTTTTGCATTTATTTCGTAAACTAATTCAAATTTGCGGTTATTGTCACTATGATTTTCGTAATCATCGTATCCAAATACGTAAGTATACGTAGTTTCAATCAAATTGGAGGTCGTCACTTTTCGGAATCAACTGCACCCAAATTTTAATCTTTTTCTTCAAATTGTAAATGCATTTATTATCTTTCTTATGAAGAAATTTATTTTTTCTCTTTAATTTTACCATGTGGCCCCTGATTGCTGCAAACTAAAGAGTAACTAAAAATTTACCATTTAAATTTAAAAAATCAATATTTATTCCGGGGAAAAAATTCTAAACTGACAGAAATAATAATTTGCTTACTTATCTTTTTTCTTGACAATTTTTATTTAATATCTGTGCAGTGTGGATCAATCGAGAACACGTCTTCAGAGTTCTGGTCAGAGTTCAAATGAAATTATCGTCTCAAAATGAAAAAGTAATTCGGTAAAAGCGTTATTCTCAGAACAAGGGAAAATATTGGGCCTCGACAAAGTCCAGGAAAATTGCGGCTCGATCGTGTTATGCGGGGATAACTCGATAAGAGTTGTCAGTTACCGGTTCTCGCTCTCATTTCACTCACCAAGACCAGCAGATATTTTAACTGTAAAATTCAGTTTCCCTTCGATAACGATGGTAATAAAGTTCTGCCTACTGCTCTCGCACTCCCCTTAAATTCCACGGAAATTCCGTGTCACCGCGGATGTAAATGATTTTTTTCACACCTCGCCTCAAGCCATCGTGCACCTCGCACTCTCCTCCCTCATTCCTCGAATTTGCAGCATTTTTGCCCCTTGCCGGATCGGATAAATTAGAAACTGATTAAGGGCATATTTGAGGAAGAACTTTGAATTTAATTAGTCTGTTAATTCTCGACAATTATTGGAGAATTTCACGCATCTATCGAGAATTGACGCTTCTGAATTTATGGAATAACGGCTCTTTTTGGAATAAAGAGAGTGTGAAGAATCAATAATGAAAAGTGTGGAATCTTTTAATTTTCGTAAATTGAAAAATGTTATGTTATATTTTATTTAAGAATAAATGAAATTAATAATTAAAGTGAAAATGAATAATTTTAATCTATGTTGTAAAAAAATATTTGGTAATTTTTTTAGAATTAAGTTTCTTAGCTGTTGTATGATATTCGTGTTAAGCAGGGTGAAAATTATGGTTAGCCTTTTTCATTCCTAGACGTCTACATAACTGCTATTATGGCCTTTATTATACCCACCATTCCACTTTCTCACCTTAAGCTTCATTTTCAGGAATTTAATCGCAAACAGTCTGAAGTAATGATTATTAAAGTGGTAATTGCAACTTCTCGTGTCGTTATTCTCTAGAAGTAACTTTATACCTTAAGAAAGTCAACATTTATTTCATTTTTATTCTTGACCTGTATATTTTAATTAATTTTAAAACACGTGTTACATTCGTAACTTAAATATAATATTATACTACAAATTATTATACAAGTTATTATGTGTATTATCAAATTGGTCTTGTAACATGTCAATGTCATTTGAAGAACCCATCAATGTATTTGATTGTTGTACATGGAGTTGCTTTGGAAAAGAACAATAGTGATAACAGAGCTAGGTAAAGGACATCATAATCACAGAAATAGGAAAACGCCACAAGCTCTTCGACAGCTTCATGTGAATGACTAATATGGACGGGCCCTCGAAAGGTGTCGCCAAAAAACATACAAATACTAATGCAAATGCAACGAAAAGTAATAGGAAGAGAAAGAATGGAAAGAACCAAAGAACTATAAAACAATGAGCAAGGTCATCATCCCATTTGCAAGAAGGAATTAAATTATATAAAGCGATCGTTCAATCAGTAATCATGCATTGTGAATTATTATATTGTTCGGATCAGATCAGTTCATCACGTTCAGTTATTCTGTGTTCATCACGACCAGTTCAACTAAGATTAGGGACACGAATAATTTTTTTCAAGGATCAACTTCGGTTTTGCTTAATCCGAGTATATACAACAAGAGTAGAAACAATCTGCAGAAATGGTAGATTCACCACAACACAACAAGATAAAATCTCTTCGAGAAAACCTTCATGGATTGTCAAATCATCTTCAAAATACCTATTATTCTTTCTCACTTTCGGAAATGAGTGTAAACTGAAGAGGTATCATCCTAAGCAAACTACAACGATAGCCACCTTGTCTACAGCCTAATGATCAACGCAGCCTTATCCAGTACCACAGATATCTTACAACGGGATTCCATGAGAACTTTGTAGTGGATAAAGATATATCCTTGCTCTTGAAAATTTATCTGGAAGGGAGACGAGACGAAACGAGGTGGAAAATTATATAGGGACAGTCCTGAACGCCCGTCAGGGAAGAAGGCCACGTTAGTAAATTGGTCTTATACATTTTAAAAGCTTATGTTCCTATGAGTATTCGGGAACGGACGCAAATAATTTGCATATTAATATATTTTATATGAATGATTCGAAAGTGCAGTGATCACTGTGAGATTTGACAAAAGCAATAGCTAGATAAAAATGTGTTGTATAACAAAAATATCTGTCCTTCCAAAAGAAAGGAATTATCTTAATATTTCATCTTGCAAGGATTTAAGAATTGTTGCTGCCACATTTACCTACTAAATCAACATCCATCCAGCATCGAATTTAAGAATGTCGCCACAAATATTGGAGAATATAAAATTGGAATTTTAAGTATTCATCAAATCATCATAGTGAGAGACCCTATCAATCAACGACGGTACTTGTATGTATATTCAGGAACAAATTGTATATTAGATTTTGATTGTGATCTCCAAAATATTGTAAATGAATATTTAGTTGACATTTTAATAATATAGTTTGGACCCTGTGTGTATGTCTAAACATTAGGGAATTAGAGTTTGATTGGTGATTTTAAACGTAGGGATTTGGTATTTACTGATTGATTAAAAAGTTATTTAATTTGAGGATAACATAAAATATAAATTGTTAATCTTAATGTTTGTCTTCAATTCATTTATAAAAAATAATCCCAGCTCTACACAACTTCTATCGCCTCAAATCACTATCTTCTTCGAAAAAATAAAAAAATCTTTATAACAAAGGTACATTTATTACCCTAATTTAACTTTTCTTGTTATAACCAATAAATAAATATTCTCGAAATAGATTAGTTACTCATTAACATCCTTATCCCAAAAGAGGAGTCTATGGAAATTTTTAGGCTTTTCATTGTTGACGTAACACATGACTATTATTTAAACGTAGAAAAAAGATGTTAGATAACATAGAGTTATCTGCTCAAGAACAAGAGTAACTGTGATGTGTTACTGAAAGCTTTAGGAAAATTTTATAATTTGTAATAAATATTTCGCAATGGAGAGAAAATAGTTTTAAAAAAATAATATTTTCTTTACAAGACAGCAGTTGTTTGCATTTAGTGCAAATTTAATTTATGGAAACTAAAATAACATTAGGTAAAATGCATTAACTTTTTCAGCACATTTGACAAAAGCGTATGTTTATTTAGGCGGAGAGAAGCGAAATGAATTCAGTGAACTGCAGTAAAATATTGCCACAATAGCTGCACGGAAACTCATAGTCCACCTGTTCATTGAATTTTTTTCAGGGTTGTTATATTTACACAGGCCGCTAAAACCACGTTATAAAATTTTCAAACTCAGGAGCAATATTTACAATGGTAATTTCCTAACTGTTATAGACTAGAAATTTCTACTCGGATAATCAACGTCATAAGAATTTTATCATTTCGGATCTTTTTTTAAATTAATTGTTAACTGTACCAATCAATTTTAATGGAACAATTTTATTTCCTATTTCTATTATTCATCTAATACTAGTATTTGAAAGAATAAAGACCAACCGTAGAAAACAATTACAGCACTACAAAAAATATACAAAATTATATAAGTCACTATTAAAACTGAACTATTAGAAACCTTTTTAACATTACGGAACGGAGTTTATAGTGAGGATTGAAAATAAAGGAATATCGGGAGAGGAAATAAATTACAGGGTGGAGAAAATGTGATCCGTGGTTAATATGGCAAGGTTGAAAGCTCCAACTTCTTCAAGATCACTGTAGGTATATCGGCAAGTACGACGAAGGAACGCACGTAGACGAGAATGTAAATTGCTCGTGTCTGGCTTAAGCTACGGTGCAATAAATCTCGGTGAAGACGCGACGATTGGCGTCTCAGCCCAGGGATAAAGTCTCGAATCACGTAGTAGTCCTGCTATATCCTTAGAGTCTCACTTCGATCCAAGAACAAGCATTAAACTCATTCCCCGTTGACAGGCAAATGAAGACTCGGCTCCCCAAATGTCAATTACAGAAAGAATCCTACTGTTTTACTCGCAAATTTATCATAAAGTGGAATAAATAAATCATTCAATTTCTATTAGAGTTTTATTGAACTATACTGGAATTTTTAAAATGAATTATAAGTCAGTCAATTATTTGGTTAGATGTTGATATTCCTAGGTAAATCAAATTAAATATAAATTATGAAGTTAACAAATAGTCCAGCATTTATTCGAGTTGACTTGCGGAAAAAAAGAAAAGTGGACTAATTAAATTTCTGATGAGTAGCTTCAGCAACCAGTGGAGTCTATCGAACGAAAAATCTCAGAGCAAGAGCGACAATTGCAGGGACAATAATTGCAGGTCGATTCTTATAGACCTCTGACACGCATTGTCCGTAGCTTTTTCCGATTGCAACCAAAATTACTTTAATAGGTAGGCAAGAGAGCAGACATTCAAGCCTGAAAGAGCCTCCATTTTAAAGCTGAAGTTACAAAAATTCACGGAAAATGTATTTAGATTAAGAGAGAATAGTTGAAAATTCCCATAAAACATTCTACATTCTACAATTTTAAAATAGTTTTTGACTTCCTCTTCCTGGCATGCATATTCGACGAATACGAATTTGTAATTAGTTATACTTTTCTGTATTATTTTTAGGACTGAATTAAAATTATTTGAAGTTTGGAGCTAATTTGTCATAATAAAAATTCTGGTTTAATTATTGATCCTTTCTTATTCTCGATAAGACTAACTTAGCCTATTAAAATAAAGTTAACTACATCAATAAAATATTAAAGGTAAGGAAGAGGTAATAACAATATGTTAATAATAAATAATATAAAAAGTAAAATACATTTTAAATTAAATTCATAATTAAAAGTAAAAAGAACACTGCAGTGCTAAATCTTTCCAACTATTATATATGAAAATAAATTAATATGAAAATTAAGAGATAAAAAGGAATATTTTAATAAGTAGCGTAATTTCCGTTATTGTTACTACTCGATTAATTTCTTATCTAAATAAAGTAATACATTAAACAAAAAACAAATTATAACTACATATACTTGTAATATTTAAAATTATTTCGATGTTGTTTTAACTACGGATTGTAATTATTCCGAACGTGTTCTAGTTAAGGTGGCATTGAATGTAAAAGATAATACAGAAAGTCTGAAAAAATCTATAAACTCTAAAATCATCCAGCTAAGAGTCGCGGGTCATGGGATAAAAAAATTACTTTGCCTCTCGTTTGCCATGGCGCTTAGCATATTCATACCCGGCTATCCATAGTTTTCCGGTGTCTGACCACGACCTCGCAACCTTTACATATTCATAAACCAACAGTTAGTAGGTGAAGGGGTTGTAGAATGAAAGAGCGGATTAAGTGTCATGAAAAAGTATAAAAATGCACAAAACGCATATAAAGCTTTTTCTCATTTTACCATCCTTTTATAGAGGAATACTGGCTTAATTTTTACGTCGTTTATGATTTTATTATGCATACTTACAGTTTTATTAGGGCGGCTTTTTGTGAATTTATAATTATTTATACTTACAGAAAAGTAAATAAGTTTTTTCACAATCTTTTTTTATAAATTGATGGTTTATTAAAACACGAATAGTCTTTTAATAGTTCTATGGGAATTTTTTTAATGTTCCAATCGAGTATTCCTGTGTAATAATATATTATTTGTTTAACGAAAATTATTATTATTTATTTATTTATTTGTTTAAGGATTTCTCACAATCCATACAAAGGAGATTGATTACAATATTTTTTATATATTATAAATATATTCAGTTTTGTTTTCTATTTTTACATTAATCTAGAATTGCTCTTAATCTTTTTTTTAGTTATTATACACTCGTTTTAACGACCTTACTGGCCCAATGAGTGTCCCCCGTAGGGAGTTCCTAGAATTGTACCTTTGTATATATTCTTTTTAAGTGTTTTTGCGTCTACAGAACGGCTTGAAATTAGGAGTACTCGTATTTGCCTGGACCACCCGGTATATTGGGTTTTCTCGCCAGTGGAGAGGGAAAACTGTAGAAAAACCTCACCGAATACAACCGGTTTATCGACAGTCGAGTTCTAGTGATCTGCACAGGTCGATTACCGACAGTGCATATCATTATTCCTCGACGTCAAACCTTCCACTGAAGTTATCTCACGAGTTAGAAATATCCCAGACTCATCGGGGCGCGAACCCAGCAAGCTGGACTTGGCGCGACCGCAGAGTCTAGTATTTAACCAACTGAGCTAACTCCGTGGTCAGGTCTTAATCTTTAAGGGAACATCTCAAGATTTCTCTAATATAATTCACTACTAATTTTACTGTCGCCGGCATCCTATCATTCAACATATGAAGCTAGGTTTATTGAACCTCTTATTCATCCTCATGATTTACAAAATATTTTTTTCTATTTTCGAACAAAGCTTTACAATTAATAATAAGGTGATATTAGTCAAAAATTGGTCTCTGCACGTCAAATTCACAATTTTGTTCATTTTCAAGCCTATAACATTTCTCCTTTATTATTATCCTAGATTGAAATATGTTTAATACCCTTATATCCGCAAATATTTTAATTATCAGTAAGGGGATCCTTGTTTGTGTATAAGGTTGAGGGCAATCATGGGGCGTTAGGTGTGGGAGCCCATAAAATTAATATTATACACCAGTCACTCTGACGTGAGATTTTTCACAACATAATTACTTGACAAGGAGGTAGTCCTGGTGATTGTCCTTGTTGTGGTTGTCAGTCCTGGTCGTCGTGGGAATGTCCTGGCACATTGGTTTGGATGTGAGTTCCGTTCTCTTAAGAGTGACAGGACCAGAAGTTGATCTTGAGAGTCGTATTTATAAACTGTCAAAACACTGGTGGCAGCCATCTTGTTTTAGCGCTTGACGCCAGCGCCACCACCACTATACCTGATTTACGTTCCTCGGTCGATTGCCGCTCGATTTATCCATTGACGGGAAATGCTACTGCGCGAACTTTGAAATGTGATTCGTGAGAATGGAACCGCGGCGCAAGTGTCGCCACACATTATCTTGACGACGACGCTTTCTCACTGTCGTTATTCTGAACTGGTGTGTTCGACCATCTGGTCGTGTATTATTTATAAAAACTGTTAAAACTTTATTAAAATGTAACCAATATTTCTATCGGGGCTCTATTCGTGGGCGTAAGCCCCTACCAGGTAAGCCCATTTATTAAAATGACTGTTCTTGTTGGTGGAGTCAGATCTCCGACTAATAAACATTAAATTTAGAGTCAGTGTTCAGTGCGCGTATCTTTTATAAAATGTCCGTACTTTGCGGCCGTCTATTCAACATGTTTGTAAATATTTTGATATTGTTTAGATTAAGGAAATATGTTATTTTGTGATCCAAATTAAAATCGTGGTTTAATACTGCTCCTTATCCCCTACTCTTCTGTAATACTGGTGTTAGTCATGGCTCAAGTATTCTCATTTTGGTTCGAGTAAAAATATTGTGTAGATTAATTAGTTTAATTAGTCTTGTATGTTATTTATTTTTTTTACTTATTTATCAATAAAATAACTTTGCGTTAGGGTTTTATTTATTTATTTCTTTAAAGTAAACCTCAAGATGAGGGTCAGTTATGTGAAAAATATTTCAAACCAAAACATATTTGGTGTTTAAAAAAAATATTTACAAGATTTTTTCAATATAACCGTATATATAATATATCTTTTATTTTTTTGAAAAGAAGAAGCACATTTAAGCACTTAGCGCCAAGTCCGATGACTCGATTAAGTCGGCTATTGATATATGTCGTCGACATGAGGCTAACCCGAAGTATAAGTGCATAACATCCTGTGGCGTATTTGCTTTTTCGTCAAGGGTTGTTTATCTCTCTGAATATCCGGAAATGGGAAATTGAATAAAGTTGGTACGAGACGCAGCATCGACCACATTGGATATCGAGTGGAATGATATATTTGACAAGTTTCGGTATTGCTCGTGCATATTACATGCAACGATAGCGAACGTCTGCGTCTGACCATAGCTTTACTCAATTCACTTACTCTACCAATGTGCAAAGATTCCGCCTATACAGCATTACCCCCAGCGAATAAAAATTTACAACAAATTTTATACAACTTTTATAGCTTACCTTTGCAAAATTGAAAAAAAGCTTTATGCGTCTTTCTCCTTGTTTGATATTCTGCAATTGAACTATTCATAGAAATCACTCGAGACAAAAGAAATGTCGAGTTCCTAAACAATAAAACGCCAAAAGAGTAAATTCTGGAATAATACATTTTATAGAAAGGCAAATCTTTTGATATTTTTGGGATTTAATAGAGAGAAAGGAATTTTCTTTTTTTCTGCTTTAAAGTTTATTCCGTTATATAAATATATTTAATTATTTTAATTTAATTATTAATTTTAGTTTTATTTACTGTAATGATTTAAATAAAAACTATCACTTTGGAAATATTCATTTTTTATTCACAATGTCTAACGATAATTCCCGTAAGGAAGAAATGGAACAGAAGAAAACTGTAGGAAAACCCCCTTCACCGTTTACTGCAATTCTTGCACGACTACTAAATTCATAATTCATAAGCTCTCGTCCAGAGACACAAAGAGTCAAAAGAAAAAAACAAAAGAAGAGAAAAATAAAAAGATAGAAAAGTGAGTTTAGCTCAGAAGAAAAGCAACTTTCACGTAAAAAAAAGGTTTTAAGCTACATTGCGACCAATTCAGTAACAATATCCTTTAAAGCGTTTTACCGACCACTTTTATCTACCTTCTACTCAGTGTCCGACAACGATTCTCCCTCCCCTTTCAGCACCTCTTTAAAAAGCAATAATCAATGAGAAATACTTTCAAATAGCAGGTTTTCGCTTCTTCGCGAAGAGCAAAGTAACAGAAGCTTCTAAGGTTGTTTGAGATTGACAATAGTTGAGGGGGGGGAGTGACGGTAGAAGATAGATAGGGGGTAAAAGAAAGAGGGTTAGGTAGAAAGAAGGGAGAAAAAAGAGAGAGTGTAAGGGCAAGAGGGATAAAGAGAGAGAAAGATATAGGAAAGGGTGAGTTGTACGTAAAAGTTTAATGTCGAGCGTAAACCCGTCTGCGACAGGAAGGGTCGAAAAGTGGGAGGGGGTGCAAACTTTAGCCCACATTTCGTCGAGCCTCTACTTCGTAAATCGAGCTGTGGAGCTACTTTTATCGAGAAAATCTCCTCCTCCTGTTCCCACACCCACACTCGTTCTCTCTTTCGCCCCCTTTTCCTCATTTGCTCTCTCGTCTTTACCCCCTTTACCTTCTTTTGATACTTTTCTGTTACCGTTTGGCGACATGTCGAGAAACTTCTTATATGCACTCGATTTTATGATAGAGACGAAATAGCTTTTAAAGCTGCTTGCAGCTTGTTTGATACTGAACTGCTAAGACTCCATAAATTTTATTTATACGTTTTGTTATTAAAAAAAAGATAATTTAATTACTCAGTAATTGTAAAGTAATTCGAGAAGTCTTGTTTCGTTATGGAAACATTCTGTACATTATAATATTATTGTATTTTAAATATGTTAGTTTCTTCGTCTCAATTCCGCTGAAAGCGCATTTAAGTTAAGTTATCATCGTCGGTTAATAGCAGAATGACTAGATAACCCCGAATGCGATGCTTATATTCAGTCCGATTTGAGACTTCGCCCTCTATTGAAGAGGGGATGGCGCTCTGATTTGGTGACAGGTGGACGAATCTTGTACGAGACGTTCCATCACTTTACGCTAGGTTTACGTAGAAGGAGTATCTCTCAGTGGACAGTATGAAACAATATGAATAAGCAATAAGAAGAAATAACCATTTTTGGCGATTTGTGCCTGTTATTATTTTGAGTTTACATTATTTTATTTTATGAAATATTTAAGATTCAAAAGTTTATTTTGATTCTTGTTGAATTTAAGATTTTGTTATATTAAGATTTACTTCTATCTTGATTTTGTATTTAATTAATTAAATTGTTGAGATGATAATATTATTATTTGAATTTATGGTTTTTACCTGACAACTTGTGAGACCGGACAAATGTTGTTTTGTGTGATGACCATTAAATGTTCGCACTTTTCTTTTCTCATGTACGAACACTGCTCTTGACTCTGACGTGAAGTTTTCCACAACATAATTATTTCGTCCTGGTGGTCATCATCGTCGTGGTTGGCAATCCTGGTCGTCGTGGGATTGTTCTGGCACATGGGTTTGAATGTGAGTCCCGTTCTCTCAAGAGTGCCAGGACCAGAAGATGATGTCGATAGTCATGCTAATAAACTGTCAAAACAATAGTAGCAGCCATCTTGTTTCAGCGCTTGACGTCAGCGCCACCACCACTATAACTGATTTATGTCCTCGGTCGATTGCTGCTCGATCTATCTAACCGCGGGTGATGCTACTGCGCGAACTTTTAAATGTGGTTCGAGAGAGCGGCACCGTGGCGCATGTATCTCCGATCATTGACTTGACGACGACACGTTCTCGCTGTCGTAGTATTCTGAACTGGCGTGTTCGACCGTCTGGTCAGTTTCTTGTATAATAACTGGTAAAACTTTGCAAACATGTAATCAACATTACTGACGGGGCTTCATTACTGGGCGTAAGCCATCCCAGGTGAGCTCCAATAAATAATTTTGTGTTATTTTCGATGGAGTCGATCTCCAAATAAACATTAAATTTAGAGTCAGTGTTCAGAGCGCGTCTTTTTGTAAATGGCCGTGCTATGCGGTCGGCTATTTTTTATTTAAATAACCTGGCGCTACGGTTTTGTGTTTGTATTATTTAATTGTTTTGATTAAAAATGTAAATGTCGATTTCTTTAGATTTTAAACATTAAACACAATGTGAAAGAATGTTTCATAGTAGTTAATTAATTAATTCCTGAGTGTCAGATTTGGTATAAAAAATTCTACTTTAATTATTGATCCTTTTAAATAACAATTAAAATTAATGTAGTCTTGGTTATAAATTATATTAATGCTGTTTCTTCTAAGTGAATTATCAATTTGACAAAAAAAAAACTGTAGCACATTATATTACTAAACACGTTTTCCCTAAAAGCAAACGGCACTTGAAATAAAATGTCTACCTTATTCCTCTAAACGTGAAGTAAAAATCCCTCTTGACAAACAAGTGATGCATAAACACACATGTTTAAATCCAAGAATCTTGTTTCTCACGGTACAAACTGCCACAGCCACTTACCCTTCCAGGCAACTTAAAAGATAAGATTTTCAGATAAAGATTTCCCTGGTGGGAGTTGGTAGAAAATTCTCTTGAGATTACCAACCCCGAGTGCCAACGTCAGGGACACTTTGGCGGTTTAACGAGACGGTCCGTCAGTGCTGATCTACGTTTAGATATTTTTCTCATCACTTTACTAGGCTCCAACCTTCCAAATGCTCCTCGTTTCCGAGGTTCAAGTCAGAGCATATTTTTCTTGAAATTTGTCGCAACTATCTGTCCAAAGGGATCTACCCTCGCATATAATTCTCGACGAGAGAAACTGCAAGTCTTCCTACCCTTTGACCCCATATGACCCTCTCCCCTCATTCACCTCCCTGGAGTCTTTCCAGCCCTGATATAAACGTTTAAATGTTGCGAGCTTCTAGAAACTCGTTGTCTGCCCAGAGGGTTAAAATCGAGAAGATTTGCGAGTGAGGGGTGAGTCGTGTTCTTCGCACCCGTTTCGAGAACGCGATTTCTCCAGAAACGGGGCTGAATCACGTGGGCGCGATTTAGGGGAGAATTCCGTGCCGGATATCTAGCAGCGTGTCGCTTGTCACGAGGGTGTCTGCGGCATATATTCGAGCGCACGGCACTTAAGGACTTTCGATAAAGACTGATCCGACGGAAGCCGATTTTGATGCCCCTGATTTTCATCATTTATGGGGATCCTGATTTTAGGAACGATTTTTTCAACGGGCGAGAACGATAAAATTCTCCTCAGATAATGCTTCTCGAGATAAGGCTAAAACGAAATAATGTCGGATTAAAAGTTTTTGGGGCTTTGTTTTGAAAAATGTGGGCTTCCCTCATTTTTCTAAATAATCGTATTAGCTTATCTTGAATTATAAGAATGATACTAGTAATGAGAATATTAACAATAGTAATAAAATAAAAGAAATTCGTAAAAAGTATTCGAATATAAATTATTATTTTAAGAAAAACAGAAAAAAATTAATTTTTCGTTAGTTTAAAAAACTTTAAATAGCTCTTACGTGATTTCATTTCCTGGGAAATCGGAATTCCACTTGAGAATAAATTCATTGATTTCATTATTGATAAGGTATTGTTACTGAGAAGCGGTTGGAAAACTGTATTCTATCGTAAGGAGGTAAACTTATATGAAATGAGCAAGTCTCCTGAAAAATTTACCAATCACATCACGTACAATCTAAAGTTTCTTGCCTTTTTTTCTACAATATGTGAAACCATCGACTGTTGTATTTGTTCCAAAAAGTTGAGCCAGGTGTGAAATGTGAAACTTCAATAGTCATTCTTTTAAATTAAAAGCGACAAAATTCCGAATCAAAAAGGACCAATGGCACTCTATTTTATGAGTACAAATAAAAATGGTCGACAGTACTCTAATAAATACATTTTGTTAAAATATAAAAGCTTCGAATGATATAAAATTCCATCTCTTTGAAATTTTTTTAATTAGAAACTAGTAAAAGAATTATTATATTATTCTAAAGAAATTATTTAACCCAATTCTTTTAGTTGTAATAGTTTTAAGAAAATTTTAGATTAATGAAAAATATCTGTTTGTCAAAAACAGAATTTATGCAATTAAAAAGAAATTATTTAATATGATTAAACACATTTTTAACAATTTGTAATTTTTTTACAATTATAATCTTTTAATTAAAATAATTTAGAGCAACAATCTCTGGAATTCGAAGAAAAGTTTTTTTTTCTTTTTCTCAGAAGTTCACGAACGGATAGCGTGAAACTAAGAATTCTGCATTTTCATCGAGTCACATCCTCAGGCTGAAAGGGATGAATGATATTCTCGCCTCATCCACCCTATCATTCTGTTGTAAGCAAAAAGTTGCCTCAGAAATATTCGAAATAATGAAAAACTCGGCCTTGATTTCACTGACCTATTTCATGTCTCGGTATTTTCATTAGGATTAATGCTTTTTCAAAAGAATTCTAATTTTCCGCTTTCAAAAGGCATTTTATTCACTTTTCCTGCTCTTTTTTTACCCATTTAGCAAAACTAGAAAATGACAAAAATTAATAATATTTTTAATAGAAATTGTAAATTAACTTTTTGATAAATCCAGATCTATTTTATTATGTCATCAATTTTGTTTCATTAAATGTAATTATTCATTTAATTTATTTCATAAAGAATGCAAACAAAACTATTTTTTAAAAAAGCCGAAAAAAGAATTGACTCAGCGATGCAACAGATTTTTTTAAAAATGCAATAATTGTCCTTCAGTTAAAAATTCTGACGTTGAAATCGAAATCCATCGAATCAGTTATAGTTAGGTCTGCAACTAACCGCCAATATAGAGTGACATCGATTTTTGCGTTATGAACTTGTGGATCGTGTTCCGGTTATAATTCCATAAAAGCAATCGCATAGGTTCAATCTGTTTCGACTGAGTTCTCTCTTTTTCCAACATTTAAATTTAAAATTTATCCACGGGGATTATGTACCTAAAGAGAGGAAGGTCGCTGAAAAATTGATTCGATTGTTCGAGCGCAAACAAAAATATTCGGCTGGACAAATACCAGGAATATAACGATTCCAACTTCTATTATCCTTTTGTATTTCTTTTCTATTTTTATCTTTTTTACCTTAAGTATTTGTTCGTTCATACTTTTTTTATTTTTTTTTTCATTTTGAAAATAAAATAATTTTTATTTATTTTTGCCGAGAGAAGCTATTTTGTTTAAGAACATTTTTATAAAAAGAAAATTATAATATTAGGATTTGTTTAACAGAATTTTAATCAAAACTCGCCATTGATATTTTTTTCTATTTGTAGATTTTCCGTCGGATAGAGCATGACTGAATGGCAAAGTTAATTAGGAGCTTCACGCGAATCTCATAAAAAAGGATTTTTCTCAAAATAATGAGAATACTTTGCGAGTATTACAAAAACTCGGATGAGGGTTTATTTACGAGCAACATAGCTCGATGAGGTAAATAAAAGTAAGATCTTAATAAGGAAAAATCTCAAATAAAGCTTTGCTCCAGAAATGGAATCGTGTAAAACACGAAAATAAAAGAATATTCAAATCTATTCCCTGCCTTTTTTTTTTAAATTCCGTGAACGAAAAAACCGGAGAATTTAAAAAGTAAAATCTTTATAAAAATGAAATTCAAGGAATCCGCTGTTTAAAAAATGTAAGATACAAGTATTAAAAATAGGTAAACTAACTAATTTGTTAATAGACATATTTAAACATTTTTAAACAAAATTTTTGCAGTAAAAAGTTTTTAAACTTTGCTTTTAAATAACCTAGAGAAGAGTCTCTTAGGACATAAAACAAGACAGAGCGCCGAAATAACTCTTAATCGAGAGTTGCACTTTCAACCCTTTGCTTGTACAGGAGGAGAAAATGCGAGGTGAATTAATATTAATTAGGCCGCTGGGCGGTATTATCAAATCAGCAAGTGGCTCAAGTCTAGTAGGTAGAAATGCAAGAACGTTAGTGAAAGTACAACAGACACCAGAACAAAGCATAAACACTTCCATGACTTCACAAGAGTTGTATCTGCCTTAGTCTAACTTTAATGCTATTCTCCAAATGCCTACTCTATGACGAATGGTTCTCCAACGAATTCTGGATGAGGGAAACTTTCACCAAAAATCTCACGTCCTTTAAAGTTCCATGGAAGAAATTTTGCCGGAGATAGAAGAAGGCGAAATAATAAACCTATTCTATTAGCACTATAATTATAAACAAATTTGTCTGAAAAAATAAATGAAAATTAGTTTTTTGGTTAAGAGAATTTTGTATTTTACTTTTGGGGAGGTGCTAAAGATTTTCCTAGATTTTGAATTCTATTCTTTTTTTGAAAAATAATTAGATACAAACTAGAATATCTTATTAGTCTTAGAAGTAAGCACTCGGAATGATGATCTACTCAGATCTAAATTTGACATAAGCAGGCGCATGGCCCTTCGGTTCAGGAATGGCGACAAGTTACTGCCTCTAGTTTGGAGCAGGGTCACTAGAAAATGATGAATTATGTTAATAACGTAACATAATTCTAATGCTCAAAGACCAAATTACAAAATATTTTACGGAAAAATAGGAAAACGCCTTTCATCATGAGGCAATATAATACAATGTAAGTTTTTCGTGTTGAATTAAAAATAGACAGAACAAGAGTGAAAGTTTTCCGCCTGCAATTATCGATACAGATTTTCGCCCTTCTTCTTCTTCTTCTTCTTCTTCTTCTTCTTCTTCTCGTACTGTGGCACAGGTATGGTCTGTGCCACAATGCAGCCAATCCGCAATTTGCTTGCCAGTCACGTGGTCCAGACATTGACCGAAATCAGCAAGCCTCCGAAAGGACTAATGTTTGAAGAACCCAGGCAGCTGCCATTACGTTCACTGGAATTTTGATTTGGAAATCGGGATACAACTTTGGACTTGACAAAATCTATCTTACTTTAAGTAGCCAAACTCCTGATATAATGTCAATTGAACAAAATTGAAAAAACCTTAAACTGATGTTGCATTCATAATCCATTACTGTTGATCAGTTGAACAATGTATGTTGTTCCAAAATATATCCGTTCTTCTTAATTGCTTGATGAGTATGGCAAAATAACTACACGTTACGCTGTTGAGCGCAGAACTGCTAATGCGTCTAAGGGCCCTGAGGCTCCAGAAAGGGTTAGCGAATTCACCACGAGATAACTCTGTTCTCTTGTTGGAAAAACGTTGCTCGCTACCGAGTTGGAGAGTTTAGGCTATAATTTTCCTAACTTCCTTCACCTCGAAGCAGACCAGTCTGGAGAGTCAGCTCACTCGTTTGGAGGAGCCAGGACTTGGTTCTGCAAGAAAAGGGAGCAGCGAGCCCAACTCTGAAAGACCCAGAAATTGTCAGCAGACCTGGTGTTCCGAAGTATTATCTTCGTTGTAAGTAAACCTAGTCTAGCTGAAAATGTCGGAAGGCATCAAGTAACTCGTCGAAATTAATTTCTTTCCCGGTGTACGCTGTAAGGTTAACAGGACATTTCGATGTTTTTTTATCTATGTCCCTCCAGACATAGATCTAAGCCGACCATACTTACGTCCGCGATCCTCAACAAAGGGACTTGACGCGTCCTGAGTTTTTTGACAAAAAACTACCTTACTTACCTACGATCCTCGCCAAGATGGCGAACCCAAATAATTTCATGACATGAACGTCGCCATTTTTATGTCGTGGTTTCCGGTCAATCATTGACCAACTTAGTTTTGTTAGGAACTACATCACAACAGTGATGCGTGCTAAAGAAGAAAAATTGTGATTAACGCGAGTGTTAACTTTAAGAATCAGTAGAGACAATACCTGCCTACTTATTTAAAAGACATTATTTTTTAGTTTCGTTTCACTCAAAAAACCAAAGAATGTATAAAATTTTAATTTACCATCAAGTTTAGTTTGCTCAATTATTTGCCTTATTTCCCATTGATGAGTGTATTTTCACCGAAGGACCGAAGGAACTTTAGTTAAATTAATAAACATTATTGAGAGTTTATGTTATCAGATGTAACTACGTACTAAGATTCGTGGTCTTTTAGGAAAATAATAAAAGTGTCTAATAATACTAATTGTTTATCCTTACCGGCATTTCCTCAGATTTTCATTTATTATATCTTTTAATTTATTTAAAGAGTACAAAAAACAAATCGTAATACTAGTTTAAGTACCTAAAGCAATTCTTTCAATATTCTCCATTACAGAATTTCCCGATAAATAAATCTTCCAAGGAAAAGTACTAAAATAAATGCCCATTATCGATACGCGGAAAATGGGTAATTCTCGACTTTTGTGTTTACAGTGTTTTACAATTTCGATTTAAAGTTTGCCACTCATTTCCGTGGGCTGTGCATTGGTATTAAAAGTTGGACAAACTCGGTTTAAAAGAACGGCAATAACGGGATAAAGTTTTCACATTCGCGTTTCCACGCACGAACCTAGAGAAAATCAGAAGTCGATCGAGATGCAAGATACGATCTCACCTTTCCCACGAGAACCAGTGATTTTCCTTTCGCTTTCCTCCCATTTCCTATCCTTTTTCCTGTATCGGCTGATCTCTGACTGAATTCTGCTCGACACGGGGCGCGACACGGCAATCTGAAAAATTACGATTTTATTCATGAAGCCTATCTACTCAGATCGATCCTAAAAGAAGGACTTGACGAGCAAGCGGAGCGTTTGGACGATTCAATCCAAATCCGTTTTAAATTCAAACTGCCTGCAAAGCAGACCCCACAAAGTCATTTTTCACGCAAAAACGATTTTCCGTCAAATACGCGACTCGCAGTGCAGTCATCAACCACATAAAGCCGCACTGGATGCTGCGCTCGCGTTTCTGACACATTCACAAATTAAAGCTCGAATACTTTTTTCATCAGATTGGGTTTCAAAGGATTTTCCCTGATTTGTGAAATTAGATACGAAATGCTCTCAATGTTCTGTTTTCGACAATAATACACTGATAAAACGTTTATTCTTATTTTGCTAGTTTATCACTAGAATGAACAATACCGGCTGCTCATTCTCTATATTTGAAAAGATGACAAACAGTTTTATTTTTACAATTCGTCTTTTTCTAAATAAGAAATTTTTTCTTTACGATTTTGCCAGCTGGGACGTGTCTCAAAGTCTTGTAAGTCATCATGAATGACTGGTTAAGACAAACTAACCGGAAGTCGGAAGTAATTTTGCCTCTCGACACTTTGGCAAGATTCGTCATAAGCTACCAGCAGGTGGGATTTATCATCAGCTGTTACACCATTCTTCTTTTGCAGGGTCTGTTTCCAAAGCGGCACTTCTCTGCAACATCTGCGCCAGGACTTGTCAGGTTATGACGAGCGTACCGCGCCATGATTCAAGGATGGATAGAAGATAGGTAAGCAGAATGATGAATGCCATGTAGCATTTATCACTCTCCCTTTAAAAAAACACCCTTTTCCAACAAGATCCTTTTTATGATTTTTTTCATTTTCTTTTTATGTCTCTTGCGAAATCTCACATACGATTGGATTTATATGCTTAAGATATAACATAATTTAACATAATATTAATA
This sequence comes from Ganaspis brasiliensis, assembly GCA_037103525.1. Classification (NCBI taxonomy): domain Eukaryota; kingdom Metazoa; phylum Arthropoda; class Insecta; order Hymenoptera; family Figitidae; genus Ganaspis; species Ganaspis brasiliensis. Next base: position 197,338 of record JAZKLR010000123.1, read on the forward strand.
ATGGCAAATTTGGGAAAAATTTTCTTTACTTACGATAACTGTCAATAATAAGAGCGTTTGACTCACCTGAAACAAAAAAAAGTTTTGATTAATGTTACATGTTTGCTGTCAGTAAAAAATATATGAAGGCAAAAAATATTGTCTTTTAATGTTCAGGTGGCCTAATCATGCTTTAGCATAGCTTATTTTCAAGATAATTAAATTGTCTTCAATGTGACATTTACTATTTTTTAATAAAAAATTTATTCGTATTTTTTTGGAATTTCAAAGTCAATTTTTTTTTGTTACTGTCTCAGGCCAATAAACTGAAAGAAGAAGATAAAATTAGGATACCCAAAAAATGTGCCGGAATATTGCAGGAGATAATGAGGATGCTTTTTAATATCCATAGAATTGCATATCAATGGAATATCCTTTTATGATGTGATTGATGTGGATAAGAAGATTATTATGCTAGTTTGTAATGATGTGAGTTTAGACAAATATAGCACGCTCCCATCATTACTACAGTAGCCGACTCCGATCGTGAAAAGTGGGGGTTACCACCACTCCTCGCCGCACTCTTTACCCCTTCCACCTCTAAGTGACTAGACTGGGTATATAACTTAGTACTTGCACGTGAAATGCTCAGTCTCCTGGCTGACAAGACTCGAAGTTCACCTCGGGCTTGTACTAGGCTGCTCAATCAAAGGCGATCGCCTTTCAGGTTTACCTGTGAGGTGATGTTGGTCAATGGGACTGTGTGGGTTCCCACACCACCTCTATTTTGATACGGAGCAAACTAGAGGATGCAGCTATGCAAGACTGCGAGGGCGCCTGAGGGCCGAGTGGAGTTTTACCTCCCTCAGAACTCAGGTGTAATATCCGGAACCTTTGAGATGCAGGGTGGTCCAGACGTTCTACCTCCAGTAAGGTTCACTTTTCTAGAATGGACAACGGAAGTCAAAATCATTCGTCGTGGCGGCTAAAAGTCGTCTGGATTTCCTCAAAAGGTTAATACAGGTTCCCCTGTTTAAACTCACCATGACTAAGACGCAATTCTTCCCTTGGAGGGAACTATTGTACGGGGGTTGAGAGTGACATCAGGATAGTCAATATATTACTTAGCATTTGTAGGACCATGAGATGGTCAGCTAAATTTACTAGCAACGTAGATTAGACGGGAAACTAGAAATATGAATTCTCGAAAATATCTGAATTAGCATCGAATCGTTTTACCATTTTATGTAACTCATTAAATTCTTGTAAATTATTTTATCCCTTTATTTAAGAATATATTATTATTTGTTATCTAACATGGTGTAATCAATGACTTTACTAAGATTCATATTGCTCTAGTAGTTAACAAAATTGTCAGCCAGAAGGCAAAGATGTATTTAATTTTCAGAAACTAGATTTAAGTCAACGATTTCAAGAACCTTGGATATCTGGCGAGCGAATTCCGGAGCAACAAAAGTTATTATCATTGCAAGTTCAATAGTAAAATTACTTGCTACTAAGAACTCTAAGCAAGCCTTGTATTTTATTTTAAATTCGCACAATTTTACAATTCTAATACTAAGTATGAAAAAACTTTTGCCAGTCAGTTAGGAATTTAAGAAAATAAAAGTTTAAAATTGATGTCTTGCTTGGACATTAACCGGGAAAACAGTCCGATTTGTTTTTCTCGTTACTCTACACAATACATTGTGAATAATTCATCCCCTGACGGCATGAATTTATATTAAAATCTAGGCACACGCTGGGTGCAGACTTAATACTTGGAGGTAAAATGGGTCTGTCGCGGTTCTGGCGAACATGAAGAGGATGACAAAAATATTAACGAAGCTCTTTATAAGGACCCCTTCTCTTCAATTTCCACCATAGCATCACATTTCACATTGAGAATTCCAGACCGGTTGGCAAAGGAGTTGTTGATGGCATTTACCATGAATTCTACCATGCCTTATTACACGGGCTGTAGATCATCCGTCGACACTTATTGACTCTTAGCTTCGAATTGAAAAGTAGGCTCGCACACGCACCTAACTCCATTTATTATGCTCAGCCTGTGCCATTACCTCGCACTGCCATGCCGGGCAAAAAGGGATGAAAAATCGAGCCTAAATTTCCAGGAACCCTCGGGAACTTTGAAAAATAGCCAGAACCAAGGGGAACTTATTGTTTTTGCTCGCGAGTTTTTTTGACATTGAACAAGTGATAATGGGTGTTATATATGGGGTGAGAATCGAGATTTTGAGTGTGCTCGTTTTAAATAAAGTGGAGAGAAGTTTAAAGTAGTTTTAAATAGCTCGAGATTTTGCAGAATTTTTTTATTTTCATAAGCTCCTTTCAAGAATTTACATTCCTTCTTTAACCAAATATCGTCTTCATAACAAAACATCTAAAATTCCTGTTAAGTATGCCCTAATTTTTTTAAAGTTTATTTTACCAAAGAAAACCATAGCTCATAAAATGCAAGAATTCATTTATTTTAGATAGACATTTTTTTAAAAAGTATTTTACAAATTTGTAGGGAAGCAATATGAAGCTTTCTCCATTGTAAAAATAAAATGATTCGAATATTAAAGTTAAAGTATATGGATTTTTAATTAAGGAACTTATTTTTTGTGGATTTAAAAAATTTCTGACGTTTACTTTGACTTTGGTTGAAAATGTAACACGTTTCTAGTTTCATGTGAAACTTTAAGTCCGTGTTGGAGGATTAGACTCGATTCACGAGACTAAAGCAAACGTCACGAAATTTCCTGAGAGCCAGTTTTTTGGTTCTGGAGTGGATTAGCCTGGACTCGGAAAACGTAAATTCACTTTTCTCTTCTCTATTTGTATTTAATGATACACGTTCACTCTAAAATATTTATTTAACTTTGTATTAAAAATTTAATTGAAAACTGTAATTTAAAATTAGGTTCTAAATTAACTCTATCTGCAAGCTAACTCTAAGAAATGATACGGTTTAGTAATAATTTAATATATAATTAAACAATAAATATTAAACGATTGTCATAAAAAGTTTATTACGTAAAATGTTATGTTAATATGATTTAATAATTAATGAATCAGAAAACTGAAAATGAAAATAATTACATATTTAAGTAGTTAAATATTCACATAATTGAAAATTAAAAATTTATTAAACACTCTGCGCAAAAAGTTACAATAATATACTTTTACTGTAGACGGACAAAAAATTGTTTCACAAATTCTTTAATTAATTTTCTTAAAATAACAGAAATTTTAAAGAAATTTCTTTAGCAGAAAATTATCTCTGATACTCAGAAAAGGAATAAATACCCTTGATGTCAATAATTAATAAGATTTTACAAATTTAAAGAATGTGGATCTCATTTTTCATTCGGTTGGAAACCAGAAAGCTTCTTGTTCAAGGCTTGGACTTTAATTAAAATGCAAAGACCGTAAGCGAATTTGTGAGATTATTTTGGGCTTATTATAAGAGTTAGAAAATACTCTTTTCGTTAAAAGTCTGTCTGTTACAAATTCTCTCTGACAGAAGGATGGATAATAATTAGTGGAATTAATTATAACAAACCCTCTTAGCGGACAGAAGTAGATTTTTTATTTTTAACACAGACGTACTTTTGGTCTAATCTTTATAAGGTAAAGTAAATAAATAAAATTATGCTTTAAAAAAAAAATTATTACATTGTTTGAAAAAGAAACAAACTAGAAGAGTTTGAAAACTATTTTCTGTTTAATTCTACTCAGTCTTTATAGAGCTTTCTTCTCGAAATGTGTGTTGAGTTCTTAGACAACCCTCTAGGAAAAATCGTAAAACTCACTTCCCGAAGAAATAGTCAGGAAGGTAACTACAGCAACAAATAAACACAAACAGACGGTCTATTTGAAGCACGTGCCCTTCGTCGTAAAAAGGTGAAAAAGTGCCTGGGGTTAAAAATAAATGTTTGCAGACCGGCGTAAAATCTCCTGCACTTAGGAGTCGTTTGCCTGAGGCATTAAGAAAGTTGCATTATCTGTACGTGTAAAAAATGAAAAAGTTTGTGTCAATGTTATTGATTTTTTTTTCTAATACATTTTTTAATCTCGTATAAATTAAAAATGTTATGTCATTTAACTCAATTAGAATGATTTATTACTTAGTATTTATTACTTTTTCCAGGCTATTGTTCAGCCTTAATGTAACTTGACGATTTGTGCCTTTTATTATTTTGAGTTTACATTCATTAATTTTATTAAATGTTTAAAATTTAAAAGTTATTTTAATTTATGTTTATTTTGATTATTCTCGAATATAAGATTCTGTTAAATTAAGATTTATTTCTATTTTGACTTTGTATTTGATTATGTGAAATATTAAGATAATATTATTATTTGAACTTCCGGTTTTTACTTGCCAACTTGTCAGATCGGACAATTATTTGTTTTGTGCGATAAACATTAATTGTCAGTCGTGTTTATAAACTGTCGAAACACTAATGGAAGACATCTTGTTTTAGCGCTTGACGTTAGCGCCGCCACCACTACACCTGATTCACACTTCTCGGCCGATTGCCGTTCGATCTTTCTATCCTCGTGTAATTTCAGGGCATTATGCCCTACCAGGTGAGCTCCATTATTAATGTTTGTGTATTAATTTGATGTAGTCGGTTCTCTGATTATATTTTGTAAATTTAGAGTCAGTGTTCAATGCGCGTCTTCTGTAAATAGATTATATTAAAATAGAAACAATCAAACTTTAATTTTTTTTATTAATAATATTTTTATATTTGTAAGAAGAATTAAAAGTCTTAAATGTGAAGAGGATCGACCATCGACATATCAGGAGCAGTCGGTAACTCAATTAGTTCCATAACCTCTCACGGTTCGGCGCTGGGGTCGCAGCAAAAGAGGACTCTTTACAAGACCAGTTTGTTGCGTCATTTCTTGGTAGCGAGTCAAAACAATCGTTATTTCATTAAGTGCTTCTCCTATGCAAGTGCAACTCCTCAGAAAATAGGAACTAATATGTAAAAAATTGCATTAATTAATTCTGGTTTAGTTATTGATCCTTTTTTTTTATCAATTGAATATATATAACTAGTTGAGTTTAATAAAATAATATCATTTTTAAATTGATATTAATAGCTATTCTAAATTTAAATTTTAATTTGAAATAAAATTGGGAACTTTTGATGAATTTACTGTCTGAGACTAATAATAATTAATAAGAATTTATTATTTAAAAAGTGATAAATCCGTTACCTATTTGAGGCTGTAATAAATTGATGAATTTAATCTTAGACATTTGGTTTGACAATTTTAATAATATATTTGTCGCGAATCGTAAGATGGATCTATAAAAAGTCCATTCCACGTCGACGAAACCAAACAATTTTTTGTCATTACTTAAAAAGTAATACAATAAGTTACTATTGAGTAAAACTGATAAACTGTCTTGACATGCCCCTCACTGGTCGTAAATTGTTCCTTTTAGCCTCTTCTCTTCACCCTCGAATTTAGTTGGGGACAAGCGCCAAAAATTGCCCTTGGCCTATGGCCAGTTTTCTTTTCAACGTGTGTCTTCAGGTCTGTAAATCGATTGAATTGAGAAGAATAGAGTTTAAATTACTTCTCTCCGTCATTTATTTCATTTTTTAGCTTTATTTTAAAGCTCGATATTTTAAAAATAAAAATACTTAAGCTTGAATTTCTAATGTCGAATAATGTTCAAAATCTAAACTATTAATTTCAATATCAATAATAATCCTGGAATTTAATATCGATTATTAAAATATGAAAAATAAACTTTCTGGTCGTTAGTACAGTTCGCTGAAATGAAAAATTAGAAATTTTAATTGAAATTCGTGAGGGAATGAAAGGTTGCTTATATAAATAAAGACCTTTGAGAGGAAATGTTTTAATTGAAGTGCGCTCAAGATTTAAAAAAAAATTGAATAAAAATTAAATTAAGCTCGACTAACTCCGAAGTGAATTTGAAATCAAGCACGTTATCCTGGAGTAATGGGGGTGGGGGTTAGAAAGGAAAGGGGAGTGTGGTTTTTATTGAGAACGATAGGAGTGTGGCTACTGTCCAGATACGGTTGCGGCTATAAACCAGGAGTTGCGAACAAATCAATGTGAGTGCACCGATAGTGGATGGAGGACCACTCATTTACTTTAACGAGAAACTAGTACACGCAGAGACCAACAGCTGGAAACGATCAATCTAGGCGTCAATAAACGACTCTCTCCTGGGAACTTCATGTCACTTTGAAACACTGCAAAATAGGAAGGATTTTTCCTCCCGGTACTCTCTTTCAGTGTTAAAGAACCAATAAGTTAATGAAAATTGATTTCACTTGTATAAAGTAAAAACTATTGATATAATTAAACAAAAAGCGTCTGAAATAAAGTTAAGAGTAGAGAATTTTAAAAGGAAAAAATTGTTGAATTGAAGTGGTTAATAAGAAAATAAAAAGATGTTAAAATGAATGTTAATTGGAAGGGGATTGAAGAAATGATAAAAAGGCATTGGGGTTGCTAGGCAAAACAATACGGTTGATAGGTGCCACAATGTGGTTGTTAGGTAACCTACTACGGTTGCTAGGTACCCTACTACGGTTGCTAGGTAACCTACTACGGTTGCTAGGTAACCTACTACGGTTGCTAGGCAACACACTAAGATTGATAGGTGCCACACTGCGGCAACTATCTGTTGCTAGGCAACACACTATGGTTGATAGGTGCCACACTGCGGTTGCTAGGTAACACACTACTGTTGCTAGGTAACACACTGCGGTTGCTAGGTAACAAACTGTGGTTGCTAGGTAACCCACTACGATTTCTATACAAGACACTACGGTTTCTAACCAAGACACTACGGTTGCTAGGCAACACGCTACGTGTGCTAGACAACAAACTGCAGTTGCTAGGCAACACATGACGAGTGCTAGGAAATAAACTGTGGTTGCTAGGTAACCCACTACGGATTCTAGACAAGTCACTATGGTTCCTAGGCAACGCAATATATTTTCTGTTCAAGACACAACGGTTGCTAGGCAACGTACTTCAGTTGCTAGACAACACACTACGGTTGCTAGGCAACGCTACATTTGCTAGTAAATACACTACGGTTGCTAGGTAACTTGCTTCTGTTGCCAGTAAACACTACGGTTAATAATATTACTTGCCAAGAAAAAAAGAAAACATATAAATTTAAAAAATTTAAATTAATGAGAAAGAAAAATCCAAACGTCCTGTAAAGTTAAATTCTGTTTTTAACTTTTAAAAAATTTATAATTTATTATTTCATTTGGAATTTTCCCAAAATTATGACCTCAATGCTCTTGCCAATCGCATGTCATCATTTTTTAATATCGCAATTGTATTTTGTTGTTCTATGTGTATTTCGGTTAAGAATTTAATTTAGGTATACACTCCTATTACATACATTCACTTTGAAAATGTTTTTGTTTTTCAAAACTATTCTATTCTTTTTAAATGAAACTCATCCGCCCCCATTACCCCTTTTCCTTTCATCAAACAATTCCAGGATAACATAGTTTATTTAGCCCCTTGAATCGCTTTGAGTCAAAATGCGAATAAAGGTATGCCAGTTTCGGTATTTGGCTTTTGTTTGTAGGCAATGCAATGAACAAAGCTTGATTGAAAACAGAGGGGAATATAACGTAGAGAAAGTCTAGAGTAGAGACAAATGAAAGAAATTTTCTGCACCATGGGTCAACGGATTAGATACGTGAGGTTTTCACTCACCATATGAATCAATTGTTTCAGCTTTGAAGAACGTAATTTCACTTCAAGTTCTCTCTGAATTACTTTTCATATTTTAAGGATCTCTTTGGCTTAATTGTTTGACAAGCAAACTGAAAAATTTTAATTAAAGTAAATGTTAAAAACCGGGGCTTAGAAAAATCTTGAATTAATACACAGTATTTCTTGACACATCAAATGGTTTTAAATATTCGTAATCCTTGGAAAAGCTGGACCAAAATATTCTGATATTGAACAGATTTTAGTTGGATATTTAAAGCGAAAGTTAATAATTGTAGGAAATGTACAGCTGGAATTTTTTTAAAACTTTTAAACAAGTCCCTTTAAAATTGAAGTGTTTTTGCTTAAAATAAGAGCAGAGGGTGTATCTTTGAATTAAGTAAATGACAGGAGTTGACGTAAGGGGAACGATCCGCGTTTTCGTTAATTAGTCATCCGAGACGATCCAACTTAGTGAATGATTTAGAGGGCTTTACGTGCCTCACAAAGAGGATTCCTGTGTTCGAGTCGAGTTTATGCATATTGCAGTGGCGCACCTGTCATTCAAAGTCCCACGTGGCCTGCCGCGAAATTCTCTGCGATCACGATGCCTCGCCACTTCCGCCTTGTCCATCCGATTCGCTCTCCATTACTGCCTGCTTCCTTAATGAAAACTCATAAGGCAAATTATTATCAATCCTGAATTAAAACTTCTTCCTCATTAAAGTTGCGTCAAACTTTTCAATAGCAGAGAGTCAGACGTTTTTTTTTTTTACTTTTTGAGATTACTCAGCTGCTCACACAACGAAATAATGGAATTTCCGATGAAACAATAAAAGCAAATACATTATTTTAAACACAGAAAAAATTTTCTCTACCCAAATCCCAAATCTTATTTTCCTCGACAGCAAACAAATCACAATAAATTGAAATCGTTTCTGTTGTTTCCACGCTCATGAATAATTTCTGTGGGCAAACATTTCGATTTCTTTTGCTTGTTTAAAAAAAACCGATCGAATTCACAAAGTGAGAACGTCAAGTGTGCTTGAACTACGATTGAAGTTACGGCGCATCGTTCCGGATCAAGTGATGTTTCATAGAGCTCGTAATTGAATTTCACTTTCAGGCTGAACGCCTTTTTTTCTCTTCCCCTCGAGACTACTATTCTTTCCTTTTCTCGTTCAAGTTTTTCGCGGGCACTCAGTCATTCTACTTTCACGTAAAGTGCAAACCTAACCCTCCCCTATCCTCCCGCCCCCTTTTATGGCCACCCCTTTCACCTCTAGACTTCCCCTGTGAACCTCATTCCTTCATCCATCGACCACCAGAGACGTACCAACAGCATTATGTAAATGAGAAGGTTCCGCCAGCACGAAAACGTCGGAACCCTATTCTAGGGACACCCCTACCCCTTGCCCCATAACCACCCCTCTTACTGCCTATAGAGAAAAGTCGTTGACGAGGTTTATTCCTGATGGAGCGTATCCTGATAAAGTTCTAAAAAAGCTCGTTTATACGACACCTCATTCTTTCATTGACTACCACCGAGAGAAAAGAAATAGTTCACCGAAAGTGGAAATGTAAATTTTATTTAGAGAAAGGCACTAACATTGAAATCGAATTATCGGATTTTTTTAGATTTATCGATAATTTAGACAATTGGAATTTTGTTATTGTGTGTTACATCTGATAAAAGAAGCGCCTTCAAATATTACCTAAGCTCCTCTTTTTAAATTAGGTTCAAATAAATGATCCTACTTTGGAATGAGGATAACCCAATAAGAAGCTAATGATTTCGTAAATACTTATTTGCCAAATTACAAGAAGGGCAATATTATATTTATGAGGAATTTGTTTTGATTTTAATAATTGAGGGCGCCGATCAAAGAACCGGTTATAATTCTTTGACGCTCGAATTAGTTGGCCCCTGAGTCGAAAAAATTGTGTTTTCCAATTTTAGTTTTTTAAAAGCATATTCCGATAGAAAATTTCATTGCGCATCTTTTTTCTCTTTGACAAAAATTTCCAAATTTTATAGTTTTCGAAATAACCTAAAAAAACTGATTTTTTGAAAACAAAAAATTTGATTATTTTTTTGTGTTCAACTCGTGATAAATAAGACAATTATCAACATTTTTTGATCAAACAAAAACGAAAATACGCGTAATTTTATTGCTCGACTGTCAAAGCGAATGCGTTTCGTGCGCGTGGACTGAGACATCACGTCTCTCGTTCAGTTTATCTTGAGTTTTCCAAATATGTAATAATAAATAAATGGAACACTAATTCTTTGTGACAGACACTATTTTTTACTTTGATTTTATTATGAATAGTGCGACTTTGTTGAAATACTACCACGGAAACCGGTGACACAGTAATTTCTTCCGATGAAGAATAAAGTAAATTATTCGAAAAAAGTAATAATTTTTATTGAAAGTTGAATATCATTTGAATTTTAAACAGTCTAAATTTTATTATAAAAATATTTTGAAATAATTATTGTAAAATTAATAAAACTTTTATAAAAAAAAAAGTAATCTTGTCTTAAATTATTAACCTAGAACAAGTGACGTGACGCTAATCTCAGTCCACGCGCACGAAACAGTCGTCTGCTAGCGGGATCTAAACAATAACATCGTTATTTTTCGAGTTGTAATTATTTTTGTGTACTCATACTTTCCAGAAAACTTTTTTAAGTCTTAATAAACAACTTTGCAACACAAAGTACATTGGTGGTGAAAATTTGTCAGATAAACGAGGCGATCGAAGTTTGGAGGTTAGTAATTTTGCATTAGTTTAGAAAATAATTAATAACTTTTTCAATTATTATTGCAATTAATTTGCATTCGCTTTGACAGTCGAGCAATAAAATTACGCGTATTTTCGTTTTTGTTTGATCAAAAAATGTTGATAATTGTCTTATTTATCACGAGTTGAACACAAAAAAATAATCAAATTTTTTGTTTTCAAAAAATCAGTTTTTTTAGGTTATTTCGAAAACTATAAAATTTGGAAATTTTTGTCAAAGAGAAAAAAGATGCGCAATGAAATTTTCTATCGGAATATGCTTTGACAAGGTTTTATAAAAATTGTTACATTACGAAAAGAAAATGAATTTCAGTTTGCGCAATTGCAGCAAATCTTTGCAACATGCTCCCTGCACATTGGCTCAATGCAAAAAGACAACTTTCTCGTCAATGGCGACGTCTGAGTCGCTGACATTATTTTTTTTATCAGTTGCTCCTTCCTCATCTTCAACCTCACGATAAAGCTGTTCTAGAAACACTTCTAGGAACACTTCTGCTTTACACTTTAATAAATTGTAATAAAATTTATAAATAATGTTTCTTGATTTTTGGAAACTTTCGATATTTTAAAAAAATTTTGAACGTGACTCAACAATTAAATTTTTCTTCATAGAGTAATAATGTAATATATATCATAGAGTAATATTCGAGGATGAACTCTGCGCTCCACTAGGGGAGGGGTTGCGCTCTGATTGGCTCGTCAGCAACTCTGGCGCGTCGCTCTTACCCCCTTCCCAATGAGCTCGCTCTTCACGAATCAGGCGAGATATAAAAACGAAGTCTGCTTGTTAATTATTCAGTCTACTCGCTGCTTGGGATTGAAGCTCACATCAGATTCACTTAAGACTGGTTTCTCAAACCAAGCATGCTGTTTTGATATAACATATTGCTAACTAAGAAGAAGATTCTGGCTTGCTTACCAGCCATTGACGTCATTTTGATATCAAGCTTTTCTAGGAGTAAAAAAAATCAGAAAGCTATTTGGAGAAAGTTGGAGTTCAGTTTTTTTCTGAGGATCAGAAATGTGGAGCTTATGCTTTTGACAAAACTCTATGATTAAAAATGATCCCTTTTCGTCCTACTATTTCTTTGGTCAATAGTCCTACTTATTTTTTAGCTAAACATTTATATAATGATCTTAAAAATAATATTATTAGTCCGAAATCACATATCAATAACAGTTTTGATCTCATAAATAAGTTGGAAAATATTTCAGTTCCTACTGATTATGTTTTGGTCTCTCTCGATGTCACTTCTCTTTTTACAAATATACCTTTAAAATTAGCTATACAGAGTCTTGAACGCAGAGCAACATTTTTGAATAATTGCCAAATGCCATTAAATAAGATTATTGAGTGCACTACATTTTTGTGTGAAAATACGTTTTTTTCTTTTAATGACTCATATTACCAACAAGTTTATGGCACTCCAATGGGTTCCCCCATTTCACCATTGTTCGACGACATTGTAATGGATGATTTGGAAAGTGATTGTCTGCATATTTTAAAAAATCAACACAATTGTGTTCCACTTTTTTATCATAGATATGTTGATGATACCATTTGTTGTATACACAAAGATCATGTCAATTTAATTACCAGTGTTTTTAATTCCTATAATAATAATTTACAGTTTACTTATGAAATACAAAATAATAACCAAATTAACTTCTTAGATGTCACCTTAATTATAAAAAATAATAAAATTAGCCATAATTTGTATCAAAAACCCATTTCTTCTAGCAGACTCATTAATTACTTTTCTAATCATTCTATTCAACAAAAAATAAACATTGTTTACAACCTCGTGGACAGAGCATTGTTACTTTCACATCATTCGTTTCACAATGACAATCTTAAAAAGGTAAAACAAATTTTAACAGACAATGATTATCCTATTAATTTTATTAATAAACATTTGAAAACTCGATGTAAAAAAATCGAATCTAAGATTAATAACACTCAGACAGATCACAATCCTTTATCTCAGTTATACAAACATAGTCCGAAAGTTTGTATCCCTTTTAATTATCCTGACTTTTTTAGATTGTCAAATATTTTTAAATCTTACAATATTCAATCCATACCTATTGTTAAAAAAAATTCAAAATCGATTGTAAAACTTGGCAAAGATCGTTCTGAAAAATGGGACGAAACGAATATTGTTTATAAATTTAATTGTAAAGATTGTTCAGTATGTTATGTTGGTGAAACTAAACGTGCACTTAAAGAACGTATTAACGAACACATAACTCTAAAAAAAGAAATCTTCAGTAGTGAGTTTACACCAACTTAAACAAAATCATAAGTTTGATTGGGAAAATGTTCTCATTCTTGATCGTGAATCTGATTTTAAAAAACGTCGTTTTTCAGAAATGTTATTCATTAAAAATAATAATTTTACCCTCAATAAAAAAAAATGATATTTCATATTTAAATAAAATTTATTTTCCTATAATCAGTAAATTAAACTCATGATTTCTGTTTGTCGCTCTGTCCATATTATTTTTTATATTTTAAGTTCATCGACTCTCACTATTATCCTTTCAATGTAATTTATTTATTAATTTTAATTTAGTCTTGACAAGATGCTTGTTACCATCTGACATGCCTTTTAAAACTGTTCGACAAGTTACTATGTAACGTTAAATTTGACGATTAGGTATTTTTTAATTTTTAATTTGTTTAACAAAAAATTGTATTTCTTAGTTTTCAATAGTGCTTTTTTTTAATTGTGTATTTTTTGTGTCTTTTATTAGCCTGATGAGGATGATAAACAGTGATCATCGAAACGTCGCTTAAAAATAAAAAAGCAAATGACATAAAAAATATTTGTGTTTTTTATGTGCTACCTTCCTGAAATCAAATTTCAACTCCTCTTTATAAAATTTGGAAGGAAATTTACTTCTTTTGAAATTACTTCTTTTGAAATTCTATGATTGGTGTTACCTATGTACCTCAGGTCAATAATCAAAAAGAAAGAAGAAGAAGATAAAAATAAATAATAATAAATAAATAAAAATAAATAAAAAAAAATTATAATGATTAAAGTTTAATCAACTTTATAAAAGTGGTTTCTCGTGTTTAAAAGAAGAGTAAACAATTTAGGGCTAGGAAACTGTTAAAACAAAAATATTTTCTGTTATCTTTCACTTTCGTTTAGAATAAATTAATTTGAGTATTGTGTAGTCTAACAATGAAACGGTAGACCACTTTTGATTGGAAGCGACTTTATCGAACAGTTTACATTGGGAGAAGTGAGACGTCGTTTACGCGGCAGAATCGTACCGGGTGTTGATTAACACTTCAAAGTGAAAACCGCATAATACGCACTAATGACAGTGGCGGGTGCTTTGGGAGAGCCAATGGAGCACTCGATAAATCGAGTTCTCACCAGGACTTCCGCGCATGTGATTGTACCAAATTGAAAGCATTCTTCCGAATGATTTTCATCATCAATCAGTCATTCCAATTCGCATTCATCTCAAATTAAATTCATCTTCATTAAACAAACTTTTCTTTAAAAATGTACTTTTTTTTTAATTTCACCAATTATTTAAATTGTATCTTTGATATTAATTTAAGTATATATAACTAACTGAACTCTGAATTATTGAATAAGTTCTATAGTTGAAAATAAATTCAGTTTAAACATCCTGACTTAACTGTCAGCCTGTTAAGCTACTTTCCTGAAAAGTGAATTAAAAAGATTTATTTTAGTATATTCTTTCTCTTTGTTACCAATTGTTAGCTCGATGGAAATACGCCTGGAAATAGATATAAATTTAGATTCCATATGCCGATGGTTAGATCGAGTGATAATTCAATTACCGTTTCATGTCATGATTATTTAATAAGGTCGATGAACCGTCTAGAATCTTCTGGATTTCTATTTGCATCGTTGCATCGGATTCAAAGCAGAATAATTTAAAGCGAATCCGTTGTCATTTATTGGACAACTGCAAATTATCTAAATTATTTAATTTTCGTTCTCTGCTTGATGTGATTTCTACTCTAATCTCCGGATAAAAAATATCAGAATTGAATATGAGTTTTATATAGGTCACTCGAGACTAGGTAAAAATTCTTTACATTTTTTTTTATTATAGCTACTGTTACAGAAAGAAGATTAAATTTTTTTGATGTGTTTTTGCTTCGTTTATTTAATTTCCTTTACATTGGTGGTGGGTAAAATTTATTTTATTTTCTAGTTTGTCTTTAATGACATTTGCTTTTATATGTGATGTTGTTAAATTATTATTGCCATAGAGGATCTGGTGTTGGTGGTTAGAATTGTTTAATAAATTATGATGGTAGTCATTTTTGTTGTTCTGCCGACGTTTCGATCTCTTGGATTTGAGATCATCATCAGGGCTATTTTATTTAAAAAACAAGTGTTAAAAAATTATAAAAAATTCTCTACGATGGACAAAAAAGGTCTCTAAATAAGAAATTATACCTTCACTGAAATTATATCAAAATATGAAAATCGAATTTCATTACCTAATCAGTTAATTTCAACTTGTGGAACAGAAAGAAGGAAAATATTTTCGAAGATTAAACAATTGAAAAAACATCAAGGGTGATAAGGGGAAGAAAAATAGAAGTTAGAGAGAATGCACTCACTGTCAAAACAGAGACTAAGTGTTTCGATATTTATCGGCAGCACTTTGGCCATTTGGAGGGTTCCTAGTTGGGAAGGCGGGCCAAGCAATTTTGGACTGGGGAGTACTTTCTGGCCGGTGGCCAAGGAAAACGGCAGCGGAAACGGTTTCGTGGGTTACGCCGGAGGATTCAATTTTACCCTTAATCGCTAAAAATATTGGGAACTGACTCGTGGAGATGCCTTATGTTTTTACCAATGACCAGGTACTAACCCCTTCTTAACCCATCGATTCTTTTCATATCCCCACCAAGTCTCGTTGGGAAAAAATAAAACTTCGCTTGCTCAGTGTTGGCCCACTGCCAAAAGACATCGATAGAAAAATTACGGGGGTGCCTCCTGAAAAATTACGTGACTACACTCCTTTTCTTTATTTCCTCCCCTGTGTCTCGCTTTTTGCAGACAGGACAAGAGAAACCATTGAAATTCTTATGGAAACCAACTACGACTCCGGTTTTTCAATTAGGATTCAATTCGCGTTTCGGGTCTTCGATTTCAGGGAATTATGGGAAAATAATTATCTTTTATAATGTTTTTGAAATTTAATAATGTTTCAGTTTGAAAATTTAAAAATAATTGTCATTGAAACATACTACAGATGTAGAAAATTTAAAGAAAGTTTTCACATCATTAAAAAAAGTAACTCTGTTAATAAAAAATCAGAAATAGCGTCTGTGAGTAATATTTATCATTCTCTCATCCATAACACAAATTAAACCTTTTCTTAGTAAATTTAGTCATCAGTGATTCAGTGATTTTTAAATTCTTGGAAGTTTGGCGCATTTAAGGTAGAATCGGTAACATGGAGACCGCTAATACCATGGGCAGATTTTATTTTATTATTAGAAATTGATTACCGATTTTTGATAATGCTTATCTTATAATTTATTTCTTTATGGTTTGATCTTGAAAATTTAGAAACATGTGATTTGATAGCTGATTGTTCTAGGCGATTCGGTTTAATTCGTTCGCATCCTTAAAATGTTGTTATTTTTTGTAAAAGTTTCCTATTATGAAAAATTTAAAAAAATTGTTCTTAAAATATTCGTTTGATTGATTGTGTGTGATGACAGATTTCTGCTCGGTAAGTTTTGAGGTTATGTGTATATTATAATATGTTTTGACACTTAACAATTATTTAATTAAAAATAAAAAAATAGTATTTTACAGTAATGAACTTCTGAAGAGGCCCATCGTTGAAGGGCGAAAGCTTGAGTAATGTAATTTCAATTTTTCGAAAATTTTTTTTTTCCTAAATATAGGTACGATACTGCTAGGACATGAGTTGCTTAAAAACACACCTATCGTTGAAATAATTTAATCATATCAAAAAAATGTTAGGAATTTAAAACAAAAATTATTGTGAAGATTTTGAAATGCTGCGTCTAATAATATTTAGATGAAAATTTTATTGAAAAACATAATCTAAGGATAGGATTGGATAGTCGCTTCCCTTAAAGTTTTAGAGATAAAATCTAATTTTAAATTAGAAAGAAATGTTCAGAATAACATTTTGATTAAACAAACTTGTTCAATCTAAGCAATAGTTAACTAAATAAACATCAAAAAGTTTAATTCCAATACCAAAGTCGAAACATCCCTAAATCTTGTGTTTATTATGCTAGCAACGTTACGAACTTTAGTTATGTGTAGAATCGTGAAACTTTTGGATAGAAAAACTGTACGTATGTATGAGAGTGAACAAAATAAGCAACTTTTATTACAGATAAATAAATATTGCTATTTTTCCAAACTATTTGAATACTTTAAATCCATCTCATTTCCCAAATTAATTTTTTTATTTAATCTGCCAAGTCACTTATTTTTCTTACTGCACGAAGGTCTTGTACATCATTTATTTTAAAATATTGGGGTGGAGTTGGAAATAGCACCCTTACTTGATTTTATCCTAATTATCGTGTTCCATTTTCATTTGCAAATTATAATAAGGAGAAAGCAATCAGCCACGTTTTTGTTGACAATATATGTAGAATTTGCAACTAAATTTGAAACAAGCACTTACGAAATGACAGATCAAAACGCCTGGAATCAATTTCCATTTGCCTTCTCATAATTAACGTCATGCGACGTCAAGTCCCATTGCCCAAAATCCTTGACTTTAGATCCTTTGGGAAATACAGAGCAGGATAAATTATTCGGCACTGCTGAAAACAAGCGGTGAATAGCAAAACAAAGGAAAATGGTTTTTCAATATGCTAAAGATAAGTAGAGAAATATAGAAAAGTGATAAAAAAAAAAATAAAATCAACCGTGTGATATTAATTATGTTTATAAAACGCTTAAATTACTTGGCTCTTCTAAAAAAAAGATTTGTAGCAACTAGGATACAAAAAGTGTAATGTGGATTTTTCTTACTCAAATTAATTTTCAAAAACTTGTAACAAATTTCTTTTTATTACATTTATATTTTTTAATTTTTTGTTATTTTAAATCAATTTATAAAATTAAATTTGCAATATCAAAACTCTCTTCGAAAATTAAATTAAAATTCACAAATTTAAATAATATGAGATCATTAAATTATACTAGAAAGTTTCATGGATTTCTTAAATTGAATTCTAAATCTATCATCAATAATATGAAAACAAATGAATACAACAAATGAACAGTTTATAAAAAAGAATCACTAAACAATTTTGCTCACACGACCGGACAAAATTATGGGATCACTTACAAAAGTAGGATTAAAAACATGACCGTCCTAAAATGTTGATAACCCTGTTAGATATTAGCAAATTGAAATTTTTCATAGACCATTAGAAAGCTAATAAAATTTTCCGTTATATGGTCCTGTTTTAAAGCTTTTTTGATTAATAGAAACGGAGATTTAATGTGATAAAGACAGGTAAATTTTTCGCCTTTTGGGAATTTTCATTGTTCAAGTTTGGTGAGCTGCATTTTCCAGAAAAAATTTTGGAAAATTTTGAAATTAAGCTTAATTAAACCTTGAACTATTAGCTTTAAAATAAGCCGAAGAAAGTTAAAATATCTTGACTGGTTTAAAAGTTATAAGTAAATGTATGATACGAAAAAACGCAACGATTCTAGTGCTCGCTTTACCTTTGGGACGGAGCTGGAGAGGGGAGGAAACAAAGGAATTGTTGCGTTCCGTTATTTATACACATTTGCTTATAACTTTTGAACCAGTCAAGGTATTTTAATTTTCTTTGACTTATTTTGAAGCTAATAGTTCAAAATTTGAATTAGCTTAATTTCAAATTTTTCTAATTATTTTTCTAGAAAATGCAGCTCATCAAACTTAAACAATGGAAATTCTCAAAAGGCAAAAAATTCACTTGTGTTTATCACATTTAATCTCCGTTTTTATTAATCGAAAAATTTTTAAAATAGGATCATTTAACGGCAAATTTTATAAGCTTTCCAATGGTCTATGACAAATTTCAATTCGCTAATATCTGACAAAGTTATGAACATTTTAAGACGGTCATGTTTTACATGCTACGTAGTTTTGGTTACATTTATAGTTACTTTCTAGTGTTAATAATAAAGTTTTTATAAAAACTATTTGAAAATTTAGTGTCAGTTTTTATGTTAATAGAACAATTATTTTAAATAATATAATACATTTCTAGAAAATCTCTTTTATAAAAATTAGTTTTCATAATTTAAAATTTTAATATTATCAAAATTAAATTTGTGATCTAGATCATGAGAGCGTTGCACAAGCACTGTTTTACGTATGTCTTTACTTCAATCCCTTTTATGATCATATACTTTTTTTTTAGTTTCCTTATTGTATGACCTGTGTACACTGCTTCACAATTTTTACATGAAATCTCATATATGTAAGATTAGATTCATCTGAAAATGGTGTAGCTTAAGATTTTGTGGACATTTTAAAGATAATTAAATTGTCTTCGATGAGTCATTTACTATTTTTTAAAAAAAATTTAATTATTTTTTGGAATTTTAAAGTCGGAGCTTCGGAGTATGAAATAGGCTCAATAGGCAAATAAGCTTCTTGAAATCAGTTAATTCTTGATCAGTTAGTCAGTTTAGTGAATGTGTAAACAAAATTGTGATGCGACTTTTACCACATCACAGGTGTTTCTGTTAAAAAAATATTTATAGCAGCAATTAAAAATGATTTTCCTCTGAAACCAGTTTCTTTTTTGCATTAAATACGAAACTGAAAATTCTTTAGAAAAAGCGAATATCAGAATTTGTGGAAGGACAAGCAGACGGGTTGAACCCGCGGGAATAACGGAACATGTTATCCTGAACCGCAGTGTCCAGGACCTGTAGGGCAAGTCCTATTGGAAGCAGCGTTAGTCGGGTTCCCAGGACTAATGTTCCCTGGGGCAGAATCCAGCACAGTCGTGGTGCCTGCGACCCTGTCGTGTCATAATAAAGCCCTGATCTCTGGCTTGATAATGCTATATAGGCACGGAGAAGGGTGGCAGTAAAGCGCTTTACATTCGCAGTAAAAGAAACGTTAATCACTTGCCCATCTGGGGAGGAATTCTCATAGATGCCCGTAGGCGGTACCTTTATTACCCCATTTTATATTATAATCAAACCACCGGCAGTAAACTCAGAATTAACGTTTCAAACCTGCTACCGCAGCGTCGACTCTCTGATTCATCGTACAGAACTCAAATAACATTTATATATCGTCCAACTTTTAATGTTCAGCAATTAGACACGTAAATTTTTAGATTTCAATCTCATTTTTCATTAGACAGTTTGCCTGTAATTGAATTTTATTTCCCGTTTTATTATTTGGGGTCATGTATTTATTTCAAGAATAATGGGAACCAAATGGGGTTAGATAATGTAAATTTATTTTAAACCTACGTACGATCTTGGTTACCTATTTGGCTCATTTTTTCCTTTTTGATTGTATTGAAATTAAATCAAAAATAAAAGTTGCGTTCTTATATTTTTCTATAAACCGATAGGACTACGAAGGTCACCGTTTACATTATACCTGAAAGCCTAATTACTTTATTGTCTAAATGCACCAAGATAAGGTCTCAGGTGGAACGACCTTTTATTGTATTGTGATTCATCTACGAGTGTTTCAGTTCAGTTTTGTGTTGACCACGTTGGAATAAACTTGTTTCTAAATATTGAGTGTTCTTTTCTTGTGTACCCATCCTATAAGTTACAATAGATTGTTTTAATTTTTTTTTGTAATTACTTTTATTCAGCAAAGAACTCGGAGAGCTCCTATTTCTGTGTAAGTCAAATGTAAAAATTCCCCATAGATGATCTTGATCAAATATCGATCTGAACAACTAAATATTATAGAATCATGAAAAAACATTGTGAAGACCCGAGTAGATTTCTCAAAGACCAATTAAACATTTTATATTAAAAGAGACTAAATAAAACTCTCAAAATTTGTATATGCGGCGATGTCAATACTCCGTTTCTTTCATGGTGATCGAAGGATGTCAATACTCAATCTTGTTTATTTATTTCTGGATCAATGCGTGATCAGATAGAAAGAGCTTTTATAATGTCCGAAACAATTGTTTTCTTTAAATCTAGCTCAAATTAATAACTGTTAAAACCACTGGGGGGAATTTTTGGATTTAGTTTTTTAAATCGATTTCAATTATAATCTATCTGTTGCGAGCGATATACTTATAACTGCTGATCCATATTATCCTCCTTTGTTGCTCAATATTATTTTACATTCTACTATCAAATCACCTAATTATTTGCCAACACCTCCCCGCTTTGATTATGATTTTAAAAATGTAAATTTTATAGAAATTGACAACTTCTTGAATAATGTTGACTGGAGGTCTATTTCAGTGTCGTCTTATGTAGATAATGACGCTGCAAATTTTTTTATGGTTATTTGTATCGAGCAATTGATTTATTTGTGCCTCTCAAAGCTGTTCGAGACATTAATTATAACTTCAATATTATTATTGTTACCTTGGCATCGATTGGTTATTGTTTGTTAGATCATGCTATATAAATTTTTACTGTACATTTTTATTATTAGTACTTATGGTACAAAAGGGCTTTTATTTGTTATTTTATTTTGCCCGTTTATGTATTAAATAAAAAAAAAAATTATATTCTTTATTTAAATGGAGATTTTATTAAAATGTTGATCCTATTAGAAACGTATTAGAAAATCATAAAACTAGTAATGTGTAACAAATAAATTTAAAATATAACTAATGTTCGAATGAATGACTCGGACACCAATCCCGGTCGGCCGACCAATTAATTCTGGTTCCTTTGAGTTCCTTCGTCAAGGAATATAAATGGTCTGACGTAATACTCCTTTCTTGCATTCCTTCAGGACCGAGCCCTTTGTCACATAACAACAGTATTTATTATAACTTTGAATAAGTAAATGTAGTTGTACTCCTTTCATCATAAAACATTTTATAATGGGTCACTGTTTGAAAATTTCTAGTTTAATCTGTATTTTCTAACTGTATAATCCTACAATACTCAAATTGTATTCAAAGATATGCTAAAGTTGAGTTGAAAAGCTGCACAACGTCAAACATTTTAATATTTTCCTTCAAATTTCCCTAATGTGACATTACAGCTGGTTTACTCCTTTAGGAAAACATATTCACATATAATAGGTACACAGGTTCTTTTATCAAAGTTATGTACAACTCTTTAGAAAATTCAAAAAGCGGAAAAAGAAAGCAGAATATGGTACAATCCTTCTTGCAAAGTATACTGAATTTGTAGATAAGAGTGACTCGAAGAAGCAAGAAGTAATGCACATCAGATGAATGGGTTATGGCCTCTGGCTCTTGGGGCAAGGGGTAAGTCGTTAGAAGATAGTGAGGGCACACGGTGTGGCCGTTTATCAATGATATAGAGAAGCCTGCTCGATACGAGGTGCTGCTACAAGTTGAGAAGGTGGCATCGCATTGGACAGAAAAAGGGGTGAATGTATAGTGCCATGGTTGGCATTATGCCAGGAGGCACGCGACTTCGCCTTTCGCGTAAATATGAACTGCTTTATGCACCATACCCAGTCGATATTGACCTTCTACAATGACTCTTTTCGTACGATGAAGATATATACACGTGTACATTGCCCCAGGAGACTATAAAGATGATCGAGTGCAGATGTTTAGTGAAAAGATTTCTGCCAAGTCTGACCTTTTGAGTGCATTTATGTTTACATTGATAGTACAAGTACAGCGACGCCATTTGTTATTGTTAAATTTTTGTTTTGATCTTGATTTATTTTTAATCTCTGTTAGATTAAATTTTTAATAAGTGAAGATGTAAATCGTCAACATTTATTTTATTATTCCCTAGAAAACATTAGTTTCTTTAAATTTGGAGTAATTTATTGAGAGTGCCCGTGGTTGAATTATTAGATACGAGCCTGGGAGCCGAGTATTGATTTTTGCTTGTCGATCTGTATCTCTTGTCGTTCTGTAGATCAGCGGTCTCATTATTGTCGTTCTTCATTGAATTAGAAAATTGCGTTTTGCGCAGGTCAAGTTCATGAATAGTAACGAAGGTCAGCGGGAGGATCCGAATTTTTCTTTTAGGTGCAACCGAGAGGGAGTGTGGTTTCCCAGCAGCTGAGAAAGTGAGATACAGCAAAGGAGAAAAAGACGTGGAAAGGGAAGGATCGCGGAAAAGAGGAACTACCGGTCGATTAGAATTTGCCATGTGCTTGAATATTCATTCACGTGTGATCCCTGAATCGATTGCAACCACTGTCCGGAACACTAAATTTTGGATTGAGACCGTCTTCAGTGTTAGATAAATTTAAACTGTATAGATGTGAGTTATGTTGATTTGTTAAATATTTATATTGGAATTGAATTCAATAAAAAGTGTTGGTTATTAAAGTTATTTATAGAAAAATTGATTACGAAAGTGTCCCAAAAGTCTCAGGGTTACAAGGTTTGCGATTCGTTTCAATTTTCTACATTTGGTGAGTTTATATATTGGTTCTATTGGTTTGTCTGTCTCAACATTGGCATCGCGACGTAATAGTTACAGCAGGATCTCTTTTGGTTTTTAGTCAGCACGGAGATAAGTTGGTTTTTGGTAGTTTATTAATATTTTTAAATATCGAGACGATGCAAAATCATTTTGGTTACATAATCAACCCTCTATATATTAAATTTAAAACTTGAAAATTTGAAAATCTCTATAAGACTGAAAGGAAAGGATCAATAATTAAATTAGAATTTTGGTTGTGCATTTTTAAAACAAGGTCACTCAGATTTTATATGAGGTTATAAAGTCTCATGAAAACAGACGCTGAGTATTAATGATCCACTAGTAGAAATTTAAATTTTTATTATAAATATTTTCACCCTATTAACTTGCAGGAGTTTTGTTAGCTCATATTTTGGTCTGTCAGTTAAGTTTAAAAAAGTTTCACTAAATTTTATGATAAAAACATTTTTAAGAGTAATAGATGACACAAAAAGGTAGAAGCAAAGTACTCATGTTGTTTTAAGTGAGTTTTTTTGTATGAATAAGGACGTAAGAAATGTTCGAAAACATTATGCAAACGCTATCTGGTACACGATGAAAAGAAGTAATTCACTCAGACTTGACGGAGTAAAAATTCGAGGATATGGTAGCCAAGTCGCGACTGTGCCTGCGATACGAATCGAAGATTCGAGTTCGAGTAAAGGGGAAATTTACGAGCTACCCTTCGGCAGGGTGACTTCGTGCAGTGGAGTCGCGACGACGCCGACGTCTCGAGGCTTCTCTGCGTAAGGGCGATGCTGCCGAGTGTTTATTTCTTTTCTTTTCGGGGCTTTTTTCCTCTTTTTCTTACTTTGTCCCGGTCTACTCCTTTCCATTGTTAGCATGGAAAAATAAATAGCTTAGTAGTACATATTCAAGGGATGCACTTTCTGCAATTAACAAGAATAAAAACAAAATAACAGTATGAATAAAAAATGCGAAATTGGTAACAAATAAGAAGCAAAGAAAGAGTGACAAACTAGAAATTGTTGTTGGGTACTTTTTTCTTCGTAAAGACTTAAATTTTTTTTTTTTAAAACAAAATGAGGAAGAAATAATTATTATACTTGACTGGAAGTAGAGAAATTTAATTTTTCAGTTGTGTTTCAACGGTGTCTTGATTTGTATTTTGCAAGCATATGGTTGCACTTACACACATCAGTTGCTGCTCAACATTGCGTGTCAAGAATATTTTGCGTGTCGTGGAAATTTCCTATCTTTGAGATTGATTGTTTTTGTAACAATTTCCATTGATTCTGACGATTTCTGATGCTTATAAATATAATTTTTTAAAATTCAATACAAATATAAAATTGGTTATCAGTTCACTTTTCTTTTCACCAACCAATAGTCAGTTTTACAATTTAGTTAAATAATACATATTTTGTAATAAAAAAATTAGTCTTTTGATATAAATTTAAAAGTGATATTTGTTTTATAATACGGATCCAAGTGATTAATTTGAAACTTGTAAAATAATGAAGGAAGACAAATGATCCACGAGTTTTTCCATTTTCTGTAGTCGAATTTACCGTCCAGTGAATCATAGCAGTGCATCTTCCAAGATAAGAAAAGAAGTCACGACTTTATCTTTGTCGCAATTAAAATTAACGAAGTCACTAGTAGAACAAATTCACCTACTTATTTTTCTCGTTAACGCGAAAAAAACTGGATGAAACTTTCTTCAACCAGAAAACTATCTTTGAATTAGACAACAATTTCTAATTTAGTGTAGCTTTAACTCAATTTGGAAATTTTTGTTACTTATATTCAACAGAATATTAGAAATAGAATTAAAAGAAAAATAAACTATTTTTTAGTTTTAGTTATCTCTCCATCTCAGCGGATCTAAATCCTAAAGTCAGAGCTAGTTTGGTAAAAATTAAAATTAAATAATTCTAGTTTAATTATTGATCCTTTATAGTTAAAAATTCAACTAGTCATGAAGCATTACTAAAACGGAGTTTAAATAATAATAAAAAAAATGCTTTGCAATGAGAACATATTACAAATAACAAAATTTGAAAACAATGTAAAGTTTTAATTCTGGGAAGTTACAAGAACAAAGAAGAGTTTAAAGTAAAAGATAAACATTTAATACAGAACTGAAATTGGTGTTTGAGACAAAGGGTGAAAAGTTGGGTCCGAGGAGAGAAAGCTGGAAAGAGAGAGTTGAGACGGGACGAGGGTATAACCACAGCTAGAAAGCTAACATCGCTAATCCGAAAGTCCGGCTTAAGCACACACCTGTCAACCCCCCTGACGAAAGCTTTAAACTTACCCCCTTCGCATTCTCTTTCGTGCGTTCTAAGGGACAGAACGAAACAATGGAATGCTTACATCAAAACCCGCTTGCCACGCTTCCTCCTGCAGACGTATTTCATGTCTCAATTATTTCATATAAAAGCTCAACCCCATCCGACCGTCTCACTGCCCGAATGGATTTACGAGCATTATTCGCATTCACTAAGATTTCCTGAAATTCGCATGCGTTCGCAAATCCGTTACTTGCGACATAAAAACATCCTGGATGAAAGTGTTTATATTTTTGGAATTTTTTTTCAATGGAAAAACTAAGCAGAATAATAAAAATAATAGACTAAATAAACTAATCAATCTACACAATTTATTTAACTGAATCAAAATTAATAAGCCACGACTAATAAAATTATTTCCGGAGAGTGGAGGATAAGGAGTAGGAACAAAATTACGATTTTTAAATGCCAATACAAATTAACATGTTTATTTTAAAAAAATTCATAAAGTTTAAGTAGCTGGCAACATGGCACGGCCACATTACAAATTATTTACATTACGTGTACTGAACACTGACTCTAAATTTAATGTTTATTTGTCGGAGATCCGACTCCACAAACACAACAGGGTAATATTATTACGGGAGCCATGTCCAGTAATTTTTAGTTACATTTTTATAAGGTTTTAACACTCTTAAGAAAAAACACGACCAAAAGGTCGAACACACCGGTTCAGAATGACAAGAGCGAGAAAGGTTCGTAAAGAGTTCACAAGGCGGACATAAGTGCGCCACTGTGACAACAGATATAACTATCGAGCGGCGATCGACCGTATAACATAGATCAATTGGAATGGTAGCACAGACGCCCAACGCTGAATCAGGTTGTCCGACACCCGTGTTTTGAAAGGTTGTAAACATAGAGAAAAGAGTTATAAAAATAATTAATGTTTGTCTTTGAAACGACGAATTAGTCCAATCCGACAAGTTGTCAGGTAAACCAGAAGTTTTAATAATGATGCTCAAATAATTAAATTGAATAAATACAATGTTAAATTTAATACATCCAAGTAGAAACAAATACTAATTAACAAAATCTTAAATTCAACTGAATAGAATTAAATGTAATTTAAAATAACTTTGAATTTAAATATTTAATAGAATTCAAGAATATAATCTCAGAATAATAAAGGCACAAATCGCCAAATTTACATTTGGCTGTACAGCATAGATAAAAATAATATTAATAATTGCGATCGGTGTGATTTCTTGTTTTAAATTTCAAATGCATTTCTAGCTTCTGATAAAATTGTTGAGAAGGAGCGCCTAATAATCTGAAATTTTAATATGAGAATTTAATCTGTAAATCATTTTTTTCTGTGATTTTAAAAACTCTTTCCTGGATTCAATTGAATATAACCCACAGGAAAAAGTTTTATTATAAATAATTTTTATTGGAATCTGTTTGAATATAATTAGCAAAGAGAAGTTTTCGTTGAATAATTAAGCTATGTGCCAGCCAAAGTGAACTGTAGAAAATCGCCTTGGCTTGAGAAAATCGTTTTAATATTAATAAAGCTTCGTCTGGCAGCAAGGCGTCAAGAAAATTACAGTGAAAAGTTTGTATTTCCAACTTTCCAGGTGTGAATAACTCCAGAGCTGCTTTTTATTTATTAAAGAAATTAATTGCGAATCTCTAATATGATTATTTCAAAGAAAGAAACTGATTACCATGGTACAAAAAAAGAACTAATGGTTCAATTTGATTATGGAAAAATGGTGGAAAAAATACAAAATGGTGGCACTAATATGGTGGTGCAAGTACTTATGAAGATAAACAAATTCTTTCAATAGCTAGTTAAGAGTTAAAAAAATTTACTACTAAAATAAATTTAAAAAAATATTAAAATTCTAAGTGTTTAAAATAAATTCCAAATAAATTAAACTAAGGAAAAATTGAAGAACTACTTAATGAACATAAAACTTTAAATTATTATCAGCGTTCGTAAAATGAGTAATAAATAATAATTTTCAAAAATTTGTTTAAACAATTCCATTTGAAACTGGATTTTTATACAATATGTTGAAACAATTTTATCTAAACCTTAATTTTAAAACAGTCTTTTAAAACTAATTTTTCAAAAACTTATTTAAAGCCAATTGAATAAATAATGCAGTCAAACAATCAAACACAATTTTCAAGCAATTTATTAAAACTTTATTAAGAAAAACCAAATTCATAAGCATTTTTTTAAGCAGTCTTGTCAAAAAGTAAAAATTTTAAGCTATATGCTTAAATAATTTTGTCAAGATCTGAATATCTAAGTAATTTGTTTAAACAATTTTATCATAAACTAAATTATTAAAAAAATGACATAGAAAAGTTTGTAGAAAACTAAATTTAATAAGCAATTTTTTTAAACAATTTCAACAAACATCGGACCTTATACTTAAAGCAATTTTTTAAAACAAATTTGTTGGAAACTAATATTAAAGGCATTTGTTAAGGCACCTTTATGAAAAACTAATTTCTGAAAAATAAATTATAGTTTTATCAAAAAATTAATTTTTAACCGATTTGTTTAAATAACTTTAACAAAAACTTAATTTTTAGAAATTCGTTTGAACAATTTTGTTAAAAACTAAAATGTTAAGCAAATTGTTAAAATATGTTCAGAAATTAATGTGTTAAGCAATTTAATCAAAGAATTCGCCATTATTTATATTTTAAGCAATTTGTTTTTAAATTTTTTTTGTAAACTTACGTTAAACAATATGTTTCAACAATTTTACTAAAAAATTGTTAAAAAATTAATTTAATCAATTTGTTTAAGAAATTTTGTTAGTAGCTACACTTTTAATTCATTAAACAAATATTTTTTATTAAAATATAAATTTTTTGGCAATTTGTTTAGACAATATTGTCAAATTGTTCAAAAAGCAATTTGTTTAAACGATTTTATGAATAATTGATTTTCAAAGTAATTAGTTTAAATATTTTTACCTGAATCTGCTTTTTTTCAAACAATTCTTTTAAACAATTCTATCAGAAACTGAATTTTAATCAATTTGCTAAAGTTTTAGTCAAAAACTTTTTTTTTAAACAATTTTTGTCAAAACTTGTCAATTAAACAGTTGGGTTAAACAATTGTGTCATAACTAATTTGTCAATCAATTTGTTTAGAGCTTTTTATTTAAAACCTGATTGTTTAAAACAATTTGTTTAAAGCTTTTTATCTAAAACATGATTTTTTAAAACAATTAGGTTAAACAATTCTGCTAGAAATTGAATCTTAAACAATTTGTTGAAATAATCTAGTTAAAAACTTAATTTTCAGCAATTTGTTTTAACAATCTTATCAAAACTTGTCCATTATAAAATACTAATATACTTAAATATTTTGAGGGCGCAGTTTGTCGGAGACTGAACTTTAAACAATTTGTTTAAACAATAGTGTCAATAACTAATCATTAATTGATTTGTTTAGAGCATTTCGTCTGAAATTGATGTTTTACAACAATTTGTTTAAACAATTCTTACAGAAATTGAATTTTAAACAATTTTTAGAACATTTTTGTCGAAAACTAAATTCTTAAACAATTTTGTTAATAACTATAGTGTCAAGCAATTTTTTCAAATAGTTCTACTATAAACAAGCCTAAACAATTATTATTTGACAAAAGAATTATTTTTGGAGATTTTTAAAGCTTTTCTCTAGTTATAGAAGGGTTTTTCTATTTTAAAGTGAGAAACTGGGATTTGACGTTCTGTCGAGAAAAGCTCAAACATCACACTAGACTAGAGCATTAATGTCGCTTTTGGCCTCGTCCGACTGCAAAGCTACTCTTCAGGATTACCGCAAGGGTAACACTGGATTCGGCGTTGGTGGAAAGGACGACGCTTGCCATAAAATAACAAAGCCGGTTTCGGCTCCCTTTATAACGAAACGGCACAATGGGAAGCGCAGCTAGCACTACGTCTGGGCTTTTCAAATTAAACATGTAGTTTAACGGCGTCGTATTTGCCATTGCTGCACGTTCACTGCCGTCGTTGCATGTTCCTTTAGACGGAAATGCTTGCCATGAGCGAAGAAAATTTTCCTCTTAACGAACTTCCGTCACTCTTACTGCACATTTTCAACAAAACATTTTCACTAATTGACAGTATTCAAGGGCTTTCCACTTGATTAGGACACAAATTTATAAGATAAATGAAAAACAGAGGAGATACTTTTTTTTAGTGTAAAAAATAATTTTCAGAATTGGAGAAAAGAAAATATTAAAAATGCAATTTGGTATGAAGTTATGGGTTTAAAAAAAAAGTTATTTAGAAAAAAGTGTACTTGAGAATCCATTGAAAATTTTACGGTTTTGGATGAAATTTTTGTAATGTTCTTTTTCCCAGGAATTTCCCAGAGAATATCCAAATCGCAAATGCGCTACTGTTGGCCGTGAACGACGGACGGACAGACGGACGTTAAAGTCTTTTTATAAGGGTTTCGGTCCTGGGTCAAGAAACCCTAAAAATGAATCACACGGAAAAAAATCTTCATCTGGAATAGCAATAAGTTTCTCTGGAACAGCGATATGTTTCACTAAAATAGCAGAAACTTCCGCTATTCTAGTGAAACATATATTGCTGTTTCAATGAAACTTATTGCTGTTCCAGTTGAAGATTTTTTTCCATGCATAAGATAATATTTTCTTTTTGTTTAATTTTAAATTTAAAATTAGAAGTTTATAAAAACATTTAGAAATTGAAAGTAATTGCAAGAAACTGAAAAACCTACAAAAAATGTCATGAAAAGCTTTTGGACAATTTTAAAAAAAGTAAGTAAGTTTGTGAATAACCCGGAAGTTTTTAAATTACTTTGGAAGATTTTAGAAAGTTATAAGAAGTTTAAAAGTGTTTGAAAATTTTTTAAAAGATTCTGAAAGATGCTAAAAGATCCTAAAAGGTCTTAAAAATTTCCGGATCATCTTGGAAGGTTCGGTAAGTTACTAGGAAGTTTTAGAAGAAATCGCAAAATTTTTGAAAAGTTACGATGATTTTGGAGCTAAATTCTAAGTTGAAAAATTTAGAAATTGTTAGAGAATTTCAAAAAATTTTTTTTAAAGATTTTGAAAAAATTTTGAATATTGGTAAAAAAGTCCTAAAATAGTTTAAACTATTTTGAAAAAACTAAAGGTTTTTTAAAATTCTAGAAGAAGATTCTCAATGATTTTAAATGATCTGAAATTTTTTTAAATAGTTTTTATGGTTTTGAAAGATGTCTGAATGCTCTAGAAGAAAATGGAAGATTCTGGAAGAGTTTCAATAATTTTATAAGTTTTTAGAAGGATTAAAAAATTTTGCAAAGATTTTCCAAGATATTAGAAGATTTAAAGAAAAATTTGCAGGTTTTTGGAAAATTTTTGAAGATTCAGGAAAAGTTTGGATTATTTAGAAGGAAGTAACAGGAATTTAGAAATTTGTTTTAAAAGTTTTCCATGATTTTTGAAAATGAAGAACTTTTTACTAGATTTTGAAAAATTCGAGACGATGCTAAACGGTATTAGAAATATTTTGGAAGGTCCTGAACAAATTTAAAATGTGATATAAGATTCAAAGGACTTTATTATATTATGGAAGATTTTAAAATGATCTAAGAGATTTTTAACGATTCTGGAATATGCCAGAAGGTTTTAGAAGATTTTAGATGATTTTGGAATGTTCTATTCTTTTTTTTGACTATTTGGGAAGAATTTTAAATATTTTGAAGGTTTTTAAAAATTTTGAAAGATTCTTGAAGAATCAAAAAAATTTGAATGATTTTGGAAGATGCTAGAAAGTTTTAGAAGTTTCTTAAAGATTCTTGATCTTTTTGAACATTTTGAAAGTTGATATAAAATTTAAAAAGATTCTAAAAGATTTTGTAAAACTGTCAAATATCATAGCAGAATTTCAAGATATTGTCAAATTCCCAAAGGTTTTACAAGATTTAAAAAAAATTTGAAATATGGTCATTGACATAATTAGAGAATAAAAATTATTTAACTTTTCGAATTAAACAGAACAGAAGTTGACTTTTAAAAATTACAAATAGGCAAAAATTTTGCTAATATTGTCAAATTTAACGAATATATATCTTTTTATATAATGCGGTTAGTCAATGTGTGTACTCGCAGGAATTAGCGTTGGTCATTTATTTGCTCTCTATTTAATAAGCAATCTAAATTCTGTCTATCCTTACCATTTGTGTATTGCTCGCAAAATATACGCACCCCTTTGCCTTGAGCTTTTACCCTCTTCGCGGACATTTGCAAAGTAAAATCCCGAAATCGATCCCTGGAGTCGTTTTAATTTATCCTCGCGAAAGTCCCGGTTTTTCGGTTAATCGCATTCGATAATTCGCCACTGGGATATAAATTGCGAATTAAATTACAAATTGGATTCTCAATAAAATGCAGATGAAACAGTAGCCCCTCCGTTGGTTTCTTATACTTTTAACTTCTACATTCTTTTCAAATTATCAAAGCAAGAATATCGTAAACTCAATGAGAAACGAGTAAGTTTTGTTCTATTTTCAAAATTAAACGTTTAAACTGGAGCCAAAGATCATTAGGACTTAGTAGAAACTTACTATTACGTTGGATTAATTTCTACTGACATCAAAAGTGTTTTATCGACTTGGAAAGCAACTAATATTTAAATTTAATCTACTAATTTTTCATATTATATGCACATATTTTATTAATTTAAAATATATTCTGTTCAAATTAATCAAATTATATTGAAATGCATTCTAGATCTAATGTCATTATTTTAATTTTATTAATATGCATCATATTCTATTGATTTAATGCAAATTTTATTAAAATTAATCAATTACCTTTGCATTTATTACACATATTCACTTAAAACACTCTCTATTAACTGGAAAAAATCCAGTTGACATGAATTACTAAAATAAAACTTGTCATTTCTGTACGTTGATTTGAGTCAATTTCTATTCTCTTGAAAAATTCTATTGACTTAAATCACTTTTTGGGGTTTCGTAGCCCAGGGCCGAAACCCTTATAGAAAGCTTTTGGCTTCCGTGCATCCGTCCGTGCATCCGTCCGTGCATCCGTCCGTGCATCCGTCCGTGCATCCGTCCGTCCATCCGTCCTTGCATCCGTCCGTCCATCCGTCCGTCCATCCGTCCTTGCATCCGTCCGTCCATCCGTCCTTGCATCCGTCCGTCCATCCGTCCGTCCATCCGTCCGTCCATCCGTCCGTCCATCCGTCCATCCGTCCGTCCATCCGTCCGTCCATCCGTCCGTCCATCCGTCCGTCCATCCGTCCGTCCATCCGTCCGTCCATCCGTCCGTCCATCCGTCCGTCCATCCGTCCGTCCATCCGTCCGTCCATCCGTCCGTCCATCCGTCCGTCCATCCGTCCGTCCATCCGTCCGTCCCTGGGAATTAGGGGGAAATACCTGGGTTCCTGAGCAACACCTGGAAATCACTTAGAATTCCTGGAAATTTCTTGAAAATTTGTCAAAAATCCTTCGGCATTCCTAGGAATTCATGGAAAACTCTTAAGTATTGCTGAGCATGCCTAGGAACTATTGGGAAACCTTTTGTCATTTTTAAGAATTTCTTGAGGATTCCAGGAGACCCTTGGGAACTTCGTGATCATTCCTAGGAATCCCTGGAAAATTAGTGGGATACCCCTGGGAATTCCTCAGAAATTCATGGGAACACTTGGCAATTCCATAGAATTTTCGAAGAAACTTCTGGGTATTCCTAAGAAATCTCTAAGCATTCCTGGAAATTTCTAGGAACCCCTTAGAAATACCTGGGAACTCTTGGGAATTTTCTGGGAAATCCCAGAACATGCCTGGGAATTTCTACGAAACTTTTTGGAATCCCTTAGAATTACTAGGAACTCTTGTCAAATTACTAGAAAATCATTGGACATTTCATGAGAAAAACCTGTAAAATCCCTGGTCAATCCCAGGGATTTCTGGGAAATTCGAAAAAAACCCTTCTGCATTCCTGCGAATTCCAGGGAAACTCCTAAAAATTCCTGAACATTCTTAGGAACTCTTGGGAAATCCCTAGTCATCCCTAGGAATTTCTTGGAAATTCCAAGGGACCCTTGGGATATCCCTAGGAATGTCTGGCAAACTCATAGAAATTCCTTGTAAGTTCCTGGAAACACTTGGGAAATTCCTGGAAAATCTCTGGGAATTTCTAGGATTTTCTGGGTAATTTTTGGGAATTCCTTGGAAATTCCTGAAAATACTTGGAAAATGCCTGGAAAATTCTAGAGGAACCTTAGGAAATTCATAAGCATTTCTGGGAGATTTGTGGGAAATCTCTGCACGGAAAAAAATGAATTAGCTACCGCAGCTAAAAAATTTATCTGATACTTATTTAGTGACCACAGCTAAATATTAGCTAAGATAGCTAAAACGTTTGCTATGACAGCTAAAAGTTAGCTGTGGTTCCTAATATTTGTAGATATCATAGCTAAAAAGGTTTAGCTGTCCCTATGACAAATAACTATTTTTAGCTGTGGGATCCACTTCTGTTAGCTTACACAGCTAACTTTTAGCTGTCTTAGCTAATATTTAGCTGTGGTGACTAAAAAATTGATTGCTAAATTTGGTTAGCAGCAGCGGCTAACTTTTTTTTTCCGTGTGGGAATTCCTAAGAAACTCCTAGTAATTCCTTGGAATTCCCAGGGGATCCTCGAAAACTTCCTGATCGTTCCCAGGAATTCCTTGAAATTTCATCGTAATAATTAAAAAAATCGCCAGGGGTTGCACGGAAACCCACTAGCTATCATTTGGAAATTCCTGAGAATTCTTAAAAAATTCCAAAGAGCTTTTGGGAATTTCTAGGAAATCTCTGGACAAGTCTCGGACTACCTACAAAACTTTTCGGAATGCCTTAGAAATTCCTGAAACTCTTGTCAAATTACTAGGAAACCCCTTTGGTCAGTTCCTGGAAAAAACCCGTAAAATACCTCGCTCTTCCTAGGAATTTCTAAGAAATTTGTGAATAATCCCTCGATATTCCTGGAAATCAGTAAAAAACTATGAAATACCTCTAAGAATTCCGAGGAATTCTTTGAAAATTTCTAGTCATTCCTAGAAAATTACAGGGGACCTGGGAAATTCCTAAGCAATCCTAGGAATCCTTGGGAAATTAGTGGGATACCTCTCGGAATTCCTTGAAATTTTCTGGGAATACTTCGAAAATCCCTAGATATTTCTGGGAAACTCCTAGGTGTCCCTAAGAAATCCCTAGACATTCCTTGGAATTTCTTGGAAATTCCTGGGAACACTTGGGAAATGCCTGGAAAATTCTAGGGGACTCTTGGGAAATTCCTGAGCATTTCTGGGATATTCGTGGGAAATCCCTGGGCATTCCTAAGCAAATCCTAGGAATCTCTTGGAAATTACCTAGTAAATTCTGGGTAATTCCTACGAATTTGTGGGTAATTCCTGGGAAGTCGATAGACATTCCTGAATATTTCTAGGAATTCCTGAAAAACTCCTGAGAATCCCTGAGCATTCCTAGGATTTCTTGGAAAATTTCTGCGAATTCCGTGATAATTCCTGGGAATCCCTTGGATATTCCTGGGAATTCTTGGGGAATTCCTGTGAATTCCTGGAAAATTTTTAAGAATTTCCAAATTTTTTTCATAGGAATGAGGGCATATATATATTATCTCGAAAAACATTTGTTATTAATTATTTTTATGTGTAAGAAAAACCTTACATAAAAGTTTTTTGGACGTTCCAATTAGGTCTACTTCCTCAATGTGCTGTTCTGGCTCTAATTGTACTTATTTATATTTTCTGCCTACTTATCGATTGAATTTATTCAATTCCTATTGATTTAGCTAACTTTTTCTTGACTTGAGCAAACTTCTATAATCTTAAATGATTTTATGTAGACTGTAATCAACTTAGTTGGCAAAAAAAAAAAAAACTTTTGTGATTTAATCTCTTGAGACTGAAGGTACATTGAGAGGAAATGAAAGATTTTTTGAGAAGGGTGAAGCCTCCAGCCGACCAAAGGATTATTAACATTCGTTTTAATACAAAGATACTTGGAGGCATAGGTTAGTCTCTCGGGCCTCATTCTTGATTATTACCTCGAAAGGGTTGCTTCTGCAGTGAACAGTACCTAGGAGGGCACTACCCCCGAAGGCAAAAGTCTTCTCCCACTCGACTAGATCCTTTATGGTTGTTTACTGACTCACACCACGCACTGTGCGTTTTGAGATGCTTAGGTGGGAATTACTAACGCCCTCTTCTCATTTCATCCCGTTTAAATTAAAACCTAGACGGGTCATGATTAAACTCAAAACTTACCCTTACTCCAAATTTTAACCCATATTTCATCTATTATATTACATTTCATTTCTTCATTAATATTAAAAATATCAGTGTATTTAATTTCGTTAATCACTGAATTATATTATTCCCATTATGTCAATGTAAATGACGGACGGACGGTTGGACAGACACCAAGGCTCGCCATGAGCGTTATTTAGCTAGTTTTTTATTTCTTTTTATCATTGCGAATAAAGTTTTTTTTTCTTTATTTAATCCGACTCTATTTAAACTAAATTTTTCTTTTGATCATTGTTTTTATAATTACGTTTTTTATCAAGTTTTGAACATTCTTGAGTTTTTCCTGTAAAAAAAAAAATCTACTTTGCGGTTCGAAATTCCAACGAGTACCTACTTTTTAAATTAATTACGATTTGAATTTGAATGTAACTGGGTTAAATTTGTCGCTATTGAATTCTGAAGTGATTTTTAAACAAGTTACCAAGAAACTTTCACAAGTGTTTGCATAAACTCTTTTTTAAAAGCGTTCATTTACACCATCAGAGACAGGTAATTTCAAATCAAAGGTGAAACCTTTTTTAACACCAATTTCCCTTGCGCTTTTTAAGTATTTGTAAATAAAATAGTAGTTAAAAATTTAGTTGAAAAAAGGTCAGGTACAAAATACAAGAAAATATTATTGAATAAAAAATCAAATTAATTAAAATTTAATATATGCATAAACTCGAGAAATAAGGCTCGTTTTAATTGCAGGTCAAATTATAATTTCTATTTTCACTTATTGTCAATTAATTGTAAACTAGTGTCTTATTGAATTATTTAATAAATTAGTTAATTCAATGAAAAATATTCAATTCAAGATTTTTAAAGTGACAAATACATAATGCCAATTTAGAAACAAATGTCCTTTTAGCGGCAAAGTTAATTAATCAGACAAATCGAGATGATTGAAAAAGCCAGGAAAGGAAAATTACTTGGTCTGACGGGAATTGAACTACTGAAAGGAGTAATCTTAGGTAAAAAAAGGCAAGTATAAAACGAGAAAGGATTCAAGCAAGGATCCACTCTTGAGTTCCATCAAGTCTCTTTCTTTCTCTTGCTCTCTTGAGAATAAGCACGTCCGTCAAATGTCTCATTACGACTCTCCCGGCTTCCGATGCGGCATTTCTTTCCGTTGCCAACCCTTAATGAAAATGAAGCAAATATTTTGACGTCTTAGTCACTTGACGGCTCCTATAAATAGGATTGAATCATTTTTAGACCACCACTTCTCTGCATATATTTTTATTTATAACCCAATCAAAGTAAATTTAAAAGTTCATTAACTTATGTATTTTTAAACATTAATATTAATAATTTCTAAATAGTGTTTCACTCCGTTTTTTAAGTCGTATTCCACATTCCAACATCCCGAATCCTTTCAGTTTATATTCTAATTTTCCACATCCCGTATTTTTGGGTTCTAAAATGCCGTACTTCTTTCATTTTTATTTCGATAACTCCGAACCCGCGATTCCATGTTACGTTCCCAATCATGACAATTTGAATTCCTGCATCCCAAAACTTGACAATTTAAATTCTGACTTTTTCTATCCTATCTATACACATTTTAAAAATCTGGAATGCCCAGAAATTTTACAAAAGTAACCAGATACTTCCAAGGCATTTCCAAGTATTTGAAGGAAATTTCCCAGGAATTCTAAGGGATTTTTTAGAAATTCCCAGAAATTTTCCAAGAATTCCTCAGGAAATAACAGGGTTATCCCAGGTTCTCCCATGAATTTCTCAGGAGTTTCCAGGAATTTCTTAGTAATTTTCTATGAATTCCCAGGAATTCTCCATAGATTTACAGGATTTTCCCATGGATTTCCAGAAAATTTCAAAAATTTCCTAGGGATTCACCAGGAAATCACAGGAATATTCCAAGGATTTCCTATAAATTCCAAGGAATTTTTTATAGATTCTAATGCATTTCCCATGGATTTCCATAAATTCCAAGAAATTTTCCAGGGATACCCAGGAACTCACAGGAATATCCAATGGATTTCCTACAAATTCCCAAAAATTTCATATAGATTTTCATAAATTATCCATGGATCTCTGGGAAGTTCCAAGGAATTTTTTAGGGATTCCTCAGGAATTTGCAAAAATATGCTATGGTCTCTCAGCAATTTACCAGGGATTCTCAGGGATTATCAAGTAATTTACCATGAATTCCGAGGAGTGTTTAATAGATTTCCAAGAATTTCTTATAGGTTTTAAAAAAAAATGTCAGGGATTTCCCAGGGTCCCTCAGACATTTACCAGGAATTTCCAGGATGTTCTAAGAAATTTTTAAGAAGTTCCCTAGGAACTCACAGAAAAATCCAAGGGATTTCCCTAAAATTCCAAGGAATTTTTTATAGATTCCAAGGAATTTTTCAGGGATTTCCCAGTACCTCCCAGGGATAATCCAGGGTCACCAAAAAATTTTCCAGGAGTTCCCAGGGATTTCCGAATAATTTACCATGAATTCACAGGAGTGTTTCATATAGACTCCCAGGAATTTTTTAATAATTTCTTATGGATGTTCTATAGATTTCCAGGAATTTCACATGGATTTCTTAAAAGTTCCATAAATTAATAAGGGATTCCCTAGAAATTCACAGGAATATCCTTGTGATTTTCCATAAATTTCAAAGAATTGCTCAGGAATTCCTAGACATTTCTCAGGTATTTCTAGGAACTCACAGGAATATACTAGGAATTTCCCAGGATGTTCCACGAAATTTTGCAGGAATTTCTGAGGAACTCACTGTAATATCCTAAAGATTTTCCAGGAATTTTCATGTAATTAGCCATGGATATCAAGGAATTTCCAAAAGGATCCCAGGAATTTCCCATAAATTTCCAGGAAGTTCCAAGGAATTTTTCAGGGACTTCCCAGTACCTCACAGGGACTATCCAGGGTCACTAAAAAATTTCCCAAGAGTTAAGAGGGATTTTCAAGTAATTTATCATGAATTCCGAGGAGTGTTCCATAGATTTCCAGGAATTTCCTATAAGTTTACAAAAGTAACCAGGTACTTCCAAGGAATTTCCAGGTTTTGACAGGAATTTTCCATGAATTCTAAGGGATTTTCCAGAAATTCCTAGGAATTTTCCAAGAATTCCCAAGGAAATAAAAGGGATAACCCAGGGTCTCTCACGAATTTCTCAGGAGTTCCCAAGAATTTCTTAGCAATTCCTCATGAATTCCCTGGAATTCCCCATAGATTTCCAGGTTTTTCCCATGGATTTCCAGGAAGTACAAAGAAATTATTCAGGGATTCCCCCTGAACTTACAGAGATATCACAGGGTCCCCCAGAAATTTACAAAAAAATTTCAGAAATTTCCCAGAAATTTTCCAGGGATTCCCAGGAACTCACAGGAATATCCAATGGATTTCCCACGAATTCCCAAAAAATCCATATTTCCGGGAAGTTCCAAGGAATTTTTCAGGGATTCCTCAGAAACTTGCAGGAATTTGCCAGGGTCTCTCAATAATTTATCAGGGAGTCTGGGGGATTTCCAAGTAATTTGCCATAAATTCCAAAGAGTGTTCCATAGATTTCCAGCAATTTCCTATAGGTTTTCAAAAAAAATTTCAGGGGTTTCCCAGGGTCTTTTAAACATTTACCAGAAATTTCCAGGATGTTCTAAGAAATTTTTAAGGGATTCCCCAGGAACTCACAGAAATAATCCAGGGATTTCCGATAAGATCCGAGGTATTTTTTATAGATTGCAAGAAATTTTCCATGGATTTCCAGGAAGTACAAAGGAACGTCTAAGGCATACCCTAGAAACTCACAAGGATAACCCAGGGCCACCAAAAAATTTGCCAGGAGTTTCCAGGAATTATCTATTTATTTATTATGAATTTCCCATAGTTTTCCAGGAATTTCACATGGACTTCTTGGAAGTTCCGTAAACTTCTAAGAGATTCCCTATAGGAATTCACAGGAATATTCTTGGGATTTCCCATAAATTTTAAGGAATTTCTCAAGAATTTCCAGACATTGCTGAGGTATTTCCAGGAACTCACACGAATATACCTGGATTTCCCAGGAAGTTGCACGGAATTTTCCAGGGATTCCTGAGAAACTTACTGGAATATTCTAGAGATTTCCCTGGAATTTCCCAGTAGTTTCCCATGAATACCCAGGAACTTTCACAAGGATCCCAGGAATTAGCCATGAAGTTCCAGGAAGTTCCAAGGAATTTTTCTGGGATTTCCCAGTAACTCAAAGGGATAACCCAGGGTAACGAAAAAATTTCCCAAAAAGTCCCACGGATTTCCCAGTAATTTATCAGGAATTCCGAGGAATGTTCCATAGATTTCCAGAAATTTACTATGAATTTCTTAGAAGTTCCATAAATGTTTAAGGGATTCCCTAGGAATTCACAGGAATATTCCAGGGATTCCCCATAAACTCAAAGGGATTTTTTATTAATTTCTCATGAATTTCCCTTAGATTCCCAGGAATTTCTTGGAAGTTCCATAAATTTTTAAGGGATTCCCTAGGAATTTACAGAATTATTCCTGGGATTTCCCATAAATTTAAAGGAATTTTTTATAGATTCCAAGGAATATTTAAGGCATTTTCCAGAAACTCACAAGGATAACCCAGGGGCACCAAAAAATTTCCCAGGGGTTCCTACGGATTTCCCAGTAATTTATCATGAATTCCGAGGAGTGTTCCATAGATTTCCAGAAATTTACTAAGAATTTCTTAGTAGTTCCATAAATGTTTAAGGGATTCCCTAGGATTTCACTGGAATATTCCAGGGATTTCCCATAAATTCCAAGGAGTTTTTTATTAATTTGTTATGAATTTCCTTTAGATTTCCAGGAATTTCTTGGAAGTTCCATAAATTTCTAAGGGATTCCCAAGGAATTCACAGGAATATTCCTGGGATTTCCCATAAATTTCAAGGAATTTTTTATAGATTCCAAGGAATGTTTAAGGGATTTTCCAGAAACTCACAAGGATAACCCAGGGCCACCAAAAAATTTCCCAGAATTTCCCAAGGATTTGCAAGTAACTCACCCTGAATTCCTAGGAGTATTCTATAGATTCCCAGGAACTTCTTACGGATTTTTAAAAGGGGATATTCAAACGTCTCCTAAAAAATTTCAAGGATTTCCCAATATTTTCCCAGGAATTATCCAATAATTTCTTATCAATTTTCTAGAGATTTCCAGGAATTTCCCATGGATTTCTTGGAAGTCCCATAAGTTTCTAAGGGATTCCCCAGGAATTCACAGGAATATCCAAGGGATTTCCCATAAATTTTAAGAAATTTCTCAAGGATTTCCAGGAGCTAACATGAATATCCCAGAAGTTTCCCAGGAATTTCCCATAGGTTCCCAGGAGTTTCTCATGGATTTCCCAGGAACTTACAGGGATATTCCAGTGTCTCCAGAATATTTTCTTGGAGTTTCCATAAATTTCCAGGAATTTCCCATAGATTCCTAGGAATTTATTGTGGATTTTCAGGAAGTTTTCAAGAACTAACAGCGATATCCTTGGACGCATTTAAATAAATTAACTATTAAAAGTAAATCGTTAAATTAAATTTACAAACAAAAAGAGCGTCACAGTAGTTTCAAAATTAATATTTTACATAATAAAACGTAAACATTTTCTTTCCTCACTTTGTTGTGCAATCGTTTAAATTTTACCACGACTGCGGTTTATAAAAATATTCCTCAAGGTTTATTTCAGTACTCTCAAGAATTTTTCAAAAGATGAAAAATATTTCGTTCTAAACTCTTGGAATTCATGTATTTCTTCGTGTAATGCAGGTATGAATTTTCAATATGTGTATTAAATTTGCACAATACTTGAAAACTCAACCGCGTGAAACGAACAAAAATGGAAGATTGACTGGATCGCTTTTTCCACCCTCTTATGTTCATGCATGAATGAAATGTACCAAGGTGAATGTTGGCATGAACCCTGCTATAAAATGCATTAAAAAAGAAGGGAGGAGGCACCACTGCAAGTTTCCACAAGCATAGAGATAAGTACTTAAGCCTTCTTGGCACGTATCACTACCTGTTTTAACAGATTTTTTCCACCCTCATCCAATTTTTGCTACAAAAACTTCATCAAATTGATTTCTTTATCAAAACTGTTTTTCCTAATCTATTTCCTAAAAAATTTTACGATATTTTCTCAACATTGTCATTATTTTTCTTCAATTTCTTGAAATAAACACCAAACATGAATTTTTACTCGGGTCGAATGCATTTCCACCAAAACCCAATTGACCGAACTTGCAATTGACCGAAATTTAAAAGTCCGAACTTTGAAATCACCGAACTTACATTCGTCCAAACTTTGAAATCTCCAAACTTTGAAATTTCCGAATTTGTATTTGTCCGAATTTTGAAATCGCCGAACTTTTTTATCCCCTAACTTATATTTGTCTGAGCTTTAAAATTACCGAACTTACATTTGACCGAACTCTTAAATCCCCGAACTTGTATTTGTCCAAACTTTGAAATTACCGAACTTACATTTGACCGAACTCTTAAATCCCCGAACTTGCATTTGTCCGAACTTTGAAATCGCCGAACTCTTGAATCCCCAAACTTATATTTGTCCGAACTTTGAAATCATCGAACTTACATTCGCCCGAACTTTGAAATTTCCGAATTTGTATTTGTCTGAACTTTGAAATCACCGAACTTTTCAATCCCCGAACTTATATTGGTCTGAGCTTTGAAATTACCGAACTTACATTTGACCGAATTTTTAAATCCCCGAACTTGTATTTGTCCGAACTTTGAAATTACCGAACTTACATTTGACCGAAATCTTAAATGCCCGAACTTGTATTTGTCCGAACTTTGAAATCGCCGAACTCTCAAATCCCCAAACTTATATTTGTCCGAACTTTGAAATCATCGAACTTACATTCGTCCGAACTTTGAAATTATCGAATTTTTATTTGTGCGAACTTTGAAATTTCCGAACTTGTATACGTCCAAACTTTGGAATCCCCAAACTTATATTTGTCTGAACTTTGAAATCATCGAACTTACATTCGTGCGAACTGTGAATTTTCCGAATTTGTATTTGTCAAAACTTTGAAATTGCCGAACTCTTAAATCAACGAACTTATTATTTGTCCGAACTTTGAAATCCCCAAACTTATATTTGTCCAAACTATTTGTCCGAACTCCCCAAACTTGCATTTGATCGAACTTTTAAATCACCTAAGTCGCATTTGTAAAATTCGGTCAAATCTGAGTTCTGTGATTTCAAATTTCGGTCAAATGCAAGTTCAGTGATATCAAAGTTCGGACAAATGCAAGTTCGGTAACTTCAAAATTCGGACAAATGCAAGTTCGGAGATTTAGAAGTTCGGATAAAAACGAGTTCGAGGAGTTGAAAATTTTAATTTAGACAGTTAAATTTCGGGCAATTCTATGTTTGGTTAATTAGATTTTAGAGGAAATCGATGCGACTCTTTTTACTCATCGTTTTTTTTTATAAGAGATTAAAAGAATACAACTCCTCTGTTTAAAAAAAGGCAAATCATTTTTCTCCCATAAAACAGGTTTGAGGAAAGTTTCAATATCGTTTTTTCAAAAGAACATGATACACCCAGGGAAGAAAAGAACTGAGAAATTGTCAAGGAGGAGTAAAATCACTCTAGCAATATGGATATTAGCATAAAAATTGGCAATTCTTGGAGAAAGCATTATCAGGAAAGGCTTTCGTCTGACGAGATGTATTGTCAGGCAGAGATTAATAACATTGATCGATAGATATTCTGGAAGTATTTTGACTCTCTGAAAGAAGCTACACAACCCTCGACGGATAGAAAAGTAATTTCTATTATGAACTTGGCAAGATTGACTTCATGTTCGAAATTGCTGATACTGGAAATCGATTATATGCTTCCTCTCACTAAACATGCAGCGAGGCGTACGATCTTTCAATATTTAAATAAGGTTATCGAATTCCAATAGCCGATGCTTTATCTGTTTTGCCCATTAACTGCGAGCTATTAACGATTCTCTCTCTCGCTTTTGGATTTAGATTTTAGTGTGTTATTTAATCGCATACAGTGAAAATCGTTTAATTTGAGCTATTTGCAGCGATATAATAATATTTATAATTATAATTATAATAGTTCATAATCATGGTTATGATAACAATATTAAAATTAACAGCGAGCGTGAATTTATTCGATGATATAATAAACTTGATTTTTAAAAAATGAAATTGGTAATTAAAAAAAAATTTTATTAATTAATAATAATCTTTATAAACAAGAATAAAAAAGGCAGAAGTTAGAGTAATATTTCTATTTTCGAGTTACAATTTGGTGAAGTGGCACTTCTATAAAAGATCCATTCCTTAAATATATTGTCATTGAAGGGTGGAAAAACGTCTGGCTTACTTACAGGAGCAACAGAGGAAGGTGGCGATAAAAATAAAACGTAGATTTAGCCCCAACTGGCAGCAGACGACCGTTCAAATCTACGTACAAGATCGTCAGTGATATTTAGTGGACATTAGGGGCCTCTGAACCCCACTCAAATAAAAAAGCTAGAATTCCCCCAAACTTTATGCCACCCTCCTAGGTCAGGAAAGTTCTCTCATGACAAAAGAAAAGAAGGTATCATGAAAAATAAAAGACAACACAAATCAGAATTTAATACGATAATTTCAAAACAATCCGATTTATGGTTTAGGTCAAAAAGATAAAACATTTTCAGAGAAAATATATATAATGAAAAAAAGAAATAATAATGTGTTATTATTGTAATTTATCTGTTGAGTAAAGTATCAGTTTAGACACAGGAAGAAAAATATTGTAATAAAATTATTATATATTTAACTGGAAGAAAAAAGAAACAAATTTAATGCCAATAAAATATTTTTTTGGAAAAAAAGTTCTTAATAGTGTCATATATATATATATATATATATATACTGTATATAAAATACAATTGTCCAATATATTGGATCTGCATATAAAAAAATTTTTAAATAAAATATATATAGCCTGTCAAATATACTGTCGCTCAAATATATATACAGCCAGTCAAATATATAATCAGTCAAATAATACTGTTACAGAAATATATTGACTATCAAATATATTAATAATGAAAAATACTGTCAGTGGAATAAACTGTTAGACACATATTATATCAAAAAATATAATGTCAGTCAAATATATTGA
This sequence comes from Ganaspis brasiliensis, assembly GCA_037103525.1. Classification (NCBI taxonomy): domain Eukaryota; kingdom Metazoa; phylum Arthropoda; class Insecta; order Hymenoptera; family Figitidae; genus Ganaspis; species Ganaspis brasiliensis. The sequence continues at coordinate 242,335 of JAZKLR010000123.1, forward strand.
GTTAAATAAACTGTAACTTAAATATACTGTCAATCAAATATATTTTTAGTTAAATAATATTGTCACAGAAATATCTTCACTATTAAATATATTAATAATGAAATACTATACTGTCAGTCAAATAAACTATTAGACATATATACTATAAAAAAATATAATGTCAGACAAATATATTAAGTTAAATAAACTGTAAAACCTTAAAAATACTGTCAGTCAAATATTTTATCAGTTAAATAATACTGTCACAGAAATATCTTCACTATTAAGTATATTGATAATGAAATATACTGTAAGTCAAAAAAACTATTAGACACATATACTATCAAAACATTTAATGCCAGACAAATATATTGAGTTAAATAAACTGTGAAACCTTAAACATATTGTCAGTGAAATATTTTATTTGTTAAATAATATTGTCACAGAAATATCTTGACTATTAAATATATTAATAATGTCAGTATATTAATACTGTCAGTCAAATAAACTATTAGACATATATACTATCAAAAAATATAATGTCAGGCAAATATATCGAGTTAAATAAACTGTAAAACCTTAAAAATACTGTCAGTCAAATATTTTATCAGTTAAATAATATTGTCACAGAAATATATTGACTATTAAATATATTAATAATAAAATATACTGTCAGTCAAATAAACTATTAGACACATATATTATCAAAAAATATAAAAGCAGACAAATATATTGTGCTACATAAACTATAAACCAAATACATTATAATACTTTGTTATTATATTTACAAATTAAATTATATAAACAAATTATATGAAAAAATTATATAAATAAATATAAAGTATAATATACTGTAACTTAAATATACTGTCAGTCAAATATATTATCAGTTAAATAATATTGTCACAGAAATATCTTGACTATTAAATATATTAATAATGAAATATTATACTGTCAGTCAAATAAACTATTAGACACATATACTATCAAAAAATATAATGTCAGACAAATATATTGAGTTAAATAAACTGTAAAACCTTAAAAATACTGTCAGTCAAATATTTTATCAGTTAAATAATACTGTCACAGAAATATCTTCACTATTAAATATATTAATAATAAAATATACTGTCAGTCAAATAAACTATTGTACATATATACTATCAAAAAATATAATGTCAGACAAATATATTGAGTTAAATAAACTGTAAAACCTTAAACCTACTGTCAGTGAAATATTTTATTTGTTAAATAATACTGTCACAGAAATATCTTTACTATCAAATACATAAAAAGTGAAATATACTGTCAATTAGAAAAACTGTGAGAAGCATGTACTGGTAATTAAAGATGATATAAGTCATACATATTTTAAAGTAAATATACCATCAATCAAAAATATTATCTGTCAAATATTCTGTCCATCAAAAATATACTGTAAGATAAATCAGTCAAATGTACTATCAGTCAAATGTACTGTCAGTCTAATTATCTGTCAGTAACATACAGTGGCGTAACTAGGAGAGCAAGGGCCCTGGGTCAAAAAGGAAAACGGGGCCCCAATTATAAACAATAATTTACAATTTTAATTCATTCATTCATTCTGTCCACACCTGAAATTTGTCACTAAATGTTTTTTTCTGTTAAAATTTTAAATCATATTTCACCTTTCTCAAATGTTCTCAAATTTTAAATTTATAGCAATTTTAATTTCTTTGAATTTCACTTAATGTGAAATTGTATTGACTAAAAGTTCAATTAATCCACGTTTCAAAAATACTAAATTTAAAGTGGTTTAAAATTTTTTTAACTTTTAATTATTCTTTTCTATTATGATTTCAATTACATAAAATACAACTTTATACTATTTTTATCATTTTTTTCTTAACTATTTTCAACAATTCTTAATTATTTTAATTGTTTTTAAATTGTTTCCCTAAATCTTAAATTTACCTTCCTCAAATTTCAATTATTTTGTTTAGTTTTTTCAATGACTTTTTCAATTTTAATTATATTTACCTTGTTATAAAATCAATTTAATTGTTATTTATTCATAAATTTTTAATATTTATCGCAAATTTAAATTAACTTTTCTAATTTGCCATTATTTTTGTCACTTTGCAATTATTATTTTCAAGTCTTAATTATTTTAATAATTTCTGGATTAATTTTCTGAACTATCAAATATATATCTCAATTTTCAATTTTTTTGTTCAATTTTCATTTCTTTTTATTATTTTGCAATTATTTTCTAAATCTTTTAATACTTACATTATTTTTCAATTAATTTCCTAAATTTTCAGTTATTATCTCAAATCTAGATTATTGTCTTCAATTTTCAATTTTTTAATTATTTTTTGCTTTAAAATCAAATTCTGTAATTTTATATTATTATCTCCGATTTTTAATTATTTTCATTCTTTTGGCATAATACTTGCCCGTTAATACTTGAATAAATAAACAAATAAATTATTTTCAAAAATTTCAATTATTTATCTGAAATTTCAATAATTCTTTTCATCAATTTGATTATTTCTGCATTTTTTTTTGACTTTAATTAAAACTTTTAAGTTTCTTTGTAATTATTTTCTTTTTTTAGACATATATTCTTTGATTTTTTCAATTATTTCTCTCAAATTTTATTTACCGTTTTCAATCTTTCATATTTAAATTATTTTCATCGTATTTCAATTATTTTTCTCAATCTTAAATTATTTTCAGCATATTTAAATTATTTTTTCAATTTTGAATTAATTACATCATTCTTCAATTATTTGACTCGATTATTAATTTTTATTATCAATTTCTAAAGTTTTTAAGTATTTTTCTAAAATTTCAATTATTTTCTTTAATTTCTAATTATTTTCATTTGTTTACGTAATTTCCAATTTTTTTTATTAATTATCGTAAATTTCATTTATTTGTAGCTTTCCTTAAATTTTTACTCTAGTTTTTAGTTATTCTCATTTTTTTTAATTGATTTTTAAGATTTTTATGTATTTTTCTCAAATTCATGAATTTTTTTTTATTTAAAACAAAATTCTGTAATTTTTTCAATTATTTTACTTAAATGTGGTTTATTTTTTACAACTTATCATTATTTGTATCATATTTCAATCATTTTCTTCAAGTTTCAAATTGTAAAATCATTTTTCAATTATTTTCACAAATTTTTTTCTTTTAATTTTCAATTTTTTTCATTTCTTTTATAATTGCAAAAATTTTAAACCATTTATCTGTGATTTAAATTATTTAATTGAATTTCCAATTATTTATCTGATTTTTTATATTATTTTCTTCAGTTTTCAATTACTTACGTTCTTTTTCGTAATTTCCAAAATTTTATTAATTATTTCTGTTTAATTAAAAATTATTCTCTTCAATTTTAAACTATTTTCATCTTGTTTTTAAATTACTTTCCCCAATTTTTAAAATTGATTTCATTTTTTTTTCATTTAATTTGAAAAATTTGCAATTGTTTTTTTTAATTTCAATTATTTATTGAAGTTTTTTTTTAATTCTTAATTTTTATAAATTTTGTTCTGAAAAAAAGGTTTATTATTATTATTATTATTTATTATTGTCTGACAAATATGTCTAGTGTTAGTCGTGTATACTGTCAGTAAAATATTCAGTTAATCAAAATACATTGTCAGTCAAATATACTATTAGACAAATATACTGTCAGTCAAATATACCGTCTGGCTAGTGTACTCGAATTTAAATTTAATATATTTTAAACCCTTCTTTAATTCTTTTGTAACATTAAGAAAACACATCTAAATTGTTAGTTTTTACTTAGTGAATGAAATGTTTCTTGATACTTCAACGCAATTTATTTATTCAGGAAATTCAATATACTTAAGGGCAGAATTTGCCGAATGGACTTTTTGCGTATGTTGTGTCAGTCATGTCAAAAGGCGGTACGTTAAGGATTAGAAGAGGGTTCACAGTTTGAATAGATCTTATAGCAGTTCCGATGACTTTACCGACGCTATTTTAGGGGGTTGAGGGGAAGGAGGTACAAAAACAACCATGAATTTCTCGAGAGCCGCGACACGTGGCAGTTAATTGGGGTTGAACTCCGATCTCTCAGTGCACGAATTTAATTCGAGACTTTGTGCTCCTTGCCAGACGCAAGAACTAAATGAGAAGTTTTCCCTAGCACAATTCTGTCTGCTTTCATCTCACCAAGAAAACAAAAAACACTTAATCATTGTCAAATCTCGGTAATAGTAAAATTATAACTGTGACAATACAATTCGTAACAGTAAGGTGAAATCAATATTCTAACAAAAGTGAAACAACCGCATCTATGATAAAAAAATTTTTTTGTTTCATATTCGCTTTTAGTCAAATACATGGTTCGTTTAATTTATTGTAAGGTTAGTAGGTATTTTTTATATAATTTACTGTAGGTCAAATATACTGTTAATTATATTTTGAGTTAAAAATACTGTAGGTCAAATAAACTGCAAATTACATATATTGTCACTTAAATACACTATTAATAGTACAAAATATATATCAGTCAAATATATTATAAGTAAAACATAAAGTCCAGTATACTGTCAGTCAAATATACTGTCACTTAAATAAACGGCCAGTCAAATATACTGTCTATGAAATATTCTGTAAGTCAAATATACTGTCACTTAAATATTTGTCCAGTCAAATATAATGTCTGTCTAATATACCGACAATCTATTATACTGTCAGTCAAATATACTGTGACTTAAATAAACGGCCAGTCAAATATACTGTCTATAAAATATTCTGACAGTCAAATATACTGTGATTTAAATATTTCACTAGTTAAGTATAATGTCCGTCTAATACACCAACAATCTAATATATTGTCAGTCAAATATACTGTTTATGGAATATTCTGACAGTCAAATATACTGTTACTTAAATATTTTGACCAGTCAAATGTCCGTGTATTATATAGTCAAATTTACTGTCAAATATTTAGCCAGTTGTAATGTCAGTAATTTATACTGTCAGAGAAATTTACTATTAGTAAAATATATTTTATGTAAACTATGCAGTTAAATATTCTGCCAGTTAAATATATTGTAAGCCAAATAAATTGTCAACAAAAGGTACTGTCAGTCTAATATACTGTCACCTAAATATTTTACCAGTTAAGTATAATGTCCGTCTAATACATAGACAGTCTATTATACTGTCAGTCAAATATACTGTGACTTAAATAAACAGCCAGTCAAATATACTGTCTATGAAATATTCTAACAGTCAAATATACTGTCACTTAAATATTTGGCCAGTCAAATGTCCGTCTATTATATAGTCAAATTTACTGTCAAGTATATTGCCAGTTGTAATGTCAGTAATTTATACTGTCAGACAAATATACTATTAGTAAAATCTATTTTAAGTAAAATATGCAGTTAAATATTCTGTGAGTTAAATATATTTTAAGTCAAATAAATCGGCAACAAAAGGTACTGTCAGTCAAATATACTGTCACCTAAATATTTCACCAGTCAAGTATAATATTCGTCTCATTTATCGACAATTCAATATTCTGTCAGTCAAAATTACTACCAGTAAAATTTAATTTCAGTCAAATAAACTGCCAGTCAGATTTTATATCACTTAAATATACATTTAGTCAAATATATTGTCGGTAAAATAAAAAAGAGCTAAAAATACAATCAGTTAAATGTATTTTCCGTATTATTTACTGTAAAGTTTTCTCTTATAATTAGTTAAATGTGCTATTTGTTAAAAAAAAACTACTTATAAAATATATTTTCCTTTTATTATATACTGATAGTAAAAGCTTACGTTCTATGGAACCGCCAGTAAAATTACTTTAAGAAAAAGACTCGCAAATATACAATCCTAAAATATGGTAAATGTTTTTTTAGTTAAAGCAAAAATAAATTAATTTAAACTTTCATTAACTATTCAATGATCATGCTCTTTCTAAATATTTAATAATTATAAATTTTGAACATCAAATTGCAACTTACGATTATGAAGAGAGATTATGAAGAAAATAAAAACTCCTGACTCACCTGAAACAAAAGAAAAGTGAGTTTAGTAAATTGTAAAGAAGTTTTTTCGTCGAATAAAGATATCATTTTCAAGGACAATATATTGTCGTTTTTTTTATTCTGAAATGCCATTGTTTCCGAATGTTAGGATATCTGTGGAAAAAAATTAGGTGCGAGCATCGACAGGAAGAGAAGAGAATTTCATCCGAATGGTTTTGTTGACGGAACGAGCCAGCGGAAGAGAAAAAGAAGAATTGGGGTGAAAGGGGGTGCAAAAAGTAGCGAGAATAATCAGAAGCGTCTCGTCTCGCCACAATCCTGAGGGTATCGCTGCTGCATTAGCAAGTCAGATAACTGTAGACCTTTTCCAAGAGGCTCCTTACTGCGCCTACTGCTTACACGTGAGGGCCACAAAGTGATCGGATTTACCTTTCTAACTTTCTTATCTCTTGGATCTTTCGTATTTTTTATGCCCATTCTCTCAAACATCCCAAATCCGTATTATATACGTTTACAACTTATTTTCTCAATTAGTTGTTAAAGTGAAAAACTATTTATTTGATGTCTTATACAGTATTAAACTTTTGACAAGAAAAGCCAAATTTTATTTTGGTAAATTTTGATGTAAATATTCAGTATATTTACAATATATTTTCGGTCAAATAAATTGTCGAGATCAATACAATTGATTAATATACAATTGAGATTTAGATACCTCAACCTTAGATTGAAGTAACATATATTTGAAGTAAAATATACTGCCAGTCAAATATACTGTCAGTCAAATATATTGACAGTTAAATATATACTGTTAGCCAAATACACTGTCAAGTCTATAATATACTTTTAGTCAAATTTACTGTCAGATAAAAATATTCTAAAATTAATACACTGTTGACAAAAAATACTGTCAGTCAAATATTCTGTCAGCAAAATATCAGGTAAATTCAATATACTCTAATTAAAAAATACTGAGAGTCAAAGAACCTGTTAATTAAATATATGAATGTCAATGAAATAAACTTTAGATAAAATATACTGTCAGTCAAATAAATTGACAGTTAAATATATATTGTTAGCCAAATCTATTGATAATTAACTATATACTGTGAGTCAAATATACTGTCAGTAAATTAAAAATACTTTTAATTAAATACACAGTGAGTCAAATATATTGACAGTTATGTATATTGTTAGTCAAATATATTGATAGTTAAATATATACTGCAGGTCAAATATACTGTCAGTCGAATTGACTCATATTCTAAATTAAATATAGTGTTGGCTAAAATACTGTCAGTCAAATATTCTTTTAGCAAAATCTATAGTGTTAATTAAATATATTATTAGTCAAAAATACTGTCTGTCAAATAAACTGTAAATGAAACGTACTGCATGTCAATTAAATAAATTTTAAATAAAATATACTGTCAGTCAAATATATTGACAGTTTAATATATACAGTCAGTCGAATTTACTCATATTCTAATTTAAATATAAGGTTCGCTAAAGATATTGTCTGTCAAATATTCTTTCTACAAAAAATAGTGTAAATTGAATATACTATTAGTCAAAAATACTGTCAGTCAAATATATTGTCAGTGAAATATATATTGTTAGTCAAATATGTTGAGAGTTACATATATTGACAGTTAAATATATACTGTCAGCAAAATATAATAATGTAAATTAAATATGCTATTAGCCAAAAATACTGTCAGTCAAATATACTGCCAATTAAATATAAAAGTTTAGGTAAAATATACTTTCAGTCAAATATACTGTTAGTCATATACAATAATGTGAATGAAATATACTGTCTATTAATTATACAGTTAATTAAATATTATTAAAATAAAATAAATTGTCAGATAAATAAATTCTCAATAAAATACACTTGACGGAAAATATTTTGTCGGTGAAATGTACTGTAAATAAAACACACTATTAGTAAAATAGTTAATAATATTTTCAGTCAAATTTACTGTACAAGTAAATTTTATTTTCAGTAATATTCACCATTAATAAAATTGAAAACTTATTTCTACTCTTTTCTTCTTGACATTGATCTTATTTCTTATGCCGGAAATGTTTGACACATTGTCGCTGATACTCTCTCAAAGAAGATGTAACAAAGAACAAAAAGAAATTGGACAATGAGCGATAATAACAGACGTATTGTTTTCTACTTGATTTTTTTTTTGTTATAGCTTTGTCGTAGACTAAGTTTTATTTTTGTTTTGCTTTCTGGCTTCTACTTTTTCTCACTCTTATGCTTGACTGCTTTAGTGCCAACAATCCGACACTGTTTCTTCTCTGGGGACTTCATAAAGCACTTTTTGCTCGATGCTTCATCCGACGACACGCGTCGAAAGAATCCGGCTGCGGAAACACCATCTCTTGTGAGCTTGACTTTTTTTTTGTTTTGACTTAAATTAGAAAAATAAAAAAGTCCACGGAATGTTGCTTTGCTTTTCTTTCATCTCTTGCTGAAATTATGTTGACACATATGTCACTGATAAATTGATTTTAGAAATTTATTATTAAATCATTTAATAAAATTATTATTGCTATTGCATGATTATTATTATTATTATTATTTATTTTTTATTTATTATTTTTTAATTAAAAAATTAAAAAAATTCAATATTTTCTTATTTTCAATAAAATTTTTTATTATTATCAGTATTATTATTAATATATTTTCAAAAGATTGATGTCCGATTTTTCAACAGGGTATGAACAATATCAGAAATAACATCAGAAATGATATCAAAAATGATATCAGAAATGACATCAGAAATGATGTCAAAAATGACATCAGAAATGATATCATTTCTAGTCCCAAAAGCAGATGTCATTTCTGATGTCAATTTCAATGTCATTTTCGATGTCATTTCTGGTATCATTTCCAATGTCATTTCTGATAAAATTTCTGATGTCATTTCTGATGTCCGATTTTTCAACTGGGTAATATCGAATTAATTTATATTTTTCTAAAAAGATTATCCAAATTTTAGTGACTTCTAATTATCATCTAGCAAAATTTTTAATTTACCGAATTTTCATACGTCAGAATGTTCATTTAAAAAATTTATTATTTAAAATAATTTTCATTTTACAGAATTTCCATTTAACAGAATTGTCATTTTATAAAATTGTCATTTAATACAATTGCCATTTAGAAGAATATTCAATTACTAGAATCATCATTTAACACTAATTTTTTTAAATAACACTAATCGATTTACCCTTTGGGCCAATTTACCCGTATCACCCACATCAATTATTATTTCTCGATTTTTCCTGTCTAAATGAAGATTATAATTTTAAAATTACTTTGCATTTAAGGCATTGACCTGAGGTGAAATTTTTTTTCTTGATATTTTCACATCTTTTTTTCCGAGTTCTGGTTTTCTCGGCTAGTGGTGCACGATAACAAGTCCAAGTTACCTGCCACTCAAACATGTCGCAAGTATCAAATTGCCACTGCTTGGTACTCGACATTTTACGTACACACCCCTAAGATACAGTCACCCTCACAACAAAGACGGATTAACTCTGGACAGCTCAGATTTCTTATTTCGAACCTTTCCTTCCAACTTGTTTATTTTCAAGAATACATTTTTCTTGTAATTATTAAATCGACATTTTTCAAAAATTTATAATAATAATAATAATTAAAAATTATGAATAAATAATAATGTACCCAAATTAGCAGAAGGATTATTTTGTTTTATAATTATCTCTACAGTCAAATTAAATAACTGACTTCTCTTAAAAGCTTTTATTATTGAAAAAGTTCTACCTCGATTTGTGAGATGGAAGTTAACATTAAAAATAAAAAAGTCACTTTCATAATGCATAAATACATAATGAAGATAGAAATTAATTTAAAACTGAAACGAATCCAGTTTCAAATCCTTTTTTAAATAAATTATTTAAAATTTCACTCTGTTGCTGAGTGATGGAAAAGAAAGGCTTTTAATAAAAGAGATAATAAATTAAAAATAACTGAGAAGCTCACGTGAATTTTATGAATTTTAATTCTTCATTTAGAAGTAATTATTTTACTTGTGAAAAGCACAGAGAGACAAAGAAAGGACAAATAGGGGTGTGTACATATTATATTAAAGTATTCTCTCTTCGTTATCAGTACTGTTTCCAACTTTGGATAAGAACTTGGTTTTGCGCCTTTTTACTCCCTTCATCATTCACTCCCTTTTTCCGAAACCTTGAGGTAAAGGAAGGATGCGCAAGGAGAGCTCGAGGGTTGGAAAAAAGTGTTCGACAATCGAAAGGGGGAAAAAAGGGAAAAGGACTCTGGATGCCTGAAATTCGCTGAAAGTTTGACAAGATCCGTTTGCCCTTCATCGCAAGTTCGGACCAGGGGACCCTTCTTCTTGTTAGAGCTTTTTCGTTAAAGCGATGTGTCTCAGCCGATTATGGAACTTTTGTTCAGACAGCTGGTTTCTGCAATTGTCGAAGGTGCTATTATTTGATAATCGAGTTATTTCGCAAAATTCCTGGATCTTCGATAATAAAGGGCGAGGAAGCAGATGTCTTTCGGTTACTTAATGTTCTGTTCATCTAGAAAGGCAATTTTGAAAAGATTGCACTGTTTTCAGATAACTGACATGTAAAAGAAATTTGACTTTTTGTTGATAAAAATGTGTAAATTAACTGGAAAGGATCACGGAGGAAGAGGGACCTATTGGTGTGAGGGCCCTATTGAGGGAGAAGAACTATTGTGAACTTACCCTAATAGTATGCCACTATAGAGTTTCCCTGTTAGTTGGTATAGTAACGTTCTAAATGAGAAAGGTTAGGGGAGGAGAGACCTATTGACATGATTCTATTGAAGTAGATTTGAGGGCCCTGTTGATACAGATTAATCATTGTGAAGATACCCAAATAGTAGGCTATTGTGAAATTATTTTATTTCGGTTTATATGGCAATATTCCAATTGAAAAGGTCTCGAAGGAGGAGGGCCTTATTCCGAGGGCCCCATTGAGGTGAAGGACTATTGTGAACACAACCTAAAGGTAGATGATTCTAGAGTCTTTTTTTTTTGGTATGTCAATGTCGTCTTTAAAAAGGTGCGAAAGATAAAGCAGTTTATTGTAAGAGCCCTAATGACAAAGATAAACCATTGGAGGGGCCTGTTAAAATTAATTAATATTATGAGAGACCTATTGAGGTAGAACTATTGTAAACACACTCTAATGTTAGTCTGTTGTGAAGTCTCCCTTCGTTTGTTGATTAGGAAGTAATTAGAGAAAATTTGAGTGGGTCTATTGCGTAGATCATATCGAAGTTTATAAATTATTGTGAGGGGCCTATTGTTCATTGTAAAGACACTCTTATGATAAGTTATGGGAAATTACCCTTTACCTTGGTCCATATGCCAAGATCTAATTTTAAAAGGCTTGGTAAAGGGAGAGGCCTATTGTGAGGGCCCTATTGAGATTAAAAAACTGTTGTAAACAAATCATAATGTAGAATATACATACATTATAAGAACTAAAAACACCCTAAGGCGTGGCTAATTAATAATATAAGGCGTTCACTGACATAAAATTTTCTCATGGGCGTGGTTTATAAATCAATGAAAAGCATCATTTATCAAAACTTTTTTTCTTAATACCACGCTTTTTAAATCTTGAGGTAATACTTTACACAAAACGTTGTGAGTTTCAACTCGGTATCACCTGACTATCCACTCAATAACAAAGTTTTAAAACTTCAGCAGAATTTTTCTTCTACCTGAAAGAAATTCCATTCGCCTTCAGGTATTTCTTTTCTCTAACTTATAAATAATGTTGAAAAATTCGACAAGTAATGTCTACCTTCTCCAAGTATTTGATAAATATCTACCTCAAGAACGCGATAAAATATTTCTAGTGCTCGGGTCAATGCACGTGGCAATGAAATTCCCTTGAGTAAGGACGTCTAGCATTTTGAGAAGTGTAGAAGAAGAAGAGAAACAGAAAGAATGATGCAAAAACGGAGAAAGAAAGTAAGGAGAGTAAAAATTTAAGGGGAAGCATCGCGACGACGAAACACCTAATACCTCTCTTGCTCTTTTCGCCCGAGGTGGGCGTGAAACAATACTGGTATTTCAGATATTTTATTAAAGTCCCGCAGGGGCTGAGGCCGTGGTATAAAATAGAAGAAAGCACAAGAGAGAGAGAGAGGGGTAAATTGAAAAGGAGTGGGTGGATTGGAAGTCTCTTGGCCTTCGTCCTCCCATCGATTATTGAATCGATGGAAGAATAGCCGGACAAAAAAGAGCGATACTCCACTTTCTGTCTGTCCGTTCATCCGTTCATTCTTAGTCCACCTGGGAAATCCTTCGTCCTGACGGATGAGCCTGATATTTAATTACAGGGCGAACTGGGAAGCCTGTCAGAACTTTGAACGACCGTTCCGGCAATTGCCGTTGGGTTACATGGTCTTTGAGAAAGCCGTCGGAAGTGGCCGAAACTCCAGCAAGAACTCAAGTTTGCTTTTCTTTGACGAAACGAAGAAACTAGATAATTATATAATTGACACAATTTTAACGAGGCAACAAAACTAAATAAAGATAGCTGGATTTGAAAATTTATATTTTTTTTTTAGTCTAGAAAATGTTTTAGATAAAAATTATTTAGATTTTAATATGATAAATAACTATATTAAATTTTATTAAAATCAGTTGAACTGTTTGAGTATTATCTTGACTACAAAAAAGCGTGTCAAGAAATGCAATACTGGGCGGAGCTCGAGTTCGAGGTGGGAGCTTCTCCCCTCTCCAACTCTGGGTCAGCCAGGGCCTGCTGGCGTCATTGAGTTCAGTCCTCTATTGACTTTCGAATGGTCTACTTCGTGCGAGTTTCTAAATTCTTGTTACGACAGAACATATATGAGTATTTCATTAGTGTTTATAACGGGTGAACAAATGTGACGTATTCATATTTTATAATCAAATTAAAGATCTTACGATAATTATAAAAGTTACAGGGCGGAGCTCAAGTTTCAGGTGGGGGCTTTCCCTCTCTCTATCTCTAGGTCAGACAGAGCCTGTTGAAGTCATTGAGTTCAGTTCTGTTTTGATTTTCAAATGGTCTACTTCGTGCGAGTTTCTAAATTTTTATTACTACAGAACTTGTATGAGTATTTTACTAGTGTTTATAACGGGTGAAAAAATGTGACATATTCATATTTTATAATAAAATTAAAGATCTTACGATAACTATAAAAGCTACAGGGCAGAGCTCGAATTCAGATGAGAGCTTCCCTCCTCTCTATCCCTAGGTCAGACAGAGCCTGCTGAAGTCATTGAGTTCAGTTTTGTTTTGATTTTCAAATGGTCTACTTCGTGCTAGTTTCTAAATTTTTATTACGACAGTATTTGTATAAGTATTTCATTGGTGTTGATAACGGGCGAACAAATGTGACGTATTCATATTTCATAATAAATTTAACGATCTATCGATAACTATATAAGTGCCTCTAATTTTTGTAAAATGTAATTACACATTTCTAATACACTGAGTTTCTAATGTTTGTGCACACACAACCTTCGGAAATTGTTGTTCCGACCGACCGAAGTAAATCGGAAAAATACAACTCAATGAAGATCACGATAACTTGGTTAAAAAATAAGATATAGAGTAAAAATTAAAAAATTTGGAAAGCCTATTAAATTCTGCCTTAAAAAATCTATTACTAAAATTGTTTATAATTTGCAAAGTGATTATATTAGTGGATAAGTTATAACAAAAAATACTTGGATTTTTTTAATAATCGTTTAATATCTTTAACTCGCTGTCTAATTTATAAAAATGATATAAAAAAATTAAACCTAATTTCATTTTCTTTGCTTAAATGTCAGCTTTAATTTAAGCTAAGAAAACTTAAAAAATATTATATGGTTTTCGAGATGTTACTAAAAATGTCCGAGCGTATACTTTTTCATTTTTGAAAAATGATTGTCTAAAGCAAAATTGAATAAGCTTTCCAAAATTTTAATTTTTAAAATTGTATCCTATTTAGTCACCAAGTTATCGTTGAACCTAATTCAGTTTAATTTTTTTTATCCACTCCGGTTGGTCAGACCGACAATTTCTGACGGTAGTGTATTTTAAATTAATATGAACAGATTAAATAAAATCTATTTGCTAACATTGAATTTCGTATGAAGCGTTTAAAAAAAATTAAAGTTGTTTTTTAAAATAAGAACGGTAATATCGAGTAAGGACAGAACATTTTTTTCGAAAATTGTAAAAAAAAATTTTCCAGAATAGATATTAATTTGTGTACGTTAAATTTTCCCAGTTAGAAATTAATTTTTATACTGAGGCTATAGTATCAAATTGCTCTAATAAATGAAATAAAAATTAAATCGAAGATATAAATTAAGACGTAGAAATTGTATCTAAAAGGTAGAAAATAAGGTGGGTAATTCCAAGAGGAATTCGCGGATGATCTTGGAGTACAAAAACCACGTGTATTTTGGTATTTAGTGCTCGGTAGCAATTTACTCAGAGGCAATAAAGAGGTCTAAACGAGATTAATGTCCGACTTGTATTCGATGCGAGTCGCTAAGAAGCTAACGGTTACGTTAAGGGATTTCGCCTTTTCCAAAGGCGATCTCATAACTACACACAAAGTTGTCCTTTGTACGTGCATCGCATAATATATGTATAAAGTAAATAAAAAATTCACCTCAACCAGAGAATTCGTCCACATTCAACACAGTGTATTTATTTATTACGTTAATCACGTCCAGACAATATCACCGCTTATAATTTATCGTGCACCAGGGCAAAGTGATATGGGATTTAATATAAAAGTCGTATAAACCCTTTTAACGAAGTGACAGCGACCCAAGCTTTTTCATAAGCTCGTTTCTCTCTGAAAGCATTTTAATTGTGATTTATTTGATAGTTGATTGACGTTATTTTAATCCACATTGAATTAATTATAAAATATTTTTATTCTGTCACCCAATACAAATTGATCCAAATATTATTAGATTTGTATCAGTAGATGAACTTTTGTTTAATTATTTATTAGACGTGCAAGAAGTGATTATGTTGATTTATTAAAAGCTTGACATTATTATATAATTTTATTTATTTTTTGATTATTAATATAAATCATTCAAAGTATAATGATTGACCGGATATTTGTCTGACAGCATATTTAACGTACTTATTTTAACAATAAAATAAAACACTTTTGAAAAATACAAATTGTCGAATTTTACTTCCTCTAAATCTAAAAATCACTTTTTGACAATTTGAAAATTAATGTTTTCTCTTCATCCGTAGAACATTTGGTGGTTTGTGTTTTTTCTTTCTTGGAATAATGTACTTCCGACTGCTAACGACGGGCATTTAAAGTTTAATCTGTCTAATTAATAGTACTCATCAATTACGCTCCGGGAAAACCGCTTCATATTTTCCGCCTCCCTCGGGCATTCGCTAACCCAAGCGATGTCAAAGAGAAAAAATTTTTCATGAAATGGGGTTAATGTCGAGAAATGCTTGTTTTTCAAGTTTTCAAATTTTATTCAGTTTTTTTCACTAAGCATTTGGTTCGTTTCTTCTTTTCCAGCTGTGCTTAATGTTCTTTTAAAGAGCTTTGAATAAGAAACGAACAGCTCGTTAATATTCGGCTTTATATTTCATATCAGTAGCTTCCTTTTTTTTACTTTTTTTAAAATTACTGAAAAGCCGTGCATTTTAGTTCTCTTTTAATAAACATTCAGTTTATATATAGCGGTACATACATATAGTTACAATACTCTTAGTTTTTTAATTTTTATATTTTAAAACGAAATTTTAGTTTTGGTTAGAAAAATAATATTAAGTTCAAGTAAAAGTAATTTATTAATGATAATATGAAAATATAATTTAATATGAGGGATTTCGTTATAATATCGATGTGATAATCTGCGATTATCGGATCCGGGATAATCGGATGCGGGATGTCGGAATGTGAAAAAAGCGGAATTCAAACTGTTGAAATTTAAATAATGGGGATTCTTGGCGGTGGGGAATGGCGGAAATAAAATTATCGGATCCGAGATGATCGGATTCGGGATGTCGGAATGTGGAAAAGTGGAACCCAAACTGTTAAAATTAAAATAATAGAGAACGTTGGATGCGGGAAATGGCGGAAATAAAATTATCGGATTCGGGTTGATCGGATGCTGGAAGTCAGATGAGCTGAATCGAAACTTTGTGAATTTAAAATAAAGGCATTGATGATGGTGGAGTGCTGGATGAAGAAGTGTAGATTCCTAGAATGAGGAATAGCGAAATGAAATTATTAGATCCGGGATGATCGGATGCCGGAATATGGAAAAGCGGAATCCAATCTGATGAAATTTAAATAATAGGGATCCTTGACAGTGGTTTTAATTTAAAATATAAGGTTTGATGATGGTGGGGTACAGGATGAGAAAGTGTAGATTGCTAGAATTTGGAATGTGGAAATGGAATTATTGGATCCGGGATGGTCAGACACAAGTGGAAGGAATGAGGAATAACAGAATCCAGGCTGTTCGAATTTAAAATGTTTTGAATCCCTGATGGTGGGATCGGGGATAGCGAAATATATTGTGACGAGGTAAAAAGTTAACTCGCACAATATTTTTAAATGAATTTAAAAATATACTTATACAAAATTATAACGTGTAATAATTAATATAATAATAATAATATATTAACTGTTTAATTAAATTATTACACACTAGTCTGGAATCAATTACAGGATATTGTTCAGTCTTAATGTAAACTTGGCGATTTGTGTCTTATTATTTTAAGTTTGCATTCTTTAATTTTATTAAATATTTAAAATTTAAAAGTCATTTTAATTTATGTTTATTTTGATTATTGTCGAATTTAAGATTTTGTTAAATTAAGGTTTATTTCTATTTTAACTTTGTATTTGATTAATTGAAATATTGAGATAATATTATTATTTGAACTTCTGGTATTTAGCTGCTAACTTGTCAGATCGGACAATTATTTGTTTTGTGCGATAAACATTAAATGTCAGTCGTGTTTATAAACTGTCAAAACACTGGTGGCAGCCATCTTGTTTTAGCGCTTGACGTTAGAGCCGCCACCACTACACCTGATTTTCACTTCTCAGTCGATTGCTGCTCGATCTTTCCATCTGCAGGTAATGCGACTTCCCAAAGTTTGAAATGTGATTCGTGAGAGCGGCACCGTGGCGCATGTGTCGCCGCACATTAACTTGTCGACGACGCGTTCTCCCTGTCGTCGTATTCTGAACTAGTCTGTTCGACCGTCTGGTCGTATATTATTTATAAAAAGTGTTAGAACTTTATTAAAATGTAACCAATATTATACTGACGGGGTTCTATTTGTGGACGTAGGCCCCTACCAGGTGGGCTCATTTATTAAAATGGCTTTTCCTGTTGGTGGAGTCGGATCTCCGACTAATAAACATTAAATTTAGAGTCAGTGTTCAGTGCGGGTCTGTTTGTGAATAGCCGTACCATGCTACTATTTCTATTTTTCCGTAATCTTTTTGATATAGTTTAAGTTAACCAAATATGTCATATTGTGGTTAGAATTAAATCCAGTTTGTGCTGCTTCTTATCAACCACTCTACGGAAAACTTATTAGTCGTGGCTTTTGTTATTAAGATAAATAATTAGAGTAGATTGATTAGTCTTTTATTTAATTATTCTTTTTGTTTAGTTATTTATCATTAAAATAACTTTGCGCTAGGTAATTTTTTTTATACTGTTTATTTGTTTTAATAAAATTGAATTTAAAATTTTTAAAGTTAAACATTATACATAATGTGAAAGAATGCGTCATAATATATATTGCGAGAATTCAAAAAGGCTATAATTAAATGTCGGAATTGGAATACCAGAAAGAAAAATTAGTATCTGAGAGGTCAAAAAATGGATTGATAGAATATTTGATTTGTCATACAGGATGCTCTAATTCGGGAATTCGAAATGTGAAATAGCTGGATGTCGACAAGTAAATTACTGTCATCCTAGATGTCGGAACAGCGAAATATTTTTATAAGAGATAACGTTATCAGAAATGTCGAAATGTTAAATAGAGAATATTAAAAATTTGATTTGCTGAACCTAAGACGTGAGAACTAGGGTCTAAGACAAGTTACATAATCATCTCCAGAGCCTAATATTCTTTCAATTTTTAAATAGTCCGAAAAATCGTAAATTAGCACTTATTTTCAGGGACACCATGATTGCCTCATTTCAAAAGTTTCACCAAGTTCGTAGGGGACTTAGGGGTGGCAAAAGTGCGTGATAATTCTCACGCTCCCTTTTTAGTCCCTGGCGTCGATATATCGAGAATCGGCAGACTACCATTAATTTTATTTTATCGCCGCTCGGGATTTGAATCGGTCGGCGGATAATGCTTTTTAAATGTAAAATAGGATCAGGCCTACAGGGTTTATGGAACGACGAGTTGCAATGGATTTAAACTTCATTCTCACCTATACCTCCACTTTAAACTTTTCCTAATCCTGTTGTCAATTGTCACTATCGTAACTCTTTTTCTTACAGCAGTGAAAATGTTCTACCTTTAGTTGAGTATAATTTCAGCTGTGAATTATAGCAAACTGTTTGCGAACAAAAAAGTTGTTTTTTTTTTGCTCTGGAGAAGAAATAATGAAATCGCATACGTATTCATAGGGCCTATCAACCAGAGTGTATATCCGTGTGGAGAAATACGCAAATAGGAGTTGGTACACCAAAAGGTCAGTCGACAGTAGATTAATTATGCAACGTGCCTCGAACGTGCATGGCTCGTCCGTCCGTCGACCAATTAACTCCCAAAAACAACCGCAGCCTCGAAATCCAACCAGTCGCTTGCTTAATAAGAGGCGACAGTACTATTCCCGCGATATTCGCCAACTCCTGAATAATTTTAGAGTAAATGCGACTCAAACTTTCAATGAATTTCAAATCCTTACGTATCATCCAGTCAGGCTTTAATTTATTAATAACCAGTTGGTCATTTCATTTATTTATCCTTCCCAGCTGCTCAATTTTATTTCAAAGGAGTTTAAATTTTACGGGTTGTTGGGGATAATCTCCAAATTTGATTTTACAAAACTTCATTGCATTTGAAAAACCAAACAAAGTTTCACATTTAATACGAAGCAAATGTTCTAACTGCCTTAGTAATTTTCGTTAAGTGTCAGTCAAATTCAATTGTTATTGTTTTCGTATAAATTATAATTCCACATGAATTATTGTATTATTGTAAAAAATATGTAAGTACCTATTTTAAAATGTAACGACTGCGAATAATTAGAAACCTTCTATTGAAATAAATTAGAAAATCTGTTTCAGCACTAAATGTGTGAGAATAATTTACTAAGGGAAAGTAAAGTTACTTTTATTTCTTGGAGATGGTGTCGAGGAACCAAACACTTTTTAGCTCTCTGTGGCAATTTCACTTGTGAGTTTTTTCTCTAACGCGTCTTGACGTACTTTCTTTTCTTCGAGTTTCCCGAGAGACTTCCGATTCGGAATACAGTCACCTACTAATGGTGTCCCTCTAGATCAAAACCCTTTTTCTGTATTCTTTCTCACTAAAACGTCACTTATTTTTAATGGACATTGGAAAATTTTAACAACAAGAGACTTTTAGAAAAAAATTCAGATTTATTTTATTACTAAAGTGCGAAGCCCATAGTCATCAGATCTATAACGTCAACAAAGATTTAAAAAACTTTGTAATAAAAATAATATTTCTAATTTAACGATTTCT
Source organism: Ganaspis brasiliensis (assembly GCA_037103525.1). Taxonomy (NCBI): domain Eukaryota; kingdom Metazoa; phylum Arthropoda; class Insecta; order Hymenoptera; family Figitidae; genus Ganaspis; species Ganaspis brasiliensis. The sequence continues at coordinate 262,128 of JAZKLR010000123.1, forward strand.
GGGAAAAATCTACGAAGATAGTTTGCAACATTTGTAGCGACAATTGATCTAAACTGTCAATTCACGACAACCGGGATTTTGTACTCAGAATGTCTGGATCCGGGATTTCTGGGAAAAAGGAATCCAGGGTAGAAGAATCCGGGATATCAGAATGTGGAATTTTATATCCGAAGATAACGGGATCTGGACTAACTTTAGAGATTATCAAAAATCACCGCAACATTCCCATAATTGCACTAAAATTTGGCAAAGATAAGCGCAATTACCATTGGAGATATTTTCTTCCTATTGAAAATTGTTAGAGGATTTACAATTGTGACGATGTGAATCGTCAACATTTATATTTTATTTTATCCTTACCTAGAGATCTTTAATTTATTTAATTTTGTAGTAATTTCTTGAAAGTGTCCGTGGTTGAATTATGAGATACGAGCCTGGGTGCCGAGTATTGATTTTCTACTCGATCCGTATCTCTCGTCTTTCTCTAGATCAGCGGATTATTGTCGTTCTTCGTTGAATTCATAAATTGCGATTTGTGCAGGTCTAGTTCACGAATTGTAACGAAGGTCAGCGGAAGGATCCGAATTTTTCTTTTAGGTGACTCCTTTCCTTAGGTGCAATCAAGAGGGTGCATAGTTTCATAGCGGCTGAGGAAATGAGACGCAGCAAGGAAGAAGACGTGGAAAGGGAAGGATCGCGGAAAAGAGGAGCTACCGGTCGATTTGGGTTAGTCATGTGCTCGATATTTCATTCAAGTGTGATCCCCGAATTGTTAAAGCCGTGTGCTCATCTCATTATTGATTATTCTTTTTGTCGCCACCGAAATTAATCGATTTAAAAGGGAGTTCTTAACTTGTGTTGAATAAGTTGGGATATTAGAGGACTGTAATAGAGAGTGAAATTTATAAGTGTAGTAAATATCTGGAATTATTAAATAAATAGTGTTTGCTTTAAAAAAGTGGAGATAATAATTTTGATTTGTGGAAGAGTCCCAGGAGCTTCTAATACTAACGTCTGCGGTTCCATTAAATTTCGTTGGTTTTCTTCAGATCGGTGAGTTGAATTATTTTGGGGTTTTCATTTGTCTGTCTCAACGTCGGCATTGTGACGTCGGATCTCAACAGAATCTCCCTTTTTGGTTTTGGGTTTTGTATTAGCACGGAGAGAGTCCGATTTTCGACAATTAATTAAATACTTTTAAATATGGAGTCAGTGAAAACTTGTTTTAGTTAAGCAAGTAATCTCTTTATTTTACAATTTATTCCTGATCTTTCTACAATCTCTCTATCTGTAAAAAAAGTTTCTTATTCGTAATTCGCAGGATCTGGATAAATAGCAATCGTCTTAGCCTTATACAAAAATTAAGCCGCCTATGTTAAGTGGATTACATTTTGTTCCCAGAGGATATCAAACTTTATGATGTTGTATTTTGCCCGTCCATAAAATGAACAAGAGTAAAAATATCTTGGAAAGAGAACTATTTCTACTTAAAAATCTCTTTATTAATAAAGATTATTTATTCCTTGTTTTACGAATAACGAAATGATATTTTATGGACAAGAGTGGAGTTCAAGTCAGTATTTTGAATTCAAAGTTTGTGCCAACCGCCAGAGGGAGATAGATGTCTGCCCCTGACGGAAGCACCTGGATAGACATTGGTTGTCAAGATTTCGGAATACAGACATGATTTTGAGATTTCTTATTTTGGATTATTCGACTTCGTGAATGAATATATTATTAACCTCGAGGGTACGGACTAGGTTAGCGTAAATTAGGCGAATTTTGAATGTTGCGCCATTTCTAAACGAGTCGAAGGAGGGGGCTCGGACCGGAGAGGAAAAAAAAATTGAGGTACCAACCGAAGGTAGCTCTTTTGGCAGAGGCAGTCAACGCTTGCTCTTCAAGTTGGTATTCTTGAAAATTTACGTTCGGGTAAATTTCACTCAGTTTGTACGGAACGTTACAGTATCACATTTTTTTGAAATTTAGAAAGTTTCCAAAAATAAAGAAACATTATTTATAAATTTTATTACAATTTTTTAAAGTGTGAAGAAGAAGTGTTTATGTATAGTTATAGTTCGTACCCTGAGGGTTAACTATAATAATTTGCCACTTCAGTTTTCATTTAGAACCTAATTTGAAAAAAAAATTTAATCCTGTCAGGGGGAGAATTTTAGCAGTAGAAATAAAAGATATTTTAAAATTATCCTTTTATGCTAAAGACAAAAATACCAAGTTTCTCGTATGCTCGAGCGCAAGCTAATTTTGCTAGTCCTATTATAAACAATCCCATTAATAAGTAATAATTATCGTGTTTTAAACTCGACTAAACATTTATTTACCCAGCATTGTTTGCATATTAGGCAATAAGGTTGCTCCTAAATAAATAGCCAGGCAGAGAAACAGGTCTTAACCCTTTAAAAGATTCATATTCCAGGATCTAGCATTCCCTTTGAATTTCACGCTTTTGTAGAGCTCTCACCAAGTCGTCTCTCCACGTTATATATAGACCACTCTGAGCTCTATGCTATGAACTTTATTACCAGTCGTGGAGCAATGTTGCAAACGTACATTGGCCCGCAGGGTCTTTGCCTCTGTTGCCGGTTGCAAGATAAAATATACAAGGTTCCCATGGGCCCTCGTCAGTATTTGTACTATATGCCAATCGACCACTTCGTGTCTGTCGATCGAATAGATTTTACCTTTACTTCTCGTGCAGTCCGTCCTGTCTAGACGAACGCTGAATGTTTAATAACATTTGACACCCAGATAGCTCTTCCTACAACCAGCGTCTCTCGCGAAAAGCGGAAGGTATCGACAGGCAAGATTACTGTTACGACAACCAAGGATGTTGAGACACTAGAAAAAACGTCACTACTATTGGAAAAATCCTCGACTAGTAAAGTTATTCAGTAAACAAATACCCATTTTTTGTCCCAACTGATATCCTTCTGTCCAACGGAAACTCATGCCGAGAATTGTCCAAAGTGTCTAGACAGTATGGCTAGCAGAGAATAAAATGATTATACAAATTGAAACGTGAAAACATTCTTCTGAGACGATTTATGATTTAAAATGCTAATTGCATTATTGAGAGAAAAATTGTGAGTTATTTCAATAAGAAATCTCAAGCAAACGGCACTTAACGTTATTGAGGCAAGTGGATGACGTAATCCAAAATTTTTTCACGCTCTTTAAGTTAAACATCAATACAATAAGCTTCTTGAGATTCCAATTCAAGGTTTAACTGTATCTAAGAATATATAACTGTCACCCGACTAAGAGTCCCGACTTCAAGCAAATAATTGCGCGTGGAATCGCTTTATCTTTCAGTCTCTTGTGAAAACAGACTTGCTGATGGGACAGTAAATGGCACGAATTTGCTAAAGAGAATGGCATATTATACAACTTTGGCAACATCTATGTGTAGCATATTGAGCATGTGTAAGTGTCCACGAGTGAACATCACGAAATTAAAAAAATGTCAAGTTTCATTTATCTTCACACTCAAATCAATATCACCACAATCTAGAAATGAATAGGAAAGTTTCCCTAAAATTAAAATCCTACATCGACAATTTTATCGATATGGTGGCCCAATAAATTAGCTAAATTAAAAAGAAACACTAATCTGAGTGACAAATAAAAACGCAAATGTTTCTCGTTGAACCTGCCGGATAAAATTGCATTGCGTACGAGTAGAGCGACTCGTTAGCGGCTAATCCAAAAGGGTTGTGAGAAGGGAGGGGTGCAAATAACACAATCGTACAGTGGATATAGTGTTAGTATTAGTCAAGGGGAGAATAAGCCACCCCATAGGCTCAAGAGTCACCTACAACGAGTGCTAGGATATTGGAGGGAACGGAAGGGGTTCAGAGTCTGCACTAACTGGAAGGGGTAGTGGGGAGGGAGCATGGGTTTCGTTGATTCAAGTGGGCACGTGATAAAAATGACAATGATGAGTTAATGCAATAACTGTGTTCCCTCCAACCCTCACACGCACCTATTCCAACGAGTTTGTGCGTTCCTCTGCGAGTCACGAGCCTCACCCTCAGGGCTACAAGCTACCACGTTTGTTACCCCGAACCCTGTTCACTGGATTTTCCACCTGGGATTAACACGTCTTTTTATCCCAATGGATTCTGTCCTAACGTGTTTTTTCATTGTACCATAAAAAAAAGGGGAATGCTCAAAATAAATGTTGAAAATGCTTTGTTTTTTGTAATCCCGAAATTGTGTCATTAGTTTATTGATATTAGAAACTTTACACATGGCAAACAACAAATATTATGTCAATAAATAAATACATAAATAAATAAACAAATTGTCTCCTAGACTAGCGAAAAGAAACAATTTACCCTGTGAATTGATCCTTGAATGCGCGAGGATGTCCAAAAACTAGACTTGCTTTAAATAAGTGCCTCTAACTAGATTTCTTATTGTAAGGGTGCAGGGTAGTTTTTGAAAATATAAAAATAAAATTAAAAGGCCAATAATAAACTTTTATTTCACATAGTATAAACTAATGTGAAAGGTTTTTAATGTACCATGTACTAACAAAAATTGATTGTAGATTCATCAGTACCATTCATCAGTACTACGATTCATCTTTGTCAATTTTATTAACTCATGTTACTTGAGTAATTAAGTCTTTGCTGATGAACTTTACATTATTATTGATGAAATTAGTTCGATATGGCTTTGTAATGCTGATGTTGGTGCAATTCTCAACGCATAATCGAGAGCACCTTACCTTGCACTTTAGTTTGTAATAAAAAAATGTTTCAATCTTGGAAATATAATTCTTATTCTTTGTTTTCTTTATCTTGTTTGCTTCTAATTTGAATAATAAAAAGAAATAAAAGTTTATTAATGCCTTGGTACATTTGACTCTTTCTACTACTGATAAGGGAGTCTTAGATTTATTTTGGTGTGATATTAACTAATTCCCTCAGAGGAAAAGGTTAACCCTATGAGATCTGTGGTAGTGGCCAAGACACTCGCCATTTTTCAAATTATAGAGGTAGCCTCTGGTAATTTGGGGAAGGACTGGGCCATCCGTTACTATCAAGAGTTCCGGAGGAAACATCTGAATAACGAGGGAGGTGCTCCTCCAACATTTTTCAGATGCTTTCGTCGTAATTTAGCCTTTCGTTAAGCCACTCGGTACCAATGTAGTATTGTGACGGGTGCACCGATACATAAGTCTACTACTGGTCAGCAATCTTACTCAAGTAAACTTGAGAGGAGTTTGCCTAACGTGAGAAACCTTGCATAGGACCCAAGGTGCGCCTCGAGTCGCGTCAACTAAACAACTGAAGAACTAGCGTGTGTCAACTGTTTATATAGATTGCCTCTACTCGCCGCTGCGAAGAAGGGGAAGAGAGTGACGTGGGAAGAAACTCCCCACTCTCTTCGTAAACCATACTAGCTTACAATCGTAATAGTATACTCCGTTTTTCGCAACCAACTGGATCGTAACCCCCTACTTAAACGGATCTTCTATTATCATTATGAAAAAAACGCGTCAGAGATTGAACTCACTAAATTTAATTCAATTGATTTAAAACTCTTTAAGAAATTAAATAATTACTAAAAACATCCGTTACAGAATGTTTTAGAAAATTCAAGAAACTATTTGTAATTCTTTTTCTGACTTGGATGTTTAACTCAAATTATTAAGGCTATTTGATTTTAACTTTTGGTTTATTAGACAACTAATTCGATGTACATAAATCAAACACATCGTTTATAAATCTATAGCAATGAGCTGATGGGTGTTGCGCGGGCGACGACAGAGAAAAGACTGACTGCAATTCGAAGGTAGTACCTCACTTTCTAAGCCGTAGAGCGGTGGTGGGAGTTGACCGAATGTCTTCTAACTTTAAATTGATTTTATAATAATGTTTTTTTAAAATACTTACAAACAATGTTTAAGCTGATTAGATGTCAAAACTTTTAATAAGATTGTTTTAAATTAAAATAAAAAAAAACGTATGTTTGTGTAGATATACCGGATAACCATCCAGGATTACAAGTGACAAGTTTTGCTTAGAATAAAAATTAATTATTTTAATTTCAAAATAAAAAAATCCTAATAAAAAAGAAAATAGGTGGTTAAATTTTTAATTTTTGATGTTTTTGTAAATTTAAAGGTTCATATTTGGAATGCTTAATTTTTTGTGAGGATTCGTCAGAGTTTAATTTACAATCTTTCTACGATCAGTAGAGTCTGCATTTAGTGAGCTATAAATATAAAGTTAGCCAGTATCCATTCTAATAAACAATATCTTCTCTATCAGGGGTCTCATTGGGAGAAGCAGTAATTTTAGTTAAGGTGTTCCGACTCCAGAGACTGCATAGTCGAAGAGGGTGTTTTGAGGGTGGTCTACAGAGACTATGGGAACCACAAGGACCACGTGGATCCCGCAGGATAATTGGAGGTCGCTCTGGGATCTAGACTCTTCCGATCCACCGTTCAGGACAATGTCGAAGTAGTTCAGAAATACGATCTACTATTTCGCAGAATTATCCCGATTTCTAAACCTCTCTCATCCGATTATCTTTGGACTGTGATGTAGTGAAGAACTAAATGTTCTGTCTCCTGGTATTGAGTCAATTGATAGTTCAAAAATTTTGTTCCAAGGAACTAACGATCAGAAAAAATCCATCTCCTTAGTAACCTTTAAATTTTAACAAATGCAATTAGTATTAAACTCTAACGTCAAAAAATGATGATTGATGGCCTTATTATGAATTAAACGAAAGTTTCCCTAAAATAACCTATTTCAATTAAAAACATTTATAAAAATTTTTTAACAACTTTTGTAGCAAGTTAGCGTCATTTTGAAAATTTAGATTAAGAGCCGCCTTGAAAAAGTGGTTATCTTATTATTTTTGTCTCTGAAGCAAAACTTTCTAAAATTCTTTAATATTCTGTAAATCAAATTTTGGTAAAAAATTCAATTACAAAAAATAGAGAATAAGCAGATAAGTCGATAGTTGAAAAGTTTTGATTAAAGTGAAAAGCCCAGGGCACTTAATAAAGCTATTAATAATTATCACAAAATCTAGCTCGACCCTTGCACCCTCAGTAGCTCTGATAATGTTCCCTAATAGACCTTTTGCTAAAGTTGAATGGTCGTCCAAAACAGAGGTGTAAAATTTTGATTTCTGGCATAATTCTATTTTGCAATCTCTCTTAATTAAAAGCTCTTGCGATTGTCAGGTTTCTAATTATGACCGCTGGAATGACGAATATTATGTCCGAATTTCAAGTCAGTACTTTCCCAGTGGCATTGGTGGTATATACGTGAGAAAAAGCAGTAGATATTTAAGCCCCTTTCCAGGCTTATGAATTTATTAGGAAGTTCTGGAACAAAAAGGAGCACCCGCGAGACTCATGTCACCGACCCCCTTCCCGCCTGACTGGTATTTATGAGATCTGCCATCCCGAGTTAATTCGTCTTGAGAATTTTATTATACGCGAAATTTACTCGAGTTTAAGTAGCGTTTCTGCAACAGTCGTTTGAAACTAAAAGAAATTCAAACTTTGAGATTAATTTCAGTGTAAATATAAACAGGGTTATTAATTTAAAGGGAAGGAAGTATCTTTTTCCTAGGTGATTATTCTTTTTTTTTAATATCACGTGTTCCTGGTTTAGTTACAATCAACTTTTTTAAAAGATTAAAATTATAGTGTAGATTTAGCTAAAAAAAATTTTAATTTCTTTGGCAAATTAAATTTAAGTTCAAACTTTTGATCTGGCAATTATTATAATTAAAAAACGTTTAGTTTAATTGTTTTTAATTAACTAATTTATTTTTTGAAACAGCATGAACCAAGTTTAATTTTCATAAAATGTATTTTCTCAGGACGAGGTATATTATAATGAATAAATTTCCATTAAAATTTGTAAATAGAGGAGTGAAGCCCACAATTACAGGGATCAGTTACAGAAGAAAGATAATTTCATTCGCTAATAAAGTGGTTGCATTTACTTAGTAAAATATACAGATTCAACGATAAAACGGAAATTCATTGTTGGTAACTGAATCGTAGCAGATTTTCTTTTTTCAGCCCTCCTCCTCCTTCTCTCCTAGAGGAGGAATATTTATGGTGAATAAATCTACGGAGGTCCAGAGAGTAGAGCTTGGATCGCGCCGTTGGGAGAGAGTATTATATAGTATTCTGGAAAGGCGGGCAAATCGGTCCGGGCACTTTCTGTTTGCCCATCCAATGAGTATTTCGATGTAAACGGGATTGGAAAGAGAGTTGAAAGAGAAACTGCCACCCGTTGCCGGAGGAACATTGTTTAATTTTACCGAACACGCTTACTTGTTGGCTGCTTTCAATATTTCAGGAGATATTCCCGGTATCCTTAAAATTAAAAATAAATTATTCTTTGAAAGGAATCATCTCTATATAAATTTGTTTTGCACAGGATGTAAAAACCTGCTACCAGAGGGTTTAGCACGTAACTTGAAAACGGAACCACGACATTGATTCTCAATTTTTTTAATGTTAGTTTACTTGCTGATCATTTAGATCAAAAGTTTCGGGTTTAGAGGTTTTATTTTAAGGCCAGGTTACTCTGAACAATTTTGAAAAAATCGAAAATTTTTTTTTTTTCATAAATTGCCACTGTATACTCGTAGAAATAGTATAGAATTAGTCCTGAAGATCAGCAAGACCGAAAAGTAGATATAAAAGAGTGGGGAGCAAGGCACTTTGCTGATAGGGCCAACGACAGATGTGTTGATTGAGCTGAGCTAGAAGCTACTGAAACGTCTAAGGATCACAGAACTGGTTTAAGAAATGCAAGAATTCTTCAGAATGATGTTTACAAAGACGAGGAAGGAATTGTGTATGCAGCTGGAATGGATATGTAAGTAAAATTCACTTTTCTACGATTTTTTACGAATAAAAACTTTGAACTGATTTTTCTCCAAACCACGTATTTTCGCATGGATGACACTCTCATTTCAAAACTATTGCACTTATCGATATGAACCAAACGGCATTTTACTCTTTAGATGTCTGGCTATGGCCTCAAGCAGAACCAGAAATATTCATTATTATTTAAAAAAAGGTATAAACAATTAAAAGTGAAAAAAATGTTAAAAAAATTCAAAAGTCCACCATTTTGTTTTTTTTTTTATTAAAAATGTTACATTCTGCTTGAGGCCATAGCCAATTCGATACAAAACATGAAACCGCTTTGTTTTTTGCTTTCAGATAATTCTTTTCCAAGAAATTATGTCATCCATCTACGAAGTAGATAACTTTCAGCAGCCATTTTCAAGACCGGATTTTCGAAAAAAAATAAAATAAAAAAATTTCAAGTAACTTCATGTATGTACTATCATATGTAAAAAAGTTTATTACTTAACATTTTTTGTATTATAAATAAAATGTATTGAAAAAAATCACGTTCTTCAGAGTAACCTGGCCTTAATTTAAAAAAAATTGGTTTACATCCCTGACCTTTTTCACTTTGTCTTTTATGAATCGTGACGCTCTTTTTGATTAGTAAATTTAACATATTTCATCTTCTGTTATTTTTAAATTCTATTCTTATTTAAAATCTAGAATAGCTAGCTAACAACCTCATGATACGAGCATCAAACTCAGAATGAAGATGATCGCTCAATGGGTACTCCGATGAATACAACTGGAACTGCATACCGCTCAAATTTTCTTTAATGATTCTAGTCACTTATCATGAGATGCTTAGCTCCTTAATGTTCGAAGTCAGTCAAATCAAATTAGAATAACAAAATAAAAATATTAATTAATAAGTATGAACTATATGATTTTACTGATTCAAACTAGTGAAAATTTAAACCGCCTTAAATTTAAAGAGAAGTTTAATTAGAAATTTCTGAAAACAGTTGGTGGTATTTAAAACGTCTGGAAGTTGCTTGGTAATACTTTTAGCGGTTTGACGGTGGTTAGTGGATGGTGGATGTGATTAATTTAGCTCGTTTGTTCGCTAGAAGGAACGAGCTCGAATCAAATCTCGCCAAATTCAAGATCCAAGGAAGGTATAACAAATGTGCCTAGTGAGTTTCAGGAACCTGCGCAAGCACCTGTGTACCACAGAAGCCTGTCGGTCACCATTACTAAGCATTGTGTTTGTGGTTTAAGGTCGATTTGTAACCCTGTCGACCTCCCACGTTGAGGACATTTATTAAACCTCCTGTTACCAGCTTTCAAGGATTTGTGGTTTCACGAACTCGAAAACCATCAAAGAACTGACATCACTAGTTTCATTGTTCCTTCTTCCCTTTGAAAGTTTATCCAACAGAATTTTCCTTTCTTCTAGTACTTCCCAGTTTATAAGAGAAGTTCAAGTTTCTAAAAATTAAGAGGCACATACTAATATTAACATGTTTTTCTGTGCATTAATAAGTCGCAAACAAAATGTATTTCAAATAAAATGAAAGTGACTAGATACATTTAGAAGGACAATTAAAAGGACTTTTGTCGTTTAAAAAATAAGACTGGCATGGCTTCCGTTTGGGACTGATAAGTGGATTAACGAGCGAAAACCATTGTTCTCAACCTCATTAACATCTTCACATTGGATAGGAGGGAAAATCGCAAATCTTCATTAGACCTTGCTTCATTAGGTCGACGAAGCTCGAGGGCGAGTTTCGGATTTTACCCTCCCTTTCTTCATGATTCTAACGACGGGGTTGTGTGAGACCGGACATTTCAATAAACTATGGGAAACGCGACCCAAACCGCTGACCACCACGTCCTGGTCAGCAGCTTCCTGAGTGAAATTGCGCATGTCCTTGTGGCACGTTCTGACCCCTGAACCTTGCCAAGATAAGGGAGATGGATCGATCTCATCATTCGACCCTCTTTGGGGTTAAAGGGTAAAACTCTTATAAGCATGCAAAGTCGAATTCCAGCCTCGACGTTGACAAATGAATTCTCTGCGCTTTCTAACAAACATTGACAACAAACATTTGTAATAATGCAATTTTAATGGTAATAGTTAATAGTTAATAGCTAGTAGTTTTCGTACCAGTAGATTTATAAAAACAATTGTAATAATAATTGACTACTAAATTCTTAATAATAAAAATTATCAGTAATTATTGAAAACAATCAAGCAAGGAATCTCAAAGATATTTTTACTATAGAATTTCTCGGCTTTATGAAGTCAAACTATTTTATGTTCAGGAACTGTCTCCTATATCAATGAAGAATCAGATAAAATAATTCCCCGGAGGTTCATAGAATTTTTCTGAAACTCTAGAAGCTGGAAGAAATTCCCAAGGGTAATTCCGGCAGAATTTAATGGGGATTCGATAGAATGTTTTATAAGAGAGAGTTTTATGAGAAATTTTTTAAAAATTCGTCATAAATAGTAGTAAGTTGAAGAGATAATACAAGAGTGCATAACAAGAAAAAAATCGCTTCAAGGCAAGTATTCCATTTATCTCGAGACGATTTTTCATGCAGGGATAAAACTTGAACAAACTTTCTAGATATGCCGTCCTAATTCGACGATCGCTATATCAATTGCCCGAATCAAGCGAATAATTTCTTACCAAACTTTTCTAACTCAATTTTCTCTCTCTTCCGTGCAAATCTATTACTTTTTCTTATCAAAGAAAATAAATTGGCTTGGAAAAAATAAATAATGGGAATAAAAATTAATAGACATCAATTTTGTTTTATTAAAAGTGAACAGACGTAGTTTAACTACTATGAGGCATTTTCATTATTTTCATTATTTTAATATTAAATTATAAATAAATTTACTTTGATTTTACGCTAAGGCAATAAAATAAAATTAATTGTAAATTTTAACTAGCGCGTCAACTTATTTTATAGTTGAATAATTGAACCAAACAAAAGAAATAAATAATATTAACAGGACTGACAAAGTGCGAATTTAGAGAGTGGTGAATGAGGAGCAGCAACAATGTACGATTTAATTTACACTAGAAATTTAAAGCATTTATTTTAAACGTAATTTAAGAAAATTATAAAGGTTAAATGCCCGGATGACCTCGTGGCGCGAACATTTTGCATGTCAATCACGGTCACTGAATGTTAGAAATGTTTATTGGAATTTGTTTCACAAAACTATAAACCACCCATTTTCATTCCTGCAAGAAATCTTCCTTATAACTTTAAACATTTTCAACACTGAAAATTGAACACTGATTCTAATTTTAATGTTTATTAGTCTTGCTTTCGACACGTAAATACACTGTTTGACAAATCACTATTCGGTGATAATCTTTTTTTAAAGTTTTAAAATAAAATTTAAAGAAATTGAACAAAAATGTAAAACAAAAGTTACCAAAGGAAGGAAGAAGGAGGAGAGATTAAATATCCGATTTCAATGTATTGATAAAAAGATTGACACGTGTGGTTACTCGCAATGTATAATGTTTCCCAAAAGACTTTTTAGTGGTTCGTTTGAGGGTCAGTTCGTTGTCAAAGAGAAGCTCCCAGCGCATGAGATAAAATCACAAGCTGCTGTAGGAGAATCCGCCACTTGTGAAAGGATCTCGCATTCTTTCATGCTCGTTAGATGTGAGCCAGGATTTCCCGACGCACCCTTCTCGTCGCGTGTCAGTACGTAGACACAAGAGGACCCTCTCGAGTCCCGCACCTTATCCCTGGCGATTTCGTTTTATCGAGATTCTCGGACCAGTGCGCTACTCCAATCTCCTAAGAGAAACTGCCCTCAGCCAAGTCAATGTCCCAAGAATCGACGCTGTGATTTTTACGGGCTTCGACTAACGTTTATTGGTTATTTCCTTTCTTACGGTCATTGAAGACACTTGCAAGATACAGTGGCGCTCAAAACAATAGAAACAGTTTAAATATTTAAGGAAGAAGTGAATTAGAAAAAACTTTTGTTTTGTTTCAAAACATTGATAGTAAATAAATTATTGATTAGAAGCCTGGCTTTACAAAGATAAATTATTATAATAATAATTCCTAGATTTAGTGCAACTGATTGACTCTTTTATTGTTCTTAGTGACTAATACTTACATACAAAACTTTGCTTAGCAACTAAAATTCTGATTAATAAATAATATCTGAAAAGCAGGCCGATTAAGCAATAGAGCAGCTTTATAAATTCCTTTGACTGTACGGAAAATACTTTAGCAGTTCTGACAGGTGGAAATCGGATTTTACTTTCTCTCGTAAAGCTCAATAATTCCATCAGTATTTTATTTTCTATAAAATTAGATTGCATCGGCAGCAGTGGAAACAAGTTGCAAAGCACTCCTAGCAACAAACGTGCTCAATAAAGACCAAGCTTTGCAAAAAATATAGTGCTAAGGTAACTTTTCTTTCTCTTTTGTCTAAAATATTCGCTTACAATTAAAGAAAATTTAATGTCAATTCAAGATGGAAATTAAATCGGTCGAGGAGCTCAGGATCATTTATAGTAAATTGAGTGTATTGATAATAAATACAGTTTGATTATAAAACGTCGTCTGACGAGGGGTAAAGTCCGACCCTTTTCGACCTAAGTCTTATGCTTAAGTCTAATCGATATATATGCTCTCATTCCTATGAAAAACATCTGTGAATCCCGAAATATTTTTCAGGAATTTCTAGGAATTTCTCAATAGCTCGCACAAATTTCCTAAGAGTTACCAGGAATTTCCAGGGATTTCCTAAGGGTTTCGAGGAATTTCCAAGGGATTTTCAGGAATGCCCAGAAATTTCCCAAGAGTTACCAGAAGTTTTCTAGGGAATCCCAGAAATTCTCAGGCATACCCAGGATTTCCTAAAAATTTTCCAAGAGTTCTTAGGAATTTTTAAGGGATTCCCAGGAATTTTCCAAGAGTCCCCAGGAATTTCCAAGGGATTTTCAGGAATTTTCAGGTATTTCTCACAAACTTACCAGGGTGTCCCAGAAAATTACATTTATGTTCTCCGGAATTTCCAGGAATTTATACCCCAGTGATTCGAAAATTATTAGAAAAAATAAATTTATTATTAATATGAATACGTCACAATTGTTCACCCGTTATAAACACTACTGAAATATTTCTAAAGATAATTAATTACTTGAATAATTTTGAGTACGCTTAACTGAGTTAATGTAAACGAAACCACCATTTAAAAGTTGTTAGAAGTAACAACAAAAAACTAAATATTGATTAGAATTCAAGGTATACCTAATTTGTGATCAATAAGCTAAAATTTGTACGAAGTCGACTGTTCGAAAGTCAAAGAGGAACTATCTCACCAATGGTGATTAAAGGTGAAAGAAGTATAAAGAAGAAGGTTGCCATCTGGGACTCAGGATTCGCTCTCTTTTCACAAAAACTTTTATAGGTAAATTTTTTTCTCGCTAACTACTTAATGGATTAAAATGAAACTTGTAAACTTTATTACACAGGTATAAAAGTATCCAACAATATTTTTTACTTCACTGGAAGATAAAAAATAGCGATGTGGTACTTGAAAACTTAAAAAACATGTTTTTGTCCAACTACGACAAAACTTTGTTTCTTAAAATTAAATAAAAAATAGATTTTTGTAGCTTAGTACATGTGTCATAAAGCCTGAAATTTTTATTTAATTCCATTGAATAGTCTATGAGAAAAAAATTCCCTCCAAAAGTGGCGCCGAAATGATATAAATATTTTTTGCTAAACCTATTTCTCTTTTTGTTATTTTTGACATAATAACATCTTAAAAATCAGCAAATCTCTCTTCGTCAACGACCTCAGTAGGCTTTAATAAAACCGATTCACCTGCAAATTGCTTCTTCGTGACAGTTAACTCCCATCACTGAGTTATCACGAGATCGACCGGTTGCGAGTTTTGTCCGATACAGAAGTTTGCCGAGAGCAACTTGTTCCAGACAGGCGTAAAAATCAGGAACTAGATTTGAATCAAACTCAGTTCTTAAACCGTCTCAAAAGACGAGGAATCGTTCGGTCTGATGTGTAATTGTATTGTAGTCGACAAGATCCGCCGTAATTAAATGTCTCTGCCGACAGTGAATGGATCTGCACAAAATTGGACGCACTACTGTTCGTCGACTTAATTAACAAATCGAACAAATATATTATCGAATTTGGATAATGAAAGTTCAACCAATAAAGGTAATTTGATTTAAAGATCTTTTAACTCTATCTAGTTTGGCAGGTATTATATTAATAAGTTAGTAAGTAGGAACTATATTATCCTAACTAATTAGAAATTCGTTCGGATAAATTTTTTTTTAAATAAAAAAATTTGCTGCCATAAGGTTGTTTTTTACCAACAGATGAGAAATTTTAAAGATTTTTTTCTAGCTAGATGACAACATTCGATTAAATTTCCTCGCAGACCTGTTTTCAGGTTACTGCTCATTTAGATAGGTAACTTTGCGATCAAGTTTAGTTTAGTTTATATTCAATCACCGATGTCGTCGTCGACCACTAGACGAGCTCCTTGTAAATTTTCATTAAACTTACGAGTTAGTGTAGTCAGATTGTTACAATAATTTGATATAATGGTAGTCTGTATAACAACTGTTAAATTATAATTGATTCGTTGCTTCTGTTAAATTAATTTATTTAGCATTCTGTTTCTGTTTAAAATGTTTAAAGTTATCAGGAAAATTTCTTGCAAGATTTAAATAGGTGGTTTATGGTTTTCTGTAAGCATTGTAAAACAATACGTAATCTGTTATAAAATCATTAATAGAGTTTAAAGTTCCTATTAAGGTTGGGTTTCTCCTGTTCTATGCCCATCCCTGCTCTCTTTCTCTTTCTACAGGATGGAGCTCGAACGATTGGATGAGCTTTTCCGCCATTTTTTCAGTTAGCTAGGGCCTGATGTGATCATGTTCAGTTTCGTTTGACCTTCTAACATTCTACATCGGGCGGTTTTTCAAGTGCGTTTCTTGATGGTTTTCCAATTTGTGTTTATAACAGGTGAACAATTGTGACGTATTCTAAACTTGTAATAAGAATAAACTATCCTTCGTTAACTATAGAAGTGCTGTGAATTTTTTTGAAATATCATCAAACACTTTTAACAGTTTGTTTAAAATGCTTAAAGTTATAAGGTGGATTTCTTGCAAGATTTAAATGGGGTTACGGCTTTCTGTAGGCATTATGAAACATTGATTAATCTGTCATAAAATCTCTAATAGAGTTTAAAGTTCCTATTGAGGTCTGTCAGTGAGGGTCTGATGTGATGATGCGGTCAGTTACGTTTTGTCCTTCTTACAGTCCACATCTTGCGGGTTTATCGTTTCCACTTTCCAACATTTTTTTTTAACTAATTGTCCATTTAGTGTACATGCCGGGTGAACAAATATGACGTATTCTTTATGTAAAGTGACAATGAACTATCCGTTGTGAAATCTAAATTGCTATAAGTTTTTTGTGAAATACCATCATCTAACATTTCTAACACAGTTTCATATTAAATGCCGTCTCCAACTTTCTTCTCTCGGTTTTAGTTTAAAACGTATAATTTAAATTGTTTATTATAAATTTTATTAACCATAACTTCCATTGCAGATCCCAATTCGAAAATATAAACATTGACCGTAATGATCAGAAAGATAAACTGATATTTCAAACAAATTTACCAATTTTTGTTTTGTTTTGGACTTGTTTTTAAATTCAGATGATAAATCCCCTGGAGATCATAATCACACGGAAAAAATATCGACATTGTATTCGTGACTTCTGGTTGAAAAAGAAAGAACTGCTAGTCACCAGTCAGCTAAATGAAGCGCATCCATTGCTGGTTCCCACCAAAAACTTCCTTAAACAGAAGGAGACCCTGGGAGAAGAGTGGAAAACAAATAAAATCCCACCAATGAACTTTTCAAGTGGACTAAGTGGAAGCACTTATCCCTAGGAATAGAAAGGTTCTTGAAGAGAATTTCAGATACGAGAGGGAATCTCAAATCATCTTCAAGTCCGTTATAAAAGATTTAAAGAAAAGGGTCCACTGGCTAAAAGTGTGTGTTGCAAAAAAGCAGTTCATTGCAAAAGAAAAAATAATAATTATCAATTAAAAAGGAACGTAATCTAAATTGATTAAATTTATTTTGCAATGGATCATAGAAAGAAGCTAATTGTAAAGTTTACTCAATCTTTTTCGGTTAAAATGTTAATTTCATTTGGACTAACTAACTTTCGTAAGTTAGTACATACCGGAAGAGAGTAATTAGAATGCAACCACATCTGATGAATTTCAAGCAGCGTGTGACTTCGTTTAGCTGGCTTTTATGCTCACTTAGACACGAATCATGCCTCCCAGATATCTCCTTCTATCGTAATAAGTATGTGTATATATGTATATATTTGTCCTGTGCATAAAATATATGAACAAGCTTTCAATAGACTTGCGACAGTAACGGGACGGCATTTCTCAATTCCTCAGAACCCATCGCCCTTTTCGGACCATTCAGCTCTCCAATTTGGCACTGGGAGGATCATGACATATATGTTTCACATAAAGGCAGCATAGAAAGCCGACGTGGCGAAACCACCCTCTGATTTTAGTGAACGGACTTCAACCACAGACACGTAATACGTCTACGTACTGATGATTACGATTTCGGACCATTTGTAGTAATATTATAACATTGTATCTGTAGTGATTTTTAAATAATATAAGCTTCGACGTATTAGATTCAACATTGTATTTATTTAATTTAATTGTCTAGTTATTATTATTATTATTAAAACTTTGGTTTACCTGACAACTTGTCGGAGCGGACAAATTCGTCTTTTGAAAGTCAAACACTGATTATTATTTTTATAACTCTTTTCCCCATGCACGAACACTGCTCATAACATTGACGCGGAGAATTCCATACTGATTGATCCTGGTGATCGTCATGAGATTGGATATGAGTCCCGTTCTCACAAAAGTGCCAGTACTTGAAGACGACATCATCGGCTATTGCTTAGAACCTGTCAAAACGCAAGCGGCGGCCATCTTGATTCAGCGTTATACATCAGCGCCACCACTACGATTGATCAAAGTTTCACGATCGATCGCTGCTCGATTTAGTTTAGCAATTAGCAGCATAGTGACGCACATGTCGCCGAATATAGTGAACTCTTAACGAAGCGTTCTGGATTCCGTTCTGGACTGTTGAGGTGTTCGGACGTTTGTCTGTCTCCTCATCCAATTCGGATGTGTGACTTCAGTTTCAGTAACACATAAAATGGCCGACGGCTTGTGAAACGGCCACGTGTTTTTAGTTCCAAGTGTAATTTGATCTAATAGTGAACTCGCTTTGAATTATTTGAACTGAATTTTGTAGAATCCTATTAATTTATTAATTTTTGTGATTTGAATTGGCCACACCCCGGCCACAAATTTGAAGAAGAAGAAGAAGAACGAAGCGTTCTCGCTCTCGTCATTCTGAAATGGTGTTTTGGACCATTTGGTCGTGTTCTTTCTTTAAGAGTGTTAGCAACTTAATAAAAATGTAATTAAAAAAAATAGGCGTGGCTTCATTCTTGGGCTTTATGACCTCCCAGGTGAGTTCTAGTAACTTTATCTTTTTCCTGCGATGAATCGATGCATTGTGGATGAGATAAATCTCATATCCGGATTTCATTGTCTAATCATTAGAATCCAAGGAAGAGCGAATTCACGCATCATCTTCTTCTCAAAAAACTGAAGATATTTTCAAAAGCGTACAGTCAGGTGTGAAAATTGTTATATAGAAAAATAAAAATAAATAAAAATATGTGAATTCAGTATTTATATTTTTGATAATTGCAATTTTATTTATAATTGACCTTTTTCATATATTCTAATATTAAATTTGAGATCACTGAATTGTGAGATATTGTATTAAATAATATTTGGATGTAATTAATAGGGCATTATTATTATTATTATAAAGAATATTGTAAACGTTGTAGATTTTATATAAAAGATTTGATAAAAATTTAGAAATAACTAATTAGAAATATTAACTTCTTTGTGTTGTAAAAAAATCTTTAAATTATGAAAAATGTTGTACTCTTAAGTTTTTTTTTGTATTGTAAATTAAATCGTGGTTTTTTGCTGCTCCTTATGCTACACTCCGAAAATGTCTCGGTATTAAATTATTAATCGTGGTTTGATTTGATTCAAATAAATTATGTAGATTGATCAGTTTAATTAGTTTATTATTTTGGTAATTTCGTTTAGTTATTTAAAGATAAAATAAATTGGTTCTATGGTATTATTTATTTATTTGTTTGTTTTAATTAACATTAATTTAAATCTATGAATTTAAACATTAAGTATGAAACAATAAAAATGCGTCATAGTACTCTAACTTCAATGGGACATTGACAGAAGTTTAATAGAATTTTCACTAAATTGCCACGGATTTCTCACGAAATTATCATAGTTATCAAAGTTTTAACAGATATTTGATGAAATATAGTTTAAACGACCAAATTATTGAGATAATTATTAGAATTTTAACAACATACCAATTTAATTCCTAAAATTATTTCATTATTATCGAAAAACTGACAGAATTAACCAGGAAAATTGATTTAATATTTCTTTACGGTATTTATTAAAATTTTAACAATAATTTCTGGCAATTTGTAATTGATTCCAATGAAATTAATTTAATTTCGTTAATTCTGGTAATTATTGGAATTCGCATAAAAATTTCAAAGGAATTCAGATGAAATTCTAACTAAATTCTTACCTATTTCAATGGTAATTCGACTGAATTTCAAAGAAATCCCAACAAAATTTGGATAAATATTCTAACACCGAAAAAGGATAGATTTAAAACTCTGACGCAATTTTTTAAGATTCCAGTAATTTTTTAACTTTTAACAAAATTCTGATAGTAGTTGCGTGAAGTTGTAAATTAACTTCAATGGAAATCACCCCGTAATTCTGGTTAATTTTGAAATTTTGATAAAACCCAAATAGAAATCAAATTCAATTTACAAATTAAAATTTTAAATTCTGACGTAACCTCAAATTAACTTAAGTCAGGGTTTTTTTAATAATTTTGCTCATTACTGATTTCCCGATTGTAATTCCGTAAAATTTTTCATATATTGATACGAAATTACGGTGTACCTAATTCCAATCCTATGTAAGAAACGAGTACTGAAGGTAAGCGTTAAAAGTTAACGGATAAGGAAACTCTTATATTGGTTTCGTGAGTAAGAGAGAGAAGGCAAAGCGTTAAAAGTTAACGGACAAGGGAACTCTTATACCGGCTTCCTTGGTGGGAGAGAGAGAAGGTGAGCGTTAAAATTTAACGGAAAAGGAAACTCTTACCTCATTAAAAAATCTTTAAATTTTAATTGTTAATTTTATTGTGTATTGTTTATTAAATGTTTAACAGAAATGTGTTTTATGTGAAAGTGTATAGTGTTCTCTCTATTAATGTGTTTTGTTTATTAAGAGTTTTGTATTGAATAGTTTTAATTACCATTTAGTCCTCTAAATGGTATTAGGTATATCATAATTTTTTATAATTAATCTTCATATTCTTCATTTTAAGATCACATCAATTTAAATTTATTCCAATGTTTTCTTATCATTAATTTTCTTTTTTTATTATATTATGTATTTCTTTCATTTCACATAATTATACATAAATGAAACATTATTTCAAGAAATAATCAAATTTTTCGTGCCCTTTAGCGCTCGCTTTTTCCTAGTAATTATTAAAACACCGATAATAATTAACGAATTTTAGATAAAAATTGAGTTCCATGTCATTTCATTAATTATCGAAATTCTAACAAATCTATGATTGAATTATAATTGTGGCTGAATTTTAAGGAAAATGTAATTCTGAAAATGACTAAAAAGTAAAAATTTAACATATAATTTTGATTAAAGTTCAGAGGAATTTCGACTTAATTCCATAGTAATTTCTATTTAATTCTCGAAATTATGAAAACACACAAAATTATAAATGAAAACATTTTATGTGCTCTCTTTAATTTTTTGAAAAAATTCCGTGCACGTAACAATCGTAGAGCTCAATCGGTATTTCTAAAGTTAATTATAATGAACAATTTTTAATTTTAGGTTATGTCAATCCAACTACTTTCTGAATTTAAAAGAAGTCTTAATTTCATCTGAATTACATGAATTTACTTGTACTGTTTAAAATGAGATCTAGACATATAAATTACGTTAAACAATGTGTCATGTTAAAAAGAGCTAATTGCAATTTCGCTGAAATGAAATTTAAGAATTAAAAAAGCGTATATTACAGGATATTTGATCAATTAAATATCAGAGAAGATTAAATAATAATACCAAAAATAATAGAAAAGAATCGACAACGTATATTAAATAAAATATAATTGACGATGAATGCCATTGAGTTGAATTTTAAATTTGACATTATGGTAGCCAATTTCATCATTTGACGACTGATATAATTAAATCTTCATGCACTTAAAATTTTACAAAAATTCATTATTTTTCAGACATTTTCAGTATGAGTAATCAGTCCAATTTTAATATTAGATTTAACTCAAATATTTTATTTTGAAAGTTATAAGCAATATTTAAATCTAAACTGCATCAGAATTGAAAAATCAATTTTATTTTTCATCTCCTTATTTTCAGTTTTTAAGATTCTAAAAAAACTGATAGTGTTTGAATGTAAATTGTTAATTTGACCTCAGGGTATTAAAATAATTCTATAATCTTAAATAAGTAATTTAACCATTGAAGGACTAAAACTTACTTGGGGGTTTTTGGGGTCGCTGATAAGAATTTGATGTTAATTTTTAAAAATATATACTAAATATATGCAGAGCTGCTCACAGGGATTTGCCCACCCTACGTCATGCATAAAGATAAAACATTCATCAAATATTTATTTTAAAGCTTAAATATTCGACTTGAAACGATACCTTAAAAACATTTTTTTTGCATTGATAATTGCTTAAAAGGAAAAAAATTTTTTTTCACTATTTTCGAAAAATTTCAAATTGATACAATTTTGGACGAGATCATCACATTTTAATTCTATAAATGGCATTTGAAATTATTTTTTGTCACCTTTCAAACCATTTTTTAAAAATTGCTGTACGAGAATTTTTAAGGAAGATATGATGATTTGTTTATAAAAATAGTCTTTTTTTCAATTGTTGGTAACTTGAGAACAACTGACTTTTGGAAAAAATTGTTAAAAAAAAAAAATGTGCCTTTTTGTGCCTAGAATTAGGAAAAAAATTTTTTAAGATAGAAAAAAAATTTTTTTTATACATTTTTACCTTCTGTATATATTTTTAAGATCCTTCTGAGCGGCACTGTATATACAGAAGGAAAAAATGTATAAATTTTTTTTTTAATGTCTAAATATTTTTTTCCTAATTCTACGCAAAAAAGGCACATTTTTTTCTTAACAGTTTTTTGTAAAAGCCAGTTGTTCTCAAGTTACCAGCAATTGAAAAAAAGGCTTTTATATAAACAAAAGATCATATCTTCCATAAAACTTATTTTACAGCAATTTCTAAAAAATCGTTTGAAAGGTGACAAAAAATGCTTTCAAATTACATTTATTAAATTAAAATGTGATAATTTCTTCAAAAATTGTATCAGTTCGTAATTTTTCAAAAAAAGGGAAAAAAAGTTTTTTTTTAAAGCAATTAAACAATGAAAAATAATTTTTTTTAAAATGTTTTTTAGGTATTGTTTCAAGTTAATGCGAAACAGGGCCAGATTTCTTGGAGAGTAAAAAACCTTTTGTTTTTCAAGTGGAACTGAAAGAAACTTGTAAAATTCGAGAGACCGAAAAGAGACACGTAAAATCACTTGTTACAGGTTGATCCTCGCCGTTATCCTAAGGACAAATATTTAAGGGTTTCTGTTTACCGATCGTCGAGATTGCAGGGCACGAGACGCTCCCCATCTTGGGAATGTTTCCACAGGGTAGTGACGTCGTTTTCAGAACGATCCCAATTCGCCGACTAAACCGGAAATACTGTCATTGCAGCTTTGGCCCGAAGAAAATACGTGTATAGAAGGCGATAATCTCACACGAAGGAGTGAGAGCACATGCTTTAGTTTTCTTTGTGTTTGGCCACCAGTAACCATACTAACATAGACGCTTACATATCAGAGACCTGGCTTATAACCTGGCGTGCTTATGCGACACGAGACGCTCATTTGCATTTTAAATCATTTGCCACTATACCTCTCTACCTGCGGACTAAGTTGCACTCTTGCTACCGACGAGAAATTTCAACGGGCTTTGGGCCCCAAATTCTAGGTTTAGACGAAAGTAAATGAGATTAGTTCTCCTAAGCCTTTGAAGAAAATGTTTCACAGATTTCGGGTAATGTTGATTAGAAAATTTGAATAATTTTTCATTTCCATTCAAAAATCGTTTATTGCTTGCTTTTCTCGAGCTTACTTATGTAAATTGAAAAGAAATTTCAATTTGATATGAACGAGAATAGAAAAGTGAAAATTGACGCTTCAATCAAAACTTTTCACTTTCGTTATTAATTGGAAAAAGGACCATTTTCGTCACTAGCGGGAAAATATTCTATTTTCATCCCTAGTGGAAAGAAGAATATTTTTTCCAGAAGTGTAAAAATGGACTGTTTTTATCACTAGTGATCAAAGTGGCAATTTACCTCACTAGTGGGGAAAGTGTCAATTTACGTCACTAGTGAGAAAAGAGAAGATTTATATCACTAGAAGAAAAAAAAAACATTCTAGGTAAAATTGGAACAAATAACTATTTTTGTATCTATTCGAAAAATGACCATTTTCTTAACCAGTGCCCAAAATTCAAAAAGATTAAAAAAAGATTAAAAAAATATTTAAAAATTTATAAATAGTAAAAATAATCAATAACATGAGTTTTCTCTATTATTAAATTGTTCGTAACAATTTATGTTGTAAAAAAAAATTTTCGATTCCGGGAACTGAACCCTCTAAATATTAATTCATAATTCAGCGCCTTACCGCTAAGCTATCGTCTTGTCAAAAATATATCTTTTTATAATCTCATTTTATTGGTTTTTGAAATAAATTTTGGCTATGAAAATCTAATTTCAACCTTTATATTCGCAATCAATCAACTAATAAGCTATTTTCGTTCCAAAAATGTGTTTATTTTTTCATTCAAGTGTCCTGCTTTTTAATCTAGCTATTTACTTTTCAAATTTTCTTGAAGTTCACCTCGAGTTTTTAAAGTGATGAATTTTCTTGTGAAGTCCACTGAATAAAACTACAGCATTTCAGGAATATGAAAAATGGTTCCTTTTAGTGTCAACTTAGAAGTGAGAATAAAGTAAATCTTACCTTTCCAACTCCAGACAACTCTTTGACGCCTATCCTCCTAAGAAGTGCCGGCGGAGCTGGGGGAGGAGATTTCTGGAGAAGAGCTGCATAACCATTTGGAAAAAAGGGTTGTTCGTCAACATCATCGCCTGATCTGCGTCTTCTGTGTGGACTCGCAGAAAGATTGAGTTTCTGTGCAGCTCTAAAACATAAAAAATATTCATATTCGATTAAAATATTCAAATAGATTTTTTTTTTAAATCTACTTAGTTTTAGAATAAAAACAGTTCATCTTTTGGGGAGTAAAAATCTAAAATTAAAAAAAAATAATTCTTATAGAAAGCAATAAATTAATTTTTTTAAGAATGGAACGGGGGATTTAAGAAATACATTTTTTTTAAGGAAAAAAAATGATTTTCAAAGTGAAAAAACTCGAAGAGGGCGAGCTCGAATCTTTTTCCACTCCACAGAAAATTCTCTCCTCAAAAATAAAAAAAATATGGTCGTAACTTTCGGAGACCCTTCTATCATTTTCAACCGATTTTTAGGGGGGTACTTTCACCTCCTAGGAATACAAGTTTATTTATATTTTTTTTAATTTTGTCCGTGAGGATATCTAGAACTTCAGGTACACTCTGTTTTGGGGGGTCAAAAGTCTATTTTTTAAGGGGGAGTAAGGGGAGTAAAAAATTAATTTTTTTTAATTAAAATTTTTAACCTTGTTAAAATTACCAAAAATTTAATAAACTGTTTAACTCGTTGATTGTTATTTATTTATATTATTTTGCATTTGAGTAAAAAATAGTACCCAATCGAAAAATTAATATACAGAAAACGTGTAAAAATCTTGCAACGGGATTTATTAAAAAGAAAAAAAAATCAAATGTTTCAAAAAGTGAAAAAACTTCCTATCCACAGAACAATTTAGTTTCTTTAGGTGAGGTCTCGGTTATTGACAAGTTTCTATCCAGAAGTCCATTACAGTTCTTGTACTTGGAAAAAGAAGTGGAGAATGCATCTCGACAGGGAAAAAAGAGAGGGAGTTGTAAGAAGAATGCGTATGTCAAGGGATTGTAAAACGTGAAACACGAAGAGAAAAGGTAGGAGCAATTCAATCAGAGTTGGTACTAAGAACAGCTGAGACAAAAAGTTTCACATTGAGCAAAGTGTTTCATTAGTCGAACAAAGGTATAGTTTTTACAAAACATGATATAAAATAGTTAAAAAAAAGTTACTTTTTCGAGTTCCCCATATCTTACATTTTGTTAAAACTACCATTACTTACGTAATTTGATACTCTGATTACGAAAATCGTAGTAAAATTCATCAACTAGATAATTTTTATGATAAAAAGCATAAGAAACAATAAAAAAAAGTGTTTTTCTGACTTAAATCTATAAATATTAAAAATATTAAAAAATACTATAGACAAAAGTTGTTGGTCTGATTAAAATACATATTTTAGGTTCCATTTGTTTTTTAACAAAAACCGTTAGTTTACGAGAAAAATGAGAAAAAACTGCAAACCACACTAAAGCCTTGCGGCGACTGTTTTCTAAAACCTTTGGTTGTTTGCCACCATTTTCTATAATTAAAAACTGCTGTTCGTGGTAGTCCAACCCCACACCAATACTTCAAAAAACCTGTCCTCATGTACACGTTTTCAGCAATGCGTAACCGCGCGGCCTAAGACCGTGTGGAAACTATTCTTCACTTCTTGTGAGTTTTCCGCGTTATACAAATACCTAGACAATTTAGAGTAAATTGTAACTAACCATCTTCACGCATTTCCACAACCCTAAAACCTCAAGTTATCATAATTCAGACATCGGCCGTTCTCATACTGCTTTTTAGATTTTTGCATTTTTCTCGAAAACTAACCGGTTTCGGTAAAAAATGAACAAAACACAAAATATGTATTTTAATCAGACCAACAACTTTTGTTTAAAGCATTTTTCGATACTTTGTATAGTTAAAGAAATAAATACAAAAAACGTAAATTTTTATTGTTTCTTATGGTTTTTGCCATAAAAATGATCTAATTGGTGAATTTTAATATTATTTAAGCACACGTAGTTTTAAAAAAGATAAAATCAAGGGCTTATAGTTATGAATTTCTTTCAATTTTTTTTATTTATTTCTATTTATTTACAACAGTTATAATTTCACTGAATTGTTTCTATTCAACTGACTAATTTTATCACATACTTATTGTTTATATTCAACTCTATTTTTTTCTACCAATAAACTAGAATTTTGCATTTTGCACCATATCTTTTCTCACGCAATCCTGTTATATATTTATCGACTTGATTTATACTCGAAACAGTGTAAACTAGTATACATACGTAAATGGACCTGAGTTACATACTTTCAACGGACCAGAGTCATTTATTAATTTACGAAGGCCTCGCATACCTTTGTGCTTACAACGAGAAAATATTCGGTCGGGAAAAAAGTTAAAAGAAGAAAAAAAAAATTCTCGAGTATCTAACTAACTTCGATATTATGAGCCTACAAGGAAAAAATACTGGTTCAAAAAAAATGCTCAACTTTGTTCTGTGCTCTCGGTTGCGTTGGAAACTCGGTAAATTTTACAAGCTCCATTAAAAGAGATATTACCTAGAAGATAAATAATTATCCAAAGCTACGGGAAAATGTATTAATTCTCGTTTGCAACTAAATTTTCAAAATTGCTTTTTATTGAGATAAATAAACGGATATAATATTTAAACTATTTTTTATTGCTTTTAAATTTTTAAATTTAAAAAAAAAATCACAAAATATAGACAATTATTTATTGGTTATGTGACTGATTTAAATTTGAAAATATTTATTCCAAGAATAAGGATTTTTAAATTATTTAAGTTTACCTGAATTATTTTTTCTAAACAGTTTTCTCTACGTGATGATTCTTCAAATTCTTGATAATTTTCGTTTTACACTTCGCGTAAGGCTATAAATTCTTCAATTATTTTGTCACCTGGCAAGTTGCCAAGAACATATGCTTCGGTTCTCAACAGTCGTAGATCACTATCAAAATTACACGAAATGTCCATAAAGTAATTAAGATTTGTTTAAAGCTAACGGCAATTTAACCCGATTTTATATCTAAAAAACGAATCGATCATTAAAACAAAAAATAGAATTCGCTTAAGAAATAAATGGAGAGAGATCAATTTTATTGAGAGAACATGGGACGTGGAGGGTTCACATCTGTTTCCTCAGATTGATGTGTAAATTGCACCCCTGCGACATGCACCTGTGACCCTTACGACCTTCTTTACAAAAATTGGAAAATATTCTTGTTTTTTATTTTTTAATATTTCGAAAATAACACTTTATAACAATCAATTGATTATCTTGTAATACATTTTTCATTTTGAAGCATTTTCCAATAATATATATACCTAAGAATTTTCAAGTTTCATTCATTCATTCTATCCACATCCTGAAAATGTCACTAAATGGGTTTTTTTTTAAATTTAAAAAAATTTTCAGCCATTTAACATGTTCTCAAGTTTGAAATTTATAAAAATTTTAAATTCTTCAAACTTCGATTAATTTAAGCTTCCATTGATTAAAAATTTAATTAATCCAAGCTTTAAATATATTAAATTTAAATTGATTTAAAAATTCCTTCAATTTTTAATACTTCTTTTCTATAACAATTAAAAAAAAAATGACTGACAACTGTTTTCAATTATTGTTACCAGTTTTAAATTATTTTCTTTAATTTTTAATTGTTTTAATTATTGTTAAATTTTTTCCTTAAATTTCAAATTTACCCACCACAAAATTTAATTTTTGCCTTTACTTTTTTTAATTACTTACTTAATTTTAATTATTTTTTTCAATATTAAATCAATTTTATTATTTATTTAATTACATATGTAAACGGACAAGTGTCCTATTTATTAATTATTATATTTATTATAAATTTCTTTCATAATTACTCAATTATTTGAATACTGTTCTTTGGTTTTAAATCATTGTCTTTAATTCAAATCTATTCTGTAATTTTTTTTCTCAAATTTCAGTAACTTTCATCAATTTTTAATTATTTTTTTCGTTCTTCAAGTAAATTCAAGTTTCTCACAAAAATTTTCTGTAATTTTCCAATTATTATTTTTTTTTAATTTTTATTGTTTTCTTCAAAGTTTCATTATTTTTATCATTCTTAATTACTTCTTAAATTTTTAATAGTGTGTTTATTAAAATTTTTCAATTAATTTCTAAATTCCTAATTATTTATCTAAATTTTTAATTATTTTTTTCAATTTACTATATTTTTTTTTAATATGCAATTATTATCTTTTAATTCAAATATATTTTGTAATTTTTTCAATTAATGTTTACAAATTAAATTTGTTTTTTTAATTTACATTATTTATTTATTTATTTATTAAAATATACTGGCAAAACTAAATTTGTTTTTATTTTATTTAATGTAACTATATTCTGCGATTTGTTCAATTAATATTTAAAATTTTCAATTACTTTTTTCAAAATTCAATTGTTTATATCATTTTTTAATCATCTTCTTCAATTTTTAATTCGTCTTATTTTTTAAAACAATTTATAAGATTTTAAGCATTATTCTCAAAATTTAATTGTTTTCTTCTTTTTTCAAATATTTTTATCGTTCTTCAAGGATTCTCAAGTTTATTTCAATCTGTAAATTTTCTAATTCTTATTATTTTTTTTATGTTTTCTTCAATTTTCAACTATTTTTATGATTTTTCAATAATTTTTCCAAATATTTAAATCCTTTTATTATTTTTTAATGAATTTCTTAGTTTTTATTTGTTCATATAAAATTTCAATTAGTTTTTCATTTCGCTATTATTTTTATAAATATATGCAATTATTTAATGTTATCTCAAAAATATTTTGAAATTTTTTCAATTATTGTCTACAAATTATTAATGATTTTTTTCAATTTTGAATTTATTATCCCAACTTTTATTGTTTTTTACAATTTTTAATTATTTTCATCGTTTTTGAAACATTTATTATTTTTCTAAACTTTAATTAATTTAAAATTACTTTTTATTAATTTCCTTCTATTACTTCCTATGCAATATTATTATTTTCAATTTTAAGTTATTTTTATTTATTTTCAATTATTTTCCCCAATTAAATTATTTTGATTCTGTTTCATAATTTCTAAAATTTTCAAATCTTATCTTTTATTTAATATATTTTCTGTGACTTGTTCAATTAATTTTTTAAGATTTTTAATAATTTTTCTCAAAATTTAATCTTTTTTTTCGATTTTCAATTATATTTTATCATTTTTTAACTATTTTCCCCAATTTTTAATCCGTCTTACTTTTTTAAATAATTTATAAGATTTTCAAGTGTTTTTCTCAGAATTCAATTATTTTCTTCAACTTTCAATTATTTTTATCATTTTTCAATTATCGTTTTTTAAATAAATTTTTAATCTTTTCAATTATTTTTCTCAAAAATTTAATTATTTTCTTCATTTTTCAATTATTTTTATAATTTTTAAATTATTTACCTCATTTTTTAATTATTCTCATTCTTTTAATTATTTTCCATGATTTCTAATTATTTTTCTCAAAATTCAATCATTTTCTTTAATTTTTAATTATTTTATCACTTTTCTATTATTTTTGTCAATTTTTTTAATTCGTCTCAGTTTTTAAAATAATTTATAAGATTTTTAAGTATTTATCTCAAAGTTTAATTGTTTTCTTTAATTTTTAATTATTTTTATAATTTTTTAATTAATTTCCCAATTTCAAATACTTTCCAAAATTTGCCATTTTTTCAAATTTTAATTATTTTTATCATTTTGCAATTATTTTCTTTTCTTTCATAGATTTTTTTATCTAATATATTTTAAATTATTTTTTTCAAATTTCAATTATTATTTTCAACATAAAATTATTTTTATCTTCTTTCTATTATTTTACCAAGTTTTTAATTAATCTAGTTTTTTAAATTAATGTTTAAGATTTCCAATTATTTGTCTTAAAATTCACGTATTTTATTTTATTTACAATTATTTTTGTCATTTTTAAATTATTTTTCCTAATTTTTAATTATTCTCATTTTTTAAAATAATTTATAAGATTTTCAACTGTTTTTTTAAATTCCAATCAGTTTTTTCAATCGCAAAATATTTTTATGATTTTTAAATTATTTTCCCCAATTTTGAATTGTTTTAATTAATTTTCAATTAAATAAAAAATTTTGCAATTATTATTATCAGGAAACTATAATTTTTTCGAAGGTTTTTTGTACCAATATTTAAATTTTTTTTTTCTCAACACTTATTTTTCTAATTTTCTGGTAATTTTAAGAACGATAAATCCTGAAGCTGAGTTATTAAGGCAATATGAACAAATTTTTCCGCAACCAAAATTTTTTTCTTTCTATAAAGTGTATTCACAAACGCAATATTAAAAACATGATTAAATTCTCCAGAGATTCTTTTGTTCGAAGAATTTATATTCATCCTGCGCAGTCAGAATGTCTCACAATCTAGATACATCACTTGAATTAAAAACAGTTTTCAAGCTTTTGCTGATTTCTGTTTATTCGAATCATAAAGTTTTTTTTTTTAAATAACAACTACAGTTACCGTTGATTGGCAAAAAAAAATATTTTTAACTTGAAAAGATCAAATGTATTAGACAAATTGTTTCTAAAATTGTTTAAATAGTAAAACAAAAAATTGTTTCATTTTCCATGACATTATTTTACTATCCACCTTCTGATTTTAAAACAAATAGCATCGACGCGTTAAAAGATAGTAAAAAAATTTTAATTTTATTACTTTTTTTTTAGGACTACTTAAAATGGGGTTGTAAAATGAAAAATTGCTCGGACTAACGACAGCATTAGCATGATTTTAAAGACAAAGAGATATAATAAAATTTGGTTTGAGTAGCTGACCAGAGAAGAAAATGCTAGGGTCGCGGTCAGTTGATACCCCATTTTAACGAGCGGTGGTTGGAAAATCGTCACACGTTCGCGTAGTTTTATGCCTGCGTTTCATCGCATTGGGTAGCCGACTCATTCTAACGGACCTGACTTTTATGTTTGGTTTAATTATTTCAAGTTCTTTTTTCCGGACCCTCGGGAACGCAGAGTTTATGGGCTGGAACTTTAACGAACGGACGCTCTTGTTATGCCACTGGGAGCACGATATTTGGCAGTAGCGACACTTCGTGAAAGCGACATTACTTCCCAGAGAAGTAATTTTGTCTACTACAATTTAAACCCATTGGGGATTCCCGCCTTTTACAAAGATTTATTGATCTTGGCCAATTCTTCTTTATTAAAATTTTTCAAATATTTTTAGGTCAAAAATTTAATAAACGGCTCAATAGAAGCCTATTGTTAATTGTAATTTTTATTTTAGGACGTATTTAACAAAGAATATATTTTGTTCCCTTTGGCAAAAATATTTCCCATCCTAAAAAATTGGTTCAAGACTTTAAATCGATAATTACAATTTTGGTTTAGTGAATTAATTAGGTAGAATCTAATTTGTTATTAAATAGAGATTTTTCAGAGTGAAAAGCAAGTTCTTGTATTTTTTATGAAGATAAAAACTCAATTTTCACGGTAAGAGTTGTTTCTGAGGCGATGACTCCTTCGAGGTCAGTCGTTAAATGGCAGTCAACTCGCGATCGAGCTCCTTTTATTCAGTACCGTTGAGGCTCTGCGTTCCGCGTAAGTGGGGAGCGCGCTCTGATTGGCTACGAGACCAGTAGACAGCGCCTAGACTATCCTCGACGCCTCCCTCTACCACATTGGCTCACAAACTTAATTTTCCAACTCACTAGAAAGTTATTAGGTGCGAAAAATAAAATTTAAGGTTTTATTTTTCAAGAAATATATTTATTTTCAATGACAGGCTTTTTAAAAAAATTATATGCAAAATTTAAATCGTTAATTACAATTTTAGTTTATTTAAATAATTACGCAGAGTCTAATTTGTAATTAAAAAGATATTTTTCATAGTGAAAAGAAAGTTCTTGTACTTTTCTTGGAGTTTCAACTAAATATTTTGGTATGAATTATTTCAGGCGATGACTCCTTCGAGGTCAGTCGTTAACTGTCAGTCTACACGCGATCGAGCTCCTTTTATTCAGTATCGTTGAGGCTCTGCGTTCCGCGTAAGTGGGGAGCGCGCTCTGATTGGCTTCTAGACTATTAGCCAGCGCCATGACTATCCTCGACGTCTCCCTCTATCCCCATTAGCTTACAAATTTAATTTGCAACTCACCACAAAGTTATTAGTTACGGAAAATATAATTTCGGGTTTATTTTCAAAGAAATATATTTATTTTCGATGCCAGGCTTCTTAAAAAAATTATATGCAAAATTTACACTTCAGTCGGAATGGTCATATCTCGAGAACTACTTAATGTTTTTCAAGTTTTCTTAGCTTCAATTAAAGCTGGCAATTCAACGAAGAAAACAATGTAAATTTTAATTTTTTCCCCAAATTTTTCTATTTCAGGCAATCAACTGAATTTAGTGAATGATTATTAAAAATTCGAGAATTTTTTTTTCTAACTCATCAACTAATATAATCACTTTCAAATTTCTAAAAAATTTAACTAATAGGTATTCTAAAGCAGAATTTAATAAGCTTTCCAAATTTCTAAAAGTCAAGTTTCTATCTTAATTTTTAACCAAGATATCGTGGTTTTATTTGAGTTGTGTGTTTTCTATCCGCTCGAATCGATCGGATTAACAATTTCCGACGGTAGTGTAAATCGATAATTACAATCTCAGTTCAGTTAACACCGTAAAGATGATGCCTTCGAGGTCCGTTGTTGAATGGCAGTCTAGACGAGGCGTTGCTCCTTTTATCGAGCACCGCTGAGGCTTAGCTCTCCGCGTAAGTGGGGGGCGCGCTCCGATTGGTTCAAAGAGACCAGTGGCGTGTTCGCCCGACTTGGACCGCCCTCAAAGCGTCCCCCACCATCAGTGACCTGGATATACTCAATTTGCTTTTCCCGAACCTCATCAGAACTCTGCAGATACCCCAGGGAGCATATTTCTGTGTACACCGATTGCAAAATTGAAAAGAGACTAGCAGGTACATTCTCGTTTCTAACAAAAAATTTTGTTTAATCCAAACCGATTCATAAATTTAATTACTAAATTCACGATTATTAAAAAACCAAATGATACAAAATCGAAATCCTCATCCCTATTTGTTTGTCAAACGAATATAAAATAATTACTTAATCATTCCTACCCCCAGGAAATTTCGTCAAAGAATCGACGTAACTTTTCCAACGTCGACAATGACTTTATAACCCCCAGGTTTCTCAGGCTGATGGCTTGCCTCTCCAGACTTTTGAAGATGGTTGGTCGTCCCCTCAGGAGTCCCTAGACTTTATTTATGAAGCCATGTAGAATCGTGAGGTCGTCCTCGCTTCGGGAAATGGCGCAATATGTGTGCAGAAAAGCGTTACTCTTACATATTCTTCATAAGGTTACGAAGTGGATTATTCGCCGTCGTAACTCGTCCGGAAGGAGGACATAAAGCAAACCAGGAAGCGTGTTGATAAGCCGCCATTTTTTAGACAAGCTACCCCTATCCTCGACGCTGTATCTCCTGCTCCCCCTGAAATGTCAGCATTTCCAATTTCACAGAGCGTGGGTTAACGAGACCCGTGGGTTGGGAGCTCAGGGTCATCCCCACTCCTCAATCCTAGTTTCTACTGCAAACCCTCTAAACGGGAACCCTGGTTCCGGCACATTACCTGCGCTGATTACCGGCCCGACTTGCTGAGTATGTCACCGAGTCACCCACGAGACACATACTTTCCGGAGAACGACAACCCTTTCGTACACATCCCTTCGAATTGCTCCCACCATTCTGCTCGTAAGCCTTGGATGAACGAGGATGAGATTGAGACGGATGTGCTTTTAATCGTCGCGAATTCCCGACTCGTTCGTCCTGTACGACCGCACGATTTTTCACTCTTCTGCTCGAATCTCAGCTTCTGGAGAGTTATCGGTTTTCCGATAGTGAGACTCAACTGTGTCTAGAATAAATTCAGACTGGGTTGAATTGCGACTATCAGCAATCTGCACGGAGTACAGTGCATTTTGAAAAGGTCGAAAAATTCATTGGGAAAATTTTTTTTTTTTTTGCTAGAAATCGTTTTATAATAAATTAATAACCAAGCAATTGGTTTTGAAATATTTAGAATTTTTAAATATATTTTTGTCTCATCTCCTGTGAAAAGAAAATAAAAAAAGTTAAATAAAATAATTTCTTAATTAAAAAATCATGTTGTCTTTTTTGATAAAAGGTTTCTGAGGGTTTTATTATTTCTTTTGGAAACGAATAAAAAATTAATATGATAAAAAACTGTTTTTTAATTTAAATTCCTTTTAGAGATAGATATATTTTTCTTTCGATAAAAATTTAATTTAATTTCCCACCTTTTTATAAGGAGGACTTTAATTATGGAAAAAAAGAAGCGAGTTTTAAAATTTACTTCTTTTCAGGTTCTCTAGCTGTAGCGGACATATCTCTAATATTTACTAGACCACGCCCACATTGGCGGCCCATAGTGAGCTCAGCGAAATTTTTTGGTGGGGAAAATAAAAAAAGTTAAATAAAATAATTTTTTAATTATAAAATCATGTTTTTTTTTTTTTGATAAGAGGTTTCTGAGGGTTTTATTATTTTTTTTTGTTTTGGAAACGAATAAAAAATTAATATGATAAAAAACTGTTTTTCAATTTAAATTCCTTATAGAGATAGATATATTTTTCTTTCGATAAAAATTAAATTTAATTTTCCACCTTTTTATAAGGATGACTTTAATTATGGTAAAAAAGAAGCGAGTATTAAAATTTACTTTTTTTCAGATTCGCTGGTTGTAGCGGACATATCTCTAATATTTACTAGACCACGCCCACATTGGCGGCCCATAGTGAGCTCAGCAAAATTTTTTGGTGGGGAAAATAAAAAAAGTTAAATAAAATAATTTTTTAATTATAAAATCATGTTTTTTTTTTTTGATAAGAGGTTTCTGAGGGTTTTATTATTTTTTTTGTTTTGGAAACGAATAAAAAATTAATATGATAAAAAACTGTTTTTCAATTTAAATTCCTTATAGAGATAGATATATTTTTCTTTCGATAAAAATTAAATTTAATTTTCCACCTTTTTATAAGGAGGACTTTAATTATGGTAAAAAAGAAGCGAGTATTAAAATTTACTTTTTTTCAGATTCGCTGGTTGTAGCGGACTTACTTCTAATATTTACTAGACCACGCCCACATTGGCGGCCCATAGTGCGCTTAGCGAAAGTTTTTGGTGGGGATAGCCTCACGTCTATGAGTTGCAGTTCAAAAAATGTTCACCCTCGCCGTGTTAAGTTTATAACTCTTTCGCGTTAAAAATAATTATAAATAAGATTTTTTCGATGTCTTCATTTCCCTTTATACTGTTAAAAAAATATCAAAAATAAAAACTTGTAATTAGAATACACAGAAAAATAATACTTGCTTCAGAGTTATATTTATGGATTCAAGATGAAAAAAGAAGATTAAACCTATTTTTGGAAAATCGTAAACATTACAAACTTTCCACTATATGAAAAAAAATTAGTAAATATTGGAAATAGAATATAATTGATTGACAATTTTTTAGTTCTAATTTTAAATTTGTTAATTGGCCTCAGAAATTAACCTAATGAAAAATGACAAACAAAAATCAAGTAATTGGTCAATAGTAGGATAATTATAAACTTTTTAATTTGGTTTTAATCAAATGTCAATACCAATGACTAACAGAAGAATAGATATTGTACATTTCACGTGGACTTGAATGACAGAAATTCGATATTAAATGTAGATAAAATCTATATTTAACAGAAAAACATCTCGTATTGCATATCTCTGTGTTGCAGGTGACAGTTTATAGACACTGATGAAAGTAGGCTTTTCGAATATCTTTATAGAAAAAAATGAAGATTGCTTTTGACACATTGCAACTGTTTTTTATTCGGTAAAATCACTTTCAAAAGGCAAATTGAAAATCGATGTTTCAATAGTAAAATTGAAAATAGGCAGTGACTTGTAAGTTTTATAAAATATTGAATAAAATGTTCAAATCTTTTTTTGTATAGTTCTAATTAGTACTTTCCTCTGATTTTTTCTAAACTACGTATACTTAGGTATTTTTGTGGGTTGATTATGCAAAATGGTGCAAATTTGATTTTCTTGGTATAAACCACGAAGAACCTATAGAATAATAGTTTTTGTCATGTATCTCAGTAAGTACGTAAAATTTCAAAAATCCTTTTGAGTAAAAATTATAGAACAAATCAAAATACATATTTTTTGTTCAATATATTTTTTCACAAAAATGAATAGTTTCCGAGAAAAGTGAAAAAGACACTTAGAAATAATAGAAAACACCCAAAAATGGTTTTCGGCATTTATTTCATTTAATACGTCAAATTATAAAAAAAAGTGTGTAGACAAAATTTATGCATCTTTTCAAAATTTACATTTTTTATTGAATAAAAGTTTTTAAAAAACTGCTAAAATTAAAACAATGTCAAGAGAATCCCCCTGTACCACAGAAAACTCATATAAAATTCAGTTATTTGCAATTATCTCAATAAATTTTGAAAATTTTGGAAATTGTTTTTTACAAAAGTTTTAGGCTTTCTAAAAATACACATTTTTGCTGTATAAATTTTTTTGATATCTCTCATTGTTTTTGAGAAAATCGATGTTTTAGTTGCTCGTGCAGCACGTAGAGCCGAGCGGTGTGGAGAAGACAGGATTGCCAGTCTTTTTTTTGTAAAAAACACTGCTGCTCGGGGGCATTTTTAAAAAAAGACCACTGTAGGTGCCAAAAGAACCCCCTTTACCCTCCGAAAATAAAAGAAACAGAGTTTAAAAATTTGATTTTTTTTACTAAAAAAAGTGCAGTTCTAAAGCGTTTAGCGCAACTTTAATATCGATTTTCTCGAAAAATATTAGAGATATCAAAAAAATACGTTGGACATAAAATATGTATTTTAAGATAACCTATAACTTTTGTAAAAAGAAATTTCCGAAATTTTTAATATTTATTAAGATAATTGCAAAAAACTGAATTTTTAAGGGGTTTTAATGGTTTTTACAAGGATAATTAAATTTGCGCCAATTTTCGCTAAGATATCAGTAGTCTGCGCACAAAAAATTATAAGTGCTCGTAGTCTTAAAAAACTTGGAGGCCAACTAAATCTAGCTCCGATTGCTTTTGTATTATAAACAATTATTACTAAATATTAAATTAAACTTTTCATAATTTTTTATAAATTGTTCCTTATTCTCTAAATTTAAATATTAAACAAATTCTTAATTCTGACACTTTCTCTTTAATTAAAATTTGATTTATTTAAAATTGAATTAAAAACAACTGAAATCATTAATAGATTTAAGTCTCTGAAAGACCTACTTAATTTTCATTGTGCTATTTTTGCGAACAAAAGAAAAAAAGTCTGTTGCGCATTCTGACCCTTTTTATCAATAAAGTAATGCATCAATAAATCAGGGCAATGTTCGAAATTGCCGGTGTAACGCACCATGAAATGAACTGATCACGCGTCACAGAGGGGGTTCCTGGGACAAAAGAACATAATCATAATTCATGGCACAGTGACAATTTTGTTTCCAACTTCGAATCTTTATTACTTTTTACATGCTTTCTCCATAAACTGCATTAATAACTTTCAATTCTTTCCATTTAAGAATTTTCCATTTTTTCGTGGGAATTAATGTTTTAAGTGAGATTTATGTTTGAAATTTCTCTTGGCAACGATCGAAACTTTTCGGCTTCTTTCGGAACTGTTCGGAAATTTCCGACTACGTTCGGAATCTCTCGGCTTCGTTCGGAATCTCTCGGGCACTATCGGAAGCATTCGGCAACTCTCAACGCTACTCGGAAGCTTTCGGATCCATTCGGCAACACTCGGAACCGTTCGGGAGTTTTCGGTTATGTTCGGAACCTCTCGGCTCTTGTCGATATCGTTCGGAATCTCTCGGGTGCAATCGGCTTCAGTCGGAAACTCTCGTCACCTTTCGGAAGCTTTCGGCTCGTCTCGGCAACACTCAAAATCGTTCGGAGATTCTCGGCTTCATTCGGAAACTCTCGACGCTGCTCGGAGGCTTTCGGCAACATTCGAAACCGTTCGGGAATTTTCGACTACGTTAGGAATCTCTATACTTTGATCGGAATCTTTTAAAATTGTTTTCTCTTCCAAAACCAACAATGTAGTTTTTGATTGTTAATCACGGGCAGATGGACAGACGGACAAACATCAAAATATAAGTGTTTCGTCCCTCTCAAAAAACTTTAAATTTGTCGATTATAATTACTAAATTCCAACTATAGTTTATAACAAAATAGTAAAAAATGTTTGCCAAAAGTGAATATTAAAAAACTTTACTTAAATTTATATAAATAATAAAATGAAAAATAAAAAAAGTGTCATAAAAGACAAAGTAAAAGTACGATAAAATGTGAATAAAAAATTGAAAATTAAAAGATAAAAGAAGGAATGACAGGGAAAAATTCAAAACAGTGCCTTGTCATTGAATCTGCAGAGAAAAAATTCATCTTTGCTTGTTGACTCCTTTGTTTAAAAAAAAAGTTGTGATTATTCTGCGTCTTTGACGTTCGAGAAACAAGAGAAGAACTTTATCGAACAGAAATGTCGGTATCAATCGGTAAAAAAAGACTAGGTGCAATCAAAAGAGAAAGATAGAAAAGAAAAAATACGGGGGAGGATAGAAAGGATTGCTATCGCTTTTGTGATTCGCGGATTCGCGAGGTTGATGTATGAAAGTCGTATGTAGTTGGAGTTTCTCGTCCATCAACATCGAATGGTTATTTTACGAGAACACATATAGATGGAATGTTTCACATGACATAAATATAAAACACATATGCTGCTCCCAATATCCTGCACACACACTACATATTTCGATAATTACAAAAATATTTCACTGATTCGCAAAATTCCGGATGGATAATGATACGGTGCCTGATATTAAAATTAAAATCTACAATTTCGATATTAAAGGCAATTTTAGCCTATAGTAAAAAAAAAATTTAATTTCAAGAATTATTCGTGAATTTTATCATTGCAGGACAAAATACAACTTTGCAAAGAAAAATCTGGTCATAATTTTTTCCCCTCAGGACGCATGAATATTAAATAAAAATCATTATTGAAAAGTGGTGATAAAAATTTAAAATAACAGTAAATTTATTTCAAAATCTGTTTAAAGAAATATCTTGTAACCTAATTTTAGATAATTTATTTTATCTCAGTTATCTATTCATCATTTTTTGTAATTTTTATTAAATTACTAGCTATTTTCTTAATTTTATAATAGTTTTTCTTATTTTCTAAATATTTTGATTAGCTTTCTAGTTATTTATCCATTTCTCACATTTTCGTAGTTTCTTAGTTACTTTTCTAATTTCTAAAAATTTTTAAAAATTTTTTAGTTAAATTTATTAATTTCTCGATTTTGTTTCACTTTCATCTTTTTTCGACATTCTAGTAATTTTTAATTGCTTTCTAGCTACTTTTTTCATATAAATTTTTATGGTACATTATATAATTACTTTATCAAAATTACATAAAAAATTCAGAAAATTTTTATTTCTACCCGATATAGTTATTTTTTACATTGTTTAGCATTTTGCATTAAATTCTAGTTATTTAACAACTTTCAATGCTTAACCTTAATCACAAGATTTTTCAAAAATTTAAGGTTAATTTTCTCCATTTTCTGATTAATTTTATCATTTGTAAGTTGCTTTTTAATTGTGAAAATTATGTTGGGTTTTATATTATTTTTCAAAGTAACAGAAGTTTTTTGAGTAAACGTTTTCTTCTTGTAGTTATTTTCTAAACATTTTCTAGTTAATTTCTAAACTCTACAATTTTGCAGTCATTTTCTAGTCATTTCATTGATTTTTCATTATTTTCTAGTGACAATTACCCTTTTAAAAAAACTTCTTTAATTGTTAAGTTTTATATTCTAGTTCTTTTTTAAGATTTAAGTATTTCATTTTATTTTAACTTCTAATTATTTTTAAAGAATATCTACTTAATTTTTAAACTTTAAAATTGTGCTGTTTTTTCATAGTAATTTTGCCTTATTTCCTAGTGACTTTTTAACTTTCAAGAAAGCTTCTTTATTATTTAGTTACATATTCGAGATAATTTAAAGATTTTAGTAATTGCATTCAGTTTTATTTATTTTCTAGTTATTTTTTAATAATTACTAGTTAATTTCTTAACTTTAAAATTATGCTCTCACATTCTAGTAATTTTACCTTCTTTACTAGTGACTATTTCACTTTCTTGGAAGCTCATATTACTTTTTAGTTGTACATTCTAGTTATTTTGTAAGTTTTCAGTAATTGTGTTTATTGTATATTAACTTCTATTTATTTTTTACCAATTTTTAGTTGAATTTTTAACTTCAAAATTACGCTGTTGCGTTCTAGTAACTTTTCCTGATATTCTAGTGACTTTTACATTTTCTTGTAAGCTTATTTAAATTTTAGTCATATATTCTAGTTATTTTGTAAGCTTTGAGTAATTGTGTTCGTTTTAATTTAACTTCTAGTAATTTTTTAAAAATTTCGAATTAAATTCTTACCCTTAAAATTATGCTGTTGCATTCTAGTAACATTATTTTCTAGTGACTTTTTCATTTTCTTGTAAGCTTTTTTAAAATTTAGTTATATATTCTACTTATTTTGTAAGCTTTGTGTAATTGTGTTTGTTTTAATTTAACTTCTAGTTACTTTTTAAAAATTTCTAGTAATTTCTTAACCTTCAAATTATGCTGCCACTTTCTAAAAACTTTAACATATTTTGTAGTGACTTTTCACTTTAGAGAAAACTCCTTTAAGTTATTATTTTTTTTTTAGTAATTATGTTCATTTAATTTTAACTTCTAGTTACTTTTTAACAAGTTCTAGTTAATTTCTTAACTTTTAAATTATTATGTCTCTTTCTGGTAACTTTATCTTACTTTCTAATGCCGTTTTCACTTTCTAGGAAACTTCTTTAATTTTTTAGTTGTACATTCCAGTTATTTTTTGAGCTTTTAGTAATTGTGTTTATTTTATTTTATTATCTAGTAATTTTTTAACATTTTCTAGTTAATTTCTTAATTTTC
The DNA here is from genome assembly GCA_037103525.1 of Ganaspis brasiliensis. Taxonomy (NCBI): domain Eukaryota; kingdom Metazoa; phylum Arthropoda; class Insecta; order Hymenoptera; family Figitidae; genus Ganaspis; species Ganaspis brasiliensis. Next base: position 303,608 of record JAZKLR010000123.1, read on the forward strand.
AAATTATTATGTCACTATTTCTAGCAACTTTACCTTACTATCTAGTGTTTTTTCTTTTTCTAGGAGACTTCTTTAATTTTTTAGTTGTTTATTCTGGTTATTTTGTAACTTTTTAGTAATTATGTTTATTTAATTTTAACTTCTACTTATTTTTAACCATTTTTTAGTTAATTTCTCATCTTTAAAATTATGCTGCAACTTTACCTTATTTTCTCGTGCCTTTTTCATATTTATTTATTTTTTGATTTGCTTTAACTTTCTATCTAATATTCTATTTTATCACTTATTTTCTTTACAATTTCGAGTCATTTTTTTATTACTAGATTTTTGTCAATTTCCAGTATTTCTACATATTTTTTGTTATTATTCTTAAATTTCAAAATACTATTTATTTTCCAAAAATTTATCAGTATTTTATTTCATAACTATTATTTATTTTAACATCTTGTAATGTAAAATTCTAAAATTGAATAATAATGTTATGTTCTTGTGATATTCATTTATCACAATTTTTTTATTATTTTATTAATTAGTTATTTCCGCCCAGTTACTGTTTCTTAATATTTAGATATGTTTTACTTCTTAGTCAGTTTTTCTATTTTTACGAATTATTTTTGGTAACTTCTAGTTATTTATCTTTATTCCTAGTTATTTAATCACACTCAAGGTAATGATGGTCAATAGTTTTTTTTAAATTTCTATCTTGTTTTAATTTTTTTCACTTCATAGTAAAACTTTTTAGTTGTTTTTTCCAAATTCCAGTAATTTTGTCGCGCTTCATATATTTTAAAAATATTTGCTCAAACTTTTTTTTTTCTGAGAGTAATTTTGTTACCTTTAAGAATTTTTAACCCGACATGATTTTACATACATATCATTTCTTTATTTTAAATTTTTTGTCTTTAACTTCTAGTTCTTTATTTTTACCACTAGTTAATTTCTTCAAGCCTAATCTTTTACTCACACTTCAGTAATTTTGTTTATTTGTAGTTGCTGTAAACTGTCATCAATTTATTTTTTGCATTTTGTAGTTATTTTTTACACTTTAATACTTTTTCTTTATTTAGAAATTATTATTTTCAACTTCTAGTTATTTTCCCTAATTTTATAATAAATCTTTTTTATTATATTTTCGTATCTCATTAGTTTTAAGGTAATTGTTTACTTTTTAGTTTTTGATCGGATTACCTAGTTATTTTGAAAATTTTTATTATCAATCCCTTTATTTCCTTGTTAGTTTTTACCTTTTAATTTTTAAAAATCATTTTAGTTCCTTTTTTCATTTTCTAGTTATTTTTCCAATTTCTCTGGTTTTTATTAAGTTCTAGAGTTTTCCAGAGAGTTTTTAATATTTTAGTTATTTTTTTATTTTATTCTAGTTATCTTTTTTCATTTTCTAGTTACCTTAATTTAGTTTGTTTCTATAATGGATTTTACCTATTCTGTCTAGTTCTTGAAAATTATTAATTTTTCTTTTTCAATTATTTCAAGTGTCTTTTTCACTTCCAAGTTATTTTTTCACTTTTTAGTCATTTTTCTTGTCTTCTGGGTATTTCTTTCATTTTTTACTTTCCATTTCCTTTTTTGGTAACTAAGCATTTTTTGCTTCCTAGTTAAATTTTTCTCATTTTCAATTTAGTTTACATACATTTTTTTTCACTTTCTAGTTCCTTTTTTCTCATAATTCTAGTTATTTTTACTTAATTTCGAATATTTTAATTTTGCAGATTTTCGCCTATTTCCTCTTTCTTTTTCAATTTCTTAGCAACTTTCATGCTTTTCTAGTTATTTTTTACTGTTTAGCTATTTTGTCTCTTTTAACGTTTTCTAGTTAAATTTATAAATTTCAAATCTGTATGAAACTTTACAGTGATTTCTCTAATATCAAGTTATTTATCTTCACTATCTTCTTGATTTTAACTCTTCATAGGGGATTATAATTTCCTCAAGTTGTGGATCTCAAAATTTAGCGACTTTTTTCATATCAGTAACTTTTCTCACTTTCTGGTTATTATTTTCAAAATCTAGATATTTTCCGCTTTCCAATTATGTTTTTCTATTTTAGAGCCATTTTCTTTCAAATGTTCATTATTTATCTTTATCCCTAGTTATTTAATTAATTAATAGTAATTTTTCTTCATTTACAAAATTTTGTTTTTATTTTTATCTTTCCTGTATATTTTTCTACTAATTTTTTCCAAGTCTTAATTAACAGCAAAAATTATAAATAACCCAACCAAGACAACTCCTTGCTCTATATTTTCATCTTTTCCTTTTCTTGTATCAAATGCAAAAAAATCCCATTTAGATATAAAGCACTGAAAAATAATTTAAATAATTATTAAAATATCAATACATATCACTCTTTATCTCTTTTTTTGAATAAAAAATTAACGAATCTCATTTAGATAAAAAAAAAAACTCATATCAACAAAAAATGTTGTTCAGCGCGCAAGCTAAAATTACTCTTCTATCGAGCGAGTCTTTATCACGAAAGAAGCCACCTGACAGCTTAAGGGAATGTCTCGAAAAAAGCTTATGCGTGAAGGGGGGAATCCCCTAACCTGTAGGTGTTAACGAGAGACTATAGGGATGAGTGAAAGATTCATAGATCAAGGAGAAGAACGGAGCCTGAAATATCGCGAGCCGAGGGTTGGTTAGCATAATGTCAGCGACATGGGAGAGGCTGAATTTCTTAAAAATGTCAGAAATCCTCTCCCTCTCTTCCCTCACTTTCTCCTAGACTCTATTTTTTTTCTCTCTGTTGATTTTTTCTTCTCGTCTCGCTTTTCCTGCTTCGCAAAGTCTAAACCTTCTTTCGTAACCATCAGCGAAAAAGCCTCAGGGTTGTTGTTTCCTTGCCATAAACATGAACCGGGAAGTCAGCAGGAGAAGAGAAACTCATCTCTTGTGCAGCTGCACACAAAGGCAAAAGAGAGCGTATATTGTTTAAAGTCAAAATTTACTCTTTCATCACTTTCTTAAAACTTTCACTGCACCATTTTGAACTTTGGTTTGACATCGTTTCATGAACAAGAAGTTACAAACGATATAAAAATAAACAAGAAATAAACAAGATAAAACAATACACGAGATAATATTATAAAAGTATAAAAAAAAGTTTATATCGTTTTTGTATTTTTTGGAAGGTTAGAAAAAAATAGAAAACACTATTTTTTTAAGATATGATGACGTTTCGGTTTATAAGAAATAGCCAGAATTGTAATAATACTATTTTTAAATAGTTTTAGTGATATAAAGTAGATAGGGACAGGCGCGTCCGAGATTTAACGTGCGGTGCCCACCCGTACAGGTGGATAAAAAGATAGAAAAAATTTTAAATTAGTTTCTAAGATAGTTTTGTCAAAAGAGCGTAAAAAAATCTTACGGTAAACGAAACAAATTTTTATAACGCAGATTGAGAATTTTCTTAAAGACGTATGAGTTCCTTGACAGTCAGGAGAAGAATAGATGCTTAGGCGGTGATACGCTGCTTTTATAGCGTACAGGAGACGCAGCGCTCCGCTTAGGTGGGGGGTCGCGCTCCGATTGGTTCAAGAAGACCTTCCCTCCGCGCATCGTCTACGCCCCTTCTGCCGCTGACCTGCCCAATTTACGTTCGTTCCAACCGTTTTTAGATTACGCGGAAATTATGAACTAAACTAAGCACATGTTTTTCGACCTCAATATTTTTGACAACGTTTAGAAAAATAAAAATTATATTTAGTTCATTAAATTGAATCATATTTTAATTTTTAAACTAAAATGTATTTTATTTGTTAAATTAAACTCAATCTCGTTTGTTAAATTGAATTTTATTCTATTAGTTAAATTAAATTTCATTTTACTGTTCCAGTTAAATTCCATTTTAGAATTTAAATTAAATTTTACTTAGCAAAATTCTATCCGAATAATGAAAACTCATTTTTGGTTTGAAAATATGAACTGAAAAATTTAATTAAAAAATAAATAAAAATAGTTAATATCGAATGAAAAAAAGTAAAATATTTTTACACACATACGTGACCGTAGATTTTTCCCAAGTACGAAGTTTTAACTGGACATACCTGAAACAAACAAAGGGCAAAATTATTAACATTCGGATATTTTCTAATTTACACAAAATAACATTTTTAAATTATTAACTTAGAAATACAATAATTCTCATTCAAGTAACTTAATAGTAGCTTAGTCTAAAAAGTGTTTGGTTTGTAATATTAAAATTTCGGGTTCGATTCCCGTCACCGACAATATTTTTTTCCTTCTCGTTGTTAATTTCATTTTATAAATTGTCCGAAAATTTTTTAATAATATCGTTAATTAAGTTTAATGTACGTTTCTATTTTTCCCTTAACATTCTTAATTTAATTACATTTTTCTATTTACTTATTCTTTAAAAATTATTTTAAAATCTTTAAAAATTAAAAGAAATTATTTTATAAAATTGCACCGGATTTTATAAGTTTAATTTGTTTTTTAAAAAAATCATAATTGTGAAAAGATGTTTACAGATTTAATGAGCAAGACGGAAATATTTAAAAAGTAGTGTTTTGGTGAAAATCTAGGAGTGACGCTTGAGTGAAAATCAAAGGAAATGTTTGACAAAGTTCAAAGCATGAAATACGAATTAAGTAAATATAGTTGAAGCCTTTAATACACCTTTCCATCTCCATTTACGAGAAATAAGCGAAGTCTTGGCAAATCCCCGCCAAGTTTCTGGAGAGCCCACATCAGGACTCGAAGCAACAAAGGCCAGAAAGGGCTTTATGCTTTCTGTGTAATCTTACGTAAGACACGAGGGATGCTGACTCTTAGAATCACGTGGTAGACCCTTTATTCTTCTGACATTTATTCCATCGACCTCTGTCCCATTTTTTTCCTCGCAAATAGTCCAAATCAACCCCTCTTTTCATTTGACATTTTTAACCTTTTAGTATACCGAAGATACAAAATTGTCTTTATTTACAGCTAAGTGGAAAATTTCGCGATTAAACTTTAGACAACATAAGGTATTTTTTAAAATAATTTTAGAAAACAATAAATTTTTATTTTATTTTTTATTGTATATTATCAACAAAAAAAAGAAGAATTTTACACATTTTAAAATAAAAGTAAAAAAAAAAATCAAAACATTTTTGATACTTTTAAAAGTGTCGAGAAATAATGGTGGATTGAAATCTTCCAACCAATTTTATAAATTTTTAAAAATATTAACCTAGTTTTGAAGTTATTTCAAACTTGTTTCAAACTGTTTTGAACTAGTAACAAATAGTTTTAAACTTTTTTAAACTAGTTCTAAATAGTTTTCAACTTTTTTAAACTAGTTCCAAATAGTTTTCGACTTCTTAAAATTAGTTACAAACAGTTCCAAACTGTTTTAAACTAGTTCCGAATAGTTTCGAACTGTTTCCAGACAGTTTCCAAACAAAATTTAAACTTATTACGAACTTGTCATAAAATGTTTTTAATAATTTACAAACAGTTTTGAACTGGTTTCGACCAGTTTTGTACTTGTTCTAAAATATTTTAATCCAGTAAAACAATTTTGTATGTTTATTCCAAACAGTTTCGAATTAGCTCCAAATAGTTTCGAACTAGTTAAAACTAGTCTCATAAATGTTCTAAAAATTTGAGCCTAGTTGAAAACAATTTTGATCATATTCCAAACTTATTTTTAACTGTTTCAAACTGCTTCCAAATAGTTTTGAACTAGTTCTAACCACATTTAAAATTGTTCCAAACAATTTTAATGTAGCCTTGAATAGTTTTCTACTTATTTGAAATTTGTTTCAAAAAGTTTTTAATTTATACCAGAAAGTTGAAAACTATTTTTAAACAGTTTTAACCTGGTTCAATATAGTTTTGTACTCACTCTAAAATGGTTTTGAATTTGTTTCAAATAGTTTCGAACTAGTTTTAAATATTTCTAGACTAGTTCTTGAAAGTTACAAATTAGTTTCAAGAAGTTTTATAATTACTCAGTCTTTTTGCAAAAACTTGTTGTTTTCAACAATTTCAAACTTGTTTCAAACGATTTTGAACTAGTTGCAAACAATTTTAGAATAGTTTCAAACCGATCTGAAGTGGTTCAAACACTTTTTAACAGTTATAGATTAGTTGCAAAGCTCTAAATAATTTTAAATATTTAAAAATAAATACAAACATATTTCTAGGCTGTTTGGAACTGGTCACAAGCAGTTTAAAAAAATTTCTAAACTGTTTTACGCTTTTTCTAAACAGTTTTAAACAAGCTATCAACAGTTTTGAACAGATTCTATACATTTTTGAATCAGTTTTGAACATCATAGAACAAGTTTTAAGTGTTTTTAACTAGGTTTCAATCAGTTTAAAATGGTTTTCAACTAGTTATAAACATTTTTAAACTATTTCTAATCTGTTTTAATTAGTCCTCCATCACATGCCCTTAATTAAAAACACGATTTTTTAGTTTTTTTCAATTTATAAATTTTTTTGGACCCTTTATGATAAAGGAATATCTCTGATGGTTATAAATAACGTGTCACAAATAGATAAGCTATAAGATAGGGAGTATTTACAAAATTGAATTTCGAAATAGCGTCCACAAAATGGCGACTGAATTCTAATTTTCTTTACAAAGTCATAGCCCTGTGTACCAAATAAAAAGACTACGTATCCAAGGGTTTTTGGATTCGCTGATTAGGAATCTGAAATCAGATTTAAAAAATTCAAGATGGCGGATTAATTTTTTTTTAAACAAGTCATTCGAATTGAAACTTGTTACTCGGGGTTTGCGGGGTCGCTGATTGTGAATCTAAAGTCAGATTAACAAAATTCAAAATGGCGGATTCAATATGGCGGACGAATTTTTTAAAAATGATTGGATTCGCTTGAAACTCGTTACTCGGGGGTTTTTGGGGTCTCTGATTACAAATCTGAAATCAAATTTATAAAATTCAAAATGGCGGATTTAATATGTCGGACAAATTTTTAAAAAATAATTGGATTCGCTTGAAACTGGATACTCGGGGGTTTTTGGGGTCTCTGATTACAAATCTCAAATCAAATTTATAAAATTCAAAATGGCGGATTCAATATGGCGGACGAATTTTTAAAAAATGATTGGATTCGCTTGAAACTCGTTACTCGGGGGTTTTTGGGGTCTCTGATTACAAATCTGAAATCAAATTTATAAAATTCAAAATGGCGGATTCAATATGGCGGACAAATTTTTAAAAAATAATTGGATTCGCTTGAAACTGGATACTCGGGGGTTTTTGGGGTCTCTGATTACAAATCTGAAATCAAATTTATAAAATTCAAAATGGCGGATTCAACATGGCGGACGAATTTTTAAAAAATAATTGGATTCGCTTGAAACTGGATACTCGGGGGTTTTTGGGGTTTCTGATTACAAATATGAAATTAAATTTATAAAATTTAAAATGGCGGATTCAATATGGCGGACGAATTTTTTAAAAATAATTGAATTTGCTTGAAATTTGTTACTCGGGGGTTATTGGGGTAGCTAATTACGAATCTGAAGTCAGATTCAAAAAATTTAAATGGCGGATCCAATTTGACAGATAAATTTTCGAAAATCGATCCTATTTTGTTTATTATAATTGCTTTTTAAAATTAAACGCTCTATTATAACTTCAAGAGTAATTCCGGTCTGTTCTCTTAAATTTTGGACCCTTTGTTTCTTAAACTGAATTACCTTTCTCTGATTAACAACTAAATTTACTTCTTTAACATTGGTTAGATTACGTCTCAGAGGAAATTTCTTTTTTTCTCCTCTGTCCACTGAAGTGAGTGTCCATCTAACTCTATTTGGATTTTTCTACTTGAACTCGTGTCTGACCATAGGATCGTCTCTACTACTGAATTCACGCTTGACTTTCTCTACTCACAGTAGTCAAGAAACAGGTACACAGAGTGGGATCTTCCCAAGTAGTATAGATCCCAGTAAAGCCAGCCGAGTCCTTCGTCAGGATCTTTTAGATACGATCCTCGTCTCGACAGGTAATTGCATGAAAGCCTTGGTCCTGTTGCATCAAAGGCGTGCCCATAACAGCAATGGAAAAGTGTATTATCAGCCTTCAAGCTTTTCTTTTTTCCCTCATTTTCTCTCTCTCTCTCTCTCTCTCTCTCTCTCTCTCTCTCTTTCTCTCTCTTTTTCTTCTTCTTCATTTTGCTTTTTTAACGTTCGTCATCTTTATACATTCTTGTCACTCACTCATTTTTTTTTTGCCAACATCACAGGTCGTTCTCAGTAACGACAGAGATAATATTACCGAGTTTTCTCTCGGAAATCTTGTTTCATAATGTGCATTTTCAAGGTTGAGTGCTTTTTTAATTTAAGCAATTTCTCTCATTTGAAAATGCTTGATGGAAAATCTAAAGAGATGTTGTGCAATAATTTCCAGTTTTCTTGTTTCGTCAAAATTTATTTTATTATTTAATTATTTTGGCCCTTATGAAGCAAAGTCTTCATAATATGTAAATTGTCAAGAAAATTGAAAATTTAAATATTCAAGGTAAGTTGCCAGAAAAGTATAAAAAGCTAAATAATTTTGGATGGATCCAATTATTAAAATACGAATAACTTGCTAGTGGTATAAATTTTATATTAAAGAAAAAAAAATTATAATTTGATTTCCAATGATTAAATAGAGTTTTAATTTCTTGAATGAGCTAAACAAATTTTTAGTCAGGACTCATTTCAAATTGAGAATTAATTAATTATTCCATTTAACAGTGATAAAGTTTGTCTGTAAAGTTTACAAAGGCGTGCAGAGAGTTCTCGATAATGAAATAGTTTAGCGGTGAAATTGCGGCGTTTGTGAGCTGTCCAGTCTTGTAATAAACATAGAATGCTCTGTTTGCAGGAGTGGAAATTCTAGATCCCGAAAGCGTACCCCTGTTGAAATTCGTTTGTTGCGCTAAATTACGTTTATAATGCAAAGAACAGCTTGGGCCACGCGCCGTACAATTTTTTCAACTCTAGAAAAAAAAAATTATACTCCATTTTTCCTTCTATCTTTTGTCGCTCTTCACTGTTATAGAGCTTTGTTCTTGCCTTGATTTAACGAGAAACGAGACTCACAGGGACCGCCGACTAACCATTACATTTCACATTTAAATTAATATAAATTCATAAGAATCATTTTAAGCTGCAGACTAAAACAGACTATTATTATAAATAATATAATTACAATTACTGTAATGCTCTTCTACTTATTAGGTTTTTCTCAAGATTCTCAAATTTCACATTTAATCATTTTTCATATTATAAAATTTTTTTATATTTCGTCAATTTGTGGTCTTAAGATTAAAAAAAAAACAATTTAAAAAAAATAATTTTTTTCAAGACTGAAGACCACAAATTTACTCAATGAATTTTAGTACAAAAAAGTCTGCAATAAGTCTAAGAAAATATTAAATTTTATTTTATTTAATGCTCGACTGAAGCAATAAAAGAGCAAAGTCCAGCAAGGCTGATCATTTGAACACCTTTGTCTTGAAGTTTCTTTGGTAAAATTTAATATAAAAATTTAATTAAAACTCCGCAGAAATATCAGCTTTATAGAAAAGTTCATGGCCAGCTACAAAGAGATATTTTTACGGAAAGAGAAATATGAGAGAAAGATAAGTTTTTAAAACTATCAGAAAGAAGGAAGCGTATAAAGAAAGGAGTTATGGATCGAAAAAGCGAGACGCGGATTGTGAGCACGGTCGTATCGAGTTTATGGTTCATAGTGGACACGACCGCGTGTCTTGGACGTGGCCAGATTCTAAGTGTACCTCAAGTCAAGCCAGTTTAACTTTCAAGTCAGCTTCTTCTTTTGTCTACCCGAAAAATGACCCTTATACGGATTTAGTTTCAGAGTCTGAATATCTGTATTATTGAAAACAATTTTTTCTTCTGCAGATTTGAACGAAATAATTTTTTGTGCATTTTGAGAATTCTCTGGCTCAGCTTAAAGTAATTATAATTTGGGCCGTGGTGGTAAAAAGGTTATAACTGAAGAGTAGAAAAAAAATTATTTTTACCGCAAAGTCTATTGATTTAATTTTAAGTCGACTCAGTCGCCAGGTGGCCTCCGCGACCAAAAAGAAAAAAAACTTGACGGTTTCCCGCCTGACCCGAGCTTCGGCCTAAAAATTCTTATTCTCAGAGGGAAAACGTAATAAGAGAGAAATACGCAATTTTGCATTGTCCTGTATCTCAAATTTTTTTATTTTAGAATTAGTATGATCACATTCGATATTGTATAGCACTTTTAGAGTTAATTTTGTTGGGAAATAAGAATACGTCACAATTGTTCACCCTTTGTGAACGCTAATTGAAATCCTCATAAAGGTTCCGTCGAGATAAAAAATTGTAAATTTTTCTCGACGTACATTGCTAGGAAGCCAGAAGAGAACTGAACTCAGGCCCTGGCTGACCCAGAGCTTAGAGCAAACCGGAGTTCCCCCTCCATGCGTTCCTCTATTTGATTTACTTACTGTTCCACGCTCCTATCCCCACCAACCTACAGTGAGTGCTGCAGCGTTGCCTCACGCTCAGCGGGTCGAGTGGAAGAAAATAACAGAGAAGAGTGGAGAGGGCTATACAACGCTAGTGACTACCTGATTGGCTTAAAAAATGAAACCAATCAGCGCCCATCCCCACCCAAGAATTTATCGCGCTCTCTACTTCAAAGTCTATAAAGGAGAAGTTCTCAACATATTAAAAATTATATGAATTGTTTAATGCCTTTTCCCGATACGAAAGAAAGAAATATCTTAAAAAGAAACAATATTATTAATATACACTACCGGCCAAAATTGTGAAACCACTTATAAAACTGGGATTAAAAACCTAACTGTCCTAAAACTTTGATAACTCTCGTCAGATACTAGAGGAATGATATTACTGATACCTCGTTATTAAATGATGATTCTGTTCTGAAAAAATTTCATACTTAGCTTAAAATTCTATCTCACTGTTATTGAAAGGATGCGAAGAAGGAAAAATGAAGTAATGTTTTTGTTAATCTGTTTAATTTAATCTTTAGATCTTGGTTTAAGAGGTGGACCACTACTTATTCTCACTAGATATCGCAGTTAACTGAACCAACTGCTATTGAGTTTACTCTTATATTCCCGTAATGTCATTTTAATTATTGTCAATTTAAAACTGTTTAAAATGTTTAATGTTATAAGAAAGGTTTCTTGTGGAATTTGAATGGGTGGTTTATGGCTTTCTGTAATAATTGTGAAACAATCCTTAATCTGTCATAAAATCTTTAATAGAGTTTGAAGTTCCTACTAAGGTGGGGTTTTCTCTGTTCTGAAGTCATACCTACTACCTTTCTCTCTTTAGAGAGAAGTTTAGTCAGACATTATGTGTATATACATAGTGAACAAATGTGACGTATTCTTCATGTGAAGTGACAATAAACCATCTTTTAAATGGGTGGTTTATAACTTTCTATGGGCTTTCTGAAACAATGCTTAATCTGTTCTAAAATCTTTAATTGCGTTTAAGGTTCCTATTGAGGTTCCCCTCTTCTCTGACCATGCCTGCCCCCTTTTCTTTCTACAGGATGAAGTTCGGATTGTTGGTGGGAGCTCTCTCACCCTTTTGGTCAGTCAGCGTGGGCCTGATGTCATGAGTTGGGTCAGTCCGTCTTGAGCTTTGGTAGTTCAGTTGCGTTACGACCTTAATACCATCCACATCGGGCGCGTCTACCCGTGCTTTTTGTCGGTTTCGCCATTTGTGTTCATAACGGGTGTACTAACTGTGACGTATTTATATCATCGCAATAAGAATAAACTATTCTTTGAAAGCTCAAAATGTGCTGTGACTATTTTTGTGAATCATCAACGATTAATTCTAACAAGTTAGGATCTCCTGTGTTTATCACGAGACCACTGGTCTCATCGTTGGAAATTTCATACCGATTACCAAGTCTGTCTTAAATCCAAATTGCCTGAGGATTAAGATGTGTCCACCACTCGTACAGGTATAAATATTATTTCCGACTCTACTTACTATGACGATGACAATTTCAGAACAAAACAATCCAAATTCAGTTCGATCCTATTTCACATAAATATTCCCAAACCTTATTAAGGCTGCAAACAGCTCAATTAATACTATAGATAATAAACGCAAACAACGAAAAAGAACCCTTTTGTTTAAATTTTAACACCCACAGTGGAAGAAATATTATTAAAAACCCTAGTCTCGTTGCAAACTTTCTACAGAATATGTTTAAGGTAGAAATAAATATGAATTTTGATCGTTTGTAATATGCAACCTCTTTGAAAATCTTGACAAGTGATATGTTTGCAGAATTTATATCGTTATAAGACGTGATATCGTCTTATCGATCGCAGTCGGTGGTAAACTGCGATCTGAGTGCTAGTGTAACGTAGAAAGTGCCCGCCTCAGTCGGCAGTATATTCCCGGCGTGCTTTTGAAGTCGCATACTTCCCAGTGCAGGCACGCAGACGTTGCGTGTCTACGAGACGAGGTTGGCAGGACTGGTATAACTTTCGGGTTAACTGTTGTTTCGGGATGTCACGTGACACGAAGTGCGAATAGTTTGCAAATTAAGACAGTGCACCAAACTCAGCCACGTGAACCGAACGAGCGTCGTCATTCTCTTCTTCGTCACTGCAACCACCTATTATCTCTTATCCTCTCTCCCTGTCTCACACCAAACCACCCTTAGAGTAAACTTTGTCCTCTTTACCGTCAGGAGTTCTGGAATTTAATCCCCTTAACTTTAAATAAATCAATTTCCCGAGGAAATTATTAAAACATGAAACTTTCCGCAAAATTCTTGTTTACTATTTTTTTTTTTTTTAAAGTAAGAAAGGAAACTAAATTTTTATGATTAAGCTTCCTAAGTTTAATGTTTAATTGGTGAAGAAAATTTTACTTTCTGATCTGCTTAACACGTTCATTAAAATCAGCAGCCTCTCAAAGGCAATGGAAAAAATGAAAGAGCAAACAATTTGCTAATTTGTTAAATGTCATTGGATGAAGAGATCGAGAGAAAAAGAAGAGAGAGCCTCGAGTGTAATTAATTGCTGGTAATAGGAAAACGAGTGTCTCAGACCGTTTCGCAGCATTTATACCGTGACGAAAAAAATAAGCTGTCTCAACACGTGTCTCTGTGAATGCAGAGGAGATCTCTATTAAAAGCAGGGGTTTTAAAAAGTTTGTATCAAAAATAAACCGTCAAATGATGCTTGCATATTTCATTCATTTCCACAAAGCTCGTCGCCCTCATTTTGCTCATCCCCGTACTCCTTTCTTTTTCCCGCTTCTCACCTCTTTTATTCTTATATTCTTGATTTTTCTGCGCGTTCTCATTTTGCATCTCAGGGAGATAAAAGAAGATAAGAATCAAGGAGACGGGAATGGAAAAAAAAACAAAAATAAATAGTCAAGTTCCAAACAGGAAACACCATAGGATCTCCGATATCCTTTTAGACTCGAGAAGAATAACATTTATATGGCATTCCTTTCATATTAAAAAAAACTCGTAATAAGAGTTCTGGAAAAGCTTCTGCTTCCTTTTCAGCATTGAAAATCGAATAAAATATTTATACAAATAAATTTCAATACCATTCAATATTATTTTATTGAACAATTTTTCTTTTTAGTTTAAGAATTACTGAATGGGAAAAAAACAAATCATATTTCCGAACAGAAAGCAGTTTTTTAATTTAAAAAAATGAACTTTAGTTTAATAATACATAGATTTGTTAAAAGCTCTGTAGACATACGCTACTTTATTATGTGATTAAAAAAAAATTAAATTTTAAATTGGAAATTGCCTACAATAGATTAACAAAAGCAGGGACGCCTCGTATGTGAGGAGCAAAGTTAGAAAATACTGTTCACAATGTTTTTAATGGTTTTTAATGGGCGGAGAAAAATTAGGCTACGCCCTCAGAGGGTGGAGCCAAAATAGAGAATGTCTACAGTAGATTATCAGAAGCGGCGAATGTCTTATAGGCGTAGCAAAGTTAGAACATACATCCTCTAGTGGTACGTTGACCACACCTTTAGTGGGCGGATAACAATGTTTCCAATGTTGTTAAAAATAGTTTTAAGGAAGATTATTGTTAGTGATTAAAAGGGCAGAGAAAAAATAGATCACGCCTATCACGATACAAAGACTACATCTTCAGTGGGCGTCGAAAAAGTTTAAAACGCCTCTAATGGGCGGAGCAAAATTAGACCACGCCTTCATTGGATAGATTTCCTTATTGAAGATTGTCTACAATCGGTTAATAGAGGCAGTGACTCCTCGTATAGGTGGAGCAAAGTTAGAAAATACTGTTGCCAATGTTGTTAATGTTCTTTAATGGGCGGAGAAAAATTAGGCTACGCCCTCAGTGGGTGGAGACAAAATAGAGAATACCTACATTAGATTAACAGAAGTGGCAAACGGCTCATATGGGCGGATCAAAGTTAGAAAACACATTCTCTTGTGGTACGTGACCACACCTTCAGTGGGCGGAGAAAAATTGGGAAACGCCTCTTGTGGGCGTGTCCTGAAGAACTTTTAACGTACAAATCAGAATAACAAATCTTGTGATTTAGTCGTTTACTGACCAAACGCCACTTAAATAATTTTTTTTTCTCTATTACTTGTCGGAAAACCTGCAAACTGAACGTTTATCTATAATTGCCTAGAGTAAAAGTGTCGAATGGCGTTGAAAAATAGAGAATTGCGTCAAACTGTGTGGTGGGAAGATCAAAGGATCATGTGGCGATAGTAAATTTCGAACAATTAAAATATTCTGGTAGCAGTGCGCAAGGAAAAATGAGAAGGACAGTCGGTGGACGGTAAATTATATCTGTCCCGACGAAACCTTTTAGGCTGCAAATTAAAATTGCGACGTGACGTCTGCCTGCCGCCGACACTTTAACTCTCTCGTTCTCTCCTCCACTATCATTTCAACTGGCGAGACTAACTCATTTTTCAGCTGGATGAAAGTAGTGCGAACTTAATGTGAGCATGTCGTGTTCTCGATTACTGGGTAATCGAGATGAAATATGTACTCGATTTTTATTCGACTTTCACTGATCGTTTATGGATCGGAATATAGACTCATGTGTTAGAAAAAAATTACAATTACCAATACTCTGAAATATGAAGGGATTTTATTTCAATGAGCCAATTCATCTTCGCTTATAAATTCTCGATTGAACGTGAATTTTGAAAGGATTATGACTGACAAAGTGTGACAAATTTCACAAGTGATCGATATCGGTAAATAGTCTCTGCAAAACAGTCTGAAAATTGAAATCTCGTACAGACTGATCTTGAATTAGTATCGATACGTGAAAATACTGTTTCTAATGGCAGGAATTTTTCTGTTTTAAGTGAGATTGCACTGGGGGAATGTGACATTTGGAAAGACACATTTGCGCATATTTCTGAAGGTGTCAGACGATGTTGCCACGTCAAAATACTTTTCCTGTCAAGCGAATCCCTTGGGATGTCAGGGGAAAGAAAAAGAAGCCCTTTCCATCAGCTTTTGTGTTTACATTTGCGGAGAGAGGAAAAGTTCTCTTCGTGTAAATGTTGCCGGGTCCAGTGGCCTATGATGGATGTGTCGGAATCGAGAAAATGTAATAAGCACATGCAAGACGGGTTGCATTCCCTCAAGCCGAAAATTAGTCTCCCTTATACTCAGCACGTCACCCTTTTTCTCTCGGAAATATAGACAATCGAGAGAGCGGAAAATAAGACTATAAACTGTAACAATACAAAAGCAAATTAAAGAGGATCATCTAGTTTCTCATATTTCAGCTTGAAACGCCTATTAGTTCTGTGAAGATCCTTGATGCCTTTTTACTTTTAATTATGTTGTTCTTTGCGCCCGAAAATGCAGAAAAACCTCTCCTGAGTACAACCGGTTTATAGACAGTCGAGTGCTAGTGATCTGCACAGGTCGATTACCGACAGTACATATCATTATACGTCGACGTTTTTACCTTCCACTGAAGCTATCTCACAGCCGAAAAAAATCCCAGGCTCTCCGAGGCGCGAACCAAACAAGCTTTACGCTTGACTTGGCGCGACCGTAGAGTCCAGGACCTTAACCAACTGAGCTAACTCCGTGGTTAGTTTACGTATATTCTAAGCTTGATTCCAAGAGTTTGGTTATCATAGGTATCATACTATTGTGCGACATCAAATTTCCTATAAGCACACGAGGCTAGATATCGGTGCTAGCGTCTTTTAACATTTTTAAGTCTACTCATAGTTTAAAGATTATTTTATTTTAATTTATTGGCTCTCGCTAATATCGAGTTCCATAGATGGACTTGACGAGAACAAAAGATCTTCCATTTCTCTTATGATTTTATAAACTCCGTCAATCCATAAGACTCGATAATTTATTTTTTAAGAGAAGATGTTTGTAAGAAATGAATGTAAAGTGAAAAAAATTTTCACTTTGTTCTCCAATTGTTTAAAAATTTCTAACACGAGAATCTAGAAGATCTCCTTAATACAAATGCAGTTAATTAAGGCAGAATTATTTTCATGCAAAGGATTTAGGAATATTGAAGAATGAATCAAGGAAATGGCAAGAATTTACAAAGCAATTGTACGGTTTGTGGTTAATTAAAAAGGGGACTGATATAATCTTCTCAGGGGAATTGAAGGAAAATAAGATGAAACCCAATTTTGTTAGAGAAACCGCGAAACAATGGTATTGATTTTATTTCCATATTGTTGAATGGCTCGTAGAGAGTGAGATGCGGTAAAGCCTCTTCTTACGATGCGTGCGGGGTTGAGAACGGGACCTAAGGGTACATATCGAGCGATGGATGCTGGATGTTCGGCGTGCTCGTCACGTAGAGGAAAAAGGGAGGAGTCCTCAGTTCTCAGCCTCAAGAGGAGGACAGACGGATAAAAAGGGAAAAGAAGTGGAAGTTGTGACAAGCGACTAGTCTGCAAGGCCACGCAAAGTTATTTAAGAGGTTACGTACCCTTAAAATTTTTTTCTATTTTCAATCACACTTTTTTCTCGACAATGCTATTTGTAAATCCTGTTAAAAATTGCAGGTTGAGATATATTGGAAATTAACCTAAAAGTCGAAAATTTAAAAAGAAAAACAGAATTTACAAAAATATGCGAACGGAAAGAAAATACGCTGAAATTCCAAACGAGCTCAGGGAACCTGAAGAATCTTAATTAATTCCAAACTCATTAGAAGCAGAATTTAATTACACTTTGTGCTGATGTTGGGGGAAAAATTGTGCGCCTGGTATTAAAAAAATATTCAAGTCAAGGATTTACCTTTAAGGGCGATTGTCTTTAGAATTGTACACGATACAGGATGAATACGAAAAATATGAATATCGATTTGAAAAAGTCAGTGTAGTTTCTTTTGTGTCTGGAAAAGTTGGACGTAATGTAGCATGGATGTGAATGTAGGGACTGCAATTGACAGTAGGTATCACCTTTCTAAGGGAACGTGCCGCATCACTGCTCTCATGAGACACGTATTTTGCATTCCTGACTTGCGGAACGGCCGCAGTTCCGCGGCCCAGACGCGTTTTTACCAGCTATCGATTCTCTATAATCGAAATGGTTTGAAAAGCTGCTTTAGTCATTTATCTCCTAAAATTACTATCTATCTAATTTTCATTCTCTTTCGTAACAGGTGTGATTCTTAATCATATAAGGTATGAAAATTTGATTTTTAATTTATTAATACAGAAAAAAATATAGGGATCCAAAATTATTTTCTTGAAAATTATTGTACTACTGGGTTTTCCAAATTTTCGACTATTTTCTAAAGTTTTACATCAAATTTTTTTTCAGATTCTTTCGATTTGCTAACATTGAGGAAAGTGATACGAGATAAAATAGCCTGAAGCTGACTTATCTTACGTCAATGGAAAAGAGAGACAGAGTTTTGTGAAGTTGATTCGGAAAACCAGAAAAAAAGAAGAAAGACTTGGGATATAGACAAATTTTTTTTAATGGCAGTTTGTTTTCTGAACTCCAAAAATATGTAACAAACTGCTAAAAATGTGAAATATCCAATGGTTCAAACAAAATTAAAAAAAAAAAATATATATCAAAAAGAGCGTCACTATTTTTACAAGTCGAAGAGAGAAAGACCTGGGATATGTACAAATTCTTTTTAATGGCAGTTTGTTTTCTGATCACCAAAAATTTGTAACAAACTGCTGAAAATGTGAACTATCCAACGGTCCAACATAAAATTAAAAATAAAAAATATACATATCAAAAAGAGCGTCACTACTTTTTACAAGCCGAAGAGAGAAAGACCTGGAATATAGACAAATTTTTTTTAATGGCAGTTTGTTTTCTGAACTTCAAAAATTTAAACTATCCAATGGTCCAACATAGAAATAAAATTAACAAAAATAAATTTATAAATCAAAAAGAGCGTCACGATTTTTACAAGACGAAGTGAAAAAGACCTGGGGTATGGAAACATTTTTCAAAATGTCAGTTTGTTTTTCTGATCACTGCAATCAAAGTTTATATTTTTAAGTCGAAAAATGTATATGAAATGTCTGTATATAAACGTCTGTTGCAAGACAATTGTTTATTAATTTTTTTCATTCATTTCTTGTTTTTAAGACTAGCTTTTCACACTTCAAAAAGTGAGAAAACAATAACAACTTTGAATTTTTATTTTCTTTAACTTTGGTGTAAATAAATTACATCTAATATTTTTTTTAACATTTTTTCTGTGTATCTGCAGTGTAATAAAAACTACACAGAGAGTACTTTAGAAAAAATTTATTATACTAAAGTTAACAAAACGAAAGTAAATTTAGTTTGCCAAGTTCATATTACATTCACACTGTGAATTCTATCATAAAAAATTTGCTTAAGCGTTTTCTCTGTGCAGAAATAAAAATGCAGTAACCTACAATAGAAAACACATAAAGCAAAGCACAAAAGATGAAAAAGAATGATTTCGTCACATTCGAGAAAATTGCTAGATTGACTTGCATGTTCTCAAAGCTGGTTGGATTACCCCTTTGATAGAAGCTCCTCTTTCTTTCCTTGCCTTTATCGCACCTTTTACTGCTCTATTCCGACGACTTCCTACAGCTTTCGACGCTCCTTTTACCATTTCCGACGACTCTCGAGAGAGACTAAAAAGAAGAAAATAAAATCCAAAGAGGGACGAATCGCGTCATTTAAGACGGGACTTCAATTAACACAAGGAGGACGCATTCGGGAAGTCGAATGTCTTTTTAGATTATCAGCCATTCAATTCAAAGAAAAGTAAAATCCGAGCTCTACAAAGTTTTTCAATCTGGCACCTCTATCTGAGAAAAAACAGTTTAGAACGTATGCATTGATTGATAAAATACAACCACAAAAGAAAAAAAACGTAAAAAAATAATTGATGGAACTATGCTTTTTTAATGTTTTTTGGTTGCTGAATCCAAAAACTAGTCGGTTTCTACAGTTTTTTAGCTTAAAATTCAAAATATCTGCAAAAAAAAAAAAAAAAAAAATTGGTCTAACCTGCTGGAAACTCAGTTTTGTAAGTTAAAAAATTCATGTTATGAAATATACATAAAAATTGTTTCTACAGTTAATTGTAAAAAAATTGACATTATTACTTGGACGGTGAAAAAAACGCTTTTATTATTCAACAGCACTTTTATTTTATTTTGGAAGTGAAACTACAAATTTAATTGGATCTATATTTTTAAGTATCTAAACTTGAATCCTTAAAAATAATTATAACCTTCAGGAATAAATCTACTTTAAGAAAGAGCTTATTAAAATTTCAAGGATTCAAAGTTAAAGCACTGTAGTTTTAAAAATATGAGAAGTAAAATTAGATTGACTTAAAAGTGAAAATGTGTAAACTTTCCAACAACTTTTACCAGTTGCATCTGTTTAATTTTTAAAAAATTTCTACGTGAATTGGCTAAAAGTTAAATTTATCCTGATTTGGAAAATTTAATCTTCTTAAAATAAACATTTCATTTTTACGTAATAAAAATACTTGTTTTCTCATTAAAAAATTAATTAAATAAGAAAAGACAGAGGGACCTATTGCGAGGGCCCTATTGTGTTTCTTGATGTGGTTTTGGGGAAGAGGGATCTATTGTAAGAGACCTATTGAGTGAGTTAAGCTATTGTGAACTAGATTGTATTTCTTGATATTGATACGTGGCCATCGAACCGTCAACACTAACAAGTGGATTTGGGAAAGAGAGACCTATTTTGAGGGCTCTATTGAGTAAGATTAACTATTGCGAAGGTACCCTAATGGTAGACTATTGTGGAATAAACATTACTTTTATTCACAGAGTAACAATGAAAATTGAGGGGAATACGGAAACGTTGCAATTGAACCGTCAACAGCGACAGTCGGAATGGGAAAGAGGGGCCTATTGTGAGGGTCATATTGAGTAAGATTAACCTTTATGAAGGCACTCCAAAGGTTTACTATTGTGAACTTGATTGTATTTCTTAATATTGATACGTGGCAATCGAACCGTTAGCAGTAACAAGTAGAATGAGAAAGAGAGACCTATTTTGAGGGCCCTATTGAGTAAGGTTTACTGTTGTCAAGTCGCTCTTTAGGTCTACTACTACTACTATTGTAAACTTTTTTGTACTTCTTGATATGAAAACGTCGCATTTAAACCGTTAAGAGTAACGGAGGGAATGAGAAAGAGAGGCCTATTTTGAGAGCCCTATTAAGTAAGTTTAACTATTGTAAAGGGACTTAAATGTTTACTATTGTAATTATGATTGTATTTCGTGATATAGGAACTTTGAAATCGAACCGTTAACAGTAAAATGTAAAATGGGAAGGAGGAGCCTATTTTGAGAACCCTATTGTGACATTTACTATTGTGTAGGGTCTTTTCAGGTTTACTATTGTCCATTTCTCCTTATTTTTGTTTATATGATAACGCTGCAATGGAAAAGGCATAAAAAGGAAAATAGTTTATTGTGAGGGCCCTATTGTGAGAGTCCCATTGGGAGAGTGATATTGAATAACGTCGTTCTTGAAACGCAGAGAGATAAAAAAATAAAGCAGGGCAATAATGATGGTCAGGAGAAGGGGTACAATGTGGAGGGGGGTGAACATGGAATCTTGAAACATCGGTAAAATTTTATAATTCTTTAGAATGTATATATAATGTATATAATACACATTACACAGTGAATAAATGTTGGTATATACGAACAACTAAATGCATCTTTAGAATGTATTTGGAGGTATGAGATTGTATTTGTAAATATATATTAATGTGAATAAATGAACATATGCTGTTGTATATGCAGAAGAGCGTGTAAACTAACACATGGATGAGAAAACGTTCTCGGGGATAATGTTCCATAAACTGTCTTGCACGGTACACTTGTATCTAACATACTTCCTCATGTACTGGAGCACTTGCCTGCAAAGCACCGCATTTGTAATTGCACTTACGCTTAATTGTCACTGATAACGAGATAACTGATCCTCATGTCCCAGGAATATCTTTCTCCAGAAACGACCTACGTGCTGAGCCCTGATTTGATAATAAGTTGCAACACATCATACTAGAAATGCTCCAAAGCATATGTTGCAGATTATTATGCCAAAACTTATCAAATCACTTATTAATCAAAAAATGACGGTTATTTTGAACAAGTAAAATAACATCTGAAATTACGTCAATATCCGTTTTATATCTTTTTATGCAACTTAGGCGTATTATAGTCACTTTACCTACCTATGCAGGCACATCCTAAGTACTTCCTTATGCTTTAGCGGGCAATAAAATGCCCATTATTACCCTAGGGCAATAATAAATAATTTATAAACTGCTCGCAAATCAATAAAGTATCAATTTTTACCCTAGGGCAATAATGGGCACTTTATTGACCTGCTGTGCATTCTAAATTCCTACCTATAGCTCAACAGGTCAATAAATTATACATTATTACCCTAGGACAATAATTGGCTTTTTATTATTCTTGCTCGTAGGTCAAAAAAGTAGCCATTATTACCCTAGGACAATAAAGTACCAATTATTATCCTAGGGCAATAATATCCAGTTTATTGACCTGCTATGCATGTTAAGTTTCTCCATATATCCCAGCAGGTCAATAAAAAAATGAATTACTAAACATTGCTTGAATTTTTAATTATTTTCATTAAATGTTAATTATATTTTACAATTTTTTCAATAATTTTCTGCGATTTTTAAGTGTTTACTTTAATTTCAAAAATATTCTTTAATTTGTTCAATTATTTTCCTAAATTTTCAATAATCTTTTTCAATCTTTCAATTTATTTCGTTTTTTCTTACTTTTTTTAACAAATTTCGATTTATTTTCTACAAATTACAATAAAATATTTAAAAACAAAATTTTAATTAATCTTATCAATATTTATTTTCAATATATAAATTTTAAATAGTGTTGTGTTTTTTAATTATTTTTCTTTTTCATATTAATTTCTTTAGTATCGAATTATTATTACAAAATTTTATTTATCCATTTATGCTATATTTTCAATTATTGTCATATGTATTAATTTCTTTATTTTTCCAGTTAAATTCCATTTTCGATAATGGTCCTTGATAACTTTCATCTATTTCAAATGTATAACTTTAAATCTTTTTAATTATTTTGTCAATATGCTTTAATTCTAAATTTATTTTTCAGATTTAAATTATAATCTTTAATTTTTTTTAATATTTTCATTAAAATTCAATTGTTTTCTTCATTTGCTAATAGTCTCTCAAAATTTAAATCAATTCTTCAATTTAAAAAATATTTTCCTTACATTTTAAATGATTAACTTTTCATTCTCTTTCGTCAGTTCTAAACTATTTTCTTTAAATTTTAAAATATTTTTCTTAAAATTAAAACTACATTCTTCAATTTTTTACTTTCTCTAATACACAATTATTTGTATTATTTTCTTATTTTTCAATTATTTACGTCATTTTTCAATTATTTAATATTTTTTTAAATAATTTTCTGCAAATTTCAGTTAATAAAGTATTTTAAAACTAAGGGAATAAGAAATATGTGATAAAAAGTGAAAATAAAATTATCTGAATTAAATTAAAAATGAAAATTACCATTAATTCAGTAAACTTTTCGATAGAAATATATATATTTCCTATATAATATATGTGGATTTTTTTCTATTGGTAAACTTCTTATTTCAACAAAGTATGATCATTAAACTGGTTTTCTTTATATTTAAGGAGAAATTGGATACATACTCAAAAAAAATGTTATGTTTGAAGTCAATATTTTGCTTTTTGAAATAGAAAAACTAACTTTTACTACAATTTTTGTAGATAATAGATGGTAAATTTAATTTAAAACAAAGTTAACCATTAATTCTTACAATGGGATAAAAATGTAAGATTTTTGCCATTCAGACACGTTTTAGAGAAATGAGAAAAACTATTTTTATTCTGAATGTCAAAAAGCATTAATTTTTTTCCACTTATCAGTTTTTATAACTTATTTTGATAAGAATTAAAATTTTCACATTTTTCCTAAATAAAATTTGATTAAAAGCTATTTTTCTGTTTTTAGAAACAAAATAATGACCTCAAACTTAACCTCTTCTCGAGTAGGTGTCCAATTCCTTCTTGAATATTATATTTCAAATATTTATAATTGTTGATACCCACATATTTTGACGTGCTAATTAAGAATATAATAGTGAAAATTTGCGCAAATTTGATTATCATGGTGAAAATCATATAAAACCCATAAAAATTCGGTTTTTTTCACTTATCTCAATAAAAATTAAAAATTTCGAAAATTGTTAATTACAAAGATTATAAGTCTTTTTAAAATACATATTTTATGTGCTAAGCATGTTTTTAATATCTCTGATAGTTTTCGAGAAAATCGATATTAAAGTTGCTCGTCAGTACGATGAGAGCCGAAGAAAAGGCAGGGGTGTCCGCGTGGGGCGACCCGTTTTATTTCAGGCCCCCTCTCCGAGTTTAATAGAACTTGGTTTAATGACGTATTTTGACCCGCTGATTAGGAATATCCTAGTGAAAATAGTCGAAAATGTAATTATCACAGTGAAAAATATTAAAGAAGACTCATATAAATTTAGTTTTTTGCAATTATTTCAATAAATATTAAAAATTTTGCAAATTGTTTTTCACAAAAAGCTGTAGATCTTCTTATTTCTCATATTTTTTGTTGTATATATTCTTTTCATATCTGTAATAGTTTTCGAGAAAATCGATAATAAAGTTGCTCGGCAGTTCGAAGAGCGGCCCCACCTTCTGCCTCACCCTCCATTTTGTCAGGAAGGTAGAGGAAGGTTTTTTTTATACCTATAGTAGTTTTTTTTTACCAAAAGATACTCGGGAACAGTGATTTTCACAAAAAGAAGGAATGTAGCCTGCCTTCTTTTCGCCGCTCGCGCTCTTCGGTCTAAGCGCTGGGTGCGCAACTTTATTTTCGATATTCTCAAAAACTATTAAAGATATCAAAAAAATGCATAGAATAAAAAATGTGTATTTTTAGAAGGCCTAAAACTTTTCTTGTAAGCAATTTCCAAAAATTTTAATATTTATTGAGATAATTGCAAAAAACTATATTTTTATTAATTTTATATGCTTTTTACCATGAAAATGATCTAGTCGACAATTTTCACTTCGATTTTCATAATCAGCTCATCATAATACGTGAGTAAACTAACTTTAAAAAATATCTGGGAGACCCTTTAGTAGGGAGTACTTGTCAATATTTTCGAATCTAACGAAATAATTGGTCGGTATTGGAAGATATTTGATGATGATGAAAGTGAGTACTTTTGTTTTATTTGAACTGAATGAGGAAAAAAATAAAATCTAACGAGTTGGGAGATTCAAAAAGAACACGTGGGATAGTGATGAGGACATTTTCAGCAGGCGGACAAAAACGAATGGATTGCTTTGACGCAGAGGGTCTGATACGTGCCACGAGCGCGTGGCCAGTTACACGGGTGCTTTGTACTTGCGCTCTATTTGTTTATTCCCGTCTCCGAGTGGTCCTGCAAGCTTTTCTGGCGGATTTGCCATGTTTGCATCGCGACTGACGTTCGTCAGAACTCATTCACAACGTCTGCGTGACCCACCCTTTTTTTTCTACCATCCCACATCATACCATCCGACCAGTGCAATACCCTCTCTCTCTTTCTCTCGAGGGATCATCACGCAACAGGGAAAAAGTATGGAAACAGTATTAACTGCATCTGCTGCCATTCATTTGTAACAGGGGTCACCAAAACTTTGGTCATATTTTCCAGAAACAAGAGACAGGAGTTAAAAAGATGCTGGAAAGTTTCGGAAAATAGTTGAAATTGTTTGTTATCTGCTTTACTTTGTTCTATTTATCAAAATTTAATCTTTAAATATCAGAGGAAAAAAAAATTTACGTAAATTTGAATTTTATGGTGAAAACCTTGAAAAAACTACAAAGAATTGTTGTTTTTTCGATTTATTTCTGTAAATATGAAAAATTGGACAAAATGTTTTGAACAAAAGTTGTAGCACTTGGTGTGATACGTATTTTTTGTAATACACATTTTTTCATAAAAATCAATATTTTTCGAGAAAAATGCAAAAAAATGCAAACCACACCTAGAAGCCTTCGGCCGCGCGGTTAGATGTTGCTTCCCGCGTATACATACATCGGGAGACGAGTCTTTTAGAAAGTCAGCATTAAGATGATACCAACAATCCTTACCAGAGAGTAAGGAAGCTAATAAAATAAATTTTTTTAAATGGTTGCCTCACGGCCTTTGGCCGCACGGTTGCCAACATGTTTATAACACAAGAAAAAGTTTTTTACAGTGTTAGAGTCGGGTTAGCGTGTTACCAAAAAGTAATTTTCCTCCGAAGAATATAAATATAATCAGAAAATTTTTTTTTAAGAATTGTAGCGTACGGCCTTCGGCCGCTTGTTTGCATCCTCTTTTCAAGGCGGCAATTTTCTGAAGTTTCTGATAATTTTTCTTGAAAACTATTAAAGGTATTGAAAAAATGTATAGAATAAAAAATATGCATTTTAATATCGTCTACAACTTTTGTCTAAAACATTTTTCAAAATTTTTAGTTTTTATTCAGATAAATAGAAAAATCTCATTTCTCATCGTTTTCACCATTGAAACCGAGAGTTTCCGAACAAAGCCGAGAACTGGAGATAATTTGAAAAATCAATTAATGTAATAGTAACAAAAAAAGTTGCCATAAAAAAATTGTTCGATAGTTTGCAGCTCTTCATGACGACAAACTTATTGCAAACTCTCATAATAATTATAATTACAATTTATATGTATGAATATATATATATGCGATGTAAAAGAAACTTCTGCGGAAGCCCGAGGGCTTTTGTCATTTTCATTCTAAGCTCCGAGCTTTTTTGTGCTTTTCCGAGACTGAAATGCCTTGGGGCTTTCTATTATAGGAAAAGAAAATCTTCATCCTCTTTTTTCTTGCGTATGTCATTGGAAAACTCTCGAAATAATGTAACCAAATCTCATAAATGCATTTCCTAGAATCTTCACAATCATCCATACAAATAAAATCCAAAATTTTGTTAAATTAAAATTGTAATCACTTTTAAGTAGAAACAATTTTTATGTGCCGAAAAAAATATATAAATTCTGGTTTTAAATAAAAATTCCGTTTTTTATAAACAGGATGAAAAAAACCGTTAAAAATAAAGATTTCCAATTCAACAGGATTCTATTTGGATTTTTTTCACTTTCTGATGAACTATAAGAAAATTCGAAATGAATTCCCAGGAACAATACAATTGTATTTGCGGTAAGAACTACTCATTACTCGAGAATGTTTGCTCGCAAATATCAATGTCGGCGAAATGTTTAATCGGCTTTAAGAAACGCAAATAAAAAAAGCAAAAATAAATTGAGAAAACGAGAGGATAGAATAGAGAACAATTCTTATTATGCTTCGTTTTTCTCCTAGATTTTTGCCAGCCGAGACTTTCTTAGGGGTTTACAACCTCCTTGGTTTTAAATCTTCGAGTTTGATAAGACTTTTCGCTTTTACTCAAGCACTTCGTTCCCTGTCAGATTATTTCATATTGCCCTCTGCTCAAAATAGAAAAAAAAAACAAAGCCGATGCGCTTTTTTTTAAACGCTGTCTAAATGTAAGATGATTACATGGTTTGCAAACCTGGAACACTAAAAAAAGCAAATTTCACATTTTAAGGGCACATTCATTACTCCTTTTATCTTCAAGCACATCGCTCTTTGACAAATTATTTTAAATTGCCTCTTACTTGAAATAAAAAAAATAGGATGCTGAGAATCTTTTAGAAATATGACCCAGTGTAAAAAGGATTGCGTGTCTTGGGAATTGAAACTTTATTTCTAAAATGAAAATGGATTTTGAGGGAGAAAAACAATTGAGTAAAAAAGAAACAATTGAAATTTGATGTATGAGATTATTGTCTGTTTTTCGAGATTTTATTAATATAAAGATAAGCGGTTTCAGATAAATTTACTTTCATTTCACAACTACTTCAATTCATTTTACGTCCATTTCACCTTAACTTGAATTACATTTTAATTACACTTCACTTTCACTAATTCATTTCCACTTTGCTTTCATTCCAATTCCATTTCATTCCATTTCATTCCATTTCATTCCATTTCATTCCATTTCATTCCATTTCATTCCATTTCATTCCATTTCATTCAATTTCATTCAATTTCATTCAATTTCATTCAATTTCATTCAATTTCATTCAATTTCATTCCATTTCATTCCATTTCATTCCATTTCATTCCATTTCATTCCATTTCATTCCATTTCATTCCATTTCATTCCATTTCATTCCATTTCATTCCATTTCATTCCATTTCATTCCATTTCATTCCATTTCATTCCATTTCATTCCATTTCATTCCATTTCATTCCATTTCATTCCATTTCATTCCATTTCATTCCATTTCATTCCATTTCATTCCATTTCATTCCATTTCATTCCATTTCATTCCATTTCATTCCATTTCATTCCCACTAAACTTCCACTGAACTTCTATTTCGCTTCTACTTCATTTAAATTGCAATTCCATTTCACTTTTATTTCAATTCCATTTCTATAACAGTTCAAGTCCATTTCACTTTCACTTGAACCTCAAGTGCAGCTATTGACTATGAACGACGGACGGACAGACGGACTAGCGCCAAAGTCTGGTTGTAAGGGTTTCGGCCTTGGGTCACGAAAACAAAAAATGAGAAAAAATGTTGATTTATATTATGTAGATAATTCATTAATTTTGGATAAAAGTGAATAATTTTAACTTTGAATCCATTGATTTTGAATAAACTAAACTTGAAAAAATTGAATTTGGCTAAACTTCTATTTTAAAAAACAAATGTTAAAAATATTAAAATTTAAACAAATTAAATAAGGATAATATTTATTTTCATTAAATTATATTTGGATAAACTTAAATTTAGATAAATTTAATTTTGGTGAAACTCAATCTTTAAAATCAAATTTTAAATCTAATAAAATGTAAACAATGTGAATTCTGGGTAACCTGAAACTTAAAAATTGAATTTGAATAAAGTAAAGAAACAAATTAAATTTGGATTCATTAAAAATTAAATATATTAAACTTGGATATTATTTTTATTTTGAAAAAAATTGGATTTCCATAAGCTAAGATGTAAAAAAATTTGATTTGAAAAGAATACAAATTTAAAAAAATTAATTTGTCAATGTTAATTTGAAGATTAATTGAATTTGGATAAAGTTAAATTTGAAAAGTAAATTGGTTTAAACAAAAATTTAAATAAATTTATTTTAAAATTTACACAAATTAATTTGAAGTGAAATTAAAATTAAACACATTAAATTTGGATAAAGTTAAACACGATTTAACTTTTACAAATCCTAATTTGAATTGACTGATTTTGGATAAACTGAAATTTCAAAAATTGAATTTGGATAAAGTGAAAAAAGAAATTTAGTTTGGATGAATTTTATTTTATGCAAATTAATGTTACATAAATAAAAATTTAAACAAATTGAATTCCGAAAATGTTTATTTTAAATAAATTAGACTTGTATAAGCTGCCATTTCAATTTGTTAATTGAATTTGGATAGACCTAAATTTTCACAAATAAAATACAATTTAAACAATTTGAATTTAGATAAATTAAAATTTAAACAAACTGAATTTTTAATAAATGTTAAATTAAATAAAATGAATTTGGATAACTTTTAATTTTGAAAAAAATAATTTTGAATGAAATTTAAATAACGTTTATTTTAATGGAAATTTGGATGGTAAATATATTACATTTATTTAATAGAACTGAAGTTTAGAAAAAGATTGAAACTCTAACTAAATGGCTTTTTTTTGTCTATTTAAAATAAAACAAATAATTCAAATTTATATCTATTCTAATTTACAGTTTGACTGTTCAAAGTTTGAATAAATGATATTTATAAGACAATTAAAATTAAAAAAAAAAACTTAGAAAAATGGAAAAAAAATATTTTTCTAGCAAAAATTAAAAGGAAATAAAACACACGAAATATGAATATAAAAAGGCTAATTCTCAGTTAAAAGATAAAAATACAATACAGAGTGAAAATCTCTCATTTTAACACTTTCCTTTGGCTGCACATAAACAGATAAACTTTTATCTTAACAGAGAGAAAATCTCTTTAATCCTTTAAAATCTCTTTTCTTTTAATACTGAAAGCATTATCTCTTTCTCGAGTTTTTAAATCTAATAAGTTCTCGTATTTTAATCTCAGCTTTCGCATAAAAGTTCAAAGCTGAAGTGGATTCCCGACAGTTGCTCACTAGAGTGAAATTTAAGCTTTACAGAATCGCAATCGAGTTGTTCCCAAAGTACACAAAATTCCACATTTTGCCGAAATTTCTGTTTCATTGTCTTTGAATCAAATTTCATTTTGGGAAAATAAATTACTTTTTATTATAATAAATAATTGATAGCTTGTGGTAAAATAATGACTAATTATCAAAATTGATCAAAATGGAAAAATTTAGAGCTTATTGACAGCGAAACACCGTTGCAAAAAAGTTGATTTTTTTTACCACACCATGTGAGAATTATAACATAACCTCAAAAAAAGGATCAATTTCCTGTGTCAAACAAATTTTTTTAAATACTGTCAAATTTGCTTCAAATTTGGTCTCCATGACTTTTTGAGGTCACTGAATACAAATATTAAGTCAAATTTTCATAATTCAAAATGGCGTATCAAGTGTGGAGATCGATTTTGGAAAAAATGTAAAAATTGTATGCAACTTGTTATCCAGTGGTTTCTGTGGTTCCTCATAACGAATCTGAAGTCTGACTTTAAAAATTTTAAAATCTGATTTCACATGTATGTTTAGTATGTTCCATCATTTAAGAACTTAATTATAGTTTTTTTTGTAGAATTCGATAAATTTTTTCATATTTTTTCTATTATTTACCTGAGGGGTGTTTTTTGAGGGTTAATAATTCTAGATATAATATGAAAAAATTAGATGTCATATTCCTGAGTATATTTAACTATTTAAGAATTTGATTAGAATTTTGTTGTAGAATTTAAAAACTTTTATTACATTTTTTTCTAATTTTTTCCCGAGGGGTGGTTTTTAGGGGTTGATAATTCTACTTATTTTATGGAAAAATAAGGGATTATATTCCTAAGTATGTTCCACCATTTCAGAGCACGTTTGAATATTTTTTGTAGAATTTGATAATTTTTTCAGATTTTTTTTTATTATTTTCCTGAGGGGTGTTTTTTAAGGGTTAATAATTCTAGATATAAGATGGAAAAATTAGGGGTCATATTCCTGAGTATATTTAAATATTCAAGAACTTAATTAGAATTTTTTTGTAGAATTTGATAAATTTTATTAGATTTTTTTCTATTTTTTTCCTGAGGGGTGGTTTTTGGGGGTTGATAATTCTACTTATGTTATGGAAAAATTATGGATCATATTCCTAAGTATGTTCCACTATTTGAGAACATGTTGGCATATTTTTTGGAGAATTTGATAAATTTTTTCTATTATTTTCCTGAGGGGTGTTTTTAAAGGGTTAATAATTCTATATATTATATGAAAAATTAAGGGTCATATTCTAGAGTATATTTCACTACTTAAGAACTTAATTAAAATTTTTTTTGTATAATTTGATAAATTTTTTCAGATTTTTTTTCTATTATGTTCCTGAGGGGTGTTTTTTAAGGGTTAATAATTCTAGATATTATATGGAAAAATTAGGGGTCATATTCCTAAGTATATTTAAATAATTAAAAAATTGATTAAAATTTTCTTGTAGAATTTCAAAAATTTTATTACATTTTTTTCTATTTTTTTCCTGAGAGGTGGTTTTTAGGGGTTGATAATTCTACTTATCTTATGGAAAAATAAGGGATCATATTCCAAAGTATGTTCCACCATTTTAGAGCATGTTTGAATATTTTTTGTAGAATTTGATAATTTCTACAGATTTTTTTTTTATTATTTTCCTGAGATGTGTATTTTAAGGGTTAATAATTCTAGATATTAGATGAAAAAATTAGAGGTCATATTCCTGAGTATATTTAACTATTTAAGAACTTGATTAGAATTTTTTGTACAATTTTATAAATTTTATTAGATTTTTTTTCTATTTGTTTCCTGAGTGGTGGTTTTTAGGGGTTGATAATTCTTTTTATCTTATGGAAAAATTAAGGATCATATTCCTAAGTATGTTCCACCATTTAAGAACATGGTTGAATATTTTTTTATAGAATTTTATCAATTTTTCCAGATTTTTTTTCTATTATTTTCCTCAGGGGTGTTTTTTTAGGGTTAATAATTCTAGATATTATATAAAAAAATTAGAATTTATATTCCTGAGTATGTTTTACTAATTAAGAACTTGATTAGAATTTTTTTTTATAGAATTTGAGAAATTATATTGAATTTTTTTTCTAATTTTTTCCTGAGGGGTGATTTTTAGGAGT
This sequence comes from Ganaspis brasiliensis, assembly GCA_037103525.1. Taxonomy (NCBI): domain Eukaryota; kingdom Metazoa; phylum Arthropoda; class Insecta; order Hymenoptera; family Figitidae; genus Ganaspis; species Ganaspis brasiliensis. Next base: position 335,620 of record JAZKLR010000123.1, read on the forward strand.
TGATAATTTTTCTCATCGTATGGAAAATTAGGGGGCATATTCCTAAATGTGTGTTCCACTATTTGAGAACATGCATAGAATTTTTTTGTAGAATTTCATAAATTTTTCCAGATTTGTTTTTTATTATTTTCTTGAGGGATGGTTTTTAAGGGTTATTTTGTTTATTTTGAGTGAAGAATGTAAAAGTTTCATCAGAAATTAAACTAATATTAAAATCTAACAGGCTATGCCTATGGTAGAGATAAGTTTTATTTCATTAATTTTAATTTTATATTTTTTGAATTTTTTTTATTAAAAACTTTTGTTATTGGTTGCTTAATAGAGCAGAAATAGAATAAGCAATTACAAAAATAATAATTAAAATTTAATTATAATATTAATAATAATAATAATAATAATAATAATAATAATAATAATGATATTATTATTATCGATAGTCTCTCTCTCGGATGATAATAATAATAATAACGAATAATTTTAATAAAGTTACTAAAATTCATGTAAATAACGAAAAAGAACATGATTTTTCATTCAATAAGTTAATTTACCGTTTCTAATCGTCTATAAAAAAGTCGTAATTTGATTGTCGATGAAAAACAAATCAAATTTTTCATTTACAGTGAAACCCCAAGACCAACAAGTCTTGTTGTTTTATGAGTTATTGTTCGTGGTGTGAGGGTTTGGGTGAATAAATCGAGCAAATTGGAATTTTGTTTGCAATTTAACGTTCAGGTCGTGGCATTCCTGTTTTTGGGCCGATTCTGCGTGCATTGTTGCATTTAAATTTTGCAGAATGTGCATTGGATACGTGCTTTGATTATTATTGCACACGAATTTTCGGATTTAATATTGCCAACCGAGAAAAACGTTTCAGCCTATAACGGTCTGTTTCGTCATCAGGTTGAGGTTCGTAATTGCACAAAATCGCTTTAGATGTAAATATATATCTGTATATAACCGAATCATACATTTTAAACACACAAATTAATCATTTTAGAATTCGTAAATCAGCATTTGAACACTCAATCCTTAAAAATAAATAAATTTCTTGAATGTTTAACATAATTAGGGGAGACTGAATCCGAATAAAAATAAAATTCCTATAATTATTTTATGGTAATGATTCAACAAAATTAAAAAAGAAAATTATTTTAGAGAATAAAAAATGGTGAATCAAAATTGAGTTAAATCAAAAATAACTTGCAACAAAAGTAAGATAAAACGTGTAGAAAATAAAACAGGCAATTTAAGTTTAAAAAGTTTAAAAAGTTTAAAAAATTTACTTTTTCAAAAAAAAAAATTTAATTCAAAGATGGTCTGAAATTTTTTGTTTTATTTTTCGATAATAGTAAATCTTAATTATATATCCAAAATTTAAGTCTGAAAGAATTCTCATCCCTAAGCAACAAGTTTAATTTTATTGTTCTCTAATATTGATATTGATATTGATATTCCACAATTTTCATAATTTGTTAACGCCAATTTTTTACTCCGGGTTTTTAATGATTCTCTACAATGAAGTATGTGGATTTTATAAAATCCATTATTATTCAAATAAAAATTTAAAAATGAATAAAAAAAAATTTTTTTATTAAATTTTTATGTTTTTTTTTCTTACATAATTTAGAAAATTTCATCCTTAATTTTACCAACAGGTTTTATTAATTTTTTTCTATTGACCATCTTTTTACCAAATTTTGCAAAAGTCCAATTAATGAAAATCAGATTATTAATTTTTCACCACACGCAAACGACAATAAAATCAAAATTAAGTAATACCTTGGAGAGTCCTTATCCGGATTAGATGCCATTTTGTCAAATTTTTTCAATCCTTCAAATTCCTCACTTTCACACACAAAAAATTGTCAATTTAACGTTTTTAGGTCAGCAAACAACAGCGGAAGCCCAAGTGGTAAACAATTGAATCTCGAAAGCTTTAAAGACTTAAACTCCAACAAACTCGGCAGGTGGCAAGCAAAAAATTTCCGCCGATTAAATCACTCTTCAAACACAACTTAAACTCAAGGTCCAACTCAACAAATCATCGCCGAATCTTTAAACACACTCATAACTCTTTTTTCCCCCCTTTTTTTGACAGTTCAACAAACACGAATTAAACTTAATAACAGTGTGAATGAAGAATCCTAAAAATGCGTCTTTAACGCTAAACTTAACTGAGCGATAAACATAAATAATAATTATTATAATAAATAGAATAATGAGGAAAAAGCAAGCGGTAACACGTGCTACAATCACGCTATAAGCCAATAGGACACGCACCGAATTTATCAAGATCTTACTATTGTATTAAATATTACAAAACTTTAATAAAACTTCCTCTTTAGTTCCACTTCCGGTTTCATATTCCAAAATTGATTTTCATTTTCACGGTTTGACTCCTCTTGGTTTCTTTTTTTTTTCAAAATCCTTTACACTTGACGTTTCTTTTTAAATTTCTATCAAAATTTGGTATTTTTTTTTTCAAAAATCTGGTACTTTAAGTAATCGAAAATTTTCGATTAAAAAAAATCTTGAATACTGGTCCTTTGGTAAATAACCGGTATTTTGGATTTGCTCTTATAAAAAGATTTGGGGTTTTTTTTTAAACGGCACAAATTTTGTTTAGATAACTTTTTTTTTTTCTCTAAGAAGATTATTTTGATTGTTCTAGCGAGAAAAGACTTTTGTTTATATTCAAAATATCTTTGTTGGGGTAAAGTTTTTATTTGGGTAAAAACTGGTAAAATGGGGTTGAATTAGTAAAAAAATTTTTTTTTTAATTTTTGAGGAGTCCGGGTACCGCTTCAATTGGGGAAACCGAAGACCTCGTGCCCGATGACATCGGAAGCGCCACATCGCGCGTTCTACATTATAAACGAAACACCCTCTAGTGAGCTCGGGAAACGAACGTGCGTTTATGTCGGCGCACGTCGCGTTACTGACCGACGCCTGGCGTCGCACGACAAGACGCTCGTCAGTCATTGGCGCAAGCGCAGCCTGGATTTATGATACTGATTAAAAAAAAAAAAAAAAAAAAAAAAACACAGAGTAAAAAAATAAAAAATGGAGTCTTCTGGACGAGGAGATGAAAAAGAGTTTGGAGTGACGTGCAGCGAGAATCTAATCTTTAAAAGGGTTACGCTTTAAGAGGGTACTTGATTTCAGTCCTGGCACATGTGGGTGCTAGATAAAAAGTTTTCATGTGTTGCATCAAAAGTTATGGCAAGAAATTACATTTTCGAGAGAGAGAGAGAGAGAGAGAGAGAGAGAGAGGATAGGAAGAAATAGTTTAGAGTACAGAAAGTTGTATTTTTGTACAATGATGAGAATAAAAGAAAAATATAATAAAGCAAACAGCATAACAATATTCTTGGAATATTCGTGGAATATTTTAATTAAAAATTTTAAAAATATATTGGGAAAAATTGAGTTTATTGTGGAACGGCTTGTTAAGGATAACAGGAAAAATAAATTTGCGTTGTGGATCATTTTTCGAATATTGGAATATTCGTGGAATATCCCGGAATATTAATTCGAATTTTGTTTTTCTAAAATATCTTTGGACAATTGAGTTTATTTTAAAATCGCTTGTTTGAAATTACAGGTAAATTACAAATTTGTAGTTATGGAATATTTTTTAAGTGATGGAATATTCGACGAATATTATTTGAAAAATTTCAGAATATATCAGATAATATTAAATATATTTTGTAATATATTGTTAAAAATTAAAAGTAAATTATAAATTTATATATAAGAAAATTTCTTCAAATGTTGTAATATTTGTATATTTGTATATTTGTATATTTGTTAAATATTCTAAAATATTGATTAGGTAGTATTTCGTTTTTCGAAAACATTTTTGGAAATTTGACTATATTTTAAAATTGATTGTCAGAAAATACAAAAAAAATTACAAATTTGTCGTTATAGAATATATTTTGAATATTGGAATATTCATGGAATATCCCGGAATATTAATTCGAATTTTGTTTTTCCAAAATATCTTTAGACAATTGAGTTTCTTTTGAAAGGAATTTTTTAAAAAATACAGGTAACAAACAAATTTGTAATTATGGAACACTTTTCGAATGTTGGAATATTCGTTGAATATTCCGGCATATTAATATAAATTATGTTTTTTAAAAATATTTTTTTAATATTGAGTTTATCTTTATTTTAAAATTGATTGTTATAAATTACACGAAAAGTTACAAATTTAAAGTAATGGATTATTATTTGAATATTGCAATATTCGTGTAATATTCAATAGTATTTTGTTTTACAAATTATTTTTGAAATATTGAGTTTAGTTTGAAATAGCTTGTTGGAAATTACGCTAAATTACAAATTTGTAGTTATAGAATATTTTTTAAATGATGGAATATTCGTGGAATATTTACATGACGAATTTTAGCAATATTAGGTTTATTTTTTAATGGAATGTTAGAAATTAAAAGTAAATTATAAATTTATAGTTACGGAAATTTTTTCAAATGTTGTAATATTCGTGGAATATCCCGGAATATTGATTCGTATTTTGATTTTTAACAAATATTTTTGAATTATTAAGTTTATTATGAAATGGATTGTTACATATTACAGGTAAAATACAAATTAGTATTTATGGAATATATATAGAGAGTTAAAATATTTGTGGAATATTCCGGAATATTGATTCGTATTTTGAATTTCCAAAATATTTTTAGAAGATATAGTCTATTTTTAAATGGATTGTTGGAAAATATAGGTAAATTACGAATTTTTTGTTATTGATTATTTTTCAAATATTGGAATATTCGTGGAATATTCCGGAATATTGATTTGTATTTTGTTTTTCCAAAACATTTTTAAAAAATGTAGTCTATTTTTAAATATATTGTTGGGAAATACTGCTAAATTACAAATTTGTCGTTATGGGTTATTTTCCGAATACTAGAATATTCGTGGAATATTCAAAAATATTGCTTCAAATTTTGTTTTTCCAAAATAATTTTTGAATATTGAATTTATTTTAAAATAGTTTGTTGGAAACTACAAGTCAATTACGAATTTATAGGTATGGAATATTTTTTGTAGGTTAAAATATTCCTGGAATATTGCAGAATAATGGTTTGTAATTTATTTGTCTCCAATTGTTTTTGGAAATTAAAGGTAATTTATAAATTTATAGCTATAGAAGATTTTTCGAGTGTTGAAATATTCGTGAAATATTCGTGAAATATTCCGAAATATTTATTCGTATTTTAATTTTCAACAAATATTTTTGAAATATTGAGTTTATTTTGTAATGGATGGTTGGAAAATAAAAGTAAATTATAAATTTATAGACATGAAAATTTTTTCATATGTTGTAATATTCGTCAAATATTCTAAAATATTGATTAGGTAGTATTTTGCTTTTCGAAAACATTTTTAAAAAATGTAGTCTATTTTTAAATATATTGTTGGGAAATACTGCTAAATTACAAATTTGTCGTTTTGGATTATTTTCAGAATATTGGAATATTCGTGGAATATTCCGGAATATTGATTCGAATTTTGTTTTTCCAAAATAATTTTTGAATATTGAGTTTATTTTAAAATAGATTGTTGGAAACTACAAGGCAATTACGAATTTATAGGTACGGAATATTTTTTGTGGGTTAAAATATTCGTGGAATATTCCGGAATAATGGTTCGTAATTTATTGGTCCAAAATATTTTTGGTAATTATAAGTAATTTATAAATTTGTAGCTATAGAAGATTTTTCGAGTGTTGGAATATTCGTGAGATATTAAAAAATATTGATTCGTATTTTCATTTTCAACAAATATTTTTGGAATATTGAGTTTATTTTGAAATGCATTGTTGGATATTACAGGTAAATTACAAATTAGTATTTATGGAATATTTATGGTGGGTTAAAATATTTGTGGAATATTCCGAAATATTGATTCGTATTTTTTTTTCCAAAACATTTTTGGAATATGTAGCCTATTTTTAAATGGATTCTTGAGAATTACAAGTAAATTAAAAATTTGATGTTATGAATTATTTTTAAAAAATCAGAATATTGCGGAATTTTGATTCGTATTTTGTTTTTCCAAAATATTTTTAGACAATTTAGTGTATTATAAAATATATTGTTGGAAATTTCAGGTAAATTAGAACTTTGTGTTTTTTGAATATTTTTTGTTGGTAAACATATTTTTGAAATATTACGGAATATTGATTCGTATTTTGATTTTCCAAAACATTTTTGAAATTCGTAGCCTATTTTTAAATGTATTGTTTAGAATTACAGGTAAATTACAAACTTTTTGTTATGGATCATTTTTCGGATATTGAAATATTCGTGGAATATCCCGGAATATGAATTCGAATTTTGTTTCTCAAAAACATTTTTAGACTATTGAGTTTCTTCTGAAATGAATTTTTGAAAAATACAGGTAAATTACAAATTTGTAGTTATGGAATATTTTTTAAATGATAGAATATTCGTGGAATATTTACATGAAGAATTTTAGCAACATTAGGTTTATTTTGTAATGGAATGTGAAAAATTAAAAATAAATTATAAATTTATAGTTACAGAAATTTTTTCAAATGTTGTAATATTCGTGGAATATTCCAGAATATATTACAGGCAAATTATAAATTTATAGTTATGGAATATTTGTCAAATTTTGGAATATTCGAGAAATATTCTAGAATCTTGATTAGTATTGTGTTTTTTCAAAATATTTATAACCCATTGAGTTTATTTTGAAATAGCTTGTTGAAAATTACAAGTAAAGTACAACGTTGTAGTTATGGATTGATTCTTATTTTATTCCGGAATATTGACTTGTATTTTGATTTTCAACAAATATTTTTGGTACATGTAGTCTATTTTTAAATGGATTATTGGGAATTACACGTAAATAGAAAATGTCTCTTTATGAATTATTACGCGAATATTGAAATATTCGCAGACTATTAAAAAATATTGATTCGTATTTTGTTTTTCCAAAACATTTTTGGAACGTGAAGTTTATTTTGAAATGAACTGATGAAAAATTCAGGTTAATGACAAATTTGTAGTTATGAATTATTTTTCGAATATTGGAATATTGATCCGTATTTTGTTTTTCCAAAATTTTTTCTGGATATTGATTTTATTTTGCAATTAATTGTTTCAAATTACAGCTAAATTTTCAAAAAGAAACAAAAATATGGAATATTTTTTCGTGTTGGAATATTCGTGGAATATTCCGAAATATTGATTCATATCTAGTTTACCAAAATATTCGTGGAATATTAGTGGAATATATCAATGAAAAATTTAAAAATATATCTAATAATATTATGTTCAATTTGGAATGGCTTGTTGTAAATTACAGGTAAATTACAAATTTGTAAATATGAATATTTAAGTGATGGAATATTCGTGGAATATTTTAATAAGGAATTTTAGAATATACTAGGCAATATTGAGTTTATTTTGTAATAGATTCTTGGAAATTAAAAGTAAATTATAAATTTATTATTACGCAAATTTTTTCAAATGTTGGAATATTCGTGGAATATTGTAGAATATTGATTAGTATTTTGTTATTTCAAAATATTTTTAGAATATTGAGTTTATTTTGAAAAGAACTTTTAAAAAATACAAGTTGAAAACCTATTTGTTGTTATGGAATACGTTTCGAATATTGGAATATTTGTGAAATATTCCAGAGTATTGATTAGCATTTTTTTTCAAAACATTTTTGGAATATTAAGTTTTTTTTTAATTAAACTCTTGAAAATTATAGGTAAATAACAAATCTGTAGTTATGAAACATTTTTCGAATTTTGGAATATTCGTTAAATATTCCGGAATATTAGTAAAGATATTGTTTTTCAAAATATTTTTGAATATTGAGTTTATTTTGAAAATGATTTTTAGAATATTTTTGTAATATGTTTTGGATTATTATTGTAATATTTTCAAAATATTTCTGGAAAATAAGTATAAAATTTTCCTAATTTCCTTATTTTCTTCCTTCCGGAAATATTTTACAAATTTTTCCAGGTTTAGTTTGAAGCTATATATTCTAAAACAATTTTAAAAATCAATCAATTTTCCAATATTCAAAATGGCGGGTCTAATATGTCGGATGAAATTTACAAAATTTTACAAATCTTGAATATTTGAGTTTTTTTGGCATTAAATTTGAACACAAATTTAAAATCATTTTTCAAAATTTAAAATTTTGGGCCCAATTTTGCAGGTAAAAATAGAAAATTTTTAATAATTTGTATCAATCTTAGTATACAGGAGTTTTGAAAATTTGCAAAATGTAAAACTTTGATATTGATATAATTTCAGATTCGCACTCAATGACTCCAAAAACTCCCATTTTTTTAATTCAATAAACATTATTTAACTTTTGTAAATTTTTTCCAACTCATCCAAACCATCTTCAATTTTAGAAAAAATTCCCTTTAATTTCTTGTCCACTATAGGTCGTTAATTTTTTTTTAATAATTGCTTCTGGACCTTGAGATTTAATGGATTTTCAGAATCATTCAAGTTTGCTAGTAAAAATAGCTTTACTATTTATAAATGATAATTCAGTAAAATTCCATAAATTTAATTACCAGAAAATTGGTTTCTTATTCTATAACAATATTCTTCTTTCGAATCAGCTTTTTCTTGAACAAGACAAAAAAAGACATTAAAGGTATTTTTAGAATTAGATTTAATTTTTGTACAAATTTTATTCTTCCGCGTAAAAGTGAACTCTGAAGATAGTTCAACTTAATTATAATTAAGATATAATTTTAAAAATTATTATTAAACGATTATAAAATATTTCGTATCCGGAGTTAAATCCGGTAATTATCAAGTATTCATCACTTTCTATTTCCAGTTTTTAATTTGAATATGCAAATGAAATATGACGTGGATATTTTTAAATTTTTATAATTTATTAATTGAAAACTTAAATTAAACTCTTTTAACTATTTTTGAAATTTTCATATAAAATATGTTCTTAAATTATAAATCGGCCTTATTATAAAGCCAAATATAACTTTGTTACATCTCCGGATCAAAGATAGAAGCGGATGATTTTAAAATTCGTCATAAAAAGATTCAACGACCGGTCGTATAACGACAAAAATGGTAATATGTTGTAGAAAAGTATGAGAAACCTATAAAAAGTGGCTACTCCACCCGGCTTGCATATGTCTTTGAATCATCTTCGAAATTAAATACCTCGTAAAAGTTTGCTACCACAGGAAATTATCGACACGCTTACGTTTTTTTCAACAGTTCCAGATATTTCTCTATAAATTGAAAAATAAAATATCTCTAAAAAATAATGGAAAAATAAATATCGGAAAATTATGAACGTAAAATAAAAAGAAAATTTTATTAAAAAAATTGAATCTCCCATAGAAAAATCTTCCGAGCTTAAGAAACTCTTCGTTCTTTCATTTGTTTCTTAATATTTAAAATATATATTAAAAAAAATTATTTATAGAAATTAATTAGTATTTTAATTATTTTTCAAACTGCTCAAAATTTTAATAAAATTTTTGGACCACAGAAGGTGGTTTTTGTAAGTTTCTTTTAAAAAATCAATCGAGAAACGATAATACTCATTTTTAAAACAGAAAATAAAAGAAAAAAGTAAGAGACACATCTTGTGGTAGAAAATGTCTGTCTGATTCTGTTCTAAAATTAAATTTTGCAAAATCTCATCATACCGTTGGATGAAACGAGAAATAATAGAAAGGGGATAATAAGAGGAGATTTTGCACATCGAGCAAAGAATTAAGTTTCTTTCAAACACAGCTGGATTTAACACGTATCCCTCGAGTGAATACATTCGGTTTTAACGATTTTGAAACTCTTCCAAATACACAAATCTCTCCCCTCACGTAAATCTGGCTCTGAAAAATCATCATCAGCTTAAGATTATAAATAAATGGAAAAAAAGAATAAAGAGCAATATCAATCATTGCCCTGTAAAGATGTAAATTATTCCTATAATTAAGCTCAGCGATGCAATTAATAGTAAAATTAAAGTTTGCCAAGAGAGATCAATAAAAATCAAAGTAATAAGGATCCTAATCCACCTACGGGAATTAGAAGACGAGGCTCTTCTAATCGTATCTTAATTCAAGGCGATCGGAAGGAAATCATTCCCAAGAGTTTTGCCATCAGAAAGTCACGCAAACTGGAATCTTTGAAAGGTGAAAGTTGGATCATAACTTCATAAGGGAAGAAAACTTCATAATTGAGATTTTGCACTGAATGCTCAACTATCGAAAGTTTAAGACGAGATTATTCGGATAATATTGAGCTATAAAATAGGACAATTGAGATTTGTCGATTTGCCTGGAAACAAGATAATCTTGGAAAACTTTTTTGGATTAAAATAGAAAAAATTATTTGTAATCAGAAACGAAGTAGAGATAATAATTATATCTGAAAAGACTAAATACATTTATTTATCAGAAAGACTGAAATTATTTTGTAACACTAATTAGAATATTGTTGATACACCAAGCAGTTTTTAGAGTTTCGTGGTTCAGGGTCGAAACTCTTATAACGAGGCTTTGGCGTCCGTCTGTCCGTCCGTCGCTTCCAGCCTATAACAGCGCTTAGCAGTTTAAGGATTCCCCAGGAAGAATTTTTGAAAAAGCCCTAGAAATTCCATGAAAATACCTGATAATTCCAGGAAAATTGTTGGGAATTCCAAGGATTCCCAACAATTTCACTGGGAAATTAGAGCAAAATAAATTTAAATTCCTGGGAAATTCCTGGAAACTTTTGGGAAATTACAAGGAATATCTAAGAAACTCCAGGGAATCCCCTAGTAATTCCTAAAATTTGTTAGGAAATTTCTGGGAATTCCTGGAAAGTTCCTAAGAATCCTTTCGAAAATCCTGGGAATTCCCAGGAAACTCGTGGGCATTGAAAAACTCCGAAAATTTCTGGAAACTCTTGTGAAATTCCGAGGCATTCTGACAAAACTCCTGGAAATCACCCAGTTATTCCTAAAACCTTTTGTGAAATTTCTGAGAATCCTTGGGAAGTTCCTAAAAATACTTTAGAAATTCGTGGGAATTCCTGGGAACCTAGTGGGAATCCATTGGAAATTCCTGAAAAACTTTAGCGAATTCCTTAGAAACACCTGCAAATTTTTGTGATATTTCGGGGCATTCCTAGAAAACTCCTGGAAATCCTCTAATAATTCCTAGGAACTCTTGGAGAATGACGGGTCATTCCTAGGAAACTCCTGAGAATTCATTAAAAACTCCTGGAATCTCTTGTGAAATTGCTCGGTATTCCTAAGAAACTCCTTGGAATCCTATAGCAATTCCTGAAAACTCTTGGAAAATTACAAGGTATTCCTAGGTAACTCCTGAAACATCCTTAGTTATTCCTGGGAGACTTGGGAAATTACGGGGCATACCTAGGAAACGCTAAAAATTCCTTTAGTAATTCCAGGGAACTCTCGGGAAACTCGGGAGCATTCCAAGAAAACTACTAAAAATTTATTAGTAATTCCTAAAAACTCTTGGTCAATTTCTGGGAATCCTTTGAAGGTTCCTAAACATCCTTTGGAAATTCGTGGGAAGTTAGTGGGAATACCTTGAAAATTCCTGATACTCTTAGGAAATTTCTGGTCATTCCTGAAAAATTCCTGCGTCTTCCTAAAAACTCCTTGGAATCCCCTATTAATTCCTAGAAACTCTTGGAGAATTCTGGAGCATTCCTAGAAAACGCCTGGGAATCCGCTAGTAATTACTGGAAACGTTTGGATAATTACGCAGCATTCCTAGGCAACTCCTGGTTATCCTTTGGTAATTTCTAAAATCTCTTAAGAAATTTATGGGAATTATTAGGAAGCCCCTAGGAATCCTTTAGGATTCCCTAGGAATCCTGGGAATTTGTGGGAAACTCCTAGAAATTCCTTGGAAATTTCTGGAAACTCTTGGGAAATTCCTATAAACTCTTTAAAAGCCCATGGGAATCCTCTAGATATTCCTAAGAATTCGTGAAAAACTCTTGGGCATTTCCCAGTAATACTTGGGAACTTCCCAGAAGTTTCTCGAGATTTCCGTGAACTATTGGAAAATTTCGTGAAAATCTGTGGGCATTTTGGAGAATTCCTGCATACTTTTAGAAAATTTCTGAGCATTCCTGAAAAAAATCTGCGAATTCCTTAGAAACTGCTGGAAATTCTTGTGAAATTTCGGAACATGCCTAAGAAACTTCTTAGCATTCCTTAGAAAATCCTGGAAATTCTTGTGAAATTTCTGGGTATTTCGAAGAAACTTCTGGGAATCCCGTAGTAATTTCTGGAAACTCTTGAAAATTACGAGGCATTCTTAGGAAACTCCTGGGAATCCCTAAATAATTTCTAAAAACTTTTGGGAAATTTCTGGGAATTTTTGAAAAGTTCCTAAGAATTCTTTGGAAATTCCTGGGAATTCAGTGGGAAATCTTTGGAAATCCCTGAAAACCCTTAGAAAATACTAGGAATTCCCAAAAATCTCTTGGAAAATTATTGGGTATTCTAAGGTAACTCCTGGAAATCCCTTAGTAATTCCAGAGAAGCCTTGCGAAATTATGAGGAATTCCTATCAAACTCCTAAAAATTCCTTAATAATTCTTGGGACCTCCTAAGAAATTCTAAGAATTCCTAGACATTCCTGGGAATTGCTGGAAAACTCCTGGGAATTCCCTGCAATTTTCTGGAAACTTTTGGACAATTCCTGGAATTTTCTGGAAACTTTTGGACAATTCCTGGTCATTCTTGGAAAACTCCTGGGAATTCCTTATAAACACCTGGAAAATCTTATCAATTTTCGGGACATTCCTAGCAAACTCCTGGAAATCACTTAGAAATTCATGGAAACAATTAGGAAATTTCTAATAATTTCTGGGAAACTCCTGGGAATCCCTTAGATATTTGTAGATATGCTTCGACAATTTCTAGGGAATTCCTGGACATTTCTGAGAAAGTCGTAGGAAATGCCTGGGTGTTTTTGGGAAACTCCTGGTAATCTCCTGGATCGGTTGCAAAATTCCTGAGAATTCCTAGTATAAGCTCCTGGGAATCCTTTGAAAATTCCTGGAAACACTTAGGAAATCCCTACGATATCCCTGCTCATTCTAAGGAATTTATGGGAAACTCTTGGGAAATTCTTCTGAAATCTCTGTGCATTCCACGGAACTCATGGGGAACACCTGGGAATAATTTTGTAATATCTGGGAACCTTTGGGAAATATTCTTGGAAAATATTGGGGTTCCTGGGAAATCTCTCATTATTTTTGGAAAATCGTGGGATATCCCTGGGCATTTTTGCGAAATTCCTGGTAGTCCCTTGGAAATCATTGGAAACTCTTGGAAATTCCTGTTAACTCTAAGGACATTCCTACGAAATCCCTTCGCAATCCAAGGAATTCATGGGAAACTCTTGGGAAATACTTCTAAAATCCATGGGCATTCCACGAAACTCATGGGAAACTCCTGGGAATTCTTCAGTAATTTTTAGGAACTCTTGGAAATAACTGGGAATTCCTGGAAAATCCCTGTGCATTCTTGACAAAATCGTGGGATATTCCCGGGCATTCGTAGGAAACTTCTAAGTATCCCCTAGTAATTCCTGAGACCTCTTGGATATTTCTGGGAATTCGTGTGGGAATCCTGGTAATCCCTTGGAAATTCTTAGAAATTTTTGGGGAATTCCTGGGCATTTCTGGGAAACTCCGGGAAAGTTCCTTATAATTCCTGGGGACTATTGGGGAATTTCTGGGAATTCTTGGGAAGCTCCTAGGAATCCTTTAAAAGCCTCATGGAATTCTTTGTATATTCCTGGGAATTAGTGGGAAACTGCTGGGAATCCTTTAGTAATTTCTGTGAAGTCCCTTGGAAATTCTTGGAAACTCGAGGAATATTCCTGACTATTCTTAGGAAACTTCTAGGAAAACTGTAGTAATTCTTGGAAATTCCTGGGAAATTTCTTGGAAATCCTGGGAACTGTTGGGAAAATTCTTGAAAACCCTTGTGCATTCCTGAGAATTCCTGGGTATTTTTAGGAAATTCTTAGGCATTATTGGGAAACTCCTGGGAATCCCCTAGTAATTTCTTAGATCTCTTGTGAAATTTCTGGGAATTCTTCGCAAGCCCCTGGGAATCCTTTGTATATTCCTGAAAATTCCTGGAAAACTCCGGGAAATTTCTGGGAGTTCCTGGAAACTGTTGGGAAATTCCTTGAATATTTTTATGTAATTCTTAGGAACTATTGGGAAGTAACTTGGAATTTTTGGGACATCTCTAGGAAATTTATGGGAAATCCCTGGGCATTTTTTGCAAATTCCTAGAATTCCCTTGGAAATGCCCGGAAAGTCTGGAAAAATTCCTGGGCATTCCTAGGAAACTCCTGGAAATCCTCTAGCAATTCCTGGGATTTGTTGGGAAATCCTGGGAACTGTTGGGAAATTTCTTGAAAATCTGTTGGCATTCCTCAGAATTCCTGGGTACTTTTAGGAAATTCCTGGGCATTTCTGGGAAACTCTTGAGAACCCCCTAGTAATTCCTGGGAACTGTTAGGGGATTTCTGGGAATTCTTGGGAAGCCTCTGGGAATCCTTTGGATATTCCTAAGAATTCGTGGGAAAATCCTGGGAATCCCTTGGAAATTCCTGAAAACTCCTGGGGAATTCCTAGGTATTTCTGGGAAACTGATGGGTATTTCTTAAAAAATACCGAAAACTCTTCAGAAATTTCTGGGAAATTCCTGTAAAATTTAATGATCCTGATGAGAACCATAAATAACCTCTAGAAATTTAGTTTTTGCAATTATCTCAATAAATATTAAAAATTTCAAAAATTGTGTTTTACAAAAGTTGTAGGTCTTCTTAAAGTACACATTTCTTGATGTAAGTATTTCTTTGATATCTTTAATAATTTTCGGGAAAATCTATTGTGATTTTTACAAAACAGAAAGAATGCGTCAATTCTGCCTTTTCTTCGACGCTTTACGCGCTGCACGAGGAACTTCACTATCGATTTGCTCGTAAACTATTAAAGATATAAAAAAATGCATATAATAAAAAATATATATTTTTAGATAGCCTACAACTTTTGTAGAAAACATTTTTTAAAGTTTGTAAGATTTTTTGAGATAATTGCAAAAAAACTGAGTATGTTTTTTTTTTTTTTCACCATTAAAATGATCTAGTCGCAAATTTTCGTAATCAACGGATAAAAATACGTAGGTATACAAAGTTAAAAAAAATTCTTGGGTACCCATTATTTGGAAGTACATCCTAAAATACTCGAAAACATATTTCAAGTTCTTTAATAAAACTTTTCAATCGCAACAAAATCAGAAATGTTCAGATCGATGTATCAGTCAAGTTTATTTTGAATCCAAATTGACCCAAGCTGTAAATACTGCAAACGAAACAAATCACGTTGATGAAAGCAAACTGAATTTTTGTCGAGGAAATTTATCAAATGGAGTGTAAATAGTAATATTACTTGGTAGAGTTGTTACAAAGTAGTATGTAAAGTAGTTAACAGGGGACAACGGGGTGGAGATGTAAACGTGTAGGTCACCAAGGTTACTAGAGAGAGCGTTAGTATTCAGTGAGTGTCGACGTGACATCAGCACGCGGAAATGCGATTCGATGCACCTCGTAAAAGTAACAGCCAAACCACGAAATGTACCCGTATGAAGATTTATAGCTCTGCCTACAGTTGGCGCTTTAATGCGACAGACTGCTTTAATTTGCACTCTGCAGATTTCCATGCTGCAAAACACATGTTCTGAATTTCACATAAAATGACATTCCTACTTCAAACCCCATTAATGTATGTGCAAAAATTCTACGTCTATTTACCTCATTAATTGTCTCTGAAAACGTCATGACAATCACCACTTATACAATATAAATATTTTCCCTCATGTTTCAACATTTTAATGTTTCAGATTTAGTGGATGAATAAATTTTCCTGATAGTCCTTACTTCCGACTTCTTTTTTTAACTACAAATTTTTTAAGCCAATTACTATTATTTTTTGTGATAATAACTATTTTTTTTATGTTAACCCTCAACTGCTAGACTGGGTCTGACAGACCCGATTTTTTAGAGCCACTTTTTTTACTATTTTTAATGTACAGTCCGCTGTAGAAGAGAGTCGAAAAGGTCTACCGGGTCTGTCAGACCCAGTCTAGCAGTCGAAACATGTTTTTTAGTAAACAATTGGTAACAATAGAAATTTGTTCTCTTACCTCAGCTTTAATAAAAAGTAGTAGTGGACTATAAATAATGAACTTTTTCCTCACCTGAAACAGAAATAGTTTAAATTAGTTTAATATATATGTATGTGTGTATTTTTTCTACTAAACATGATAATTCGAAAACGGTTTAACGGATTTAAATAAAATTTGGTATGGTTATTCTTATTACTAAAATCTGAAATCAGACAAAAGGATTTTAAAAAATAACCATTTAAATTTTTTTAAATTATATTTTTAAAAATTCCTTTGTAAAAAAAATTTGTCTTCTATTAATTTAGCTTAATGTTTAAAAAATCGTATTAATATTAGTACTCGTTCAAAAAAATAGTTTTAAATTGAAAAATATTAATAAGTATTAAAAAGGGATAAAATCCTTCTAAGTTGTTTGTCAGGCTAAGAAGATCCGTCCTCAACGAATGCTTAAAGCACAATGCGCGGATGTCTCCTATAAGAAAGCCTCTAACCCTATCCTTTTCATTTTTTCCCTTTCCTACTCTAAATCAATATACCTAACATAATTAATTATTCAATAACCAGCAGCTCGATTCTTCAGCATAGCAAAATTAATTGCAGTAATTATTGCATTTCACAGGAGATACACGAAGCAAAGAATAACTAATCTACTTTTATAGATTTTTAGCCCAAGAGTTGAATCACAATATACAGAACCTTTTTCTAGCTGATTTAATAATTCAGAATAAAAAGTCCAATTGGAAGTAATACCTAAGAAGGTTACCTTTAAAATTAATAGCGAATTAAAAATCAAAGTTCTTCTTTATGGAGACTCTAGATCCGCAAAGAGAGAACAACTATGGCTAGAAAATAATAACCCTATCCCGTTTTTCACTTTTCCAGCCTACGCTGATAAAAGTACTTAAATGCTCTTAATTATTCAAGAATAAGCCGCTTGAATCGAGGAGTACTTCTGGGAATTATACGTCGTGTTGCAGAGACAAAAGTGCAGTAATAATACTGCATGTAACACAAAGAGAATATTGACGAAAAGATAATAACTAAGGGAAAGGGTCGTATTAAAAGTGGGGTTTGGATTTTACTTTATAGAATTTACAATTCAGTCTTTCTATGACAGCCTTCGAGTAATGGAGTTTGATCACTCTCCCTACAGACTTAACAAATCTTTGCTCACAGTCTTTGGATTTTGGCCGTATCAAACTAAAACTGAGAAACATATTCGCAGATATGCTATTATTATTATTATCATGAGTAATCTTCCACCATTGGTATGTCAATCGATAACTTATTTTTTAAAAAATATTTTACCAAGTTTGTGCAAAAAAACTCGAAATTTAAACAAAACGAATCGAGGTTTTTATCTTTCGAGTCAAGTTGGATTAATGTGAGTCAAGCTTAGATACCGCGAGTGCATATGTCACTGTGATCACTACCACGCATGTATTTTGAGTTTGAAAAACTATTGCGCATGAGTTTAGTGCTTGGAACAGTATTGCGCATGTTCTTGTTGCTTAAAACACTATTGCACAAATGTTTGTTGCTTCAAAAACCACTGCGCATGTATTTTGTGCTTTTATCTCTATTGCGCATGTGTTTAGAGCTTGGAATACTACTGCGCATGCATTCTGTACATAAAACACTATTGCGCATGTGTTAAGTGCTTGGAACAGTATTGCGCATGTTCTTGTTGCTTGGAACACTATTGCGCATGTGTTTAAAGCTTAGAATACTACTGCGCATGCATTCTGTACATAAAACACTATTGCGTATGTGTTAAGTGCTTGGAACAGTATTGCGCATGTTCTTGTTGCTTGGCACACTATTGCGCATATGTTTGTTGCTTAAAAAACTACTGCGCATATATTTTGTGTTTTGAACACTATTGCGCATGTATTTTGTACATAAAACACTATTGCGCATGTGTAAGTGCTTGGAACAGTATTGCGCATGTTTGTGTTGCTTGGAACACTATAGCGCATATGTTTGTTGCTTTGATAACTACTGCGCATGTATTTTGTGCTTTAAACACTATTGCGCATGTGTTTAAAGCTTGGAACACTACTGCGCATATATTTTGTACATGAAACACTATTGCGCATGTGTTAAGCGCTTGGAACAGTATTGCACATGTTCTTGTTGCTTGGAACACTAACGCATATGTTTATTGCTTCAAAAACTACTGCGCATATATTTTGTGTTTTGAACACTATTGCGCATGTGTTTAAAGCTTGGAACACTACTGCGCATGTATTTTGTAAATAGAACACTGTTGCGCATGTATTTTGCGCTTGGAAAACTACTGCGCATGTCCTTGTTACTTGGAAAACTACTGCGCTTGTCCTTGTTGTTTGCAAAACTACTGCGCATGCATGTTGTGCCTGGAACACTTCTGCGCATGCGCGTTTTAAAAACGTAAATCAAAACAAAAAAAACTTTTTTGTCCAGCAGATTACCCTAATGTATTTCTACGTATTTTATTCCACTAAATCCGAATCCGGAGTCAGAATAACCAGTTTGACTAACATTTTGGAGATAATTTCAAAAAATTGCTCAAAAACAAAAAAAAAAAAACCCAAAAAATTTTTTTTTGACCGGGACAATGTGCTACTCTATTCCTACGTATTTTTTCCCGCTGAATCCGAATTTGAAGTCAAAATAACCAAAATGGTTAACATTTTTGAGTTAATATAAAAAAACTACTTAAAAAATACCAAAAAAATTGATTTTTGAGATTATGTCAAAAACTTTAGCTAATCTTATTATTTTGACTTTAGATTCAGATACAGCTGAGAAAAATATACGTAGAAATAAGCTAGTTTTGTGATTCGCATAAAAACTTTTTTTTTTGGTTGCGTTATCAATCAGCAAACTCTTGCGCAGAAGTGTTCCGAGCACAGCACACATGTGCAGTAGTGTTTCATAAACCAAACACATGCGCAGTAGTGTCAGAAGCAAAAAATACATGAGTAATATTCAGAGCACGAAATACATGCGCGTTAGTTTTCCAAGCATAAAGCGCATGCGCAACAGTGTACGAAGCGTAAAATTTTAAACCTTAACAAATTTTTCGACTCGATTTTTCGAGTTTTCTTCACAGACATATAAATTTATGAAACTACTTACTATTTTGGAATTAAATATTGACTTATTTTCATCAGTTGCATTACATTTATAAAATCTGGGGCAATATAGATTCTATGATTGACTGTTTTGTTTTTTGTGCGGCTGCCGTTCTTACAATGATAAAACTTATTTCTATAATTTTCACCGATAAACAGGTAATTACATTGAAAGATATTTATTTACAATTTAATGTTTATGATTACAATTTTACCATGGTGAAAAAGGGAGAGTAGCCTAGGTTGGGTCAAGTTTTGACTTTTGACCATGATTTTTGACATAAGATGAATTTCGTATTTTCTCACATATGTGGTTGGAAAAATCTTTTAAAATGTTTTTATTGAACTTTGGAAAAGGATAGAACGATAAGTTTAGAGGTTATGGGAGTTTTTACAAAAAAAAAAGGAAATTAAAACTTGTCTTAAAACTAGGAAAATTTGTTTTTCATTTTTACTACAGTTATTTAATGTTAAATTTAGAATTTAACAGCCATTTGGGACATTTTAAATAGTGGCGTAGTGGTGATAGCTGTCGACTGGCGAACTCTAGGTGCGGGGGTTCGATTCCCTTTCTCATCAAATTTTTTTTATTTATTTTTATTGATTTACAATGTAATTATACTAAGTTTTTATTATTTTAAATAAAAGTTATCAAAATAAATTCAATCATTATACTTAATTTGAATAATTATTACTTTAGAAATATTTCACAATTTTAATATTTATATGATTCACTCGAAACCTAGTTTAGTTTAATTAGCTGTTACTGTACAAATGCAATATAAATAAGTTAAATAGGAATTATTTACATTAAGATTAAATATACTTGACATGTTGAAAATTGAATTACTAAAAATAGTTATTTCCATCTTTTCGTTACAAAATTTATTTAAAGTAATTAAAAATGAGAATCAACACATTGTACCCAAATAAAAATGTGAAAAAAAATTGACAGAGTGAAAGAATCGAACCTCGCATCTCAAGCTTGCTAGTCGGCAGCCTCTACTATGAAGCCACTGTTGTTTTTTTTCAGTGTAAAAACTTGAAAAAAAATATGAACTTTCTCCTTTTAAGAATCATTAAAATTTTTGCAGAGAAAATGTCTGCTAGATCAAATTACACACAACTCGAATACATGGTCTTGTCATCCACAAATCGAAGTTATAGAAAAGTTCGAAAATGACGGAAGAAAAATGACACTGCATTACGCTGGTTAATATTAATTTTAAAACAACAATTAAACTTTACACGAAGCAAAAAAAGTTACTTTAGAATTTTTATTACAGTTGCAACTTACATTTTTGTTTCCACTTACATCGTATCGACACTTTCACCCCAAGTGCTCGATTTAGTCTCTCCTTTGACAAATGGAACTCGAGAGAAAAAAAGTCTCGTTCCTCAAGATTTTGGCACGACAGATACAAAATATTTTTTTTACATTTTTATATACAATTCGATCAGCATTTTTCTTAATTTCACCGTTCTACTGGCTGTGGATACAATGTACGTTATGTATGTGCAACATGTGTGCGGAGTTTTTGCCGCTCTCGGGTAATGTATAGAAATAATTTTCTGAAAATTAATTACAAAACAATTAATATTTATTGTTAATAGTATGAGTAAATGATTGTTCGTTTATTTGCAATTTATTCCAATAAGAAAGCATGCATATTTAATTTCGCTGTGCAGTCTGTATATTTTAATTAATCATTATGTATTTATGCACATTTTCATTTACAATAATCGAAAAAATAATTTCACTTTGAAACAACGTTTTGGTATTTTATTCGAGCAGGAACCGATTTGAAAATATGGAGATTAAATTTTGCGAATTTAAAAACCGAGATAATTTCGAAAAACTTGCATCACAAGAATTGCATTTCTGCTTTCGACAATACAATTCTGCCATAAAGTAAGTATTTAAGGTTTTAATTGAAATGTGAGATTTATCATTTGGTAATTATATACTTTACTGAAATAGTACATATTTTTTTTACTTCAATGAATTCTTCAAAGATTTATTTCAATTCTTCTATTTTGTTGATAAAAAAAGGTATGCAAGAAAGCTTAACGATTCTCATTCTCTGTATTTTTTCTTCCTTGTTGAAGCAAATGCCTTAGCTCTAATCATCACTTCTGTTCAGGTAAAAAATTAAACACTGTAAAAATCGAGGAGTCGCATCGAAGAATTTGCTTTTCATTTGTCTGTGGACAGAGCACAATTTAAAATGAAAACGAATTTTAATAGAAAAGTTTTGTAAAAATTTTTAAATTCTTAAACTCTTTAGGATTTATTTTAAACTATCTGGTACTGGTTTAAATAATTTATAAGTATTTCAAAACGGTATAAAATTATTTAGAGCTATTTAAAAATGCACAAAACTTTTTTCTCTTGAAAACGCTACTATACTTCACTATACTAAGAAAGTATTTAGTGCTTGTAACACAACTGCGCATGTCTTAATTATATAGAACACTACTGCGCATGTATTGTGTAGAACACTACTGCGCATGTATTAATTGTATAGAACACTACTGCGCATGTCTTCGATGCTAGGAATACTACTGCGCATGTACTTATTGCTTGAATCCCTACTGCGCATGTTTTTATTGCACAATCAATACTGATATATAGAAACGATTATCGATGTAGGGATAATCGATTTATGGAATATAGATATCGATAATCGATATAGTGAATTGATTATTGATGTATGGAATATAACTATCGATATAGCGGATTGATAGTCGATATATTGAATCGTTAATCGATATCTCGAATTGATAATAGATATACCGAATTGATAGTAGATAATAGACATATCGATTTGGTAATCGATATATGGAATGCAGATATCGATATATTGGATTGATAATCGATAGAGCAAATCAATTATTGATACATGAAATATAGATATCGAAAATCGGTATATTGAGTTGATAATCGATGTATCGAATTAGTAATCGAAATACCGAATTGATAGTAGATAATCGACATATCGATTTAGTAGTCGATATATTGTTACATGGAATACAGTATATCGATAATTGATATAGCGAATCGATTATTGATATATAGAATATAAGTATCGATAATCGATATGTCGAAATGATAATCTATATAATGGATCGATAATCGATATCTTAAATTGGTAATCGATATCGAATCGATTACTGATAAATGGACTATATTAACATCGACAATTGGTATATATCCAATTGGTAATTGATATATTGAATCGATAATCGATATATCGAATTAGAAATCGATATATTAGATCGATAATCGATACATCGAATTGGTAATCTATATAGAATTGATTTCATTGATATATGGAATATAGATATCGATAATCGGTGTATTTATTTTATAATCGATATATTGGATCGATAATCTATAGGACTAATCGTTCATTAATATATGATATATGAATATTAAAAATCGATATATCGAACATAGTTATCAATAATCGATATGTAAATAAAGGTGGTGATAATCGATAAATCGAACAGAAATATCAAAAGCTCTTAACAAAACACTAAAAATTCAGTTCTTCGATGCAGCTACTCAATTATTATTTTTTTAAACAATTATTATCTTTCAATAATCTAAAACACCCTTTTAATTAATTTAATATTTTGAAATCGAAATTAAAACAGATTTTACTGACTTTCAATTTTTCTTTAGGTGGTAATATCCATTGGTAATGTAGACGATATGATAAAATTTTTGAATTACGCTTTTCTTTTGATTTTTCATCTCTTTTATAATTGTTTGCCTGGTCAAAAGTTAATGAATCACAGTTTGGTTATTCCAGAGTCGATGTAAGTCATAATTAAAAGTGTTTTTAAAACTACTTTTTCTAGTCATTTTTTTAACATCTTTTTTTTTGTATTTCTTTGTTTCTTGAAAAAAAATTCCTAAATGAGAGAAGCAATTTTAAGGGGCTAATTTATAAAACATTTTTATTAATTCTTGTTTTTGTGAATGCTAAATATACTTTTTATTAGTTTCAGTAGCTGCTGGTACGATTTGTCAGTACCTCAACGAAAATCTATGATAATGATGATAATGAGAGCGTCGAAGCCTTGTAAAATTACCGCTGGTAAAATATACGTTATGTCAATGGAAACTTTTACTGGGGTAAGTTTCTAACCTTTTTCTAATAATTAAGAACAATAATAAAAATTTTATGTCTTAAGGTTGTGCGTACAGCAATGTCCTGCTTCACAGTGTTACTGTCCATGAGATAAATTTATGAAATGTAAATTACTTAATTAATTTTATTTAAAAAAACGACGTTATATAATTAATTGGAAAGTACAATTATTTTTCGAATTCACAATAATCAAATTTTTATGTATTTTTATTAAATAAATATTTTTAAACTTTGTAGGTTATTTGATTTATATATCATAATAAATATTCTAATGTTTATGATCCATAAAAATATTTTCATGCTTTATACAAAATTAGACTTATCTTAAAAATTCCTTTTAGTAGAAATTGCAAATTAAAAAAAATGCTTGTCTATTAGTAAATATTGTTTAGAAATCTTTAGACTTTAATTAGTAAACCTAATTGAAAAGAAATAAATGAATAAAACAATCCAATTCAAGGTAGAGCGTAGAGCAGTGGTTAGCGCTCTTGATTAGTAGTTGTATGTTGCTCGAGTTCGCATCTCGGAGTGGATAATTTTTTTATTATATTTTTCATTGCAAATATTTATGAATTGTATTAAAAAATTAAATAATTGTTAATAAAAATTAAAAAAAACTAATACTTTTAGTTAATTTACGAGTTTCAAGAAACATACATCTTTTACAAATTTTAAAAAGCATAAAAATTGTTTATTAAATTTAATGTAAAATTAAAAAATATTTAAATTTATTGAAATTTGAATATTAACTAATAAGTCATCTAATCACATGGTAATGAAATATTATAATAACCTATAATTTTATATTTTAATTATAACTGTTTATTATAATTATTTATTACACTTAAATGATTATTATTCAGAACAGAATTACTTGAAAAATACCGTATTGAAAAATGAAAATAATCAAAAAATTCAAAAACCAAGTTTGCGGAATTCGAACCCGAGTTCCTAATGTTCGAAACCCTCTACGTTCACACTCGGCTAATTTAAAGTAGAAAATTGTTTAAAAAAAAATTCTAAAAACGAGAAATGAACAGGAGAAATTACATTATAAGTGTGTAAGTATCAATTCTCGTAAATTCTTAACAGCTCAATTACCAATTGTTTTTTATTCGTCGCTTCTGATTGGTGCTTCTTTACTTCTCAATAACTTTTGACTGTCTTGTCCGATTTGATTTTTGCTCAGGAACTTTCAATTCAATTTTTCACAAGGATTATAAATTTATAAATATTTCCATCGAATTGATTGATATGAAATTATCCAAGTTAATACAATCTACAAGTTTGTTCTTATAACACAGAGTTACTTTCTCAGTGTCCAAAGGCGCAATGAGAAGCGGTCTTGAACGAGGTAACTCTAACCCCGTCCTTCTCCTTCCATTCCTTCTTCCAATGCTCAGAACTCTTAATTATTCAAGAACGAGTTGATTAGTTACGTGGAAACTTGTGCACCTCAGCTTGTGTCGATAAAATTATAGCAATTATTCTCTACCGAAAAATACAGAGTGGAAATTATATCAGGTAAGGATAAAACGAACTGAGGTAGTAAATGTTGTCAATTATTCAAGAACAAGCCACTTGATTCAATAAGATTCTTCGAAATCATAATTTTAAATGCACAGACAAAATCGCGGCGACAATAGTGCGAATTAAACTTGGAGAATATTGATGAATAGATAGTAACTGGGGGAAAGGGTTGTGTCTATAAAGGGATTGGCATTCCACTTTACAGAGTTTATAGTTCAGTCTTTAAACGACTACTGGCCAGTGATGGAGTTTGATCGTGATTGCTACAAAATTAATAAATCTATGCTCCTTGTATGTGGACTTTGGCCTTATCAAGATTCAACTGAAAAATATATTCGTAGATATCTTTGCATTTTTCTTATATTTAGCAATATTCCACCGCTGGTATGTCATTTTTCTATAGTACTTTATTAAACTTTAATTACATTTTGGATAAGTTTCCGAATAATGGGTATCCCTGATTTTTTTTAAACTTGCTATAAGTACGTATTTTGATGCGCTGATTACTAAAGACATAGTGAAAATTGGAGACTAGATCATTTTCATAGTGAGAACCGCAGGCAACTCATAAAAATTGGTTTTTTTGCAATTATCTCAAGAAATATTAAACATTGTTAAAATAGTTTTGTATAAAACTTGTGGGCCTTCTAAAAATACACGTTTTTTGCTTAATGCATTTTTAAAATATTTTTAATAGTTTTCGAGAAAATCGATATTGAAGTTTCTCATGCAGCGCGAAGAGCGGAAAAGAGAAGACAGGAGCGGCCGAGTAGGGCGACTAGTTTAATTTTCGGCCCTCCTCCGATTTTTGTGAAACTTGATATACTGACGTACTTTGACGTGCTAATTAGGAATATTATTGTAAAAATTAGCGCCAATTTAATTATCCTGGTAAAAAACGTGAAAAAACACATAAATATTTAGTTTTTGCCATTATCTCAATGAATATTAAAAATTTTGAAAATTGTTCTGTACAAAAGTTGTAGGCCTTTTAAAAATACACATTTTTTGTTTTATGCATTTTTAAAATATTTTTAATAGTTTTCGAGAAAATTGATATTCAAGTTTCTCATGCAACGCGAAGAGCGGCGAAGAGAAGACAGGAGCGGACGAGTAGGGCAACTAGTTTAATTTTAGGCCCTCTCTCCGATTTTTGTGGAACTTGGTATACTGACGAACTCTGACGCAATAATTAGGAATATTATTGTAAAAATTAGCGCCAATTTAATTATCCTAGTAAAAAACGTAAAAAAACACAAAAAAATTCAGTTTTTGCCATTATTTCAATAAATATTGAAAATTTGGAAAATTATTTTATACAAAAGTTGTAGACCTTCTAAAAATACAAATTTTTTGTTTAATGCATTTTTCAAATATTTTTAATAGTTTTCGATAAAACCGATATTGAAGTTTCTCACGCAGCGCGAATAGAAGACAGGAGCGTCAGTGTCGGCCGACCAGTTTAATGTTAGGCCTCCACCTCTGATTTTTGTGAAACTTGGTATACTTATAAATTTTAAAGCGCTAATTATGAATATAATTTTTAAAAATTAGCGCCAATTTAATTATCTTGATACAAAACGAAAAAAATCCATAACAATTCAGTTTTTGACATTATATCAATAAATATTGAAAATTTTGAAAATTGTTTTTTACAAAAGTTGTAGGCCTTCTAAAAATACATATTTTTTGTTTTATGCATTTTTCAAATATTTTTAATAGTTTTCGAGAAAATCGATATTGAAGTTTCTCATTCAGCGCGAAGAACGGAAAAGAGAAGACAGGAGCGGCCGAGTAGGGCGACTAGTTTAATTTTCGGCCCTCCTCCGATTTTTGTGAAACTTAATATACTGACGTACTTTGACGTGCTAATTAGGAATATTATTGTAAAAATTAACGCCAATTTAATTATCCTAGTAAAGAACGTCAAAAAACACATAAATATTTAGTTTTTGCCATTATCTCAATGAATATTGAAAATTTTGAAAATTGTTTTTTACAAAAGTTGTAGGCCTTCTAAAAATACATATTTTTTGTTTTATGTATTTTTCAAATATTTTTAATAGTTTTCGATAAAACCGATATTGAAGCTTCTCATGCAGCGCGAAGAACGGCGAAGAAAAGCCAGGAGCGGCTGAGTAGGGCGGCTTGTTAAATTTTAGGCCCCCTCTCCGATTTTTGTGAAACTTGGTACATTTGAGTATTTTGACGAGTTGATTATGAATATCATGGAAAAAATTGTGGCCAATTTAATTATCCTGGAGAAAACCATAAAAAACCATTAAAAAATTAGTCTGCAATTATTTCAATAAGTATTAAAAATTTTTAAAATTGGTTTTTACAAAAGTTGTAGGTCTTCTTAAAGTGGATGTTTTATGAACTATGTAATTTTTTATATTTCTAGTAGTTTTCGAGAAAACTGATATTGAATTTCTTTGCCGCTTAACGTGCTTCACGAGTAACTTTAATGTCTATTTTCCCAAAAACTATTAGAGATATAAAAAATATGTATAGAGCAAAAAAAGTGTATTTTTAGGAGACCTAAAACTTTTGTAAAAAATATTTTTCAAAATTTTCACAATTTGTTAAATTAACTGTAAAAACTCGATTTATATTAATTTTTTATTGTTTTCGACATGAAAATGATCTAGTTGCCAATTTCCACTACGATTATCGTAATCAGTGCATCAAAATACGTAGGTATATCAAGTTTCAAAAAAATCGTGGATACCCATTATTTGGAAGTACACATTCTTACTTTATTACTAGCTTTTTTTTCTGCCGTAAAAGTACGGTAAAATTAAACTCTTTTGATTTAACATTAATTTTGACTATAGATTTTAATTAGCTGCTGACTATTTTTTAGATAAATCATGTTTATAAAATTTGGGGTGATATTGGTTCCATGAACGATTCTTTCGTATTTTGCATATCTGCTGCGCTCACAGTAATTAAAATTATGACTGCAATCGCATCTGATGAACAGGTAAATTTACTGACAACTTTAATCAAATTTAAAGAATTTTTTTGAACGAATACACTGAAACTCCTAAAGAGTCCGCAACCCGGGTCAAGATAGGAGTCTTTAAGAGTCAAAGTGTAATCAGTTTTTAAAAATTTATATAAGAATGTAAATTTAATTTTTACAGAGGAAAAGTCTTTTAGATCAAATCACAGCTGATTGGCACATTTGGTCTTACGAGCCACAAAGTGAAATTATAGAAAAGTTCGAGAATCAAGGCAGAAAATTGACTATAATATATGCGGGTTAATATCCATTTTGAAAAAAACATTTAACTTCGTGTTTTTTCAAGAAAAAAGAATTCAATTCAATTTTTTTTTTAAATAAAATAAATTAATTTTAATATTTTTCATTGCAGAAGAAAACATTTCAAAAATTTCAATTATTTATTTCTAGTCGCAACTTACGTTTTCGTTTTCACTTACGTATTTTCTACATTTTTACCTCAAATGTTCGATGTTATTGCTCCACTGGCAAACGGTACTCGGGATAAAAAGTCACTTATTCCACAAGATTTTGGTTCTGCGAGTGACAAATATTATTTCTATATTTTTATATACGATGCTATTAGCATCACTGCGATTTTTTCTGTTTTATTAGCAGTAGATACTATGTATGTCACGTATGTGCAACATGTGATTGGGATCTTTTCTGCTATTGGGTAATAATTAATCTCAATTTATCTATTGTAATTTATTAATTTAGCACAAGTATATTGCTGTTTAATTTGAATTAGTTAATAATATTTCGTACACGCAGAATAAATTGAATCCCTTAAAGGATGTTGGAAATAAATAATAAATATACCAATCAAATACCTGTGAAAATTGGAATTGAAAAGTTATTTTGTCTTTTTTTTGTCTGATGAGTAGTTTCCCAGATATTGATAATTAAAGTTCACTAGTTATTAAAGCGTGGCGCGTCGGCGCGCTGAGGAACGAAATAAAGAGTTGGGTTTAAATGAACTTTTATGTTTTAATTTTGAACGAAAATTAATCAAATTTTTTTGGTTGAATTTAGAACTCAATTTTACACAGAACTGTAAGGGTTGATTTTTAAAATTTTAATATTATGAAAAATTATTGTTAACTAAATATTTTTCGAATTCTTTATGGAATTTTTATTTTAATTTAAAACTTTCTTTAACGTTTTGTACATTTTTAGACATTATTTGACGGCAAAATTAAATTTGTAAACAATTTTTGTGTGAAATGGACAAGAGATTTAAAAATCACCGTTTGTTATATTTTGCTTTAAGATTAATTATTATTTATATAGTAAAAATTTAAAAAACCTTTAACATATATTTTTGGAGTTGAATTTTGAGTTCCACCGAATTTTTTTTTTAATTTTAGTTAAAAATTAAAGTTTAAAAGTTAATTTAAACCTTACTTTTTGACTTTGTGCCTACGCGGGCCGAATTAAGTATTGAACTTTAATTAATAATAACATTGAAACTACTAATTAGATAAAGAAAAAAAAACTATTCAGTTTCAAGTTTTACGAGAATTTTTGATTTATTTTCGATAATCCTGTATACTGAATTAATAAAAAAATACATTAGGTACATAATTTTTAAAATTATAATTATTATTACTGTTTAAGAACAAACTATATGGTAAAAGAATGTTACTTTAATTGAAATTTTTTAGTTACTTTCTTTTCCTTTAACTTTTTATTTTAACTTTAACAACATTTTCAATTGAAAATTTATTAATAGGAACAGATTCGAGAATATGGAAATTCAATTTTACAATTTTCGAAAAATGGGCAATTTTGAAAAACTTGCGACTCAGGAAATTCATTTCTGCCTTGAACATTATAATACTGCTTTAAAGTTAGTATTTTTTTTTTTTTTTTTGTATAATCTCTCTGACAACTAGTTTTTAATTTTTATTTTAACATTTACAATTTATTTTATTTTTTAAAAAGGTTCGCAAAAACTCTAAACAACGCTTACTCAGTGTACTTTTTATTTCTTGTTGAATTTAATGAAATTATTTTAATCTTCACTGCTATTCAGGTAAAACTTGTTTTTTTTAATAATAATTATTTTGTTCTGGTTCTATTTTTTACATTATTATTTTTGTTTCAAATAAATTTTTTTTAATAAATTTTTCTTCTTTTCTTCCTACTCATTCCAACTTTTCTTCTCTTCTTTCACTTCGTTTTTTTATTCTTTTTCTACATATTTTTTCCTCTTATTCCTCGTTTTTCTTCTCTTCTTCCTCCTCGCTCTTCTTTACTCCTCTTTTTAATGGTTTTTTTCCTACATCTTTTTCTACTTTCTCTTTTTCTCCTACACCATATTTTGTATTTTTCTTTTCCTCCTTTTTTTAACCTTCTATATCTTTTGTCTATTATCCTTTCATGTTTTTTCTTCTTTTTCTTACCCATTTTTTTCTCACTTCATTTACCTGTTTATAATCAATATTTTTATTTTTGTAAGTGTTCCTTCTCATCATCTTCTTACTTCTCTTTGTTATTCTTTTACACCTCTTTCTATTTTTTATTCTTTTTTTTCTCCATCAACTTATTTTCTTTCCCTTCTTAGTTTTTATTCTTCTTTGAAACCATATTGTTTTCTTTTTCCTTCCTTCGTTCTTTTTTCTCCTCTTTCTAGTATTTTTTCTCAGTCTCCTGCATTTCTTCCTCCTTCTTCCGTTTCTTCTCCATTCTTCTTCATTATTTTTTTCTATTTCTTCTGTTTCTTTTACACCATGTTGTTTTCTCCTCCTTTTTTCATATTTTTCTTATCTACCATCTTATCTTATCTTCTGGACACGACTTTTAATTATTATTATTCTCCTTCTTTTTATATTTCTTTTCTTTTCTGTTCTTCTCCTCAATCTCCTCCTTGAACTTTTCTTTCTTATTTACCCATTTCTGCTCTGCTTCTGACTTTTTACTTCTTCTAAAGCTTTGTATTATCCTCTTCCTTCTTTCCTTTTTTTGTTCTTGCTTTTCTTTTCCTAATTCTTTCTGAGTTCAGTATTTTTTTCTTCTCCTAGCTATTTTTATCACCTTCTTCTTTTTTTCGTCCTTCTTGCTTCTTCATTTTCTACTTCTCCTTTATCTTTTTTCTTATTCTTTTTCTTATTATGCTTCTTCTTATATTTCGTACTTCTTTCTCTCTTTCTTTTTCTTCTTTTTCCAATCCTCATTTATGTTTTTCTTTTTCTTCTTATATTAGTATCAATTTAATTTCTTTTCCTTATCTATTCCTTATCTTTTTTATCATTTTCTTTAGCGTTTTTTTCTTATTTTCATTTTTTGACCTAAAACTCCTGCTTATATCTTGTCTTTCACTAAATTTTTCTTCTTTTTATTTACTTCCTTGTTTAATTACTCGTTCTCCTCTTTCTCCTGTTTCTATGTATTAGGTTCTTTCTCTTCATCTCCGTTTTCTTTTCTCTTCTTCTTCTTCTTCTTCTTCTTTTTCTTCCTATTCTTTAAATTCTCATCCCACTTTTGCTTCTCTCTCTTCTTTTTTGCATCTTTTTCTCCTCGTCCTTTTCCTCCTCCAATAAATTTTCTTTCTTTTTTATCATTTTTTTTCTCACACTGTTTTCCTTATTTTTATCCTACTCCTTATTCTTTCTTTTATATTTTATTACAGTTATTGTCCCCTTTTTGCTTTTTTATAAGACTTTCTTTCTATTTTCTTCACATTTTTTCTCCTACTTCTATAATTTTTTTTCCTAATCCCAATCTATACTTTTCCTCTTCCTCTTCTTTCTGCTTCTTGATCCTATTTCTCTTTTTTCTTTTCTTCCTTTTCTTCTTTTCCTTCTCCTACTTTTTTGTTTCTCTTTCTTCAATCTTCTCTTTTCTCTAATCTTGTTTTTTAATCTTTATCTTTTACTTCTTTAATTTTTAATCTTATTTATGCATTTTTTTTCTTCACCTGCTTTTTTTCCTCTCATCATCCATTCAACTTTACACTGCTTTTCACACTTCTGCTTCTATTTCCTATTGTCTTTAAAGTTCATTTTCTTATCTTTTTCTTCTTCTGTTATGTATTATTATATTTTCTTCTTCATTCTTTTCTACTCTTTATTAATTGTCTTCATTTTTCTATATTTTCTTTACTTTCCTATTCTTCTTCTTCTTCTTCTTCTTCTTCTTCTTATTCCTCTTCTTTTTTCTTTTCTTCTACTTCCTCTTTTACTTCTTCCTCCTCCTCCTGCTGCTCCACTTGTTCTTCTTCTTCTTCTTCTTCTTATTATTATTATTATTATTATTATTACTCCCAACTCCTATGCGTTTTTTAATGTTACTCCTTTAATTTCCATCTTTTAATTAAATTTAAAAGAACAAGTAGTCAAGTAATGCTTCTAACATTTAAAAAAAAATTATTAACAAAAACCACATCCTGAAAAAATCACATCCTTTACTTTACAAAATTATTATTTATTTCATACAATTTTTTCAGGTTGTATTATCCATTGGTAATGTAGAACAAGTGGTAAAATACTTGACTTACACAATTCTTTTAGTTTTCCGCCTTTTTTATAATTTCATGCCGGGTCAAAAATTAATCAATCACAGTTTATTAATTTCTGATTCAATGTGAGTGTGAATCAAAATTAATTTCTTTAGCTAAATTGAAATAGTTCTTTTCTACGCCATTTTTCTTTTTTTTCTTATTTACATATTTTTAGAGGAATCTTTCCATGTAGAAAAAAGTCACTTTAATAGACTGCTTTATTAGATTACAGAATAAGTTGTTAGGATCAATGTATAATAAACATTTTATATATTAGTTTTAACAGTTGCTGGTACGATTTGTCAGTACCCCTCAGAAAAAATTTAATAATGATGATATTGAGAGCTTCTAGGCCATGTCAAATCACTGCTGGAAAATTATATATCATGTCGATGGAAACTTTTACTTGGGTATGATATTGATTTTAATCTAGGACTAATTATTATTATCATTAAGTTACCGAATAATTTCACAAATCTATAGATATCGGGTGTCTCTGTGGAAGTAGCATAAATATCAACGATTCATACAGTAATTAAAAAAGTAAATTGAAAAATCAGTTTTTATTTTTGGAAGCAGGCGCATGAATATTCCCTGAAACCTATTTAAACTGAAACCTATTTGGCTTAAAACTCATTTGGCCTAAATTCCATTCATCCTAAAACCCTTTTGATCTAAGACTCGTTTAGTCTTAAATTTATTTGGCCTAAAATCCATTTGGCTTAAAACTCATTTGACCTAAAACTCATTTAGTCTTAAACCCATTTGAGCTGAAACGCATTTAGCCTAAAACTCATTTGATACAAATCCCATTTAGCATAAAACACAAATGGCCTAAAACCCATTTAACCTAAAACTCATTTAGCTTAAAACCCATTTGGCCAAAAACCCATTTAGTCTTCAATCCATGTTGCCTAAAAGTCATTTGGCCTAAAACAAATTTAGCCTAAAACTCCTTGAGCCTAAAACTCATTCGGGATAAAACTCATTCGGCCTAAAACTCATTCGAGATAAAACCCAGTTAGCCTAAAACTCATTTAGCCTAAAAACATTTGGGCTAAACCCATTTGACCTAAAACTGATTTGGCCAGGAACTCATTTAGTCTAAAACACATTTGAGCTGAAACGCATTAAGCCTAAAACTCATTTAATATAAATCCCATTTTTCCTAAAACTCATTTAGCCTAAATCCTACTTAGCCTAAAACCTATTCAACTTAAGACCCATTTGACTTAAAACTTATTTGGTCTAAAATCCATTTGACCTAAATCACATTTAGCCTAAAATCCATTTGGTCTAAAACCCATTTGGCTTTTACTCATTTAATTTAAAACCCATCTGACCTAACATGTATTTAGCCTAAATCCCATTTAGCTAATTATTAGAATCTATTTGGCCTAAAACCCAGTCTAATATCATTTGACATATATCTCATCTGGTATAATTTATAATGTAAAATCTATTTTAAATGAGATTTATTTCAAATGGTATTATGTCAACTGTGTTTCTGGCTGAATGGGTCTTAGGCCAAATGGATTTTAGGTTAAATGGGATTTAGGCTACATGCTAATAGGTCAAATGGGTTTTAGCAATAAGCTAAATAGGATTTAGGCTAAATGCGTTTTAGGTCATATGGGTTTTAGATTAAATGAGTTTTAGGCCAAATGTGGTTTAGACCAAATAGATTTTAGGCTGAATTTCATTTAGGCCAAATGGATTTTAGGCCAAATAAGTTTTAGGTCAAATGAGTTTTAGGCCAAATGGGTTTTATACCAAATTGATTGTACTCTAAATGGCATTTAGGCCAACTGGGTTTTAGGGCAAATGAGTTTTATGCCAAATATGATTTAGGCCAAATAGGTATTAGGTTAAATAGGTTTTAGGGTAAGTGGGATTTAGGCTAAACGCGTTTTAGGTCAAATAGGTTTTAGGACAAATAAGATTAAGACCAAATAGGTTTTAGACCAATTGGAGTTTAGCTCAAATATATTTTATGCTAAATGGGATTTATGACAAATGATTTTTAGGCCAAATGTGTTTTCGGCCAAATAGATTTAGGCCAAAACCCTATAGATGTAATTTTCTTATTTTTAATTGGATTATATGTTATAGGTTATTCGCACGGCTATGAGATTCTTTACGGTTTTATTATCCATAAGGTGAGATTATTGAATGTGATATTTAAATTACTGTATAAGCTACGAATGGAAACATATTATACATATGATAAATAATGTTAAGCAATAGACACACAAACATAATATTTCTGTAAAAATAAATTTTGATTTAAGATAAGTAAGATAATTTTTAATTTCTGCACATTTTGTGGTGATCATAACAATCTGTATAATGTTTCCACATTTTACAGTATATTGTGAATATTTTTGTCAGTTCACGAGGCACAATGCGTCTTCAGAAAAACAGCAAAAAAACTTTGTCTCTTCCACATTTTTTCATCTACTATTCAATGTAAAATAAACGTCTAATAAATATTTCATATAAATAATAAATAAATCACTGCTGGAGTGTAAAATATGTATGGAAACGATGCTCGATAAAATTAAATGGTGAATAATTTTTTATGTAAATAAATAACAAGAAAAACATCAACAAGAATATGTCAACAACATATTAATATCTTAATCGTTAAAATCTAATTGATGACAATTCACCAACAATTTACATTCTATAATGCTAAAGTTATGATAAAGTTTTATAAAAACAAAAAGTTTAATAATGAAAGTTTCCAAGCACTTCACCAACATCTTCAAACATTAAAACTCTTAATATCCAAAGTTTAAACGTCTTTTAACTTTAATCGTCATTTAGACTTGTGTATAGATGATAGATTCATCAGGAATAAAAATAATAAAAAATTACCATGAACAAGAATAACACTTTACAGTTAGAAAAGTGTCAAAGATCCTTTATTATTCATAGGGATGAATGTTAAAAAATAACAGAGAAAAAAATGAATAATAGACATAAAAAAAAAATGATTACATTTCAAAAATGTAAAAAATCAGAAAAATACACAAAAACAATGAAATTGAATAAGTAGCTGAAGCAATAAGTAAAGATCAAGTAAAAAACAAGACTTAAATCTATTTTATAGAAAAGATACAGAAAACACAAATCAAAATGAATATCGAATTCTCGCGCAATTAATTTGTTCATCAAAGCAGGCTTCAATTTTCCAAAAATCTCTCAAACTATTTCATCATTTTACATATTACTGTTTCACATTATTTACATATCTGTCTAGCATCCTTTATGTAATTTTCACGCTACATGATATGCACTCCAAATTAATTGTCACTGGCCCGGTCATATTTTCAATAAAGCTGTTATTGAAATACACATTATTCTGGAAGCGTACTGCAATTATTGTATAGTGTATTTCATTCGTCGAACAAGACTGAAAAGACGCCGAATTACCAGATCATATCGTCAATTAATGTTAAAGAGCGCAAATTTCGGAAGTTTGATGATAATTATCTGTGCAGGTTTTATGTATATTTGTGGCTCTTTGTATTAGGTGCTAATTCCATTAACGACCAATTCAATAGTTACTGAACGGAACATAACATTTTGAGCCATTTTCGAGTCCAGCTTATGGGGCATTTTTCACAAATGGTCTTAGTCCAGTTTATGAGACTGTTTTTTCAATTCTGTCGTTTTCGGCGGAGAATTAAGGTAAATTTTTCTGGAATTTCTTTACTTGTAATTTGTAATCAAAACAAAAAAATAGGGGTAAATTTTCATTTTTTGTACCACCCTACTACATATTCTCACGTATTTTGATGGGTTGATTTCAGAAATAGTAGAGAAAATTGTCGACAACTCGAATTTTATGATAAAAACCATAAAAAACTAGACAAATTGATGGTTTTTTGCATTTAACTGGTAAAATCCACAAAGTTTAAAAAAATGTTTTAGACAAAAGTTTAAGATCTTATTGAGATACAAATTTTATGTTTTATCCAATTTTTCATAAAAATAAATATTTTTCGACTAAGATGCAAAAAAACTTCAAAAGACCATGATAATGACCGAATTTTAATACTATAGTGAAAATCATAAAAAAATTTACAGAAATCTTAGACAAACTCAGGTCAAGTACTAATTTTTCATTGTCACCAATTATCGTGGTCTAAACTAGATCTCGGGTTCAAATTATTTTTTTTTTAATTCTTTCAAGTGATGATTTTAAGTTAGGTGGATCTCTAACAGACTGCCAAGTTTTACTTGAATCGTTCGAACAGTTTTTAAGTGGTGCTTGACAACAGACAGACAAACGGACAGATTTTTTGTTTTTTTGCATTCTTGTAATCCTAACCATTCGAAATCGTTGTCTGTACATTGCTTAGAAGTTGCAATTTTTTATATATATAATGTTTTGTATCGAGTGGTGAGGATAAAAAAAATGCAAAAAAGGAAGATTCTGTCTGTTTGTCTGTCTGTGGTCAATATTTTGTACGGGCATTACCTAAGAATGGCTTGGCCGATTTAAGCGTAACTTAGCAGTCTCTTAGAGGTCAATCCAACTTAAAATCATAATTTGTCAGAATTAAGAAAAAATAATTAGATTCCCAGATATGGTTTTATAATATATTCTTTTTTTTGAACAATATTTTTTTCGCGGAAACTAATTACGAATCAATTGACGATATTTTAAAATTCAAAATAGCAGATTCAATTATGATGGACAAATATAAAAAATTTTAATAAAATTTAGTTTTTAGGGGCTTTTTTGGGTCGTTAATAAAACTCGGAAACAACAGAACAATTGAAAATTCTATTCTAAATGCTTTGAAAATTTTTTTTCCAAAATGTAGTCAATTTTGTATTTTTGAAAAAGGTTCAATTTTCGTATTTTGCATATCAGACGCTAATTTTTAATAAAACCGGAGTTGCTAGACTGTTATTATTCCACAAAATTTAAATAAATCAAAAATATTTCAGATTTATTACTCATGTGGAAGATCTTACTGAAGATTATCTTATTGAAGTATTGGGATCAACATTAGACTTATGTCAATTGAGAAATTATTGTCCAAATGGTATAATTTGCCGAAGCCTAAAATTTTAGATATTATTTTCTTACCCGAATGCCTCAAAATCTAGAAAAACTTACTGTTGGAAAATTTTGCGAATTTGATATTATATGTCTTTGTAAGTAACTTTTTTTACAAATGCTGTTTTTTTTCAAAACTAAATACTAGACGAAAATTATGGTTATTTCATGAAACCTTTGCCATAATGTGTTTCCTCATACAGGAAGCAATGGATTAAAAAAATGAAAAAAAAAATAGATTAATTTGTTTTTTAATCTAGAATATTTTATCAAACGAAACTATGGCTAAAAATAAAAATTAGAGAATTAGTGATGCATTATATACTTTATAAAGATCATAGATTCGTTTTGAGACAAGAAAAAATGATTTTTTTTATTACATTGTATTTTTATCATAAAAAGTATTTTTGTCAAAAGAGGTGTCTCTGAAAAAAAAATTTTATGAAAAAGAGTGTTTAAAAAATTTGATTGGAAAATTTTTTAGAAAGTCAAACAATTTTAATGATCATAAAGCTTCTTTTATAAGGAAGGAATTTTTTTATTTACCGAAGAAAACTTTTATTTCAATTGCAGAATAATGAAAACATGTTGGTAAAATTAAAATTATTACATAAATATTAAATGTTTCAGATTATTAGAATATCGGCTGCGTATTTCAATTTTGTATGGAAAATAAGAGAAATAAGTTAATTTAAATCTAATTACTGATACATTTGGTGAAACAAATGAACCAAGAACACATAAAGGTGGCGCTGCTGCTGTTCGAAGGTTATTTTTCTGCTACAAGGAATTCAGTTCGACGACTACCTTAATATTTGTTCCATGTGCCCAAAAGATTAGTTCATATTTTTACAAGATTAACTATTTTATACAATAATGTAGTCATAAGATTTCATGTTAGATATAGTACTTAGCATTTATTCCTGATAAAGGATTTACTGTTAAAATAGAAATGTGTACAAGAAACGGCGCTAATTAAAATTTAAAATTTTTTGCTTTGCGGAAAAAACTGCATTAATCGTATTGACACTTTGATCAGTGGAGTTTCACTGATTTAGAATAAGGACAAGTTTTCTGGAGGATCTTTCCACTTTTAAGTCACGGGAATATGTAAGAAACTTAAACGAGAGTATGTGAAACACTTCGGATAAATGTTAATGAGCATAAATGTTTTCATGCGTATCTTTTTTCTGCTGAATTTTGATGCGCATAACTTAACTGAAAAAAAAACATTTACGTACCAGGTTGTGTATAAGCGTCTGCGCAGAAGTCAACTGCAAATGTTAATAAACTTTTGCGCAGGCGCCATTGTACGTAAGGCGCTATTTTAAAATTATTTTATTTAAGGTGGCAGACCTAGTTGAGAAGTCCCAAATAGCTCATTTTATGATTTTTTTGGCCATAAAATAAAAGAGTTTAATAACATTTTTTTCTTTCTTCATGTTACTGAAAGTTTTATTTATATCCAATAATCAGTTTTTTAATTTACTTATTTAGCAATAGACTGTTAAACAATTTCACAAAAAGCTTGTATTGTATCTCAAGCTACCTGCTATCTCAGTATACCTACCTTTCTTATCTCTTTATCTTAAGCTACCTTCAATCTTTGTCTCTCTATGCCGTAACGGACGAACAGCGTAACAGATATAAGCTACATACAATCTTTGTCTCTCTATGCCGTAACGGACGAACAGCGTAACAGCTGTAAGCTACCTACAATCTCTGTCTCTCGATGCCGTAACGGACGAACAGCGTAACAGTTAAAAGCGTAACAGGCCTATAGCTGGCTGATCTCTTATATAGGATAAATAATAGTCCCAATTGGTCTAAAATTTTCAGAGATTAGTTCTAAAATATTCTACTTTTAGAAAATGCAAGAAAAATAACATTGATTTTTTCAAAATTCTAACTAGGTCTGCCTCCTTAAGATAGAAGGCGCCATCAGCCTCATCAACTAAGTTTGTGAGGAGAGTCGTAAGATAGGTACACAAAACTAAAAATAAATAAAGGCACTGCGTTCGTCTCCCCCTAGGGACCGCAAGACCTTGTAGTTGGTGGGGGAGCTTAAGAGCCTCATCGAGCAATGGTTGCATCGATTTGGGATTTTATGTTAGGATTAATTTGATTCCCCTACAACTAAGGCAGTCATTTAGAAAGAAGACTTGTGTTTTGCCAAGCAGAGGACACGGGATATCGTGGAGAAAGCGACATCTGGAAATAGGACAACATTAAATCACAACCATTTAGAAAATTGATGTCGTCGCTTGCCGGGTTCTGACAAAGAAGCGGTCCCTCCGATTTCTTTTCGGCAAGGAGGATCGGAGTAAGAGGGCACAAGTCCTCCAGCCCCCAATCTAAGATGTGATCACCGTGTCGATGGATGAATGGCACCAGGGTTACCAAATCCGCCGTGCACTCCGGGGAGGTGGCGTGGACGCGGGCCGGTTCATAGCGTCCTGTGACGCAGGCTCTGTAAAGCTCAGGACCGATTGTAGGAGGCGGGGTCGACCTATTGGACACGCGATCCTGCTGGGATGTTATGGATGGAGGTGTCTTAAACGGCGACGCTGAGAAACCGGGCGACCTCTCAGTTGTATTTAGCCTTACCCTTGTAAACGGAGCTCTATGGGGGCGGACATTTTTTCTCCGGTACTCGTGGGATTAAAAAATATGGACCACATTATTGACGAAAGTTTTTTGGAGGAGGCGGTTGGAGGCAACGAAACCGCGGCGGTAAGTGGGAACGTCCAGGAAACCTC
Source organism: Ganaspis brasiliensis (assembly GCA_037103525.1). Classification (NCBI taxonomy): domain Eukaryota; kingdom Metazoa; phylum Arthropoda; class Insecta; order Hymenoptera; family Figitidae; genus Ganaspis; species Ganaspis brasiliensis. Next base: position 376,027 of record JAZKLR010000123.1, read on the forward strand.
ATTTGAGGAGCTGGGTGAGAATGTAACTCTTCCTGAAGGAACGGTAGGTGAACCTAGATCAGGATCTCCTCCAAACTCGACGGAGGTTGTTGAGCATCTACTGGGGGCGCTTTCTGTCAGAGGCAGAAAACGGCTCAGTGGTGCTCAAAGAAGAAGGAAGATCAAAGAGAGACTCGCTTGGCAGGAGGCCATGGAGGTGGGTATCCCGCCAAGCGATCTTCGATTGCTCAGTAGAGAAGCGGGAAATTCCGAAACTACGGATCCTTTTACCGGCAACAAACGTCGGAACTCTGGGGATACACCTCCCCAGAGGATAGTGAAGAAACAAAAAGGACCGTTTTCAAGCCGCTCAACTTTTGCTGAAGTTGCAATGACGTCCCTTATAAGGGCGGTTGTCGCGGTAGGCTATCCGGAGGTTGAGCTGACGATGGCACATCTTTGTCAGTTACGGGTGGTTTTTAACAGGGAGATCGATGGGATTATGGATGGTCCCATTCCTCGTTTTGGAGAGGTTCGGGTTGCGAAGGGGGCAATTTTAGCTCACTGTCGTGATTCTGCAACTACGGAATGGCTGATCAGTCAAATTCCTAGGATTAGTCAGGAGCTTGGGGGACCCATTATGAAAGTAGTGGAGACTTCTCAGCTCCAGAGGTATTACAGGGCCGTTGCCTGGATCCCGGGACCGCGCGAGAACCCGGTAACAGTCGTTAAACGCATTGGGAAACAAAACCCGACGCTAAGTACATCATCCTGGAGGGTGTACGCTACGGGCGAAGACGCAAAGGATCGTCCAATAAAGGCCGAGGGATGGACTGTTGTCCTTGGAGTGCCTGAAGGATCCCTCAGGGCACTGGAGACGTTAGATTATAGGCCCAGTCTGGGTTTCGGCGAAGTTATCCTCCGATTGACACGGTCAAGTGTAGGTGATACTCTTTCTTAGGACCGTTTGGTAGAACTTTCAGAATCACTCCCAATGTTGTCTTCCAGTAGAACTCGCACGAGTTATATGTTCTGTGTTTCAACATGTATGAGTAGACAGATTATAAATTCTATCCAACCTCTGGAAGTTGTATTCCTAACGGACCTGAGTATCATACCTGACCTTGTAATCTTATCTTAACGCTGACTGAGGTAGAAATTGGGTAAAGTATTAACGGAATACCCACTTGCACATCAAAATCTTTTGGAATTCGGTATACTACTTCTCTAGCTACTATGGTGCAGAGCAATTACTGTCAATGTAAACAGATTTTCTGATAATTATCTACTGTTTTCTCAATGACTGATCATTGAATTATGACCTCTGAATTCTTGGCAAAAAATTGATCAACCTTCTGATCGGACTTTTGGTGTAAAGAAGTGTAGGTGCTAGTTCGATCATAACGGGTGGTCTTCATGGGTCAAAGTCGTAATAGATTAGGATAGGTTAAATTTTTAGCTTGAGTCTAATTAAATAAATTGGAATATGTGTGCTAATTTTAAGAACTTTTTTATATTTATACGCTGTACATGGAATAAATTTTTAGCGTAAGAATATAAGACATTGTATGCTAATTTTAAGAATTCCTTTTTATAAATTGTGTATCATTAAGATCAATAAATAAGACTGATAAAAATATAAGATAAAACTTTGTTAATCCTTGTTTACAGTTTTTTACCTTCTCTTCAACACTCTCACTTCCACACTATTCTTCGTAATAATCCAATCAAGAAAATGTTCGCTCGTACGTCGCTCTCTTCCCCTTCTCCGCGGCAACGAGTAGAGGCCGGCTATATATACAACTGACGCACGTTAATTCTTCAGTCATTTGGCTGACGGGACCCGAGGCGCATCTAGGTCTTGTGCTAGGTTTCTAATTTTTCAGATGTTTTATCCGAAACTTATAAAGGTAAAGGTTGAGACAAACCTTTTCCAAATTACTAGAAGAGCTCCTCTTTAAGGTGTGAACCTTGTTTATCGGATCAAAAAATCGATATTTTGGAAATAATTTTAATAGATTGTACAACTATTCAAACGGAGTTACAGGATTTTTAACAGGACGCAACGGGTGGCCTAATCAGATGGCTCAAGCTACTATCGGACAGTTCCTTTCATACCTGCGTTGTCGGTGGAAATTTGTACCTGAGTTCGGAGAGTCTATTGTTTGTCAATAGTATCGGAAGAGCACCTTTATGGAGCTGGAATCGCTGATTGAAGTGAAACTGACGTAAGTTGTAATTATGTAGTATCCTTAGGTATCCAAAAATACATTTCTGGAATCTCGAAAATTCTACTTTGATATCTTAGATTCCACGTCCCGATTCTTTATTCAGTATTCCACATTCTGGATTTCCGAATCCCGACTTCGTCTCCAGGATTCCACAACTATTATTTCAAGATTTAAATTCCACATACTAAATTTTATATTCCTGATTCCTGAACCCGGATTCCACATTTGAGTTTCTACATCATGCATTCTACATTCTGAATTCCTCCTTTTGGAACATTCATTCCGGATTCGAGATTCCTACATCCCAAATTCCACATTCCGAATCTCTCATTCTATATTCTGCATTCCTGACTCGACGTTTCGGATTTCATAACTCAGACTCCATACCTCAAATATTTATCCCCTATGCCAAATTTTGAATTAAATATCCCGTATTCCATATTCCACAATCCCAATCTTAACTTCACATCCCTCATACCACATTTTAAAATTTGTATCTTTGATCATACCGCATTGCATATTTCGAATTCCACATCTCGAATTTTACATTCTGAATCTCAAATTTCGGATTCCACAGTCCTAACTAACTGACAACAACTGAATTTGTTTTTTTTATTACTTGTCAATTATCATCAGAATCTAGAATATAATTGCCTTGATTTATAAATAAAATTCCAGGTACAATGAACCGTTTCTAATTTAATTACTTTCAATTATCTTATTTCGTAAAAAAACTGCCTGAGACAAATAGAAGGTACTTAATATTTAATATGAAACACCAAGGAAAACAAAGAATTCAGTAAACTTAGAAATGAAAACTTAAACTTTGTGAATCTTTTATTAACATATTTTAATAAGCATAGAGAAATATTTTGCTTATGAAGAGAAATTTTGAATTTCAATGAAAAAATAAACGTAAGTATTATGAAATTTTTTACTACAAGGAATGTTAGTGGTTGAACGCATTTTGGTTATTTTAACCCATCTCATACTTGTCTCGACTTTTACGACGGTGGAAGTGCACCATTTGTGAGATTTACTTCAGTTAGAACTGAGAGAAGAAAAGAAGGAAACTCTCGCGAACAAGCTTGGCACGCCTGCTCTTTTCCTGTATTGCTTCAAATAGAAATTCAATCTTTTTCTCCTGCCACCTGCTAACATCGAATTTTAATTTAACTTCAATAGACTCGAATTTTTAATATTAAGAATTTTTGTCGTTAAATTAATGTTGGAACAATTAAAACAAAATTCTTTCTCAATTTGTCAAATGTTAGGTAAAAAAAAGGCATTACAAATTTAAGAGGGTATTAACTTTAATTCATTTTCTCCTGCCGTAAGATATTTCAAAGAATGAAACTCAATCAGTTAAAAACACGAGAGTAAATTTGATTGGAACTGAAGTTATAAAGTTATTCCAGCTCTTATTCGAGGTTAAATCGATCTTCTTTGAGGCAGAAAATTGCACAAGTTTCAGCTTCTATCGTTCGTAGTAATAAACGAGTACGAATGCGGCCGATAAGAGAGGAAGCGACTTTGTTTTTACGAGTGGGATTTCTCTTTTTGCGAATGGATGGAAGGGAGGAGTATTTTTGGCCAGAAGTACTGACAGCTGGAGACTTGAGAAAACATTCTGTGTTCGCGAAAAACTAACAACTTTCCTAACTCTTGTGAAATCCCTTCGCTACACTCTTCACATCTCTAAAGCTAACGTAAATGCAAATTTAATTCTTTTTCCATCGAATGTAGAAGCAACTAAAAAGTATTTGTTGATTTTAAAAAGTACATTCTTTCATTATGTTAATGTCAGGCTTAAAATAAATCCTTTCTTTTCCCAGCTAAAAAAGAAATACTAGAGTTGCTCTAGGTCTGAGAAACGAACATATACACCCTCGAATAAAAATACCCACGTCGAGCTGTATTACCTCGATGTTTTGTAAAACCAAACTCAAAAATGCATGGAATTGTTTCCATTCAACCCAACAATATCGGAGAGAATTTATCCCTGTTCTCTTTATTGGAAATTGCGAAGCAACACGACTAAACCTGATCTGATTCTACTGAAAAGGAACTGATAAAAGTCTTGTGACATTGATAAGCTTTTAGGTAAATAGTATTGTTTTTTTAAATCAAAATTTTCTAATGTTAGTAACATAGAAATATTTATTAAAATAAATAATCACAAAATCAAATCACATTTAATTATTTTACATTCAAAGAAATTAAGAAGCTTGGAAAAGTCGCATATAGCTGCATACCAATTTTTGCTCCATGTCCAAAAAATAATAATTCGATACAAACTAGAAAGCCAAACTTTTTAATAGAAGCGACGATTAAACGAAATTTCCAAACATGTTTTCGGAATAAAAAAAATTTTAGGTAATTCGATAGAATATTTTTTTTACAGTTACAAACTATTTGTCAACCAAAAAAAAAAGTTTTATGTAAAACAACTCTATGATTCGATACATGCTAGGAACAATTCTCAGTTTACAATTCTTTGTCTAACTTGAATAATTTTATTACATTTTGAACAATAAAAAATTTATGAAATTATCCTTGTTGAACTTGCTCATTCAGTAGTCGGGCCAAGAGTGAGCATTATCAGACTGGAACCCTTGACCTCGATCCTTCTAACCAGACACGAATTTTCTTGTGAGTCGCGTGATCTGACGCCCGACGTCATTTAAATGCTACTGAAGAGCCAGGTCATTAAGGACTAAAAACACTGTCTTGACAATCGAGAACCCAATATTTATCCCTCCTAGCACCCGGTAAAAAATAAAACACTAGTTCTACTATCCTCCAAGTATTTTGATCATCTATCTAATGATTTACCCGTATGTAAAATTAAAAAATAAATATTTCTAAAAATCGATTAAACCGGAATAAAGTTACGAACTTTTAAGGGCTGAATTTAAAACAAAAAAGAGTAAGAGGAAACAATTATAAGAAGAAAAAAATGAACATGAAATCCCGTGTGGAACTAAAGTACCTGCTTGTACGCTTGAATTAACGTTTCCTGACATTAAAGATTAAAGCTTAACGACCTTGAGTGGAATTTCTCGTGCTACTTCGACTGTATCCAATGTTTGGTTTAGAACCTACACAACTCTGAACTTTGTTGCTCGCAAAGCACTACACTTTAGTTTTACTCAGACATTTAATGTTTCATGCTTGCAACTGTGGGCGGGTCAACTTCTCGTCCACAGTATACAAAGCGCCTCTTAAACAGCTCGCTCTTATAACCTTTCAGGTAAAGTAGATTAAGCTCTTATCGCATATAGTATGTTAATGAACTTTCTTAATGCCTCTTTGGAGGTTCTAGTTGCGCGTTACGCTCATCTTCACTCTTAACTACCGTATTGTGACTGAACATTATTCTCCACTTTAATAGTATTTCAGAAAACCCGAACCATTGACAAAACCTCAGAGTGGACAACGATTTACAAAGGATAGTGGCCATTGAACAAGCTAAGCTTACTTTGTGAAATATCTGTCTATCCGAATAACAGTTCGGATTCTAAAGATGTGATATTTTATTCTGCTTCAGAATTTATCTTATCGAAGTATTTTTAACCGTTTTAGATTTTCAGTATATTACCTGACTCAGTTGCTGGGGAGAAAAGTTGTCGATATAACAGAACTTGGTAGATTCCATATATTTTTAATTCGTATTTTCCTTAATTCTTTTTTTGCGTTGCTTTAACTAATCGTCCTAAGGTCAGTTCATGTATAACTTTCTGAGTATCTGTTTTATCTTTTTGAATTTAGCAGAATATTTGTGGGATAGTGTATTTCGATAATTAACCGAAATCGGTTGAGTCATCCTTTACTGATGACATTGTTTTATGCTGCACTTATTTCTAAGATAGAAATTTTATACTATTTATTACAATCAGGCAGTATGTTTGATGCTTCTCTGGTAATTTTAGTTATTATGATACTGTTGAGAATGTTTGATAGTATTTTTACAATAAACTCACAGCAGTTTTATTTTCACGTAATATAGTTTATTCTTATTACAATTATTGAATACGTCACATTTGTACACCCGTTATGAACACAAAATGAAGACCCCGTCAACAATCTGTCGAGAAATGCACGGGAAAACGCGCCCGATGTGGACTCTATAAAAACCAAAACCGAACTGGACGCCATCATGTTATCAGGCCCTCGCTGACTCACCCAAAGTGGAGGGAGAACATCTACCAATGATTCGAGCTCCATCTAGTAGGAAGAGAGAGAAAGAGGATGGAGCTCGAATCGTTGGTAGGAATTCTCCCTCCTCTTTGGGTCAGTCAGCAAGGGCCAGAAAAGATGATGGCATCCAGTTTCGTTTTGGCTTTTATACAGTTCACATCGGGCGCATTTTCCCGTGCATTTCTCGACGGATTGTTGACTGGTTCTCTATTTTGTGTTTATAACGGTTGTACAAATGTGACGTATTCAAGATTAAAATAACAATTAACTATCTTTTTGGAAATTACAATCTATTAACTATACCAAAAGCTAACAAAAGTTTGAGCTCTGTCATCAAGTTGGGTAAAGACCCCACGGAAATGTGTTTAAAAAATAACGTTGTCTACGAAATGGTTTGTAAAGACTTCCAGCTAAATATATTGGTGAAACTCAACGTACTATGAAAAAAAGAAGCAAATAACATAGAACAACAAATGAAATGATATGGGAACATGAAAGTAATAATGATCACTCTTTTAATTTTGAGAACGTGAAAATTTTGGTCTACGAACCAGACAAGAAAAGGAGACTTATTTCAGAGATGATACATATAAAAATTAATAACCACACCATTAATAAAAAAATAGACATTCATTTTCTCAGTAACTCTTATTTTCCATTACTAGAAAAATTTAAAGTTTAATTTGTGCCTTTTCATTTGTTGTTTTGATCGTGTCTAATGACCTCTCTTTACCTTTATAAATTTAATTACCACTGTATAATCTTCAGTTGACTAAATCACCTCGTGTCACAACGATCGTGATTTTAATTTAATTTCAATTTTATATAACGACGTTTTTTGAAATTTAAAAAGGTCACCTTCGTGATAAATATTGTTTTACTTCTATTAATATTGTATAAAATAATGTATAATCTAAAAAGAATTTTTGTATGTTTTAATAATCGATTTTTGCAATTTTATTAGTTTTCTAAACAATTTAATTCTTAAAGTCACTAACTCTAATTTTCATCAATTGACCGCATTTCAAAACACAACGAAGTACAACTTTTCTTAAATTTCTACTAACACGATAAACACGCATTCCCAAAAACTGTATCAAGAAAATTTATGAGGTTACAATTAGAGATAGGATTTAAAGTGGTGGGTACAAATCTAGAGAGGATCGAAAAAAGGGAAAACCTAATCCGTCCCACATGTGCCAGTGGATAAATTCTACCTCGTTTGCAGAAGCTTCGAGAAATGTTCTGATAAGAACTGGCAGTTTTCAACCTGCACGCTTGAAACTTAAACAGAACAGGGACGAGAAGTAATTGTATTTGCATAGATTCGTGATCGGCTTTGTTTCACAGATTAACGCTTCGTCCATTTACGACTAGTGATTAGAGACAGTTTCATTTAGAGCATTCACAAAACCAAATTGTCCACCGCATCCGAAAGGGAATTTATAATCATTTGTGAAATTTGCCGAATTGTTAAAATAAGCCTCTCATTACTAAATCAGCCATTGAAATACAATTTTTTATTAAATAATACTCTACTGTTTTATCTTTTATCTTTTTATTTAATCATTTCATTACTGGCGAATTACATTGCCTTTTATTTTCATTCACTTTGGAAAATGCTCGAAATTATTAATTTACTTTTATTTTATACCTTTTTTTTTTTTAATTCTCTGAAATTATTTATGACAGTTTCAGTAAATTACCAAGAATTTAGGAAGCGAATACTTAGAAAACGCTTTCAAAGCTCTAGATTTGTGGCAAGAACGTTAATCTGAGTTTCGTACTTAAGTCCCCTTTTATTGTCATTTTGTACGATATTGGTGGCACCCCATTGTCTTTTAGCTTACCGATAGGATATCTAAGTAGCTAAGCTATTGTCTGATTTTCCAGATAATCTAGTGAAATTCACGATGTTTACTTTTGCAGTACCAAGAATCTTTTATTTCATATCTAAGAATTGTCAATACATAAAATAGTATTTCTGTCTAGTTCGATTTCTTATGATAAACTTAATTACAATACGTTGGAGAATTCAACATGAGTCAATATTAAGGCAACAAGGGAGGATTTTAAGGAGCGAAGAACAGATAGGGAATACAATCTAGATGCGACGTCGCTTGGGAAGCTAAACGGTTTTCAAACTTTGGATCACTTTAACTGGATAAAGGTCTTTTGGAAATTCGCACTCTCACTTTCACCTTCTCAAGTTTCGACTCTTAGTGGTTACACAAATGAATTAAATGTATTTATCTACACAAAGTCTAATTTAAAAAAGTTAAATTTTTTAAGTTAGTGACAATTAATAATTATATTACATTTATCTATATGCATTATTATTTAATCAAGGATAATAACAAACTCATCAAGAATTGGTACAAAAAACCTTCTTCGTCAGACAGATTGATTAATTATCACTCCGATCATCCTCTCCAACAAAAAAAGAACATTGTTTTTAACCTAATTGATAGAGCTATTTCATTATCGCATAAAAAGTTTCATTTTACTAATTTAAATAGGATAAAGACGATGTTAACAGCGAACAATTATCGTAGTGATTTCATAGATAAAAACGTAAAAATTCGTTTGAATAAAATTAAATTTTCTGGTTTAAATAATAAAAGCAAACACATTAATGCAGAGATATATAAACGTATTCCTAAAGTTTGTTTACCGTTCATCAAACCCTATTTTACTAAAATGTCGAATATTCTAAAAGAATATCAATTTTCTTCAATTCCTTTATTAAAAAAAAAAAAAAAAAATTGTAAAATTTGGAAAAGATATTATGAAAAAATGGGACCGTACTAACATTGTTTATAAGTTTTGTTGTAAAGAGTGTTCGGCTTTATATATTGGTGAAACAAAACGCACTTTATTGGAACGTATTAACGAACATAAAACCAAAAAAAATTTAAACTCTGTTGTGTGTCACCATCGAGATTCAAGCGGCCATGAATTTAATTGGGATAATGCGATTATTCTTGATTTAGAATCAAATTAGAAAAAAAGGAGAATTTCCGAAATGATCCATATCAAGTCTAATCGAGGTGCGATTAATAAAAAAGAAGATGCCTTTTCGTTGAACAAGATTTACTTTCCATTGACCAGTAGATTACATTCCTAGGCCCTTGTGTATTTGTTTTGCTTTGAGTTCATTGACTTATAAATGTCGTCGACTGTATTTTGATTTAATATATATATTTTGTCACATTCTCCGCTTTGAACTTTAGTTATCGTTCGACCGTTGCTTGACATGAAACGAAGAGAGTATAGTAATTTCAAAACGCTCTTCATTTTTGACAACTTTTTAAATTTTAATCTTTGACATGTTAAAACAAAGTGTTTAATGTTTTAACAAATAGATATTAATATCTATTTGTTTAATGTTAATATTTAATGTTTTTTATTTTTGTGTAACTGTTTGTTTGAAGTGTGCAATAAGTATAACAGCCTGATGAGGTCTACAAACCCATGTCGACAAAACGTATCTTGATGACAAAAAAAAATTTGCAGTTTTTATTCCAATTGACCTTCCTAAGATCATATATTTTCTCTCTCTAAGAAACTACAATGGAAAGAAACAACTCTTTGATATTAAATAAAACAAATGATACAAAAAAGAAATATCTTACTTACTTGAAACTAAAACAGGAAAAATCAATTTAGAAATTAAAAAAATGATAGACAACAAATATCAAAGTATATAAACACTTTAAAAGAATAATGCTCAACGGTTTCAATAAGAAAAGTAAAAAATACATGACAAATATTTGAAAATAAATTGAATTTTCCTCAATAACTTTTATAAACCGAAGAGGAAATTCAAAAAGAAACTTGTAAAGAAACACTAGAGCGAAAGGAGCTTTCCTTCAATATCATCAGCTCCTTGAGTTTCGTCATTCAATTTATCGAGTTTTCTTCAGAAAAGTCTTTCGACTTCTTATACGCCCCAAGCAAATATTACTTTTATATTGTTCCTAATTATAAATAGAAATAAAATTTGCCTTGTGGTAGTATTATAGGACAAAGTTTAGCCAGTGAATTTATGCTGATTCGTCGAAAGCAACAATTTCATCGTTCGGATTTATCGGCACAGCTCGCAATTTGATTTACAACTGATAATTAAAGCGTCGTAAGGCCGGCAAACTCTCCAAGTGTGCGTCCCCAAAAAGAGGGATTCGGCGCTTAAATTGCTCGCGACCGAAAACTTGCGTCGTAAGTCAAAGAAGCCTAACCCGATGTCGACGTATTATTAAAGCATTCGCATTGTTTATTCCCTCAGTGAGATCCAAGGTCTTGGAAAAGGCAAAAAATTTCATTATTTTTTATTTCTATTTACTCATTAATTTAACGTATTTAGTTTATATTAACAAATAACGTTAAAACCAGAAAAATTCGTAAAATATTATTTACGTCTTGAGAGCCCAAAATGTTTTGTATTAAATCTCTAAGGCGCACCATGTTCTTTGACACTAATGAAAAGGAGATTCAAGAAGACAGGAAATAAGGAAAATGAAAAGCGCAATGCGCAAAATAAATTCAGGAATAAATATATTCACTGTCGGGATGATACAGAGGTTAGAAGAGAGCCCTTGGCACGAGATATATTGCAAATAAGCAAATGGAAGGTCGCAGTTTCTGCCCTCACAAAGACAATCGCCCTAAGAAAATACGTCCCTGAGACAATTTGCGGAAAATAGCTGAAATTCCGTCGCGACTTTTCTCCCTTTTCTCATCGAGCTATACTTTTGCTTATATCGATTATCTGTTGCTTTCAAGAATTTGTGTTATGCAATTCGCCTCTAACGATTTAGTGTTAAAAATTAGTAAATTCAGTATAGAATAGTAAAAAAATATTTTTTTAAATTTAGTTTTGTTTGTTATTAGTTAAACTATTAATAAAATTACACATTTTACAAAATTAATTAAATTAAGGGGGAACCCTCATTTAGGCCATGGAAAAATATGTCATTTTTGTTAATTTTTTCTCGGGTAATATAATTTTAAATGTTTTGTAATTTATAGAGTAATTTAATACATATTTTGACAGTTTACAAAAATATTTGAAAAAAAACATTTTTACTATTAAAATATACCTCTTTTTTGCTGTGTACATTGTAGAGCTTTAAATTTTTTTCTGAAACAAAAAATCAAAAGTTTTTTTAAGCTTTAGCTTTTATGTGACATTTTGGAATTTTAAAGAAAATGTAGGGATTTAATTTTTTTATCCAGTTTTATAGTAAAAGTGATTTTTTATGAAAAAAATTGACTTTAAAATTCCAAAAAAATATGAATAAATTTTTTTTTTACAAAAAATAGTAAATGTCACATCGAAAACAATTTAATTATCTTTAAAATGAGCTATGTTAAAGCCCGATTAGTTCAGTACAGTATAACCGTTGTTTATTTGAAATTGATTTTATAAATTAATAAATGTGAGTAAGTGAAAATGAATCTAAATTAGTTTAATCAAGTCTCAATATTTATTAAGCTTTAAACTACTTGAAAAATCTAGCGGTTATAATATAGCAAGTAATAATTTGAAAATATGTCAAATTTATAACAGTTCCAATTTAAATTAATTAAAATTTTTATTAATTGAAATTTGAAGGAATTTAAAAAAAATTAAATATAAGTCTGAAGACTTTAACAAATAAAAATTTGAATTAATTAAAGTTTAAATAAATTTGAGTCAACATTTACTTATTTGTTTAATTCTTGAAGTCGGCAGCAATTTTAATTTGTATTGAATAAAAGTTATATTTATTTAGAATATTAAGTTTCTCTGAATTACAAATATCATTAAATTATTTATCTTATTTTCCTCCTTTCTAAATTATTGTCTTTAATATTTAATTATTTTAGTCATTTTGTAAATTTTCTTTCAGTTATCAATTATTATATTGAAATTTCAATACAATTCTTCAATTTTAATTTATTTTCTACAATTTTATCCGTAATTTTCATCAGTTTTTAATTGACAATTTATTATTCTCCTGCAATTTTATGATTATTCATTAAATTAAAAAAAAATTCTAATCCCAATTATTCTCACTATTCTTCGGTTTTTTTTTCAATTGTTAATTATTTTTTTAATAGTTGATTATTTTTGTCATATTGTAATTTTATTTTAAATTTTATAATTATTCTTTAATTTTTTTAGATATTTTGTTTTGCTGTCGATTATTCACGACAGATTAAATATTTTTCTTTTAATTATAATTATTTTCCTCATTTCTAAATTATTGTCTTTAATCTTTAATTATTTTAATCATTTTGTTAACTTTTTTCAATTATGAATTATTTTATTAAAATTTCAATACAATTCTTCAATTTTAATTTATTTTCTACAATTTTATCCGTAATTTTCATCAGTTTTTAATTGACAATTTATTATTCTCCTGCAATTTTATGATTATTCATTAAATTAAAAAAAAATTCTAATCCCAATTATTCTCACCATTCTTGAATTTTTTTTTCAATTGTTAATTATTTTTTAATAGTTAATTATTTTGGTCATATTGTAATTTTTTTTTAATTATCAATTAATTTTCTTAATATTTTCATTTAATTCTTTAATTTTTAATTTATTTCTTCATTTTTTAATAATTTTCTTCAATTCTCAAATATTTTCTTTATTTTTCAATTATTTTTGTCGATTTTCCATTAATTTCTTAATATTCAACAATTCTCGGATTCTTTCAATTACTTTTTTTACTCATCAAAATCATTTTAAATTTCAATTCAATTGTTGTTATTATTATTAATATTATCGCCTATTTTCTATTATTATTTTGATTATTATTAAAATTCTTTAATTTTAAAGTTAATTGTTTAATTCTTTTCTTTAAATGTTAATTCCATTCTTTAATTTTTAAGTATATTCCACAAATTTAATTTCAATTCTTCAATTTTTAATTATTTTTTTCGATTTTTAATCCAGTTGTTAAATGTGCAATTATTTCCAACAATTATTAATTCAATTTTCTTAATTTCTCAATTTGCAATTATTTTCTTTAAATGTAATCTTTCTCGTTTAAATTTTTTAATTATTTTTTTCAGTTGTCTATACATCTAGTCATTTTTCGAATTTTGTTTTCAAATGACAGTTATTTTCGTTATTTTTTACATATTTTCATGAATTTTTTAATTAATCTCGTCATTTTTCAACTATTTCTTTCAATTATTAATTATTTTTCGCAATTTTCAACTATTTTCTACAATTTTTTCAATGTTCGATTATTATCTTAAAATTTTATAATTATTCTTTGATTATTTAAATTATTTTGTTCGGTTGTATATTGATCTAGACTTTTTTTTAATTTTGTTTTTAATTGTTGAAATTATTTATCCCGATTTCCAATCCAATTGTTCAATTTGCAATTATTTCGAACAGTTATTTCTGTAATTTTTCAACTAATTTGTTTAAATTTAATATTAATTTTTAAAACTATTCATTTCAATTGTGTAATTATGTAGTCATTTTTTGAGTTTTTTTCAGCCCTTGATTATTTTGTCATTTTTCATATATATTCTTCAATTTCGTAATTTCGATTATTTGTATTTGCAAAAATTTATTGTTTTAAATGAGCAACAACAATGGAAAGTTTGTCGCGCGCCCAAGCGCTAGTAAGATTAAAAAAATCGAAACTTAAACTGTGCAAGATATTCTTAAGTATAAGACCATTCTGGGTCCGTATAATTCGAGTAATAATTACTAAATTTTCATGTGGACGGTCAAGCTGACAGTGGCCATGAGCACAGGGCGGATAATTACAATTTTAATAATGTGAGTCGCTTACCCATCAATTAAATTGTACGACACAGGGCCAATATCGGCCAGCACAGAATTTAGTTTTATAAATAAATTTACAATAAAAAGGAGTCGTTTTGACTCAAAACAGAAAAGTCTCAAACTTTTACTCGTGGAACCAACTGTTACCCACGAGGGCTCAACCAGGAAGAAGGAGCGACGTTCGTGGAAATTCGGAAGCTCTTCCAAAAATCTTCCGTCTCTCTACTTGATTGTCGGATCTCATTTATCGATCATGAGATCCATATTGTAATTTACTCGCTGCGCCGTGATTGAAAACATAAAAAATGTAAAATAATCAGTAGGCGACCCATAAAAATATTTAATTTTTGACAGAGGCGTGAAATTTCTGGTTGACGATGAGTGAATGGACATAGGCCATCCTAGCGCTTCCTGTTTGAGTTTATTTAACGCGAAAGGCTCCTTCGAAGAAGAGAAAAGTTGCTTACAGAACGTGCAGATAAAATCTGCAACGTTACAACAGCGTGTACACAAAATCGAGAAAAGGTATTTCGAGAAAAAGGCGTTAAAGTTTTGGATCCATAAAGATACTACATAATTACAACTTACAACAGTTTCACGCCAATCAGCAATTCCAGTTCCATAAAGTTGATCTTTTGCTACTATTGACAAACAATAGACTCTACGAACTTAGTCCTGTTAAAAATTTTGTAACTCCATAAATAATACAGATATCGACTGGAAATTGTAAAGGTATATTTTTGAATAGTTGTAAAATCGATTAAAATTATTTCCAACAAATTAATTTTTTTTACTTGATAAACGAGGGTATCCCCTTAAATTTTTAACTAAGATCAAATAAAGTATGCAGTTAAGAAACTCCAAACGAGGAATGAGTTTATTAGGGTTATCTTATTAAATACGTCAGACTTGTAGCTTGAGGCAACACTAGCGCCACTAGAGTGCGCCACTGCAGACAACATGGCTGCCACCAGTGTCCTGACAGATAAGCAGCAAACTCTTAGAATCTTCAAATTATCCTTACATTCTTGTGAAGGTTTTTAAAAAAATAATAATTTTAAAAACAACACAACATTGTTTGTAGAAGACTAAGTAATTATTTTAATTTTATCTTACCCTGAATATCAGAAGGTAGTCATACGTTTTCTTACCTGAAACAAAAAAAAAGTAGATTTAAATTGAGCACAATATCCAAAAGTAAATTAAACAAGATCATGCCGTGATGGGACGATAATAAACTCAATAATTAATGTTCAGTGGTACCTGAAATGCATAATTTAAGTTTCCCGAATCAAAATGATCAACTGCAGGAAATAATTATTATTTAAAACCCTAGACTCGATAAACTTAGTACGAATTATTTGAAACCGTCAATTAAGACATTTGGATATAGAACTAATGCATAATAAACAAAAGATCTTTATTTAAAGTAATAACAGATGTAATTGTAAGATATCAAATTAAATTCAGATATCAAAATAAAGACGATTATAATTAAATCAGAAACGAAAACCTTTTCAGTTTCCGTTTGTCGTTTTTGTGAAGAAAAAATGAAAGCGATAGTGTGTCATGATTTAGAAAATGGTAGCGCTATAATTAATAAACAAACTCATAGATATACGATAACCGAAAATAAGCAGACTGCCTATCAAGAGTAATTTATGGCGGACCCCCGACACATAAACGATTAGAAAGCTGCGTGTGGGCAACCTTAGGTCATTTCACGACACGACGATCCTTTATCTTATTCCCCTTTTTTTTCTACTTCCTTTATCCATTTGCGTTTTTCTCGAACGTCCACGTTGCTGATTTCAAGGGAGTGTGGTAGTGGTGATGGTGGAGGAGAGAAGTAGAATAGAAAAGTTTCGTTGCTGTTACCGCGGGAGGTAAAAGTCTGGCCATTGCATCGGGGAAAAACAAGGGTGAATTACGAGACTGCGCCCCGCGGTCGCCTTTCGCCCCCACAGAAAGATAATTCGAGCGATACATTTGAATTTCCCGCCATTACCCCACCCTTCTTTTCTCTCGCGGCCATCGGGGATTTCCATTAGCTAATAACGCACGGAGAGAAGGCTCGCACACTTTCCACTTTCAACAACTGCTCTTTCTCTTCTGCTTTTGTCTTTTCACGCCCCTGGCGATCGTTTCTTTCATTCGTGACACTAATCTCGATTCCGGGTTATCGATGAACTCTGATTCGCACGAAGCAGGCAAATACGAAATTGATGTTTCGGCAGCGAGTGTAATGTTTTCTTTTTTAAAATTGTTCAATTCAAAAAGACTTTGATATGTTTCGTAAAAAAATAAACGCTTTAAAGTGTACCTAACCTTAGGTAACTTGTAGAAGATGTATAAATAATTTCCATTCGTTTATCTAAAGAGAAGTTGCTCTATTAATTTGGCAAAATGTATTTTAATTTTATTTTTAAAGTTCCCTCAATTATAATTAAGGCCACCTGTAGAAGCGTCTCGAGTCCCGTCAGCCAAGAGAGTGAACAGTTGGCGCGCGAGCATTGAATTTATATCAGGCCTCTTGCGACGTTGCGAAGGGAGGGGAGAAAGCTGCGCGTCAGAGATGCGTCAGTGTAATTATATAAAGCCTCTATTCGGCGTTGAGAAGAGAGGGAAGAAAGCATTTCTTAAAAAATGCTTCAATGTATTATAACATAAAAAAGAGGTCGTCTTTTGTTGTTAGGAAATGTTTAAAGATAGTTCACAAAATTTCACAGCACTGTTATGTTTAATAAGGATAGTTTATTGATCTTACAGATATTGAATACGTTACACTTGTTAACCTGTTATAATTACAAATTGGAGAACCAGTTAAAGAACCATCGAACAATACCCAGAAAACGCGACTGATGTGGACTCTATGAAGGCCCAAACGGAACTGCCTTGCCTCATCACATCAGTCCCTTGCAGACAGTCAAAAAGGGAGAGATTATCCCCACCAACGATTCGAGTTCCGTCCTGTAGAGAAAGAGAGAGAGAAAGCCATAAACCACCAATCCAAATCTTGAAAGAAATCCTCTTGATAACATCAAACATATTTAACATTTGCTTTTAGGTCAAAGTTAAGATTACCAGTCTGCTCGTAGGCTGGCAACGTAAAAATATAAAAAATTGTGAGACAGCCTTCAGGCCCTCAGAAATTTCAAAAACAAACTCTCCGGACACTATTTCAAATTTTCGTATGAGGTTCAAGTGTTACCAATAGGATGCCTCAAAAGAGACTTAAAGAATTTTGGATGCACCTAAAAATATTTTGAATAACAATTTTCCTATGGTTTGAATTGGTAAACAATTTTTTTAAGAAATATAAATAACCCCACGCAGATGATAGAGAGTTCTGGGAGGAAAATAGAAATAGTTTCAACAATTTAAATCTACGTATTGTCAAGTTTCGATTTTTCTTTAAATTCTAAATACACTCAGGCTTGCAGAAGCAAAGAAAATTGACAGTAAGAGGAGAGTTAAAAAAAAGAGATTTTTGTACAAAGCCACTTATCAAGAGTGGCAGCGACTCTTGCGAGATAGGTGTATCGTGGAAGGAAGGACAAAGTGCCCTATTCGCCCAACAAAATGACCCTTCTTAAAGTCATCCTCTAGCAGACGATAACTCTCGATTCTCCAGATCGACGGCATCACTTTTTATCCAACTCCCTGGACACTAGAAAATTCTCAATTGAACAAAAATTATTAGTCTTCTCTAATTTTATTATAGAATTTATTTATTGACCTATTTCCGAGCCTTAGAAGATGGAATTAATATTTATTAGTTAATTGAAGGAAAAAATAATATGAAAAATTTAAGTAATTCAACATTAATTTAAAAATGTATTATTAATAATAAAGTAATTAGAATTAGAATAATTCAATATTTCTCGCTCTACAGAATGGAGCTCAAATCGTTGAAGGAAACTCTCCCTCCCCTTTTGTCAAATGGGGCCTGATGTGATCATGTAGTTCAGTTCCGTTTTGGCCTTCATACAGTCCACATCGATCAGGTTTTCAAATGCATTTCCTGACGATTTCTTAACTGGTTCTCCAATTTGTGTTTATAACGGGTGAATAATTGTGACGTATTCTCAATTTTGTAATAAGAATAAACTATCCTTCGTGAAATCTAAAAGTGCTCTGAATTTTTGTAAAATATCATCAAACTCTTCTAACTGCATTATTAAAATTCTAACCATCCGATAGAGCTAAAAATTTTAATTATTACTCTAAGCATTAGTACCTATCATTTCAACAACAATTCTAAATTTACATAAATAATTTCTTATTTTTTTAAAACAATGTTTAACAAAAAAAAATTGTTGTAAAAATTGTTTTTTCAGAATTTTTCAATTTAGTATTTATTGAGATAAATTGACGATATTCTTTTATTCTATGAAATAGTAATTTTCAATTCATAATTCTTAACTAAATAATGAAAATGCTCCGAACCATAAAAATAACAAATTAGGCAAATTGTATAATTGAAATGTTTCGTTCATGATAGTATATCACGTTAAAATTTTCCTTTTGTTAGAAACAGATTGTCAAATTATTTTCAATATTCATTTCGAGGGAATTGTATTTTATCATTTCCGGATGAAAATACGAATCAACATTTAATTCTAGTGCTTGGAGGTAATTAGTAAATATATCAGTGATTCGCTTGTGCAGTTTCTGGTCAAAATGTAGCAGCAGCTAGCTGGCTCGAATTGGCATTAATTAACGGTAAGCACTTAGTTTAATGGATGTATTCAATTTTAATTTATTACTGGGAATACGCCACTTGCCACATGCAACTGTTCACAAATGCCAGAGTTCAAAAATATTGATGAAAATTTATGAATACATTTATTATTTGCTTAATTTATGCCTGCTTTGTTTCAAATGATGTGTTTCCGGTCGTAAAAGCGTTACCCCTGTTTCGGTTAATTCTTCCAAGAAAAGGATGTACCAATCAATTTTTACGATCTTTCAACTATTTTGAACTATAAAATTACATCTCGCACATCACTGTAAAATGAAAATTGAATTTTTTAAAAATTATTATTTTAAATTAATTTACAATATGCGTGAGTGGATTCTTTTTTGTTTACTCTTTTAGGGAAAATAATTAAAGTGTCAACATTTCGTAACAGGTGACAAGTTTTGGGAGAATTATGTCGTGGAAGATATCGTCTTTCACGATATCATCTTCAGCTAAAAAATATTGTAATGACACCAAATGACATTCTGTGGAATAAAAAACAATCGTTTGTGACTTTTATATGATTATGTCATTCAGACACGAGAGCAATTTAAAGGCGTTGCTGAGTTGACTTCATTATTAGAATGTCCCCGAATCACGAAAGAGAAGCGATTATTAAAATCGATATAGATGGACAAAAACAATGAAGGTAAAATAGTAAAAATACATTTTTTATTTTTAATTAAAGCATTCTATTAAGCAGGTGAATTTTTTCGTATTATATTCCGCTATCAGTTACGTCAATTTTTAACTTTTTCAAGTTTTCAAACTTTTATTAAAAATTTATTAAAACCGATTCGAATTCAAATAATTAAATCAGTTTTCAACTTTAAATTACTTTGAGAAATTACAAAAGAAGGCGAACAATTTTTAGCCATGTAAAACAATTCCAAAGACTTTCAAGAGACTTTATTACTTTATTATTTCTTCTATTAATGTTTTTCAGATTATTGAGTTCTGGTTCGGTAACGGAATCCATTATTATGAAAAAGTGGTAAATTCATTTTCAATTTAAATTATTTTAAAATAATGTATTATTAGTGGAAATTTCACAGAACTTCTAATCAGTTTTGAAACATGTAGAGTGAAATATTTTCTCTTATGGATTATTCACTCTCTTCTCTTTATCTTAACAAATTATTCGCGTAATTTTTAGTTTTCTCAAAACTAGTAATGTTCTCGTTTATTAATTTTTTTAATACTAAGATATATATTCTAATTACAATGATAATTTATTTTTGCAAATTACTTTTACAAAATCAAAACATTTTTAAATATAAGTCGAGAGCATAACAACTCAGAATGTTGAGTACACCTACTTCAATACTTCAAATAATTCAAGATAATTCGTGTACTTCAATGTACTTCCGATAAGTCAGAATACTTGAGACAATTCAAGATACTTCAGATAATTCAAGATACTTTAGATAATTCAATATAATTCAAAATAATTCAAGATACTTCACAGTAATACAATAAACTTCAGAGTAATTCGTGATGTTTGAGATAATTTAAGGCACTTCAGATAATTCAAGATACTTCAGATAATTCAAGACACTTGAGAGAGTTCAAGATCCTTCAGATAATTGATGATAATTCAAAATAATTTAAGATACTTCACAGTAATTCAAGATACTTCAAACTAATTCACGATAGTTCAGAGTAATTCGTAATACTTCAGATAATTTATTATAATTCAAAATAATGCAAGATACTTCACAATAGTTTAAGATACTTTAGAGTAATCGGTTATACTTCAGGGTAATTCAAGATACTTCAGATAATTTAAGACACTTCAGATAATTTAAGATACTTCAGATAATTTAAGACACTTCAGATAATTCAAGATACTTTAGATAATTAAATATAATTCAAAATAAGTCAAGATACTTCACAGTAATTCAAGAAACTTTAGAGTAATTCGCGATAATTCAGATAATTCAAGGCACTTCAGATAATTCAAAATACTTCAAAGTAATTCACGATAGTTTAGAGTACTTCAAGATACTTGAGATAATTCAAGACACTTCAGATAATTTAAGACACTTCAGATACTTCAAGATACTTTAGATAATTCAATATAATTCAAAATAAGTCAAGATACTTCACAGTAATTCAAGAAAATTTAGAGTAATTCGTAATACTTCAGATAATTCATTATAATTCAAAATAATGCAAGATACTTCACAATAGTTTAAGATACTTTAGAGCAATCGGTTATACTTTAGGGTAATTCAAGATACTTCAGATAATTCAAAGACATATTTAAGACACTTCAGATAATTTAAGATACTTCAGATAATTTAAGACAATTCAGATAATTCAAGATACTTTAGATAATTAAATATAATTCAAAATAAGTCAAGATACTTCACAGTAATTCAAGAAACTTTAGAGTAATTCGCGATAATTCAGATAATTCAAGGCACTTCAGATAATTTAACATACTTCAGATAATTCAAGACACTTTAGATAGTTCAAGATCCTTCAGATAATTGATGATAATTCAAAATAATTTAAGATATTTCACAGTAATTCAAAATACTTCAAAGTAATTCACGATAGTTTAGAGTACTTCAAGATACTTGAGATAATTCAAGAGACTTCAGATAATTTAAGACACTTCAGATACTTCAAGATACTTTAGATAATTAAATTTAATTCAAAATAAGTCAAGATACTTCACAGTAATTCAAGAGACTTCAGATAATTTAAGATACTTTAGATAATTCAAGATAATCTTTTTAACATCCCTGCTTTTTTCCACTTTTTGATTATTTTTTTAAAAATGTTTTTCTTCATTTGTAATAACTTTTTTTGATTTTAAGCTATTTTCTTTGTTTTATAGGGATTTTTTGTGCTTAATTTCCAGTAATTCTTTACATTTAAATCAACAATTCCCTTATTAAGTTATTTTTGACATAGTAATAAAAATAAATTTTTGTTAAGTAATTTTTACAAGGCCTTTTGCGGTATTATATTAAAAATTAAATTTGATTTTTGAACAACATGTTTCGACTTCTTTTAAGTCCTCTTCAGGTTAAGAGAGATTTATATCGGATAATTAAAAGCTTTAGAAAGATAAATCATATCTGAATTTTAAGTTAAACTTTTTTGGATCATGGATAAAATAAATTTAAAATAAATTTAAAATAAATTTTTATTATTTTTAAACTTTATAATTATTTTTTCGCTTAATAATAAATTTCTATCTTAGTTATAAGAAAAACTCAAATTTACCTTGTTATAAAAAATCCAGTCAGTTACACGTGTTTTTTAAACATGCATAAGATTTATTTATCTTAAAATGTCAATTCAGCGTTGCAGCAGCGGGTGCAGATTTAATCTATCATTAATCATAGTTGTGATTTTAGCTGGACGTCTGTAAGGGTAAACAACATGAGAGTCAGGGTAGTTAATGATCCCACTAATTGACGTTCATAAGGAGAAAAATTTGCGATATTATTTATCGTCATATTATTACTGTAATGCAATTAGTAGAAAGAACAATTATGATGTTGTATTTTATATATCTAATCATTATAATAGACTATGTTTTTTGAAAATTACCACATCAATATTTATCTAATCATAAATACTTCTATTGAATTAACAAATGCCGAATAGTGGGAAATTTTATTAATTTTTTAAATTTCAAAACCCATTATATTTAAAAAGAGTTGATCAAACAGAATTTCTTGAATCACTTAAGTCTTAAAAACATGCGGGTTGATAAAAAATATAAAAAATCTTAATTTTTAACCATTCTAAAATTTTTATTTTTTGTAACAAAAATTTTTTTTTTAATTTCTCGCGACAAATTAAAAAAAAATCACACTAAAGAGTATGTGAAAAAATTGGCAATGACAAATAGAGAAAATTGTAAAAGAAAAGTTCAATATTTAAGAGAAGAGACCAGCAAAATACTAACTCATTTTTCAGTGACAAAAATTTTTCTTTAAAATAATTTTTTTCTTAATCGGTTGAAAGTTCAGATTTTATTTTTTTAAACAATATTTTTTTCGAAAACTCCCGACTTATTCGAAATTAAATATTTTCCGTATTTCCTGTTTAGTAGGACAATTGTGAAATAACTGAGTTCTAGTTCAGCAGAAAAAAAAACAATCAAAGGATTTAAGAAGTAAGGAAGCGAGCGTTTGAAATGTTGCATGTACCTAAAAAACAAAATCTTTAAGCTTTCCGCAAGTTTTTGGATACTCGCAAGAAGAAGGATACTTTTTGTTGTTTGTTTGGGTCGAGGTGGAGTAGGGGGAGAGGGAAACTGACGTTACAGATAGGAGTTTGGTGGGCGTTAAGACAGTCCTTTACATAAGGAATCGCGAGAAATCTATAGGAGGTCCTTAGGTATGCTGTGCTTACTTGAAGGCTCAGAACTATGGAGTCTAGACTCGGGGCACGTTTTTCCCATCTTCTTATATCCCTTTTTTCTCTTTCCTCATCCCACTCAACCGACGTCTCTTCTTTGCTGGAAAGTCGATACGACATCGACCTCCAGTTTATGGAGGAGTATTGTGCCCTTTTTTTACAAATTTGACAATACTTTTTTAAAGCTATAAAAATTGTTTAATTGCCTGCCAATATGACCTCTAAATTACAACCAATGGATCAGGGAATAATAAAAAAATTAAAGGTTAATTATAGAAAACGAGTCGTTAGAGGAATTCTCGATTTTGTAGATAAAGAAAATAAAAAAGAAGAAGAAAAAGAAGATGAAATGAAGATGACATAGAACCAACGAAATTCAAAGAAGCTGTAGGGGCGCTAAAGGTTGCACAGAAGTTCATTCAAGAACATGAAAATGTACCGGAGGAGATTTTCTATAGTCTTAATAAAATTTATGATTCTTGTTTGAATGTTAGACGAGAGAAACAGACAAAAATGACTGATTTTTTAAATTGACAAAGACGCTTCACTATTATATTCCGTATTATAAGATGTTTTATTATGACTCTGCTATATTACATTATATGATATTTTTTTCTTAAAATAAATGACTTTTAAAAATATTTAATAACTCGAATTTGTTTGCTTCCCTTGGTGATTCGAGTTATCAAGATTTCACTGTATTTATAATTAAACTGATCGTGCTTTAAAACTCTCACATCAAAGTTTTCATAAAGAAAATATTGAATTTATACAGCAAATTCTCATTAAAAATAATTATCCTATTCAACTCATTAACAGTTATATAAAAAAAAAGAATGAATACAATTAATAATACTTCTAGAGATTCTAAGGTTAAAATCTATTTCTATAAAAAGTCCCTAAAAGTTTTTTGACCTTGTGCAAAAAGTAAAAAACAGCTGACAGTCTAAAATTACATAATACGCTTCTAATAAAAAATCTTAATAATCTTGAAGATCCCCAGATAAATGAAAGTTTTAAATAAATTTCATCCTGAAGGAAATTAAAAGGATGAAAAATCATTCTGCTTGAAAAAGAACAGTGAATAATTGAATTCAAAGGATATTTTCCGCCAGAAACAGGAAGTCGATCGTTAGTGAGACCATTTCATTAATCTTGGTGCACCCCTGGCAAATCACCGAGTTGGTAATTGCCATAATTCAATTAGTACCCACGAAGATGAGAAAGAAGTGGGATGGGAGGAAGTGTTGTAAGTCGTCGGAGACTTATTTACGGATTGTTTTGTGAAATTAAGAGAAGATCTCAGTGTAGCAATTCGTAAGTAGAGTCAATCCGTATATCAAAGCTAGACTTGGAACCCCCCTCGAGTTGTAGCAGTCTTTTCTCCACTCTCTGTGACTTTGTCTCAACCACCACTTTCCCTTACCCAATTATTCTTTCCCCTTTAAGTTTCCTAACGTGGCTCTGGCTACAGGGACGGAGATCAGAGGCACTTAATTTAAGCACTTGCCATCATTAGTTATCTCTGCTACGCTGAAAAGGCTATAGTTGGGATAATGAACCGATGATTAAGGCGCAGTTTTTGTTTAAACTCTGCGAAACCTCATTATGAGCTTCGATGATAAGAAGTGCGCCAAGTTTCTTGGTTAAAGTTTTAACTCAAAATGTACTAATCCTTTTGATAAAAATTAAATTTTGTCAATAAATATTTAAATTTTAATAAACCAAGTTTAATAATAAATCATTTTAATAAGTGACAATTTATAGAAGTCATATAGCATTGGAGTGAAGAAGATGGGAAGAATGAGAAGGGTGGATTGGAGGCTATAGAAATAAGGGAAAAGAAAGGGAGTAGAGAGAAGAATGGAAAGGTAAGAGACGATAATTTGGAAAGGAAAATGAAAGAGTTAGGAGTCAAGTTGAGCTTTTTGAGAAGGGAAGAAGAAAGAGGAACATCGTTATTAGAGGTTTGAAAGTAGGGCATAGGAAAGGCAAAAAGGAAGTAGAAAGATTGCTATCAGGAATTAGGAATAAGGTAAAAATTAAACAGTTAAGGGAATTAGAGGAGAAGAACAAGTGATAGAAAAATTGTGGATAGTGAAGTTGGAAGAAGAGGAGGACAAATATGAAGTAATGAAATTGAAGGGAAGGTTGAGAGATAGTGGGAAGAGGAAAGATGAAGATAAAACATAAAGAGAGAAAAAAAGGAGGCGAAGTAAGGATAGGAAGAGAAAGTGTCTGGCTGGACGGAATAAGATAGAAAACAGTTAGGGGAATTAGAGGAGTAGATCAGGTGATAGCAAAATTGTGGATAGTGAAGTTGGAAGAAGAGAAGGACAAATATGAAGTAATGAAATTGAAGGGAAGGATGAGAGATAGTGGGAAGAGGATAGATGAAGATAAAACATACAGAGAGAAGGAAAGGAGGTGAAGTAAAGATGGGAAAAGAAAGTGTCTGGCTGGACGGAATAAGATAGAAAACAGTTAAGGGAATTAGAGGAGTAGATCAAGTAATAGCAAAATTGTGGGTAGTGAAGTTGGAAGAAGAGAAGGACAAATATGAAGTAATGAAATTGAAGGGAAGGATGAGAGATAGTGGGAAGAGGATAGATGAAGATAAAACATACAGAGAGAAGGAAAGGAGGTGAAGTAAAGATGGGAAAAGAAAGTGTCTGGCTGGACGGAATAAGATAGAAAACAGTTAAGGGAATTAGAGGAGTAGATCAAGTGATAGCAAAATTGTGGGTAGTGAAGTTGGAAGAAGAGAAGGACAAATATGAAGTAATTAACTTGAAGGAAAGGTTGAGAGATAGTGGGAAGAGGATATATGAAGATAAAACATAAAGACAGAAGGAAAAGAGGCGAAGTAAG
Source organism: Ganaspis brasiliensis (assembly GCA_037103525.1). Taxonomy (NCBI): domain Eukaryota; kingdom Metazoa; phylum Arthropoda; class Insecta; order Hymenoptera; family Figitidae; genus Ganaspis; species Ganaspis brasiliensis. Next base: position 402,236 of record JAZKLR010000123.1, read on the forward strand.
GATGGGAAGAGAAAGTGTCTGGCTGGACGGAATAAGATAGAAAACAGTTAAGGGAATTAGAGGAGTAGATCAAGTGGTAGCAAAATTATGGGTAGTGAAGTTGGAAGAAAAGAAAGACAAATATAAAGCAATGAAATTGAAGGGAAGGTTGAGAGATAGTGGGAAGAGGATAGATGAAGATAAAACATAAAGACAGAAGGGAAGGAGCTGAAGTAAGGATGGGAAGAGAAAGTGTCTGGCTGGACGGAATAAGATAGAAAACAGTTAAGGGAATTAGAGGAGTTTATCAAGTGATAGCAAAATTGTGGATAGTGAAGTTGGAAGAAGAGAAGGACAAATATAAAGTAATGAAATTGAAGGGAAGGTTGAGAGATAGTGGGAAGAGGATAGATGAAGATAAAACATAAAGAGAGAAGTAAAGGAGGTGAAGTAAGGATGGGAAGAGAAAGTATATGGGTGGGCGGAATAAGTTAGAAAGTGAAAGAAGAGACAAGAGAATTTTTCAATAAATGATTGTTAAAAATTTTTAAAGTAATAATATCGATTTCTTGCAGAAGTTAAATGGGTGGTTGATGGCTTCCTGTGGGTATTGTGAAACAATGCTTAATCTGTCATAAAATCTTTAATTGAGTTTAAGGTTCCTATTGCGGTAGGGTTTTCCCTATTCTGTGGACATGTCAACCCTCCTTCTCTCTACAAGAGGAAGCTCGAAGTTAAATCTTTTAGTCCCGCTGCCCGGCAGGTAAGAATAATCCAAAAATAAATAATCCTCATCTAGATACTGTCTAAAGCTGAAGACAGAAGCAAAGTGCCGAAGAAGTTCAACGATCGTTAGACGTAATGAAGAAGGGAGGCGTTAAAATTTATGGCTTTTTAAAGAGCTATCAGGAGTGAAGCAATTCAGCAAACAGAGGAGGATGTGTGACATATGGGAAAATTAGAAGTTTGTGGCTCCTCTGTGTGGACTATAGTAGATAAATGGATAGAATTCAATAGCGAGACTGGAATCGCTTTTGGCTCAGTCCTTATTGCCCCCACGGGAGTTTTCCCCGGATCGAATGCTTGTCGAAATTAGTCTATATTTGGGAAGCGAACAGCAAAAGAGAGAAAACGCACACGAAAGGAATTCAAGTATCATGAGAGAAAAGGAGAAGATGATTGTAGACAGATAGTAACTATCGCAAGGGATAGTTGGAAACAAGTTGCCTTATTTTCTAGAGGTGAGGGTTGACAATCGAAACGAATTGTTGACTTCCGTTTTCACTCGGTGGTAATAGATAAAGCCTAATAACAAAGATCTTATCTAAAAGACCCACAATTTGTTCTCAACCCTAACTACCTCTTATAATAATTGCCGAATGTTTGGAATGAAAATTAAGTTATCAGAAAATCAATGATGAAAATTATCACATTATTTTCTAAAATAAAATATGTAACCATATGCATTAAAGTTGGTTAATTAGTTTTTCCCTGATAGTTTTTCACTCCAGTCGCAGAAAGCGTTCGTTTTTCTTCGAGTCGTTTATCTAAATTGGAAAAATGAAGTAGATCGTAAACAGAAACGCGCTCGTGTGCTTCCTCCACTAAATCGTGTCTTTTTACTCCACTCGGAATGATAACCGAAATGGTTGATAATATTTATGAAGATTGTCCCTCACGATTTTATTTTTATTTCGTCATTTCGACGAAATGGAAATTTTTATTCTTATTGAAAACAGTTTCTTTGGTTTGGCTCTGAATTTTAATCAATTTATAATGTAGCTAAACATGTAACTATAGACTTGCACAGTAAACAAAATGATAAAAAAATATTTAAAAAAAGATCAAAATACAAAAAGTACAATTCTAATTTCTCAATTCTTAAAATCATATATTCAACCAAGAATATAATAAAAAATCCGAATACATTTGGTCCAGAAGAGTCAACGACCGCCAAATGTCATTATTCTCATAAAATATGTATTTTTATTAAACGAATAATTAAAACGGGGAAAAAAACGAGAGAGAATTTTTTCCTCGATATGTAACTCTAGAATTAAATTTTAACTGAAATTCAAATTTCCATTCTCAGTCGAGTTAAAATCTTATTAAATTTAAATAAAAAAAATGGTTACCCTTTAATATCAATAGACATTTTGTTTTAAAAAAATTGTATATTAAAAAAATTGAAATTTCACGCTAGTTGCTGAATGATTTAAAAATTATAATCGAAAATTGTAAATTAGGAGTTTATTAGAAGCATTTATGTGTTTAGAAACCGAGGAGAATGTTGGGAACAATGAGTTTTGCCTCAAAGGTCATTTTCCAGGTTGTGGTGGTCCTTATCGGTTAGAACATAGCAGAACAGAGAACAAAATAGTTGCTGTTTACATTGGGATGTTGATGTTCCAGCAAAGTTGACAGGAACATCGTGTCCCTACACGGGGCCCCAAGGAGCTTAAACAACCCTCGACGTGGCCAAAAGTCCTTTGTTCGCTTGATTACCGAATACTCCGGCAACTGCTCATTAAGTTCACAAATAGAATAGGCGTCGAGGTTCTCCACTTGAAAGGACACATCAAGTTTCTCACCAATTATTCACTACTTGTTACAAATTAATACAATCTTCAGATTATTCTTCTCCTTTTTTCATACACTCTAATTCTACAATCAATATCTTTAAATCTAAATTGTTCAATACAACTACGATGCTCTTTCCTTGATCCTCTCAAATTTTTTTAATAATTCATACATTTTTTAAACTTTAAATAAAAAATTCATCGAGGAAATTTTCATTCTGTAAAAACTTCTTACGACAAAGTTTTTCCTTCATTATTAAAGAGCTTTTCTTCGAAGTATGAAATTAATCTGTTAAAAAAGAAAGATTTTTGGGGCAAAATAGTAAAATGATATTCTTCCCCGTGGTGCGGCTGTATTTATAAACTCATTTTAAAACTTCGGGAAGAACTTTCTTGATGGTAGAGGAAAAAATTTGTCTTAAGGAGTTTTCACGGGATGAAAATTTCATCGATGAATTTTTGATCCGAACTTGGATCTCAAGGTGAAACTTTTGGAACCAAAAATTTTAAAATTGTAAATAATGTTTCTTTAAGTTTTTTGATCACTCTACAAAATTCCATGATTGGATTTTATTTTTATCTACCAGAAGATGCATTATTTTTAGGGAAAAAAGTACCGAAAAATCGAATTTTTAATGGAAAATGACATTTCAGTATTTTCACCACAAATCCTATCTTTTTTATCAGTTTAATTCCTAACGTTGAGAAAAATTTTCTTGATAACAAAGGAAAAACTTTGTCACAGGAAGTTTTTAAGTTATCAAAATTTTCTCGACAACATTTCGATCTGAGGATTAAAAAACAAATAAATACAACTTTTTATCAAAGACTATGAACTTTTTTGGATTTATTTGATTTTATCGGTTCCACTAGAACAAAATCCTTATACATACCAAGTTTCAAACAAATTCATAAACTTTTCTCCAACTCCTAGGCAATTATATTTTAAATGTAAATTAAACCTTTTTTTAGTTTTTAACACATATTTGAGGAACAGTTTTTTGGTAAATATATTATCTGCTATTTTAATAATGATGGGAATTAAGTGAAGAATTTCAATTTGCAGCTATTAGGGAAAAAATGTCTGCTCGAGAAAAAGTTAATCATGATAAAATGGAATGGTTGGAGAAGCTTATTAATGACTAGAAAAATACCCATCAGTCGGAGGAAGAATGAGATTTTTTCTTCCAAAGTGATCTCAGCTTTTAAGTCAAATAAATGAGCTTCATTATCGATAATTCTAATCAGTAAGTGGAAAAATAATCTTTCCTCATGATTTAAAATAAAAATAAATTATTTACTAAAAAAGTTGTGAATTAAGTTAGTGAAATAATGCTTTTATTGTTCCTAATCAATTGTAAAAAATTATGTAATCAATTAAAAAAAAATTGCGTATATTTGTTCATAATTTGAATTTTTTAATAATAAACAATATTAAATTAATAGTATATTACATATTCTCTTCGTTTTTAATTTTTAATTAATCAATTTGTTAATATATTCAATATTATTTTAATTATTATTTTTAGTCTCAATTTGTAAATTATCACAATTTTCAATTATTAAATGTAAAGAAATCAGGAAAATAATTTTTTATGATATTTAACAAAAATATGTTTATTTGGAATTAACCTTGTTTTAATATTAAAGTTATTAAAATTTTTTATTTCAATTTAATGCAAAAGTTTTTACTTGGGAAAAAACGTCATCTGTTCGTTTGACGATCAATGTCGGCATTTCTGTCCACAAGCTGGCCAATAAAGTGATCGTGGCTGTTCTCTAAGGGTAAGGAGAGGGAGATTGCAGCAATTACGACCCTTCTCATCAGCCAATTTGACGTTAATTGATTTTAACTGTAAATCTACGAGTTGGTAAATTTTTTTCGTAACTTTGTTAAAGAGTAATGTCAAAAGAAACACCTGACAATAAAATTTCATTTTCCTAGCACAACGTTTGTAACACAATTTCAGGTAAAAAAATAATTATCTTTCTAAAATTTTATTTAAAACTACGCTAAATAAAAAAATAAATTAAGAAAAAAAAAACTAAATGCTTAAAAATTATTCAGATAACTAACCTACTAATTTACTATAAACAAGTTTATAAACTAAATTTAGTCTCTATTGACTAATTCAGTCAATAAGTAAATTACAAGTTTTTTAAATAAAAAATAGTAAAAAGGCTAATTTTTTAGTTACTTAATTTTACTGAATTAATTAGCAGTTTTGTACAATTAATTGTTTTTTAGTTTAGTAAAATTAGAAGTTCAGTATTTTAGTAAAATTAATACTCTATACTAACAATTGGCAAATTCGACTAAGAATTAGTAAAACCATTTACTAACTTATTTTATGATGAATCTGCGTTGCTAAATTAGTAAAAAAACTAATTTAGATTAAGACAATAAGTAGCGAATTGACTGTTAGATTAAGTTACTAATCAATATTTTACATAGTTAATAAAGCAGATAACTAACTACAAATTAACGATCGAACTAACTAAACAATTAGCTAACTAACTAGAAAATTAGCCACGGAGTTAGTAAATAGACAAGCAAAAAAATATTGTAGTTAAGTACAAAAATAATTAACTGAATAATAAATTAAGCGACAAACTTGCTAGCGAACTAACTAACTAATTTTTAAAGTAACTAAATAGCTCAAATTAAAATTTACTAATATTTTGTCGACTAATTAAATAGACGTATATAAACTAATCGTAGAAGAGTATTTTATAATTGTGTAAAAATAGCTAAACAAAATAATTTCAAAGTACCTATTTTAGTAACTAACTAACTAATCAGTTAAATTGCTAATAAAAGGGTAAATTATTAACAAGGTATATTAAAGCAGTAAATAAACATACAAATTATTTATTAAGCTGTAAAAATTCTATTAATTACTAAATTAATAACTAATTTCAAAAGTACTAAGTACTAAAATTAGTAACTAACGAGTTACTAATATAGTTATAAATGACTAATTTACTAACTAATCACAAAAATATTAACTGACTACTAAAATTACCAACTAGCAAGTTTCTAAAATAGTTCTAAACAACTGTTAGTTGATAAACTTAGAAGGTAAATTACTAATTACAGCTAAATTGTAATTAAGTAACTATTTGACTAGTTAACTTCATAACTGATCGTAAAAAATACTTATTAATTGGTAACATTATTGATCCAATAGTTAAATGATTATTTTTCGTTTTTTCTGACTGACTAATTTTTAAACAATTAATTATTTAAAGTCAAATTACTGATTAATAAATTTATTTGCCTGCTAGGTAATTTAATAATTGTAACCTAATTTGCTAGTCAAGTAGCTAAATTACTTACTAAACAGTTAAATTACTAACCAACTATAATTACTAATATCTTATAAACTGACAAAATAACAAAAAAAATAATTAGTCAAATTTTCAATTAAACAGTAGAATTATTAACTAACCAGTTAATTTACTAACAACGTGCTAATTTGCTAATAAATTAGCTAATTTATTTACAAAGCAGTTAAATTTCTAATGAAAGTTTTTGCTGCTAAAAATATTTAACTTACTAATTTAACTTTTAAATTATTAACTAACCTAGCAAATGGTAAGGTTAGCAAAGTACTTACTAAATGAACAGCTAAATGGGTTCTTAACAATTTTGCAACTATTTGTCTAGTTAAGTGACTAACTAACTAACCATATAAACAATAAATGAGCCAATTTACTAATTAATCAACAGAATCAGTAACTATATAGTTATTTTACTAACTGCGAGCTAATGTGCTAACAAATTAGCTAATGTATTTACTAAGTATTTAGATTTTAAACTAAACTTTACGCTTCTAGCTAGACAATTAACTTACTAATTTACCTGCCAAATTATTAACTATATACTATTTTTTAATATATTAACTAAATATAACTAATAATTATTAGCTGCACAGAGAAATTACTATTTAAACAACTAAGTTGATTACTAACCATCGAATCTACTATTTGTCGAGTTAAGTGAGTAACTAACTGTATAAATAACTAATTACCCAATTTACTAATTAACTTATGAATCACTAAATAAACAGTTAATTAACTGCCAATGAGCTAAATAGCTAACAAACTAACTAAATTAGTTACTAAACAATTTTTACATTAACTAAACATTCCAGTAGCCAGTTCACCTATCAAATTACCTACCAAATTATAATTAAACTTAAAATATTATGACTTTTACAGCGAAACTACTAATTAAACATCTAAATCGGTTACTAATCATCTAATTTATTACTAATAATCCAGCTAACTCCCAAACTAACCACATCAATAACTAAATCTTTTGCTAATTTACTAACGACTTGAATTACCAACTAATCAGTTAATTTACTAATTACGTGCTAATTTTTCAAAATTCAAAATGTTGGATCCAATATGAAGGACTATTTTTGAATAAGTGATCAGCTTTTTTTGAAAATTGGTAGTTAGCGGTTTTTAAGGTCGCAGATAACGGATCCAGAGACGGATGGATACAGTTAAAAATTGCAAAATAATTTTAATTCCAAAATGGCGGACGTTTACAGAAATAAAATATTGTAATTTTATAAAAGTTGATTTCTAAATATATTTTTAATTGCTGATTACTAATTCGATGTTACCTTTAAAAATTTCAAAATGAAGGATCCAATATAGGGGGGATGATTTTTGTTTGTTTACGGAAACAAAATATTGAATTTTCATAAATTTTGGTATCCAAAGACATTTTCAATCGATGATTACGAATCCGATGTTAACTTTTAAAATTTCAAAATTGCAGATTCAATATGGCGGACGATGTTTGAATGATTAATTCGATTTTCTTGAAAATTGGTGTCCAATTGGTTTCTGTAAGCTTGATACAGCTTTTCTTTATCTCTTTGGTAATTATTAAATACAAAGAAGCAACTAAAAATAAATGTAATTTGTAATTTACTAATCCCGAATTTAATAAAAAATTCTTCATCAGCGATTTTAAAATTTGAAAATCTGATAAATTTCAAATAAATCCTCTTTATTTGACTCTCTACTTAAAATTTCAAAATCAGAAGATTTATTAGTTTGTTACTGACTCGAAAAACTCCTGCGTACGAGTTTCAAGCAAATTTTATCAATTTTTTAAAATCCTTGAGCCATATTGGATCCGCCATTTTGAATTTTAAAAATTTGGTCTTATATAAGCGACCTAAAAATCCTCATATTAATGAGTTTAAAACGAATTTAATAAAATCATTCTAAAATGTAAATTTATCAAAATTTAAAACTTCTTACAACAGTCGAGAAAAAGGAATAAGCCCGTAAAACTTTTAAGGCGGTCCAAAGGAGACGTTTTTTTGTAACACTTTATAAATAAGATTTAAAAAAATTGTTAAATTATTGTTTTGTAATATTCTGTTACAAATAGGTTTTTTGCAACAATAGCATTTTAATTCCGATAAATATTTAAATTGTACACTTTTTTTTTTAATTTTTATAAGAAGCTAGGTATATTTTTAAAATGTATATTGCCAGAATTGGGAATAGTTTTGCTAGAAACAATGAAATCGTGTTCTAAAATATTATGCAGTATACTGTCTCGAGTGTTTATTTAACCCCAGTTAACCTGCATCACCCGAAGAATTATGAGCTAAAAGTACTTGGGGTCATTCGAAATTAGCAGGTCTGGCGCTTCTCCGTACATCTTCGTAAATTATTTTTAAACACACATCTGTACTCTACATTTTTTATTATCTTCATCTAAAGCTTACATTTTCCAATTGAAATAAAACATTTCTAATTTGAAATATTTTAATATAGTATTATATTAATATCATATAATTATAATACATTCTATAAGTAATATACCTACTAATTAAGTAAAATAAAAAATAATAAAAAATAATAATATGGAAATATGTAATTTTCATCTAATATTGACAAATAATAGCTTATATTTCTCTTTAAAACATTATTAAAAAATTTTTTTGTTGACTTTAGTTAAATAATATTTTGTTTAAAAAATATATCAAAATCAAATTTTGTTAATTTATAACTTTTGAATAAAATATCTTAAAAAATCCAACAGATCAAATTTTAAAAAATGTTTCAACAAGTAAGATTTATCAAAATAGGTTCAAAGTTGCAGATTTTAACTAGATTTAAGGCCAGCTTACTCTGAAAAACGTGATTTTTTTCAATACATTTTATTTATAATACAAAAAATGTTAGGTAATAAATTTTTTTACATATGATAGTACATACACGAAGTTACTTGAGAATTTTTTTTTTCAAAATGGCGGTCTTGAAAATGGCTGCTGAAAGTTATCTACTTCGTAGGTGGATGACATAATTTCTTGGAAAAGAATTATCTGAAAGCAAAAAACAAAACGGTTTCATGTTCTGTATCGAATTGGCTATCGCCTCAAGCGAAACATTTTCAATGAAAAAAAACAAAATGGCGGACTTTTGAATTTCTTAAACCTTTTTTTTCACTTTTAATTGTTTATAACTGTTTTAAATAATAATGAATATTTCTGGTTCTGCTTGAGGCCATAGCCAGACATCTAAAGAGTAAAATGCCGCTTGGTTCATATCGATAAGTGCAATAGTTTTGAAATGAGAGTGTCATCCATGCGAAAAAACGTGGTTCGGAGAAAAATCAGTTCCAAGTTTTTATTCGTGAAAAATCGTAAAAAAGTGAATTTTACTTACATATCCATTCCAGCTGCATACACAATTCCTTCCACGTCTTCGTAAGCATCATTCTGAAGAATTCTTGCATTTCTTAAAGCAGTTCTGTGATCCTTAGGCGCTTTAGTAGCTTCTAGCTCAGCTCGATCAACACGTCTGTTTTTGGCCCTATCAGCAAAGTGCCTTGCTCCCCACTCTTTTATACATGCTTCTCGGTCTTGCTGACCTACGGGACTAATTCTATACTATTTCTACGAGTATACAATAGCAATTTATGAAAAAAAAATTTCGATTTTTTCAAAATTGTTCAGAGTAACCTGGCCTTAACAAAAAAATACCAGCTATTAAATAATTATTATTTGACAACAAATTTTAGCTCAACCTAATTTTTTCTAAAAAATGTACACTTGTATCTTTCGAAATTTGATAAAATTAATTTTTACAATATTTTTTTTATGTGAAAAGACATTTTATAGTATGAGGTTATGTCAATGGAGAAAACCTCCTCAACGCCAAAACAAATTATAATATTTTGAAAATGGAACATTTTTTTAAAATTTCGCAAGGTTCAAAAAATATTGTTACAATTGAGCTATCAAGTTTATACTTATACTATTAGGTCAATTTACAAGTAGTCAGTAAAGTTGTAATAAATTAAAATTTGTCAGTTCAACATAAAAGCGAATACAATATCTACAAATATTATGTGATAATTGTTAAAGAATTCTAAAACAGGTATCAATTAAAAAGAATTGCAGCAAACAAGTAAAAAGAATTTTTAAAACCATTTTAAGACTGACTACTTTCCAATCTGAAAATTAGTAATTTTTTAAAAATTTTTTTGTTAATTAATTCGGGTTAGACAAACCTTCCTAATGATATTCTATGTAACACAAAGTTTCGTGACAAAATATTTATTTTTTTTTATAAAGAAAGTTTACGGAATTTTTTTTTTTTTCAGTGATGTCACTCTACATCACATGCCCTTCCGTAGAAAGGGAATGTGTCCGTAGACAGAAATGTATAGACGATAGAAATCTTCTTTTAGCGAAAATTCGAAATAATTAACTTAATAATTACATTTTTTACGAATGAAGATAAGAAAATAAAAAAAGGAGGATGGAAAAGTAAAGTAAAAACTGATCTTTCATAAACAGATGACTAACCCGGAAGAAGTTGGACTCTGCGAGAGAAATACGATTCGTGGGGGGCGCAAGCAGTAATTAATTGCTAAAATAACTAGACACGAGGAATCGTTTAGACCCAGTATGGCACATTGTGCCTCGGGATCCAGTCGAAATGTGTGTTTGTGAATGTGAACATAATATACGAGGACAGTTACCATGCGCTGCGATATATTACCTCTCCTAAGTGGTCACCCCGGGTTGAAAGCTGGGGTAAAACGATCCACAACCGCGGAGGTCATGGGGAGCCATGAGTCCCCAAACAACCAATAATCTTTCATTGTTTTTTGTCCACCACAAAAGTCCAAACAAAACCTGCACAAACTGCTTAAGTATTTTGAAATATTAGATAACATTTTTAATATTATATAATTTAGTTATTAACTCGGTTATGAAATGACTGTTTTGGGCCAATTAATAATTAATTAATTAAATATTAAATTATTACCATTTTTAGAATATCGTGCAAGTTTATTGTAGAGTCTCTCTAACAGAGGACACTTGTAGAATATTCATATTACGTACTATTGTGAGCTCACCTTTATAGTTGACCATTGTGAATGCTCCCTAATAGCAGGTTATTGTGAATGCATCTTTAGGGTCATCTTGATGGTAAAATATTGTGGAGACACCTTAAAAGGTGGATAATTGCTGGTGTACCATAATTTTTACTGTTGTCGATGCACCTTTAGGATAGACTATTGTAAAGTCGATCTAGCTGTGATGCAACTTTATGCTTGACGCTCTAATGATTGACAATTGAGAAGGCACCTTAATTTGTAGACTAATGTGAATGCATCTTGCACTCGTATAATTTACTTACAAATGTCTTCTAATTCGCACAATTTTTGAAGCATTCTTATGATGGAACTATTGTGCAGGAACCTTAATTGTTAAACTTTTCTAGAATCGACTATTGTGGATGCATCCTTATAGTTGACTGTTGTGAATGCATCCCATGTTCCTCGATGAAACTATTGTGAACCTTAATTGTTAAACTTTTGTGGAATCGAATATTGTGGATGCATCCTTATAGTTGACTGTTGTGAATACACCCTTGTAACTAAATATTGTAAAAATGGAGGCTCCCTTATGTTAAACTTTTGTGGACAAACCTTAACTGAACACCTTCGTTAATAATCTTATTCTTGACAATTGGGAAGGTTCGCTAATTGTCGTATCCAGTGTGAACGCAACCTTTTAACTAACTTACGTAAAAGTATCTTTATCCTGGATTATTTTACCCCCTTTTTAATATTGTTGGTCTCATTATAAATAGACGTTTGTTGATACACCCTAAGGTTTGAATATTATAATAATGAAAGCATAATTGTGATAAATTGTAGGACACCCTAACTGTAGACTGTTGTGGATGAACCCTTATAGTTGACTTTTGTAAAAGGATTCAAATTGTAGACTATTAAAAAGTTTATTCCTTTTTTTTTTGAATTGTTATATAAATTATAAAAATATTAATGAAAATTTTTATTACGAGCTTTATTCGTAGGCAATTGTAGAGGTATCCTCATGAGTAGTAGCCTATTGTGGATGTACCTTTCTAACTGACTTTTGTGAATGAATTATATTTTTAGACTATTGTGAAGAGATTTTAATTAGTAAATTAACCTTCATTATTAATTTTCGGAAAGACACATAAACCTTAGACTGTAGTAGGTTATCCTTTAAGAGTACTATTGTGAAAACACCCTAATTGGCGAATATTGAAATGACATTCTAGTTGTGAACGAAATCCAAAACAGTTCACAATTATATAGATTGTTTTGGATTCACCCTTTTGATAGATGACCATTGTGAATACACCCTTATTGTTGACTACTGTGAAATAACCCTAACTGTTGACAATTGGATTATTATTATTAATTTGTAGACTATTATGAATGTACCCTTGAAAAACAAATTTTTGTAAATTCACCCTAAATGATAAACTATTGTGAATGCATCCTTTTAATAATCTATTGTGAAGACACTCTATTCAAGGACTTTATTGAGACATACCATTATCTACTATTGATTTAGTAGGAACGATCAGAGGAAGGTAGTGGAAAAAATATTCCAAATTTTTTGTCGTCTAACAACTTTGCGACGTTTCGTTGCTCTGGTTCGGCAACCTCATCAGGCTAAATTTATTAAAATTGTTTTTAATTACAAGATTTTTTTTTTTTTAATAAATATATTATATAAATTTACCTTAAGTAATAAATTTTTAAATCCTCATTTTTTGTTTAGAATTCACATTTTTTGAAGACACACACAATTTAAAATTTTTATTTACGTAAAACAATATTGTGATTTAAATTGTGTGTGTCTTCAAAAAATGTGAATTCTAAACAAAAAATGAGGATTTAAAAATTTATTACTTAAGGTAAATTTATATAATATATTTATAAACAAAAACAAAACAAAACAAAAAAAAAAAAAAAATCTTGTAATTAAAAACAATTTTAATAAATTTAGCCTGATGAGGTTGCCGAACCAGGGCAACGAAACGTCGCAAAGTTGTTAGACGACAAAAAATTTGGAATATTTTTTCCACTGCCTTCCTCTGATCGTTCCTACTAAATCAATAAAATATGGAAGGGATAAATTCTTTTTGTTACTATTATCTACTATTGTGAATGCACCTTAATGGTTGAGTATTATTAACCTATTCTAATTTTAAACCATTTTAGGAGAACCGTATTGGTAGACTTTTGTGAAAGAACCTTAATGGTATATTATTGTAGATGCACCTTAATCCTGCATTATTATCAGTACACTTTTACATATGACTATTGTGAAGTATTATTTTATTATTTTACTATAGTGAAATATTAATTATTCACTATTGTGAACTAAATTCGTACTATAAGTAAACTGTTCTGTACACACCTTAATAAACCGTTTTTATAATTCCTGCGCCACGCCAATAGAAACACTTCATCGGCAAAGTAATGTAGGAAAAATAAAAAAAACTTTCAATGTCTGTAAAAATTCGACTAAAAAAGGGAAAGCAGGAATAAAAAAAAAGTCGAAATCCTAGATATGCGAGTTCCATTTCAAGGAAGAGTGCAATAATTATTTTTTTGAAAAGCTCCCCATGAGACTGAAGCCAGTGCTAAGTGCTAGGCGCGTTTTCATGGCGTACCGACGCCCAAATCGTCGTAGAATCGCAGTTTATTGTTAAAAGCATCATAAACATCCCAGGACGTCATTACATCCCCTACTGCGAGTATATCGTCTCAATATAAATGCTCTTCGAATTACAACTCCTTTAGCCTGAACCGATAACATATAATGTCTCCTATATCCAAAACCTCGCTTTCAGTTCGCTCCTAAAATCCTAGATATATAACTATAAAATTCAGCATTAAATTTCGCATAAAAATCCTCATATAAACACCACTTGTCAAGTAAACTGTCGACAATGAACAAACATAAAAATAAATATCTATAGATTAAATATCTTATTCTTCAATGATACAAGTTTTCACTTCAGTGAAAAAACCTGAACTCACATTTTTAGCAATTTATTTTGATTGGGGTTTCAAAATGACTAAGAACAAACTTCAAGTTACTAAAAATAATTTTGGACAATATAACTTAGTCAGGTTTTTGCAAATTTTGCAAATGCTAGGTTATACGGCAATTTAAGATTTTTGAGTCTTTACAAAAAGTTTTATACTTTGTTACCTAATAAAGATAAAACAATAAATGAGGACTTTTTTTAAAGCTTAAATGTTCTACTTTTAGGTTATCTAATGACCGAGAAAATTTTTTTTTTTTTATTACTTAATCCTTTTACTATATTAAAATGTAACCAGTTGTCCGTTCATTTTTTCGTTAGTTTGTCCATTTTATTAAGTTAACCTACTTTTTCCTATTGGTATATTAAAAAATAGTGAGTCCTTTATGTAGTGAAGCATTTTTATACGCAGTTGCATATGCAAAATCGTGCTTTAATTCATAAAAATGATGTTGACTTTCGAAAATCTGAAAATTTCTTCGTTCGTTCTTTCGGTCGTTCGTTCGTTCGTTTACCACTTCTATTAAGTCTACTCGCTTTTCCTGATAAAAATACATTTTTATGCGCAGTAACACATGCGCAGTAGTTCACATCGAGCGCTACATGTCCGAGATAGTTCATCGTGAGGGCCACATGTGCGCAGTAGTCATACGTTACTTCTGCACATGCGCAGTAGTTAACTAGGTCAATTTTACATGCGCAGTAGTGAAAATTAAGTGCTACATAGATGCGCAGTTGTGAATCATGAATGCTACACATGCGCTGTATTTCACTAGGAGAGTACTGTTGGATGTAAAGGTGCTTAGTAATTGCTACAATTCTTTCGAATTTTCGGAAATTCTTTATCGCTTCTCAACCCCATATATTTTGTCAAATTTATTTAAATATATGAAAATTTATATTATTTATCTTAATAAATAAATAAAATTTGTTAAATATTAATGGTTTTTTCTTCGTATAACACCTATATAATGTAATAAAATTTTTTGCAAAAGTTTTAAATTTTTATTACTTTACGCAACGTTTTTTTATTATAAAGAGGGAGGGGGGGGGGAATTAATCAACATATTGTCTGGACATTGTTATGTTAATTATTCGTTAAAAAATTATTTGAGAAAATTTACTTATTTACATAGAATAAAGAGTTTTTAATTTCTCGAAAAAGTTGTATCATAGTACATGGTAATCCTTTTACTATATTAAAATGTAACCAGTTGTCCGTTCATTTTTTCGTTAGTTTGTCAATTTTATTAAGTTAACCTACTTTTTCCTATTGGTATATTAAAAAATAGTGAGTCCTTTATGTAATGAAGCATTTTTATACGCAGTTGCATATGCAAAATCGTGCTTTAATTCATAAAAATGATGTTGACTTTCGAAAATCTGAAAATTTCTTCGTTCGTTCTTTCGGTCGTTCGTTCGTTCGTTCGTTCGTTTACCACTTCTATTAAGTCTACTCGCTTTTCCTGATTAAAATACTCTTTTATGCGCAGTAACACATGCGCAGTAGTTCACATTGAGCGCTACATGTCCGAGATAGTTCATCGTGAGGGCCACATGTGCGCAGTAGTCATACGTTACTTCTGCACATGCGCAGTAGTTAACTAGGTCAATTTCACATGCGCAGTAGTGAAAATTGAGTGCTACATAGATGCGCAGTTGTGAATCATGAATGCTACACATGCGCTGTATTTCACTAGGAGAGTACTGTTGGATGTAAAGGTGCTTAGTAATTGCTACAATTCTTTCGAATTTTCGGAAATTCTTTATCGCTTCTCAACCCCATATATTTTATCAAATTTATTTAAATATCTGAAAATTTATATTATTTATCTTAATAAATAAATAAAATTTGTTAAATATTAATGGTTTTTTCTTCGTATAACACCTATATAATCTAATAAAATTTTTTGCAAAAGTTTTAAATTTTTATTACTTCACGCAACGTTTTTTTATTATAAAGAGGGAGCGGGGGGGGGGGGAAATTAATCAACATATTGTCTGGACATTGTTATGTTAATTATTCTTTAAAAAATTATTTGAGAAAATTCACTTATTTACATAGAATAAAGAGTTTTTAATTTCTTGAAAAAGTTGTATCATAGTACATGGTAATCCTTTTTCCTTTTACTATATTAAAATGTAACCAGTCGTCCGTTTATTTTTTCGTTAGTTTGTCCATTTTATTAAGTTAACCTACTTTTTCCTATTGGTATATTAAAAAATAGTGAGTCCTTTATGTAATGAAGCATTTTTATACGCAGTTGCATATGCAAAATCGTGCTTTAATTCATAAAAATGATGTTGACTTTCGAAAATCTGAAAATTTCTTCGTTCGTTCTTTCGGTCGTTCGTTCGTTCGTTCGTTCGTTTACCACTTCTATTAAGTCTACTCGCTTTTCCTGATTAAAATACTCTTTTATGCGCAGTAACACATGCGCAGTAGTTCACATTGAGCGCTACATGTCCGAGATAGTTCATCGTGAGGGCCACATGTGCGCAGTAGTCATACGTTACTTCTGCACATGCGCAGTAGTTAACTAGGTCAATTTCACATGCGCAGTAGTGAAAATTGAGTGCTACATAGATGCGCAGTTGTGAATCATGAATGCTACACATGCGCTGTATTTCACTAGGAGAGTACTGTTGGATGTAAAGGTGCTTAGTAATTGCTACAATTCTTTCGAATTTTCGGAAATTCTTTATCGCTTCTCAACCCCATATATTTTATCAAATTTATTTAAATATCTGAAAATTTATATTATTTATCTTAATAAATAAATAAAATTTGTTAAATATTAATGGTTTTTTCTTCGTATAACACCTATATAATCTAATAAAATTTTTTGCAAAAGTTTTAAATTTTTATTACTTCACGCAACGTTTTTTTATTATAAAGAGGGAGCGGGGGGGGGGGAAATTAATCAACATATTGTCTGGACATTGTTATGTTAATTATTCTTTAAAAAATTATTTGAGAAAATTCACTTATTTACATAGAATAAAGAGTTTTTAATTTCTTGAAAAAGTTGTATCATAGTACATGGTAATCCTTTTACTATATTAAAATGTAACCAGTTGTCCGTTCATTTTTTCGTTAGTTTGTCAATTTTATTAAGTTAACCTACTTTTTCCTATTGGTATATTAAAAAATAGTGAGTCCTTTATGTAGTGAAGCATTTTTATACGCAGTTGCATATGCAAAATCGTGCTTTAATTCATAAAAATGATGTTGACTTTCGAAAATCTGAAAATTTCTTCGTTCGTTCTTTCGGTCGTTCGTTCGTTCGTTCGTTCGTTTGTTCGTTTACCACTTCTATTAAGTCTACTCGCTTTTCCTGATTAAAATATATTTTTATGCGCAGTAACACATGCGCAGTAGTTCACATTAAGAGCTACATGTTCGAGATTAAAAAGAGGGAGATGGGAGGGGGGAATTAATTATTTACATAGAATAAAGAGTTTTTAATTTCTCGAAAAAGTTGTATCATAGTACATGGTAATCCTTTACTATTTTAAAATGTAACCAGTTGTCCGTTATTTTTTTGGTTAGTTTGTCCATTTTATTAAGTTAACCTACTTTTTCCTATTGGTATATTAAAAAATAGTATGTCCTTTATGTAGTGAAGCATTTTTATACGCAGTTGCATACGCAAAATCGTGCATTAATACATAAAAATGATGTTGACTTTCGAAAATCTGAAAATTTCTTCGTTTGTTCTTTCGTTCGTTCGTTCGTTCGTTTACCACTTCTATTAAGTCTACTCGCTTTTGCTGATTAAAATACATTTTTATGCGCAGTAACACATGCGCAGTAGTTCACATTGAGCGCTACATGTAGTCATACGTTACTTCTGCACATGCGCAGTAGTTAACTAGGTCAATTTTACATGCGCAGTAGTGAAAATTAAGTGCTACATAGATGCGCAGTTGTGAATCATGAATGCTACACATGCGCTGTATTTCACTAGGAGAGTACTGTTGGATGTAAAGGTGCTTAGTAATTGCTACAATTCTTTCGAATTTTCGGAAATTCTTTATCGCTTCTCAACCCCATATATTTTGTCAAATTTATTTAAATATATGAAAATTTATATTATTTATCTTAATAAATAAATAAAATTTGTTAAATATTAATGGTTTTTTCTTCGTATAACACCTATATAATGTAATAAAATTTTTTGCAAAAGTTTTAAATTTTTATTACTTTACGCAACGTTTTTTTATTATAAAGAGGGAGGGGGGGGGGAATTAATCAACATATTGTCTGGACATTGTTATGTTAATTATTCGTTAAAAAATTATTTGAGAAAATTTACTTATTTACATAGAATAAAGAGTTTTTAATTTCTCGAAAAAGTTGTATCATAGTACATGGTAATCCTTTTACTATATTAAAATGTAACCAGTTGTCCGTTCATTTTTTCGTTAGTTTGTCCATTTTATTAAGTTAACCTACTTTTTCCTATTGTTATATTAAAAAATAGTGAGTCCTTTATGTAGTGAAGCATTTTTATACGCAGTTGCATATGCAAAATCGTGCATTAATACATAAAAATGATGTTGACTTTCGAAAATCTGAAAATTTCTTCGTTCGTTCTTTCGTTCTTTCGTTCGTTCGTTCGTTTATCACTTCTATTAAGTCTACTCGCTTATTCTGATAAAAATACATTTTTATGTGCAGTAACACATGCGCAGTAGTTCACATTAAGCGCTACATGTCCGAGATAGTTCATCGTGGGGGCCACATGTGCGCAGTAGTCATACGTTACTTCTGCACATGCGCAGTAGTTAATTAGGTCAATTTCACATGCGCAGTAGTGAAAATTGAATGCTACATAGATGCGCAGTAGTGAATCGTGAATGCTACACATGCGCTGTATTGCACTAGGAGAGTACTGTTGGTTTTAAAGGTGCTTTTTAATCGCTACAATTCTTTCGAATTTTCCGTTTTTTTTTCTTAAGTCCAACAAAAATCAAATATTCATCTCTTGTTATATGTAAAATAATTTAGACTCTATTTACTTTTAAAAAATGCATATTGTACCCAATGTGTCTGAAATTTCTGTTTACATGTTTATTGAGCTTTACATGAATGAAAAATTTTCTTAACAAAATTTTTTTTGAAGTGTTTGTTACTGCGCATATTTAGCTATACAGGGATCCTTCTACGCATGAGATTTGATTTTTATTTTAAAATCTTGTTAGTGATTTTGGTTATAATTGTTTAGTTTTGTTTAAGAAACTTTTATTTTTATTTTATCATTATTTTTTGAAAATTATTATAAGAAATAACACTAACTTTAGAAAAATTATTATTGAAATTAATTAATTGTATATATGTTTAACCCTCCAATGTTAGCCGTTGCTTATTTATTTATTGTACACTGATCGCCAGATATGCTTTAACATATTTCCATATGACCTAGGTGTTAAAATGTTAAAACATATCTGGCGATAGCTGTACAATAAATAATGAGTAATGATTAGCAACAATAAGAAAGTTAAATAACAAATTATAGAAGTACGCAAAAGGTATGCAATTAATTACGGTGCGTTACGTAGAGGGACGGAAAGATCATAATAGCTTTATAAAAGCGTTACGTATTTTTTAACCAAACACTTATAACAACTAATTTTTTTTACTTAATATTATAATATTTAAAAAATAAAAAATAAAATAAAATATATTTTGCCGCTATTTTCTACATAGAAAAATGAACTATTTATAATTTAAAATTTTTTTAATAAGATAATCGTTCTTGAGTTATCAAAAATTCAAAAATAATTACTAATTTTTTAATTTTGAATAAAAATATTATATAAAATTGAAAAAAATGAATTTAAAATTTGATAAAATTGGCTATGAAATGATATAAGTGTAATTTAAGCATGATAATCTCTTAGAAAACAATATTATTTAAAAAATAAAGAAAAAAACATTACTTTTATCAAAATATTAATTATAAACATTAACAGTATATTTTTTTAGATTTTGTTTTTTATAATATTAATGATCTAGAACTAATATTAAATTGAGACATTTTTAAGCTTCGTAACATAAATAATAAACTAAATACGAAACGTTTTTTAAAACCTTTAATAGCTTAAAAGTGGGCAAAAGTTATTCGACTTGATTGTATGAGTACAAAAAGTAAAAGAAAATTTAGAACCAATGTTTACTGCAATGTTTAATGCAAAGCTGAAAGCAGCAAAAAATAATTAAAATTTGTTAACATTATTTATGTATATAAATATGAATATTATAATAAATATATATACAGAAAATAAATAAACATTTTTAAAAATTAATAATTCTCTACCTTCGAAGAATACAGTCAAGGTTCTTGAAGGCATTACATGATGGAGAAAAAGATAAGATATTATAGTGTTATCATTTTATCTCTTAAATGATTATAAGGCTTTAAGAAGGGGGCAATTGCCCATAACCATTCTGAATCTCATAATTTTTACAATTAAAGAAAAAAATTAATTATGATGTTTAAATAATGAAAATATAAAATAAGAGAAAAAAAATTAATATAGCAAACAAATAATAAATCAATGAAAAATATTTTGTTTTATTTATTAAGGACATGTGATGGAGAATGACGTCACTGGTACAGGCAAAATTTGTCCGTATGCTTTCTCTTAATATAATAAATATTTTGACACCAAACTTTGTAAAATTACACAAAATATCATTGGAAAGGTCTCTCTGACCCAATTTTGTTTAAATTTTGCCTTAACATAATTTTTTTTATTTTACGAAAATCAAATAAGTTTTTAAAAAATTAACTGTAAGGCAAAAATTTTAAACAAAATTGGGTTTGAGAGACCTTCTTAATGTCATTTTAGGAAATTCCACAAACTTTGGTGTCAAAATATTTATTATTTTAAGAGAAAGCTTACGGACAAATTTTGCCTATACCAGTGACGTCATTTTCCATCACATGCCCTTAATATGTAAATTTTAATATTAAATGACAGAGTTATAAAATAATTATTTATATAAATGATATTAATTTTAATTTTATTTAATTTTAAAAAATGTATATTATAGAATTAATAAAATATTATTTCTTTTTAAAAAATCAGTTATTATTACTTATTTTTAGATAATTATCAAAGGATACAAGGTGGCAAAAAATACAATAAAATCAATATCTATTAACAAAAAATGCAAAAAATTTTTTGAAATAATTTATGTATATGTATAGAAATGAATGTTATATTAATTATATATACATATAATAAATTAACATTATAAAATTAATAACTCCTTAACTTTTGATGGATACAGCTAACGTTTTTAGAGTGGATAATACATGATAAAAAAAAATTGTATTAAGAAACGTTAATCATTAGCATACTATATAAAATTCAAAATAGATTGAAAAGAATTAAGATGTCCTTTGTAATCATTAAATTAATAAAATTTTTAAATTGATTAATTATAACAATATAAATTATTAAAATATAAAAACTGTTTAAAAAATTAATAAAAGTTCAATGACAAATAAGTTCACTAATTTTGTATAATATGTTCACATCAATAAGCAATTAAAAAATAATAATTATCAAGCGAGCGAGCGTTAGCGAGCGAGGTTAATATCGCTAGTTAATATTAACATTAGTCAAAAAATTCCATTTTTTTTGGTAAATTTCAAACTGATGTATTTTTTAAATCGATCATCACATTTTATGGGTAGATAATGCATTTGAAAGGTAATTTTATTACCTTTAAAATTTTTTTTTTAAATTGTTCTACGATTTTTTTTAACATAGATATAGGTAATTGATTAAAAAAAAGCACTTTTTTAAATTATGCATAAGTCCAGAAACGGTTGATTTTGGAAAAAAATTATTAAGAACAAAAATGTGCCTTCTTATGTTTAAAAATAAAAAAAAATATTTAGAATAAAAAAAAAGAAAATTTTTCTTCACCATATTTTGAGATTTAAAAATTTTCTTTTTATTAGTCATAAGTTGATTTTAGAAAAAAATTATTAAAAACAAAAATGTGCCTTCTTATATGTAGAATCAAAAAAAATATTTAAAATTAAAAAAAAAAATTTTTTGTTTTACTTTATATTGAGTTTTTTAAAAATGGGGTAAAAATTTTTTTTGTTTTTAAATGTTTTTTCTGATTCCACACATAAGAAGGCACATTTTTATTTTGAATAATTTTTTTCCAAAATCAACCGTTCTGGACTTATGCATAATTTAAAAAAATTCTGGTTTTTTAAACAATTACCTATATCTTTGTTAAAAAAAATTGTAGAACAATTTAAAATTTTTTTTTTTAAGATAATAAAATTACCTTTCAAATGTATTATCTGTCAATAAAATGTGATGATCGATTTACAAATTACATCAGTTTGAAATTTACCAAAAAAATGGAATTTTTTGACTATTGTTAATATTAATTAAGTAGTAAAAATTTTTTTTTTCTTTTTGGTCATTAGATATCCTAAAAGAAGAGCATATACGCTTTTAAAAAAGTCCTCATTTATTGTTTTATCTTTATTACGTAACAAAATATAAAACTTTTTGTAAATACAAAAATTCTGATGAGTGGGCAAATCCTGCTGGACGGCACTGTAAATATAAAAATATATAATAAGTTAAAAAGTCACAATCAATAATAATTTGAAATGTTAAAAAGAAGATAATTAAAATCTTTAATAAAATCGATAATTTCTAAGTAATGAATATTTTTTTACAAAAGAAACATTTTTTTTTTTAGAGACAGTTATCTAAATGTTTAATAAATGCATTTAAATGAAAAAGGATTCCCAAAATTTATTTATAATAAAGCCAAGAGTAACACAAATATGAATTCACTAATTTTTCATTTAAAAAGAATTTTACATTCTTCTGAAAGCAAGACTTAAAAAAATTACTTTTGATTAATAAAAAAAATTATTTTCTGACATACTTTTTATAATTTTTATAAGTAAATAGCTTCTTTTAATTAACATTTTTTAAAATTATTTTAACAATTTTAAAAGAATTAACAATTATCAAATTTTTTAAAAAGTATTTTTTTATTATTAATTTTGTTTTTTATTCTTTGATAATTTTTCTTAAATCAGAACTTAAAAAATTAGTTTTAAATAATATTTAAAAATCAAATTTTGAGAATTGTTTTTAGAAATGTTATTATATAGTTCAACCCTTGAGAATACGTCAAGTTAAGAAATTTCTTTTTTTTTAAATTATTCAACTTAAAAATCTTTCTAAAAAGATTTCTTTTAAAAATAACTGAAAGTTTTTGCCGATTTTAACTCATTCTTTTACACATCTGAATTGAAAGAAGTTTTATAAATCCAGCTTCATACAATTTTAAAAAAATTTGATTTTTTGGGACTTATATTTCCTAGAATTTTTTTTAATCCAAATTTTTAGAGTCAAGATTATAAACCGGACTTCAATCAGTTTTACGAAAAAAGGAACTTGCAATTTTTTTCTTTTACTTTTTGTATTGTAATATACATAAAAAATGTAGAACCGAAGAAATGTACAAAAGTTAAAAGATAAAATCAACAAATAATATTCCAATAATCTATTTTCGAAACTAACGTTTAATATTTAGTTACTTCACGTTTCGTTGTAACATAAAAGTTATAAGATATAAAATAATATACTTCAAGTAACAAATATTTTTTTTAATATTTAAAAAATTCTAGAATACTTATTGCACCTACCTACGTAAATATTTAGTAATTTTTAGTGAATAATATTAATTATTACTTATATTTAAATAATAAGAATAATAATAATAGATAAATCTTAACTATAATTTTTTAAATTTGGTGCCATTATTTAATCTTTCCTGTTTTTTCAAAAACTCGACTTGAACTTGATTAACCCAATTTTTCAGCTATTACACAATTTAATCTTAAGTTTTTCCAGTATTTTTATTCATTTTTATTTACGAATTAATACATTTCCATCTATTCAAAATTCATATAAAAACAAAAGTTAAAAAAAAATTCAGCTTAAATTTAATTCTCAGCAAAAAAAAAAAATACTTTCAAGTGTTCCAGAGGCAGTGTATACAAAAAATGAGATTAATGAATAATGTGGAAGAGTCAGCATCTGTTGCAAAATTTCAATGGTAAAAACACGTTCTACAAGTGAAAAGACGTTTTTGCTATGAACGACGACTTCGCCCATTTCATTTTTGTCGCGACCCTTAGTCGTGCTCACGACACGCCGAATTTATTTCCCTCTACAGTGGAGCCACTTGAATTCATGCAGAAACGAAAACCGCGAGTGAAAACTCGACACATCTCTATATCTTCGCTTCACTTACGACGAGTTACGTGTTGCCAGTTTACGAGCCAAAAGTTCGTCGAGACGATTCTTTAATCATCCGTGAATCGTAAAAAAAAGTTATTTCAGAAAGAACTCCATCTCATTTCTAAAATTGAATTCACTTCGGAACATATAGTTTTTATAAAATTTATCTACTATAATTTGTAAAATATACGGTGCGTGTGTTCATTCTTTTCAAACGAATGAATTTATGGCAATATAAAGTCAATTCGTATTAATCTCTTTTTAAATTAATATTAATTAGAACTGTATCATCTAAGAAGCCTACATTTTCGTTTTTAAGGATAAATAAGGCTTAGCTCTAGCGCAGTGGTATTTTGTCATTTTTCAATTTTTCATTAATAACTTTTGAAAACTAGGTCCAACAACATTCGCTATATTTTTCCTATAATCTACACGTAAGAATACCCAGGTATACCAAATTTCAAACCTCTAGGTCAAATAGTTTGGAAGATATAGCAGGGGGGGCGACACGTTTTTTAAAAAAAAAGTTTTTCCTTAACAACACTATGACCATCACCTCCAATCACTTTCTCTTTATTTTTCCTGTAATATACACGTAAAAATACCCAGGTATACCAAATTTCAAACCTCTAGGTCAAATAGTTTAGAAGATAGAGCGAGGGGGGAGGCTACACATTCTTAAAGAAAAAGTTTTTCTTTGACAACACTATGACCATCACCTCCAATCACTTTCTCTTTATTTTTCCTGTAATATACACGTAAAAATACCCAGGTATACCAAATTTCAAACCTCTAGGTCAAATAGTTTAGAAGATAGAGCGAGGGGGGAGGCTACACATTCTTAAAGAAAAAGTTTTTCCTTGACAACACTATGACCATCACCTCTAATCACTTTCTCTTTATTTTTCCTGTAATCTACTTGCAAAAATACATAAGTGTACCAAATTTCAAAACTCTAGGTCAAATATTATGAGAGATAAGGGGAGGGGGGTCATTTTAATGTTTTTTTTAAAAAAAAATCTTGTTATTTACTTGACAACGCTATGAATCATGTTCAATCACGTTCAATCATGTTCTCTATATTTTTTCTGTAAACTACACGTGAAAGTACTTAAGTGTACCAAATTTCAAATTTCTATCTCAAATAGTTTGGACGCTAGGAGTGAAGGGGGAGAATGGGTTATGGTTTTGTGCGACAGAAAACGAATGAAAACATAAGGGTTCCGTTTTGACAATTTAGTGCCCGGAACCCTAAAAATAAATTAATTAAATTACATATCATTCGTAGACAAAAGCCCAGATGTGTATCTGTGTGTGTGTGTGTGTGTGTAACTTTCTTGTCGCTTGGATATCTCGAGAACGCCTCAACGGATTTTAATAAAATTTAGATAGCTAACTAAGCTCATAAGTATCTAAATTTGCACACAGGGATTTTTTAAAATATCCAACCAAATTTTTTTAAGTACCATTTTTTGTAAAAAAAAAAATTCTATAAGAAGTTCCTCAAAACGATAAAACAATTATGCATGTTATAAATACTTTTATTTTATATATTATTATTATTAATCAATGACGCACATTATAAAATTTTAAATTTAATTTTATTGATCTAAAAATTAGGTTTCACTTCCGGGACATTTGCTAATTTAGCAGATTTTATGTTTGTGCGTGAGTAAAATGAAATAATGTAATTGAAAATCTTTTAACGTGATAAAGGGTCGGGGTTAATGTTGCAGGGAATGACAAAGCAGACAAAAATAAGCAAAAGACAGATGATGAAAATCAGAAAGGAGAGAATGAGGACGAGTTAGGTTAAGTATGATTTAGCGTGTACGAGGAAATAAAACAAGAATGAGAGCGGTGTTTTTAGAACATCACTCATCCCATAACTGCCAAATGATACAAGATATGCTTACTCGACAATTTATTTCTTCAAACAACAATTTCTCTACAAAACTCGTTCTTTTGCCCAACTAGTGCTTTCCCTATTTGTATGTACGCTTTCAAAAATTCTCCCAGTAAATTATCCGTGGAAAGTGAATTTAATTCTCATCTACATTTTTTTTTTCTTTTTCTGCCATTTACTCCACTCAATTTACAATTATGGAATAAAATTTTTAAACGAAAAATATTGCGTGTTTAATGATAATAATTATAACATTTTTAATTTAATATTTGTTGTATATTTTTCAGTATTTTGATATTTGATTATTTTCTTGCTCATTGACCAAAAGGTTTACTCGGTAGAGACTTTCATTTTTGGGAAAAAATGAGAACGAAATAATGTTTATTTTATTAGTCAATTCCCCGTGCAATAAAGCAGGAAAAGTCACTTATGGTATTTGCGGAATATAATAACTGGACCATAAAAAGAGGAAAGAGAGAGAGAGAGAGAATAGAATGAGGCAAATGAAAAAAAAAACAGTCTGTTTCGGGGGTTAGAGGTTATAGAAAATCTGGCTGGGAAAAAGAATGAAAAGCCCGGGATCTGTACGAGGTCCACGGAAGTCGTAAAGAGGCGGCAAATCTTTTCATTATCACGCCCCATAAGTGATACATATATCATAGTAAGCGGCTATTTCGCGAGCATTACCCGCAAGTAACGAGACCGATTCTGACCACGTAAATTATAACCTTACTTTTCAAGACAACTTCTTAACTATTTATTAGGTTCAGGATTAGAATTAGAATTATGCTGATATTTCGAGAAAAAAAATTTAATTAATAAAATCTTTATATTGAAATGTTTGAGATTTTTGAATTCGCAGCAATGTACAGACAAAAGTCTTATTTTATTAATATAGATTATGATTATAGACTTGTGCCTTATTATATTAAGCTTGCACTCTGAAATCAAAGAAAGTTTTATTTAATTTATTTTTCAATTGGTTTATTTAATTAAATTCATTAGTTTCGATCAAATCTTAATTGATATTCAATTTAAAAATTTGTTTATTTCATTCCTATTATTTAATTTTAATTAAGTTTACCTGACAACTTGCCTATCTGGAATTGTTGTTATTGTTGACAATAACATCTTGTTTACTAAAATCTGTTTTACTTTTACATGAACACTGACTCGCTCCACATGAATAAGTGGAGAATTCTCTACTATTAATTTTCTGAGAAGCTGCCCTGTGGTTCGTCGTTTTCTTTGAGGTCGTGTTCCTTCGTCGTGGGATCGCCTTGGTACAAGATACGGATGTGAGTTTCGTCTTGACAAGAGTGCCAGGACCAAAAGACGATGTCGACGGGAGTTGTTTACTAACTGTCAATATAGTAGCAGACGGTCGAGATACAGGGGTGGGCGGACGAGGCCACCACCTCACCGCGCGACAGAGTTCGGTCGCTAGCGATTGCTACGTAACGGATGTCGGCGTAACTAACGAACTTTCAACTATTGTGTCCCCGGCTTGTTGCGCCAGGGGGTGATTGTGCGTAGAATTTTGGCTTAAAGACGACGCGCTTAATCTGTCGCCATTCCAGTTCTGGTGTGTGTCACTGATACAAGTGTTCTAAGACACTCTTATTTAATTGAAGTATTTAACTAAAGATTGGAATAAATAAATTAAAAAAAAAAAAAAACAATAACTGGTAGAGGCTCTATCCGGGGACGTAGACCTCTTGCAGATGAGCTCTCATATTAATTAATATTGGTTTTAATGGAGTTGTTCTCCAAATCAGAGATTTTAAGTTCGAGTCAGTGTTCAGTGCGCGTTCTTTTCCATGACATGCAGCCGGCTATTTTATATTTTCATGTAATCTTTGAGCTTCTTAAAATTTAATAAAAATTGTCAATTTGTGGTTAAAAATTTGGAGTGCTGTGCTGCTCCTTACTCCCCACTCTCCGGATTATGAGTTAGTCGTGGCTTTATTATATTTCAATTAAAGATTAGAATCATTTGATCAGTTTAATTAGTCTTTTATTTTACTATTATTTTTGTTTAGTTATTTAGCGTCAGAATTTTGTTTTTATATTAGTTACTTGTTTTTGATTAAATATTAAAAATTAAATTAAGAAACATTAAACATCAAACATAATCTTATAAAATGCGTCACAATACATATATACAAAATTTTTTTAAAAGCATTTTTGGAATTCTTACTTATTTCTATTTCTACTATTATTAAAAGACCAGATAAGTATATTCTCTGATCCGCGAAACTATTTCAAGTCAATTCAAAATGAGAGTCTACTTTCCAGATAGTGAGAATTTTCGATAAGGAAGAGCTTGACAATTACTAGATCACGGACCATTAAACAAGAATAAGGAAAGCTAAAAGAATCGTTTCTCAGCTTATCAGTGGTGCCTTAAAATGGCTCACCATCGAAGATAACAAGCCACTTGGTATTGATCCACTAATATCCAAAAGTTGAGAACCTTTCATGCATAAAGTGAGTTTAGAGGTCGTCAACTGTTACTTATTGACCATTTAGGGCCAGTAAAATGATACAGGTCGTATCTAATAATTTTTTGCCTTTTTCTCGCCTTTACGACCCGAAATTACGGCCTTACCCCTTCTTTTCATTTATGATCGTCGACGTCGCGACGCCTCATTGCACCAACTCCCTCGACCCTCACCAAATACCTTATCCCTGGACACAATGAGATTTCGAACCCTGTAGACACAGAACTTAATATCAAAGAAATATTTCTCTTCTCCTTGCGGCTTTCTCCGGCCACCTAAGATGGGATTTCAACTTTTTTCCTTCCTTTTTCTTTTTTTCCAGCAAAAATTCAAAAGGATATGAGAACGATTTTTCGACCTGTAATAAAGAACTTTAAGAGATAAATATTGACCAATTTTTTGCTCAAATTTGCCCTAGATATATTATTTTTTACCTGGGATTATTTATTTATTATATTATTTATTTAATTTCTACAACTTTAGTTGTGATTTCTATGATAATGAAAGAAAAATCGGTTACTTATTGAAATATTAAGAATTTCACTAGTTATTAGTAGTTTTTTTTACTGATATTTGGTAGAAAACTACTAATTGAAATAGTAAGTAAAATTAAACTATTTTAATTAGTGTAGTTATTTACAATTTTAATTAACTCTTTTTTTCTACTAAAAATTAGTCAAAATGTTTAATATTTTAGTAAATAACCGATTTTTCTCTAATTCGTCAGTAGAAAATCATTAGTTCGAATTTAGAGAATAATAAAAACAAGCTAATTAAATTTTAATTAAGACACTTATATTTGGAAATTTTTTTTTAAGTTCTTATCACTTATTGCTTATTCTATAAATTGTAAAATACTTAAGTAAAATTTTTAAACTATTTTTTCCTTTTAGTTAATAATGTAGTTATAGTTTATCAATTTAAAATTTTAAAACTCGCTTCAGTAATTGAGATCTATTTAAAATTTCATGACCTTTTTTTTAACTTCATGTTTTTTCACCCAGAAATTAAAAAAAAATTTAAATTAAATTAGCAATAAATCTAAATTACTAAAGTAATTAAGAACAGAGACAATAGCCAAATATAATATGCTTTTAAACTAGAGAAAATAATTAGAAATTTTAAAGAAAAAAATTGAATTTGGAGGAAAAAAATTTAAAAAAAAATCAACATATAAAAGAAAATTGAAAACTAAGTAAAAAAAGAAAGAAAATATAATTAATGTTTGAAGAAAAAATAAAATATTGATGAAAATAATTAAAAAGTTGAAGATAAAATAATTCTAAGTTGAAGAAAATAAATAAATTATAATTATAAATAATAATTTATCAAGATTATCATTTAACAAATTAAATGTGCATTTAATGAAAGTAATAATAAATTTTTTAAAATAATTGAATAAAAAAAGAAATAAAATTTTTAAATTAGGAAAAAAATTGAATACTGAAATTTATAATTGAAATTTGCAATCTTTATAAGTGAATTAAAGAAAATAATTAAAGGATGTATGTAATTGAAAAGGAGCAAAATTAAATTTAAGAATTGAATAATATAATTTTAATTTGAAGGAAATACATTAATAATATGACCAAATAAAATAGAAAACAAAAGACAATAATTAATAAATGTAAACAAAATTATACTGTAAATTAAAGAATAAAATATCCAAAAATTTAAAATATAATTAAAATTTAAAACATCAAATTAAAACTGAAGAATATGTAATTAATAACATTAACAAAATTTATTGAAAAATTGAATCAAGTTAAAATTTACGTATTTTCGGTAAAATGAAGCTAGAAACATACATTTTATGTTTTTTTTATCTTTACAACTTTTTTTGTTTCAAGTGATCAAAAATAAACAGTAACATTAGAAATTATTTATGGCAATTGTTTCAACAAATTATTTTCGTTATTTATCAAGTTATGATAAATTTTTATCATAAGACCAGAAATTTTTTATGAATTTTTCAACTGTATACATTTGACAAAACTGAAAATAAACAGTAACTTTAAAATTCATTCACAACAATTGTTTAAACAAATTATTATTATTGTTAATCGTCATCTTTTGATAAAATAAAACTAGCGACTTGCAATTTTCTTTCACTATTACAACTTTTTATTAATGGGACATAAATAATCTATTACGAATATGTAGGATAAAGTTATAATTTTAGCCATTGTTTAAATTATAAAATATGTAATTTTAACTTGATTATAATCTCAAAATAAAGCTAAAAGGGTTTAGTTTTTTCTATATTTATTAACTTTCGATATATAAAGCTTTAAAATTGTAGTTTTTCAAGAAAATAAATTTTATAAGAAGGTTATCTTGAATTTGTACTTCCAAATGTCATAATACCATGTCTCTCTTGACTAATTTTAATTCCAAATTTAAAAACATTATTTAAAAAAATTAACAGATAATTTAATGAATATGTTAAATATCTAGAACTATTACTTTATTCTCCACTTTCGAGATAAATTATTTATTTCGTTTCTGTAACTGTTGATAAACCGTCCTACGCATAAGAGTTGTAACATTGAGAAAAAATTGCAAGTCTCCAGCATAATTTAATCGCAAGACGATAAATAACAACCATAAATGGTTTAAACAATTGTTATAAATAAAATGTAAAATAATTGTTTTTTTTTGTTACGTCATACTTAAAAAATTTTAAAATTAAAAAAATTGCAAGTCTTTAGCTTTATTTGATCAAAAGTTAGCAAATAACAACAATAAAGTTAAACAAATTGACAATTATATGGAGTAATTAGTAAAAGTTTATAATTAGGTTATTTTTGGAAAATATTACAAGAAACTCCCAATAAATTAATAAAACATATTTTTTAACGTTTTTTCCATAATTTTTCAATTTTAGGAAGGGTTTTACGACACTGTAAAAAATAGTTAATAACAAAAAATTCTTTAACACATTATTCGATGTTATTCTTCAAACGTTTCTGAAGAGACACGGAGTTGTTCGATTAAAAAATATGCAATTTCGTGGATTCTATACTAAATCTACGAAAAAGTATTTTTTTTCTTATGTAAAATATATATTTCATAGGGTTTGAGATACTTCTAAAATTTAGAGTTTAAATATTATTTAATTTAAAAAAAATAGAGGTATTTTTTTCGATAAAGAATTATCCTAAAAATTAACAAATTTGTTTAAAATGCTTTTTTGGACTACTTCAATGTCCAAAGTTATTTTCTAAAATCTATAAAGAATGTTTAAAAATGTTTCTAAAAGTAAAGTGAAAAATGGTTTTAAGAAGGGGATAGTAATTTCCTTGTTGTTATAAATAGTGTTAAATAGTGTTTATTATTTTTTCATAAAATTTTTTATTCCAGAATTTTTTTTGTTAAAAAATATTCAGAAACATAAGCTTTATTATTTTATTAACTTATCAGCTTTTAACAAAAACAGAATTTTTTTACAATGTACACGTGGACAGTTTTGTAAAAAGATGGGCGGGGGGGGGGAATCAATAAAAAACTGTCCACGTGGTTTATGGACTATTATGGACACTATTTTTTTAAATCCAAAAACATCAGGTTTTAGATAGCTTAAAACTTTTATACCAAAGTCGAGGCAAACTTTATCTTTCGTTTTTCTTCTGATATTGTGCGACGTTTTTTTTCTTTTTTGAAATACAAAATTGAAAAATTTTTCTTTTTTAAAAAAAGCACTTTTCATTTAAAAACTTAAAAGAAAAAAACAATTACTAACCAATTTTACTTATTTGAATTTAAGATTTTTAAATTCGGACACTAAACTAGTATATTTATATGTATTTTTCTTTGTTAAATCCAAATCTGAAACCAGAATTGCTAGATTGGTTCTACTTTTTGAGATAATTTTTAATTGTATTTATTATTTTAATTTTTTAAATAATGCATGAAAAATAATTTATAACAGAAAATATTTAAAACTAAAATTTATTGCTTGTTTGAAGAACCATATTTTTATTCTTATGTGGAATCACATGTTCACGAAATAAATATAACTTTTAACCAGGCCCGGATTGGCCATTCAGGATACCGGGAAAAATCCCGGTGGGCCGCCGCCAGGCGGGCCGGTATTTTTGTAGGTCTAATTAATAATTTAATTTATGTAATTAAATTTCATTTAACTTTCAATTACTCTTTTCTATTTTCAATTAATTTTACAACATTCAATCATTTTCGGCTTCTTTCTATGTTCTTTTCAATCACAGAAATTGTAGAATTTCAATTAAATTGTTCAATTCTACAACTATTTTTTACAATTCTTATTTATTATTATCTTCAACTTTCAATTCCATTCTTCAATTTTCAATTCCATTCTTCAGTTTTCAATTATTATTTTTTTCTATATTCAAGAATTCTAGACATTTTCAATTACTTCTTTCAATTTTTAATTACATTTTTTAAATTTCCATTACATTCCTCAATTTTCAATTATCTCCTTCAATTTTTTCAATCCTCAATAATTCTCAAAAAATTTTATAACTAATCTTTAACTTTTTAAATTATTTTGTTCTCTTGACCATTATTTCTTAGTGCTTTACGATATCAAGACGATATCATATTTGAGCAATATTGATATTGATCTCAAAATCTCTTGACCATCCAAAAATGTTCTCGAGTTGATAATATCGACCTAAAATAACTAAAAAATGTCGAAAATAATTGACAAATGAAAAAAATTGGAATAATGACAAGATTAATAAATCGACAATTGACAAAAATAATTTAAAAAATTAAAGAACAAATATAATATTTTAAAAATACAATTGGAAATTAAAAAAGGAAAAAAATTACAGAAATAATAATAATTGAAAAAAATTTAATTTTAAAAAATTGACCTGGATTGAAATTTGAAGAAATAATCACAAATTGATAAGAAGAAAATAATATTAAAAATTGTTAAAATAATTAAAAAATGAAGAAAATAATTGTGAATTAGACAGAAAAATTGAGGAATTAAGGAGTTAAATTGAGATTTCAAAAAAATTATTGATAATAAATAATTTACAAATTACTATATTAATAAATAAATAAATAGTATGAAAGAGTGAAAAAGCCCAGGATTGGTGAATATTTAAGAAAATAATTGACAATTAAAAACTGAAGAAAACTGTAGGAATAATTATAACAAATAATTGAAAATTGAATAGGATTTCAAAAAATTAAAGTTGGTTGAAAATCGAAAAAAATAATTTCAAATTAGAAGAAATAGTTGAAAATTGAAGAAAAAAATTCAAAATTAAAGAAAATAATAATTGTGAATTTAAGAGGATAGTTGAAAAATTGAATTGAAAGTTCAAGAAAAATATTGTTAATTGAAAAAATCATCGAAAAAAGCCGAGAATTATTAAATATTGAAGAAAATAATTGCCAATTGGAACAAATTCTAAACATGGCAAGATTATTAAATTAAAAACTGACAGAAATAATTTTAAACAGAAAAAGATAAACATGAAATTAAAAAAAAACTAAAAAAGAAAGAAAATGATAGGAATAGTTCTAGAAACAATTGAAAGTTTAATTGCTTTTTGAAAAATTAAACTTTATTAAAATTTGAAGAAAATACTTCCAAATTGAGAGAATAATTGAAAATGAAAAAAAGTATCAATAAAAGACAAGAATTGTGATTGGATACAAATAATTAAAGAATTAAAGAACTGAATTGAAATTTCAAGAAAATGATTAATAATTAAATAATATGAAAGAAAATAATTGAAAAAAGACGAAAATAAAGGACAATTGCAAAAAATTCGAAAAATTGCAACATTAAAAAGTTTACATTTCAACAGAATTATCTGAAAAGTTAAAAATGTAAATTAAAATTTAGAACAAAAATAACTATGAATAAAAATTGAAAGAAAATTACTGTAGTAATTGTAGAAAATAATTGTAAATTTAATTGGATTATAAAAAATTGAACTGGATTGAAATTCTTGGATAATAATTGCCTACTGAAGGAAACAAGTGAAAATTGAAAAAATAATTGAAAAAAAATCGAGAATTATTGAATATTGACTGAAATAATTAAAAATTCAAGTAAATAATTGAAAACTGAAAAATAATTGAAAAAATGAGAATATTTGAAAACTGAAAAAGTAATTGAAAACTGAAAAAAAATAATTGAAAAACCGACAATATTTGAAAATCGAAGAAGATAATTGAAAACTGAAAAAATAATTGAAAAAACGAGAATATTTGAAAACTGAAAAGAATAATTGAAAAAAACCGAAAATATTTGAAAATTGAAGAAAATAGTTGAAAACTGGAAAAACAATTGAAAAAATGAGAATTATTGAATATTGAAGAAAACAATTGAAAATTGATAAAAATATTGAAAGAAGCCGAAAATTATTGAATATTAAAGAGAATATTTGAAAATTGAAAAACATGATTAAAAATTAATTAAAATAATTGTGAATAGAAGAAAATAATTGAGATTTGAAGAAAATAATTGTAAATTAAAGAAAGTAATTGGGTATTCAAATATTGAAAAAATGATTTTCAGGTGAATGAAAGCCGACTTTTTTTATGCTAAAGGGGGCAAAAGTAGATAGAAATTCATTCTGAGCGATTTTTAAAGCCGGGGAATTCGCTAAAAAACTTTTTATTATATTTGTTTAATAGAAGTTGTCCATTTTTTGTCCTTTAAAATTGGTTAAAACCAGATTGAGGTGTTCATTAAACTAAGAAATTACTGCTGCTTTCGTACAAATGGCAGTAGAGAATGCTACTGTTCAAGAAATTCCAAATAAT
Source organism: Ganaspis brasiliensis (assembly GCA_037103525.1). Lineage (NCBI taxonomy): Eukaryota > Metazoa > Arthropoda > Insecta > Hymenoptera > Figitidae > Ganaspis > Ganaspis brasiliensis. The sequence goes on from JAZKLR010000123.1 coordinate 437,680, forward strand.
TAAATTATTGATAAGTTTAAATAAAATAATTTAATAATTTAATATTTTTATATTTTAGTTTTAAATGTTAATAAAAATTTTCAATTATATAGAAAGGGGCCGCTTTGAATATCTTTCCCGGGCCGCTTTTAATTCCCAATCCGGCCCTGCTTTTAACCATCCTAATAATAGGAAATTGTATTAAAAATTGTTTATTTGAATTTGTCAAGTTTTATTTTAAAGTTTATTTTTTACGACTTCAGCTTTAACTTTTAACTTTAAACGATAAAGTCAATAATATGTAACAAAAAAGTTGAAATTGTTCTAATTTGAAAATCCAACTTTTTCTTCTATAAATTTCAATATTCACTTATTTTTAACGTCAATTTCTTTTACCATTTTAAGTTTTTGTTCACAATTTATCGCATGAATTTTTAAAAATATGGATTTAAAAAACTCTTATTAACTACTCTTAACCAGACATAAACTATTTTCTGTCCTTATTTCAGGAAAATTTTCTACAAAATTACAGATGAAATAGCTTTGGGTCCAACAAGGGCGTCAGAGGAAAAACGATGATCGGAGACATTTCAACTTCTGTCAATACGAATGAAACACATTTTTTTCATTTAATAAATCCTTTATTAAACTATCCAATTCATGTGTTTACTTGACTTAAATTTGCAATTAACTATTAAGAAACAATTTTTTTCCTTGTTGCACCCAACCTCTAAATGTTTTTAGGTTAGACAAATTTTGAATTTAATCTAAAGTGTGATGACTATGATTTTACAACAATTAGAATTAACAAAATTTTTTCATATTATTTTTTTATTTTCATTTTGAATAAGTTCTGAAACTTTTATTTAAAGGAATGTCACATACACTTTATAGTTTTTTTATTTCATCTTTTTATATTTATCTTTTTACATTTTCTTTTTTTTTTATTACTGTTTTTTATACTTCAGTTTATTATCATAATTTTTTATTTTTGCTTAGTTTAAAAATTTGTTTAAATTTTTTTTAAAGATTGACATATTTTTTTAAAGATTGGCATATTTTTTTAAAAATATTTAATATTTTTTAAAATATTGCTTTATTATTCTTTATTAGATGTATTTGTTTTTCTCATTCTTTTAAACTTTCAAACTTTTTAAACTTTTTTCACTTTCTTTTAATTTTTTCGTTTATTTATATTTTTTTTCACTAATTTTTGAACTTTTAGTCAATTTATTAAATTTTAGCTATATATTTTAAAATATTTAAAAAAAAAAAAATTTTCACTCTTCTGAAAACATTTATTTTTTATCTTACAATTTTTATTATTTTTTCAAAACATTTGTTAGGTATATTTTTATGTTTTAGTGCGAGTGTAACTCGAACTTGCCCGATTTTTTCGTTTATTTATATTTTTTATCAATTTCTGAACTTTAAGTAAATTTATTAAATATTTTAGCTATCTTTTAAAATATTTAAATAAAATTTTCACTCTTTTAAAAACATTTATTTTTTATCTTACAATTTTTTGTATTTTTTTAAAGCATTTGTTAGGTATATTTTTATGTGTTGTCTCGTAATACATTACTTTTTATCCAATATTTTATTTTTAAAGAATTTATTTTTTTTTCTAGGTTTTTCAATCATTCTTTATCATAATCACGTTTTTCTTCTGTTTTTTGTAACCTTCTTTCAACTATAAAGATCCTGACACGTCAATTAGTTTTTAATACTTTATTTTGCAAATATCCAAAGCAAATAAAATTCTTACATCCAGATATTTATTTTTAGCCCTATAACGAAGCCTTAGATTAAAACAAATTTTTGTAAATATAAACTAGAGGATATTGTTACAATTTTGGAGAATTAAATTTTTTTCAAGTATCTACTATAACATTTTTGTTTTTAACTTAGTATATGAATTTTGATTTTTTTTATTAATTTATAAGTTCTTAAAGAAATGAATTAATATTCATTTCTTCATTCATTCATTCATACGTAAAACTTCATAAAATGTAATGTTTTGCTAAAAATTATTGAAACTATATTATTAAATTTTATTGTACTTTGATTTTTCGCTCGGTATCACAAGAACGAAAAATAAAATGTTCTTCGATTTTGGTATAAAAATTCTCAAGGTCCTGCTGCGCGTAAACTTTTTATACTAAAATCGTGAGAAACATTTTATTTTATTTTTTTCTCTTGTGAATACCGAGAACATACTTTTCATTTTTAAATAAAACATCAGAAAAATCGTACTTTAAATAAAATATTTACATTAACTTATTTTATTTTTTAAATCTAAAAACATAAGGTTTTAGATAGATTAGAATTTTCATACAGAATTCGATAGAAACTTTATCTTTCATATTGCTTATCATAGAGCAATCTTTTTTTTCCTTTTTGCAATGTAAAATTGGAAACCTTTGCCTTTTTAAAACATGCACTTTTTCTACAGAAAGAAAAATTTTAAAAAATATATTTACAAAAATTATTGCAAAATGAAAATTTTTATCACTTTTTAAATAAAAGCCTAGATCTCTTAAATAAATTTATCAATTTAGGTGTACCTTGGATAAAATTAAAAGGCATAAAGGAGACTTCCACTGCACTGACATTTTGAAAAATTAAAAAATAAAAATTTACATACTTTGTTTAGAAATTGTTTAAAAACAATTTTTTTTAATGTTCTGCGTCTTTTAAAAATAGGGAAAAAATATTAAGATAGGCTTAAATCTTTAAGGAATCTAAATTTATTGAGAAAATTAATGAGCGATTATTGTTAATCGAACGATTTCTCACTTAAACGAATTTCTCACTGCTAAAGAAAACCAAAAGTATTGCCTTTTAATTTTAAAAATTTAGGCTATTCGTAAGACAGTTTTTGTTATATTTTAAAAAATCGACTTCTCTAAATCTGAGTTAGTTGAAAATATTTAATTTAAGTGCAAACAATCAGACACTAATTCAAATATTTATATTTCTGTATTTAGTAAAAAATAACTAATACTCTAGTAATATTCTGCTAATCAAATTAATTAGTCAAATTTTTACATATTTCTTAGTTATCTTTTGACTAATTTAAACTAGCAGAATATAAATTATTAAAATATTTATTTTTTACTAATTTTGTAACAAACTTTTGAAACGCAAAACTCTCGAATATAAAAACTAGAAAATACTTTTTACTGACTTTGTGAAATATGGAAAATTTTATGTTTCAACAGCTAACGTTAATATTATAAAACTTATATTTTTACGTATTATCTTTTTTTTTTATTCTTCAAGCAAGAACATTTTGTGCAGTATTGACTACAATTTTTTTATGTTTATTTTTTGCAACAAGATAAAATATTTTTCTATCGAGAATTCTTTCTTGAATATAAACAAATTTTCTGAAATATTTATTATTTTATAACATCAAATATTTTAAATTCATTTTTTGTACAAAATTAAAATAATTTTTTTAATATAAGGATATCCTTTTTTTATATCATTGAACATTACTCTCTGAAATTTAAGCATTAAGAATTAAACTAATTTAACTAACTTTGTAAAATATGTGAAAAATGTTGTTTTTAAAAAAATTAAGTAAAATTAGTATCCTTACTTCTTACATATCTTTTATTTTTTAAACAACAATATTTTCTTAATATTTAATGTATTTTTTAAAAATAATCTGAAGTACAAAAATACATTGTATATATATATTAGGGTGCCCAAAAAAACACTACTTTTAATTTTCTATAATGATACTTCAAAATATTGTTCCTAAGGGAAAAAAATGAGACACGTATTTTTTTTACTTTAAAAAAAATCATTTTTAGGTGTCGCGCTGGTCCATTTTTCATGAAAACACGAATATTTTCAATTTTACGACTATAGCTTAATTAAAACTAATGTAAATAAAAATTTCTCTTCTTGTAAAATTACACAGCCACACAAAAAAAAAGTACCCGAGTTGGGGAATGAGACTACCCATTCCTTATGTATTTTGATGCGCTGAATCCGAATTCGTCCTCAGAATTGGTCCATCAGATCAAGTTTTGACCCTAACCTCAAAATTAATAAAATGACACTTTTTGAACATTAGAATTTAAACTCGACTTAACTTTAATACATGCCTAGGACCAATAGAAAGCATGAATTATTATCTTTAAAACGCTTTTTTAGAAATTGTTCTACGATGATTTTTAACGAAGTTATGATGTTTTACTTAAAATATGACTTTTTTCTATATGTTAAAAACACATCAATTATTGATGTGTTATTGTGCAAAGGAAAAAAATAGTTCTAAGTAAAGCCTCATAACTTCGTTAAAAATCATCGTAGAACAATTTCTAAAAAAGCGTTTTAAAGGTAATAATTCAAGCTTTCTATTGGTCCTAGGCATGTATTAAAGTTAAGTCGAGTTCAAATTCTAATGTTCAAAAAGTGTCATTTTATTAATTTTGAGGTTAGGGTCGAAACTTGATCTGATGGACGACTATAGCTTAATTAAAACTAATGTAAATAAAAATTTCTCTTCTTGTAAAATTACGCAGCCACACAAAAAAAAAGTACCCGAGTTGGGGAATGAGACTACCCATTCCTTATGTATTTTGATGCGCTGAATCCGAATCCGTCCTCAGAATTGGTCCATCAGATCAAGTTTTGACCCTAACCTCAAAATTAATAAAATTACACTTTTTGAACATTAGAATTTGAACTCGACTTAACTTTAATACCTGCCTAGGATCAATAGAAAGCTTGAATTATTATCTTTAAAACGCTTTTTTAGAAATTGTTCTACGATGATTTTTAACGAAGTTATGATGTTTTACTTAAAATATGACTTTTTTCTATATGTTAAAAACAATTTCTAAAAAAGCGTTTTAAAGATAATAATTCAAGCTTTCTATTGGTCCTAGGCATGTATTAAAGTTAAGCCGAGTTCAAATTCTAATGTTCAAAAAGTGTCATTTTATTAATTTTGAGGTTAGAGTCAAAACTTGATCTGATGGACCAATTCTGAGGACGGATTCGGATTCAGCGCATCAAAATACATAAGGAATGGGTAGTCTCATTCCCCAACTCGGGTACTTTTTTTTTTGTGTGGCTGTGTTATCTTTCTGTTACTGGAGAAAGTTTACTGTGTTTAAGGCGAAGAAAAAAAATTTTTTCTGATCATATTTGACCTTAGAAATGGTGAATTTCGATTTTTGGCATAAATTTGGCCCCAAAATGTAAACTAAAAATTTTTTTGAACGACAAAAATTTATGGAATTTTGTTGTGCGATAAGAAATGTGTTAGAAAAAGTAGTTGAAAATTAATTTATAAACTTTTAACAGTTGTTACTCAACCAAAAGTGTTAAAATTATAAATAAAACCAATCTAGCAGCTATTGAACATAGTCAATAATTTTTTTAATTGCAATAATGAAAGTAGAACTTAAAATATACTATAAAAATACATATATAAGGCATGTACAACTTACCGTACAATTTTTTTTAGATCCTTTGGGGAGGTAGGGTCAAGATGGGGTACCTGCCTTAGGTAAGACACTAATTAACCAATCATGATCATTTTTTTCACAACATAGCACTGTCACAATAGTTTTTGATTGACCAAGTGACGTTTGGGAGCTAAGGCACGTTTTCCCATGGACAGTCACATATGTGTACCAAATTGGAAGTATTTAGTTCTTATAGTTTAGAAGTTAGAGGGGGTGCGAAAACGGACACACATAGTGATTTTAATAGGCTTCCGTTTTACGGTACGGAACCCTAATAAAATTCAAAAATGACAAGAAAATCGTTAAAAACAGTTTTTTTCATGTAACAAAAAATAAAAAACTCGGTTTCATCAAGCAGTCACTTGGTCAATCAAAAACTATTGTGACAGTGCTATGTTGTGAAAAAAATGATCATGATTGGTTAATTAGTGTCTTACCTAAGGCAGGTACCCCATCTTGACCCCACCTCCCCAAAAGATCTAAAAAAAATTGTACGGTAAGTTGTACATGTCTTATATATATATTTTTATAGTATATTTTAAGTTCTACTTTCATTATTGCAATTAAAAAAATTATTGACTATGTTCCATAGCTGCTAGATTGCTAGATTGCTAGATTGGTTTTATTTACAATTTTAACACTTGGTTGAGTAACAACTGTTAAAAGTTTATAAATTAATTCGCAACTACTTTTTCTAACACATTTCTTATCGCACAACAAAATTCCATCAATTTTTGTAGTTCAAAAAAATTTTTAGTTTACATTTTGGGGCCAAATTTACGACAAAAATCGAAATTCACTATTTCTAAGGTCAAATATGATCAGAAAAAATTTTTTTTCTTCGCCTTAAACACAGTAAACTTTCTCCAGTATCAGAAAGATAATTTTACAAGAAGAGAAATTTTTATTTTCATTAGTTTTAATTAAGCTAGAGTCGTAAAATTGAAAAAATCCGTGTTTTCATAAAAAATGGACTAGCGCGACCCCTAAAAATGATTTTTTTTAAATAAAAAAAAATACGTGTCTCATTTTTTTCACTTAGGAACAATATTTTGAAGTAGCATTATAGAAAATTAAAAGTCGTGTTTTTTTTGGCACCCTAATATATATATATATATGTATATTACAATATCGTTCTTTCATTATCAAAAAAGAGTTTGAAAGTCTATTACTTACATTGTTTACATAAATTCAAATTATTTAGACTTTGAATAATATTATATTTAATTAGATTTCAATGTAGGTAATTAAAGTAATTTAAAAATAAATTCCTTTTTAAAAAAAAATATTTTTGTTGAAAACCGAAAGAAAATTTGAAAAATTAAAGTTAGTTTTTAAGATTGTAAGGTTTTCGTGACAGACACAATCAGAAATAGAACTGACACGTAGGTACATCCACGTACACCTCAGTTGGTATAAAAAGGCAAGTGAAAACGCAAAAAAAATCAATATTAAATTGAAAGTCACAATGAATAATTGCTGGTTGCTGACGTTGAAAATTTGCTGCGTTTTGGTTCTTTCATCCTGCCAGGATCAAAATCAAGATCTTCAGAAACCGGTAAAATCCAAAATTTTGCGAGAATGTTTACAAATCTAATTTGTGGATTACACAAATACGTACAATTGTGTCAGCCACAAGAATTTTTTAAAGACATTTTTGTCTTTACAAAAAGTTTTATATTTTGTCAACTAATAAAGATAAAACAATTAATGAGAATCAAAAAAAAAATATTTAGAATTAAAAAAGAGAAATTTTTTTTACCATATTTTGAGTTTATTAATTTTTTTTTAATTAGTCCAGAAGGATTAATTAAAAAAAAATTATTAAGAACAAAATGGTGCCTGCTGATGTCAATAATTAGAAAAAAATATTCAATATTAAAAAAAGAAAACAAAAATTTTACCATTTTTTTAAAAAACTCAAGTAAAGGTAAAAAAAAAATTTTCTTTCGTTAATTCTAAATATTTTTTTCTGATTCTGGACATAAGAAAGCACCTTTTTGTTTTTATTAATTTTTTTCTAAAATCAACCGTTCTAATTAAAAAAAATTTTTATAAACTCAAAATATGGTAAAAAATAAAAAATAATAAAACCAACCTTAAAAAAAACTCACCCCCCGAAAAGCAAAAAAAAATTTTTTTTAACAGATGCAAAAAATGCTATTACGTACATGTGATTCAACAACAACAAAAAACTAACAAAAAACAGAATTTTCGATTTGGGCGTTTCAACCCTTAACTCCGAAAAACTCACCCCCTAAAATTAAGAAACACAAGGGCTAAATACTTTAAAGTTTTTTTTAAGCGAATGTCTCCTCTGTTTTATGTGCTCGCATAATACAATAATTACGAATTTTTTGCTCCACCCCTAACCCTCAAAACTCACCCCCCTGAAATAGAGTAACACAAGGGTTAAAGAATTTAAATTTTTTCTAACGCGAATGTTTTCTCTGATTTATGTGCTCTCAACACACAATATTTCCGATATTTGTGCTCCACCCCTAACCCTAGGTCCGTCAAGCTGCAACCCCTGCAAACGAAATATCGAATTTCTAACACATGAGAATTTAGGTCTTTTTTAGGGCTATTTTTGGGTCATAGTGACGATTTCAGGGCTCTTCAATTTTTTTTTGGGGGGTTGCAGTTTGACATCAAGCTACAACCCCATCAAGAGAAAAAATGATAAATATAAAAAAACAAACACGTCAGATTTTAGGGCTATTTTAGGGCTCTTCAAAAATATTATACATGACCAACCCCTTTCATCCCTTAATCATAAACCACCCCTATGCAAATAACAGGGTCACGAAAAATTATTAAAATTTAGGTTTTCATTCCATATTATTAATCTACAATTAATAAAATCATTAAAAACACCTAGCGTCATTTTCGAGATCCATCCCTTACCGAAACCCACCCCCCCCCCCCAAAAAAAAAATCCTAAACAAATTTTTTTTTCTAATAATAATTGCTTCTTTTTATTAATGATTATTATTCTATTTATTGACTATAAAATATTATTTTTACTTTGTTTAACCATTTAACGCCGGGACGGACGCTTTTTTTCAGTCTTTTTCAACGTTAATATTTTTTGTTATTAGGCACGTAGAAAATTTTCGGATTGATTTAATTCAAAAATGATTTTTTTTTTCATGTAAGCAGTAATGACAAAAATTCTTCACCTTAAAATATCGCGTCCGCAATATCCAAGCTTCAAAGTTATGGACCATAAATTTAAAAATTTCAAGATGGCGGATCCAAAATGGCGATGACAGAGTTTTTTTTAAAAATTTGACACCCAGTAGACACTTCTTTTAATTCTCATGTTATCTGTATGACAATGAGTTCCTGAACGTTTTTGGGGTCGCTGATTGCGAATCTGAAGTCAGATTTCAAAAATTTTCAAAATACAAAATGGCGGAACCAATATGGCGGTCGAAACTTTTGAAATTGATCGGATTTGTTCAAAATTCGTTAGTTAAAGGTTTTGAGGGTCAATTTTAGGAATAGAAGACTAAATTTCATTAAAGCATTAGTTTAAATTTATGTGAGAACAAACTTCATGTAAATGCGATCAATATTAAAAATATCGACAGCCATATTAGATCTGACATTTTGAATTTTTCAAATATGACTTTACATTTGTTTTTGACGGACCAAAAAACCCCTAAATAACGAATTTAAACAAATCCGATCAACTTCAAAAATATCGACCGCCATATTGGTTTCGACATTTTAAATTTTGTTAATCTGACTTCAGATTTGAAATCAGCAACCCCAAAAACCCCCGAGTAGCAAGTTTCAAGTGAATCCGATCAATTTCGAAACTTTCAACCGCCATATTGGTTCCGCCATTTTGAATTTTGAAAATTTTTTAAATCTGACTTCAGATTCGCAATCAGCGACCCCAATAACCCCCGAGTAGCAAGTTTTAAGTGAATCCGATCAATTTCGAAAGTTTCGACAGCCATATTGGTTCCGCCATTTTGAATTTTGTTCATCTGACTTCAGATTCACAATCAAAGACCCCAAAAACCCCCGAGTAGCAAGTTTCAAGTGAATCCGATCAATTTCGAAAGTTTCGACCGCCAAATTGGTTCCGCCATTTTGAATTTTGAAAATTTTTTTAATCTGACTTCAGATTCGCAATCAGCGACCCCAAAAACCCCCGAGTAACAAGTTTCAAATGAATCCGATCAATTTAAAAAATATCGACCGCCATATTGGTTCCGACATTTTGAATTTTGTTAATCTGATTTCAGATTTTAAATCAGCGACCCCAAAAACCCCCGAATAGCAAGTTTCAAGTGAATCCGATCAATTTCGAAAGTTTCAACCGCCATATTGGTTCCGCCACTTTTAATTTTGAAAATTTTTGAAATCTGACTTCAGATTCACAATCAGCGACCCCAAAAACCCCCGAGTAACAAGTTTCAAATAAATCCAATCAATTTCAAAAATATTGACCGCCATATTAGATCTGCCATTTTGAATTTTTGAAATCTGATTTTAGATTCACAATCAGCGACCCCAAAAACGTTTAGGCACTCATTGTCATACAGATAACATGAGAATTAAAAGAAGTGTCCACTGCGTGTCAAATTTTTGAAAAAAAAAACTCTGTCATCGCCATTTTGGATCCGCCATCTTGAAATTTTTATATATATGGTCCATAACTTTGAAGCTTGGATTTTGCGGACGCGATATTTTAAGCAGAAACCGGTTTCACCGGTACACCCCTCAAAGTTTTTTCCCCGCAGCAGCCACCGAATGAGTCTCAGCCGCCGCCTTCTACCCGGAAGGGCTTATGAGCGACTTCCAGCAGGCGCTCGCCGGAGCAGGGGAGTTGGTACATTTTCGTTCAGTTTTTAATTTTAGGTTAATTACATTGTAATTAGAGTATTAATTTTTAGTGTTAATTAATGTTAATTCTATTATTATCATCATCATCTTTTTTTTTTTTTTTTTTTTTTTTTTTTTTTTTTTTTTTACAAAACAAGTTTAGGAGAGGAAAAAATGCATTTACGCACTTGTTCGTGTGGGACTCGACCACGTGCTGTGGTAATACCTCACTAAAACAACCTCTCCCATTCTTGCTTTACATATTCTAATCCACTATTGCTCCATCCGTTTTGGAGGGTAAGCAAAAGCGTGATTCATTTACTAGAGTTGTTATTTTCGTTTCTTACACTGTTGTTCTCACCCATTGCCGCCGATATTCTTAAGCGGTGGTCAAGAACGTTGTTGGATGCTTTTTTAGAGCTACCGAATAGGATCTTATAATGAACAGTGCTGCCGAACCAGATTTAGAGAGTTCAGAAGAACAGCCTTCTGCATGCGAACCGCCAACGCATTAGCCTTGTGCTCGCAGCTAGGAATTTTTTGTAATTGGCTCACAAATGAAGCTCGCATCCCTCCTAAACAACCGACTACAAGAACAATTAATCTGACCCTGTAGCCTGGATATATTTTACTCAATTCAAACAGAAGGTCTTGATACTTTGTCCGCTTCTCATCCTCCTTTTGAGTGATATTGCTCTCAGCAGGTGCCGAAAACTCTATCACACAAATGACCTTACTTTTATGATCCTGGAGCACTATATCAGGTTTATTGGCGCTGATACGATGAGTGGTGGAAAAAGAAAAATTCCAGTAGATCTTACACTGATCATTTTCCACAACGGACTCCTGATCCCCCTGGGCATACGGCAAGATGGGTTCTTTATCTATACCATATTGGTGTCGAAGGTGATAATACAACACCTTAAGCGCAGCATTGTGTCTTTCTACATATCTGTAACATGCATACTTCGGGCACGCACTTAGAATGTGACTAAGTGTCTCCTGGTATTGCCTGCACGCTCGACAGTTGGTATTGTCGACAGATATATGCATCACTCGACTGCGAGTATTATTATTATTATTATTATTATTATTATTATTTTATTTTATTTTTTTTTTTGCGTAGGATGTGAAAACCTGCCTTCAGGTACCCTGTAGCCCGTACTACAGGGTTATGCGGGGGTGGCGATGTTCTGCCGACCCGCTAAAAACACACCCTTATTTGGGGACCTTAAGACCACTCCCAGGTAGAGCCAGTTTACTGACGTATCGCCTTCAGGAGTGGTCTTATATCCCGCCTCTATCGCCTAAACGATATCATCCCTCGACCTACGGGAACTACCTTTGTTGGCGGCCATCGAGATCCTTAACCCTCATAACATGTTGGATGAAGGTCTCGATGTGCCGCCAATTCTCTTTGGACTCAATCATTAACAGGATCATGTTCTCCGGTGTAACTTCGCAGTTTACACCGGCGAACATGACCTGTCTCTGAGCGTTCCATTGTCCGCATATAAAGAGTGTGTGCTCTGCGTCATCCTTTGGGGATTTGCAGTACGCACACTCTGAATTTTGTCTTCTTTTGAAGCGCTCCAGGTACGAGTTAAAACACCAGTGACCCGAGAGCGCTTGGGTAAGGTAGTACGAGACTACTCCATGCTTTCGGTCTATCCAGGTGGCGAGTGTAGGTATGAGCCGATGTGTCCATCGACCCTTCTCATCCCCGCTCCATCTTGCTTGCCATCTATCGACGAGTCTGCTTCTCGCATCTCGGCGAATTTGGCCCTTGCTGGGTCTATTGTCGTCCGTGTAACGGGTGGACATTCTATCTTTGAAAAGGAGGAAAATTTCCTCCCTTTCTTGCGCCAAAAGATCTGCCGGCGGGACGCTGGCAAGGACCTGAGCAGCACTCGCAGATACTGTCCTATAGGCAGAGATTATACGCTTAGTGATAATCCTTTGCGAGGACAGTATCTTTTCCAAGATGGTCTTGCTTCTATCTGTTCGCAGGGAGGGGGCCCACACCGGTGCTGCATAAAGCAGCTTTGAGTGGCCCACCGACGTTCGGCATTATACGGGCTAAGCTGAGTGCACATTCTGCTGCTTTTTTGGAAGCCACAGCGATGTGGTGCTTAAAATTCAAGAACTTGTCGAGTTGTACACCAAGATACTTTATATGCGTGCTCCACTTGACCTCGAATCCGTCTACTTCGATCCGGGGAAGTTCGTAACCACGTCTGTCTGTGACCATGAGCGCTTCGGTTTTGTCCAGGGCCATTTGAAGACCTCTAGCATCCAGCCAGCTCTTTATTCGTCGCAGACATTCGTTCACCAAGATTCCAAGCTCTTCTGCAGTTTCGGCAGAGCATACGATCAACGCGTCGTCCGTGAAGCCGATGATCACCGCACCTTCGGGTAGACCCATTCGCAAGAAGTCATCATAAGAGATGTTCCATACGAATGGTCCTATCCTCGAACCTTGAGGAGCACCTCTTTGCATCTCTTCCTTCAGAGTGCAGGTGTCTCCCTCGTATATTACCCACCTGTCGCTGAGATAATTATTCATTATCCGCAACAGGTAGGGCGGTATTCCTTTGTTTCTCATCGACTTGATGAGATCTTCCCATTTAGCGGTATTAAACGGGTTGCGTATATCTATAGCTACCAAAGCGCAGAAGCTCTTCTTCTTCCCCGGACCCAATTTGTTCTTTCCTTTCTTGGCTAGGTCCACTGCCTTTTGTATGGCATCTACTGTGGACAGGCCTTTACGGAAACCAAATTGGTAGTCGGATAGACTATTCTCTCCATTTAAGTGGAGCTGCATCCTCTGCAGAACCATGTCCTCCAGAAGTTTGCCCATCGTATCCAACAGGCATATTGGTCTGTAAGATGAGACACTATCTAGAGGTTTTTTACCTTTCCTTAGGAGGACCAGCCTCTGTCGTTTCCAGTCCCGGAAGAACTCTCCTCTTCTTAGGCAGTTGTTGAAGCAATCTAAGAGAATCTGGGGTGAAGCAACGATCACTTGTTTAAGTATCTCGTTACTTATCCCATCGATTCCAGGCGCCTTGCCTGGCTTCAATCTTCTGCCGGCTTGGTGGAGCTCTACAAAAGTGAAGAGTTCCTCCTCACGGACTTGACAGTCACTCCAGTCCATCCTAGGCCATGGTTCTGCTGGTGGAAACAAGGCCCTGATTATTTGACGCACCCAATCGGGATTGTCCAGGCCGGGGGTCTTTTGCTTCGTAACCAATTTCTTGGTGACGATTTTATAGCCCAGAACTGACGCATGCTTTTCGCAAAGAGGCCAGCTCCTCTGACCACCAGTATACATTACGTCTTCTGGGAGTGGTACTTCTACAACGCGGCATTGACGCGTTGCATGCGGTGATTATCATGTTCATCACCGGCCGCACCTCCCCATCCAGATTGTTCGGTCTCTTCACCCATCCAAGTTCCTCAATGAGGCGGGATTCTTCAAGGGACCGACCGAACTTTTCGACGTCTAGCTTCTTAATGTTTCACCTAAGGCCTCTCTTACAGGAAGCATCCTGCTTGTTTGCTCTAGGTGTGTCTCCTCCTGAGACTGAAAACTTAATATACTGGTGGTCACTTTCGGTATGATCCTCAGAGACGTGCCAGTCTTTAATGTGCTTGTTTAGGAGAGACGTTGTTATCGTAGGATCAATAATAGATCCGATATTATGGTCTCTCCTGAACGTCCACTTTTGGCCCTGGTTAACAACCATCAGATTGTTCCTGGAGACCATTTCTGATTATTATTATTATTGTAATTGTTATTATTAACCTTATTATTCTAATTACTATTATTATTATTATTATCGTAGTATTATTATTATTATTATTATTATTGTGTTATTATTATTATTTTCATTTCTGTATTATTATTATTTTGTATTTTGTAGGATGACACTCTGGAAAGATTCTAGAAGTTTCTAGAAGCTTCTAGAAACTTGGAGGGCTGGGAAGAAGTGACTATCTGTGTAAGTTTTTCTACACAGAGCGTTTCCCTATATAAGCTGCCCTCTAAGAGATGTTAGCCAGTCCCCTCCGGTTCGCCAAACCGGACGCCTTGACTCTCGTCTTAATAAAGTTAGTTCCTCAGAATTTTGAATATATTATTTCTTTAAAGCCTGCACCTAATCTTCCCACCCCAATAAAGTCGCGTTCCCCTGTGTTGTGAGCTACCGCGCCCAAGAGCGTGTGAAGTCCAGATACGAGGACGCCGAGAGCGCAACAAATGCCGCGCCACCGAGCGTGTGAGTTCGGCTCAAATCAACCCGCAAATTAGCCCGCGAATTAAGTCGCGCTCCTCTGTGTCGTAAGCTACCGCGCCAACGAGCGTGTGAAGCCCAGATACGAGGAGGCCGAGAGCGCAACGAATACCGCGCCACCAAGCGTGTGAGTTCGGCTCAAATCAACCCGCCAATTAAGTCGCGCTCCTCTGTGCCGTAAGCTATCGCGCCTTAGAGCGTGTGAAGTCCAGATAGGAGCACGCTGAGAGCGCCACGAATACTGCGCCACCAAGCGTGTGAGTTCGGCTCAAATCAACCCGCGAATTAAGTCGCGCTCCTCTGTGTCGTATGCTACCGCGCCTTAGAGCGTGTAAAGTCCAGATACGATCACGCTGAGAGCGCCACGAATACCGCGCCACCAAGCGTGTGAGTTCGGCTCAAATCAACCCGCGAATTAAGTCGCGCTCCTCTGTGCCGTAAGCTATCGCGCCTTAGAGCGTGTGAAGTCCAGATAGGAGCACGCTGAGAGCGCCACGAATACTGCGCCACCAAGCGTGTGAGTTCGGCTCAAATCAACCCGCGAATTAAGTCGCGCTCCTCTGTGTCGTATGCTACCGCGCCTTAGAGCGTGTAAAGTCCAGATACGATCACGCTGAGAGCGCCACGAATACCGCGCCACCAAGCGTGTGAGTTCGGCTCAAATCAACCCGCGAATTAAGTCGCGCTCCTCTGTGTTGTAAGCTACCGCGCCTTAGAGCGTGTGAAGTCCAGATACGAGGACGCCGAGAGCGAAACAAATACCGCGCCAACAAGCGTGTGAGTTCAGTTCAAATCAACCCGCAAATTAGCCCGCGAATCAAACCCGCGAATTAAGTCGCGCTCCTCTGTGTCGTAAGCTACCGCGCCCACGAGCGTGTGAAGATGCGAGGACGCCGAGAGCGCAACGAAAACCGCGCCACCAAGCGTTTGAGTTTAGCTCGATGTAACCCGCGAATTAATTCACGTCCCTCAGTGTTGTGAGCTACCGCGCCACCAAGCGTGAGAAGAATAGACACGAGGACGCCGAAGGCGCCACGAATACCGCGCCACCGAGCGTGTGAGTTCGGCTCAAATTGACCCGCGAATTAGCCCGCGAATCAAACCCGCGAATTAAGTCGCGCTCCTCTGTGTCGTAAGCAACTGCGCCTTAGAGCGTGTCAAGTCCAGATACGAGGACGCCGAGAGCGCAACGAATACCGCGCCACCGAGCGTGTGAGTTCGGTTCAAATCAACACGCAAATTAGCCCGCGAATCAAACCCGCGAATTAAGTCGCGCTCCTCTGTGTCGTAAGCTACCGCGCCTTAGAGCGTGTGAAGTCCAGATACGAGCACGCTGAGAGCGCCACGAATACTGCGCCACCAAGCGTGTGAGTTCGGCTCAAATCAACCCGCGAATCAAGTCGCGCTCCTCTGTGTCGTAAGCTACCGCGCCTTAGAGCGTGTGAAGTCCAGATACGAGGACGCCGAGAGCGCAACAAATACCGCGCCACCAAGCGTGTGAGTTCGGCTCAAATCAACCCGCGAATTAAGTCGCGCTCCTCTGTGTTGTAAGCTACCGCGCCTTAGAGCGTGTCAAGTCCAGATACGAGGACGCCGAGAGCGTAACGAATACCGCGCCACCGAGCGTGTGAGTTCGGTTCAAATCAACACGCAAATTAGCCCGCGAATCAAACCCGCGAATTAAGTCGCGCTCCTCTGTGTCGTAAGCTACCGCGCCCACGAGCGTGTGAAGCCCAGATACGAGGAGGCCGAGAGCGCAACGAATACCGCGCCACCAAGCGTGTGAGTTCGGCTCAAATCAACCCGCCAATTAAGTCGCGCTCCTCTGTGTCGTAAGCTATCGCGCCTTAGAGCGTGTGAAGTCCAGATACGAGCACGCTGAGAGCGCCACGAATACTGCGCCACCAAGCGTGTGAGTTTGGCTCAAATCAACCCGCGAATTAAGTCGCGCTCCTCTGTGTTGTAAGCTACCGCGCCTTAGAGCGTGTCAAGTCCAGATACGAGGACGCCGAGAGCGCAACGAATACCGCGCCACCGAGCGTGTGAGTTCGGCTCAAATCAACCCGCAAATTAGCCCGTGAATTAAGTCGCGCTCCTCTGTGTCGTAAGCTACCGCGCCTTAGAGCGTGTGAAGTCCAGATACGAGCACGCTGAGAGCGCCACGAATACCGCGCCACCAAGCGTGTGAATTCGGCTTGAATCTAACCGCGAATCAAACCCGCGAAAAATTAAACCTCGAATTTAACCTACAAGTGAGTCTGCTAATCAAATACGCTATTCAATCTGCGGGTCAAACGCGGATATGTCCGCGAATTAAACCGCGGAATTACTTACGCATCGAACAGTGGATCTTACCACGAAAAGAAGCTTAACACTTTTTATGGAATATTGTTGTTTAAGGACTTTTCAAGACGTGATTCGCTGTATGGCGGTTTTGAGTGATTTTTGTGGATTTTGTAGCGAATTTACGGAAAAGTACGTTTTTCCTATGTAAAATCAATGGAAAATTTAAAGAGGTTTGACCCACCCCTAAATAATGTCAATCATGCTCTTGGTCTGCTTTATAAAAAATTTTACGATTTGATTGCTGAACATATTGGTCTAATTATTCAAAATATGGAAAAATTAAAATATTCAAAAGCAGCGGAGATTGGTTAACCTAACATCTTCCTTTTTCAAAATTGTTAGGACTATTGTTGATTGTCCGGATTTACTATCACTAGTTCCAATCTTTGTCTCTCACTATGATCTCAGGTCTACTAGACCATTTTATACTGGTTGCAAACCACTAAAGGGCACTTTTGTTGATGATACGTGTAAACTAATTATCAAAATTTGCGATGAAGGAGATATTGATATTAATATATTTCCACTTTCTTTTGAAATGTTTTTACGCTTTGCTATTGATTATGCTAGCAAAATTTAGGAAAGTGATGCGCTACTTCTTTCTAATTATTTTTTATATTTGGAAATTTTCTATAGGTATATTGACTTCCATCTAATTGTATTTTAATATTTATTACCACACTATGTAATCCTGTTATTGGTCTTTGGACTGTTGGATTTATTCTAAATAAACAAATGAAAATTAAATGAAAGAAAAAATTATTAAAGAAAAAATAAGATTTGTAAAAATTCTACTTTAAGGTAAGCATAATTTTAAATCAAATTATATTTTTAAAATAAATTTTTTAAATTTATAATAAGTAATTTGTTTATAATACATAATAATCTTCTTCTGTGAGTACTATGCTACAGGGTTTTAGTCTCTACATGATCAGAAGTTGATAAATCTTTAAGAGATTCATTGTTTTTTCTTTTTTTTTTTAACATTTTATTTAAATACACATTTTTTTTTTTAAACTTTTAGTATGACATTGAAAATGACATTCAGCCGAGAATAAACAATTTGAAGTATGTTTTGACAAGACGAGTATAACAAATGACAATGTCTCTTCTCGTCATGAACATATTCTCGTTAATCGAGTAGGGTAGGTGAGAGTAAGTTCGGCCACCTCCCAGTAGTCGGACACTTTTCAATGTTAAGTAGTTATTATACTATATCAGATAGAAACAATCTGTTTGTTACTAAACATTCGTAATTCGTATGCTTTTGTAAGTGCAAAAAAATTTATTTTTACATTATTTTTAAAAGTTTTTAAAATATGGCCGACTACTGTCATTTTGGTGTCCGACTACTGTCGCATTTTTATTTATTTATTAAATTGTTTTTTTAACGAATAAGAAATGTTTTTTTAGTATCATGATTGATTTAGTAGTTTGGTATAATCATGAGGAGCAATTGAACGTGGAAGAAATCTAAATAAAATCTTTATTACACATTTTATACAGTGATAATTAAAAGCATTGCTTTAAGTGGCCGACTACTGTCGCTTTCATACTTATTTATTAACCACTTTTTTTTAAATAAGAAATTTCTATTTTCTAAACATTATTAATTTAATAGTTACGTATAATCACACTGAGAAAATAAGTTGACTAAATATAAACAATTTTTGATTAAATTTAGCGGAGGGTGGTTGTTGATATAGCACCTGCAAAGCTCTTTGTTTATTATTAGCAGATTAAATACTACTCTTAACATTGAAGTTTTATTGTGATCGCCAGTATCTTGTGTGTTTTGTTCAGAGTCCCTTAACCAAGAAATTGGCTAGAGGCTTATATTCTCAGTGCATAAGGAACAATTATACTTTAACCAAATTTTTAAAAATTCGTTCTTATTCTTTTTATAAAGTGTTAATTAAAAAGATCCTCTTAACTGACCGACTACTGTATCACTCACCCTGTAATTAAAATAAAAACGAGAATGTCTCGGTCAATATGCAACTCTATCTGCGTTATCCTTTCTTTGTCACTATTAGATTTTTTACATTATAAATAATCAAAATAATTAACCCGGCTGATTTTTTTAAGAGCGGTTCATCGCCACCTGAAGAACTTGCTGAGGCCGAGTACCCAGATTACGTAAATATATCCAACTTAATATTATTCTTTTAATGAGATTAAAATTTTCGAAAAATGCTCTCTCTAAATCTGAATTAGTGATTTTTTACAAATTAATGATATGCATGTGAAGTTGGACCCCACTATCAACCAATTGGATTTCTTTTCGGAGTTCTGGCTTCCTTTCGAATAGTTCTAGAGTTCCTTATACATTTTAGAAATAGTTCTGGCGATTAAATACCAAAACAATCGATTTAACATGATGGGGGGCCAACTTCACGCGGCCCCCCTTTTTTGCAAAAATCGATATATTTTTAGAGTTCTGAGTAGTTTTTAAAGAGTTCTAGAGTTCCCTGTACTTTTTATCAATAGTTCTGCCCATTAAGGCAAAAAAAAAAATTTTTCAAAAAAATAGTCGGCCCCCACATTTTTTTTAAATTACATTATTCTAATCAAAAATGAACTAAAACAAAGAGTTCTAGAGTTCCCTACACATTAAACATAAGACAACTAACTCAAAGTCCTAAAATTTTAAAAACCATCACAATCCAAACTCAAAAGCAAATCAATAAACAACTTTGAAGTTGCAAAACTTATTTGAGTTTTTAAAAATTAAGAGTTCCAAGAGTTCTAATTAGAGTTCTGTTTACCCCCCCAAGAGTTCAACAAGAATTTCTAATAAAGTTTTTTCTTTAGAATCAAAATCCAACAAACTATACAACTTTAAAGTTTCAAAATTTTTTTGAGTTTTTAAAAATTTAGAGTTCTAAGAGTTCTGATCAGAGTTCTGTTGGCCCCCCAAATAGTTCTACAAGAAATTCTAATAAAGTTTTTCTCTAAAGTCAAAATCCAAAAAACTACATAACTTTAAAGTTTCAAAAATTTTTTGAGTTTCTAAAAATTTAGAGTTCCAAGAGATCTGATCAGAGTTCTGTTGGCCCCCCAAATAGTTCTACAGGAAATGCTAATAAAGTTTTTCTCTAAAGTCAAAATCCAAAAAACTACATAACTTTAAAGTTTCAAAAATTTTTTGAGTTTCTAAAAATTTAGAGTTCCAAGAGATCTGATCAGAGTTCTGTTGGCCCCCCAAATAGTTCTACAGGAAATGCTAATAAAGTTTTTCTCTAAAGTCAAAATCCAAAAAACTACACAACTTTAAAGTTTCAAAATTTTTTTGAGTTTTTAAAAATTTAAAGTTCTAAGAGTTCTGATCAGAGTTCTGTTGGCCCCCCAAATAGTTCTACAAGAAATTCTAATAAAGTTTTTCTCTAAAGTCAAAATCCAAAAAACTACACAACTTTAAAGTTTCAAAAATTTTTTGAGTTTTTAAAAATTAAGAGTTCCAAGAGATCTGATCAGAGTTCTGTTGGCCCCCCAAATAGTTCTACAAAAAATGCTAATAAAGTTTTTCTTTAAAGTCAAAATCCAAAAAACTACACAACTTTAAAGTTTCAAAATTTTTTGGAGTTTTTAAAAATTTGAGAGTTCCAAGAGTTCTAATCAGAGTTCTGTTGGCCCCCCAAATAGTTCAACAAGAATTTCTAATAAAGTTTTTCTTTAGAATCAAAATCCAACAAACTATACAACTCTAAAGTTTCAAAATTTTTTTGAGTTTTTAAAAATTTAGAGTTCTAAGAGTTCTGATCAGAGTTCTGGTGGCCCCCCAAATAGTTCTACAGGAAATGCTAATAAAGTTTTTCTCTAAAGTCAAAATCCAAAAAACTACAGAACTTTAAAGTTTCAAAATTTTTTTGAGTTTTTAAAAATTTAGAGTTCCAAGAGATCTGATCAGAGTTCTGTTGGCCCCCCAAATAGTTCTACAAAAAATGCTCATAAAGTTTTTCTTTAAAGTCAAAATCCAAAAAACTACACAACTTTAAAGTTTCAAAATTTTTTGGAGTTTTTAAAAATTTGAGAGTTCCAAGAGTTCTGGTCAGAGTTCTGTTGGCCCCCCAAATAGTTCTACAGGAAATGCTAATAAAGTTTTTCTCTAAAGTCAAAATCCAAAAAACTACACAACTTTAAAGTTTCAAAATTTTTTTGAGTTTTTAAAAATTTAGAGTTCTAAGAGTTCTGATCAGAGTTCTGTTGGCCCCCCAAATAGTTCTACAAGAAATTCTAATAAAGTTTTTCTCTAAAGTCAAAATCCAAAAAACTACACAACTTTAAAGTTTCAAAAATTTTTTGAGTTTTTAAAAATTTAGAGTTCCAAGAGATCTGATCAGAGTTCTGTTGGCCCCCCAAATAGTTCTACAAAAAATGCTCATAAAGTTTTTCTTTAAAGTCAAAATCCAAAAAACTACACAACTTTAAAGTTTCAAAATTTTTTGGAGTTTTTAAAAATTTGAGAGTTCCAAGAGTTCTGGTCAGAGTTCTGTTGGCCCCCCAAATAGTTCAACAAGAATTTCTAATAAAGTTTTTCTTTAGAATCAAAATCCAACAAACTATACAACTCTAAAGTTTCAAAATTTTTTTGAGTTTTTAAAAATTTAGAGTTCTAAGAGTTCTGATCAGAGTTCTGTTGGCCCCCCAAATAGTTCTACAAGAAATTCTAATAAAGTTTTTCTCTAAAGTCAAAATCCAAAAAACTACACAACTTTAAAGTTTCAAAAATTTTTTGAGTTTTTAAAAATTTAGAGTTCCAAGAGATCTGATCAGAGTTCTGTTGGCCCCCCAAATAGTTCTACAAAAAATGCTCATAAAGTTTTTCTTTAAAGTCAAAATCCAAAAAACTACACAACTTTAAAGTTTCAAAATTTTTTGGAGTTTTTAAAAATTTGAGAGTTCCAAGAGTTCTAATCAGAGTTCTGTTGGCCCCCCAAATAGTTCAACAAGAATTTCTAATAAAGTTTTTCTTTAGAATCAAAATCCAACAAACTATACAACTCTAAAGTTTCAAAATTTTTTTGAGTTTTTAAAAATTTAGAGTTCTAAGAGTTCTGATCAGAGTTCTGGTGGCCCCCCAAATAGTTCTACAGGAAATGCTAATAAAGTTTTTCTCTAAAGTCAAAATCCAAAAAACTACAGAACTTTAAAGTTTCAAAATTTTTTTGAGTTTTTAAAAATTTAGAGTTCCAAGAGATCTGATCAGAGTTCTGTTGGCCCCCCAAATAGTTCTACAAAAAATGCTCATAAAGTTTTTCTTTAAAGTCAAAATCCAAAAAACTACACAACTTTAAAGTTTCAAAATTTTTTGGAGTTTTTAAAAATTTGAGAGTTCCAAGAGTTCTGGTCAGAGTTCTGTTGGCCCCCCAAATAGTTCTACAGGAAATGCTAATAAAGTTTTTCTCTAAAGTCAAAATCCAAAAAACTACACAACTTTAAAGTTTCAAAATTTTTTTGAGTTTTTAAAAATTTAGAGTTCTAAGAGTTCTGATCAGAGTTCTGTTGGCCCCCCAAATAGTTCTACAAGAAATTCTAATAAAGTTTTTCTCTAAAGTCAAAATCCAAAAAACTACACAACTTTAAAGTTTCAAAAATTTTTTGAGTTTTTCAAAATTTAGAGTTCTAAGAGATCTGATCAGAGTTCTGTTGGCCCCCCAAATAGTTCTACAGGAAATGCTAATAAAGTTTTTCTCTAAAGTCAAAATCCAAAAAACTACACAACTTTAAAGTTTCAAAATTTTTTTGAGTTTTTAAAAATTTAGAGTTCTAAGAGTTCTGATCAGAGTTCTGTTTGCCCCCCGGAGTGCTCTACAAAAAACACTTATAACATTTTTCTCTAAACTCAAAATCCAAAAACTTATTAACGTTCAAAGTAACCCAAAAAAATTTGAATTTCGAAAATTTTAGAGTTCCAAGAGTTCTGGTCAGAGTTCTGTTGGCCCCCCAAATAGTTCTAAAGGAAATGTTAATAAAGTTTTTCTATAAAGTCAAAATCCAAAAAACTACACAACTTTAAAGTTTCAAAATTTTTTTGAGTTTTTAAAAATTTAGAGTTCTAAGAGTTCTGATCAGAGTTCTGTTTGCCCCCCAGAGTGCTCTACAAAAAACACTTATAACATTTTTCGCTAAACTCAAAATCCAAAAACTTATTAACGTTCAAAGTAACCCAAAAAAATTTGAATTTCGAAACTTTTAAAGTTCCAAGAGTTCTGGTCAGAGTTCTGTTTGCCCCCCGAAGTGCTCTACAAAAAACCCTAATAACATTTTTCTCTAAACTTAAAATCCAAAAACTTATTAACGTTCAAAGTGACCCAGAAAACTTTGAATTTCGAAAATTTTAGAGTTCCAAGAGTTCTGGTCAGAGTTCTGTTTGCCCCCCGAAGTGCTCTACAAAAAACCATAATCACATTTTTCTCTAAACTCAAAATCCAAAAATTTATTAACGTTCAAAGTGACCCAAAAAATTTTGATTTCCGAAAATTTTAGGGTTCCAAGAGTTCTGGTCAGAGTTCTGTTTTCCCCCGGAGTGCTTTACAAAAAACCCTAATAACATTTTTCGCAAAACTCTAAATCCAAAAAGTTATTAACGTTCATAGTGATTATTTTCGCCCAATTATGAAAATTATCGGAGGTGGGGGCAAGACTGCTAAGGTTTGAAGCTCAATGACACTAATATTATCGATTCAAAAATATTTTATTTATTATAATAATAATCCTTGGTAATCAGTCTTCCATGAAAGAGTCTTATTTCGAATATTTGTTACTTAATTAAATATAGAATTAAGAATACGCAAAAAAATTCAAATTTTCCATTTTACAAAACATGGCGGTAAGATGGGGTAGTATAAAAATCAAGCTATTTTTCCTTACAACTTTCGCAAACACGTTTATTGATTTTGTAAAATAAACTAAAGAACAAGTTTAATGCGTAATTTTAGTTCTCTCATGTAAAATTAAATTACAAAACTAACCTCAAAAAACAATAACTTTTAGAATAGAAATAAACAAGAGGTTACCTGCTCCTGTATTCTAAATGTATTATTTAAATAACAAAACGTTATAAATAGTGTGAAAAATCACCAAAAAAAGTTTTTTTTTTCATAAAATAAAAAAATGATTGGTTTTCAGTACCATATCCTGCCCTCACTTCCTATACCCCGTCTTGCCCCCACATACGGAATTTCATTAAAAAATTAATTTCTAAAAATTAAGTTTCGAAACGGAAATAAGCAAGTGCTTAACTTTAAGTCTAATCATTGTTGAACATGAATAAAATTATATAGTATATAAAATGTTGTTATTAAAATATCAAACACGTTCTAAATAAAATGCAAAAATGACAAGAAAATCGTCAAAAATAGTTTTTTCATGTAACAAATAAAAAACTCGGTTTCATCAATCAGTGACTTGGCCAATCAAAAACTATTGTAACGGTACTATGTTATGCAAAAAATGACCATGATTGGTTAATTAGTTTCTTAATTAAGGCAGGTACCCCGTCTTGCCCCCACCTCCCCTAATTACTTATTTTACTCTTTGAAACATTCTCTACAATTTTACTCTTTGAATTTCGTTAAAAATATTTTGTTAAAAAAAATTCTTAAAAACAAATTTGATTTTTTTAATAACTTTTGAACAAAATATGTCTCGCTATGCACTGAAAAAAAATTTTGTTAATTTAATATATGATTTGGTGAAAATTTCAATGCAGCAGAAAGTCACCCATATATGTAAATTTAACATCAAAATAAAGAGACATTTAGCAATGATCTAGAGTTAATCTTAAGAATTTCATTTACCTGAAAATCACATGCAGCAAAAATCGCAGTTAGATTTTTCTGTGTGAAGAAAGGGACCTTAGAGGGTAAAAATCGATTTTCGGTTTATGGTTGATTTAACTTCAATAAAAGTTCCTTTTTCATTATTTGAAGTCAGAAAATGTTTTTATTAATTATTTTTTAAGTTATGACAATTCAAACATCATCGATTTGTACAGAGCACCATACGCGCTCGTCTTTTCTTTTCGCTCTCCTGTAAAATTACCGATTTGCCTCTAAGGTCCCTTTCTTCAAAGCGCGTCACATATTATGAACAAAGTTAAATGAGTAGAACTGTAAAGAATGTTTCAAAGAGTAAAATCAGCTATTATTTGTCAAAATTAGATGAAAATTACAATTGGTTTAGTGACAAATAAAGACAAAACATAAAGTGTTTAATAATTATTGTTTGAAAATATTTTTTGCCTAATCTAATTTTTTCTGTTACTTGAACAAGTGAATCTTTTACAATTTCGAGAAATTGTTTATTTTTATTTGCTGTTTGCAAACCATTTTTTATTTTGAGGTTAGATCAAGCGGTTGAACGTTCTTAACACGAGTTCTGTTAAATAAGAATTGTTTTAAGTTAAAATTCGATTAAATTAAAATTCTTTTAAATAAAAATTTAATTTAAAAATTTATTTTATAAAATAAAAATAATGTTAAAAATTAATTCATTATTCCAAGAGTTTTATTAAGTAAAAATTTGTAATTCTTTAAATTAATTTGACAAGAAATTCTAAGAATTTAAATTCGCTTAAAGCGTGATTCAATCAAAGACATTTTAATTAATGAGTTTTAGAACATAGTCGTTCGTTCCAATTGTTGCTGTTCTAAAAATTTCTTTAAGATCCATATACAGGGTGTCCGCAAAAACTGTAAATCAGGGAAAAGTTCCGGGAAAGTCAGGTGTGTTTGAAAATGAAAATTTGCGGCCATTCTGATATATATAAATTAATTGTTACTTATGTCATGAATACAAATGTTCCTTACAATTACTAATGTCATAATAAGCTTTTTAAAATCTAAAGTTATTTTTAAATTTCCCTTAAAAATATAACCGGGAAATACAAAAATATCACTGCGAAAAACCTGGAACTTACCGGGAATTTACATTCATAAAACTTATGGCCACACTGATTATAATTTGTTTAAACTTGTTATAATTGTTATGTTTAGTTTGTTGTTAGTAACTGGTTACATTCGTCTTTTGGAGGACTTATTATAAAAATAGTGAAATAAACAATTTGGCAATACTCCTTGAAATGTTCTGAAGAGAAATATAGTTACCGATTTAAATTTTACTAAAAACTTTTTTTTTCACTTAAAATGCATGGAAAACTTTAAGCGCATTGAGTGACATCTAAATATTTTTCTATATATATTTTTTTTTTTGTAGTTTAGAAAATTCAAATTTAATCTCTGTTAAATTTACAAAAATTTAGAGTATTTTTATTTTATTTAAATAACATGTGTCATTTAGTATTGTGTGTGACATTAAGACTCATAGGACTATTTATCGTGAATGGTGTTTTTTAATTACTTATTGAGAAATAAACTTCACAATAGTTATTATTGGTTTTCCGTTATAACAATTTATAAATACTCGTTTTTGAAATTTAAACCAGATAAGAGTCGAAGAGTTTCCCTTCCATAAGGCATATATCCCCTCACATTGCCGATAATTTTCTTCACACGCTCCAATCCCAGACTACCTAGCTTGTAGGACTGGAGAGAGAAAAAGTGGAACTCTAAAATTTATGACAGTCAAAATTTTTTGGGTCACTTTGAACGTTAATAAGTTTTTGGATTTTGAGATTAGAGAAAAATGTTATTGGGGTTTTCTGTAGAGCACTCCGGGGGGCGAACAGAACTCTGACCAGAACTTTTGGAAATCTAAAATTTTCGAAATTCAAAATTTTTTGGGTCACTTTGAACGTTAATAAGTTATTGGATTTTGAGTTTAGAGTAAAACTTTATTAGAATTTCTTGTAGAACTATTTGGGGGGCCAACAGAACTCTGATCAGAACTCTTAGAACTCTAAATTTTTAAAAACTCAAAAAAATTTTGAAACTTTAAAGTTGTGTAGTTTTTTGGATTTTGACTTTAGAGAAAAACTTTATTAGCATTTCCTGTAGAACTATTTGGGGGGCCAACAGAACTCTGATCAGATCTCTTGGAACTCTAAATTTTTAAAAACCCAAAAAATTTTTGAAACTTTAAAGTTGTGTAGTTTTTTGGATTTTGACTTTAGAGAAAAACTTTATTAGAATTTCTTGTAGAACTATTTGGGGGGCCAACAGAACTCTGATCAGAACTCTTAGAACTCTAAATTTTTAAAACCTCAAAAAAATTTTGAAACTTTAAAGTTGTATAGTTTGTTGGATTTTGACTTTAGAGAAAAACTTTATGAGCATTTTCTGTAGGACTATTTGGGGGGCCAACAGAACTCTGACCAGAACTCTTGGAACTCTAAAATTTTCGAAATTCAAATTTTTTTTGGTTACTTTGAACGTTAATAAGTTTTTGGATTTTGAGTTTAGAGAAAAATGTTATAAGTGTTTTTTGTAGAGCACTCCGGGGGGCAAACAGAACTTTGATCAGAACTCTTAGAACTCTAAATTTTTAAAAACTCAAAAAAATTTTGAAACTTTAAAGTTGTGTAGTTTTTTGGATTTTGACTTTAGAGAAAAACTTTATTAGCATTTCCTGTAGAACTATTTGGGGGGCCAACAGAACTCTGATCAGATCTCTTGGAACTCTAAATTTTGAAAAACTCAAAAAATTTTTGAAACTTTAAAGTTGTGTAGTTTTTTGGATTTTGACTTTAGAGAAAAACTTTATTAGAATTTCTTGTAGAACTATTTGGGGGGCCAACAGAACTCTGATCAGAACTCTTAGAACTCTAAATTTTTAAAAACTCAAAAAAATTTTGAAACTTTAAAGTTGTGTAGTTTTTTGGATTTTGACTTTAGAGAAAAACTTTATTAGCATTTCCTGTAGAACTATTTGGGGGGCCAACAGAACTCTGACCAGAACTCTTGGAACTCTCAAATTTTCGAAATTCAAATTTTTTTTGGTTACTTTGAACGTTAATAAGTTTTTGGATTTTGAGTTTAGAGAAAAATGTTATAAGTGTTTTTTGTAGAGCACTCCGGGGGGCAAACAGAACTTTGATCAGAACTCTTAGAACTCTAAATTTTTAAAAACTCAAAAAAATTTTGAAATTTTAAAGTTGTGTAGTTTTTTGGATTTTGACTTTAGAGAAAAACTTTATTAGCATTTCCTGTAGAACTATTTGGGGGGCCAACAGAACTCTGATCAGATCTCTTGGAACTCTAAATTTTGAAAAACTCAAAAAATTTTTGAAACTTTAAAGTTGTGTAGTTTTTTGGATTTTGACTTTAGAGAAAAACTTTATTAGAATTTCTTGTAGAACTATTTGGGGGGCCAACAGAACTCTGATCAGAACTCTTAGAACTCTAAATTTTTAAAAACTCAAAAAAATTTTGAAACTTTAAAGTTGTGTAGTTTTTTGGATTTTGACTTTAGAGAAAAACTTTATTAGCATTTCCTGTAGAACTATTTGGGGGGCCAACAGAACTCTGACCAGAACTCTTGGAACTCTCAAATTTTCGAAATTCAAATTTTTTTTGGTTACTTTGAACGTTAATAAGTTTTTGGATTTTGAGTTTAGAGAAAAATGTTATAAGTGTTTTTTGTAGAGCACTCCGGGGGGCAAACAGAACTCTGATCAGAACTCTTAGAACTCTAAATTTTTGAAAACTCAAAAAAATTTTGAAACTTTAAAGTTGTGTAGTTTTTTGGATTTTGACTTTAGAGAAAAACTTTATTAGCATTTCCTGTAGAACTATTTAGGGGGCCAACAGAACTCTGATCAGATCTCTTGGAACTCTAAATTTTTAAAAACCCAAAAAATTTTTGAAACTTTAAAGTTGTGTAGTTTTTTGGATTTTGACTATAGAGAAAAACTTCATTAGAATTTCTTGTAGAAATATTTGGGGGGCCAACAGAACTCTGATCAGAACTCTTAGAACTCTAAATTTTTAAAAACTCAAACAAATTTTGAAACTTTAAAGTTGTATAGTTTGTTGGATTTTGATTCTAAAGAAAAACTTTATTAGAAATTCTTGTTGAACTCTTGGGGGGGGGGGGTAAACAGAACTCTGATTAGAACTCTTGGAACTCTAAATTTTTAAAAACTCAAAAAATTTTTGAAACTTTAAAGTTGTGTAGTTTTTTGGATTTTGACTTTAGAGAAAAACTTTATTAGAATTTCTTGTAGAACTATTTGGGGGGCCAACAGAACTCTGATCAGAACTCTTAGAACTTTAAATTTTTAAAAACTCAAAAAAATTTTGAAACTTTAAAGTTGTGTAGTTTTTTGGATTTTGACTTTAGAGAAAAACTTTATTAGCATTTCCTGTAGAACTATTTGGGGGGCCAACAGAACTCTGATCAGATCTCTTGGAACTCTAAATTTTTAGAAACTCAAAAAATTTTTGAAACTTTAAAGTTATGTAGTTTTTTGGATTTTGACTTTAGAGAAAAACTTTATGAGCATTTTCTGTAGGACTATTTGGGGGGCCAACAGAACTCTGATCAGAACTCTTAGAACTTTAAATTTTTAAAAACTCAAAAAAATTTTGAAACTTTAAAGTTGTGTAGTTTTTTGGATTTTGACTTTAGAGAAAAACTTTATTAGCATTTCCTGTAGAACTATTTGGGGGGCCAACAGAACTCTGATCAGATCTCTTGGAACTCTAAATTTTTAGAAACTCAAAAAATTTTTGAAACTATAAAGTTATGTAGTTTTTTGGATTTTGACTTTAGAGAAAAACTTTATTAGCATTTCCTGTAGAACTATTTGGGGGGCCAACAGAACTCTGATCAGATCTCTTGGAACTCTAAATTTTTAGAAACTCAAAAAATTTTTGAAACTTTAAAGTTATGTAGTTTTTTGGATTTTGACTTTAGAGAAAAACTTTATTAGAATTTCTTGTAGAACTATTTGGGGGGCCAACAGAACTCTGATCAGAACTCTTAGAACTCTAAATTTTTAAAAACTCAAAAAAATTTTGAAACTTTAAAGTTGTATAGTTTGTTGGATTTTGATTCTAAAGAAAAAACTTTATTAGAAATTCTTGTTGAACTCTTGGGGGGGTAAACAGAACTCTGATTAGAACTCTTGGAACTCTTAATTTTTAAAAACTCAAATAAGTTTTGCAACTTCAAAGTTGTTTATTGATTTGCTTTTGAGTTTGGATTGTGATGGTTTTTAAAATTTTAGGACTTTGAGTTAGTTGTCTTATGTTTAATGTGTAGGGAACTCTAGAACTCTTTGTTTTAGTTCATTTTTGATTAGAATAATGTAATTTAAAAAAAATGTGGGGGCCGACTATTTTTTTGAAAAATTTTTTTTTTTGCCTTAATGGGCAGAACTATTGATAAAAAGTACAGGGAACTCTAGAACTCTTTAAAAACTACTCAGAACTCTAAAAATATATCGATTTTTGCAAAAAAGGGGGGCCACGTGAAGTTGGCCCCCCATCATGTTAAATCGATTGTTTTGGTATTTAATCGCCAGAACTATTTCTAAAATGTATAAGGAACTCTAGAACTATTCGAAAGGAAGCCAGAACTCCGAAAAGAAATCCAATTGGTTGATAGTGGGGGGCCAACTTCACATGCATATTAATGATTTAGAGAAAAATCGGTTACTATTTAAAAGTGATAAATTTCACTATTTTTAGTAGAAAACTACTTATTAATAGTATAAAAAATAAAAATACTATTATGAAACTGAAATATCTACTAATTAAGAAGGAACATTCACTAATGCAATTACTAGATATTTTGCTTTAAATGTAGTAGCTTTTTACTATTAATTAGTAGTTTTCTATTAAAAATTAGTGAAATTTTTTACTATTTCATAGCAACCGATTTCACAATAATTGATTAGTAGAAAACCACTAATTCAGATTTAGAACGATTCCAAAAGCTTTCTTTAGAAACTGCCTTATTCTTTCTTTGTCACTATTAGATTTTTTACATTATAAATAATATAAATAATAAATCTGATTCATTTTTTTAAGATCTATTCAATTACTAGATATTCTGCTTTAAATGTAGTAGCTTTTTACTATTAATTAGTAGTTTTCTATTAAAAATTAGTGAAATTTTTTACTATTTCATACCAACCGATTTCACAATAATTGATTAGTAGAAAACCACTATTTCAGATTTAGAGAGCTTCCAAAAGCATTCCCTAAAATTTGCGAAATTAGAAATGAAATTAACTAAAGCATTTTATTTTTTTAAGACTGAAACTGACGAATTGAATCCGCTTAATAACAAAGATCTGGTAAATATATTGTATACTGTTATTATTACTCTTTTTTAAACGATTAACATTTTCGATAAATTATTTTAAATTATTTCCCTGGATTTCGTGTTACTTTTTTCTGGCACTATTAGGTGTTAATAGAGTAAATTAAAAAATTGAATAAATTTTTGGGATGAAACTCTTTTTTGGTTTTCTTAATTTTGTAATAAAGAAAACATTTTTTACAAAATTACGCCTGAATTTTAAAACATCAAATTTTTGTAAAATACCTTCTATTTTATTTCAAAGAAACTAAAATTATTTCATACGTAAAACTTTACAACTTGTTATGTTTTGCTAAAAAAATTTCGAAAATCGAGAGAAACTTTTCATTTGCTTTTTCCAGTGTTTTGAGTATAACGCGAGCTTAGTTGTTCTTTTTAAAATATAAAATTAGAAATATAGTGCTTTTTAAAAAAGTTACTCGGGTTACAATGGTTAAAAAGAGTACATTCTGTAAAGTTTTTCCTTAACGCAACAAAAAAATTATTTTATTCAAATCATAGCATTTGAAATTAAAGCTATTAAAATTGGAGCATTTGAAGAACAAAATTAGAATTCTTTTTTTAAATATTGTTTTAATTTGCATATTGCGACAATTCTTTTTTCAATGCAAAATGGATGCAAATTTTCCAAAGCGTACAGGTACCACTAAATATTAATAAAAAAAAAAAAAAATCAATTCTACTTATTAATTCAAAATAAAATATAAAAAATTCTTAAAATATTTTAAAAACCATAAAATATCAATTCTTACCTATCAAGTTTGAACAAATACAGATTTATTTTTTTCCGATTTGTGACAAAATGAGGGGCGGAAATGTTTTAAATTCTAGAATGTCATTTTAGTTCTTACATTATTTGATGCACTAATATAATATTTCTGACCCATATTTGACGCTATATTAAATAAATTTGTTTCGTTTATACGGAATCCTAAATTTTAGTACGATTAAGAGAAAAGATATATTAGTTATAAAATGACTTGTTCTCAATTCTAGAATGATGGAGAAGAAAATGTATTTAAGGAATTAAAGGAAGCATTGAATGTCATTGATGAAATATTGGAATATGGCTACAATGCTACGGTCTGCCGGTCATTAAATATATATCGCTTCCTACTGAAAAAAAAATTTCTTGTATTCAGAAGACAAAAGTGACTTTTTTGGCATTTTGTATACTTTACAGAACTTCCTCTATAAGAATAACATTTTTTACAATTGGCAGAACGTTTCTATTAATCAAGAAACTGATTATTTACAAGAAATGAAAAATTTTTCCTACATAATCCACGAATTGTTACCCAACTGTTCAATTCCTAATGAAATTCTACCTGATGTACAAAAAGGCATATTCAACCCAATCTGTTTCAAGCTAAGACAAATTTTCAATTTAATTCGGAAAGAACTTCCTCATCCAACTGCTAATAAAACTGAGTTTCGCGAAGACATGAATCGGATGCAGATACTTTTGAACAAATATTCTTTATTTCAAGATGAATACCATACCTTATCAATTATGTCTGCAGAGAAACAATTATATACATTGGACGCTGTTTATAAATATATCTTAGGAGATGAAGCAACTTTACAAAATAAAACTGAAAAGGTATTACTTGCTTTCTTTAGTACATAAACTGACCTCGGCATATATTTATATATACCACCGTAGGAAATTGGCATGTCGCGCACAGTGGTTTGAAATCAAAAAAATATTGCAACTTTTTGTAATGTATCTACCCACACTTTTTTTCCTTTTATTTATTTTTTTTTACTATGTTTCCTTTCTTGAATATAAAATTGGAAAATTCGTGCTTTTTTAGAACATTTTTTTAATTTAAATTAAAGCTTTTAATTAAAGCTTTTAATTTTTCTAAGACTGTATCTCACAAATCGAATCCGCCTAATAACACAGATCTGGTTAATATATTATATACAGTTATGCTGACAATAAATGTTTTTTTTTATTTAAGAAAACAATTTTTTTAAATTGTGTCTATGCAGGGGAGACTGGGGCTAAAACTTAAATTTTTGGAAAATATTTTTTTTCATGCATAAATCCCAAATTCACACATGTAAACATATGTACATTGTAGATAAATCTGAGCTCAACAACTTTTCATAACATATTTTGCGATGTTTTTTTTTAAAAATTGATGTTTTATCTGTTTTTCCAAACTTCAATTTTTTTAACTGTTAGACCCAGGGCGGGGCTAAAAGTTAAATATGTGGGGTTTAATGTTAAAACTTCTTTCTAGCCTATTAAAACTATTTTTTAAACCTTTTTAAGAAACATATCAATTAAAGAATTTATAAAACATAGATTTAATCAAAAAAACTCCTGTCTTCCTTGAAAATTAGACATGATAGAAAAAGAGAAATGACCAGCTATCAGTTTTTTTTTTATTTTCTTGTGGTTTTTTGCTGCAAAATTTGCTTTCTCTTATTACATCTTTTTATTTGCTCTATGCACAAATACTCAAAATGTATAATAAAGGTAATTTGATGAATACCAAAACTGACCGAAACACCGAAAACAAATGAAAAATATGTCAACTTTAAACTAAACATAACCACAAATTCAGATTTAGAAAGCTTTCAAAAGCTTTCTTTAGAACCTGCGTTATCCTTTCTTTGTCACTATTAGATTTTTTACATTATAAATAATCAAAATAATTAATCCGACTGACTTTTTTTAGAGTAATTTATCTTCACCTGAAGAACTTGATATGGGAGGCTACCTTGATTACGTAAATATATCCTACTTAATATTATTCTTTTAATGAGATTAAAATTTTCGATAAATGCTCTCTCTAAATCTAAAACTTGAGTAAAATTTTGAATTTAAAATTTAGTGGAAAAATTGAAAAATAATAAAAATTTATTAGAAATTGAAGAAAATTTTTAAAAAATGATAAAAATAGATAAAAATTGTAGCAAATCATTGAAATGATAATAAAAAAGAATTAGTAAAAATTGAAGAAATTTTTAATTATTTAATTTATTAATTTATTAATTATTTAATTTAATTAATTACATTTTTAATCAATAAAATTTCAAATTAATTAAAGTTCGAAGATTGTAATTGTAGTCTTGTTTATTTAAAATATATTCTGAAATTCTTTCAATTATTTTGTCACATTTTTATTATTATTTTTTCGTCATGCTGCAATTATTTTCTTTAATTGCAAGTACTTTTAAATTGTTGTAATTTTTTCAATTATTATTAAGAAACTAAAATTATTTTTTTCAATTTTCAATTATTTTTATTACTTTTTGTAAATATTTTTCAAATTTAAATAATTTTCTTGAATTTTCAATTATTATTCTTATCATTTTTGCAATCAATTTCTTCAATTTTTAATTATTCTCAAACTTCATTCCTCAATTAAATTCCTATATTTTTAATATTATTTTTTTCAATTTCCATTTTCGTGTATCTTTTTGAAATTATTTTTTCCATCATTTAATTAAATATGTTAATTATTTTTTAATTAATTTCCTAAATTTTTATTTATTATCTCAAATCTAAATAATGTATCCACTTTTCAATGTTTTAATCATTGTTCAATTGTTATTCTTAAATTTTAAATACTTACTTTCGTAAATTTTTAACTGTTTTTTTTCCAATGATTTTCACAAATTTTATTTTAATTTAATTAAGAAGAAATTAAGAAATTAATTAATTTTAATTTCTTCAATTTTCAATTGTTATTGATATCATTTGCAATCAATTTTTTCAATTTTTGATTTCTTTTACTATTCCTCAAATAAATCTTTAAATTTACAATTATTTATCTTATTTTGCAATTACTTTTTTTTCAATTTTCATTTTCTTAAAACTTTTGCAATTATTTTCTCCACCTTTTAATAAGATATATTAATTATTTTTCAATTAAGTTCCTAAATTATCTTTTATTATCTCAAATCTAAGTTATTGCATTCACTTTTTAATGCATTAATCATTTTTTAATTATTTTTCTCAAATTTCAATTACTTCGTCAATTTTTAATTTTTATTTTTCATTTGCAATGATTTTCACAATTTTTATATTATTTTCAATATTTGTTGGTTAATTCCGAAAATTTGAATTATTTATCTCAAATTTCCATTATTTTCTATAATGTTGTAATTATTTTCCTCAATTTTCAATTCTTAAAATCATTTTCACTCCACGAATATTCTGTATTTATTAAAATTATTTTTCTAAAATTGCCCTTAATAGCTACAAATTTCATCTATTTTTATCATTTTTCAAAAATTTTCTTCAATGATTTTCATTATTTTTTAATTATTCCCCTTAATTTTAAATTCAAAATTTCCGCAACTTTAAATTATTTTCTTTAATTTTTTTTAAATAAAACATTTTCAGTTTTAATTATATCCTTCAATATCAAATTGGTTTCATTATTTATTTTAATTAAACTTTTAATTTCTTTTGCCACTTTTCAATTGTTTTTACAAAATATGATTTTTGTTTTTTAAATTGTAATTTTTTTTTCAAATTACAATTAATTTCTTTAATATCAAATTATTAATGTTAATTTGTAATATAAAAAATATAATTCAGAATAATTTTCAATATTAACAACTTGTTTTATGCTTTATCAATTTTTATTAAATTCTTATTTATTGTTTTTATATTTTAGTTGTATTTTTCAAGTATTTAAATAATGTTTTTCGATTTTTAATCACTTTCTTTTATATCAAATGAATTCTGTAATTTTTTTAATTTTGTTCTTAAATTTCCATAATTAACTTAAATTTCCAATTTTTTATCCTTTTTCAAGTAGTCTTGTTTATTTCAAATAACAATTGTTATCATTTGCAATCAATTTCTTGAATTTTTTACTTTTGCGTTACAATAATTACGCTAATTAAGAAACTCTTTAATTTAATATTGTTTTATTTTTCTTCTCTTCCGCCCCCCCCCCCCCCCCTCCTCTTCACCCTGGTCAATATTAAGTGGACAGATGGCAGAAATTTGCAAGTCGCCGCCACTGGATTTTTTACTAATAATTTAGCGAGAAAACGGTTACTATTTAATAGTGATAAATTTCACTATTTTTAGTAGAAAACTAATTATTAATAATATAATAAAAATACTATTATGAAACTGAAATATCTACTAATTAAAAATGATATTCACTAATGCAATTACTAGATATTTTTCTTTAAGGGCATGTGATGTAGAATGACGTCACTGGTATAGACAAAATTTGTCAGTAAACTTTTTCTTAAAATAATAATTATTTTAACACTAAACTTTGTGGAATTACTTAAAATTTCATTAAAAAGGTCTATCCGACACAAGTTTGTTTAAATGTTGCCTTAAAATTAATTTTTTTTAATTCTCCGAAAATCAGCTCATGTTTTAGCAAGTTATTTTTAAGGCAAATTTTAAACAAACTTAGGTCAGGGAGAACATTTTAATGATATTTTAAGAAATTCCACAAAGTTTGGTGTCAAAATATTTACTATTTTAAGAGAAAGTTTACGGACAAATTTTGCCTGTACTAAAGACGTCATTCTTTATTACATGCCCTTAAAAATGTAGTAGCTTTTTATTATTAATTAGTAGTTTTTTATTAGAAATCAATAAAATTTTTCACTATTTCATAGTAACCGAATTTTCGCTATATTTTATTAGTAAAAAAATCACTAATTGAGATTAAGAGCGCTTCTAAAAGCTTTCTTTAGAACCCGCGTTATCCTTTCTTTGTCACTATTAGATTTATTATTACATTATAAATAATCAAAATAATCAATTTGACTGATTTTTTTAAGAGCGATTTAACTTCACTTGAAGAACTTCCTGTGGCATACAAACCAGTGAATGTAAATATATCCTATCCTTAATATTATTCTTTTAATGCGATTAAAATTTTCGATAAATGCTCTCTTTAAATCGGAATTAGTAATTTTTTACTAATGATTTAGCGAGAAATCGGTTACTATGTAATAGTGATAAATTTTACTATTTTTAGTAGAAAACTACTTTACTACTTATTAGTAGTATAAAAATACTATTATGAAACTGAAATATCTACTAATTAAAATGGAACATTAACTGATGCCATTACTAGATATTTTGCTTTAAATGTAGTAGATTTTTACTATTAATTAGTAGTTTTCTATTAAAAATTAGTAAAATTTAGCACAATTGTATAGTAATCGAATTTTCGTATTATTTTATTATTAAAAAACCACTATTTCAGATTTAGAGAGCTTCCAAAAGCTTTCCCTAGAATAAGCGAAATTAGAAATCATGTTAATTGAAGCTTTTAATTTTTTTAAGATTGTACCTGACGAATCGAGTCAGCCTAATAACACAGATCTGGTAAATATATTATATATACAGTTATATGCTGCGCTAGGAATTTTTTCAAAAAACTTAATAACCATAAAATATCAATACTTACCTATCAAGCTTAAACAAATACGTATTTATTTTTTTTTCGATTTGTGACAAAATGAGGGTCGGAAATTTTTTAAATTCTAAATTGTCATTGTATAACGGCCACTCTAATGGACAGGAACAACTTATCTAAATTTTAATTTTATACCTCCCTTCAGCGCTTACATTATTTGAGATAGTAATATAATAGTTCTGACCCATATTTGTGATTATCTTAAATACATTTGTTTCGTTTATACGAAATTCTAGATTTTAGTACGATTAAGAGAAAAGATATATTAGTTATGAAATGACTTGTTCTCAATTCTAGGATGATGCAAAAGAAAAATTATTTAAGGATTTAAAGGAAGGATTGAAAGTCATGGATGAAATATTTGAATATGACTACAATTCTACGATCTGCCGGTCATTAAATAAATCGCTTCCTATTAAACAAAAAACAGACTTAAACTTGGATAATAAAGGAGATCTGAATTTTTTTGACCTTATGTCTATTTTTCAGTCTTTCGTCTATAAGTATCAATTTCTTTGCAATTGGAATAAAGTTTCTGTTGATAATCAAACTGATTATTTACAAGAAATGAAGAGTTTTTCCTACAAACTCCACACATTGTTACCCACCTGTTCAATTCCTAACGAAATTCCACCTGATGCACAAAAACGCATATACAGCCCAATCAGTTTCAAACTAAGACAAATTGTCAGTGTTATTGAGAAACAGCTTCCTCCACCAACTACTAATAAAACTTACTTTCATGAAAGTATGCACCGGATTCAGATAATTTTTAACAAATATTCTTTATTTCGAGATGGATACGATAGCTTCTTACACCGAAAAAAATAAATTCTCAATACGAACGGAATTTTCCGCTTCTAAATTCCTTTTACGTTTTTGTTTTAATATAAGTTTATTTTTCTACACCGAAGCGGAATTTTCTTATTAATCTGAGAATATTTGATCTAAAGGATGACTTTTAAGTTTTCCTTTGTGATTGAACTTATTCCTATATATTTAAGATTATCCCTTTAAAATTGAGATTATTCCTCTAAACAAACAGATTCTTGAAGTTGCCCGTAATTATTTGTATGTTTGAATTCATGCAACTTCAAACTAGTTGAAAATATTATTAAATGTCATTCTTGAAAAATAGATAACTTATGAAAAAAAATCTCCAGTGAAATGTATTCAAAATTTGCAGACTATATTAATAAATTTATATTCTGTAACATAATTGTGGTTTTATTTGTAGGATTGAAGTTAAATCTTTAAAATGTTAATTTAATAAATTAATCAACGTATGTACATATTTTTATTTATATCAATAGAAAATAATAAGGTTTGGATCATTGTTTTCTTTGTCAGAGAATTCTGTAATTTTATTTTGTATTTTGTATTATATAAACATATATGTAACGTTAAAAGACTTTAGAGTTTAATTAATTTAAATGAAAGCGAAAAATAATTATAAACTCTTGGAAACATTCTAAACATATTAATCTTTTTGATAAATTAAAATTTTTTAAATTATTTATAATTTAATTATTTCAGGACTTTATTTAAAATAGTCAAAGTATTAGTATTTAAAATCTGATTTTTAACCGCTCTAATAATTTACAATAAATACTTAATTCAAATATTATTTTTGTTTTATAGAAATCATCAAA
Organism: Ganaspis brasiliensis; assembly: GCA_037103525.1. Lineage (NCBI taxonomy): Eukaryota > Metazoa > Arthropoda > Insecta > Hymenoptera > Figitidae > Ganaspis > Ganaspis brasiliensis. Next base: position 476,943 of record JAZKLR010000123.1, read on the forward strand.
GTATATTAAAAATTTTAGAGAGTGTTTAAAGATTTTAACCTAGATGATTCTCCTTTAAAGAATACTTTATCATTTAAATAAATCGATTAACCACTAAATTATTGCCTTAAATAATACTGTTTCTTGCTTATTTTTATTTAAATATTCATTACAAAAGTATATTAAACGTATAATTCTTATTTTAAATAATAAATAAAAAATGTTAATGTACATAAATTTGATACTTTTGAAGTTGGTCTAAAATTGATAAGATTACATTTTTTTTGAGAGGATTCCTTTACAAAAAAGGAAAACCCATTCAATTGAAGAGGAATACTTTAGTGCCCATATATAAGAGGAAAATTTGCATCAAATTAAGCGGAATCCATTTATTTTGAGAATTTTTTTTTTTCGGTGTACTTTTGCCTCAAGCGAAACAAGTAGATATTTTGGACGCTATTTATAAATATATCTTAGGAGATGTACAAACTATACAAACTGCAATTAAAAAGGTATTACTTGCTTTCTTTAATACATAAATTGTCCTTTGCATATATTTATATATACCACCGTAGGAAATTGTCATGTCGCGCACAGTGGTTTAAAATCAAACATTGATATTAAAATCAACTTTTAGAGAGAACGGCTGCATGGATTTTCAATATTTTTTTGTTAAAAAAGTCATAATTCAATTCTTCAGAGATGTGTGACAGTAGTATTTTCTTTTTTGTTTTATTTCTTTTTTAATGTTAATGCAAACAGCTAAAAAAAAGTTCAACTTTTTTGTATTCCTTTATTATTTACGTATTTGAACAAATACGTATTTAATTTTTTTCCGATCTGTGACGGAACTGTTGTAAATTCTAAAACCTCATTTTAGCACTTACATTATTTGAGATACTAATATAATATTTCTCACCCATATTTTTGTCATTATCTTAAATAAATTTGTTTCGATTATACGGAATTCTATCACGGTGAAAAAAAATTAGCAGCCAAAGCTAAGACTTAGCTACCTTAGCTAACTTTAATTGCTATTATATGGATAGCTAATTTTTTAGCTAACACAACTATTAATTAGCTTTTACAGCTAATTTTGTTTGCTGAAATTGCTAAATATTAGCTACCACAGCTAAAAATTAGCTATCCATATAGTAGCTAACTCATTTTTCTTAGTGTAGATTTTAGTACGATTAAGAGAAAAGATATATTAGTTATAAAATGACTTGTTCTCAATTCTAGGATGATGCAGTAGAAAAAGTATTTAAGGATTTAACGGAAGCATTAAAAGTCATTGATGAAATGTTTGAATACGACTACAATTACACGATCTGCCAGTCATTAAATAAATTGATTCCCACTGGAAACAAAACACAATTAAACTTGCAGAAGATAGTAAAATCGAAATTTTTTGACCTTTTGTATATTTTTCAGGCTTTTCTTAATAAGTATAAATTTGGTTACAATTGGAAAAAGTTAATGCTAGCCATGAAACTGATTATTTACAACAAATAAAAAGTCTTTCCTACAAACTCCACGAATTGTTACCCACCTGTTTAATTCCTAATAAAATTCAACCTGATGTAGAAAAAGGCAGACACAACCCAATCAATTTCAAAGTAAGACAAATTTTCAATGCAATTGGGAAAAAACTTCCCCCACCAACTGCTAATCGAACTTACTTTGATGAAAACATGGATCGGATTCAGATAATTTATAAGAAATATTCTTTATTTCGAGATGGATACAGGAGCAACACAGATTTCACTAAAGCGGAACAACTAGATATTTTTGACGCCTTTTATAAATATATCTTAGGAGATACAGAAACTTTACAAAATCTAATTAATACGGTATTACTTGCTTTCTTTAATACATAAATTGTCCTTGGCATATTTTTATATATACTACCGTAGGAAATTGTCATTAATCGCACAGTGGTTTGAAATCAAAAATTGTTATTAAAATCAACTTTTAGAGAGAACGGCTGCATGGATTTTTAATATTTTTTTGTTAAAAAAGTCATAATTTAATTCTTCAGACATGTGTGGCAGTAGATTTTTGTTTTTCGTTCTATTTCTTTTTTAATGTTAATGCAAGCAGCTAAAAAAAAGTTCAACTTTTTTGTATTCTTTTATTATTTACGTATTTGAACAAATACGTATTTTTTTTTTTCCGATTTGTGACGGAACTGTTGTAAATTCTAAAACCTCATTTTAGCCCTTACATTATTTAAGATACTAATATAATATTTCTGACCCATATTTCTCATTATCTTAAATAAATTTGTTTCGTTTATACGGAATCCTAGATTTTAGTACGATTAAGAGAAAAGATATATTAGTTATAAAATGACTTGTTCTCAATTCTAGGATGATGAAAAAAAAAAAATATTTAAGGAATTAAAGAAAGCATTAAAAGTCATTGATGAAATGTTTGAATACGACTACACTTATACGACCTGCCAGTCATTAAATAAATTGCTTCCCACTAGAAAAGAAACATACGTAGCCTTGCATAGACGAGCAGAATTTAAATTTATAGTTGTTTTGAATAGTTTTCAGGCCTTTCTTTATAAGTATAAATTTATTTACAGTTTGAATACAGTTACTGATAGACATAAAGCTGATTATTTACTACAAATAAAGAATCTTTCCGACCAACTCCACAAATAGTTACCCACCTGTTTAATTCCTAATGAAGTTCAACCTGGTGTAGAAAAAGGCATACACAGCCCAATCAATTTCAAACTAAGACAAATTTTCAATGCATTTGGAAAAATACTTCCTCCACCAACTGCCAGTAGAACTGACTTTATGGATAAGATAGATCGGATTCAGATGCTTTCTAAGCAACATCATTTATTCGTAAATGGATACAGTAGCTACTCAGATTTGACTGAAGCGGAACGAGTTAATATTTTGGACGCTTTTTATAAATATGTCCTTGGAGATAAAAAAACTTTACAAAATCTCATTAAAAAGGTATTACTTGCGTTCTTTAATACATAAATTGTCCTCGGCATATATTTATATATACCACAGTAGGTGGTTTCAATATTTTTTTGTTAAAAAAGTCATAATTCAATTCTTCAGAGATGTGTGACAGTAGATTTTTGTTTTTTGTTTTATTTCTTTTTTAATGTTAATGCAAACAGCTAAAAAAAGTTCAACTTTTTTGTTTTCTTTTATTATTTACTGCAGAAAATTTTTTTAATAGGTATCTGCTAAAACTTTGATTTCATAAAAGTAACGAAATAGAATAAACAAAAATTTTGAAAGCGATAATTTTATTTTTATTTACACCTACCCCCTAAGAGGGGGTTAGAATTTCAAACTTCACAAAAAGTTCACTGCAAAAACAGGTGTCTTAAATTGTACAAAAATGTCTTAAAATAAGACATTTTTCGTGTCTTAGACACCAAAAGTATCTTAATTTAAGACATTTGTGGCCAATTTAAGACACCATGTTTTTGCAGTGTTGAGTTCGGTGCCTATTCCTATGTTTTTTTTACTAATGGTTTAGCGAGAAATCGGTTACTATTTAATAGTGATAAATTTCACTATTTTTAGTAGAGAACTACTTATTAATAGTATAAAAATACTATTATGAAACTGAAATATCTACTAATTGAAAAAGAAACATTCACTAATGCAATTACTAGATATTTTGCTTTAAATGTAGTAGCTATTTACTATTAATTAGTAGTTTTCTACTAAAAATTAGTAAAATTTTTCACTATTTTACAGTAACCGATCTTTCGCTATAGTTTATTAGTAGAAAACCACCAATTCAGATTTAGACATCTTCTAAAATCTTTTTTTTAGAATCCGCGTTAGTCTTTCTTTTGCATTATTAAAACTTTTACATTCTGGATTCAATGATTTTTTTGTATTTAAAAAATATCCACCATTAAATGCATATTATTTACAGGCTTCTGTCAAAACAACATAAAACTCTACTCCTTAACCGGTGGAAGTTACATTAATTTAAAATTTGATGGAAAATCAGACTGAAATACAATCTGTTGTTTTGGAAATTCCAAGTAATAATAAGGATAAAGGTGACATCGTTCAGTAAAATGTATAATTGCAAATTCCTAATAGGTCCATCGTTTGCTACTGTCATATTTTTTCTATCATTTTTTGCGACCATAATAAAAACTAATGTTATAACCTGAAAGGAAATGACAGATAATGTCTTGAATAATAAATATAATAAATAATAATAAGCTATATGAAATTGTTTATTGAAGATAATTTTATTTACTAAAGCAATGTACATTTATTTGAATAAATGAAGAATCCAGAATTCAATCTGTTTTATTTAAAGTATAATCATTAAAAAGTTGTATCTGAAATAGTTTCGTCAACATTTTTTTTTTAAAATCGTCTAAAATTTAGGCGTTTGGGTAAGCGTGATCCCTTAAATGATTTAAGACAAGTAAACATCTACTGTCAAATTTGAAATGTACACACAAGAAATGAATGAAAACTTGAAAATTATTATATATACTAGCAAAATATAACGCGGGAAAGCGCGCGATTAGTTTTCCATTCATTTTATTTATTATAAACTAATAATAAATAAAACAAATTGACGAATAATATTTATCTAATAAGGAGGGCTGCCAGAGGACTTGCAAATTAAAAATAGTGAAAAAAGACTTTAATTTAAAAAAGTGAGTAAATAATGAGTTTTTAAGTAAAAAAAGTGAGTAAATAGTGAGCTTTTAAATAAAACAAGTGATTAAATAGTAAGTTTTTAAATAAAAAAAAAATCAATAAGCAATATAGAGTTTGATATTACTGATATTAAATTGGGGGCGCCCAGCAGGAAAAGACATTCAAATTGAAAAGAAAAACAATTAGAAAATCGCAAAAACAATTGAAATATGTAGAAAATAATTAAATACACTGCAAAAAGTAAGCATCTTAATTTAAGATACATTTGTAGTCACTTTTAAGATGTTTCCGAAAAGTTAGCAAAAGTATCTTAAAATACATTAGTTTTCTAAGATGGAAACTGAAATATAAGAGCCAGTATCATTTTGACACATGACTTAATTTTAGATTGTTATATTGTACAGAATATAAATGTTATTTTGTACAACTGCTAAATGATATTTTGTACAATTTTGATTAATGAATTTGTTATTTTGTACAATTTTTTAAAAAAGCTAAAATATTGTACTCCCAATGTTTTATTGCTTTTTTAAAAAATTGTACAAAATAACAAATTCATTTTTCATAACTGTACAAAATAACATTTAACAGTTGTACAAAATAACATTTCCATTCTGTACAATATAACAATCTAAAATTAAGTCATGTGTCAAAATGATACTGGCTCAAATATAAGATACTTTAAACGTCTTAAAAGTGACTACAATGCATTTTAAGATGTTTCTTTTTACAGTGTAATAACAAAAATAATTCAATATGGAAAAAAAGTTATAAATGACAAAACTAATTGAGAAATTGATAAAAAATGAAAGCACAAATTGAAACGAAAAAAATTGGAATTTGAAGTAAATAACTAAAAAGTTTCAAAAATAATTGAAGTTACAAAAAAATAATTAAAGAATGACAAAAATAATTAAAATTTGAAACAAAAGTTTGAGACTAGTGTAAAAAATTTATTTTTTTGCACAATAATTGAGATATTAAAAATTTAAGTAAAATGTAAAGAAACTAATTCAATAATGACATGAATAATTATAAAAGCAAGTGTAAAAATACACTTTTAAGACGAGAGTTAAAAAATTGAAAAAAATATTATAATTTTTAAGAAAATAATTGAAACTTGAAAAAAATAATTAAAAAATATCATTTAGGGTCCTTGTGTCATAAATAACTATTTTAAAATTGCTTTTTATTACTCAATTTTTAAAAGAAACTTACTTTCTCACTTTTTTAGTAAAATGTCTATTACAACTGTGGGGGGGGGGGGGTTTCTGATATTAGGTGCCTGATTAAAAATTTACCTTATAAATCAATTAGTTTGTACATATTCCAATTACATCGTCAAGTTTTAAATTGCAATTTACAAAGACGTAATTTATACACCTCTTTTCAATTATTTTTGTTATTTTTTAAGTACTTTTGTCAACTCTAAAGTATTACTGTCAGTTTTCAAGTATTTTTGCGATTCTGAATTTAATTTTTTTAAATATCAATTATTTTCTTAAGTCTTTAAATTATTGTCATGAATATTTAAATTTATTACACAAGTTTCCATTTACTTCTGTCATTTTTCAATTATTTTCTCAACATTTCAAATATTTTTTTCTATCTTTAAATTATTTCCAGGAATATTTAAATTTTTAACACCAGTTTCTATTCTACTTTTGTTAATTTTCAATCAATTTTCTTCAAATTTTAATTACTCTTGTCATTATTCAAGTATTTTTGTCATTTCGCAATTATTTTCTTTATTTTTCTATTATTTTTGCAATTTGAGAATTATTTTCCACAAATTTCGATTATTATTTTATTCAAATTATTGCATGCGACCTATTAATATTTAATATAGTAATTATTATTGTTATATCAAATTTTAATTTTATTGTTAATTGAAATACATTTTTAAATTTTATATTGTAATGAGTTTCTGCCCGTAAATAAATAAACAAATAAATTTAATGTTTTCTATTGCCATGAATTTTTAAATTAATTACATTATTTTTCAATTATTTTCTACAAATTTTAATCATTTTCTTCAATATTTTTATTATTGTCATGAGTTTATTAAATTTGTACATTTCTTTTTAATTAATTTCAACAAATTTCAATTATTTTCTTCAAACTTAAATTATTCTATTTACATTTTTTATTTATACACCAGTTTTTAATTATTTATGTCATTATTCAATCAGTTTCTAAAAATTTCAATTGCTTGGTCAATTTTTAAATTATTGTCTTTAAATTCTTAATTCTATTCACCGTTTATCAATTTTTTTTTTTTTCAAATTACACTAATTTTTTTATTGTTGAATTACCTTCTTGTAATTTCAATTATTTTTTAAGCTTTTCAATTATTCTTTAAAATTTCAGTTGTGTTCTTAAATCTTCAAATTATGGTCAGGAGTATCCAAATTTTCTACACAAGTTCAATTCACTTTTGTTATTTTTCAATTATTTTCTTCAAATTTCAATTACTTTTGTCATTTTTAAATTATGTCTTTCATATTTTTTTTATTTTTGACATTTTAGAATTTTTTTACAAATTGCAATTATTTTATTGAATCTTTTTTACTGTCATGAACTTTTAAATTTCTTAAACCTGTTTTCAATTATTTTCATTATTATTTCTATTATTGTCACGAATTTATTAACTTTTTTACACCTTTTTCAATTATTTTCTTCAAACTTTAATTATTTTTTTCATATTTAAATCTATTTGACAATTTTATTTATTTATTTATTTATTTAACAATTCACGGGCAGTGCCCTTTCATACATGAGTATTAATATAAGCTAATCCTAGTTCAAATCTAGGTATGTATTTTGAATTATTCTATTTAAATTGCAATTATTGTCTTCAAACTTTAATTAATTTCTTTATCTTTCAATTATTTTCCTCAAACTTAAAATATTTTTTTTTTAACTTTACAATTATTGTCTATAATCTGTAAATTTTTACATTAGTTTTTAATTATTTATTTCAGTATTTCAATTGTTTTGTCAAGTTTTCAAGTATTTTCTTCAAATTGTTAATTCATTTAAAGTTATTAAATATTTTTGTCATTTCTTAATTATTTTTTCAAATTACAACTATTTTTGTCAATATTCAAATATTTTTGAAATTTTTGAATTATTTTCTTTAAATGTCATTTTCTTGAATCTTTTTATTATTGTTATGAATCTGTTAATTTTTGATGATCACTTACCAATTATTTATGTCATTATTCAATTAGTTTCTTTACATTTTAATTATATCGTTAATTTTTTAATTATATTTATACAATTCTTAAATTAATGTATTAAATTTTTTAATTTTTTACTTCATTTTTGAATATATTTGTCATTTTTCATTAACTTTTTTCTAACTTTCAGTTATTTTTGTCATTATTTAACTATTTCCTACACATACACATTTCTTTGATATTTTTAAATTATTTTTTTCAAGTTTCAATTATTTTCTTAAAAATTATAATATTTTTTTTAATTTTTTAACTGTCGTCTAAAAAGTGTATTTTTACACCAGCTTTTATAATTATTTATGTCATTATTCAATTAGTCTCTTTACATTTTACTTATATCCTTAATATCTCAATTATTGTGCAAAAATTTAAAGTTTTTACACTAGTCTCAAACTTTTGTTTCAAATTTTAATTATTTTTGTCATTCTTTAATTAATTTTTTGTATTTTTTTCTGATTTGAAAATCCAACTTCTTCTTCTATAAATTTCAATATTCACTTATTTTTAACGTCAATTTCTTTTACCATTTTAAATTTTTGTTCACAATTTATCGCATGAATTTTTAAAAATATGGATTTAAAAAACTCTTATTAACTACTCTTAACCAGGCATAAACTATTTTCTGTCCTTATTTAAAGAAAATTTTCTACAAAATTACAGATGAAATAGCGTTGGGTCCAACAAGGGGGTCAGAGGAAAAACGATGATCGGAGACATTTCAACTTAGTTTTTGAACTTTAATAGTTTAAAAACTGTCAATACGAATTAAACACATTTTTTTCATTTGATAAATCCTTTATTAAACTATCTAATACATGTGTTAACTTGACTTAAATTTGCAATTAACTATTAAAAAATAATTTTTTTCCTTGTTGCACCCAACCACTAAATGTTTTGGAGTTATAGAAAAATTTTAAATTTAATCTAAAGTGTGATGACTAAAATTTTACAACAATTAGAATGACAAAAAAAATTAATCATACAGCTAAATCAAATGAAAAAAATTGAAACGAGGAACTGCTGAATTAGAAGTTTTTTACTATTAATTAGTTATTTTTTACTAATTGATTTTGAAAATTCTAATAACTTTAGATTAAATTGCACTAGAGGGTTCGCTAAAAGTTCAATCGATGCGTTTTTAAAAAATAAAACAAATAAAATACTAACATTTTAACTTTTTAAAAAAAATATACAATTTTGCAAAAAAAAACGATTTTTTTTAAAGTTTTAATTGCGAAAAAAAAGTTAGAATTAACATGCACATACACACACGCACACACAGACATTTTTGAAAAACTTCATTTTCGACATCCTGAGGTTGAAATATGTCGAGATATGTCAAAAAATTGCAATCGATAATTGACAACAATACTTCCTCTATAAGAAAGCAAGAAATACACAACAATACGTAAAAATTGCAAATAATAATTAAAAAATACGAAAATCAATGAAAACTTTAATAAAAAAAAGAAAAATAAATAGCAAAAGACAAAATTTAATAGTAGTGCAATTTAAACCTAGTAGCATAATTTTTAAATTTAATTAACTATTATTAATAATATTAATATTTTATTTTAATAATAATAAAATTTATGAATTATTAAAATCTTCTAATTTATTAATTTATTAAAATTATTGACTTTTTAAATAATATTTATAACATTATTGAAAATCGATCCAAGAGAGTAAGTTAAAAGAATGTCACTATGAATATACTGAATACACTTAAAATCATCCCCTTAACATACTTAAATATGAAATGAAGGGTGATTTATGAAAAGAGCATTCATATTCTTGACGAAAGAAAGCTGCTGATCCCTTGGGCAAATCTTCCAAATGTCTGTCTCATCTAAGTGAGTTTGTGAATTGGAGGTCATTCTGGAATTTTCTTCCCCTCTGAGTTTTGTTTTACCTTTGCATAGTTATCTCACTTCGGCGTTATTTTCTTCGTGGATGGACTTGTAAAATTTTCCGTGCGCCCTTCACGCGTATTATTTCACGCACAAGAGAAGAAACTTCAATATACAAGAAAGTACGTGAGTTGCTTAATATTCAGATACAAAAAAAGAAACAGCTGAATCTTCTGGTACTAACACTAATAATCTTCCTATTATTCTCGTTCATGATCTCATATTTAACTTTTTCGACATGATTTTGAAAACTTGAAAGTAACAGAAGAGAGCAATTCAAGAAACGATTTTTGAAATACGAAAAGAAAAATTTGCATAGGTTCATGTAAAATAAAACAAACATTCAGATTATATAAGTATTAGAATTATAATTTAGTTTTTATTAAAGAAAATACATTAGTTGAAAAAAATAGAAAGTTTATTTGAAAGTTTAATTGAAAATAATATTCAACTCTAATTATTTAATAAATAAAACAATTTAATAAGTTAAAGAAATTGTAAACTAACGGTGATATTCATTATGACCACTTAATCAATATCAGAAATTCCTGTTCAATTATTTGTATTAACCCTATATTTTGAATATAAGCAGAATAGTATCATATTTAACTACTGCGCATGCGTAACTGTCATATTTAACTACTGCGCATGCGTAACAGTCATATTTAACTGTTGCGCATGTGTAGCTGTCATATTTAACTACTGCGCATGTGCAACTGTTATATTTACCTACTGCGCATGTGTAACTGGCATATTTAACTACTGCGCATGTTTAGCTGTCATAAAGAACTACTGCGCATGTGTAACTGTCATATTTAACTACTGCGCATGTGTGACTGTTATATTTACCTACTGCGCATGTGTGACTATTATATTTAACTACTGCGCATGTGTGACTATTATATTTAACTACTGCGCATGAGTAACTGTCATATTTAACTACTGTGTATGTGTGACTGTTATATTTAACTACTGCGCATGTTTAGCTGTCATAATTAACTACTGCGCATGTGTAACTATCATCTTTAACTACTGCCCATGCGTAACTTTTATATTTACCTACTACGCTTGTGTAACTTTTATAGTTTACTGTTGAGCATAAGTAGGTTACTTGCAGGAAAAAAAGAAAAACTACTAAGAGTTAGAAAATTAACGTAAACAAAACATTTTTTTCTTTAATATATAACTCAGGTAAGCGCAGTAAGATTATATGTAACTCAGACCTGCGCAGTAAAATTATATGTAACTTAGACTTGCGCAGTAAAATTATATGTAACTAAGACATGCGAAGTAAAATTATATACAACTCAGAGCTGGGCAGTAAAATTATATACAAATCAAACATGCGCAGTAAAATTATATGTAACTTTGACTTGCGCAGTAAAATTATATACAACTCAGAACTGCGCAGTAAAATTATATACAAATCAAACATGCGCAGTAAAATTATATACATCTCAGACCTGCGCAGTAAAATTATATGTAACTTAGACTTGCGCAGTAAAATTATGTGCAACTGACACATGCGCAGTAAAACTATATACAACTGTGACATGCGCAGTAAATATAGCAGACTAGCGCAAAAGAATGATGTGCAATTTAAACAAGCGCAGTTCGTTTTCACGAAATTTTAACATACGCAGAAGAGTGGAACTTAACTACAAGTTGCACAGTAGTCCCACAAACAATATCACAAGTTTACCAAAAAAAATAAATTTTATGTACATTCAATGTCACTATTTTTTTCTTATGTACTAAGCTTCTTGTTACTTAAAAATGACATTAAGAAATTTTTCTATGGATACGTTTTCGAAATATGAATTTTTAAAATTTTTTTACGTTTTTTTCGGAGGTGACTTCACGTTTTAGGCCGTATCTCGAGTTACAGAAGTCCGATTGAGTTTTTCTAAGAGTCAAATTAAAGGTAATCAAATTCCAAACAATCGCTTTTAACATTATTTTTCAATAAATATTTAAATATTTTAAGTGATATAGTCCAAAAAAGAATTTTAAATTTGAGTTTTTGGCCCAAAATCTGAAAAACAAATTCATTCTACCCCCCTGCAAAAATAGAAAACGTCAAATTATGTCCAGTTTTAAATTTTTTACATATATGGCTCACTTTTAAGAAGAAAAAAATGTATGAATGAAAACAATCTATAGGTAATTATTGAAGTTATAAGCCAGGGTACTGAAATTCTCGTTTTACGCCATTTCGGTATTTTACCTCCTTTTATAGTGATTATGTTGATTAATTTAATGAATACAATATCTAATTAGAAAATAAACTTTTTTCACAGATTTCAAATAATTTTCAGTGCTTTACTAATTCAAATTTGACTGAAAAATTTTTTGGAGTTTTTGACAAAAATTTCTGAAGAGGCATAAATTGATTAAAAACTGCTTTTTTGACAAATTGAATCAGATGCGCAGAGGTTCAATTTTTGTTGAATTTTGTTCGTTCATAGATGAAAAAGTTTGAAATTAGATATCGAAATATGAAAAATAAATTATATTTGACTGAAAAATTTTTTGGAGTTTATTACAAAAATTTCTGAAGAGGCATAAATTGATTAAAATCTGCTTTTTTGACAAGTTGAATCAGATGCGCAGAGGTTTTATTTTTGTTAAATTTTATTCGTTAATAGATAAAAAAGTTTGAAATTAGATATAGAAATGTGAAAAATAAATGATAATTGAATGAAAAATGTTTTGGAGTTTTTGACAAAAATTTCTGAAAAGACATAAGTTGATTAAAATTTGCTTTTTTGAAAAGTTGAATCAGATGCGCAGTGGTTCAATTTTTGTTAAATTTTGTTCGTTAATAATTACCCATAGATTGTTTTCATCCATACATTTTTTTCTTCTTAAAAGTGAGCCATATATGTAAAAAATTTAAAACTGGACATAATTTGACGTTTTCTATTTTTGCATGGCGGTAGAATGAATTTGTTTTTCAGATTTTGGGCCAAAAACTCAAATTTAAAATTCTTTTTTGGACTATATCACTTAAAATATTTAACCGATTGAAAAATAATGTTGAAAGCGATTGTTTGGAATTTGATTACCTTCAATTTGACACTTAGAAAAACTCAATCGGACTTCTGTAATTCGAGATACGGCCTAAAACGTGAAGTCACCTCCGAAAAAAACGTAAAAAAATTCATATTTCGGAAACCTATCCATAGAAAAATTTCTTAATGTCATTTTTAAGTTTAGAGAACCATAGTACATAAAAAAATAGTGGCATTAAATGTACATTTTGGCTGTAAACTAGTGTATTCAATTGCAGAATTCTGCTCAAATTAAATTAAATCTTAAATTCTTAGAACATATTATCGGACATGCGTAGCAGAATTATGCGCAATTCTGACCTGCGCAGTAAACTTATGTGCAACTGAGATATGCGCAGAAGAGTTTAACTTAACTACAAGTTGCGTAATAGTCTCCCAATTTTCAATTTCGCAATTTTGCCTCACGGAAACCCAGAAACATCCCTTTTATCTAACCACTTAAAATTCCCAAGAGAATATTATTCTTCAAAAAGTGCACCCTATTTTGTTACTATTGTTTAATTATTATAAACATACATTAAAGAATATATCAAGCGCGCTTCAACGAGTACAAATTATTCTCAATATAGCAAATAGGAACTCATCCCTAAAGTAATTAAATTTATTCAGAACTATGTGAAAACTAGAAATTAACTTAAAAGAGACTCACGCCAAGTATTTGTGAAGTGGAGCTTTAAATTCTAAGGCCTCTGAAGACAAAAGCCTCGAGCTACTTTACATTTCGTGGTTCAATCAAACTTTCTGGGGGATTTTCAGAAGTAGATAGCAAGTCCTTTTGGAATACAGAAGGATCGTCGCTTAATTCAACAGATCGCATGGACCCCCTACAGACCAAGTCGCTCCACCCCTACAAAACAAAATCGCGGGGGTAGTAATCGCTCGTCGTTAAGGGGGCGACGCACAATGCGTGCTAGGACGTGATTTCATGATACTACCCCCATTGTCTTTCTGATCTATCCTCTCTGTTCCCTTACCGTTATCTCTTTTCTAGGGTTATGTCCGTGACGACTGACTGCGATTTAACCCCTGCGGTTTGACACGCTCAAACGCATCCGTTGTTATTTGAGTTCTTTCAAAATGTCGTCCACGAGTCCTTCAGAACCAAGAGTCTCGGCAATAGTGGTCTTGATTTTACGGAACTCTGATTTACATCGTGCATGAAAAATAATGTACAAGAAAAACAAGAGGAGAAGACGGCCAAATAAAAATGGAGAGAATTGGAAGAAAGTCTTAACAGTAATTGTTCATCGAAGCAAAAGACTTCTGGATTTTTTTGTTTTTTGTAGAATATTTTTAACGTTGAGCGATATTTTTGCCGTCTTCCGTGAACAGCGAATACAACTCAGAAGTACTTTAGAATTTTATTTTAAGAGAAGGAAATTTACATTTAGGATGAATAAAATATAGAGCACAAGAATAGAGAGGAATAAGAGAAACAATTCTTGATAATTTGAGAAATGCTAGGTTTTCTTAATTAGCAGACCTAATGGTGTAGAAACGGTACAAGAAAATGTAGAATATAAGAAAATAATTTTAAAGAAATTATGTGAGAATTAAATATAAATTGGAATTAATCTTTAAGAATATAAATGATTGTTGATATGGTATTCCCTGAAAAAGGTGCTCTATAAATTCATACTGATAATCCTATGTAAGAAACGGGTACTGAAAGTATGCGTTAAAAGTCAACGGAAAAGGAAAGTCTTATATTAGTTTCGTGAGTAAGAGAGAGAAGGCAAAGCGTTAAAAGTTAACGGAAAAGAAAACTAACTTGCCGACTTAACGTCGGCAAATGCACTTGAAAACTCGCCCGATGTGGACTGTAAGAAAGCTAAAACGAAACAGAACTGTATGATTGATTCCGTTCTGGACTGTTGGGGTGTTCGGACGTTTGTCTGTCTCCTCGTCCAGTTCAGATGTGTGACTTCAGTTTCAGTAACACATAAAATGGCCGACGGCTTGTGAAACGGCCACGTGTTTTTAGTTCCAAGTGTAATTTGATCTAATAGTGAACACGCTTTGAATTATTTGAACTGAATATCTTAGAATCTTATTGATTGATCAATTTTTGTGTTTTGAATTGGCCACACCCCGGCCACAAATTTGAAGAAGAAGAAGAAGCAGAAGACCTCCATTCTGTAGAGAGAGAAAAAGATCAGGCATGGCCACAGAACAGGGAAAACCCCACCTTAATAGGAATTTAAAAACTATATTAAAGATTCTACGACAGATTAACCATTGTTTCACAATGCTTGCAAAAAACCATGAACCACCCGTTTAGACCTTGCTAAAAATTTTCCTTATAACTTTAAACATTTTAAACAGTACCCCTTTCTCGGAATTCCAACCAAATGTTTTACACAAAAGGCTTAATTGAGTGTCGGCGAATTCTAACAATTTAAATCTGCCCTGCGTTGTTTCTTTAAATCAAAGCATTAGGAAAATCGAGTTAAAAACCCCTTGACAAATGAATAGTTTAAAAGGTGACGGGTAAGAGTCTTAAATTCCGAGGTGAATAGTAACAGGCAACCGCAGCTGACCGAGTACCATTCATTCAGATTTTCAGGACTTTTCTCGACGTGCAGCGAGTGGTTTTGAACAAAGTACGATCATTTTTATCGGCCTTGGTTTTGGCGTTCTATTGAGAAATACACGGAAAGGATCGTACAAGAAAGGTTTAAATAAATGGGTCCACTCAAATCACGAGCGTGTATAAGCGAAGTATGTGCTGTAAATAATCGAGAATCGTCCCTCTCTCCATGAACGAAGCAAAGCAAGAGCTAAAGGAGGCAGAGGTGGCGAGTATGGTCGATCTAAAAATCCTGATTCATGGTTCGCCCTCAAGGAACAGCCAATACCGCGATTTATGATATCTTTCCTATAAGTTATGCTTGCGATTCTCCAAGATCGCACATGTTGTACGAGACGTGAATTCGAATAGCACATCGAGTCCACGCTTCTCTTACAGGATGTCGTCCTGCTCGCGGATTCCGGATTTGTGAATATTTTCACTTTTATAGCGCCCGCCGCTCGGATCGAGAAAATCCCTTTTTCGTTATAGCGAATCGACGAAAGGCAATCCGCACATCTCACCATAAAAATTTTAAGTGCGTTATATAATATAAACGTGAAGAGAGTGATGAAAAATTCAACTTATCGTGCAATATTTAAATTTGAATAAACAACGTTTGAAACTAGAATTCCCGAAGTCCAGCAGAACAATTAGGGAAAAACTCGCTTGTTTTAAACACTGCGGACAAAGAAGTATCGATTTTCTCGAAAACTATTGGAGATTTCGAAAAAATATATAATGAATAAAATATGCGGTTTAGTATTATCTACAACTTTTATATTCAAAGTTTTTTCCAATTTTTATTATTTTTCGAGATAATTGTAAAAAACAATTTAATGGGTGTGCCTTGCAGGCGGAACGAACCTCATCACTGATTATCGAGAAAAATATAATTTCAACTAAAAAAATGGATAGAATATAAAATCCGTATTTGTTCAAGTTCTACAACTTTCGTCTAAACCATTTTTTGATATTTTTTATATTTAATTAGATAGAAGCTAAAGTTTTGAGAAAAATTATGTTTTGAGGTTTGCGATGTTGGCAACTTTAGACCAGTTTTTACCTTCCACTAATTTTTTGGCTATTTCATTAGTGTTTACAACGGATGAACAAATGTGACGTATTCTTATATTAATTATATCACATTTCTTTCTCTCTCTCTCTCTCTCTCTCTCTCTCTCTCTCAGTCAAACAGCTATCTATGAAATCCGTTTGTACTAAAAAGACCAAAAAGTAGTTTAATAGACAGGTAAGATGCTTCTTAAAGATACGCTGGGTAATAAGTAACACACCTGACGCTAAGGAGTTTCTGAGGATGGGATGAGTTTCCAAGAGATGCTTCTGTTGAAAACTTTGGGCTTACAAATTTCTTGTGGTATCTCTCTTGTCGAAGAATCTGACTCCAAATTTAGGTAAATTTTGGAATTTTTCGCCAAAGGGCTTTTTAAATAAGTTCAACAATTTTTACAAAATTATGAATTTCCAGCAAGGAGGGTATTCTCTATTAAACTTTTGAAATAAGATTTCTAAGCAATTTCCTTTTATAAAACATAAGATAAATTACAACTAATTTCTAAAAGTTACTTAAAAGTTTAGTCGATGTGCTTTTGGAAACAATGCGAAGCAATTTAGGAATTCTAAAAAATTATGAGCTTAAAAATCTTCCAATTTATAATTTTAATGTTAATCAATGTAAATCCCAAAGGAAATCAAAACTAAAAATAATTCTACTAGACAGAATTGACCCAGAGCAGTGAAATTTGAAATTAAACAGTTTTATTTCATAGGTAACTCCTGTTACATCTCCAGGTAAATTTTATTTCTCGGATTACAAAATTATAATACATGAATAATAATTCTTAATTATTTGGTTTACGTCATTAGATTAAGACCCAGGAAAGATACTATAAGAGTACAAATCCCTTATCATATAAGCCGTTCTAGTTACGCCTATCATTGGGTACACGATGAACGGTACCAAGGCCTATGATATCTTATCTGGTTCCTAGAACTGAGCTTAATTAAAAAATAATAATCGTTTCTTATCTCTGATAAGCCGTTCTAGTTTAGCCACAGGCGTACCTGCCTCGTTGGTATAAGATTAAGCGTTATCGTGCTCTATTTTTGATTAGATAACCCCCCTTTTTATTCAGCCTAGTAGTAGTAGAATCCTATATAAATACTGTACCATAGACATCAGCTAATTTTTTTGCCAAGTTTTATTGTTATACTAGAAAGCGCGGATTGATCCTTCAATTGTCAAATTTTTGAAATACACTTATAATTATAATTATCACTTATCATTTATAATTGTTACTTAAGGTCAACCATTGGAACGGGTTCATCGAAAAACTTGTCTATTGTCGTATTAGTCTAAGGTCTACGATTAAATAATGTAAATCGAATACTGTCACGAAGTAGTACCGTAAATCAGAAAAAGTATCGAAGTTCTCGTATTCTTTCATAAACCAAAGAACTAAGTGAGTTTTATCACAAACTAAAGTGTTAGTTAGACAGCACTACTGTAGCCTGCAAGATTTCGTCGCTGTCTTGCAAGACCAAAGGGTTCAATCGACTACCGAAAGTCATCCTGCGCCCTTTCAAAAAAAAGGTAATGTACGTTGAAATTATAATTATTATATATTATCATTTATGTATACTTGAAATAATTGTAACAAATAATAGAAAGCAATGTTAATTTATTTTTATGTTTAATTAAATGTAACACGATTTCCGTAGAGTCGATAAGTACAAACAATCCTGCAAAACTAAAAATTATCTGGCCTTATCAACCTGATTTATCAGCTACACTTGCCTCCTAACAATTGAATACATTCTTTAATTTGTCACGCTATACCATATAAGCTCGGCACGTAACAACTATAATTCTATAATTTGAATTATTTTATAGTTCATACTTATTACCCAACTGATAGATGTTAAATAAAAGTATTACCGGTACTTTAGAACAATTATGATAAAAAGACAAAGAGAATGAAACGTAAGATTAAAAAAACGCTGATTCGAAAGAAGGGGGAAATATCCTTTGACATTAATCCTAGTTGTTCACATATGATGAAGCGGAGAAAGAGTATGTGTATTCAGTGGCTGAGACGACCAAATGAGACAGTAAAGAGGATTCGAAGAGTGATCTTCTCTACTGGCTTGAATAATTAGAAAACGACAGTCGTGAGCAGGTGGGTATCGCGAGCTCGTCATAAATCCAAGTGGATGTCAGGAATATAAATTAGGAGCATCTTTGGACCTTCTGTTCGCGTCAAGCAAGTTTACCGAGACGCGAATGGTTGGTCGCGCGCAGCACTGTCATATGCAAATTCGCGCGTGACTCAAATGTCCCATGTTGATGATAAAACAACCCTCCTCAATATGACCTCCAACATCCAACCATCGAACGGAAACACATCTATCTGTATAACGTGTGAATTTATTCTCCTTGAATCTTAGAATCTATTGGGTTCAATTCAACGAAAATTATAGTCAACTTGTAGAGCTTCGGACTCTTGTTAGAAAACTTTTTAACAACAAGAATTAGACAAATTCAATTTATATTTACCAATCGTTTTAGTTTCAGTTATCTTTAAAGAATAGTAAAATTAAATTTGAATTGGTTTGGAGTACCAAATTACGCAATGTTGGACTCAACGCAAAACTTGAACAATTATTTTGCGTCATTCTGTTAATAATACATCAAAATTCTAATTTAATTATTGATCCTTTTCTAATATTATTCGAAACATAACTTAGACTTTTAGAGGGTCATACTAAACAAGGTAAGAAAGACCTGGTATATGAACACATTTTTTTAAAATATGTCAGTAAGTCTTTGATCATTGTATTGTTACGTAGAAACCTTCCCAAATAAACCCTAAATTCTTCTTTTTAAATCGAATTCAGTTAAGAATTTGATTTGGGATAAGTCAATAAGACACTAAAGTTTAGTAAGAATATTTATTTATGTTTATAAAAATGGGAATTAAACAAGAACAATGATTTCATGTAAAAATTGAATCTTACTTTGAGTGAGAATCGATAATAGAATTATCCAGTAGTAAATCCTTTCTGGAGATTGTAAATGGGGATATGGACTTAAAATCTTGAGTAATGAATGAGGTTGTAGAATCACAGGAGCCGCTGCAATTCGGAAGTGGTTTCACAGGTAGGATATTTACACAAGCCGCTAATTAACTCGTTGTATTTCGGAAAGATTTGACAGGTAGCTGGTATTGTTTTGATTTCAAGATTTCTTTTAGTTGAACTACACAGTATAAGTTAAACTATTATTCACAAATTGATATGAAGAACTTGAACTTCACAATAACTCTACGATAAAATGATGTTAATTGATGGACAAGTGAATTAACGATTAACACTTGTAGAACTGTCACTTGACTACTAGAGAATGTTTACTAGAGACTAGAACTGTTAACTGAAGACTGAGTGATAGATGTATTCGTTGTGGAATCTGCTTATCAATTTTGGTAAACTTTTTACCGCGAACTTTAGCGGCATAGTAGCGCACATGTGGACGCATTGAAAACTCTTGATGAAGTGTTCTCGCTATCGACATTCTGAACTGGTGTTCGACCCTTAGGTCGTATTCTTCTTAAGAATGTTAAAAATGTAAACAATATTACTGGACAAGACTCCATTTGTGGCCGTCGTGCCGTCCCAGGTGAGCTCCGGTAATAAATTTATTTTTTTTGTGATAGAGTCTGTTCTTTGACTACTTTGTTAATTTTCGAGTCAGTGTTCAGTGCGCGTTAAGAATAAATAAATTAATTCTTTTAGTAAAAAATCAGTTAGAACTCTTTTCTCTTTTCATTAATGGGATCTTAAATTCGTTACAAGGTAAAAATTAATAAAATTTAGAATACGAAATAAGCAAATAGTTGCAAAACAAAAGAATACGGTTAAGAACAAACTTCTTTATCAGGCTCAAAAGTTTGTATTGTTGGAAGGTGGGAATCTCGAAATTCTCAAAGTTGTCTATTAGAGCAGAATGATCCTTAACCTTTTGTAGCACTTAGGAAAGTTGCGGTGTCCTCGAGACGTTCGCAAAGGATATCTGGATGTCGCGGACCACAAAACGAATTTCTGTTCTAGGTATTTCGACGAGATACCGCTAAAGTTTTCGAGTAAGAAAGTTACTGCGAGGTAGGAAACTGGGAAGCGAAGAAAGTCGAGATAATGGCACGCGTGCTAGATCTCGACGTCTCTTCTGTCAGTTTCTCGGATCTCTCCTAAGCGCCTCTATACCCTTTGTACACACCCTCGTCTTCTAAGTCGAGTTCTTCGTGATCCGGGTCTCCAAATAAAAGCAGCCTATACCTAATATAATCTTCATCCTACCCCTTTTCAAACTGGGCTAAGGCTTACTCAGTCACTTTATAGATCAACTTGGTTCTTTTCCACTTGTAGAGAAAAAAAAGCCTGTGCACTTTTATTTGAAAAATATTTCTCCCTGTGAAAGCGAATTTTTCATGAGAATTCAACATCTTGCACAAAATCCGCACATTGTATCGGTTTGTAAATTGTTGGACGGAAATTTTCGGAAGATGTTTAAGTCGTGAATTTGTGTTAGAGAGAAAGATTTAAAGTAGGCTCAAACATTTGAAACGTATTTGTTGAATCATAACGAATACTTTAAAGCATAAATACTCTTGAAATCTTCTCGATTTCTAGAATGACCTAAGGATCAAGCTTAGAATATACGTGAACTATGATCTAATTTTCTCCCACTAGGGTAGATTTGTGTCTATAAAAGCAAACGCGTTTTCATTTTCAATTGTCATTTGTTTCGGTAATCTAACGTAGTTCACGTCTCTTCGTGTCGTGATTATTTATCGTTTCAAATTATTTGATTCGATAATGTAACGTAGTGTGAGCCGGTCACAAAATTAAAAATCCAGTTTAATCATCTTTCCCCGCAGGATCGATAGAAAACAACGTACCCACAACAAAAATAAATATTAAATGAGCCTACCTTCCTCCAAAAATACTAGAATTAATTAAATATTATTTCAATCTAGCCCTCGATCGAGATGTCACATTTATTTTTTCTTATTATTTGTAGTTTAAATAATTAACGGATCCGTTTAGTTCTAAAATTTTAAATAATTAAACAACTCTGAATTTATACTTTCTTAAATAATTTTTAATTAAAACTATATAACAAATTTACCTATTCATTTGAGTAATTTAGAGTAGGAGATTAATTTTATTGAACGTATAACCAATATAATTACCAAACGCAACATTATTTGATGTGAAATTGCAACGATCCAATTGAGGAATTTTAATATATATTAGAAAATTTAATAAAACGTAATGATTGATAAGAATTCAAAGCACGTCAGTCTTCGTTCATAGACACTTGGAGCTAGCTAGCGCTTGCCTCAAGACGCATCTAATAACTGCATTTATATTCAACACAAGGATGTCTATTCGGGCGAAATCCCTGCATATTGCTGAAGGTCCCTTCCAAAAGTAGAATCCCACATGCTCAAACGAGTAGACATGAGGATCGTGTAGCATCTAACCTCGAAACAATATGTAAAACCAGGAAAAACGAATCGTTGCGTATTCAGGGCGACGATATAATATAACGGAATAAGTGGAATTGTTGTTTGGGAACCGCTTAAGCCTCCCGGGAACTGAGGGTCACAATTGATCCCCCATGAAATATGACCATTTCAGTAAAAAGAAACTTCTCTCAGCGAGAAGTATAACTAAAACAACTACCCAGATGTCAAATTCCTAAAGTAAAAATTATTGTCGATATTTTTATAGATATACAAGACTTATAAGTTTTGAAATGTTATTTCTGAAATATAATTTTCTATGTCTATGTCTAATCAAATCTATTTATTCAAAAATCAAAGGGACACAAGTTATAGCTTATTTTCAAGGAGTAAGAATTCTGGGCCGTTGTTCTAAATGTCGAAGGAAATAAATCGTGGTTTCTGAATTTCGTACAGTAAGGTTATTGAGTAAAATAATAAATCTCTTCCATATAGAAAGTTTTACTTACAACCCTTGAGGATGAGACCAATTATACACGAACTTGACTCACCTGAAAAATAAAAGATTGTTTGTTAATTTTTATTTTGAACAAGATAATTTTGCTGATTATTATAATATTACAAAATCCTATTTACAAATTAAAAGACTAAAATCTGCTTAGTGATTTCATTTATAAATGTAAATTAATTAATTATAGTTCATTCTCCTTGAATGCAAATGAAATCCTAATTTTCTTCACGAATACAAAGTAGCATAAAGCTTTTGGATAAGTCGAGTTGCCTATTTATTTCTAGTCCTTTTCTTCTTCTCCTTTCTATTATGTAGAGCTTTCTCCACAGACAGCACTTTAAAGACAGTTTATCTTTCAGAACAAATTCAGTTGTTTCTTCAACTGCACAAAATTGTTATTAACTAAAGAAAATTGTAATCTTCTGAATGCTAAATGGACCTTTTGTTTAATTAAGTTGAAAATGTTTCCTCTCAAACATCAAACGTTTTGGCTGAAAATTTTCTACGTTAAATGCAAATTTCACTTAAAATTTTTAATACTTGAGCTTAAATTGCAAGTACTTCAATCCAACAAATGTAGTGCATTAACTGACACGTGTTTCTCTGGGTTAACTTTAAAATCATTTGCTTTATTTGAAATTTTAATTTTTCATTTTGTTCAATTTTTGTATTTAAACAATGTAGATTATAAGATTAATAAGAGAGAGACCAGCTAAATTTAACCAATGATTATTTAAGACAGACAGGGGTCGTGACACATTTGAATAAAAAAATTGCTTAAAAAATTAACGATCAAATAGATAATTTCGTGGAAATTTCATTGAGAAGAAAATGTATGAATAGTGAAAAAATCCTTTAATATAGACTTATCAATTTTTCGAACAACCTAGGGTATTATTTATCTGATTATCTGGAGATTTTTTCTTCCATTATTATTTGCATGTGTTCTAGCATTTTATTGACCCAGACAACTTATTACCATTTCGAAATGTTACTTAAATTTTTCATGAGTAAAAACTAAAGCTATTGAATTCATTGTCTAGACTTGATTTATTGTTATTTTAATTCGTTTTCTTATATAGTAGGAAACATAGAATATTTGAAAAGATTGTTTGAATAAAATTGTTCCAAACTAAATTTTACACTTTTGCCTTATAGGACCAAATTTTTATGTAAATATTCACAGTTTTTCTTATGTATAAAAAAAGTTTAACAAGGTACAGAAAAATGAGTAATTTGAGAGTTTTTAATTTTTCCCATTTTTTGAAAAATTGATATACCATTCGTTCTAAGTAAAAAGTTTTTAATTTTCTGTTTATAAACCTAACTTGGGTAATAAAATAATAGATTACTAAGTTTTGTTTAAATCGGTACAGCCGTTTCAATGTGGTTAACGTTCAAAGTTTTGTGACAGACAGACAGACAGACAGACATGGAATTTTGAACCGGCATTTTTCGAATTCTTGATACTTAAATAAATATTTATGTTAAAAATTGGAGGTTCGGATCAATGTTCAGAATAAAGTTTGATTTGAGTCGGAAAAACTCATTTTATAAAACGTGAAGTGTGCTCTTAACTCATATTAGAACGGGATTGAAAAAGAGAACCAACAGAAATGATTGAAGCTGATCTTAGGTTTTTTCTGTAAAGAAAGGAATATTTAAAAAAAAATTACTGCCGCCTAAATTAACCGACTGTCGGTAAACAGTTTTTCACTTCCTACTATTACCGACAGATATTTGTACACGTTCTGCAGTGAAATCTGACATAGAAAAAATTACATGGCAGAGAATGCACCGTTCTTCTATCAAGAAGCAACCTACAAAAGTTCCAATTAGGAAAATTGAAAAAAAAGAATTGGAACTTTGGGAGTTCCAATACGTTTTTCAAACTTCTGGTTTTTTCTCAAACTGCTAATTCATTTTTACACTAGGGCAATAATTGCAATTTTACATTGTTTAAATTAAAGTAAACAATCCCATTAAAAAAACACTCTTAGTCTTGGTGTCTTGGAGCTTTTCACAAAGATCTCGTGGCAAAACCAATTTCCATGACGCTCCCGACAAAATTCAATCTGCGGACGGTGTCGGGAAATAATTAGCACAGCAAGCACCCCTTTAAGGTCCTAATCCAAGGGATCGCCAACGTAATCCCCCAAATATGAATATAATTTGTTGGCCAAAGAGAGAGAGAGAGAGAGAGAGAGAGAGAGAGAGAGAGAGAGAGAGAGAGAGAGAGTGAGAGAGAGGGGGCTGGGAGGGGGATAAATGAAGCTCAGAATGGCTCTGGATGCATCAAGGCTTCAAATCATTCAATTCATTCTCTGCCATTGTGCTTTACTTTGACAACCTGTCATAGCACGGATTTCCCTCTGTTTTTTCAACTTCCATTTTACTAGTTAATCCTCTAGCATATCTGACTCCGCGGCTTGCAATTGACTTTTGAAAAATTAACGTACTGATAAAAACGACCCTACTGCTTTTTTCTCAATTCTCCTCCCCACTTTTGATCATTTCTCCCAGCTCTGACTAGAGCATTGGATGCCATTTGTGATCCTGGATTAAGTGAACTTTAGTAAGTAATTTCTGAGCCAGAGTGACAGTCACAAGTCGGCTTATCAACGAGGACAACACGCTTTTAAAGTCTAATGACTGAAGACACATTTTTACAAAACTAACAAATTTGTAAAGCACAATTTTTGTTAATTGTAAAAAATTGGTAATTTTTTTTAATTGTATAGCCTTTCGTGTCAAAAATATTAAATTTCTGGCCTATGTTGTCAATTTAAATAAAAAATGTCCAAATTTTATTGGCCATATGACGCACCCGGGTACATGATATATCTGCATGGATGAAGCAACGATAGAAAATACCGTTTTACAATTTTTCTTATAGATTCTTTATTTTTGCAACTATGAGAGTCAAAATTTCAGAAAAACTTGCTTAATAATGAAGGAAGAACTTTGTCACGAGAAGTTTTCTCTACATCAAACTTACCCGCACGATTTTTTTATCGGAAAATTGGAAAACGCATGTTATTGAACTTACTGTTTTGTTATTGATTATTATTAAACAAAATGCCTTTTTTCTGCATATTTTGTGATTGAATCCGCGCCCTCAATTATAGTATTTGGCGACTCTTTTGAAAAAATGCAAACTTGCCTCGAATTTGCAACAATATTGTTACAACTTGGCTTGAAACCAAACGGATGACGAAACCCTTCATAATATCACTGTCCAAGGGATTAATACGATTCTAGCAGATAAACCTACCCCTTCGACGAATTTTAGTTAGAGGAGGGATGAAAAGGGTCTATGTCAGTAAGGGTGGGAATTTCTCTACTGAACACAGCACTGATTGTCTGTCGGATAGCAGTAAGCTGGCTGTCTGAACTAATGGGCCAAATAGTTGGAATATTTTTGGCGTTAACTGCCAAGCTCCTAAACCGTTGAAAATCGCTCACTAAAGATGAACCACCAAGAATCTCGATTCACCCGACCCTTAAGAAACAACCCCTAAGAAATTCCATTTTATCGAATAAGACAATTTCCTCTTTTTTTATTGCTCTATTTTCTATAACTTGTAATACCAGATTCAGCATTATCCGGAAACATTTTCTTTTTTTCGATTTTGATAAATAAAATATCTCGATGTTTTCTTTTTATTTTCAATTTAATTTCTTAAATTAATAGTTTAAGTGTAAAAAAAACGTTTTGCTGAATTAAGTTTAATCTACAGAATTGAATTTAATTTATCGATAATTGAAAATTTTGGAGATAAAAACACAAAATTTGATTTGGATAAACCGTCATTACATGAAAAGTATCATTTAACAGGAATATTATTTGGTTAAAACATTATAATCGAATCGAAACATCATTGAATATAATATAATGTGATTAAAACATGATTTGACCAACAAACATTAATTTCCCAAAACATTATTTGACCAAAAAGCAGCATTGTGACTAATACGTCATTTTGCTACAACATTAACTGACAAAAATGTCATTCGAGTAAAACATCAACTAACCAAAACATCAATTGACCAAAACACCATTCGATCTAAACATCATTTGACCAAAGATGTTACTTAAACATTAAATGACCGAAGATATGTTCATCCGAAATCATCGTATGACCAAAACCACATTTGACCAAAACAATCATTTGACTACAACATTAAATCATCAAAAAACATCAACAGACCAAAACATTAATTGGCCAAAAAGCATTATGTAACAAAAATGTCACTCTACCTAAATCAACAATTGACCAAACCTTATTTAACCAAAACATCATATTAACAAAATATCGTTTGATAGAAACATCTTTTGACCAAAACTTTATTTGACCAATACATCATTCGACCAATACACCTTTCAATTTAAACATCATTTGACCAAGACAACGTGTTAGCAAAATGAAAATTTACTTAAACATCTTATGACGGAAGATACGTTTATCCAAAATCATTGTTTGCCCAAAACGTCATTTGACCAAAAAAATCATGTAACCATAACATTAAATGACCAAAAAACATCAACCGACCAAAACATTAATTGTCCAAAAAGCATTATGTGACCAAAATCTCGTGAGACCCAAATCAACCAGTGACCAAAACATTATTTGACCAATACACTATTTGACCAATAAATTATTTGACCAAAACATCATTTGAATAGTAAACCATTGGACCAAAACATCATAAGAACATAATATCGTTTAATACAGACATCAATTTACTAAAACTTTATTTGACCAATACACCATTCGAGTAAAACGTGTTTTAACAAAAAATATAATAATAAATACTAAGAAATCATGAGACCCAAAGTATGTTTATCCAAAAACATAGTTTGACCAAAAAACATTATGTGACCTTAATCAAATGACCAAAACGATATTCGGCCAAAACATCAATTGATCAAAACATTATTTGACCAAAACATCATTTTACTATAATACACCATTCGATCTAAACATCATTTGATCAAGACAAGAAATTGTTAGCAAGATAAATATCTACTTAAACATCATATGACTGAAGATAGTATTATCTAAAGTCATAATTTTCCCGAAACGTCATTTGACCAAAAATATCATGTAACCATAACATTAAATGACAAAATAACATGAACTGGCTAAAACATTAATTGACCAAAAAGCATTATCTAACCAAAATTTCGTGCGACTCAAATCAACTAGTGACCAAAACATCATTTGACCAATACACTATTTGACCAATACATCATTTGACCAAAACATTATTTAATAAAAACAATGAGTTAGCAAAGTATAAATTTACCAAAACATTCTTTGACCAAAGAAACATTTATCCAAAACATAATTTGACCTATATACTATTCGTCCAAAACATCATTTGACAAAAACATTATTTTACAGAAACTTGTGACCAGAACAACGTTTCAGATCAATTACTTTATACATAATGATATATAAATATAATAATTTTTAGCTAAATTTAATTTAACGAAAAAATTGTTTATCAAAGTATATTTCACCGAATTAGTTTTCACAAGAATATCGAATGATCAAAAAACATAATTTGACCAAAACGTCTTGAACATAAACATTATTTGACCAAAAAGCATTAACATCATTTAGTAAAATATAATTTGAACAAAATATCTTTTTAGTCAAATTTAATTTGACCAAAACAACATTAATTTGATCAAAATTTCACTCGAGTAAAACGACAATATTATTATCATTAATAATTATTTATGTTATTATTATTATTATATTCTTGTAATTTTATTAATATTATATTATTATTAATATTTTTAAAAATATTGAAAAAGTTGGAAAAATTCTGAAAATTTAAAATAAAGAAAGCAGAATCGGAAAATGACCCGTTAAACGATTAATCTCTAGCCAATAATATTTGTCTCCCACGAATAAGAGGGAACCTTATCTTCCCCACGAGATTTCCTAATTCTCTTCCCGTCGCCCTTTTTATCCCGTCATTTTTTTATCCGATGCCACAGACTGGCCAACCACGAACACCGAAATTACCTCGCAGACATGGAGTCAGACACAGGCCGATACTCAAAACCCCATTATCCTAACTTTATCATCCTTATTTCTCATTCTCTTCACTAATTATCTCCCAACCTGGACCACCTTCCTCTCAATCATCACTTCTCCCCTTTCTCATATTACTGAGAGAAAAAAATCTATTTTCATTCTTCAATCTCGATATTCCTATTTTTCTGCGTCTTATTCTGATCTAATTTTCGTTCTCTGATAGAATAAAAAATATAATTATTGAAAAAGAATAGAGCAAAAAAATTCGAAAATAGAGATGAAAATTATCCATCACGAAAATTGTACTTGAGATATTTTTATTAAAAAAGTATCAACTAGAAACAATGTTTCTTTTTAATTCTCAATCATTCTTCCAAAGCATAATTTGAAAAAATATAATTATTCAAAGCTGAGTTCAATTTATCTGAATTTTAATTTGTACGAAAAAAAATACATTTAAATTTAAATTTATTCAAAGTGTCAATTAAATTTAAAACACTAATTTATTAAATTGTTAATTTCTTCGAAATTCAATGTATTGAAATTTGTATTATTTACAAATATTTTCACACACAGAAATTTTTTAAGTTTATGTTTATTCAAAACCCATTTATATATAAATTCGGATTTTAATTTACCAATTTAAAGACAATTCAAATTTCAATTACATTTTTGATTCCAAATTCAATTTTATCCACAAGTTAACGAATTTCTAAACTTCGATTTATCTATCAATTTACATGTCAGTAAACTCTGTAGTTTATCCAATTATTATTTATCAATCCAATCAAATGATAATTTTCTTCAAATATTGGTATTTTGGAATCAAATTAATTTATTCTTGAATATATCTAAATAAAAATCTGTGGAAATTGACATTTATCCAAACTTTAATTTGGGTAAACTTTAATTCTTCGATACTTTAATTTACCAAATTGAAAATAATCGCACCTTTAATTTATCAAAATTTTAAGTGAAATAAAAGAGGATTCATGGAAACTTCAATTTATCCAAATTTTAATGCATCCAAACTTTAATTTATTCAAACTTTAAATTAGATTAACTTTAATCTATCCAAACTTCCATTTACCCAATAGAAAATAGACGCAACTTTAATGTATCCAAATTTTATTTTATCCAAACTTCAGTTTAGATAAACTTTAATTTATCGAAACTTCACATTACACAATTGAAAATAAACGCAACTTTTATTTATCCAATTTTCAATATATCCAGATTATAATTTATCTAAACTTTAATTTGGCTAAACTTTAAACCAACGAAACTTCCATTTACCCAATTAAAAACAGACGCAACTTTAATTTATCAAAATGTCAATTTATCCAAACATTAGTTTGAATAAACTTTAGACACCTGAAACTTTCATTTACACAATTAAAAATAAACGCAACTTTAATTAATCCAAATTTTATTTAATATAATAGAAAAAACATGTAAAGTTCAATTTATCCAAATTTCAATGCATCCAAACTTTAATTTATCCAAACTTTAATTTAGATCAACCTTAATCTATCCAAACTTCCATTTACCCAATAGAAAATAGACGCAACTTTAATATATCTAAATTTTATTTTATCCAAACTTCAGTTTAGATATAAACTTTAATTCATTGAAACTTCACATTACCCAATTGAAAACTGACGCAACTTTAATTTATCCAATTTTCAATATATCCACATTTTAATTTATCTAAATTTCAATTTGGCTAAACTTTAAACCAACGAAACTTACATTTACCCAATTTAAAATAGACGCAACTTTAATGTATCAAAATGTCAATTTATCCAAACATTAATTTGGATAAACTTTAAACTACTAAAATTTTCATTTACACAATTAAAAATAGAGTCAACTTTAATTTATCCAGATTTTAATTTAACCAAACATTATTTTAGGGAAAATATAAACCATCGAAACTTACGTTTACTCAATTGAAAATATACGCAACTTTAATTTATCCAGACTTTAATGTATCCAGACTTCAATTTATCCAAACATCAATTTAAGCAAACTATAACCCATTAAAACTTCCATTTACCTAATTAAAATTAAACGCAACTTTAATTTATCCAAATTTTATTTTATCCAAACTTGAGTTTAGCTAAACTTTAGTCCATAGAAACTTCCATTTAACGAATTGAAAATAGACGCAACTTTAATTTATCCAAATTTCAATTTATTCTGTCCTCAATTTATCCAAACTTTAATTCAGGTAAACTTTAATCCATCCAAACTTGCATTTACCCTATTAAAAAATAATGTAACTTTAATTTATCCAAATTTCAATTTATCCTGTATGCATTTTATCCAAACTTTAATTTATTAAAACTTTATTAAAACTTTGTAATGACATGAGTTATAATTGTGTAGCGGGCTCATACATTACTATAGAAGCTGGCAAGGCTCTCGAAGAAAATGGGGTTTCCCACTTCTCGCTCGTCTCTCTCTTCCCCTTCTTCGCAGCGGCGACTGACGGCGTACATATATTCAGTTGCGCTCGCCAATTGAGTTAGTCTTCTGGCTGTCGAGACTCGAGGTGCTCCTCGGTCTCATGCTAGGACACTCAGGTAAGAGGCAGATTTGCGTTTGGGTGCCCCGCCGCATTTCACCCTTGACCCTGGGTACCTAGTAGGTCAGATTGACTGCCGAGAACGTGCGAGGATTGAGTAGAGGTGCTCCTCTCTCAAAACTCACACGTATCATCCGGAACCTTTGAGGTGAAGGATATCCTAGGCGTTCACCAAATTGATAGAGGTGCTCCTCTTCAGATTGGCGAAAAGAAATGGAGGATTGCAATGTCTATGGGTGCTCCCGTGACATTGGAATACGTGTTCTTCTAGGTTCACAATTTCTTGGCTAGAGAGAGAAAAATATAGGTGCTCCTGTTTGCTTTCTCTCTACCCAAAGAATAGACGCAATCTTTCCCTTGGAGGGGATTATTGCACAGGGGTAGGGAGTGACGTCAGTCAAAAATTATTAAGGATTCAGTCTATGTTAGACCATTCGTTGGTTCACTGTTTTTGACTAGCTAGCTTGTACAGAAAGGAAATATTGTAAAACTCGAAATCTAAGAAAAGTCTAGAATTGTTTATTATCTAGTTTACTCTGCAACAGCTAAGATTTTGTTAATTTATTTCTTGTAACATTTCAATTTTTAATCATTAGAATATACTATTGTTATTTTTATTTTTTAATTCTCGGTGTCATCATTGACTTCACTCTACCTCCTAGTAATTAATATTCTTAAAAATAAATGTCAGCCAGCAGGCTAAGATTCATTTGAAATTTGCTTATTTTCTTTTTTTAATTTTTAGCTAGAAATTAAGTTCGATTCATCGTTGGGTTGAAAATTCCATCGATATGGAGGTTATGTACGTTGGCCCCATCCGACGAGCGTATTCCGGAGCAACTTTTTAAATTAAGAAAAAGTCAGATCATTACAACTTCAATTTACATAATTGAAAACAAACGAACTTAATTTATCCTAATTTTATTTAATATAAAAGAAGAATCATGGAACTTCAATTTATACAAATTTCAATTCATCGAAACTTTAATTTATATTTTAACTAGCTAAAAATACGCGCGCTAAAGCGAGCGAGAATTGCATTTTTCAATTTGCTAGTATGGCTTCAATACAAAAAATGAACTGAACTTATTTAGATTAAATTAATTATACTATCAAATTAAATTTTGTGAATTATTTTTTATTTATTAAATGTGTTATAAATTAATGAATACAAAGATTTTCAGAGAATAACTTCGATTTTCTTCCTAAGTTAAAATTAAAAAGTTTTTATAGTACGTTAAAAAAAAATTAGAATACTTTTTTAAATAGTTTTTTGAACAAAATATTTTTTATTAATACAATTTTCTATACAAATTTATTTTATTCCAAACTTCTATTGACATGAAATCTTTATTTTTAAATTTTCTTTAAACAATACGAAATTCGATTAGTAAAAACCATTTTAAAAAATTTCTATCGATATAAATTTTAATTTTTCCAAATTAAAAAATTCTCAACTTCTATTAATTTAACTTTAAATTATTTCAAACTTCAATTATAATAAAAATTGCAATATAACCAAAGTTTTAAGATTTATAACTCAAGTTTAAAATTTTTAATTTAATTCAATTTGTAAAAGTGAAAGATTAAAATAATTTGTGTTTTTTAGAAATTAAAATAAAAATGAGTTCATTTTATTTTATTTCAATCTTTAACTTTTACAAATTAAATTATATTAAAAATTTTAAACTTGATTTTATTAATATTAATTCAAATTGTTTCCAATTTTAACTACTTTACTCTAAAAACAAGTGTCTTGAAAGTGTATTAATATGTAGGAATTATGAATTATTCAAATTTGAATAATAATAAACTACAATTATTATTTAAAACTTTTAATGGTCTAAGCTTTAATCAATTCATGTTAAAATTATTATAAACTTATAAATATTTTTTAATTTTAACAATGCATATTTAAATTAGAAATTTTAAACTTCAACTAATATTAAAAACTTCAAATAATAAAAAATGTGTATTATATTTAAATCAAACTTTAATCAATTAATACTTAAATTTACAGATTCTAAATTTTTTTATTGATGCAGACTTCATTTTCTAAGAATTATTTGAAACAATTTAAAATCTTAATTTCCAAAAATCTATAAATATCATTTAATTTAAACTTCTACGCTTAAAATTTTAAGGAATTTTTATATCAACCGAAAATATATTTAGTTTAACAAATGTAAGTCTACCAAGAAAAAAAGCAATAAATTGTAAAGACGGAATTTAAAAGCCTTAAAAAATATTAAAAAACTGTGCTCGCTTTCTTCAATTTAATTTTATTATATTCATTTCTATTCTTATTTATGTTGTATTCAATAAAATTATAATTAAATCGTCAAATATATTGGAAACATTAAATTATTTATGCATATTTTTTCATTAATTTTCATATTATGTTTAAAGTGTTGTCAATCTTTATTAAAAACTGTAAAGTAGATTAAAGTAAAACACTCATTTATATTTTAAATGATATTTAATTTATATTTGTTAAAAATAAAATATAAATTTATTACTTAATTTAAATTTAAAATTCAGGAGAATTAATAAATAAATAAGTAAAATTAGAAATCATTTATAACTTATGAACTTATTTATCACTTATGAAAGAATGAATGAATAAAGTTTGCGATTATTGTTATTACTAAGCAAAAAAACGCGCGCAAATGCGTGTAAGAATTGCATTTTTTATTGGCTAATATATAGTTTAAATACAAAAAATAAACTATAAACTTATTTAGATAAAATTAATTATATATTATCAGAATAAATTTTGTAAATTAATTTTGATTTATTAAAACTTGTTACAAATTAATAAATAGAAAGAAAATTTAAAAAATAAATCAGATTTTCTTTCCCAGTTAAAAATAAAAAAAATGTATTGTATGTTACAAAAAATAAGAATATTTCTCTTTAAATAGTGTTGTGAACAAAAAATATTTAAACTTCTATGAAAACCTAATTTATTCCAAACATCTTTTGATAAAAAGAATTCTTTATTTTTAAATTTTTTTACGAAATTCAATTAATTAATTAATTTAAACTTGATTTTATTAATACGAAATTTAATTGGTTCAAACTTTAATTTTGTGAAAATTTTGGGATCTTGATCTTGATTTTAATGAATTTTTAGCCTGACGGGCTTGGCAAATCTATAATATAGTGAAAACTATATTTCAGTCAATCTTATTTTTTATTTTTACAATTGAACTGATTAAAATTATAATTGATTCTAATTTGAAACCTATAATAAAATTAGAAATTAAATAAGTTTAATAATTTACCAATAAAAAATAAGCATTTTGAGATAAAAAATACAACATTTATTTAGAGAAATAAAAAAATTAAAAAAATTAAAAATCTTAATAAATATTTGAAAACAGTGCTCGTTTTCTTCCAACTATATCATGATATTTCATTCTTTATTCTTATTTATGTTGTCTTTTTTAAAAGCAATTAAAAAAACAAAATATTATTATGAAAATTACTCATATATTATTATAAATTATAACATAAAATATTCATTAATTTTTATATTAAATTTGAAATTTTTTGAATCTTTCTAAAATCTGTAAAGTAGCTTTAAATTAGACACGTTTGTATTGTAATAAATTATTATTATTGAAAAAAAACTATATAAATTTGTCAATTAATTTAAAATTTAGATTCAGGAGAATCAATAATTAAATAAATAAAATTAGAAATTTTATAATTAATATAAAATACATTTTTTCAAAAGTTATTGATTTAAAACAAAAAAACATCTATGGTGCCAAACTTCAGGTGTGGACAGAATGAAAGAATGAAAGAATGAAAGAATGAAGTTTGCGATTATTATTATTAATTTCGTTTAAATTTAATCTATCCAAACTTTCATTTACCCAATTGAGAATATTCGCAACTTTATTTTATCCAATTTTTAATTTATCCAGATTTTAATTTATTTAAACTTTAATTTAGCTAAACTTAAAGCCAACGAAACTTCTATTTACCGAATTGAAAATAGACGCAACTTTAGTTTATCCAAATTCCAATATAACGAAACTTTAAGACACGATACTTCCATTTATCCAATTGGAAATAAAACACATTTTATTTATCCAAATTTTATTTAATATAAAAGAAGAATCATTGTAAACTTTAATTGATTGAAATTTTAATTTAACTAAACTTCAATTTAGGTGAGCTTTAATCCATCGAAACTTCAATTTACCCAATTAAAAATAAACGCAACTTCAATTTATCCAAATTTTAATTAATACAAAAGAAGAATCATAGAATGTTTAATTTATCCAAACTTCAATTTAGTTAAACTTTACCCATCGAAACTTTAATTTATCCAATCGAAAATAAACGCAATTTTACGTTATCCAAATTTTAATTAATTTAAAAACCGAATTATGAAAGATATATTTTATCCAAATTTCAGTTTGTCCAAACATTAGTTTATTTAAGCATCAATTTATAAAATATTAACTAAATCTAATTTTTACTTTATCCAAAAGTAGATAAAGTTTTCAACTTGATTTTAATCAGTTTTAACTCTTTATGAACTTCAATTTATCCGATATAACCTCCAACAAAACTTTGGTTTTTTCGTAATTTTTATTATCTACAAACTTCAAATTATGCAATAAACACAGTTTGTCGAAAGTCGAGATATCAATCTACTTGATAATTAACTTCATCCAAAAGTTAATTAATTTTTAAACTACAATTTATTATAACTATAATCTTTTCGTACTTCAATTAATCCAGATTTTTATTATCTTTAAACTTTATCATCCAAAAATTAATTATATTATTTTGGTGTTTATCCAAACTCAAATTTACTGAAATAGAAATCAATTCTAACTTCAATTGATCCAAACATTTGTTTATGCAAAGTTAAATGTAACATTAAATCTTAATTTTATCCAAAATTCAATCAATTTTTAAACTACAATTCATTCAAATTTGTATGTATCTAAACTTCATTTCATTAAACTTAATTTATTTAAATTGAATTTAATCTATTATTAAATACATATTAAAATGAAAATAGTTCCAGATTAAAGTTTATCCAAACTTGAATTTATCTAATTGAAAATCAACGCATTTACAATTTAATCGAATTTCAATAAAACCTTATTTTATCTTGTTTTAATTTTTTACTATCAAATTGATGTAAAAATTTTTACTAATTCAAATTAGTGCCAAATTGTACTATAAATTAACGAAATTTGACTAATCAACTGAAATTCTTTTGAAAAATTAAATTAGTTAATATAACTGTTACTAATTTGATTAGTCAAATTTTACTAAATTAACACAATGTCAGTCACTGAATGTAAATCAATAAAAATTCCTACAAATTCAAATTTCGTGAGTGCATTGAACAAATTTATCTTTTTTATTGCTATTTAGATAAAGTAGATTTTTTAAAAATTTAACTATGAATTTTGTAGATTATAGAATTCATTATTTCTTACAAATCACTCATATTACATATTAATCTAAAATAAAAAAATAAAAAAAAGAATATAATTACACAAAAAAATATATATCTAGGTATATAAATATTTATTTCAATTATATATTTTTTAGCAATTATTTAAATTAAATTTTTATATTTTCAATTTAAATTTTTTATTCTTCGCTTTTATTTATTTATTTACATTTTTTATGTTTGATTCTCCTCTCTCTAAATCTGAATTAATTAAAACTAACTAATTATTAGTAAACTCGTAGCTGAGTTTTTGTTTCAGCAATTAGTAAAAAATAAATAATTATGAGTGAAATATGACTAATTGTTAGTAAAAAAATAACTAAAAATAGTTAAATTTTAATTTATTGAATTTGACTAAAATATTAGTTATTTTGACATAACCTAAAAATGATTTTGACTAATAATTAGTTATTTTTTACAAAAGCATTAATAGAAATGTAAATATTTGAATTAATGACTGAATTCTGCGTTCAAATTCGGTATTTTTAACTAATTCATATTTAAAGAGCTCAGTATAAAAATAAATAATTAAAAAAATTTAAATAAATTGCTAATATTTAATTTTGATAATAAATTCAACTCATTCTCGAATCAATAATATTTTTTCGAAGTTAACTCGAATTTTCATGAAATAATTTGAAGTTTCATCAGAAATGAAATTAAAATTTAATAAGTGACAATAAACAAAAAAAACCAGATATAAAAAAGAACACTTTTCCTATTGTCAAATTAATTCAAAATCAAACGTTTGGCGCCATCTTCGCAGAACAGGTTGAACCTTGAAGAAAAAGCGGAAGCATAAAACGATCGATAGAAAGCAGGAATCTACCCTGGCTGATTATTATTTTATCAACCGGGTGATACGAAAAATTGACAAATCATTATCAAACCAGTGAAAAGAAATATTTTATAAATTAAAAAATAAAATACCTTTTTTAATTAAATTACTTTTTTTCACAAATAATTTGTTAACTTTTGTCAAATAATATTATTCAGAGAGAGAAAAAAAGAGAGGGTGAGAAATGACTTGTTAAGGTTGGAATCAGAACTTAAAAGATAATTAAAGGTAAAAAAAGTTAAAAATCTTGTCTCACTTTGTCTTTTGATTTAGCTTGATTTTTGTTTTCTAAAAAGTAAAAGGCAGATCTTATGGTAAGTCGACACCAAGGAGACGTTAATTAGACGGTCTACGAGAAAAAGTTAATTAGATTACCCCCGACAAACCAACCCCTTCTTTCTTTAAGGATCTCGCTGCACTTTTCTTTTTAAAATGCTGCCACGGTATTTTCTTATTTGCATTTCTCAAATGGACGCATGGAACCAGACAGAAAGAAGAAAAGATGACAGATATAATCCTCTTTCATACTGCTACTTTTAGTAAAAGATTTTATTTTTTTTCAAAATAAAATATACAGTCTTCGAAACAAGCTTTGGATTTTCATTTTTATTTTCTTAAATAAATAATTAAGTAAAGATAATACTTTAAAGGGTTAAAAATTTTCATATTTTTGTGGGTGAAGAAAGTGAACTCTTTTTGGAGACAAAGGAAGTAGATTCTTTTTTAAGTTATAAAAAATCAACTATTTTTTTTAGGCTAAGAGATAATTTTTTTTGGAAATTAAAAGAAATTAAATTTGGAAGCTACAAAAAACATGTACCTAGTAGTGTAACTATTTTTGGGGTAAAAAATCGTATCTTTTTAAAGATAAAAATACACTTAATTTTGGGTGAAAAATGAAATTATTTATGAGTAAAAATTCAACTTCTTTTGAGGTAGAAATAAAAAAAATTTACAGGAGAAAATACCATTTTTAGAAATAAAAAGGATTCTTTATTCTAGGGTTAAAAAATTGATTTTTTTCAACGGATAAAAGAAGCAACTTTTATTTGGGGTCAAATAAGACAAATTTTTTGGGTGTAAAAGAAGTGGACGATTTTTTAGGATAAGAAAAAGACATTTTTTAGATGTAAAAATATACTTTTTTTAGGGATAAAATTGAATTTTATGTTACTTTTAAGAGTAAAAAAAACTTTGTGGGAGAGAAACTGCATTTTTTTGGGGCTGAAATATTAAAATAAATTAGGTAAAAATGCGATTTTTTTAAGCTTTAGAAAATTAGCTTGTTAGGGGAAAAATACACGTTTTTAAGGCAGTGAATCAAAATTTTAAAGATGAAACAATACAATTTTTTAAAAGGTAAAAACAACTTTATTTAAGGGAGAGATGTCAACTTTTTTTAGGGGTCAAAAATCTACATTTTTAAGATAGAAATTTACCTATTTCGGGGTATAAAGTACTGGGATAAAAATGCGACTTTTTAAGGGCCAAAAAATTTATCTTTTAAGGGACAAAAATACACGTTTTTATAGGTGAAAAATCAAATTTTTTATAATTGAATTTCGCCTTTTTTAGGGCCGAAAAATCAAGTTCTTAAGAATGAAAGAATACAACTTTTTAGGGGTAAAATTCAACTTTATAATTATAAGGAAAAGAAGTCGACTTTTTTAGGGGTCAAAAAATAAACTTTATTAAGAAAAAAATACAGTTTTTTAAGGTACAAAATCAACATTTTTTTAGTAAAATTTGACTATATTGGGGGTTAAAAATCAAATTTTTATACGAAAAAAATACGAATTTTGTAGGGGACAAAAAATCAACATTTTTTTAGAACAAACTACACCTTTTTAGGGGTATAAAGTACAATTTTTAGAGCGTAAAAAGTCAACTGTTTTGAGGGAGTAAGAAATCAAATTTACACTGGGATAAAAATGTGATTTTTAAGGGGCAAAAAATTTATCTTTTAAAGGAAAAAATACACGTTTTTGAAGGTGGAAAATCAAATCTTTTATGATTAAAGTTCACCTCTTTTTGGAGGTTGAAAATCAAATTTTTATAGGGAAAAGTGAGAATTTTTAAAGGTTAAAAAAATTAACTTTTTAGGTTAAAAAATGCCCTTTCTTTAAGGTATAAATCAAACTTTTCACTAGTGAAATTGGATTGTTTTATGAGATAGAAATAAAAACATTATTACGGAAAAAATAAGACACTTTTTTCAGGAATAAAAAATATCCTTTTTCCAGGGATAAAATAATTAGCTTTTTATGGATAAAAAATACAATTCTTTAGGGTTAAAAATCAACTTTTATTCTTTGGTGTTAAAAAAGTTAAGTTTATACAAACGATATCTTTAAGATTCTTAAAAGCGGCACCTGTAAAATATTTATATTATAGATTGATTGTTATTAAAATTATTATTCTAGTTTTTATTATTGTTGCTGTTAGTCTTAATTTTTATTATTTTTTTATTATAATTCTTTCAATTATTATTTCTAATCTTATTAAAACGACACAAAAGACTACTTTTTTAATCCTATAGACTTTTCGTTTGTTTCAGGAACAGGTGGCGTGGCAAACCATCATAATTCATAGACGAAGAATTAATGTCATGTTAGCGAGCAACATAACAATATAGTAAATGGTCGCGTTTTTAAATCGACAGTCGTAAAACCGTAAGCGTTTGCACGCGCCCTTTGACCAGTTGGAAAAATTCTACAGTCTTTTTTACCATCACTTGAGCTAAATTTGAAAAACAAAACAAAAGAGTATCATCAGCAAAAAACAGATTTGCTAAGAAGAGCAAACTTTTAAATTGTCAATTCAGTTTTGTTCAGGAAAAGTTGTTCAATTTTAGAAAATTGCCCCTTGGAAAAAGAGCCAACGACTCTCAAATAGTCGAGTGCTTTGGTATTAAACAAGATATTTAACTTTAGAAGTCTTTTTATCCGAAATTGTGATTTTTAACTTTCTTTCGTAATAATAAGATTATATTTATTAAAATTAATACTTTTTTACATTCTCATCATAAATGAGGTCTTAAATTTGTGCAATTATAAATTTTTGCTAATTTCCACATTTCTCGACACTTTGAGACCTCCTGATTATGAAAAAAATGGATTTTACGTGTCTGTCTGTCTGTCCGTCTGTAGACAAAATTTCAAGATCGGATAACTTGGGTAAAAATTGTTCTATAAGCTTCATCTTTGGTACAGTTTTTCAAGGTCCAAATGTACAGTTGAACTTCATTAGTCAGTCATTTTGGATTAAAATTGTCAAAGATAGGACATTTTCAAAAAAAAAAATTTTCAGTTTTCTAAATTTTTCAACGCAAATCTAAAAAGATGTAAATTTTTAAAATTTTACAGTTGTATTAGAATCTTGCTTGGGGATAATTAATGCAGATAATTACTTGTAATATGCAATAAACACATTAATTGCGTTATTGCCAAAAAAAAAAAAAAGAAGAAAGAAACGAAATTACAAAGTAAGTGATGTGTAACAGGATAATGACTGATAATAAATAATTATATTTGCCACGCTCTGATGTGATTAAACGAAGATATTAATTATTGATATCGAAGTTCAATTAGTCTGTCCGCACCTACTTCCGGAAATGTTCAATGTTGTGGAAAAAGATGATAATCGATTTCACTCTTGACTCTGCTTGACCTAATAAAACACGGTGCTGTAATAATGGCTCGACTGGTTATGAAGAGACAAAAGGGTGAAGAGGTTACAGAGACGTATCATCACGCACGTTTAAGTGCAATCACGCACGCATGCACGCACTCTTGTACGCGCACAGGTAATCCATAACAATGTCAACCCCGCACACACAAATCGCCGAGACTGAAAGCCATTCTTTGTCACGAGATACTCATGACATTTGTCAACCTTCATCAACCTTCAACAACCTGCACAAAGTGCAGTCAAATTGATAAATTTTATCTTTACCATTTAATTCACTCTCAAATTTATCTCAGCCAGAAGAGTATATATTTTCTTAAATTGTATCTACAATGACAATTTTGTACCTTGAATTTCAACAAGTCATAAAGATGAAGTAAATTACAATTCATAGATTAAGCTAGATTGAAAATATTAATAAAAGTTGGACGAAATAAAAGGGGGGTTTGAAGTAGCTAATATTACCCCCATTTATTTCGTCCAACTTAACTTTTTCAGAAAGTAATACATATTTTGAATTTCGTGCTCTTGCTAGGTTACAATCCTGAAAACAGCTGATCTACTTACAGCCAACTTTAAGACTTACGTTCCTAAACTGCAGTTTAACGAAATAATTTACTGATTTTGTTTTGAAGAATTTTAAGTTTAGTAAAAAAAAAAAAAAAATTACATTTCCAAATTTTTATTTTATTCCCAAGATTTCTATCAAAATTTATTTATTAATAGAGACCCTAAAATATAAAAACGTAATTTTTGAAGAAATTTTATTAATCACACTCCCGCTTCTGATAAAGTGAACAGAGTGAAATGACATGAAAGACTTTTTCTGCAAATCTTTGTAAAAGATAATGAAGACAGAAAAATGGTCGTTGGGAGAGAAGAATTATTTATACGTTGTGGAGTAGGGGTCTTAATTGTAAGGTTCCTAACAAAGGGCACAGCGAGCTTTTTCGACCTTACCGGCCGATTAACCAACGACGACGTTGTTTAATGGACTGAGATTATCTCCATGCCAATGATATACTGCCGGAAATTGTTGCCATTTTTTTCACCAATTCAACGACAAAATCAAGTTCCTGAAACTCTTCTGAACTTCATGCGTCATCAAACTTTGTAAACACCCACTTCCCATTCACCAAATTCATAAGCATAACTTTCATGTCAACCCGAAGCCAATACACATTATGGGAAAAATTTTAGACAAAAAATCGGATGTTTTATTTATACTTTTTTTTTTTTACTTACGAATCTTGTCATTGTTTATTTGATAGGAAATTACGATTAATAATTTTCAAAATAATGGGTCAATTTGGATTATGAAAATTTGTTTTAGAGTCGAAATATTCAAACCAAAAATCACCGTGTAACAAGCTTGAGGCAAAAAAGAATTTCTATACTTTGGCCGCCATGTTTGAGACGCCATTTTGAATTTTCAGAATTTGACTCCCGATTCGAATTAGGCGA
This sequence comes from Ganaspis brasiliensis, assembly GCA_037103525.1. Classification (NCBI taxonomy): domain Eukaryota; kingdom Metazoa; phylum Arthropoda; class Insecta; order Hymenoptera; family Figitidae; genus Ganaspis; species Ganaspis brasiliensis. Next base: position 519,578 of record JAZKLR010000123.1, read on the forward strand.
TCCTAAAACTATTTAGAAAAAATTTTAAAATAGATTAGTTCCAAATTTACTGTTGATTAAAGAAAAAAAAAATTAATTCTGTTCCGCATTTCAGTTAATTTTTTGTCGAAAACCAAATTAAAATTATCAGGAAGCAGTTATAAAAAAGTTACAAGAAAATTAAAAACGACTTGTAAGGTAAAGAAAAAAACTATAACTTGATGTGAAGAAACTAGAAAATAAATGAGAACTACTAGAAATGAAGAAAAATCACTGGAAAAGTAACAAATAACCAGAAATCAAGATCAGTAATTAGAAGTTAACGAAAAATCTGTTAAAAGTTAGAAAAAACTAGAATGAGAAAAATATCTGAATATTGAAAATCTAGAAAATTAGAAATATCGCAAAAATAAAAAAATAATTAGATTCTGGATTTTAAATCTGGAGGTTAGAAACCCCTAAAATGAAAAAATATCTAAAAAATGAAAAATAATAAAAAGTAAAAAAAAAATTTAATTAAAGAGAAGTAACTGAAACAGGGGAAAACATCACTATTTGAGAAAAAAACATAAAAAATTTTAAAAAATTAAGACTATAAAATGGAAAAAATAAGTTTAAATAAAGGAAATACCCAACTGAAAAATAAAAATATTACTGTGAAGTTAAAAATTGTAAAAAAAATGACTAAATAAGCAGCGAAAAAATGACTTGAACATATAACTGAGAAATTAAGAAAAATTAGTAATGAGTGATAAAATAAGTACAAAATTATAAAAATAAACATGAATATATATAAAAAATAATTACAAATGAAAAAAGTTACTAGAAAAAAAATTAATGGAAAGTCACAAAAAAACTAAAAGTGGAAGAAATAACTAAGAAATAAGATTGAATTTTTAAAAAATCTGAAAATAACCAAAAAGTGAAAAAATAACTGGAAAATAAGGTCGTATATAAAATAACTAGGACGTAAACTAGAAATTGTTGAAAAATAAATAGAAAAGAAAAAATATTAGGAATTACAAAATACCTAAAATTTAAAAGAAAAAACATTATAAACATTATGAGAATTACATTTTCTAAAAAAATGAAAAAGTTATTAAAGTGTAAAAATAAATAGAAAATAAAGAAACTGACCAACAAATAAGGAATGAAAATACAATTTCTTGACAGTGGCACCAAAACTAAAAAATTAGTAAGTTTAATAGAAAATCTTAAAAAATAACTAGAAATTTAAAAATTACTAGAATGTGAAGAAACAAACCGAAAAGTTAATAAACTTTAAGTTAAATAATTTTAAGTTAATCTCGAAATTATTAGAAATTATTGGTAGGTGAAGAAGAGAAACTAGAATGTGAAAAAATAAATTAAATCTGAAAAAAAATAATTAAACAATAAAGATAAAGAACTAGAATATTAACAAATAACTAGAAAATGAAAAAATGAGTTTGTTATTTTACATTTAATGTTCTTTCAGCGATTGCGTAAACAAAAGTTGTATAATTTTTTTTTCAAAAGTACAAATACATTTTTTTTAAATTAGATTTCTGAAAGTTTTTTTTTAAACGCTATTTTTTACATCGACTCATAATTTTCGAAATAGTAATTTGGTAACGAGAAACACATTTTCAAAACTAATGATTCAAAATAACGGACTTAACATTGTTTGAAAATTTGAATAATCTAAATCTGAATTAGTTAAAAATAACTAATTTAAAAACAAAAACTCAGTCACTTACTCAAATAGTTATATTTCTACTAATCATTTAGTAAAAAATAACTAATTATTAGTCAAATTCATTTTTAGGTTATGTCAAAATAACTAATATTTTTGTAAAATTCTGTTTACTAATTCAATTGGTCGAATTTTAACTATTTTTTAGTTATGTTTTTACTAACAATTAGTCATTTTTTTAAACTAATAATTACTTATTTTTAACTAATTGATGAAATAAAAACTCAGGCACGATTTTACTAATTATTAGTTATTTTTAACTAATTCAGATTTAGAGAGAAGTAAATCTTATTCCAAAAAGCGCATTTTACTTGAAACGCTTATTACAAATTTGGTGTCAAAAAATTTATTTTCAAAATTTCCGTTTCAAAATGTCGAACCCGAAATTATTTGAATTTTCGAACTTTTTATTAATCAAATTAAAATCCAGTTTAATGAGTTATTTTAGGGCGCGTAATACTAATTTGATGTCAAAAAACACATTTTCAAAATGGATGATTCAAAATGGCGGACTGAACATTTTTGAAATTTTTGAGGTTTTATAATGTCAAACTCAAATTTGTGTTTGAATTTTCAAATGTTGTATTAATCAAAATAAAATTCACTTTAAGGTTCTCTTTGTAATACATCGGATTAGGAATTTGGTGGGAAAAAATAAGTTTTTGTTATTTCTAAATATCTGCTATTTTTATACTATACAAAAAACGGTTTAAATTTATTTTTGATTCCAAATTCGTAATAAGCGTTAAAATTTTTTCTTAGATTAATGTTCACTTCGATCAATCAAAATTTAAAAATATTTAAAAAATTCTGAGTCCGCAATTTTGAATCGGAAATTTTCTAAAGTTATTTTTTGATACAATTTTTTAATAAATGATCCAAAGATTTGCCCACCTCCCCCCTTCCTTATAAATTGTATTTCACTTTGATTAATAAAAAAATCAAAAGTGAAAAAAAATTATTTTCAAACACTGATTTTTTGAAAATTTGAACTTGCAGAGATGCAAAATTGTAGCTTAATGTAATAATAATCCAAAAATTGCTTCCATTAGTTGTTATAATTATTTTACAAAGAACAATTAACTTGGAATTGTTTTTAAAATTTTACGTTTACAAAATAATTTGGTTTTGTTAAATAATTCTTTAAATTATTTGGAAAATTAATAAATAATCCCTGATAAAATCATTAAATATTCTTTTTTTTATTGTTAGAGACAGAACGATTAATAAAATTGAAAAAAAAAAGAATTTTAAAGCTCTTTAATGTCAAAATCTTTCAGCATTTTTTAAAATTAATTTTGAACTTTTATCTCCACGTATTTTCCTACAATTTTACAAAATTTTACTAAAGTTAAAGAACTTTGGAATAATTCAAATTTTTGTTGGCATATACTTACACACTAATATTAGTGTTAAACGTATAACAGTAGTTAGAGTATCGGGCTAGTATTCAAGGGTTCAAATCCCCCCTCGGATAATATTTTTAATTTTTTTTTTAATGCAAATATTTATTACTTTCATCAACAATCTCAAGAATTTGTAATTGTCTAAATAATTTTTCACAAATTTATTACTTGTTAAGCAATTAAAAAATACCTTTTTATATAGTAAATGTTACTCATTTTTTAAAATAAATAAATGCTCTAATAGTGAAATAAAACGAATATTTGGATTAAATTAATACGATCCTCATTAGTTGATTGAACACACAGCTTTTACATAAATAAACGTGTTATTTGAGACGATATTGAGGAGCAGAGTGAGCATTAGTTTCGAATCTGTTGATTAATTTCGCAATAAACATTCAACTCAGTGAAATATTGTTTGTTCAATTTAAAAGCAGAGATAGTGAATTTATGATTAAATCAGTTAACAGTCACCTAATTTAATGAAAAAAATCTCAATTCTTTTTCCACGTTTGTCGTGAAAATTAACTCGAGCATAAAGAGAGAGAGACCCGTGATTATTTTACACTCAGTGAATTTATATTCACTCTCGAAAATTGTGTGTATTAATATTTTTATTTCACGTTTCATTTTGTTTATTTTAATCTGCAGTGACGAGTTCCGTGCAGGTTGGCAATGTAATTACAATATTACATGACGAGGCGATAACCGACCCCCGTTGTGGTATTTCCCTTCTCCCAATATTAATTACCGTTCCCTTATTTTTCCTACGCTTCCATTTAATATTCTCTCATTCTCGCTCTTTTCTTTATGATAAAATTTACAGTTCTTTTATAAAGTCAAGATAAAAGATATACAAAACTGTGCGCTGAACGTGCGTGTCATTATGAGCGTTCATCTGAATCAAATTTATTTACCACGACAGGAAAATTTATTATTTTGCTATTTTACTGTTATGTTTGTATATTTTTTATTTATCTTTATTTTTATCAGTGGCAAAATTAAATTTATTTAAATAAAAAATAATCACTGTCGATGAAGGGTAAATTTTATTCGTCGCACATTTTGTTTAGTTATTTTGCAATTTTTTTTTATTTTATTTATTTTTTTTTAATTTATAATCTTACTTTACTATTTTGTTATTAATCTTCCATTTTTATAAGTTTCATTCAACTTATTGTTATTATTCCAATTTTTAATAATTTATTATTATTTTTTAAATATCTTTTTAGTGTTCGTCCGTCCGTTCGTCCGTCTGTCGTTTATATTCCAAAATTACGTTATTTTTAATTAGTAAATTTTCATCAGTTTTCCACTTTATAGTTACTTAATCAACTTCTAGCAACTCTTCTTTTTTTTTAGTTCTCTCTTTTATTTTCTTGTTATTTCTTTCTTTCGTTTTTTAGTTGCTTTTTTGATTTTCATTTTTTTGTTCTTTCTATCAATTTTTGTCAATTTATAGACGATTTTTAAAACTGATAGTAATTTTATTTTTGTTTTCTACTGATTGTTCTTTTTAAATATATTTTAATTTTTTTTTAATTTTGTTTTTTATTTTCTGGTCACTTTTTTCATTATTTAGATTTTTTCCCTCTAGGTATTTTTGGCATCTTTTAGTTGTTTTAATTTTAATGTTTTAATTTAATTTTATGTTTTTAACTTTTAATGTTTTAATTACAAAATTTTGATTTTTTTATGATTTTTAGTTTCAAGTTTATTTTTTTCTATTATTTAGATATTTTAATCTATATAATATTCAGTTTTTTCTCTTTTTTTAAAAAAATTTCTTTTATTTCTAGTTATGTATTTACATTATTAGTTACTTAATTACTCCTCAGTGATTTTTTCTCTCTTTTTTTTTGGAGAAATTCTCTTTAATTTCTGGTTCCTTTTTCAAATCAAATATATATTTAATTTTTTACTTTCTAGTAGTTCTAAGTTTTTTAAGTTTTTTTTTTAAGTTACAGTTTTTTCCTTCAAATTTCTTTCTATCCAGTTATTTTTTCACTTGCTGGTATTTTTCTATTATTTTTATATACCTTCTCTTTAATGCCAAGATTTTTTTACCTTACATTTAATTGTCGAAATTTACAATTATTTTTATCAATATTTAGTTATTTTTTTCAATTTCTAGTTCTTTTTCTATTTTCTAGTTATATTTATTTAATTTCAATTATCTATTCACCTTTTACATTTCTTACTTAATTTCCACTTACTTTTTACCAATGTCATATATTTTTTTTTATTTCTATTTATTTTATAAACTTCTAGTAATTTTTCCCCAACTTTCAGTTTTTTCTTTCACTAACTTTTTTTCCCCCATTTTTAATTTGCCTTTTTTGTACATTGTTTACTTTTTTACGCTACATTAATGTTTTTAAATTACTAAATATTTTGTTTAAATATCAAATAATTTTATTTCTTCAATGAATGCTCAAACTCGATTATTTACTTCAAGAAAATAAGAAATCGCAGTTTACCTAGTTTAGAAAAAAGTAAATTTTGAAAATTTAGGATCAATGGAGGATTTCAATCATTTTCAGAGAAATTACCAAGATTCACGCTACACACATGCAATTGGGAATGTAATGTGTATAACCGTACATTTTCCAAGTGAAATGTGGGATTGAAATTTAATGCTGTACAAGGTGGAAATATTTGCATACTAAATGAAGAAGAAAGTTTGCATAAAACTAAACGTATCTACATCCATCTTCTTTACGTAAATATGACGTGTATTCCGTAAAGAATGTAATTGAAAAAGTTGCATTGACAAGATTTTATTTTGTCACTTGATCATTTATAATCAGAAATTTTAAAGCTTTCCCTTTACGACAATTTGTAATTTGTTATTCAAATAACAATGGATGAGAAAGGATATGGAAAATCCGATACCGCACTAATGACATTTATGTGCGGTGAAAAATAGACACAAATTGCAGGTGTGTGAAAGCAGATATCGTAAAGAGTTAATGTTTTTCATCTCTGCGGTTGGGTTAGTAAAAGCTCAGTTTTAACAGTACGGCTCATTCGTCGATTACTTTAACAACAGAAAAAATTTTAATATTCTACGAGATTCAGATCAATTACTTTTATGTAAAACTTTTAGTGTTTTTATTTTTATTACTATTTTTCATTTGTGTTTTTTTTCCTCGTGTCTTTATTTATTTTCAATTTTTTCTATATACTTAATACCTGAAATACTGTTTAAAACTAGTTAAAATGGAAAAAAAATCAGAACTGTACAGAATCAGATTAAAAATCTTTATGGTTAATTTAAAACTGTTTAGAACTACTTAAAACTGTTTACAAATAGTTATAACTAATTATTACTTATTTTAAACTATTCAGAGCAGGCTCAAATATTTCCTAAATTGGTTTCAAAATCTTTTAAACTATTTAAAACTGTTGAAAACTTGTTCGAAACTGCTTATACCTACTACCAAACTGTTTATAACAAGTTCGAAACTGTTTAACGGTTTAAAACTTTTTTAAAATTGTTTAGAATTGGTTATAAAAATCTTTAGAATTGTTTGAAAACAGTTTAGGCATATTTAAAAGTAGTTAGAACTGTTTAAAACTTGTTATAAACTGTTTACAACAAGTTTGAAATAGTTTAAAATTATAACGGGCAACTTTAATTTGTTTTATGAACAAATAATGTTAAGAGCTAGTTTCAATCTGTTTAAAAATATATTTAGAACTGCATAAAACTGTTCAGAACTTGTTATAAACTGCTTCGGACTAGTTTAAAACTGTTCAAAACTGGTATGAAATTGTTTATATTTAGTTTTAATATGATTTAAAACTGTTTAGGATTACCTGAAACTATGAATAACTAGGTTAAATCCGTTTAGTACAATTTAAAACTACTTACAACTATCTAGAGCTTGTTAAAACTCTTTTAAACTTGTTTCAAACTGGTTTAAAACCATATTTAACTACTTAAAAAAACTGCTAACTATTTTAACTAGCTCAGGATTGATTTAAACATATTTTTAAAAGGTTTCAGATTCTCAAGAGTTTCGAACCAGTTATAAACCAGTCATAAACAGTTCCAAACAAGTTTTGGATCGATTAAAACCAGTTCTAAACGGTTTTGTGTACTTCTGATAAGTTCTAAAAAATTATCAATGAATTATAAACAATTTAAAATTCATTCTGAATAGTTTTTAGCATTTTGAATTAGTTTCAATCAGTTGAAACTAGTTCTTAATAGTTTTGAAGTAGTTATAAACTGTTTGAAACATGTTTTAAACTAATAAGTAATATTAAAAGCTTTTTAACCTATTATAAATAGTTTCAAACAAGTTTTAAACAGTTGTAAACTACTTTTAAACCGTCTTAGGTATTTCTAAACTATCATAAATAATACTAAACTAGTTCTAAACGGTTTTTAACCATTTCTGAACAGTTTGAAATGATTCTGAGGTATTTTAGACAGTTTTAAACAACTGCTAAACCTCAACTGCTAGACTGGGTCTGACAGACCCGATAGAAATTTTCCGCTTTCTTCTACAGCGGACTGTAGATTGAAAATAGTGAAAAAAGTGTCTCTAAAAAACCGGGTCTGTCAGGCCCAGTCTAGCAGTTGAGGGTTAAAATAGTTCTAAACTGTTCTTAAAAGTTAAAACAAGTTACAAATTGTTTCAAACAAGTTTTAAACTAATCTAAGTGATTCTGAACTATTCTAATTTAATTATAAACAGCTTTAAAGAAGTTTCATATGGTTTTAAACAGTTTTGGTTATTTCCGAGATACTGTAAACTATTCTAAACTATTTCAAAATGATTTGAAACAAGTTCTGAACAGTTCTTGATAGTTTTAAATTGTTCTGGACAGTTTCAAACAAGTTCACATTTTTTTTTAAATATTCTAAAGTGTTAAGTGTTTTTTTTTCGACCTAATTTATGCTATTCCGAAGAGTTTTAATTTTTATCTTAATGATTTAAGAAAGTTTTAAACAGTTTTAAATAGTTTTAAGTTCTTCTAAATGCTTATGAACTACTTCTAAGCAGTTTTTGTTAGTTCCAAGTTGTTCTAAACAGTTTAAAACATGTTTTAAACAGATTTTAATAAGTTAAATGTATTAACTTTAAATAAGTTTCAAACATTTTTGTTTCCTGAACAGATTTAAACAGGTCTAAATTGTTATAAACAATTTCAAACAAGTTCTAAATAGTTTTAAATAATTTCAAGTTATTTTAAACATTTTTGAACAATTATGGACTGATTAAAACTAGTTCTAAACGGTCTTTTGTTAAGTATTTTCGAGATATTTTTTAATACTTTTAAGCAAGTTCAAAACAGATTTACTTATTATTACTTCTAGTTATTGTAAACATAGAATGTTTTAAATTTTAGAAAAATCTAGAGCTGTGTATGAATATTTTTAAGAAAATTGAAAATTAACAATAATACATTGTTTAAACAATTGTTTAAGATGTAAGATTATTCTGTATCTTTATTATAGGCACAGTATGTTGCTAAATTTAAAGAAAACTAGAACTTTTTACAGTTATTTTAAAGTAAAGCTAAAAATAAGAGATTGTTTAAAAAAAAATTTAATTTTTAAATTATGTAAAAGAATACAAGTTTAAAGAATTTATTTACATTTTGGTCAAAATCTTAAGGGATATAGAATGAATAAAGTTTTTAATGCTTCTGTAATTGTCGTACCGTACCGTCGAACATGAGCAGTAAAAAATACAACTCACTTAAAATCACAATAACTTGGTCAAAAAATAAGATAGAGAGTTGAGACTTACAGATTTAGAAAGCTTAATTAATTCTGCTTTAGAATACCTATTAGTAAAATTTTTTAAAAAATTTAAAGTCGTTATATTAAATGATAAGTAAGAAAAAAAATTCTTAAAACGTTCTAGCATGTTTTTCTCAAAAACCTTCATTTTCAGGTAAGAAGCATTTTAGTCTTATCTCGAGAACCATTAAATATTTTTTAAGTTTTCTTAGCTTAAATTAAAGCTGACATTTCAATAAAGAAGATGAAGTGAGTTTCAATTTTTTCATAAATTTTTTTTGTAGATCAGGTAGCGAGTAAAAGATGTTAAACGCTTGTTAAAAAATTCAAAAAAATTTTCTTTGAACTTATCAACTACAATAATCATTTTAAAATATATAAAAAATTTAATTAATAGATATTCCAAAGCAGAATTTAATAAGCTTTCCAAATTTGTAAGTTTCAACTCTCTATATTATTTTTTGACCAAGTTATCGTGATTTTAAGTGAGTTGTATTTTTTACCGCTATAATATTAATTTAATATTTTTTAATCAATCTTTTTAATTTTTATTTGCTTGGCACAGTAGTTACAATAGTTTCATCCAAATCTGCGGTTGATCTTGTGACGATGTGAGTTTAGACAGAGATAGTACGCTCCCACCATTACAATAGTAGCCGTCATGGCTCGTGGAAAGTGGGAATTACTACTGCTCCTCGCGGCGCTCTCTACCCCCTCCACATCTCGGCGACTAGACCGGGTATATAACTTGGTAGTCGCACGTGAATTGATCAGTGTCGTGGTTGACAAGACTCGAGGTTCATCTTGGTCCTGCGCTAGACTGCTCAATTGAAGGCAATCGCTTCTCAGGTTCACTTGTGAGAGGATGCTGGTCATTGGAAGTGTGTGTGAGTTCCTCCACCACATTTTTCATATGACATTACGAAGTCTAGAGATAAAAGACTATGCAAGACTACGAGAGCACCTGGGGGCTGCTTGGAGGTTCCCCTACCAAATTTTTTAGGTGTAACTTCCGAAACTTATCGGGTGAAGGATATCCTAGGAGTTCTCCCTCCAATAAAAGATCTTCTTTTTTGGAGTGGGGAACGAAAGCCATGCTTACATTGCCTGCGGGTTCTCCCGTGACAAAGTCTAGGTTTTTCAAAAACCATTGATGGAAGCCAATATAGGTTCTCCTATTTGGAAAACCACCACGGTGAAGAAATAATTCTTCCCTTGGAGGAGATTATTGTACGGGGGGTTGAGAGTGACGTCAGAATAGTTAATAGATTACTTAGTCTTTGTAGGACCATGAGTTGGTCAACTTAATTTCCTAGCAACGTAGATTAGACAGGAAACTAGAAATATGAATTCTCGAGAAACTATGTGAATTAGACTCAGATCGTTTTATTATTTTATGTAACTCAGTCTAGGTTAGAAATTGAAATAGGTCTAGTTCAGAATTAAAGTTTTTCGAATTACATTCAAGAAATTTTATGATTATCATCGAAATTTTTCATTAATTTCTTGTCAGCCGGCAGGCAAAGATAAATTTAATTTTGAAAAACCAGATTTAAGTCAACGATTTTAAGAACATTGGATATTCAGCAAGCGAATTCCGGAGCAACGAAAATTCTTATCATTACAACCTATTTGAAAATTTATCCTATTCAAATAAAATACCTCCATTTAGATTATCAACTTGAGTAATTTTCATTTATGAGAAATAAATCCTCGGACATTTTTTGCAGTACCTTTTTTGTGTGGACTCTCTGACAATTTTCATCTCTCATATATACCAGAGGATGTTGATAATTAATTAATCAGGTTTTCATCCTCTCGAGTCATAATAGAGTGCACATTGTCATTATCCGCAGACTAATCGCTACTCGTTTTCGTTTGCCTCTCCCTTTGGAGCTTCATCGTCTCTGATCGCGATCACAGAGATGAAAACTTGTCCCTCAAAGTAAAGAAAAATAAGAGAGAAAATAATAGAGAAGGGTAAAAGCAGAAAGGGAACATGTATCCGGAAAAAAGTGTGCCCGAGGGATAGTTTCGAAGAGAGCGCTTATGGCGTATTTTGCTATCGCAGGAAATAGATTTATCCTTGCCTTTTGGTCAGGTCTATCGTTGTCCTTTACTGAAAGCTTGTACAACGGACTGGGCATTATTTATTCTATTTCGATGAAATTAGACATGAAAACCACAAGAGAAGAACTTTCTTGGCCTTCTTTGCTTTCTCCCTTTCCCCCTTTAGTCCTTTGAATATTTTCTTCCAAGTCGTGCGCTTTCCAAGAGCCACAAGAATCGTCAATGGTATATTTTCAGAATCTGGAACTTCTCCAAGGGTTCTTACATAAATTTTTAAATTAACTATTATCCTTATAGCTTTAGTGATATTTTATTTTTATTGTGATTCAATCTAAAAATGTCAATAATAATAGAATAAACACTATTGAAGCCAAAAGATGAGAAAATAAAATATTTTCTTTAATGAAGTACATTAAATTAACGAATTCACATGTCTGATATTATCTTTCCTGAGTATTTAAGTATTTCTGCAGATGACTTTTGCTCCTTCAATATTCCGAGAGATAATATTGATATAATTTTTAATTATTACAAGTCGCAATTATAATGTACAGTTACAAGTGAAATGAATATGGTCTTAAACTTAAAAGATGCTTGCATGACTTGTGATAAGTGGAGTCTTGTAAAAAGTAATTGGTACCACAAAAATACCTGCTCTGGTAGATGCCTTCATTTTACATCAGCAGTATCGCATCTCGGCAGTCATAAACGAGTAATGATCTTTGGACTGGTTGCGAAAATACTTTAAGTACCGCAACTTAAATTAGAAATGCGAATTAGAAGAATTCTTACTTTAATTTTAAATTACATGTTTTATGCAGAATTATGATAAATAAAGAATTTATATAATACGCAATAATTTTAACATTTTAAGAAAAATTTTAATACAAAGTTTTTTAAAATGTTGTTGAGAGATACCGAACTGAAACTTTTAAAAACATTTATAATTTATCAAAACTTGATTAGAGTTAACCGTGACTTTTAGAAATGAAAAAAGTACTAGAAAAATGAATAATTTGTGCATTATTCAAGTGCATAATTCGTTTAAGATAATCCGTCAGAACTGCTGCAGTTCTTTACCTGGGTGTTCTTTTTACTAAAGTCTTGAGTCGCATATTAATCTACACGTGCGCCTCACAAAATCGCGTGCCCGTTATCCAAATGGCCAGTCGCTCGCTATCTTGCGCGAAAGATCAACCGTTTATTACACAGCATTTGTGGCATAAATTGAACGAGATCGCTTCACAAAAAAAAGAGTAAACAATAAGAAGATATATTTAAGAGATAAGAAACGTGACGCTTCACACATATAAAGGGCGAAATTTCACAAGATAAATTCACACTTGATAAATTTGAATGACAGATACAAAAAAAACGGAAGATTCGAAAAGTACTTTTAAAAGATTACACATAAAACTGTTATATTGAAAAAGTAATTTATAAATTAGGATTTTCAAATTACGAAGATTTTAAATATTCTCAAGAATTAAAGATATTTGATATATTGGATTTTACGTATGCCAGATTAAATGTGTGTATATATTACTGTATGAGTGTATTGAAAAGTCTCAGGCAAAAAACAGAAGCGTTCAATATAATACTCTAGAGTAAAACTTTCCTCAATATCGGCTGACGCCTTTTTCAAGACTGGCTTCTTAGATGCGGATACGCTGCTTTTATATGCGTCCAGGCGCGTTCGTCTCGCGCCAGTCAGAGTGGTGGGGAACGCGCTCTGATTGGCTCGAGCGTCCCACCAGTCGCGCTACTCCTTGTCGCTAGAACGCCCCTTCTCCCACCCTTCTTGCTTCGACTAAAACCTCACAGTTCAACACTTACTAGTGGAGTGCAACTACTACGCTCAAGAAAGAAACCCATGTTCCTTACCTCAAGATTTTAAAGACATATTAAACACCGATAAAGGTTGTAAAAGTGTCATTAAATTCATGAATATGATATCAATGTTAAAATCTATTTAACTTTTCATGTAAGTAAATGTAAATCATCATGTAAAATAATATTTTCATGTTCCCAGTCGCTTAAGACCAATGTAGTTAAAGCGACGATAAATAAAACTATTAAAAAAAAGTATTTAAACGATATTTGAGAAGCTCTTTAAATTATGCGTTAAAAACAATTTTAAATGTTTCCAAAATATATATACATTTTTTCTGAATTTTTCTCTCTAAAATATATTTCCCAAATTCCAGATTAAATTCTAGTAAAGTACTTGCAAGATGGAAAAAAGTATTAAATATATTTTATTACTTTGTAAACAACTTAATTTTTCAATATTCTCGGAATCTTTTATAAATACCCTTTTCATATTCCAGAAATATAACTGCAATAAATATTTCTGAAATATTTGATGCTGTTAAGAATTTATATGCACAACCGTGGTAACTACAGTTTTTCAAACTTTTTGTCAGGAAACAATAATTATTTGCAATTTCAAGTGATGAACATCATGTGAATATTTCGATTTTGGATACGAGCCAGCTCCAGATTCGCGTGGCCAAGTACTAAAAAAAGTAACTTGGAGAGCAAGTGAATTCGATTATGGAAAAAGGGTTGCTACCGCGATTCATTTATTAGGATATTAATAAATTCAATTTACCACATCTCTTGAAAATTGACACAATCTTGAAACCTAAATAAATAGGCCAGAAATTCTAGAAATATATTTTTGTAAAATTTTTAAATTCTAATTAAATTAAAAGTTATTCGCGAGCACCGCAAACTACTGAAGGAAACGTAAACAATTTTTTTTTTAGAAATTCTAACACGCGTCATGTATCGGAAGGACAAGATATCAAGTGGAAGAGAGTATAGCCCAAACGTTGGGGAAATAAATATCCGGACGATTGAGCTTAGGTTGTTCCGTGCGTGCATTTCCATTGCTCGTTTCAGAAATGCTCGTAGAGCGAGATGTCCCATCGATATGTACAGTAATACACGAACAGCAACGAAAGCAAGTCAAGCTCTGAATACGAAATGTTGTAAAGAAACGTGTTGGGACTGAAACCTTAAAATTGACCATCCAAAATGGATCGCTGGAAGATCGTGAAAAGAAATTGAAAACAAGAACCTTCTACTTGACAGTTATTTATATCAGACACCGTGGGATATTTACCTTTAACTCGTTTCTACTTATCTTAAAAAAATTAATTCCACTTGCCAAAATTTCTCGTTTACTGATTATTTTTCGTTTTAAAAAACTAGGGAACGCCTCCTTTCATGATCACATCCACTCTGTTGAATTTAGGCCACGCCCTTTAAAGGATGTAACTTTTAGGACCACGCCTTTTTAAGTGTTCTATGTTAGTATTTGATTTTTTTAGGATACAGATTTTTGGAGAAAAAACATCCTACCTGGAAATGTTTCTTAAGATACTAGCGTTCACTGAAAGTGCTACTAGATTTAACCACTCCCATTTTAAACACGCCCATTTATAGGCGTCTCTTAAGGTAACCGAGCCCACTTAGAAGTGTTGCTGGACCTAACCACTCCCATTTGGGGGCGTCATCTAATGTAATCAAGCCCACTTAGAGGCGTTCTTAATACAAACACGCCTATTTAGACCACGCCTACTTTGAGGCTTAAATGAATGCAGCCAGATCCAATGAGAAGGATTGCTAAATTTATCCACTTCTATTTAATAAGAACGGAAAAATAAATACACCTATTTATAGGCGATTCGTAAGATAACCATGTCAACCTAAAGGCCTTGCTGGACCTAATCCTTTCCAGTTTATTGTTAAACAAACAAACATGCCTATTTGTAGGCGTCACCTAATGAAACCACGCCTACTTTGAGGCTTAAATGAATGCAACCAGGCCCAATTAGAAATATGCCTAGATCTATTTACTCCTATTTAATCAGAACACGAAAGATAAATACGCCTACTTATAGGCGTTTCTTAAGGTAACCTTATCGACCAAAAATTTTTGCTGGGCCTAACTCTTTCCACTTAATTGGGAAACAAAAAAGACGCCCACTTATGGGCGTCACCTAATGCAACCCCGCCTACTCAGAGGCGTCGTCTAATGTAACCGAACCCACTTGAATACAATACTAAATGTAACTACGCTCCCATTCCTGGGTACATCAAAAAATATTTTAGGCAGTGGCGTAACTGTTAAGGAGCAAAGTACGTCAGTGCCCCGGGGCCCTTGAGCTCAGGGGGCCCTTGGTCAACCCTAATAGACCTTCTCTTTTTTTAAAAAAATTCTAGAAACCTTACCAACTGTAGTAATTTAAAGTTTGACTAAATGAAACAACGAGAGCTGGCTCTCGATTAGTTTCTGCATCTTGTGTTATCAACAATTATAAATATTTTAAATATAATATTAAATAAGAAATTTATATTTAAGTAAATAAATAAATAAAATAAATATATATTCCGGACAAAATTTATCAAATTTTCTAATGAAAAAAAATTGCAAGAAAAAATTACAAATTATTCAAATTACCTGAAAAAAAATGAATTCAATTAAAATTTTGCGAAAGTAATTTAAAAAATAATGGAAATGTTTTAAAAATAAACAAAATAAATTAAATTTGAGAAAAATAGTTGAACATCTAAAAAATAAATTAAACAAAATTAAATAATGAAAAATTGGAAAAAAATAATTTAGAAAATGGACATAAAATTGATTGAAAATTAAAATAAATTATTTAATTGAAAAAAAATGGAAATTTAAGAAAATAATTGAAAAAATATATTATATTTTAAATAAAAGAAAGTTAAAGAAAATTTTAGACACATACTTAAAACATTCAAAAGTTCATAAAAAAATGAAAATAATTAAAAATTAGAGAAAAGAAATGAAAAAGATAAACATAACTTAAAATTGAAGAGAATAATGTTTAATTAAAGAACAAAAAATTAAAAAGTTTTTTGCAATTATGAAAAAGAACAAAATTAATTGAAAATTGAAGAAAATAAAGTTTGGAAAATAATTTAAAAATGATTTTAAAATTTGAAACTTGAAGAAAATAATTGAAATAGGACACAAACAATGATAAGTTGTAAAAAATAAATGACATTTGAGTGAAATAAATAAACAAATTATAGAACTTTTTTTTATTTAAAAATAAATAATTGAAATTTGAGAGAAATTCATGAAGATCTTAGAAATTAATTTAAAAAAATGAGAATAACTAAAAATTGTCAAAAAGAATTGAAGAAAGACAAAAATAATTTAAATTTTCGATAATTAATAAAAAAAATTAGAAAACTCTGAAAACAAATTAAAATAATTAAAGATATTAGATAAAACTAATTACATTTTTAGAAAAATACTTGTAAATCTTAGAAAATAATTTAAGAAAATGAGAATAATAATTAACAATTGAGAAAAATAAATGAAAAATGATTAAATTAATTTAAAATTGAAAAAATAATTGAAATATGATGAAAATTATTTAAAATTAAGAAAAGAAATTGAAATACGATAAAAATAATTTAAATATGAAAAATTAAATACAGTAAATAAAAATTTTAAAAAATCATAGAATATATGTTTTAAAAAAAAAGAAAATAATTACAAAATTACTTAAATAATTTTAATTAAAGAAAATAATTTTAAAAATCACGGAAATAATAGAAAATTTATGAAAATAATTGAATTTTCAGAAAAATGATTGCAATTTTTAGAAAAATGATTGCAATTTTTAAAAATTATGCCAATATAATGAAAATAATTAGAGATTGATGAAAATAATAGAAAAATTGCAGAATTTATTTTTAAGCAAAAGAAAATAAATGAAAAATCGTTTAAAACATGGAAAATTGATGACAATAATTTAAATTTGAGATAGTAACTTAATATTTAGGATGTGAATTAAAAAATAATTAAAATATTACAGATGGAAAAAATAATTCCAAAATAATAAAAAGAATTGAAAATTGAACAAAATAATTAAAAATCTAGATATAAATTTGAAAGTTCAGGAAATTAATTCAGAAATTATGAAACTGATTGAAAATTGAAGTTAATATCTGCAAAATGACAAAAATAGTATTAAATCAAAAACTTAATTTTAATTTTCGATAAATAATATAAAATTTAGAAATGAATAATAATTAAATTGATTTAATGTCAAGGAAGAAATAATTGAAATGAAGAAAGTGAATAAAAAAATTACACAAAATAATTGAAATTTGCAGAAGGAAAGTTTAAGATTTAGGGAAACAATTTAAAAATAATTAAAAATTGCAGAAAATAATTAAAAAATGACAAAAATAGCACAAAATATTAGTTTAAGTAATTGAAATCATAATAGAAAAAAATTATTAAAAATTGAAGAAATTTTTAACCCCTTCACGCCCATGGAATATATATAACCCACCTACAAAAACCTCAATAACTTTGAAGATTCAAAATGGCGGATCTAATAATTCAGTGTTAGTTTTTTAAAATACAAAATGTCGGATTCAATATGGAGGACAAATTTCAAAGATGTGCTTAAAATCGCCTGAAATTGATTATTCGGGGGTTTTTGGGGTCGTTGATTACGAATCTAATATCAGTTTTCAAAAATTCAAAATACCGGATCCAATATGGAAAAAGAATTCTTCAAAAACAGCTTAGCTTCGTTTGAAATTTGTAAGTCCGGGGTTTGTAGAAGCAGTTTTTGAAAAATTCTTTTTTCATATTGGATTCTCCATTTTGAATTTTGGAAAACTGATATTGGATTCGTAATCAGCAACCCAAAAAACCCCTAAGTAACCAATTTTAAGCGATATTAAACACTTCTTTAAAGTTTGTCTTCCATATTGGATCCGCCATTTTGAATTTTCAAAAACTAACACCGGATTCGTAATCAGCGATCTCGAAAACTATAAGAACCACTTTACTTTTGTTTTTTTAATTGATAACTTTTGCCTGGGTGTGAAAGGGTTAAACCAATTTAAATTTATCATATTTGAAACGTGGATTAATTTAACTTTTAATGAATGCAAGTTCACATTAACTGAAATTTGAAGAAATTAAAATTGCTATAAATTTGAAATTTTAAAAGAAAAAAAAATCAGTTTTATTTTAACTAACAGTAAGTTAAACTTTACTTCCTGTTCTCCTCTTCAAAAACTTAATTTTCTCCAGATTTAAATTAATATTAGTCACCGAAAAGTGCAGCCTATATGAGTCAATTGATAATGGGATATAAATATTGATATATTTAATAGCAGACAGAGGATTTGGATTTGAGGAAAGTCTATGAAAATGGAAAATTGATCGATCTGTGTGAAAGCAGAGGGGAGACCTTTTTCACCCAACCCGATGAACCACGTGCTTTTCTCGTAGGATTAAGCAAAGTAATAGGCAAGCGATCCATCAGACTTGGAGAGGAGCAAATGGGATCTTAATTTGTCTGGCAATCAGCCAATAGTTTCCGTCCCCATATCGTAAGAATCTCTAAATTCTCGTATCAAATGACATAAACGATCTTCCATAATATCCGCGTTAATATTGACATTAAACAGAAGTACACCCTACCAAATCGATTTCTGTCTCGCTTTCCAAACATCTTCATTTATTCAATCGGTTGCATATTTATCGAATTTTTCATGTTTCTCCGCAGCTTAATTTTATTTTAGACTTTTATTTTATTATTTTTTAATTAATTAGTTTTTCAACTTTTACTTACCGTTGAATTTGCCGCGAAAAGAAAATTGTGAAACCTATATTCGACAGTTTTCAATTTAAAGAATCAAATACAATTCTCAATCATTTTTGCTTCTCTCATAACATTGGAAAAATTGAAGTCGTGGAGGGTATTTTATTGGCATTGAACACTCTTTTTTTCTATTCTTGCAGGTGCACGAAGGACACCTTTGGCGAATACAGCACCTAGTTTAAAAATTGGAAAATCCTATTTGGCGAGGATCTCGAAAAAGGAGCCAAGAAATTAAATTGGGGCTTTCACAGTGAATGTGAACTTGCTTCTGAACGAGAATTTCTAACATGAAAGGACATAGAATGCTTCAACTATTACTAAATGGAAAAGAAAATGGACGACGGTTGAAGACAATTTTCTTTACTACAATATACAGAAGCGACCTAGTTTTATATTTATTAGAAACTTTTATTCAATATTAGCATTTAAATTGTTGAAAATTTTGTCTACAATACAATAATAGTTATTACTGGCCTGTTTTATATTAGAATACATAACATTAATTTAAGTTTTACATTTTTTTCACTTGTTTTATTAACTGTAGTGAGACAAAGTAAGTGAATCGGGACATAATAAAATTTTTATTTAAACTAATAAACGTAGCAATAAAATTGATCCACAGAAAATAAATGAAAAAAAATTTATTAAATTATTAAATTAATTTAAAAATAAAGAAAGGAGGAAGAGGAACATTTTTAGGAAAATTTTTAAGAAAATTCAAAAGCATAATTAAAAAAATAAATGAAGTAGTCGCAAGTTTTAAGTCTCAGTTATAAAAGTCTTATGTTTTGAGCCGTAAGTCATAAATATTATTATAATATTATACATCAAGTCTCAAGACTCAAATCTCAGTCCTCAAGGCTCAATAGAAAGTCTCAAGGCTTATGTCTCAAATAGCCAGTTTCTTGTCTCAAGTCTAAAAAATTATGTCTTATGTCTCAAGAATTATTTTAAGTCTCAAGTCGAAGTCCTATGTTTCAAGTTTTAAGACCGATGTCTTAATTCACAAAGTCTTATATTTTAAGTCGTAAGCCACATATTTGAACTTCAAAGTCTCAAGTTCTATGACTTAAGTCTCAAGACTCAGAAATCAATTGTCAAGAATTAAGTTTCAAAACTCATGTTTTAAGTAGAGAGTCTCATGTCCCAAGTCTCAAGGATTATGTCTTAAGTCACAAGAATTTTTTTAAGTCTCAAGTCAATGTCTTATGTATTAAGTTTAAAAACTTATGACTTAATTCTTAGTCTTATATTTTAAGACTTAAGTCATGTATTGTAACTTTCAAGTCTCAAGATTTATACATCAAGACTCAAGACTCAAATCTCAGTCCTCAAGGCTTAATATAAAGTCTCAAGACTTATGTCTTAAATAGCCAGTTTCTTGTCTCAAGTCTAAAAAATTATTTCTTAAGTCTCAAGAATTATTTTAATTCTTAAGTCGAAGTCCTATGTTTCAAGTTTCAAGACTGATGTCTCAATTCTCAAAGTCTTATATTTTAAGTCGTAAGACATATATTTGAACTTCATAATCTTATGCATATATAAGCAAATTAAGAAAATTGTCTTAAGTCTCAAAAATTATTTTAAGTCTCAAGTCGAAGTCTTATGTTTCAAGTTTTAAGACTGATGTCTCAATTCTCAAAGTCTTATATTTTAAGACGGAAGTCATATATTTTTACTTCCAAGTCTCAAGACTTATATTTTAAGTCTCAAGACTCAAATCTCTGTTCTCAAGGCTAAAAGATCAAGTCAGTGATTATATCTTAAATATAAGGAATTATTATAGGTCTCAAGTTGCAAGTCTTATGTTACAAGTTTTAAGTCTTAATTCTCAAAGTCCTATGCTTTAAGTCCTAAGTCATATATGTTGATTTTAAGTCTCAAATCTTGTACCTAAAGTTTCGAAACTTAAATCTCAATCCTCAAATATCAAATATAAAGTCTCAAGATTTATGTCTTAAGTAACTAGTCTCATGTCTTAAAGTCTCAAGAATTATGTTTTAAGTCTCAGTTCGCAAGTCTTATGTTTCATGTTTGAGAATTTATGTCTCAATTCTCAAAGTCTTATGTTTTAAGCTGTAAGTCATAATATTTATGTCTCAACTCATGTACTCATTTTAAGGTTTCAATTCTCTGCTAATGACAGTTTTGTTGTCTAAGTCTCAAGTTTTATTTCTTAATTCTCAAGAAATAATGATGAAGTCTTGTGCTTTAAATCCTAAATATAATTTCAAGTCTTGCGTATCAAGTCTCAGGGCTCATGTCTTAAGTCTCAGGACTCATGACTCAAGTCTCAATTTTAAAGTCTTAAGTTTCCAGTCTCAAGCCTAAGTTTCCTCAAGTTTTCGGTTACACGTTGTCACTATGTCTGAAGACATAATAATAAAGTCTTTTGTTTCAAATACTAAATATAATTTCAAGTCTCCATTCTCAGGTCTCAAGTCTCAGGACTCATGTCTCAAGTAAAACAATTATGTCTTGAGGCTCAATAATTGCATTTAAAATCTCAGGTATTAAGTCTCAGTTCCAAAGTCTCAGGTCTTAAGGGTCAAGTCTCATGATTAAAGCTTCAAGTTTTCAGTTTCAGGTAATCAGTCTAAGTCCTATGTATCCAGATTTAAGTCTCAAAATTCAAGTCTCAAACATCAAGAATTATGTCACAAGCTTAAAAAACTATGTTTCAAATTCCAAATTTTATTTCTTAAGTTTAAAGTCGCAAATTGTATGTCTTAAGTTTTAATTCTAAGTTTTAAGTTTCAAGCTACAAGTTTTATTTTTCAGGCCTTTAGTCTCAAGTCTCAAGCCTTATGTCTCAAGTCTTATGTCTCAGATCTAAAACCTCTACATTCATAGTAGCGTCTATGATTTATCATTTTATTTATTTTTTATCATTTTGTACTTTTCCATCAACGTGATGAGTGTTTTTTCTTCATATCAAAACTGACATTGATGAAACGGATAAAATATCAAATCGTATTATAAATAATCTCTTAAAATTATGAAGTATCTGTTAAATAAAATGACAAGTAATTTATATAATTGTGAAAAGTCCACTGTAAAAAATTCCAAGTTTTATATATGATTTAAAGATGAAAAATTATTGTAATCTAATTGTAATTACAGTAAAATAATTCTTCAATTTTTGATCTAGTCGAATCCTCCATTTGGAAAATCATACATATTAAACAGTTAAAATAGTTGCAGTTTTTTTAATCTTAAGTCATGATTACGTTTGCATAAATAGTAGACAGAAGAAACGACAATGAACGAACCGGATATAATGCCCACATTTGCATTTTACGACAGTACTAATTGAACTATTACTTTGTCGAGATGACTCTCTCAGTCTGGAAATGTTAATTTAACTCAGTCAAACAAATTTACTTTTCTTTAGCAGAAAATTAAACAGCATATTCTGATCCTTAAATTTAACAACAAGAAAATTTGCAACTCACATAACCTATTATATATGCTTAAAAATCACACATTTTCAAACTCAGGAAAATAATTTCTCGAAATTCCAGATTCAAAATGTCAGTTTCAAAGTTTATGAATTTTTCTTTTATTAAACAAATTTTAAAAATGTATTCTTAGAATTAGACACCAAGTAATAGACGTCCCGAAATTCCCCTTAAATTGAGGATCATTTCAGTTAATAAAAAATGCTAAAAATGCAAAGTTTGAGTACGACAGATTGAATTTCGAAATAATCTCAACAAATTTTTATAAATTAAAAAAAAAATTCCAGCTACTGATTAAAAAATCAAAATATTTATTTTCCAAGAAAAATTTCTTCCCATCTTTACAGAATCATAAATATCAATTCAGAAATTTAAATCTATCAAATTAGTACCGAATCATCATTTTTTTTAAAAGTCTCTTGACTATTTTACAAACCGAGTACTTATCAAGATCTATAATTGAATTTAAGTTCTGAAAAGAGTTTTAAAGCAAAAAAAAAGGGGGGAAATAATAGAGAACGAGAGGGCTTCTCGATTCTTTATGCATCCTGAATAGATGCATATAATACGGGCATAAAAATTATGATGATACTCTTTGAGAAATTACGGCTATATATGTATTATATTAGGTGCAGGATAAAAAAAATATGAGCCCAGGGTAATGGCAGGCACACAAAGCTTATATTGCGCCTCTCGTTATTAGTTCCATTGTCAGGCGTGTTTTCATAAAGTTCCTTTTGTTGCGTATGCAAAAACAAAGCCATCTTCTGCCGCTCTTTAGCGGGTCGCTGAAAATATCTCGTAATTAAATATCGGTTTCACTTTCCAGAAAAGATGTACGCGGTTAACTTCGTGTCTCGGTCCTACGTCGCGACTCACATTTTGTCGGGAAATTCATTTTTTAAATTTTCCTTTGTATTCCAGACCGGATTTAGGTTCATTCGAAAAGAGAAAGGAGAAATTCTTTGAAAAGAAACCTCGAGGGAAATTATTTTGTTATTTTAGGCGAGTGCTTTGTAGCAATAATTTTTCTGAAAATTATAAATGGATTTTTAAATTTTATATTTTAGAGTCTTATTTTTATAATTCTTGATATTTGAGACCTGAATCTTGAGACTTTAGAATTTAGACTTAACGCCTGAGATTTTAAATGTAATTATTGACACTTGAGATATAATTTTTAGACCTGAGAATTTTAGTCCTGAGACTTGAGACATGAGTCCTGAAACTTGAGACATGAGTCCTGAGACTTGAGACAAGAGTCCTGAGACTTGAGACATGAGTCCTGAGACTTGAGACGTAAGACTAGAAATTAGATTTAGGATTTGATAGAAAATACTTCTTCATTATGTCTTGAGAATTAAGAAATAAAACTTGAGACTTAAAACATATGAATTTCCATTAAAACACCATACAAGAGAGTGGAAGCATAAACCTTGAGATTGAGTAAAAGAGTTGAGACTTAAAAGTTATGACTGACAGCTTAAAATGTAGAACTTTGAGAATGGAGACATAAATTATGAAACATGAATCATAAGACTTGCGAACTGAGACTTACAACATAATTCTTGAGACTTTGAGAAATGAGAGTATTATCTGCATAAGACATAAGTCTTGGGGCTTGATTTTTGAGCCCTAAGGACTAAGATTTGAGTCTTGAGACTTGAGTCATGAGACTTAAGATATAAAACTTGAGACTTCAAAGTTGAAATATATGACTTACATTTTAAAATATACGACTTTGAGAATTGGGTCATAAGTCTTAAAACTCAAAATATAAGACTTCGAATTGAGACTTAAGACATAACTCTTGAGACTAAGGACTAAGATTTGGGTCTTGAGACTTGAGTCATGAGACTTAAGATATAAAACTTGAGACTTGAAAGTTTAAATATATGACTTACGTCTTAAAATATAAAACTTTGAGAATTGGGTCATAAGTCTTGAAACTCAAAATACAAGACTTCGACTTGAGACTTAAGACATAACTCTTGAGACTTGGGACATGAAAATAGCTGTTTAAAACATAAGTCAATTTACTTGATCTTTGAGTCTTGAGAACTGAGATTTGAGTCTTAAGACTTGAGATATAAGAGTTGAGACTTAATAGTTAATACATATGACTCTTAAAACATTGGACCATGAGAATTAAGACATAAGGTCTTGAAATTTAAAGCATAAGACTTGTGAGTTGAGATTTAAAATAATTCATAACATTTAAGACATAATTTTTGAAACTTAATCTTTTAGTCATGAGGACAGAAGTCTTGAGACTTAAGATACAAAAATTGAGACTTGAAAGTTAAAATATTTTACTTAAGTCTCAAAATATCAAACTTTGAGAATTGAGTCGTAAGTTTTGAAACTTGAAATATAAGACTTTGACTTGAGATTTGAAGTAATTATTGAAACTTAAGACATAATCCTTGAGACTTGGGACATGAGATTAGCTACTTAAGACATAAGTCTTGAGACTTGATCTTTGAGCATTTATGAGACTTGAGGTATAGGAGTTAAGACTTAAAAGTCAATGTGCATGACTTATGACTTTAATAAAATATAAATTTATATATTTATATAAATATTCATATAAATTTTAGTAAATTTTCTACTATTGATAGTTTAGTTTTTCCTTTTGTAGTTACTTTATAACTTTATATTAATTTTTTTCCCAATTAGACTTTCCTAAAATCGAAATTTTTCATTTATATTCTTCTTATATTTTTTCACTTACTACACTTTTAAATTTTTCCACGGTTCTGTTAAATTTCTGGTAATATTTTTATCTCTTAAATATGTCTACCTTTAAAATTCTTTTGCGATTTATAGTTTTTTTCCTATTTCTGGAGGTCTTATTTTACTTCTGGTAACTTTTTCCTCTTTCTAGTTATTTTAAACAACATCTGGTTAATTTTCAAACTTTCTATTTATTTCGTCATTTTCAAATTAGTTTACCTTATTATCTAGTTATTTTCCTCCTTTTTTTCTTATTTCAGAGTTTTCGTTTCCAAATAATTTACGGATAATTTTATTATTTTTTTTTAATTTCTAGTTATTAAACCCCATTTTTTATCCTTTAAATTTTCTTAGTCCTATTTTGTTATTTTTTTAGTAAATTTTACATTTCCATTTCTCAATTTTATATTTCTTTTTTCTCTTTCAAATAAGTTTCTTTTAGTGTTTAGTCATTGTTCGACTTCTTATTAATTTTTGTTTACTTTATAGAATAAAATTTTTTTTTCAAATTACTATTTCGTAATTATAGTATAAATTCATAAGTATTTTTCCTAACTTTTTACTTCTTTTTCTAATTTTCGTCACATTTTGCCAATTTTTTAGTAACTTTTTTTATTTCTCGATCTTTTTCACTCAAAGTAACTTTTTTCAGTTTCTGATGATTTTTCCCTTTTCTATTTTACGACTTTCTAGTAATTTTTATTTTCTTATTATTCACCCCTTTTTATTATATTCTTCTGTTTCTAATTATTTTTGTAAACTTTATAGCTATTTTTATAATTTTTCCTTTATTTTCTTAACTTTCTATAGTAACTTCTTCATTTCTTAGTTGTTTCTCTTATTTTAAATTTCTTTTTAGCTATGTTGAATTTTTCAAATTGTTAGTGCTTAGTTATTTTAAAAATGCTCATTTATTTTTCATCTATTTATCTTCTTCAATTTCCAATTCTTTTGTCCTTTTCAATTATTTTTTTTTCCAGTTTCATTTTTCCGTTACTAATTAATTATTGACAATTTTTTTATTTCGACACAAAAAAATAGACTTTCTCGTTTACTGTCTAAATTTTAAAAATCTCCTAAATAGTTTGTACTGGAAATTTTTTTTCTAAAAATGTAATATTTGAAACATAAAACGTTTCTTTAGTTACCCACATTTTACGATTTCATTTCAGTAACTAAAATACCTTCTTTTATTCGATATTTTGCTGCTTCATTTCCGCATTTTTCCCTGAGAATTAAAAATTTTACATAAAACTGTCTGGTATTTGAGTGATAACTAGAAAATTTCAAAGTTCATGAAGAGATGGTGCATAATTTTATGAAAAAGGCAGACTGCTCGCAACGTAGAATAATCACGATTGCCGGAACTAGGGATAATAGAGAGTCAGTCGAGAAAAAAAATTGCGACTTCACATGCACTGTAAAGTTATACCAAATGCACTCTTGTCTTTTGGGTTCATTTGGCTCGATCTCCTATATGAGAATAAATTCATTTCGTTCGTGTAGCAATATGGTTTTTTAATTTTTAGTTGTGTTAAATTAGCTTTGGGAATAAAAATTCATCGAATGAGTCAGATGCAGAAAATTTCCAGTTTCTGAGTATACAGTGTTAATCATGGCTGGCGGATTATAATCAGTTAATTAACTGTTAAAAATCTCTAAGGAGAGAAAACAGCTTAGAAAAAAAATACTACACAGTAAAATATTTTTTAATATTTTTAAAAAATAACTGGAAAATAAATGAAATTTAACCATTAACAAAAATTATTAGAAAGTTTCGAAAACAACTACAGGTTTTCACTAAAAAGTGAAAGTATAATTGGTAACTGAAAAATAAAGTAGAATGACAATAAAGAATTAAAATACATCAAAATATATGAAATATTATTGCAACAAATTGTTTTGTTAACAAGTAAGTAAAAAAAAAAATATATAAAATGGAAATAACAACTAAAGAGTAAAAAAATAACTAGACAATCAGAAAATATCAAGAAAGCAAAGAGAATAAGTTAAAATTCGTAGAAGAAGATTGGAAATTTATTAGAAAGACTGAAAAAATTAATATTACTATAAAGGAAAAAAATAACTAGTAATGTAAATAAATAACTAGAAATATAAAAAACATTTGAAAAAAATATAAACAACTTCAATTGATATATTGATCACGGATATAATGATACATTTGTTAAATGATACAAGTAATTTTAATAAATTACTAAAAATTGAAGAAAAACCACTAGAAAGTAATTAAGTAACTAGATATTTAGATAAATAACCAAAAATAAAACTTTTTAAAAGGTTTACAAAAACTTTAATAATATATTACTAATAAATTGCATTATGTAGAATCTAAAAATTCAACAAAAATTACTAGAAACGTAAAAAAATAGAAAGTAAACAAATGACTAAAGATTTTCGCAGAAAACTTAAAGTAGAATTAGGATATGAAACAAAAAATTATAAAGTATAATTGTTATAAACTGAAAAAAAAACTAATAATAGCAATAACTAAAAAGTGAAAAAAAACCCCTAGTAAGTTAGAAAGTAATTAAAGAATATAGAAAATGACTATATATTAGTCGAAAAAGACAGTAATTTAACAGAATCACTATAAACAAAAATTTATAAATCACTAGAAATTAAATAAAAACACTATTTCAAATAAATGAAAAACTTTTAGGGAATGAGAATTAATTGTTTGAGGATAACTAGTAATTTAAAGGAATTACTAAAAAAAATAGCTAGAAAGTAATAAAATAACTAGTCTTGATAAATAACTGACATTAAAAGAAAAACTTTTTAAAAATGTAAAAAAACTGTATACATTTTTAATTTAACAGAAAATAAGAACTATTAGAAAGTCAATGAATATGAAGAATAATTAAAATTTTCTTTTGGAACAAGAAGGTAATAAGAATATTTAAGAAAAAAAATACCAATATAAAAAGGGTAGATGACTAAAAAGTTTTAAAAAATTACTAGAATGTAAAAAAAACTTTTAAAATTTTAAAAGATCAAAATTAGTTTTTTTTTAAATTGCTAGTAAGTTGAAAAAATATCTACTGTTAAAAAGTAACTAGAAAATTACTAAATAACTAGAATGTTATGAAAATAAATTTAAACCAATAAGAAAAAAAAACTAGAAATTTGAATTTATTACTAAAACGAAATAAATGAAAATCACAGACAGGCGAATAATATAAGTAACTAGGATTAAAGATCTTTTTATAAATAATCATAATAAAAAGAAGAACATCTAGAAAATGAGAAATTTGCTTATTTTATCAACGATTCAAATATCTGGATATTAAAAAAGATATTTTGAAAGAATAAAATGTATTATTAGAATGGGAAAAAAATATCTAAATTTTGAATTAAAAAACTCCTGGAAAAAAAAATAGAAAATATTTGAAAATTACTTGTTTGAAAAAAAATTACTAAAAATTAAAAAATAGAGCATGAAAATAAAAGAGAGATCTATAATCTATGAATTATAAAGAAATGATTAATGAAAAGTGCCTAACTATCAATAAAGTAGAAAAAATAAATAGAAAATGGAAAGTAACTAGAAATTGAGAAAAAAAAGAATTTAAAAAAAATGACTAGAGAAGGAAGAAAAATTCGAAAAAACTGGATGTAGAATTAGAAATAACAAAAATTTAAAAATACTTTTTTTAATTTAATTTTTTTAAAACCCTTTTCCCCTTGTTTCGGAAAACAATACAATTAAAAACTCCAGTCTCTAAAAAAATGTAACTTCTTAATATTCAAAAATCAAAAACTTAATAAGTAAAATTATCAAAAACAAAAAACCCGATTTTCTAAATTCGTCGATTATTAAAATTATGAATTTTTAAAACAGTTATTAATATTGTTATTATTTTAAATATTAAATTACTTATTTATTATTCATTTATTAATTATTTATTAACATTATCAAACAGTGAATAATATTTATGATACATTCACATTATTAATATTAATATAATTACTCTCAATACGAGTATATTAATACCCGTATTAAATTCTCGTTAAATGGAAATATTTACTAAATTTCTCAATAACTAAATTTAAATAATTTTGTAAATCAACCGTGCAAATATTTCAGTATGTTATAGAGAAGAATTCAAAGCTCTCGTGTTTATTGAACGCATTTTGTACAACTAATAATGTTTACGTATTAGTATAATGTTCATTAAACTGTAAAAATTTAACTAAAGAATGTAATTCACTTCTAATACATTTCTTAGCAAAAAAATATTAATTTGAAAAAACTTGTAAATGTTCAAACAACCGAAATTTATTTTATCTAATTTAATTTATCCGCAAGTAAAATGAAATAAATTAATTTCAAAAGTTTATTGACATTTTATCGTAAAACTAATTTCTTTTTCATATGAATTGATTCAATTTTTTCACAATTAGTTTACGTGTCAAATAATTCATTTTCACGTTACTAATTGTACAAGAATTTCATTGTAATTATTTAATTATTATTTAATTATTTAATGAATATTTAATAATATTTAACTATAAAATTTCAAGTAGAATAAGAAAAAATTGTTTCATTTCTTAGAAAAATTACGCAATTGAGCATCATTTTTATTAAACTTGTTAAAAATATTCAATTTAAATTTTTTATTTTATTTTCATAAAATGTTGGATTCACAACTTGAGAGATTTTATAAAAGGAAAAAGAAAAAGAAAGAAGTCAGTGAACTTGCTTGGAATAATGGAATCGATTTAAATCTCTATGCAAAGTGATACTTTTCTCTTTTTTGTTTATTTTTTTTTCTCCTTCACCTCTCTTACATCATCAGCACGATCGCAGCGTCACGTGACGTGTGAACCGGTCGAGCCCCCAGAGCGAGGGTCACCAAACGAAAATTGATTCCGAACGTATCCAGCGGCGTAATGTCGGATAATTAATGATTTTGAAAAAAATCTTATGTCATTGCTTAATCATTTAAATCTTTGAAAAATTAGCAAAACACGAGTTTCCCAATATTGATTTCAGTCATTTTATAAAGAAAAAACAATTTTCTATAAATATCATAACGAAATACAATTGATTAAAAAAAATAACTTACATCGGGCATTCCACGTGACATTTACAATCAAAATTTTGTTTACCTTGAAATAATTGTTTTTTGATTCTATATGAAAAATTAGTAAATACGTATTTTTTTGTTTTCTGATTAAATAAAAATTATACAAGTTATACATTTTTCAAATTTACCGTTTTCAGAAACAGAGTAGTTTTGACACGCGTTTTTCGCAGTTACTTTTGGAAAATTGAAAAAAATACTCTGCATAAAATTTGTTCAGTTTTTCCAAAATTTCTTAGAACTGTAGTAAAAAATAATGTATTTGCATAATAAATATGTAAAAAATTAAATTTAAGCCTAAACAGTGACATTTCTCAAAACCAAAGATGAGAATTTCGATTTTTTATCTTTACGTTTTTAGGCTTAAATTTAATTTTTTACATATTTTTTATACAAATACATTATTTTTTATTGCAGGTCTAAGAAATTAGGGAAAAACTGAACAAACTTTATATAGAGCATTTTTGCAATTTTCCAAAAGTAACGGCAAAAAACGCGTGTCAAAAGTACTATGTTTCTGAAAACGGTAAATTTGAAAAATTCATAACTTGTGTAATTTTTATGTAATAAGAAAACAAAAAAATACATATTTGCGTACTTTTAATATAGAATCAGAAAAAAATTATTTTATGCAAAAAAAATTTCAATGAAAATATATAACGTGGAATTCCCCATACGTGAATATTATAAATTATAAGTGACATAATTTTAGGTATTTTAAATTTTTGTATCGGACTACTCTGTTTCTCTTTATAAATACTCACAGATTAGCATCCAATTATTTACACATGGAAATTGTTAAATTTACTATTTTTACGGGACCCAAAAGTTGACCAAAAGTGAACGAAAATAGGTTATTATTGTTAAATAATATTAATTCTTTAAAAAACAAAAAAATTCCGATTGCTAATTATGATTTTGATTGATATTGAGGTCGCTGATTACAAACCTGAAGTCAGTTTTCAAAAATTCAAAATGGCGTATCCAATATGGCGGACATAAAGTTAAAAAATTATTCATTTTTAATGAAACTTGATTATGTAGTGTCTAATCCCAGTAACAAACAAAATTTTTGTAAAAAAAAAACAAAAATTTGTATTTTGATAACAAAAAGTCGATCATTTATTCAAATTTCTGGTAACTAAATTCAATTCGTCCAAATTTTTAAGTATTATGTCCGCCATATTGGATCCACCATTTTGGATTTTTGAAATCTGACTTCAGATTTATAATCAGCCACCTAAAAAATAATAGAAATCATAAATAGCAATCATAAATTTTTCGTTTTTTTAGAATAAATATTTTTTGCCAATAATAACCCACTTTGGTTTTGTTTTGGTCAACTTTATCGTCACTTTGTTAATTTTCTAGTTATTTTTTAAACAATTACTAGTTACTTTTTACATTTCTAGTTATTTACTCATTTTGAAATTATTTAGTAAAATTCTAATTATTTCTTATGTTTCTAGTGTTTTTTTAACAATTTTTCCACAATTAATTTTTTTGTTTCTAGTGATTTGTTCATATTCAAGTTGTTTTACAAGTTGTTCTTTACTTCACATTCTAGTTCAACCGTTTCTAGTAAAAAAAAATATTTTTCTTCAATTTTTAATTAATTAAAATTTTTTTATAATTTCCAAAAATTTAAACTATTTATCTGATACTTTAATTATTTAATTCAATTTTAAATTATTAATATTATTTTTTTAATATTATCTTCAATTTTCATTTACTTGCGTTCTTTTTTTTAATGTCCAAAAAGTTTTCAATTAATTATCTACAATTTTTATTAATTTATTCAATTTTCAATTAAATTTATGATTTTCTTGTATTTTATGTATATTCTGTATTTTTTAAAATTATTTCTCTTAAATTAAAAATTTTTCTCTTCAATTTAAATTACGTTTAACTTTTTTCATTTATTTTCTCTAATTTTTAATTATTTTCTTTTTTATTCAATAAACTTTTAAAAGTTTTGAGTATTCTTCTAAAATTTTCTTAAACTTTCTTTATTTAAAATATATTATATAATATTTCAATTATTTTCTTAAATTTTAAATCAATTTATTTTATTTTTTCATTATTTTCCTCAATTTTTACTAATTTTTCATTATTTCTGAATCAATTTCCTAAATTTTAAATTATTTATCTCAGTTCCGATCATTTTTTTTTCAATTCTTAATTATTTTTTCCAATTTTTCATTATTCTAATTTTTTAAAATTTATTTTTAATATTTTCAAGTATTTTCCTCAAATTTAAATTATTCGCTTTATTTTTAAGACATTTCTATGATTTTTTAATTTACATTTACAAATTTTTATCCGTTTTCATTTTTTTTCAATTAATTTGCAAAATTTGCAATTATTTTTTTAAATTTCAGTTATTTTTGCATTTTTTTTTTCAATTAAAAAATTTAATCAGAATTGTCGTATGAAAATAAAACTTGATTTATTTATTTTTAAAAATCTTCTATTATATTAATACGATACCGAGAAAACTTCGTTCATCGTCGAACAGACTTCAAAGTTCACCTACTTTTTCCAATAGGTTACTTACAAAAATGTTCATTTTACCATGTTATTATAGTTTGTAACAATGCGCACTGGCACTATTCGTGTCAAACATGTTAAACTGAACATTTTTTTATGCACAACATATTGTTGCACATGCACAGTAGTGCACCACAGCTGTGTAAACGTGCGCACTACTTAACAAACATTTCACATGCGCAGTTGTTTTGTATTGCTGTAACACATGCGCAATCATGCACAGTGATAGTCACACATGAGCTCTAATTAAATTCAAAAATTACGCATGCGCAGTGCGGTACTTTACCAGATAAGTACAATTTCAGTACATATAGCATACTTTTTTTAATTAGTGCGCAGTAAAAATCCGTTTTATTATTGCGCATGCGTAACACGGTAACATGATAACTGCACATGTGCGAAGGTACCTTTCTTTAAAAAATTGTTTAAAATTGTTTTTTTTTTCATTATTATTGTAATTAATGACCCACAATAGAAAAGAATATTCAAAATTCAATCTAAATATTGGAATTCAAGAAATTTAATAGAAAAATTTATATTAATAATATAAAAAATAATAAAAACATTAAAAGTGTATTTAATTTTATTAATTTTATTCTTTTTCTCTTTAAAATATTTATAAAGTGTAACAAATTTTGATCTGAAAGTTTTCAATTTTTCATACTTTTAAAAACCATTTTCTAGGGGTACCGGGGGGAGGGGGGGGTAATAAATATTTAACATACTGTCAGAAAATCTTCCATATAATTAGTGTTTAAAAAAGTTTTGTGAAAATTTACTTATTTATTGAGAATAAAGAGTTTGAAAGTTCTCCCAATATTCATAAAATTGTACGTGGTAATCTTCTATTATATTAATACGATACCGAGAAAACTTCGTTCATCGTCGAACAGACTTCAAAGTTCACCTACTTTTTCCAATAGGTTACTTACAAAAATGTTCATTTTACCATGTTATTATAGTTTGTAACAATGCGCACTGGCACTATTCGTGTCAAACATGTTAAACTGAACATTTTTTTATGCACAACATATTGTTGCACATGCGCAGTAGTGCACCACAGCTGTGTAAACGTGCGCACTACTTAACAAACATTTCACATGCGCAGTTGTTTTGTATTGCTGTAACACATGCGCAATCATGCACAGTGATAGTCACACATGAGCTCTAATTAAATTCAAAAATTACGCATGCGCAGTGCGGTACTTTACCAGATAAGTACAATTTCAGTACATATAGCATACTTTTTTTAATTAGTGCGCAGTAAAAATCCGTTTTATTATTGCGCATGCGTAACACGGTAACATGATAACTGCACATGTGCAAAGGTACCTTTCTTTAAAAAATTGGTTAAAATTGTTTTTTTTTTCATTATTATTGTAATTAATGACCCACAATAGAAAAGAATATTCAAAATTCAATCTAAATAGTGGAATTCAAGAAATTTAATAGAAAAATTTATATTAATAATATAAAAAATAATAAAAACATTAAAAGTGTATTTAATTTTATTAATTTTATTCTTTTTCTCTTTAAAATATTTATAAAGTGTAACAAATTTTGATCTAAAATTTTTCAATTTTTTATACTTTTAAAAACCATTTTCTAGGGGTACCGGGGGGTGGGGGGGTAATAAATATTTAACATACTGTCAGAAAATCTTCCATATAATTAGTGTTTAAAAAAGTTTTGTAAAAATTTACTTATTTATTGAGAATAAAGAGTTTGAAAGTTCTCCCAATATTCATAAAATTGTACGTGGTAATCTTCTATTATATTAATACGATACCGAGAAAACTTCGTTCATAGTGGAACAGACTTCAAAGTTCACCTACTTTTTCCAATAGGTTACTTACAAAAATGTTCATTTTACCATGTTATTATAGTTTGTAACAATGCGCACTGGCACTATTCGTGTCAAACATGTTAAACTGAACATTTTTTTATGCACAACATATTGTTGCACATGCGCAGTAGTGCACCACAGCTGTGTAAACGTGCGCAATACTTAACAAACATTTCACATGCGCAGTTGTTTTGTATTGCTGTTACACATGCGCAATCATGCACAGTGATAGTCACACATGAGCTCTAATTAAATTCAAAAATTACGCATGCGCAGTGCGGTACTTTACTAGATAAGTACATTTTCAGTACATATAGCATACTTTTTTTAATAAGTGCGCAGTAAAAATCCGTTTTATTATTGCGCACGCGTAACACAGTAACATGATAACTGCACATGCGCAAAGGTACCTTTATTTAAAAAATTGTTTAAAATTGTTTTTTTTTCATTATTATTGTAATTAATGACCCATAATAGAAAAGAATATTCAAAATTCAATCTAAATATTGGAATTCAAGAAATTTAATAGAAAAATTTATATTATTGAATATAAAAAATAATAAAAACATTAAAAGTGTATTTAATTTTATTCTTTTTTTCTTTAAAATATTTATAAAATGTAACAAATTTTGATCTGAAAGTTTTCAATTTTTCATACTTTTAAAAACCATTTTCTAGGGGTACCGGGGGGAGGGGGGGTAATAAATATTTAACATACTGTCAGAAAATCTTCCATATAATTAGTGTTTAAAAAAGTTTTGTAAAAATTTACTTATTTATTGAGAATAATGAGTTTGAAAGTTCTCCCAATATTCATAAAATTGTACGTGGTAATCTTCTATTATATTAATACGATACCGAGAAAACTTCGTTCATCGTCGAACAGACTTCAAAGTTCACCTACTTTTTCCAATAGGTTACTTACAAAAATGTTCATTTTACCATGTTATTATAGTTTGTAACAATGCGCACTGGCACTATTCGTGTCAAACATGTTAAACTGAACATTTTTTTATGCACAACATATTGTTGCACATGCGCAGTAGTGCACCACAGCTGTGTAAACGTGCGCAATACTTAACAAACATTTTACATGCGCAGTTGTTTTGTATTGCTGTTGCACATGCGCATTCATGCACAGTGATAGTCACACATGAGCTCTAATTAAATTCAAAAATTACGCATGCGCAGTGCGGTACTTTACCAGAAAAGTACATTTTCAGTACATATAGCATACTTTTTTTAATAAGTGCGCAGTAAAAATACGTTTTATTATTGCGCATGCGTAACACGGTAACATGATAACTGCACATGCGCAAAGGTACCTTTATTTAAAAAATTGGTTAAAATTGTTTTTTTTTTCATTATTATTGTAATTAATGACCCATAATAGAAAAGAATATTCAAAATTCAATATAAACATTGGAATTCAAGAAATTTAATAGAAAAATTTATATTATTGAATATAAAAAATAATAAAAACATTAAAAGTGTATTTAATTTTATTAATTTTATTTTTTTTTTCTTTAAAATATTTATAAAATGTAACAAATTTTGATCTGAAAGTTTTCAATTTTTCATACTTTTAAAAACCATTTTCTAGGGGTACCGGGGGGAGGGGGGGGTAATAAATATTTAACATACTGTCAGAAAATCTTCCATATAATTAGTGTTTAAAAAAGTTTTGTGAAAATTTACTTATTTATTGAGAATAAAGAGTTTGAAAGTTCTCCCAATATTCATAAAATTGTACGTGGTAATCTTCTATTATATTAATACGATACCGAGAAAACTTCGTTCATCGTCGAACAGACTTCAAAGTTCACCTACTTTTTCCAATAGGTTACTTACAAAAATGTTCATTTTACCATGTTATTA
The DNA here is from genome assembly GCA_037103525.1 of Ganaspis brasiliensis. NCBI lineage: Eukaryota > Metazoa > Arthropoda > Insecta > Hymenoptera > Figitidae > Ganaspis > Ganaspis brasiliensis. The sequence goes on from JAZKLR010000123.1 coordinate 555,790, forward strand.
TAGTTTGTAACAATGCGCACTGGCACTATTCGTGTCAAACATGTTAAACTGAACATTTTTTTATGCACAACATATTGTTGCACATGCGCAGTAGTGCACCACAGCTGTGCAAACGTGCGCACTACTTAACAAACATTTCACATGCGCAGTTGTTTTGTATTGCTGTTACACATGCGCAATCATGCACAGTGATAGTCACACATTGGCTCTAATTAAATTCAAAAATTACGCATGCGCAGTGCGGGACTTTATCAGATAAGTACATTTTCAGTACATATAGCATACTTTTTTTAATAAGTGCGCAGTAAAAATCCGTTTTATTATTGCGCACGCGTAACACGGTAACATGATAACTGCACATGCGCAAAGGTACCTTTATTTAAAAAATTGGTTAAAATTGTTTTTTTTTTCATTATTATTGTAATTAATGACCCATAATAGAAAAGAATATTCAAAATTCAATCTAAATATTGGAATTCAAGAAATTTAATAGAAAAATTTATATTATTGAATATAAAAAATAATAAAAACATTAAAAGTGTATTTAATTTTATTAATTTTATTCTTTTTTTCTTTAAAATATTTATAAAATGTAACAAATTTTGATCTGAAAGTTTTCAATTTTTCATACTTTTAAAAACCATTTTCTAGGGGTACCGGGGGGGGGGGGGGTAATAAATATTTAACATACTGTCAGAAAATCTTCCATATAATTAGTGTTTAAAAAAGTTTTGTGAAAATTTACTTATTTATTGAGAATAAAGAGTTTGAAAGTTCTCCCAATATTCATAAAATTGTACGTTGTAATCTTCTATTATATTAATATGATACCGAGAAAACTTCGTTCATCGTCGTACAGACTTCAAAGTTCACCTACTTTTTCCAATAGGTTACTTACAAAAATGTTCAATTTATCATGTTATTAGAGTTTGTAACAATGCGCACTGGCATTATTCGTGTCAAACATGTTAAACTGAACATTTTTTTATGCACAACATATTGTTGCACTTGCGCAGTAGTGCACCACAGCTGCGTTTTGTGCAATTTACTCTTATAAATTATAGGTTTTACGCATTACATGGAACTTTTTTGTTTACACATTTTTCTACATTTTTTTACCTTAGAATAGTTAAAATGTCATTTATACTTCACATTTTTACAACTGCGCATGTTTTTTGTTCATAGAAAACTACTGCGCATGCTTTACTGGCATAGGAACCTATTGCGCATTACTATATACTTTACGCAATGTTTTTAACTTTTTTGTTAACTTGTTTCTCTATTTGCTTTGACAATTACATTTTTTGACATTAATTTTTCTTTGTTACTGTAACAAGTATCGTTCATAGGAAAGTACTGCGCATGCGTAACTGCCTTTTGGAGCTTTTGCGCATGTATAAGTCTGTTAAAAAGCTACTGCACATATGTTTTCATCTTTTATTATTATTACTTCTTTGTTTCTTGTTGTATTCGAAATATATTTTTTAGAACCTTTCTATTATATTGCTTTTTAAATTATAATTTTTTTATCAAGATATTTTTTAGTTAGTTGTTTATAGATGCAATCGATTTTATGTATTTATACTTTTTTCAAACGCCTTTTTTTTAATGTTAGGAAGTTATAATTTGTTATTAATTAATATTTAGTATTATTATCATTATTACTGGCAATATTTTTTAAAACAATCTTTTTGAGAATACTAGATATTATTTTTAAAATAAAGCAAATAAAATTTTAAAAATTAATTTTATATTTCTAAAAAAAATTAATAATTAATTATAAAACAATTTAAAAATATATATTATTATTACATAATACATATTACAATTTACTACTTTTTAAGTTATTCAATTATCATATTCTTTTAAAAATTGGCCGCATCGACTTAATATGAATTAGAATATAGATTATTAAAATTTATAAATTTATAGATTTATATATATGTTCAAGAATACATAAAGTAAAGAAATATATAAAAGAAATAAAAAACGAGCGAGCGTTAGCGAGCGAGGGTTGTTACGCTAGTTGTAATTAATATATTTATAATTGTTGATAACAAGATGCAAAAACTAATCGCGCGCGAGCTAGCGTTATTTAATCTATCGCCAGTTTTACTGCAGGAAAGTATTTATACTTTTTTTATTTATATTTTTGAGAAATTATGTCATGAAATTTAAAAATATTTAGTATTTGCACTTCCACTCTAGCAAAGATTGAGCTAAATTAAATAAATTTTATTTTTTAATCCAAACAGTTGAGGAATTTTACCCTGCAAGCAACATTTGCCCTGAAATTAATTTCTGTCTGTCGAAATGTTGTTTAAAAATGTCCGTATATTCTTCATAATTGTAAAATTTTCTGTCTCCTAAATAGTAAAACTCCACACAAAAATAGACAAAACAATGCAAAAGTAAGGTTATGTATATCCAAAAACAAACAAGTCTGTCGTCTGCTAGTTTTAATAGAAACCACTCTTCTTTATTATTTTTATTTTTACGAGTTCATAATATACCCAAATTGTAAAATAATATTACTACTAATAAAAACAATAATGGAAAATTATTTTTACGTCAGCAAAATCACCAAATGTTTTAAGTTTGCATTTTTACCATTTTTGTAAGAATTTACCAGTAATTACTGGAAATTACCGGTAAAAGGTAATTACTTACCACTTTCATAATTGACACATGCCCATCTCTACTAAATATCAGGGTTGAGAACGTATAATACTCTAATTAATAAACGTGGTTTTTTACGTGTATGAAACGTATAATACGTAAAATCTCGAAGTTACGCGTAACTTCCCAACTCTGCTAAATATCCAACTCTAACAAAACCTAACCTATTTATCTTCAATCACACATTTCGTATTAACCTTACATAATATCTAAACATATAATTTAGTAATTCCTCAATTTATTTTCCTTCAATTTCTAATAATTAACCTCAATAAAAATTTTCATATTCAGCAGACATTTATTAAAAAAAAAAAAAAAAGTAAAAATCAACACATTTTATTTAAAGTCCGTCACAGTGCGGATTTTATAATACTATTCATAGATTAATCTCGAAAGAAAGGTGAACCCTGTTATTATTCCCCCACTTAAAGTGACCGGAATAAATTTAACGAAAGGAGTCCATAAACGATGATCAGAACAGTATCGTGAAATCTTAACGAGTGGAACGTGTTAGTCAATTATTAAAAATCGACTGGGAGCGAAAATTACGCAAAGGGCGGAGGGTGACGTTCAAGTTAACGCGCGTGTAAGAGAGTAGTTTGTAATTATAATGTCGGACGTGCCCGCTTACGTGAAGCAATGCCCGGTTAATTATGTCAAACTTGAGTTTTCATTTTAATCTTATGGCGCGCTCGTTACTGGTTTGGTAACATGTCGACTGCCTTTTTCCCCTTTCGTATAACTTTTTATTTTAACCTCCCTCTTTACAAATATTTTTATACATACACATTACTTTATTTCTTCTCACTAATACTCCGTTTCTGCGCTCGTTCCTGCTGCCATTCATGTCTGCTGAGGTAATCCGACTACCGTGAGGAATATAACGATTAAAGCGGCGCGAAATTGAAATTCCCCATTGAACGATTATCACTAAACTGCATCGTTTTCGACCGAATTGTACTTGTCATTTGTCTAGAAATTCCGATGGATTTTATTAAAAAGTTAATCGCAGACTTCAATTGGTGGAAATAATTGGGACGCATAAATTTATACCGATTGACATTTGATCGACTGGACATTTGGACGAAGGGCATTTGGACGAATTGACATTTGGACGAAATGACATTTGGACGAATCGACATTTGGACGAAATGACATTTGGACGAATCGACATTTGGACGAAATGACATTTGGACGAAATGACATTTGGACGAATCGACATTTGGACGAATCGACATTTTGACGAAAGGACATTTGGACGAATCGACATTTTGACGAAAGGCCATTTAGACGAATCGACATTTTGACGAAAGGACATTTGGACGAATCGACATTTGGACGAAATGACATTTGGACGAAAGGACATTTGGACGAATCGACATTTTGACGAAAGGACATTTGGACGAATCGACATTTGGACAAATCGACATTTGGACGAAAAGACATTTGGACGAATCGACATTTGGACGAATCGACATTTGGACGAAAGGACATTTGGACGAAAGGACATTTGGACGAATCGACATTTGGACGAATCGACATTTTGACGAAAGGATATTTGGACGAATCGACATTTGGACGAATCGACATTTTGACGAATGGACATTTGGACGAATCGACATTTTAACGAAAGGACATTTGGACGAATCGACATTTGGACGAATGGACATTTGGACGAATGGACATTTGGACGAATCGACATTTTGACGAATGGACATTTGGACGAATCGACATTTTGACGAAAGGACATTTGGACGAATCGACATTTTGACGAATGGACATTTGGACGAATCGACATTTTGACGAAAAGACATTTGGACGAATCGACATTTTGACGAAAGGACATTTGGACGAATCGACATTTTGACGATTGGACATTTGGACGAATGGACATTTGGACGAATCGACATTTTGATGAAACGACACTTGGACGAATCTTTTTTGGCATATAAGTTTACTCTCTATGTTGTACTTGTTCATGGTTTCCAATTATCAAATATTCCAAGTGTTGATAGGGTTCAGTGTTTATCCGAGAGATGGAGCTAGGAGAATTACAATTGTGTATAAAATGAAATTTTTATATTTTTTGATAATTTTTAGGTAATTTACCTACAGATTACCTAAATTTTAATACCCCTAGCTCCATCTCACGGAGAAACAACACTTGGAATATTTGATAATTTGAAACCATGAACAAGTACAACATAGAGAGTAAACTTATATGCCAAAAAAGATTCGTCCAAGTGTCGATTCGTCCAAATGTCTTTTCGTTAAAATGTCGATTCGTCCAAATGTCCTTTCGTCAAAATGTCGATTCGTCCAAATGTCCATTCGTCAAAATGTCGATTCGTCCAAATGTCCTTTCGTCAAAATGTCGATTCGTCCAAAAGTCCTTTCGTCAAAATGTCCATTCGTCAAAATGTCGATTCGTCCAAATGTCCTTTCGTCAAAATGTCGATTCGTCCAAATGTCTTTTCGTTAAAATGTCGATTCGTCCAAATGTCCTTTCGTTAAAATGTCGATTCGTCCAAATGTCCATTCGTCAAAATGTCGATTCGTCCAAATGTCGATTCGTCCAAATGTCGATTCGTCCAAATGTCCATTCGTCAAAATGTCGATTCGTCCAAATGTCCTTTCGTTAAAATGTCGATTCGTCCAAATGTCCTTTCGTCAAAATGTCGATTCGTCCAAATGTCCATTCGTCCAAATGTCCTTTCGTCAAAATGTCGATTCGTCCAAATGTCCTTTCGTCAAAATGTCGATTCGTCCAAATATCCTTTCGTCAAAATGTCGATTCGTCCAAATGTCGATTCGTCCAAATGTCCTTTCGTCCAAATGTCCTTTCGTCCAAATGTCGATTCGTCCAAATGTCCTTTCGTCCAAATGTCGATTCGTCCAAATGTCCTTTCGTCCAAATGTCGATTCGTCCAAATGTCCTTTCGTCCAAATGTCGATTCGTCCAAATGTCCTTTCGTCAAAATGTCGATTCGTCCAAATGTCCTTTCGTCAAAATGTCGATTCGTCCAAATGTCATTTCGTCCAAATGTCGATTCGTCCAAATGTCCATTCGTCCAAATGTCATTTCGTCCAAATGTCAATTCGTCCAAATGCCCTTCGTCCAAATGTCCAGTCGATCAAATGTCAATCGGTATAAATTTATGCGTCCCAAATAATTATTAATGTGATTTAATGAAGATTGTTCAAAATGGGACATGTAACCTGGTTTTTTTTATATATTTTATTATTTGCTAGTTTGAGTACTAACAATTTTTGAATTTCTTAATATTTTTTAATACGTATATTAGTCAAAATTGGCGCAATTATTATTATCCTGGTGAAAACCTTGAAAATTGTAGTTATTTACATTTATCTCCTTAAGTAGAAAAAATTTTAAAAAATGCTTTAGACAAAAGTCGTAGACCTCAGCAAGATACATATTTTTTGTAGTATACATTTTTTCATAAAAATTAATAGTTTTCGAGAAAAATGCAAAAAAGTGCAAAACACCCTGAAAACGATGTTTGGTACTTCTGTATGTTGCGCGAACCTGCGGCCAAAGGCCGTGTGGCAACTGTTCCTGAAAAAATTAGTTTCTTTGTATCCGTATTCAGTTGTACAAACTACTGTTGATTCCAAATATGAGGGAAATTGGGCGAAATTTTGATTATCATGGTATAAACCTCAAAAAACAGGTAAAAATTGCAGTTTTTGACATTTATCTCGCTAGGTAAAACAAATTTTAAAAAGTCTTTCTTACAAAAGTTGTAGAACTCGTCGAGTTACGTGTTTTATGTAGTAATCATCTTTTCATAAAAATCAATAGTTTCCGAGAAAAATGCAAAAAAGTAAAAACCACCCCAAAAACGATGTTTGGTATTTCTGAATATTTTGCAACCGCGCGGACTAAGGCCGTACGGAACTATTTATAAAATATTTTTTGTTTTTTCCTTTATAAATTGTGTTGCAAAAATGATGCTGATCCTGAATATCAGTAAACATTGGCGCATATTAGATTAACTTAATGAAAAACACAAAAAGCAGTAAAAATTGTAGTGTTTTACATTTATCTCGATACGTAAGAGAAATTTTGAAAAATGTTTTTTGACAAAAGTTGTAGACCTCAACGAGACACACGATTTTTGTATTAAACATTTTTTTATAAAATAAATATTTTCCGAGAAAAATGCAAAAAATTGCATACCACCCTAAAAACGATGTTTGGTACTTTTGTATGTTGCGCAAAGCTGCGGTTAAAGGCCGTGTGTCAACTGTTCCTAAAAACATTATTCTGTTTGTCTTCGTATTCAGTTGGACAAACTACTATTGATTCCAAATAGCAGGAAAATTGGGCGAAATTTTAATTATCATGGTGTAAACCTAAAAAAATAGGTAAAAATTGCAGTTTTTGACATTTATCTCGCTAGGTAAAACAAATTTTAAAAATTCTTTCTTACAAAAGTTGTAGACCTCATCGAGATACGTATTATTGGTAATATACATTTTTTCACAAAAAATAATAGTTTCCGAGAAAAATGCATAAAAGTGCAAACCACCTTAAAAATGATGTTTAGTATTTGTGTTTACTGCCCAACCCTGCAGCCAAAGGACGTGTGGCAACTATTCCTGAAATTTTTTTTATTTGCCTCCATATTCTGTTATGCAAAATCAATGTTGGTATCAGTTTAACTAACTAACTAACTAAAAAAACCTAGTCTTCCGGTTTAAAAAAATGTGCCAGTAGCTGGCGGCAACGCGAGACCAATAGCCGCGCGTCAACTATTTTTTGTGACTTTTTTTGCATTTCTATCGAAAAATATTTACTTTTATGAAAAAATGTATAGAATATAAAATGTTTATCTTCATGAAATCTACAACTTTCGTTAATAATATTTTTAAAAATCTCGTCTTATTAAATCAGAACGAAATTAAATAAAAATGGAAAAGAAAAGGAAAATAGCTGAAAACTGTAAAAGCGATAAGAACATGAGATCAGTAAGGTGCAGTTTCTTTTGTGAAGAAGCTAAATAAGAAAATGTCTAAAGAGAGAATTCTAATTAGGAAAATTACCATTTTTATGGAGAGTCTAAGAAATACAAAATCAAAGTTCAAAGTACATTCCCTTGGCGTTAAGAGATAATCGAGAGAATGTTTTAAAAGCATTCTCAAGTATGAAAAGAAGCAGCAGATAAAAATCTTTTTGGCTCTGACTGGAAAATAAACTGACAAGTCGGTATGCACTCAGTGCCGAGAATTTGACCATTATCCCATTAAAATAAATGCAAAGTAGTGCAGAGTCCACCCAACAATCTGTCAGGGCTGGGAAAATGCAAAGGGGAAGGCGGCAGAGGGTGGAAAATTGGAATGGGGGGTGGTTGAACACATTTACATGATATGAATATAATGGAGAGGGTTGGAACCTACAGTCGACAAGCACTACCTGTTGAACTAAGAGTTCAATCCCACAGTGACCTACAAGGTATTTGGGGGTCGTGAGAATATCCTAAACTACATTTTTATAGATTTCAAGTTGTTAAAAATATCTATTAAAATCATATGATTTAGTAAACAGAAAAAACAAGCCAAAAACTGTGTTTGCTTCGTGAACATTTTGCTTTTAAGTTAAATATATAAGATACAATTAAAAAAAAAAAAATTAAAAAACATAAATTTTAAAAAAAAGTTAATAAAAATTTGTTTAATAGTTATTTTTAAAAACCCGTGTGTGTGATTCTAGATATTGGTAGCAAAAATAACCATACCAAATTTTATTTAAATCGGTTGAACCGTTTTCGAGATATTGTGTTCACAAGAAAAAGTAGACACACATACATACATACATTCAAGTTAACCAAGTGCGGACGGGACGGACACTTTTTTCTAATGTTGGGGACTTAAAAAATTTTTGGAACCACTGTATTGTATGTAATTTTTATCGCTCTTTCAGAATCTGTTATCAAAATTTTGAAGAAAAATTTTGTCACAAAGTTATGGGTACTTTTTTGGAAAAAAATTAAATTTTTATTAAAGTAATATTTTTTTCATCATAGTTTGAGTTACCAGAAAAATGTTTAATATAAAATATCGCAAGGGTATAATAGACAAATTTGAAAATCCATAACGACAACAAAGAAATTTTTTTTATTTTGAGTCGCTGATCGCGAATCTGAAGTCAGATTTCAAACATTCAAAATGGTGGATCCAATATGGTGGACGATATTTTAAAAATTTATCGTATTTGTTTGAAACTAGTAACTCGGGGCTTTTTAAGGTTTGATCACAAATTTGAAGTCAGATTTCAAAAATTTAAAATGGTGGATCCAATAAGGCAGACAATATTTAGAAAACCAATCGAATTTGTGAATCCAAAACTAAATATTATATTATAGATTAAGATATCTAGATATTGGGAAAGGATAAGTAGAAATGAGGACGTAAAATTTGAATCCAAGAAAAAACTAAAGCCTGTATTTAAAAATTCAAAATGTTAAAACCTCTGAAACAAAAAAAAAACATTTAATAATTGAGTAACTAGAAATCGAAGAAAAAATTACTCTAATGTAAAATAGATTTTTAATATAGGGGCGTAAGAAGAAAAAATTTCAGGGAGCTTTAAAATTTTTTAACAAATTTTTAACTTTTTAAGGGGGATTTTGAAAAAAACCTCTACATCAACTAACAATTTAGAGGAACAGGAAGAAAAAGAAAAGAAGATTGTTATAATAAAAACACTTCATATTACAATGGGGTAACTAAAAATTGAAGAAAAATGACAAAAAATTACTAAAAATTGAACAATATTACTGGAAATAAAGTGTGAAAAATATAATTTATAAAATTAAAATAAAATATTAATCTTTAAACTTTTAAATTACTAGAAAGTTAAACAAATTCAAAAGCGTAAGCAGAATAAAATTTCGGGGGACGTTTAAAGTTTTTGCCGACTTTTTGAAATTTTATTGCGGATTTTGAAGAAACCTATACATCATTTAAAAATAAAGAGAAACAGGAAGAAAAAGAGAATAAAAACACTTCATATTATAACTGAGTTAATAAAAATTGAAGAAAAATGACTAAAAATTGAAAAAAAGTACTAGAAGTTGAACAAAATTACTAGAAAATAAAGTGAAGTTTCTTAGAATTATTAAAATAACTAGGAAGTTAAATTCAGGGGCGTAATAAAAAAAAATTGTTGAAGGGAGTTTTAAAATTTTTGTCGAATTTTTAAAATTTTAAGGGGGTTTTTGAGAAAATTGTACGTTAACTAAAAATTTAGGGGGACAGGACGAAAATAAGAAGAAGATTGTTATAATAAAATCATTTAATATTAAAAAGCGATAACTTGAAATTCAAGAAAAATTAATAAAAATATGAAAAAAATAACTAGAAATAAATGAGACAAGCATTCTAGAAACTAGAGTAAAATTTCTCGAAATTAAAATTAAAAATGAAATAACTAGAAATTAATGAATACAAATTTATAAAAGATAACAAAATTATGAACTCGGAAAAAGGAAAAACTGAAAAAAAAAGAAAGTAAAATTAAAAATTTTTAAATTTTAAGTTAAAAATGTTTCAGGATTAAATATTTTAGCCCTCCCCTCTTTTTTTCTAAAAGCATAGAGAAACTCCATAGGTACGTCAAGAAATTATTACGTCCATTTGAGTTGACCCTTGATACTTCAAGATAATATTCAAAAGATAAAATAAAATATTACATGAAAATTAAAATTTTTATTAAAATTTAAAAAATGCAGTCTCTATTTCTGTCTACAATGTTCAGAGAAGAGATTTAAAATATACGATTGAAAAAGATGTTAGGTTCAGCTTTTATTCAGAAGCTGTCTTCCATTTCAAAGACGGAAATTGTCAAGTTAACTTAAATGTCTTTTCCAAGAAACGAACATCAATTATTCCATTTCCATGTATGTCTATTATGTATTTTCCATTCATTGAAATATAACTGTCATATGACATTCAACCTGAATAAAGTTCTTAAATAACTATCTAGAAATGTAATCCATCATTTAGTATTTTCACATTTTAATTAAATCAAACAGGACTAATTAACAATGAAGGAGATATTCACATGAAAATTATTATTATTATCATCAGCATTCATAAAATATGTACTGTATAATGACAATTGTACATTACTTGAATATCAATCACATTTAATATTCGTATTTCGAGAAGGCAATGTGTTTTATAAATTAATTAGTCAATTAGATAACAAAACGTTACTGTGGACAATGTCAGGTAATAGAAAATAGAACAATGGATGGAAAAACTGTAGAATATAAACGTAACATTTTTTTTTTTTTTTTTTTAATAATGATTGACTTGAAACAATTTAAATTTATTTATAAAATAAAAAATTCACATAAAAATGTAATATTTATATAACCCGATTTAACTCGATTTTAGCTGGTCTTACCTGATCCTGCCCGACCCGACCCTACCTGGTCTTACCCTGTGATACCTAGATTTACCCGATCTTACCCGACATTAACTTAGTTTTCCCGGTGCTCTCCAATATTACCCGTTCTTACCCCAATTTACCCGATCTTACCTGGTCTTACCCGAGCATACCCGGTGCTACCCGTTCTTACCTGACTTAACCCGTTCCTACGTTACCCGACCTTACTTTACTCTGCGCTACCTGATGTAACCCGATTTAACCCGATTTTACCCGATTTTACCTAGTCTTACCCGATCTTACCCTGTTATACCTGGCTTCACCTGATCTTTCCTAACATTAACTTAGTTTTCCGGTGATATCCAATCTTACCCGCTCTTACTACAATTTACCCGATCTTACCCGGTGCTACCCTTTCTTACCTGACCAAACCCGTTCCTACACACCCGACCTTACCTTACCCTGCGTTACCTGATCTAACCTGATTTAGCCCGATTTTATTTGATCTTACCCGATTTTACCCTGTGATATCTGGATTTACCCGATCTTACCCGACATTAACTTAGTTTTCCTGGTGCTATCCAATCTTACCCGTACCTACCTCATTTTACCCGATCATACCCGGTGCTACCTGTTCTTACCTAACTCAACCAGTTCCTACTGAACCCGACCTTACTTTACCCTGCGCTACCTGATCTAACCCGATTTAAACCGATTTTACCTGGTCTTACCTTATCTTACCCTGTGGTTTCTGGCTTTACCCGATATTACCCGACATTAACTTTGTTTTCCCGATGCTCTCGAATCTTACCCGGTGCTACCCGACCTTACCATACCCTGATCTACTTGATCAAACACGGTTTTACCCGATCTTACTCTGTGGTACCTACTTTACCCGATCTTACCCGACATTAACTTTGTTTTCCTAGTGCTTTCCAATCTTACCCGTTCATACCCCGTTTTATTCGATCTTACCCGGCACTACCCGATCAAATCTGACCTAACCCTATCTTACGCGACTTAACCTTACCTTACCCTGTTCTACCTGATCTAACCCGATTATACCCTATCTTACCTGGTCTTAACCGATCTTACTTGGCCCAATCCATTCCTACGCCACCAAATCTTATCTTGTCCTTACCCAATCTAACTTGATTTTATTCAATCATACCCTATGTTACCCGATTTTACCCGGAAATACACGACTTTGCCCGTCTTTACCCGACCTTACCCTATACATATCTCTGTCTCCATCTCTTTCTTCCTCTCTCTTTTGCGCAAGACCACAAATAATTTGCTATTGGCTAGGAACGACGGTCGGACGGATGGACGGGCGGACGGATGGACGGGCGGACGGATGGACGGGCGGACGGATGGACGGGCGGACGGACAGACGCCAAAGATTTTTTAAGGGTTACGTCCTTGGCCACGAAACCCTAAAAACGAAAGAAATCAAAAGAGAGAGAGAAAATAAACACTATAGACTAAAAAATAAAAATAAGAACCCAAAGAGAAAAAAAATAACGAAAAATTCAAGATAAGAAAGAGAAATAATTGAAAAAATACTAAGAAATAAAAAAGAAACATAAATAAAAACAGCAAAGTTTAAAAGAAAGAACAACAAATTGAAAATCATGATAAGCATATTGCAAAACTCATCTGAATTCGAAATTAAATTATAAAATTAAATCGTACTCACTTTGCACTCGATTGCATTAAAAATTCATTATTTACTCTTATTAAAAAATAATTCTTTAAATCACAGTTATATACTGTTATTCGACAGATTGACATTCAGGAAGAGATTAAGAATCGAGTTCAAAAAGTTTTCACGCGGCACTGATCGCCGTCAATCAAAAACCCTAATAGGATTCCAGGAGGATAATGTAAGCCGCAGGGACGATACTCCCCAGAAGGAATCCTCGAGAATAAAATCATCCATCCATAAACACGTATAATACGAACACTATAAAAGAAAAATACATTGCAGGTGGTGTGCATTCTATTATGTCTAAAGAAGAAAAAAAAATTGTCCTTAATGGACTATTAACATTAGGGTTATCCCGAAATAGCCAGGATCCGAGTTTTCGAATTAGGACCGGCTCTAAGTAGCAATTTCTGCTTCATTTTGCAAAATAAAGATTATTTCCTAACACAATTTTTATTCAGGATAACATTAATTTAATCAAATGGTTATTAAAAAGAATAATCATTTTGTGGAAGCTTTATTTGGCAAAATATTTAATTCGCAGTTACTTATTTAACTGAATTTCTCTCTTGGAATTAACTTAATTTTTGTTTGACTAATTATTTGTACAAGAAAATTATTGACATGCAACGAAATTTTTATTTCAACATAAATATCGACTTTTAAAAATCTCTATTGTACCACCTATTTTCCATAATAGAGTTTCTCATCTATGACTAATCGGTAAGGCAGATTTCTGTTCATCCATAACTGGATAGTATAGAAACAATACGTGGTGACATCTATTAACTTCACCAGCTGAACATAGATGAGAAACTCACTTTGAAAAAAGAGTAGGTTAAAAAAATTTCTTGTTCCTTTAAAAAAATATATATGTAAACAATATTAATAAAAAATTACTCAAATTTATAACTTAATTATTCATCAATAAAAATATTTATATTGCTTTACCTAATCTACCTCATAGCGGAGAAAAATTAAAAATAGTTTCAGATTTAAGTTCGCGTCAACCGGCAGGGTGGGGAGATGAGAGCAAGAGAGAAACGACTCTAGCTATCTCTGTCGCTCTCATCTCCCCACTCTTTCTCGCGGCGCTCTTTATATCTCGCCACTCCTGATCAATTCCTTTTTCACACGACAAAAAATTCTTTCTCCACTATCCCGAAAAAACAAATTTAAAAAAACTCTCCTTACTATTTACATTTTAAAAAAAAATCACTTGAGAATTATTAACCTAATTAGAAAAAGAGCCGGAGAGTTCATTCTATCGTAAAATTGTAGATTTACATTTTCCACTCAAGTTTTTTTTAATGCCGTCCCTCACTTGGGGGAATTCATTTAACTCTTTTCTCCCAAGAACAGTGCAAATAAACCGGCATTAAAGTTGATCCCGGGGGAAGTGGATCAGCACTGGATCTTCGGCGAGCATCTCGCGAAATTTCAATTTCAACTCGAGCTCTGCAGTCCCTCGTAAAACGACATTTCCAGTCGTTCTCACGATTGGAACAAGCGCGAAAGAAGAAGACGACGAATCGCTGCAAAAATGGAGTTAAAAAAAGGAGTTTAAAAATAGAGGACCAAGCGGGAGAAGATGCAAGGAGGCAATATAAAGGCACAATAAAATCACGATGTCTTCCAATACGGTCCGAAGCAAGTCGCACAACTCCCCCTCTTATCACGGACGCACGTCCTGCCGGGTCAATTTTATCCTTTCGAGCTTTCTCCACACTTCGAATGGAAACTTGTCTGTTTTTCCCCCAAGAAATCCATCGGGAAATCGCCACTCGACGCCCACCAAAGAGAAACACAAATTCTGCGCCAGAATGCTCTCCACGAAAATTTGCGAAAAGCATTCCGACTTCTCGAGTGCAGGAATTCACTAACTTTGCACTTTACTCGGAACTGGAAAGAACTGCAAGCCTGTAAACTACACGCCTCGATCGTAAGAGCAGCACGAGAGTTCAATTATTTGATGCAATAAAAAGAAAAGTTTGGAAATGTATTAATTTTTAGTTGTTCGTATTTTTTTGCGTTAATTTATTTTGAAAAAGTTTTGTTAAGGAAAATATTTTCAATATTTAGAAAATAATTCGGTAGGTGAGATAAAAAAATTTAGCTGTTATGTTTTTTATAGAAGATGTAATGGGAGTAAAAATTAAGTTTCTGCGTGCTTGGTCAAATATTGTTTTTATAGAGAAGGAAACATTAATTAATGGATTTATAAGATGAGGAAGAAACGTTTGATGAAGAATGGGGCAGAATTTATTTTTTTCCGGAGTTACAATCGTAACGTACTGCTCCGTGGTACGCAGCAGAGTGTCTTAATATCCTCGGAGGCGTCCCTTTTATTCGGTCTGACCGAGGCTAGGCGCGCCACTAGAGTGGGGGTCGCGCGCTGATTGGCGCAACGAGCCGAGGCGTATACAGATGCCAATCAGAGTGGCACGAGACCCACAAGGACTTATTTCGCAGCTCTTAAACCCGGTATAATTAGAATTTTATCGTTCAGACCGCAATCGTAGAAATGAGGAAAGGGAATATTAAAAAAAATAAATAAGAATAGGAAACGCAAATAAGACAGTCAAAATTAAAAAAAAAGATAATGGGCAAAAATATTACTTGAAAAATAAAAAAGAGCAAGAATATTAAATAAGATGGATACATAATAATATAAAAATAATATGAATATAAATTATAAGATAATGTAAAAATAAATAAAATATTAAAAAGATCAGAAATGTAAAAATATAGAAACTGGAAAAATAAAATAAATTACTAAAATAATAAATGCCAAATCGATATTAATTTTTTGTGGATTGGTTTAACATTTTTTTACATTAAGAGAGTTGAAATATTAATTTGAAAAAAATAACAAGTGAAAAAAACGCGCTTTTAGCATTCCAAATTAATCGAAGTATTAAACAAAATAAAAGAGATTAACATTTTCAAATCATAATTTAAATTAATAGGAAAATAAAAAAAAATTTCCTTCACTGTATAGAAGTTTTAAATTTTAAGCACATTTCCAGGTGGATAACTTTTTCCCAGCAAAACTTTTCTACGTATATATTTTATTAAACTCTTTAAAGAGCTATAAAACCCATTCAAATAAATTTCCATGATTTTAAATGTTTTTTTCTAACCGTTTCTAAAGTTTAGTTCATTTTTATTATCTTCTTGACCAGTTTATTAACATTTTTACAATTTATTTAGGAAATAATTTCATTTTATTAAAATGAACTAACTTTGTAATGATTCATGAAATAAAATATAAAGCAATAAATAAACGGAATCTTCTATAAACTGTTTACGAAAAGTAAATTTTATTTATTGCACCAAATTTTAATTGGAAATAATTTTCATTGACTTATAAAATAAGAAAACAAATAAAGGAATAATTTTTTATAAATCTTCTAAGCGCATTCTTAAAATAGGATTTTTTGAAGGTCAAAAAATTTCTTCTGCCGCAATCTTTTAAACCCAAAATGAAAATTTTGGTCCGTTTTGTAAATTAATTCCACGTATAATAAGTTCTAAACCGTCAGCCAGACACTTTAAAAACCTTATCAGCTGTTAGACCTTGCGCATGCGCGAGACACTTCAGAGCTCTCTGCGCACGCGCAACGGCTAACAGCTGACCGAGTCTTAAAACTGCTTATCATTAAGTTCAGAATTTCTTAAACCCTGAACGAATTTACAGAGCAAACCAAAATATTCTTTTTGTATTTCAATTACCACAAGAAACGGAATATTGTTATCTTTCAACTGTTCAATTTCGGTCTTGAGCTCGAAGCATAATTTTCTCTTTTAAAATAAATTTGATGTTTAACAAAATATGTCAATGCTTATAACATTATTCAAATGAATTTTGTAAATTTTTTTTCATAAAGAAAAATTTTCTCAAACGGTGTATAACAGTATTTCTATTTAAAAATTGTATTTTATTTCATAAAAAATTTTTTTTTTGCATTAAATTGTAGATTGTTGAAACTTTTTACCATAAAATACCAAATTTCCGAGTTTTATTTGAATTGTTGAATTTCATTCGAACAGTAAAGAGTGACAAATGTAACAAGAATAAAAAACTAATGGGAGAATATGTCAAGATTAATTTCAATTCGTGTCGCGTGTCTGCTTCTTACGCGACGATAACGCAGCCGTTCGAAAGAATCTTGAATAAATGAGGAAGATGAGGAATCAAATGGAAAAAAAGACTTGGCGCCACGCTGTGAGAAAGGATTTTAAAGCAGGTGTGTTGGTTCATTCGAATGTCAAACACGATTTTCTAGGGATCACTAAACGATCTTACTCTTGGATATTGCTCTCTCTCTCTCTCTCTCTCTCTCTCTATCTCTCTCTCTCCCTTTTTACATTTGAACTACATCGATTTTATCACTATTTTATTAATCTATGCAGAATATTAAATCCAATTGATATAACAAAAAAAAAAATTAATAGCGATTTGACAAAATAATCACATTTCTGATTCACTTTAAAAGTTTTTTTTAAATTTTGTGATGTAATCAGTTTTTTTATTTTAAATTGTATTTATAATTATTATATCGATTTAAAAGATATATTCTATAGTTTAAAATTATTTAATTTACAATTTTAAATTAAAAAAAATTTTGTCTCCACTTGGGATCGAAACCCAGCGCGTTACAATTATAAGTTGACTTCGCTTTAACTGAGCTACGAAGAATCAAGTCCAGATTTTTTTTTCGGGATGGCTAATTATGAATTTTAAGTCAAAATTCAAAAATTTAAAATGACGGATTTAATATGGAAGATAAATTTTCAAAAATTATTGATTTCAATAAAAGAGGTTATCTAGAGGTTTTCGGGATCACAGATTATATATTTTAAGTCAGAATTGTAAAATTCAAAATGGCGGATTTAATATGGAGGTCAAATTTTTAAAAATTATTGTATTTCAATGAAAGAGGTTTTCTAGGGGTTTTCGGGATCGCTGATTATGAATTTTATATCAGAATTCCAAAATTTAAAATGGCGGATCCAATATGGCGGACGAATTTTTAATACTGATGGAGTATAATAAAAGAGGTTATCTAGGGGTTTTCGGGTTCGCTGATTATGAATTTTAAGTCAGAATCTAAAAATTTAAAATGGCGGATTTAATATGGAAGACGAATTTTGAAAAATTATTGGATTTCAATAAAATAGTTTATCTAGGGGTTTTCGGGAACACTGATTATGAATTTTAAGTCAGAATTCCAAAATTCAAAAAGGTTGATTTTATATGGAGGTCGAATTTTTAAATTCTCATTATGAATTTTAAGTCAGAATTCCAAAATTCAAAATGGCGGATCTAATATGGCGGACGAATTTTTAAAAATTATTGGATTTCAATCAAAGAGGTTTATCTAGGGGTTTTCGAGATCGCTGATTATGAATTTTAAGTCAGAATTCCAAAATTCAAAAAGGTTGATTTTATATGGAGGTCAACATTTTCAAAATTATTGGATTTTAATGAAAGAGGTTATCTAGAGGTTTTCGGGATTTCTGATCATGAATTTTAAGTCAAAATTCCAAATTTCAAAATGTCGGATCCAATATGTCGAACGAATTTTTAAAACTGATGGATTTTAATAAAAGAGGTTATCTAAGGGTTTTCGGAATTACTGATTATGAATTTCAAATCAGAATTACAAAATTTAAAATGGCGGATGAATTACGAAAAACTTATTGGATTTTAGAATAACTTGATACCTTATATTTTTTGGAGTCGCAGTTTACAAATTTGAAGTCTAAATTCCCAAAATTCAACATAGCGGTCCTTTTTAGAAAAAATATCGAATTTTCCTGAAACTTTTCATTTATTGTTTTTGGCATCTTCTAATACGAATTTTCAAGTGAGAAGGAGAAATAATACATTGAATATTTTCTATATTAACAATACAATATAAATTAAAAAAATAATTACTAAAACAATGAATTAAAATCTAATAAACCTGATTTTCTTTGTTTCCCAAAATTTAAGGAATGTTTTTGAATTTGGAAACTTGAGAAGAGCTGAAAATAATTTTTTTCGAGAATTCGAAGGGTTTGGACTTAGAAGCACTTGGTAGCGAAAGTGAAAACCGCGTCAAAGGAAAGGATTATGAATTTCAGTAGAGATAGGGATGGCAGAATTTCACGAAAGTCCCTTTGACTAAGTTCTAGCCTCCTTTTGATTTCGCAATCCTGCTTACTCTTGCACATGAAAGATAGATACGTAGACATTCAATCTAAATAAAAGTTTTTAAAAAGTCGAGAGATTCCACACCAAGAAAAAAAAAAGTGATCCACCATATGTGATGAAGCACGGACACTTTTCCTAATTAACGTGTACAATTTTTTCCATGAAAATAATTTCAAAGCTAAAAGTACAAATGTAATTTTAAAAATTTCATACATCCAATTTCATCTAAACAGTACATTTTTGTTTATTTAAATAATTAAATAAAAAAAATAAAAATATTCTTTTAGACGCGTTTTTAGGTTGTGAAAAATACATAAACCCTTTTTTTAAACTGGTC
Organism: Ganaspis brasiliensis; assembly: GCA_037103525.1. Taxonomy (NCBI): domain Eukaryota; kingdom Metazoa; phylum Arthropoda; class Insecta; order Hymenoptera; family Figitidae; genus Ganaspis; species Ganaspis brasiliensis. The sequence continues at coordinate 575,132 of JAZKLR010000123.1, forward strand.
CAAAGAAAATAAGTGCATAAAGAAAAGCAAATTTTACGGTCCAATTAGGTAACGGTGCAAACAGGAATTTCGGCAAGTTGCGGAAAAACTTTTTTTTTAAGTGTCATTCGCTCTCGAAAGTAGGCGAAAATAAGAGAAAAGTTGCTTGGACTTGTCATCAAATTTTTCACTTCTCAAATATAAATTGTTGACTCGTTCTTTAAGCGAGGCTAATCCCTTCAGTAGAAAAGTCAAGTAATAAATTCCAAGTCGGCAATAAAAACTCGGGAAGGGCTATGCTTAACTCAAACTTCGTTAGAAACTCGGCGAAGACTTCCAGATCTTGTTAAAGCTTCCAACGAAGCAACTCCAAAAGAGCCTCGATGACAAAAGCATTAATTTCTAAAGATTCTGATGCTATTTTTTGAGAAATTTTTAAACTCAACTTGCTACCTAGTTTAGCAGTAATTAGAGAAACTTGTTTTTAATTATGAAAGTCAAGGAAAGAATGTAAAGATGTCAATTGTTTGCTAAATAAATACACATCTGGATTAAATATGAATAAGGATAGTAGATTATGGTTTTTAATTTTTTATATTTGAATTGTGAATGAATTTCGAGATAAAAATAACAGGGTTGTATGAGGAAATTTTAAATTAATCGCAAACGGAAAAAAAAAATTTTACTGTTCTAGAGAATCGAACTCTGGTTTGTTAGTTGCAAGTCCTCGAAGCTAACCTCGCGTCCACCAGTCTGAATTTTATATCGAAACCTATTGGATCATATTCCACATTCTACATTCCAGATTCAACATTACAAATTTTACCTATTAGATTCCGAATTTCACAATCCAGATTCCATATCCTAGATTTCATATACCAGATTTCACATCCTAGACTTCACGTCCGAAATTTTGAATCTCGGATTACACATTTTAAATTGGACATTTCAAATTTTACATTCAAAATTCCACAATCCTAAACTTATCATACGAAATTTAACATTTCAGATTCCACATTCCAGATTTTACATCTTATGCTCCACTTCCGAGATTTTGAATCCCAGATTCCACATTTTAAAGCCCACATTCCAGATTCCACATTCAAAATTCCATATTCCAGATTTCACATCCTATACTCTACGTCCCAGATTTAAAATCCAATTTTCCACAAAGTTTCACAATCCAGATAGCACATTTCAGATTGCACATTCGAGATTCCACATCCCAGATTGCAAATCTTTAATTACACATTCCGGATCAAAATCTTAGATTCTACATTCCACATTATAGATTCCCCATTCCTAATTCCATATCCCACATCTTAGGTTCCCAATCTTAAACTTCACATTCCGGACTTTACATTGCAGGATTCCAGATTCTTCAAACTAGATTCCACTTATTAATATTCATCATCACAAAATTCCAGATTCCACATTCTATCTATCGAGACCCAAATTCATGATTCTACATTCCAGATTAAACATTCCACATTTTGAATTCAAAATTTGACATTCCAGATTTCATTTTGCAAATGCAAAATCCCAGATCCTACATCTTAGATTCTACATTCCACTGCATAGATTCTTTATCACAAATTCCAAATCCCATAATCTAGATTCCTGATTCCGAAATTCACATTGCAATTTCTAGATTCTTCATACTAGATTCCACTTTACAGATACTACATCTTAAATTTCAGATTTTACATTCCAGATACCACATTCTAAAATCTAAATTCAGGATTTTTCATTCCAGATTAAACATCCGACATTCTAGATTCCAGACTCAACATTCTAGATTCCAGTTTACAAATTGTAAATCCCAAGTTCCACACACAAACTTCTGCATCCCAGATTCTACGTTTCAGATTTCGAATTTGATATTTCACATCCTAGATTCTACATACCAGATTTTAGATCCTAGACTTCACGTCCGAGATTTTTAATCCCAGATCCAGATCCTACATTTCAAATTCTACATTCAAAATTCTACATTCCAGATTTTACATCCTTGATTCTACGTCCCAGATTTTGAATCCAAGGTTCCAAAATGTTTCACATTCCAGATGGCACATTCAGAATTCTACATCCCAGAGTGCACATCTTAAATTACACATTCCGGATTTCACATCAAAAATTCCAGATTCCACCTTCCAGCTTGCAATTCCCAAATTTCGGATTCTACATTCCCAATTAAACATCCCACTTTTTAAATTCCAAATTCGACATTTCAAATTCCACTTTCCAAATTCAAAATTTCAGATCTGACATCTTAGATTCTATATTCCACATTATAGATTCCTGATCCTAAATTCCATATCTCGCATTCCAGATTCCACATCCTAAATTCCACGATCGGGATTTCGCATTGCAAATCCCAGATTCTTCATCTTAGATTCCTCTTATTAAAATTCATCATCACAAATTCTAGGTTCCACATTCCGGCTAGCTAGTCTTAAAACAGGATTCAGGATTCCACATTCCAGATTCAACATCCCACTTTCAACATTCTATATTCTAAATTCCAAATTCCCAAAATTCATATCCCCGACTCCATGTTCCAGGTTTTACATTTCCAGGTTTTGGAAATGTAAAATCCTGAATTTGGAATGTGAAATCTAAGATGTAGGATCTGGAATTTTGAATTTCGAAAGTGAAATCTGGAATGCTTATAATGTAAGATATTTATCCTGGAATGTGAAATCCTGAATTTTGAATTTGATAGCCAGAATGTGGAATCTGGAATTTGTGATTTGGAATTTAAAGAGTTGAAACCAAGAGTTGGGAATCTGTAATCTGCAATGTGGAATCTAGAATATGGAATGTGGGAGGTAGAATCTATAATTCGGAATGTAGAATCTGAGATGTAGGATCTGAGATGAAGGATCTGAGATGTGCAATTTGGAAAGTGAAATCTGGAATATCAAATTTAGAATTTAAAATATGGGATGTTTAATCAGAAATATAAAATCCTAAAATCGCAACATAACAGGCAGAATTCGGAATCAGGAATTTTTTGTTTGGGATGTAAAAAGTGGAATCTAGAATTTAGAATCTGGAATATTCTGTGTAAAATCCAAACTGTGGAATTTAGAATGTGGAATTTAGGATATGGAATCTGGGATGGGCGATTTGGGATGTTATTGATTAAATAAAATATTTACAATTTTGTTTAATGTTCAAAACAATAGTAAATAATTTATTTACTTATTTAATTTTAACAATAATTGAAGCTCTTTCTAAAAATGAAAGTCGTTATTGCCAATGATTTTTCGTTTAATAATTTCTCTAACGATTGAAATAAAAGAAAAGAATAGACGAGTTTTTATTCTGTGCAGACGAAAGTTTCATTTGTTCCAGATTTTTTTCAAGTAACTTGTCTCAATCGAAATTGCAATTAAATTTTAATTGAAATTGTGGTTCGGCAGTCAAATAAAATTTACGAAAATACAGGGAGTTAAAAAAAAGAGAGAAAACGTATTTGAAGTCTCTTTTTTACATTTTAATACCATCAGGAATTTTTTTTTTAATTTGAAAAATTCTATTTTCAATAATGTGTTTTCATATGTCTGCAAAATAAAGTTTGTTTTTTTCACTAATTGTAAACTTTTTTCTATTAATATTTTAATAAAAAAAAATGCTTTAATATGAAAGATATGTTTTTAAAAACTATTCACATCTATTTATTCTTCTACTAATTTATTTTTACATTTTCTCGTGTTTAGCAGATTTTTCTCGATTTTTAAAATTGTCCACTCTTTTTTAAGAGTTGAAATATTTTTTTATGGTTTAACAATTTGTTAGTGTAATAAAATGTTGTCTCTATAATTCAATTATTCATTAAGTTAAAACGTATAAATTATATTAATTCTGTGTCCATTTATAAATGTGAAAAGAAACCCTTTTTAATACACATGAGATGAAATTATAGATGAATAGATCATACGAACAATGAAAACTGCTTGTTCTGTTCCTATATTGCTATTTAAGTGAACAAAAGGTAAATTAAAATCTTAAAAAACTAAATTACTATATGTATAAAAAGAAAGTATTTACTTCCTCTAAAGTATTTTAAAAATCATTGTTTTTTATTTAATACTCATTTTAACTTTTTTCAACATTCTTTACTAATTTTACATTTTTAAAATAATTTTTTAGATTTTCGGCAGTTTTTTCAATTTATAACTTCTGTTTAATGTAGAAACAAAGATGGATGTTATTTTGTACAACACCTGCAATTAAAGTTTTTAAAACGGATTAAATAAATAAATTAAACAAATAATAAACACTTCAATTAATTCATAGAAATAAAATATTTTATAATTAGAACCTAAAATTTTTATTTTTAGCATTTGTACAAAATAACATTTACCTATGTTCGTACAATATAACAATCTACATGGTAAACTTTTTTTTTTAAATATCTGTTTAGTAGAAATCAATAGATTTTGCTTAAATATTGAAATAAATTTAAGCAGAAGATGTAAACAATCTTAGGAAAGAAAATTGGAATAGAACTTCAAGTTTTAATTTTGTCTAGAAAATGCGATGAATCGTCGGACAAGATTTGTCGACTGTTTTTTCCTCTTCTTTATTAATTGTGGGACGATTCATTTTTATATAAAATCAATTTATTTATTTGAAATCAATTCATCAAATGTAAGGCAAATAATAGTTGAATGGTGTCGAGATTTCAAAATTGATTTTCAATTACCATAATTATTTTTAATTAGTAATTTATCCTGTCCGCACGTAAAGAGACAGAGTAAAAATTTCTGAAGTTTAACAGTGAAATCTCAAATTTATCGAATTTAATTGATAGTATGAAAAATAAAAACGTTATTATGAGTTTATTGAATGGTCCACAGGGTTTTTTCGAAAAAATGTAATTTCCCTTAGTTATAAACAATTAAACTTTCTGACAGTCCTTAATTGAAAAATTAATATCTTAGGATTAAAAAATGGATTTTAATGAAACTTGGTGTAAGTAAATATTGTAGTTTTAATTTAAATAATAAAAATGTTTAATTGTTTATATTTAGTAATTGTTATTGCAAAATTAATTGTTTAATTTTAAAAGAAACAATGTTCTCAACATTTTAGGAAGTTCATTCAAATGTCATTGAAAAGAATATTTTATAACGATTCCACGTCTGTTTTAAAATTTTGTGTCCCGTGATTAGAAGCGAAGTTATTAACAGTTTTGTTAATTAAATATTATTTAATTAACTAAATTATAGAAGAAACAACATAAGGAGTTAAAATACTTAAAATTCAATTTATTTCGTATTCTTTAAAGATTTTCACTAAAATTTTAATAAAAACTTAAAAACTGTATTCTCTTAGATAATTTTAGACATTTAATAATAGTTTAAACAATCTCTTATTGTTAATTAAAATTGTTCTAATAAATAATCATACGAAGTTCTAGTTTTTCCAAATTCGGTAACATTTTGTGTCGACAATAACTAAGTATGAAATTGAAAAATAATATTAAATGTTTAAGAATTGTTTAAACAATCTATAATTGTTAATTGTTAGTTTTCTGATAAACAATCCTACAGAATTATAGTTATTTTTTAAATTTTGCAATTTATGATGTCTGCAATCAATAGAACTAATAAGTACATGTAGTTATTATAGACTTAAAATGTTGTAAAATTTAAAAAAAAAAACTTGAATTGTCGTTATAATAATTTTTAAGGCAATTTCAAATTATCAATAATGAATTGTTTAAGCAATTGATAAACATTTTAAATTTTCCTTCATCTTTATTATACTTATTACTTTTGGTTACGTTAGACATAAAAAATTGCAAAATTTAGAAAAAAAACTAGAACTCTGTATGATGATTTTCAAGAAAATTTAAAATTCACAATAACAGATTGTTTAAACAATTGTTAAACATTAAATGATATCCTTTATCTTCATACTTAGTTATTATTGTTACAAAATGTTGCACAATTTAGAAAAAACTAGAATTCTGTATGATTAGTTGTAAGAAGATATAAAACTAACAATAAGAGATTGTTTAAACAATTTTGAAATGTTTAAAATTTTTTAAGAGAATACAATTTTTAAGTAAAAATCTTTATGAAATATAGAATAAATTTGATTTTTACTGCATTTGTGATTTTTTTCTATAATTTAGTTTTTTATAGATCCTAAAGCAAATACAACCTTTATTAAATTAATTAAATTTATTATTCAAATAACTAAACTGTTATTATACATATTTTTACATATTAGAAATACTCCAAAATATTTTAAATATGGTTTAAAATTTCGATGTAATGTTTGATTTAAACTAATTAATTAAATTAATGTTTAAATTTATTAAATTATAGTTCAAATAACTAAACTGTTATTATACATATTTTTACATATTAAAAATACTTCAAAATATTTTAAATATGATTTTGGATGTAATATTTGATTTTTTAAAGGGTAGAAAATAGATTTTCTGCAAAATTCTAGGTTTTGCACAGATTGTGACGACAAAATTAATATAAATAATTAAATAATAAAAACATTGTCTCGAGGAATCGATAGGTAATTTAATTACAAAGGTGTATAATTTTTTTTAATTTGCGCCAAAATTGAGACTTGTAAAGTGATTTTGATAAAAAAAAAAACTACATTTTGCTGCGTTGTGCGGCGTATTAAATCGTTATAAAATATCCTTTCCAATAAGTTAAACATTTTGAGACGTTAGGAATTTTTTTTTATTTTACAATTAAGCAATTAATTTTGCAATAACAATTTGACATTTTTATTATTTAAACTAAAACTATTCAGAAATTAACTTTTTTTTTCAATTTTCAAGTTGTATTTATAATATTAAATTTAATTAATATTACTCTAATTTTATGTCATTTTGCATAGCTTTTTATACGCATATATATTAATGTTAAAAATCTTTTAAAAAAGTTTTATTTCTGAATTGTTACTTTCTTGCCTCTTTTCATGGATAAATATGTTCTTGCTTCTGTTTTTAATTAGGTGCTTTCTTGCTTTATTTTTTCAATAAATAGGATGTTGCGCTAAGCTGACGAATATTTACTTTATACGCACATCAAATTTCATTAAAATCCAATATTTTTATCCCAAGATATTAACTTTTCAATTAAGGACTGCAAAAAACTTAAATTGTTTATAACTAAAGGAAATTAATTTTTTTCGGAAAATCCTTTGGACCATTTAATAAACTCATAATGACGTTTTCATTTTTCATATTGTCAACTGAATTCGATAAATTTGAGATTTTGCTGTTACACTTCAGGTTTTTTGACATGATGGTCAAGTGCGCAAAGTTTGTAAAAAATCTGTGTCTATTTGTAAAGAAAATTTAAATGCTGTCTTTGTCAGCGTTATACCTTTTGTTTTGGCTGTGAAAAAACTTAATAAAATTGTTTGACGAAATACCGGGGGGTTCTAGTACCACATATAGTGGTTTTTTACCAAAAGATACCTAATTCAAATTCTCGGTCTACAAAATAAAAATTGTACACTAAATCAACACCGAGTGAATCATTATTATCTAAAACTACTCCTTATTTTAAGGGTTCCTCAAAACTACCCCTTATAAAAAAAATTGTTTATCTTTTTTTTTTTTTTTTTGTTAACGTTGCGCGTTTGACTCACTTTAAAACTTATTAAAATTTTCGCGTGTTATTCATTTTCTAAAAAATACTTATCAATAGACTGTTAATTAATTAAATAGTTTTCTTTATAAAGAAACTACAACACTTATATACTGTTTTACTTGTCTGAAATCAAATTTCAAGAATCAACAAAACTATATTTTACCCCAAGCATCACTATACCTGAAAGAAGTAGCGCTCAAGTACCAACTACGCGAGGGCACAGTTTCCAGAAATATCTAATCCAAAATCAGAGTAAAGTGACTCACCTTGCGAAGAAAGCCGCGGCTGCGCTCGCCTGTGCTGGTGTTCCCGGTGTAACACTCACGTTGTATGAGTACTTGGTCTCCTGGTACACTTGATACGGATTCTGCGGTTTCACGTGCGACGACCTATGATAATAATGATCACCATACTTGTCACTATAAACACTTTTTTCCGGCTGCCCCTTCACATAACCCTGAAGTGACTTGGCCTGACACTTTTCATTAGCTTGATAAGCCTTCTCCGAGGAATGACTCTTGTCATGCACAGTACCCGGTGGTTTATCAATATTCCCATACGACTTGAAGTCATATCCCTTCAGTTCACCGTAATACTTGATATTATCAAGTTTATAGCCACCGTACGCCAAAGAATCGTGGCTCAGTTTCGTCTTGGAGGAGTCGTGTTTATGAACCGAATCCTGGACGGATTTCATTTTCTCGGCTGATGATTTGCCAAGGTCGTGGGAAAGTTTGGGCTTCTCCAGCTTAATCATGGACTTGTCACTGAGTCGACCTTGAGTGGCTTCGCTAGCCTTCAGCAGAGAATCAACGGTTCCCTTAAATTTGTCCGGATGGATGTCGGTAGCACTGGATGTGGCCGAGCGGGACGATTGGTGACTGGGCTTTACATTATCGAGATTTCGAGAGGACTCGTGCTCGTCTCTCGAGACAGTCGAGTCATCTTTGTTGACACCGGAGGACTTGAGAGTTTGACGCTGGCGAGATGAAGCGGCACCTACCCGTATTGCTTCGCGCGCGTTCGGCGTGATACTGGCCATGTTCGAAAGCGCCTCAACTCCATGCACATTTCCCCCTCTCGTGCCTTCCGCAACACCACCCCCGACTGTGGTAGGACGTCTGGACTTTTCCTCCTGCAATTGATAAGAGATCATTGATGGGTCAATTAGTGATGCTTTAGATTTCATCTGTGAGATGCAGTTGGAGGACATAAAGGTGTTACAAAAACATATAGTAGAATACGTCAAAATTATTATTGGGAAAATATGAAACTTGTTATTTAGAAGGACATTTGAAATTGTTTACAATGTCAACTTAAAAATTAGTGAGTGTAAAAAAAAGATTCAATGATTATAACGAATACACCAGGCACAGCATTTGAAAAAATTGCAATGGACATTGTTGGTACACTTTCGAAAACTGAAGCAGGTAATGGATCTATATTAACAATCCAGGGGCTCAATTATGTAAACTCACACTCGATTTCGCATTCGCTTTCGCGTTCAATTGTTATCAATAAAATTTTTTCTTAAAAATATTAATAGATGCAGCCAATTTCAGTGATTACAGTTTTTTGAAAATGATACGCTAGTTTTTTTTAAATTGCGATAAATGCAACAAATAAGGTGCAAAAATTAAAAAAAAGTGTGTAAAGTGTAAGAACATGTTAAAATCTGTGATAAATTATAGTGTCATGAAGTGATGATGATTATTGGGAAAGGAAAAAGTTTTTGGTTACTTAGAGGTTAGTATTATGTTTGTAAAATAATTATTTAATCTGTAATTAAAAAAAGTATTAATTGTTTGAGATGTTTTTAAGAAACTACAATTTTGAATAATATTTTTACAAAATGTTGATTGATAAAGTTTTAAATTTATAAATAAAGTAATCAAAAACAGATGTTTACATATTTTCAATGTATATATTTTGATGTTGGTTAGAATATTAAATTAAAACTACAAATTTTGTGAATTAGCAGATGCACATTTAGTTTCAATTTAATAGTCTAACTTACAGCAAAATAAAAACTTTAAAATGTATATGAAGGTTAGTATCAAGTTTGTAGATAAAATTACCTATTAATTGTATGAAACGTTTTTAAGAACCAAAAATTCTTAATAATGTTTTTTATTGCCATAATTTCAAATTTATTAGTAAAATAATAAAAATCAAATGCTTATACATTTTTAAGGTTTATCTTAAATTTATAAATTTATAAACCTATTTATTTATACAAAATATATTTGTTAAATAATCACAAATTTGTCAAATAGTTTAAAAACTGAAATTTGTCTTTGTTACTTAATACTTAATTTAAATAAGTATTTAATTTAATTACTTTATTTTTCCCTTGTTTCAAATCAAATTTATTGATTCGAATTAAATATATATTTGACTAAAATTTGACGAATTATTCCAATTTAGAAAATAGAAATAATGCATTTTTTAAAGTAGTTAATTTAATTTTTTTAATTTAACTTAATTTGCATCTGCAAATTCAAAAAATTTTTAGTTTTAATTTACTACTCTAACCAACATCAAAATGTAAATATTGAAAATATGTAAACATCTGTTTCTGATTACTTTATTAATAAATTCAAAACTTTATCAATCAACATTTTGTAAAAAATATTATTCAAAATTTTAGTTTCTTAAAAACATCTCGAACAATTAATACTTTTTTTAGTTACAGATTAAATAATTATTTCACAAACATGATACTAACCTGTACGTAACCAAAAATTTTTTCGTTTCCAAATAATCATCATCACGTCATGACAATATAATTCGCATTACAGATTTTAACATTTCTTACACTTCACACCCTTTTTTTATTTTTTACACATTATTTGTTGCATTTATCGCAATTTAAAAAAATTCCTTACTATCATTTTAAAAAATATGTAAACACTGAAATTGGCTGCATCGATTAATATTTTTAAGAAAAACTTTTATTGATAACAATTGAACGCGAAAGCGATTGCGAAATCGAAATCAAGTGTGAGTTTAAATAATTGAGCCCCAGGATAATCTTACTAAATATTCGTTAGCAATAGCACTTCCGAATCATCAAGATAGTACAATAGCTGATGCATTTCTTAAGAAAGAATTTGAAAAAATTGCAATGGACATTGTTGGTACACTTCCAAAAACTGAAGCAGATAATGAATATATATTAACAATCCAGGATAATCTTACTAAATATTCGTTAGCAATAACACTTCCAAATCATCAAGATAGTACAATAGCTGATGCATTTCTTAAAAAAAAACTCATTTCACCAAAATGTGTTTTGATGCATCAAGAAACGGATTTTTTGAGTAATCTAATGAGACGTTTAGCAAAAAGATATAGAATTCGACAATTTAAAGTTTGACTGATTGAGCTCAGTATAACGAATTTTATACAATGTCGTCTAAATATTTTGCACATAAGTAATCGTTCTCAACATCTATCTTTTTATAGTAACTCTTGTAGAAAAGTTTTCGATAATCAGTTTTGAAATTTTTCGTAGTTGTTTTTCGCGGATTAATCACAGTTCAAATGCAGTTCAAAAGCAGCATTAACAAAGACATGATAAACATTATTATTTACATTTTTAACTCTTATGCTGAAGATTTAAAATTTACCTTTGAATTGGAAAAAAATAATAGGATTAATTTTCTTGATCTAACTTGAATTAAAAAAGATAATTGTATCATTACTAATTGGTACGAAAACAATCTTCTTCCGGTAGACTTATCAATTTTTTGTCAGATCATCATATCTAATAGAAGAAAAATATTATTTGACAATCTAGTGGACTCATTTCTCTTTTTGATTAATCTTTTCATTTTGACAATTTTAAAACAATAAAGAAGATTCTTACAAACAATGATTACCCATTTCATTGAAAGGCATATTAATAAAATTAAATTTACTTTCAATAAAAAATAAAAAATAAAACATCCTTTTTTTAATTAAAAATTTTTTCTCTTTTATTAACAAAATAAATTCATGAATAAGTTTTCCTCAATATTTACCATCTGGCTTTGTTATTTATACACCACTTGTTTACATTTATAATTTCCCTCATATAAAGTTCAATAACTTCTTGATATTTATAAAATTAAATATTTTTAAATGATTAGTTACTTTTAGCTGCGTCGGTTGACTATCTGGTCGATTTTTAAAATGATTTTAAATACTCAACGCAGAACATAATTTTATTTTAATTTTTTGACGGGTTAAAAAATGTTTAAAATTTTAACAAATTCAGGTAATTTTTTTTTTTTTGTACACTAAATAATTATTCTATATGTTTTATGTGTTTTTTATTATACAATTATTCTGAAGTGATTATTAATTTCTGTATATTTTTTAATAATAAAACAGCCTCATGAGGTCAACAAATCTTTGTTGTCGAACAGTATATACTAAAGTCAACAAAATACTTAAGAATCACAAGCAAATGAAATTTTTAAAATTGATACATTTTTTCGTTTCTTTAACTTTAATTACTGAAAAGTTAATATTGCTTTGTGTAGCTTTTTCTATCCGCTACTTTATTGTGTATTAATTAATTACATAAAAAATAGTTAAGTAATTTTCATTTGTCCAGGTTCTTTTCTGTTAATTATTTTTTATTTAGATTCGAAAATTGTATTCAAAAATTTAAATAATTGAAAGATTTTAATCAATTTAAAAAAGTAGTGGTTAGAAAGTAGCGTCTAACTTCAGCTTCATTAAACTCTTTTATAATAAAAAAAATTATTGTTTTTTAATACTATGCTGCAGATTACTGAACCCTTTATAATAAAAAATAAAATCAAATAAGAAAAATATTTTTAAATGCCTTACAATCAGTTTTAGTAATACTGCAAATAAATCTTTTTATAACAATAAAAATACTAAAAAAATTAATAATTTTTAAAACTCACAATTAAGATTTATTTAATGCAAATGAATCCCCCTGGAATAAATATGAAATTAATATTAAATTAATATTTCTAAATACACTCACAGCTCACATTTATTAAATCTAAATGAATCCTCTAAGATTGACAAAAATTAATCAATATTTTTAAATAAATTGAAGCTAAACTATAAATACTTGAAAATATTCGTTCAATTTTATCTTCATTTTAAAATAATCCAGTTAAATTAAATAAATTTAAACTAAATTTTTATTCAATTTTTTTCTATTTAAATACAATTATTCGGAATAAATAAAACTGAATTGTGGTTATTCATAAATGTTTCCTTTATTTTTACTTTATGTTTACTATAAAGATATTTATTTTCTGATACTGAAGTGCAAAAAATAACTGAAGTTTAAAACTCAAAACAAATAAATGTTAAAATAAATAATTAATATAATATAATATGGTAACAAATAGTAACAAAATAACTAAAAAGATAAAGTCTTTTTTATTGAATAACTCACCTGATGATATAAATAATTTAGAAAATTTTATTAAAATTACACGCATAATAAAAAACACCTTATTTATCAGATCGGAAAATATTTTATACTCTCAAAATAAATTAGGGTAATTATTACATATGTAAATGAGAGTAATCAGTATAACGTCAACTTCTATCACATACTCTTAATTAAATTAAATTAAATTACTTCGAGTTCATCAGTTAGAATGAAAAATCGATATTAATAAAAATAGATTGTCTTAACTGCATGAATATTTCATTTTTTTTTATATTTACTATTTAAACATTTTAATATACAACACATTTTCTTAAATTTTATTTCATATTTAATTTAGACTTTTCCTGAATTAGAAACAATTTTATAATTTTAAAAATGAAATAAAGTATAAAATAATTACTAACAGTATCTTTAGGGCAAAAAATGCTGTAAAGGGAACAGCCAACTTGTTTTTCTCCGCTGGATTTAATATCCTTTGAAAGCAGAGTATGGTCTATAATAATTTTAAATTATTTGTCGTGTTGTTGGCAAAAATATTAGAGCATAAAAAGTTGGCAAAAAATGTTACAATTTTTGTCCGAAAGTTTTTATAGCACAGAAGGAGATAACTTAATTTTAAATAAACAGTGCCATTGAAAGTTTCGTTATTTTTAATTAAAACGTGTTTACTACTGTAAAAAGAAAAAAACTTTATACCTTGTTGCAATTATAACTTTTCACAACCCACATAATTTAAATTGAATTACATTTCCTTGATAGAAAAGTTTGATGTTAATATCGGTTTTTAAAAACTTGTAATGATTTTATGAGAAAAAAATTTTGACACTTTAATTTGATAAAAACTATTTTTTATTTATTAATTAATTTGTTTATGATTATTTAAACTATTTTTATCATTTAATCTCTTTCTATTTATTTCTATTTTCTGAGGAAATCTATTCACTTTTATCTTAAATTTTCCTTACAAATTGGTCCGTTATTTATTCATTTTATTTTTTTTTATCCAAACTGAATCTAAAGGCCAACAAAATATTTTTCAATTCCTTCTTTTTGTATCGAGGTCTATAACTTTGAATCCCACATGCATATTTTTTTATTACATTTAAAACTACAAAGCGGTTTTATCTATTTTAATCTTTATTCACTTTAATCTTTTTTATTCCCCCTATCTAAATTTTTTATCATCTTTTAAAACTACAATTCAATCCCAATTTTATCTATTTGAATCTGTCTATCCATTTTTATTCCCGAAGGAAATCTATTAACTTCTAACTCAAATTTTCTATCCAAATATATCTTTTATTTATCTACTTTAATCTCTATTTATCTACTTTTATCTATTCTGAGTCTGAATTATTTCAGTTTTACTTAAAATTACAAAATCCATTTATATACCTTGTCTTCTGTTTAAATTTATCTAATCTTTATTCACTTTAATGTGTTTTTATCCCACTTATATTTGAATACAGAACAATAGTTTTTAATACCTCATTTTTGTATACAAATAAGTCATTTTGAATTTATCACGAATTTTTTTTTTATTCCATTTAAAACTACAAATCAATCCCAACTTAACCCATTTGAACATCTGACTATTCATCTCTATTCTTTGAATAAATCTATTCACTTTTATCACTAATTTTCTATCCAAATCTATCCGTTATTAACCACTTTAATTTTGTTTAACCCATAATGATTCTGAATAATAACTTATCTCTTTTAATTCCTTATTTCATATCCAAATAAATAATTTTGTATCAAATTTTAATACTTTTTAATCCCACTTAAAACTACAAAGTAGTATATCCGTTTTTTACCTGATTTTCTATCTAAAATCTTTTCATTGTCCAGATTAATCTTTTTTTATCCATTCCCGTTATAAATAACAACCAATCTTCTTCAATTCCTCTTTTTCATTTCCAACTGAATCATTTTGAATCCTGCCTAAATCTTTTTTTATCCTATTAAAAACCATGAAGCCGTGTATCTATTTATATCTCTAATATTATATCCAATTTATCTTTTTTATACCGTTTAAATTTTTTATTTCTTTCAAATTTGAATAAGAACCAATTTTTCTTAATATCTTCTAATGTTCAGATAGTTAATTTTTTTCTCATTATCTCTCTTTTAATGTAAACGAATTTTTAAAATTCTTACTGCGTAGTTTGAGTCCCTGGTTAGATCAGAGTAATTAAAAAGTATTAAAGTTTTGAAAATTTTACATGGATTAAAAAAGATAGAAAATTTTTATCGACTTGTACCCACGATGGCTAAAAAGAGATAAATGTTGTAAATAATTAAAAATATGCTTTAAGATAAAATTGCTAAAAACTAATTTAAAAATTGAAAAATTTTTAAGGGAGGCACAGGTGAAATTTCAACATTCCATAAATCGCGTTATTCAGAAGTGCCAAATTTTAAACTAGTTTAGAATTTTCAATTTTTTTTAAATCAAAATTTTTTTAAAAATTTGGCACGTTTAGGTATCATAAATTTGGATGGGTTAAAATTTCAACGGTGCCACCCCTTAAAACCATCTGCTAGGAATGATACTCAACTAAAATAGTAAAGGTAGAGGCTAAACCTTCACACCAATTACGTGAAAAACTATTTTAAAAAGTTAACAAACAAGTAAATTTTTGGAGGCCCCGGAGTGTCCCAGTTGAAAACTTTTGCCACAGCGATGCGAAAATAAAAAAAAAAATTTAATATTTAAAATTCCCACGTCTCTTTTTTTGACTCTCTGCCAACCACTTCTATTTCTCTCCATCTTCCAAATTAAGTTTCAGAAAAAATATTATCATTCTTGAGGTACCAACCTGGGCTAGTTTCGCATCCTCTTGCTTCTTAGCAATATCCGAATACTTTGGTGGATCCTGATGGTATTTAGGAGGTGGTTCAGACTTTGGCGGATTCTCTTGATACCGAGGAGGTCTATCAAAAGGTCGATATTTCGGGGGCTCAATGTACGGTCCATTCTGATTCCTCAAATAATTGTACATTTGACTTTCACCAAGATCGGACGCAGATCTGTTAATCTGGAATGTCGAAGAATTTTTTTGCTCCTGATGAACCAATTTCCCATGGCTATGTTTGGAAGAAATGACTTTGTCTCGCTTTTCAGTCTTTTCCGGTTGAGAAAATTTCACCTCCTTTTTCTCGTGGACGGGTGGACAGTCAATTTCGTAAAAGGTCAGCTCCTTCTTGCCCTGAAGAATTTTGTCCCCGGATCGATGAAATTTGGTGTTTTGAATCTCGTGCTTAACAGGTGGATCTATTTGGTAAAAGGTCAATTCTCTCGAGTCTTGAGACTTGGATCGCGTCTCGAAGGAATGATGATGCTGCTTTTCTGGCTGTGAATGACTTCGCGGATGTCGCTGGTTGTACTTGGTCGATATTTCCTGGGGATGACGAGACGCCCATCTCGAATTCACTCCCATTCGAACGGAATTCTTCCCGTACTCGAGGTACTCGTCGCCGTATTTCAAGATCTGCTGGGGTTTGTATTTCTCCTCGAATTGCGAATAATTGTAGGTATTAAATCCCACTTGGTTGAAGTTCCGACTCAGATTCGACGGATCGTAATCGGTGGATGTTACCGCTTCCATATTTATCTGAAACAAAGGGAAGACATCGAATTTTAGTCTTAAGTTTTCAGCTTGGTTTAAGAGGGATAAACGCAATCGGATATAAGAAAAGAATGAGATATTGTATAAACTGTTTGAAATTCTGGATTTTATTGGTAGAGCTTCCCGTTCAATAGGGAACACGATTTTTTCTAATCCTGACGTCACTGTCTTGGTTTTAATATTAACTCTCAGGGTATGGACTATAAAAAGGGTAACAGTCCGTATGGTATATAGATTTTTTTTTAGAATTGAAAATGCTCTATTTTTGAAATATTAAAAATCTTGTGAATTTTTTTTTCTACACTACCGTCGGAAATCTACAATCGTCGGATAGTCCGATCGATTGGAGAGGATCGAAAAACCACAACTCAAATCAAACTACGATATCTTAGTTAAAAATTAAGATAGAAACTTGACTTTTAAAAATTTGGAAAGCTTTTTAAATTCTACTTTAGAATAGCTATTAGTTACATTTTTTAGAAATTTCAAAACTATTTTATTAGTTGATGAGTTAGAAAAAAAAATTCTCGATTTTTTCAATTATCGTTTACGAAGTTCAATTCGTTGTCTGATGTAAAAAAAATGAAAAAAAAATTTGAAACTTACATTATGCTCTTCGATCAATTGTCAGCTTCAATTTGAGACAAGAAAACTTGAAAAATATTAAGTGGTTCTCTCCAATCGATCGGACTAACAATTTTCAACGGGAGTGTATAATGTAGAAAACCTTTATTAGGGACGAAGTGGATGATTGTAACATATAGAAATGACAAAAATTGATGAGAAAAATTTTTATTCTTAAAATTGGCAAGAATTTATAAAAATCGTAAAATTACAAAAAGAAAATGAATTTCAGTTTGCGCAAATGCAACAAAATTTTGCAACATGCTTCCTGTACATTGCCTCAGAGTCATGCGAAGAGACAGCTTCCTCGTCAATGGCTTCATTTGTGTAGCTGGTATTATCAGTTGCTCCTTCCTTATCTTCTTCAACCTCACGATAAAGCTGTTCTAGAGGAGCTACGCTTCTAATTCTCGGACGTGGTCCAATTTTACGTAAACACTTCTGTTTCACACTTTAATAAATTGTAATAAAATTCATAAATAATGTTTCTTTATTTTTGGAAACTTTCGATATTTCAAAAAAATTTGATATTGTAACGTTCCGTAAGGACTGGTGAAATTTACCCGAGCGTAAATTTTCAACAATACCAGATTGAAGAGCAAGCGTCAACTGGCTCTGCCAAAGAAGCTATCTTCGGTTGGTACCTTAAATTTTTCTCCCTCTTCTACAAAAGACTAAGCTTCACCTTTCTAATCTTCAGAAGAAAACTGAATTGGCAAATTATTGTAATTTTTACATTTCTTCATATAATTGAGAATATTATAAGTTGTACACTATGTAACCGACGCAGTTTTTCGAAAGGATGTTCATTCGAAGGAAATTTTGTATCTGATGTCCTGAGAGAAGTTGGCAAAGTAATAAAGTACAAGAGTGTAAGTGTAGGTGTAAATCATAATTGTGTTTGTGTTAGTTGGAAAATTTGGAGGTACAATTTTCGAGGAACTCTATTGGGCAGAGTTTACAATGGGCCTACTTAGGTCCAAGGTTTGAGGTAAAAATTATAAACCCTAATAAATGTTGGATTGCTTCTCGTGTCTCGACAAGGGTCTAACAGCTTATAGTAATAAATATTAAGATTCACAAGATAAATTAAGGACAGTAGCGTCTGTCAAGGCGCAAGAATTTCTATAAAACTAGTTTAATGTTTTGGTCAATTTAAGTATTTCATTCTTAATCATAGGAACTTTAAGCGTGTCATGTAATAATTTAATTTTTGTGCCTGGTATTGCACCTTAAGTCATTTTAAGTCATTTGTTTTGTATATTTTGAATTTCACCAAATATTCGAGGTGTTTCCCCAAATAGGATCCACATACAATAAAATTGGCCTGATTATCATTTTATATGTGGGAACATTTTTGATAAGCGTTGCTGAATCTCTCGAGAAAGTGAAAGGAGGAAAATTTTAACAACACTGCATGGGTCTAGGAGTCCCTTTTCCGAGAGGCCCTTCAAGGACCAGATTTGTCATCTGACCGCCGCGTAGACCAGATGTTAGTTGAGAGTTTTTACGATGTTTAGCCTTTGTATATTTTCCTGATCGGAATTCATTGGTTGAGCTGTGTATCTACATTTTGTTGTTATTAAAGTTGTTTAATTGAAGTTTGTTTGAAAATTGAACTTAATATTTTGGAAAGGAATGTTTTCCCGACTCTGGTAACACTTTTTTTTGCATTGCAGCTGCAGCCCATGTGCTGACCAGCATCGAGTCTACCCTTTTATGACATGGCCTGGACTCGATCCTAGCCAGCGGATCTCGATTTTCCTTAAAATTTTCGCCCCCAGTTGGTTTTCGTCTCGCAAACCATTAAGATAAACGCGCTCACGGTAAAAGACTTTGGTCAGCCTGTAAAAATTCAAACATTGAAGCCCACCTTCAGTATCGTGATTTCCTAATCAAATCACTCATTGCAAATCAAGTGGAGATTCTTTTCGTACGCAAAGTCGGCACTCTGGGTATGGTAATTCTCGTTCGGAAGATTTGGCTTTTCTCAACTTTGCAAACAAAATCAAAGAACGTTCTCGCTTGCAAGGTTATCTTCCGAACACTCCAGAGTGTTCTCACTTGAAAGATCTCATTTCAAAATTCACGCTAGTATCTATTGAGTTTTTTCTCGAGCTGATTGTGCAATTTCTCTAACTACTTGTGATCAATCTTATCAAATGTGACGCGAAACTTTTACAAGTTCAATGTTTAAGAATTAATCGTTGTTGATCTCAATCTATTTATTTTAATGCAAACTTGACAATGTTGTGTAATTCTCACCTTAAATTTATTTGTTAAATTTTGACAGTATTATTACTTCTACTTTTAATAAACTAAAGTTAAGTGTTTATCGTGTGTCTTATTTTCTTAAACAAGAGTGATTCTACCTAACACGCAATCCCGTTTATGAATCTTAGTGTTTTCAATCATTCTCATAAATGTGTCTTAATCAATATTTAAAACTATAGTTCATTCTATAACAAACTTTAATGTGTTTTAATGTTAAATTCTTATTCTAAGGGTCTTTATAAAAAAGGTCTCTTACATATAAGTTAATAGTTTGTCTTTCAGCACAAAACCTTGTTCAAATTTCCAAAATGAGTTTTCTACCAGTCAGCGACGCTTCCAGTATGTCAGACATAAAATTATCGCCCTCTCATTTCCAGCAGGCTACTAACATGACAGTTCGGGGCCATGTGCTTCTTCATAAGAGGCCGCCGTGGCATTAGTGTTGGCTCATACGTGTGACTGAGTAACCACAGATGAAGTGATGTACCACTATGCAACTGACATGACGGGATGACGGAAAAGACAGAGAGTGAGCAATCTCTTATGGTTGAGTTTATCCTACTCAGTGAACTCTCTCGATCACTCCGAATAATCATCGCGCAACAACGGCCCTCGCTTCATCGCCTTCCACTAAACAGAAACAGGCTGCGTGAGAAAAGGAGGGAAGAAAGGGTGCAAAGAAAAGAAGAGAGACGCTGAGCAAAGTCGAGTAACTGTGCGGCTTGCGAGGTGGGAGTGTGGGTGAGGAGGGGGTGTCTGATCTCTACACCAGTATACAGGGGAAGATAATAAAAACGACGTCAAAAGACTGTTCGAATTCTACCGCAGCATCCAGAAGAGTGAACTGACAAAAAGGAGAAGGAGGTAACAGAAAAAGGGCACAGGCTGAACAGTCAGCAGATTGCTACATAAACATTTGCCGCGCTGCAGTATCGAGGCGTGACCAATATAAAGAATACGAGAAGAAAAACAGACGTGAAAAAATTGCGAGCCACCAATTTTCGAGAGATTGCACCGATACGTATATTTTAAGATAGGAGAATTTACATTTTTTAAACTGTGTTGGATGGCAGTTTTTTGTAAGTCCGGGAAAAACGAGTTCAGAACTACTTTTTAATTTATGCTTATACAAACTCATTAAAATCTTATAATTATGATAATATTGGCTTTTTAGATTTCAACACGTTCTGAAAATATTAGTGTGTAGTTATTCGAATTTTTCGCATTGTAAACAGTACATAGGGGGCCTATATTGAGGATGAAGAAGGTGTATTGTATGGGTCAGGCATAGCATATAAGCAATTTTTATGGTAAATATAATTTTATCTAGCAAAAATCTAGCGTTCTTCTCGAAACGACATTTTTCAAAATTGCTGACATCATAACTCAACGAGAAATTGACCGATCGACTTGAAATTGAAACTAAGTATTCTTGAATATATTTACTATACAATGACCTACGATCTTCTTGATTGATTCAATTTTAAAAAACCTTCCTGAATTTTTTTGTTTCAGCTACTCATTCGGCCGGAATCATGTCAGCAGTTGGGAAACTTTTTTTTTGACTCCTTCGAAGACAGCACATAACTCCGTTATTTTTCAATATTTTTGTAAAATTGTACTTCATAGCTTACAAGGGCTTTATAAAAAGTTTCGGATCTTAATTTCTAGTAAAGATAAAACCTTCATCAAATATATATTTTCAAGCTTATATCTTTGACTTGAGAAATACCTGAAAAAAAGTGTAAAATTTTTTTTTCCCTGTTTAATTGCTTAAAATAAAAATAAAAATTCTTCATTTTTTTGGTAAATTTCAAAATTATACAATTTTTTAAAAATTCACCACATTTTAATTTTATACATGGCGTAAGAGCTGTTGAGTTCAATTTCCTTTTTATTGTTAGACCTCTTTGTCCGACATAATAATTTTTGTCCTACAAGCTAGTTTATGAACATTAAATATGTATTTTATTAATTTAAAATTTTTTATAATTTGTTAATTTGAATTTTTTTCATATTTTATGAACATTAAATGTGTATGTATCTAAAATGTGAAATTTTAAATTTGACTATGTATTTTATTAATTTAAAATTTTTTATAAGGTTATAATTATTTATATATTTATAATTTGTTAATTTGAATTTTTTTCATATTTTATGAACATTAAATGTGTATTATTATTTTATTATTTTTGAATTATTATTATTGAATTTTTTTCATATTTTATGAACATTAAATGTGTATGTATCTAAAATGTGAAATTTTAAAATTGACTATGTATTTTATTAATTTAAAATTTTTTATAAGGTTCACCAATTTATTAAATTATTATATTCATGTTTTATAT
Organism: Ganaspis brasiliensis; assembly: GCA_037103525.1. Lineage (NCBI taxonomy): Eukaryota > Metazoa > Arthropoda > Insecta > Hymenoptera > Figitidae > Ganaspis > Ganaspis brasiliensis. The sequence goes on from JAZKLR010000123.1 coordinate 597,063, forward strand.
AATATAGTTATACAGAATAGATTAATGAATTTAAAAATATTCAGGCCTGAAGCCTGAGCATATTATATTTCTGTCTATTTTTAGTTTTTTAAATTTTTAAACAATTTTTTGGTATCCAACAATGGTTCCCTTTAGAACAGTAGTCGGCAGAAAAACTAGTAATTTTATTTTTTATAGATTGTGTTTAAACAAAATTCGAAAAAATACCCATTTCTTATTTTCTCGTTACGAGAGTCATTAACATTCAAAGTTTTGAAAGTACTGTGCAATACTTTGTCACACATTTCCAACATAATGTGTTTATTCAGCATCAAAGAGATGAGAACGAAAACAGAAATGACATGTATTGTCTTTAGTAGAATGTAATATTACTCCAAACAAAGCTGGTAGCAAAATCAGCGAAAAGTTTTGTTCACTACCTCAAACGACTTTAATATATAATTGAAATGTGTTGCCTTGCTGAACACGGATTCAATTTTAGAAAATTTTTGTCCCTAATGGTTTTAAGGATACAACGTAAATGGTACGAGAGCAAAAAAGGGTAATTAAATTTTTTTTTAACCTTCAGTCTCTTTGCATATATGATTATTTTTACGAAAAAATATACTTCGTGTTCCATTTACAAGTTATATATATAATAATAAGATATTTTGAGGACAGTTATTCCTTTTGATTTGTAATAAATTTTTAGGTTTTTTCAAATTTTAATAATTTTGTCTCTATCGCCAACCGGGTCAAGTTCTCAATACTTTAGTTTTGTCAAAAAATTTGTTTTATGCTAATAGTTAGTCTTTTTTTCTTTCTAACAATTTTTTGAGATTTTGAAGTTTTTTTTTAAATTTCTAATTCTACTTTCATTTTGTAATTAATATTAAAAAATGTAATTAGTAAATTATTAAAAGTTATGTTGAGAAAGGTTTGTTTTTTAAACATAATAATTAGTTTGTCTAATTTTTTAAATTTTACAAACTGTAATCAAACTTTATTAATTAAAAGGAAGTTTGACTTGATCAAATCGTAGGGTTACAGGCGGAATAATCGTGCATTGTATTTTAGTTCAAAAGGACAACTTTGTTGTGGAGAAATTACACAAGTGAATTAGTTTCAACAAGTGGATCGACTTTTGTTTTCTTCCTCGCTTCTATTCTGTTGATAATCAAAATAATAAATAAAAAACTTTAGCTAAAAATATCTAAAATATTAAATATTTTAATAAATAAACTAAATTTTCATAAATATTTATTAGACTTTAGTGCATAATTTGAATATAATGAATAATCTTGAGAAAATAAAAATGTTTTACGAGTTTAAAATATTTGACATAATTATAACGTTTACGCGGGCCTAAGAAACAAATAGAATTTATGCTAATCGAACTTTCCTAAAACCTAAACCTTTTTTAACTAGTTATGATTTCACGAATAGCTCTGATTCATTTCCCGTTTTATTTTTCTCTAAAAGGCTATTTTTTAACTCATTCTCGTCATAAATTCAATTGCGCCAAGTTTTCAAATTAGCCGCAAGCGATTACTTATTGAGAAAGCAAAAGGAGGAAGAAAGTAAAAATTGCAAAATGTAAGGTGAGCTTGAATCTCACAGGGATCGGTGAAATTTCCCTTTAATTATCTTCAATAATTCTGGCTCTCTTTCACAAGGAAACGTTTTTGATTTTTAAATTGTCGATAATAAATGCTTTAAACATGATAAAACGACGCAAAATTTGTATTAAAATTTGTATCTGGGAAGTCAAAAAATTATAATTAACTCCTAAGTGGAAATAATGAGTTTTAATCAATTATATTTTTCTGTCAACGAATTTAAATTTCTGACCAACTAAGTATTTTATTCTATACCCTTTATTTCAAATTTCACATCCAAGAATCAACATTCCAGATTCAAGATTCGGAATTCAACATACTAGAATCCGGAGTTCACATCCTAGATTGAACATTACGGATTACTCGTCCTAGATATCTTATTCCAAATTCCAGATTCCATATTCCAGATTATCAATATTCCAATTTCACTTTCTGGGTTCAATATTCTTGATTGCCTAACCTAGATTATATATTTTAAATTCAATATTCCGTGTTCAACATTCCAGATTCCACATTCCAGATTGCACATTCCAAATTCCAGATTCCAAATTCCAGGATCCACATTCCAGATTCTGCATCCTAGAATCCACAACCCATATTCCATATCCAACAATCCATATTCAACAATTAAGATTCTACGTACTAGATTTCAAATTCCAAATCCGGCATTCCGGTTTCCACATCCCAGACTCAACATGACATATTTCATATTCCACAATCTAGATTCCACTTTTAAGACTCCATATAAAAGTTTCTAGATCTCACATTTTATATTTCACATTTCTCATTCCAGATTCCACGTTCCACATTTCTGAAATTCCCCATTGGAATGTGAAATCAGAAATGTAGAATCTGGAAAATGAAATGCGGATTTTGAGTGGTAGAATTTGGATTATGGAATTTGGGATCTGCAATGTGGAATCAAGAATCTGGAATGAAAAATTTAGGATATAAAAACTGTAATCTGGAATTCAAAATCTGTGGTGTTGAATATGGAATTTCCAGTTTAGGATGTTGGATGTGTTGAAGTATGGAAAGTGAAATCTAGGGTTTTAAATCAGGAATCTGAAATCAAAAAATTGGGGATTGGAAGCTGAAATAAAAAATTTTTGTAAGCTGGGGTAAAGATTCTGGAATGTTGGAAGTGGAATGTGCAAAACGGAATTTTTAATGTTAAATCTGCAATCTGAAATCCGAAATCTGAAATGGAGAATCTGGATTGTGGAGTTTAGAATTATTGTATGTAGAATCTGAAATGGGAAATATGGAATGTGGAATATGGGATGTGAAATCTGGGATGTAGAATCTGGAATGTGGAATCTGGGATGTGGAATCTGAGATGTGAAATCTGGGATGTGGAATCTGAAATGTGGAATCTGGGATTTTGAATATGGGATTTGGAATCTGAGATGTGGAATCTAGGATATGCAACCTGGAATGTGGGATCTTGAATTTGCAAAGCGGATACTTGGAATGTGAAATCTACTATGCTAAATCTAGAGTCAGAAATGTGTATTCTTAATTATAAAATTCAAAATATGAAATACTGGAGATGAAAAATAAAATCTAGAATATTAAATATGAAATCTGCGACGTGTACTCTAGGATTTGGAAACTCGTCTGTAAGATGTGGAATATAGAATCTGGGATGTGAAATCTGGGATGTGAAATCTGGGATGTGGAATCTGGGATGTGGAATCTGAAATGTGGAATCTGGGATTTGGAATCTGGGATTTGGAATCTGAGATGTAGAATCTAAGATATGCAACCTGGAATGTCGGATCTTGAATTTGCAAAGCGGATACTTGGAATGTGGAATCTACTATGTTGAATCTAGAGTCAGAAACGTGTAATCTTAATTATAAAATTCAAAATATGAAATACTGGAGATGAAAAATAAAATCTAGAATATTTAATATGAAATCTGCGACGTGTACTCTAGGATTTGGAAACTGTTCTGAATAAGATGTAAAATATAGAATGTGGAAGTTGGGATGTGAAATCTGTGATGTAGAACCTGAAATGTGGAACCTGAAGTGTGGAATCTGGGATATTGAATCCGGAATGTGGAAAGCGAAATCCGGGATGTTAAATTTGGAACGTGGAATCTGAAATCTAGGATATAAAATTATTTGTCATATCAATTATGCTTACAATTTTTGTCTACATTAAAAAAATAGTAATTTTCTGCATAAAGTCAATCAAATATTTCCTAAACTAAGATTGGCATCTAAACACGATCTTAATGTCCTTCTCACAATTCATCGTTAAATAATTCAACAAGCATTACTAAAAAATGGCACTGTGGGCTTCGAGAGTGATAAACTATTTCAGGGAGTTAAATGTTTTTCTCGATTTCTCTTCAAATAAAATTTCCAGACCCAAAAACATAAACATTCGATACTACCTCTAGGTAACGAATGTAATATACTAACCATGATAAGCAACCTTAACTTTCAAGTAACATTCAAGACAAGACTTTAGACTCTAGTTAAAATAAAAATAAAGGAGAATCTCGTAAGGACCGGTGTTTAACTCAGGTGAATTTTTTTTTTTTTTTTAGTTGTCGAGAAACATTTTGTGAAGCCGTGGAGGAGGTTTGAGTGAAGAAAGCAGAGGAAGAAAAGGAGGAAGGAGGCGTAACAGCTCGCTCTAGTCGTGGATTCCTGCTACCCTGGCAATCTTTTCAACATGTTAATTGTATATCTGAGTTGAGGTGATAAACAAGGATGCAGTCGGTAGCATGCTGCTGTAGAGTCTTCATTACTGGCTGTAATATATAACCGCGGCCTCAAGGGCATTCTCAATCCTCTAGAGGAAGTTATGAAGTGAGATGCGCACACACGGTGGTTTGCTTTGCTATAAAGCGATTCGATGATGCGTTCTCATCAATTTGAAAGCACACGAAAACTTCCGTCGTACAATAATTAAGCAGACACTCTTCTCCAAACGATAATCAAGAATACCATCTTCGTTAAGGATTTTTTAATAAAGCTTCGCGACAGCTGCAAGAATCTACCAACTGTCACGCAATTTTCAATTCAATTTTATAATTATACTTTGTAAATTTGATTTATTAAAGGTTTAGTTTGGAAGAGTTATTAAGGAATGAAAAATGATGCAAGAGTTTAGCTCTCCATATTTTTCAAACATTTTTATCTCTTTATTTTTGTTGGTGTGTGCTGAAAAAGTAAAATTGCTCTAAAAGTAAGACACAAGGAATTTTTAGACTTCTTAGGAGCAAGTAATTTTATTATTATGTCAGGAATGTTTTATGGTATTTTCACTAATGTCACAACAGCGTTATAGTTTACAAAAGGATAGTTTATTGTTATTTTAATTTAGAATACGTCACATTTGTACAACCATTATGAACTCCAAATGAAGAACCAGTAAACAATTCGTCGAGAAATGCACGGGAAAACGCGCCCGATGTGGACTGTATAAAAGCCAAAACGGAACTGGGAGCCGTCATCTTATAGGCCCTCGCTGACTGACCCAAAGGGAAGGGAAAATTTCTACCAACGATTCGGTAGAGAGAGAGAGAGAGAGAGAGAGAGAGAGAGAGAGAGAGAGAGAGAGAGAGAGAGAGAGAGAGAGAGCAGGCATGGCGACTGAACAGGGGAAACCTACCTCAATGGGAAATCTAAACTTCATTAACGATTCTATAACAGATTAAGCATTTTTCATAATGCTTACAGAAAGCCATAAACCACCCAATTTAATTCCTGCAAGATATCTTCCTTATAACTTTAAAAATTTTAAACATATTCAACTACCAAAATTAGCGCGCCACAGTGGGCCATATTGCAAAAAACTTGGCTAAATCCCCCCAAAATTTGTATTTAAAAGGTTTGAACTATTGAATGAAGTAACTGACATTTTTCTACATGCTGTAGTAAAATATTAGGAAGCATAGGATGCATTAAGAGTGAAATACGTCAGTTCAATGTTGACCTACGCGTGCAACTGTTTCGCTACCTAACAGTGCTGAGAAACGTGTAGTTACTTTCAAGAGGAATATATTTTAATTGTGTGCGCCAGTCTTCATGGGACAAAATGGAAAATATTTTTAAAGGTATCTATTTTAATATACTGTAATCCAATTAAATATTATTATAATTATATCTTGAAAATTTTAAATATATTAAGTTTTATCTTTTCTTAAATTACTTTCCAGATTTAGGAGATATAACCTAAAGAAAGTGCAAAATGTCATGTAACATGAAAATGGCTCTATGTATATTAATATACTAATATATGCAGGATGTTCAGAAATTATGTAGACAATTACATGTAATAATTATACTTTTGTTAGGTTAAGAGCATGTGATGGAGAAGGTCGTCACTGGTATAAGCAAAATTTTTCCGTAAAGTTTTTCTTAAAAACTAAATATTTTGACAGCAAACTTTATAGAATCACTTAAAATATCATTAAAAAGGTCTCTCTGACCCAAGTTTGTTTAAATTTTGGCTAGAAGATAATTTAAAAAAAATTACTGATTTTGGAAAATTAAAACAATTAATTTGAACGTAAAGTTTGGTGTCAAAATATTTATTATTTTAACAGAAAGTTAATGGACCAATTTTGTTTATACTAGTGACGTCATTCCCCATACCATACCCTTAAATTAAAAAGAAAAACTTGAATTTTTTAAAAATTAGGGACTTTTAGCTGCTTCATATTGGAATGTTAAATAACAAAAACTTATATTAATTTTTTATTATGTTATAGTTAAGGATGAAGAGACTCGGATTTATAAGAGGAAAGACGAATCGACGAATCCACCTACGAATCGACAGACATGGAGGACGAATTTGAATTAATTTAAATGAAAGAAGCTTGAATTCCTTAATTTCTAGTATTAAGTTTTATATATTTAACATTTTAAAGTGTTCTAATAAAAGCACTGTTTGGAAAATCTGACTTTCATTTCTTAATCAGTGACTGTAAAAAACCTCCAAATTCTAATTTATGTTGAAGTTTAAGAATTTTTAAAAAATTTGTTCGCTATATTGGATACGTCATATTTAATTTTAAAAAGCTGTTCGCGCGCAAAAACTTGGGCCAAAAATGTTGGAAAAGGTTTGATGGTAATTCACAAAAATTCACAGCACTTTTAATTTTAAACGAACAATAATTTATTCTTATAAAAATTGAGAATACGTCAAACTCTATAAAGGCTAGGTGTTGTTACCCTAATATTCCAAAGATATGCTATCCTATGAATATCATATAAGAATCAGGGATTCTCCTACGACATTCCGGCACAAATTCTGGATATCCTAATTTTGTCTTCTTCCTTTCTGTTTATTGGCTTGAGGTAGTATCAACAGCTAAAGGATGAATTTCTTTTTTAAATGATAATTTGTATAATTAAAAAATTTTAAAATACCAGTGGAATCCAGTTTCCTTATTGAGGATATTTAAAAAAAATAGAAAACACGTGTGTAATGTAGGAGCAAAAACATGTAAAAATAAGTTTATTAAATGCAAGATTAAGATTTACAAAACAGTGTTCTTGCCATCGATGTCGTCAAAGGACTGAGTAATATGAGAAAAGGTCTTAAGTACCATTGTACCTAAGTACCAGAATCTAACCTATTTTTGGAAACTACAAATTCGAAAACTAATCCCCTTAAATTTGTGTATTGTACAATTGTACTTAACATACTAAAAGCAGATGTGGAGTTTCTAATATATCTACAAAATTTCTGATCTTCAGTAAAAAATGTGCTTCAGAAAGCACAGGTAAAACAGAGGTCATAAAATAGAGGAAACTCTTTCGAACAGTAATTTAAGAATCCCTGAGAAACAAAACAACAACCGTATTTACTTGATTACAAATAATATTCTATTTTGTTAGTGTTATTTTAACAGTCTGACTCGGTAAGTTTTAATTAAAAATTGATTACATATAGCCATTTAAATTAATGGATCAATTAATTAGTTCTTTGGAATGAGCAGCGAAAAGAATAACGTAAGAAAAGATTAAGGAAACGAGTTGAAAAAATGATTTCGTCTTAAAGCACAGTTTCACACAACCATTTGTGAAGCGGTAAATCGGATTGCCTCGAGTTTTGAGATACAAACCGGTTTTGCTTAAAGAACCGCAAAATTTCTGATCTCTCGCCTCTCATCCTATCTCATGACCGGGAGGGTTCTTTTTAAGACCCCCCCTGGTCAAAAAGAGCGCAGTTTAAGAGTAAAGAATAAGACAGCATTTTACTCTCTGAGGGAGAATCCGGCACGCCTCCTTGGTGTCAGATTTTATTTATCATGCCGCGGCTTTTTTTATTTCGTACTAAATGCCAGACTTTAAGAATGAGATTGTTAGTCGAGGTCTGAACTCTTTCATCATTTTATAACGTTGACCTCCTCTTATGCAATCGTAAGTACCTTTTTTTACGTCAAGTAGTTGCAAGGCACAAAGATTAAGTCCTCAAGATTCTTAAGAAGGGGCTATAAAACTCTTGATTCAATGGATCGACAAAAAAACAGTAAAAATAAATTTCAGATATTTTGTTCAAAGCCATTTATTTCCCAAAAATGGATACTTATTTAAAAATGAAGAGTGAGTCGATTAGTAAATAATTGTCGTAAATAATGCGGGATAAATTTCTAAAGAGGTGAAAAATTTATTTAACTGTGAGAAATCAGAAAGAATAGGTACTGCGGGAGCGCTCGGAAGTGACAGCATGTCCTGCGGCATTGCTACCGGGCTTCACGAACCTTTTAAAGCCCCTCTGTTATCCTTAGCGGGTTCCCGAAGGACTCTCTTATCTCCCGCTTGGTGTTTGCGTTGTGGATCTTCGACCAGAAGCAGTAGGATTCAGGATAAATTCTGCTTCTCAAAGTAAGCAGGACATTGCTGAAAGCTGGTTTGGGTCGTCAAGAGCGGAGAGTACAAGTGAATGAGAGATGAGAAATAACAAGACAGAAGTGTAAGAGAGGGTGAATTCGAGGGACCAATTTCAAGGATAAAGGCGACAATCCGCTGCGTAAATGTCAGGGATTCAGATCAGACGCCTCTAATAGCAACAAAATTTCAATGCCGAACGGTGGTTTGGTTTTGGGATAATAATTTTTTCGACATTTGGACCTAAGACCAACAAATTCAACATTTTGGTTGATCATTTGCTATTTTTTTTAATAACATGCACATTTAAAAAATTGTAATTTAGTTATTGGTCCTTTATATAATTATTAGAAAAATAACTTGGTGATTTTTTTATAGGAAAAACAAAGATAGGTTAGAAATTTTCATAAAAAAAACTCACAGCACTTTTCTTTTTACGCAATAAAGTTTATTCTGATTACATTTATTGAATACGTCACATTTGTACACCCGTTATGAACACAAAATGGAGAAACAGTCAACAATTCGTCGAGAAATGCACGTGAAAACACGCCTGATGTGGACTGTATAAATGTATAAAGGCTAAAACGGTACTGGACGCCATCACCTAATCAGGCCCTTGCTGACTGACCAAAAGGGAAGGGAGATCTCCTTCCAACGATTCGAGCTCCATCTGGTACAGAGAAAGAGAAAGGAGGGAGATCTCCTACCAACGATTCGAGCTCTATCTGGTAGAGAGAAAGAAAAAGAGAGCAGGCATTGCCATCGAACAGGGGAAAACCCACTTCAATAGAAACTCTTAAGCTCTATTAAAAATTCTATGACAGATTAAGCATTGTTTCACAATGCTTACAGAAAACCATAAACCACCCATTTAATTCCTGCATGAAATCTTCCTTATAACTTTAAATATTTTAAACATGACGCGAGTTGACATTTATAAAATATTTAAAATCCAACTCGTGGTCTCGTTTCCGATATTGTTTTAAAATAACGAGATAAGCCACTGGACATTTAAAAAATATGATACCAACTCTTGCAACACCAAATCTGTGAAAGAATTGGGAAACTCAGACGATATACATATCTCGGAATTCTACTCACAAGTATCACTACTTCCCATTTTCTCTGGCACGCCTATTTAATTTTACGAAATTCAGAAATCCCGAAAACATTTTTTTTCGTCTGTTAATGAAAATAACCCGTTCCCAGGAAATATAGCAAAATTCGAAATGATGTTGAAGTGTTACTAAAATTGTCCGGGAAACTTTAAGATTACCACCCTAAAGAGGATTAGAATTAATATCTTAGTAAAAAAAATCCGAATGCATTTTATTGTTATTTTATCCTACACTTTCCATTTGCATAAATACCTAATTCGAAAAATTGGACAATTCGAGGTTATATTCTGCTCTTAATCTTGTAACACGAGTCGAAGAACGGAAGAAAAAGTGTGACAAAAAAAGAAAACTCTCCACTCGAAATTCTGGTATTCTTCGCTTTAGTGAGAAACGAGAGCAAACAATTTAACAAGGAAAAAAGTTCCCTTTACGCCCTCGAATGCTGCTCAATGCTTGTTAAGGAAGATTCTCCGTTCACAAGATAGAAGGAAAGTGGAGATTGAAGGTGGAGTTGGATAGCATTGGGGGTTGTCCTTCGTTAAGATACTCAGCGAGACACCTGCCGCCCGATTAGGTTTCGCACACATGGGACCTTTACTGACTTTCAGAGGCATAGCGAATGCTATGACACTCTGACTGATGGAACTGTCACCTGTCATTCGCAAACTAAAACTTGGATCAGAATAACATTATCTTAACTATTGTTAAGCATAAAAAGTTGTCTTTTACGACCAGGGTTAGAAATTTAAATAAAAGTGTTCTTTTTGTTGCTTGTGTTAATTATCTTTAGTGGGAATTGCGTTATTCGTAGACTTTATAAGTTTCGTCAATACCTAAAGAATATTTATAAAAAAGTACTTTTTTTTCATTTAATTAAAATTCATTTTGTAGAAAATGTAGTAAATGATCATTTTAATTGGTTGCAGTAAATTTAAATAGTATTAAGTCTTGTGATTGTTAACTTCTATTCACAAGGTCAATTACTGGGTTCCACGAAAAACAGGTAGTCAGTACGAATTAGAGAAAGAGAGAGAGAGAGAGAGAGAGAGTTCCCAAACCGGGAAAGTGTTTGGAAAATCAAGTATAGTGGGGATAGCTCTTCAGTACTGTCAACACTCTTGCACAGTTCCTCCACTATTCTAATACGATAATTCATTACCGCTCGCTTGTAGAGTCGCACAAAATTCTATGCAGTTAGAGCAACCTTTGCGTACAGTAAACGAAAAAAAAAATTTTTATACCTGTAATCTATACCTGCATGAGAGGGGAATACGCTTTATTCCTCAGGCGATTTTGATTTGCTTGGTAATCGGTATGAAATTTCCAACGGAAACGGAGGTGATAAATAATTTGAATTATTTTGAAGGAATTTAGTCTTTAAAATATGTACTAGTAAGGACATATCTCTTTAAAGTAATATTACTCGGCATTGGCAAATTAATCATCAAATGACAAATTCGTAGATCGAAGTATAAGTAGAAGAAAACTGGAAGGAGAAATCACGATTAATAAAAATTTCGGTTTACTTTGCCTCGGTTTTGTCACTCGCTTGAATTTAAAGTGTTAAAACTAAAATCAAAATTTTTCCCTTTGACGCCATACAAGAATTTTGCCAACGAACTAATGGTATGAATCTTATTTTTCGGTAATTTAAAATAATACCAATTCTCTAAAAATAAAAGCATTTTCTTTTAAATATTATTTTCATTTTACTTTTCTTTATACATATTTTTTTAAATAGAAATTTAAAACCATAAAGACGCAAGGAAACAAACAAAAAACTGAATAAAAAATTTCTGGATGGATTTTTGTTTTAAAACTGCAGTCCAATTCTTGAAATTACTACCGTGTTATACAATACAAGGGTCACAAATCTACAATTATCTTTTGGTTTATGAGGCAAAATACATTAGACAGATTGGTCTTTATCGACATTAAGAGAAATCTCACGAATGGTGATGAAAAAATGAGGAAAAAGAGGCGGAAGAATTGCAGAAGGCAAAAAGCGAGAGTCGGGGCGGGAACAAAGAAGTCACTTCATTGTATCAGGGCGCCCTCACAGGGTTGCCTTGATTTATAAGAAAGGTTCTTCCTCCTTGTCACTTGTCGATGAAAAGTCCCTAACGTCGCCAATAAATTACCAACCAATCTCGATAATCATGATTCGATTTTCAATTCCGTAATTTTCTTTAGTTCCTCCAAACTTTTATCTGTAACCCAGACAACTATTTCAGAACAATAAAAAACGATATTCCAAGAGGAACGATAAAATTCCAGACTGTAATTTATTTTTTAAGCAAACGTAATGCGTTTACGGAAAAGAAATATTTTTCAATAGGACTTTGAAGGTTTTAATTACAATGTAATTTTTATTGTAATGCCTGAGTTCTTTGAAATGCTGTTAGGATTCCACTCGAATACACGAAGCAATCAGGTCCTCGAGGCGAAGGGCCGCCGCTGTTTTGATCTGGGAAGATTAAAGGGCCGCTCTTTCTACGGGAATATTCTTACATCTATGACACATATGTGAGTTGAAAAGCGCGTAAATATCCCCAAGTACCAGTGGCACTCTTCTACATTTATCACCTTCACTTACACAATGTAAGAACAATGCACATTGTACGTCAGTGCAGTGTGAAATTCTCCTTCTAAATCTTTCATTGTCTAAAGTAAAGTTTCGGCAAAATACGATTCACAGTCACTGGCAATGAGTATACGTCTTTTCACATTTTTCATCTCTTCAACTAAAAAGCATCTTTTTCCAAATAAAAGGATTTAATTTCGCATGTCAGTTTTTATTTAAAATTCGATTATAAATTGATTCAATTAACTGCCTATTCTGTTTGTTCAGTAATCTATTCTCATGACAAAAACAAAAGTTATGTCAGTTTCTGAATTTCGTAAAGTGAGATGGTTTTTGAGAGAAAAGTAAAAATGAGGATATTTGTGAGTAGGAATCCGCGATCTGCACATCGGCCGAGTAGCTTCAGTTTTTCTATTTTTACAGAGATTTTGATAGGTATTTATTTGATGATTTTAATGTCGATGAAATGTAATTGGTGTTTTCTAAATTTCGTAAAGTGTGTGATGTAGATTTTTGCTTATTCACTGACTAGAATTGAACAATAGCATTCTAAAATTTATAAGAAATGTTGGCCTAACCTCTGATCACGATTAAGCAATTATTCTTATTTAATAAAACCGGAATTTTCAATTCACAAAACAACAAAATCTTTGAGACTTAAGACTTTAAAAATCAAGGGCGCCAGCTAAATAAAGTTTAATTCATAAATTTCTATTATTTATTTAATTTTTATTTATTTAACAAAATTCATTTTATTTTTAATTATCACTTTAATAACTCAAGAGCATGAAAGACTTCCGGGAATCAGGTTGCAGGTTCAAGGTTAGAAATGCCATAGTAAGATCAGATTTTTTATAATAAATTGCCTCAAGTACGGCAAACAAAATTTATTAATCAAGATAAAACAATTTACATAAATTAGTTTTGAGAAATTTGTCCAGTTTTGACTCGATATAAACTAAATGCCGCTACCGGAAAGGCTAAGCACATGTTCCGGAAGTTCACAAGAATCATTAATTTACTCAAGAATTAACAATAAAACATAAGAAAAATTCTAGTTAATTAACAGAGAAAAATTTATTCTATTCAAATCTAGTATTTAAAATTGAGAAAAAGCACTTTTTAAACTAAAAACCGAAATGTAAGCTAATCCCGAGATTCTAACCTAAAAATTAAAAAATCAGAAAACTAACACTTTTGGCCACTCTTTTGTGAGAAAAAAAAGAAAGGCTTACCTTCTCTACAATAGTTGATAGAACTTTTACCATAGTTCGGTATTTAATAATAAAAAAATTTATCAACTTAAAATACACAAATAAAACTTTAGGACAATGTGTCTTTTGATTTTATTACGATGACATTCGGAACAAGAGTGAGGAAACGGCATCAGCATTTCTTGACTTCCATTTCTCCGACCAGTCACGTAATTTTGGCTTCAGTCACGTGATCGTACGTCAGCTGGGTTGAAAAACCATTGAAGAGACTAGTTGTTGAGGAGCCCCGGCAGCTGCCATTCCGTGCACCGGAATAATACATTTTAACTTGGGAAGAGATGCTCAAAACAACCAATTTCCATAAGAAAAACCATCTCTCCCAAATCCTCAAGTTAGAATCCACAAATGGTGCCAAACAAACAAAATTCCAAATTTTTAGAACCATTGTGGCACTCTAAAAACTAGGCACCCACTGTCGATCCAGGCGCTCCGACAGCTGTCTCACTCAGGCGGTCGGCGCGGAGTTCAATTGAAATTACAGACCAAGTTTTCCCCTCTTGTCCATTAAGTAATTTATTTGCTCATGAAACAAAGAAATAAATAACCGTAATTAATAAACAAATAAAAGAAATTATTATAGTGCTCTTTCCCAGGTATTTTGACTCCTGTTCCGAAATCAAGAAGAGATACGCGAATTTTTGTGACGTACAAGATACCACGTCACAAATTTTAGGGAAATCCTATATAAGAAATCAGCCAGCTATAGGCTTGTTACGCTTTTAGCTGTTACGCTGTTCGGCCGTTACGGTATAGAGAAACAAAGATTGTAGGTAGCTTAAGATAGAAAAATCGTTGTTAGAAGTTCTCCCACCCCTTTGGGTCAGTCAGCCAGGACCTGATAAGATGATGGTGTCCAGTTCCGTTTTGGTCTTTATACAGTCCACATCGGGCACGTTTTCCCGTGCATTTCTTAACGACTTGTTGCCTGGTTCTCTATTTTGTGTTCATAACAGTTGTACAAATGTGACATATTCGATAATTGTTATAGGAATAAACTATATTACGTAGAAAGAAAAGTGCCAGAGTTCACAAAGGAAGTGTTTGTGTTGCAGTCTCCGATGGTTTCTCACCTGACTTTCTACTTTGTGTTCATACCGAGTGAACAAGTGTGACGTATTCTCAATTTTCATAAGAATAAATTATCGTTCGTTTAAAATTAAAAGTGCTGTGAATTTTTGTGAATTACCATAAAACATTTTCTAACATTTTTGGTCCAAGTTTTTGCGCGCACTAATTTTGGTAGTTGAATATGTTTCAAATGTTTAAAGTTATAAGGAAGATATCTTGCAGGAATGAAGCTGGGTGGTTTATGATTTTCTGTAAGCATTGTGAACAAATGCTTGATGCGTTTTTAATGCCTGCTCTCTATCTCTCTCTCTACTGGAAGAAGCTCGAATTGTTGGTAGGAGTTCTCCCTCCCCTCTGGGTCAGTCAGCGAGGGCCTGATAAGATGATGGCGTCCAGTTCCGTTCTATCATTTATGCGGTCCACATCGGACGCGTTTTCTCATGCATTTCCCTACGAATTATTGACTGGTTCTCTATTTGGTGTTCATAACGGTTGTACAAATGTGACGTATTCAAAATAGAAATTACAATAAACTATCCTTTTGGAAACTATAACGGTGTTGTCACATTTTGTGAAAATACCCTCAAACATTTCTAACACGTACTCAATCATTTTATCAAGAATACTTACAACTACAAGGCTAAGAAAGAGCAGATAAATAAATACTCTTTAAAATTCGTAAAAGGTCAGGTATTTTGGAAAAAAATTGTCCGCAGGTCTTATCGAAATTTCATCCTCTAGAGAACTGACCCTCGCAAGTCATATTACAAAAGAGGGGGATCCCTCGAATAATAAACGGATCGTTAGCATTGATTAAACCGCACAGACGATATGTTTACCAACGCCTCTGCGCACTTCTAGTATATGTACCACGTATGTTTCGAAGGGATGGGAAATTTATGGGCCATTCTGGAAATTCAATGGATTGGTTCTGCGCAATTCTTATCGAACATCTTAATTATTCGATTCTCGCAGAAAATAGCGAACAGATAGCTTTCAAATAATGAAGAGCAGACAAAATCCTCGACAATACTTCTATCATTGTACTCACTACTTTTTTTTAATTCTGTACAATTTATTGACACTATCGAAGACTTTTTGATGAGAGAATATTTCCAAGAAGTGGATAATAGAGAGAAGAAAAGCTGTAACTAGAACTACTTATAAAGAGGAAACAGATTTGAAAGAATTTTATTTTTAATATTCATTTTCTCATTCTGCATCTTTGACATTTTTTCTACCTTCAACTTTTCAATGCGCCACAGGAAATGCTGAGAAAATCATTAGGGAGTCTCAGGATGAATATTGCAAGCATCGTCGACTATTCGTCACGAATACTTTGCGATGATACATCAGTGTGGTTGGGGGGGGGGGAATATAATGAGATGCTACCAGCGAACGACTTGAATTTTAAATATCACCAATAGTGCTTTAGAAAGTGCGTTTATTTTGATATCAAGTTAATGAACTCTAGTTCATTATAAGAACTCTTAATCTTTAAAGACCCATTTTACTTTAATTCTAAGCGATTTTATCCAAATTCGAAAATATTTTGAAACAATAATTTCTCTGATTAAAAGTTTCCATTTTCTTATTATCTGTGAGTATAATTAATCCAAATGAATTAAAAAGTAGTAAAATCAGATTCTTCAAGGATAAAATGAGTCTCATTTCCGAATAAACACTTAGTAAAGAAGTTCTTTTTTTTAAAAACTTTAATAACTCTAAAAGTGTTTCCTTCTAAATGGATATTGCAATTCCAAACATGCATTTCTTTGATGAAAAATGTCCCAACTCAACCTAATTTTATAAAGTCAATAAGAAGCTCGCTTTGTGTTTGCGCGGAAAGCGCTCAGTCAAAGCTAAAAAGTAAAGTTTCATCGGAAAAGAGATTGCCGGGCTTGTGATTCTAGAAAAGTGGAGCGACCTCGATCACCCAACTTCGCAGAGATTTCCCGCAAGAAAATTTCAAGTAGTCTCCATTTTACGTCGGAAGTTGGCCGCGGAAGTACGCAGGGAAAAGGACAAGTTGATGGATTTTAACCCTAACCGGTATTCGATTACCGATCGAATTCCCTCGACCGATAATCCATTACTGTTCTTGCTCGTATACATCCCTTTTATAATTCCTTCACAGCCTCCGAATCACTGAATTCAGCATTCACCCTCGTGACTCGCATCTTTTCTGGAATTTATCTACTTTAGTTTCAATTGACACGAAATTTACACAAGATTTCTTGAATTAGGAATTTTTTGTTGTTTTTCCTTGCTTATTTTAAATAATTCGTCAATTTATAAAGAAATTTTATTTATGGATTAAAAACTTAAAATTACTTTTTTGTTATTGAACTTTTTTGTTTATTGCCGATTGAGGAAAAAAATGATCGGACTAAAATTAATTAAGCGAAAGCACTACTTGTGTCAGAATAAATATGAGTCATCTAGAATTTACTAAGGAAGGACATGGCTCATTTTTTAGTCGACCAGAATAGGCGTTTACAACTTTGAACCGACCAAGGAGGCGTTCCTAACTCTACGTCGACCAAGGAGGCGTGGTTTGACAAAATCTGACTAATAAGGGGTGTGTTCTATTAATATGTGGACCAGTGTAGGCGTTTCTGATTCTTACCCGACCAAGGAGGCGTGGTTTGATAAAAACTGACCAGTAAGGGGCGTGGCCTATTAATCTGTTGACCAGTGCAGACGTTCTTAGTCGATCAAGGAGACGTGCTTTGCCAAAAATTAACCAATAAGGGATGTGGCCTATTTATCTGTTGAGCAGTGTAGGCGTTCCTGACTCTAAACCGATCAAGGAGGCGTGGTTTGTCAAAACCCGACCAATAAGGCATGTGCCCTATTAATCTGTTGACCAGTGTAGGGGTTCTAAGTCGGACAAGGAGGCGTGGTTTGCCCAAAATTCATCAATAAGGGGTGTGGCCTATTTATCTGTTGAGCAGTGTAGGCGTTCCTGACTCTAAGTTGACCAAAGAGGCGTGGTTTGCCGAAAACTGACCAATAAGGGGTGTGGCCTATTAATCTGTTGACCAGTATAAACGTTCCAAGTCGACCAAAGAGGCGTGCCTTGCCAAAAATTGTCCAAAAAGGGGTGTGGCATATTCACCTGTTGACTAGTACAGGGGTTCTAAGTCGGCCAAGGAGGCGTGGTTTGCCCAAAATTGATCAATAAGGGCCTATTGATTTATATATGATAAATGTGGCCTATTCATCTGTTGGGCAGTGTAGGCGTTCCTGACTCTAAGTTGACCAAAAAGGCGTGGTTTGCCAAAAACTGACCAATAAGGGGTGTGGCCTATTAATCAGTTGACCAGTGTAGGGGTTCTAAGTCGGACAAGGAGGCGTGGTTTGTCCAAAATTGATCAATACGGGGTGTGGCCTATTTATCTGTTGACCAGTGTAGGGGTTCTAAGTCGGCCAAGGAGGCGTGGTTTGCCCAAAATTGACCAATAAGGGGTGTGGCCTATTTATCTGTTGAGCAGTGTAGGCGTTCCTGACTCTAAGTCGACCAAAAAGGCGTGGTTTGCCAAAAACTGACCAATAAGGGGTGTGGCCTATTAATCTGTTGACCAGTGAAGGGTTCTAAGTCAGACAAGGAGGCGTGGTTTGCCCAAAATTGATCAATAAGGGCCTATTGATTTATATATGATAAATGTGGCCTATTCATCTGTTGAGCAGTGTAGGCGTTCCTGACTCTAAGTTGACCAAAAAGGCGTGGTTTGCCAAAAACTGACCAATAAGGGGTGTGGCCTATTAATCAGTTGACCAGTGTAGGGGTTCTAAGTCGGACAAGGAGGCGTGGTTTGTCCAAAATTGATCAATACGGGGTGTGGCCTATTTATCTGTTGACCAGTGTAGGGGTTCTAAGTCGGCCAAGGAGGCGTGGTTTGCCCAAAATTGACCAATAAGGGGTGTGGCCTATTTATCTGTTGAGCAGTGTAGGCGTTCCTGACTCTAAGTCGACCAAAAAGGCGTGGTTTGCCAAAAACTGACCAATAAGGGGTGTGGCCTATTAATCTGTTGACCAGTGAAGGGTTCTAAGTCAGACAAGGAGGCGTGGTTTGCCCAAAATTGATCAATAAGGGGTGTGGCCTATTTATCTGTTGACCAGTGTAGGTATTTCTGACTTTAAATCGACCAAGAAGGCATGATTTGTCAAAAATTGACCAAACGAAGGGGAATAATAATAATAATATTATAATAAATAATAATTAAATCTAACTTTTACACTAAAATAAAAATGTTACAAACACGTGAAACGTTTTCTATTTTCAAAAGTAAGAAAGAAAGCTTCTTTGGATTTTTTCTTAACGACGTGGGTAACGCAATTCAGAATGTACGCACTGTTCCTCTTGGATGCTTCTAGGCGTTTTCTTCTCTCGTATGGCAAAAGAGGATGAGTTTCCAAGAGGCTTCTTTTATTTTCTTTCTCGTCATGAAGTTTGCGAACGTGGGCTTTCATTTCTAATTCTTCGTTCGCGCTTGCAGGAGAAAAATAAATAGTGAGGGAGGCTACAGTCGCTTTATTTTGCTATATTATGATGACCTAACACGCGTGCGGAACCGCCATAAAACCACCTTAATGGACGCGACTATCGTACTCCTGCAACGGCGTGAGGTGCAAGAAAGCGAACCGCACCCTCTTGTAACGAGTCTCGTTTGAATTTATCGCTAAGTACACCAGACTACGCACCGTGGAATTTTATTCAATGTAAGAAAAATACTCGGGTCTATTTTACTCTGATGAAGAAAAACACTTTCGTGAAATGAAGTATGGATTTTATGGATGCAATATCTCGCCTTTAAAACCAACGCATTTTCTCAATTCTAAAAATGCATTCATTTATGCGCTTTTGCGTCAATTTAATTTAAAACTCGTATATTTTAAGCGTAAATCCTATTTAATTTTATTCCAATTCTGAAAAGAACAAACGGTGTGATTATCTTCAGACGTGTAAAACCCTTTTTCGCTCTCTCATTGGTCAACAATATGTTCGATATTTATCGATAGCTTTTTTTTGTTGAAATTGAAATTTTAATTTACTCTAACAGAAAAGTGTTTTATAAAATACGATAAGTGAAGTTTTTTAGTGGTTAATAGTGTTTTAGTTTTATAAGAGAAGTAGTGTTTGCTTTTACTGTACTTCACGTGACAATCATCTGCAGATTTATACGTTTGAGTAATAATCCCTATTTAATAACCTTAAGTGAGATCTGATGTAGGATCACAGGTAAGATCCTACATTATTAGAAGATATTAGAAGATTATTAGAAGATGAAACTTAAACAAAAAAATTTTTTCTATTGGTCAAGAATCGAACTTTTTTAACTAGAAGATAAAACCTAGATCGCTTTGGATATTGGGAATCTTAAAGATCCTCCCACTAGACAAGACCGACCCTTTCTATAATTGAAAAGTGGAACCTAAATCTTAGGGAATATTAGAAAACGCAAAACTCTTCCTTCTAGTCAATGCCCGCCTTTTGTTCTTAATAGAAGTCTAAAATTAAATCAGAAAACTCTTCATATTGAGTAACTCTAGCTCTTTTTTGTTGTAACGGATTATATTGTTACGCGTTCTTATTTCACTCTCTTCACGAATAAAACGTTATTTTGGATTAATAGCGGTTACTATTAATTTTGAATTCACGCGCGCTAAAGGTTTTAGATGGCGCGCACGTCGCGTTAGCAGACGACAGTACCTCGTGTTCTCGTCGTCGGCTTCAAGCAGCGTGCCCGCCAGAAAGACTTGCAAGCTTATTACACGTACACGTGAAAATTGTGCTGCGACACATTTATCACGCGTTTTAATTCATATTGTGGATTTTGTAATCTGAACTTATTATTCATTAAAGTGTTTATTTTGTCAACTAATTGGAGTGTCACTAGTGTATCCTACAATTCTCACATATTATATTATTGTGAGGCAGAGGACCACTTGCTGTTTGTTTATTTCTTTGTTTGTCAAATCTTGCTTCTTCTCGCTGCGTTACAAGTGATTTCCTTCTTTTTTATTTGTTTCTATCAGCGATCTCTTCAACGTATTTTGTTAGTAGCTGATGAGATTGATATCTGAAAACTCCTCCTACCAGGCAAGACCAGCCTCTTTTTCTTACTAGCATGTGAAATTTAATTCTGGAAACTCCTCCTACTGGTCAAGACAACCTCTTTTTTCAATAGAGGAAATGGAACCCATATCTCTTGGATATCATAATTTTGAAAAAACTTATTGTTATGATAGATTTGTCTCTTTCTCTAATTGAAAGGTTGAACCAAAATTGCATTGGATATTATGAATCGCAAAGCTTCTCCTACCAGGCAAAACCCGCCTCTTTCTCTTGATAGAAGATTAGACTTAAATCTGTAAACTCCTCCCACTGGGCAAGACCCACTTTTTTCTCTTACTAGTACCTCTTACCGTTTCTAGAATTAGCAGGTGAAGGCTAAATCTCATTTGATATTTAGAATCGAATAACTCCTCCTGCTAAGCAAAACCAACCTTTTTGTTTCCAAAAAGTTGAACCTTAATCTCCTTGAAGATTAAACAAGTGCAAAACATCATTAGTTGGTCAAAATTTGCGTTTTTTCCTAGGAGTAAAATTATAGATCTAGACATTTATTATCTACTACTGGACAAGATAGATTTTTCTTTCGACAATCTTGAATTGCTTTTATAGCTGAACTTTAAATTGCAGCCCCCTCAAGTAGAAGTTATAAAGAAAGACAACAAAGAAAACAAAGAAAACAAAGGAAAACAAATATCAACCGTGACTAGTAAAGCAACGATTAGAGAAAACGCGTGTCACGATGCAATTTGTCGTAAAACGCCAACGCGTGGAGTTCGAACGATGGTAAATAAGGTAAAGGAAAAAAGGTCGGTTGCATTAATGACATTTTCACGTGATGCCTCGAGCTGAGAAGCGAAACGGGAAGCATTAAAAAAAGGAGAAAATTAGAACACAACTTAACCACAGTGCATTTAACAAATCGGATTAAGAGGTCCAATTAGTGGATTCAGGATAGTGGACCGAACGGCACCCAATTTACTGCAACGCACTTTGCAATCATGTACTAATTGATCCAGAGACGAGATTTACAATTATTTACTAATTGAAGCATTTTTCAGTTTCAATCTACACGAATTACCTACTAACGTTCCATGAAAACTCATTGTGCTTGAGTCAGAGGGCAAATTAATATATCATTTAATTACCAAGCAATTGCAAATTAATTATTGCCGTTGTTAAGCTTAAAAGCTCTCGGTGCCGAAGAAAACTACGGGAAATAATTTGTTCCGTTTTCTCGTAAAAGTACTGTTGAGAACAGGTATTAATATTTTTATTTAGAAACATTTTGATTACTTAAAAAAGTGAAAAATTAAATATTTATAAATTTTAAACTCGATCAAAAACACAATTTTTTAGTAACTTTGTATAAATATAAAAAACATGATAATCAACTTGGTTATATTGGTTGTTTCGCGACAGTTAGAATTGTAACGATTACTTTAGCAACAGTCGCCATGGTAACAGTTACTTTGGTAACCATTTCTATAGCAACCGTTACATTGGCAACAGTTACCTTGCAACCGTTGAGTTAGTAACCGTTTCCTTGGCAACAGTTACCTTAGCAACCGATATCGTGGTAACCATTAACTTTACAACTGTTACCTTGGCAACAGTTACCTTGTAACCGTTTTTAGCAACAGTTACCTTAGCAACCGTTAACTTAGTATTCATTATCTTGGTAACCATCACCTATGCAACTGTTACCGTAGCAACTGTTAACTTAGTAACTGTTTCCTTGGCAACAGTTACCTTAGCAACCGATACCTTGGTAACCATTAACTTTACAACTGTTACCTTGGCAACAGTTACCTTGTAACCGTTACCTTAGCAACAGTTACCTTAGAAACCGTCAACTTGACAACCGTTAACTTAGCAACTGTAAACTTTGTAATCGTTACCTTGGTAACCATCACCTTGGCAACTGTTACCGTAGCAACTGTTAACTTAGTAACCGTTATTTTAGCAACCTTTTTTTCAACAACAGTTAACTTAGCAACCAGTAACTTGGTAGCAGATGCCTTAGCGACTGTTTCCTTGGCAACAGTTACCTTAGCAACGGTTACCTTGGCAACAGTTACTTGGCAACGGTTACCTTAGCAACCGTTACCTTGGTAACTATTATCATAGCAACCGTTATCTTCGTAACTGTGTCTATAGCAACCAGTTGTACCTAATGCGACTAATTTTTACAATTCTTTCTCTTCTGAAAGCTTATCAACAAAATTTTTGACTTTTTTACAAGAAAACGTTACCCGTTTTATGAATATTGTAAATTCTAATAGCTATGTATTTAATTAAGTGGGTTTATAAAAAATCGAAGGCATTTTGAGTTAAGGAATTTTTAATGTAATCAAGTGGCGTGCTGAATCGGAACATTCGAGCGTGACTTAAGTTTCACCCCCACGGAAGTCAACCCCAATTCTGTCTAATGGACCGATAGAAAAACCCCGCATCGGATCTGAATTCCCCTAGTCCGGCACCCCCTTTTCGACACCCTGATTTCATTCCGAGGACTCATCTTCCAGATTGGGGGCGCACTAACTTTTCAATCAGCCGTCACTGCCTCGCAGCGTTGGGGCGATTCAGGAATTTTCTCACCGGATGACGATGCAGAAGACATTTGTTTGCCAAATGATTATTTTAAGTCGGATCTTCTCAGCTTATGCTGCCTATCACTCACCAAATGTTATGGGGAGAGCAACCATTTAACTCATAATTTGAATACACTTACAATTATTTATATTACTTAATAGTTTAGCAAAAATTTCAGAGGAACAAATTTTTTAGATATATCTTAATTTAATTAATTTATTTGCTTTAAGTAACTGGGGCGTTCCTCGAGCATTTTCGTTTATTTAAAAATTGACAAAATAGTTTTGAAAAATTTTAATTATTTTACAAGATATTGTTATTGAAACTTTTAAGTAAATTTTTTCATGTATTTATATTTTGAAATCTAGTTAATGTTGGGAAGAAATCCGTAATATGAAAATTACAGGGAAAAATTCGATTTTTATTACTATTTTCTTTAATAAATAACACAGACTCTTAATTTATTTGTTTAAATAATTATTTTAAAATGTATCCCATTTTTTAAAAAATATTTTAACTCAAATTTAAAGATTTCTTATAATAAAAAGAAAATATTTGTCAATGTTCCATTAATAACGTATCTAATGAAAAGAAAATTGTAGCTTAATTGTGAAACTGAAATCAGTGATGCGAGATGTAAATACAAAACTTCACAAAAATTTAAGATTGATGTATTGTTATCCGAGGCAAGAAAATCTCACTCATCTTTTTTTCATGATGTAAGCCGTCCGTTCAATAAAACCTGCATAAGATGTAAGGAAGAGGGAGAGACGAAAATATGTGTGAAGAGATTTAATAGAAGACGATTATTTCACCGTTCCGGAAAAAGGCAGATAAACATAGGGATGGGGATTTGAAAAAACTAAAAGGTCATGGTTCAGTTTTCCGAAAAAACGTTACTTATTATAATAACAGGTATGTAATATAATCACAATATTATTATTATAAAAAAATTATTATTATTTATAACTGTACTTGTGGGTTTTGTATTTACAATATACTACAATATTTCAATAATAATTAAGCCAGAACATTCTGCTTGAAAAAAATTTTATAATAATTACGTTCCAATAAAGAAACAACAGCGACCCAATTTTAATCTGTTACATGATCAATCGCCGGCTAGAAATTGACTTTAATTATATTTTTGAATTAAATCTTTCGTTCGTCTGAACGGCGCCGATGATAACAATTAATTTAAGGACGTTGACTCTGTACAGTCAACTCAAGAAATACCCAAATAAATGAATCGAAAAAACGAAAAATTAAATTTTACGAGTGCGTTCAAAAACAAACTTTATATGGCAGATAATCATTTAAAATAAACTTATAATAATTATGTACTTATTATTATTTGCAACGTGATATTATCTATTTCGCGGGAAAACGGTTTGGCGTCGCTCGCAACTTTAACAGAAATTATGATAATAACAAAAATTTTGTTACGACTTTTACTCAATTCTGTTAACCTGTTTTTACCTATTGTTCCCCGATTTTTTTTAAACTTGGTATACTACGTATTTTAATAACTACGAAAAATAAAGAAAATAAAACATCATAGTGAAAATTGGCACAAATTTAATTATCATGGTAAAAACCATTTAAAACACCCATTAAAATCTGTCTTCACAATTATCTCAATAAACATTCAAAATTTTGAAAATTGTTATCTACAAAAGTTTTAGGTTTTTTTAAAACACGTATTTTACATTCTATATATTTTTTTGATATTTCTTATAGTTTTCGAGAAAATCGATGGTGAAGTTGCTTGAATTGTTTCGGAACTCGACCCTCTAAAATTCAGTTATTTGCAATTATCTCAATAAATATTAAAAATTTCGCAAATTGTTATTTACAAAAGTTTTGAGTTTTCTTGAAATACGTATTTTATATTTTACGTATTTTTTTGATATTACTAATAGTTTTCGAGAAAGTCGATAGTGAAGTTTCCTGAATTGGTTCGGAACTCCACCGACTAAAATTCAGTTATTTGCAATTACCTCAATAAATATTAAAAATTTCGCAAATTGTTATCTACAAAAGTTTTAGGTTTTTTTAAAATACGTATTTTATATTCTTCGTATTTTTTTGATTTTATTGATAATTTTCGAGAAAATCGATGGTGAAGTTGCTCGAAACGTTTCAGAACTGCACCCTCTTTTAGAAATTTAAATAATCACATCTTTTTAGTGTTTCTTCTTTCTTTTAACCTTCCTTTAAACCTTCCTTTTTACTGAGGCCTACAGGGGGTTTATTTAACACCTATAGTGGTTTTTTACCAATAGATACCCGGACAACAGTACGCTTTTGACAAAAATAAAAATGTGGCAATCCTGCATTCTCTGCGCCGTCTACGCGCTGCGCGCGAAAACTTTTTTATCCATTTTCTCGAGAACTATGAGAAATATAAAAAAATGAGTAGAACAATAAACGTGTATTTTTATAAGGCCTACAGCTTTTGTAAAAAAAAATTCCTAAAATTTTTAATATTTTTTGAGATAATTGCAAAAAACTCAATTTTTATGTGTATTTTTTTTGTTTCCGCCATAAAATTGTTCTAGTCGCCAATTTTCACTACGATTTTCGTAATCAGTGCATTATAATATGTAGGTGTACCAAGTTTCAAAAAAATCGGGTATATCCATTATTCGGAAGTACACACTTAATTTTGAATATTAATTGGGAATATCAATGTTGCTAGTGAATTTTGAATTAAAACTGAAAAAAATATTAACAAGCTTGATTGTGGTCATAGAGAGTGTATCTTTAAAGGATATTGAGGACCAATAATTTATTTCTATATTTCAGATCCGGGACGAGTGTGTATACGTGTGGTTTGATGACAAAGGGAGATTGAGACATGTAACTTCCCTTTCTGTTTGTAACCACAAAGCGCCACCCTTTATTTCGTGTGTCTGAGTCAACTTCAACGCCAGCATCCTCATCCCCTTTCTTTTCTCAGACCGATGAGAAATAAAGTGGCCGTAAATTTTTCCGTTTTCTGCAGACCCTTATATTCTTTTTCCACTTCTCTCTCATCGCTGACCTCAAAGAGTATTTAAGATACTGCGACCACAACTTACAGAAAATATCCGACTTATATATACGTATCTTTCCATCCGACGAATTTCTAGTTCAAGAGAAATGACCGCCAAGACTCTCCAGGACTCTAAGTACATTATGAAATCGATTCAGCGGAAACCAAACTTTTTAAAAAAATTGCTCTTTACAATTTTACTCTTATGGATTTATTTTAGAGAGGCTTCCGATAATTAAGAACATTTCGAGTGGAATAAAAAGTCATTTACTGGTTTCTTCTGTAAAATCACTTCAATCTTCATGGTTATAGATAAATATATTGAAAAACATGAAAAAAAGAGAAAAATATGTATTATATTAGATAAATAAATATAAATATTAATCTCGACACAGTTCGGAAGTTTTCGGATCCATTCGGCTAATCTCGGTACCCTTCGGTAATTTCCGGCTACGCTCGGGATCTTTCGGTTCCACTCGATAATTCTCGGCTTCGTTTGAATACTTTCGGGTATGATCGGAGACCAAGCCTCTCTCTATATATCCCTCTCACGCCGAACCGAAAATGTACAGCTATTAAGTTTTGATTGACGGACAGACGGACGGACAGACACATTTTAGATATAACGTTACTATTTTAATATTAAAAGACTACTGCAAAAATGGAATAAATGTTTTTAAAACACTTAACATTTGTAATAGAAAAAAAAGCAAAAAATTTATCTGATGGTTGGCAAATGATATTTCAGAAACAGAAAATAAATTAGAAAAAAATTTGGCCATGGGATTGTGTGGCAGTGGAGGAATGAAGGGAAAATGGAAATTCATGCAAGCGGTGCGACAAACACCAATGCCAGACAAAGAATAAATTATCTTGAAGTCAGTGCAGGAAAGAAATATGACGTGACTTCCTACAAATGCAAAACTTTTTTCCCTTTTCGCCAGGATCATTAAGGTTTCGACGATTTGAGCCCCGAATGCGACTGACATTCACGACGCAAATGCAGACCGATTACTGTTTCCATTTAAAAAACATTCGGGAACACGAAAATAAAAAAATCATAAATATCCTTTGATTTTTTTATCTACCCTTTCTCAAGTACGATACCAGAAGATTATTTTTTATTTTCAAATTTTAATCTTGAAATAAAATGATGTTTTAGATGAAAATTAGAAAATTTAATCAATTGTGAAATCAGACATTTCGAAAGAAATGTTAATGATTATTTATTTTAAAATGTAACTTTTGTCAAATATGTGAGGTTCAATTTTTTCTAGAATCATGATTTATTTTAGTGAAATACTCAATGCGCGAAGCGTCAAATTAAATTATACGACTATCTATCAAATTTCGAATTTTTACATATTTTTTCCTGCTCATTCTTTCAAATAACCAATAAATTCCTTTGTAAGGGAATCAGTTTGAAAATCAAAAGATTCACGTTCCTTTGATTGAAAAGTAAAATCAAACGGCAGGAAATTCTAAAAGTTTAGAAATTTGACGCATTTCAATTAGAAAGCACTGGAATTTTAAGGATTGAAAGTGAGGAACGTGTAATATATAAGAAAAAGATTTTTAAATCTCAGGATTCAATATTACGGAATTCACCAATCCACAACTACGAAATTTCAGAGTTGATTCCTACATCCTGGATATCGCTTTTCAGGATTATTTTCTATATAAGAAATCAGCTAGAGATAGGACTGTTACGCTTTTATCTGTTACGCAGTTTAAAACTGTTTGTCCGTTACGGTTTAGAGAGAGACAAAGATTGTAGGTAGATTACGATTGACAGAGATAAGAAATGTAGGTATAATGGGACAGCAATAAACGTCAAAACAATAATAAGAATATCCTCACTGCTTAAACATTTGTCTAATTAAGATAAGGTAAATATAATAGGATGACAGATAGTTTAAGATAGATATTTGTCAATTTAGAAAAGTTGTTGAATTAAACAATTGGAAAATGAGAAAATGTGCTATTGACAAATTGTTTTTTGTAAAATTGTTTAACAGTCTTTTGCTAAATGAGTCAATTAAAAACTCACTATTGAATTTAAAATAAAAACTTTTAGTTACCTGGTAAAATAAGAAGGTTCAGTAAACAAAATTTGAAATTGTTTTTTGTAAAATTGTTTAACAGACTATTGCTAAATGAGTAAATTAAAAAACTGTTTATTGGATATAAGTAAAACTTTCAGTAACATGAAGACGGAAGCAAAATATTATTAAAATATTTTTTGAACGTGTAATCCTTAGAAACAATCCAAAGCGTCACATCTGTGATCACCCGGGAGTATTTTTAGTCATAAAAGAAAACATTGAGTAAATTGAAAATGTACTAAAGAGACTTTATTTAAAATTTAATGAGTAATTTTATATAACAATTCAGAAACCTGCCTACTTGAGCTCAACCTAAATCCAAAGAATTAAACAGTTAACAAATTTTGTAGATAATAATTTGGTAACAATCTTTACATTTATTTGATTCAAATATTTCGCACTAGAATCGATAAAATTTGTCCGTAAAATGTCTCTTACACTTTTCCAAAGATGGTACGTACTTGTCACTTTTTCATGTAAATGCTGAACGATGGCGAGGCTGGAACACTGAAGGAAAAACAGGAATTTTCTTTAAATCCAGCTGCGACCCTGGAGAGATTATAGGTCTGACTTTCTCAGCAAGCTCTCAGAAATCCATACAACAAAGCATTCCGAACAACAAGTTCTCCAACGACTAAAACTGTGCAAAATGTTTAAATGTATAAAAAAAATTTTTTGCAAGATTTAAATGGGTGGCTTATGGCTTACTGTAAGCATTGTGAAACAATACTTAATCGTTTATAAAATCATTAATAGAGTTTAAAATTCCTATTAAGGTGAGTTTTCCCCTGTTTTGTGGACATGACTGATCTCTTTCTCTCTCTACAGGATAGAGCTCGAATCGTTGGTCGGAGTTCTCCCTCCCTTTAGTCAGTCAGCTAGGCCCCGATGTTATTAGACTGTTCAGTTCCCTATTGGCCTTCTCACAGTCTACATCGGGCGGGTTTTCAAGTGCATTTTCCGACGGTTTCTTTTTTGGTTCTCCAAGTTGTGTTTATAACGGGTGAACAAATGTGACGTATTCTCAATTTGTAATAAAAATAAAATATACACTACAAGCTAAAATTGTGGGACCACTTACAAAAATGGGATTAAAAACATGACCGTCTTAAAATGTTGATACCTTTGTCAGATATTAGCGAATTGAATACTTCCATAGACAGTTGGAATGCTTATAAAATTTGCCAATAAATGGTCCTTTTTTAAAGCTTTTTCGAATAATAGAAACGGAGATTTAATGTGATAAAGATAGGTGAATTTTTCGTTTTCTGTAAATTTTCATTGTTCAAGTTTCGTGAGCTGCATTTTTTAGAAAAGTAATTGGAATATTTTTAAATTAAACTAAATTAACAGGAGACAACAATTCTTCTGTTTCCTCCTCTCTTGTCCTATTTGTCATGTATTAAGCAGTCAAAAGTGGAGCGAGCACTAAAATCGTTGCATTTTTTCGTAACATACATTTGCATATAACTTTTAAATCAGTCAAGATATTTCAATTTTTTTTGACTTATTTTAAAGCTAATAGTTCAACGTGTAATTTAGCTTAATTAAAAAAAAATTTTCAATTACTTTTCTAGAAAATGCAGCTCACCAAACTCGAACAATGAAAATTAAAAAAAAACGAAAAGTTCACTTGCTTTTATCACATTCAATCTATGTTTCTGTTAATTGAAAAAGCTTTAAGATAGGACTATTTAACGGAAAATTTTATAAGCTTTCCAATGGTCTATAAGAAAATTCATTTCGCTAATATTTAAGGTATTAGTCGCGTAAATGCTCCCGCAAAACTCCCGCAAAATAAAAAGAACATTAAATAAACTTTTATATCAACTCACTTACTTCCTAGTGACCTCTTCTAATGTAATATATGTAATTTTCACGATTTCGAGTCATGTACTATAAGTTGGCATGATGTATTGCTGACACGTTCACGACATTTTTCAATGAAACTACGTGAAAATTAAAAATTGTGAATTTTTAAATTATTGTATTTTTTATACGGCGTGGTCAATAAAGTTAATTTTTTTTTAAAGGATTTATTTTATCTAAATGTGTAACTTAGTAGTTTTATTTGAAAATCTGACGACTTGTTTTTATACAAATGAATATAACAGACATTTTTTATATGCATTTAGTGCTATTGCATGTAAAAGGTATGAACTTTGAATTTATATTTTGAAGCTCAGAAGTGGTCAAAATTGATAGGATAGATCTCATTTCATAGATAAATACCTCATGAATACAGATACAAAGTTTTACATAAATCTGACGAAAATCATTTTACGCGACTAATACCTTAACAGAGTTATCAACATTCTAAGACAGTCATTTTTTTAATCCTATTTTTTTAAGTGATCCCACAATTTTGTCCGGTAGTGTATTTATAATAAGTACAAACCTGTATTGAAAGGTCTTAGGTAACTATCTGAAGCATCACATCTGATGTTCCATTTTGCCAAATCCTCAACTAAGCATTTCGAAAAACAGGTCTTCTAACTACTGTAACTGTCCAAACTGTTTAAAGGTATAAGAAAATTTTCTTGCAAGATTTAAATGGGTGGTTTATGGTTTATATTAATATAGTAATTATTCACGTTGTATTAAATTCAAATTTCATTTTTACTTGACATAAATTTTTAAATTTTATACTGTAATGGTCTTTCACCCGTAAATAAATAAAATAAATAAATAAATTCAGTTTTTTTCTAATTACCCTGTTCTGTGCCAATGTCTGATCTCTTTCTCTCTCTACAGGATAGAGCTCGAATCGTTGGTGGGAGTTCTCCCTCCCTTTAGTGAGTCAGCTAGGCCCCGATGTTATTAGACTGTTCAGTTCCCTATTGGCCTTCTCACAGTCTACATCGGGCGGGTTTTCAAGTGCATTTTCCGACGGTTTCTTTATTGGTTCTTCAACTTGTGTTTATAACGGGTGAACAAATGTGACGTATTCTCAATTTGTAATAAAAATAAATTATACTTCGTTAACTATTAAAGTGCTTTGAATCTCTGAGAAATATCATCAAACTCTTCTAACGATAACTTTCCAACTACATTGTTCTCTTGATTAACGCCGAGCAGCGGGACTGAAGTATTTGATTCCATCCTTAAGCCGAGCAGACAAGTTTTCCGACCAATGTCAGATTATTTATGAGATTATCCACAATATGGTTTATTAAGTTAAGAATTAGCACGTAAGTTATATATATTAAAATTAAAACCCATCAGGATACATTAGTAAAATCACAATATGATTTTCAGTCGTAAAAATAATTTTCTACGTATTTAAATTCCCTTAATCTGCAAACAGAAAATTGTTAACTGTGTATAGGATAGAGCACTTGCGGGGCAGATTGTATGAAGCTCGTAAGGTTTAAAGATAGAGCCCATATCCATCAAGACTTTATGGAACTACCATCAAATCTACCCTAAAGTCCCTTGCTGGCATTTTAACGACGGTAGCAACGCATCGCAGGGTTGTCCAGCTTCCAGGCTCCAGGTTTAATTTACAACCAGTTTTAGCTGGATTTGATTTGTCAGGGATTTTGATTGAATTTTATAGGGTAAAACATATAAAGCGTCTCGCTTGAAAATTACGCATCCACGCCTTGTAACTTTGTAAAAAGTTGACGCGCCTCCGGCCTATCCGATAACTTTTAACAAAATCTATCGCTTTCAACAATCGATCCTGTTCTGAATCAGGATTACCTTGACAAGCAGAACGTAAATTTTTTTTATTACTACCAGATAAAAATCGATTCCCTAAGCTATAAATAAGATGAAAATGGCTTTCCTCTCGATTCTGTCAAACGAATAGCAAATTTTATGAGAATTATTTTCATCAAGTTTGATGCTTCCGGAAAACTTAATAGAAATTGGAATTTACTGCCAGTAAATAAATTTCATTTAGGAGAAGCTGCCAGAAGGTATTAAAATACTTCTTTTATGAGAAAACAATAATTGTGAATAAACTTGAATGAAAAACATTTCTTGGCAAAGTTCAAGTAGTCTATAGTAAAATTAGCAGTTTAGAAAAGCGTTAATAAAGTTCACTAATGCATTAAAATTTATAAAATTATTATCTTTTTTCAGAATCCGAATCTTCGAAATCTCCCACTTCTGAGATAAGATATCTCAAAAACCTAACTTGCTCGTGATATTCTAAGTTTAAGTTTGGATTTATCATGTCCAAACCATTCCAGAAAGTATACTCTGGTTTTTGGTCCAAAGTGCATACATTTTCATTCTTGAGCAAATTTGCATGTGTGTGAGTGTATGTATAGCAACTTTTATTAACGAAAGTATATCAAGGGTACATTTTAAGGTATTTCAATAAAATTTGCTAAATAGTTCATAACCTTTATTCAAATCTTATATTCTTTTATTAAATTATTCTATATGTATTGCATCTTATTAGTCACATTATAATATTATGGTATAAGAAAGGAATCTATTTAATGAATGTGTATATAGAGTTTGTTTTGAAAAGAGAGACAACCATCTTGCAATGTAAAAAAAGAAACCGTAAAGCAAGAATCATTCAAACCTAAGAAGTGAACAACCTACAAATCACAACAAGATCTCTACAGGATGGAGCTCGAATAGTTAGTAGGAGTTCTCCCTCCCTTTTGTCAGTCAGCTAGGGTTCAGTTCAGTTGCCCATTGGGCTTCTCGCAGTCTACATCAGGCGGGTTTTCAAGTGCATTTACCGACGGTTTCTTTATTGGTTCTCCAAGTTGTGTTTATAACGGGTGAACAAATGTGACGTATTCATAATTTGTAATAAAAATAAACTATACACTACCGGCCAAAATTGTGGGACCTTTTTATAAAAATGGGATTAAAAACATGACCGTCTTAAAATGTTGATAACTTTGTCAGATAATTCTACTAATTTATTTACCTATTATAATTTTTCATTATTTAGAAGGTATTTTTTAAAATTTCTTGTTAGTTTCATCAATTCCTGATAATTGTTTAGAATTTTTTACATGCTTTATTTATTTAAATAATTTTTTACAATATATATATTTTTTTATTATAGATTTTTTATTAATATTTGTTTTGTTTCTAATTTTCAACATCTCTAGTAAAGTTTTATTTATTTTAATTTTATTTATTCTAGTCTAAGTTTCCTTTCTTAATAGTTTTTCTATATTTTCCGGTCATTTATTTTATAATCTGGTTATTGTTTAACATTTTAGTAATTTTTAAATGACTTTTATTCTTCCTCTTTTAACATTAAGACTTTTTTCTAATTACATTTCTTTTATTTCCCTTAATTTAATCTGTCATTAATTACTATTTATTTTCTACGGGATCATTATTTGTCCAATTATTTTCTATTTTTATATATGTTTGTTTAATTTTTAAATGTTATTTTAACTTCTAATAATATTTTTTCCTTTTATAGTAAGGGAAAAATTTTTATTCTTATTTTCTTTCTTTATTTTCTTTTTTTTTTTCTTTTAACTTTACCGAGTTTATCGTTTTTAATAAAAAGATTTTTTGTAAAGTTATAATTCTTATTTTTAACTTTTCCATTCTAATTTTTTAATCATTTTGTTAACCTTATTTTTTTCCATTTTTCTCACTGAATAGATGATTTTCTTTAATCCTCAGTTAGTTTGTAAACGCTTTATGTAAAAATAAAATTTAAAAAAGTTAAAAAATTACTTAATTTAAAAATGTAAAAATAAATAAATAAATTTATTTGATTTATACAAAGTGTGAACACATTTCAGGAGAAAAATTTTGTATTTGTTTTCCAAATTACTGTAATTTTCTATAATTTTTAGTTTCTTTTCTATAAAGTAGTTTTCATTTTCTAGTTATTTTTGTTTTATAAAAAAACTTTTTTGACAGAATTTTTGTATTTGTTATTAAATTGTGGTTTTTGATTATTATGATTTTTTATGTAATTATTATAACAACAATTAATTCTAAATTCCAGAATTTCTGTTAATTTTCTCAATTTTCTAGCTTTCTAAAAAAAATTTTACTTATTTCATCCACTTATTTTTTTTCATTTTTAATGTAAATTTTCTAAATTTCAAGTATAAATATAATTTTTTTAAAACACTAAAAAACATTTGAATACAAAACTATAAAATGAATCAGGCGTGGATCTAGGAGAGGAGGTAGGGGGCAAAACCAAAAAAAAAGAAAATTAGAAAAAACATGTTTACAAAAGGAGTGCAAATAACCATCTCTGCCCTCTTAAAAAAATTTCTAGACCCAGGCCTGAAATTAATATCAGTTCAATTATAATTAACAATTGGGTTATAATTAAATTATTCATAATGACAAAAAGAAGGAGGAAAAAATTAAAGTGATTTCCCTCTGGGTAATTTTTTACCGAAAAGAGTTAAAAGCCGATTAATCAAATCAGAAGCCTTCAATTGGCGAGAGCGTCAAGGGGCAATTAAAGGTCAGATAAATGGATGGCAGGGAATCTTGGAAAAATAAGTCCATAAATTAGCAAAACCCTTGAAGAAGGTTCTCGCCTGATTTCCTTTACATAACACTTTATCTGTCTCTCTTTCTCTTCTGCAACGGGATTCTGCCTTGAGTTACACGCCATGCCAGAAGGATAAGTTATTGCTTCAACAACGCACTATGCATTTCCGAAACGATTACGCCGCAGAGATTTTTAGTCACCCTCTTTTCCGCGCCAGCAGTCACCTTTCCAACGGTAAAAAAAACTTTCTCAACTTGGCTTTTTTTCGTAAATAAAATAAGAAAAATGGAAAGTGGGAATTCTAATTTGTTCGGAGAATTTTTTTTCCGAACGAGAAAGAAAAAGACATTGAACCCAAACGTGAGCAGAATTTTGAAATACTTGGGTAAATTAAATTTTTGAAAAATGGTTTCTGCAGATAAAACAGTCGAAAGGAATTTTAAATCGTTTTTTGTAGTTTACTTGGAAACTAAATAGAATTTCTTGATTTAAAAATTGCGCAATTGAGAAAAAATTGGAAAAATATTGTTTCTGGGTTAGGATAAATTTGGTACATCTTGGTACGAGTCGAAAGGTGAAATTGGAAGAAAACGCTGACTACTAAAGTAACTGCCGCCTGGCGGCCCATGAAAGACGTTGGTGCTTTTTTTATGCGACACAAAGTAGCACTTTGCCAAATGACCCGAATCTTTTTAGGGGGCCGACGACGCCACCGTGCGAAAAGAGTACGATCTGAATTTCTTTTTCTCATTCGCGGGACCGGAACCCCCACTTCCTCTTTATTCTAGCCAACGAGCAAATTTTTCAATGGGTGACATTAATTTTCAAGAGGGCAATAGAAATTGCGGCTGTGATTTTAGACACTTGACTGAATTTCGAGGCGTAAACAACTTCCTAATGTAGGTTTCATCAATTACGTTAAAAAAAGTAAGAAAAAAGAAATGAATGTTTTTTTTTAAGTTTTTGAACCCTTGTGTGGTAAAATTAATGTTGTAGATGTCACATCCCAGATTCCGAAATCCGCATAACAGATTTTAGATTTTAAAAACTGGTTTTCACGTACTTCATATTCCACATACCAAATACCAGATTACATATTCCAAAATCCATATTCCACAGTCCGAATTGCAGATTCACAATTCCACATCCCAAATTTTGGATTGTACATTAATTTCATGTCACATATATTTCTAAACTTATTTCGATTTTTCCAGTAACGTGTAAGATAAATTTCGAAACTCGTTTCGATTTTTTTCCAAGAAGGTTTTATGGAAAATTTCGAAATGCAGTTCGATTTTTTTTTAAAAAAGTAATGAGATAGATTTCGAAATTTAGATCGAGTTTTTCAACAACGTACTTTATTTCATTCAAATTTTGTTATCTGCTGAAATCACATGTAATTATTAAATAACATTTTGTTCACACCTTAAACGCAAGTAAACGGATGAACATGAATATTTGAAAAAATCCTAGCGGCGCTGAGATTCGAACCCCCTAATCAAAACCTAACGCTAAATGCTAAATATAAGATATGGAATTTTGGGTATAAAATTTGGAATACGGAATTTGGAATGTGAAATCTGTAATTCAAAAATTGGAATACTAAAATTAGAATGCGTAATATGGGATGTGAAATTTCGGATATGAAATTTTGAATTCGGAATCTGGAATGTGGGATATAGGATGTGGAAATTGGCATGCGGAATATGAGATGTGGAAATTAGAATGCGGAATGTAGAATTTAGAATGTGAATGTTGAAATAGAGAATGTGAAGTGCGGAATTCAAAATGTGGAACATAGAATGTAAGAATTCGATAACTAAAAATAAGAAATTTGAGATTTTAAATTCATAATGTGAAATCTGAGATGTAGCAAATAAAATTTGGAATCTAGGATGTGGGATGTAGAGAGTGCAAATTGAAATGCTGAATATGAGATATGGAATTTTGAATAAGAAATTTGGAATACAGAATGCAAAAGATGGAATGAAATTGGCATAGGGAATTTAGAATTTAGAATGTTGCTGTTGGAATAGAGAATGTGAAATATAGAATGCAAGAATTCGTTAACTAGCATGTATAATTTAAAAATAAGTAATTAAGGGTTTGGAATTTATAATGTGAAATCTGGGATGTAGAAATTGGAATGTGGAATCTGGAATGTAGAAAATGGAATGTGGAATCTGGAATGTTAAAAATGGAATACGGAATATGAGATGTGAAGATTGGAATGCGGAATATAGGATGTGGAAATTAGAATGAGGAATGTAGAATTTAGAATGTTAATGTTGGAAAAGAAAATAGAGAATGTGGGATATGTGATGTGGAATATTGGACAGGAAATTTAATATACGGAATCTGTAATAAAGGATATAGGATGTGGGAATTGGCCTGCGGTATTTGAGATGTTGAAATTTTTAGGAATGTAAAATTTAAAATGTCATGTTCGAATAGAGAATCTTTAGGGCGGAATTTTAAATGTGGAACATAGAATGTAAGAATTCGTTAACTAGCATGTATAGTTTTAAAAATAAGTAATTTGAAATTTGGAATTTATAGAATGAAATCTAGGATGTAGAAATAGGAATGTGGAATCTGGAATTTGGAATCAGGAACATGGAATCTGGGATGTTACAATTGGAATACGGAATATGAGATGTGGAAATAGGATTGCGGAATTTGGGATGTGGAAATTAGAATGCGGAATGTAAAGTTTAGAATGTTGATGTTGGAAAAGAAAATAGAGAATGCGGGATATGAGATGTGGAGATGGAATGCAGAATATGAAATGGGAAATTGGAATACGGAATATAGAATGAGGAAATTATAATGCGGAATATGGAATGTG
Source organism: Ganaspis brasiliensis (assembly GCA_037103525.1). Lineage (NCBI taxonomy): Eukaryota > Metazoa > Arthropoda > Insecta > Hymenoptera > Figitidae > Ganaspis > Ganaspis brasiliensis. The sequence continues at coordinate 634,690 of JAZKLR010000123.1, forward strand.
GAATTTTGGATATGAAATTTGGAATACGGAATGCGGTATATGCGATGTGGAAATTGGATTGCTGAATATGGGATGTGAAAGTTAGAATGCGGAATGTAGAATTTAGAATGTCAAAGTTGGAAGAGAAAAAAGAGAATGCGGGATATGAGATGTGGAAAGGAAATGGGGAATACGAGATGTGGAATATTGGACATGAAAATCGTAATACGTTATCTGGAATGTGGGATCTGCCATGTGAAAATTATAAAGTGAAATCTAGGATGTAGAAATAGGAATGTGAAATCTGGAATGTGTAATCAGGAACATGGAATCTGGGATGTTAGAATTGGAATGCGGAATATGAGATGTGGAAATTGGAATGCGGAATATAGGATGAGGAAACTAGAATGCGGAATATGGGATGTGGAATTTTGGATATGAAATTTGGAATACGGAATGCGGAATATAAGCTGTGGAAATTGGATTGCTGGATGTGAGATATGGAAATGGAATGCGGAATATGAGATGTGGTATTTTGGATATGAAATTTGGAATACGGAATCTGAAATGTGGGATCAAGGATGTGAAAATTTGAACGCGGAATATAGGATGCAAAATTTTGAATATGGAATTTGGATTACGGAATCTGGAATGTTGGATCTGGAATGTGAAAAGCGGAATGCGGAATATGGGATGTGGAATTTTGGTCATAAAATTTTAATACGGAATCTGTAATGTGGGATATAGGATATGGAAATCGACCTGCGGTATATGAGATGTGGAGATTTTGAGGAATGTAGAATTTAGAATGAGGATGTTCGAATAGAGAATGTGGAGAGCGGAATTTGAAATGTGGAACATAGAATATTAGAATGTGTTCACTAGCATGTTCAATTTTAAAAATAAGTAATTTGAGGTTTGAAATTTATAATGTAAAATCTGGAACGTTAGAAGTGGAATGCGGAATATGAAATGTGGAAATTGGAATGCAGAATATAAGATGTGGAAATTGGAATACGGAATAAGGTATGAGGAAATTAAAATGCGGAATATAAGATTTGAAAATTGGAATGCTGAATATGGGATGACGGAATTATAATGCGGAATATGGGATGTGGAATTTTTGATATAAAATTTGGAATACGGAATGTGGGATATGGAATGTGGAAATTTGACTAAGAAATATGGGTTGTGAAAATTGCAATACGGAATATGGGATGTTAAATATTCAATAAGGAATTTGGGATCTCGATAATTGAATGAGAAATCTGAGATGTAGAAAATATTATGTAGAAGCTGGGATGTAAAATTTTGGATATGCAATTTGGAATGTGGAATCTGGAATGTAAAATCTGGATTGCGGAAATTGAAATGCGGAATTTGTCACGTGAAATGTGGAATATGAAATCTAGAATGTGAAAAGTGGAATGCGGAATCTGGGATTTGGTATCTAGAAAAGGACATGTTATATACAGAGTGGTCAAATTCTAGAAATGGAATGTGGAATTTCGGATATGAAATTGAAAATGCAGAATATGGAATTAGAAATCTATGAAGTAGAGATTGAATTGCGGAATTTGGTATGTGGAATCTGGATTATAGAATGTAGAAGTTTAAATATATTATGAGGGATGAGGGTTGATATTTGGAATATGGAATCTAGGACCTGGAATCTGGGATTTAGAATTTGAGACGTGGATACTAGAATGTGGATGCTGGAATCTAGAACGTAAATTTTAGAATATGGAACATGTAGAATGTGAATCCAGAATATGGAATGTGGAGCATAGAATGTTAAAATTCGGTAAGTAGAATGTAAAATTTTGGGTCTGAAGTTTGGGATATAGAATCTGGAATGTGAAATCTAGGATGTAGAAATTAGAATACGGAATCTTGGATGTGGAATTTCCAATATGATATTTGAGATTTCGAATCTAGAATGTGAAACCGGGAATGTAAAAATTGGAACGCGGAATCTGAGATGTGAAAATTGAAAGGCGGTATCTGTTACGTGAAATGTGAAATTTGGAATGTGGTAAGTGGAATGCGGAATCTGGTATTTAGAAACTGGAATATAGAATGTAGAATTTTGAATTTAATTTGAGGGATGAGGGTTCAGATTTGGAATATGGAATCTAGGATTTGCTATCTGAAATGTAGAATTTAAGATATGGAATCTAGAATGTGGATGTCGGAATGTTGAATGTGAATCCGGAATATGGAATGTGGAACATAGAATATTCAAATTCAGCAACTGGGATGTAGAATTTTGTATCTGAAGTTTGGGATGTGGAATTTGAAATGCGGCATCTTGGATGTGAAATTTTGAATATACAATTTGAGATGTAGAAATTGGAGTGTGGAATCTGGGATGTGAAAATTGGAGTGTGGAATCCGGGATGTAGAAATTGGAATGCAGAATCTGTTACGTGAAATGTGGAATGTAGAAAGTAGAATGCGGAATCTCGGATATGTCATCTAGAATTGTGCATGTGAAATATAGAATGGTGAAATTCTAGAGATGGAATGTGGAATTTTGGATGCAGAATATGGAATTTGAAACCTGTGATGTAGATTTTTTTTATGTAGAATATGAAATCTGGGATATGGAATTCAGGATATATTATTTAATGGTCCCTTTATCTTGAAATCATAATTTTTACGTATTAGTTAGGAATCTGAAAATGGTATTTTTCCACCAAAAGAAGATATCCAATTTATTTTTTTCCCTTTTCAAACATTCCATAAAATTTGCAAAAACACATTCTAGATTTGAAAATTGGTTTATTTCACCGAATTAAAGAAATATGAGAAATCGAAATAATTTCTAAACAAATAGCATTGAGAAACTTGAGTGCATCTATCGATCAATTTGAAAGTTACCATTGAAAAAGTGAAGCAGGGAGTTCTCCGTAGTTTCTCATTGAATAGCGAAGCACGTGTCAGAAGTCGGCCACGACTCTCGAAGTGAATTAAGCCAACCCCCTTTACTTATGCAACATTAATCACAACTTGAAAAAAGTCTTTTCAAAGTTTGTCGACTCGGAAGCTAGAAATACAAGTTCTGTTTTTCAAGCAATTTTATCATTTTAAATTGCCAATTTTAAAAAGTGTGAAATTAAAAAAACAATTACCTCATCTTTTATAATTATTTAGTTTGACAGTGATAAAATCAAAACTGAGTATTTTACCATGAGGAAATTAATTGCGTGGATATATTACTTAAGTTTGGGATCAAAAGTCAACAAACATGAGAAATTTGCCGGTGTCAGTTTAAACTGGTAAGTTTTCGAATCCACAACAGTTGTTAAGTCCTTAGACTATCCAACGAGAGAAGTTTGCAACCCTTGGATTCGTAGAAGCCTTGCTATTAATTATGTCAAAATTTGACATAATTCAACACAAGTTGCTCCGGGCAATGGGGGGTTAATCTCTATCACGAACTCTGTAATTCGTGACAACACTTGTCAGGCTAAATGCACAACGATCTGTTCAACTTTTTATTCTGTATTGTTAATGTGACAAAATCATAATTTTTACGACAAAATAAAAAATAATAATAATCTTATTAGAAAAAAAACAGAAAAATAAAAAAAAAGTATAAATAAAATTGCTGAAACGAAAAATATAAACTTTTCTCAATCTCCAACACTAAAAACTAGATTATAAATTAAAATAAAAAAAAAAGATTTCATTAAAATCTTTGATCAGAGTTGTTTGTAAAAATTCGAATATGAAACTCAATGAAGAATGGAAATTTCGATTAAAAATTCATTTTTCAAATTTTGATTTCAAGAAAGATAAAAAAAAATCATAGATGGAAAAAGGAGAGAAAAAAGAAGAAATTTTGATTTGAAAAAGACATGTTTGAGGAAATAATAAAAAGTTTGTAAAAATAAGGAAAAAAATGCAAAAGTCGAAAAAAATAGAATGAAACCTTGGAATTATTTTTTAAGCATCGAGTGAAATTTTGTATATTTATATTTTGATAGTACGCAGCTTCAGGGGAAAATATTTTGCAAAAGTAAATTATAAAATGAGTGTTTCTTTGCTCATAAACTTAAACGGGTTTATACGACTCTGAAATGGCTAAAATAAACATAGAGTAACAAATTAAATATTTCTTCTCTTTACAAAGGTGACGTAACAAAGAAGTAATTTAATTTTTTATGGCGCCATTTGTCTAAGAGAATAAAAATAAAACCAGTGCTCTTTTAAGAGTCGTATTTTCAGGGGCGTTTTTATTATCATTCTTTTGTCTTCTGTCTCTTTATCTAATATCTTGATCATTTCAAGTCAGAAATTAAATCAAGTAATTTTATAAGAGCTTATCTTTCAAACTTTGTAATTAAATTTTTATTTTCTACTCTCTCTTTCTGTTTTTTTTTTTATATATTTTTTTATATTATTATTGTTCATACATTAACAAAAATAAATTTATTAATAAATATATAATAATAAACCGTAAATTTTGAATGAATTGAAACGAAATATAAATTTAAATAAAAATAATGTTGAAGGATGCTACATTTAAAAATGTAGAATCTGAAAGAAAAGGCGAGAAACGAAAAATCCGCGGTTTCTGATATTCAAATAATAACAGAAGAATCTCAAATAGTTGGCTTTCGACAATAGGTTATCAGAATAGCTATTATTATTCGAGAGAAAGACTCAATTATTATTTTAAGCTACTTTTGTGCAGCGCTAATGAAGCGAACAAAAGTGAATATTAAAGCCTCCACGACCTCTTACCACCCTTTCAACATTTTCTAAATTAAGTGTGTTCATATTTCATTTCTTATTTTTCCTACTTCTATTTTCTACTCTTCACTCTTTGTACTCGACTCTTTTCTTCAAGTCTGTTTGCACATCATTTGATTCTCACTCTGTCATCTCGCGCAATTTCAGACAGAAATTTTCCATTTTTTATAACTTAATACATTTTCCTATAAAGAGATGGCGAGCTCAAAAATGCAAATTTCGTCTCTCAATATTTAAATTATATTTCTGAATTCTGCTTTCATACTTATAAATCTTTAAAAAAATTAGTTAAAAATAAATTATTATTTAAACGCAAAAAGTCAGTTACTAATTCAAACAGTTATGTTTCTAATAATTATTTAGTAAAAAATAACTAATTATTATTAAAATTTATTTTTAGGTTATGTCAAAATAACGAATATTTCAGTAAAATTGTGTTTACTAATTAAGGTAATTTTTCACTAATAATTAGTTATTATTGTTTTAATTGAAAATTCCCAAGAGAATTTTGAAATTTTGAAATTTTTAAAGTTAATTTTGAAAAACTGATGGAAATTCCGATTGAAAATTCTGATTGGAAATTCCGTAGAATATATTCCAATTGGGAATTTTAATGGAAGATAAAAGCTAGAAATATATCAATATTAAGTATTCTGATTTTTAAAGTCAGTTATAAATTTCAACTAGAAATTTGTATTAAAAATTTTAATTTAATATTACATTTTAATAAACTAGTTTAAAATTACCAAATAATTGAAATTTTTATAATATATTCTTGGTTGCAAATCCCGATTGTAAAGTTTCATAAAAATTTCAATTTAAAACTTTTCTTCTAAATTTCGATAACAATTTTCAATTGTCAGATAGAAGATAGAAGATTTTGATTGAAAAGTTAAATTAAAAATTCCAGTAAGTTTCTTTTAAAAATTACAATTGGAAAATTCGATTTAAAATGGAAAAATTTAATTAAAAATTCAGATTTTTAAGTTTTTTCGTAAATTTTAATTAAAAGATTTTGTAATTTATTTGCAACTGAAAAGTCTAATAAAAAAATGAAAAAAGATTCGATAATAATTGAAGTTTAAACTTCCGATGAGAATTACAATTTAGTAAACTTTGAACTAAATTATTTATTTTTTTAATTTCTAGACCAACAGTTCGGGAATTCTCATCTAAAATAAGTTTTTTAACAGAATTTGATTAGCTAATTGAACTGAATTTCTCGATGTTTGTTTATGCAAACAGAGATATTAATATTTCTGAAAAATGGTCCAATTAAAACGAACACTTTTAATTCTCTTACTCAGCAACAGTTGATTTTAACTATTAAATTATGCAACGGGGTATTTTATAATCTTGCTCGATTATCACGTTAGATTTGGTCCAAGAGAGAAAATAAACAAAATATAGCAATAACTGCAGATTTTTTAATTTTTAATCGGGATTTATTTCTAATAAGAGCATTTACACTTGTTAATTAGCTTCGTTTCCTGAAGCGTATAATTAAGTCTATTAGAGAAGGATTTACGAATTCCGGTTGCTTGATATCTGTATATGTGAACTTTTTGTCTCGATTTCCAACCCGGATTTCAACTACCTGCATCAGAGCAAGAGAATACATCCCGGAACCTGATCTGGATAATAAGTTTTAATATCGCCAGAGGGGTAAAATGTTTTCATGAACTACCTTTCTGATCATTAATAAATGAGCGATGGTCATGATGACCAGTGAGAGAGAAAGTTCATCTCCAAGACCATCACAACTCAATCTACAGGAAAACATTTATAATTAATAATAAGAATATTTTTGCATCGAGATACTAGTTGGAACATCGTAAAGGTAATAAATAATAAAAAGATCCTTGAGCTTTTTAACTGTTAATATTTTTAGAATCAATGACATTGTTAGAATTGTGTTTCATCTATGAATATAATAGAAACAGTTTATTAACTGTTCGGAACTTGAATATAGAAAATATAAATTAAACAATATTTTGAATCACACTTATTAAAATCCTATTATTTTACATTTACATTCGTGAACTACATGTGGTTTATAATGCAAATATTTTAAATTTCTGTTTGTTAATGGATCAAATTATTTTTTGTGATTCGTTTATTTTTTTATATTTACTCCAAGCACGTATAAATACATGGGGGTTGGGATATCATAGAAAGTAGAAAATAATTTTTTGAAGAAATACCGGAGGTTGAAGTGCCATAAAATGTAAAAAATAATTTTTGGAAGAATAACCGAGAGGTTGGAGTGCCATAAAAATGAAAAATAATTTTTGGAAGAAATACCGGGGGATAGGGGACATAAATAGTAAAAATTATTTTTTGGAAGAAATACCGGGGAGTTAAGATGACATAGAAAATAGAAGCTAATTTTTGGAAGAAATACCGGGGGTTGGAGTGTCATAAAATAGAAAATAATTTTTTGTTGAAATACTGGGGGTTGGGATGCCATAAAAATAGAAACTAATTTTTGAAAGAAAAACCGGGGGTTGGAATGACATAAAGAGTAGAAAATAATTTTTGGAAGTAATACCGGGGGATTGAGGTACCAGAAAAAATTAATTTTTGGAAGAAAAACCGGGGAGTTGGGGAGGCATAAAAATAGAAAATAATTTTTAGAAGAAATACCGGGGGATAGAAAGACATAAAGAATAGAAAAACATTTTTGAAAGAAATACCAGGGGATTGAAGTGCCAGAAAAAGTAAAAAAAAAATTTTTGAAAAAAATACCGGGGGGTTGGATGCCATAAAAAATGGAAACTAATATATGGAAGAAATACCGGGGGTTGGAATCTATAAAAATAGAAACTAATTTTTGGAAGAAAAACCGGGGGTTGGAGAGCCATAAAATAGAAAATAATTTTTTGAAGAAATACCGGGGGTTGGCAATATAAAAATAGAAACTAATTTTTGGATGAAATACCGGGGGTTGGAGTGACATAAAGAGTAGAAAATAATTTTTAAAAGAAATACCGGGGGATTGAGGTGCCAGAAAAAGTAGAAAATAATTGATGGAAGAAATACCGGGGGTTGGAAGACATAAATAGTCAAAATTAATTTTTGGAAAAAATACCGTGGAGTTGGGGTGCCATAAAAAGTAGAAAATAATTTTTGAAAAAAAAACCGGGGCGTTAGAATGACATAAATAGTAGAAAATATTTTTTGGAAGAAATACCAGGGGTTGGAATGACATAAATAGTAGAAAATATTTTTTGGAAGAAATACCGGGGGTTGGAATGACATAGAGAGTAAAAAATAATTTTGGACGAAATACATTGGGATTGAAATACCATAAAAAATTAATTTTTGAAAAAAAACCAGGGAGTTGGGGTGGCATAAAAAATAGAAAATAATTTTTGGAACAAATACCGGGGGTTGGAACGACATAAAAAGTAGAAAATAATTTTCGGAAGAAATACTGGTGGTCGGATATACATAAAGAGTAAAAAATAATTTTTGGAAAAAATACCGGGGGTTGGAATGACATAAAGAGTAGAAAATAATTTTTGGAAGAAATACCGGGGCGTTGGAATGACATAAAAAGTAGAAAATATTTTTTGGAAGAAATACCGGGGGTTGGAATGACATAAAGAGTAAAAAATAATTTTTCACGAAATACCGGGGGATTGAGATACGATAAAAAATTAATTTTTGAAAAAAAACCGGGGAGTTGGGGTGGCATAAAAAATAGAAAATAATTTTTGGAAGAAAAACCGGGGGTTGGAGAGCCATAAAATGGAAAATAATTTTTTGAAGAAATACCGGGGGTTGGCAATATAAAAATAGAAACTAATTTTTGGAAGAAATACCGGGGGTTGGAGTGACATAAAGAGTAGAAAATAATTTTTGAAAGAAATACCGGGGGATTGAGGTGCCAGAAAAAGTAGAAAATAATTTATGGAAGAAATACCGGGGGTTGGAAGACATAAATAGTCAAAATTAATTTTTGGAAAAAATACCGTGGGGTTGGGGTGCCATAAAAAGTAGAAAATAATTTTTGAAAAAAAAACCGGGGCGTTAGAATGACATAAATAGTAGAAAATATTTTTTGGAAGAAATACCGGGGGTTGGAATGACATAAATAGTAGAAAATATTTTTTGGAAGAAATACCGGGGGTTGGAATGACATAGAGAGTAAAAAATAATTTTGGACGAAATACATTGGGATTGAAATACCATAAAAAAAAAATTTTTGAAAAAAATACCGGGGGGTTGGATGCCATAAAAAATGGAAACTAATATATGGAAGAAATACCGGGGGTTGGAATCTATAAAAATAGAAACTAATTTTTGGAAGAAAAACCGGGGGTTGGAGAGCCATAAAATAGAAAATAATTTTTTGAAGAAATACCGGGGGTTGGCAATATAAAAATAGAAACTAATTTTTGGATGAAATACCGGGGGTTGGAGTGACATAAAGAGTAGAAAATAATTTTTAAAAGAAATACCGGGGGATTGAGGTGCCAGAAAAAGTAGAAAATAATTGATGGAAGAAATACCGGGGGTTGGAAGACATAAATAGTCAAAATTAATTTTTGGAAAAAATACCGTGGAGTTGGGGTGCCATAAAAAGTAGAAAATAATTTTTGAAAAAAAAACCGGGGCGTTAGAATGACATAAATAGTAGAAAATATTTTTTGGAAGAAATACCAGGGGTTGGAATGACATAAATAGTAGAAAATATTTTTTGGAAGAAATACCGGGGGTTGGAATGACATAGAGAGTAAAAAATAATTTTGGACGAAATACATTGGGATTGAAATACCATAAAAAATTAATTTTTGAAAAAAAACCGGGGAGTTGGGGTGGCATAAAAAATAGAAAATAATTTTTGGAACAAATACCGGGGGTTGGAACGACATAAAAAGTAGAAAATAATTTTCGGAAGAAATACTGGTGGTCGGATATACATAAAGAGTAAAAAATAATTTTTGGAAAAAATACCGGGGGTTGGAATGACATAAAGAGTAGAAAATAATTTTTGGAAGAAATACCGGGGCGTTGGAATGACATAAAAAGTAGAAAATATTTTTTGGAAGAAATACCGGGGGTTGGAATGACATAAAGAGTAAAAAATAATTTTTCACGAAATACCGGGGGATTGAGATACGATAAAAAATTAATTTTTGAAAAAAAACCGGGGAGTTGGGGTGGCATAAAAAATAGAAAATAATTTTTGGAAGAAAAACCGGGGGTTGGAGAGCCATAAAATGGAAAATAATTTTTTGAAGAAATACCGGGGGTTGGCAATATAAAAATAGAAACTAATTTTTGGAAGAAATACCGGGGGTTGGAGTGACATAAAGAGTAGAAAATAATTTTTGAAAGAAATACCGGGGGATTGAGGTGCCAGAAAAAGTAGAAAATAATTTATGGAAGAAATACCGGGGGTTGGAAGACATAAATAGTCAAAATTAATTTTTGGAAAAAATACCGTGGGGTTGGGGTGCCATAAAAAGTAGAAAATAATTTTTGAAAAAAAAACCGGGGCGTTAGAATGACATAAATAGTAGAAAATATTTTTTGGAAGAAATACCGGGGGTTGGAATGACATAAATAGTAGAAAATATTTTTTGGAAGAAATACCGGGGGTTGGAATGACATAGAGAGTAAAAAATAATTTTGGACGAAATACCGGGGCGTTGGAATGACATAAAAAGTAGAAAATATTTTTTGGAAGAAATACCGGGGGTTGGAATGACATAAAGAGTAAAAAATAATTTTGGACGAAATACCGGGGCGTTGGAATGACATAAAAAGTAGAAAATATTTTTTGGAACAAATACCGGGGGTTGGAACGACATAAAAAGTAGAAAATAATTTTCGGAAGAAATACTGGTGGTCGGATATACATAAAGAGTAAAAAATAATTTTTGGAAAAAATACCGGGGGTTGGAATGACATAAAGAGTAGAAAATAATTTTTGGAAGAAATACCGGGGCGTTGGAATGACATAAAAAGTAGAAAATATTTTTTGGAAGAAATACCGGGGGTTGGAATGACATAAAGAGTAAAAAATAATTTTTCACGAAATACCGGGGGATTGAGATACGATAAAAAATTAATTTTTGAAAAAAAACCGGGGAGTTGGGGTGGCATAAAAAATAGAAAATAATTTTTGGAAGAAAAACCGGGGGTTGGAGAGCCATAAAATGGAAAATAATTTTTTGAAGAAATACCGGGGGTTGGCAATATAAAAATAGAAACTAATTTTTGGAAGAAATACCGGGGGTTGGAGTGACATAAAGAGTAGAAAATAATTTTTGAAAGAAATACCGGGGGATTGAGGTGCCAGAAAAAGTAGAAAATAATTTATGGAAGAAATACCGGGGGTTGGAAGACATAAATAGTCAAAATTAATTTTTGGAAAAAATACCGTGGGGTTGGGGTGCCATAAAAAGTAGAAAATAATTTTTGAAAAAAAAACCGGGGCGTTAGAATGACATAAATAGTAGAAAATATTTTTTGGAAGAAATACCGGAGGTTGGAATGACATAAATAGTAGAAAATATTTTTTGGAAGAAATACCGGGGGTTGGAATGACATAAAGAGTAAAAAATAATTTTGGACGAAATACATTGGGATTGAAATACCATAAAAAATTAATTTTTGAAAAAAAACCGGGGAGTTGGGGTGGCATAAAAAATAGAAAATAAATTTTGGAACAAATACCGGGGGTTGGAACGACATAAAAAGTAGAAAATAATTTTCGGAAGAAATACTGGTAGTCGGATATACATAAAGAGTAAAAAATAATTTTTGGAAAAAATACCGGGGGTTGGAATGACATAAAGAGTAGAAAATAATTTTTGAAAGAAATACCGGGGCGTTGGAATGACATAAAAAGTAGAAAATATTTTTTGGAAGAAATACCGGGGGATGGAGATACCATAAAAAATTAATTTTTGAAAAAAAAACCGGGGAGTTGGGGTGGCATAAAAAATAGAAAATAATTTTTGGAAGAAATACCGGGGCGTTGGAATGACATAAATAGTAGAAAATAATTTTTGGAAGAAATACCGGGGCGTTGGAATGACATAAAAAGTAGAAAATATTTTTTGGAAGAAATACCGGGGGTTGGAATGACATAAAGAGAAAAAAATAATTTTGGACAAAATACCGGGGGATTGAGATACCATAAAAAATTAATTTTTAAAAAAAAACCGGGCAGTTGGGGTGGCATAAAAAATAGAAAATATTTTTTGGAAGAAATACCGGGGGTTGGAATGACATAAAAAGTAGAAAATAATTTTCGGAGGAAATACTGGGGTCGGATATACATAAAGAGTAGAAAATAATTTTTGGAAGAAATACCGGGGAATTGAGGTTCCAGAAAAAGTAAACAATAGTTTATGGAAGAAATACCGGGCGTTGGGATACGTTAAAAATTATAAAATAAATTTTGGAACAAATACTAAAAGGTAGGGATGATATAAAAAGTAAAAATAATTTGTTGGAAGAAATACAGAGGGTTGGGGTGCCATAAAAAGTAAAAAATAATTTTTGGATTAAATACTGGGAGTTGGGGTGCAATAGAATGTAGAGCTTGGTTAATAAACAACCTATTAAAAAAGTTTAAAGTTTAGCGATTAAGCTTTCTGAAGTGGAATCATTTACAGTGATTTTAAAACATTAAACTTTAGGTATAGATATTTTTTTTTGAACCTGTGATAAAAGAGACTGATCCCTTCGACTTACGCTAGAAGTGGAAAAAAGAATACACTAGGGTTGGGGTACTTTAAAAAGTAGAAAATAATTTTTGGAAAAAATACCGGTGGTTCAAAGCCTTAAAAAGTAGAAAATAATTTTTGAAAGAAATACCGGGGAGTTGAGTAGGCTCCAAAAGTAGAAATTAATTTTTGTAAAAAATACCGGAGGGTTGGGATGCCATTATAAGTAAAAAATAATTTTTGGAAGAAATATTAGGGGGTTGTGATGCCTTAAAAAGTAGAAAATAATTTTTCAAAGAAATACCGGAGAGTTGGGGTGCCATAAAAAGTAGAAAACAATTTTTGGAAAAAATTTGGGGGGGGGTTGGGATGCTATAAAAAGTAGAAAATAATTTATGGAAGAAATACCGGGAGGTTTGAATGCCATAAACAGTAAAAAATAATTTTTTGAAGAAATACAGGGGGGTTGGGATGACATAAAAAGTAAAACTTAATTTTTGGAAGAAATACCGGGGAGTTGGGTTACCATAAAAAGTAGAAAATAATTTTTGGAAGAAATACCGGGGGTTGGGTGACATAAATAGTCAAAATTAATTTTTGGAAAAAATACCGGGGGGTTAGAATGCCATAAAAAGCAAAAAATAATTTTTGTCGTTCTCGTTTTTCTGTTCAATTAATGCTTCCATATTTTAATTGAGCCAGAAAATAAATATGGTGGAAAAAACACAATATCGCATAAAAATAAAGAGTGATTGACAATTTATCACTGCAAGAAAAATATTTTGAATTTAATATTATGAAGAGAGATGTTCGTAAAAGCATCTACTTTATAGATCTGTTATCTTTTCATTGAAACCATAAAAGAAAAATTAATTTTGCATGTCGTTGCATTGTCGATGATTGACGATCAAATTCCAGAAGATAATCTACTGTTAAGTCGGATATCGTATTAATAGAGCAAGTATATATATGTATAACGTGAGATCGTAAATTGAGAACCTTGTAATGCAGGAGTATCGACTTGAAGCAATTCAGAAACAGCATACGCAACGAAGTTATTACGTAAGATCGATGTAACGCGTTCTAGAATTAAGGGAGGCGAGAAACGGCCAGAAATTACAGGGAAAGAAGAAAGAGAGAGAAAATAAAAATGTTAAAAATAAAATAATGAGTTCACGCGAAGCTTAACCAGTCCTTCTCAATTACGAGGGGAGAGGTGGAAATCTGCACGACTAACAGTAATTGCAGTTTGAGATAATGATTCACGCGTTTTGTATATAAAATTAATAGTAATGTTGGTTTAACTTTCTTACTATATTCCCATTACGATCCACACGTGTAGGAAAATAATCCATTTTTCCTTGTTAATTTGTAAAGCAGTGACTGAATAGGAAAATTGATTCATTGGGTTTAGGGAATAATTCGATTGCAAATAATAAAACAGGAATTCTTGGTGTCTATCCCTTGTTCTACGATGCCAGATACAGATGATTTTTTAGTTTCTTGGATTTTGAATAAAAACATAAATATTGATTTTTAATAATTATTTCAAGTAATTGCCAATTTGTTTAAACAAATTATTGTTTATTTACAACTTTATATCAAATGAAGCTACACTGTTGTAACTTTTTTTTCCATTTGACAAATTTTCAAAACGAATATAACCAATTATTAACAACAAACTAAAAATTACAATTTTCCTAATAGTTTAAACAAATTATTATTGTTTAACTTCATTTTTTATTCAAATAGAGCTACAGAGTTGCGATTTTGTTTAATTTTGAGGTTTTTTAGGCTAAATGTAACCAGTTTCTAACAACAATCTAAGAATAAAAATTTCACCAATTGTTTAAAGAAATTACAATTGTTTAAATTAAACATTTTTTTATCAAATTGAGTTACAGAGTGGCAATTTTTTTTCAGCTTTGCAACATTTCAAGATGAATGTAACCAGTTACAAACAATAAACTAAGAATAAAAATTTTATTAATTGTTTAAACAAATTATTATTGTTTAAACTTCATTTTTTATTCAAATTGAGCTACAGAGTTGCGATTTATTCCAAATTTTGACGCTTTTTAGGATAAATGTAAGTAGTTACTAACAACAATCTAAAAATAAAAATTTTACCAATTGTTTAAACAAATTACTATTGTTTACCTTCTTCTCTTTATCAACTTGAGCTACAGAGTTAAAGATTTTTCTTATTTTTGCAACTTTTTAAGCTAAATGAGACCAGTTACAAACAATAAACTAAAAATAAAAGTTTTACGAATTGTTTAAACAAATTATTATTTTTTAACTTCAACTTTTTATCAAATTGAGCTACAGAGTTGCAATTTTTCTCAATTTTGCAACTTTTCAAGCTAAGTGTAACCAGTTACTAAGAATAATCTAAGAATAACAATTTTACCAATTGTGTAAACAAATTACTATTGTTTAAGTTCTAGTCTTTATTAAATTAAACTGCAGAGTAGCAATTTTTTCTCAATCGTACATTTTTTTTTTTTGTGAGAAAGGATTTAATGTAATTGTCGAGTAAACATTGTCAACAATTTATTATTATGAAAAGGTTAAATAAAAAAAAATATATTTACATAATTGCTTTTTATAATGCCTGTTTATTACAACCTTGGAATACAGTATTCCTTAATAACTTGCAGTAAATACTGCTTCTGTTTCTCGAATCTGGTAATTAATTTATTAAAATTCTTAACTATTTTACCACCTCTCTTCACTATATCTTAAATTGTTTTTAGTAACTGGTTACATTCGCTCTAAATAGTTGCAAAATTGAGAAAGTTAAAAAAAGTTGAAGTTAAACAATAACAATTTGTTTAAACAAATTAGCAATTGCATGGAATAATAATCAAAAATCAATATTTATGTTATTTATTTAAAATCTTAGAAAAAACTTTAATAAAAATAGTAACAAATATTTTTTAACGATTTTTTCGTAATTTTGTAATTAGCGGGATTTGTTTGGGGCCCTATAAAAAATAGTAAATATTTAAACATGATTAAATAAACAATTTAGTTTTTTTCTTTAAAGCCTTCTAAAGAGAAACAGAGTTTGCCGATTGAAAAATATTCATTTTCAAGGATTCTATACTAATTTTACGAACAAATGTTTTTTCCCCATGCATTTTACACGGAAAAATTTAAGCGCTTTGAGCGACCTCTAAATATTTTTTGATTTAAAAAAACAAACTAGTAGTGTTTTTTTTTTATATAGAAGAAGCTTAGGGGGTGAGAGCATTAAAATTCCTACTTTACGTTTTTTGGACTTCCCTAATGTGGAATCATGAATGTGAAATTTTGGATGTGGAATATAAGATTGTCGATTCTTAAAACTTTACTATTGTATGTGTAATCTAGGAAGTAAGATCTGAACTGTAGAATTTCGATTGTGGAATGCTGAACATGAAATCTAAGATGCAAATTTTGAAATGTAGAATCTTAGATGTAGAAACTATTATGCCAAATCTAGGATCATATATGATTTGTGAACTGTGAAATCTAATAATTGAACTCTTAGATGTTAATATAATAAGTGAAATCATAGATGAAAAGATATCATTTCATATCTAGAATGTGCAATATGGAATCTGAAATCTAGAATTTATAATGTGGATTTTGAAATCTTTAAACTGAAACCATAAATTTGAAATCTTCTATGTGGAATATTGGATGTGAAATCTGTGATGTGATATCAGGGATTTAAAATTTGGGATGTGAAATCTGGAATGTAAAATCTGGGATGTGGAAACTGGGATGTGAAAACTGGGATGTGAAATCTAGGATGTGAAATTTAGGATGTGGAATATGGGTTTAAAAACCTGGAATTTAGAATGCGGGTTGTTAAAATCTGGATATGAAATCTAAAACAGAAAATCTGGGACAGGAAATTTAGAATGTTAAATCTGAGATGTGAAATCTGGAGTGTGAAATCTTGGATGTGAAATATGAGATTGAGAATCTGAAATTTATAATGTGGGTTATGAAATTCTGGATTTGCAATCTGAGATCTTTAATCTGTGATGTCAAATCCATGATGTGAAAAACGAGATGCTAAATCTTGAATATGAAATCTGGAAAGTGCAATCCTGGATGTGAATTCTTGGATGAAGAATGTAGGATGTGAAATCTGGGATTTGAAATGTGAGATGTTAAATCTTGAATGTAAAATCCTGAATATGGAATCTCTGATGTGAAATTTAGGAAGTGGAATCTTGGATATAAAATCAGGAATGTGAAATCTTAGATGTGGAATATGTCATATAGAATATAAAATGTAGGGTTCGGGATGTAGAATCTGGGATATAAAATCGGAGATCTGAAATCTGGGGCGTGACATCTAAGATGTGTAATCTGGAATGTGAAATCTGGGATTTGGAATTTGGGATGAGGAAATCTGGGATGTGGAATTTTTAATGTGAAATCGTAAGTAAGAAGCTTGGACGTCAAATCCAAGGTGTAGAATAGGGGATGTAAAATCTAGGATTTAAAATATGAACTGTGGAATCTTAAAAGTAAAACTCTAAATTTAAAATCTTACATAGGGAATATTAGATGTTAAATCTGTGATGTATAATCAGGGGTGTGAAATCTGGGATGTGAAATCTGGTATGTGAAATCTAGGATGTCGAAAATTGGATTAAGAATCTGAAATTTAAAATGCCGATTGTTAAGTTCTAAATATTAAATCTGAAATATAAAATCTGGGATTTAAAATTTAGAATCTTAAATCTGGGATGTGAAATCTTGGATTTGGAATCTGGGATGAGGAAATCTGGGATGTGAAATCTTTAATGTGAAATCTTAAGTGTGGAAGCTTGGACGTCAAATACAGGATGTGGAATATGGGATGTAAAATCTGTAATTTAAAGTGAAACCTTAAATTTGAAATCTTCTATATGGAATATTGGATGTGAAATTTGGGATCTGAAATCTGAGATGTAAAATCTAGGATGTATAATATATGATTGAGACTTTGGAATTTAGAATGCCGGTTGTTAAGTTCTGGATATGAAATCTGAGATATGAAATTAAGAAGATTAAATTTCGGATATGGAATTTGAGGTATGAAATCTTGGATTTGTAATCTGAGATGTGGAAATCTGTGTTGTGGAATCTTTAAAGTGAAATTTTAAGCATGGTGGATTGGATGTCAAATCCATGATGTGAAATATGAGATGCTGAATCTTGTATGTAAAAAACGGAATGTAGCATCTTGGATGTGAAATCTCGAATGTGGAATATGAGATGTGAAATCTCGGATTCGAAATATGAGATGTTGAATCTTAAATGTGAATTAAATATGGGATTTAGAATCTAAAATGTAGAGTGTGGGATATGAAATCTGGTTTATAAAATCTAAGATATAAAATCTGGGATGTGTAATCTTTAATTCAAAATATTAAATATGTAATGTTGGATGAAAATTCTAGAATGTAAAATTTAGGATATAGATCTAAATTAAAAATTTCAAATAATATATCAAACCAAACCAAAATTTTATTTTATATTACAAAATAAAAATCTGTTGACAAATACTACGATACTTAATCTTCGCTTGACATCGCAAATTTATAATAAATTATTCCGCAAACAGTTATTCAAAAGACACTTATAATTTCTAACTGGTTGAAATTTTCAATTGGAACTTGACCCACTGAATTTCACTTTTCTCTAATTAATGAAATACTACATTCGAATAATCTAAAAAAAAGTGCAGATAATTTATTTAACAAGAAGCGTGTTGTGCTAAATATTGGAAAAAGTACAGTTGATGGGAATGGTGTATATTTTAAATCATGTAACAGCCTCCACTTGACTCTAATGAGATACTCTAGAGTTTGGCGCATTTCTCACGATACAGTATAACAACTTGCAGCAACTATTCCTCGTTCCAAGAACCATTGAGCTAAATTTTGCATAATGTGCAAAAATCTACAACTTGTATGTTTATTAAAAAAAGGCAGGTAGATACTCCTGTTATATACTCAGTCGAATTTAACGAGAAGTGAATCTGGAACAACTCTCGAATGCCTAAAAGTGCTGGCAGTCAAATTTACCCAATTAACAAACTCAAGCATCACAACCTTAGGTTCATTTTACTTTTCTTGAGTAACCGAAAGTCTCATAATATAGTAACATGTAAACTCTTATTTACTATTACATTTTTCTTTGTACCAAAAAAACATAACATAATGATAATAATTTAATTCAAAAAGTATTTTTTACGGGTCGCTAATTACGAATCTGAAATAAGATTTTCAATATCGAAATGGCGGATCAAATATGGCAAATTAAAGCAGTTTTGAAAAAATATCCGACATATTGGATTCGCCATTTTAAATATAATTAAAAGAGATTATTAAAAAAATTTAATTGTTACAAAGTGAAGCATATATCTCTATCTTAGTCCTTAATAACCGGGGATATTATTTCTATTTTCTTATTTTATTCCGTATTTGAATTATCATTTAAAGGGACAGAGATATAGTTCAAGTATGGATCTTTAAATCCATTATTATTACCAATTAATAAAACAAAATAGCCCTCTATAATAATTTTAGAAATAATTATTTATTAATAATTACTTAAATATTTATAAATTGTTATTAAATTAATAAATAAACTAATTAATTTTCAAATTTAATAAATTAATAAATTTATTATATAATTTATTATGATCTCAGTTCTGCTTATTTATTTTATGCAATCCAATAATCCAGAATTCATCATCTATTGTTAAAAAAACAAAATATTATTATAAATTTAAAAATTAAAATATAAATGATTAAAAATGAAATTTTCTTAATTCTGTTCAATTGTTATTGATTTTAAGATTATACAAAATACAAACAAATACCTATCTCTTTCTATTATTACTATTTATAAATATCAAACTTAATTTGTTATTTTCTCAAACTTGTTTTCATTCAGCTTTAAATGTTTCTTAGATTAATTTAATTTTATTTACTTACTTCAATTTACTATTAAAATCCAAATAAAATATGTAAAACTTATTAGTTTATTCAATTTTATTCTTTTGTAAAATCGCTTGTAAATCTAGAATTAAAATAATAAAAATAAATTATAAATTAAAAATTAAGTTTTCATCTAAAGATTAATTTTTACCAACTAAAATTATGGGTATAAGATTCCCGAAGCTAAATAAAATATAACTAATATTTAATAAAATTCTGGGTAAAACCTTTATTAATTTACTATCCTATTCTAACGGAGGACTAAGGACATATTTAAATTTCCCAATTTCTCGAACAGTATTAGGTTATTTCTACAAATGCACTTAGACTGCAGAGCCTTGCGAAAAAGGTATTGCTTTACTTTTATAACGTTAAACTTTACTAAATTTTGCCAGGTTGTATAATAATTACTTACAAATGATGGGCAATACTTAAAATCATGATTATTTCTTTAGTTGTGATTTTAATAAATTGTAATATTATAATTTTAATATTAAATAACAATAGTAAGGAAAGAATTTTACTTACGATTATTATTATATTTTGTTATTATTGGTGAACCACTGGTACTCCCAGTAGATCCACAAATAAAATAGAATTTATATTATAAAATTTTAGTATTTATTATAATTTGTAATTTGAATAACATAACATTAATTTTAAAAGATATAATTAAAGGTTTCAGAATTTAAAAAGTTTAGAATATTGCTAAGAAGTTATTTCGTTTCAATTCGTAACACTTACAGTACCGTCGGAAATTGTTAGTCTGATCGATTGGAGCGGATCAAAAACACAACTGAAATAAAACCACGATATCTTGGTTAAAAATTATGATAGAAACTTGGCTTTTAAAAATTTGGAAAGCTTATTAAATTCTACTTTAGAATAGCTATTAGTTAAATTTTTTAGAAATTGCAAAGTAATTTTATTAATTGATGAGTTAAAAAAAAAAATTCTCAAATTTTTCAATTATCGTTCACGTAGTTCAGTTCGTTGCCTGATGTAGAAAAATTGAAAAAAATTGAAATTTATATTATTCTCTTTGTTCAATTGCCAGTTTTAATTTGAGCCAAGGAAACTTAAAAAATATTAAGTGGTTCACGAGATATGACTAAATTTGTCCGAACATGTTTTTCTCAAAAACCTTCATTTTTAGGCAAAAACCACGGTTTTAACTGATTGCTAAGAAAAACATGCTTGGATATAATTAGTCATATTTTGTGAACCCCTCAATATTTTGCAAATTTCCTTGGCTCAAATTAAAGCTGGCAATTAAACGAACAGAATAATACAAATTTCAAATTTTTTTTCAATTTTTCTACATCAGGCAATGAACTGAACTACGTGAACGATAATTGAAAAATTTGAGAATTTTTTTTTCTAACTTATCAATTAATAAAATTACTTTGCAATTTCTAAAAAATTTAACTAATAGATATTCTAAAGTAGAATTTAATAAGCTTTCCAAATTTTTAAAAGCCAAGTTTCTATCTTAATTTTTAACCAAGATATCGTGGTTTTATTTCAGTTGTGTTTTTTTGATCCGCTCCAATCGATCGGACTAACAATGTCCGACGGTAGTGTAACAATCTTTTAATGATATATTTTGTGCGTCTCACCTCTAGTGAGGTTTCAAGAGAAGAAAGCGAAAACTGCCAAAATTCGTACTTTTATATTATCTGCAAAATCTCGCTTCCTTCAGGGTAAACTCATTAAGATTGACCAACCCCTTTAAGAAATATCAACTCTGATTAATCAATATATTCGTTAAGTTTTTAATAATTCACAGGAAGCAATAATTTCACTTTTATTGACATCCTTGTTTAACAAATGTCTTCAAACCTCTTTTTCACACTTAAAAAACTTTACTTTATTTAATTAAATTATTGAATATTTCTCAATATTCTACAAATATATGCCAATGTTATAAATAATAAAAATTTTATACTTATTATTTTAAATTATTAATGTTTAAAGCTATTTTTAATTATTCAATATTAACAATTTATTTATTTATAAAATTCATAGTTCTTACAATACCTATATTTTAATTTTATTAATTCAACAAAAAATATATTAAACAAATTAATTATTAAATTTTACACTTTTTTCTACTTATAATATTTCTTATTTTACTTTTCTCAATATTAATGCTTTTATTATTTTGTTCTGCTTTTATTATATAAAAACCATTTTTGTCATAAAATATTATACTTGAAATTAGAAAATTACATATAAAATTGACATTACTTTAATGAAATACAATTATTTTTTTTATTAATTATTATATTTCCCACCATTATTATGATTTTAATATTTTATTTTATTTATTTCAATTTACTATTGATATACCGTTTCAAAAGGCACGAAAGAGTTAAGTTGGAAACTAGAATATTGTTGAATTTGGAAAAAAGCCCCATTTTTTTGTTTACTTTTTTTAAAATAATTACAGCGAAAACTAAAAAACCTCAGACGACTAGTTGAACTTGATAAAAGTGAAAATTAATTTTTCACACCTACTCACCATTGAAATAAGACGAGGATTGATCCAAGCCTGCTGCATGTTGTCATCGAGATATCGCCTTGCAATCCTGGCGATATTCTCGTGAGGCTCCTTTTTGTGTATCGGCACAGTAGGCGGTTCCACGACATTAGCATTGTTTCTGAAACAACAAATATGAGCGTGATATTAGGGTTACGTCCTTTAAGATAACAGTCATCTGTAGAGAATCAGCTATTTACGAAGATAAAGATCGTGTGAAACTGAACAATGCACAGCGAGGAAATAACAGCTCTTCTCTACTTCAGAAATTTTCAGTTTAAACCAATAAATTCAAGGTTTGCAACCCTCTTATATATATATTTAATATATTATATACTATGAAAAAATAACTGATTTCAAATAACGTTCGCCATAAAATTTTATTATAATCGATTTTTATCGATAAGATAATCTGTTTCTGTTTTAAAAAAAATATAACTCAACTTTACAAAGTTATTAGTAAAAGGGAGCTAATCTTAAATAATTTGAAAACACCCTTAAGGCTGTTAAGGTTAAATTGCAGATTAGGAACGTAAGCCTTGAAGTTGGCTGTAAGTAGATCAGCTGTTTTCAGGATTACAACCTAACCAGTGGCGTAGCAGGGAGAGCAAAGGCCCTGGGTCAAAAAGGGAAATAGGGCCCCAATTATAAATAATAATTTACAAGTTTAATTCATTCATTCATTCTGTCCACACCTAAAATTTGTCACTAGATGTTTCTTTCTTTTAAAATTTTAAATCATATTTCACCTTTATAAAATGTTCTCCAATTTTTATTTTATACCAATTTTCATTTTACCAAATTTCAGTTAATGTGAATGTAATGTATTTAAGTTAAGTTGGTATTATTCGTTATATGATTTATCACTATCTAGTGATATATGCTTGTTACTAAAATCAATATATATGATATATATATATATATATATATATTAGGGTGGTCCAAAAAAAGGTGACTTTGAGATTTTTCAAAATCGTGGAACAGTTCCATATTCCTTATGATTAGTAACGACTTAAACATTTTTTTAAAAATTTTTTGATCAAAAATTGAGCTTGCGCACAGGACCTAAAGATTTCTTCTCTTTCGTACAGTTTTTTTTTGACGAAATACTTATTGCAAATAATGAAAATCCTTTCCTACAAAGACTTGGTTGTTTACAGTAGCCGAGGAATTTCAAGCCTATTTAGAGCTTCTACTAAAAAAAACTTGGGTTTTACCCTGACACAAACCCTTCTTTTCATCATCGGTAGCGTCGCAAGGCCCGTATCGCTTTCACTTTTATGATGGTTGTAAACCAACTTTCGTTCAAAAAGTTGAAATTTTAAATCAATAATTGACCTGTTTAATATTAAACTACATTTTTAATTTTTACAGTAAGCCATTACCAGAAGATTAATTTTCTTTTAGTGTCAATTCTAAATAAAAAAATTAATATTAAGTAGCTGAAAACCGCCCTTGAAAAGTGCCAAAATAGTGTTTTTTGACACTAAATAACAGCTATAAATATTGTCAAAACTTAGTTTACTTTTTTGCAAAAGATTATTTCACTCTTCATCAATCAGTTCCTTGACCGGCGTTATATTAAAATTTTAATAAGGAAGTTAAATTGAGCATGGAAAAAAATGCATTTATTTTACGTGTTAATTTCACAATAATCCCATAAGAGAGAAAAACGCTGTGCGCAAGCTCAATTATGGATCAAAAAAATTTTAAAAAAATATTTAAGCCGTTACTAATTATAAAGAATATGGAACTGTTCAACGATTTTGAAAAATCCAAAAGTCACCTTTTTTTGGACCACCCTAATATATATATATATATATATATATTCTCAACTTATGTAATCTTTCAAATATAATTTAATCAATCTTAAATTAAATGTATCTTTATTTCATATAAAATACATATCAGTGAACTTGGATTGATTAAAAGTTGAATTAATCCACATTTCAAAAATACTAAATTTAAAGTTATTTAAAAATGTCTTCAATTTTTAATAATTCTTTTCTATTATGATTTCAATTACTTAAAATACAATTTTGTACTATTTTTATCATTTTCAAACTATTTTCTACAATTCTTAATGATTTTAATTGTTTTTAAATTGTTTCCCTAAATCTTAAATGTACCTTCCTCAAATTTCAATTGTTATGTTTAGTTTTCTCAATCAGTTTTTCAATTTTAATTATTTTTGTCTTGTCATAAATCCATTTAATTTTTTATTCCTAAATTTTATATTATTCATCGTAAATTTAAAAGAATTTTTTTAAATTACCATTATTTTTATCAATTTGTAATTATTATTTTCAATTTTTAATCAATTTCATAATTTCTAAATTAATTTACTGAACTTTCAAATATATCTCTCAATTTTCAATTATTTTGTTAAATTTTTATTTCTATTTATTATTTTGCAATTATTTTCTCCATCTTTTAATATTTTCATTATTTTTCAATTAATTTCCTAAATTTTCAGTTATTATTTCAAATTTAGATTATAATTTTCAATTTTTTAAACAATTTTACAATTATTTTCTTTCGCTTAAAATCATATTCTGTAATTTTTTTTTATGTTCTCCGATTTTGAATTATTTTCTTTTTTTTGGCATAATTTCCAAAAAAATCAATTAATTATCTGAAATTTTAATAATTCTTTTGATCAATTTTTGATTATTTCTACGACTTTTTATTTATTCTCTTTAATTAACATTTTAAAGTAGTTTTGTAATTATTTTCTTTTTTTAAACATATATTCTATGGTTTTTTCAATTATTTATCTTAAATTTTATTTACTGCTTTCAATCTTTCATATTTTAATTATTTTCAATCACATTTCGATTATTTTTCTCCATCTTAAATTATTTTCAGCATTTCAACTATTTTTTTGAATTAATTTTATCATTTTTTTAATTATTTTCCCGGTTGTTAATTTTTATTCACATTTTTTCTAAAAATTTTAAGTAAATTTCTAAAACTCCAATTATTTTCTTCAATTTTTTATTATTTTTATTTGTTTTTATAATTTCCAAATGTTTTTATTAATTATCGTGAATTTCAATTATTTTTAACTTTCTTCAATTCTTTTCTCCCCAATTTTTACTTATTCTCATTTTTTTCAATTGATTTCTAAGATCTTCATGTTTTTTAATCAAATTTCAATTATTATTAATATGTTTTTAAACAAAATTCTGTAATTATCTGTATCTTAAATTTCAATTATTCCATTTATATGATTTTCTATATTATTTTTTTCAATTTTCAATTACTTTTGTTCTTTTACGTAATTTCCAAAAATTTTTAATTTTTTTTTGTTTAATTAAAATTTTTCCTCTTCAATATTAAATTATGTTTATCTTGTTAATTTTATTTTTTATAATTTTTAATTAATTTCTATAATTTTTAATTATTTTTTTTTAATGAACTTCTGAAAGTTTTAAGTATTTTTCTGAAATTTTCTTTAACTTTACTTTATTGTTTATTCAAAATATATTATGTAATTTTTTCGAATATTTTCTCAAATTTTAATTATTTTTTTTCAATTTTATATTATTTATCTCAATTTTTAATAATTTTTTTTAAGTTTTCAATTATTTTTCCTAATTTTTCATTATTTAATTTTTTTCAGTTTATTTTTAAGATTTTCAAGTAATTTTCCAAAGTTTAAATTATTTTCTTTATTTTTAAAACATTTATATGATTGTTTAATTTACTTTTTGTATTTTTTAATTGATTTATTTTTTTTTAATTAATTTGAAAAATTTGCAATTATTTTGTTTAATTTAAATTATTCTTTGCAATTTTTTTTTAATTTTAAAATTTTGTCTTAAAACAAAAAGGTTTATTAGGGTTGACTAAAAGTCCCCTGAGCTTAAGTGGCCCGGGGCACTGCTCCACTTTGCCCCTTAATAGTTACGCCACTGAACCTAACAAGCGCGCGAAATTCAAAATATGCTTTTGTATTATTTTCTGAAAAATATAAATTGGACGAAATACAGGGGGGTTAAATTAGTATCTTTAACCTCTCTGTATTTCGTCCAACTTATATTATTATTATAATTGGAAAAGTTTATTCTGGCTCTCTTTCTACCTTACATGATTAGTAGTCTCTTTTAAATAAATCCTGTGTATTGCATTTTATATTAAAATTACAATCGGACCTTCTCAGGGCCCAGTTTTTTTACTTAAAATATAATTAAGAAGGTTTTTCTGACCCAAATTTGTATCAATTTTTACCTAAAAATTAATTTTTATAAAATCTCCAAATAGTAGCAAATTTTTTAAAAATTGTTTTTAAGTCAAAATTTAAATAAAGTTGCACCAGACAAACCTTCTTAATGATATTTTAATAATAAGTTAATCAAAAAGCGATTATTAGGAACGATAATTAATTTTTTAAATAAATTTTGTCAATAACAATTTACCCACAAATGAGTCAAAATTGCAACAATTTCACCATCAATACTCTAAAAATAATTCATTTATTTTTAATAATAATAAGTATTCATTTTTGTAATAAAATTTTGTTCACGTACAATTTATCCGACTTTTTCCTATTTATGATGGATCCTCTTAAGGTCAATATTCATGAAACTCGAGTAGCTTTTCTAAATGAAATATCAGAGGGAGAAAAAAAGCGGGTGAATAGGTGACCTACTATGACTCATGTATTGATAAACAAGTATAAGTGTTTCATTGGTTTGATGCTCGTTTACAACACGCAAAGCTGGAAAAGCGCATCCATATTCAGAAGCTGGTCCCTTCTCGGTTTCCTGCCTTCCTTCGTTAGTCCGGGCTCGGAATTCGCCATAAGTGAATTATGAGAATTTATCGCTTCGCACCTACTGCACGTTCTGTCGTGGGCCGGTTGCTGTTGGTTTAGGTCTCTAGTTAAATTATGGCTTATAAATGGGTTTCGCTCTCGTGTTTCTTCCAACTATTATAGTCACGGTAGAATATCTCCATACGGTATCGTGCCGAAAACAGTATCGTCAAAATAACAGTTTCCTCAAATGATTGATCAACAAACGTAATTTCCAAAACTACCTAAGCAAGAAAAACTTTTAGGTTCTGTTTAATGATAGTTTTACGTTCTTTTAAAAAGAACGTTTTTATAATTATGTGTAAAAAGAAAATTAGTTTTTATTTAAATTTTTTGAACGGAATGAAGACTATTGACTATTTCTGGGAAATTTCTGAAAATCCATTGAAAATTACTGGGAAACGTCGGGGAATTTCTTAGAAATTTCTAAAAATCCTTAGGAAATTTCTGGGAATATTTTTGAAATTCCTAGGAACTCTTGGGAAATTCTTGTGAAATTCCAAGAAATTCCTGAGAAACTCCTAAAATTCCTATGAACTCTTTTGAAATCCCTAGGCATCCCTGGGAGAGTCCTAAGAATTTCTTAAAAATTCCTGGAAACTCTTGGGAAATACATGAGAAATTCCTAGGAATTATAAAAATATACGGGTTAATATCCCATTTTACAGAAGTTGGTACAAAATTTATAAACTTAAAATTATTATAAGAGAAAAAAAAGAAAAAACCAAAATGCTAGACCTTAATTTTCTTTTAAAATTGTAGCACACAGTTTACAAACAAAAACATTTTTAGACACATCATTGGAAGTAAGCTGATCTGTTAACATGTTCGCTTCTTTACGCAGTCTATAAACCATGGAGTTTTCCATGAAATTTGTTCTTGCAACCCGGTAAAACATATAATGACTGACTTCTCAATAATCTAACTGGCTCTTGCAATTTTAATAGATCTGATAATTCTGAGCAATCTATGAGACCATTTATTAGTTTAAATAAAAATAACATATCCGCAATTAGATATCCTTTTGAAAGTAAGGGAATTTTAAGAGTCTTGCGCAGATCAGAGTAATCATGACTAAGAAGGTCATATCCCATCATAGCCTGTCTAGCAGAAAATCGCAAAAATCTATTTTGAACCCTTTCCAAAGCTGTTTGATAGCACTGTTGATGAGGTCGCCACAATACTGTAGCAAACTCTAGAACCGGACGAACTAGCGCAAAGTATCCTATTCTAAAAAGATCAGACGTTGTGGTTAACTTCAGACGTGTAACTTCATTTCCGAGTCTCCCATTGGTCAGTAGATATCAAACCTCACTATCGATAGTTTTCAGTTTCGATTTTTTGTTTTGCAGACGAATTGAAATCTTTTAATTAAATATTGTAACTTCAAGTTTATTTTATAAAATTTCTTATAATGTTAGCAATCTAAAATAACAAAAAATTTTATTAAAATAGTTAATACATAGAAATTAGCTTTGACCTTGACTTCCCTATACGAGAACCGTTTCGACCAACTTCAGAGGTGTAATGCGTTTTATCGGGCTTCTGATTGGCCAGCAGACTTTCCATATTTTTTGTCAACAATATCACAGTTTAGACGTTTATTTGTACTGTTTTTCAATTTATTTAAAATCTTCGTTTATTGAGTAATTGCATTTTTTGAAATAATAATAAATTGAAAATAAATTAAACTATAATAATTAAGGAGTGATAGTTTAAGAAGTGACAGTGATTTTAGTGAAGTCATTAAGGTTATAGTGTTTCGAGTAAAATAATGTTTTGTTTACATTGTCATTTGTTTCTGATAGGTGAGTAATGATAATAATATTAATCTACTATTTTTTTGTTTTATTTGTAACTTATTTATCTGTTTTTTAGTTGTATTATTTAAATGTTTTTTTTTCTAAAAGTATCAAATTATTTATGTCATTTAAGATTTGATATTTCTTTTTATTGGAATGCACGTGGTGATTGACATCGGGTTTCTTTTCGGCCAAGCGGAAATGGTGAAACTGGTAAATAATAATAATTTTTAGTTCTTTATTTTGTTTTATTGTATGTTTATAATTCATTAACCTTTTAAGTTTCTGTAAAATAAAATTATTATACTTTCATGCTTAAGGTTATGCTTTTTGTTATTATCTTCCGGTTAGGTTGAACAGTAGGATAAAATGACAAAATTTGGTTCAAATTGACATTTAGACCGCAATTTTAAACCAAATTAACAAATTCTTCTTTCCTCTACCGCTGAATTAAATTCTAAAGAGATCTGTGAGAGTCGATTTTTTAATTATTGTTTTGTAAATTTTTAATGTTAATGCAAAAAGTATGAAAAAATGATTTTTTACAATTTTTTATTTCTTTTGCACAAAAATTTTTTTGCATACTTAATAATGTATGCATTTGATGTTTGGTGGCCTGTCAATAGTAAAAAATCAGTTTGTGCGCTTAAAAATTATTATAAACAATTTATATAAATAATTACACTTTATGAATTTTCTTAAACAGTTCACATTATAAACATTCATTAAGAAAAAAATTCCAAGAAATTCCTAGAATCTCTAAGGAAATTCCTAGGCATTAATGGGAGTTCTAGGAAAACTCCTGGGAAATTTCTGATCATTCAATAAAAATTACTGGAAACGTCTGGGAATTTCTTGAGAATTTCTAAAAATAATTATGGAATTTCTGGTAATCCTTTAAAAACTCCTGGAAACTCTTGGAAAATACTTAAGAAATTCCAAGGAATTACTGCTAACTCTTGAGAAACTTCTGGGAAATCACTAAGCTTTCCTGAAAATTTTAAAGATACTTTTGGGAATTTCCTAGAAATTTTTAAAAACAATTGGAAAATTTCTAGGAATCCTTTGAAAATTCCTGGGAACTTTCGGGAAATAATTGAGAAATTCCTAGGCATCCTGGAAATTTCTAGGAAACTCCTAGGAAACTTATGGGAATCCATTAAAAATTCCTGGAAATCTCTTTAAAATTCCTGCAAACTCCTAAAAATATTTTATAAATTCTTTGGAAATTATTGGGAAATACCTGGCAAATCCTTGGGCATTCATAGGAATTCCTCGCCAACTTCTAGGAATCCCTGGGAAATTTTTGGAAAGTCTCAAGAAATTTCTTGAAAATTCGTGAGATATCTCTAGGCATTTCTGGAAATTTTTTGAAAACAATTAGGAATCGATTGAGAATTCATAAAGACACTTGGAAAATCCCTGGATGTCCTAGGAAAACTCTTTGGAATACCTTGACAATTTTTAGGAACTCACGGAAAATTCATTAATAATTCCTAAGCATTCCTGGAAAAATCCTTGGTCATTTTAGGGGTTTCCTGGGAATCTCCTGGGAATTCCCTGGAAATTTCTAGGATATCCCTGGGAATTCTTAGGATTTTCGAATGAAGCCAGGATAATAATAATCAATAATATTTTCACAATTTCCAAGAAACTATGTCTAAACATTTATTTTTTTCTTTATAGGACGTCAATTACAATAAGTTACACCAAAATACATATCGTGAGCTTTATTTTCAATCACTTTTATGAGCAGTGTGGACTTTCTACCGGGTCGAAATTGCCTTTCAGAGTTTAATATCTTCATTTCTGAAGTGAGTTACACTTTCAGGCAACATTCTTGGAGGAAGTTCAAGAAACATAATATCCTATGATTATCCACGTTCATCGAGGCGCTAACATTTCTCAAGATAAACGTGACTTGCCTCATATCAACCCGGTAATATTGCACCTAACTAGCTTCTATTTACACTGGCAATTCTGCGCCAAATCGAGAAGGTATCTTCCATTAGTGAGATATTTTGGATTCCCTAATACTGGTTAAAATGTAAATAAATTTATTTTTTCAGCATTTATGGAGAGGAATGATCTGGGAAAGAGAGACAATTACTTTCTACTTTTTTATTTTTTTTCTCTTTGGCTTCTTAGTGCATTCTTGTGCTCTGGGGCGAAGGTGCGTGTACGCACGGGAATGCACCATACTAAAGAATGAAAAACACGTGGGTTCTCGGATATCTACGCAACAAGGCACTTCCTCTTTCCAGTTTATGGCAGAATTATTGATGTGGGAGTTAATAACAAGTGGATGGAGCGGGGTAAAAATAGCCACTGCACTTCTTTCTTTTATTCAGATTAACGGGACGCAAAATAAATTTTTGATCAAGATTTGTGGTAGCAAATCAACACCAATTAAAAAAAAATTCAAAATAAAACTAAATAAACAGCACAGAAAGCAAGCACAATGCGCCTACAATCGATAGTCGATAATCTCTGTCTCTGTCTTTCACTATTTCCCTCTCTCTCACACACACAACCGTAAATTGACAGCTATTGGCTATGAACGACGAAAGCACAGACGGACGGACAATAAAAGTTTCAATATACGGTAACTTACGTAACTAACTGTAACTTACGTAACTCGCGGTAATTCTTACGGTAACTTACGTAACTTTCGGTAACTTACGTAACTCTCGGTAATTTACGTAACTCGCGGTAATTCTTACGGTAACTTACGTAACTTTCGGTAACTTACGTAACTCTCGGTAACTTACGTAACTCAAGGTAACTTTTACGGTAACCTACGTGACTCTCGGTAACTTACGTATCTCTGTCTCTGTCTCTCACTATATCCCTCTCTCTCGTTCACAACCTAAAATTGACAGCTATTGGCTGTGAACGACAGACGGACGGATGGACGGACGGACGACAAAGTCTCACTATAAGGGTTTCTGTCCCGAACCACAAAACCCTAAAAATAGTTCAAATTTGACTAATTGAATTAGTAAACATAATTTTGCTAAAATATTAGTTATTTTGAAATAACCTAAAAATGAATTTTACAAATAATAATTAGTTATTTTTTTACTAAATGATTAGTTGTAATATAACTTTTTGAATTAGTGACTTAATTTTTGCTTTCAAATTAGTTATTTTTTACTAATTCAGATTTAGATAGTTTTACAGTAATTTTTGGAAAAAAAGAATTTTAACTATAATTTAATATAATTAATTACATTAATTAATTTATTATATTTCTATTATAAGAAGTTGTTAAATTCTGAAATTCCTGATATTGATCTTCGTGTGTCTTATTTAAACATATTTTTAGATAAATTCTTGAACAATATTATAAACTAGATTATAAAATGCGCGCTAGCGCGTGATCAAATTCTGGTTATCAACACTTTTAATAATTTTAAATATAATATTTAAATATACATAAAAAAAAATTTATTTATGCGAAAAAAATTAATGCAATTTTAGAATTATATTTTATTATATTTTATTATATTTTAAATATAGGATATCAATTGAAAAACAATAAAAATAATTTAAAAATGTTGAAAATAATTAAAAAATTAAATGAGTAAGTAAAATTACAGGAAATTAATTAAAAAATAATGTACTGATTTTAAATTAGAGACAATAATTGAAGAATGGTAAAAATAATTGTAATTTAAGAAAAATAATTAAAAAATTAGAAATATAATTAAGAAACAAAATTAACGGAAAAAATTTTAATTTGATATAAATACTAAAAAATTTTAGAAATTTATTGACAAAAAATAAGAACAATTAAAAGTTCTGAAAAATAATTGAAAAATAATAAAAGAATAATTCATAAAAAAATTAAAATTTGAGATAAATGATTGAAAATTAAAAAAATATAAAAATTTGAGAGACGATTCTGCACAGATTAATTTTTTGAATTGAAATGAAAAGAACTATTCGAAATTAGAAAATTAATTAAAAATCAATAAAAATAACTAAAAAGGAAAAAAATAATTAAAAATTAAAATAAGTACTTAATTTGTATTTTAGGGAATTAATTGAAAAATAATGGAAATGATTACAAGTTAGAAACAATAATTTAAAAATGATAATAAAAATTGAAATTTTATAAAAGTAATTAAAAACTGATAATTGAAAAATGGTAAAGATAATTGTATTTTCAGAAAAATAATTGAAAATGGAGAAAATCAATTGAAAAAGAAAATTGAAAGGAAAAAATTTGAATTTGAGGAAAATCCTTTGAAAGTCATAGAAATTTATTCACAAAAATTGAGAATAATTAAAAGTTGTGAAGAACAATTGAAAAATGAAAAAAAAATTGAAAATATATTTTTTGGAAATTATGAAATAGAATGATAATAATTAAAAATCGGAGAAAACAATTGAGAAAGGATAAAATAAAATGTAAATTTAACGGTAATGAGAAAATTAATTAACAATTGAAAAAAAATAATTGCAAATTAAACAAAATAATTGAAAATTCAAAAAAGTTTTAAAATTTAGAAAAATAATTAAAAAATAATGTAAATGATTAAAAACGAAAAGTTTTTGAAAATATTAAGAACTAATTGACAAAAAATGAGAATAATTAAAAATTCTAAAAAATAAGTGAATAATGATAATAATAACTGCTAGCTGAAGAAAAGAATTAAAATATCAAAAAAATGATTTTTAATAAAAATCGCAAGATATATAAAATTAAACAAAATGAATGAAAAATGACAAAAACAAAAATATAATGTTGTAAACAGGTAATTAAAATTTGAAATAAAAGATTAAAAGATTTTTAGATTATGAAAAAAATGAAAAAAGAATTAAAAATTGGAGAAAACAATTGAGAAATACAAATAACATAAAATTAAACAAAATACTTGTAAAATAATTAAAATGATTAAAACTTGGAGAAAATAGTTGTAAAGCAATAAAAATAATTGGAAAGTCGAAACTTAAGAAATTTATTAAAAAATACTTTAAATGATTAAACATTTGAAAGAATAAGTGCAAAGTGATAAAAATTATTGAATTTTGAGAGAATATATTAAAAATGGAAGAAATAATTGAAATTTGAGAAAAATAATTAAACATATAGGAAATTAATAGAAACGCAATGAAAACAATAGAAAATTTGAGAAAATAATTAAGTAATGATAAACATAGTTGAAAATTGGCGAAAATACTTTAAATTTGTAAAAAATAATTTAACAAATTACAAAATATAAATCCAACGAAAGGATATAATTACAAAATGATAAAAATCAATAATGAATTAAACAACATAATTAAAATTAGAGATAACTAATTGAAAAACTAAAGAACCTAAATCAAAAATAATAAAAATAATTTAAAATTGGAAAAAGTAATTGAATAATTAGAAAAATAATTGCAATTTTCAAAATAGTTGAAATTTGTGAAAAATAAATTTCAAAATTATTTTGAATAATTAACTTTGCATTAGTAATTCGATACTAAACAAATTATTTGTAATTTGAAGAAAATAATTATAATTTGTAAAAGTGATTTAAAGATGTTAAGGGAAAATAAAAATATGTACAATATAATTAATAAATAATTAAATTAATTTTATGGTTAAGAAAATAATTAAAACTGAAAAGTAATGGAAAAAATTACAGAAAATAATTGAATTTGAGGATAGAAAATTTTAAATTAATGGGAGGAATTAAAAAAATTACTGCTAAGTGATAAAAATATTTGGAAAATGTAGTAAATAAAATAAATATCAATAGAAAAGAATTTTAAAAAATTGAAAAATTCCAGATACTTGAAGCGTGGATTTATTAAATTTTTAATCTATTCAAATTTAAATAGTTTATAGTTTTTAGGAATTATGTTTGTTAGAAATTTATAACTTGACTAAACTTTAAATAGTCGAAAAATGGTTTAAAATTTAATACAAATTTGCATCTAGTGGTTTTTAAGAGTGAAAACTCGTTTACCATGTCAAATAGTAATTCTTCACTAATAATTTAGTACAAAAACAACTAATTTAATTAGTCGAAGTAATTTTTAGGTTATGTTAAACTACTAAAATAATTAGTACATTTCTATTTACTAATTACA
Organism: Ganaspis brasiliensis; assembly: GCA_037103525.1. Classification (NCBI taxonomy): domain Eukaryota; kingdom Metazoa; phylum Arthropoda; class Insecta; order Hymenoptera; family Figitidae; genus Ganaspis; species Ganaspis brasiliensis. The sequence continues at coordinate 669,366 of JAZKLR010000123.1, forward strand.
TTATTTATTTTTTACTATTAAATTAGTTAAATTTAACTACTTAATTAGTATTTTTCTACTAATAATAACTTATTTTTTATTAATCGAAAAAGAAAAAACTCCTTCACGATTTTAACCCCTAAATAGTAGTTTTTTACTAATTCAGATTTAGAGAATAAACGAACCTGGGAGTTGCAAATTTTAAAAAACCGTTTATTGTAAAATAAAGAGAAAAATAACATACTTAAATACATTTTACGCGCAATATGAAGTAGAATGCAAAGAACCACTGACAATTCTAATCTTAAATTACCTCTATAAAGGCGTGTATAATTTGAAATATTAGAATTTGACTTGAAAGGTATAATTTTGTCCGAGCATGTAATGATACAATTTGTATTCATAATGTTTTTTCCAGAAAGGTATATCATGATTTGAGCGCATTCTCGAGTAGTAATTTGACCAAGATTACAGACGGAAGCTGAGTTGCGTGCGACTCACGATGTAAACTCGACTATTTAGAGGAATCGAAATTGATCCTCAATTCTGAAGGTATAGGAGATATCGAATATGTTTCAGTTTAGGAATCTCTTTACGCGGTCGTTGGCAGCAAAGCCCGCACGAAATTGCCATCCATTATGCACTTAACGTACGATCGGTAGTCCAGGGGATGACGTGCATGCGCGCGATAAGTTGCAAACTACTGAAGCTTCATCGAGCGTTATGCTCGGAAAATGCGAAACCAATAACCTCAAAATGACCATAACTCAAAACTAGAACCTACTGTTCTTTCACTTATGCTCGAATAGTTTCAAATTCTCTATAATTTAGCCTAAATCCTGTTTAACCTGATACCATTTAACCTAAAATGCATTTAGCCAAAATCCCAATTAACCTAAAATGAATTCAGCCTAAATTCCATTTAACCTTATTCCAATTTAACCTTAAACGCACTCAGCCTAATTCCCATTTAACTGAAATTCCATTACACCTAAAATGCATTAAACCTTAAACATATTTAACCAAAATCCTATTTAAACTAAAATCCATTTAGCCTAGAAAGCATTTAGGCAAAATCCCAATTTAACCCAAAATGCATTCAGCCTAAAACTCATTGAACCTAAAACTCATTTAACCTAAAATACATTTACCCTAAAATACGTTTAACCTAAATCTCATTTTGCCAAAATCCCATTTAACCTAAAATGCACTCACCCTAAATACCATTTAACCTAAAATGCACTCAGCTTAAATCTCATTTAACCTAAATTCTATTTAACCTACCATGCATTCAGCGTAAATCCCATTGAACCTTATTTATAATTTAAAATTTAGGCACAATGGGATTTAGGAGAAAAGGTTTTAGGCTGAATGCATTTCAGGTTCAATGGGATTTAGGCTGAATACATTTTAGATTAAAAGTAATTTAGGTTAAATGGGATTTCGACTGAATGCATTTTAGGTTAAATTGAGTTTAGGTTAAATGGGATTTAGTTTTAGGTTAATTGGGTTTTAGGCTAAATGGGTTTTAGGCTAAATGAATTTTAGGTTAAATAGTATTTTGGGTTAATAAGATTTAGGCTAAATGCATTTTAGGTTCATTAGGATTTAGGCTGAATGTATTTTAGGTTAAATGGGACTTAGGTTAAATGGGATTTAAGTTGAATGGGTTTTACGCTGAATGCATTTTAGGTTAAATGGAATTTATGCTAAATGGGATTTAGGTTGAATGGGTTTTAGGCTGAATGCATTTTAGGTTAAATGGGATTTAGGCTAAATGCATTTTAGGTTAAATGAAATTTAGGCTGAACGCATCTTAGGGTAAATAGAGTTTAGGGTAACTGAAATTTAGATTAAATGGGATTTAGGTTAAATGCAATTTAGGCTATATGGTTTCGTTAAGTTGAATAGTAACCAATTTTTAAAATCCTGTTCCAATATATATACTCATTGAACCTAAAACTCATTAAACCTAAAATACATTCAGCCTAAAATACGTTTAACTTAAATCTCATTTAGCCGAAATCCCATTTAACCTAAAATGCATTCAGCCTAAATTCCATTTAACCTGAAATGCTCTCAGCTTAAATCTCATTTAACTTAAATTCTATTTAACCTACAATGCATTCAGCGTAAATCCCATTGAACCTTATTTATAATTTAAAATTTAGGCACAATGGGATTTAGGAGAAAAGGTTTTAGGCTGAATGCATTTCAGGTTCAATGGGATTTAGGCTGAATACTTTTTAGATTAAAAGTAATTTAGGTTAAATGGGATTTCGACTGAATGCATTTTAGGTTAAATTGAGTTTAGGTTAAATGGGATTTAGTTTTAGGTTAATTGGGTTTTAGGCTAAATGAATTTTAGGTTAAATAGTATTTTGGGTTAATAAGATTTAGGCTAATTGCATTTTAGGTTCATTAGGATTTAGGCTGAATGTATTTTAGGTTAAATGGGACTTAGGTTAAATGGGATTTTAGTTGAATGGGTTTTAGGCTGAATGCATTTCAGGTTAAATGGAATGTATGCTAAATGGTATTTAGGTTGAATGGGTTTTAGGCTGAATGCATTTTAGGTTAAATGGGATTTAGGCTAAATGCATTTTAGGTTAAATGAAATTTAGGCTGAACGCATCTTAGGGTAAATAGAGTTTAGGGTAACTGAAATTTAGATTAAATGGGATTTAGGTTAAATTCATTTTAGGCTATATGGTTTCGTTAAGTTGAAAAGTAACCAATTTTTAAAATCCTGTTCCAATATATATACTCATTGAACCTAAAATACATTCAGCCTAAAATACGTTTAACTTAAATCTCATTTAGCCGAAATCCCATTTAACTAAAATGTATTCAGCTTAAATCTCATTTAACTTGAATTCTATTTAACCTACCATGCATTCAGCGTAAATCCCATTGAACCTTATTTATAATTTAAAATTTAGGCACAATGAGATTTAGGAGAAAAGGTTTTAGGCTGAATGCATTTCAGGTTCAATGGGATTTAGGCTGAATACATTTTAGATTAAATAGTATTTTGGGTTAATAAGATTTAGGCTAATTGCATTTTAGGTTCATTAGGATTTAGGCTGAATGTATTTTAGGTTAAATGGGACTTAGGTTAAATGAGATTTAAGTTGAATGGGTTGTAGGCTGAATGCATTTTAGGTTAAATGGAATTTATGCTTAATGGGATTTAGGTTGAATGGGTTTTAGGCTTAATGCATTTTATGTTAAATGGGATATAGGTTAAACTGGATTTAGGTTAAATGGGATTTAGGCTGCTGAATGAATTTTAGGTTAAATGGAATTTAGGTTTAATGGGGTTTAGGTTAAATGGGATATAGGCTGAATGCATTTTAGGTTAAATGAAAATCAGGCTGAATGCATCTTAGGGTAAATGGAATTTAGGGTTACTGGAATTTAAGTTAAATAGGATTTAGGTTAAATGGGATTTAGGTTAAATGGGATTTAGGTTAAATGGGATTTAAGTTGAATGGGTTTTAGGCTGAATGTATTTTAGGTTAAATGGAATTAATGGTAAATGGTATTTAGGTTGAATGGGTTTTAGGCTGAATGCATTTTAGGTATAATGGGATATAGGTTAAATTGGATTTTGGTTAAATGGGATTTAGGCTGCTGAATGAATTTTAGTTCAAATGGAATTTAGGTTTAATAGGATTTAGGTTAAATTGGATTTAGGCTAAATGCATTTTAGGTTAAATGAAATTCAGGCTAAATGCATCTTAGGTTAAATGGAGTTTAGGGTAACTGAAATTTAGGTTAAATAGGATTTAGGTTAAATGGGATTTAGGTTAAATGCATTTTAGGCTACATGGTTTCTTTAAGTTTAATAGTAACTAATTTTTAAAATCCTTTTCCAATGTATAAGTATGCATATAGTTAAATTTGTAAAATATAACGCTCCAAAGAGTTGGTTTGTGAAAGAAAAATATACGTTCATGACAAATGTCCTCATATTTATTACCAACACATTTTAGACGGCTCTCTTGTGCAATAAATATTGGAATATAAAAAGAATTTGTCAAATTGACGAGAGGCAACGAAAGAGCGTTAACTTATCGAGATTATCGTTCGCGAGGTTGTAAAGTTTGCTGCGAGTCACCATCAAGCGCTCCCGTCCAGCACTCGAGACAGGAAGAATTGTGGTCCTGGTACCACTGAAATTTTGCCCCTCTCGCTTACTTTTATTTGCAAGTTATAGTCTCTCATGCACCAGCAGTTTAGGCTTCCTTATTAAAAAACTGGTTTTTATTTATTCCGTCTTTATGGCTCCTAGCACCCGAAACTTTTTCTCAAGCATTTCACCAGTCCTTAGTCGATCTTTTTATTTGTCCCTTCTTTGAATAATAATTCGACATTTAAATTACAAATGTCGCTCTTTATAAAAGCATCCATTTGTTAAATTCGCGTAAATAAAGGTGTATCATATTTTTTAAGAAAATGGTCGAAAAATTCCGCGAATTTTATGGGAAAGATAAATGTTTTGGATTACGAGTAAAAGACTTTAAGGAAGTTTTGTTATTTTGAGATTCTGAAAAATGACGGGAATTCTAATTTTAAATGATTTTTGCGACAAAGCTGGAATCTCTAGGATTCGGAATTCATTATCTGCTTTAATATCAAATGAAACAAAATTGTTAGAGGTATACTGGCAGCAGTGTGCAATGATCTGTGCGATAATCGTCAGTTTGTTTCTTGTTTAAAACAAAATCGTAAATCCAAACTGTCAACGATATTGATCTACCTTTGCAAGCTGTGTGTTTGTCAATTGAAAGAAAATAGTGATTCCGGACATTATTTATATCAGCAAGTTGGATAAAATCGACGAGAAATTTCTACAATTCGAAACATTTTCGAAACAGTGTGCCGACAAATAGTCAGTTAATCAGTTTTTAAGAACTTCAATTTTCAAATGATGATTAAATAAAGATAATGTAATATTTAAAATAATGAAGTATAATATAAAAAAAAAAATAACATCTTCAGATAATTCAATTTATTTTTGAAACAGTAATACAGCACTGCAAAAACTGCTGTCTTCTAAACGTCTTATTTTAAGATATTTTAGTGTCTAAGACGCAATTAATTCCTTAAAATGAGACATTTTTTGCGTCCTAGATACAAAAAAGACATCAAAATGTCTTAAAATAAAACACTTATGCAGTTTTTGCATTCACGATTTTTTAACGATCACAAACCTTCCTCTCAGAGGAAGCAAAATCTATAAAATTAATTGAAAAATAAAAATTGGATAAAATGATTAAAAATGATAATAATAATGCGAAATTAAAGAAAATAATTACACTTTGAGAAAATAAGTGATGTAAGTATAAAATATATTCTAAATTAAAAAACATGCTTGAAAAATTATGAAGGCAATAAGAAAATTGAATTTAATAAGTAAGATTTGAGATAAATATTTAGAAAATTAATTGAAAAATAATTAAAATCTTAAAAATGTGGGGAAAATGATTGTAAAATAATGGAAATAATTAAAAAATGAAAAGAATTATAAATTAAATTTAAGATAAATAATTTAAAATTGAAGAGAATAGTTACAATTTCGAAAGAAAGAAGTAATAATACTTCCCATATGAGAAAGCAAAATCAAAACGTTTAATCGAAATTAAAGAAAATAATTGAAAAATGGTAAAAACAATGAAAAATATAAAGAAAATAATTGATATATAAATAATTAATTGAAATTAGTGATAAACAATTGGAAATTTAGAAAATTAATAAAAAAAATAATTAAATATGAAATAATAATTAAAATATAAGATAAAGAATTTTATACTAAGGTAATTGACTAATAAATATTGAAAATTCTCACAAATTGGAGAAAAGAATTGCAAACTGATAAAAATAATTTAAGATAATAAAATAACTTGAAATTTGTGATAAATAATTGAAAATTCAAGAAAACAATAGAAAAATAATTTTAAAAATTGAACATTGATAGAACATTGAAATTTGAGATTAATAATTGAAAAATTTAGGAAATTAAAAAAAAATATTGAATATAATATTGAATTAATTATAAATATTGATTATTACTGTTGTATCAAGTTTCATTTTTATTGTTACGTGAGATAAACTTTTTATTTTTATATTGTAATGGGCTGTTGCCCGTAAATAAATAAATAAATAAATAAATAAATAATTTAAAATTTAAGAAAATAATTGCAAAATAGTGAAAATATTTTAAAAATGAAAAAAGTAATTAAAATTTGAGGTAAATAATTGAAAATTCCAGAAAACAATAGAAAAATAATTTTAAAGAATGAACATTGATAAAACATTGAAATTTAAGATAAATAATTGAAAAATTTCGGAAATTAAAAAAATATTGAATATAATTTAAATTTTGAGGAAACAATTGCAAAATAGTGAAAATATTAAAAAATTGAAAAAAATAATTAAAATTTGAGGTAAATATTTGAAAATTGAAGAAAATAATTGAAAATTTAGAAAATTAATTAAAAAACAATTAAAAATTGGTGAAAACAGTTGCAAAATAATTAAAAATATTGAAAAATGTTTTGAATTTTAATAAAATAATTGAGACTTTAGATAAATAATTGATATTTCAATTTCAAGAAAATAATTGAAATTTAAGAAAAATAAGTGATAATACTTACTATATGAGAAAAAAAATCACAACATTTAATTAAAATGAAAGAAAGTAATTGAAAAATGGTAAAAACAGTTAAGCCTTGAAGAAAGTAATTGATATTTAAAGAATTAATTGAAATTTAAGATAAATAATTGGAAATTATTGAAAAATTCACTAAAAAATAATTTAAAATTTGAAAAAAAGGATAAAATTACAAAATGATTTTGGAATTAAAGAAAGTAATTGAAAATGAGAAAAATAATTGGAAATTTTAGGAAATTAATAAAAAAATGAAAAAAGTATAATAGAAATTGTAAGAAAAATAGTTGAAAAATTATAAAAGCAATTAAAAATTGTAAAACATATTTGCAATTTAAAGAATTAATTAAAAGTAAATTAGTTAAAAAATAATTAAAATATTAAAAAATTGGAGAAAATAATTTTCAAATGGTAAAAGTAAACGAAACTTTAAGGAATAATTAAGGTGTTAGAAAAATGAATGTATAAAATTACAAATATAAGAAAATAATTAAAAGATATATGAAAAATTAACATTAATAAAAATTATTGAAATATTAAATAAATAATTGTAAATTAAGGTATTTGGCTAATAAATATTGAAAATTCTCACAAATTGAAGAAAAGAATTGCAAATTGATAAAAATAATTAAAAATAAAAACATAACTTGAAATTTGTGATAAATAATTGAAAATTTAAGAAAACAATAGAAAAATAATTTTAAAAATTGAACATTGATAAAAATTATTAAAATTTGAGATAAATAATTGAAAAATTTAGGAAATTAAAAAAAATAGTGAATATAATGTTAAATTAGATAATACAATGGCAAAATAGTGAAAATATTTTAAACTTGAAAAAAATAATTTAAATTTTAGGTAAATTATTGAAAATTGAAGAAAACAATTGAAATTTTGAAAAAAAAAAATAATAAAATAAAAAATAAATTGGAAATTGAAGAAAATACGTTAAATATAAGAGGAAATAATTTGAAAATTCAAGAAAAATTGTAGAAAACTGTTAATGACAGTTGAAAAATGTATAAAATATTTGAAATTTAAAGAATTAATTAAAAATTGAAAGTAATAAACCATTCGTTAAAAAGCCATTAAGTTTGGACTGAATTTAAATTTGAAAATTAAATTACGAAATAGGCCAAAATAAATAAATAAATTAAATGAGCAAAAATAGAGATTCGTCTTAAAAACTCGGAAATTCTCGTATAGTTAGGCAGACGACCTTCGTACCCAAGAAGCCAGGTCTCCAAACGAGATTTAGCAGGATCTGAGCATTTGATTTGTAACCCATTGTTCCAAGGAAGAAGGAAAAAATCGAGGGAACTAAAAACTGGGCTACCGAATTTAACGGGCATTGATTTAGCAGCTAGTAGGGGACTATACAAATTCACAGTCAGTGTGACTCACAGATTCTGACAAATGAAAAACCGAACATTATTGCAATAAGAATCTAGAAAATGATATCTCTAGAAAAACGTTGATTTAATCAACATTCTCCGCAAGAATTTCAATTAAATTCCAGCAAGGGTGTTTTATTATTCGTAAGGGAATTTAATTAAATCTGAATTAAAAAGGGATCGAATCGCGTCTTCATTATTTCAATATCTGTATTTACTAAATAGAGATATTGAAATAATAAAAACGCGATTATTTATGATGAAGATTATTTCAATATAATATGAAATGGGGGGGTTATTACATATTGAGAATGTTTAATGCAAGTTTTAGAAAATGTTATATTCGTATTTTATTATTTGTTGAAAAATTTCTCCAACAATGGTACATCATTAGTCATGATTGCAACTTTGCTATAATTTTCATGCATCTTTAGTGCATTATTACTGCATCAGAATTACATAATTATAGCAGTTTTACAATTTCATAAATGCATTTTTAATTTTTATAATTTCTGTAACATTTTTGTATTGTGATTGTATTATTGCTACTTTATTTTTTTATTATATTACTGCTGCATCATTGCTGCATTATTTTTGCACCTTACAGTATATTCTTATTTTATTTTTACTGCATCATTACTATACATTAGTTGTGTCATTTTACAACAAAAAAACGTTAGTGGAATACCATACATTAGCATTAATGCACTATTAGTATCATAACATTATCATTCTTGGATCATTACAATACTGAATTGTTACTGAATCATTGCTGAAACATTATTGCATCATAATTGCAATTTTAAAATTTATAATGCTATAATATTTACGCTGCAACATTAAAGAAACATTACTGCAACATTATATTAACACTAATGCAATGTTACTATCATAACAGAATCATTTTTGGATCATTAAAATAATGAATTGTTACTGAATCATTGCTGAAATATTATAGTATCATAACTGCAATTTTAAGATTTATAATGCCATAATATTCAAGCTACAAAACTAATGAAACATTAATGTATTATCACTGCAACATTATATTAAAAATAATACACCATTACTTACATAACATTATCATACTTGGATCATGACAATACTGAATTGTTATTGAATAATTACTGAAACATTGTTGCATCATAACTGCAATTCTAATGTTTATAATACCATAATATTTATACTGCAATATTATATTTACATAAATACACTATTACTGTCATAACCGTATGGTATTATTGAATCATTATACAACACTGAATTGTTATTAAATCATTGCTGAAACATTATTGCATCATAACTGCAATATTAATATTTATAATGCTATAATATTTACTCTGTCACATTAAAGAAACATTACTGCAACATTATATTAACATTAATGCAATGTTGCTATCATAACAGAATCATTTTTGGATCAATACAATAATGATTTGTTACTGAATCATTGCTGAAACATTATTACATCATAACTGCAATTTTAACGTTTATAATGCTATAATATTTACGCTGCAACATTATATTTACAATAATGCAATATAACTGTCATAACAATATGATTATTGAATCATTACAACACTGAATTGTTATTGAATCATTGCTGAAGTATTATTCCATCATAACTGGAATGTTAATGTTTATAATGCCATAATATTTACGCTGCAATTTTAAAGAAACAGATTGCATCATCATATTAACATTAATGGACTATTTTTATCATAACAGTATCATTCTTGGATCAATAGAATACTGAATCATTGCTGTAACATTTTTGCATTATAACTGCATTTTTAATGTTTATAATGCTATAATATTTATGCTGCAACCTCATATTTACATTAATACACTCTTACTGTCATAACAGTATAATTATTGGATCATTACAACACTGAATTTGTAATTGAATCATTGCTGACACATTATTACATTATAACTGCAATTTTAATATTTATAATACTCTTCCTCTGCAAATATTGCAACATTACTGCATCATTACTTCATTATTACTGTACCATTATTGCACCATTACTCCAAAGTTTGCCACAATATTAATGTAATATTACTTTATTATTACTGCTTCATAATTATTGCTTCATTATTACTGCTTCATAATTATTGCTTTAGTATTGCATCATTTCTTCCATTACTGTATCACATTCCATCATTACTGTATCATTACCACAAAATTTCTGCATCATTTCAACATCATTATACTTTAGCATTTCCACATCATTTCTACATATATTTACATTATTATTGTTTATTTATACTACAACATTGTTATCGTTATAACATTATAATTCACTTAATCAAATTATTTTATTAATTTAAATAATTCTAATTAATTTAAAGCAACAAGAAATTATTTGCATGTAAATATGGATTTTGCTTATTTTTATGTATGCTGCGAGATAAAATATCGGATAATACGAACCCTTAACATTTTTTAGCATCGGTTCACAATCTCTGTGAATTATCAGAATACATCGGTGGTTTTTTATGGGAGGCTTCTGCATCTTCAGTAACATATGCATGTGAGGGAGTCGAATCAGAGCAGACACTATCTTTCTTGGAACTACAAGAACCGGGCGTCCCTGCCTGTATTTCATGATGTGTGGAACCCATAACCCAAGTCAGAACAGGCCCTTTTTTTCATGCCAGATCTACTAACCAGTCGATGGAGAGGAAACGGGAAACACATCCTCTCCATTTTTTTATTATTCCTCTCACTCGAATATCTTCACAAAAATACCTTCTGTTTATGAATTTACGAAAAAAAATGCTTCTGTTAAATATCTTATAAAAAAAAGTTATGTTTTTACGTACATTAAGAGAAGGCACCCGTAAAATTTTAATTCATCCAAATTTATGACGCCTAGAGGTGCCAATTTTTTTCTAACTTAATTTGGACAAATAAAATTGTCCTAAAATGTTAAAAAAAAACGAAAATTTTTATTGTCGAAAAAAAAATTTTTTTTTGTCAAAAATTTTTAACAAATACTGTAATTCTAGATCAAAAATTATGCAGAAAAAAATTGAGACTCTTCCGCAACAAGTTAAAATTTTTGTTATCTCTCACCCAAAATATCTATTTTCCTACATTTTTCTTTACACTAATTTTTTACTGGCTCTTTTTACAATTTTCGACAAATTTACGTATGGATTTAAAAAACTTTTGAATTAAAAAAAAAAATTTTTAATTCTAAAATTCGACCAGAGAACTTTTTTTTTTTTATAAACAACGTGATTCATGAAATGTGTAAATTTCACTGGGATAATATTTTGTCATGAAACCTGGCAGTTATCTAAAAAATTATTAGGAAGGTGTCTCTGACGAGAAATTTTTTAAATTTTGGCTCAAAAATATTTTCTAAAAAAATTGCTATTTTCCGAAAATTTTCCAAAACTAAGTTTGGACCAAAATTCAAACAAATTTAAAAATTTCTTTCATTCATTCATTTATTTCTTCATTCATTCTGTCCACACCTAAAGTTTGTCACTAGACGTTATTTGTTTTAAATTTTTACATAATACTTCACCTTCTCAAAATATTGTAAAATTTTTAATTTTTAGCAATTTTAATTTTTACTTTCTATTAACTTGAACTTCAATTGATTAAAAGTTTAATTAATCCACAGTTTAATTAATACTAAATTTTAAGTGATTTAAAAATTTCTTCAATTTGTAATAATTCTTTTCTTTAATGATTTCAATTACTTAAAATACAATTTTCAACTATTTTTATCATTTTTCAATTATTTTTCTGCATTTTCAATTATTTTAATTATTTATAACTTTTTCCCCTATATCTTAAATTTACCTTTCGCAAATTTCAATTTCTTTCTTTAATTTTTTTCAATCAATCTTTCAATTTTAATTATTTTATCTTCGATATTAAATCAATTTCATTATTTAATGCTAAATTTTACATTATTTATTTTAAATTTAAATTAATTTATTTTTAATTTATCATTATTATTCTCGTTTTGCAAATATTAACTTCAGTTTTTAGTCATTTTCATTATCTTTGATAAAATATCCTGAACTTTTAAAATATATTTCTGAAATTTCAATTATTTTGTTCAATACGTATTTCTTTTTATCATTTTGCAAATATTTTCTCCATCTTTTAAGTATTTTAATTATTTTTGAATTAATTTCCTGAATTTTTCGTTTTTATCTTAAATTTAGATTTATTGTTTTCACCTGACTATTTTTTAAAACAATTTTTCAATTATTTTCTTTTGCCGAAAAACAAATTCTGCAGTTTTTCTATTTTTTTCTCCAGTTTCTAATTATTTTCATTCTTTTGGCATAATTTTCAAAAATTTCCATTTATTTTTTAAAATTTTTAATTATTTTTATTATATTTCAATTATTTATTTCAAATTACATTTATTTTTTCAACTGGACATTGTTTTTATCATATTTCAATTATTTTCTTCAAGTTTCAAATTTTAAAGATACTTTTCAATCATTTTCTAAAATTTTGAAATATTTTTCTCATATTTACCATTATTTTCTACAATTGTTTATTATTTCCATTTACTTTCATAATTTCAAAAATTTTAAACTGATGATCGGATATTTCAATCATTTAATTCTATTTACAATTATATTTATATTATTTTTGTATTATTTTCTTCAATTTTCAATTATTTACTTTTCTCATATTTTTGAAAAAATGTCTAATTATTTATTTAAAATTTCCATTATTTTATTCATTTTCAATTACATCTATGATTTTTTTGTATTTTATGTATATTCTGTAATTTTTGCAATTATTGTTCCTAAACTAAGAATATTTCAGTTTTAAATTATGTTTATCTTCTTTCATTATTTATTTCTTTTTTAGCAATGAACTTCTAAAAGTATCAAGTATTTTTCTAAAATTTTCTTTAAAATATATTATGTAATTTTTTTAACTATATTCTCAAATTTTCTTGACTTGTTTTTCATTTTTAAATTATACTATTTTTTCATTATTTTCTTCAATTTTTTAACATTTTCATTATTCTTGAATTAATTTTCTAAAATTTTAATTATTTATCTCAATTTCGATCATTTTTTTCAATTTTAAATTTTTTTTATAAGTTTCATTAAATTTTAATTTTTTTCGATTTATTTCTAAGGAGAGAGAATATTTTCAAGTATTTCTCTAAATATTATTTTATTTAATTTTAAAATATTTCTAGGATTAATTAAATTACTTTCGACAATTTTAAATTGTTTTCACTATTTTTTTTCCATTTATTCGCAAAATTTGCAAATACTTATTTAAATTTAAATTATCTTTTGCACTTTTTTTTAAATTGGAAAATTGTATAACTTTTCAAATTTACAAATCTTTTAAAATGCTTTTAATTAACTTTCCTATATCGAGAAATGTGTTACATGAGTTCCTGATCAAATTTCCAACTGTACGTGTGTGTGTATGTGTGTGTGTGTGCAGATGTGGTTTTTTTGTAAACACGATAACTCAAGAACGCTGTAATAGATTTTGATAAAATTTGGTACAGTTACTTTTCTTACTAAAATCTGAAATCAGACACAAGGATTTTTAAAAATATTAATTACAAAAATTTTTATTGCATTTTGATTTTTTGAAAAATCTGTTTAAAAAAAAAGAGTTTTTTAACCTATAAATTCAACCTAATATATATTCCCCAAGTCATAATAATTAAAACCAGCAGAAATGTATGCAGTTCAGTATAAATGAAGTGAAAGTTGAAGAGGCGGAGTTTTAAAAGCTTTCGAGGCTTTAAAGTTGAAATGCTTGCGGAAATTATTATAACAGATATATTCAGTGTGCACTTCCGTAAGACGATATGGTATTTTGATTCTTATATAAATGCGCCCCAAAGCGAGCGGGTGCTTTTCCAACTACATTGCCCGGGATTTCAGCCCTCTAGTGAACAATGCGAGGGTGGAGCAGTCATTCTCTGTGCGGTGATATTATGATAATATAGTAAACTTATATTCATATGCAGTGGGGTCTTCTCACAAGACAAGTGGGCCAAGAAGGAGTATGCGGAATTCGTGGCCCTAATGTAATTCGATCGACACTTTAGCCTTTCAAAGATGATGGAATGCTTCGGAGAAATTGAGGGTCGAAGGTCTTTACCCAGACTATCTGACTTTTATCAAATTCCGGCTATTCAAATTTTACGCTAATTTTATCGTTTTCAAGATTATTTTTTTTATTAGATAGACAATAGTATATTATATATACTTAGTATCTACAGCTCTCCAAAACCGTATTTATTAAACTAGTAATAATTTGAATAATTTTTCGTAGTTTGTCTATTAATTTTTAGTAGAAACATTTTTTTACAATTTCTATAACTTTCTAGTTAATTCTTTACTATATATATATATATATATATATATATATACTGTGACGAGGTAAAATTTCGCCTCGCAGAATGTTTCCAGATTAATCTTAATCCTGACAAGAGTGCCAGGAACCGAAGACGATGTTTGTTTACCACCTATCAAAACAAAGACGCAGACGACCGAGATACAGGGATGGGCGGTCGAGGCTACCAACTCGGCGGGCGACAGAGTTCGGTCGCTTACAGTTGCTACGTAACGGCGACGGATCTCGACGTAACTTTAAACTTGAAACAATTAGTCTTTTATTTAATTATTGTTTTTTTTTAGTATTTATCATTAAATTAACTTGGCGCTAGGTAATTATTTTTATATTGTTTATTTTGATAAAAATTTATCTTTAAAAAATTTAAATTAAACATGATGGGAAAGAATGCGTCATAATATATACTATCACAAAAAGTAAAGAGACATTCCTTTACTGTTATAAAATCAATCAGTTATCATTATTTATCTACAATTAGAAATTTAATCATCGAAAATTTGCGGAATTAAATGGATTTACATCATACTTGGCTAGTTTTATATATTCCATGTTTCAAACATAAACAGAATTTGTAACGCTAATCAAACTGAGAGTATTTAAATGAGTTTATCTTATCTTTTGATTTGACAAGTTTGATACAGGCGGAAAAAGTATGTTGGCACTTGAAGGTGTAGGAAAATAAAACGTCTAGAGTAATTACACCTGCTGCTCACTCATCTGAGCAGAATTACGATCTTCTTAACATAGAAATAATCTAGAAAACACGCAACGGGATTGGAATCTCTGCTACTGTCAAGCAAAAAAATCCAAAGTATCTTGTCGCGATACCTGACGATCGTCTTGGTGATTCTCGACATTTCTGTTTCTACTCGTTCATTCACTTCGTCACGCTCCTCGTGCGCGAGTCCAAGACAGACCTGTTTTTTGCATACCTTCGTTAAGTTGATTATTATATTAATGAATCTGTTGTAATTAATGAGACGCCTCAAGCAATGTCATATATATTCTAGTTTGATGGGTGGTCCTGGGATTATGATTTTGAATCTTAATAATAGATAATAATTCAATACTCAAAACTTTATAAACATCGCACGTGTGCAGTAGTGGACACTAAAAATTGTTTAAACAAACTAATGTTAATAAATAAATAATAATTCTTCAAGAATAACACTAGTTAACAAAAAAAAAAAATTTATGTACATTCAATGTCACTATTTTTTTCTTATGTACTAAGCTTCTCGTTACTTAAAAATGACATTAAGAGATTTTTCTATGGATAGGTTTTAAAAAAATGTATTTTTAAAATTTTTTTACGTTTTTTTCGGAGGTGACTTCACGTTTTAGGCCGTATCACGAGTTCCAGAAGTTTGATTAAGTTTTTCTAAGTGTCAAATTAAAGGTTTGCAAATTCCAAACAATCGCTTATCACATTATTTTTCAATCGGTTAAATATTTTAAGTGATATAGACCAAAAAAATATAGAAAATTTGAGTTTTTGGCCCAAAATCTGAAAAACAAATTCATTCTACCGCCATGCAAAAATAGAAAACGTCAAATTATGTCCAGTTTTAAATTTTTTACATATATGGCTCACTTTTAGGAAGAAAAAAATGTATGGATGAAAAAAATCTATGGGTAATTATTGAAGTTATAAGCTAGGGTACTGAAATTCTCGTTTTACGCCATTTCGGTATTTTACCTCCTTTTATAGTGATTATGTTGATTAAATTAATGAATACCATATCTAATTAAAAAATGGACTTTTTTCACAGATTTCAAATAATTTTCAGTGCTTTACTAATTCAAATTTGACTGAAAAATTTTTTGGAGCTTTTGACAAAAATTTCTAAAGAGGCATAAATTGATTAAAATCTGCTTTTTTGACAAGTTTAATCAGATGCGCAGAGGTTCAATTTTTGTTGAATTTTGTTCGTTAATAGATGAAAAAGTTTCAAATCAGACATAGAAATATAAAAAATAAATGATATTTGAATGAAAATTTTTTTGGAGTTTTTGACAAAAATTTCTGGAGAGGCATAAATTGATTAAAATCTGCTTTTTTGACAAGTTGCATCAGATGCGCAGTGGTTCAATTTTTGTTGAATTTTGTTCGTTAATAGATAAAAAAGTTTGAAATTTTTTTTAGAAATATAGAAAATAAAAAATATTTGTCTGAAAATTTTTTTGGAGTTTTTGACAAAAATTTCTGGAGAGGCATAAATTGATTAAAATCTGCTTCTTTGACAAGTTAAATCAGATGAGCAATGGTTAAATTTTTTTTTAATTTTGTTCGTTATTAGATGAAAAAGTTTGAAATTAGATATAGAAATATGAAAAGTAAATGTTATTTGACTGAAAATTTTTTTGGAGTTTTTGACAAAAATTTCTGGAGAGACATAAATTGATTAAAATCTGCTTCTTTGACAAGTTGAATCAGATGCGCAATGGTTAAATTTTTTTTTAATTTTGTTCGTTATTAGATGAAAAAGTTTGAAATTAGATATAGAAATATGAAAAGTAAATGTTATTTGACTGAAAATTTTTTTGGAGTTTTTGACAAAAATTTCTGGAGAGGCATAAATTGATTAAAATCTGCTTCTTTGACAAGTTGAATCAGATGCGCAATGGTTAAATTTTTTTTTAATTTTGTTCGTTATTAGATGAAAAAGTTTGAAATGAAATATAGAAATATGAAATTGATTATTTTTTTCAAAAAAATATGTCCGCAGCAGCCCTCAGACGAAAGTGAATGGTTTTTCTGCTTAAAAATTAAAAAAAAATCAATTTTCTTTGATTTCCCATTAAAGAAAAATATTCTTAACTACTTTGTGTAATATAATACAATTTATGCTTTTCAAAACTTTGCGCATCTGATTCAACTTGTCAAAGAAGCAGATTTTAATCTATTTATGCCTCTCCAGAAATTTTTGTCAAAAACTCCAAAAAAATTTTCAGTCAAATATCATTTACTTTTCATATTTCTATATCTAATTTCAAACTTTTTCATCTAATAACGAACAAAATTAAAAAAAAATTTAACCATTGCGCATCTGATACAACTTGTCAAAGAAGCAGATTTTAATCAATTTATGCCTCTCTAGAAATTTTTGTCAAAAACTCCAAAAAAATTTTCAGTCAAATATCATTTACTTTTCATATTTCTATATCTAATTTCAAACTTTTTCATCTAATAACGAACAAAATTAAAAAAAAATTTAACCATTGCGCATCTGATTCAACTTGTCAAAGAAGCAGATTTTAATCAATTTATGCCTCTCTAGAAATTTTTGTCAAAAACGCCAAAAAAATTTTCAGTTAAATATCATTTACTTTTCATATTTCTATATCTAATTTCAAACTTTTTCATCTAATAACGACCAAAATTAAAAAAAAGAATTGAACCTCTGCGCATCTGATTTAACTTGTCAAAGAAGCAGATTTTAATCAATTTATGCCTCTTCAGAAATTTTTGTCAAAAACTCCAAAAAAATTTTCAGTCAAATTTAAATTAGTAAAGCACTGAAAATTATTTGAAATCTGTGAAAAAAGTCCATTTTTTAATTAGATATGGTATTCATTAAATTAATCATCATAATCACTATAAAAGGAGGTAAAATACCGAAATAGCGTAAAACGAGAATTTCAGTACCCTGGCTTATAACTTCAATAATGACCCATAGATTGTTTTCATCCATACATTTTTTTTTCTTAAAAGTAAGCCATATATGTAAAAAATTTACAACTGGACATAATTTGACGTTTTCTATTTTTGCATGGCGGTAGAAAGAATTTGTTTTTCAGATTTTGGGCCAAAAACTCAAATTTAAAATTTTTTTTTGGACTGTACCACTTAAAATATTTGACCGATTGAAAAATAATGTTAAAAGCGATTGTTTGGAATTTTATTACCTTTAATTTGACACCTAGAAAAACTTAATGGGAAGTCTGTAACTCGAGATACGGCCTAAAACGTGAAGTCACCTCCGAAAAAAACGTAAAAAAATTTAAAAAATTCATATTTCGGAAACCTATCCATAGAAAAATTTCTTAATGTCATTTTTTAATTTAGAGAACCATAGTACATAAAAAAAATAGTGGCATAAAATGTACATTTTGGCTGTAAACTAGTGTAATTAATTATTAACAATAATTAGTTTTAACAATTTTTAGTGGTGGTTGCTGTTAATTTTGCTAAATATCCTATTATTTTTCATATAAAAAGTTAACTAGGTAACAAAACTACAACTCGCTAAGTTTTTGGATAATAGTTATAAATTAACAATAATAAATTGTTTAAACAAAGTAAACAAATAACTTATTCCGATTTAAGAAAATAGGGGTATTTTTTTTACTTGAAACTTTTTGGGGGGTGGGAGCAAAACATTTAAAAAAATGTTCTTTTCTGTACATTTTTGACCCTATGTTAAACTTTTCTTTAAAAAAGAAAGTAAACCAAAATCGAAAATTAATCAGTTCTACAATCAATGGATTCTCCTTGCACGAAGTGCAGACAGCTTGATTTCATTTTGCGATTCGGCAGCAAAATCGGCTCTTAAAATGAACACGCTTATACGTTGACGCAACCCTCTCCGATACCACGACTCCCTATAAGTGCGTTGTCTTGTCATCCAATAGCATGTTAGACACGAGATTTCATTAGCGTTCGTGCGAATCTGTCTGCGAAATTCACACTCAAATTTTCCTTAGATGGATTTCAGAAATTGTCAGTTTTCAGAAATTCTTCGTTTAAGTTTCATATTTTCAAGGTGTTCTTTAGTACGAAAGATATTATCGTAATATAAAAGTTAATTTTTTTTCTTATACCTTTTAACAAGTTATGTTATTCAAAAATTTCCAGAGAAGACGATATTTGAAAAATTGATTTAAGTTATTGTTTTTTATTAGTATTTAGTATATGTATGATTTCTGAATGTATTAAGCTAATATTGACAGTTTTCAAATTGGTTTGAAATTATTAACAACATTCGTAAACCTTTCGGTAAAGTAATTTGTCAATTAGTCAGTTTGTCAATCACAAATAGTTGTTTGCAATCTAGTTGAAATTTACACTAATTTAATGCCCTGATTTGTGTGCTTGACGTACATAAAACGTAATAGGGGCAGACAACCATTCATTGATCGTGTCGAAACGCTGATAAATAACTTCAACTGGGTCGTGGTAAACGTAAATCTGAGTTAGTCTTAAGCAAACATTGGTTATTTGTGTCCCATGAATGAGACAATAGTCACTTAGAAGCAATAATATCTAGAAAGTTTTTATCTAAGAAATGAAGTGTGTTTTTTATGGGTACCAAAGATATTTGTGGGTACTAATAGTTCCATGAGTATAAAGATGATGATGAAGATAATAATGATGAGGATGATGATTAAAATGATAATGATGATGATAGTTTTCAAAAAGTAGAAGAAAATAAAAAACAGAAAAAGAAGAATTAGAAGAATCAAAACTAGAGCAATAAAGAATGAAAATGACATACAAAATCGAGAGGAAACAGGAACAAGAAGGACAAGATAAAAATTGAACAAAAAGAAGAAATAAGAAAAGAAAAATAAGAAAAAGTTAACAAAGAAAAAAGAAACAGGAGAAGAAGAAAACGTACAAAAGAAGAAAATGAAATTTAAGAAAGAAAGGAACAAGAACAAGAAAAAAAGAATAAGAAAACGAAAAATTAACAAAAGGCAAAAAATAAGCGAAACAGATAAAAACAGAAACAAGAAAAATAAGAAGAAGAAAAAATCAAGAATAAAAACCAGAAAAACGGAAAAAAATAAAATAAATATATCAATAAAAGATAAAACAAAAACAATTAGAAAAAAAGATCAAAAACAAGCAGAATAAGAAAAAGTAAAAATAGGGAAAGAAGAGAAATAAGGAAACAAGCACAAACAAGATCAATAAGAACAAAAACAAAGAGAATAACAAGGAAAAAAAGAAAAGTAAAAAGACGAACAAGAAATAAAGCTATAAATAAATGAATAGGAATAAGTATAATAAGAACAAGAAAGACAGGAAGGTGAAATAATAAAATAACAAGAAAAAAAACAAGAATAATACAAACAAAAACAATTAATAAAAACATAACAAGATAAACAAAAAAAGAATTCAGAAATAAAAAAAAAGACTTTACAGAGAAAAATAACAAAAATAAAGGCTGAAATAAGAAGAACAGGAAGGTAAAAAATACAGACACGAGAAAAATAAAAACAATAACAAGAATGAAATAAAAAATAAACTAGAAGAAGAAAAACAATAAAAACAAAAACGAGAAGAAAAAAGAACTAGAAGTAGAAAAAGAAATAGAAGAGGAAATAGAAAACAAAGAAGAAAACAAAGAATAAAAAGAACATGATTAAATATAGGAAAAAGAAAAAAAAACAAAAATAAGAAGATAAACAATAAAAACAAGAATAAAAACATTAACAACAACATTAACAAGAACAAGTACTAGAAAAAGAAGAAAAGGAAGAAGTAATACAAGCATCAATAAAAGATGAAGAAAAAAATACCAACAAGAACATAAAAAAAAGGATATGGAAAAAAACAAAAAGTATAAAAAGGAAAAGAGGAGGTATATGAAGAATAAAAACCAGAACAAAATCAAGAATAACGGGAACAAGAAAAAGAAGTATATCAAGAAAAAGAAAAATTAAAACCAAAGGAAGAAGAAGGTAAAATAAAAAAAAAACATAAAAGGAAGGTCAAGAACAAGTAGAAGCCAAAAAATTATAAGCTGAATAATTAAGTATGAAAAAAGAAAAAAAAGAGGACAAAAACAAAAAGAAACCTAAAAAAAGAAGAAGAAAAACAACTATAACGAGAACAGTAATAACAGGAAAAACAAGAAGATGAAAAAGAACAGGAAACGTTGAAGAAAAAGAAGAAGAAAAAAAGAAGAAAATAAGAAAAAGGTCGACAAAGAGCAAGTAAAATTAATAAGAAAAAAAATAAATTGAAGGAAATAAAGAATAAGAGTAAGAAAAACAACAGTAGGTAAAAGAAGTAGAATAACCAAAACAACAACAAGAACAAGAAAAATAAGGTCTAAAAGAAGACAATCAAAAACAAGAATAAATATGTTTAATTATAAGAAAGAAAAGAACAAGACAAAGTATAAGAGAAGGAGAAGAAAATGAGAAAGGTAAATAAAGACAAAAGAAACAAGAAGAACTAAAACAAGGCAAATAATAAAAGGAACAAGAAAAGTAAGAAGAGAAACAGGATAAAATTGAACTGAAATTATAAAAAAATTGACAAGAAGATGAAAAATAAGAACCATGTTCTTATAAGAATATCAAGAACAAAAACAAACAAAATAAGAAAAAACAAAAAATAGAATAAAATAAAAAAGACAAACAACACAGGAACCAAAATGACAAGAGCAAATAGAACTAATATAACAAAAGCGTAAAAAATATAATAAAGAGAAAAATGAAATAATTAAAATAAACATAAAGAACTAAAACAAAACGAAAAATAAGAAGAACTAGAAAAAAAACTAGAATATCAAGATTACAGATTAGAAGATCACGAAAAAAATAAGGAAAATTATTAAAAAGAGAAAAACAATAACGAAACAAGAACGGAACAAGAAAAATGAGAACAAGAAACAAAAAAAGGAGAAGAGACCGATTAAAAAGAATGAGAACGAAAAACAAGAAGGGAACAGAAAAACATGAACATCAAGATTAAAGAAAAACAAGAAAAACTTTAACAAAAACGAAAAAAAATCAGAGATAGAATAAACGAAAGGAACAAGAACAAACAAAATCAAAAAAACTGAGATGAGAACAAAAAAAAATGAAAAAATAAATGAAAAAGAGAAAAAAAGGAACCAAAACAAGAATAATAGTGGCAAGAACAAGTAGAACAAACACAACAATAAAATCACAGAAAACAAGATCAAGAGAAACAACAAGATGTAAAAAGATAAGGAAAAATAGAAAAAGAAAAAAAACGATTACAAAAGGAACGAAAAATCTAAACAATAATTGAAAGATTAAGAACAAGAAAAATAAAAATAAAAACAAGGAAGAAAAGGAAGAAAAAGAAGAAGAAGAAGAAGAAGAAGAAGAAGAAGAAGAAGAAAAAGAAGAATAGGTATAAGAAATATAAGAATGCAAGGAATAAGAACAAGAGAAAGAAGGTCGAGAAAAAAAAATGCTCTAAAATGAAGAACGAGAATAAATAGAACAGGAAAAAGATAAAGGACAAAAAGAAAAAAAATAGAACAAGAATAAAAACAAAAACAGGAATAAAAGGGACAGAACAAATCAAAAACAATAAAGATAAGATAAACACAGACATAAGAATTCAAGAAGCAAGAAAAGAAAAGAAATAAGAAGAGCAAGAACAAGAATAAAAACTCAAAGAAAAAAAAAACAAATGAAACAAGGAGAAAATTGTAAGAAAAATAAAAACTAAAGAAAAAATAAAAGAGAACAAGAAAAACATGAATGAAAATTACAATTTCAAGATCAAGAGGAACAAGAAGAATTAGAAGATGTAGTTAAAGTGCGGAACATTTTTAAAAACAAACAAAATGAATAAATTAAAAAAAAAATTAATTTTCCCTGTCAAATAACTTCTTAAAATTCTTCTTAGTTCTCTCACATAGATTATTTAATAAATAAAATAGCTACACAAAAAAAATTTTTTTTGTTTAAGAGGCTGTACTAGTGATTTCCTAAGTATTGTTCTTCTCTGAATCCAAATCCAAAGTCAGAATTGCTAGATTGATTCTACTTTTTGAGATAATTTAAAAAAAAATTCGAAACACAAATTTTAAAACCAAAATAAAATTTTTTTTTGTCCAGGACACCGAATTTGAAATTCCGAATCCAAGATCAGAATAAACAGATTGGCTAAAACTTTTGAGATAATCCCAGAAAACTTCTCAAAAACACTAAAAATTCGCTTTTTTGAGATTATCGAAAAAATTTTAGCTAACCTCATAATTTTAATTCGGATTCGGATTCAGCAGAGAAAAAGAAGTAGAAACACACTACTGTAGTGTCCCGGGCAAAAATAAAAACGTTTTTGGTTTTGGTTTATGTTTTGAGGAGGAATCGGACAAATAATAATCGGACAATAAAGTTAGTCCAAATGAGAAATTTTGATTTTTGATATAGAAGACACATAAGTTAATGTAAGTTTTTTTAGTGAAAGTGTGAACACTTGTATTTTCAACGGCTCATTATGTCGTCTCTTCTATATCAAAAATCAAAATTATTCATTTGGACTAACTTTTGTTCCAATTGTTCATCCGATTCATCCTTAAATTTTTTTTTGAGATAATCTCAAAAAACTGCTCAAAAACACTAAAAAATCTCTTTATTCAGATTATCTAAAAAAGTTTAGTTAACCTGATATTTTTGACTTTGGATTCGGGTCCGGCAGGGCAAAATACGTAAAAAATTAGAAATACACTGAAATTATGTGCGGGACACACAAGCCTAGTTTCCAAGACAGAAAGAAAAACATTTTTTTTTCATTTGTGGTTTTAAAAAAATTTTTTTATCCAAGCAAAAGATGTCAAATCTTCATCTTCGAAAATAAATTCTAAATTATAAAAAATCGGTATCATTCGAGCGTTCTCGTGCATTCCGTTTCCTCAATCTGATACCAAATTCAAGTTTGATCCGTATCAAAACTGTGTCCAGGTAGTTTCTGCGCAGTAATTTTAGAATAATAAAATTTGTCTCGTTGAAAAAAGAGCATGTTAAAACTGCAATAAAGGGTTATGGGCCTAACAAAATTTTACGACCCTGAAATACATAAATCTTTAAAGCGCGCGACATACGTGTTTGTGCGATAAAAGGTGTCTTAACCTAGAGACCCAGTGAGATAAAGGGAGAGAGAAAACGAGAGATGGTAACAGAGAAGCGGGGAAATTGACGATGTGCGAATTGGCGAAAAGCACGAATGCGTGTTTCAACCGCGCCCATCCATATTCATCAGGAATTTACGAGCTGGCCTAACCTTCGAGAGGCGCGACGACCTTATTCTTTACACACGTAAAAATTAATTCCAAGTCACGAACTTGGATCCCAATTCATCAATATGACTCCTATCACTTTGTCTGCAAATCTTTTCCATTAGTACACATGCAATTAACTGTTTCTTTAAAAAACAAACCGTGGAGTTTAGAGAAATTCACAGCTTCGTTTAATGGGGAATTACTTCTATGCAAAGTGAAATAAGATGTAATTTTTTTTTTTTTGAATTGGCTCTCAACCCTTTGTGTCACGCTTTTTTCAGAAGGAATTAATTTCTTAAATATAGCTTTCGGGGTCGCTGATTACAAATATGATATCGGATTTCTAAAATTCAAAATGGCGGATCCAATATGGCGGACGCAAAATAAAAAATAATCGGATCCTCTTGAAACTTTTTACTCGGGGGTTTTAGGGGTCGTTGATAACGAATGAAAATGTTAAATATTTTTAAAATGAAAATGGCGGATCAAATATGACGAATTCAATATGGCGGACGCAAAATCAACAATCGATTAAATCGTCTTAAAACTTGTCATTCAGGAGTTTTTGGGGACGCTAATAAAGAATCTGGTGAAATATTTCTGAAATCCAAAATGGCCGATCCAATATGGCAAACGCAAAATCAATAAACAGCACAGAAAGCAGGCGCATTGCGCCTACAATCTAGGGTTTCGTGGTCTTCTGTTACTCTATGTTTCCGTCTGTCTCACATGCAATCTGAAAAGCTGAATAACATAGGAAACTTAAAGTGACACAGGTTACTTGAAGTGATATAGGCTACTTGAAGTGAGATAGGCTACTTGAAGTGTGACATAGGCTACTTGAAGTGACATAGGCTACTTGAAGTGTGACATATGCTACTTAAAGTGACATAAGCTACTTAAAATGTGACATAGGCTACTTAAAGTGTGACATAGGCTACTTGAAGTGTGACTTAGGCTACTTAAAGTGACATAAGCTACTTGAAATGTGACATAGGCTACTTTAAATGACATAGACTACTTGAAGTGACATAGGCTACTTGAAGTGTGGCATAGGCTTCTTGAAGTGATATAGGCTACTTGAAGTGACATAGGCTACTTAAAGTGACATATGCTTCTTGAAGTGACATAGGCCACTTGAAGTGACATGGGCTACTTGAAATGTGACATAGGCTACTTGAAGTGTGACATAGGCTATTTGAAGTGACATAGGCTACTTGAAGTAACATAGACTATTTCAAGTGTGACATAGGCTACTTGAAGTGTGACATAGGCTACTTAAAGTGACATAAGCTACTTAAAGTGACATAAGCTACTTGAAATGTGACATAGGCTACTTGAAGTGTGACATAGGCTACTTGAAGTAACATAGGCTACTTAAAGTCTGCCATAGGCTACTTGAAGTAACATAGGCTGCTTGAAGTGTGACATAGGCTACTTGCAGTGTGACATAGGCTACTTGAAGTGACATAGGCTTCTTGAAGTGACATAGGCTACTTGAAGTGTGACATAGGCTACTTGAAGTGACATGGGCTACTTGAAGTGTGACATAGGCTACTTGAAGTGACAGGCTACTTGAAGGAACATAGGCTACTTGAAGTGTGATATATGCTACTTGAAGTGACATAGGCTACTTGAAGTGACATAGGCTACTTGAAGTGACATAGGCTACTTGAAGTGTGACATAGGCTACTTGAAGTGACATAGGCTTCTTGAAGTGACATAGGCTACTTGAAGTGTGACATAGGCTACTTGAAGTGACATATGCTACTTGAAGTGACATAGGCTACTTGAAGTGTGACATAGGCTACTTGAAGTGTGACATAGGCTACTTGAAGTGACATAGGCTACTTGAAATGTGACATAGGCTACTTGAAGTAACATAGGCTACTATGTACGACGGACGGACGGACGGACGGACGACAAAGTCTCACTATAAGGGTTTCGGTCCCGAACCACGAAACCCTAAAAATCGATTAGAACCTCTTGAAAGTTGTTACTCGGGGGTTTTTGGGGTCGCTGATAACAAATCTGGTGAAATATTTCTAAAATTCAAAATGGCGGCTCTAATATGGCGGACGCAAAATCGAAATCCAATCGGATCCTCTTGAAACTTTTTACTCGCGGATTTTCGGGGTCGCTGATAACGAATCAAAATGTTAAATATTTTTAAAATGCAAAATGGCGGATCAAATATGACGAATTCAATATGGCGAGTTCAATATGGCGGACGCAAAATCAAAAATCGATTAGATCGTCTTGAAACTTGTGACTCGGAGGTTTTTGGAGGCGCTGATAACGAATCTGGTGAAATATTTTTAAAATGCAAAATGGCGGATCCAATATGACGGATTCAATATGGCGGACGCAAAATCAACAATCGATTAAATCGTCTAAAACTTGTCATTCAGGGGTTTTTGGGGACGCTGATAAAGAATCTGGTGAAATATTTCTGAAATCCAAAATGGCCGATCCAATATGGCAAACGCAAAATCAAAAATCGATTAGAACCTCTTGAAAGTTGTTACTCGGGGGTTTTTGGGGTCGCTGATAACAAATCTGGTGAAATATTTTTAAAATTCAAAATGGCGGCTCTAATATGGCGGACGAAAATGCAGAATTTATGCCAAAATTGATTAAACTTGGTACATATAGATTTTTTGCGTCGTAAATTACGGATCTGTTCATAATTTTTCAAACTTCAAAATGGAGGACATAAAATGCAAAAAAAGTGCTAAAATCTTTCTAAAAACTGGTTTTTGAAATTTTTTAGGTCAAAACAAAAAATTTGGAGTTTTTGGAAATTTTAAAGTAAGTCTACGAGTTTTGTGATTTTAGGCGTGAATGGGTTAATTTAATAATTGTAATTCTCCTTGTCTCATTCGTTATAAAACAAATATTTGGTAACTTTTTTTTAACACGAGTGTAAGTGCTTATAAATACAGAAGCGCATATCTCAAACATAATATGAGTGTTTTATGATGGAGTTTATGAAAATGTTCACTGCGGGTGGTGACGAAGCCGAGGAAATCCCGAGGGTCCTCTCCTCGCTTCCGTAACAGGTGATGTTCCGTACTAGAAGCTTGAGAGTGTCGCTCGCGGATATTAC
The DNA here is from genome assembly GCA_037103525.1 of Ganaspis brasiliensis. NCBI lineage: Eukaryota > Metazoa > Arthropoda > Insecta > Hymenoptera > Figitidae > Ganaspis > Ganaspis brasiliensis. Next base: position 696,904 of record JAZKLR010000123.1, read on the forward strand.
CGAATAATTTAAGGATATTTCATTCCCCTGATTCCGGCACGTTTACCGCTCCATTTTATAGGCGACCTTTATGCGCCTACGTGGGTTAAGATCACCAAGAAAATCAGGATATTGCGAGAGTCATCTGCCTCAAACAAAATCCTTCACGCCAATAAAAAATATGTCTCTCCACTAGTGAATTTTTAATAATTGTAGTAAGATGGTAACAAGATTAGAAATGTATGATGCTAAAAAATCATTTTTAAAATAAGACAGCAAGCTAATTATTAATTATTAAATTAAAATTATGATTTTTTTTAATAACAAATTTCTTTAGGTATTTATTAATGTATTTTATATATATATATATATATATATATATATATATAAGTGCGTTTGCTAGAATATTAGCACGCATGTATTTGATTGCTAGAACACTAGTGCGCATGTATTTGTCAATTCAAAAATTAGTGCGCATTAAATTTATAAATGGAAAACTAGTGCGCATGTATTTATTCGCTAGAACGCTAGAGCGCGTGAAACTTTCTAATAAAAAATTAATGCGCATGTATTTGAACGCTGGAATACTAGTGCGCATGTATTTGTTCGCTAAAACGCTAGAGCGCATGAAACTTACAAATAAAAAACTTGTGCGCATGTATTTGTTCGGTAGAACGCTACAGCGCATAACATTTACTAATCCAAAACTATTGCGCATGTATTTTTACGCTAGGACATTAGTGCGCATGTATTTATACGCTGGAACACTAGTGCGCATGAAATTTACTAATAACACTAATAACACATAACTGGAACACTAGTGTGCATGTATTTGTTCACTAGAATGAAATGAAATCATGAAATTTACTAACTTATTTAACGCATCGTTTGTTATTTTGCGCACTAGTATTCTTATTAATAAATGCACATGCGCACTAGTACTCTAGCGCTCAAATACATGCGCACTAAAGTTTTAACGCACAAATGCATGCGCACTAGTACTCTAGCGCTCAAATACATGCGCACTAGTTTTTCAACTCAAAAATACATGCGCACTAGTGTTCTAGCGCACAAATACATGCGCATTAGTGTTCTAACTTAAAAATACTTTCTACTTATTATTTAACTTTTAAATATAATTTTTATTACTAGTAATATGTATATTAGGGACTCCGTTAAAAAGTCGACTTTCGAATTTTGTTTACGCTACCCCCCAGTTTGGTTCCAATATAAAAAAAAAATTTCTGCAAAATTTTAGCCTGATTAATTAATATTAACCCGTGCCAGCAATTGATTGAAATTTCCCATTAAAAATACATGGGAAAAATGAACTTTTTTTAAAAAAAATTCATAACTTTTTAAATTTTTTTGCAAAAAATTTTCCAGGTCTCAAATTTTTTCATTTTTAGCAATATTTTATGGCAGCGTTTTTAGAAAAATTTAATTTACAAAGTTTTAAAAATGGCGGATGTTCAAAAATGTTTCAAAAAATACATTGCAATATTTGCACCGTTTTATCACATAAATATTTAAGGAAACTCAATAGATCTTCTTATTCGGGGGTTTTTGAGGTCGCTAATAAAAATTACGATGTCAAAAATTAATTTTTTTTTGGGAATTTTTTTTGCAAAAAAATTTAAAAAGTTATGAAATTTTTAAAAAAAAGTTCATTTTTCCCATGCATTTTCAATGGGAAATTTCAATCAATTGCTGGCACAGGTTAATATTAATCAATCAGGCTGCAATTTTACAGAAATTTTTTTTTATATTGGAACCAAATTGGGGGTAGCGTAAGCAAAATTCGAAAGTCGACTTTTTAATGGACACCCTATATTATAAACTTTCTAGTACTTCTAGTAGCTTTTTTGTATTTTCGAAATATTTTTTAGTAAATCTCTGTGATTTTCTATCAATTTATAGTTAGCTTTTAGTTTTCTAGTTATATGTATATTAATTTTTTTATTAATTTTTCTCTATTTTTGATTATTTTATATTTTTGTTTTTATAATTTACAATTATTTTTGTCATTTTTCAACGTTTTTTCCTTGTTTCTAAAATATTCTGTAAAGTAAACATTTATTTTGGATAAAATGTTATTAATTTTTTTTCAATTCTCATAGTTAGTTTTACGCTTTTAGTAAGTTTTCTTGGATTTTTAATTATTTAGTAAGTTATTTTGTAACTTTTTATTTTTTTTCTTTCTTTAGTAATTTATTTTTATTTATTTTCTATTTAGTTACATATTTTACTTTGCAATTTAACTATCTATCCTTTTTTCTCAAATTTTTTGTTAATTTCTGGTTACTTATCTTTATTCCTATAATTATTTATTAACTTGCAAATAGTTTTTTTTTTTAATTTTTATAGTGTTCTCTTTTTTTTTTCTACAGTTTATTCTTTCTTTGGTTTTTGTTCGATTCAAAGTTATTTTTATTTTTAATATCCTTGAATTTTTATTTTCTATTGTTATTTATTATTTTTCTAAAATTTAAAATATTTTTTATATTCTAGTTATCTTTCTTAATTTTTTTTAAGAGATTGTCTTTTACTATTATTCTAGTTATGAATTCCAAACTTTAGAAGTTTTTTAAGACTCTAGTGACATTTTTAATACAGCAATGATTTTCTCCTCTTATTTTAGATTTTTACGTTAATAACTAGTAAGTTAAATTAATTCTTACTACTTTTTTCACTTTTGAAAGATTTTTTAAATTTCTGAGTAAATTCAGTTTTTCTCTTAGTAGTGATGCATTCGAGAATCGGTCCTTTCATTTAAAAAAAAAGATACAAATAGTATCTTCATTTGTTTTCAATGTATTTTTCACGAGATTCTCGTTTTTTTCGAGCGATAGCTCGCTCGAATGCAACACTATCTCTTAGCCTTATTCTTGAATTTTTTCATTTTTTAATTTTTTTTTATATTTTGATGCTTATTTTTTTAGGAGTTTTTAAGATTTTCCAATTTTTATTATTTTTCAATTATTTATTTTAGTTCTTAGTGACTATTTAAATTCTAGATATTTGTTTGTTCCCTAGTATTTTTTTGTTCTATAGTTATTTCTCTTAAATTCTAAAATGTTTTTTCTATTCTAATTATCTTTCTTTGCCTTTTCAATATTTGTCCCTTTCTAGGCGTTTTTAACATTTTCTAGTTTTAAATTTCAAAATTTCGTAAGGTTTAAATTTCTAGATACATTTGTAACACCTTAAGAATGTTTTCCTCATTTTCTGATAATTTTATTAATATCAAGTCATTCTCCAATTATTTTTTCAGATAATTATCTAGTTTTTTCTTCATCTATAGTTATTTATCTTACTTTTTTAATATTTGTCCATTTCTAGTGATTTTTTATTAATTTCTAGTTATTTTTCTTCATTCCTAGTTATTTATTGACTTTACAATGATTTTTCTTAATTTTTTTAGAAATTTCTGTCATTTTTCAATTATATTTTTAGATAATTTTCCAGATAATTTTTTCCTTCTACAGTTATTTCTCTTACTTTTTCAATATTTGTCTATTTCTATTAATTTTTAACGTTTTCTAGTTTTTAATTTAAAATTTTTTTAATATTTAAATTTCTAGTTTTATTTTTTTAACACTTTAAAGATGTTTTCTTTATATTGTGATATTTCTATTAATTTCAAGTTATTTTTCTTCATTTCTACTTATTTATTGACTTTAGAATGATTTTTCTTAATTTTTTTTAGCAATTTCTGTCATTTTTCAATTGTTTTTTTAGATAATTTTCCAGCTAATTTTTTCCTTCTACAGTTATTTATCTTACTTTTTCAATATTTGTCTATTTCTAGTGGTTTTTAATGTTTTTTAGTTTTTAATTCAAAATTTTTTTATTGTTCAAATTTCTAGTTTTATTTTTAATACCTTAATGATGTTTTTTTCCATTTCCTAATATTTTTTATTAATTTCTAGTTATTTTTCTTCATTCCTATTTATTTATTGACTTTACAATGATTTTTCTTACTTTTTTTAGAAATTTCTGAAATTTTTCAATTATTTTTTTAGATCATTTTCTAGATGTTTCTCCTTCTATAGTTATTTTTCTTACTTTTTCAATATTTGTCTATTTCTATTGGTTTTTTTAACGTTTTCTAGTTTAAAATTTAAAAATTTTCTAATATTTAAATTTCTAGTTATATTTTTTTAACACCTTAACAATGTTTTCCCTATTTTCTGATCTTTTTTATTAATTTCAAGTTATTTTTCTTCATTTCTACTTACTTATTGATTTTACAATGATCTTTCTTAATTTCTTTAGAAATCTCTGTCATTTTTCAATTATTTTTTTAGATAATTTTCAATATAATTTTCACTTGAATAATTATTTTTCTTATTCTTTCAATATTTGTCTATTTTTAGTGGTTTTTAACGTTTTCTAGTTTTAAATTTAAAAATTTCATAATGTTTAAAATCCTAGTTATATTTTAAATACCTTAACGATGTTTTCTCCATTTTCTAATATTTTTATTAATTCCTAGTTATTTTTCTTCATTCCTAGTTATTTATTGACTTTACAATGATTTTTCTTACTTTTTTTAGAAATTTCTGAAATTTTCCATTATTTTTTTAGATGATTTTCTAGATGTTTCTCCTTTTATACTTATTTTTCTTACTTTTTCAATATTTGTCAATTTCTAGTGGTTTTTAACGTTTTATAGTTTTAAATTTAAAAATTTCTCAATGTTTAAATTTTTAGCTATATTTTTAACACCCTAACGGATTTTTTATTATTTTCTAATATTTTTATTAATTTCTAGTTATTTTTCTTCATTCCTAGCTATTTATTGACTTTAAAATGATTTTTCTTCATTTTTGATCAATTTCTGCAATTTTTAATTTTTCTTTTTAGTTCACAGTGAAAATTCAGTTTCACGATAATTTTATAATATTTTTCCTTCTATACTTATTTCTCAATTTTTCAAAATTTGTCTATTTCTAGTAGTTTTCAACGTTTTCTAGCTTCAAAATCCACCAATTAGGAATTAAAAAAAATTCTTTTTACTTAATTCACACCCAATGATTTTGGCCTTAGTTTCATCATGTTTTCAAAGCTTCTAATTACACTAGTTAACAAAAAAAAAAATTTTATGTACATTCAATGTCACTATATTTTTCTTATGTACTAAGCTTCTCGTTACTTAAAAATGACATTAAGAAATTTTTCTATGGATAGGTTTCCGAAATATGAATTTTTAAAATTTTTTTACGTTTTTTTCGGAGGTGACTTCACGTTTTATGCCGTGTCACGAGTTCCAGAAGTTTGATTGAGTTTTTCTAAGTGTCAAATTAAAGGTAATCAAATTCCAAACAATCGCTTTCAACATTATTTTTTAATCTGTTAAATATTTTAAGTGATATAGTCCAACCAAAAATAGAAAATTTGAGTTTTTGGCCCAAAATCTGAAAAACAAATCCATTCTACCGCCATGCAAAAATAGAAAACGTCAAATTATGTCCAGTTTAAAATTTTTTACATATATGGCTCACTTTTAGGAAGAAAAAAATGTATGGATGAAAAAAATCTATAGGTAGTTATTGAAGTTATAAGCCAGGGTACTGAAATTCTCGTTTTACGCCATTTCGGTATTTTACCTCCTTTTATAGTGATTATGTTGATTAATTTAATGAATACAATATCTAATTAGAAAAAGGACTTTTTTCACAGATTTCAAATAATTTTCAGTGCTTTACTAATTCAAATTTGACTGAAAAATTTTTTGAAGTTTTTGACAAAAATTCCTGAAGAGGCATAAATTGATTAAAATCTGCTTTTTTGACAAGTTGAAACAGATTTGTTGAATTTTGTTCGTTAATAGATGAAAAACTTTGAAATTAGATATAGAAATATGAAATTATTTTTTTTTTTTTTTAAAATATGTCCGCAGCAGCCCTCAGACAAAAATCAATGGTTTTTCTCCTTATAAATTAAAAAAAAATTTAACCATTGCGCATCTGATTCAACTTGTCAAAGAAGCAGATTTTAATCAATTTAAGCCTCTCCAGAAATTTTTGTTAAAAAATCCAAAAAAATTTTCAGTCAAATATCATTTACTTTTTATATTCTTATATCTAATTTCAAACTTTTTCATCTAATAACGAACAAAATTAAAAAAGAATTGAACCTCTGCGCATCTAATTCAACTTGTCAAAGAAGCAGATTTTAATCAATTTATGCCTCTCCAGAAATTTTTGTCAAAAACTCCAAAAAATGTTTCAGTCAAATATCATTTATTTTTTATATTTTTATATGTAATTTCAAACTTTTTCATCTATTAACGAACAAAATTTAACAAAAATTGAACCTCTGCGCATCTGATTCAACTTGTCAAAAAAGCAGAGTTTAATCAATTTATGCCTCTTCACAAATTTTTGTCAAAAACTCCAAAAAAATTTTCAGTCAAATTTGAATTAGTAAAGCACTGAAAATTATTTAAAATCTGTGAAAAAAGTCCATTTTCTAATTAGATATTGTATTCATTAAATTAATCAACATAATCACTATAAAAGGAGGTAATATACCGAAATGGCGTAAAACGAGAATTTCAGTACACTGGCTTATAACTTCAATAATTACCCATAGATTGTTTTCATCCATACATTTTTTTTTTCTTAAAAGTGAGCCATATATGTAAAAAATTTAAAACTGGACATAATTTGACGTTTTCTATTTTTGCATGGCGGTAGAATGAATTTGTTTTTCAGATTTTGGGCCAAAAACTCAAATTTTCTATTTTTTTTTTGGACTATATCACTTTAAATATTTAACCGATTAAAAAATAATGTTAAAAGCGATTGTTTGGAATTTTATTACCTTTAATTTGACACTTAGAAAAACTCAATCGGACTTCTGTAACTCGAGATACGGCCTAAAACGTGAAGTCACCTCCGAAAAAAACGTAAAAAAATTTTAAAAATTCATATTTCGGAAACCTATCTATAGAAAAATTTCTTAATGTCATTTTTAAGTAACGAGAAGCTTAGTACATAAAAAAAATAGTGGCATTAAATGTACATTTTGGCTGTAAACTAGTGTTATTTATCCTCACTCCCAGTCATATATTAACTTCCCAATGGTTTTTCTATACTTCCCTCCTTACTTCCTGTTTTTCCAGTAATGTTTCATTTTAAAATAATTTTTCCCCCTTTTTTTTCGCATCAGTTTATAGAATTACTTTCTAGACTTTCAATCAACAATAAAATTGTCCAAGAAATACTGGATAGGTAGAAATAAAACATTTTCCCAAGGAACGAAAGAGAGAAGGAAAATATCGCGACAGCTAATAATAGCGAATGTACATGAAAATGAATTTCAAAAGAAAACATTCCTTGTCATAGAGCAAACTGAAGGGATTATTTGAGTCACTGGAAATAAAGGAAAAGTGATGAGAAAACAAGGCGAAGAAAGGACACGCGTAACCTCCCACGCTTGGTAGCAAAAAAAGAAAAAAAACTTATAAAAAAAATAAAAAGAAAAACGAAAAACTTGGAAGCCTTCGAGAGAAACGCACAATGGGAGCAACGAGCCGTGTCGATCTGAGCTACCGCTGAAGAAAAGGACTGACTGTGCGGAACGAAACGACACGGAACGGAACATGGACCGTGTGGCTGGCTAATATCCGGTGTCCGGCGGACCGATATCACGGGTATAACGATTTCATGAGCGTATCCTCAAAGCAGACAGGATCAAGCTCTCTCGATGTGGTTGTAGCTTACCGAGAGATGACCATTCTACTGTGACAAATCGCTTGTCGCATCTAGTCTCGAATCAAAACACTTCAATACACAAACGAAATGAAAAATGAAGAAATCTCATCGTCTCGTGTGATATATCTTTCGAGTCCGGAAGCTTCTCTCTTATCACAAATGTTGTTCTTTATCCTTTCGCTGAAATACGCTGGACAATAGAAAATAGTTTCTGAGAAATAAACATTGTAAGTTGTTGGTAGTTCGAGTTCTATGTTTTATTCCACTTTTTAGTTGAGTAAACTTATCATGTGCTAGTGAAAATGGTATATAACTGTAATAAATATTCAACGATTTATTTCACACCAAAATAACTTCACTCAAGTTTAAAGGACATTTATATTCTTTATTTTGTTCATTGTAAATTTCTAACTACGTCGACAATCTTAATTTGAAAAGATAGAATCACAACCAATAAAGTTAAGATGACAGGGTTCAGATATCTCACGTCCATGTAGACCCTATTACCTATTGTCAACCGTTTATGGCCGGTTTAACAAAATCTTTGGATTTTATGGAAGCACTTAACTCATTACTGTAATTGAATCTGTCCCTGAGAAACATCTTGCTATTTTAAAGGTCCACGCCCCGTGGGCCGTTTTCGGGCATTTTTCCAAGGCGTTTCTAATTTCTCCCACTTTGTAATTTGTTTTCCCACTTAGCGAAAACTTTGTATTTCTACAATTTTGCCAGTTAACAAGCAAACTTACAACTCGAAACATGTACCAACACGCGTTGCGTTTTTCACAAAATGTACCATATTCAAATCTTGACAACTTTTAAAATATATGTATTAACTTGATCTAGTTCTATTCATTTTTTATCCTGGTCAATTATTATTAAATTAATGATGCGATTACGTATGAGAATTTCTCAAAACGTATAAACATCGTGGTTTAAAAATTTGTTAATAAATTTATTATGCAAAAGAATTATTATTTTATTTATTGCGTCCTGTATATTAATAAAATACTCTTTATTGCCCACGATTAACAAAAAAAAAATTTATTGACCTAGGCTAGTAAAATACATTTTGTAGTCGTAGGTCAATAAAAATCATATTATTGCACTAGGAAAGCAAAGATGGGCTTAGACTAATAACATTCACTTTACACCCTAGGCTAATAAAATACGCTTTATGTTCTAGGATAATAAAATACGCTTTACGCCCTAGGCTAGTAAAATACTCTTTACGCCCTAGACCAATAAAATACGCTTAACGCCCTAGGCAAGTTTGCTATAAAGTAAATGTTATAGGCTTTTATCCATATGGTAAAATTACAGACAAAAAATCAATTTCTTAATAAGAATGTAGATAATTAAATTTACAATTCGAAGAAAAAGATTAAAATTTGAAAAACAAAAATCATGTTTCGCAAAAAATAATTAAAAAATGACGAAAGAAATTGAAATTTAATTATACAATAATGAAACTAATTTGATATTGAGAGAAATAATTAAAAATGAAAAAGTTTTATTTGAAAAAATTAAAGAAAATAATTGAAACTTGAGTAAAATTTTGAATTTAAAATTTAGTGGAAAACTTGAAAAATAATGAAAATTCATTAGAAATTAAAGAAAATTTTTGAAAAATGATAAAAATAGATGCAAATTGTAGCAAATAATTGAAATCATAATAAAAAAGAATTGATAAAAATTGAAGACATTTTTAATTATTTTAAATTTATTATTCTCAAAGCGTGGATTAATTAAATTTTTAATCAATGAAATTTAAAATTAATTAAAGTTCGAAGAATTATAATATATAATTGCAATTGTAATCTCGTTTATTTAAAATATATTCTGAAATTTTTATTTATTTTTATTACTTTGCAAATATTTTAACGAATTTTGTATTACTTTCATTATTCTTCAATTAATTTTCTAGATTTTCAAATATTTTTCTCAAATTTTAATAATTTTCTTGAATTTTCAATTATTATTGTTATCATTTTGCAATCAATTTCTTCAATTTTTAATTCTTAAACTTCATTCCTCAAATAAATTCCTAAATTTTCAATTATTTTTTTAAATTTTCATTTTCTTGTATCTTTTTGCAATTATTTTTTCCACCTTTTAATTAGAAATATTAATTATTTTCGAATTAATTTCCTAAATTCTTATTTATAATCTCAAATTTAAATTACTGTATATCCACTTTTCAATGTTTTATCCCATTATTCAATTGTTTTTCTCAAATTTCAAATACCGACTTTCGTGAATTTTTAATTATTTTTTTTTTACCTTGCAATGATTTTTACAATTTTTATTTTAATTTAATTAAGAAGAAATTAGGAAAATTAATTAATCTTAATTTCTTCAATTTTCAATTGTTATTGTTATCATTTGCAATCAATTTATTTAATTTTTAATTATTCTTAATATTATTCCTCAATTAAATCTTTAAATTTACAATTATTTATCTTATTTTACAATTCATTCTTCAATTATTTGTCTCAAATTTCAATTACTTCGTCAATTTTTAATTTTTTTTTTATTTTTAATTATTTTCACAATTTTTATATTATTTTGAATATTTGTTGATTAATTCCGAAAATTTTAATTATTTATCTCAAATTTCTATTATTTTCTATAATGTTGTAATTAGAGCTGTACAAAATTGTAAAATTCGATCCTCTTCATGAGAATTTACATGGGCTCGGTTCGGTTCGTATTTCGATCCCATGCAAAATTCGAGTTTCTGCACAGCTCTAGTTGTAATTATTTTCCTGTATTTAAAATTCTTGAAATAATTTTGTATAATATGGTACTTTCCTTTACTGCACGAATATTCTTTATTTATTAAAATTATTTTTCTAAAATTGCAATTAATATTTACAAATATTAAATATATTTTTCAAAAATTTTCTCAAATAATTTTCATTATTTTTTCGATTTTTCCCCTAAATTTTAAATTCAAAATTCCCGCAAGTTTAAATTATTTCCTTTAATTTTTTTTTAATAAAACATTTTCAGTTTTAATTATTTCCTTCAATATCAAATTATTTTAATTATTTATTAATTAAACTTTCAATTTCTTTCGTCACTTTTTAATTATTTTTACAAAATATGATATTTGTTTTTTAAATTTTAATTTTTCTCTTCAAATTACAATTAATTTCTTTAATATCGAATTTTTAATGTTAATTTGTAATCTCAAATATAATTCCGAATAATTTTCAATATTAAAAACTTGTTGTATGCTTTATCAATTTTTATTAAATTTTTATTTATTGTTTTTATATTCAAGTTGTATTTTTCAAGTATTTAAATAATGTTCTTCGATTTCCAATCACTTTCTTTTATATCAAATAAATTCTGTAATTAATTAATCTAGAGTGAGAAAATTCAATTAATCAACCTTAAACAATAAAGAGTAATTTATAAGCTCATGACGATAAAAATTTGTATAAATTTTGAAATCGTCTGAAGCTGGTTTAATATAAATTTTAAAATTTCAAGATAAAATATCTATTAACTTGAAAAATGTTAGACATATAAAATTCGAATTAGGAATTATTTAAAGCTAATTTCATCTAAAGTTTAAAAGGTTAAAATCTAAATTATAGTATACCAAATTTTGAAAACAATCAAATTGCAGTTATTACTGTCAGATAAAAATTTGTCTCACGAACTTCAAATAAACGATGGTTTTGCAATTTTAAAGTAAAATAAATAATGCCTTGAGGGTTTGACTGAATTACCTCGTGACAAGTACATAAGAGTCGATGACTATGATGATCAGATAAAAACATGTTTGAGTATGTCATTGAATTACAGACTAAACCAAACCGCATTTTTTCAAGACTGATAAAAAAAAAGTTTAGAGGGAGCGTTGACAAGTTCTTATTTCAAACGTATTGAGTCTATGAATTTTCACACCCACCAGATACTATCTGATGCATGCAAATGTCAATGGTTAATAATTTTTTTTTGAATACCCTAGACAAATTGAGTATTTAAAGTATTTATCCTTTTATTCTTATTCTCTCGAAAAGCCTCACCTTCTCAAATTTCAATTGCAGAGGATGAGACTCAATACACAATCTGCAACTCATGCTTTTATTGCAATGTGATGTTTTTATGGAACATGATCCTTTTAAAATATATTCATTCATTGAATGTGATTTCTTTAACTGTTAAGGAGCCATTCAAAGCGCTTTTAAAATAACTGACATTAAAAACGAGTTTTAAAGAAAACAAAATAATTTATAATATTGGCCATTTTTTGGATAATTTATTTTATATTTAATATTGTGTTTGAATTTTATAACAATAAAATTTAGCGCGTAAAACAATTAACTCTTTACCCCTGTAGGTCACCTTTTTTACCTACCCCTCTTTCCAAATGACTTTTTTTAACTCCTCAAAAATTTGTTTTTATAACCTGAAAAAATAAGATAACTTATTTGTTCAAACAAAAATGCATATCTTAATTCGTAAAAAATTTTTAATTTACGTTTCTTTACCAATAAAAAGAGTTTAATTACTTACCCCTTCCCCCCAAAAAGTTACCATTGAGTGTTTCTCATTAAAGGTACCTACAAAAAAAAAGTTGACTTGGTGTAGAGTCAAAAAATAGTAAACCTTTTTTAACTCTCAATAAAAATACTTTTTTAACTGCTGAAAACATTGATTTTCTACACTCCGAGTTAGCTTTTTTATCACTTAAAAACTATTTCTTTTTTAAATCCTAAAAAAATTGATTTTCGTTAAAACAAAAAAAAAAGTAGCCAATGATATATTTGTTTAGCAAAATTACCTAAAGCAAAACAGTGTACTTTGTTCGTCTAGGATAATATATTAATCTATTAAACATACATTAAGTATGTATTTTTCTAAACTATCTATAATATAAATTGTACTTTTTAGCCAAGGTCAAAAAAGTGTTCTTTAACTAAAATAGTGTTTTTTATAACCCTAGAGGAATAAATTGTAGTTTATGAACCCAGTGTAAAAAAGTGTGCTTTAGCACCCTAGTAAAATAAAGTGTAATTTATTACTCTAGTACAAATTAAATAAACTTTATTACCCCAGGGCACTAAAGTATACTTTATTACCCTAGTGCAATAAAATGTGTTTTTAACCCCAGTGCAGTAAAGTAGGCATTATTATCCTAGTGGAATAAAGTTCATATTATTTCCCTAGTGCAATAAATTCTATTTTATTACCCTAGTGCACTAAAGTAGAATTTAATAACCCCAATGTAATAAAGTGGACTTTTTATTCTAGCGTAATAATGTGTGCCTCATTTTCCTAGTGTGATGAAATATACTTTATTTCCTTGAGTAAAAAAAGAGACTTACTTTTTTAAAAAAATAAAAAAAATGAAACTTTTTTGCGTGTGAAGAAAACACTTTTTAGCACAATTAAAAGTTTCTTTCTATTATTGTTCAAGAAGTTCACATCTTTTTAGTTCTAAAACTATTTTTAGGGTAATTAAAAGCTTAGTTTTCTAGCCTATAAACAGTTGGCCTTTCTGTCTACAAAAGAGTTTGTTTTTTTAATCTCAAAAGTAGGTGACTTTGGTCAAATTAAAAAACTTGACTTTTTGTTCTAGAAAAATAATTGTTAATTTTCTATGTGACATTAAATTTAAAAATTATCCAATTCATTTCCTTATCGCTAGTTTTTTGTCCAATTTTAATAAGTATTAGCGTCGTTAAGCAATAAAAAAAATACACTTTATAAAATAAAATCTTTGTTCAGCAATAGAAAAATGCTTTCTTTGGTGGATTAGAAGAATACAAATTCGAATAAAGTTGACGGCGTTTGTCTGCGTCTGTTTCAAATACCAAATTTATATTAAAAAATATAAAGAATATAGAGATTGCTTTGAAGATTGACCAATACATTTCTAATAAATGTTTCTATACTGTTACTTGTCTTAAAAGCATTAAAAAATACTTTTCACTAACATGACATACCAAAAACAAAAGTAGGTTAGATTTTAATGAAAATTACTATATTTTTATTTTTTACCTTAGTGACAATATAAAAACATTTATAGGGACTTTATTAGCTAATCCTAAAATAAATTTTTTAATTTTTAAATATTTTGTCGAAGGGATATGAACTCATTAATTAAGGTGTACACTTGTGTTAAATTATCATGTAGTATCTTGAACTACGTGAAGTAGGGGAGAGTAGTCAGAGTTGGATATAGTTTTGACTTTTCTCTATAACTTCTCCTGTAGGCCGAATTTTGCAATGTCTCTTATATTATTGGAAAGTTCTACTAAAATGCAATGTTTTTGCTAAACATTGCAAAAAATTTGGACCAAAAGTTTCGGAGTTATAGGCAATTAAAAAAAAAAAGGTAGTCAGAGTTGAACATGGTAGTCAGAGTTGGGTCACTGTAGAAAATCAATGAAATATGAAGATAAATGATTGAAAATGACAATATCTTTGCCTTCGCATGATAGAATAACACTCAAATACATTTGGAAATGACAAAAGGAAACATGAAATTGAAATAAATCATATTTCCTCTTGTATCGCTAAATTGATCTGAAAGTGAAAAAGTATTACCAAAAATTTGAATTTTCTTTCTTTCAAATAGAAATGAAGTTTTTGACACCTTTTTAAGTTAACAAATTCATTTTCATTGCAAAAATGCTTCAGAATTGCAAAATTTTGGGTGTACCAACCTTGACTCAAGCGTCGTTTAGCTTCATATCACAAACACACCATGAACGCTTTATACAAACACCAAATTACGTTCCACATTTTCGTATAACATCTTAATGAACAATTTTAGTCAACTTAATTTGTCTTTGGCATATTTCTTCTACATTTAATTATCTAATTTTGAAACTACAATAACGTTTTTTGTTGAGCGCATAACACGGACTCGCTTAATACGTCTATATAGTTCGCACACTTCACTTATTAGTTTGAAGTATGATGAATTACTGTGAGTATCTTGAAATATCCAAAGTATCTTAAATTATCTGAACTATCTTGGATGATCTGAAGTATTTTTAATTGCCTTAAAGTGTGATGAATGACTCTATAGTATCTGAAGTATCTTGAATTATCTAAATTATCCTAAATTAACTGAAAAATCTTGAATTAACTGAAGTATTGTGAATTACTCTGAAGTATCTCGAATAATCAGTATTACCTTGGATTATCTGAAAAATCTAGAATTATCTCAAGTGTCGCTGAATTATCTTGGATGATCTGAATTAACTTCAATTATCTGGAGTAACGTGAATTGCCCTAAAGTATCATACATTACTCTGAAGTATGATGAATTACTGTGAAGTATCTAGAAAGATCTAAATTATCTTGAATTTTCTGCAATATCGTGAATTACTTAGAAGAATATGATAAATTACTTTGAAATATCTTGAATTACTGTAAAGTATCTTGAATTATTTTAAAATATATTTAATTATCTGAAGTATCTTGAATTATCTGGATTATTTTGGATTATCGGAAAATCTTAAATTACCCTGAAGTATCAGAAATTACTCTGAAGCATCTTGAATTACTGTGAAGTATATTAAATTACTTTGAAATATCCTGAATTATCTAAAGCATCATGAATTACCCGAAAATATGATAAATTACTCCGAAGTATCAAAAATAACTCTAAAGTATCTTAAATTACTGTGAAGTATTACGAAATATTTGGAAATATCTTGAATTATCTGCAGTACCTTGAATTATCTAAATTATCTTGGATTATCTGAAGTACTTTGAATTACACTGAAGTATCTTGAATTACCCTGAAGTATAATAAAGTACTCTAAAGTATGATGGATTACTCTGAAGTATCTTAAATTACTGTGAAGTATTTTGAAATATTTTGAAATATCTTAAATTATCTGCAGTATCTTGAATTATCTAAATTATCCTAAACTAACTGAAAAATCTTGAAATAACTGAAGTATTGTGAATTACTCTGAAGTATCTCGAATAATCAGTATTACCTTGGATTATCTGAAAAATCTGGAATTATCTCAAGTGTCGCTGAATTATCTTGGATGATCTGAATTAACTTCAATTATCTGGAGTAACGTGAATTACCCTGACGTATCATACATTACTCTGAAGTATGATGAATTACTGTGAAGTATCTAGAAAGATCTAAATTATCTTGAATTTTCTGCAATATCGTGAATTACTTAGAAGAATATGATAAATTACTTTGAAATATCTTGAATTACTGTAAAGTATCTTGAATTATTTTAAAATATATTTAATTATCTGAAGTATCTTGAATTATCTGGATTATTTTAGATTATCGGAAAATCTTAAATTACCCTGAAGTATCAGAAATTACTCTGAAGCATCTTGAATTACTGTGAAGTATATTAAATTACTTTGAAATATCCTGAATTATCTAAAGCATCATGAATTACCCGAAAATATGATAAATTACTCCGAAGTATCATAAATAACTCTAAAGTATCTTAAATTACTGTGAAGTATTACGAAATATTTGGAAATATCTTGAATTATCTGCAGTACCTTGAATTATCTAAATTATCTTGGATTATCTGAAGTACTTTGAATTACACTGAAGTATCTTGAATTACCCTGAAGTATAATAAAGTACTCTAAAGTATGATGGATTACTCTGAAGTATCTTAAATTACTGTGAAGTATTTTGAAATATTTTGAAATATCTTGAATTATCTGCAGTATCTTGAATTATCTAAATTATCCTAAACTAACTGAAAAATCTTGAATTAACTAAAGTATTGTGAATTACTCTGAAGTATCTCGAATAATCAGTATTACCTTGGATTATCTGAAAAATCTGGAATTATCTCAAGTGTCGCTGAATTATCTTGGATGATCTGAATTAACTTCAATTATCTGGAGTAACGTGAATTACCCTGAAGTATCATACATTACTCTGAAGTATGATGAATTACTGTGAAGTATCTAGAAAGATCTAAATTATCTTGAATTTTCTGCAATATCGTGAATTACCCAGAAGAATATGATAAATTACTTTGAAATATCTTGAATTACTGTAAAGTATCTTGAATTATTTTAAAATATATTTAATTATCTGAAGTATCTTGAATTATCTGGATTATTTTGGATTATAGGAAAATCTTAAATTACCCTGAAGTATCAGAAATTACTCTGAAGCATCTTGAATTACTGTGAAGTATATTAAATTACTTTGAAATATCCTGAATTATCTAAAGCATCATGAATTACCCGAAAATATGATAAATTACTCCGAAGTATCATAAATAACTCTAAAGTATCTTAAATTACTGTGAAGTATTACGAAATATTTGGAAATATCTTGAATTATCTGCAGTACCTTGAATTATCTAAATTATCTTGGATTATCTGAAGTACTTTGAATTACACTAAAGTATCTTGAATTACCCTGAAGTATAATAAAGTACTCTAAAGTATGATGGATTACTCTGAAGTATCTTAAATTACTGTGAAGTATTTTGAAATATTTTGAAATATCTTAAATTATCTGCAGTATCTTGAATTATCTAAATTATCCTAAAATAACTGAAAAATCTTGAAATAACTGAAGTATTGTGAATTACTCTGAAGTATCTCGAATAATCAGTATTACCTTGGATTATCTGAAAAATCTGGAATTATCTCAAGTGTCGCTGAATTATCTTGGATGATCTGAATTAACTTCAATTATCTGGAGTAACGTGAATTACCCTGAAGTATCATACATTACTCTGAAGTATGATGAATTACTGTGAAGTATCTAGAAAGATCTAAATTATCTTGAATTTTCTGCAATATCGTGAATTACTTAGAAGAATATGATAAATTACTTTGAAATATCTTGAATTACTGTAAAGTATCTTGAATTATTTTAAAATATATTTAATTATCTGAAGTATCTTGAATTATCTGGATTATTTTAGATTATCGGAAAATCTTAAATTACCCTGAAGTATCAGAAATTACTCTGAAGCATCTTGAATTACTGTGAAGTATATTAAATTACTTTGAAATATCCTGAATTATCTAAAGCATCATGAATTACCCGAAAATATGATAAATTACTCCGAAGTATCATAAATAACTCTAAAGTATCTTAAATTACTGTGAAGTATTACGAAATATTTGGAAATATCTTGAATTATCTGCAGTACCTTGAATTATCTAAATTATCTTGGATTATCTGAAGTACTTTGAATTACACTGAAGTATCTTGAATTACCCTGAAGTATAATAAAGTACTCTTAAGTATGATGGATTACTCTGAAGTATCTTAAATTACTGTGAAGTATTTTGAAATATTTTGAAATATCTTGAATTATCTAAATTATCTTGGATTATATGAAATATCTTGAATTACTTTGAAGTAATTTGAATTATCTTAAAATATCTTGAATTATCTGAAGTATCGCTGAATTACCTTGGATTATCTGAAGTATATTTAATTATCTGAGGTATCGTGGATTACCCTGAATTGTCATAAATTAGTTTGAAGTATGATGAATTACTGTGAGTATCTTGAAATATCCAAAGTATCTTGAATTATCTGAACTATCTTAAATGATCTGAAGTATTTTTAATTGCCCTAAAGTGTGATGAATTACTCTATAGTATCTGAAGTATTTTAAATTATCTAAACTATCCTAAATTAACTGAAAAATCTTGAATTAACTGAAGTATCTTGAATGACTCTGAAGTATCTCGAATTATCTGTATTACCTGAATCTGAAGATTATCTGAAAAATCTTGAATTATCTGAAGTATCATAAATTACCCTCAAGTATCATAAATTACCCCGAAGCATCTTGAATTACTCTGAAGTATATTGAAATACTTTGAAATATCTTGAATTATCTAGATTATCTTGAATTACTGTGAAGTATCTTCAATTATTTAAAGTATCGTGAATTACCCTAATGTCAAATGCAGCCAACTTTGTCCGAGTTTGTATTTTTCTAATTCGCCAGCGATAGCTCATAATTTTCACCGATATTGTATAAAAAAATTTTTGCGTCACAAAACACTTTATTTTTTTAAATAAATCAGTTTAAAATTTATCGAATAATTTTCCAATTGTTGAATATTGGCCATTTTCAAGGAAGTTGGAGGAAGAGCGTCTTCTATTAGATGAGATTGCTTCTTAGCACGTGCAGAACACGTACAATGATATTTCATCGGAAGATGGGCAGAGGTAAAATGGTAAAAGCAAAGAGGTATGATACCGTGGGAGGCAGGAGGCGCATGAGAGATGGACCCGTTGGATGATTCACCTCACTGAACAAGAGTGGCGCGTGCATTGTGTCCGCTCAGCGGGGATTCGTGCTCAACATAACTACCATCCTTTCGAATGGGTTTTATGCGCCACAACTACCTTTCTGTTTTCCGTCCACACTCATTTCGCAAATTTTCCACTGGAACCTTACTTTCAACTAAGCAAAGACGTGTAAATTTAAGTCGCGCCTAACGTCGTCGGTAAATTTTATTCTTTATATTCACTCGTAAAAATATCGATTTAGTGATACTCTCTTAAAGATGTATGTTCATTAAACCAGTTTTATTATATGCATATAATGCTTGGATTATTATCATTCACTTAAGAAAGAAAAGCCAAGAGATGGTTTAGTTATAGAGATTTAATTATATTAAAAAATACAAGAACGGAGATTCTGAAAAGTGTTGGATAATTATAGGAGGGTGAGAAATATTTTTAAAAATGTAAATGGAATAGATTTATTTTCTACAGTAAACCTAAACAATTCGACTTAAGTTGTGGCATTCTTAAAAAGTTATCGAATTCGCTGGAAACTCGATATTTGTCCGCCATTTTGAAATGTTAAAATCCAATTTCAAATTCGTAATTAGCGACCCCTAAAAACCCCCCAGTAAGGAGTGTCAAGAAAAATTAATGACTTAAAAAAAAAATTCCGTTATATTGGATCCGCAATTTTGAATTTTTTAAATTCAATGTCAAATTCATAATCAGCTACTCCAAAAACCCCCGAGTAACGAGTCCCAAGCTAATGCTATTAATTTTAAAAAATTCGTTCACCATATTGAATCCACATTGTATTCATCATTATACATTTATTTAAGCTACTTCTACTCATCAGAAAACGTTTTAAATCGTCTAGTTCTATTCCTCATTGAGTCTACGTTTAGATAATCAAATAAAAAAAATCGTTTTTTTTTTGTAATTTTTCCTCTCAGGCTTCTTAAGGTTATGGTAGTCTGCGTACATAAAAATCGTCGGTAGCGCAAAAATTAAAAAAACGTAAAGCAAATATTAAGGATGTTCAACCCTATGATATAACCTCAAAATAAAAATTAGTTTTTAATATAAAAATAAAGTGGCATAAAAATTACTTTTAATAAATTTGAAAAGATCTAGGTATAAAATGTTTAAATAAAATTATTTTTGATAAAAGTGTTTTCTCACTTACTATTTGTTTAACATTTTGTGTTTTTTCTTTACACCTAATAAACAATTGCAATTTCTGTTCAATTATGTGAAACAATTGCTCATTATATTCTTTAAATCATTCTCCACAATTGTACTGAGGCGAACGACGAGCCCTTTTCGGAGCGGTCTCGACGGAGAGGTGGTACGGTTGATCACATGACGGGGTCTTGTCGAGAGTGGGATTTTCGGGGTACTGTTGTTCATATATGCGCCGAATTATTAATTTTCTTTCTCGTTAATCTTGAATCGTCAAACTAAAATCAGTAAATTGACTAGAACCTCAAATCAAATATTTAGCGAAGATTTTGATGGTGAGTGGTTTTTATATAAAATAAATCTATATTTAAAAATAACATTTGTATTTTTTAATATTTAAATAAATTTTCAAGACGTAAATTTATTCGGTATTTTTTTCATAGAGAGGTTCTTTAATTATAAACGAAATATATTTGGAATTTCGTAAAACCGTGAGCAACAGTATCTCGGAGAGACACACTCGACGGAGGCTTTCTTGGTGGATTGTTTAACGGATGTTGTGGGAACAATAATCAAATTAATATTGGATCGATGAGCTGCTTTGTTGGATCCTGAAATTTTTGACAAAACCACTATCCATTTTCTACCGAGACCGTTTCGAGGCCGTCAGCGTGGTCCAGACAAATGAGATAAGTACAACTGTGATAAAACGATTGGTTTCCGAAATTATTGCAATATTATAAGCAATTTAATTTCAATTTCGATTTCAAGATTGCGAGCATATTTATTTTTGTATTAATCAATCTGAATATTCAGATCAACTTTATTGTATAATTTTCTTTTTATCTTGCTGATCATACTATTGAAATTATATTTATGTGACTGAATTTACATTGATAAATTTTATTCGATTTGTTTAAATTTCCAATTTGTTCTAAAAATTTTGTAAAAAATGTTTTATTTATTGTATGAAAAAAGATGAGAATCGTTGGTACCAACTGAGTGAGCGAACCGATATTGTTTGATAATAGTATTTTGTTTCATTAAACATTTTTGTGATTTTTCATATATTTTATCTTTTTCTGAAAATATATTGTTGAATTTAAATTTAATCGTTTGCACAATTATTGATTTGATCATTTTGGGCCTAATTGGAATTCCTCGTCATGACTCATGTTTGAAGTCAATAAGTACAAATTGATTATTTGTTTTCATGTATTGTCTTGCTTATGGATCCCAGATTTAGAAAATATAATTAGTGATTTTCTCTTTTGGTAATTTAAAATATTTTCTATTAAATTAAAATATTAATTTAAAATTTTTAATCATTTAATATTCTAAGTTTAAAATAAAATAATTTCAGAAATAAATACCTCAATATACATATTGTGTAAAAAATAAAATCGTTACAGTACTTATAGAATTTAATTAAGAAAATTAGTTTAATAGGTAACGACCTAACAAAATTTTGCTTTTTATACTATAACCCTAAAACCCAAATAACCTAAAATGCACTTAGTCCAAAAAACATTTAATCTAAAATGCATTAATCACAAATCTATTTAATCTAAAATGCATTCAGCCTAAATCAAATTTAACCTAAAATGCATTCAGCCTAAATGGCAATTAAAGTAAAAAGTGTTCAGCCTAAAAACCATTTAACCTAAAATGCATTCAGCCTAAATCCCATTTAACATAAAACGCATTTAGACTAACACCTATTTAACATAAATTACATTTAATCTAAAAAGCATTCAGTCTAAAACAAATTTAAGCTAAATTTTATTTAATCTTGAATACATTAAGCCTAAAATCCATTTTACCTGAAACTCATTTAACCTAAATCCCATTTCACCTAAAATGCATTCACCATAAATTCCATATAAACTAAATCTTATTTAACCTAAATACCATTCAACGAAAATCTCATTAAACCTCAATCCCATATAACCCAAAATGCATTCAACATAAATCCTATTAAACTTAAGATGCAATAAGCCTAAGTCCCCTTTAACCTAAGATGCATTAAGCCTAAGTCCCATTTAACGTAAAATTTATTCAGCCTAAAACTCACTAAACCTAAAATGCATTTAACCTAAAGCCCATTTAACCTAAATTCTATGTAATTTTAAATACATTGAGCCTGAAATCCATTTTACCTGACACTTATTTAGCTTAAATCCCTTTTAACCTAAAATGCATTCAACCTAAATACAATTTAAATTAATATGCATTCAGCCTAAAATCCATTTAACCAAAAATGCATT
Source organism: Ganaspis brasiliensis (assembly GCA_037103525.1). Taxonomy (NCBI): domain Eukaryota; kingdom Metazoa; phylum Arthropoda; class Insecta; order Hymenoptera; family Figitidae; genus Ganaspis; species Ganaspis brasiliensis. The sequence goes on from JAZKLR010000123.1 coordinate 719,304, forward strand.
CAGCCTAAATCTTATTTAACCTAAAATGCATTTAGTCTACCTTCCATGTAACTTAAATCTCACTTAACCGAAATTTTATTTAACCTAAAATGCATTAAGCCTAAAATTTGGCATTTGGCCTAATGCCATTCAGTATTAATTTTAAGTTATAAATTAGGTTCAATAGGATTAAAGCCAAATGGTTTCAGGCTATATGCATTTAAGGTGAAATGTAATTCAGGCTGAATACTTTTCAGGTTAAACGGTATTTAGGATGAATGCATTTTAGGTTCAATAGGCCTTAGGCTTAATGCATCTTAGCTTAAAGAGTACTTAGGCCTAATGCATCTACGGTTTAATAGGATTTATGTTAAATGCATTTTTGGCATGTATGGGATTTGGGTTTAATGAGATTTAGGTTAAATGAGATTCAGGTAAATTGTTTTTCGGCTCAATGTATTTAAGATTCAATAGGATTTAGGTTAAATGTATCTTAGGTTTAATGCGTTTTAGGCTGAATGAATTTTAGGTTAAATGTCACTTAAGGTTAATGCATCTTAGATTAAAAAGGATTAGGCTTAGTGCATCTTAGGTTAAAAGGGATTTAGGCTAAATGAGTGTCAGGTAAAATGGATTTCAGGCTCAATGTATTTAAAGTTACATAGGATTTAGGTTAAATGGGCTTTAGGTTAAATGCATTTTAGGTTTAGTGAGTTATAGGCTGAATAAATTTTACGTTAAGTGGAACTTAGGCTTAATGCATCTTAGGTTAAAGGGGACTTAGGCTTATTGCATCTTAGGTTTAATAGAATTTCTGTTGAATGCATTATGGGTTATATGGGATTGAGGTTTAATGAGATTTTCGTTGAATGGGATTTAGGTTAAATAAGATTTAGTTTATATGGAATTTATGGTAAATGCATTTTAGGTGAAATAGGATTTAGGTTAATTGAGTTTCAGGTGAAATGGATTTTAGGCTCCATGTATTTAAGTTTAAATATGATTTAGGTTCAATGGGATTTAGGTTAAATGCATTTTAGGTTTAATGAGTTTTAGGCTACATGAATTTTAGGTTAAATGGGACTAAGGCCTAATACATCTTAGGTTAAAGAGGACTTAGGCCTAATGCATCTTAGGTTTAATAGGATTTATGTTGAATGCATTTTGGGTGATATGGGATTTAGGTTTAATGAGATTTAGGTTTAATGAGATTTTGATTAGATGAGATTTAGGTTAAATAAGATTTAGTTTATATAGAATGTATGATGAATGCATTTTAGGTGAAATGGGTTTTAGGTTAAATGGGTTTCAGGTTGAGTGGATTTTAGGCTTAATGTGTTTAAGATTAACAAGGATTTAAATTAAATGCGATCTAGGTTTAATGCATTTTAGGTTAAATTAGTTTTAGGCTGAATGAATTTTAGGTGAAATGGGATTTAGGTTAAATGGGATTTAGGTTAAATGAGATTCAGGTTAAATGAGATTCAGGTAAAATGGTTTTTCGGCTCAATGTATTTAAGATTCAATAGGATTTAGGTTAAATGTATCTTAGGTTTAATGCGTTTTAGGCTGAATGAATTTTAGGTTAAATGTCACTTAAGCTTAATGCATCTTAGATTAAAGAGGACTTAGGCTTAATGCATCTTAGGTTTAATAGGATTTATGTTGAATGCATTTTGGGTTAAATGGGATTTAGGTAAAATGGGAATTAGGGTGAGTGAATTTTAGGCTATATGGTTTTAGACTCAATGAGATTTAGGCTAAATGGGTTTATTGGAATATTCTTCCTCTTAAATCCACTTTTTAGTTTAGGGTTATATCATAGGGTCAAACATCCTTAATAAATGTCATAAATACCTAAACCCATTTTATCTCTGTATTAATAATCAATTTTTTGAATAAAAATATATATTTTATTTACTATTGCTATAACTGAATACTGAATTTAATTTCATAATAGCGCATTAGGTCTTTATTTACCGCACTTAAATCCAGCTCAATGTATTGTTTGAATCCATATGAAAATTGCATAAAATAATCGAAATATTGCGAGATGGTAACATGAAACAACAAAAAAGTCGTAGGTATTGACAGTTACACTCGCGCTATTCGCATTTATTACACTTCTCTCCTATTTCGAAATATTTTTCATTTTATATCTCACGCTTTTAGATGCATAGGAATGTTTTGTTTGTTGAAACTATAAAACAGCTACTATCAATACAAATGCATCAGAATTTTTTTTTTTTTTTTTTTTTGTAAAGTCTCAATGCTTTTACAGTTCAATTTTTCAAACTACTTTATATAAATTGGATGGCACACACGTTGTTAAACAACTTTTTTACTTTAAAGCGCAAAAAAAATCTTTGATGTTTTTTAAATCAATCTATCGAAAAATGAAAAATATTTTGAGGATGATTTTTTAGTTTTTTTGTTTATTTTTTTTTTTTTAATAGAAAAAAGTGACAAAATGGTTTGAAATAATTATTACAGAGATGTATATTGTAATTAACTATTACATAGATCCGAGATTAAATTTCAAATTTATCAGATTATCTCAGTTTACTTTGCTTTAAAGAAAATTAATCTACTCTCGCAAAATCGATTTATTCATAATCAGATTATTATCTCCGGAATATTAATCTGGCGCAATATCGTTATCGATAAACCGAGGCAGGTCGTTAGAGAAGATAATTATTTATATTTTATTACATATCGAGCATTTAATCACGTTGTTGGGTTAAGAAACTCTAACCTAAGCAACCCTTCCAACATTTTAGGTAAATCTAATATTATTCCCGTGTATAAAGAAATCTTTTTTAAAATGAAGCTTCTATTATATTTGAAAACTTATAAAAATGATTTGATTCTAATTTCAATAAATTTGAACTTTATGTTAGTTTACTAAATTTACATTTAAAATACAAATTGATCCAAATTATAAATTATATAACTTTTAATTCATACCATTTTCAATCTACCTATTAAAGTTTTCATTGATTCAAATTTTAATCAATCTCAATTTAAATGGATCCAATTTTCGAGTTTTAAAAGTTTTAAAACCTTTTTTGTAATAATGTAAATTTCCATCAATTTAAGCATAAAATTTGTTAATCCAAACTTAATTTATTCCAACTTTCAATCAATCTTAACATTAATTTATTGAAATTTAAAGTCAAATGTATCTAAATTTAAATGAAAGTTGTTAAATTAGCAACGCTTAGATTTATCAAATTTTTTAAAAGGAACCAAAATCCAATCAAATGAAACTTTAATCGAACCGAAATTTAATTTGGTCAGTTGTTAGTTTACTTAACTTTTAATATTTCCAAATATAAATCGGTCTTAATTTCAATTTAACTGAATCCAATTATTAATTTATTAAAATTGAAATTGATAAAAATTTTAACTAATCAAACTTTACTTTTACAAATAAATTCGATGACAAATAAATTTAAACTAATTCAAATTAACAGAAACTACAATTTTTTGTAATTTTAGTCCACTTAAATTTAAACTGATCCAACATTTAATTTACAAATTAATTTTACTCCAATTTGAAATTAATAAATTTTCAGTCATATGATACAGTTTTATAACATAAACGAATATTTGATGGATGAATTTTTCGTTTACAGTAAATTTTCATTGTTCATATTTGGTGGGCTGCATATTCTAGATAAATAATATAAAATTTTTGAAAGTAACCTAAATAAAATCTTGAACTTTTAACTTTAAAATAAGCCGAATTAAACTTAAAAAGCTTGACTAGTTCAAAAGTGATAAGTAAGTATATAATACAAAAAAAGAATCGATGAGTTAAAAATTTTATGTAGGGTTAACATCATTTACTTATAACTTTTAAACGAATCAAGATAATTAAGTTTTCTTTGGCTTATTTTAAAGTTAAAAGTACAGGATTTTATTTAGGTGAATTTCTAAAACTTCCTATTATTTCTCTAGAAAATGCAGCCCACAAAACATGAGCAATGAAAATTCACTGAAAACGAAAAATTCACCTGTCTTCATCACATCAAATTTTCGTCAAAGCTTCAAGCTAGGAGTGAAACTCAAGTGGACTTATAGTGGAAGTGAAGTTGAAGTTGACTTAAAGTAGACTGAAAGTGAAAGTGAAGAGTAATTAAAGTGTAAGTAAATTATAAGTAAAGTGAAAATGATGTGGAATTAAAATAGAAGTGAAATGAACTTGGATTGAAATTGAAGTGGAATTAAAGTAGAAATAAAGTGTAAATGAAGTGGAAGTGAAGTGGAAAAGAATTGGAAGTGAAGTTGGGGTGGACTTAAAGTGAATGTAAAGTGTAATTTTAGTAAAATTAAAGTGGAAGTGAAGTGTAAATAATATGGAATTGAAATGGACGTAAAGTGGAATTGAAATGAAATGGACTTACATAAAACTTATGTGAAACTAAATTGAAAGTGAAGTTAAAGTGGACTTAAAGTAGACCTAAAGTAGACTTAAAGTGAATGTTAAGTGTAATTTTACTGAAAGTTAAATGAAAGTGAAGTGGAAATAATGTGGAATTGAAATGGAAGTGAAGTGGAAGTGTAAAAAAAAGTAAACTTGACTTGAAGTTAAAAATAATTGGAAGTGAAGTTGAGGTGGAATTAATAGACCTAAAGCAGACTTAAAGTGAATGTAAAGTGTAATTTCAGTGAAATTAAAGTGGAAGTGAAGTGTAAATAATGTGGAATTCAAATGGAAGTGAAGTGGACTTACAGCAGACATGTGAAATGGAAGTGGAAGTGAAGTTTAAGTGGACTTAAAGTAGACTTAAAGTGAATGTGAAGTGTAATTTTAGTGAAAGTAAAGTGGAAGTGAAGTGGAAGTAAAGTGTAAGTTAAGTGGAAGTGAAATGGAAGTAAAGTGGAAGTGATATAGAAGTAAATTGGAAGTGAAGTGGAAGTGAAATAGAAGTGAGGTGGGAGTTAAGTAAGAGTGAAGTGGGGATGAAGTGGAAGTGGAAAGGAAATGAAGTGGACTTGAAGTGGAATGAAAGTGGAAGTAAAGTGGTATTGAAATGGACTTAAATCGAAATTAAAGTGGAAGTGAAGTCGGAAAGAATTGTAAGCGAAGTTGAAGTGGACTTAAACTAGACCTAAAGTAGACTTAAAGTGTAATTTCAGTGAAAGTAATGTGAAAGTGAAGTGTAAATAATATGGAATAGAAATGGAAGTAAAGTGGAATTGAAATGAAGTGGACTTACAGAAGACTTATGTAAAATTGAAGTGGATATCAAATATACATAACTTAGACTTAAGGTGAAAGTTAAGTGGAAGTGAAGTTGAAGTGAGTTCGAAGTGAGGTGGAAGTGGACTTACAGCAAACCTAAAGTGAAATGGAAGTGAAGTAGACTTGAAGTGGATTTGAATTGGTAGTAAAGTGGAAGTGAATTGAAAATGATGTGAAATTGAAGTGAAATGGACTTAAGGAACGCTTAAAGTGAAATTGAAGTGTAAGTGAAGTAAGTTATCAACATTTAAAGACTTTTATTTTTCGAATACGTTTTTTGTAAGTGGTCCCAGAATTTTGGCCGGTAGAGTATGTGTGATACTGTTTTTTGTGACTTGATGTATCCATTTCTGTGATTCGTTTTGCCCGCTACTGATTTACTTGACGGTTGGCAATGACCACATCGATCAACGTCACCAACCCTTAATTAACAAGAAGGACAGGCCAATGAGCGTGCATGCAGATATGCGCAACCACGCAAGCGTTAATAATCGAAAGGATATCCGTCCTCCAACGTTGAGGATCAAAGTGAATTGTGGTTAGTATATCAATTTGATGTCCTTCAGGAAGGCAATAAAGCGATATAGATGAGTAGTGATTAATTACTATTTATCAATGCTTCCACTCATTTATTTATTAAGACGCCCTTTGGCTTTGTACCTTTATTTCTCATTTATCACTTCTAGTTATACTGTTCCGTTCTTTTCAGAAAAAGAACCCACTTTTGAGATACACAGTTATAATCTCTATTGATTGTTGGGTTGAAATCAACTTTTATAATTTTTTGTGTTCATCCATCTTTTGAGAAAAAAGGAATAATTCTTTATTCCTTATATTTTAAGTAGAAAGATTATTCTAATCTTTCTTTTCTTTCTTTAATTTACTAGTAAGCCGAAAAGTAATTTCAATATGATCATGTAAACTAAAAGGTAAGAAATTTAACAGAAAATTTAAAACAGAATTAAAAAAGGAAGGGGAAAATATATTCTTCTTTTAAGAATATTTCTTAGATCCTACTATTGAATATACATAATATTCTTTGAATGGGAGAAACTTTCTTAAATCAAATCTTTATTTTTAAGGGCATAAGAAAATTAATGACATAAGAATAAAAGTAGAAGTGAAGTAGAAGTAATCTTGAACTGGACTTAAAGAAGACTTACATTGAAGTGGACTTGAAATGGACTTAAAGTAGAATAAAAGTGAAATAGAAGTGGAAGTGAAGCAGACTTAAAATTAAATTGAAATGGACTTAAAGTAAAATTAAAGTAGAAGTGAAATGGAAGTGAAGTTGAAGTGGACTTAAAGTAGACCTAAAGTAGACTGAAAGTAAAAGTGAAGTGATTATTTAAGTGGAAATAAAGTAGAAGTGAAGTGGTCTTGAAGTGGAAGTAAAGTGGAATTGAAATATAATTAAAGTGGAATTCAACATAAAAGTGAAGTGGAAAAAAGTTGAAGTGAAGTTGAAGTGGACTTAAAGTAGACCTAAAATAGTGTTAAAGTAAAAGTGGAACTAAAGTGGAATTGAAAGGAAGTGGACTTAAAGAAGACTTTAAGTGAATTTGAAGTGGAAGTGAAGTGGATGACTTAGACTTGAAATTAGAGTGAAGTGGTATTGAAGTGGAATTACAGTGGAAGTGAAGTTGAAATCATGAAATTGAAATGGAAGTGAAGTGAATTTGAAGTAGAAATGAAATGGAATTTAAATAGAAGTATAGTGGAAGTGAAGTGAAAGTGAAGTGAAAGTGAGATGCAAGTGAACTTAAAGCTGACCTAAAGTGAAATGGAAGTAAAGTGGACTTGAAATGGACTTGAAGTGGAATTAAAGTGGAAGAGAATTGAAAATAATGTGAAATTAAAGTGAAGTGGACTTAAGTAAGACTTAAATTAAATTGAAGTGGAAGTGAAGTGTACTTAAAGTGGAATTGAAATGGACTTAAAAAGGAAGTGAAGTAAAAGTGAGTTTGAAGTGGGCTTAAAGTAGAATTGAAGAGATAGTTAAGTGGAATTAAAGTGGAATTTAAGTGGAATTAAAGTGAAAGTGAAGTGGAAATGATGTGGAATTAAAATGGAAGTGAAGTGAACTTAACGTGCAAGTGAAGTGGAATTAGAATGGAGTTCTTGTGGAATTCAAGTTGAAGTGAAGTGGAAGTGAGATGGAATTGACTCAAAGAAGACTTCAAGCGAAAGTAAAGTTGAATTGTTGTGGTTTTGAAGTAGAAAGAAAGTGGAAATGTATTGGGAATGATGTGGAATTGAAATAAAAAAGAAGTGAACTTAAAGTGGAATTGGAATGGAATTGAACTGGAATTAAAGTGAAGTGGACTTAAAAAAGACTTGAAGTGAAAGAGAAGAGGAAGTGAAGTGGACGTGAAGTTGAAGTGGGATTTTAAGTAGACCTAAAGTAGACTTGAAGTAAAAGTTAAGTGGAATTAAAGTGGAAATGAAGTGGAATTCAAATGGAAGTGAAGTGAACTTAAAGTGCAAGTGAAGTGGAATTGGAATGGAAATCAAGTGGGATTTTAAAGAGGAATTAAAAGTAACTAGAAATTAAAAGGAAGTAACTAAAAATTCAAAAAGCAACCAGAATTGAAGAAAATATCTACAAATTGATTGAAATATTTTCGGAAAATAAATAAAAATATCTATTAAATGGGTATAAATTAACAAAAATTAAAGAAAGATTTGTAGTAAATAAAAAAATAACTGTAATGTAAAAAAAATGTTGATCCTATAAACAATGACAAAAAAGAAAAAAAAATTCACATGAAATGATTGAAAAATAACAAAAGAATTGAAAAATTACCAGAAGTAAAAAAATCTAGAAATTTCAAGAATACTAAAAAGTAGTAAAAAATATTTTCCATGTATATATATTACTTTTTATAACAAACCATAGAAAAAAAAGTAAAAAAATCTAGAAATTTCAAAAATACTAAAAAGTAGTAAAAAATATTTTCCATGTATATATTACTTTTTATAACAAACCATAAAAAAAGAGAGAATTAAAAATCTTTTAATTTTTTAAATGTTTTGAATAATTGTCATATATCCCGTTTAAATAAAAAATGTTTATTTCTTTAAATTTAAAAAACCTAGTTGGATCAATACGTAACTGAGCACTAAGTTTTATTTAAATCGCTTTAGTACTTTAAATGTAATTGGCGTACAAATTTCCACTATTGACAGACAGACAGACAGACAAGAAATTTTTATTTGAATTTTGGATTTTCTGGATGCTCAAAACAAATACTACGTTATAAATTTAAGGTGTTGAGTAATATACATACAGAAACAAATTTTGATTTTTTGTATACAGATAATTAGAAATTTAAAAAAAAGTAACTAGAAAGTTTTAAACATGAATTATGGAAAAAAACCTGAGAAGTAAAAAAATAAAAAATATTTTTAAAAAATTAGAATCTAAAACATGACAAAATATAACTAGATAGTGTAGAAAATAATTCTAATTCTAAATAAATTCTCGTTTTACGACATCTTCATCTATTTTAATTTCCATTTTGTATACATTTTTAATTATCAGTATTTTTAAGTCACCTTATTCATATTTAACGCAAAAATACCATTTTACAGAATTTCATTTAATCGATTTTTTTTTTATTTTTAAGAAATCAAAATTTTAGTTAGTAAAATTCTCATTAAAAATAATGTTAAAAAGTCAAATTCTTAAATGACAAAATATTCATTTCACCGAATCTTCATTTCTCCAAAGTTGCAAATGTCCGAAGAAACATCCAATAGAATGTTTTGGCGTAAATTTTAAAATCCTGCAATAGAAAGTGAAAAAAAAACAACTTGTAAATAAAAAAAGTAATTGTAATCTAAAAAGCGTCTATAATTATAAAAAAAAAAAATATTCTACAGGAAAAACAGAAATTACTAAAAATTATGACAATTGAGAGAACAATTTAAAAATTATTAAAAGGTGGAAAAATAATTTGTATTTGCAAGAAACACTATAGAAATGAATTTAAAATATCTTGAATCTGAAGAGAAATAATAATTCAAAAAAAATTATTCCTATAAATAAAAATCTAGTATGAAAAAAATAAAATCACTCGAATTGATCGTTTTAATATCGTTCTACACATAAAAAGTTTAGAAAGAATATTAATGGCCTTATCAACATTTTATTATCCCTATCGTGGAATTCGATTATAAAATGAATATTCAAGAGCAAATAGATAAAATTCTTGTTTCAGTGGTAAATGTAGTTTATAATAAGATATTTTGTATTTTCATTATTTATGTGAATGTCTCGGTTTTCCTTGATTGCTGTGCCTTTATTACCATTAATTTCGAGAGAAACACAAGGTAACTTTATGTGTTTAGTATGTTTCGGTCCAGCTTTCTCGTCAGTAAGTCGAGATTTCCCATTACACTCGTAAAAGTGGGTTAGAATCTAGAATTCAGCTTATGTGGATCCGTCAAGGCGCCGATTAAAGTCAAAATTAACCACTCGCAGTATTCTAAGCAAGAATTTAATTATCCTCAGTTTATGGATCATTTGCTTTATTTCGTTACACATTCATTATTCTCGTTTTATTATATTCCCCTTTGTTCAAATGAATTTACTGCAACATAAAAAATATAATGTGTTAAAATTACTGAGCGAAAAAATCAAAATTCGACACCCATTCTCTAAATCTGAATTACCATTAACCGGGGTAATTCTACCAACCAAAAAGTGCCAGATAGCGAAATTGTCATACAAGGAATTTTAAACTTTAGAAAAACAATTCGAGGTTAAGTTAAGTTAATAAATAATAATAGCTAAGTTATTTTAAACTTTAATATACTCTGTATATTATTATTATATTATTATTATTATATTATTAATATACTCTGTCTAAAAATAAGTTATATAATTAGAAACAAATTATAAGTTTACAATTGGTGCAACATAACCTCAAAAAGTAACTGTCATTAATATTTATTTGTTTTTCAAGTTAATGTTTAAACTTCTTTTTTTTAAATAACTTAGATACCTTATTAGTAATTATATTGAGTTATTTACTTAACCCATTAACGCCCAGACGGACGAAAAATTTCTGTTGACTTTGAGGACCTCCCTTTTAAAAAAAATGCCTACAAAAAAATTAGCACTTATCATTTTTAACGTAAAATTTACTCCTCTTTTAGATTCTGAAGTTAAAATTTGTTTATAACAAATCGTTAAAAAGTTATAAACAATTTTTTGCAAAAAAACACGATTTTTTGAGAAAAAATTTTCATTTTAGACATATTTTCACCGGAAAAAAGCAAGTAGATGCTCTCAAAAGCTCAAAATATCGCGTCCATGGACCCCCAGCTATCAGACCCTGAAGCAAAAAAATTTTTTTTTTAAAATGGCGGACGCCAATATGGCGGCTAAAACTAAAAAAATGGCTCAGATATGAAACAGGGTGCTCCAACTTTTTCATGTGACTGAAATCGCCTAAAACTCTTAATACGGGGGTTTTTGGGGTCGCTGATTACGAATATGATGTCAGTTTTTAAAAATTCAAAATGGCTGATCCAATATGGCGGACGAATTTTTAAAAAAATTTTGGATTCACTTGAAACTCTCCACTCAGGGGTTTTTGGGGTCGCTGATTACGAATATGATGTCAGTTTTTAAAAATTCAAAATGGCGGATCCAATATGGCGGACGAATTTTTAAAAAAATTTTGGATTCACTTGAAACTCTCCACTCAGGGGTTTTTAGGGTCGCTGATTACGAATATGATGTCAGTTTTTAAAAATTCAAAATGGCGGATCCAATATGGCGGACGAATTTTTAAAAAAATTTTGGATTCACTTGAAACTCTCCACTCAGGGGTTTTTGGGGTCACTGATTACGAATATGATGTCAGTTTTTAAAAATTCAAAATGGCGGATCCAATATGGCGGACGAGTTTTGTAAAAAATTATTGGATTTACTTGAAACTCTCTATTCGGGGGTTTTTTGGGTCGCTAATTGCAAATCTGATGGCAATTCTTGAAAATACAAAATAGCAGAGTCAAATTGTTTGAATTTCAATAAGTATTATACAATGAATAAGAATTTTTTGGTCCGTTTGCCGTCGAATAATTCGCCGTTGCCCGACTCTTACCGCGAGGAGGTGGACAATAAAGAGTCTTTTTTTTTTTTCGTTTTTTATTTTTTTTTTTTTGTTTTTTTTTTGTTTTAATATTTTTTACATTTTTACATTTTAGGTGTGAAAATCCTGAAAGCAGGAAACGCATAAATATGCATCACACTCCACGCACTTTCGTTGCGTTCTACAGGTGCACTTGGAGAAATTAGAGCAGTTTTTCTTTTGTTCAACTCTTTGAACTTTGTGGTTTTTGATGGATTCAGATTTTTTTAGATATGCTTCTGCAATCTGTAGAGCCATGTCTTTAGTACCTATTTTTTTTTCTTGGACAACTAAGTTTCTTAGAACAGTTGCATTTGCAATTGATGCCAGATCTTAGCGGAAACAACAAGCGCAAAACCGTCTTAGTTGTGAGCATAGTTAAAAGTTATACAGCACCACAGCAAATAAATCAGCGTCAAATAAACAAAAATAACCAAAAAAAATAATAAGACTTAAAAAATTTGCCAACTCCATTTTGAATTTTTAAAAACTGACATCATATTCGTAATCAGCGACCCCAAAAACCCCTGAGTGGAGAGTTTCAAGTGAATCCAAAATTTTTTTAAAAACTCGTCCGCCATATTGGATCCGCCATTTTGAATTTTTAAAAACTGACATCATATTCGTAATCAGCGACCCCAAAAACCCCTGAGTGGAGAGTTTCAAGTGAATCCAAAATTTTTTTAAAAATTCGTCCGCCATATTGGATCCGCCATTTTGAATTTTTAAAAACTGACATCATATTCGTAATCAGCGACCCCAAAAACCCCTGAGTGGAGAGTTTCAAGTGAATCCAAAATTTTTTTAAAAATTCGTCCGCCATATTGGATCCGCCATTTTGAATTTTTAAAAACTGACATCATATTCGTAATCAGCGACCCCAAAAACCCCTGAGTGGAGAGTTTCAAGTGAATCCAAAATTTTTTTAAAAATTCGTCCGCCATATTGGATCAGCCATTTTGAATTTTTAAAAACTGACATCATATTCGTAATCAGCGACCCCAAAAACCCCCGTATAAAGAGTTTTAGGCGATTTCAGTCACATGAAAAAGTTGGAGCACCCTGTTTCATATCTGAGCCATTTTTTTAGTTTTAGCCCCCATATTGGCGTCCGCCATTTTGAAAAAAAAATTTTTTTGCTTCAGGGTCTTATAGCTGGGGGTCCATGGACGCGATATTTTGAGCTTTTGAGAGCATCTACTTGCTTTTTTCCGGTGAAAATATGTCTAAAATGAAAATTTTTTCTCAAAAAATCGTGTTTTTTTTGCAAAAAATTGTTTATAACTTTTTAACGATTTGTTATAAACAAATTTTAACTTCAGAATCTAAAAGAGGAGTAAATTTTACGTTAAAAATGATAAGTGCTAATTTTTTTGTAGGCATTTTTTTTAAAAGGGAGGTCCTCAAAGTCAACAGAAATTTTTCGTCCGTCTGGGCGTTAATGGGTTAATCTAAAAATTTGTCAAATTAAGAAAATGTATACTTGGATTGTTTTTGCATTAGTCTTAATTGTATTTAATAATATTTTTTTAATTAATTTTCAAGATGTTTTTAAATTATTTCTGGATTTAAGGGCATGTGTTGGATTATGACGTCACTGGTATAGATAAAATTTGTCCGTAACTTTTCTCTTAAAATATTAAATATTTTGTCATGAAACTTGATATAATTACTTAAAATGACATTAGGAAGGTCTCTCAGATCCAAGTTTGTTTGAATTTTGGCCTAAAATTAATTTTGGGAACTTTTCGAAAAAATGCAATATTTTTTAAAAAGCACTTTTGAGCCAAAATTTAAACAAACTTGGGTCTGAGAGGCCGTCCTAATGACATTTTAAGTATTTCTACGAAGTTTCATGACAAAATATTTAATATTGTAAGAGAAAAGTTACGGACAAATTTTGCTTATACAAGTGACGTCATACTCCATCACATGCCCTTAAAGAAACGGTTTTAAAGAGATTCTTTATACTCAAAAACATTTATAATTTTCTCATTTGAAGATGGAATTCATTTCCTAAGTCAACGTTTATGTTAGGAAACTAATTCAGTAGTAAAAGTAGACCTAAGTCAGACGTAACTAGATGTTCGCCCTTTAATAAACTCAATACAAATTTGAATTTAGTTTTAATTTATTATTTATTTTCTTTTTTTATTTCACAAAATTTATATTGTTTGTTTTATAATTTGCTACATTTTTTTCATTTTCTTTGATAATTTAGGATTATTCGTATTTCAAAAAATAAGAAAATAAAAGGTATTAATTTCTCGATTTCACGATTTATTACATTTATTATTATTATTGTTACTGTTATTATTATTTATTAATATATATTTATACTTAGGTCTCTAAATCTAAATTAATGATTTTCAATTAATTAATTAGAGGAAAATTAGCTGCTATTAAATTGTAAGAAATGTTACTGATTTCTTGTAGAAAACTACATACTGATAATTATAATAGTTTTATACTAAAGATTAGTAACATTCTGTATTCTTTAATAGTAGCTCATTTTTCTCTAATTCATTAGTAAAAAATCACTAATTCAGGTTTAGAGACAATAATTTATTATGAAAATTATTTTTAAAAAAATTGTTATATCTCCCATTTAAAATTTTTTAATTCCTTAAATTTATAAATATAAACCTCACTTGGATAAATACCTAATAAATTGCAAAAGTTCGCTTAAATCTTTCAAAGTCGTTTAAATGTGATGAAAGTACAAAATTCTGTGATAGGCGGACAGACAGACAGACAGACAGACATGAGATTTATATCAACATTTTTGGATTCTATGAATCTTGAAACGAATATTAGGTTAAAAATTCGAGGTAGTGAGTAATGCAGAAAAAAAAAGTATACAGATTAGAAACTGAAAAAAGCTAGAAAAATTTTTAAACACGGATTATAGAAAATAACTAAGAATTAATTAAATAATAAAATATTTTTCTTGGTGTCCAAGCAGCCCTAATATAAAATTAAAAATGCCTATATCAACTGTCAAATATAAATTAGAGAAATGTAAAAATCTCCAGAACAATAAAGGGTTAAGTCAAATTTGATTTTATAGAGGGATGAAAGAAATTTATCTCCAGCGAAAATACGTATATATATATAGATCGTCCACTAGAAGTGTCTGTCTTTAGGTTAATGACCTCCCCCTATAAAGTATTCACATTCTACATCGTCTCGTATCGAAAATTTCCCGGGCTTGGCAACAGGATTGAAATATTCCAAGAATTCATGTTCATTACATATATCCGGAAAAAATTCTTCAATATTAATAATAATGTACCTGTCAGCTTATACGTATCAGACTGAAACTCTATTTTAAAATACAAAGGGCTTTAAACCGATATTCAATCGGAAATAAATTTATATATCGACATTCATAATAATAAATTGCAAATAATGAATTATGTATTAAAAAAAAACCGGAAATACTCAATAAAGGTAAAATAATTGTGGTAATTTGTCGTTCTGAGATAATTAATTATTCTGGATTGCAGGGCGGCGCACAGTGGAATAAATCTGGAATTTACTTTTAAAAAATGTCTAAGGCCTTCATTTCTTCTTCAAATTCAAGTTTTTTTTTTAAATTAAAACTTAATAAATTCTTAAAAACATTATCGGAGCTGATTTAAAAAAAAAATTTTGTTAACTTTTTTATTAATGTTTAAATTTGATAAAAAAGCTAGTTTTCAATATTTCACACGTTTAATCTACATCACTTAGTGATATTTTATCAAAATTTTATAAAATTAATAACTTTATTTTCAAAAAAATAAAATGTTATTTAATAAATCAAATTTCACAATTTTTCTTGTTATAAACAAATTATTGCACAGAAGCAATATATTCAGTACTTATTAAGATTGAAAGCAATAATTATCCTTATAATTTTCATAAATTTTTAATTTTTTACCTGAATTTTTAAATTCAATTACGGCAAGTTTCTATTATTTACTTTAATTTTTTCCAATAAAACTTTTCAAGTTTTAATTATTTCCTTTTATATCAAATTAGTTTCATTGCCTATTAATTAATTTTAAATCTCTTTCGTCATTTTTCAATTACTTTTACAAAATATGAATTTTGATTTTCAAATTGTCATTTCTTTCTTCAAATTACAATTAATTTCTTCAAAATCGAATTATTAATATCAGTTTGTAATTTTAATTAAATAATGTAAGGACACGACTTATAAAAATTGTTAATTTTATTATCAGTTTCACTATATCCATCGTTTTCCATAATCATACTTCAAATATTTTTCAATATTAAAAAACCTATTTCATGCTTCATCAAATTTTATTACCAAAAACTAAATTGTTAAATTTTTATTTATTGTTTTTAAATTTAAGTTGTATTTTTCAAGTATTTAAATGATGTTCTTCGATTTTCATTTACTTTCTTTTATATCCAACAAACTCTGTAATTTTCTCAATTTTTTTTTCTTAAATTTCTATAATTATCCTTAATTTCCAATCATTATTTTTACCATTTTTTAAGTAGTCTTGTTAATCTCAAAATTCTATGATTTTTACAATTATTTTTAACAAATTTTTATTATTTTCTTTAATTTGCAATTATTTCTATAATTTTTAAATTATTTTTTGTCATTTGAATTATTCTTTAATTAATTTTCTAATTTTTTTATTATTTGTCTCAAACTCTAGTTATTTTTTCAATTCACAATTATTTTTATAATTTTGAAATTATTTTATTTTATTACAAATAAATTGTTGTAATTTTTTTAAATTATTGTTTACACATTAAAATTCTTTACTTTAATTCTTAATTATTTTTATTACTTTGAAAATATTTTCTCGATTTTTTATTATATTCATTATTCTTTCATTAATTTGCTAGATTTAAAAATATTTTTCTCAAATTTTAATAATTATTGTCAATTTTCAATTAGTATTGTTATCATTCTGCAATCAAATTCTTTAATTTTAAATTATTTTTACTATTCCTTAATTAAATTTCTAAATTTTCAATTATTTACCTCATTTTTTAATTACTTTTTTTTCAATTTTTATTTTCTTTTATCTTTCCGCAATTATTTTCTACACCTTTTAATTAGATATATTAATTATTTTTTAATTAATTTTCTAAGTTTTTCATTTATTACCTCAAATCTAAGTTATTGTATCCACTTTTCAAAGTTTTAATCATTTTTGAATAATTTTTCTCAAATTTCAATTACATTCGTCAATTTTTAATTTTTTTTTAATATGCAATGATTTTCACAAATTTTACATTATTTTGATTATTTGTTGATTAATTTCGAAAATTTCAATTATTTATCTAAAATTTTCATTATTTTCTTCAATTTTCGATTATTTTAATAATATTTTAATTATTTTCCTTAATTTAAAATTCTTGAATTTATTTTTTAGTTAGGTACTTCCTTTTACTTAACATATATTCTGTATTTTTTCAATTATTCTTCTAAAATAACAATAATTATGATCATTTTTCTATTATTTTTATCATTTTTCAATTATTTTACTAAACTTTAATTATTCTCATTGTTATCCCATCAATTTCTAAAAATTTTAAGCATTATTTCTCACATTTCAATTATTTTTTTTTTATTTTTCTTTAATTTTATAAATGTTGTCCTATACAAATAAATCTTATTTTATTTATCTTAAGGTATTGTATTTAAAATATTTATAATTGTTGATCAAAAAGCTGTAGAAACTAATCGCGCCCTAGTTCACATTGTATAATTTAGTTATAAATAATTACAAATGAATTTATTACTCGAAATAAAATCAATTTTATAGGAAAAAAAGAAGCTAAACTTAAAAGTTGAGGTGAGTGAACTCTAATTTGAAATTTGATTTATAATTATAAATATATAATTAAATCATCCACTTGACAACAGGCAGAGATATTTCAGACGCAAAATTGGATAATTAAAATGGAATTATTAACTACCCTTTTTCGATAATTATAACTGGCGCCATCACTCGGCGACGCCTGGAAATAGCGTCTCGACGTCGAGAGTTCATTTACCATCCATCAGACACGAGACGTCGAGTGGTAAACCGGAAATTCACGTCGGTAAGAGATTTATAATTATCACATGGTAAAAGACTCGAAATTTCATTAAAATTCATTAGCAAATAATCAATTTATATATATATTTTTAATTTTAAGAATAATAAGAATAATTTACTTTTTCAAAGTAGTTAATTTCCATTTTCTAATTACTATTATTATTATATACAAGGAATATAAAGCTCGTATTGATTTTTTTAGTTTCTGTTATTAATTTTTGTTCATATTTAAGGCCATGTGATGGAAAATGACGTCACTGATATAAGCAAAATTTGTCTATAAACTTTCTCGGAAAATACTGAATATTTTGATGCTAACCATTGCAGAATTAATTAAAATTGCATTATAAAAGTTTGTGCGACCCAAGCTTGTTTGAATTTTACCTTAAAATTAAATTTTTTAAATTGCCGAAAATTAGCGAGTTTAAAAAAAATAAATTTAAAGTAAAATTCAAACAAATTTGCGTCAGGTGATATTTTGTAATAATATTTGAAGTATTTCTACAAAGTTTGGTGTGGAAAAATATTTATAATTTTTAGAGAAAGTTTACGGACAAATTTCGCATATACGAGTGATGTCGTACTCGACCATTTGACATAACCTCAAACTTTATATAACGTTATATAACTCGACATTCACTCGTAACTACACGGAAAAAAATTAAGTTTTTTTATGTTTTTTGAGTTTTTAAGCAGTGTTTTGAGATTACCTATCAAAAAAAAAAAAAAAAAACACAAAAATAAAACAAAAAAAATTTGTTTTATTTCTGTTTTAAACACTAAGCTGGTGCATTGCTCAGTATTTTTCTTCACTAAATCCAAATCAGAAGTCAAAATGATTATAGATTTTAGCAAACATTTTTGAGATAATTGTAAAATAAATTTTTTTTCAGTGTTTTTGAACAGTTTTTTGAGAATACCTCAAACATTCTAGCCAATATGGTTATTCTGATTTTGGATTCGGATTTAGCGGAGAAAAACATGTAGAAATACATTAGCATATTGTCCCGGACAAAATAGAATTTATTTTGGTTTCAGCCGGATTTTGAACAGTTTTTTAAGATTATTTAAAAAATGTTGGACATTCTAGTTATTTTGACTTTGGATTCAGATTTAGCGGGAAAAAAACGTAGAAATACACTAGCTATTGTCCCAGACAAAAAAAATTAATTTTGGTATTTTCGGGTTTTTAAATCGTTTTTGAGGATATCTCAAAAAATTTAGTCAATCTAGTTATTTTAATTTTGGATTCAGATTTAGCAGAGAAAAATATGTAGGAATACACTAGCATATTGTCCAGGACACAAAAAAAATTTTTTTTTTTGTTTTATTTCTGGTTTTTGAGCATTGTTTTGAGATTATCTAAAAAATTTTAGTCAACCTAGTTATTTTCCCTTCGGATTCAGATTTAGCGGAGAAAAATACGTAGGAACACCAGTTATATTATCTGGGACAGAAAAAAGATTTCAGTTTTTTTTAGGGTTTTTGAGCAGTTATTTGAGATAATAAAAAAAAAAATTCGCTTTTTGAGCATTGTTTGAAGATTTTTCCAAAAATTTTAGCCCATTCAGTTATTTTGTCTTTGGATACGGATTTAACGGAAATACACTAGCAAATTTACCGGACAAAAAAAATTAATTTTGGTAATTTTCGGGTTTTTGAATCGTTTTTTGAGGTTATCTCAAAAACTTTAATTAATCTAGTTATTTTAACTTTAGATTCGGATTTAGCGGAGAAAAATACGTAGAAATACACTAGCATATTGTCTTGGTCAAAAAAAATTTTTTGTGGTTATTTACGGGTTTTTCAACATTGTTTCGAGATTATCTGAAAAATTTAGTCAATTTAGTTACTTCGACTTTGCATTCAGATTTAACGGAGAAAAATAGGTTGGAATACACTAGCATATTGTCCCGGACAAATAAAATTTATTTTGGTTTTTTTCCGGTTTTTAATCGTTTTTTGATGTTATCTAAAAAAATTTTAGCTAATCTAGTTATTTTGACTTCAGATTCTGATTTAGCGGAGAAAAATATGTAGGAATCCACTAGCATATTGTCCCGGACACAAAATTTTATTTTTTATTTTTTTTAAGGGTTTTGAGTATTATTTTGAGATTATTTAAAAATTCATCTAATTTAGTTATTTTGACTTTGCACTCGGATTTAGTGGAGAAAAAAATACAAAAATACACTAGCATATTGTCCTGGACAAATAAAGTTAATTTTGGTTTTTTTCTGGGTTTTGAATTATTTTTTGAGGTTATCTCAAAAAATTTAGCGAATCTAGTTATTTTGACTTTAGAATTGGATCTAGCGGAAAAAAATAGGTATAAATACATTAGCATATTGTCCCAGACACGAAAAAGTTTATTTTGGTTTTTTCCGGTTTTTAAATCGTTTTTTGAGGTTATCTAAAAAACTTTAGCCAATCTAGATATTATGACTTCAGATTCGGATTTAAGGAAAAAAAATATGTGGGAATACACTAACATATTGTCGTGGAAAAATAAAATGATTTTTTTACGGTTTTTAAATCTTTTTTCGAGGTTATCTCAAAAAATTTAACTAATCTAGTTATTTTGACTTAAGATTCGGATTTAGCGGAGTGAAATATGTAGAAATACACTAGCATATTGTCCGGGACAAAAAAATTATTGATTTCAGTTTTTTTTTTAGGGTTTTTGAGCAGTTATTTGAGATAATAAAAAAAAAATCTGCTTTTTGAGCATTGTTTTGAGATTTTCTCAAAAATTTCAGTCCATTTAGTTATTTTGTCTGTGGATACCGATTTAACGGAGAAAAATACGTAGAAATATACTAGAATATTGTCCCGGACAAAAAAAAATTATTTTGGTTTTTTCGAGTTTTTAAATCGTTTTTTGAGGTTATCGTAAAAAAAAAAATTCTAATTATTTTAAATTTGGATTCGGATCTAGTGAAGAAAAATACGTAGCAATACACTAGCATATTGTCCTGGACAAAAAAAATATATTTTGGTTTTTTCCTGGTTTTCCGACATTGTTTTGAGATTATCTAAAATATTTTAGGCAATCTTGTTACTTCCACTTTGGATTCGGATTTAACGGACAAAAATACATTGGAAACCACTATCATATTGTCTTGAACGGATGTAAAATTTATTTTGGATTTTTCCTGTTTTTGAATCGTTTTTTGATTTTTATCTAATCTACTTATTTTGACTTTGGATTCGGATTTAAAGAAGAAAAATATGTACTAATACACTAACACATTGTCGCGGACAAATAAAATTTATTTTGGTTTTTTTCCGGTTTTAATTTGGTCTTTCGAGGTTATCTCAAAAAATTTAGCCAATCCAGTTATTTTGACTTTAGATTCGGATTAAGCGGAAAAAATATGTAGAAATCCAATATATTGTCCCGGACACAAAAAATTTTTTTCATTTTTTTTTAGGGTTTTAATAATTTTTTATGGTTTTCTCAAAAAATTTAGTTAATTTAGTTTTTTTGACTTATGATTCGGATTTAAGGAGGAAAAATATGTAGAAATACACTAACACATTGTCGCGGACAAATAAAATTTATTTTGGTTTTTTTTCGGTTTTTAAATCTTTTTTCGAGGTTATCTCAAACAATTTAGCTAATCTAGTTATTTTGATTTCAGATTCGAATTTAACGGAGAAAAATACGTAGGAATAAACTGACATATTGTCCCGGACAAATAAAATTTGTTCTGATTTCGTCCCGGTTTTTGAATTATTTTTTGAGGTTATCTCAAAAAATTTAGCTAATCTAGTTATTTTGACATAAGATTCGGATTAGGCGGAGAAAAATATGTTGGAATGCACTAGCATATTGTCCCGGACAAATAAAATTTATTTTGGTTATTTCCCGGTTTTTTAATCATTTTTTATGGTTTTCTCAAAAAATTTAGCTAATTTAGTTATTTTGACTTAAGATTAGGATTTAGCGGAGCAAAATATGTAGAAATACACTAGCATATTGTCCGGGACAAAAAAAGTATTGATTTCAGTTTTTTTTTTTTTAGGGTTTTTGAGCAGTTATTTGCGATAATAAAAAAAAAATCCGCTTTTTGAGCATTGTTTTGAGATTTTCTCAAAAATTTTAGCCCATTTAGTTATTTTGTCTTTGGATACGGATTTAACGGAGAAAAATACGTAGAAATACACTAGCATATTGTCCTGGACAAAAAAAAATATATTTTGGTTTTTTCCTGGTTTTTCGACATTGTTTTGAGATTATCTAAAAAATTTTAGGCAATCATGTTACTTCCACTTTGAATTCGGATTTAACGGACAAAAATACATTGGAATACAATAACATATTGTCTTGAACGGATGTAAAATTTATTTTGGATTTTTCCTGTTTTTGAATCGTTTTTTGATTTTTATCTAATCTACTTATTTTGACTTTGGATTCGGATTTAGTGGAGAAAAATATACAGGAATACACTAGCATATTGTCCCGGACAAATAAAGTTAATTTTGTTTTTTTTCCGGTTTTTAAATCGTTTTTTGAGGTTATCTCAAAAAATTTAGCTAATCTAGTTATTTTGACATAAGATTCGGATTAGGCGGAGTAAAATATGTAGGAATGCACTAGCATATTGTCCCGGACAAATAAAATTTATTTTGGTTATTTCCCGGTTTTTTAATAATTTTTTATGGTTTTCTCAAAAAATTTAGCTAATTTAGTTATTTTGACTTAAGATTAGGATTTAGCGGAGCAAAATATGTAGAAATACACTAGCATATTGTCCGGGACAAAAAAAGTATTGATTTCAGTTTTTTTTTTTTTAGGGTTTTTGAGCAGTTATTTGCGATAATAAAAAAAAAATCCGCTTTTTGAGCATTGTTTTGAGATTTTCTCAAAAATTTTAGCCCATTTAGTTATTTTGTCTTTGGATACGGATTTAACGGAGAAAAATACGTAGAAATATACTAGCATATTGTCCCGGACAAAAAAAAATTATTTTGGTTTTTTCGGGTTTTTAAATCGTTTTTTGAGGTTATCGTAAAAAAAAAAATTTCTAGTTATTTTGAATTTGGATTCGGATTTAGTCAAGAAAAATACGTAGAAATACACTAGCATATTGTCCTGGACAAAAAAAATATATTTTGGTTTTTTCCTGGTTTTTCGACATTGTTTTGAGATTATCTAAAAAATTCTAGGCAATCTTGTTACTTCCACTTTGGACTCGGATTTAACGGACAAAAATACATTGGAATACACTAACATATTGTCTTGAACTGATGTAAAATTTAATTTGGAATTTTTCTGTTTTTGAATCGTTTTTTGATTTTTATCTAATCTACTTATTTTGACTTTGGATTCGGATTTAGTGGAGAAAAATATACAGGAATACACTAGCATATTGTCCAGGACAAATAAAGTTAATTTTGGTTTTTTTCCGGTTTTTAAATCGTTTTTTGAGGTTATCTCAAAAAATTTAGCTAATCTAGTTATTTTGGCTTTAGATTCTAATTTAATACGTTACACAATATATTATAATACAATACATAATACACTAACATATTGTCCCTGACAAATAAAATTTGTTCTAATTTTCTCCCGGTTTTTGAATGATTTTTTGAGGTTATCTCAAAAAATTTAGCTAATCTAGTTATTTTGGCTTTAGATTCTAATTTAATACGTTACACAATATATTATAATACAATACATAATACACTAACATATTGTCCCTGACAAATAAAATTTGTTCTAATTTTCTCCCGGTTTTTGAATGATTTTTTGAGGTTATCTAAAAAAATTTAGCTAATTTAGTTATTTTGACTTTAGATTCGAATTTAGCGGAGAAAAATATGTAGGAATACACTATTATATAGTCCAGGACAAAAAATTCTTTATTTTTGGTTTTTTTCCGTTTCTTGTGCGTTGTTTTGAGGTTATCGTAAAAAAAAAAATTTCTAGTTATTTTGAATTTGGATTCGGATTTAGTCAAGAAAAATACGTAGAAATACACTAGCATATTGTCCTGGACAAAAAAAATATATTTTGGTTTTTTCCTGGTTTTTCGACATTGTTTTGAGATTATCTAAAAAATTCTAGGCAATCTTGTTACTTCCACTTTGGACTCGGATTTAACGGACAAAAATACATTGGAATACACTAACATATTGTCTTGAACTGATGTAAAATTTAATTTGGAATTTTTCTGTTTTTGAATCGTTTTTTGATTTTTATCTAATCTACTTATTTTGACTTTGGATTCGGATTTAGTGGAGAAAAATATACAGGAATACACTAGCATATTGTCCAGGACAAATAAAGTTAATTTTGGTTTTTTTCCGGTTTTTAAATCGTTTTTTGAGGTTATCTCAAAAAATTTAGCTAATCTAGTTATTTTGGCTTTAGATTCTAATTTAATACGTTACACAATATATTATAATACAATACATAATACACTAACATATTGTCCCTGACAAATAAAATTTGTTCTAATTTTCTCCCGGTTTTTGAATGATTTTTTGAGGTTATCTCAAAAAATTTAGCTAATCTAGTTATTTTGGCTTTAGATTCTAATTTAATACGTTACACAATATATTATAATACAATACATAATACACTAACATATTGTCCCTGACAAATAAAATTTGTTCTAATTTTCTCCCGGTTTTTG
Source organism: Ganaspis brasiliensis (assembly GCA_037103525.1). Lineage (NCBI taxonomy): Eukaryota > Metazoa > Arthropoda > Insecta > Hymenoptera > Figitidae > Ganaspis > Ganaspis brasiliensis. The sequence continues at coordinate 743,392 of JAZKLR010000123.1, forward strand.
AATGATTTTTTGAGGTTATCTAAAAAAATTTAGCTAATTTAGTTATTTTGACTTTAGATTCGAATTTAGCGGAGAAAAATATGTAGGAATACACTATTATATAGTCCAGGACAAAAAATTCTTTATTTTTGGTTTTTTTCCGTTTCTTGTGCGTTGTTTTGAGGTTATCTAAAAAAATGTACCCATTCTGATTAGTTTGACTTTGGATTGAGCGAAGAATAATACGTAAGAATACACTAGTGTAGTGTCTCAAAAAAAAAAAAAATATTTTTTGTGGGGCCGTCATTATTATACATTTATATTATCTTAAAGAATTTATTTTGCAATTATCTGAAAAGTACCTGTCTGAAAATTCAGCGGTCTTTGTAACAGTGCTTTCTCTCTCTCTCTTTGCTCTTCAACTCTTAACCCTTTCTCTCAATATTCACGATCAGCTCCATACGCGCCACTAGTGTACCCCTATTCGAATTCCCCCATTGAACGCCATCCCGTGAAATCCGGCTCATTAAATCGCCTGGTATATTCGAGAGGTGGCTCTCGCACGCGCGCTCAGTATCAAAGAGACTGTGGCTTGGCACTCGGAAAGTGATACACGCGGGTCGAATCATTAACAAACCCTGTCAATAGATAGATGTCTGCGCCCTCAAATCACTATTATCGCAATCAAATTTCCAGAATCTAACCACAAACGTTACTCAATAGAGATACCAGATCACACTATATTATTATCGTATTATCGCTTGTCGAATTTGCCTTTATTGAGCCTTCAATCGGAAATTCGCAAGTTGGCAATTATCACATTCTCGTCTCTCACTTCTTTACCCATTATAATTTTAAAACACAATAAATATTTTTCCAGTTGTTTTAGAACCTCAAGGTTGCTTAGAACCTTCAATTTTGAACAAAAATATACGTACTAAGCCATAAGGAATCCAAAAATACGAATAAAAAAATTTTATGTCTGTCTGTAACAAAAACTTGTACGCAGATTTTATTTTAAAGGACTGAACGGATTTAAACGAAACTTGGTGATCTATTAGGTATTGTTCCAAGTTAGGTCTGTATATTTTTTATAATTTCTAATCAGAATGAGAAATGTATTACGATTTTGAAAATCATGAACTTTATTTATAGAGATCAAAATTAACTTTGAAATTTATATCTTAAATGTTAATATTCAGCATTAAAGAATTAATAAATGCAATTAAAGCATTATCGTGTCTGTTTGTCTGTCTGTCTATCTGTAACGAGAAATTGTACGTCGATTACATTTAAACTACTGTGTTGACTTGAACCAAAATTGGTTGTCTTTAAGATATTAACTCAAGTTAGGTTTCACATTATAAAAGAGTTGAAAAATTTTAATTTATTTTAATTTTAATGCTTTTCATATTTGCCTGTACTGTGCATTCAATCGGAACTTTTTTTTCAAAGAATACCGTCAAAAAGACATCCAGAACATAAATGAATAATTAAAAAAAGATTTTTAACTCTAAATTTGAATAAAAAAGTTGAGAAAAAAAATATTGTTTTTTATTGAAAACTTGAGGATAAATAAACAATTTAAGAAATAGAAATAACAGACATTGGATTATTACTCGTAAATTGGATAAAAAATATTGTAAACAAAAAAATCAGTTTTTCCATGTGAATGTTGACGCAATCTTTAATTCTTATAATTAAAACTAACTTTGATAATTTCTCGTTCTATGGAAACAAACTTTATTCAGAATAGAATGAGCTTTTTTGTTTCTAACGACCACTGAACAAAGAAGATCAAAGTCTGAGAGCTAGATTGCAAATTGTACAGTCAATTTGTTTCTTTGGCAATCTCCAAAATACTTGAGAGAGAGAAAGAGTTTTCCTTCAAAGAAATTCCTTAAGTGTCTAAATTCTCTCGTTGAGTATCGTTGAGAGAAACAAACGTCGGATTTCTGTTTAAACATGCTCCAATTAATTCTTTCAGTAACACTGTGAATTTTTGAATAGATATGAATAAAAATAAGAAAGTAAGAGACAAGTAAACATATGCACTGGTTAAAATGATCTCAATTTAAATATACATAATTTACTGAATATGTTTGTTTGCGAAATTGAATTTAAAATTCAATACATATTAAAATTTGTTTGAAGTACTAAATTTTCAGATATATACATAGTAACTTTAAGAAGCGTGTATATTAATTTAATTATGCGTTTAAATATTAAATTTAATATGCATGGATATCAGAAATAATGTGTGTATATTTATTTATTTACTTGTCTATAAACGGGCTTACAATAATAAATGGCCCTTTAGTACGAAGTACTGATATTTAAATAAATATTAAAATTTATTTAAATTACTTACTTTTAAAATGCATGAGTATTAAATTTAATATGCATGCGTATTAAATTTAATATTCATGTACATTTAATTCAATATTTATGTGTATTAATCATTTAAATCTTAATTTTAATACCTAAATATATTATATATTAAATATAAATGTATATTAAAATTACTATACTTGTGTATATTAGATATTATTCATTTAAAGTATGCACAGTATTTTAAAATACGCGTAGAGCAAATTTATATACCTGTAAATCAAATTTAATATTACTTGTTAATTAATTTTGATACACAAGTATATTAGATTTATTATACATGTATATTAAAATTCATTTTAATTACTGACTTTTGAGATACATAGGTATATAATGAATAGCAAAGGTTATATGCATGCATATTAAACTAATTTCACTTGAAATATTAATTTTTAAACAATTATATTAGAATTGATATAAAATATACACAAATTACAAGATATATGTACACTAAGTTTAATAAGGATGCATATTATTAATTTATATATGCGTTTATATTAAATTTAATATACATGGATAATGGAGATAATGTCTGTATATTAAAATGTATTTACATTACTTACTTTTAAGATACATGTATAGCAACTTTAATATGCATGTATATTAAATTTAATATTTATGTATATTAATTTTTATATTGATGGATATTAATTTTCATACACAAGTATATATTGTATTTAATATTAATGTATATTAGAATCCATACACTTGTGTATATTATACTTCATTCAAAGTATGTACAGTATTTTAAGATACATGTAGAGCAAATTTTATTTTCATGTATGTTCAATTTAATGTGGGTACTTATATATATAAATATCAATGTTAATACATAAGTATATTAGTTTTGTTATCCATGTATATTAAAATTTATTTCAATTTTTCAATTACTGACTTTTAAGATACATAGGTATATCATGTATAGAAAAATTAATATGCATGCATATGAAACTTAATACACTTAGAATATTTATTTTTAAAAAAGGGTATAAGTTTATTAGATTTATTATACATGTATATTAAGATTTACTTTAATTACTGACTTTGGAGATACATAGGTATATGATGAATAGCAAAGTTAATATGCATGCATACTAAATTTAATACACTTAGAATATTAATTTTTAAAAAAGTATATTTGAATTTATTTTAAGTATATATACTATATTACATGATACGTGTACACTAAAATTAATAAGGATGCATATTATTAATTTATATATGCGTTTATATTAAATTTAATATACATGGATAATGGAGATAATGTCTGTGTATTAAAATGTATTTACATTACTTACTTTTAAGATACATGTATAGCAACTTTAATATGAATGTATATTAAATTTAATATTTATATATATTAATTTTTATATTGATGGATATTAATTTTCATACACAAGTATATATTGTATTTAAGGGCATGTGATGGATTATGACGTCACTGGTATAGGCAAAATTTGTCCGTAACTTTTCTCTTAAAATATTAAATATTTTGTCATGAAACTTGGTAGAATTACTTAAAATGACATTAGGAAGGTCTCTTAGACCCAAGTTTGTTTGAATTTTGGCCCAAAATTAATTTTGGGAACTTTTCGAAAAAATGCAGTATTTTTTAAAAATCAATTTTGAGCCAAAATTCAAACAAACTCGGGTCTGAGAGACCTTTCTAATGACATTTTAAGTAATTCTACCAAGTTTCATGAAAAAATATTCAATATTTTAAGAGAAAAGTTACGGACAAATTTTGCCTATACAAGTGACGTCATACTCCATCACATGCCCTTAATATTAATGTATATTAGAATCCATACACTTGTGTATATTATACTTTATTCAAAGTATGTACAGTATTTTAAGATACATGTAGAGCAAATTTTATTTTCATGAATGTTCAATTTAATGTGGGTACTTATATATATATATCAATGTTAATACATAAGTATATTAGTTTTGTTATCCATGTATATTAAAATTTATTTCAATTTTTCAATTACTGACTTTTAAGATACATAGGTATATCATGTAAAGAAAAATTAATATGCATGCATATGAAACTTAATACACTTAGAATATTTATTTTTGAAAAAGGGTATAAGTTTATTAGATTTATTATACATGTATATTAAGATTTACTTTAATTACTGACTTTGGAGATACATAGGTTTATGATGAATAGCAAAGTTAATATGCATGCATACTAAATTTAATACACTTAGAATATTAATTTTTAAAAAAGTATATTTGAATTTATTTTAAGTATATATACTATATTACATGATACGTGTACACTAAAATTAATGAGGATGCATATTATTAATTTATATATGCGTTTATATTAAACTTAATATGCATGTATACACAACTATATTAGATTTATTATGCATGTATATTAAATTTTTTTTTAATTACCGATTTTATAGATACAAAAGTAAATAATGCGTAGCAAAGTTAATAAGCATGCATAATAAACTTAATACACTTAATATTAATTCGTAAAAAAGTATATTACAATTATAAGTATATACTTAATTACAAGATATACATGTACACTAAATTTAATAAAGATGCATATTGTTAATTTAAATTTGCTTTTATATTAAATTTACTATGCATGGTTATTAGAGATAATGTGTGTGTGTATTAAAATTTATTTAAATTACTTACTTTTAATATACATGTAAAGCAAATGTAATATGCATGTATACTAATTTTAATATGCATGTATATTAAATTTAATATTCATGCATTTATTATACATGTATACTAAATTCAAAATGCGTGTGCATTAAATTTAATATTCATGTATATTAATTTCCATACACAAACATATTATATTTAATGTTAATGTATATTACAATTCATAGACTTGTGTATATTAGATATTATTAATTTAAAGTGAGCATAGTATTTTAATGTAAGCAAATGTAATATGCATGTATACTAATTTTAATATGCATGTATATTAAATTTATTATTCATGCATTTATTATACATGTATAGTAAATTCAAAATGCATGTGCATTAAATTTAATATTCATGTATATTAATTTTCATACACAAACATATTTTATTAAATGTAAATGCATATTAAAACTTATAGACTTGTGTATATTAGATATTATTCATTTAAAGTGAGTACAGTATTTTAATCTACATGTAGAGCAAATTTTATATGCATGTATATTAAATTTAAAATAGATACTCGTAAATTAATTTTGATACACAAGTATATATTAGAGTTATTATGTCAGCGTTTATATTAATTACTGACTTTTAGGATACCTAGGAATATAATATTTATAATTTATAGCCAAGATAATATATGTAAGTATATTAAACTACACACGAGTATATTATTTTTTATAGACAAATATAATTGTATGTAAGGTGATTAAACAAAAAAATTGTTTCTAAAAAAAATATTTTTTTTTAATCACATAAAATTTATATAAATTAAAGAATTTTTATATTTAAGTCGACTATAGTTTATCATTGAATTGCAGTCAAATAAATCACAATTCAAGGCTTTTTTTAAATATAAAATTCCTAGTATCAAACAAAATTTGTTCTATTTAAACAAATTCTGTAATTGTCCCACTTATCTGTTGAATGAAACAAACATTTTTATCAAAGTATTTTTTTTGAGTTATATAACGCGCATGAAAAGTATCCCCTCTAGGCTGAATGGGTAAATTTGAAATTTTTATTTTGTTCACATTATCTTTGATCGGAGACGGCTACAAACTGCAATAGTCGATCAGAATGCTTTATTAAAGGGAAATAATAACGAAAGTTGCTCGCATCACAAACGGATTCTAAATCAATTCAATCGCATATTTAATTGACGAGTTTGACATGTTTTAACGAAAATTTCAGGAATTCATTTATTCAATAAAGCGACTCATAACGTTAGCTTTGATACGAAATTCACATTCAACTCAATTTTCATAACATGCCAGATATTTTTAATAAAATTTGCTAATTCAAAAATGATTAACCAGATAAATTGTTTTTCCATATTTTCAATGCGTTTGCTGCTTTTATGATTTGAAAATTAATAATTATTTTTAGTTTTAGTCCCTTTATTGAATTTTTTTCTCTTTTAGATATTCACAGAAAAATCGCCGTTAAAATGATTTATTATTTATTATTTATTTGAATTTTTATTCTTCAAAACTTTTATCAATCTCAGCTTTAACTTTTCCAAATTTAGAATATTTCCAATTTTCATGGATTCAAATTAAAAGAATTTCCAACATCACATTAGAGATGCAAAACTCTCGGTAATTTAAAATTCAGTTATATTCTCAAGAAAATAACCGAGAATATTCTCCTTCCGGAGAATTTACGAGAATTTTCTATGTTTGAATCAGCTCCACTATTTTGAAACACAAAAAAATTAGGGTAATGAAAAATTGGAGAAAATAATTGAAATTGAAAAAAAATGATTGAAATTGGGATAAATAATTGAAAATTTAGAAAATTAATTCAGAAAATCATGAAAATAATTAAAATTTTAAGAAAATTATAAAGAATCAATATAAATAATTTAAAATTGAAGAAAATAATTAAAATTTGAGAAAAAAATTGAAAAAATTGCAGATTATATTTTAAATAATGGAAATTTAAAGAAAATAATTAAAAATCAGAGAAAATAAATGAAACAAGATCAATATAATTTAAGATTAAGAAGAACAATTTTTAATTTAAGAGAAATATTTGCAAAAAATACAGAATAATAAAATACAAGAAAATCGTAGATATAATTGAAAATTGAATAGAAAAATGAAAATCTCAGATAAGTAATTGAAAATAATAAACAAATAATATAAATAATTGAAAAATGAATTAAAAAATTGAAAATTGATTTAAAAAATTGAAAATTGAATTAAATAATTGAACATTGAATTAAATAACTGAAAATCAAATTAAATAATTGAAAGTGTTTAAAGATTGAGGAAAATAATGGAAAATTTGAGAAATTATTTGAAAAAAATGAGAGTAACTAAAAATTAAAGAAAAGAATTGAAAATGTCTAAAAATAATTAATAAAAATGTTTGGAAATTATGAAAACAAATAAAATTAAAAATTGAAGAAAATAATTGAAATTTGAGAAAAATTTTTAAAAAATAACAGGCTTGTGTCCGTAAATAGTCTGATTCACTATAAAAGTAAATTCTATAGTGAAGTAGACTATTTACGGACCCAAGCCTGAAAAATAATTTTACAAAAGGAGAATAATAATTAAGAAATTAAAGAAATAATAGAAAAATGATCAAAATAATTTAAAATTAAAAAAAATAATTGAAATACGATGAAAATAATTAAAATTTCAGATAAATAGTTAACATTTTTTAAAATTATGAAAAAAGAATGAAAATAATTAGAAATTGGAGAAAATAATGCATAAATAATATAACTATTAAAATTGAAGAAGATAATTAAAATTTGAGAAATTAAGTCAAAAAATTAGATAATATATTTTAAATAAAGGAAACGTGAAGAAAATTTCAGAAAAATACTTGAAGCTTTTAAAAGTGCATTGCAAAAAAAAAAGAAAAAGAAAATTATTCTCTCATATTTCATTTAGGGGAGAGTGGCCATCAATGTACCGGGTTTTTTTCAAGGTCATAGTACTTATTGAATTTCACCAATTTCAAGCACTTCTTTGCATCAATATAAAACTACAACACTTATCTAGGTAATGCACACATATTTTACACGATTTATTTTGATTAAATAATAAAATTTAGGATTTTTCTAAAGTAACAAGCTATTTTCATTTTCAACAAACTGGGTACACAATGAACCACCTCTATAAAAATACTAAAAATGTTCAACAATAATAATATTGCAATTTTCACTTTGTAAAAAAACTTGTTTTCTATCAAATACTATAAAAAATTGTTACTTAACACTTTTTAATTGATAATGTATAACATAAATATACCTCAAATTTAAGTTAACTAGCTAAAATGGCATTTTAGTTTTGCTATGTTGAGAAAAGTACTGATAACAATCGCTGTAACATGCTGTATGCATGCCTAGTTTTATAATCAAGCATACCACTCTGGAAATCGAAAATACACTGAAATTCCAGGTGGTTCATTGTTCCCCGGTACATTGAATCAACATGACATTTGCAACAAAAATGGTTTTTTATAATTTAATCCAATATTTCAAAATCTTTATCTCATTAGAATATTGTAGTTAAGGCCCAAAACAAAATAAATCGTAAGTACATTTATTTTTAAATGGCCTTATTTCAATTAAAAAACGTGTTCGTATTTTAGGTAAATTTTTTCTTCAGTACATCAAAAACAGTTTTTTCCAGTTTTCTGTGTAAAGAATAAATCCACACGTCTCAAATTTATGGACGTAGTGTGTTTACGCAAACTTCATTTATATTTAAAATTAGGAGAATTTTTATTTAATTGTTTCTGAGAAAATTGAAATGGTTCATTGAAAAAACTGGTACATTGATGGCCACTCTCCCCTAAATTATTTTCATCATATTTCAATTTTTTCCTCAATCTTAAATTATTTTAAGCCTATTTCAATTTTTTTTCAAATTTGAATAATTCATAATTCATTATCATTTTTCAATTATTTTCATTGATTCTTTAATTATTATTCTCATTTTCTAAAATTACTTTTTAAGATTTTTAAGTATTTTTCTAAAACTTCAATTATTTTCTTCAATTTTTAATTATTCTCATTTTTTGCAATTAATTTCTAAGAATTTCAAGTATTTTTCTGAAATTTCAATTATTTTTGTCTATTTTATAAAAAATGGTGGATTTTTTAAACAATTTATTTCAAATTTCATTTATTTATTTCAATTTTGAACTTCCATTGTTTTATCATATTTCAATTATTTCCTTCAAGTTTCAAAATTATAAAACCATTTTTCAATCATTTTCTCTAATTTTTAATTATTTTCTTTTTTTTCAATGAATTTTTAAAAGTTACAAGTATTCTTCTAAAATTTCAATTCATCAATAGAAATAATTCAAATTATTTCTATCAAATTTCAATTAATTGTTAATATTATTATTATTATATTATTTTTATTATTATTTCTAATTTATAAAAAATGCTACAATTTTTCAATTATATATTTTAAAATTCATTTATTTATTTCAATTTTGAATAATTTTATTCATTTTTCAATTATTTTTCCCGATTGTTAATTATTATTATCATTTTCTAAAATTAATTTTTAAGGCTTTTAAGTATTTTTCTAAAATCTCAATTATTTTCTTAAATTTTTAATTATTTTCATTTGTTTTCATAATTTCCAAAATTTTTTATTAATAATCGTAAATTTCAATTATTTTTAGCTTTCTTCAATTTAATTCCCTGATTTGTAGTTATTCTAATTTTTTTCATTCAATTTCTAAGATCATCATATAGTTTTCCCAAATTTCAATTATTTTCTTTTATTTAAAAAGTAATTCTGTAATTCTTTCAATTATTTCACTAACATCTCATTATTTTTTTACACCTTATCATTATTTGTATCATATTTCAAATATTTTCTTAAAGTTTGAAATTTCACTTTTCAATATTTTTTATTTGTTTTAGAATTTTCCAAAATTTTAAACTATTTATCCGACATTTCAATTATTTTATTAAAATTTCAATTATTTATATTACTTTCTTCTATTTTCAATTATTGTGGTTCATTTTTATAACTTCCAAAATGTTTTGAATTATTTCTCTTTAATTAAAAATTATTCTCTTCAATTTTAAAGTATGTTTGTCATTTTTCATATTTTCTATAATTTTTAATTATTTTTCTTTTTTTTTCAACAAACTTCTGAAAGTTATAAGTATTTTCTAATTTGTTTTTAACTTTCCTTTATTGAAAATATATTATGCAATATTTTCAATTATTTTCTCAAATTTTAATTATTTTTTTCAGTTTAAAATTATTTATCTTAATTTTCAATTATTTTTTTTTCAATTTACCATTATTTTCTCGAATTTTTCATTATTCAATTTTTTAAATTTATTTTTAAGATTTTCAAGTTTTTTCCTCAAATTTAAATTACTTACTTTATTTTTAAAAAATTTCTACGGTTTTTTAAATTACTTTTTCCTATTTTTAATTGATTTGATTTGATTTTTTTTTCAATTAATTAGTAAAATTGCATTTATTTTGTTTAATTTCAATTATTTTTTGCCACTTTTTTTAATTTAAAAATTTTATAATTTTTGTCCTGAATTATTATTTATTTTATTTATTTATATAGATTTATTTTTAAATACTTTAAGAAAATACTAATAAGAATGTCAATAGTGATTCTATTTTCGTACATTGATTAAGAAAATTTGACTTAATTTGATAAATAAATAAGAAATTTAAATTCTTATAAATTCTCCATTAGAATTTTGGTCGGTTATATTCCCGGTTATTTTCTCTTTCTCATTACCGTTCTCCAGCTAATATTACTCCTTTGCAACTCTACATCAAATTAACCAGATTTTAATATAACCAAAGTTTCAAAATTTATCTTTTATTTTTTTCTGATATACGAAGGTGAAAACAAAAATTATTTCAATTTTGCACATTTGCAAAACAAAATTTGTAAACTTGATTTTATTAATACGAATTAAAATTGTTTTAAATTTTATTTAGTGAAGATTAAATTTTTATTAATTGAAAATTGTAATCACTCCCAAGTTTAAGAATTCTATCAAATATCAAATAGGATGAGGATATTAAAAAACTTAATTCTATTTTTGACTCTCTTCTTGTACCCAAATTTGTTTCATCGTATTTACTTTTCTTAGTATAATTTTTAAATTGTAAGAATTAAGAATACAATATAAAAGTTTACTTTTTTCTCGATTTATATATTAATTTCTGTTTATTTTATAACCTCACTTAAATCCAATTTGGTGTCTTAAAGAAAACAGAAACTTTAAAAAACCTAAGAAGACACTAATTTTCTATAAAAAAAAAAAAAATGTTCCCATTAAATGTAAAAATGATTACTTTGAGTGCAGATGTCACTTAAGTCTTCTGCCACTTAAAAATTGACTATGTAAGTTTTATTCATTATTGCCAACTCCCTGCTGTTTTTGTTTACGAATCATATTTCCTCGGCTGACAGTCAATTATTTTCTAACGGTCTTTCATGTCGGGGAATTTTTTTTTTACAGTGAAAAACTAGTCTTATACAATTAGAAGAAGTGAATAAGTTTTCTCGAGCGTTTCAAGTGTTTTATTGCCCTCTCTACACAGGTAATTTGGAGAAATGGAAACGCGCGAACTACAAAGAGACAAGACTAATTGACCAGGCATAATTAACCGTGTGACAGACACGAGACAGTTCATTGCAGGCAAATCTAACAACTATATAGCTTCAGCAACCAGAGTCCGAGTTTCACTCTTTCCATCAAAAGATCAAAGCCATTGAGCTTACTAAAAGTTTTTTTCTATTACCATCCACTACCTTTATTTTTCCGAGAAAAGCTCGCAGATATTTCACTCTTAAGAGGCGCATAAATATTCACCAAGTTTGTGTAAATTTTATGTAATTCAAAATCACGGTAATTTTAGTAAAGGTAAAGATTTATTTTGATTTTAGAATAGTCGACTTTTTAACTAATATAACCTCTGTTTAAGACGTTATCTGATAATTACACATTTTTTAGATAATAACAACAACAAAAATTTATACTAGTATTCAAAAGAAAACATTTTTTATGCACATGTCTATAGAATTTATTTGATAATCTCAAAAAGCTACTTAAAAACCGGAAAAAAAACTAAAAAATAATTTGAGTACGGAAAACTACTCTAGTGTCTTTCGACGTATTTTTCTTTGCTGAATCTGAATCTAAAATTAATATAACCAGATTGGATAAAATTTTTTCAGATAATCTACACAAAAACACGAAAAAAAAATCTGAAATTAGAATGAGCCAGTATCATTTTGACACATGACTTAATTTAAGATTGTTATATTGTGCAGAATGAAAATGTTATTTTGTACAACTGCTAAATCTTTTATTTTGTACAATTTTGAAAAATGAATTTGTTATTTTGTACAATTTTTTAAAGAAGCTAAAAACCTTTGGGATCACAATTAAAACCAGTTTTTAAATACTTGTTCAAAATAACAAATTTATTTTTCAAAATAGTACAAAATAACATTCTCATTCTGCACAATATAATAATCTTCAAAATAAGTTTTGTGTCAAAATGATACTGGCTCATTAGAATAACCAATTTAGCTTTAATTGTGTTGAAAACCTAAAATAGTTACATAAAAACACAAAAAAAACATTTTTTTGTTTCAGAAACTAAACTAGTGTATTTCTACGTATTTTTCTATGTTAAATTCCAATCTAAAGTTAATGTAATCAGATAGTCTAGAATGTTTTTGATATTCGCAAAAAGGTACACAAAAACACGACGAAAACTAAATAAAAACTATTTTGTCCGGGAAACTACTCTAGTGTATTTTTTTTTTTTTTTTTGCTAAATCTAAATCTAAAGTCAATATAACCAAATTGGATACATTTTTTTTTAATAATTTCAAAAAGCTATTTAAAAACACGAAAAAAACGAAAATAATTATTTTTGTCCTGAATACTACTCTAGTGAGTTTTTACATATTTTTCTCTGCTGCACTTGAATTAAAAAAAAGAATAAAATAGCCAATAGAATTGGCTAAAATTTTTGACATAATTTCAAAAAACTACTCAAAAACCCGAAAAAAAATTTTTTTCGACTAGGAAACTACGTTAGTGTATTTTTGCGTATTGTTCTTTGCTGAATTTGAATCTAAAGTTAGTATAATCAGATAAGCAAGAATTTTTTTGAAAATCTCAAAAAGGTACTCAAAAATGCAAAGAAAAATCAAAATAAATTTTTTTTCTACGGGAAACTACTCAAGCGTATTTTTACGTATTTTTTTTCGAATTAAAATCTGAATTTAATAGAGTTAGATAAACTACAATTTTTCAGTTAATCTCAAAAAGCTACTTTAAGACACGAAAAAAAAAAATTTTTTTGACTGGGAAACTACTCTAATGTATTGTTACATATTTTTCTTTGCTGAATTTGAATCTGAATTTAATATAACCAGATTAGCAAGAATTTTTTTGGGAATCCCAAAAAGCTACTCAAAAACGCAAAAAAGATCATAATAACGTTTTTTTACTGGGAAACTACTTAAGTGTATTTTTACGTATTTTTTTTGTCGAATTAAAATCTGAATTTTAAACTACAATTTTTCAGATAATTTCAAAAAGCTACTCTAAAACACGAAAAAAAATTTTTTTTGACTGGGAAACTACTTTAATGTATCTATTGCTACGTATTTTTCTTTGCTGAATTTGAATCTGAATTTGATATAACCAGATTAGCAAGAATTTTTTTGAGAATCTCAAAAAGCCACTCAAAAACGCAAAAAAAATCAAAATAATTTTTTTTTGACCGAGAAACTACTCTAGCGTATTTCTACGTATTTTTCTTTTCTGATTTAAATCTAAATTTAATATATTTAGATAAGCAAAAATTTTTAAGATAATAGCAAAAAGCTATTCAAAAATACGAAAAAAAACAAAAAACAAATTTTTCTACGGGAAACTACTCTAGTGTATTTTTTTTTTGCTAAATCTGAATCGAAAGTTAGTATAGCAAGATTGTAAAAATTTTTTATTATCGCAAAAAAGCTACTCAAAAACAGGAAAAAAACTAAAAAAAAAATTTGTTGTTCGGGAAACTACTCCAATGTATTTTTCTTTGGTTAATTTGAATCTAAAGTTAACATCACCAGATTAGCAAGAATTTTTTTGAGAATCTCAAAAAGCCACTCAAAAACGCAAAAAAAATCAAAATAATTTTTTTTTGACCGGGAAACTACTCAAGCGTATTTTTACGTATTTTTTTTCGAATTAAAATCTGAATTTAATAGAGTTAGAGAAACTACAATTTTTCAGTTAATCTCAAAAAGCTACTTTAAGACACGAAAAAAAAATTTTTTTGACTGGGAAACTACTCTAATGTATTGTTACATATTTTTCTTTGCTGAATTTGAATCTGAATTTAATATAACCAGATTAGCAAGAATTTTTTTGAGAATCTCAAAAAGCCACTTAAAACCGCAAAAAAAATCAAAATAATTTTTTTTTGACCGAGAAACTACTCTAGCGTATTTCTACGTATTTTTCTTTTCTGATTTAAATCTAAATTTAATATATTTAGATAAGCAAAAATTTTTAAGATAATAGCAAAAAGCTATTCAAAAATACGAAAAAAAACAAAAAACAAATTTTTCTACGGGAAACTACTCTAGTGTATTTTTTTTTTGCTAAATCTGAATCGAAAGTTAGTATAGCAAGATTGTCAAAAAATTTTTATTATCGCAAAAAAGCTACTCAAAAACAGGAAAAAACTAAAAAAAAAATTTAATGTCCAGGAAACTACTCTAGTGCATTTTCTTTTTTTTTGTTGAATCTGAATCTAAAGTTAATATAACCAAATTGGATGAAATTTTTGATATAATTTCAAAAAGCTACATAAAAACACGAAAAAAACCAAAATAATTTTTTTTATCCTAAAAACTACTCTAGTGAGTTTTTACGTATTTTTCTCTGCTGCACTTGAATTTAAAAATAGAATAACTAGATTGGCTAAATCTTTTGACATAATTTTAAAAAGCTACTCAAAATCTCGAAACAATTTTTTTGTGACTGGGAAACTACGCTAGTGTATTTTTACGTATGTTTCTTTACTGAATTTGAATCTAAAGTTTATATAACCAGATAAGCTAAAATTTTTGAGATAATCGCAAAAAGCTACTCAGAAAACGCAAAAAAAATCAAATAAATTTTTTTTTTGACCGGGAAACTACTCTAGTGTGTTTCTACGTATTTTTCTTGGCTGAATTTGAATCTGAATTTTATATAATTAGATAAGATTAAATTTTTTAGATAATCCCAAAAAGCTACTCAAAAACACGAAAAAAAATTTTTTTTACTGGAAACTACTATATTGCTATGTATTTTTCTGTGCTGAATCAAAATCTAATTTTACAATAACCAGATTGGCTTTAACTTTTGAGATAATCTCAAAAAAATATTGAAAAACAAGAAAAAACCAAAAGAAATTTTTTTTGCCCGGAACACTACGCTAGTGTCTCTTCTCACATATTTATTTTCGCATTTATTTTAATTTCTGTCTTATATTTGCACCCTTCACTAATTTATTTTTCGACATTTAATTTCATCGTGGATTTTTCGAGAGTACAACAAATCCGAATTTTACGTCAAGTACAGGATAATCTACAAAATTTTTTAAATTCAATTTCACGAAACAGTGATAACATTCCTTCTTCATTACCAGATTTAATTATTTTTTAATTATTAAACAATTTCTCTTCGGTGCATGAACAAAAACTAATCGATGACAAAAAATAATGGAAATATTTTACAAATAATGAAAAATACTGATATTCTAAACTCCACAAATACGCTTCGCAATTTTTTTAAATTATGTTATTTAAAGAATAAAACTGAATATCGTTGAGAAACGATCATTGATATAGATTTTTTCAAAAAATAAATTGAAAAAAAACAGGTTAATTAAAATCAAAATTGATGTTGAAACGTGTTTACATTCTTTTTATATTGAATATTATTTAGACAAAATATCCAATTTTAATTTAAAAAATTCTCTTGGATTGAGAGAAAAATTGAAAAAATTAATTGTTAACCAATGTATGAAAATCAATAACAGATGTAGGTTTTTTTTTTAAATGTAGCTCTTTTTTTAAATAAATTGAATTATCATTATTGTTATTCGTATAATATAAATTTACTAAAATCCTCTTGTTTTTCGAGATTTATCTGAAAAGTAGAATATATATTTAGTGGGAGGTACAACTGTAAAATTATTATTGCAATCCGTGAAGCAATAACAGTCTAGGAAGGAAGTCGAGTTTATTCTTCCTCTTTATGGAAATCCGTTGCACGTACGCGAGATTTAAAGTAGAAGCTTGTGGACCTAACCGAATCCATTTCCCCAATGTCTTACCTTATTTTCAAACTTTCACTGAATTTTTTTTTCTTAGTAAAATTTCTAGAAGATTACATTTTAGAAATCATAAATTTTTGAAGGACTTTTATGTATTTTCTAATGTAGCTAGAGTTATAAATTTAATTTAGAAAATGATGCAAAATTGTGTTTAATAAAAATAACTTTTAGGAATGATTTTCAATTTTTTAATTAAATTCACAAATTATTCAAACTCTTTCTGTTTTTTAAAACTTTAAATTGAATCTGTATTTTTATTCTTCAGTTTAAGGTATATACGAATAAAAATAAATTTCGATTATGATAAGAAGGAATTGGGCTCATACTCGAGAAGAGGTTATGTTTGAAATCATTATTCTGCTTTTCGAAAAAAAATTTTTTAAAAAATAAATTTTAATGATTGTATATACATTTCAATAGAATAAAAGAAACGTGGAACTTTTTTGTTGTTTAAAGTATAAGCACACAATAAAAAATCTAAATATATCTTATATTTGTTAATTCAGTAAATACCTTAGAAATCTGAAAAATCCGTTTATGCAAAATTGCCTATTTTGCAAGCCAGCCACAGAGGATTTTATTCTTTGAGGTGAATTATATATTTAAAACAAGTAAAAAGAAACACAAAAAAAACTAAATCGATGGTTGAACTCGTTTTCTACCTTTCTTTCATTTTTTCGCTAACTGTAGTCTCGAAAATTAATTAATCTCGCGGGAGAGAACTAGTCCTTTTTTTTACTTTTTTCCAAGAACGAGAAGAACAGAAATCTCTCTTTTTATCTTTGCTGGAAATATATTCATTGGATAGATTCGACCATAAGTCTCGTAGTGGTACTTGAAATTGGCGATTCTGCAAACAGATTCACAACTGAATGAAAATTTAGGGGAGATCTGGGCAATTCATATAAAAATGTCAAACTTTAAAGATTTTTTTATCAATAGATACAATTTAACGCATCTTCGAATTTGACAAATTCTAATCAAAAGAAGATTGTACGGAAGAAAAAGATCTATTTTTAAAAACAGATATAAATGTTAAGAAAATATAAACGGCTTATTGGTCGAATTTAAAAATTTATTTTACACAACATTTTTTTCACTAAGTTTAAGCTACAAATTATAAATTTCTTTCAATCCTTTGTTTGCAGACTGCAGAGCCTGTTGATAAATAAATAATTTCAATTACAAGTTATAATACAAAAAAGAAATAATCTCGCTCTAAATTTCACAATTGTTAGTTTTCCCTTCCAATGGAAAATTTTGTTTACGATTTAAATCAACTGCTAAACTCATTTCTAGAAATCTTACTATTACTTTAATCCTTATCGTCGTACGACTGTAACACATTTACGTAGAGAGACATGGTCTGACGATTGCAGCATAGAATTTTAACGAGCCAGCGGTATTTTCCCCTCAGTCTCGTCTCTCTTTCACGCTTTTTGATCCTTGTCTGTACAACTCCTTTGGGACCAGTTAGATAGGTGTTCGATTTTAGTGGATCCGAGTAGATTCGTTTACTATAATAGGCACTCCCTTCTCTCATTTTTACCCCGTTTATCGGTTTTTATAATTTGCTGTCGTTATCTCTTATTTTTTATTTGAATGTAAAAAAAAACTTTTTAAACTATAATTTCATGACAGATTTGCTACAAGTTTAAAAATTTGAAACCTGATTATTTCGTAATCATTTTTTAAAGATGAAATAAATCTAATCGCTATATTAGAAAATTGAATCATTTTCTTAATAAATGTTCTAGACGTCTGGAAATCAAAAATATAGGTAAATATTGTTGGTAGGGACAATTGTCTAGTAACTGTTACGTGGCAATCGTTACCTAGCGACTGTTACCTGGCAAACGTTATCCAGACAATATTTTCTAGCAAGCGTTACCAAGCAACGTTACTTGGCAACTGTTATCTAGTAAACGTTATCTAACAAATGTTGTCAAGCGACTGTCAATTAGCAACGTAGTAACCGTTACTACTAACCGTTATCTATCAACCGTTACCTAGTAACCGTTATCTGGCAACCGTCACCTAGAAATCATTGTCTAGCAACCGTTACCTAGCAGCTACCTAACATCCGTTGCCTAGTAACTATTACCTAAACACTGTTGCCTAGTAACCGCACCTAACAGGTGTTAACATGGTAACCCTTTTCCAATTATCGTTACCAAGCTCCCATTACCAAGCAACTGTTTCTAGGCAACTGTTACCTAACAACAGTTACCTAGTAACCGTTACCTAGTAACACTTAGCTAGCAACTGTCACCTAGTAACCATTGCTTTGCAACTGTTACCTAGAAGCTACCTAACAACAGTTACCTAGTAACCGTTACCTAGTAACCGTTAGCTAGCAAATGTCACCTAGTAACCATTGCTTAGCAATTGTTACCCAGAAGCAACCTAACAACCGTTGCCTAGTAACCGTTACCTGAAAACTGTTGCCTAGTAACCACTGTCTAATAATAATTGTTGCCAAAAACCCATTACCTGGCAACCGTTACTAGGCAACAATCATCTGATAATCGTAGCCAAGCAATCGTTACCTAGCAACCGTAAACAAGCAACTGTTTTCAGGCAACCATTACCTAGCAACTGTTACTTGGTAACTGTTATCCGGTAAAAACCTAGTAATTAGCAACCTAGAAACAGTTGCCTAGTAACCGTTATCTAGCAACCGTTACCTAGTATCCATTGCTTAGCAACTGTTACCTAGCAGCTACCTAACATCAGTTGCCTAGTAACCTTTACCTGAGAACTGTTGCCTAGTAACCATTGTCTAATAATCGTTGCCAAAACCCAATTACCTGGCAACCGTTACTAGGCAACAAACATCTAATAATCGTATCCAAGCAATCCTCACCTGGCAACAGTGAACTAGTAGCAACAGTACATAGTAACCGTTACCTAATAATCGTTACCAAGTACCCACAACCTAGTAACAGCTATCTAACACCCATTACTCAATAACCGTTACTTGGTAACAGCTAGCTAACAACAGTAACGGTTGTTTAGTAACTGGTATCGAGCTCCCATTACCTGATAACTGTTAGATAGCAACTGTTACTTGATACGAATTACCAAGCAACAGTTACGTTGCCTAGCAATCGTTGTCTAGTAACCGTTATCCGACCACCGTTTCCTAACATTTGTTTCCTATTGCCTAGTAACGCTTGTTAAATAACCTTCATCAAGCTCCAATAACTCCAGTAACTGTTGCCTAGCAACAGTTACTTAACAACAGTTACCAAGTACCGTTGCCTAGTAACCTTTGTCTAGAAAACGTTACCTAGCAACTATTGACTAGTAACCGTTACCTAATAATCTTTGTCTAGCAAATTTTACCTAGCAACTGTTGCCCAGTGACTGTTATCTGGAAACCGAAGCCTAGCAACTGTTACCTCGCAGCTGTTACCTAGCAATTGTTGCCTAGTATTTAGCAGCTGTTATCTAACCGTTACCTAGCAACTGTTACTTAGCAACCGTTATCTAACAACTGCTACAAAGCAACTGTTACATAGCAACCGTTAGTCAGTAACTGTTATTTAGAAAACGTTACCTAGCAACCGTTACCTAGTAACCATTGCCTAGTTACCGTTGCCTAGTAATCGTTACCAAGTAACTATTGCCTAGTGACGGTTGTTTGATAACAGTTATCAATTACCCATTTCCTGGTAACTGTTAGCTATCAACCGTTACTTGGCAAAAGTTAACTAGTAACCGTTGCCTAGCAACCATTACCTGTAGCATTTGCCTAGGAGCCGTTGTCTAGTAACCGGTAGCTAACAACCTTTGCCTAGAAACTATTACCTAATAACTGTTAGAAAAAGTTGCAATGTTTTCATCCAGAGCCACGGTTATTCTAAGCTCTAGTGTAAATGTAAAAATTTATATAAAATTTTCAAATTCATATTGGTTTGTTTTTTATCATTCGGATAGTAACACTATTCAATACCATTTTTGCCAGCTGTTACAATGATTTTGGTTAAGACAGAAACCAATCGAAAGATTCGAAGACAAACCTAACGCTAAAATTAATAACTCTAATCGCTTTTAATTATTCAATTTAATTCACAACCAACACAACTCTCTGATATGATAACATTAAATTACTTTGAATAATTAAAAAGTGATTCTTCTTTTAGGATAATTATAAAAGTTTATCCTCCGCTAATCCGTAAATGCAATATTTCAATTCGTCAAAAGATACATTAAGAAGATGTATTTTTTGCTGGGATAATTATCATAGGCCGATCCCTTTGATATACTGTTTTTCCTTTCCCTTGCAGAATTTGCGTTTCAAAGCAATAATTCATTTAACATGGTATCCTGGAAATAGATAATATGCCGTGGCAACAACATTGGTTTCACTTTGGAATGGAACGAAGCTAAATACTGTCTAATGAACGCGTACGGAATACGGGTAGGTCTTTGATACAAAGGATCTACATGCTTTATAAAGCTCACGCAACTCGGTATTTGCACTATGGTTCTCTGAATTTCAGGATATGCGAGTTCTAATGAACCTTTGGTCTTGACGAGTGCATCACCACACGCAGTTTTCCCATCTCAGTATGATACTATCGACGTTTTGATTAATTAAAACTCGACTTGCAAGACCTTCTGATCATTGCAAACAATCTGTTCAGTATGACGATTATAACATATTGAACTTCACCTTTAGTAGCCTGATGCTTGAATCTGGTTTTAATGACATGACAGAGATGAAATTTAGTTCTAGAATTTTGATATTATTTATTTTACATAATTTTAAATTCATTTCCTTTTATTTTCCTAGCTTTTAATTTTTAATTCGTTAATGTACAAAGACTTCAAACATCAAATAAATTTAATCTTTAACATGATTTTTAATTTTAATATTTTCAAGAGGAAATTCTAATATAAATAACTAGTCACTTTAAAGTTTTATAATAAGGAATTTTTAAAAAATAATAAATAAAAGAGATTGAAATTCCAAAAATACCAATTAATATTAAGCACCTATTACCTGTAACCATTAAGAAGCAACCGTTCACAGCAAATGTTAACTAGAAGTTAGAAAGTATTACTTAACAACCGTTGCTAAACAGTTGCTGTCTGTTTACCTTAACCTAGCTTCTATCAACTGCCAACCAATACTAGCGATTATTCAATAGATAACAGTTGCTAGGTAAAATTTTCTAAACAAAGATTACTAGGTAACGGTTACTAGTCTACAGTTGCTAGGTAACGTTTTCTGGATAACGGTTACTGAGTAACGGTTGCAAGGTAACAGTTGCTTAGTAGCAGTTGCTAGATAACAGTAGCTTGGTAACAGTTGACAGGTAACAGTAACCAGCTGCTAAGTACTAGACAAAAATTGCTAGGTAACAGTTGCGAGATAACGGTTGCTGGGTAACAGTGGTTAATCATTGGTTTCCAGATAACAGTCAATAGGCAACAGTAGCTAGGTAAAATTTTTAGACAATGATTACTATGTAACAGTCAATAGGCAACAGTTGCTAGGTAACATGTGCTAGACAAAGATTACAAGGTAACGGTTACTAGTCAACAGTAGCTAGGTAACATTTTCTGGATAACGGTTACTGAGTAACGGTTGCTAGGTAACAGTTGCTTAGTAGCAGTTGCTAGATAACGGTAGCTTGTTACTAATTGACAGGTGACAGTAACCAGCTGACGGCTGCTATATTACAGCTGCTAAAGAGTAGGCGAAAATTGCTAGGTAAGAGTTGCTAGGTAAGAGTTGCTGGGTAACAGTGGTTAATAATTGGTTTCCAGATAATAGTCAATAGAGAACAGTAGCTAGGTAAAATTTGCTAGACAATGATTACTAGGTAACAGTTAATAGTCAACAGTTGCTAGGTAACGTCTTTTAGATAACGGTTACCGAATAACAGTTGATAGGTAACAGTTGATTGATAGCAGTTGCTAGATAACGGTAACTTGGTAGCAGTTGGAAGGTAACAGTAACCAGCTGACGGTTGCTAGATTACAACCACTAAGTACTAGACAAAAATTGCTAGGTAACAGTTGCGAGATAACAGTTGCTGGGTAACAGTGGTTAATAATTGGTTTCCAGATAACAGTCAATAGTGAACAGTAGCTAGGTAAAAATTTAGACAATGATTACTATGTAACAGTCAATAGGCAACAGTTGCTAGGTAAAATTTTCTGGATAAAGGTTACTGAGTAACGGTTGCTAGGTAACAGTTGCTTAGTAGCAGTTGCTAGATAAAGGTAGCTTGTTACTAATTGACAGGTGACAGTAACTAGCTGACGGTTGCTATATTACAGCTGCTAAATAGTAGGCGAAAATTGCTAGGTAACAGTGGTTAATCATAAGTTTCCAGATAACAGTCAATAGGCAACAGTAGCTAGGTAAAATTTGCAAGACAGTGATCACTAGGTAACTGTTAATAGTCAATAAATGCTAGGTAACGTCTTCTATATAACGGTTACTGAGTTATACTTGCTAGCTGACAGTTGCTAGGTAACGGTTGCCAGGTTTATATTAGTTAGTCATCGGCTTCCAGATAACTGTCAATAGGCAAAGTTACTAGTTGATAGGTAAAATGTGTTAAACAAAGTTTACCAGGTAACGGTTACTAGTCAACAGTTGCTAGGTAACGTCTTTTATATAACGGTTATTGAGTAACGATTTCTAATTAACAATTGCTAGGTCACGACTTCTATATAACGGTTACTGATTAATAGTTGCTAAGTAACAGTTGTTAGGTAACGGTTGCTAGGTAACGTCTTTTAGATAACGGTTACTGAGTAACGATTTCTAGGTAACAGTTACTTGGTAGCAGTTGCTAGGTAACGGTTGCTAGGTAACAGTGGCCAAGTAACAGCTGCTTAATAACAGTTGCTAATCAGAATTGACAGACAACAAATATTAAGAAACAATTGATGGGTAACTGTTGTTAGTTAACAGTAGCTAGGTATCGTTTACTAGGTAACGGTTGATATATAACTGTTGTCAGATAATGGTTGCTTGGTAACAGTTGCTACGTAAAAATAAAATTTTAAAAAAAAACTTTGTGTTTGTGCGTTTTAATGTTATTAAATTGAGACATTTGTAAATTTCGTTATCCTTAATTTTCTTTACTCTGAAATTTTTACTTCTTAATGTTCCAAGTCTAACAATAGTAATTTAATTAAATTTTTTACTTCCTCTTCAATTTTGATTTAATAGGAACATTTCTATTTTAATAACTCTACACATTAAGTCTTTTAACGTTAAATCAATTTTGAAAAATAATTAAGATGAAAGAAATATAATTCAAGAACAATTTTAACGAATTTAAATCTAGGATTTGAAATTCAGATTACCTGAAGTTTGGAATCTTTAAAATTTGAGAGCTACAAATTGTAAGATGTGAAAATAAAGACTTCAAAAAAGTGTGGATGTTACGAAATATTTAGGACAAAAGATATAGAGAAAGATTACTTTATGTTAAAAATTGAAGACACCAAAACAAAAAGTTACTGAAATTGGAAAAAGTTTAATATTGAAAGTTTTCTAGTAAGATTTATGTGAGATGCAATTTAAAAACAGGCAAAATAAGTCTTATGAAAATTTTCCAATTTTTGTCCAGTGTTGTTCAAACTACTTTTGAAGCATTGAGGTACGTAAAAATTCAATTTGCAAAACTTGACACATTTCTGCATCTGCACTTGTTGAATTCTCAATCCTGCAGGAAACGTTTGCTTATAAAAGCTTGAAATTTCTAAAGAAGAAATTAAATACATTTTAAAGGTAAAGTTGTAAAAATTTTCAGTTAAATTTGATTGTGAAATCTGAAGCATTTATCTAAAAAAAAATTACAATAGTCTCGCAAATTAAAATAAAGCACAGTCATCAAATTCAAATTCTCCAAAACAACGTTCCTCCATGAAGCAATATTAGCCAAGAGTGCGAAACTTTAGAAGTAATACAGTATTGAGTATTGTATGTCTCACATAAAGACAGGATTATGTAACTTTAAGCTCAAAGTGTGGGGTGATTTGGACAATGTATAACTATATCTCTTTGAATCCGAATCAGAGCGACTTTTGACAGAGCAAAGTTTAGCCGCTTCTATGTCGACAGTGGTGAAGCAAGTGACCAATGCTTCGTGCTTTGGAAACTTTAATCAGTCGGGACCAAAGTAATCCTCTGTACTTAATGGGGCTGTCCTCTACATGACCGCGATACAAGTTGAAACTCACGTTAAAACCAACGTTTGCTGAAACACTGTGCGACTCCAAAGGGAAGAGATAAAACGACGATGGTCCAAAAGGATTAAACTGAGCGATAGTTATAAAAAGAAATTGGTCTTTTTTCATCAAGCCTTTTTCCACTTGATTTTATTTTACATATTCCACTCAAAGCATAACCTCTTGATTAACTTAGAGGTAATTTTTAAATAACGATTCTAAGGATCAGACTTTTTGTGCTGGCAGATTTACTCGCCGGATGGTGCAAATATTCTTTATGGTTTTCCTTTTAAATTAAATGTTTCAGTTTTTTATATTTCTGCTTCATTACAAAAATTATTTCGATTGAAGGACTGAGCATAGATTAAAAATTTAAAAGGATTATTTTTATAAACAAATTATCTTCTAGACTATCGAAAAAAAAAAAAATTTAAGCTTTGAATTGATCCTTAACTCTCAGGGTATGAATTGGGTTAGCGTAACACAGGCGAATTTTAAATGTTTCGCCATTTCTAAACAAGTCGATGGAGGGGGCTCGGACCGGAGGGGGAAAAACTTTAAGGTACCAACCGAAGGTAGCTCTTTTGTCAGAGCCAGTCGACGCTTGCTCTTCAAGCTGGTATTGTTGAAAATGTACGTTCGGGTAAATTTCACCCAATCCGTACGGAACGTTACAATATTAAAATTTTTTGAAATTTAGAAAGTTTCCAAAAATAAAGAAACATTATTTATATATTTTATTACAATTTATTAAAGTGTGAAGCAGAAGTGTTTATGTAAAATTGGTCCTTCTTTGTACTGTTTTCAAAGGAATTTGAACACTATTGTTGACTAGTATGTATATTTACACTTTTTGCAATGTATTTACAAATATGACATTGAATATATTAATTCCAATGTTTCTTTTTGTAGTTTAACGATTTTTATGAAACATTGTCAATTTTAAAAATAAAAAGTTTTCTAATCAATTTCTGTCGTTTCTTTATGATATAACCATTAACTTTGTCCGCAATGAATCTTTGGAAGATGATAACTTAAAAAGAAAAATTTGTAGAAATGAAAGGTAAATCCTGTAATGTTGGGTGTTTATTTGCGCTTAAAACAATATGCAGCACATGAATAGAATTTTTTTTTTTCGAACTATGTACTGACATGTCCAAAAAAGTCATACAAAAATAAAATCAAATAAACTTTTTTGTATAGGGGAGATGTAAATTAATCAAATATACAAGTTGTAATTTGAGATAATTTAAATTAATGGGGATTTTGTCTCATCGGAGTTATCGAAATATAGATTGTTGGAGTATATATTATGAGAATAATGTATCAAAGGGACATAATATACAATGACGCCAGTTCCTGGAGGATAACCGTAAATCAGTACCTTTCAATTTTGGGTCAACTTCGTGTTCCATCGACCTTTATCCTCAAGGGTGAAGGTCCTATTTATCTTGCCCAACTCCGGTAGACTAAGATATTTGGTGAGACCAACAATATGCAACTATGTGCGCACGTTTCTGAATCGGAATTGCAAATATACCAGAGGCCATGTCTGATTGGTTTGTTTCATTCGTTGATGTGTATTTTTCGCACGTAAAGCAATCATAAGACCATAGAATTACAGCAGGATAGAAGTCATGGCCTTGTAAATAACAAAATAAAGTGCACTTTTTTGCATATAAAATTTAACTGTCTTACTGATTAAACTATGTTGTCTTTAAATAAATCTAATTGTATTGGTGTCGCAAAATTATCAACATATCTTATTGTTAGCTTAATTACTAAAAAATCACAGAAAATACATAAGTCACCTAAAAAATGGTTTTAAAATTGTTATCTAGTAACCATTTCCTAGAATCCATTTTTTAGAAACTAATTTGTACACTACTGTCGGAAATTGTAAGTCCGATCGATTGGAGAGGATCGAAAAAACACAACTTAAATAAAATTACGATATCTTGGTTAAAAATTAAGATAGAAACTTCGCTTTTTAAAATTTGACAAACCTTATTAAATTCTACTTTAGAATAGCTATTAGTTAAATTTTTTAGAAATTTCCAGTAATTTTATTAATTGATTAGTTAAAAAAAAAAAATTCTTGAATTTTTTAATTATTTTCGTTCACAAAAAGTTCAGTTCGTTGCCTGATGTAGAAAAATTGAAAAAAAAATTGAAATTTATTAAATTTATTTTAAGTTTCCTTGGCTCAAATTAAACGAAGAGAATAATACAAATTTCAATTTTTTTTTCAATTTTTCTACATCAGGCAACGAACTGAACTTTTCGTGAACGATAATTAAGAAATTCGAGAATTTTTTTTTCTAACTTATCAATTAATAAAATTACTTGAAATTTCTTAAAAAATTTAACTAATAGCTATTTTAAAGTAGAATTTAATAAGCTTTTCAAATTTTTAAAAGCGAAGTTTCTATCCTTATTTTTAACCAAGATATCGTGGTTTTATTTGAGTTGTGTTTTTTTATCCTCTCCAATCGATTGGACTAACAATTTCTGACGGTAGTGTACCTTTGCCTGAGTACAATTTTCTAGTAAACCTTTCCTAGAAACAATTACCTACCAACCGCTATTTTGTAATGGTTGCCTAAGAACCGTTACCAGTCAACCGTTACCAAACAACTGTTACCCAGCAACCGTTGCCGCATAATTGCCTAGAAACCGTTACCTGACAACCGTTACCTAGCAACCGTTGTCTATTAATTTTTGCCTAAAATCCGTTACAAAGCAACCAATGTCTAGTAGCCGTTACCTGACAATCATTACCTGGTAAAAGTTGTCTCGAAATTGTTGCCTGAATGGAATTACCTAGAAACAGTTACCTATTAACAGTCACCTAGCGACCGTCACCTGGTAATTGTTACCTAGAATCCGTTTCCTTGAAACTGTTGTCTAATTACCGTTATGTGGACATCGTTCCTAGTAGCAACAGTTGCCTGGAAATCGTTGCCTGAATGCAATTACCTAGCAACTGTTAACTCGTAACAGTTCCAGAGCAACTATTTCTTAGCAATCCTTCCGTAGTAACAGTTACCTAGTATTAGTTACCTAGAAACCGATACCTTGCATCAGTTCCCTAGCAACTGTTGCCTAGATACCGTTATCTGACTACCATTTCCTGGAAACAGTTGCTTAAAAACAATTGGCTAGAAACACTTGCCTTTCAATTGCTACCTGGTAGTTTTTGCCTAGAAAAACAGATCTCCAGCAACCGTTGTCTGGAAACTATTGCCTAGAAACAATGACTACAATCGCCTAGCAACTGTTATATGATAACAATGACCTGTGTTTAAAATGTTTAAAGTTATAAGGAAGGTTTCTTATGGGATTTGAATGGGTGGTTTATGGCTTTCTGTAATCATTGTGAAACAATGCTTAATCTGTTATAAAATCTTTAATAGAGTTTGAAGTTCCTATTGAGGTGGGTTTTCCTCTGTCAGCGAGGGCCTGATGTGATGATTGAGTTTAGTTCCTTTTCGGCCTTCTTACAGTCCACGTCGCGCTGATTTTCGGTTCCACTTTCCAACATTTTCTTAATTAGTCAGCCATTATGTGTATATACCTTGTGAACAAATATGACGTATTCTTCATGTGAAGTGACAATAAAACATCCGTTGTCGAATCTAAAGTGCTGTGAATTTTTGTGAAATAATACCACCCATCATTCCTAACGACCTGAAATACATTTTCTAGCAACCCTTCCCTAGTAACGGTTACCTAGAATCCGTTACTTAATATCAGTTTCCTAGCAACCGTTGTCTAGTAACTGCTACTTGGCAATTGTTTTCTGGTAACAGGTGCCTCGAAACCGTTGTCTAGATACAATTGCCTAGAAGTGTTACCTGATAAACGCTACCTGGAAAATATTTTCTAGCAACCCTTCTCTAGTAACTGTTACCTCGAAACCGTTACCTAGTATCAGTTTCCTAGCAACTGTTGCCTTTCAACCGCTATCTAGTAATTGTTGCCTAAAAATCTTTGCCTGGAAACTATTGCCTTGTAACCGTTACCTAGATTCATTTGGTTAGGAATCTTTATTTAATAACCGTTATCTAGCAAACGGAACCTAGGAACTATCGAAGACAACTTTCAACCTCTGTTGAAAAAGGTTTGCTGGTATTTCACTAAAACTCACAACACTTTATAGTTTACAAAAGAAAGTTTATTTTTATTGCAAATAGAAAATAATACGTCACAATTGATGTAAGAAGACAGCTGACTGCCATGAAATGGGCTGTAGGACGACCAGAGGAGTACTAAACCGCACAGGCACACCGAAAGGAGACCAGGGGTGTACCTCAAGGCACCAGGTAGATCGCAGGAAAACAACGGGAGCACTGCAAGGCACCAGATAGTCAGCGGGAAAGCCAGAGGTGTACGTAAGGGTACCAGATAGACCACACGAAAACCAGAGGTGCACTGCATGGCACCAGGTAGACTGCAGGAAGACCAGGGGTGCACTGCAAGGCACCAAGTAGACCGCAGGAAGACCAGGGGTGCACATCAAGGCACCAGGTAGACCGCAAGGAGTCCAAGGGTGCACCTTTTGATGCACGATGTTGGCTCGATGAAAACCAAAGATGAACTGCCGAGCATCCGTAGGCCGCCTGAGGGCCACCAGGCTACCTGTCCACAATGCCGGTTGGTGGGAGCCAGGAGGGTACCATTGACGATGCTTCAGACCGCACGACTCCCACCAGGCCACCCCCGCATAATGCCGAAAGGTGTGAAGCCAAGAGGGTACCATCGACGATTCTGTATCCTATAGAGAGATGGGGAAAAAGGACAGGCATGGCCACAGCATAGGCAAAAACCCACCTCAATAGCAATTTGAAACACTATTTAAGATTTTATGACAGACTAGAAAAGGTCACAAACTACCTGTCCAAATATTGCCAGGAATTCTTCTTATAAATTTAAAAACATTTTAAACAACCTTAGTAAACAAATTTACCAAAACATTGTTCTCCTTACAAGATTTTGTTATCTTTATAACATCCAAATCAATTTTTCGATAATCAATTAAACTAAACATCTAAAATAAATTTTTAAAAATATCTTAATCAAAAACTACCTTTCTTTGTTGTTGTTAGCAGTGGGCATAGGTGTCGGAACTCTCGGTGGTGGGACTGGAATAGCTTTTCGTCTTCCAGCATTCGGATTCTGATGAACGGTTGGTGTAACTCGACCGGTAGGAGCTATTCTCCCTGCGGTTCGAGGACGTTCCGTTCGCACGTCCATTGCAAACCTGAAACAAATGAAATTAAGGTTTAATAAAATTGTTGCTAGAAAAGTACGAGCAATGTCTCAATGAGTCTTAGTGCTAATCCAATCACAAAAGTGAAGCTAAATAAGATTTTTAATCAAGTGATTATAAAATTATTAATAATCTTACATTTCCAATCACTAAAGTAACATATCTTTAAAAATTCAGCAATTCGTTTGAATCCATTAAAACTTGGATAAATTGACGTTAATGTCAATTGAAATCCGAAACGCCACAGTGAGTAATTAATTTAAGCATCATTAAGTCGAAAATGTCTCTCTGCGATGCGACAGCACTCGTATAAATTGCATATTTTGTCCTGCGACTCCGACATCAATGTGAAATGCACTTCTATTTATTTTAAGAAAGCAATCCTCAATCTAAGGGTAGTCTTGTATGCTTGACAGTCTAGAGCGAACAGGTAAATTGCAAAGTGCTGGCGTTATAGTCAGAGACATAAAAGTGCCATTTCGCCTTCTTTCTCTTTCTGCTTCGCACTCGCTCAAAAAGCCGCCACATCAAGCGAATGAGTGAAAAAATAGCAAGGGTACAAGAAACAGAAACGAATACTACAGCAGCCAGAATCAGAAGCATAAAACGACGGCAACGAGCAAAGTCACATTATAAAAAAAGCTCAGAGTTTTCATTCTCTTTAAACCTCCTCCCAGAAAATGTTATGTTAAGTCGACTTGCATAGATTCTCCATTCAATAACTACTTTTTTCTTGCTCTTTCAATACAGATCATTAAAACTAGTTTACAGTCAAAGAGCAAAACACTTTCAGTTTAAAAAACATTTATCATCATTTCTGTTTTATTTGTCTGCTATCGCTTTTGGAGTATATTGTATGTATCAAGGAAAGAAAGTTGTTTTATTAACGAGTGAAGTTTGATGCTCAAAACTTCCAAGATTAAAAGTTCAAAAGGTAAAATTTGAGATTAGGATTGTAAACTTGAAATATTTTCAACTATTTATTTATTAAATAACTGTTATTTATTCAACTGTAAATATGTCCGAAAAAGTTTTATATTCTGATTAGAAGGTTCTAGTAAATAATAAGAATGAAAATCTTAACAAATTGCAAAAAATTTATTAGCATAATTAAAAAACTGGTTAAAAATTGAAGAATAAGTAGAAAATTACAACAACTTTCACGTAACTGAATAATAAATAAATTTCGATATACTGAAAGATTTAAAGTAAAAAAAAAAAAAATTAAATAGAAACTAAAAAAGTAACTAGAGGTTTTCATTAAACAAGTAGAAGTAACATTGAAAATTGAAAAAAAAACTAAAAATTAAATCAGATTTAATAGAAAGTGAAAGAATATTTAGAAAATTAAGAAACATATGATTCAAATGTATTTAATTACAAATAAGTCAAAAAGTAGAAGATGAAAATAATAACTAAACATCTCAAAAAATTACCATAAAATTGTAAAATAACCAGGAATGTAAATAAATAAATAGACAAAATGAAATAAAAATTTTATTAAAAGAAAAATTAAATGAACATTAAAATATTTACATACTAGGAAACGATAACTACTCTCTAAGTCTGAATTAGTTAAAAATAAATATATTTATAAGTAATATCATTGCTGTCTTCTTATTTCAGTAATTAGTGAAAAATAAATTAATCATAAAATAATTAGTGATAAATAAGTCATTTATGAGTAAAATGTGACTAATTATTAGTTAAAAAAATGACCAAAAAATAATTAAAATTTGACAAATTGAATAAGTAAACAGAATTTTACAAAAATTTTAGTTATTTTGACATAACCTAAAACTGAATTCAATTAAGAATTTGTTATTTTGTAGTAAATAATTAATAGACAAAAAATATTTGAATCAGTTGTTAAAATTTTGCTTTTAAATTAATTATTTTCAACTAATTTAGTTTTAGAAAGTAAAAAGCAAGAAATATCATTTATATTTAAAAAATAATTAATTTTTAGTATCAAAAAATAAAACTAGTTAAAAAGCCCTTGAAAGAAAAACTACAAAAAAAAAGTAAAATTACTAGAAGTTAAAACACATCTTGAAATAAAAAAAACACCTGCAAAGAGTTCAAAAATAAATTTAGAAAAACAATATTTATACCTTAATCAACGGGTATTAGATATAAAAAAATATTTCTAGAAAGTAAAATATTAACTAGAAGTTGATTAAATTTGACTAAAAAAGAGACAAAATATTTTAAAACTGAGACAGTAGAATTAAAAAAGTATTATAAAAAAGTATAAAATGTCAAATAAGTGATGGGAAAAAATGATTGAAATTTAATAAATATAACAACTTTGGAAAATTACTGGTGAATAAGAAAATTATTGTAGAATGAAAATTAATTTAAAAAAATTACAAAATCTCTAGAAAGTGGAGAACATAATCAACTTTTTTTTAACGAAATTATAGGTCTGTTAGGGAGAAAAATTATGACGTACGTTTGAACCCGATTGATCAATTCTAACTATATTGTTTACGTTTAAAGATTAAAAAATCGGTTTTTGGAAAAATTGCACATTTAAAAAAAATTTTCCAAAATTAATGTTGGGCCAAAATTTAAACAAATTCGGACCAGAAAGACCTTTCTAATGACAATTTAGGTAATTGTACCAAGTTTCGTGAAAAAATATGCAATATTTTAATAGAAAAATTACGGAAAAATTTTGCCTATACCAGTGACGTCACTTTTCATCACATGCCCTTAATCTTGATAAACTGAATGAAAAATACAATTTATCTTGTTTACTTTATTAATTTTCTCTTGACTAATGTAAGTTCTTTAAACATTCTCTAAAATTTAGAAAAAATTTTTTTTTCATTTTTGCGTTTGACTAACAGGAAACGATAACGTAAACGCAAGTGCACCACGTGCTATGGGAATCAAACGAAAAATATCTGCGGTTCGATATTTAAACCAGTCTTATGTATATTCCTATTATATACACGAATGTGACTCTGGAAAGTTTCGCTGCCGAGTGCTTTTCGTATTTTATCATGAGTTGAAAGTCTGTTGACGTTTTCCGGCAAGAAACATTTCTCTTGGGTCACTTTATTCTTCTCTATTGTTAATCAGGTGTGAAAACCTTTTCACGTTTTTCAAATAATTAAATTTTTATAGCAATCTAGATTTTAATTAATTTGGAATACTAAAAGTTATTTTTTGGGAAACAATGCTTACATTTTAACAGACTTAGGAACAATATAGATTAGAATAAAATTAAGGGTGTTGTTCCGAAAAGTATCTATTGTTAATTTTTTCTATTTTAATATGATTACGCATTTTGACGCGCTGATTGCAAAAATAATAGTGAAAATTGGCAAAACCTTGAAAATTATTATCAAAATTACTAAAGACAACCATAATTTACGGTTCCTTATGTTTAACTCATAAAATATGCAAATGTTTGAAAACTATTTATGACAAAAGTCATAGATCTTGTTAAAATACAACTTTTAAGTGCTATGCATTTTTTACGAGAACCAATTAGTTTTGTCGGAAAATAAAAAAAACACAAATTATCGTAAGAATGGCCGAAAACGATGTAGAATTGTCACTTTTCGGAATATTATAATAATTATTTTTGGAATACCTTTTTTTTAGGTTAAGAACAAATAATCAGCCAGGGGAGCGTGAAAAAGTTTATTTGGTGAAAATCAGGAAAGAGAAGTTATTTTTAAATTTACTTTTTTTGCGTTTTTCTCAGAAAATATTAAATACCTTGCGGCCAAAAGACGTGTGGCGACTTAAATTTACAATATTTTTTTGAATTTCCCTCATTCTTTGTTGTTTTAAATGTTTTGTAACTTTTTATATTTTTCTCGAAAACTATCTCAAAAATGGCAAAAATTCTCACCTTTTCTATATATTTGAATGTTGGAACATAGCAAAACATAGCGCCTAATTTCACTATGAAATGATTAAAAAAATAAATCTACACTAAAAATTGACATTAATAAATATTAATTTGAAAGACATTTCACAGCGTACTAATAAATTGTCAAAAAAAGGTATTAAAAAAAATTAAAAAACGTTATGCTTTTTAATTCCTCTTTCTTTTACTGGGGATTTAAAACATAAATTAAGAAATTAGAAATTTATGATACAATCATAGTAAAAGATATTATAATGTGAGTAGAAATTAGTTATTGGGATATGAAAAAGGATTAAAAAAGATTGGTTAATATTTACATTTGGAATAGATAAAAAAAAGATTAAAGTATGTAAAGGGAAGATAAATTTAAATATAATAAAAATGGATATACTGCTTAGTAGTTTTAAATGAGATCAAAACCAAAATTAGGTAGAATTCAAAATAATTTATTTGAATATTTAAAGGGATAAAACAATATTAGTCTTTATTTTTTATTTATTAAAATAGAATTAAAAAAATTAAAGTGAATAAAGAGAACATAAATTTGAATTGGAAATCAGGAATAAAAATGGATATACTGCTTAGAGGTTTTAAATCAAATAAAAAAGATTGAGATGGGATTCAAAACGATTTATTTAGATATGAAAAGGAGAATTTGACAAAATATTAGTTATTATTCAGATTTAGCATGAAAGAAAAAAATTTAACGTGGATATATGAAGGATAAATTTGGATAGAAAATTTGACATAAAAATGGATAGATTTATTTAGAGAATAGAGATGTATAGACAGAGATTCAAAGGAATAAAGTTTCTGAAATTAGAAAAGATAGACATTCGAACGTGTAGAAGTAAAAATTAAAATGGATTAGTAAAATAAAAGCGAAGGATAAAATATACCGAAATATACCAATTCAACTAAAGTTTAATTTAAACCTGAGAGCTTATAACAGAAGTTTAAAAACGAAACCAAAAACGAGAGAAAAAAAAGAAAACAAACAAATAATAAAATGACATTTTCAAACAATATATCTAATATCTTAGGGTCTTTTTCACTTAGTCTTGATCTCCTATGAAACGTGATGGTTTTTTTATTATTAATTTTACTGTTTTTGTAATTTTATGTATTTTATCTATATTCTATCTTTATTTTTACCTTTAAAGCACCAAGGTATTTTTCTAATAATAATAAAAAGGATCAATAATTAAATTAGATATTTTTTTTATCAATACCAGAGTGACGCAAAACAATTTCTTAACCGGGTTGAGGGTGAGGCAGTGGTTTTCCTGGGTAAATTTATTTTAACGACTTTATTTATTTAAATTCATTTAGATTTATTTTGATTCAAGTTTTACGATTTTCTCTTGATCCGTTAAATTTTTATTTTAATAGTAATTATATTTCGTCATTTGTAAGAGGTAATCACGTGTGCACTATAGGTCCAATAAGAGTTGTCGGCGAGTCATTGGTGTGGATTCGGAGGATCACTGACTTGATTCTCGGGGGTTGAATCGAGTGATTATTATTTATTGATCGACACACCTCGAGACTGGTCGTAGATCTGCGCCACGCTAAAAGTACTCACTGAGGACGCTTTCAGGTATTTTTCAATTTCAATAATATTGGTCTTTTTTTTATTAAAGTATATTGCTATTTTAATTTCATTTGTTCTGTTGAATTTTGAAATAAATGTATGTTTTTTTGAATTTTTTAAAACATAAAGTATTGCGTTAGTTGAGTGCAAGGATCTGGGAGGCATTTTTTCAACTGTCCCGGAACTTTTTACATGGTGTAATAAACGGAACTTGATCAAGAAAAGGAGATTACGGTTGTATTGCACATTTGACAGAGGTCCTAAATCTTATACGAAAAAATTTTATATGATTATTAATAACTGATCGTTGCGACATTTATATATGGCTATTTAATAAATTGCAAATTTTATGTTAATAATTTTTTAATACTAGTATGGAATTTGTGGAGAAAACTTATAAATTATGTTTTGTAGGGACTGTTTTTTAATTTGTATATTTGCTAAAATTTGTTTTAATTTGTCGAAGGAGTTCTGTTTTGTTTAAAATTTGTAATCGAGAAATTTAGTAGATTTCAAGGTTGGTGACGTCACCGCAATTAATTTAGAAACGACTGACTACTGTTATGTGCTAATTAGACAAAATTTTTATAAGATAATTGCTCATTATTCATGAATCCATTTATTTTGTCGATCGATGTGTATTTTTTTAGAATTTTCTTGTCTGAAATAAATTTATTTTTAATTCTTAAAAGTAAATTTTTTCTTTGATTGAAAACTTATTTTGCTTTTTGAGGTAAAAACAGTATATATATTTGGAATTATTATTTAAACCTTCTTAGGCCGGATTTTAGACAAAGTTCTGAGGTAGTTGTTTAAAAAATTAAAGTAAGTTTTGAAGGTTTAGTTATTTATCCGCTAAATAAAAAAAGTACAATTTTATTTACATTTAAACCTGTAACAGTCGAATTCCTTGCTTGATGGTAAGATATTATTATTTCATCAATTCTTTTATTTTTATACGCGTGACAATTTTTAACCACGTCACACAAGTTAAACACAGACTTAACCTAATAAAAGTAATTAAAAAATAATTATTTCCGTGTAATACAGAAGAGAACAAATATTCGAGAAATTTAGAATTATTACGTGATGCCCGAAGGGTCAAAAAGGTGCGATCCATAAAGAAAAGAAAAAGCGAAACAGCTACAAAAGCAGAAGCAAAGAATTAATATCCCACGTGTGGCAAGAGGCTCATATGACAATCTCGGACAATGCATGTAAGCGA
The DNA here is from genome assembly GCA_037103525.1 of Ganaspis brasiliensis. Classification (NCBI taxonomy): domain Eukaryota; kingdom Metazoa; phylum Arthropoda; class Insecta; order Hymenoptera; family Figitidae; genus Ganaspis; species Ganaspis brasiliensis. Next base: position 780,004 of record JAZKLR010000123.1, read on the forward strand.
AAGAAGCAGACAGCAAGAAACGAGGAGAAAAGCGAGAAAAATTGAAAGTCGGTGGCGAGTTGTTGATGAGTAGGTATCACTCATCGCGTCCGACGACATGATGAAGAAACCTTCAGCTTGGCGTCAGCGCGCAAAGTAGATGGATTGTCGGATTCGTGTGTGCTACAAACACGGAATCACGTAGACGAATACGAGGGTAGCTTGTTTTCGCGACACTACAAGTGTGTATTTTTCATGTTGAGCCATTTCTACTACCCTTTCCACCCCACCTTGTCTCGTCGTTTGCCCTTGCATTTCAACCCGCTTGACGACAACGACAACGCTTCCCCAGGCCCCATATTTCCAGGAGATCGGGCAAACGTGATTATTTTTTGCAATTTGCTAAACAGATGCTTCTATTGTCACCGCCACGTATTTCCTCCACTTGTATATTCTTTTCTCTCTTTATTCCATTTTCTTTTTTCCCCTTCACTCCATTTTATTTTCCTTCTCTCATCTTGTTTTATTGTTTTGTTTACCTTCTCCATTACACGTGTGCATTTCTCAGAAATAAAGCGCGACTCTCGCTACCAAGGGCCGAAACGCTAAACCGAGAACTCAACGCGAGCGAACCCGGAGGCTGCATATTTTAACCAACTTGCCAACTATTGTCTTCTATCTGCCCTCGGTACACACGCACCGGAAAATAATGATCGCGCGTGCATTTTCCGTTACGCTCTCTCATATTATTTGATCATCATCTCGCCAAGCTACAAAACGGATGTATCATTACAGTTGTAACGCTCCGAGGAAGACTTCATGTGAGAAGAAAAGAAGTTTGCTACTGTTTTTTAATTGGGTTCCTCAATGACAATAGTGACGAATGACTTGGGTGTTTATTTATTTAAGATATTGTAACGTTGCAGATTTTATCTGCACATTCTGTAAGCAACTTTTCCCTTTTTCAAAGGAGTCTTCTGCGTGAAGTAAACTCGAATAGGAAGCGCTAGAATGACCCAAGTTCGTTCACATATCGTCGACGAGAAATTCTGAGTCTTTGTCTAAATTAAGTATATTTAAGAGTCGCTTACTTACTATTTTATATTTTATGTTTCCAACCACGCTCTAATTCGCTCGCCTTCTTCGTCTGAGGGTCTAAAATAGGATGCCAGGGTGCAGCCAGGTTTTTGCCATGGGCACAGTCGAGGGCTGTACATCGAGGGATAAAGGTTGGATGTGATTCCCGCCCTCTCCTGATAGAACCTGTCTGTCTATGAACCAAAATAGGACATCAAGGGACATCTTACGGCGCAGCAAGCGAATCTACAATATGGATCTCATTATCGATGAATGAAATTCGACAATCAAGGATAAAGACGGAAGATTCTCGGAAGGGCGTCCAAATTTCCACGAACGTCGCTCTCTTTTTTTTATTGTCAAACTATTCTATAATTAAATTCTGTGTTGGACAGAGTTCTGGTCGGTATAATTTTCTCACTAAGAGGCTGTATTTTATAAAATACTGGGTCAAAGCCCCCTTTTCCTAATAGCTGATTTTTCTTAAATAAATTTGTGTTTATTTTATTTTGTTAATCTAACTTAACATTCCTTTGAGTTCCTTTTATACTTGCCGGATTATAACCGCTTTAGAAAAGTTAAAAATTTAATAATGTAAAAAACATGAGAATTTTCCTTGAACGGCGAATTATTGAAAGTTGATTAAAATTAAATTTATCAAATAATTTATAAATTCAATTTAAATAAACAACGGTTATAATATATACACGGTAAAAGTTCTTTACAAATATTTGAGAAACATAAAATTATTGCAACTTTGTCTATCTAATGTTCTTGAGAGATTAGTCTTTAATTAATTAATCGAATATGACGAACTAAATGAAATTCTTGATCCTTATCAATGTGAATACAGGAGAGGACTTAGCACGCAAACTCTATCGCTGAAAGTCTCGGATGATATCAGTCAAGTTATAGATCAGAAGCAAGTAATAATAATTGTTTTCTTTGATTTCAGTAAAGCATTTGACATGATACCTCATAATCTTTTGCTCTTACAACTTAAATCCATTGGATTGTCTTATTCTGTCTTAATATTGTTTGCCTCCTGCCTTTCTGGCAGAAGGCTGGCTGTTGTTGGATCCAAAGGAAAAATATTGGAATGGGGTTGTAATGGGTAAATTCCATAAGGATTGGTGAGTCATTGATAAGCAGGAGAGAGGGATAAATAGCCTTTGTCGAAATGGAAGAAATTAAATTAGGCAGATTCGTTCTGAGTTACAACAAGAGTGGGCCAGCGAGTCAATGCTGGTGCTGTCTCTTTAAATAATCCCTGACTTTTTGCAAAGTTAAAAGTGGTGCTAAAGTGACTATAAATAACAAAGGTGGAAGTTTTCTGGTTGGAGTTCCAACTGGTGCCAGGTTTTAAATGTTTCCCAATATAGAAGTTGAAGTTCCAGGGATGCTTGGAACTTGATATATAAAGGAACCACCGAGAGTTGTCAGCTGCTGGACCAGTTGAGGATATTTGACGAGAACGGTAGATTGTTTCTTGGAACTACGATCTGATGACGACGATTAATCCCCGTCGACGTACATTAGTATTGTATCTCATAGAATAGAAAGTAAGTCTGATAGATTTGATTAGTATGCCTGAATGCATGAATCTGCTAGGATAGGAATTTAATAGGTAGGAGAATAATTCTCAATTGAAATAAAATTGTTAATATTGTTTAATAAAAATACATATTTAATAACCGACTTGTCCGAAAGTGTCATTAGAAATTTTTAAAATTTAACCAAAACCTCGGACATTAAAGCGTTTTAACCAAAGATTTTTTGTTTTTAATTTTATATATTATTTAAAATGTTCACGACTGAAAATCCAAAAGTACCACTACAGGGTCTAATTGGGTCGGGTGTTCCTGAAGGATCAGTTCTGGATGATCCTCTGATGTTTTTGATTTTCTCCAGTGATTTGAAGAGTGTTCTCAAGTATGTCAAACATAAGTCCTTTGTTGATGATTTGCAAATCTATTATCACTCTAGCTTCGATGAGCCTAATGAGTCTCTAGTACGAATCAATGAAGACGTGAAAGCTATTTGTGAATGGGTAGAGGCAAATCATCTTAAGATTAATCTAAATAAGGCTCATTCTATGATCTATGGATCTTCTTGGCATATTAAGAATTTAAATCTAAATGATTGTCCTTAGGTCAAGATTGATAACTTTATAATTCCTTATGTGCAATCTGTTAAAAATCTGGGACTTATCTTTCGACCTACTTTGGCTTGGGACAAACATGTTGGTCAAATTTTTGAAAGAGTCTATGCCACCTTAAATCAGCTCAAGTCAAAGAAAAAAGTACTTTCGGTCAGACTCAAGACTCAATTGGTTTTCTCATTAATATTACCTCACTTTGACTATTGCTGTGCTGTCTACAATGATCTCACTGATGATCCTAATTTTAAGCTTGAGAGACTCCTCAATTCCTCCATCAGATTTATTTTTGATCTAAAATATGATGATCACATTTCTCCCTACTGTGAAAGACTGAGGTGGTAAAAGTAAAAGTATATAGGTATATCGATATTCATATATTTGTATGTATTTATAAACGCGTAATTGATGTACTGATGGAGGATCTGATATTTGTACAAGACTATTCATTGAAATAAACCAAGGGAGGTTTGCACTATATATTGATGAGAAGCGGCATCCCTAATTGATAATTTTAATATCATCCGTCTACTAGTCGTCAAACAGTTCTATAGGGAAACTACTGGTTAAAATTGGGAGAAAATGAGTAACACGATTTTATATAATATTGTCACGTTAATGTTTAATGTGTGAATGCATATCAAATTAATCCGACGAAAATAATTACACTGTTGAATCTACATTTTAAATGGGTGATAATGAATGGAGACTGAACTTTGTTAAAATAGTAAATTTGTAAATATGAAATTTAAATGGGAGATAATAAATTGTCAGTGCCAGGCGAGTTTCTATCAGAGCTATTAACCCGAAATACAAATTCAATGTTCTTTGATGTAATTAGTCATTATCTCCGGCCAGTAAAAGTATATTCTTAGTCAAAATTTTGAGATCTGTTATTTTATTAACGTTTAGTAAATCATTAGTTTTGATCATTGTTTGATTTTGACATTAAAATAAAATAAATCCAGTTGCTGAAATTGAAAGAAGTCTAAATAATATAAATGGTTAGACAAAGGAGAAATTACTCGAAAAGAGAAAAATATTACATCACGAATTTATTTGACGTGTCCAATCAATACTTTATCATTAGCATAATCAAAACGGAAAACTTATTTCTTTTTTGAAAACCAGATAGAGTAAAATTGGTCTATATTTGGAATCATTCCATTGCGACAATACTAGGAACAAATCTCATTCAGATCAGACAAACTGCCCTTAGACAGTCTTCGCAAGATGTGATAATGCGATAAAATTTCAGATCATCTGCAAACATAGCTCACAAAACTTGGAAACCGAGACTTAGACAATTAATAAACTTTAAAAAAAACTTATTATATTCGGAACTAACAATTTTAAAATTTGCACATTTTGTAAAATGTGTAGACTAGGCACGTCGTTTAAAGTTCTTAAAGTAATTTCAATTCTTAAATTAAATTTTCATCCACAAATTAGTTATTGCTTAAGTTCTCTTTAAGTGAAGTTTTAAACTTATAAAACACAAATTAGGGTGATCATTAGACCTTGAATCTAAAATTTCTATTTAAGCTCTACCTGAAATATTTTTTTTTATTATTATCCAGAATTTGTTACGAAACGATTAATAAATTAGTGGACTTCTAGATTCGATTGGAGTTTTTTTAGGATTTCCAAATATCAGAGAATTTTTTTAAAAATTATTTTTATGGCAAAATTTAAACAAACTTGGGTCAGCGAGACTTTCCTAATGATATTTAAGTAATTCCCTAAAGATTGGAGTCAAAATATTTATTATTTTAGGTGAAAGTTTACGGACAAATTTTGTTTTTACCAGTGACGTTATTCTCCATCACATGCTCTTAATAAAGCTTTAAAGGTACTTAGTCAGATTGTAAGGTCGTGCTTAATCGTTTTTAATCTACGTGTTCTTAAGGTGTTATATTTTACTCTAGTAAGACCTCATCTTGTCTTTCTTTCGACCATTTACTTTCCTCAGTATGATTATCAGATTTTGAGACTGAAGATGGTCCAAAATAGATTTTTAAGATTTGCTGCTAGACAGTCTGTTGTTGCTTATGATTATTTTAATCATTATTATTCTTCATTATTATTCTCTCTACAGGATGGAGCTCGAATCGTTGGTGGGTGCTCTCCCTCCCTTTCGTCAGTCAGCTAGGGCCTGATGTGTTTAAGCAGTTCAGTTCCATTTTGGCTTTCTTACAGTCCACATCAGGTGGGTATTTAGTGCATTTCCCTGCGGTTTCTTTACTAGTTCTTCAACTCGTCTTTATAACGGGTGAACAAGTGTGACGTATTCTCAATTTGTAATAAGAATAAACCATCCTTCGTGAATTATAAACGTGCTGTGAATTTTTGTGAAATATCATCAAACACTTTTAACATCGTGATTTACTTATTTGATCGCCTCAGTTAGATATCTATTTTTTTCAATTTGGACCTCTCAAAAGCCTCATATTCTTATAGCAGAAAAACAGATGACTCTATATAGTGTTTGTCCCTGGCAATAATTTTGGGACTACGTATAAATGTTTTGGTTTCTTTAATTTTTTAACACTAAGTGATTCCACTGACGTTAAGCCTTCTTTTTCTTGCCAGTGTACCTAGAACTTAGCATAGCTTACCTTTTTGGAGAGACTAGTTAGTAGGATCCGAATTCTCGTGTACTGAACACCTAACTTTTGACTTAAAACAAAATATATTGTTTATTATTATTATTATATTAAATTTCTGTGCCTGGTTTATTTCTCGATATCCCTCTCACACATCCTCTACAAAAGATTGTGAAAAATTTGTTTTCAGAGTGTTTCAATCTAACATTAGACAATTTAATAATTTAGATTAAAAGTGCATCAGTGAGCTAATAATTAATAGAGGGATACCCAGTTTTCCTGAAACTCCAATGGTTATTGGTTTTACGAATTATTTTTAATTTTCTAAGTTTGCTTTCTCAAAAATTGGAATTCTGTCCCGACTCAACGTTATAGCATCTCGTCGTCAGATTTCAACGGAACATTCCCGGAGAATAAATTTCAGTACGGAGAGAGATTTGTTGTTCTGGTTCTTGATTTTGAATACTGAATAGGTGCAGTTATTAAATTTCTGAACAGCTAGCATGCAAAAATCAAATAAAACTGAAATGTGAGTAAAATTATTACTGCTAATGGAATCGATAAGTATATAATAGAAAACTAACGACCACGCGTTCAATTTTTGCTCTTCACTCTGATATTATTTGATCATCATTTTCCCGAGTTGCAGACAGATATGTCTTTACAATTGCATCGCTTCGAGGAAGACAGTGAGTGAGAAGAAAGGTAAGGGATGCTGGGGCCAGGGTTTGTTTTGTGTTTCTTTAGAAAAGGGTTTCCGCCCTATATAACGAGGAGAGGTGAGAGACAAAACTCGCGACAAATTTCGACGAGGGTCGCAGGAGACGCGGTTTCTTTTCTTCCGGTGAAACGGACTTGTAAAGCAAAGTACGAGACAAGGCGACTGTGTAGTGCTGCAGTGTAAGGACTTGCGTTATACTACACTCTTGATTGTCAGCGTGGGTGTCTTCGATTGTCACTGTTACCTTGTCAGAAGCATGTCGTCCTCCGTCCTGTGTCGCACACCTACCACTTGCACTGTTTACGCTCTCCTTTCTGCCTTCAATATGTCTTCTCCTTATTGACCCTTTTTCCTCTTTATTTATCCTCCTTCACTATTCCCTTTGAAAGAAATCGTTTTGTCAAAAGTTCATGCTATGAACCCCAACACAAACTAATGGCGAATGGAAGATTTCTGCATTGACCCAACCTTGACTTTAGACCCAACATTCCTACCAAAATATTCTCTTTCTGTTTTGGTTTTTTTTTTTTATTCAGATGCTTCTTTTATTAGTAAAATTGTTATGCTCTCTAAATTGCCTAAAGTGAGTTTTCATTACCGATAAAATTAATAAAAATAAAGAATTTAATAATAAATCAATAATTATTAGGAAAAAAGCGCATGTCAAATTTTATTATTTCTTAAAATAATGTTTCATTTATGTATAATTATGTGAAATGAAAGAAAAACATAATATAATAAAAAAAGAAAATTAATGATAAGAAGACATTGGAATAAATTTAAATAGATGTAAACTTAAAATGAAGAATATGTGACGCTCCGCGAGAGAAGGGACCTATCGCGGAAAATATAAATTTTCATTTTTTTATGCTAAAAGATAATTTTTAAGTTGTTCTTTCAGTTCCATGTTTCAAAAAAAAATTTTTGTAATTACACTCTTTGTTATAATGCCTCAAACCTAAGCATACTAAGTGTATGGCATTTTTTGGTTTTTCTTTAAACGACCGTCCCGTGAAATTAACAATTAATTATTTTGATTTTTTTTTTTTGGTAATTGATAAATTTTGCGTTGCTTTTTGAGTTCCAAAAATCAAAATTTGATTACTGCAATTAGTTTTTTTGTTATGAAGCTTTAAACATGAGCATGTTAAGCGTCTTGATTTTTCTTCCTCCTCTTTGCCCGTCCATTCATTAAAGTTTGCTTTTTCAGCGATAGGTCCCTTCTCTCGCGGAGCGTCACATATGAAGAATAATTATAAAAATTATGATATACCTAATACCATTTAGAGGACTACATAATTTTTCAAAATTCCTGTAAAAAAGCTGTTTTTATACAAAGATCAAACCTAATGTTATTTTATTGGAAAAAATACGTTAATACAACTTGTTGAAGCTTCTAGCAGTTTATTTTATAAATTATATTTAATGACATCTCAATTAAATTGTCTCTAAAAAATGTTTTTATCCAATATTAGTAAGCTACAATTAAAAAATGGTAAATTTAAATTAAAGAATACAAATTTATAATAGTTATATTTTTCCACAGATTCATTATGTAATATATTCAAACAATTGTACACATTTTTGAAAAAATCAAAAAATAATTTTTATTAAACTTATTTTCTCTAGAAGACAGAAGAATCACGGCAGTTTAGATTTTTCTTTATATTATTGTAAAAATTATTAACCCCCTCAATTCCATTGAAGGGGGTGTTAATAACCCTATGAAAAATAGTTAATATAAACAAATTTTTAAATAAATTATGGATTATTCTAAATCTTTAATTCTTTTCAAAAATTTCAAAAAATGTACGACAAATAGAAAAATTTTTAAAAATTAATTTTGAGCCAAAATTCATTCTTTGGGTTAGAGAGACCTTCCTAATGACATTTAAGGTAATTTTTACCTAGTCTCACAGCTAAATATTTAATATTTTTAAGAAAAAAGTTAAGAAAAAGCCAAGCGTGGGTCGAAATGTGTAATTTTTTTTATTGAACCTATAATTTAATGCCAAATTATTTATTGACCTTTAGTACTTGTCAAAAGTATTAAAAATGTGGTTACAAATATTTTACGTAGAAATTCATTTTGTTAATGAAAATTGGTTTGCTCTCTTAACAATTAAAAAGACAAATTTTTATAATATGTGACGCGCTCAGAAGAAAAGTAATGTTATGTTCACAGAATCAAAATGGCGGACTAAATTATCAAAACTTCTAAAAATTATCTGATTCGTACAAATCAGATTGTTTTAAAATTTTTCAGGTCGCTGAATTGAAAAATCCAAAATGGCGTACTAACTTTCTTAAAAATTGTCGAATTTTTACAGAATACCAGTGACTATACTATACCAGTGACGTCAGACTCCATCACATACCCTTAATGGGTTTTGTAAAGATTTTAAACCATAAATAATTTTTCATAGAATTTTGGTAGACATCATATCTCAAAAACCGTTTGAAAAACTTTAAAAATTCTCCTTCCATTCAGTTCTGTGAAAGTTTCTTCAGACACTGAATCTCCAACATTGTAAAATTTGCAAAATTATAAGGAATAACATAGCTTTTAATTACAAAAAAAAAATAATGATAATATATTACTTATAACAATTTTCTGTTAACACATTCCTAATAAAAAGGATTAAATACCACTAAATCACGTAATGAACCTGGCAATTGCAAAATCTCGCATAAAGTAACATATTAATCATAAATTCATAAATTTGAATCACAAATTCATAAATTTAATCAGACATTTGAATCTCGTGTTATAAATCTCAGATGAAATGCTACATTTGAAAATTTCTTATTGCAATTTTATATTGAGCTTGTTTACGAAACAACATTACATGTAGATTGACAAAAATCGACGATAAATGTTTTCTTTTTATCGACAGTAAAGTGTAAAAATGATTATAAAAATGGTATAAAACGCCATTAATCAAATTTCTGTGAGGACATAATTGCAATTCATTCAAGTAAATGTAGAAAGCACTGAAACGAATATAATTGTATTACTGCAAATTGTTCAGGAACGAATATATGGTGGCGTGCATTATAAATGATAGCAAACGCTACATAGTGGTGCAACATGTGTTTTCTCGTAACACATTCTCATGACGATCATATATCGAAGCATCATGTGTTCAATGTGTTGCATGTATGTCTTTTCTCGCATTGCCAAGCTTGCATTCTTTGAGTATTAGATTTATTTCAAGCGAGAAATTCGGTTCGACTTCACCAAGTATTAAGTACTTTTATAATTTAATTTTTTCGATTAAAATTCTTTTCAATCTCTTTATTTTATTTTATTTACTTTTACAAAATTTTAGGACCAATTAATATTCTTTAAATTTTCATGTTTCAAGTTTCATTCCAGTGGAATTTCAATGTTACATAATTTTTACTGTCTAGAATTTTTAGATCATCGAATTCCTATTTTACATAATTTTCATTTTACAGAATTTCTTTAAAGGCAATTTTTAATTTAAAAGATTTCTAATTGAACCTAGTTTTAAATTAGCAGAATTCTTGCAAAATTTTAAAAGTAAATTGATTTTTGAAATGACAGAATTGCAATTTGCGCAGTTTTTTTGCTCAAGTTGATATTTGATAGAATTCTTAAAATACCCAATTTTTAATTCACAGAAAATATAGATGACGGATCGATAAAATATTTAGGAAAAAATACTGCTTTTCAACATTTGCAACAAATTTAACATTTTTAATGTTAATTTTCAAATAAAAAATGTTGAATTATTTGGGAAAAATGAAACAAGAAAATTACAGTATTTTGAGTTTAAAAAATTTGCTTTTGCAGTTTTATATTTGGAATTATATTTTACATTTCTGATATAATAACGACTTTATTTAAAAAAGTCGTAAATAACAAAAACTGAAGAATTAATTAATTGCCTAATGATTTTGTTAAATGATTTAAAAATTAATATAATAAATAATGCAATTTATAACAAACTAAAACTAATTAATTAATTAAATTCTCTAAATTTTGCAGAAATTGATTTAATAAATAATTGTTTATCGCTCGAGGGATGAATTCCAATAAATAGAACACTGACATTTTCGGGCAAGAGACAATTTATTGCAGTTACATCGTTTCGATAATTGAACTAATTTGCAACATAAGGGAAAGTCTATCAAAAAAATACACAAAACCAGAGTATTAAAATTTTTTTAATTGGTATGTAAATACAATAAATGTATTTTTAAAGAATTATTAATTAACATCATATAAAATTTGAATTGTTAAATCAACCATTAATAAAAAGATGAAGAACTTTGCAATAGTTAACAAGAAACAAAAAAAGTAATGATGAAAAATAGTTTAAGTTTTACCTAAAATTAAAAGAAGCATAAATTTTTAATAACTGTTTTCATGGTTCTTCAGGACTTATTTTGTAAAATGAGATAATAATTATAAATGTTTATAAAATACTTTAGATCACATTTACGTATACATAAGGAAACCATTGAGTTTATTTATTTTTTTTTATTACTATTATTATTGTTATTATTATTATTATTAATTCTTAAGGCCACCCGCAACCTAAGACGTGTGCCTGAAAGACACATATCAATTTCAATTCTGATTAAAAAATACCTCCCTAATCTTTCTCAACCAGCTGTCAAAACATCGAATCTCAGAACAGAAACATGCACCACGTGATTTTTATAAACTGCCTTCTGAAAGCGTGTAAATTTCTCACGAATGAAATCAAACATTATTTTCAATTAATCTAGCTTCTCCGTAAAAAACAAATAAAAATAATAAAATAAAATGGCAATCCATTACAATATATTGATTTAACCAAGGTGAATATTGAAACTGTTATTTTATTTAAAATTTTAAATGTAGAGAAGAGAAATTGTTTCCATTCCGATATTCAAATATTTAACTGACAAATAAAAAAAAAATAATAATACATAATTTTTGAAATTTCTTTATTTAAATGAAACTTTTTCAACGTTACGATTTTCGATTCTTCAAAAATAGGTTTAGCAGAACCATTTTTGTCAAAAAATATATCAAACGTATATTTTGCCGGCTTCCTAATTTTCTATGAATTTTTTTTCTTATAGAGAAAGCTTTGTGGTCGTTTATATTTTCGATTCTCCAAAAATAGTTTCTAAGTCGAGACATTTCTATCTAAAAAGCGTAAAATTTCATTTTTAAGCAAATGTCCAGATGTGTGTATGTGTGTGTTAGCTTTTTTTGTCGCCGGGATATCTCTCGAGAAGGTTTCAATGTATTTTAATAAAAATTTTGATGGCTTATTAGACTCATATAAATATCTTAGTTTGGACAAAGGGACTTTTGAAAATACAAAATTTAATTTTTTCGAGTACCTTTTTTCATTAAAATAAATCGTTTTTTAATTTTACACTTAGTTTTAATACCTTCTTGTACTTTTTCATCAGTAAATAGTTATTATTTTACACCTAGTCATTTTTTTAAGTTCAGATATTTTTTATTTCTCAAGTATTTTTCTTCAATGTCTGGTTATTTTCTAAATTTTAGTAATTTCTCTTTATTTCATGAAGTTTTATTTTTTTTAATTAGTTAATCTTTTTTTCATTTATAGTAATTTTCTTTTTGTTTTTAATTATACTTAATCACAAGTAATTATAATTTAAATCGTAGTTCTTTTTAAATATTATTTTAATTTCTAGTCATTTTCCTTTGTTTGCTTCTTATATTTCGAGACATTAATTTAATTTATATTTTAGTAATTATTTAAAAATATGGTATCTTTTTTCATTTTTGGGAATTTTTTTAAACTTTAAGACATATATATTTTTATTTTCTAGTAATTCTTATTCTTTTCACAGTTTTTTTCAATTTGTCATTTCCCTGTCTTTTTTTACTAATTTGTCATTTTATAATTTATTTCTACAATTTTTAATTCACTTTATAATTAATTTTTTCATTTTCTACTTATACTTTTCACCAAATTCTAGTTACTTTTTGATTTTCTAGTAATATTTCTTACATATTCTAGTTATTTACTAACACATTTTAATACACTTTCTAATGATATTTTGAAACTGTTCTTAATTTTAAACTTCCAATTTTTTTTGCATTTATTACTCCCCTTTCTTTTTTAAATTATTCTTTTTTTTATAGTTCTTTTCATCTAATTCTTTATTACTGTATTGTTAATTTTTTCATTTTCTAGTTACTTTTTGTCTTTTTAGTAATTTTTTCTTTATTTCTTAGTTATTTTCTAACACATTCTAATATTTATAATAAATGTAGTTATTTCATACATAACACTTTCTAATTATATTTTGAAACTGTTCTTAATTTTGATCTTTTAAATTTTTTTTCAATTTGACGTTCCTTTTTCTGTTTCTACTAATTAGTCATTTCATAGTTTTTTTCTTCAATTTTTTATTCACTATATAGTTATTTTTCATTTTCTAGTTACTTTTTATCATTTTCTAGTTACTTTTTGACTTTTTAGTAATGTTTTCTTCATTTTTTAGTTATTTTCCAACACATTCTAATAATGGTAATAAATATGTCGTTATTTTATAATCTTTCTCATTATATTTTTAAACTGTTTTTAATTTTAAGCTTTCCAATGTTTTTTTTTTAAATTTTACATTCCCTTTTCTTTTTCCACTAATTCTTCATTTTAAAAATCTTTTCTTCAATTCTTTATTCACTTTATAGTTAATTTTTTTATTTTTTAGTTACTTTTAAACAAAGATTGGTTACTTTTAGACTTTCTAGTAATATTTCCTTTATTTTTTAGTTATTGTCTAACATATTCTAAAAATAATAATGAACGTAGTTATTTCATTCACTTTCTAATTCTATTTTGAAATTGTTCTTAATTTTGAGCATTTTAATTTTTTTTCCAATTTCTAGTTGTTTTTTGAATTTCTAAGAAATTATCATTTTATTTTTTTCAGCTAATTTTTGTTAATCTTTTCTTACCATTCGCATCTAGTTATTGTTGCAATTCTAATAATTTCTTTCTTTTTTAGTTATCTTTTAAGTGTCCCTGAATTTTTTTAATTTATATTCATTTTCGTTTCTGTTTAGTTGTTTTTCTTTTATCTAGATATATCTGAAACTATCTTGTAATTTTTCAGCATTTTCTTGTTTTGTCAAGTAAATTTCGTCAATATTCTGTTTTTTGTAATACTTTTTTGTTGTTTCCTTAAATTCTAGTACTTTTTATTCTATTTAATTATTTTTTCTCAACTTTTTTTGGAGCAATTCTTATTCAGTTGACAATTTCTTTTTCTGTCATTATCTTTTTATTTTCAAATAATCTTTCATTTTATATATTTTTTTACCTTTATACTTAAATCTTTTCTTTTCTAGTTACTTTTCTTTAACTTTTAATTACAGTTTAACCTTTTAGTGATTCTTCTTCTTTTTCTAGTTATTTTTAAAACACTGGTACTTTTTTCTAGTTCAATTATGTTTTTTAACTTTTAGTAGTTTTCTTTTAGTTTCTAATAGTTTTTTTTTTCAGTTTTAGCTACTTTTGCCAACTTTCGGTTGTTATTATTATACTTTCTAGAAAATTCCCTCTTATTTTTCAGTTTTGTTTCAGATGACTAAATACTTTTTATTTCTACTTATTTTTGTTTCTTTACCGTTGTTTATCTATAATCCAGACATTTCTGGACTTTATCGTGATTTTTTTATAATTTTCTACATATTTTGACTAATCTTCGTCAACATATTTATTTTTTATGTATATATTTTTTTAATATATTATTTTTTATTTTACTATTTTTTAAAACTCTGGTAATTTTTTACTCATTTAATTATTTTTCTTCCACTTCTATTCAATTCATTTTTTAAAGCAATTTTTTTCACTTCACAGTTTTTTTCCAATTTTTCATTATCTTTTTAATTTCTAGTAATTTTTCTTCCTTCTCTAATTCCTTTTAATCAACTTCTAGTCACTATTTTACTTTCTAGTTATTTTTAGTAATTTTCATGAATATATTGTTATTTTCACACTTTCCATATTTAAAATTCTCGTTCTTAATTCCTTTCAAATTATTTTTCTCAACTTTTCGTTGTTTTCTTTTAATTTCTAGTAATTTTTCTTAATTTCTAGTTTTTTTTTTTACTTTGCTTGCTCATTTTACTTTTACACACAGAATGATAAATTCTCCACACTGTTAAAAATAAGGTTCAGTTAACTACATTTTTTTTATTACAATAAAATGCTCCTATTTTGATAATTTTTCTTAATTTTTCTCGATGAAAATTTTCTGTTTTTAAAATACGTCGATTGATTTAAAGGCTCCCAAATTTGATCAAATCAAGCTTTGAATACATCCAACTTTTAGGGCACAAATTTCAGGGAACACTGAGTTAATTAAAGGAAGCTAATAAAGTAAAATAAACAAACCTTTGTCAAAAAGAATATAAGCGCGTTCCGGGAAAAAAAGCCGAGTTCAAAGGCGTCTATATGAAAATTGAACAAATAAATAAGAGACATTGAGTTACGTTATATGTATATGTTTGCTCATCCAGCGATTTTAAACCGATGGTTCGCACCACCGAAAAAAGCAATCCCCATGGGCCCGGTACAGATTTTCAGGAGTCTCACGCATCGATGGTAAATTTTTTTTTTTTCTGTTGTAAATGCACATCTACCTTGAAATCAAACCAAGTATCTGTGAGATAGATTAAAATCATCAGCCCTGAAAAAATAAACATTTTACTAAAACTGTGCATTTAAAGGTTTACGTTGTAAATCGCAATAATCAATAAACCAACGATACTACTGAATTTTTTATTTACTTTTTTTTCAATTTTTCAAAGAACGTATTGGAATTATTTATGTTTGTGGTTTAAAAAGTGGATAATACCCTGTCAAAAGAGAAAAGTTTTTAATTAACTTGAACCGCAGAAACGTTATATTAAAATAAAAAAATTGTAAAAACCGAAGATTTAATTTTGCTTGTTTTACGTCATTGAAATAATTTTCAATTTTAATAAGCATTTTTTGTTAAATTTAAATCACGTTTCAATTGTTATTGTAGTTTAATTTACATGAATTTTAATTCCAATATTCGAGTTTCTTTTACATTTTTAGGGTTTCGTGGTTGAGGGTCGAAACCCTTAAAACGAGAATTTCATGTCTGTCCATCTGTCCGTGTATCCGTCTATCAGCCAGAAACTGAGTATTTCTGGTTGAAAATAAAGAACTACTTATAAAAAATGTTAAAAGGAGATTTAAGTAGTTTTAAATTATAAGTTCTTAATTATAAATTGATGTTAATTTTATCTGTAATTTCGTTTTCATTTTACTCATGAATTGTAATATTACTGTTCGTTTTCGTTTTAAAAATCCTTTTTGGAATGGTGATAATTTATGGATCTAGCTTAAAAATCATTGTTAAGAGAGATAAATTGTAGGTAATAAGCAATCAAGAAAATGTGAATTTCCATTATTCATTGTAGCTGTCGACATAAATATCACTCGCGTACTTAAATATGTGCTTGGACATTAAATGGTAGATCACTTTATATCACGTCATCCTAACTAGATCCAATTTCTCTGGAAGTGTGAATACACAATGTTTAAATTTTGTGATAAATCAGCATCAAAATAACTCTTTAATATTCACTTTTTGAAATTCATTGTCAATAACACATCAAATCTTTTAAATTAAAGTTAACGGAGAGCAATGAAACTTTAGAATTTTATTATATTTAATATTACTGTTTTACATAAATATTTAGGTCAAAATATTAAATAGTTTATGAAAATTGAAATTTTAAAAAGAATTTTGAAATAGCAATATCTTCCGTTTTATCAGTCTTATCAAGGTTTTCTTTTTTTTAAAATGCTCTGAAAAATATAAGAAATATTTTTATTTTAGGTCAATTTTTTATAATTTTTATATTGAAAAAGTTATTAAATAAAAATTATATAACTTTTAAGCAGCAAAATAAAACTCATTGACCCAAATGGTAAAACGAACTTACCTGGGTTCTTTTTAAGATTCCAAAAAAAATGAACTTCACAGTTACATTTATAATTTATTAAAATTGAATATCAAGAAAGTAACTGTTAAGTTCATTTGTTTTGGAATCTTAAAAAGAACACAGGTAAGTTCGTTTTAGAATTTGGGTCATTGAGTTTCATCTTGCTGCTTAAAAGTTATATAATTTTTATTTAATAACTTTTTTAATTTTAAAATCATAAAAAATTGATCTAAAATAGAAATATTCCTTATATTTTTCTGAGCATTTAAAAAAAAACTAGATACGACTGATAGAACGGAAGATATTGCTATTTCGAATCGCATTAATAAAAAAAATTTTATAGTTTGAAAAAAGTTTATCAGATGAAGGAACTGAGGGAAAACAACATTTGTTGGCTTCTACCAAGAATTGTATAAATGTTGTTACATATATAATTCAGTTCTTGAAAGCAATCTGACATTCCGGAAAACGTTAGCGTTTTGAGTTTCCTTTTCTCGACATTCTGGAATATTCTAAAGGGATTCGCGGTAATGAAGTGGCATATGCATAGCGGAGCTTAAACAATAAACAACTGACAGGCACGCACACCAACTCAATCATCTTCATCTTCACTATATATATATCCCGACTCTGTCACTTTCTTAAACGAACTTCAGTATTCGTACGGCATACATCTTTCGTCTTTTACGTCTATTACGTCTGTTTCCCTTCTTTAGTGAAAAATTTGTTTAAATCCCCTGAGATGTAAATTTTTCGAGTTCGCTTAGAACATAAATATACGCTTGAATTCTCGCTAGAGCGACATAATGACGTCGTTAGTTACAAGAAAATATAACACGCTGGAGAAAAAATCTCGACGCAAGAAGAAACTCTATGAAGCAAATTCACATAATTGAATTTAAAGTTTTTCAACAAAAATGGATAATGTGATTTACGAGAGTCGTGTTATTATATTATTTCACATTAGGTTTATTTATTTAAATTTTTAATAATTAATAAAACAAAATAAAAATAAATATCTCGCGCCAAGTTATTTTATTGAGAAATAACTAAACAACAAAATAATAAAACAATAGACTAATCAAATTAATCAAATTAAACAAAATTGTAAACAACAAACTACGAGTAATTAACTTTTCGGAGAGTGGGGAGTAAGGAGTAGCACAAGTATGAATTTAAATTTTACAATAAATCGAGATTTATTAATTTAATGTATCGAAAGGATTACAAAAATAGTTCCAAGTTCAGAGTTACGCCGAGATCCATGGCCGTTACGTAGAACCACGAGCGACCGTACTCTGTCGCGCGGCGAAGTGGTGGCCTCGTCTGCCCACCCCTGTATCTCCGTTGTCTGCAAGTTGGTGTTGACAGTTGAAAATAGGTCGAAATAGAGTCGAGTCAGGTTGGTGCAAAAATAATAACAGATATTTGTAAATAATAGTTGTTGTTGTTGTCAACAATAACAATAATTACGGATTGTCAAGTTGTCAGGTAAAATGAATTAATAATTAAATACTTGAAATAAATTGAATAATGTTTAGATTCAATATTAATTAACCTAAAATTAAGATTTAATAAAAACTAACGAATTAATTGAAACATTAAATTGAAAAATAAATTAAATGAAAACTTTGTTTGATTTTAGAGTGCAAGTTCAAAATAATAAGGCACAAGTCACCAAGCTTACACCTGACTGTACAACAGTCAAAACAAAATGATTCCAAACTGGTGTGTTAATAAATGTTTTTAAACTAATCTAGAAACATTGTGCGAGGTAACATTTTACCTCGTCACAGTACTAAACTAATGATTATTATCTTGGTGATGTTGAAAGTTGACCCTCTCTGTGAGGGGGTTAATTATGTGACTTATTCCAAAGTCTAGATCCTAAATCTCAAAATCTATGACCCAGATGTTACATCAGATATTTTAGATTCAACATCCTAGACCCCATGTGTCATATTCCAAATCGAACAATCTATATCCTGAATTCCACATTCTTTATTAATTAAAACTATAATATACAATAGCAAAATATAAAAAAATCTAATTCTTTCAAGCGAACTGTGAAAATTTAATAAACTGAAACTTTTGAGAAAATCGTGAAAGGAATATATCAGACGATTTGAAGGATGATAATGACTTTCTTTTCCAGTGACGGAGCTTTAACTGCAGAATAACTGGAAGAGAAAGAATCTCTTGACCCTTTCAGGAGCGAGTTCGAATGAAGTCATAGGATTCTTTTGTGTCTGAGGCACGAAATCAAGCTCCTGTATAGTTTCCCCTATGAGAACCCCACCCCTACCACACACACTCTCAAACCCCTTAGTTGAAACCTACTTATACTTTCGGTGAATCACGCTTCATGCTCAGAATTGCAGAAAGTGCTTTTGCTCAACTGCTAGACATGAAATCCACTCCATCCCTTAACATTGGAAAGGGTGAGGTGCCTGGACCCGCAAAGATATCGCCCACCCTCAGAAATAAAAGATATCTCGTTGAAGGCGGATATCGGATTTTATTCGGTGAGAAGTAAGCGGAAAACGTTATCTGCTCTCTAGGTCATTTGTTAGATTGCAATCTCTTAAGCAATCGCTCCAGTAGAGAAGATGAGAGTCATAAACTCGCCCTTGACAGTCAAATTAGAACTCACAGCCTAGGGCACTGGGTTACAAACTGCACTTGTCACAGTATCTAAATTGCGCAAAAATAATCCTTGATAAAAAAAAAGAGGGTCAATTTAATCTCTTTTTTTTTAATTCTGTTGGGTCTGTTACTTATTACTAAAAATCGTACAAATTTAGATCATTTTTCTTTTAATAATATAATGTAAATACCAGTTTGTTAGATTAACATGGACCGCAGATGATATTTAACTTTATAATTGCGGTTACTTACAGGAAGTAATACTAGGCGCTTAATTCTAAATTAGAAACTTTATCCTATGTATAAAAATCAGGTAGTATTTTTTATGATTCTCTGATAATTTTAATTGTAATGAAACTAAGAATAAAGTTGTAATGATTATAAGCTATTTCTATTTAATTCTCAAAATCTCACATTTAAAATGATTGAAAAGTTGAAATAAATATAAATAAAAATAATAAAATTTAATAAATTAATACGAGTTAAAACAACATCTTATTAAAACAAAAATAAAAGCCAGATTTTGGTCGTTAACTATTTACAATTATATTTCGTCAAAGTCTAAAATTCACAAAAATCTAGGCAAAAATAAAATCATTATAAATTAACCGGAACTCACATTCTTTCCACACAAACGATCGTTTGAACATAAGAAAAACAAATAAATAATTATAAACATGTACATATAGGAATTAACAGCGGATAAAAAATTAAATAAATAAAAAAAAATACAAAAGTAATTTAGACAGACAAACATTTAAATATATATAAGACTTATCGTTACCAGCGTTTCTTTTCAAGTTTCTTGAGAACGTGGGGCGATTGTTGTAGAGCGTGGTTACCGATGAGCGGAAATGGGAATTCCCTTTTTCAGTAGCTGCTTTCTTTTTTTATATTGTGGACCACTTTGCTTCATTATTATTATTATGGGTAATCCAACGTATTATGTTTCCTTTTTCTTTTGCCCTGGAATCCACCCCATCGTTCTCTCTCACTACGATATCATCGCATATATTAAAAATCGCCACACTGATTAAAGGATAAAAAAACAAATAATTAACAAAAAATTATACGAAAAAACAAAATAAACAAATTATTTAATTAAATGAGCACCTCGTGTTGCCGGCGACACACAAAGTTGTAACGATATCAAACAGATTGCCGGTAAACGATTGTGAAGACGATGGGTGCGGAAGAAATTTTAATAAATGTATAATTTATCCCTTCCCCTCGTCAGTCCCCACGCCCTTAATACCTTTTGATGCCTAGGTAATGAAGAGACTTGTCAGCTTTATTAAATTCAAATTAAATGATTTTTGTCATAGATATCGAATCCCTTCAAAGTTTAGGTAAAGGTGCAATTAAAATCATGAGATCTTTGATATTTGCTCTCGAATTATGATATTTCTACAGATTTTAAGGATGAGAGAGTCGCGCTTCCAACATTTTTCAGAAGCTCTCATGGTCTTTTTTAGCCTTTCGTTAAACCACTCGGCATCAATATAGTGTTGGTGTGTATGGGTCCACACATAGCTCCACTACTGGACAGCAACCCCACTCAAGTAATCTTAAAAGGCGTCTCTCTTATTCAAAAAACCTAGCACAAATCCGAAGTGCGCCTCGAGTCCTGTCAACCAAGAGACTGAAACATTAGCGTTTAAAAGCCGTATTTATATACTGCCTCTGCTCACCGCTGCAAAGAAGGGGAAGAGAGCGACGCTTGAGAGAAGGAATTCCCCACTCTCGTCGAGAAGCATAACGACTTACTCACCACACACTCACATTTCATATCGTTTTCTTCTTCCAAAAAATAAGACTCATTAAAAAAAATAAAAGCAACCTTGAAATTGAGCCAGCGAATCGAATAACTACACATGAAATTTGATGGGAAAATTATAATCGACACTTCAAAACTCTTAATAAAAATAATAAGATTCCTTTACAAATTAAAACTGCAGCTATATAAAATTATTATATATATGCAACTTCTCATGGAGAAATGATTAAGGTAGCTTTAAATTAGCAACTGACTAATTAAATCATTTGTTACGTCGGGTTGCCATAAAATAAATTTTTAATCACGACAATCGGAAATTGATAACGGGTATTAAAAACTAATAAAGTTAAAGTTGTTTAGACCTAAGATTTCAGAATTCTCAATAGTCTAGGGTTCGTAAGTTTGAGTAAATTTTCACTGTTCCTTCTCAACTGGATCCAGTAGTAAGTAAGAACATTATGACAAAAGAAAATAATAACACAATTTCAATAAATTTAATTCAAAATTCTAAAAATTTAGAATGGGAAGATACACAAGAATTACAGAACGGTAATATTTCAACGTCCCTTATAATTCCTGTGGAGTAAAATAGAAGGGTGCAAAAATAAAACTAATAGATTTAGATATTATTAATAAATTGTATTTTAAGATTCTTGTGTTGAAAGTAGATAATTGTGTTTGAAACTTGAATTTAAAATTTAAAATACGTGTAAAAAATATTTTAAAGGACTTGGAAAGAAACTTGACTACTACCCCGGACGGGTAGAAAAAAGTGCTACTACTAACTCTTCGACTGACCATCCTAGCCTTCAAAAAAGAGCCAATTTGTAATGGGTGGGGGTAAAGGTGTAACGATTGGGCAAGTCTAGGCATGCTTAGAAAATAGTGAAGAAGTCACAACGTACAAAATGTTTCCATGACAAAATGCCTTATGAACTAAATTAACAATTATTGTTATTAAATTTTAACATAAACAATTTTTCATTAGTAAGATGAAATTCGTGTATAAACAATTAAACTAATACATAATAGTAATTATAAACATTAAATGTGTTCGAGGTGTCCAGTTTACACACACACACACACACACACGTAATCATTTAGATTTGGGAACATTCCTTTTGTTAATAAAGAAAATTGTTAATGTTTATAACTGTTAACTTTAACAATTATCTTGAATAATTAAATAAAAATTTCTAAAAACTGAAAGCAGACATAGACTAAACTTGTTTATTTAGATTAACTAAAGAATGTTTAAAATTATATGATCACTTTTGTTATTTAAATAAAAAGAAGATTTTCGTTTAAAATAGAAATAACTTTTAAGAAAGAAAATATTTATTTTAAAAAACGTCAAATTTTAAGTTTTAAGTAGTAACATCCTTCAGATACTGAAGTTAATGTATCGTTCTTCAATCCACCAGTTTAATGGTAAAATCTCCTTTCTTGTTCATACAGTAAATAAATATCCTCTCGCAAATTTAGTTGACTTATTAGATGATCCTCATCCCAAATCTAGTTTTTCATTCAACATGATTTAAAACGAGAAAAAAAAGGAAAGATAGAAAATAAAAAAAATATTCTGGAGGAGGCTTCTGTCTTTGAAGTTCCAAATCATTTCAAAAGCTACTAAACCTAAAGAGTTTGACAAAATTTTCAATAACTGGTACCTATTATTTAAGTAGACAAAATATATTTGCAATCAATCTTTCAAAAACCACGCGACTAAAAATGCACTTTTTTCTGCAATGTTGTCGGTATCTTGTGTGCAAAAATATTCGATGAGGGGAACAGATTAAAGATTGGTTTCAGAAGGGTGAAAAAAGCACTGCAGAAGTCGATTGACTGATATCGACGCGTAATGTATACGATATGTATATCCACATATACATGCTTTTGGTATTATGGGATCAGAGAGAGAGAGAGAGAGAGAGAGAGAGAGAGAGAGAGAGAAAGTAATAATAAACAGTTTATCTGTATGCGTTGAGGTTAAGCAGATTAGCAGGGTGTCCCCCCTTCAAAGTAATACGAAACGACCGATAAGCAAGACACGATCCGACCCCATAGCTGACTTTCTACTGCAAACGAAAAACAACCAATTGAAGAGAAAAAAAACATTAAAACGAAGGAGCCTTGAGGTACGATAAAGAAACGACCTTAAATTCCGGAATTCGAGATATTTCCAGGTATTTAACAGGAAACTAGTTTCTTTAATTAGCGTTTTGTAATAAACTAGAGAAAAAATTAAATTAAAAGTAAAATAAATTATAAGTGGTCTAAAGTGATTAAAATAAAAATGAAAATTACACTATATTTATGTGTAAATTTTTAAGAGCACCTTCTAGTTTTTCGGTCTTAAATGTTTGTGATTTTCAAACAATTGGGAAACAAGGAAAAAACATTTTTTTATTTTGAAACTTTCCAGGGTTCTAGCTTGATCTTTTGACTGATTGTTTCTATGAGAAAAATAATAAAGATTTTGTTTGAATAATTTTTTTTATATCAGGCTTTAGCACAGGCTTCTTCAAACCATCTGAACAAAAAAAAAATTTGAAAAAAATAAATAAATTTTCTTACTAATTAGAATTTAAATTTAAAATTAATCAAAATAAATTACTCAACAAAATCAAAAATCAGAATTCATCTGTATCAAAATTTAATCAATTTAAATAACGACGGCCTCCGTTGATAAAATGTTTATTGAAGAGCCAGTGGAATAAAATGCTAATTCAAAAGAGCGTGCTGTATAATTCTTATTCAATTTTTTGTGTAATAAAATGACAACTTATTTTCAGTGCAACAAAATGTTATTTTAGAATAATTTTTTTAACATAAATGTCATTATTTTTAACTGCAAATTAACTCTGTATTGTATCTAAGATGTAATATCTAAATGTATCTGATGGTTTAAATATAAAAATTACATTTATATTTGCATACAAATTCAATATTTAATTTTTTAAGATAGCATTTTGTTGCACTGAAAATCAGTTGTCATTTTATTACACAAACAATTGAATAAGAATTATATAGCATTCTCTTTTAAATTATCTTTTATATCTTTAGATATAAAAATAATTTACTTTTTCCTGTTATTATGAATAATTTAATGTATGGAATCTAGTTTATAAACAAATAATATTAAATTTAGATCTGAAACTTTTAAATTTAAAATTTAAAACCAAGTTAACTAATTTTTAAATCTTTCATTTAAAAATATCAACAGTTTAGATAAATCTTAGTATTGTTATTTTAGGTTCTTAAAAGCATTTTAAATGCTTGATATTTAATATCTAATTTTTATAATTAACAACTTATTATTAAATATATATTTGTTTACCATTTATAAAGAATTACTAAAAATAAGTTTTTCAATATCAAACATTTAAAATACTTATATATATAATCTAAAATTAATTATACTAAGATTTATCTAAAATGTTAATTTTTTTTAGTTAAAAGTTAAAAAAAATTAGTTAGTTTTTTTTAAATCCTAAAACTTAATTTCATGTTATTTGTTTAAAAACTAGAAATATCATTATTTAAATTATTGATAATAATTGAAAAAGATTTATTGTACGTAAACTTGAATTTTAATTATTTTAAGCGAAACTTTAAATTAGCATTATATTATTTTGAACATTGAATAAGAATCATATTACACGGACTACGAACTAGCTTCATATTAAACTGAGCTTCGAATTAGAATTATATATTTTGGACAATTGAATAAGCATTTTATCAACGGGAGGCGTCGATATAATTATTTCTAATAATAAATTTTACTAAAATATTTTATTATTATTATTATAAATTGTTTATTTATTTTATTTAAATTCTTTATTTTTTATTAATTTAATTAATCAATTTTATACAATTATCGGTAATATTATTTGAACTGGTTTTAACCATTCTATACTATTTCAATACAACCGTTACAAAAAAATTATCCATACAGAAAAGCTTCATTATTTTTCTCAAAAGAATTAATAGACATAAATAGTTTTCTTAAATTTAATTTTTTTAAAAATTTGCTTAAACAATGGTCAATTATAAACAGAAAATTGCAGTAATTTTTTTTTATTTCATTATGAATCCAATGTTTAATTTTATCCTAGTCTGGTTAGTTTCGTCTTGGTATTTAATGGGTTAATTTACTATTTTTTTTGCGCTAATTAAAAGTTTGTTACTGATGTCTTGAAGCACAAAACTGGTCAGCACTCGATCGAGGGGAATCGACGCATTATGTATGAAGAAAGGGTTGTTGGTTCGTGGAAACCTGTCGAAATTCTCAAGAAGATTTTCCGGACACTATTGGAAGGGTCGCAGAGTGATGATAGACTTAGTGAGGGCTAAGATAACGATATAAAGCTTAAGAAGTACGAGGGCTTTCGATGTGGTTGCCTAAATAACTTTCTTGTAAATTCACGAATTTCAACACATTGGCTCAATTTGAATATAAATGGCAGTCAGGTTTTATACACAATCGCCTGCTGCCATATGAGCCCACTCCCATCGTCTCAGTAATCTCCTAAATTTATCTCGATAGCGCTGGGGTGGATTAAAATGTGCGTACACTGGCCACGCGTCCATCAGGATTTATTAAGTGCTCGTAAAACTGTCATACGGATCCATAATTCTTCAAATTAAATAATTCTATTTTGTCGGACAACGCTCGATAATACTATACTATTTTTTTAATCTTTTTTTTTATCACCTCGAGCTACTTCATAAAAAAAATCACCAAAAAATAATGTGGGAAATAATTTCCACTTCACCTGTTGTTCATAAGTACATATAATTTTTTTTTTTAAAAGGAGGAAGGGATGAAGAAAATTTAATAATAGAAATAATTTATACATAAGATTTTAATTTAAAAAAAATTTTAAAATGTACATACATTTGAGAGGATTTGTTTTTTTTTAAGACACCTCTTTTAATAGAAGAGTTCAGGGAGAATAACTGTAATTTAACTCGCAATATAATTGAATACTTTACAACGTACATTAAATCACAATTTGGCTTTGAGAATTAAAGAACCAGCTGCTAGAATTAGAGTCCCCTATTCCTCGACCCTTTAACAAAATAATAACTAGAGAAACAAATCTCGTCTTTCAAATTAAGCTAATCAAACCCTTTTAAGTTCTAAATTTCAAGTGTTATACATTTAAATAAATTACAAAAATTAATAAACAATGCATTCAAACAAAATGTAAAAAAAACTAAATGTAAACTAAAGTCTTTTAATTAATCAGGAATAACGTTTCTCACATTATTAAATATAGAAAATTGTCTAAGATTTACTGTAATTAAATTCTAATCCTAATTTGAAATTAAAAAGTTTTAAACAAAAAAAAATTGTAAAGAAAATTTCAAAAAGTTTTAAACATTGCTTCTTTTAATTATTGTTTAAAAAGTGGCCATATGCCTGCTCTCTTTCTCTCTCTTTCTCTCCCCCTTTCTTTCTACCGGATGGAGCTCGAATCGTTGGTAGGAGTTCCCCCACCACTTTGGTTGAGTCAGCGAGGGCCTCATAAGATGATGGCGTCCAATTCCGTTTTGGCTTTTATAGAGTCCACATCGGGCGCGTTTTCCGGTGCTTTTTTCGACGGATTGTTGACGGGTTCTTCATTTTGTGTTCATAACGGGTGTACAAATGTGACGTATTCAATAATTGTAATAAGAATAAACTATATTACGTGAAAATAAAAGTGCTGTGAGTTTTTTGTAAAAGTACCATCCAACATTCCTAACAATGATAAAACGTCCAACGTTCTTTTGGCAGGATAAAAAATCCTTCAACAAGTGCATACTAAATCGCGTTATAAAATGAATATGTATTAAGATAAACTTTTATTTTTGTGAAATCATTTTATCTATTTTTATCAATTGATTAAACAAAAAATTAAATTCGATTTGGATTAACAAAAATATTTATTTTTATTTTCTGTATCATTAAATTCTTGTGTTTTGGTACGTTTGACTTTCTCCAAAATGCTAAAAAGTAAATAATCAACATCTGATCATATTCTTACCACAGAAGGTACACGGTGGCACAGATGTCATCAAGTTTGGTCACTTACCTAAAACAAACAAGAAAAAATTTGTAAGTTTAAACAATATGAACAATATAAAGAACTTTAAAAGAATATAAAACGATAAATTATTATAAAATTTGTTTTTTATTAGATATAGCATTGTTTCTTTCCATTATAAGTTATTTTGGAAAACGAAGTAAATGATCGTTGGAAGGTGAGGTGAAATAAAAATACTATTTTTTTATTCCTTCGTCAAATATTCGACGTTTCGTCGACCTCATCAGGCTAAAAGTTAAAACATGAATAATTTTAACTAGACACTTAAAAATTTTTAAAAATATTTGGAGCAAGTTAAATTTTGTTATTATCAATTGCCGGTCCTTCTTCTTCGTCTTCGTCTTCTTCTTCCTTTGTCGGTCCGACCGATTTAAGTAGATCGAAAAAATAAAACTCACTTAAAATCACGATAACTTGGTCAAAAAATAAGATAGAGAGTTAAAACTTAAAAATTTGGAAAGCTTATTAAATTCTGCTTAAGAAAACCTATTAATAAAATTTTTCAAAACTTTCAAAGTGATTGTAATAATTGGTAAGTTAGAAAAAAAAATTTAGAAATTTTTAACAATCGTTAAATGTATTTAACTCCCTGCTTGTTCTACAAAAATGCCATTAAAAAACTGAAACTCACTTCACCTTCTTCGTTTAAATGTTAGCTTTAATTTGAGCTAAGGAAACTTAAAAAATAATAAGTGGTTCTTAAGATATGACAAAAAATGTCCAAGCATGTTTTTTTTAGTAATCGCCTTCTCTCGCGGTTAAATTGCTCAACTCGTTTGCGTCGCCACAAGTATGTGTAGACGTCAACTCAAGCAGGTGCCTAATAACTGGAACTTTTAATACACTTTTTTGTTTTTTAAAATGTAATTTTAGACCTTATTTTTCAAAATAACGTACTATAGAAAAAAAAAACAAGAATTGACTAGACTAGAATTGCATTTTAAAAAATAAAAAAATACACAATAAGGTGCGATAAGGTAAAGTCTCCTGCTTAAGTTGACTGCTATTTTGACCTGTGGCAACGAACGAGGTGAAAAATGTGACCGGGAGAGAATGCGATTATTAAGAAAAACATGCTTGGACATTTTTAATCATATCCGCAGAACCACCTAATATTTTTTAAGTTTTATTACCTCAAATGAAAGCTGACATTTCAACAAAGAAGGTAAAGTTAGTTTCAATTTGTTCATGTTATTTTTATAGATTAGGCACCAAGATAAAATATGAAACGCGTTTTCAAGAAATTCCAAATTTCCAATTTCAGAAATTTCTTTTTCTAACTTATCAACTAATATAATATCATAAAAATTTTAGAAAATTTTTAATAATAGGTTTTTTAAAGCAGAATTTAATAAGCTTTCAAATTTTTTAAGTTTTAACTCTCTAGCTTATTGTTTGATCAAGTTATCGTGATTTTAATTGAGTTGTCTTTTTTCTATCCACTTTTTTTTTAATTTTTTTATAATAACCACAAATAAATGATTTCATAATTAATGTCGTAAGCTTGCTGCTCAAAAATCTTGATATCAGCATCTTTTAATCTATCTATTGCATGATACTCGCTATTTCTAATATTAAATATATCAAATTATTTTCAGAAAATTCTTGTTTCATTTTCTACATTTACAAAGTATGAAATATTTTTTAATAAATTAAAAGTAAAGCTCTGTGCATTACACCAGAAAGAGTAAAGGGTACTAACAGTCCTTTTATGACATCAGGAGCTAACGTTCAACGTTCAGTCTCTTGTTGAATGAGGCGTTTAGGAAGTTAATTAACGTCGTTTAAACGAACGATATGGTATATCGAATGGAAAAGCCCAGCCTGGTCGATTCTTTTGCAAGCTTACCGCGTCGGCACGTTTCCGAAAGATTATTGGAATGCCGGAGTGAAAAAAAGGGTTGTCTGAAAACTGGAGTGAGGGACGAAACGCGGACGCGCGACTTTTTCCCGTGAAGAACAAGTTTTAAACTTTCATTCCAACCGAGTGCGCTAGTTCCCCTCGACTTTTAAATTCAAAGAAACAATGAAAAAATTAAACAAGCATGGTAATTAATTTGCTCACGACAACGACTCCACGGAGATTTCCAAGTGTCGACTGAATTTTCTGACCCATATAAACTTTCTTCACCATAAGTCTCTTTTGTGAATTAAATTTTTTAATTATCGAATTTTAATCAGGGAAAAAATTACACGTCGATAGAGAAAAACAAGGTGTCTGCAGAATTTAATTTTTGAAGTTTTCTGACTTGTCAACTTCTTTGTTATTTAGATTTATTTATGTTTTTACTTGGCGTTCAATACTTGACTGGAATCGTCAAATTATTTTTACTAATTTGACATTGTAAAGGATCAATAATTAAATTAGGATTTTTTTTAAGTTTTCTATACAATGGCTTAGTAGGTAACTAATATGAGGTTTAGCCAATTCTAATGAATATCGTTTTCTAAAGGTTTTTTGTTAAATTGAAGTAAAATTCCATGCTCAGACAACACACCTAGTTCCGCCATCATCAAACTTAAAATGAGACAAGACTCGTCTCATCATAAGTTCGACTGGCGGCGACTCTAGCGCCACTTGAGTTTCTAGTACTAATCGTCTTACCGACTGCTCCAAGCTTCGACCATATGTCGGTAAATTATCCATCAATTCATGTTCAAATTCATCAGAAAAAAAACTTCTTAGCTCGTAAGATTTAAGTTTAATTCCCCTCGCTTCAAAAATCACTCCAACTTTAATTTTTTTCTTCCCCCTTTCTCATCTAATTAACCTCCAAACTTTTTTTACATCCAAAATGAAAAATCAAAGATAAAAGGAAGTACCAAAAAAAGGCGCATTTACCCAGGAGTCACATATCACCTCAACATTCGTCATCACCTTCGACGAAAATTTAAATTTCTCAGTAAAATTTTATGAAAATAATGACGACATGAGTGGAATATCATTGAGGCGGGAATTTTAAATTGAAAAAATGTCTTTCTTGGATCTAGGTGGGAATTGCACAAAGAGAGAATTTTTGATCAGTTAGAGGATTTGAGGATCAGGCACAAGAACGGAATCAAGAGACGTGGTGAGAAAAAAGTAAGCCTGGCCATGGTTTTGTTCCGGATGATGATTAGGAAGATCAAAGTGAAAGCAAGCAATCACCAGACAACGAACAGAGACCTGCTAAAATGAGCAGGGATGAATCCAAGCGGTGTTTGTAAGACTGAAGAGATATTCGTATTTGTGCGCACGCACGGACAACCTGTGTCACGACCCAGAGTCATGATAACGCACTGCTGCTAAATATCAAGCACAGAATCCTTCTTCTGCTCATGTGCTACTCAACCTCAGCTTCCACCCTCGTTTTTAAGAGCGGACTTTTAGAGCACCCTGTTGAGACACCGACGCAACTACTTCAAGAGTCTTCTTCTAGAAGTACATTCAACTTCTTCGTTTCTTTTTCGTCGATCTATTTCAAAAACCGATTTTAAAAACATCCTTAATTCTAATTAACAGTTTGATTTTTTTTTTGAAAAATTAAATTACATTTTTTAAAAACATTTAACAATTTTTTTTATTTCAAATATTGAAATAAATGTAATAAACCTTTCGCTTTTCACGTAACTTTTATCTTTCCCATTCACTTAATTCCTTTGTGACTTTTGTTTTATTTTTCTTCTGCTTCATAAGATGAAATTTAAGATGAAAGTAGTAAAAGAAGTATAATAATCTTCCAACAAAGAAATGTAAATGAAGAAGGAAACAAGTTGTATCTTTCTTTTAAGATAGGAATCTTGGCAAGCTGCAGACTACCGGAAAAAAAATTTAATACTTTCAAAAAAATTAATTTTGTTTTAAAAAAAAGTAAATTTATTAACATTTGTATTGAAGCGCAATAAAAAAGGTTCATATATTTCTAAACGGGTCTGCTCAATAACTTATTCTTCATGTAAACATAGATATACACTTGTCTGTACTCTCAAGCCGCTTTTTAATATTGAACCCTGATATTTTACCAGATACGTTTGCTGATTTCCCAAGACATCGTTCGAGCTGCCTCGGAGCTCAAACATGAAAACGAAGAAAAATCAAAAAGGGAAATGTACATCATTTTTTCACTTTTTGATTTATTTAACTTGTTTTCTAAAAACAAAAAAGACTTTTTTGTCAGAATAAACACTAATTCGCATCAACGTAAAATTTTAGTAATTCTAGCACTATTTTAAATTAAATAAGGAGTTTCTACTTGATATAAAGTTAGTTAGAAGAAATTGAATCTTATAATTAAAAAAAAATATCAAAAAAATTTGTTGTCGAAAAAGTTGGAAAATGTTTTATAATTCTTGGACAAAAGAAAAAAATTTGTGAATCTGAAAGAAAAAACTCTCGTTACTGATAATAATACTGATAATTTGCTAATGATGTTTGGAGGAAATCTGGAAAATTTAAAGGATAAACTTAAATGTAAAACCAAGCTAAAGGTTGGTGACAAAGCAACTGTTATCATAGCAACCGATACAATAGCAACTGTTCCCACAGTAACTGTTTCCATAGCAACCGATACAATAGCAACTGTTCCCAAAGTAACTGTTTCCATAGCAACCGATACAAAAGCAACTGATACAATAGCAACTGTTACCATAGTAACCAATACATTAGAAACTGTTACCATAGCAAATGACAAAATAGCAACTGTTCCCATTGTAACTGTTACCGCAGCAACCGGTGCAATAGGATCCAGTATCATAGAGCCACCGTTTCCATAGTAACCGTCACTATAGCAACTTTTTCCATATCAACTCATACAATAGCAACCGACACAATAGCAACTGATACAATAGCAACTGTTACAAAAGTAACCGATACACTAGCAACTGTTCCTATAGTAACTGTTACCATAGCAACCGGTTCCATAAGATCCAGTATCATAGAGCCTCAGTTTCGATAGTAACCGGCACTATAGCAACTGTTTCCATAGCAACCGATACAATAGCGACTATTGCCATAGCACCTGTTCTTATTGTTATTGTTACCACAGCAACCGGTGCCATAGGATCCAGTATCATACAGCTACCGTTTCCATAGCAACCGATACAATAGCAACTGTTCCCATTGTAACTGTTACCACAGCAACCGGTGCCATAATATCAAGGGTCCTACAGCCACTGTTTCCATAGTGATCGGAACTATAGCAACTGTCACCATAGCAACTGATACATTAGTATTTGTTCCTATGGTAATTGTTTCCATAGTAACTGTTTTCATAGCAACCGATACAATAGCAACTGTTCCTATAGTAACCCATACAATAGCAACGGTTACCATAGCAACTGTTCCCATTGTAACTGTTACCACAGCAACCGGGGCCATATGATCCAGTATAACACAGCCACCGTTTCCATAGCAACCGGCACTATAGTAAACGATGCAATAGCAACCGATACGATAGCAACTGATACAATAGAAACTGTTACCATAGTAACCGATACAATAGCAACTGTTACCATAGCAACCGATACAATAGCAACTGTTTCCATAGTGACTGTTTCCATAGCAACCGATACAATCGCAACTGTTAGCATAGCAATCCATACAGTAGCAACTGTTCCCATAGTAACTATTTCCATAGCAACCGATACAATATCAACTGTTCCCATAGTAACTGTTACCATAGCAACCGATACAATAGCAAATGTTACCATAGCAACCGATACAATAGCAACTGATCCCATAGTAACTGCTTCCATCGCAACCGATACAATATTAAACATTCCGCATTAGATAAAAATATTAAAAGTCTATAAATCTTTTCCGCGTGTGTAAAGTAGAAGAAAGACTTCATAAAATATTCAGAAAAATGACGCTCGCTATTTTAATTTCGCACATCGTCGATGTAGGAAGCGATTATTTAATGGCAGGGAGAAAATGAGAGAATAGCAATCTCGGTAAATCATCGCGTTGGAGGGTGGTGAAACAGTGCCTCCTTAAGTTCATATCGAAAAGTGCGAATGACTTGGCTCGTCGCTACCGAGCGAATGAAATATTGATGATTAAGAGAGTCGCGGTTATGATTTCTTCCTTCGTTAGTTGTTCTCGTCTTCAATAATGATTACAACGGCGCGTCGTTCCATAAATATTCACCATACGTGACACAATGTCCTTACTTCGCCGGCAGGTCGTTGCCTTTTCGTCTACGGATCCATGCTGAAAGGCATTTGCATCTCTCCAAATAAGACAGACATGTTATGACCTATGTCGCTTATGATTTAGAGTTGCTTTTACCTTTCACATTCGATTCTTTTTATTGCATCTGCTCCCAAGTCCTCATTAGTTTTTATTACCTGTACCCTTTCTTTTTTGACAAATGACATAAACGTTTTCTGAACCAAGAAACTTTTTAATAGCATATGACACTAGGTTTAAAAATGAATTTATTATAACAATGATTTTTTTTTTTTTGGTAGCTAACTATTCAATATGTTTTAGAACTCCTCAGAACTGTCTAGAACTACTTGAACTGTTTCGACTACAAATATGTATTTTGAAGTAGTTTAAAATTGTTTATAACTAGGTAAAAATTGTTAAACCCATCTGAACTGGATCAACTGAGACTTTTAATATAAATTTAATGTATTAAAACAAATTATTTAATAAGATTTAAAAATCTGTCCCTTGTCACATTAACACAAAATTTGCCATGAAAATTATTATATTGTACAAACATTGGTAAAATTTATTTTGTACAACAGCTAAAATTAAAGATTTTAACAATAAAATAAAATAAATAAAATTTAATAATTAAAATTTAAACATAATTTAATTTTAGCAGTTTGTACACTAGTAACATTTACATTTTATATTTGTACAATATAAAAATCTTCATGATAAGTTTTGTGTTAATCTAATACGGGCCCCTCTCAATTTGCTTATGAAAATATTGGTAAATTTTCATTTTTCAAGACACTCTAATGTTTACAACATATAACTGAATAGTTAAACATTTTTTTTTCATAATCTGAATTTTAATAAATCATCAAGTGGAATCCTGTTGAAAAATCGAACATCAGAAGATATTTCAGAAATGACATCTGATTTTGGGACTAGAAATAATATCATTTCTGATATAATTTCCAAAGTGATTTCTCATAATATTTCAAATATCACTTTTATTTATTCAATTATTGACAATAATTATATGTTTTAAGAAATTAACGACATGTTAGAGTTTCTTCTTTTAGATAAATTGATCTGAATTGACATAGGAAAATGATGTCATTTATGACATCAGAAATGATATCAGAAATTACATCGGAAAAGAAATCAGAAATAATGTCAGAAATTACATTGGAAATGACATCAGAAATGACATCCTTTTTTACATCATTTCCGATCAATTTATTCAAAAGAAGAAACTGAAAAATGTCTTTTTCGTAAATGCAATAATTTTTGTCAATAAATAAATAAATAAAACTGATATTGGGAATAATGTCCGAAATGACATCAGCAATGATATCTGAAATGACATTGTAAATGATACTAATATCATTTACAAATGATATCAGAAATGACATGAAAAATTATGTGAGGAATGACATCAGAAATGACATCAGAAATAATATAATGTAATTTCTAGTCCCAAAATCAGATATCATTTCTGAAATCATTTCTGATGTCATTTCTGATATAACTTTTAATATCACTTTTATTTATTTATTCACTGTCAATAATTATAGCATTTACGAAATTGACGACGTGTTTTATAGTTTTTTCTTTTAAATACATTGATCAGAAATAATGTCATTTCTGACATTAGAAATGATATCAGGAATAATATCAGAAATTACATCGGAAATGACATCGGAAATGATGTTAGAAATGACATCAGAAATGACATCCTTTCTATCTCATTCCTCATCAATTTATCCAAAAGAAGAAACAGAAAAATGTCTATTTTGTAAATGCAATAATTTTTGTCAATGAATAAATAAAAAAATAAATATCACATTGGGAAAGATATTAGAAATTACATCAGCAATAATATCATAAATGACATTGGAAATGATAATGGAAATATTATCAGAAATGTCATGAAAAATGATGTCAGGAATTACATCAGAAATGACATCAGAAATAATGTCATTTCTAATGTGATTTTGGATATCATTTCTGATATCATTTCTGATGTCGTTTCTGGTATAACTTCTAATATCACTTTTATTTATTTATTTACTGCCAATAATTATAGCATTTACGAAATTGACGACATGTTTTATTTTCTTCTTTGAGATAAATTGATCGGAAAGGATGTCATTTCTGACATTAGAAATGATATCAGGAATAATATCAGAATTTACATCGGAAATGACATCAGAAATGACATCCATCCTATCTCATTCCTGATCAGTTTATCCAAAAGAAGAAACAGAAAAATGTCTATTTTGTGAATGCAATAATTTTTGTCAATAAATAAATAAAAATAATATTTGGAAAGATATTAGAAATTATATCAGAAATGACATGAAAAATAATGTCATCAATTACATCAGAAATGATATCAGATATAATGTAATTTCTGATGTCATTTCTGATATCATTTCTGATGTCATTTCTGATATAACTTTAATATCACTTTTATTTATTTATTTACTGCCAATAATTATAGCATTTACGAAGTTGACGACATGTTTTAGTTTTTTCTTTGAGATAAATTGATCGAAAATGATGTCATTTCTGACATCAGAAATGACATCTTTTTTACATCATTTCCGATCAATTTATCTAAAAGAAGAAACTTAAAAATGTCTATTTTGTAAATGCAATAATTTTTGTCAATAAATAAATAAAAATAATATATGGAAAGATATTAGAAATGACATCAGCAATGATATCTGAAATGACATTGGAAATGATATTAGAAATGATATCAGAAATGACATGAAAAATAATGTCATCAATTATATCAGAAATGATATCAGATATAATGTAATTTCTGATGTCATTTCTGATATCATTTCTGATGTCATTTCTGATATAACTTTAATATCACTTTTATTTATTTATTTACTGCCAATAATTATAACATTTACGAAGTTGACGACATGTTTTAGTTTTTTCTTTGAGATAAATTGATAAAAAGGTGTTGTTTCTGACATCAGAAATGATATCAGGAATAATATCAGAAGAGACATCGGAAATGACATCAGTAATGACATCCTTTTTTTTATCACTTCCAATCAATTTATCCAAAAGAAGAAACTGAAAAATGCCTATTTCGAACATGCAATAATTTTTGTCGGATTTTTGATCGGAAATTAAGTTATTAATGATATCAGAAATGACATCATTAATGATGTCAGAAAGGACATCAGAAATAAGATCATAAATAACATCAGAAATGATTTCTTTTACAGTTCCAAAATCAGATGTCACTTCTGATGTCATTTCTGATATCATTTCCGATGTTATTTCTCTCAGGCTCTTTTAAACAGCTTTTTTAAAAGAGCAGTTTTGTGCACCAAATAGACCCGCTCGACAGTAGCTACATTCACTATGTCTGCGGTTCCAATTCCAAATTATCTTCTCTCTCTCTATTTCAGTTTCATTATCCATAAAGTCGCGTTTCAACATGGTTAATCAATTTTATTTTGCATTTTAATGTTTATCGTTTGCTCTTAGCATACAAATGATAAAATTAGGTCTGTCTTATCAAATTGAAAGTTGTGTTATGTTTGGAATTCACTTTATTAACAATATAAACAGAGTGTTAACCCAATAAGCAGTGTCATGCATGCAAAAGTATCTGATAACATAAAAATAGTAATTTCTTGCAAGTCGTGAAAAATAAACGTTTCACTGGATTATATAAAAGGCGCCGAGGCTGAAAATGTTAACTGCCCGCCTCGATTCAGGTAACACGAGCTCCTCTCCATTTTCTTAGGCCGGTAAAGATCTGTTCATGAATATTCGGAATTTTTTTCCTCCCAACACCAGGAATCGGGTGTCGAGCGCGATAGGCTAACGAGTATTCCGCAAAATGTATAAATAAATTACTCGATATCTTCCTGGAGTCAATGCTGGTTTGCACTTGGGTGGTCCGTCCACAGCATCCCAGTATTCGGTTTAAGAACTGATACACGAGAAATCAATGTTCTTCTTCGGGTACCCGAGACATTTATTTTTATGGCGTGTTTCACCTGAGAAAGTAAACGATAAAACTTATATTGTTGCTAATTCCCTGAAAAATATACGTTTTTTTACTTTTTTAAAAAAAAACTATTGACATTTCAATCCAAATTTTTTTATTATTACTGATACTCAGAAATTTAATTATTAAAAATAATTATTATTAAAATTTAATTCAATTTAATTTATTGCTTCCTCATACGGAAAGTATTAATTTAACGAAAATTTTCAAGTTCGATTTTTTGATTTATGTGATATAGTTTTTGCATTTGAAGTACAAAAACCACATTTTTAGAAAATATCATTCTGTGTGTATGTATTTTAGAGGTGTTTAATTTTTTTTTAAATTTGGAGAACCCCTAAAAGGGGTATGAAAAAGGGTATGAAAAAGGATATGAATTTTTATTTCATATTTATTTCAATATTTAAAATTTACCCAGGTAAAAAAAGTGAATACAATTTTTATAAACATTTTTTATTGTAATTTGAGTATGTATACTTTGTATATAAACAGTATATAATTTACATATAATTTACATATACACACTGAAAAAAAAAATTATTTGGATCAAATAAAAATTATTTGATCCAATTAAATTATTTACTTGTATATTATCCAATAAACCTGTATTTGAACCAAATAACTATTTATTAGACCTAAGTATTTTATTTGATTGTATTAAGTAAAGACTAACTTGTATCAAATACAAATTACTTGAGTCAAATAAATGGAATAATTGGAGCTAATATATAATGTTTTAAATCAATTGTGCAAATTATTTCATTCAAATAATATTTTATTCAACCTAAGTATTTTATTTTATCGCATTAAATAAACAGTAATTTGTGTCAAATAAATTAAATACTTGGAGCTAGTAACTAATGTTTTAAATCAATTATGAAAATTATTCCATTCAAATAATATTTTATTCGACCTGAGTATTTTATTTTATCACATTAAATAAACAGTAATTTGTGTCAAATAAATTAAATATTTGGAGCTAATAACTGATAATTTAAATCAATTATAAAAATTATTTCATTTATATTTTTAATGCAAATAAATATTAGTTTGCATGAATAAAATGTAACCCCTCTTTTGTTGTTGAGTTTACTCTTATGTATTGGTATTATGAGTATGGTAATTTTCATTCATAACATTCTTATTATTTATTATTTATTTAAATACGCTACCCACGAAGCCACGATGACTTGACTTGAAAATTACAAAAACACCTATTTAGCCTCACACATTAGTTACAATAAATTATTTACTTGATCCAAATACTTTTTATTTGTTTTTAAAAAAGAAAATATTAGCATTAAATAATTTGATTTACTATGACTCATAACATAATTTAATTGTGTTAAATAATTTTTAATAACGTTAAATACTTAAATATTTGAGTGAAATAAATAAATGAATAGTTTTAAATAACTCACAAATTTCGTTACAATAAATTATTTATTTGACTGAAATACTTTTTATTTGTTTCTATAAAATAATATATTAGCATTAAATAATATATTATTTATATTAAATAATTTGGTTTATTTTAATCCATAAAATAAATTAATTGTGTCAAATAATTTTTATTTGTCTCAAAAACCCAAATACTTGAGTGAAATAATTAAATGAATAGTTTTAAATAACTCACAAATTTCTTTTCAATAAATTATTTATTTGACAGAAATACTTTTTATTTGTTTTTATAAAATAATATATTAGCATTAAATAATACATTATTTATATTAAATAATTGGGTTTACTTTAATCCATAAAATAAATTAATTCTGTCAAATAATTTTTATTTGTGTCTAAAAACTCAAATACTTGAGTGAAATAAATAAATAAATAGTTTCAAATAATTTAGCATTTGTATTAAATATATTCGTTTATTAGATTAAATTAATTATTTACTTGATCGAAAGAAGATTTATTTGGTTTAAATAAACGTGATTCAAATAATTCAAGTTATTTGAATCAAATACATATTTTTTAGATCCAACTAAAAAATATTTGAACGAAGTAAATATTTATCAAATAATTTGAATTTATTGAGTCAAATAATTTTTTTTTTCAGTGCAATATAAATTATATACAATGTATATAGATTTTTAATAAAAATTATATATAATTAAAAAAAGTTTTTTTAACTTTCTATAATTTTTATATATAATTAAAAAAAAAAATTTTTTTTACTTTATATAATTTATATTGTATATGTAAATTATATGTAAATTATATAATGTTTATATACAAAGTGTATATACTTAAATTACAATAAAACATGATTATAAAAATTGCATTCACTTTTTTTACCTGGGTACATCTGGCTCGATATCTCAGAATACAATTTTTAATTTTAAAAATTTTGAAAAAAAAGTTTTTTTTTTGCAAAATTATACATTTAAATAAAAAGAAGTTCAAAATGTAGGTATTGCTTTCTTATAGAGGAAGTATTGTTTTACTCTCAAATTATCGATTGCAATTTTTTGAACTATGTTTTTTTACGAAATTACAGGTCCTTCAGGGGGGAAAATTATGTTATGCGTTTGAACCCGATAGGTCAATTCTAACTATTTTTTTTCGCATTTAAAAATTATGAAAAAATCGTTTTTTGCAAAATTGCATATTTTTTTAAGAAAAGTTAGAATATAAGTATTTTATTTGTTTTATTTTTTGAAAACGCATCGATTGAGCTATTAGCGAATCCTCTAGTGTAATTTTATAGCAAGCTTCAATATATTTTTATAATTATATAGGTGATTGAAAATCTCATCGAATGAGCTATTTGCGAACCTTCTACTGTTATCCTGTTCCAAGTTATCACGATTTCAAAAATTGAAAATTTTTATAAAACTTAATTTTTTATGTTTTTTTCGTTTTTATATAAATTTTATGAAGAATAATATTTGCTCGTTTTGTAGACAATTCAAAAATGCATTAATTAGACTACTTAGAATTTTTTTTTGAGATTTGTAGTAATCTCTATGAGGAAGCATAGATTTATTATTCATTTATTTTCTTTTTACTTTTTTTTAAAAACTCATCGATTGAGCTAGCAAATCCTCTAGTGCAATTTTATCCAAAGTTATTAACACTTTAAAAATAAAAAATTTTGAAAATCCTGTTCTTTAATTTTTCAAAATTTTTATTTTCCTACCTGTATAGCATTGGAAAAGGACTACATATATTATTTTTAATGCGCCTGCTTTTTGTACTGATTTTTTATATTTTGCAATTGTTTCTTCTCTTTTATTTTCGGTTTTTTAATTTTTTCGTCAATTTCGAATTATTATCATAAATTTTCAATACTTTCTTCCATTTGGCAATTTTGTTAATGGTTTTTTTTTTCTTAAATTCAATATACTTTTCATACCTTTATATAAGCAGAGTATAAATCATAAATATTACAAACAATTTATAAATTTCAGAAAACCTGAAAATCAGAACGCATTTTCAGCATTGACTATGGATTAATTTCAAATATTTACATGAAATATTCCAACTTTTAAATTATTTCTATTTATATTTCATGATTGAAAAGCATTCAGCGAATAAACAATGTTGCGTCGTACAAAGTTTGAATTTATAAAATTGATAGAATTACAGAATATGTAGAGAGATTTAAACTGGATATACCTACGGTAGAGAGAAATTGATAAATTATTGAAACTAACCAACACAGGTTTTAGAGATTAGCCTTATAAATGTAATATTAACCTTCAAAGTCCCTTGAATATCTCTCCTATTGAAAATCACCTCGCATTCGAGTTATTAAATATTTCTGTTAAGCCAGATCTCTAATGCATGTATTCATGCAGGAATCGCTGGTGGCAAAGTACAAAACCATTAGAGAATTGAAGCAAGCACGTGTGAAAGGAGTTTTGGTGAATGAAGCGAAAAAGGGTTTGGGATAAAGGGGGCGAATGTTATCCCGGTTGCAGAAACACAGGCGTCATATGGTACTAGGTCCTTGCTTTGGCTTTCAATCGAGTTTTGTGTATATATGTTTTCTGCTCTAGAGGAGATCCTCACGCCTTTAAAACAGCTACACACGAGAATATCAAGCAGCATAAGAGAATGAGTGAAAATCATCTCTTCAACACCACAAAGCCTCGTTAATACAAGGATTACCCATTGTTACCAAAAATGTATGAGTTCTCAGTCTCTATGATAACATAATAATCAAGCATACACTACATCATATGCCCTTCAATTTTGACATTAATAAGCTACTGACTTTGTATTATTTCAGATTTTACGTCTCCCTGTGCTTTCACACACTTTGTGCACTTATTGTTGATAATTTCCCACGAAAATACCTATATATATCTTCTTTATTTCTTTTTTCCTGGAAGAGAGAATTTTGTATGAAAAAAAAACAAACAAATGGTTGATTG
This sequence comes from Ganaspis brasiliensis, assembly GCA_037103525.1. NCBI lineage: Eukaryota > Metazoa > Arthropoda > Insecta > Hymenoptera > Figitidae > Ganaspis > Ganaspis brasiliensis. Next base: position 821,629 of record JAZKLR010000123.1, read on the forward strand.
ATAAATTTATTATATTGATAAATAGTTTTATCCGTTTTATATGATTGTGTTATACTCATTGTCAGTGATTGAAATTAATTAGAATCAACTAGAAAAAGTAACTAGAAAATAAAAAAACTTATTAACAATTGATGAAAAATGGCCTGAAAATGTCAAACAGTAACTAAAAAATAAAATTAATTTGACACTAAAATAGGGTAAGATAAAAAATAGGAAAAGATACTAGAAAGTAATTCAATGAAATTGTGAAAATAGAAATAGACATTGAAGAAAAACAGTATAAAATAAATTAACATTGATAAAAAGTGTAAAATACTACAAAATTTAAGAAATATAACCTAATTTTTTTAACATATTAGAAAGTTAATAAAAGTAAGTAATAAAATAAAAATATACTAGAACCTCGTTTATTTTAAGTCTTACTTTTTTGAAGTCGCATTTATTTATTTATTTTTCAAAAGGCGCTCGTACAATCGGTTAAAAGTAGTGCGACTTTTTACCTCGAATTTCGTCAACCATGTTAAATTAAGTGAGACACCAGTGTAGTACCTAACTATAAAATGTAAAAAAAATTATAAAACAAAATAACTGTGAGAATGTGGATAAATAAATAGAAAATAAAGAAAAAATGTTTAAGAATAAGGGCAAAACTAAATATTATTTAAAAGATTAAAATATCTACGTATTAGGAAGAAAGAAAACATATAGAAAGTGAAGAAAAATTATACGACACTTAAAAATAAACTGAAATGTAAGAAAATCAATTTGGAAAAACAAAAAAAATTAGTGAAAGTTTAGAAAAAACATCTGGAAACGGCAAAAAAATACTGCAAAGTAGAAACAAAATGTAAAAGTCAAAAAAATAGCAATTATAATAAAATTAAGAAAGTAAAAGAGAGAACCAAAAAATAAATGATAAAAATTACTAGAAATTTATTAAAAATTTAACTAAAATGTCTAAAGTTAAAACCATGAATAATAAAAATATTAACAAAAAAGTATATTTTGCATTTTGTAAATGGGACTAATTCTTCAAATTAATAATAATTATTATTTGTATTTATTTTCGTTTACTTTATTATTATTTATTCATTTATTTATTATAGGTTAAAAAATCATTTTACAAAAGCCATTTTTGTTTACATTTTTGTATCACCAATCTATTACTTGAAAACGACAAAATCTTAAAATTCTTTGTTTCATAATTCGAAACTACACATTTTTTTGAAAAGAAAACAGAAAAAAACTTTTTTTAAAACTGATTTTAAACCTATAAATAATTACAAAACCCGCTACAGAAGCCATTTTTCCTTCCTTTTTGTAACACCTATCCAAGATTCAAAATCATCGGGGCAAAAAATCTTTCTTTTGTGTCATTACACGTTACTCGTAATGTTAAACAGGTTTAACAAAAATGAAAACAAAAAATACTTCTGTAGCATGTTTTGTTAGCATTTACGGGTGAAAGATCAGTTTTGAGTAAAATTATATCTGTTTTCATCTTTGAGAAATCAGTAATCTCAAATTACAGAATAATACAAAATTACAGATATCTCGAAAACAGAAACTGATAGAATGTCATTTAAGGGCATGTGATAGATTATGACGTCACTGGTATAGGCAAAATTTGTCCGTAACTTTTCTCTTAAAATATTGAATATTTTTTCATGAAACTTGGTAGAATTACTTAAAATGTCATTATGAAGGTCTCTCAGACCCAAATTTGGTTAAATTTTGGCCCAAAGATAATTTTTGGAAATTTTTGAAAAATTGCAAACTTTTTTAAAAATCAATTTTGAGACAAAATTCAAACAAACTCGGGTCTGAGAGACCTTATTAATGACATTTTAAGTAATTTCACCAAGTTTCATAAAAAAATATTCAATATTTTAAGAGAAAAGTTGCGGACAAATTTTGCATATACCAGTGACGTCATAATCCATCACATGCCCTTAAAACGGGATTTCAACCAGCGTATATAATTGGTTTCTAAGCACCTGGGGTGCTCTTTTATTGTATTGTATACATTAGGGTGTTTCAAAAAAAAAAAAAAATTTGAAAATCGTTTAAAGTCGCACGGAAATCGACTAAAAATGGAAAAAAAAATTACCCCTATTTTTTTGTTTTTTGATCTGACAATATTGCACCCCCTATTTTCCTATTAGAAATACATGGAAAAAGTGTACTTTTTTAAAAAAGTCTTAAAATTTGTTCATAATTTTATCGAAAAAGGTTCAGAAGGGGTGCGTTTAATAACTTCCCCTAAACATGAATTCAGCATTTATAATTTTGTTTATTTGTTTAAACAATTTAAATTGTTAAAAACAATTTTTTAATAAATTCTCCTAGAAGGATTTAATTTTTTGTTATCTTCATTAAGGATATATCACGAATTTTTTCATCTGCAATTTTCAAGACTTTTCAATTGTTTAAATAATTTATATTTGCATAAACAATTTATTTTTCGCATATTTTAAGGGTTTAACTAATTTTTTTTTAATATTTTATAGAGGAAGGTTTTTCAATCACTCTTACCTTATATTTACCCAGAATCTACCAATTTCGTTTATTTTTCATTAAAAAACCTATATGTGTATATGTGTTGTAATAAAGCTTGATATAATTTTTATGACGCATTTTTAATTGAATGTATATTGTGAAATATGAAAAAAAATTCTTTATTATTCTTTAATCAAAATTTCAAAAAAATACATGATTCTAGCTGAATTTAATGAAAAGTTGTGTTTAAACAATTTTAATTGTTTAAACTATCAATTATTGAATTGAAAAGTCTTAAAAATTGCAGATGGAAAAATTCGTGATATATCCTTAATGAAGATAACAAAAAATTAAATCTTTCTAGGAGAATTTAATGAAAAATTGTTTTTAACAATTTAAATTGTTGAAACAAATAAACAAAATATTTCATGTAAAAATTTCCTGTCAATTGTTACTAAAGAATCGACAGCTATTTAAAAAATTATTTAAATTTAAAAATATAAAAAAATTAAATTGTTTAAACAATTGAATGTATATTACAAATTGTGTGTAAATAACTTCCTTATAGTTCTTCAATGAAAATTGCAAAAACCACATGATTCTAGGTGAATTTAATAAAATGTTGATTTTAAACCATTTTTATTGTTAAAACAAGCAATTAAATTAAATTAATTAAAATATATCAATTTAATTGTTTTTCTCTTTGCTAATTAAAAAGTTGTAAGCTTTAAAGATATTTAATAAAAACAGAAGATATGAATAAAATTGTTTAAACAACTAAAATTTGATTTAAGAATGGAGTGAGCTTTGTATTTTGTTCAGTACAAAAATTTATAAAAAAAAGCGACTTAAAAAAATAATATTTTAGACCGATTTACTTATAAATGCTGAATCCATGTTTAGGGGTAGTTATTAAACGCACCCCTAGAGAGTGTCGGATTGCAAAAAAATAATAATAATCCACAGTTTCTTTAACTTAGGACATTTATCGAGGTCACATAAACTTCTGAGCCTTTTTCGATAAAATTATGAACAAATTTTAACACTTTTTTAAAAAAGTACACTTTTCCCATGTATTTCTAATGGGAAAATAGGGGGTGCAAGCGGCACCCCTTAATATTGTCAGATCAAAAAACAAAAAAATAGGGGTAATTTTTTTCCATTTTTAATTCCTTTCCTTGGGACTTTAAACGATTTTCAAAAATTTTCTTTTTTTGAAATACCCTAGTATACATAAATCCATTTTTGTGTTACATGACATTTTGCTCTTTTTTAGGCTATATCTTCTACGTCTGGAAAAAGTTGGTTAATTTTTTTGTGAATTACTTTTTCTAGTATATTAATCTATAAATATTTCAATTGACAGTTTTCATGGGATCTTCTGGGTTGTCTACTTTTTAAATAATTTTTTCGAATTTACAAGAACAGTAATTTAAGAAAAGATAACCTTAAAATATGTAAAATTTCCGAAATACAATAATAATTATATTTAATTGGATTACAGTAGAAATCATGTACTTACCAGAATCTTAAAGAAAAAAGATTTTTGTTTTAAAATTTAAAACAGTATTCACATTTTTCGGTGAGGTGGCCGACAACTGTCTGATTTACCCTATTAAAATACATACCTTTAGAAATATTTTCAATTTTGTCCCATGAAGATTATTCAATAGTTCAAACCTTTAAATTAAAAAAAAAATTTTTGGGGTTTTGGCCAGGTTTTTTGCAATCTGGCCCACTGTACGCCCAGGTAATGAAGAAATTTTAAATTGAATTATTTTTGTGATAAATATCGAATCCCTTCAATACCAATATTAATAATAATAATAATAATTGCGGAACTTTAGTCACCGTATTTTATGTTTTTTCCGAAGGCGTCAATTCGATGGCTCATAAGACATAAAGTTTTATATAAAAAATTTTTTTTATTGACGTTACTTACAGCTCTAGACATGTACTTTTCGGTAACAAATAATATTTTTAAAAAGAGTTCATGGTTTATTAAGAACAAATTTTGGAAAAAGACCTCTTTTTTCGCGTTACAACTGGGGTTCCCCCCTCAAATCGGTTGAAAATCAGCCTTCTAATGTGGTTTCTCCTCTTGAATATTTTATAGTGAAAAATAATTTCTTCTGTTGCAAATATCCCACAGCATTGTTTTTTTTTCGACATTCCCTTCAAAAGTTTTTCGAACCGCGTAAAATCACAAAAAATCCCAATATTTAACGTTTAGCAGCCGTGGGCGACCTGTCAACAGCTGGAGTGTGCAAACACCTCACGGGAGGTTGCTTATATATTTCATGTCATATTCTGCTCGTAGAGACAGTTGTCAAAGGATGATTTCCAGATTGTAATGTGTGTGTACTTTTTTGATTAAGCAAAAATTTAAAAACTTTTTCCGTAATTATGTACATAAATAATTATATTTTATTTCTAATTACGCAACAATTTAACATTCCAAACATTTTCTGTACAATTTTATTAAAGTTCTTGGTAATTTTTTTTTTCTTTTTTTCTAAATAGAACAAGTAAATGAAACATTGTTTAGATATAAAAAAAAAAATGGCAAGACGCAAGTAGTCAAATATCGTGTGGGTTTTGTTCTCGAAACAATTTATTTGTCAATACGATTGGAGTCAAAGGTTATTTGCAGAATCGCGGGTTTCAAGATTCATTCCGCGAACAGGCAAACAAGAGAAAAGCAATCGTGAGGAGAGAAAAAACAGGCAAAAAAGAGGAGAGGTACATCCACACTCTATAGACCAAAGGAGCCTTCCGTAGAGGAGTGAAATTCTCGATTCTCCTTTGCCGAAGGGCAGCTTCTCAGGCAATAAGAAAGACAAAAGAAAAGGGAATGGAATAGAGTGATTCCCTGAATTTCAGACTATTCTTTTTATATATACAAGACATCTCAATGAAAACCGTCTGATTTATAATTTGTCGTCAAAAATAAAAAAGATAAAACTCTGTATTTTAAATTTGTGATTTCCCTCTCTTCCTTAATTTTCGTTCTAGTTCTTTGTTTTATGTAAATAAAAAAAAACTAAATTAAAAAGACTTTCTACTATTTTCTCGATGTAGGTTTTATCATTTCTTGTAAATAGTAATTTCTGATATTTATTTTTACAGATTTTTTTACGGTATCTTACAATAAAATGTCTTTCATCTTCTAGCTTATATCACAGTATAATATAATTTAAAAACTGAAAAATTATTGAAAAAATGTTCTAGGAAACTCTAAATCAGATTGAGGTTAAAGTCCAAAAACCCAAAGCCACTTTTTGTCTTTCTTTATTAACTATCTTTGCTTCTCAATGTCATTTCAACTAAACTTCTATATTTCTTTGAGAGTATTTTGTACTTTATATTCTATACACTGAGAGAAAAACAATTTCTTTAACCAAGGATAAAAATATGCTTGGATATTATGCTGGGATCAAAAATAATTATTGTTGAACCAAGAATATTATTTTTGGACTAAGAATATTATTTTTGGACCAATAATAATTATTCTTGGTTCAAGAATAATATGATACTTAGTTCAAGAATAGGTATCTTCAATCCGACAAGATAAAAATTTACCTGGCACAATAATTGTAAATGAATTTAAAAATTTAATAAGAATATATTAATTGTTTATTTAAAATAATGACTATCTACCAGACTGAAATAATTTCCAGGCTAATGTTCAGCCTAGTCTGAATTCGGCAACTCGTACTCTAAGACTTTTACTTAAAATTTAACATTTATTTTTAAAATAAGCATTTTCATGTAAATAGATTAAAAAATTTTTTATAAAATATACAGTGCCGCTCAAAAGGATTTGCCCACCCTACGCATCACATTTCGATTCTACAAATGGCATTTGAAAGCATTTTTTGTCATCTTTGAAACGGTTTTTTAAAAAATTTTCTAAGATAATTTTTAAGGATGATATGATCATTTGTTTATAAAAAGAGCGTTTTTTCAATTGTTAGAAACTTGAGAACATCTGACTTTTGGAAAAAGTTGTTAAGAAAAAAATGTGCCTTTTTGCCCGTAGAATTAGGAAAAAAATATTTAAACATTAAAAAAAAAAATTTTTTATCGATATATATTGAAATGTAGGTACCTATGTTATTTGTCTTAAAAATATATACAAAAGAAAAAAATCTATAAAAAAACTTTTTTTTTATGTTTAAATTTTTTTTCTAATCCTACGCACAAAAAAGCACATTTTTTCAAAAATTCAGTTGTTCTCAAGTTACCAACAATTGAAAAAAGGTTATTTTTATAAACAAATGATCATATTATCTTTAAAAATTATCTTAGAAAAAGGTTTAAAAATCGTTTTAAAGGTGACAAAAAATGCTTTCAAATGACATTTGTAAAATTGAAATGTGATGATTTCTTTAAAAATTGTATCAATTTGAAATTTTTTAAAAATGAAGGTTTTATCTTTATTATTAATGAAGATACCAAACTTTTTGTAATGCCCTGGCAAGCCGTTGGGTGGGGAAATCCTTTTGTGCGGCCCTGTAGTTTACCACTTATAATTAATTAAATGTCTCAAAAAATTAATTTCTTCATGAAAAATTATTCAATTACATATTAAGTTTCATAAAATAAAATAAATAAACTATATCACATTTAAAATTTCTCTAGGTAATGCAAACATATTATACACGATTTATTTTGATTAAATAATAAAATTTAGGATCTTTCTAAACTAACAAGCTATTTTCATTTTCAACAACCTGGGTACACAATGAACCACCTCTATAAAAACACTAAAAATGTTTAACAATAATAATATTGCAATTTTCATTTTGTAAAAAAACTGATTTTCTATCAAATACTATAAAAAATTATTACTTAACACTTTTTAATTGATAATGTATAACATAAATATACCTCAAATTTAAGTTAACTAGCTAAAACGGCATTTTAGTTTTGCTATGTTGAGAAAAGTACTGATAACAATCGCTGTCACATGCTGTACGCATGCCTAGTTTTATAATCAGGCATACCACTCTAGAAATCGAAAATACACTAAAATTCCAGGTGGTTCATTGTTCCCTGGTACATTGAATCAACATGACATTTGCAACAAAAATGGTTTTTTATAACTTAATCCAATATTTCAAAATCTTTATCTCATTAGAATATTGTAGTTAAGGTCCAAAACAAAATAAATCGTAAGTACATTTATTTTTAAATGGCCTTATTTCAATTAAAAAACGTGTTTTTATTTTAGGTAAATTTTTTCTTCAGTACATCAAAAACAGTTTATTCCAGTTTTCTCTGTAATGAATAAATCCACACGTCTCAAATTTATGGACGTAGTGTGTTTACGCAAACTTAATTTATATTTAAAATTAGGAGAATTTTTATTTAATTGTTTCTGAGAAAATTGAAATGGTTCATTGAAAAAACTGGTACATTGATGGCCACTCTCCCCTATCTAAAATATTTAATAAAAAATCCTTAATATTATTAAGGATCGTAAAAAAATTGTATATTAACCAAAAGTATCCAAATTATATTACTGCATGACATTATAAATCCCTTTTTCTATGTTTCAAAATTATTTAATGGAATCCATACCTATTAAAATTATGCTATTAAATTTAGGTATGTAATTAAAATTAATAACTTAACATTAAAAAACAATTTACAAAAAATTTACATTATGACTTATAAGATATTTAGATAAATTTTAATTCCTGATATATTAAGTTTTCAATATTTTATAGAAAATATCATTATTAAACACTGTTTAAAGAAATGAATAATAATCTTATTAAATTAAAAAGTACAGTAATTATGATTATTGTTAAAAATTATTTATAATTTTACTAATCTTTTTGCAAAAAAAAAAAAACGAATTAAATTATTGTATTATAATTCGTATGAAAATAATAATTTCCATTTCTATTGAATCAAAATTATTTGATTATAAATATAAATTGTATGGAATTAAATTTTGGTAAATGAATAAAATAGATTAATTTTCAATGTCCATTATTTACATACCTAAATTTAATAACATAAATTTAATAGGTATGGATTTCATTAAATAATTTTAAAACATTGAAAAAAGAGTTTATAATGTCATATAATAATCTAATTTAAATAGTTTTGGTTTATATACAATTGATTGTATTTATAATTTTATATACAATCTTTTATTACGCTTATTAATAATAATAAGTATTTTTTTATTGAATATCCTAAATAATAAAATTTTTCGTTTAAACTTTTTTCCTTTTTTTTCAGAAATGTGATATAATTTATTTATTTTATTTTATTAAACTTAATATGAAATTGAATAATTTTTAAGAAATGAAAAATTATTTTTTTAAGACATTTAATTAATTATTACGGGAGTGGTTAACTATTTTATAAAACTTTTTATAATTTTTTTACTTGGAAATGCTTATTTTAAAAATAAATTTGAATTTTTAGTAAAAATCTTAGATTATTACTCTTTATTTCTATTATTAAAATAATAATTAATTTGATAATACATTTCATAATTTATTATTATCCATTAATTTTATCTCACAATTTTAACTATTTAACTAGATTTTAGTGATAATTATTATTTAGTTGTTATTTTTTTTAATTGTTTTATTAAGTGGATGAATATTAATTAAATGAATAATTATTACGTTTTTAAGTTTTAAATTGTCAGTTTGAATTTTGCGCCTTTTTCGCTCAGTATAGGTTAGTAAAAAGGTTAGGTACGCGCGAACAGACGGAAAACAAAAAATCCTCATATACTTTACATGTGTTTGAGCTCTGCTCGGAAGGTATGGTAGGGGTCGATTTCGGCTTCTATTAAGCATCATTGTCTCGCTCTTGTCATTCTGAACTGGTGTGTTCGACTCTTCGGTCGTATTATTTTTGAAGATTGTTAAAAACTTAATAAAAATGTAACTACATATTACTGATGGGACTCCATTCTTCGCCATTGTGCCCTCTTCAGTTGAGCTTCAATATTAACTTTTATTTATTTATTTGATGGAGTCGAATCTCCGGATATTTTTGTAAATTTCGAGTCAGTGTTCAGTGCGCGTAACCTTTGTAATATTGCCGTGCAATGCGGATGGCTATTCAACTTTTTTGTAATTTTTCTTGGATTTAAGTTTGTCAATAAATTTGTTATTTGTAGTGCAAATTAAAAATAGTTTTTTGTTGATGCTTCTTATCCCCCACTCTCCGGAAATAACTGTGTTAGTCATGGCTTATTAGCCGTGGTATAGATTAATTAGTTTAATTAGTATTTTATTTTAGTTATTTTACTTAGTTATTTAAAAATAAAATAACTTGGTGCTAGGGTTTTATTTATTCATTTGTTTTAAGTAAACATTAATCTAAATTTTAAATATTAAACATAAAACAGTAAATATGTGTCATAGTACATATTCTTGATCCTGGAATAATTATACTAGCTCCGATTCTAAGAGTAATTTGCATTGGATCCAATACAAAACTGCATTGATACAAAAAACATTTTTTCAGTGGACCGATTAGTTTAGGTACGATAAAAAAATACTAAAATTGTATTTAAAATTTGTATTTTGTTTTTATTTTTGTATTTTAATTTTTATTTAGATAAAAATGTAAATAAACTTTAAATACAATTATAGTTTTTACTTTCATTTTTATCATAAACTAATCGGTTTTAGAAAAAAATGATCCCGACAAAAAATATGTATTCTAGTGAGATTTACAACTTTTATTCAAAGCGATGGTTAATAGTTTTAATATTTAAAGAGATAAATGCAAAAACTTTAAATTTTTATCATGAATATGATTTAGTCGTAAATTTTTACTGTGATATTCGTAATCAGAGCCTCAGTTTTTAAAAATATTGAAACTTTGGAATTTTCGAAAGTGAGCAAAGTTATTTTATGCTATATTTCTGTCTTCATTGTAGAAGAAAAAGCAACAACAAACGAAAATCTCGTTAATTAATACTTTAGAGAGGAAAAGTATCCAAGAAAGTTAGCCTTTAAATTGAAAGCAAATTCTACCTCTACATATATGTCGCTCTCTATTATTCAGTGCCTGTTACTTCTCCACTTTTCTTCTTACTCCATTTCCTTTATTTCCCGAGGAAAATCCAAGAAACGAGATAAAAAATATTGGATAACGTTGGAAAAGAGAGCGAGAGCAGAAGCGAAATCTAACGAAAACAATAAAGAGCGATTTCTTCCGCCTTGGCGAGTCCGCTTCGCGTGGATATAGATAGTAGGATAACGAAGAACTGCGTACCGCGACAAGGTATTATTTTTTCTTGGATATTATCTCTCAAGCACTCAACCCTCTTTTCTGTCCTTAAAAAAGATTTAGAGATCCAGGCAAATCAGAAAGGGATTTTCCAGTTACTTCAAATCTAACAGAGATTATTAAAATTTATAAATTGTAATTGCAAGGAAACAATTGTAATAAATTTTTTGTCTTTGAGGATAATAATTTTTCTGCTTACTTTTCTATCTAAAAACAACTTGACTTTTTCCTTTTTTATACTTCGTGATTTATTTTCAGTTCCTATTTCAGGAATAAAGATAAATAATCAGAAATTATTAAAAAAAAAGCATTTAGAAAAGGAGAAAAAAATTACTAAGACAGAAAAAAAACTGAATCAGACCTAAAAATTGAGAAATAACATTAGAATGAGAAAAATTAACAAAATTTTGAAATTTAAAGTAAATATTAATATACATAATTGTGAATTTAATGTAACTTAATAGGTCTAATAATATATCAATAAATAAATAAATAAAATAAAAAAAAATTTCTAAAAAATGAAAAGTATTTTTTAAATTATTGAAAAATAACTAGAAAAAAAATACTATCAGTTGAACAAAAAATCAAAAAAATAACTTGAAATAACACAAAACTTACAAAGCAAGGAATTCAACTAAAAATGGTTAAAATATAACTAAAAATTTGAAAAATTACTATAAAGTGAGGAAAAAATCTAAAAGGTTAATAAATAACTGGAATTGAAAGTAAAAAATTGGAAAAGAAAATGAAAAATTGAAAATTGGTAAATTGGAAACTTGGCAATTTAGAAAATTGAAAAAGTGGTTATTGGGAAATTAGTGAAATTGGAAGTTGGAAAATTGGTAATTTGGAAAAGTTATTAAACAGTGGAAAATTGTCAAATTAGAAAAGTCGTTGCTGGAAATTTAGAAAAATTGGCAAATTACAGAATTGTAAAAGTGGTTATTGGAAAACTGGAAAAATTGGAAATTGGTGAATTGGAAAATTGGCAAATTAGAAAACTGAAATAGTGGTTATTGGAAAATTCGAAAAATGAGAAGATTGTCAAATTAGAAAATCTTTTAAACTGCGGAAAATTGGCAAATTAGAAAATGGGAAAAGTAGTTATTATAAATTTGGAAAAAATGGCAAATTAGACAATTTTTTAAACTGGTTAGCATAAAGATAGCAAATTTTGTTATTGGGAAATTGGTAAAGTAAAAAAATCGGTAAATTGGAAAATTGGTAAATTTGAAAAATTGGGAAACTGAATTGAAAATTGATAAATTTTAAAATTGCCAAATTAGAAAATTGGTTATTGGAACGTCAGAAAATTAGGTAAATTGGAAAATTGATAAATTAAAAAAAATTTTAAACTGGTAAATTGGGAAATTTGGTTATTGGAAAATTAGCAAAATAAAGTATTGGTAAATTGGAATATTGGCAAATGAGAATATTCAAAATTGTTTAAACAGGGAAATTCAGAAATTGGAAATTTTGTTATTGGAAAATTGTCAAAGTAAAAAAATTGGTGAATTGGAAAAAGTGGTAAACAGAATTGAAAATTGTCAAATTAGAAAATTAGAAAATTGGTTATTGGAAAATTAGAAAAATTTGCAAATTATAAAATTTTAAAAGTGTTTATAGCAAAATTGGAAAAATTGAAAATTGGTGAATAGGTAAATTGTCAAATTCAAAAATTGTTTATACTAGTAAATTAAGAAAATGGACATTTGGTTATTGGAAAATTGGCAAAATAAAAACACTAGTGAATTTGAAAATTGGGTAATTAGAAAATTGGAAAAAATAAATTGGTGAATTAAGAAATTAGAGAATTGGTTGAATTGAAAATTGGTAAATTGGCAAATTAAAAATTTGTTTATACTGGTAAATTGGGGAATTTGAAATTTGGTTATTGGAAAATTGTCAAATTAAAAAAATTGGAAAATTAGCAAATTGGAAAAAATAAACTGGTTTATTGAGAAATTGGAGATTTAATTCTTGGAAAATTTGTAATTTTAAAAATTGGAATAGTGGTTATTGGAAAACTGATAAAGTGCGCGTTGTAGAGTTAATGAAATTACAATATTAAAAAATAATCAAAATAATATTTGACTTAATGGATAAAATAAAACCCCCTGAATTTTTACCTTGTAAAAAAAGGAATAATTATAATAATCAAATAAAAAATATCATTTTGACTGAGTACGAATTGCTATTAAATTAGCAACAAAGTCTGGAATGGTATATTTTTAATAACTGTTTCTTTTTTAAAGAATCTTTAAAAAAATTTTTTTAATAATTCTAAATAAACTTTTCAGTATATTTACTTTGTAATTACTTATTTAACTTTAATTAATTAAATTGACATGCAATTTGTACATATTTAAAATTTTAAATTAATTATATTAATTTAATAAAGTTTACTTTCAAATCTTATTTTGTTGAAATTTTAAATCTTTAATTATTAAATTTTAAATTTATTGTAATTCATTAAAATATTAATTATAGACTGCATATTGATTTGAATAATTTTTAAATATAAAAAAAATTTTAATTATTTTTATGAAAAAATTTATTAAGTATTTAACCGTTTTTTCAGCATTCCTGAAATATGCAAACTTCTCTTAATCTTCTTTAAGCTCTGCTGTTTATTTATTATTTATTTCAGAAGCTTGATGGTGTTTTTTTTCTGAAATCTCCCTTTATCACTTTATCCTGGCAACTTTTCTTATTCACAAAAGTCAAGAAGAAAGGCAAGATTGTTTGATTGAACGAAGCGGGGGATGAATTTCACTTTGTAGCCTGCATCAGGGAGGGATTCGCTCTACTTTTATTTTTCTTCATTTTCCCAGCCCTTTCATCTATTAGCAGGTGAAATCCAAAACCTCTTGGCTGCTCAGTTAACTATAAAGTAAAACTGAAGGAGGAAAGTCGAGTCGACCCCTTTCATTTGAGAATGTAACTCGGCATTATTCTAAGAATGTAATCGCCTCCTTTATAATGGACGCAAGTTCCCAATGACCAGTAAACTTTTCTATTTAAAACAGAAAACCTTCAATTCACTGCGCTATCAAATTTTCATTTAGATAATCAAAAAAAATTTTTTTTTACTTTTTGCAACTTATACAAAAAATTTTGACAATATTATTCAAGAAGAAGGGATTATTTTTTGTAACTTTTTGTAATTTTTGTACAACTTGAAGCATACTTCCTATGTCTACTCCTTCCGGGGATTTAAAATATTTAGTGTCACATAAAAAAATGATTCATAAGCTTACTATTATCGTAAGAATTTAGAGTGAGATAGAAAGTAATCCAAAATATGGGCATTTAAACCCATAAATAAATATGAAACATTACTCATACTAAATTTAAATTGACTTCTAATTATTACCATTACAAATTCTATTCTATTTCTGCTCGACTTTTAAATTAATTCAAATCAAAAATTTATTTTGTTAATATTAATAGTCTCAGTTATAATACCTGTTAAATAATATAACAAGCATTATGGAGATCATAATCGATTTTAGAATACTAAAAAAAATATAAAAATAAAATCAATATTAATACAGTAAGATTTTTCTTTATCTTTATTTTTACTTTATTTTAAATAAATTACTATCAATTAAAATTTATTTCTGATGAAGCTTCTACTTTCAATTTATTAAAATAAACAAAAACAAAGTTCATTAACCTACTTGATATATTCTATTCTGCTTCTTATTATCAGTATATTCCCTTTAAAATCTCTTCTCCTTTAATTCTTGAATTTGATTTATCTAATAATTAAAATTAACAAAAAATTAATATAAATATTTATTTTAAACTACTATAAGAATTTAAATTTAAAACTTGCTCTACTTTATCCTCCATCAATTCTAAACCATTCAAATTCCTTCTATTACGTATTTATTTTTTTTCTTTTTTATTATAAATTTAACAAATAAAATAAATATTTTATAAATTAAGGAAGATTCTCCTTTCCACAAACTCATGAATAAGTCGTGATGATGCTACAATGCACCACAACTTACCAAGTTTATTTTGAGCAATAATTGAAATATTTAAATAAATATTGAGGTTGTATTATGTACTCCTCAATAAATAATTTTTATGACGTTTTGCTTTCTCTATCTATTTTTGTACTTTATAATTTATAAATAATAAAATAATACTGATATTAATAAATTCACCAAAATAAAATATTTTAGAGAATTTACAAATCAGCACAATTCTAATAAAATATTATGACGCTATGTACACAGGTCTTACCAGTTTTGTTGATAAAAATCAAATGAACGAGTCCATACAAATGAGCTCCTTATATACCCTTGATTTACCCCTAAAAACGTCCAGAAAGTTCGATAATTGCTACAAACTGTCAAAATTTCCATTTCTGCGGTTTTTCTATTTTAATTTTAACGCTTACAAAAACTGATAATTTAATTTTTCTTTCTTGTGAAATATACTATATTTTCTACTCTACATTTTACTATAGATTTATTTATTATAATATTTATTATTTCTTATAAAAAACTCTATTTTAACTTTGAAAATCGATTTATCGCTTATTATCTAATAATTAATCTAATCGTACTTTCATCATTTTCTTAAATTTTACCTACATTTATTTATTACATTCTCATCCGAAATGAGAAGGTCTTCAATTTGTGCAATTTTTTTTATTTCGTATTATCAATTTTTTTATTATTATATAAAATCTAATATATTAAATCTAACTAAATTATTTAATTTTAAACGTTTTTAATGTATTATTTAAATACTAAATAATATTTTACTAATTGAACAATTCACTTTTGTGAGTTTTCATATTAACTAATTTTATCCACAATTATTTATTCATAATTGTTTATATTATTTATTATTTATTTATTTTATTGCTTATTCTATTATTTTACAATTAACTATTACTCAGATCTTCAATATTCAGTTATTTATTTAACAATATTCAACTTTTAACTTTCTGTTTCGATTTTCATTCTGAATTAATAAATCTTCTATCAAAATATGTTCCCAAATATATTTCTCATTTAATTTCTTATAATTATTTATAATAATAATCCAATAAATTTTATTATCAAAATTAATTATTTCAATTGAATTTTTGAAAATCTAAGTAGTAATTCTTCATTTCAATTTTCCTTCTCTATTTAAACATCCTGTGTATCAGGATGCCCAATCCACCAGACGACCAACCCAAACATCCAGAGCTCGATCTTAACAGACTTCAATATTTTTTTTATATTGAAATTCTCTATTTTATTCATATTTTTATTTCCATTACTATTAACTGTTTTATTTTTTATAAATATTTTGAAATGGTTTTTGTTTAACCATGGAATACCATTCCAAACTGTCGTTTACAGGTTTTAAAACATAAAAATTTTGGGGAAAATATTGAACACACAGTTCGTAGTTTTCTGTTTGTTATTTTTAATGTATACTTATTTTTTAGAGTCGTAGAGACAAGATACTTAATTTTACATTGACCCGGTCATCGTGACTCCGGAACCTTCAACCCAAGTAACCGTAAGTCAATATTTAACCGGCCATTAAACGGATGATACATACCAAAGTCTGGAGAAAAAAAGTTCAACGAGTTTAAGCACGTTCTGTCATTTTGTAAGATTCGGTTTCTCTTTTAAATTTTACAAGTCGTGTCCATTTTCATTCATAAGTGGACATTTTAAGTTTTATTTAATTTAAAAGCAATTTAAGAAAGAACATCGTAAGTTCGTTGAGAAAAAAGGAAAAAGAGGAACAGACGCAATATGGCTCAAAATCGAAGATATCATGGCTGCTATATTAAATTTTGAACAATATCATATGACACGTGAAATACTCTACGAAACTAGTTTAAAATCGTTTAAAAGTAGTTTAAAAATTGTCTATAACTAATTTTAGACTTCTTAAAATTGTTTGAAACTAGTTCAAAATCATTAAAAAACTGTTTAAAACTACTTAAAACCACTGCTGGTACTATTTTTTAACTATTGATATTTCAAAGCTATTGAAAGCTTTTTATATATAAGTATTTCAAATAATTCAGAAGAATATAAGACTGACTAAAATAGGTTTAACACCGTTTCGAACAATTTCAAATTGTTTAGAACTTGCTTAAAATTGCAACGAAAATTACTTGTTAAATAACTGGTAACAATCTGTATCAAAAGGATTACAACTAATTTAAAATTTTTTTCTCGATATTTATAATTATTTAAAACTGCTCAAAACTCTGATTAATTGTTCAGGACTTTTCAATTATTTAGAATCAGTTAAAAACTGTTTCAAACTATTTCAAAACTGTTTAAAATTGTTTTGGAACTATCTAAAAACTATTCTAAACTGATTAAAAATAGTTAAAAACTGTTTTGAACTAATTTGAACTAATTAACAACTGTTTCGAATTAATTAGAACTACTTCAAAACTGTTTTCAGCTAAATTAAACCAGTTCAAAAAGTGTAAAACTTGTTAAGAACTGTCTACCATTGCTTCAAAACCAAAACTTTGTTTAAAATTAATCCAAAAATTTTATAGCTAACATCAAACTGTTTAAAAAGAATAATAATTATTAAAAAAATTTTCAGAACTATTTATAATTACTTAAAACTGTTCACAACTTGTTTCCAACTATTTCGGATTATTTCAAAACTGTTTCAAAATTTTTGGAACTAACTAAAAACTACTTTAAAGTGATTATAAATAGTTGAAAATTATTTTAAACCAATTAGAACTAGTTCAAAAATGTTTTAAGCTGAATAAAACCAGTTCAAAACTACTTATAACAACATGAATTGGATAAAAAAATATCTAAAATTCTTTATATTAAAACTAGTTTAAAAGTATCTTAAAATGTTCAGAACCAGTTCAAAAATATTTTAAACTGGTTAGAACAAGATAAAAAATATCTTAAAATGTTTATAACTAGTCCAAAAATATTTTAAACTGTTTAAAACTATTTTAAACTGTTTAGAACTAATTCAAAACTATTTTAAACTGTTTTGAACTAGTATGAAACTATTTTAAACTGTTTAGAATTAGTTTAAAACTGTCTGAAACTGTTAAGAACTAGTTCAAAACTATTTTAAGCTATTTAGAACTAGTTCAAAACTATTTTAAGCTATTTAGAACTAGTTCAAAACTAGTTTTAACTATTTAGAACTAGTTCAAAACTGTTATAAATTTATTAGAATTTGTTAAGAAATGTTTTGAACTGTCAAGAACTAGTTTAAAACTGTTTTTAATGGTCTAAAACTAGGGTTTAAACTGTTTTTAATGGTCTAAAACTATTTCAAAACTGTTTTAAAGTGTTTGGACTAGTTTAAAACTTTGTTTTACTGTTTAGAACTAGTTCAAAACTATTTTAAACTATTTAAAACTAGTTTTAAACTGTTTTAAACTTTTCGAATTAGTTAAAAACTTTTTTGAACTGTTAAGAACTAGTTCAAAACTGTATATAATAGTTTAGTACTATTTTAAAACTGTTTTAAAGTATTTAGACTAGTTTAAAACTGTCCTCTTACTATTTAGGACTAGTTCAAAACTACTTTAAACTGTTTAGAACTAGTTAAAAACTGTTTTGAACTGTTATGAACTAATTCAAAACTGGTTTAAATTGTTATAAACTAGTTCAAAACTGTTTTAAATTGTAAGAAACTTGTTCAAAATTGTTTTAAACGTTTTGAAGCTATTTCAAAACTGTTTCAAATTGTTTATAGCTAGTTTAAAACTGTGTGAAACTGTTCAGACAGTTTAATGCTTACATAATACTTGAATGGCCCCTTAAATGTGTCCTTAAGTGTTTTTAACTAACACAAAAAAATTTTAAACTGATTAGGAATGGATAAAAAATATCTTAAACTGTTTAGAACTAATTTTAAAGGGTATTAAAATGTTTATAACTAGTTCAAAAATACTATTTACTGTTTAAAACAAGTTGAAAATCATTTTAAACCGGTTAGAACTAGTTCAAAACTATTTTAAAGTGAATATAACTAGTTCGAAACTATTTTAAAATGGTCATAACTAGTTTGAAATTATTTTTAACTGTTTAGAACTAGTTCAAAACTATTTTAAACTGTTCAGAACTAGTTCAAAACTGTTTTTAACTGTCCAGTACTAGTTTAAAACTGTCTGAATCTGTTTCGAACTAGCTCAAAACTGTTCAAAATTAATTTTATCTAGTACAAAACAGTTGAAAACCGTTCAGAACTAGTTTTAAAACGTTACTAGTTCATAACTGTTTAAAACTTTCAGAACTGTTTATTACTTGATCAAAACTATTTAGAAGTAGTTTCCATTTATTTGGTTTGCTGCAATAATCTAAAACAGTTTAGAACTGGTTTAAAACTCTTTTAAAAAGATTTAGAACTGGTTTGAACTGGTTTTAAATTGTTTAAAGCTGATATTTATTTTTTTAGAACTATTTAAAATAACTTTAAACTGTTAAAAAATTAAAAGTGTTTTTCTAAATAGTTAAAAACTGCTAAAAACCATGTTTATAATGATTTCGAACTGGTTGAAAACTATTAAAAACTGTTTAAAAAAATCTTAAAGCAGTTAAGTGCTTGTTTATAACTTGTTAAAAACCGTCTGTAACTAGTTTTTAAACATTAAATATCTTTCTTTAAAACTGTTCGATCTGTTTCAAACGGTTCAGAACTATTTATAACTTGTCTAAAACTCTTTTGAGGTTGATTAAAAACTGCTTAAAACTATTAAGAACAACGTTAAACTGTTGATAACTTAAAACTGGTTATAGCCAGTTTAAAACTGTTTTGAACCACTTAAAAGTTTTTTGAATCTCTTTAAAACTTATGCAGAACTATTTTAAATTATTTCAAAGAACTTAATGCTGTTTAAAGCTAGCCTTAAATTGTCTACAAGTGATTTAAAACTCCTTAAATATTACTTTAAAATTTTTGATAACTTGTTCAAAGTTGTTTGAATCAGAAAATCTCGGCTGTAAACGACAGACGGACGGACAGACAAACGGATGGACGAACATACGGACAGGCGGACATACGGACGGACAGACAGACGAGCGAACGGACGAACGAACAGACAGACAGGCAGACGGACGGACAGACGGACGGACAGATGGACGGACAGACGGACGGACAGACGGACGGACAGACGGACGGACAGACGGACGGACAGGCGGACGGACGGACAGGCGGACGGACAGACGGACGGACAGACAGACTGGCGAACGGATGGACAGACAGACAGGCGGACGAACATACGGACAGGTGGACATACGGACGGACAGGCAGACAGACAGGCGAACGGACGGACAGACGGACGGACAAACATACGGACAGGCGAACATACGGACGGACAGACAGACGGGCGAACAGACGGACGGGCGAACAGACGGACGGACGAACATACGGACGGACGGGCGAACGGACAGACAGACATACGGAGAGTCGGATGAAAGGATGGACAGACGGGCGGACGGAAATACGGACAGACATACGGACAGGCAGACAGACAGATGGGCGAACGGACGGACGGACAGACATCTGTTAATTTCTATAATAATCTGCATCAAAACTGTAAATCACTTTAAAAAATATATAAAAATGTGTTACTGGACTAAAATATAAACCCATTGTTGAAAAAAAAGGATATCTTAAAATAAGAATCAGTTTCTTAACGAGATTTAAAAATAGTTAAAAAATTGAACTCAAGTTCAATTTTTATTATAAACTTTATTTTGAATACGTTCGAACGAAAGAATAATCGTTTACAGTTGTTATTAATTAATTAATAATGTAGTTCTTTTCGTTAATAATTGAGACTAATGAGCACAAATTTTCGAGGAATTATTGTGTCTGGAGTGCGAGGAAGGTAAATTGTTTGGTTAAATTGAGACCGCACCTCAATCTTACGGAAATACGCGTGATTCCGCAGGACCATGCACGAGAGACGTGCCATGTGCTTTATGCCAACTATACTAGACTATAAATAAAACTAACTTCTCCACCACCTTCGAGGTCGGAGGTGGCATGTCAAATTCTCCGCCTCGTGAACCCCGTTTGTTTGAATTTATTCCAGAAACTTCCTGCCCTGTCAAACACCGATGCTCAACACCACATTTATTTCAATCTCTATGAACTGTACCGACGTTTTTTATGGCACAACTTAAGTCTCGCGTTGCCATAAATTCCTGTACAATGCATCAAGAAAAATAGCGCAAACATCCAAACAAAATCTTTAAAGTAATACTTTAGTAACGATGTAATTTATACTTTTATCTCTTCTTTTATTTCTCAAATATATTTTTTTAAAATACTTTCAAATTACTAATTAAATTCAAAACTTTAAATTTTATATTTTAAACAAGATTTTGCTAAAAAACGTCTACTTAAGGTCATGTGATGGATTATGACGTCACAGGTATAGACAAAATTTTTCCGTAACTCAGTCCGCCGAATGCAATAACTCACTCGACGCTCGGGCCGTTCAAGTTGATGATAGTCGCGCAGTTAACTAAATAATCCATATTTCAGTTACTTTTCAATGAATCAATCTAAAAATTTCTAGGGAACTTTTCCAGATAATAATAAAAAGCTTTCTCACTGGAAATTAGTTCTAACTAAAGCAACCGAAAACTTCACCACAAACTACTTTTTAGTGAAACGTTTTCAAACAGGTCTCTCTTTGTACTCAAAAAAAATAAGTGAACAACAATTTTTTTGACGTTTTCAACATTTTGTCGTCTTCTGTTAACCCTAAGGTGTAACTATACCAAGTTTAGAATAATTTCATAAAGATTTGTTCAAGATACGACGATTTATGTTTTAAAATTAATTGGAATCGAGGAACAAAAAATTTTCATTTTTTGTCAATTACTATTGTAAATAATAATCCTACAAAAAAATTGAAAAAAGAAACAAGTTGCGAATTTTTATGCTCTATAAGGTAGTGTGTTTAAAAACTAAAAATTCTAACTTTTCTTTTTTCCTTTTTCGACTCTCTTGACTGCCATCAATTTGATCATGTAGTAATAATTAAAAGTAAAGCCGATTTTAACAATTAACTGTTTATTTGAAACATGAGAATTTATAAATTTATACAAAGTGACCCAATACTTTTACGTTTCTTTTGAATTTTACACAAGCACAGAATTCTCAAAGTAAGTAGGTAGGTTCGTTAATTGTCACTACAGGCAGAGTTCAACGATTTTTATGCAAAATTTTATTTTAATGCATCTTCAGGCTAGACTCGAGGAAAAGCACTATTAAAGCTTTTCATGAACTCTCTCTATCGCTGCATGAAAAAGTAATTTTAAACCAACCAAGAAAAATCCCTTGACGACAGACTGTACAGCTCGAAAAATTTACACGGAATAACGTATAAACAATATTGTACCTACATAGCGTATTAATTTTAAAAATTCTTAAATATAATACATTAAATATTGAATTAAAAATTAAATTATTAAAAAGTAATTAAAAATTAATTAATATATTTGTAATTTGAATAATTATGTATAATAATCTTAAGTGTCATTCATTCATTCATTCATTCTCTCTACCCCTAAGGTTTGACACTAGATGTTTTTTTTCGTTTTAAAAGTTGAATTATTTTACACAAACAAACTTTCAAATTCAAAGTTTTGTGAAATTTCAAAATAACAATTATAATTTCTTCAAATTTCAATTTATTTTAATGTGTATTGATTATAAATTAAATTAATACTTCAAGTATACTTTTGAAACGATTTCAAAATTTCTGCAATTTTAAATAACTTTTTCGATTATAATATTTTTAATTATACACTACAATTTTCAATAAATTTATTTTTTCTTTATTATTTCCTTCAATTTTTAATTGTTTACGTTGATTTTTAAGTATTTCACAAAATTTTAAATTTCCTTTCCGCAAATTAAAATTAATTTCTTTAGTATCGAATTATTAATACAAATTTAAATATCCGTTTTCTAAATTTTCAACTATTTCTTCTAAAATAATTTTTCAAATATTTTTAATATTAAAAATACTGTTTTGTTGCTTTAATTTTTTCTAATTTTTTTTCTATTTTCTTAAAATATTAATTTTATTTTTTAATTGTTCTAATGTTTTTCGATTTTCAGGCATTTTTCTTTATTTCAAAAATATTCTTACTTTTCTTACATTTCAACTACTTTTTATCAAATTTAAGTTATTTTTTTTCATTCTTTAAGTATAATCACGTTTATTTCAAATTTATTCTGTAATATTTTCCCAATATTTTTCACAAATTTTAAATATTTTCTTCACTTTATTCTAAGATTATTATTAATTTAGATATATCATGCTTTAATTTTTTTTCTAATTTTTAATTAATCTCAATATTTTTAAATTAATTTTCCAAGTTTTCAATTATTTATCTCAAATTTGACTTATATTTTCATTTTATCATTGTTTTTATTTTTTTTTTCATTTTATTTCATCATTTTTTCTCTTCTCTTGTATTTCCTAAACATTATATAATTTTTAAATATTATTCTCAAATTTCAATTATTTTCTTCAATTTTCAGTGATGTTGTTTCATTGCTTAATATTATTTTTCCCAATTTTTAATTATCCTCATTTTTTAAATTAATTTCTAAGAGTTTCAAGTATTTTTCTTGAGACAAAAATTTAAGAAGTTACTGACCGCTAAAAAAATTAAAATTTATTTTCAAAGTTCGATTTTTAAGAACTTTACAGAAGTTCTTAAAGTTAAGAAGTTAAGAAATTTTTTACAATTTCTTTTTTAGATACTTTTAAAATGTAATTTTGTTTAGTTTTTCTTAAACTTCATTTTATCAATTTTTTTTCTTTATTTCCTTTTATTTGTACTTAGTTACATTTTTTAAGTTTTCATAGTTTTTCTAAACATTTATTTTTTTAATTTCCACTAATTTTTTCTTTACAAGTCTGCAGTTTCTTAAAAATATTCTTTACCTTGCCTTAATTTTTCTGGATTTTAATTTTCTTTGTTTATTTTTCCTCAGTTTTCTTCAAGGTTTTTCTTCAATTTTTTTTCCTGAAAATGGACTTTGATTAACAACTTTTTTGAAAGTTAGAAAATGCCTTATACATTCCCACTCTGCAAGGTCAATTTGTAAATTTAGACATTTTTTACCTTTTTAAGACTCGAAAGATGTAGGCTAGGACACTTTTTTAGAACATTTAAATAGCCTACAAAAAATACAAAAAAATTGCAACTTGAATAATTAGAAAATGGTTTTTTTATGGTCTGCTGAACTAATTTTTGTAAAATTATATTTTTTATTTTTCTTTCTTTTTTTATTTTCTTTCATTTTTTATAGTCTTTCATTAAGTTGTTTGAATCCGTAAATCACGGCTGTAAAGGACAGACGGACGGACGCACGGACAGACAGACAGACAGACAGACAGATGGACGGACAGATAGACAGACAGGCAGACAGATAGACGCACAGGCGGACAGACAGACAGACTGACGGACAGGCAAGCGAACATACGTACGGACGGACGGACAGACAGACGGACAGACCGACTCTAAAGATCTTGGCTAGGACATTTTTTTAGAACAATTAAATCGCCTGCAAAAAATACAAAATACAAATGATTGCAACTTGAATATTTAGAAAATGCTTTCTTTATGGTCTGCTGGACTAATTTTTGTAAAATTATCTTATTTTCTCTAATTTTCTTTCTTTTTTATTTTTTTTCCATTAATAATTAATAATAAGAAAGGATCGTTTTCGATTAGGAAGCATTGTGTTCATGAAATGAACACAAAAATTCATACTGCAATTTGCCAGCAGTTTATTCTCTAATTGATTTGCAAAATTTGCAATTATTTTTTTTAGATTCCAATTATTTTATGTAATTTTTTTAATTCTAAAATTTTAAAAATAATGTCCTATTTTAACACGTTTAGATTTTAAAAGTTTCAAAATTGAGATAATAATAATAATAATAAAATTTAATGGATAAAATTCGGTCCAAAGATCGTAATTAAAAAAATAACGCTTACACCACTCGCACTCTCGAAAAATGGCTCTTGTAGACGGGCAAAAGAAAATGCTTTCGAAAGCATTCGAAGTAAAAAGGTTCTTTGAAAAGACTTTAAAATGCTGAAAGCTGACTAAGGCATCCTTAGCCCCTGTCAATAATCGCAAGAAATGCTTTTAGACATTAAAGTCTCGAAGACTTAGGGTCATCGGAGATCTTTCGACTTGTCATTAATATAATAGAGGACACTGTCTGATAGTCTTGACATTTCTCCAATCTTATGTCAGAGTTTTAAAATAATCCTAATAAAAAACAAGTTTATTCCATTATCATTAAAATACATTTTCTTCTCTATAGGCGAAATTTCTTTTTAATAATCTGCACTTTAAGAAAAGATACAGAGATAAAATAAAGTGCAGTTAATTTTTCCTTGACAGTTTATACAGAGCTGACTGAAGTTTGTCAGAAAAGGATGCTTTAAATAAAATTATTAAATTCAATTGACATTATTTTTAAGTACAAATTAAATTATATTTTAGCAATGCTGAATCTGGATGTTTTTCTTTATTTTATAATAGTTTATTTTAAAAGGAAAGGGAATTTATTTCTAAGAAGAGAAATAATAGTGAGATGAGATTAAGGAACGAATTCACTGATTACAGCAAATTAAATTGAATCAGACAAAGAAGTTAAATGCTATCGAAAATAATAATGGGAACGAAAGTTTAAATTGAGTGAATTACAAGGGACCATGGCAGAAAGTTATAAGTTAATTTGCGAGCGACCCTAACCCACATTCCTCTCGGAATAGAGGGTGAGCTTCCCATCCCTGCTATCGACCTACTTCGATGTCTGCAACTTGTCTAGACTTGAGACGACCTACAACAACAGAATCATCAACAAGGATATGACATCTTGTAATTTGAAAGCATTCTTATCTCCCCGAGACATAAACACTTTTATCGAATTTTGAATTCATTTGTATTTTGGAACAATATTTTAATTGTAAAAGAAAACATAATTTCATTATTTTTTAGAAAGATTAGAAATTTTCCGACAATGAAATTTAAGAATTTTAAATTTTTTGCTACCACGATGATAAGCTTTCTTTACATTTTTAATTTCTTAATAAAAAGCCAATGAAATAAAATGATAATTGAAAAGAACGTGCTGTATAATTCTTATTTAATTGTATGTGTTATAAAATGACAAATGATTTTCAGTGCAACAAAACGCTATATCAGAATAATTATTTGAACACAAATGTTATTATTTTAATCTGCAAATTAATTCCGTATTGTATCTAAGATACAATATAGATAATAAATAATATGTATCTGATGGTATAAATATGAAAATTACATTTATATTTGCATACAAAATTAATATTGAATTTTTTAAGATAGCATTTTGTTGAACTGAAAATCAGTTGTCATTTTATTACACAAACAATTGAATTAGAATTATATAGCACGCTCTTTTAAATTAGCATTTTATTCCACTGGCTTTTCAATTAACATTTTATCAACAATGGCCGTCGAAATAGTTCAATTTTTTAGGAAAATATTGTTTAATAATCGTAGAAAAGTGAAAACAATAACATAAAGTGGTCAACTAAATGTCTAATTTAAAATAAACATACTTAATAAACATTTTATTAAATAATGATAAATTTGTTATATTAAATCCTTCCATAATTGAATTCTAAAAACAGTTTTACGCATTTTTCCTCAATTATAATAAATCTACTAAATTTTCTACTCTACTTATTGA
The DNA here is from genome assembly GCA_037103525.1 of Ganaspis brasiliensis. NCBI lineage: Eukaryota > Metazoa > Arthropoda > Insecta > Hymenoptera > Figitidae > Ganaspis > Ganaspis brasiliensis. The sequence goes on from JAZKLR010000123.1 coordinate 848,162, forward strand.
ATTTTTGATTTACTTTCGTTCAGTGTATAGTTATGAAAAAAAACCAGCCATTGATTGCACCTTTAAAATAATGAAAGACTTCGGGGAAAGTTTGAATCCCGCAGGCAAGTGTCCCCAGTGTAGTAACTAGCGTTGCAAATTTCGATAATGATTTAAAACCTGAGTAGTTTGTAATAGAATCAGCGAGACGTTACACTTCCTATCGATGATCCCCGAGAGACATTTTTTTCATTCATTTTACAGACTCCCGACGTAGCCAATAAGGTTTTGAAAGCGCATAATACGGGAAACTTGATAGATCAACCTACCGCAACGTAAGCCAGTCCTCTATTCACTTTCGACCTTTCCGACAACACATTGGTAATTCGATATTCAATTTGCTGGTATTATCGCTTGACAAATATTGGCCTTGCGGCTTTCAGAATATTCGAGCGACAGTTGGAAGTAAAATAATATTTTATCAAGAATTGTACTTCTGCAAATAAGAAATCAATCACGATAACTTGTTTAAAAAATAAGATAGATAGTTGAAACTTATAAATTTAGAAAGCTTATTAAATTCTGCTTTAGAAAACCTATTAATTAATTTTTTTAGTAATTCCAAAGCGATTATATTGGTTGATAAGTTTGAAAAAAAATTCTTGAATTTTTTAATAAAGTGTTCGATATTTTTAACTCGATGCCTGATCTACAAAAATTATATTAAAAATCAAAGCTTACTTCATCTTGTTTCTTAAAATGCCAGCTTTGAGTTAAGCTGTGGAAACTGAAAAAATGTTGAGTAGTTCTGGAGATATGACTAAAAATGTCCACCTGTATCGTGGGCTGTAATTGATGAATTTAAATTTTTTTTTTTAAATCTATTTAAAATTTTCTTATAAATGTGATGGCTTTGTCAGATTTGTGATATTTTTTTATTTACGAAAGTTATTATTAAAAATACTACCAGAGTTCCAAAAATTTTCATGAAAAAACTTTCTTTTTTACAAAGCTGCTATTTCTGTAAAAAAAAAATGATAAAAATATTTTATATAAGGGTTTTGAAAAGGTAAAAAGTTTATCTTTAAGATAGCGTTAGCCGTTTTTTAATTCATTTCAAAAAGTATTTTTTTTTTTTAGATTTGAAAATGCTCTATTTTTGAAATATAAAAAAAAGTCAATCAAAAAATTCATTAAAAATTTTGTGATTTTTTTTCTATAATGTAGAAAACATTCATTACGGACAAAGATGATGATTATAACATAAAGAAACAACAGAAATTGATTAGAAACAATTTTATTTTTAAAATGGACAAGGTTTTATAAAAATTGTTAAATGAATTTCAGTTTGCATAATTGCAGCAAATCTTTGCAACATGCTCCCTGCACATTGGCTCAGAGTCATGTGAAGAGACAGCTTTCTCGTCAATGGCGTCGTCTGTGTCGCTGGCATTATTATCAGTTGCTCCTTCCTCATCTTCTTCAAACTCACGATAAAGCTGTTCTAGAGCAGCTACGCTCCTAGTTCTCGGACGTGGCATCTTTAAGAAAAAAATTTAACAATGAATATAAAAAAGAAACATTGGAACAAATAGATTCAATATAATATTTGTAAATACGTTGCAAAACGTGTAAATATACATACCGGTCAACAATAGTGAAAATCCTTTAAGGTCAGGTTACTCTGAACAATTTTGAAAAAATCGAATTTTTTTTTTTATATATATTGCTACTGTATACTTGTAAAAATGGTATAGAATTAGTTCCGAAGGTCAGCAAGACCGAGAAGCAAATATAAAAGAGGGGGAGCAAGGCACTTTTCTGATAGGGCCAACAACAGACGTGTTGATCGAGCTGAGCTAGAAGCTACTGAAGCGTCTAAGGATCACAGAACTGCTTTAAGAAATGCAAGAATTCTTCAGAATGATGCTTACGAAGACGAGGAAGGAATTGTGTATGCAGCTGGAATGGATATGTAAGTAAAATTCACTTTTTTACGATTTTTCACGAATAAAAACTTTGAACTGATTTTTCTCCGAACCACGTTTTTTCGCATGGATGACACTCATTTCAAAACTATTGCACTTATCGATATGAACCAAACGGCATTGTCAGGCTATGGCCTCAAGCAGAACCAGAAATATTCATTATTATTTAAAAATGTGATAAACAATTAAAAGTGAAAAAAAACGTTGAAAAAATTCAAAAGTCCGCCATTTTGTTTTTTTTCATTGAAAATGTTTCATTTTGCTTGAGGCCATAGCCAATTCGATACAGAACATGAAACCGTTTTGTTTTTTGCTTTCAGATAATTCTTTTCCAAGAAATTATGTCATCCATCTACGAAGTAGATAACTTTCAGCAGCCATTTTCAAGACCGCCATTTTGAAAAAAAAAAATTCTCAAGTAACTTCGTGTATGTACTATCATATGTAAAAAAATTTATTACCTAACTTTTTTTGTATTATAAATAAAATGTATTGAAAAAATCACGTTTTTCAGAGTAAGCTGAGCTTAAAAACATTACAAAGAAGGTCTAATTTGACATAAACACTTCTGCTTCACACTTTAATAAATTGTAATAAAATTTACAAATAATGTTTCTTTATATAAATAATGTTTCTTTATTTTTGGAAACTTTCGATATTTCAAAAAAATTTGATGTTGTAAATTTCCGAACATAAATTTTCAACATTACTAGCTTGAAGTGTAAGCGTCGACTGGCTCTGCTAAAAGAGCTACATTTAGTTGGTACCTCAAAGTTTTTCCCCCTCCGGTCCGAGCCCCCACCATCGACTCGTTTAAAATTGGCGCAACATTTAAAATTCACCAGGGTTACGCTAACTCAGGCAATTTTTTTCATATTATTTTTGTAGATCAGACAATGATTATAAAAAAAATTCAGAATTTCTTTTCTTTCTAATTTATCAACAAACATAAGCATTTTTAAATTTTTAAAATTTTTTATTAATAAATTTTCTGCAGCAGAATTTCATAAGCTTCCCAAATTTTTAAGTTTTAACGCTTTAATTTAATTTTTTCCAAGTTATCGTGGTTTTAATTAAGTTGTATTTTTTTAATCCACTGGAGTCAGTCGGACTGACATTTTCCTATCATGCATTCGTTCGATTTAAAATATTTCTAAAACTTGAAAACTTTCTTATTTTACCATTTCAAAATTATTATTATCATTGTTTTTTTTTATCATTCGATGCACAACCTAAAAAAAGATCATTTCATTTTTTTTAAATATTCTACTTAATGCACTTTTTTGAATAAAATTTAATTAAATCCACAATTAGGTCACGATTCACTTTAAACTTTGAAGTTTCGGATTGCAAAAGTTATTTCAAAATCGGATTCAATGCTAATGAGTAGCCTTTGTGAGTTTAAACTCGAGGAGAAATTTCTAATGTAATTCTGGGTGATTAATTATGATATTTTTCATACTAACTTTTCAAAATTTTGCTTTTACACAATTTGTGGAAAAAAATAATCCAATTATGAGAATAATTTGTGTTTTTCAATTTTTGTTTTTTTAACTTAAATCTACAATTTTAATTGCTTTCCTCGAGAAAAGTAGTTTCTTAAAATAAATATTAGAATTAATTTCTGGACAGAGATTTGATAAACGGATTGGAGTAGGATGTAGAATAGAATGAAATTTGCAGGTTCAGAATATTGAACAAGAGAAGCACATTTTCAAAGTGTTAGTCGAATGTTGTCGGAGCTTTTGACTGAACGCATTTCCAGAATTCGCCCAACTCAAATATGCAAAGCAACTTTTCGCTCAGTGTGGTCACGAGAAATTTACTAACTTTATTTCCAACTCGATGGAGTGTGCGTGAATTGCAGAATAATTAGAACCCTTAGCGAGTTTCGAGAAAATTGCCAAAATTATCTGAGCGTGAAAAATTAAAATTCACCAACACGAACTGCCAAGTACACTTGACTCGATTAATATACATATAATTAGATATTAGTACAAGAAAGGGAAACTCTTACTGGCACGGACAAACTTTTTTGAAGAAAAGTTGAAAACATTGTTTTAATTTTGAAGATAGTAAATGTAGAATAAACTTGTTTTAAGCAAAGCAAAATTAATTACGTGAGAAAACCAAAAGACGAAATTATGTAACATTATATGTTTTCATATAAATACATTTCAAGAAGTAAAGTCCAATTATTTTTTCCGAATTAAACACAATTTTTAAACCCACATTTCATATTCCGAGTTTTATTTTCCAGATTCTAAGAAACAAATTTATCAGCTTGAATTGTTTGGAGTTTTTAAAAATGTTTTATTTAAAAATTTTAGAAATTTGTCCACCATATTAAATCCGTCAATTTGAATTTGAAAAAAATGACTCTGAATTTGTAATCAGCGACTTCCAAAGCTTGACAAAATATTCAATATTTTTTTTAGAAAAAGGGAAAAATGAAGCAACTTTTATAAGATATAATTTGTGTAAAATAATTGATTATTGTTAAATTTTTGAAGCATTACTATTTCACAATTATATATTAAATAAGCAATATTTCACAGGTTTATGTTATTTTTGGTTTTTGAAATCCAAGCAATTTTATTTTTTGAAACTTATAGTTTTAGTTCATATTTTACACTCAGTTCAGGAAACTTCTTAAGAGTACAATCACTTATACTTTTGGCAAATTCACATTCATCGGTTATACTTTTGGCTGAAAATATCAAAAATATTTATGTTAAAATTAAAGTAACTAATAGATAATACATATTTATGATAGACCTTAGACTAAAGACACAAAAGCATAATTTTCTAAAATCTTGATACAATTCTGCATTTCTGACTTTGAAATGGTATTCAATGGTCAGAACCATTTTAAGTAACGCTTCGGATAAAATAAATATAAATTAATGGATAAAATTGATCAAAATTATCCCAAAAAATAACTAGATTAATAAGATTTTCGAAATTTTAGCAATAAATAATTAATATTAATTTGTTTATTTAAAAATTGTTAATTAAGACAAGAAATATTGTTTAAATTTTAATAAAAATATAGTCAAATGATGGCAAATAAAATATCGAAAAATAATTTGAAATCAGAAAACTTAAAAATTAATTATTCTTTGAGAAATTAAATAAATAATTTAAAAATTCGTTACAGAATGTTCCAGAAAGTTCTAGAAGCTTTTAAAATTGTTTACCTTCCGGTTTTGTTTTGAAGGGAAGAATATTTATTGGTGTAAGTAATTGTCCCAAATAAATAAGAGCAAATAGAAATTATATAAATAAAATATAAATATATAAATATAAATAAAAATTTAAGCATAATTAATAAAATTCGGTTGTCAATAAACCATGAAAAATATATGAATAATAAGATAGTTTAGGGCATAGAATTAGATCCCACTATTGTTTAAATTTTGCTATTTAGAAATCGTAAGAAGTAAGTCAAAGATAAAAATAAACATTATTGTGTTGTCAAATTGGAAGGCATTTAAATTAAATTATTTTATTAATGAGAATTTAAGTAAGAAGTAATTCTGATTTCTTGATTTATTATAAATAAATTCTGATAAAGTAAAATTAAATTCAATAATTAATTAAAATTATTAATTTATTTATTTTAGAAAAATTAAAATTTAAAATCAGCAGTTTAAGTAAAATTATTATTTTATTTGTTTAATTTTAAATGTTTGTTGTTCAGATGGATTGAGGAATTTGTGATGAAGCTTGATGGAAAATTATAATTTATTAATAAAATCAAATCTGAGATTCCTAATAAAATCAATCATTAGAACAATAGAAAAATAGTAAGTAGAATTATTAAATTCAAAATAAAATAAAATAGAATAAAAATTGAGAAATCAGAATATAATGAAAACAGGTGGCTAAATTCTTATCTAATTTATGATTATATGGATTTAAATGTCCATATTTTAAACTTATATCTTTTTCTCTCAGTTTGCCTTCTCTATTTTCTCTTTAGATCACCGATTCCTTGGTTAAGAAATTTAGAATAGAGAGAACGATATATGCTTCAACTTTAATCAAAGGTCTATCATAAATATATTGTAAACTTTACAAAAAACATTTTTTCGGTGTAAAAAATTATTTCTTTCAAAACAAGATACTTCTGATTAACCAAAGTAATGTAAAATTCGAATTTTTTTAAAATGTTTTTTCGTGATAGAATTAAAAATAATTGATAAAGTAGAAACTTTACCTGCATCAACACACTGTTGCTTTTCTTTAACATATTCTTCAGCTTTAGCTGCATTTTTTTTAGTAATATATTCCTTGTACTTGTCTATGTTATATTTGTTACCAGGATTTAACTGTAATAAAATTTATATAACAGTTTTAATATTAGGGTGAACTTCCGAAAAACACCTACTTCCGATTTTTTTGAAACATACGTGTACTTACGTATTTTGGTACGCTGATTACGAAAATCATAGTGAAAATTGCCGACTAGGTTGCCTTCGCGGTAAGAACCAGAAAAAACCATAAAAATTAGAGGTTTTTGCATTTATTTTTGTAATTATGTAATATATCAAAAAATTCTTTACATAAAAGATGTATTTTATTGAGATATATAACTTTTATGTAAAGAATCTTTTGATTTTCTGTACAATTTTTTTACCAAAAAATCTGCGCATCAAAATATGTAATCATACGTAATTCTAAGAAAATCGGATATAGGTGCTATTGGGAAGTATATCCTAAAATTATTCATTACTCGTTTTTAATTGACCAAGATTTAGATTTTTATTTTTTAAGGGTTCTCTTTAAATAGGGATCGAAAAACCTAAAACAAAATCCTAAACACATTTTAAAATTATCATGCAATTGTTTATAGTAATTAAATATTGTTATAAACAAATTATAATTTAAGTCTTTACAATTACTTACGAATCCAAATTTTTTCGACATACATGCAGTTAAACACTTTATTTCTTTTGTTTCGGTTTTTGTTTTAATCGCCTTTTTCATCATTTCTAAAAATTTTTGTTATAATTATAATTTCTATTAATGTACGCCTTGTATAAAATTAAATAAATTCATAATTGTCTTGATACTATGTATATTACGCTACGATACTATTATAATATTTTTTTATAATTGGAAAAGATTGAAAGTATAAAGTATTTTAATAAAAATATTACAATAAACGTTGTGAAATAGTTTAGAAATTTGTTACAATAATATAAAAATGTTTAATTGTAATAAAATATATAAATTATCACCTTTTGTTATTCCTAGTTCCTTGACACATTCTTTGAAATCATCCTTTTTACCCTCGACGCTTATCTAATAAAGTTTTAAAAAATTCAAAACTGCACTTTAAATAATTAACACTAGGTTACAAAAAACAACAATGATGTTGTGTTCATTTCAAAATTCCTGCGTTTATTTAAGGTTCGTGTCAATGAATGAAAAATTCCCAGAAATTTTTTTTTATCTGGTTAATTTCACATTTATAATAGGATTTTAATTTTTTAGCTTTAAGGACGTTCATCCGGACAGGCGGTTCTCATTCTATCGGACCATGATAGTCAATATCTTTTTAATTTAATATCTTCTTATAATTTGGTTTTTAAATAGTATTTTATAGTTAAAATCATTACACAAACGAATCATGTTGAAAAAAAAATTTTTTTTTGTGAATTTCAAGCTATTGAAATCTCTCCTTCCTGCTTATTTCAAAATAGAGAAGAATTACTAACCTTGAATAACATTTTCTTAACAGCCGCACGGTAAATTAATTTAATATTGTTGTAAAAGTTAAATTATATTATAGTTTAGAATATATTAATTTTTTCTTTAAATTTGTAAAGCCGTTTTTTTTAATTAATTAAAAGATAGTCATTTTTGTGCGTTTTGTTACTATTTCCATGTAAAAGTTCTAACTTTATAAATCTATATCTTAAAAACAGAACTCAAGGCATTATTTGATGTGATTAGTAATTTTTATCATGTCGCATTTTCTTTTAATAAAGCTTGAAAAATTACCAAAATGCAATTTTTACAATTTTACCACGTTTTTTATAGACTCACAAGATGAAAGAAAAATTTTCTTTTATTTCCCTATTCATTGTCACCTAAACTATTAATGAATATAGAAATTAAGAAATAAACTCAACATCAATGTTTTTTTGTAACACAGTGTAACTACGAATAATTTTAATTTCCTTAAAAAGAACTTTCATTATTAAGTATTTATGTTTTTCATTAATAAATTGAAATTTGAATTTTTAATTTATATTGACTAAATGACATTAATTTTTTAAAAGTAGTAACATTTATTTCTCCAATATTTATATTATATAAAAAAGAATATAATAGAATTAAAAAAAATATATATTTTATTATAATTTTAATAATATTTGTATTATTTTTTTGTATTATTGATCAATTTTTTGTATTATTGATCAATTTTTTCAATGTTGAAAAAACATTGTTTTGACATTTATAAAATAGATAAAATAAGTTATTTTATAAATGAAGCCTAAAATTTCAATTTTTGAACATTTGTGAACATAAATATAGTTTTCAAAATAAAAGTTGAAAAAATTTTTAAAAAAAATTACAGGAATCTAGAATAAGAACAATTATTATCTGTTTAAATAATTGTTAAAAATTTGATTTAAACATTGTTTTAATATATTATTGATTTAGAGAAAAAAATCTTGTGAAATATATTAGTATATTTTTTAATTTCTTTGATAGTTTTTAAATAGAAGATAATGATTCTCTTAATATTTGTTACTTACCATTTGAATTAGCACAATTGCAGCAAAAATCAAAAAGTATTTCATGATTATATTGAATTATGTACTTCTTTGCTGTCACTATTTTTACGAAAAGACTAGTTATGACGAAAGGAAGCTCATTTACAATTTTTATATACCTCTCTGAAACTTTAAAAAAATGTCCATATATGTCAATTCCAATTTCAAAAATTGAAAATTTTAATTTTAAAAGAACAGGAAATGTGTAGTATAATTTTTTTGGCTATTTTTATTATGATATTGCCGGTTTCTAAAAATCATAAAATTCAATTAGTACCTTACTTATATAAAAGTGAGGAAGATAATCATTAACATGCATGCAAAAAAAAATACTGTCAAGAGTGATTACTTTGTGCACGTAACTTCTCTGTTTTCACACTATATTATACACTATTATAAACAATAGGTTGAATACTGATAAAAAAGTATAAAATTATATTTTTAAAAATTTGCTCAAATTCGCTTGAGACTTATTACTCGGGAGTTTTCGGGTTCGCTGATTATGAATCTAAAGTCAGATTTTAAAAATTCAAAATGGCGGAGCCAACATAGAGGAAATTTTTTCAAAATTGCTTAAATTTGCCATATTAGATCCGCCGTTTCTAATATTGAAATTTTTGAAAATCTGACATCGTATTTGTAATTAAAGCGACCCCAAAAACTCCTCAGTAACAAGTTTCATCCAAATTTAAGCAATTTTGAAAAAAAAAATGGCCGACATATTGGACCCGCTATATTGAATTTTAAAAATCTGACTTCAGATTCGTAATCAGAGACCCCGAAAACATTTTAGGCATAATCGTCAGTTTACTTCTAAATTTTCAATATCTGCACAATAAGATCCTACCCAAATAAATTCATCTATCAAATACTAAAATTTCAATCATTTGAAATTCATAATCCGAACATGTGTTAAATAAAACTTTAATCTAGAATTTTAATAATTCTACATAAAAATCATTATAAAAATTGACAATTTATTCAATCACATTCTTATTTTAATTACTTTTTTAAACAATTCAAAATTTAGTCTAGACACATTGTTTTCCGCTGTAGGAGAGAGCGGAAAGGGTCTACCGGGTCTGTTAGACCCAGTCTAGCAGTTGAGGGTTAAGTTTTGGTTTTTGGTATTTTTTTGCCTAATATTTTTTTAGAAATCTATTGCTTTAATTAAAGAGACAAACAAGACTACTTGAAAAAGGATAAAAATAATTAAAAATTAAAGTTAATTATGGAAATTTAAGAACAAAATTTAAAAAATTACAGAATTTATTTGATATAAAAGAAAGTGATTGAAAATCGAAGAATATTATTTAAATACTTGAAAAATACAACTAAAATATAAAAAAAATAAATAAAAATTTAATAAAAATTGATAAAACATAAAACAAGTTTTTAATATTGAAAATTATTTGGAATTATATTTGACATTACAAATTAACATTAATAATTGGATATTAAAGAAATTAATTATAATTTAAGAAAAGAAATTACAATTTAAAAAACAAAAATCATATTTTGTAAAAACAATTGAAAATTGACGAAGGGAATTAAAAGTTTAATTAATAATTAATGAAACTAATCTGACATTGAAGGAAATAATTTAAACTGAAAATATTTCATTTGACAAAATTAAAAAAAATAATTTAAACTTGCGAAAATTCTGAATTAACAATTTAGGAGAAAAATTGAAAAATAATGGAAATCATTGAAGAGAGTTTTTGAAAAATGATAAAAATAGTTTAAATTTGTAGATATTAATTGCAATTTGAGGAAAATAATTTTAATAAATACAGAATATTCGTGGTGTAAAGAAAAGTACCTTATTATACAAAAAGATTTTACGAATTTTAAATTCAGAAAAATTATTATAACATTATAGAAAATAATGGAACTTTGAGATAAATAATTGAAATTTTCGAAATTAATCAACAAATATTCAAAATAATATAAAAATTGTGAAAATCATTGCAAATGAAAAATAAAAATTAAAAATTGACGAAGCCCACATAACACGTAATATTCCAGGAACATTCCTGGAATATTTTTTTGTGACATTCGGAACATTCCAATGGAATATTGCAGTGACGTTACTGGAACGTTTCTATGTCCGACTCAGGGCATATTTCAGTGGAACATTCCATAAATATTAAATTGTAATGTCTCTGGAACATTACAATATAACATTGCAGGAATATTCCATTGGAATATTCATAAGTTTTTTAAACAAAAAAAAAAAAAATTTAGTCTTTAAATTTATAAATTCTTATTAGAATTATTTATCATTTTATTTTTACATCTTAAAACAAATTAAAAATTCTAAACGCGACGGGAGGATTCGATCCCTAAACCTAAGACCTATCTAACGATTAACGCTCGCGGCTATTTTATCGGTATGAAAATTCTACAATAAAGCTGGATGAACTTCAACTATTTTAGATATGTATTAAAAGTATATCTACTCGGTTTAGATTCTTATTTTCATACCGATAATAGCCGCGAGCGTTAATCGTTAGATAGGTCTTAGGTTTAGGGATCGAATCCTCCCGTCGCGTTTAGAATTTTTAATTTGTTTTAAGATGTAAAAATAAAATGATAAATAATTCTAATAAGAATTAATAAATTTAAAGACTACATTTTTTTTTTTGGTTTAAAAAACTTATGAATATTCCAATGGAATATTCCTGCAATGTTATATTGTAATGTTCCAGAGACATTACAATTTAATATTTATGGAATGTTCCACTGAAATATTCCCTGAGTCGGACATAGCAACATTCCAGTAACGTAACTGCAATATTCCATTGGAATGTTCCGAATGTCACAAAAAAATATTCCAGGAATGTCCCTGGAATATTACGTGTTATGTGGGAGTAATTGAAATTTAAGAAAAATATTTAAAAAATTATTAAAAAGTTGAAAAGTGAATGCAATAACTTAGATTTGAGATAATAAAAGGAAATTTAGGAAATTAATTGAAAAATAATTATTATATACAATTGAAAGGTGGAGAAAATAATTGGAAAAGTTTTAATAAAATGAAAATTGAAAAAAAACGTAATTGTAAAATAAGATAAATAATTGTAAAATTCAGGATTTGATTAAGGAATAGTAAAATGAATCAAAAATTAAATAAATTGATTACAAATGATAAAAATAACAATTAAAAATTGAAAAAATTAAAATCAATTAATTTCTTCTTAATTAAATTAAAATTAAATTTGTGAAAATCATTGCAAAGTAAAAAAAATAATTAAAAATTCACAAAACTAAGTATTTGAAATTTGAGAAAAACAAGTAAACAATGATTAAAACATTGAAAAGTGGATACAGTAATTTAGATTTGAGATAATAAATAAAAATTTAGAAAATTAATTCAAATATAATTAATATATCTGATTAAAAGGTAGAGAAAATAATTGCAAAAAGATACAAGAAAATGAAAATTGAAAAAAATAATTAAAAATTTAGGAATTTAATTGAGGAATGAAGTTTAAGAATAATTAAAAGTTAAAGAAATTGATTGCAAAATGAAAACAATAATAATTGGAAATTGAAGAAAATTATTAAAATTCAAGAAAAATATTTTAAAATCTAGTAAATTAATTAAAGAATAATGAAAGTAATAAAAAGTTCGTAAAAATATTTGCAAAGTAATAAAAAAAATTAAAAATTGAAGAAAATAATTTTAGTTTGTTAAAAATAATTTAAAAAATTACAACATATATTTGTAATAAAAGAAAATAATTGCAGAATGACGAAAATAACTGTAAATTAAAAAAATAACTAGAATTTCAAATAAATAATAAAAAATACTGAAAAATCATTAGAAAAATATTCGATAATGACAAAAAGTAATTGAAAATTAATTAAAAAATAAATAAAATATAAAAAAAATTGATAGAAATAATTGTAAATTGAAGAAAATAATAAAATTTTCTAAAAGTAATTTAAAGAATTTCAGAATGTATTTAAAATAAACAAGACTACTGTTTACAATTATATATTATAATTCTTCTTACTTTAATTAATTTAAAATTTGATTGATTACAAATATAATTAATCCACGCTTTGAAAATAATAAATTTAAAAAAAATAAAAAATTTTTTAAATGTTTACCAATTCTTTTTTATTATGATTTTAATTATTTGTTACAATTTTTATCTATTTTTATCATTTTTCAAAAAATTTTTTTAATTTCTAATTTCCATTATTTTTGAATTTTTTCACTAAATTTTATGCTCAAAATTTTACTCAAGTTTCAAATATTTTCTTTAATTTTTTCAAATAGAACTTTTTCATTTTTAATTATTCCCTTTAATATCAAATTAGTTTTTTTCTTTTTTATATTTGCCATAATATACAGCCCACAATCTAAAGATCTATTTCGGGCACTAATGAGTAATGCAAGTTTCATGTTTATATAAAATTAAAAAAATAACATTATAACTTGATTATTCAAACTCTTTTAAAACTAATGTAATCACTAATGAATAACAGAAAAGGAAAGAAAATTTGGTATTTATGTAACAAATAATATAAAATTTGAAAAATTTAATCAAAATTTCTTATAGATTTGAAATAGTCAAATAAGAGTTCGAATTTGCTTTGCGACGTAAAAAATAAACCAATAGACGAATTCCTTCTACAGACCAAATTTTGGTTCTTTAATATTTTGAAAATTAGATTATGCAATCCAATTGGTACTATGAGACCATTAGGATCTTTAGATATCTCGTCTAAAAATAAATCTTGAGGTCTTAAGTTAACTACTGGAGTTTTAAATTTTATTTCTTTAAGCAGTTGAGGTGAATCAATTAGAAAATTTAATAGGTTAAAAACAAATTTAGCATCTGCAACTAATCGACGCTCCTCAAGGGAAGGTACTTGAAATCTGTCACACATTAGCAAATAATCAGATCCTCGATTTGGGTAATTATTGTCTTGAACATAAATGCAATATTTTAAAAATGGTTTCTGTACTTTTCCCAATGCCATGATGTCTTTTTCCAAATGTGGTTCCCAAACTATGGATGCATACTTTATATGGGATCTTATTAAAGAATTAAAAAGTGTTCGTAAAACTTTAAAGTTTTTAAAACCCTTTGTTTGTTTAAATAATAAACCAAGTGTTCTATTTGTTACATTGATGACTTGGTGTAAATGGTCAATAAAATTTAGGATTGAACAGAAAGTCACTCCAAGGTCACGTATTGTCGATTTTCTAGGAATTATAAGTTCATTTATATTATAATAAAAAAAACTGGATGATCATTGTTACAGTAAGACAGTTTCATTATTTATTAATTAATTTTCAATTTCTTTCGACATTTTCCAATTATTTTTGCAAAATATGATTTTTGTTTTTCAAATAACCTTTTTCTTCCAATTGTAAATTCAATTACACTGGAGCAACAATGTTAAATTGAGTTAAATAAATAAACATGCTTTTCTAATAAATTTCTTTCTGCAATACATATAGGTAAATTATTAAGAACCGTGTGTCGAATTCGATTGGGATCTTCCTATGGGAAATCGAAAATCGTATTTGTTGTAAAATATATGATTAAGATGAAAAATTGAAGGAAGATGGTAACAGATGGAGGAGCCAGTCCAAGTTACTTATATTCCTGAAGACGTTCTCTCCCTCTCCTTTGACTTTTGGCCCCCGAAGGCATCCGAGTGTAGAAGACAGTTTGCATTTAAAGATAAATTGCCAAAGTGCAGTGGTGACATAAATCAAAAAATAAACGTAGAAGATATTACGGAACACGTCAGGGTTGAGAGGTTATAAATTGTCCAGTTTGTTGTGAGGATATATCTTGAGAGGGTTAACTCTCGTCGAAATTTTAAAAACAACTCCATACTTACCCAGGATAATACACAGAAAAAACATGCTTAAAGAAAAGTTACTCAATTCGAATCACATCAAAATTCAATATTTGCAGATAATTTTCCTTCTAAGCATTAAATTTGGAATAACATATTTTTCCTTATTTGAATTTAGTTTAGTTTAAAACCAGATGATTGATGATATTATCTAATATTGTTATAAAAGTATTGTAATCCGTAATTAATCTGAAGATTACTGTTTAGAATACTACACCTAAAAATAGTTAATAATATATAACTGACAAAATTAAATGTTTTTTTGAACAGATGAAATGGACCAAAGGGAATATTTGTCATATTTTGTTTTTCCAGAATTTCACGATGCCTAAGACACGATTGACTCAACCATTTGCGAAGTTCTACTCCATATCCACAACTACTCTCTCCAAGTGGGTGTGTTTCCTAGGGTATGGAAGGCAGCAACAATTAGACCTATCCCTAAAAAAACAAGTCCATTATCTGTGTCGGAATTAAGACCTATCTCAATACTCAGCACTTTATCTAAGCCTCTGGAAAAGATTGTCCATTTACAGCTGACTAAATTCCTTATTAATAATAATCTGCTTGATCCTTTCCAATCTGGATTTCGTCACAATCATAGTACTACTACAGCTTCTCTTAAATTTACTACGAACATTAAATTTTCCATGGAATCCAAGGAAATAACTCTTGCAGTCTTTCTTGATTTTTCCAATGCATTTGATTTAATCGATCATAACTTATTGCTGAACAAATTAAGTATTTTCAAATTGTCAAAATTTGTCCTCAACTGGTTCAAGTCTTACTTGGAGTCACGCAAGCATAGAGTGTTAAACAGCATAGGAGAGCTCTGAGATTGAACCAATACTAAGTGCGGTGCCCTCAGGGCTCCTCTCTTGCCCCGTTGCTATTTAATCTATACATTTCAGATCTCGGTAGCCAACTAATCTATTGTAAATATCATAAATTTGCTGATGATTTTAAGTTTTATATTTCTGGGTCCCTATCTAAATTGTCAACTTTGCTTATTAATATGCAGTCAGATATGGTCGGCAATTGTTTTCCAAGAGACGGTAAAAGATCTTGGTATGATCCTTAATAGTTCACTGTCTTGGAAGGAGCATGTTCTTGAGATTAGTCGCAAATCATATGTTACACTTAGGCAACTGTATAGAAACAGGGACTCTTTGCCAATTTCTACTCGGCTACTTCTCGTTAAGAGTCTTATCCTTCCCTATTTTGATTTTGGATGTATAGTTTATGATGAACTCTCAGATGAACCTCATAACAAACTGGAAAGGACTCTTAATGCATGTATTCGTTTTATTCTTAAGATCTCTAAAGATACGCATAGCACTCCCTTTAGAATCAAAGCCGGACTTCTGAATGTGGCAAAGAGGAGACAGTTCTTTATGGGCAATCTCCTTTTCTCCATTTTTCAGAACAGAGTTCCCGAGTATCTTTTTGAATATTTCGAATTTAGATCTAATAATGTATCAGATTCCCGTATGCTTCGTGATAGACCCTCGATATTAAAAGTACCTTCCCATCGCACATGTAAATTCCAGCGTTCATTTAGCCCTAGGAACTTTATCATAATTAAATAAATAAATAAATACCTGCATTTATGACTGCCCTTGCCCATTAGTTTGTTCAAGGAAAGAATTTCCTTCTTTACTTATCCGACGTTGCCATATTTTCTAATTTCTTCATATCTCCAATTTTTGTATTTGGCAACGTTGGTATTTTGGATTTTTCGGGTTTCCGACAACCCAAGCGGTGAATCAGTATGGTCAGAGACGCGCTCCGAGCAATGTATTGTATTCCCTCTGATCATCGCTCATGCACGTTCACTTCCCCTTTATTACCTATGTAAAATCAACTACCTGTTTTTAATAAATTGTATATATGTGAACCAAAAGTTTCTCATTGCATTAATTTAGTTTTCCATATTTAACAATTACATTTCAAATTCTGCTATTTTCGACATATTTTCACCCTAATAAAAAATATAATTTTTAACAACAATTCTGGAAAATAGCAAAGTACGTAAAAAACGAGGCAAGAAATCTAATTCTACAATATGAGTTTGATGAAATATTTTGTCGTCCCTGCAGTCGTATTGGGGCATAAATAAGAAAAAACACTTCTCTTTTAGGGGATAAAGAATGTCCACAAAGAGAGAGTTAATTTTAAAAATTTAAAGAAATCTGGACAGAGGATGTAAATGAATAAAGATTAGCTGAAAGAAAGAGGGGTGTAAGAATGGTGAAGAGGTGGTAGTTTGGGTGGCAGAATGGTGGAGAGAGGACTAAAAACAAGTGGAGGGTGTCTCCCTTTATTCAAGCTCCGAGTGGCCACGACTCAAGGGACCAGAGGGTAATGTACATGAATGTGAAAATGCGCATTCTTGATCCTGAACCAAGCGACGTTGTACCACTTGAACCAAACAACGGAAAAACTCTAATGGATTCGTTTTTAACATCTTTACCGACTCGTTTTTCAAAAACTGCTTTCGACTTTGTACACTTGAGACGTGAGTGAGTTTAAAAAGAAAAAAAATCAGGGTTAAAGGGAATCCGGCAAATCGACCAGTTGAATAACAAGGGCTAAAATTCTGATCCATATTTATTTATTTATTTGTCACAACATTCCCGCAATCTATCAAGGACCATAAATGGGTTACAAAATTGAAAACTACAAAATTACAATGATCTTGGCGACATAATATAACATTCGAGTCTTTTTACAAAAGAAACGTTAGAACCAAAAAAAAATCACAATTTATTTCCAGATCATTGTAGATTACATTTAGGTGTTTCGACGCAAAAAAAACAAATGCAATTGTTGCACTAGCCGAATTTGGTAATTCCAAGTAAAATGGCTCATTAAAACACGCTTCTAGTCTTGGAACTCTAAAGAACAAGAAGTTGAGTTAAGTGTGTGCATAGATTTGTGATGACACAATTTTAAAAATGAACATTATAGCTGCAAAAATACGTCGTTCTTTAAGGTACAAATATTAAATGGCTAATACAGAGACAAATAAGGATAGATTCCATCAGCTTTAAATGTCACAAATTTAAGAATTTTTTTTTTGCATTTTTTCAATCTCGAGAACAAATTTTTCAAAATAAGGATTCCAGATTATTGAAGCAAATTCAAGTTTAGAGCGAACTAAAACGTTAAATAAAAGAATTGAAGCATACTGATTAGAAAAGTTTTTTGTACATCTCATAAGAAAACCCAAAGCTTTGGAGGCTGGTGCAACCATCGATAGGATATGATCATGAAAATAAAAATTTTCATTGATAAAGACTCCCAAGTCTTTAGTTTCATAAAACCTTGTTAATGCATTGTTATTTATTTCATAACAATGCATTAATTAATAAATACTTTATCTTAGAAAAGCAAATTTATCTAAACAGAGACGATGATTTTCGTTATTTTTCACTTCACTTCTGATGATTTTAAGCATAGAATAAAAGAAATCATCGACGTGAGTCATTAAAAATGGTATAGGAAAATAGGTCCTAGATTCTGAGTATCTTTGAGTAACTTTACATTATAAAAATTAATGAAAAACACTGAAAAATTGGTATACAATTGTTCAGTTCTTTAGAAGAAAAGAGATTTATGAAGTAGATAAAAAATTGCACTGTTAGAAAAGATGGATAGTTCCTCTAAATTTATAATGTTCAAAAATATGTTTTGAGTTTTATAATTTCCCGAAAATTGTTAAGTATTTAAAAGGTTTTAGTTGCCTTTGGAAATTTATAGTCTTCATGTTTACTCAAATCTTAAGGGGATTAGACCATACAATAAAGTAATTAAATCTTCGAGAACCCTAATCGTAAATTTTTTATGTTCTTGAAATTGTGTTTATCTATCATCTGATCAAAATGTCGTTCTGGTCATACCTGAAAATGTACCTTTTCTTCTTATCTACCAATCAAAATGTGTCAAATTTTAGTTCATCCCTTTTTACAGGGAACCTTAAATAGTAGCGGGAGGATTTTGTAAGTCTGCATTTGTCCGTTCTCACAACATCATGTATAATTTTAAGAGTTGAATTATTAAATGTTTAAGGTAATTTGTAAATTCAAACATATGTTTTTACTTAATTACCTACCTCCAGCAAATGCACTTATTATTAATTTAATCAGTGTGTGTGGCACTTTGCATACAAACAAAATTGCCATACCAAGTCATAGTCTAAACAAAAATTGAGTTTTTTCAATATTACTCCCTCCCAGTATATACAAACCTTGAATGACCTATAGAAGAATTAAAGAGTATAAAATTTTGAAGAAAAAAAATACAGTGCTTATTCTTTAAAACTTGCGGATTTATGACCTAAATTCAAATTTCAAAAAAAATCACTTGAAAAAAATTTTAATTTTAGTTTTTGAAAAATAAAAAGTTTTTTGTGCATCTAACGCGTATATATTACTAAAAGTAAATTAAAGTAGACTAAATTCTGAGTAAATCTGTGGTTAGAACATTATTCTATCTCTAACAGGTTCGGAGTTGTGATTTTTTTAAAATGGCCATTTTCTATTAACTTTTTTGAAAATAAATTTTTTTGTAATTTCTTCGTTTTGCAAGGTGTTGATTGTAAAAATTCTGTCAACATATGGTTTATTTTGTATTTTAAAGAAATGAAAATCCAATTAACACCATGCAAAACGAAGAAATTTCGAAAAAAATTATTTTCAAAAAAGTTAATAGAAAGTGGTCATTTTAAAAAAATCATAACTTCGATCCTGTTAGAGATAGAATGATGTTCTAACCCCAAATTTACTTGGAATTTAGTCTGCTTTAATTTCCTTTCAGTAAAATATACGCGTTAGATGCACAAAAAACTTTTTATTTATCAAAAACTAAAATTAAAAATTTTTTAAGTGGTTTTTCGTGAAATTTGACTTTAGGTCATAAATCCGCAATTTTTAAAGATAAGGTACTCTATTTTTTTTTTATTTTCTTCAGAATTTTATACTCTTTAATTCTTCTATAGGTCGTTCAAGGTTTGTATGTACTGGAAGGGAGTAATATTGAAAAAACTTAATTTTATTCATTGTAAAAACTGCTGTCTTCTAAATGTCTTATTTTAAGACATTTTAATGTCTTTTTGTATCTAAGACACAAAAAAATGTCTCATTTTAAGACATTAATTGCATCTTATTATTAATTATTATTATTAATTATTATTTATTTGCATTCATTTTAGTAAAAATATGTTGATTAACCTCTTTAAAAAAAATTCGAAAATCAGTTCTTTTTCATAAATGAACCAATTGATTTCTTTTATTTTATGGTTAAAATCATCACCAGCTTAAAAATAATCTCTATGAAAGGAGTTTTGATATTGAAAATTTCCTTAATTTTGATTTAATTAATTCAATCCAATAATTTTGTAATTTATGTAACAAATTAGTTAGATTTAAAAATTTAAATGTAATGTAAAGAAATTTTTTACAATTCTAAAAATGTCAAATTTACTTTACTTAATATATTGTAAGTTAATTTAATTTTAAAAAATGTTAGTCGATTTAATTTTAAAAACTGTTAATTACTTCAATTTAAAAAGCAATTAATTATAGAAAAAATTTTAATTATTTATGATGACCTCGGAATTACTTTTTTTAGTTATTTAAAATTGAAATTGTTTTAAATAACAGGTACTTTCAAATCGTCTGCTAGTATTTTCAATTGTAACACGATATCTGAGTTTTGTTGCAGCAGGAAAGATTAAATTTATTGCTTTAATAGACCTACAGTGTAATTAAGTAATTTACACGTTTGTATACATTTTCATTATACTGTGATTTAAAGTCTCTAAAGATGATCTATCGTTATTGTTGCAAAATTTCCTTACTTTTTTATAGCTTCTCTTCTTTAGATGGAAAATTCGAAGAATTTAATTATTTCATAAGAAATGGGTCTGCTATTTTGTAAGATGAAAAATTTGAACGAATTTAAGAGAGGAAAATATGGAGGTTACACAAATGCTGAATATTATAAGGAAAAGTAAAAACTGCAAAATACAAATTGTCATAGAAACTTGGAACTACGAAAATTAAATTAAATTAAAATTAAATAAATAAAAATAAATTCGATAATAAAAGATAAGCATGAAATAAATTTTAAAAGGTCAACGTTTTTAAAACTCTATATTTACTTGAAATTAAAAATCGTAATAAATTAAAATAATACTGTCATTATTATTAAAATTGTTTTCAGCTTCCGATATCCACACATATAAAAGAAGTTCTGAGTAATTAGAAATGAATAATTTTTATTTGATGCATTAATTAAATACTTGCTATTAATTAAAAAAATTATTATAAACATATTTTATTAATAAAGTATTAATTAAACTTTTTATTTTTTCGAATAAAAATAATTTTAAAAGTAATAAGTGTTAGTTCTTTTTTTCTAGTTTTTTTTAACTTTCATGTGATTTCTATCATTTTGTAGTTATATCGTCTAATTAATTGTTTTTTTTTATTTGTTAGTTTTGTTTTCTAGTCATTTTGCAATTTTTTAGTAACTTTCCATTTTGTATTTCATTTTCTTTATTTCTTTTTTTTCTAGTTTTTTTACTTTCATGTGATTTCTATCATTTTGTAGTTATATCGTCTAATCAATTGTTTTTTTTTATTTGTTAGTTTTGTTTTCTAGTCATTTTGCAATTTTTTAGTAACTTTCCATTTTGTATTTCATTTTCTTTATTTCTTTTTTTTTCTAGTTTTTTTACTTTCATGTGATTTCTATCATTTTGTAGTTATATCGTCTAATCAATTGTTTTTTTTTATTTTTTAGTCTCATTTTCTAGTCATTTTGCAATTATCTAGTAATTTTTAATTTTTTAGTTCTTTTTTTCTAGTTTTTTTAACTGTTATGTAATTTTTATCCTTTTGTAGTTATTTTGTCCAATTATTTTTTTACATGTTAGTTTTATTTTCTAGTGATTTTGAAAAAATTTAGTAATTTTTTATTTTGTATTTCATTTTCTAGTTATTTTAACTTTCTGGTAATTTTTATCATTTTGTATTTTTCTTCTATTTTATTGTTTCTTTTTAATTGTTAGTTTAATTTTCTAATCATCTTGCAATTTTCTAGTAATTTTTTATTTTTTAGTTCTTTTTTTCAGTTTTTTTAACTTTCTTGTAATTAATATCCTTTTGTAGTTACTTCGTCTAATTAATTTTGTTTATTTTAAATTTTCTAAAAACTTTTGTCATATTTTACTCACTTCTTCTATTTTATAATTATTTCATTAATTTGTACATTTTTCTAACTGCTTTATTATTTTCTAGTAATTTTCTCCAGTTATTTTATCATTGTATTGTCACTTGTAATTATTTTGAAATTTTCTGTTAATTTTCATCTTTTTATTTCTTTTACTTTCTAATTCTTTTTAAACTTTCTGGTTATATTCGTCACTTTTTAGTTATTTCTTCTAGTTTCTAATAATATTTTACATCTAAGTAATTTTTCTCTACTTCTAAATGCTATTTTAAACTTGTTCTAATCTTTTTTTTTCTAGTTATTTTTCAACATTTTTTAGTTAATTTTAAAATTGTTTAGGGATTTTCATTTGATTTTTTCAATCCTGACGTCTTTTAATTTTCTATTCGTTTATGATATACTTCAGTTATTCTTCTATTTTATAATAATTATTATTTAATCATTTTTGTTAATTCATTTATTTTATCAGACATTTTTACTGTCTATTCATTTTTTCTCATTTTTCATGTGTCTTTTTTTATTTTTCTTAATTTCAAACTATTTATCCCTTATTCAATTTAATATTTCTTTATTTTTTTACTACTTTTTAAAAAAGGCTACCCTCTTTCACCAATTTTTAATAATAATTTTCTGAATTTACTTATGTGTTTTTCTTTAATTTTCTAATCATTTTTTAATTTTACGTTATCATTTTTATTTTTACATTACTTTCTGACATGCTGAATTTAAAAATTTGGTTTCTTAAAATTCTTACTACTTTTTTATTTTCTATAATAAATCTCCCTTTTTGGTTCCGTTCTCCAATTTTCTAATTCTAGTCATTTCTATTCAATTTCTGCTTATTATTCCACTTTTTTAAAACGTGTCCTTATTTACAATTACCTTTTTTTATTATCAAAATATTTATTACTTTCTATTTATTTCTTCACTGTTTTCTAGTTTTCTCAAAAAATTAAAAACCAATGTTCTAACAGGTTTACTGCATAATTTTTCATTAGTTTACATTCATTTCCGCTAGACTAACATTTTTATTTGTTAAGGTGTACCTTTCTCACAAGCGAGTTGAGCTACTAAATTTATAAAAGAAAATCCAGAAATCCAGTTTATTGGGACGCTAAAATTGAACCAACCTTTCCCAATTATTATTGGTCCAGGTTTACGGAACTATTACCAGAGGCTTCTCTTATATACACAAGGTAGTTCATCTTACTTGCTGGAAAGGTACCTAAATCAATATTATTATCCCAATATTAATTAAAACCTATTTCTTTCAATATTGGTCCACTATGTTCAACTTTGGTCAATTACTGATTGAAAATCAAATCCCATAAACAAGCTTAAATTGTATTTTTCATCTTTAAAATAATTTAACATTTTTTCGAGTAAATTTCGAATTGAATCCCTTCCGAAACTTTTCACTGGATAATTAATGTACGTGTTACTTGAAGCACTTAAACTTCTTCTCGAGAAACATAAACCGCAGTTTTTCCTGTAAATTTAACTCACTTCGCTGGGTAATTGATGTCTTGGGTGAGAATGGAGAAAAATTTTAATTCTCTCGCCACGAGCCGGAAGAAGAGAAGCAAATAAGGAAACTTGCGACACTTAAGTTAGATATAGTTCTCGGGAAAAGTCCCGTCTGCACGAGATTGGAGAAAATGGACGTTGCATGGTCACATTAATCATTCTGTCCCGGAGCCAGTTCGAAATTATCCAATGAAAGTCGTCCCAAAGATTTTTCATCTTGCTCGACTTCTCGCACGCTTTTTCACCTCTTACCTTCGTCAATTCGAATCTTTTCTCCTCTCTCTGTCCCTCTTCCTCATACTCTCTCTCTCTCTCTCGTTTTCTTCTCTTTCTCCTCACTCCTTTGCCTTTAACCTCGCACTTTTTATTTAATGATATCTTCTCAGCCTTCTCATACCTTTCTTTTCACGCCCTTCAAGTGGTTAACTCGTAAAGTCTCACCCACGGAACTTAAGAACGATTTAAAGAGCAATATTTAGTAATAAATTGCACCAAGAGCAAGACGTCGATCAAGAGTTTTAAGGTGAAAAGTGATCAATTGGAAGATAACTTGAAAAATAATAATTTCCGGAATTACCAATTGTGTGAACTGAAACCATTATCACGAGTTTATTAAACTGATATAAAAAAGAATATAAGAGAGGGAAATTGAAGTAACTTTTATTATTCAATCTTCATTCTTCGAGTAATTGTTTTAAAATGAATGAAAGCAAACTTTCAGAGGAAGTGCGCACTCTTACAGTTAGAAAAAGGACAATTAAGAATGGCAGTTAGAATAATAAATTGAATGTACAAGTACAGTACCATTAAAAAATTTTTTTGTATCCGGGACAATATGCTAGTGTATTCCTACGCTTTTTTCTTCGCTGAATCCGAATCCAAAGTCAAAATAACTAGAATCGCTAAATTTTTTTAGATAATTTCAAAAAATTGCTCAAAAACAAAACAAAACAAAAATTTTGTCCGTGACAATATACCAATTTGTTCCTACGTATTTTTCAACGATGAATTCGAATCCGAAGTCAAAATGGTCAGATTAGCTAACATTGTTTAGATAATGTTAGCGAATCTGGTTATTCAGATTTTAAATTCGGATTTAGCGGAGAAAAATCCGCAGGAATACACGAGCGTGGTGTCCCGAAAAAAAATCAATTTATTCGAGTTCTTTACGGGTTTTTGACCAATTTTTTGAGATTTTCAAAAAAATTTTAGCTAATCATGGTTATTCTGATTTCAGATTTAGATGCAACGGAGAAAAATAAGTAGGAAAAGACTAGCATATTGTCCCGGACAAAAAACGATTTTTTAGGGTTTTTTTCGGGTTTTTGAGCAATTTTTTGAGATTATCTAAAAAAATTTAGCCGATCTGGACATTCAAACTTCTGATTCGGATTCAGCGATAAAAAATATGTAGGAAAACACCAGCATGTTGTCTAGGACAAAAAGCAATTTTTTTGGGTTTTTTCGGTTTTTTGAGCAACCTGCTCAGAATTAGCCAATCTGCATATTCTGACCTCAGATTCAGATTCAGCGGAGAATAATTAATAGAAAAAGACTAGCATATTGTCCCGGATAAAAAGCAAATTTTTGGGGTTTTTTTCGGGTTTTTGAACAGCCTGCTCAAAATTAGTCAATCTGAATATTCTAACCTCAAATTCAGATTTAGCGGAGAAAAATAAGTAGAAAAAGACTAGCATTTTGTTCAAGACAAAAAGCAAATTTTTGGAGTTTTTGAGCAATTTTTTGAGATTATCTCAAAAATGTTAGCCAATTATGGTTATTCCGACTTCAGATTTAGATTCAACGGAGAAAAATAAGTAGGAAAAGACTAGCATATTGTCCCGGACAAAAAACGATTTTTTACGGTTTTTTTCGGGTTTTTGAGCAATTTTCTGAGATTATCTAAAAAAATTTAGCCAATCTGGATATTCAAACTTCTGATTTGGATTTAGCGGATAAAAATAAGTAGAAAAAGACTATCATATCGTCCGGAAAAAAAAACCAATTTTTGGGGTTTTTGAGCAATTTTTTCAGATTATCTCAAAAATTTTAGCCAATCTGGATATTCAAACTTTACATTCGGATATAGCGGAGAAAAATACGTAGGAATAAAAAACAAATATAGTGTCCCGGAAAAAAGGAAAAAATTTTTTTTTTATTTTGATTTGTAAGTAAAAATTTTTTTTTCAAATTATCTTAAAAATTTTAGCCGATTTGGTTATTCTGACATCAGATGCGGATTCAGCGGAGAAAAATACTTAGAAAAACACGAGCGTGGTATCCCGGAAAAAAATCAATATTTTACGATTTTTTCGGGTTATTTAGCAATCTGCTCAAAATAAGCCAATCTAGTTATTCTGACCTCAGATTCAGATTTAGCAAAGAAAAAAAAGTAGGAAAACATTAGCATACTGTCCCGGACAAAAAGGAATTTTTTCGGGTTTTTGAGCAATTTTTTGTGATTATTTTAAAAAATTTAGCCAATCTGGATATTCTAACTTCTGATTCGGATTCAGCGGAGAAAAATACGTAGAGCAATACACAAACATAATGTCCCGGAAAAAAAAATTTTTTTTTGGTTTTGATTTGTGTGAAAAAAATTCATTTCAAAATGTTCTTAAAAATTTTAGCCGATTTGGTTATTTTAACTTCACATTTGGCTTTAGGGGAAAAAAATAAGTAGGAAAACACTAGCATGTTGTCCCGGACAGAAAACAAATTTTTGGGGTTTTTTTCGGATTTTTAAGCAATTTTTTGAGATTATCTCAAAAACGTTAGCCAATCTGATTATTCTGACGTCAGATTCAGATTTAACTGAGAAAAATAAGGATGAAAAGACAAGCTTATTGTCCCGCAAAAAAAAAGGAAAATTTTTTTTTTTTGGTTTTTATTTGTGTGTAAAAAATTATTTTTAAGATTAACTTATAAATTTTAGCCGATTTTGTTATTCTGACTTTAGATTCGGATTTAGCGGAAAAAAATACGTAGAAAAACACTAGCATGTTGTCCCGGACAAAAAACAAATTTTTGAGGGTTTTTTCAGGTTTTAAGCAATTTTTTGAGTTTATCTCAAAAATTTTAGCCAAACTAGATATTCTAACTTCTGATTCAGATTTAGCGGAGAAAAATGTGTAGAAATACACAAACTTAGTGTCCCGGAAAAAAAAAAAATTTTTTTTGTCTTGGTGTAAATAATTTATTTTTTTAAGATTATCTTAAAAATTTTAGCCAATTTGGTTATTTTGACTTCAGATTTGGATTAAGAGGAAAACAATATGAAGGAAAATACCATCATATTGTCCCGGACAAAATATAATTTTTTGGGGTTTTTTCCGTGTTTTTCAGCTAATTTTTTAGATTATCTCTAAATTTTAAGCCAATCTGGTTATTCTGATTGGAAATTCCGATTTAGCGGGAAAAAATACGTAGAAATACACTGTTATATTTTCCTGGAAAAAAAAGAAAAAATTTTTTTAGGGTTTGATTTAGGTGTTAAAATTTTTTTTTTTTGACTATCTTAAAAATTTGGCTAATTTTGTTATTCTGACTTCATATTCAAATTCAGCGGAGAAAGATTCGTAGGAATACACAAACATAGTGTCCAAGGAAAAAGGACTTTTTTTAATTTTTATTTCTGTGTTAAATTTTTTTTTAGATTTTCTCAAAGATTGTCAACAATCTGGTGATTCTAAATTGGGATTTGGATTCATCGGAGAAAAATATATAGAAATGCATGTCTCAGAAATTTTTTTTTGTTGGGCTGAGTTATTTTTCAAATTTAATATGATTCTTTGTTTACACTCAAAAAAAAATTTGGTTAGATTAACGATAATTCTGGTTGTTTTAACTAAAATAGAATGTTAAATATACCCTTACTATTTTTCCTGGTTAAAAGTATTAGAAAATCTGATTAAAATTTCCTAGTCAAAATTTCTGGTTAATTTATCCAAAATTTCTTGCTTGTTGTATCTATATATACAGTATCCATATATACAAGAATTTTTCTTCTAACAGTATTTCAAACTTTTCGTAAAAATAGTATATTCTAGTTGTTGTTATTATATAATTATTCCATTTGGAGGACTATAATTATCATAAATAAATTTAAAGTAGAAAAGTAAATTTTTTGAAACTATATGAAGCGGAATTTTAAATCAGAAATTTTGTTAACTAGGAAAATCAACTGGAAAGATTTAACCAGATTTTTCTAGTCTTATTAATAATTTTTTCTGGTTAAAATAACTAGAAAACTCTTTTAATCAGATGCTTACGATAACTTTAACTAGATCTTTTTTTTAGTGTAACGATGATACAGTTTACACAAAACTTGTATATAATAAAACTGTTCTCCAAACTTTCTAAAAGAGCTTCAAAAGCTTTTGTAGCTTTTGTATATGTTAAATGGAATATAATCGTTAACATTTGCAATGTGTATGTGATGGTTTGAATGTGAATGAGAATTGAAATTTGAGTTATTGTTTATTCATGTGGTTGGTGCTGATTCAACGTTCATATACTTTGTGTAAACAGGGGAATGGTTTGTTTAATAACATTATTCGCAGATGCATTTGCGTTTAATACCACATATAGAGATATTTCAAATCAAAGAAGAGAAATATAAAAAAAAAAAAGCTCATCACCTCGCGAAGCAATAAAGACTGTTTTCTTAATCTAAACATCCGGCATCCGCTCTTCTTCACGGTCTCACAAACTGAGCCAACATACATCACTCGAGTCGAAGTTACTTTGCAAAGTCTATTATTTATTATTACGCTGAAAGGGTAAATCTAATGGAGTCTTTCCAACGACTTAATGAGTAAATACTGCCATTTATTCTTCCCTCTGCACTTTTATCAGAATGCACTATAGATTATAAAACAAGCCCTGGCGCGCAATTAGTTTCTATAATGTGTGTATTGTATCAACAATTATAAATATTTGAAATATAATATTGAAAAATGAATAAAACATGTTTGATTCATACAGTGGGGATATTTATAAAAATTTTAGAATTATAAAAAAAATTGCAGAAAATAATTGCAAATTTTGCAAATTAATTGAAAACAAGCCGAAAATTATGCTCGTTTTACAAACATTTTGCTTTTACGTCATCAAAAAGATTTACTTTACTTTGAAGATTTGCAAAAAGAAGCAGTAAGTTAATTTTTAAAATTAAATAAAATAATTGGTATTTAAAAAAAAATACTTGAAAATTTTAGAAATTCTTTTAAGAAAATAATTAAAAATTCGTATAATGGCATTAAACAAATTTTACTTTGTTTTGAATAAAAAATGTATTTCACAACATTTTAAATTAGAGGGTGAGGTAATATTATAAAAATATTATTAAATAGTATTAAAACTATACAACTTAAATTGTTGAAACTATTATTATTATTATTACTATTATAGTCAAGTTTAATATCGCCCAAGGATAACATAAGATTTTATTGTTATTATTATTATTATTATTAGTATTATTATCATCATCATCATCATTATTACTATTATTACACTAATAATTTTCAAATTCTTCCATTAATTGAACCCAGTATGAAGTAGATCGATAATTGTTTGCTTTGGCTTTAATTACTAAGCCGTGTAACGATACGTGATACAATTAATACCATATATATATATATATATATATATGTATATATATCTTTTAAAAGAAAACAAAACATATAATGATCTTAATTGGATAAGCAATCTTCTTATAAGTAGATAAACTTAATTTTTTATGTAAAAATTAATTATACAAAATTAATCAAATTACTTTTTTGGAAATAAATATTTTGTTCTTTTTACGTTTTTTTGATAAATATTTTTGAACATAGTGAATTATTTAAGTAAATGAAATTAATTATAACTAAACAAATAATTTTTTTTTAATTAAAATAAAATAAAATTTTAGAAAAGAAAATTGACTACTTTAGAGGTACGATAAATAACGAAATAAAAAATAATGTGCAGTAAATAGTACTTAATGTGAGTTTAAAAATGATAAGTGACACTGATAAGAGTTACACAAAAAGTGTGATTAATACGATAAACTTAACTTTCTATCTTAAAAGCTTTTTTCCTATATTTGTTGTTATATTGATAGTTGTTGCGAAATATTTTAATTGATGGTTTTTATTTTACAAAGATTAATTATATTTATTTACAAGTTGTTATATAACTAAACAAATGATATATATAATTATAAAAACTGCAATCGAGCTATAATTGGTACTTACTTTTTTTAACAGGAAATAGTAAAGTAAAGTTTTTCAACATACCTGCAACAAAAAATGTCAAAATTATTTTTGTGAACAAAAAAAACATTTTGTATAAATGATTCTAAACTTTAATATGGTTTGTAGAAAATTTAATATAATTTAAAATAATTTTTTTAAAGTTTGAAATAGCTTGTTTGAAAATTACCCTTTTTGACACTTTTTCCCGTAATTTTAAAACGTATTAGTAAAATTTGTAAATAAATCTCCCGATAATAGATTTCGGTACAATAATTATCAACACACGGAGAAAATTTATATGTGAAATTTTACAGAAAAGTTCGGTGATTCGGGGATAGAACGCCTTTCATTTAATTATTCACATATACAAAACTTACTTTAATTACTTCACTTTTTGATTCTTTTTAACAAAAAGTCAATTATTTTACACAATACGCCGTGCATTTTATACCCCGTGCAGTTTCCACCACGTAACGTTAGGGGAGAACGCCTCTGACTCGTAAACCAATCAGAGCGCTACCCCCACTTAAGCAGCGCACGGAGCCACAGTCAGACCCAATATAAGTAGCACCTCCACTGCTAATTCTTCATTTCTCGACGAGCTTCGAAGAGCGTCCTACAGTCTTAAATCAAATCCAAATCTGTTATTAACTTTTTATATATACTATTTATTTTTTATTTCTTTAAAATATTTAGTTTACTTTTACTATTTATTATAATCATATAAGTTTATCGTCTGAGTTAATTACAAAATTTTATAATTTTTATTCTGCCATGAAATTTTTTGTAATTTGGTCTCTGAGTTCTACGCGTCCTGTAATATTTGTAACATAAATAAAAAAACGCAAGTCACATTCTGTCAAAAAGCGTTTTGTAATTTGGTCTCTGAGCACTTAGTATTCTGTTACATTAGTAAAATATATTATAACGGAGGAAACATAAGTTAAATTCTACGACAAAATTTTTTGTATTTTGGTCTCTGAGCACATAGTCTTCTGTTATGTTGATAACATTATTAAGGAAGTTCACATTCTACTGTAGAACTATTCGTAATGAAGATATAACATTTTTTAATTTGGTCTCTGAGCACTTAGCATTCTATTATGATGATTATATTCGTGTTCCAGAGGATAAGATAGGAAAGATTTTTAAGAAAATTAATTACCAACATCTGATATTTTAAACATTAAAATATTTTTCAAATTTTCGTCAACTACAAGCGCATGATTCGTCTATTATTTATTAAATTTACTTCTATAGGCAACAATAACTATTAAAATCCAGATGTCGCGACGCAATTCATTCTCAATAATTCTGCAAAGTAAAATAAAAAATGACATCACCTGAAGATTGTATTAGGCTTTTAAAGGTAGGTGTATGTAAACTGGTGTTATAAAACCTCGTGTCAATAACTCAGCAGTGTGAATCGAAGCCTATGTCTCGCGTCGCCCGCCAGCTGATAAAGCGTGTCAATAAACAAAATCATGAAAAATCCGGCATTTCCGATCCCGAGAGAAGCTCGACAATTCAAATGGCGCTGTATTTGAAACAGAATGTTTTGTGAAAAATAAATCGTGGCGTCACACGTGCATTGCTAGTTTTCTCGATTTATAAAAGCACTACTGTTTGAATTGCTATCTGTCTATACGTACTTATACAACAATGCTATAAATCTATTTGAATTCGACCAGTCAGAGAGACGTTTTTCCAGCGGTCACAGTGGTCCGTTGATCCCACTGCTATAATTATAATACATAAATAAAAGCCCGTTGTATTTGTAAACTGAAACATCAAAGTCCTATTAGTGAAATTCAACCCAGCATTTGATTTTTGTCCCACGCTCGAGAGCATCACTCGTCTCTTATTTTTTCGACTGGACATTCGATTACGATTGTGATTACACCGCAAAACCAGAGTTTAATGAACGTATGTCAGTAAAAGTTAATGGAGACGATTGGCATCAATGTTTTTCCTTTTCACTTATTAGTATAACAAATTATAATGGACTTTTGATCCTGTAAATGGAATATTTATAATGTTGCACGGTACTTTATTGCAAACGGAGTTTAAAATTAATGGAACATTCGTGTTTGGGAAGATATTTAAATTTTATTATGCGATGATGTATTATCGGC
The DNA here is from genome assembly GCA_037103525.1 of Ganaspis brasiliensis. NCBI lineage: Eukaryota > Metazoa > Arthropoda > Insecta > Hymenoptera > Figitidae > Ganaspis > Ganaspis brasiliensis. Next base: position 879,946 of record JAZKLR010000123.1, read on the forward strand.
AATGTTTTAATGATGGCTATAAATAAATTACGGGTATAATAGGTCAGTGAATATTTACCCTGATGGTTGCTTTCCAATTTCAAAGCCGGAATACTTTTAATTTGTAATGTTTTACAAAATATGACCATGTGACGTCACAAAATTTAGGTTAGAAACTATGTCAGATTTGCTCAAACATTTGTTTTGGCTAAGAAAATACGGCTTAAACGAGTAAATTGTTAGGTTGTTTATTATTAAAATTAAGGAATTTTTTTTTGTACGTTGTGATGATTAGAAATTCTCTACAATTTAAACAACAACAAAATTAATTATAAAACAAAATCGACTTAAATACAATTGCGATGAAAAACCCTATTCTATCTGTTAGCCCAACCACTTGAGGTCTTAACAAACATAGCTAAACAAAAAGACCAAAGGCTACAAATTTTTCCACCATTTAGAATAAATACAAATATAAACAATAAAATAAAAACGTAAACTAATAGCACATATACAATTAAATAAATATGGCCATACTTTATTGTTTCCTTCGTTACTATTATTTAAAAGAAAAAATATTTCTCAGAGTGGAGATGAATTCCTTGAGTCCGACATTAAAAAAGACTAATTCCTCTGAGTAGTAATTTGCCTCTCTATTCAGCCTATTAAATACTGAGTATTTACAATAGTTGGTCTTAGTATGAGGCAGGTAGAAAGGTAAACAATATCTCAGAGGTCTGGCAGGATCCGAGAAAGATACCAATGACAAATCCTCAGGACAGCGAATGGCGCCATTGATGACTTTAAACAGGAAAATACAATTTGAGTAAAGAAATCTTGAATCGATTTTGGGAATGCAGAACTGACGCCTTAGACTATCATACTCGTAAAAAAAATAGTCGTAGCTAATATTCAGCTGCATAGCAGCAAATCTTAAAAAAACGGTTCTGAACTCGTTCGAGTCTCAAGATATGAACCGAATAGTAATGAAACCATACGACAGAGGCATATTCTAACTTGGATCTCACAACTGAAAAATGTAGACTTGAAAGAAGGTAGTGAATGAAAATTTGAGGCATTACGCCTTATAAACCGCAAGGAACTAACCGCTCCTTTGACAATATCGGAAATGTGTGCATTAAATGATAAGCCATTGCTAGGCGTGAAGATTATGATTGACTATTATGACGTAGTTCAGCGATCTCTAGGAAAAGTATTATGATTATTTTATGAAGATTTACTGAATTTGGAACCAGTTGGTTTGGTTGGCCGTTTTAGCGGTCAAACCGTCACGACTTTCGTTAAGTTGGTTGTTAAGTTATTTGAAATTAAGGAACAAGACCCCGACTAGTTAAGGGTGATTTCATACTTAATCTCAAATCTTATTAGTTGTGTGGTTAGCTCAGCTAAACAGTTGGTGACGACATCAGTCTTATCCAAGAATCACTTTCATGATGTTGGAGGTAACTTGATGATCTTCATCAGCTTGAATTTGAAGGATTATCGCGCCGAGTTTGATAAACAAGAATGCAACCAATAGGGAGTGTCTCTTCAGTCCATCAAGGTCTAATAAGAACATCGTCGACCGCATAGGTCACTGTTTAAAATTATAAGACGGATTTCTCGCATGATTTAAATATGTTGTTTATATTCTGCTATAAAATCTCTAATTGAGTTTAAGGTTCCTTTTGAGGTGAGTTGTCCCCTGTTCTGTAGCCGTGCCTGCCCTCTTTCTCTCTCTACAAGATGGAGCCTGGATTATTGTCAGGAATTCTCCCACCCCTTGGTCAGTCAGCGAGGGCCTGATGTGATGAAGCAGCTCAGTTCTGTTTCGACTTTCGTACATTAACCATCGTGCGCGTTCTCCCGTGCATTTCTCACCGATTTTCTAAACTATGTGCGATTCGGTATATATACCGGGTGTACAATTGTGACGTATTCGCATTTTGTAATAAGAATAAACTATATTTATGTTAACTAAAAGTGCTGTGAGTTTTGTGCAACACCACCATTCATCATTTCTAACAGTCAACGAGACGCCAGCCCTACAAATTTTGTGAATTCATTCCTTGATCGGATAGCCGAGTGTAGAAGGAATCATGTCAACAAACTGGTTCATTTTGGGAACCATGAAAATTTTTGTTGAGCTATCTCTGTAAAAAATCACATGAATTAGAGATTTTGAGTTGTTAATTACAGATTCTGGTCGATAACTGATCTGTGCAGACTATTACAACTCGACTGTCGATAAACCGGTTGTACTCAGGAGAGGTTTTTCTACAGTTTTCCCCCTCCACTGGCAAGCAAACCAATATAGGGTGGTCCGGGCAAATGCGAGTACTCCTAATTCCAAGTCGCTCTGTAGACGCAAAAACACTTAGTGCTTCCGTTTAAAGTACAATAATTCAAGGAAAAAAATTTCAAGGGGAACACTCTTTTATTTAAGTATTTTTTGTTACTGAAAACTACTTAAATGTTAAAAATGAATATCAATTGCTGCAGCTGACATCACCTCTTCGGATTTTTAATAAAACTGATTGAAAATCTCAAAAACAAATAATAATTCTTGAAATGTCGTTCCAAGCTAGTGCACATCATTCGACTGAGAGATATTCGCTATTCAGGGTAGCAAATAAGGCTGCTGGCATACATATTCCGGGATTTATAAGCCTGGAATGAATTATAATTCATGCGTAAAACAAGCGCCACTGATCAACGAGCCTAAATGGCTGGGGAAGTCCTAAGGGGAGGATGATTGCCGATGACAAAGCCAACCCTCGAACATGCGTTCGATACAATTCCTGCGTTGGCCCGAGTGTCTTATTCAATCGCGGTTGATGCTCCCGGAAAACGTGAAAAACGGAAACTCTGTTAATCGAAGCCTCATACACTCCTTTATATAATAGATCCCTTCTACTACTTTAGGAGTCTTCAATCGGGCCACTTTTCAGCCTTAAAACACCCCCACATTGTAAATATGTCAATAGATGATTCCACTGTGAATTCCAAACGAGAATTAGAGACAAAAGGCATATCCGCAGGCAGTCGCATTCGCATTATTAATGACAATAAGCCTTGTCGAGACGATTCTAAAACCATACTGGAAAAAAAAAATTATTCATACTCATTTTTGATTAACTAATTCAATCGAGTAAGTGTCAATTTACCCAATTAGGCAGTTTACCCGTTTCTCTTCTATAATTTACGTTTTAGCTCTGGTTAGATTCACTGTAATTAAATTAAAGCTACAGAATTGATGAAAATCAATGATCCTTGTACAAAAATAAAGGCATGTAGTGCTGGACAAATGAAAATTATTCATAGGACTGTTTAAGAGTTTTTTTGAAGTCCGTAAACTTTCTTTTAAAATATTCCAGGGATATCCTATCCTATGGATTTTATATATGAGGATCTTGGATGCTGCTACCACATTCCGGCATATTTTCTGGATATTCTAATTTCTTCTTCTTCTTCTACTTCCTTTTTGTTTATTGTCCTGAGGTAGTACCAACAGCTACAAAGATTATTTTCTGTATTGATATGGTATTCAATGGTTAGAACCATTTCAATTTACATTACCGAGAGAATATATAAAAATAAATAAATAAAATTAATAAAAATAAAGAATTTAATGATAAATTAATGATTATTGAAAATTTAAAAATAAAAAAATGTTGCGTTCGATGGGGATAAATCTCTCGATGCTTGGGTTGGTGATCGTTGTGTTTGCAAATGGGAGAAAAATAAGAATTTAAATAAAATAAATAATAAATTTATAATAATGAAAACATGAAATTATAGCAAAATTTATAAATAGAAAGAATTATAAGACTAATTTAAGTTAGTTTAAGTCTAAATCATAAGGATTTCGTGAAAATTATTAGAAAATTAAGAATAATTTGAAAAATAAGTTGTTTTTAATAAACTAAAAAATATAAAATCCAAAAAAATAACTAGTTCAATAAGATTTGTAAAAATTTAATAATAAACAAGAAATATTAATTTGTTTGAAAATTAAAAATTTTAAAAAAATATTTAAATTGGTAATTAAGACAAGGAATATTGTTTAAGTTTTAATAAATTTGTAATCAATTGATGGCAAATAAAATATAGAAAAATAATACGGAAGCAGAAATTTAATAAGTTATATATTCTTTGAGAAATTAAATAAATAAGTACAAATTCGTTACAGAATGTTCTAGAAAGTTCTAGAAGCTTTTAAAATTGTTTAAGTTAAGGTCTTGTATTGTAGGATAAATTCTTTGGTTGGATAAGCTTTGTTTTGATTTTTGCAAAGTAAGTTAAAATGAGACATTTAAATTTTTATTTAAAAAAAGACATTTAAATTTGCTAATTTCGGGTTAAAAGAATTAATAATATGTTCTGATTTCTTAATATATCGAATATTTAAAAATAAAATTATTGTTTTTGTTGATTTATAAAAATTAAATTTTAGTTTCAATAATTTAATTAAAATTATTATTTTATTTGTTTAACCCTTCGAGCCCGGCGAAATTTAAAAGTGCTGTAATTTTCAAAATCGGCTGCCATTGGCGCCACTACCCGTTCGTAAAAAAAGTTAGGGTCCGTGCGAACCCTTCTACCGAATGGCAGAGCAGTAGTACTCCTTGAGCCTTCAGAAAAGGTGTGTCAACTTGAGTGTGAACGAAAACGACCCAGGTCCGGGCTCCGAAGGTGCGAAAAGTGTAAGTAATTTTTTTTTCTTTCTTTTAAAACTTAGATTTTTTAATGTAAAAATGTGTCTTTTAAATTAAAAAAAGTTTTAAAAATAATTAAAAAGTATAAAAAAATTGTTTTTAATCGAAAACATTTTTTTTGACATTTTTTAGTAGTTTTTAGATAAAAATGCTCGTGTTTTACAATTAAAAAGTATTTTAAAAATAATGGAATAAATAAACGAAGTAAAAAGTATTTTAAAAAAATGATTTTTGCAGTTTTTTGACAAAAATGTCTGAGGGTCCACGAACGAGCGAGGAGGTCCTCAGAATATTTCGTTCTCGTCAAATATTCAATTATTTCGGAGAGGACGATTCAGACGAAGAGGTAGATGCTATTGAGGACCACGACAGCGATTTATCCGCGTATGTTAGTCAAAACATCCGTTATCTTTTAAACATTGAAGAGAAAGAAAATTTAAATCTAATCTCTCAAAAAATGTCAAAAAGAAAGCGATGCCACTTTTGACAGACCAAAAAAGACCGAAAAACAAATTATTGTTGCGCGAAATGCGCTAAACCAACTTGCGACGATCATAGAATTGTATTTTGCCTTGATAAATAAAATTTATCTTGAAAATAAAGAAAGAAGCCAATATAGCTTTTTATTGAAAATTTTGAAGTAATTTTTTACCATTTTTGAGGTCAAAAAATTAACCATTTTTTAAGAAAATAAAATTTACTATTTTTTTTGTGAAAGGCACACTCTTCAGCTTTAATTACCTTTTTTAAACTTTTCGATATCTCAATTTGGCTCAAAGTTATGATTTTTTAAGTGAAGTAGCAATTTTTCAGGAGGTAAGTCTATTTTTTAATAATAATAATAATAAATAAAATTTTTTTTTTTTTTAAACAACGTAATTGTTACTTCAACTAGAAGGATTGATGATCATCTATGAATTTTTTGAATTTTTTTAAAGCATTTTTTCTACCTGTAAACACGACAGGACGAAAACGACCCATGTCCGGGCTCCGAAGGTGCCGAAAATACGTCCGGGCTCGAAGGGTTAATTTTAAATGTTTCTTGTTCAGGAGGGTTGAGGAATCTGTGATGAAGATTGGTAAAAAATTATAAATTATTAATATAATCAAATCTAAAATTCCTAATAAAATAAATTTATTTGAGCAATAAGATTGAATTTCATTTAAGAAAAAAAGAATATGGTGACAAACTTTTAGATTAAACTTTATTTGACTAAACTCACTTTAAGAGAAAAAATAAAGTGAAAAATCTTCAGGTTAACCTTTGTTTGAATAAACCTACTTTAAGTAAAAAGAATACAGTGAAAATGTTTAGGTTAAACTTTGTTTGATTAAATTTAATTTTAAAAAAAGACAGTATAGCATAATAAATTGTCTGTTAGTCAAAGAATTGTATAAATGATTTAATAAAATATTAACATTATTATTAAAAAAAAATTTATTTTATTTTTAAGTAAAAAATCGTAAATAAACTTATTATTATTTATTTTAATAAAAAATACATATTTTACGTCGAAGTCATTTTTTAATAAAAATAATAGTTCTCGAGAAAAATTCAAAAAACTTTCATCGACCATTTGGCAACTTTTAATAACACCCTAACCCCCATTTCATTAATCGGCCTTTTTCAAGGCCGCCAAATCGTTTTTTTCTTCATTTATTTTGGAAAATATTCATTTTCATGAAAAAATGTATAGGACATAAAATGTGTAATTTAATCAGACCCACATTTATTGTCCAAAATATTTTTTCAAATGTTGCAGATTTTAAGAGATAAACGCAAAAATAATGATTTTATTGTTTTTTTATTGTTTTCACCGTGTTAATCAAATTTAAGCCAACTTTCATTATTATTTTCATAATCAGCGGATTAAAATACCTAGGAATACCTAATTTTAAAGAAATCGGAGGTCCATCTTATTCGGAAGTGTATCCTTCTTTTTATTGGACTGAAATAAGTATATACAATACAAATCTTTACGTAGGTTAATTTTCAACAATTCTCCTAATTATATTTTAAAATAAAGCAAAAGGGTTACTTTCGTTTATTTTCAAGTACAGACGTTGCTTTTAAATACAGAAAATGTTAATGTTGAAGTTTACCTTCTGATTTGAAGGCAGGATCAATGGGCAAAGGAAAATAGTCTTAATTAGAGGTAGAAACACGAGGCGGCCTGTTAAATCATCATACTTGATAGAATATGCACATAATGGCTAAATACGCAAATAGGTTCTGGTACGTAATATACGTTAGGGTAAATTTAGCGCGTTTCAAGCCAGCCATGTGAGAATATACCGGTGGCGCGATTCCCTAACAATGAACACGATATCGTTTCAATAAATTTTCATTGAATAACCCCTTTCATCCAATCTTGAAAGAATAATTAGAATTTTCTAAATTTGCATACAAAGCCCATTAATTATTACACTAAAAAGCAAATTAATTTAGTTACAAACAATGCAGAATGCGTTATTGTTATATTTTCTTCCTTTTATCGTTCACTTTCATATCAAATTCTGCGGTATTGTTAACTTCTTTTGTTTTGACATTTAATCAACGGCAGTTATTGCTTAATAGTAATAATTTATTGTTTCTATTGTTTTAATGACAAAAAGTATGAGTATAAAGTGTTATGGAACTTCCTTCTCTACAAAAAATAGTAAAAAATGTTCATATATCACAAAATGGATGTTAAAAATAAATTAACTTAAAAATATGGATTTTTTTCAAAATAAGCTTAGAGTATATATAAAAAAACTTTATTGTTAAAAATTTTGGAAATTATATTTTCTATGTCTGCTCTGGTCAAAAATCGAATATCAGAAATTACATCAGAAATTGTATCAGAAATCACATCAGCAATGATATCAGAAATGACATCGGAAATAACATCAGAAATTACATCAGAAATGACACCTGATTTTGGGACTAGAAATGATATCATTTCTGATGTTATTTCCAATATCATTTTTAGTTATTTATTTATTTAATGACAAAATTTATTGCATTCACGAAATTGACAATTCTTTTGGATAAATTGATCGGAACTGATATAGGAAAGGATTTTATTTCTGATGTCATTTCCGATATCATTTCCCATATAATTTCTGATATTTTTATTGAAGGAAATAATTCAAACTAAAAATGTTTTATTTGAAAAATTAAAGAAAATAATTTAAACTTGCGGAAATTTTGAATTTAAAATTTAGGGGAAAAAATGTACAATAATGAAAATCATTGAAGAAAATTTTTAAAAAATGATAAAAACAGTTGAAATTTTTAGATATTAATTGCAATTTTAGAAAAATAATTTTAATAAATACAGAATATTCGTGGAGTAAAGGAAAGTACCTTATTTTACAAAATGATTTCAAGAATTTTATATTCAGGAAAATAATTATATCATTACAGAAAATAATGGAAAATCTTAAAATATTAAAATTTGAGAAATTGATTGCAAAATGATAATAATAATTGAAGAAAATTATTAAAATTTGAGAAAAATATTTTAAAATTTATGAAATTAATTGAAGAATAATGAAAGTAATAAAAAATTCGTGAAAATATTTGTAAAGTAATAAAAATAATTAAAAATTAAATAATAATAATCTCCGTAAACTCCTGAAGTTAGTTAGTATGTATTTATCTTTATTCATCTTTTTCTGTCCACGTTTTAAAGTCTAAAGTGAAGTTAGTTAGTATTAATATTTATTCATCTTTTTCTGTCCACGATTTAAAAACTGAAGTGAAGTTAGTCCCTGTTATTTAAATTTGTGCTGGTTCTAAATTGTCATTTGTGTAAAAAAAAGTTCGAAAAATGCTTTAAAAATTTATTATGGTTTTTGAAGAAGTTTAAAATATATACACATGCAATTGATTTCCTAAATTTTCCTAAACTTTCAGTTATTATCTCAAATTTAGATTGTCATCAATTTTCCATTATATAACGATTTTTTAATTATTTTCTTTTGCTTAAAAATAAATTCTTCAATTTTTCTTAATTTTCATCAATCTATAATTATATTTATTATTTTGTCATTACTTTTTAAAATTTCAATTATTTATCCGATATTGCAATTATTTTCATTAATTTTCGTTATTTCTGCGATGTTTTAATTATTCTCGTTAATTAAAATTTCTTAAGTAATTTTTTAATTTTTTTTTTTTTTCAAACATACTCTATGATTTTTTCAGGTATTTCTTTCAACTTTTATTGAATGTTTTCAATTTTTCTTATTTAAATTATTTTTATCATAATTAATTTTCTTTCTCAATCTTAAATTATTTTCAGCATATTTCAATTATTTTTTTCAATTTTGAATAATTTTATCATTTTTCAATTAATTTACTCGATTGTTAATTATTATTTTCATTTTCTAAAATTATTTTCTAAGATTTTTAAGTATTTTTCTGAAAATTCAAATATTTTCATCCATTTCTAATTATTTTCATTTGTTATCAGAATTTCAAATTTTTTTTATTAATTAACGTAAATTTTAATTATTTTTAGCATTCTACCAAACTTTTCTCCAATTTTTAGTTTTTCTCATTTTATAAAATTAATTTCTAAATTTTTTTAAGGTAATTTTCTCAAATTTCTATTATTTTCTTCAATTTTTAATTATTTTTATTTGTTTTCACAATTTCCAAAATCTTTTATTAATTATCGTAAACTTCAATTATTTTTAGCATTCTTCCAGTCATTTATCCAATTTTTAATTATTCTCATTTTCTAAAATTATTTTCTAAGATTTTTAAGAATTTTTCTAAAATTTCAATTGTTTTCTTCAATTTTTAATTATTTTTATTTGTTTTCATAATTTCAAATTTTGTTTATTAATTATCGTAAATTTCAATTACTTTTATCTTATTTCTTCAATTCTTTTCTCCAATTTTTAATTATTTACTTTTTTTTAATTGCTTTCTTAGATCTTCATGTATTTTTTTCAAATTTTCATTTATTTTTTCTTTATTTAAAAAAAATTCTGTAGTTTTTTCAATTATCACACTTAAATGTCATTTATTTTTTACAACTTATCATTGTTTGTGACATATTTTAATTATTTTCGTCAAATTTTAAAATTTTAAAAACATTTTTCAATTATTTTTCAAAATTTATTTTCTTCAATTTTTAATTCTTTATATTTGTTTCACAATTTCAAAAAATGTTAACTATTTATCAGATTTTTTAATGATTTCATTATTTATATTATTTTTTTCAATTTTCAATTACTTTCGTTCTTTTTCTCGTTCTTTTTCATAATTGCCAAAAAGTTTTTACTTATTTTTCTTTAATTAAAACTTGTTCTGTTCAATTTTAAATTAGTTTTATCTTTTTTCATTTATTTTCTCTAATTTTTAATTATTTTCTTTTATTTCAATAAACTTCTGAAAGTTTTAAGTATTTTTCTCAAATTTTGTTTAACTTTTGCTGTATCTAAAATATTTAATGTAATTTGTTTAATTATTTTCTCAAATTTTAATTTAATTATCTCAATTTTTAACCATGTTTCTCAATTTTCAATTATTTTCTTTAATTTTTCATTACTCAATTTTGTTTTAATTTACTTTTAAGATTCTCAAGTATTTTTCTCAAATTTTAATTATTTTCATATTCCTTTTCAGTTTTGATACAGGGTTTTTCTAATTTTTTCGTCCGCGAATTGGTCGTAAATTGTTTCTTTAATTATTTTCTTTATGTTTAAAACAGTTTTATGATTGTTTAAATTACTTTCCCCAATTTGTAATTGATTTCATTTTTTTTCAATTAATTTGCCAAATTTGCAATTATTTTGTTTAATTTCAATTATTTTCCGCAATTCTTTTTAATTCTAAAATATTGTAAATTTTGTCCTAAATAAATATTTATTTTATTTATATTAATTGATTTTTAAATATTATGTTTAAAATATTTATTTCTTCTTATTAGATAAATATTATTTACCGATTTGTTATATTTATTATTGTATTTTATAATTTTTAAAACTTATGAAAAACTAATCGCGCGCTTGCGCGCGTTTCATTTTTGCTAATTGAAGAAAATAATTTTAGATTATGTTAAAAATTATTTAAAAAGTTACAACATATATTTGTAGGTAATAAAAAAAATAAATAATTGCAGAATGACGAAAATAACTTTAAATTAAAAAAATAACTAGAATTTGAGATAAATAATAAAAAAAAATTAAAAAATTAATCAAAAAATATTTGAAAATGACAAGAAGTAATTGAAATTTAATTGAAAAATAAATTTAATAAAAAAATAATTGTAAATTGAAGAAAATAATAAAAATTTGTAAAAATAATTGGAAGAATTTCAGAATATATTTTAAAAATAAACAAGACTACTGTTTACAATTATATATTATATAATTCTTCGAATTTCAATTAATTTGAAATTTCATTGATTAAAAATTTAATTAATCCACGCTTTGAGAATAATAAATCTAAAATAATTAAAAATGTCTTCAATTTTTACCAATTCTTTTTTTTTTTTATTATTTCAATTATTTGCTACAATTTTCATCTTTTTTTATTATTTTTCAAAAATTTTCTTCAATTTCTAATGAATTTTCATTATTTTTCAATTTCTCCACTAAATTTTAAATTCAAAATTTTACTCAAGTTTCAATTATTTTCTTTAATTTTTTCAAATAAAACTTTTTCATTTTTAATTATTTCCTTCAATATCAAATTAGTTTCATTATCTATTAATTAATTTTCAATTTCTTTTGTCATTTTTCAATTATTATTTTTGCGAAATATGATTTTTGTTTTTCAAATTTTTTTCTTTTTCTTTGAACTGTAAATTCAATTATCTACATTCTTATTAAGAAATTTATTTTTTGTCTGTAATTTTGCCATATGAAATTCCACAAGGCGATTTTTTTGCTCTATGAAATTTGCAAACGTACCATACACAAGTATGTTTGATTTGTTTCAATAAAAAAAAATTAATAAAATTAAAATATTCAATATTTTAAGAGAAAAGTCATACGGACAAATTTTGCATATACCAATGACGTCATAATCCATCACATGCTCTTAAATTGCTAAGAAATAATATTTAATATTTAATATTTAATATTTAATATTTAATGTTGAAATCTTCCAAATCACGTTACTATATTGAATCAAAATTAATGAAAATCTGAATCCAAAACCAAATGGTTTTCCTGATCAAAAAACATTCAATCTTTAACTGATTGGAAGCAGACAATAAATGATACTTTATTCCCAAACAAAAATATTTCTCACCAGGATTGAAGTTGATTTTACGTATAATACAGTTAAATTATAATTTATTAGTGGTGCATGATGGGCAGAAAAGAGTAAAGATAGCAACTTTTATTGTAGGAGAATATGAAATACGAGAGAGGAGTGATCGATGACTTTTGTGGCTAGGGATAAAATTGTCAATTGATGCCTTAATCCAAGGTCGAGTTGGACACAGAGGGTCGTTATACGCTTGACAGGGAGCGATTATCCATTTTCGGAGTCAATCGACAAATGCAACTCGTGACAGAATAGAGCCTCTAGAATCCCCCAAAAGTCCAGTCACGTGACCATCGTACAAAAGTGCATACTCAATCCATCGTGATTTACGTTTATAAATTGCTCGTCACACGGAATTTCAGTTTTTGGAAAAAAAAAATTGTTTAAATCAGTGCATGATACAATAAAAGTGCAATTTCATTTAATCTTCGTCAATTAAAATTGAATTTTGTAAAATAAAATTTCATTTTATTCCAAACTGGTTGATACTCACGTCAATCGGTTTTAATAGAAATTTATGTTCAAATATAAGAGAAAATCAATATCTTGTAATTCAAAATAATAACTTTATTAAAATAATTTTTGTTTCGCAGTTTAGGATTTTAAACTACGAATACGCTATTATGTATTGATTCAAAATTCAGTACATTCAAAATATAAATATTCAACGATTTAATTCTTATTTCCAATTTTAATTAAAATCCTATATGACATAATTCTTATTTAGCCTAATTCTTATTTAACCTAATTCCTATGTGGCCTTATTTTTATTTGACCTATTTCTTATTTAGCCTAATTTTTATTTACCATAAATCATTCATTTCGGACGAATAAGAATTGATCCAAATAAGATTTAGGCTAAATAAGAAGTAAGACAAATAAAAATTGGGCTAAATGAGAATTAGGCCAAATAAGATTCAGGCTAAATTAGGATTAGGCTGAATAGGAATTAGGCCAAATAATTGTTAGGCTAATCAAGAATTAGGTTAAATGAGAATTAGACTAAATGAGATTTTGGCTAAATAAGAATTAGGCGAAATAAGCTTTAGGTCAAATAGGAATTAGGCTATGTGAGATTTAGGCTAGATAGTAATTCAGCTAAATAAGAATTAGGTCAAATAAAATTTAAGTCAAATAAGAATTAGACTAAATGAGATACAGGCTAAATAAGATTTAAATAAACAAATTAGGATTAGGCTTAATAGAAATCAGGCCAAATAACTTTTAGGACAAGTAAGAATTAGGTAAGATAAGAAGTAAACTAAATAAGAATTATACTAAATGAGATTTAGGCTAAATAAGAATTAGGCTAAATAAGAATTAGGCTAAATAAGAATTTGGTCAAATAAGAATTAGGCTAAGTGAGATTTAAGCTAAATAAAAATTCGGCTAAATAAGAATTAGGTCAAATATGATTCAAGTGAAATTTAGACCAAATAAGAATCAGGCCAAATAAGATTCAAGCTAAATTAGGATAAGGCTAAATAGGAATCAGGGCAAATAATTTTTAGGCCATGTAAGAATTAGGTTAAATAAAAAGTAGGCCAAATAAGATTTAGGCTTGCCAAAAATTAGACCAAATAAAAAATTATGTCAAAAAAGACTTAGGTGAAATAAGATTTAGATTAAATGAATTTAGGTCAAATAAGAAATAAATTGTGATTTTTATAATATTTATATTTTTGTATATTACATAGCGTCTATACTTTATTCCAACACATAGAGAATATAATTTAAAGCAATATTGAGACTTTATCACTTTTATTCAGAGAAGGGTCGGGAAGAAAGTTTCCAGATTAGCCAGATTAAGAAGTATTATTTAAAGATATATAATAATTAAATTATTGTGAGGATTAGAGTTAATACTGTAAATGGGCACCTAAGGCTTAAATGCGTGCCACAAATCATGGTCGGGCAAGTTGTTAGCAATCGATAACGATAAGCGCCAAAATTCACCCTCTCAACTAAACACCTTATAACATAATCTAATAACTGTAAAATGGCAACATTGATAATTACCAAATAGCGTTTATAAATAAAACATTACGTGTTTTCAATCTTAGTCACTGCTCTAAAAATTGTGCGCTTTAAGACTGTTTTCTCAACCCTCTTATTTTCCTGGAAGCAGAAGACTCTAAGAAGGCAAACAAACGTTCCTACTACTCAAAAGAGAAAAGAATGAAAAATCTACTGAAGGCGGGAGAATATCATTAAATCCGCACTTTCGTCAAGTAAAAGAGTTTATACCCTTTTCTTCACAACTCAACTATACAACTAACAGGATCAGCTTCTCTTTTCTTGTAGTTTCATTTACTGTTATTAGACATCATATTTTACTTTTTTTGTTTCACTTAAAACTACAAATGCTAATATTGTAGTATCAGCGTTAGGGTGGTCCTTAAAAAAGAAATTTTCGATTTTTAAAATTCGGTATCCCTAATTTTGTCAAATATAAAAAAAAGAAGAAACACGTATTTTTTTTTTTTTTTTATTTTCATATTTAATGGTGTCTCATCGACCACGAAATTTCCCATGTATTTTGCATTCACAAAAAAAAACATTTTTCGCAAATTTTGAATAAAATCATGAAAATTACATTCAGTAAGATATTCTTCACCCCCCTCCTCTCACTCTTCTTACGCAATGTTTAAAAAATTGAGTCAAAATTGAAAGTTACTTATTTTTTATTTATGGGGCATTTTAGGTGACATTGTCATTTAGAATTTTTTTTTTGTTTGGATTAATTTTGTTATGATTCTATATGAAAAATATAAAAAAAAACACATTTTTTAACTTGTTATTGAATAAAAATAACAAAAGTTATAAGTTTTGGAAATTTTAAGTTTTCAGAAACAGAGCACTTTTTTTACGCTTTTTTAACTCCTTTACTGTAGGAAAATTGGAAAAAATTCTTTGCGTAAAATTTTTTCAGTCTTTCCTAAATTTCTTAAACCTTTAATAAAAAATAATATGTTTGCAACAAAAATATACAAAAAATTGAATTTAAGCCTAAAAATACTATTTCTCAAAACCGAAATCATGGATTTTGATTTGTTTCTTTTAACGTAGTTACTGATTAATAAAGAAAATTTCCTGGTAAATATAAATCTAGTGTTCTTTAACGTTTAAATGATATTTACATTTACTTAGTTACTTTCACATTTTTTAAAAATTTAATTTTCAGTCGCACAAAACAAAAAAATGCAACATAAAGTAAATTGTAAGTTGAAGTTGTTTGATTTTTAAAATTTATATTTTAAACTTTGTGCAACGACGAATAATTATAAATATCATTTAAACGTTAAAGATTATTTTATTTAGACGAGAGTGAAAAGTTTCTTAATTAATCAGTAACTGCGTTAAAAGAAAAAATCAAATGTCCATGTTTTAGGTTAAATGTCACTTATTAGGCTTAAATTCAATTTTTTATATATATTTTTGTTGCAAAAACATTATTTTTAACAGCAGGTTTTAGAAACTTAGGAAAAACTAAACAAATTTCATGAACAGCATTTTTTCAAATTTTCTATTAATAACAGAGGAAAATGCGTGTCAATAGTACTTTGTTTCTAAAAACGGTAAATTTAATAAATTCATAACTTCTGTAACTTTCATTCAATAAGAAAATAAAACAATACGTATTACCTTATGTTTCATATAGAATCAGAAAAAATTATACGAAGCGAAAGAAATTTTTTAATAAAAACGTCACGTGGAATGTGCCTTTCATATGTTTTATACTTGATAAATTTTATAATAATAATTATATTTCAAATAAACGAATAGATATTTTTATCTATTTTAATTCGGTAAAATTTCAATTTTTCGAAAAAAAAACGCTATGATAGTAAATTTAAACCACAATTTTTATAATTTTATAAAAATCTCTGCATAAAATTAGACATTTCGGACAATTCCCAACCTTTCAAGATAAATAGGCTTTCCTATAATCTACACTATAAAATGTGGGAACCAAGATATTAAAACAGAAATGTAGAATTAAAAATTTGGCATCAAGGATGTGGAATTGGAGGATTTAGGTTCTGAGATGTAGAATCAGGGATGAACAATTTAGAAACTGTAATCGGAAATTTAGAATCCAAAATGTGGAATTTAGTATACGCAATCCGGGAATTGGATTTCGGAATGTGGAATATAAAATCTGGAGCGTGGAATACCGGATTTGGAATCTACAATATGGAATCCGAGATGAGAAACTAGGAATGTCAAATTCAGAATGTCAAATCCAGAATTTAAAATTGAAGATGTGGAAACCGAAATGTGGATTCCAGGATGTGAAATGGGGGATGTAGAATCCGAGTTTTGGGATTCGGGATGTGGAATCCGGGATACAGAATCCAGGATGTGGAATCCAGGGTGTAGAATCCGGGATGTTAAATCTGGAATGTGGTATCCCAGATGTAGAATCCTAGATATGAAATCGGGGATATAGGATCTGAGTTGTGGGATTCGGTATGTGGAATCTAGAATGTAAAATCCAGAATGTATAATCCAGGATGTGGTATCCGAAATGATGATTCTGGGAAGTATAATTCGAGATGTGTAATCCGGCATGTAGAATCCGAAATGTGGAGTCCGCGATGTGTAATCGAAAATGTGAAATCCGTGATGTGATATCCGGGAGTTAGGATCCGGAATATTAAATCCAGAGTTTAGAATCCGTGATATAGAATCTGATGTATGGAATCCAGAAAGTAGATTACCAAATGTAGGATCCGTGTTGTCGAATTTGGGATGTGGAATCCTGGACGTGATATCCATAATGTAAAATCCAGAATGTATAAGCCGGGATGCGAAATCCGGGATAAGAAATCTGAGATGTAGAGTCTGGGATGTGGAATCCAGGATTAGAAATCCGGCATGTGGAATCCAGGGTGTAGAATCCGGGATGAGTAATCCGTAATGTGGTATTCACAATCTGAGTCCGGGATGTGCAATCCAGAAGGTGGATTTCACATTGTGGAATTGGGAATGTGGAATCTGGGATGTAGAATCCGTAATTTGATATTCAGAATAAGGAATCCGGATTTTAGGATACAGAATGTGGAATCCAGGTTGTGCAAACTAGAAGGTGTATTTTACTATGTGTGATTGGGGATGTAGAATCCGAGATGTTGAATCCAGGATGTATAATCCGGGATGTTGAATCCGGGATGTAAAATCCGGGTTGTAGAATCAGGGATGTAAAATCTGGGATGCGAATTCCAGAATGTGGAATCTTGGATCCTGAATCCGTAATGAAATATACAAAATCTAGAATTTGGACATTAGTATGTGGAATCCAACGCGTGAAGTACGGAGTTTTGAAAACAGTTATGTGGAATCTAGTACGTGATACCGGGAATATGAAATCAGGAATGTAAATCCCGGATGTGAAATGACGATTTTTTTAAAAACAAATTTTAAAAATTCAAAATGGCGCATAGCTCACAAATTGTCTGAATGTTCAATCAATCGACTCTGCTCAATATTAAATGAATCTTAAATATATGTAAGCCTTTATAAATCATTCTAAGGTACAAACTGCAGAAGAGCTGTTCTTTTTATAACGCAGAACTCTTGAAAGCTGCGAAATAAAAAATTAAAATACTATTCAAACAGGTTCAACATGTTTAAATGTTTGTCTACGAACCGATGTGTACCCTCGTCTATATTGATTTTACAAAGTACAGTCACTTTTTCTCGAAAATTCTCTCTATGTCCACGAGCAACATGAGTGTAAACCACATTCACGCTGAAGGATGAATGTTTTATTCATCGGTGGGCAAGCGAAATTTTTAATTCACCGTGAACTCTCCCGGTCATCCGGAAATAAACTGCAGTCAATTTGCGGAAATTTTTCATGTATTCATAACTCAGTCGAGGGGACAGCAACTCCTGACGATTTCAATGTTATCGGATTTACATGCCAATTCTGACTACATACCCGCAGGAGTTTTCTTCGTTTTTTAAACTTTTATTTTTTCAAATCCTCTGATTAAAAAACCAAATTTTTTTTCATTTCCTCAAAATGAGATCTATACAATGGAAAAAAGAATCTTTCTTTACTTTTTTACATTCTCATCTCAATTTGAGAAAGTCTTAAATATGTCCGATTTTCGATTTTTGCTAATTTCCACATTTCTCGACGTTTTGAGACCTCCTGCTTCCGAAAAAATGGGTTTTACCCAAGTGTCCGTCTGTCCGTCTGTCTGTAGAAAAAATTTTGTCGTCGGATAACTTGAGAAAAAATTCTCGGAACAACTTCATCTTAGGTACACTTTTTCTAAGTGCAAGAATACAGGTCAAGTTCCTTAGCAAGCTATTTCCGTCCAGAAATATCAAAAATAGAACATTTTCAACAAAAAAAATCCAGTGTTTTCAATTTTTCAAAATTTTCTTTTTTTCTAATTTTTTATGATATATAAGGATCAAATATAAAGAAAATTTACACGTTTTTAATTTTATGGAGGTTAGCAGTAATAATATTATCAAATAATTATAATAATCAAATTCCTTTTATTCAGATTATAGAAAGGAACAAAGATTTTCAATTGTAGAAGAAAAAAGGAACATTTTGCTTCCTGGGTTGAATTCACGTATAGATTATGACAAACGCCTTTTGCGATTTTAATGTTACTTCCGCGTCTACGATTTGCACGTGACGTGAGAAATTTTTTTTTTCTTTTTTCGATGCGCTTGTGCACGTGACCACCTTACCCTAAAACGACGCCTTCTCTTTTTCACCTATCTTTTCCATTTCTGGTCACGTGACCAATTTTACAACTGAATGGAAACCCGTGCTTAGTGTGTATAGAGAACGATGGAAGTAAAAGTGTTTTGTTAGTCTGCTGGGACTGTGTGTAATTAGAGAACACCCATTACGAGAGTGCATTGATGCGCACACAGAGCTTACCCATCAAATTATTGTACTTCTCAAGTTTTGCGGGAGCAACAGCTGCAATCAGGGATTAAAAGATTGACAAATAAAGGGTACCCTGATTAAAATTCAATTGAAAATTATACTTGGATTATTATTATCTATTGATAATTAGGGATAAATTTGCTTTTTAATCTTTTTATTATAGTGCCCTCGTGATATATCTATATCAGGGGCGTAGCCAGAGGAGTTTTGGGAGTTTAAATCTCCCCTCCCCCCGAAATCGAAAAATTCTATTGAAAAAGAGGTCTTTGGAGTCAAAATTTTTTTCAAAACCCCCCTGAAGTGTAAAAAAAAGCAACCCCCCCCCCCCGAATTTTTTTGTGGCAGCGCCCCTGATCTATATAACTATAAAGATGACACTGTATTCAATTAGTTTTTACAGCTTTTAATAACAGCAATTACAAATATTTTTAATAAAATATTAAATATATTGTTTTATTAATTTTTATTAATTTTATTAATTGGAATTGTAAAAATTTAATTCAGTAATTACGACTTTTGTTCAAAATTTAATGGCATTATTTTAAATTTTTGAATAAAAAACATTTACTGCAAAATTGTGAATTTTTTTTTTTTTTAATTAAAATAACGCTTTTTTAATTTTTGAAGGGTGTAATTGAAAATTGGGAAAAGGAGTAAGAAAATTTGAGAATGTAATTGAAATCTAAAAAAGGTAATTTTAATTTGAAAAAATAATAGAACATTAACAAAAACGACCACAAAAAACTATAGTTGAAAATTGAAAAACTTTTAAGAAATTTGAAGAAGGAATTAAAAATCAAAGAAAATCATTAAAAAAGTTCAAATATAATCGAGATTTTGAGATAGAAGATAAAAATTCAATAAACTAATTGAGACAAAAAAAAATACTGAATAACATTTTTGTAGTTTGTAGAAGACGGTTAAAAATTGAAAGAAATTGAATTGAGAAAAAAGAAATTTAAAAAATTTAAAAAGCAATTATAAATTTAAAAACTCATGTGAAGAAAGAAGAAAATAAAATAGTATTAATTTAAAAATGACAAAACTAATTCAAAAATAGTAAAACAAAATTATGCATTGAAGAAGTTGATTAAAACATTGAAGAAAAGAATAAATAGTTATTTGAAGTAAATATATTTTAAATTAAAAGAAAATAACTTAAAAATACAGAAAAAAAAAGAAAATTCAAGATAAGAATAATTTACAAAATTGTAAAAAAAACTTTAATACCGAAAAATTAATTGAAAAATTTGAAGAAAATAATTGTCAATTTAAGATATTTAAAAATTAAAGAACATAATTAAAATTCTAGAAATCAATTCAAAATTGAAGAATGCAATTAAAAGTTGAAAATTTATAAAAATAATTAAAATGTAAAAAAAAATTTTAATTTGACAAAAAAAATTAAAGGATTTGACGACATTATTGAAAATTCAAGAAATAAATTAAGAACTGATAAAAATGATTAAATAATGTAGAACGATCATTGTCAAAATTAAAAATTTCAAATGACATTTCAAGAAAATAAATAAAAATCTAATGAAATAATTGAAACAGAAAAGAGGAAGCCGATATTTTGACCAAAACTTAATTTACAGAATGTGCAATAGACCGAATTTATTTATCCGAATATTTAAATTCCCGAAACTTTATTTATCAGAATATTTAATTTCCAGAAACTTTTTATTTAGTGGAATATTTAACTTCTTTATGAATATGCATTTTCCAGAAATTATATTTAAAAGACTTATTTTTTGTCTGAATATATTTAAAAAACCAAAACTCTATTTGTCAGAATATCCAACTTACCGAAAATGCATTTTGCAGAAATTGTATTTATCAGATTGCAGATTTACCATTTGCCCTCAAATTCAATTTCCCGAAATTTCATTTTTCAGATTATTTGACTTCCTAAATATGAAATTGTCAGATATTGTATTTATCAGATTTGCCATTTGTTTGAATATTTAATTTCTCAAAACTTCATTGCTTAAAATATTTATCTTTTGCAAATTTTATTTGTCAGAATGTTTAAATTCTCGATAATATATTTCTGTTGCCCGACACACGGAGTGTTGAATTTCTAAAAGAGCTCGCTGATTGGCCGGTTATATTTCCGGAAAGATTCTCAGCCAATCAGCGAGTTATAAATGTTCGAACAAATAAAGAATCGGATAAATACAATTTCTGAGAAATATATATATTCGAGAATTTAAACATTCTGACAAATAAAAATTCTAGATATTAAGTAGTCTGAGAAATGTAGTTTTGAGAGCTAAAATATTTTGACAAATGTTAAATCTAATAGTTGATAAAAAAAAGCAAAATCGAAAAATTAATTATTTTTAGAATACGTAAAAATACTTAATACTTACTAAAATATTTGAGCAAACGGTAAGTCTGAAAAATACAATTTTTGGAATATGCATATTCGGGAAAAATATTTCGACAAATAAAGTCACGGGAAGTTAAATATTCTAATCAATGAAGATTTAAATATTCGGAAAAATTAATTTCGGTCTATAGCACATTCTGTCAATTGAATTTTGGTCAAAATGTCGGATTCTCAAAAAAGTACAATTTCAAAATTAAGAAACGATAAAAATTAAATGAATAATTAAAATGTACATTGATAAAAATTCTAAATTAAAGAAATTAATGAAATACAATTTTTTTAATGGCAATAATCAAATTCAAAAAAGAAAGTATTGATATAATTAATTCTGTAAAATGATGAATATAATGTTATAATTTGAAGAAAATAATCGAAAATATATAAAAATAATTGAAAATAAATAATGAATAATAAAAAAAGTTAATTGAACGTAAGTTATTGTCTATATTTAAATTTTAAAATAATATTGCCGTACCATGGAGTTTTTGACAAAAATTTCTGAAGAGGCATAAATTGATTAAAATCTGCTTTTTTGACAAGTTGAATCAGATGCGCAGAGGTTTAATTTTTGTTGAATTTTGTTCGTTAATAGATAAAAAAGTTTGAAATTAGATATAGAAATGTGAAAAATAAATGATATTTGACTGAAAAATTATTTGGAGTTTTTGACAAAAATATCTGAAGAGGCATAAATAGATTAAAATTTGCTTCTTTGACAAGTTGCATTAGATGCGCAGTGGTTCAATTTTTGTTGAATTTTGTTCGTTAATAGATAAAAAAGTTTGAAATTAGATTTAGAAATATAGAAAATAAAAAATATTTGTCTGAAAATTTTTTTGGAGTTTTTGACAAAAATTTCTGAAGAGGCATAAATTGATTAAAATCTGATTTTTGGAGAAGTTGAATCAGATGCGCGGAGGTTCAATTTTTGTTGAATTTTGTTCGTTAATAAATGAAAAAGTTTGAAATAAGATATAGAAATATGAAAAATAAATGATATTTGACTGAAAAATGTTTTGGAGTTTTTGACAAAAATTTCTGAAGAGGCATAAGTTGATTAAAATTTGCTTTTTTGACAATTTAAATCAGATGCGCAGTGGTTCAATTTTTGTTAAATTTTGTTCGTTAATAGATGAAAAAGTTTGAAATTAGATATAGAAATATGAAATTAATTTTTTTTTTTAAAAAAATATGTCCGCAGCAGCCTTCAGACGAAAGTCAATGGTTTTTCTCCTTATAAATTGAAAAAGAATTGAACCTCTGCGCATCTGATTCAACTTGTCAAAGAAGCAGATTTTAATCAATTTATGCCTCTTCAGAAATTTTTGTCAAAAACTCCAAAAAAATTTTCAGTCAAATATAATTTATTTTTCATATTTTGATATCTAATTTCAAACTTTTTCATCTAATAACGAACAAAATTCAACAAAAATTGAACCTCTGCGCATCTGATTCAACTTGTCAAAAAAGCAGATTTTAATCAATTTATGCATCTTCAGAAATTTTTGTCAAAAACTCCAAAAAAAATTACAGTCAAATTTGAATTAGTGAAGCACTGAAAATTATTTGAAATCTGTGAAAAAAGTCCATTTTCTAATTAGATATTGTATTCATTAAATTAATCAACATAATCACTATAAAAGGAGGTAAAATACCGAAATGGCGTAAAATGAGAATTTCAGTACCCTGGCTTATAACTTCAATAATTACCCATAGATTGTTTTCATCCATACATTTTTTTTCTTCTTAAAAGTGAGCCATATATGTAAAAAATTTAAAACTGGACATAATTTGACGTTTTCTATTTTTGCATGGCGGTAGAATGAATTTGTTTTTCAGATTTTGGGCCAAAAACTAAAATTTTCTATTTTTTTTTGGACTATATCACTTAAAATATTTAACTGATTGAAAAATAATGTTAAAAGCGATAGTTTGGAATTTGATTACCTTTAATTTGACACCTAGAAAAACTCAATCGGACGTCTGTAACTCGAGATACGGCCTAAAACGTGAAGTCACCTCCGAAAAAAACGTACAAAAATTTTAAAAATTCATATTTCGGAAACCTATCCATAGAAAAATTTCTTAATGTCATTTTTAAGTTTAGAGAACCATAGCACATAAAAAAAATAGTGGCATTAAATGTACATTTTGGCTGTAAACTAGTGTTATTACTGTTACGAGGGCAATAAAAACGAATGATTCATTCAAAAAGTCGAAACGTTTTATAATGTAAATTTGAAACAGGAAGGTAAAAATTTATTAAGCTTTAAAATGCAATTATCGATCAATTCGTTTGGTAAATATCCGCACCACGGAAGAAGCTTTTATTTGATTTCACCGATTTGATTTGAATTTTTTCGGCACTATATATAGTGCTGCGTTATCGGGAAACGTAATCCGAGAAAGATTCGTTACTTATTGCTTGACGGTAGAGGGATATTTTTTTTAATGCATGCAGATAATATCATCAAATTGAGGCAATATTCGAAAAGAATTCTGGCCCATCGAGATACACAATATCCGTATAGCCGAAAAATATTGTCAATTGAACCATCGAACAATATCAATTTCAACGTCGGCGACGATGCTCGTTTTCAGCGAGTTGGCGGTTTTGATTCTCATTCCATTTCTCTTAATATCGAACCGTAAAAAAAGACACCTATTTCATAAAAATATGAAAGAAAAAGTTGTAAAAAATAATTAATATAACGCTTTTTCTATATAAAAAAAAACTGAAGAAAAATTTAAAATTCTGGTTAATTTGAAATTTATTTATTAGCCATTCGGATCTTTAAATTTAGAATTTTTTTTAAAATTATCTTTAAATACTATGTTATCTAAAATCCCTGACTATATTATTTAAAGCGAGTTGAAAAAATTTAAAAAAGTTTGTTTTTATTTCATCGTGCACGTTTCTGGGTAAATTGTCATCCTTCTGTAAAACTTTCGAAGCGAGCAAATATATTTTTATAATTTATTAAAGTGCTATTAATTTAATTTTATAAGTTTTCTTTTTTAAACGTAAAACCTTCATCTATTTTTTAAATTCTTTGTTTCCCTTTCATTTTATGATGTATCGCTTTTAATTCAGTTTTTAGAAAAAAGTTTATAGTCCAGTGTTAAAAGATAATTTTATTTATAACATTTCTAGGATGATAGATTATTGAATACAAATAAAATAAATTTTCTACTTTTACTCGAATTTGTATACATTGGTTTATGCCGTAATTATATATAATAATTTATAAGTTCCATTCTTTTATTCTGTCCGAACCTGACATTTGTTACTAGAAGTTTTTTTTTTGTTTAAAATGTTAAATTTATAACAATTTTTTTTAATTTTTCTTCAATTTTTAATTTTTTTTTAAATTATTTCCCTAAATCTTAAATTTACGTTCTTCAAATTTCAATTATTTCGTTTAGTTTTTTAAATCATTTTCTTAATTTTAATTCTTTTCCCCATGACATTGAATCAATTTAATTATTTATTCCTAAATTTTATATTATTCATCGCAACTTGAAATTAATTTTTTAATTTACTACTATTTTTGTCATTTTGCAATTATTAATTTCAATTTTTAATCATTTTCATAATTTCTGAATTAATTTCCTGAACTTTCAAAATATATAACTCAATTTTCAAATATTTTGTTCAATTTATATTTCTTTTTATTATTTTATTCTTTTATAATTTAATTATTATTAATTATTATTAATTTGTAAATTATTATAACGATTTTTAAATTATTTTCTTTTGCTTAACAATATTTTCTGGAATTTTTTTTATTATTTTCTTCAATCTCTAATTATTTTTATTATTTTGGCATAATTTTCAAAAATTTCAATTATTTATCTAAAATTTGAATTATTTTCATAAATTTTCCATTATTTCCGCGATTTTTTAATTATTCTCTTTAATTAAAATTTCGTCAGTAATTTTGTAATTATTTCCTTTTTTTAAACATATATTCTATTATTTTTTCAATTATTTCTCTCAAATTTTATTTACTGTACTCAATTTTTCATATTTAAATTATTTTCACCATATTTCAATTCCTTTTCTCAATTTTAAATTTTATTATTTTCAGCATATTTCAATTACTTTTTTCAATTTCGAATTAATTTTATCATTTCTCAATTATTTTTCTCGATTTTTAATTATTATTCTCATTTTCTAAAATTATTTTCTACGATTTATAATTATTTTTCTAAAATTTCAATTATTTTCTTCTAATATCTTTAATTATTTTCGTTTGTTTTCATAGTTTACACATTTCTTTTATTAATTATCGTAAATTTCAATTATTTTTAGCTTTCTTCAATTCTTTTAACCAATTTTTAGCTTTATTCTCATTTTTTTAAATTAATTTCTAAGATCTTAATGTATTTTTCTCAAATTTCAACTATTTTCTTTTCTTTAAAAAAAATTCTGTAATTTTTTTTAATTATTTTACTCAAATGTCATTTATTTTTTACAACTTATTATTGTTTGTATTCTATTTCAATTACTTGCTTCAAGTTTCAAGTTTTAAAATCATTTTTTAATTATTTTCCAAAACTTTATTTCCTTCAATTTTCAAGTTTTTTCATTTGTTTTATAATTTCAAAAATTTTAAACTATTTATTTGAAATTACAATAAAATAATTTAATTTTCAAATATTTATATTATTTTTTATATCATTTTCTTCAATTGTTAATTACTTTTGTTCTTTTTTATAATTCTAAAACGTTTTTAATTATTTCTCTTTAATTAAAAATTCTTCTCTTTTCTCTTCAATTTTAAGTTATGTTTATCTTTTTTAAATTATTTTGTCAAATGTTAATTTTTTCCAATTTAAAACTGTTTATCTAAATTTTCAATCGATTTTTTTTCCATTTTTTAAATTATTTTTCTAATTTTACATTATTCCATTTTTTTCAATTTATTTTTAAGATTTTCAAGTATTTTTCTCAAATTTAAATTATTTACTTTATTTTTAAAACAATTTTTCTCATTTTTTAAAATTTTTTTAAAAATTCTTCATTATTCAATTTTTTTCAATTTATTTTTAACAAGTATTTTTCTCAAATTTAAATTATTTTCTTTGTTTTTAAAATATTTCTATGATTTTTTAAATTACTTTCCCAAATTTTCAATTAATTCAATTTTTTTTCAATTAATTTGAATAATTTGCAATTTTTATTAATTTGAAAATTTTATAAATTTGTTCCTAAATAAATATTTATTTTATTTATTTCTATAAATTTGTTTTTAAATATTATATTTAAAATATTTATAAATTATAATTAATGATAACACAAGATGCAGAAACTAATCGCGCGCCAGCGCGCATTATTTCATTTAGTCAAACTTAAAATTACTACCGTTGGTAAGGTTTCTGGAATTTTTTTAAAAAAATAGCAATATCTTCCGTTCTATTAGTCGTATCAAGGTTTCCTTTTTTTAAATGCTCAGAAAAATATAAATATTATTTCTATTATAGGTCAAGTTCATATAATTTTAATATTAAAAAAGTTATTAAATAAAAATTATATAACTTTCAAGCAGCAAGATAAAACTCAATGACTAAAATGCTAAAACGATCTTACATGTGTTCTTTTCAAGATTCCAAAAGAAATGAACTTCACAGTTACTTTCTTGATATTCAATTTTAATAAATTATAAATGTAAACATTGGAGATTTCTGTTAGTAAACAAATCAATATGGTTGCGCGCGCATTTCCATCTGAAAGGAATGAAGTCATAGTTATACAACCATATTGATTTGTTTACTAACAAAAATCTCCAATGTTTACATTTATAACTTATTAAAATTAAATATCAAGAAAGCAACTGTGAAGTTAATTTTTTTTGGAATCTTAAAAAGAACACATGTAAGTTCGTTTCAGCATTTTGGTCATTGAGTTTTATCTTGCTGCTTAAAAGTTATACAATTTTGATTAAAAAAAAAACCTGAAAAATAAGGAGCTTTTTCGTCTAAAAGTACCAAATGAAATAAAATATTTATCGTCTTTAAAATAATCGACTAAATGAGCGGAACGGGAATTTTTCGATTTTTTTGCAAGTTTACAATGCCGAGTGAAATAAAGCATAATTTGACGACTCAAAGACACAAGAATTGTCATTGTTATTGTTGCGATGAGAAGATAAGAATCGTCTTTTTTTTTAAAGAAGGACAAAGGCTTTAAATGTAATGGCAAAGTGCGAGATAACAAGGGAGTTAAGGATACCCGAGCCTGACATGGATACCACTTTGGCAAAGGTGCGATCTAACCATAACCAGACTATGCCGGAAGTTAACAATGCCTCCACCGACACTCTTAGTGGTTTTGTCGTGCAGAACTGCAGACTCCAACGTGTTACCAAGAGTCCTCAGACACATAACTTCCGGTTGCTACCGGACTAGAGGAGGTCAGATGTAAACCCTGCACCGCTATACACAATGTCTTTTCTGACTGGGGTCACCTAACTCTTCATAATGTCCGCGTAATGGACTTTTTCGCGCGCAATCTCCCTTGCTTTTTACACCAAACATTCGCCGCAATAACGATACTTGCTGGCAAAGGGTTATGTAAAAGCCATTAAGAAATTTTATGTCCAAAATGTGTGCTTTGCTTTCATTTCAAATAAAATAAATTAGTTAGTTATAAAGTGTTATTAAAATTTAACGAAAATAATAATCATTAGACAAAAGACGGGTAAATTGACCATGTGGGTAAATTGGTGCTTGTTAATAAATTGGTTAATAACACAACCCCACAAAAAAATTTTTATTTTATTTCTCCACTGAATCCAAATTCTAAGTCAGAATAACTAAATAGGGGGCCGTCCATAAATTACGTAAGAAATTTAGAGGGGTGGGGGGTCTGGATAACTTTTTTTTTTTTTTTTAATTCTGGCATTTTTAGGAATAGTTTTGGAGTTCCTTATAAATTTCAGAAATAGTTCTGGGGCTCGCGATTAAATAATAAAAATTTAAATTTAACATAATGGGGCCTACTTCAAGTGACCCCCCATTTTTGCACTTTTTTATAGGAGTTTTACAAGAGCTCTAGTGTTTCGTTCTGTGCATTATGGTAAAAAAATTTTTTTTTAGAACATTAGTCAACCCCCCATCTTTTTCAAAAACATCAAAATTAAATTTTTTTTAAATTTTCCAAATTTTAAGTTCTAAGAGATCTGATTAGAGGAATTTTAATGCCCTTAAAGTATTCTACAAAAAACTCTAATAAAATCTTTTTCTAAAGTCCAAATTCAAAAAACTATAGTAGGAAGTTTTAAATAACAAAAAAAAATCTCTAAGATTTAGAATTTTAAGAGTTCTGATCAGAGTTCTGTTAGCCATTGAGTATTTTCCATAAGCATTATTATCTAATATTTTTAAACTCAATACTTTTACATAGGAAATTTACCCTATTTCGCCTTAAGTAAAAAAGAATTTTATTTTAATATCCCCAACTTAACGAAGTATCCAATTTGCACTAACAGGGAATTTTTTGTGATAAAAAACATATTTTTTTCAGCCTAATTAGTTTTCTGCTGGATAAAGTTACGGTAACAGAAGATGTCGAAATTATCGAACGCATTGTTAGCGAAAAGTTGATTGGCATTCGGGTTATTGCTTTTTGTTATCTTCTTTTTTTCATCCTAAAATCTACGTCGCCTTTTTTAGTCGGATTATAGATACAAATATTCATTTTGTAAATTGTCAATTTTTCGAGAAGTGAACTGTTCTTTGTTTCAGAATTCTGTCTAAATAAAAAAAAAAAGTAAAGATTGTAAAAAATATTAAGTAAATAAAATGATATTCTTTTATGTAGTGAAACTGGAAAGAAATTTTTGTGCGATTTTAATATTCTTTTAACTTTAAGAGTCAGTCAGTTAACGACGATGTTTTTAAGATTCTATGAAGCATCATGTGAGATTCTAAAAGAATATAGAAGGTTTTAAAGGATTTGTGGAGAATCAAACGAGATTTTCGATATCCCTGAAAGACTCTAGAGGATTCAGAAAGAATTTTCGAAATTTACTACAGAGCATAAAAGATTTATAAACTTTTGAACATCTCTTCCTGTTTTCAAACATGTATACTTCAATTACAGTTTTGATACACGTCAGCAGATATCTAATGTAAATCTAATGTAAATCGGTATTGAAAACAGCAACAGATACATAAATGTTTTAATACATATCTGCATATTGGAAAATTTGGATCAATAATGTACTGAATGTATAGTATACGGTATTGCATATGATGAATTATTGACTAGTTCCTGGTTTAAAATTATTTATGTTAAATTAGCAGAGAGTTGGTACAGAATATTTTTCATATATTTAACCCAAAATTTTAAACGTGTTTTAAATTAAAGTACCTCTAGGCACAAGTGTTAAAAATTGCATTAAAAAATAATTTTTGAATTTTTCTGGTCAAAACTAAATTTTTTAAAATTGTTAGTTATATAATTTAAAAATTCGGAAAATTCTACACAAAAAACATTCATAAGATTTTTAAATTCAATGGTTAGAAAAAAGTTATTGTCAGATGAAAATTATGCTAACTTAAAATTTAACCCCTGATAATATGGCAACCACGCATTACAATGACCTAACACCCTACTTTTTATATTTGTTTTTGTTTTTGTTTTTATGTATGATAAGCTGAAAAGAGAAATAAACTAAAACAAATACATGAAGATGAGTATCTCAGTCTTCAAGTTTTGATATAAAAGGGATCCAGCAGTCGCACCAGGAGTTAGTTATTAAACTCGAACCTAAAATCTTCATATCGGATCTCAGAAATTCAGCTTCATCAATATTATCAAGACAGTCTAAAATCTAAGTATTAATCTCGTATTTACGTATCCGTCGTTGGTGAACCAATTTATCAAACCATTAAAAACTTTCTAGCATTCTGAATTGAGTAATTTGAGCGACAATTCGTGGCCTAAGTCAAGATTAGTGATTCGGCCTGCCGCTGCCTATCTCCTGCTTAATTGTCAACGCAGATCCAACTTATCACCGCAAAGATTTTCAAAGCAAGATACAACCTACGGATTCTTCGTTCATATCATCGAATCGTTTCTCTTCTTCTAAAAGTAAGAATCAAATTCGCATGACATGTTTGTCATATTGATTTTCTTCTATTCTTTAAGTAAATAAATATTCTCAAACTAATTAGCTGCTCATTAACTTAACCTCATCCCAAATTAGGATCATTAATTTCAACCTAATTTAAAAGGAGGATCTCATGGTAGATTTGGTAAGAGGTTTCAGACATAACAAAATTAATAATAATAATAATATTAATTATTAATCAAATTAATAAATTTGAGTCTTGGATCACAGACAGACTCTTTACCATCCAATCACCTCTTATTTTTTTCCAAAATGGAAAATTTATATGGGTCACCCTTCAAAAGGTCATCTCAAAAACTGGTCTAATTATAATCGAGGACTTGCACAGGCTTCTTCAAAAAAAGTTTTCTTGATAAATTGCAGAACTTATGATGGTTTTCCTGAACACATCATGGCGAGCATCATGGGTCTTCACAAAAGTTATAATAATCGTTTTTTCTCTAGTAAGTTTTGTAAAAAAAAATTTGTAAAATTAAATAGGTCATATGCTAAAAAATTACTTAATTTAGAGATTGATGACATTCATTTACATGTCAAGTTTTTGTCAAAAAATCGAGATATTGTTAAGGGTATTATTATTAATTTTAATGTCGATGTCTCAATATTGAACAATTTCTTTGAATTTTCACAACAAAAATATGAACGAATTTTAAATATTAATAATTGTATTCATAAGAAAAAATTAAATTCGTTACGCCAGAAGCAATTTCCCATAAAGGTTTTGAACAATAATAACTGGTTTAAAAATTTATCTGACAGAGATATTCCATCTGACGTTTTTGACATTGTGTCACTTGGTCCTAATTATGTCTTTCAAGAAAATGTTTCTAAGAGTTTCTAAGAGTTTAATAATATAAATATTATTAAAAATTTGGAATCTTGTATTTTAAAAACTGAAATGCCTTTTGAGATTAAGAATGAGTTGAGAGGTAAAGTTTCATATGTTATAATCAACAATTTAAATAACAAAGAAAATATTACACTTGAAGATAGAATTTTTGCTAAAAAATTGAATTCTACAAAATCTTTTCTTAAAAATAATAGAGATATTCTTTTCACGTCTGCTAATACGGGCAATTTAACGGTCTGTTTAAATACAGTGGATTATAATTTAAAAATAACTAACCTTCTTTCTGACCCGTTAACTTATAAAATTGTTAATAATAATCCGCTTAAAAAATTGCAAGATAGTACTGCTAAAATTTTAAAAAATCTTAATGATAACAATTTTCTGGATAAAAATTATCACAATAATCAACTTACATGTACAGACACTGTACTGGCGAGAGCTTATGGTCTCCCATAAATACACAAGGAAAATATACCTCTTAGACCTATTATCTCTTTAGTAAATAGCCCTACTCATTTTTTAGCAAAAACTATCTATAACGATTTAAAAAGTAGTATTTCAACACCAAAATCGCATGCGATCTCGTTGCACAGAATTTAGACCAACGGTTTAATCAGATCTATAAAAAATGCAAAATTCAGTTTCATATTATCGTTGATTGTACTAAATTCTTATTTGAAAACACATTTTTGAAATTTAATAACAAAATTATCAACAAACAGACGGAACCCCGATGAGTTCCCCAATACCACCCATGTTTGCTGACATGGTCATGGATGATTTGGAAAGTAATTGTTTAAAAATTCTTAAAGAAAAACATAATTTTGTTCCTTTAATTTATGTTCGTTACGTAGATGACACCTTTCTATGCGTAAAAAAGGAACAGGTTCAACTTTTTATTGACACTTTTAACTCTTATCATGAAAATTTAAAGTTTACTCATGAAATTGAAACAAATAATGATATAAATTTTTTAGCACTCACCATAATGAAGGAGAATAATTTAATTATCACTAATTGGTACAGAAAACCGACTTCGTCAAATAGAGTCATTAATTACTTTTCAAATTATTCTGATCAACAAAAAAAGAATATTGTTTTTAATCTTGTCGACACAGCGATATCTTTATCTCATAGAAAATTTTATTCACAAAATTTAAGTATTGTTTCTGATATTTAAAAAAAAAATGAATATCCTTTGGACTTTATTAACAAACACATAAAAATACGCATGAACAAACTCAAATATACAAATTCTGACCATTCTGATTCTCATAATAATATTAATATATACAATCGTCTACCATATTAGATATTAATGTCTACCGTATTAATGTCTGTTTACCTTTTCACAACCGACAATTTTTTATGTTACAAAATATCTTACAAAAATATAATATAACTGCTATTCCGATTGTAAAAAAGAATCTTAATAAAATTGTAAGATTAGGTAAAGATATTATTAAAAAGTGTGACCGTATTAACAGTGTTTATAAATTTGATTGTGTTAATTGTCCAGCGACTTACATAGGTGAAACTAAGCGTGCTTTGCATGTACGTATTAATGAACATCAAAAAAGAAAAAATACTGTTGTAGCGAAACATCAAAATGAACTGGGTCACATATTTGATTGGAAAAATGTAAAAATTTTAGATTCTGAATCTAACTGGACCAAAAGAAAAATTTCTGAAATGATTCATACAAAATCGAATAAGTTTACTATTAACAGAAAGGAAGATAGTTTTTCTCTTAATAAGATTTATTTTTGATTATTGAGACGTTTAAATTTGTAAAATTCTTATATTTATTGACTTTGTGTATTCTTCGACACCTTTTATAATCTCTGTTTATTCCCTTCTACCTTGAATTAATTTAATTTAGTTGTCTCACAGTCGTCGGTCGGTGAAAGATGTTTATATTTAAATTTGACTTAAAAATGTTAATTTTAATTCTCGACGTGATTAAACAAAAATTTTTAATGTTTTTATTTATTTATTTAAGTAAGTGTACGGGTGAGAAACCCATTAAGGTAAAATACAATAAATTTCATAGATTATTAACAATATATATAAAGTCCTAGGCCGCAAGATACAATAGTGCTGACGATAATTATACATGTTTATACATATTAACAGTAGAGTTACACACAGACATATAATATTAATTCCCTTCAACGTGTTTCATTAAACAGAACATTTCTTAAAGCATTTACAAAAAGGGAAAGTTTGTCGCCAAAAAAGTTTAAAGTGTAACTATAAGAATTGCCCTTGGCATTAAGTCACATAAATACAGAATTCTTTGCGAAATTAGTTTTCCTCAAGGGAACAAAAAAATCGATTATGGTTTTAATCGATTATGGTACACAATGTTTTTATTAACTTTGTTTTATTGATATTTTAATTAGTGTTTTTTTATATAATTCTTAAATAATTTTTTTTTATAATAATCTTTATATGTTCTTCATTAATAATAATAGTATTTCATTTGGAAACTATGATTAAAATTTTGTGTCAAAATGATACGAGCCCAATTTGGATCAATTATTTTTGACCTTTTGTGCCACTGGACTGCCGCACCGCATGAAACTATTAAAAATAGTTTTTTAGCTCAATAAGATTTTAAGTAAGTGTGTATCAAAGATTTAAATATATCATTCATTTTACTTTAGCATTAGCCGCAACCTCCACTATAGGTTCGATAAGAAGTAATGTTTTACTGGCACACAGTGTTATCAATAATAAATTAGTCAACAAGATGAGAATGATACGCTTGATGGCGAATCATACTCATCGCATGTTCTATTAGTAGATACTGCACTTAAATCTTCGACATGAGGAGCGTCCTTTCATCGCTATCGGCAACCAGTTCACATACACATAAAGTAGAGTGTGCACTCTAACGAATAGTTGCTTGAGAGGTATATAAGATGCCGAGGTCCGGAGGCAAGATATTCTCTCACGTGCAAAATGCAAAGACTTGTATAGGTAAGCAGCGCGACGGAAGTGAGGACGTCAGGCAAACATAACCTCTGACCTAATGAGAAACTGCTCAAAGGATGTAAACGCGATTCGGTGCCGGTAAATCTGTGAAGACCTGTCGGTCGGTTGCATCTTGCATCGTAAAGGAGAGACTATGAACTAGACGCTGAGTCTGGTGTCTAGGCTTCTACTGCTTTCTGGAGCTAGAGAGTCCGGCAATGTGCGAGGTCGCGCACAAACATACACCCTCCTCTTTTGGAACTTGCATAGTTGCACATGCAAGGCAAACATGCAGCTTTGCTTTTATTCATACTGGTGTTATGAGAGCTTATAATATTCAAAAAGTGTTGGTGTTGGTAACGGGTTCTGTGGTCGAAGGCATAATTGCTAGACGTTAATTACACGATGAATGCACTGGGAGGGTACTACTTAACTGCCTCTAGTTATACTCTCACAAGTGGCGGCTCATAATGCAGCCACTCAACTGACAGATGGTGTCGATTTGTAGTTGTAAATGCGCTCCTGTACGTCACGACGCGACGTGCACGTCAAGTTGCATATACACTCAAGAAGCGCGCATTTAATGGACAATAGTCACGGTACCAAGATGAAGACTCGGGGGGAGCTAAATTGTACTGTATTCTGCTAATTGACTCAAGAAAAATAAAATAGTGTTTTCTGGTTGGAAATCAGTGCTATGACGCATTATTACTAGTTTATGTTTAAAATTTAAGTTTAATTAAAACAATTAAACAAAACCTAGCGCCAAGTCATTTTAAGGTTAAATAACTATACAAAAGAGAGAAAACAATAGACTATTTAAAGTAATCAAATTATTTTTAATCTCAAATTGAACCACAACTAACACAGAAATTTACGGAGAGTGGGGGATAAGAAGCAGCAATCAAACCATGATTTTTAATTAGACTACGAATTAGCATATTTATTCAAAATATAACAAAATTATAAAAAAAAGAAGTTTGATTAATTAATGTATTAGTAGCTTAATTATTAGATAATAATGTAAAATAAACTGTTAAAAATGGGTGATGTTTGTCTTCACTAAAAATTGGGCTTAAGCACCTTTCAATGTCAACATCAAAATTTACAAGGACCAAATCCAGTAGTCGATTGAATAAATTTAGTATATTATTTACTTCTTTACTTTTCTCAAATATCTGAATTTAAGTAAAATCAATGGCAATGCAAGAAAATTTACTAATTGATATGCCTCCGCCTAGTCTGTCATTATGATCATTCCTGAAGATATTAAACAAATTTGTATTTCTTTATTAGTGTTTTCTAAGTCACCACTAGTTTCTCCCTTTTCATCTGCACACTTTTTCTGCTCTCAGAAGTTAAGAGAAGGAAATACACGGAAAGTTAAAACACTCACCGAAAAATTGTCATCGAGAATGGAAGGCAATTTCAATCTCCAATCTAAGTCTCTTAATCCAAATTTCAAACTCAAGTCAACTCAAAGTTGAAACGGTATTTCAATAGTAAATTGAAATACATAAAATAAAATATTAAAAGAATACTAAATAATTGAAATAATAATAATGTTTGGAAATAAAAAAATATTGGAGATTGTGGGGGTCGATCCCTGGACGTTGGGGTTTGTGGCTTGGCGTGCTGTGCCTGTTGGTATGAGACACTTGAAAAAGGAAGTAGAACTAGACCAAAATATTAAGAAGGGTAAAATAAGGAAAAATAATTTTATATTTTTAAAGAAATGTAAAATTTATATCTAAATTTCTAATTTCAAGTATAATATTTTATGGCAAAAGGGTTTTTTTTTTCATAATAAGAGAAGATCACAATAAGTAAAGCATTGATATTAAAAAAAGTAAAATAATAAATATTATAACAACAAAAAGGAATAAAAATTTAATAATTATCTTGTTTTATATGTTTTCTGTAAAAATAATGAAACTAAAATATATTGTAAGAGCTATTGATTATATAAATAAATAAATTGTTAATATTAATTAATTCAAACTAGCTTTAAAAAATAATAATTTAAACTGAATTAATTTAAAATAATAAGTAGAAAAATTTTATTATTCATAACATTTAAATATATTTGTATAATATTGAGAAATATTTAATAATTTAATTATATAAAGTAAAGTTTTTTAAGTGC
This sequence comes from Ganaspis brasiliensis, assembly GCA_037103525.1. Classification (NCBI taxonomy): domain Eukaryota; kingdom Metazoa; phylum Arthropoda; class Insecta; order Hymenoptera; family Figitidae; genus Ganaspis; species Ganaspis brasiliensis. The sequence goes on from JAZKLR010000123.1 coordinate 916,354, forward strand.
GAAAGAGAGGTTTGAAGACATTTGTTAAACAAAGATGTCAATAAAAGTAAAATTATTGGTTCCTGTAAATTATTCAAAAACTTAACGATTATATTCATCAATCAGAATTGATATTTCCTAAAGGGGTTGGTCAATCTCAATGAGTTTACCCCGGAGGAAGGGAGAATTTGCAGAGAATATAAAAGTACGAATTTTGGCAATTTTAGCTTTCTTCTCTTAAAAGCTTACTAGGGGTGAGATGCACAAAATATATTATTAGAGGATTGTTGGATGTTGTATCATTTCAACTTGAAATAAAATAACTTTTCAATAATATTCTAAATTTTGTAAATTTGGAATAACCTTTAATTGATTCTTTTAAAATCAATTTAAGGTTATTCAAATTACAAATTATATTAATTAATAAATTTTTATAAAATATATATTCTATTTTATTTGTAGATATACTGGGAGTAATTATAATACAACCCAGTGATTCACCAATAATAAGAAATTGTAATAATAATTGTAAAGAAAATTCTTTCTTTATTATTGTTTTTTAATTATAAAATTATAAAATTCCAATTTATTAAAATCATATCTGAAGAAATAAACATATATTAAAGTATTGCCTATCATTTGTAACATTGGTTATATTAAATATTTTAATTTATTAAAATATTTAATAAAGTAATTTATTAAAGTTCTATTTACGAGAGTAATTATTATACAACCCGGCAGAATTTAGTAAAGATTACAGTTATAAAAGTAAAGCAATACCTATTTCGCAAGGCTCTGCAGTCTAGGTGCATTTGTAGAATTAACCTAGTACTGTTCGAGAAATTGAGATATCGAAAAATGTCCTTAGTCCTCCAATTAGAATAGGATAGTAAATTAATAAAGGTTTTACCTAGAATTTATTTTATACTTATTTTATTTAGCTCAGGGAAATTTATACCCACAATTTTAGCTTAAGTAGGTAAAATAGTATATTAAACAAATTGGACTGACTTTAAACCCGTGTTGCTTACGATACTTTTTATGCCAAAGGCACAAAAGAGGTGCTTTTAAATGCTTGTAGGTTAGGGTCGAAATGCGTTCATTTGTTTGACTGTATGAAAATGGCGTCCATTTTTTCTCTAAGGTGAAAAAAATGCATGGATCAGCTGTTCATTTTTCCCTAGGGAAAAAATGGACGCCATTTTCACACGGCCGAACAAATGAATGCGTGTAGACCCTGCCTACAGGCATCTAAAAGCGCCATTTTTTTGCCTGTGGGATAAAAATTAATATTTAGATGAAGTTTTGAATTTGAATTTATAATTTATTTTTATTATTTTATTTTTAGATTTACAAGCGATTTCACAAACAAACAAAGATTTGAATAAACGAATAAGTTTTACATATTTTATTTGGATTTTTTTTTATAAATTGAAGTGAGTAAAGAAAAAATTAATTAAATTTATTTGAGAATATTTAAAGGTGAATGAAAATAAGTTTAAGAAAATAACAATTTAAGTTAATATTTATAATTTGTAATAATAGAAGGAGATAAGTATTTGTTTATATTTTGTATAAGCTTGGGAATCAATAACAATTCAACAGAACTAAGAAAATTTTACTTTTAATAAAATATATCTAAATTTTTAATAATGCTTTACTTACAGATTCTTTAAACAATCAATGATAATTTCTTCATTATTTGATTTTATAAAATAAATAAGCAGTGCTGAGATTATAATAAAGAATAAAATAAATTTATGAATTTACTAGATTTTGAAATTAGTTACTAATAAAAACTAAAAATTAGTTATTAATAAATAATTATTTTTGAAAATTATTACAGAGGGCTAATTAATTTATTGATTAAAAATAATAATGAATTTAAAGATCCATACTTGAACTATATCTCTGTCCATTTAAAAGGTATTTAAATTCAGTATTAAATAAGAAAATAAAAATAATATCCCCGGTTATAAAGGACTAGGATAGAGATATACGCTTCAAAGTCAAGCTTAAACTATTTTAACTTATTACAATTCAAAGTCTTGTTCTTACAATTTTGAATTCAAATTATTTCTTACAAAATTTGATTAAATTGTCTCTCGCAATTATTCACATTTCTTTAAATCTCCAATCAGTGATGGTGCTACTTATTTCTACGTATTAAATTGGATTTAATCGGTGTTTGTGAACATTGTACTATTCTTATGGAGTATTCTGAACGTTCCTTTGTTATTGGTAAAATACTTTGCACTCAATTTATGAATTGTGCTTTTTTATTCAAAGAAAACTATTGTGGATTTTAATTAAATATTCAACATAATCTTTTCTACAGAGTACCCCGTACTAAAGAGAGAGGCCCCACTTTCTTTTACGGTTGATAGAAACATTCTTCCTTCATCAGAACGTTAATTTTAAAACCATTTTAGTAAAAAAAAATTAAGATGTAATGTTGGAAAAATTGTATGCAAGTGATTGCGTCTCGAGCTAATGGAAGTAAAATTCTAGCCTCAAAAATAAAATTTTAACTTAAAATAAATAGGTGTTATTTCGTAATTTCCCGACATGTCATCGGACCGACCGTTTTTGAACCAAAAAAATTTTACTCAAAAAAGTCAAAGGAAAAAAGAATGCGCCTTTTTATTTTCTGTAAGGTATAGTATATTATAAAAATTAAGTATATATGTTTTTTTATTATTTTTTTTTATTATTATTATATGTTTTAGATTAACAAATAATTTTCTTTTTTTATTTAGGTGAAGTAGGATACCTATCGAAGGGTAAAGTACTTTATTAACTGGAAACAATTTTGAAATTCGTTATCTATAATTAAAAAATTTTCAAAGATTAGGAGAGGTTGTCACTCAATTGATCAATTGATGGCAATTGATATCAAACAAACAACTATTTTTTGTTTCTTATTCATGTTGCACTTTGCAGATTTGAAAAATCTTTCACATGAGAGTTTGGAAAAAGGGTTGAAGTACCGAGAATCGAATCCACGCGCAAAACTCAAGTGTATACCTTTGAACTATCTGGAAATTTTAATTAAACAGATATCACTTTCTAGACTATTGAAGTTACAATTGCCATCGAATTTTCAATTTCACTACTAGAATTGGATCAAGTATTCTTTTTAATCATATTAGACCATTTTTTTCAGTAAGTAGGATAGGACGAGGAAATTTCGGCTTATACTGAAAGTAAATGCAAAATTTAAAGTATCAAACGGTAATAGTTTTTATTTTACCAAGTAGCTATTTTTCAGAACCTTATTATCAGATATAAATTGTGAAGAACACTTGTGGCCTTGGGTCCGTGATTGTAATAATTAAAACAAAATCATTAAAATAAGGTGTTATTGTTCGAATGCATTTTCGCTGTGAACACAGCTCATCAGGACTACAAAAAATATATTTAAATTATTACGGAAACACAATATAGAAATATTTAAAAAAATAAACAATAATAAAGACAAAATGTAAATAAAAAACTTACACGCATTTGCAAATAATGACGCGTTACAAAATTAATCCAACAAACATTAATAACATTGCACTTTTACAAAAAACAAAAACAAGAAGACAATGTTATTTCGTTATTTTTTTAATTTTAACATTTTAAAATTGTAATATATAAACATTCAACACTAACGAGTGACAAAAACATACTGACTAATTTTAATTACAAATCCCCTCTCAATCATTAATTGAAAGTCCTGAAGGCCAATTATAAATCTAAAACTCAAAACAAGATTCTACCTTATTTAAAATTTATTAAATTGTATTTATTTATTTGAATGTATTAATAATATCAAGATATATTGTTGACAAATTATCTACATCCGTTCTAAAATTTATTGAATTTTTATTCTTTGATATATGGTACATTTCCAAAAAATTTCTTTCTCTATAATAACTTGCGCTATCTAGAATTTGGACCTTTTGATCAAAATTAAATGTATGATTTAAATCTGTAGAATGGGCGCATAGAGATGTGTGTCTTTTTTTCCTAGTTTGTGAATATTTATGTTGATAGATTCTTGCCTTGAGTTCCTGTATCGTTGACCTATATAAACGCCATTGCAATCGTTACAATATATTTTATAAATTACGTCGGTTTTTTCAAACTTTGGTACTCTATTTTTAAAGGATGGAATTAATGCATTTTGATTTTTATTAGGTGTTGAAAAAATTATAGTAATTTTCAGTTTTTTACATAAAGTGTAAATAGGTTTTAATAAATCAGATGCAATCATTAAAATCTGAACATGTAAAACAAAAGCCACAAAAATGTAGAAGGAGTCACACACTCACTCACATACAAACTGTCATTAGCTTGGCGACTTGTGCCTTATTATTTTGAGCATGCACTCTGAAATTCAACAAAGGTTCCCTTTAATTTATTTTTCAATTGTTTATTTAATTTAAATAACTTGCCAAGTTGACAATCCGGAATTGTTGTTATCGTTGACAACAACTATTATTTAAAAATATATTTTCTTTTATTTCCGCACGAACCTGACTCGTTTCTATTTGGAAAAGTGGAGGATTTTCTACTTTTGTTTCACTGAGAGGTTGCCCTGAGGATCGTCGTTTCTTTGATTTCGAGCCCTTCGTCGTGGGATCGTCCTGGAAAGAGTGACAGGACCAGAAGACAATGTTAACGATGGTTGTTTATCACCTATCAAAACAAAGTTGCAGACTACGGAGACACAGGGGTGGGCGGATGAGGCCACCACTTTGCCGCGCAACAGAGCTCGGTCGCTCACGGTTGCTACGTAACAGCAACGGATCTCAGCGTAACTTTTGAACTGGGAACGATTGTGCCCTGCCTTGTCGCGCTAGGAGGTGATAGTGTGTAAACAATTTTGTCTTGACCATTTTTGTCTGCGACCATTTTCATGTTCATGTAATCTGTTGATAGGGTAAAGATTCAATAAAATTTGTCTCTTATTTTGTTATTGTTTTTGTTTAGTTATTTGCCAATAAAATAACTCGGTTCGTGATAATTATTTTTCATTTGTTTTAGTTTTTTGCGACTACCTACTACACATTCTAAAAATTTATTACATCATTCTGTAATTAGATTCTGAATAAGGGAAAAGAAACTAGTTACAACAAAAAGTTCATCTAAATTCTCCTAATTATATCCAACATACCGAGAAAATTCTCACTGACTAGTTTCAATGATGTTTTTCAGCAACTGATCTTGAGAACGCGAAGTATCAATGACCGAATTCTCACAAGTTGTACATCCTCGAATAAGAACAAAAGCACTGTTTCAAGAATTGATTTTCTCATGGTATTGGCCTGAAAGCATTTCCAGTATTGCTGTTCTGATATCGGTTTCAAGATCAGCGAAACCAAAGTGTCCTCCGGGTAATTGCTATTTTCCATCTGCACAGTCCGAAGAGCAGTTTAGTGGTTGTGAGTGTGTATGCTTGCTTAATTAGCAGGTAACCCACTCGAACTTTTAAACCACGAATCATTGGTTCGCGATTCTGGATCGAGGTCGACGAACTGCGCCTCGCTATAAGAATCTGTCGAGCACCTTTATTCCAATTTAGGTACATAGCATATGCACAACTCGAGTGGCTGCTCCCAGTACCAGAATTTCAATGTACCCAACTCAGAAGTAATAAAAAAGTTGCAAAGAGGAAAAAATCTCGTGAATGTTCAAATCTATGCGCAGTGAAATGGACTAATAGAAGAAGGCCAATCCAAATACTTGCAAAGATCAAGAGATTTTCCAGGGATTTAATAAGAACGATCAATTACCGAGAAACTCTACTCGTGTTTTCGAGGAGACAGTTAATTAGGTACGGTTCACTTTATAAATCAACTTCTTAACCCATTTCCTCGCTTTCTGTGAAATTATTCGAAATAATTAAAATCAAGAATGATCACGAGTACCATTTGTTTCGATTGTTTGACTTTCCACTGGTTCTTCTCTTTTTTTTCATTTAGACTGAAGGAGCGTTATTATCAATATCGATGAGGGTTAGTTTTTCGAAATAGGCGAAAGTACGAAAGCTTTTGAAACTACTCCAATTAAAACTTGGGATTATTTCATTTAATTTCGGAACTTGAAAGTTTTATCAATATTTCTAATCAGCGCTAATTAGACCTAAATATTATTTGGCCGAATACTTATTTAGCCTAATTCTTATTTCAACTCATTCTTATTTGGCCCAAATCTCATTTAGCCTAAATCTTATTTGACCTAATTCTTATTTAGCCTAAATATTATTTGGCCTAATTCTTTTTCAGCCTAATTTTATTATTATCAAAAAGTAGTTCAATAGAAAAATTATGTCAAAAAAGATTTCGTTGTTTTTGCAGTGTAAGAATTAGGTTTAATGAGAATCAGGCTAAATAAGCATTCGTCCAAAAAAGAATTAGACCAAATAGGATTTAGGCTAAGTAATAATAAGGCCAAACAAGATTTAGGCTGAGTAAGAATTCGGCCAAATAAGATTTATGCTAAATTAGAATTCGGCCAAATAAGATTTATGCTAAATTAGAATTAAGCAAAATAAGATTAGGGTTAAATTAGAATTAGGTTAAATAAGATTTACGCTGAATAGGAAATAGGCCAAAAAAGTTTCAGGCCAAGTAAGAATTAGGTTAAATAAGAATTAGGCCAAATGAGATTTAGGCTAAGTAAGAATTAGGCCAAATAAGATTTAGACTAAGTAGAAATTAGACCAAATAAAATTTAGGCTAATGAAAATTAGGACAAAAAAGAATAAGGTCAAATAAAATTTAAGCTAAATTAGAACAAATTCCAATAAGATTAAGGTTAAATTATAATTAAGACAAATATGATTTAAGCTAAATAATATTTACGCTGAATAGAAAGTAGGCCAAATAAGTTTAAGTCCAAGTAAGGATTAGGTTAAATAAAAATTAGGCCAAATAATATTTAGGTAAAATGCGATTGAGGCCAAATAAAAATTAGTTTAAATAAGAATTAGGGCAAATAAGATTTAGGTAGAATAAAAATTAAGGCTAAATGAGAATTGGGCAGAAAGGTATTAGGCCAAATAAGATTTAGGCTAAATTAAAATTAAGACAAACAAGATTTACGTTAAATTAGAATTTAACCAAATAAGATTTAGGCTAAATTAAAATTAAGCAAAATAAGATTTACGCTTAATAGGAAGTAGGATGAATAAGTTTTAGGCCAAGTGAGTATTAGGTGAAATAAGAATTAGGCCAAATGAGATTTAGGTCACATAAGATTGGGGCTAATTGAGAATTAGACTAAATAAGATTTAGACTGAATAGGAAGTAGATCAAATAAGTTTTAGGACAAGTAACAATTAGGTTTAATAAGATTAAAGCAAAATAATATTTTGACTTAATAAGAATTAGGTCAAATAAGATTTAGGCCAAATGAGTTTTAGTCCAAATAAAAATTAGTTTAAATAAGAATTAGGCCAAATGAGATTTAGGATGAATGAGAGTTAGACTAAGTAAGAATCAGCCCATAGAAGATTTAGGCTAAATGAGAATTAGGCCAAATAAGATTTAGGCCAAATGAGATTAAAGCTAAGTAAGAATTAGGCCAAAGAAGATTTAGGCTAAATGAGAATTAGGCCAAAAAAGGATAAGGCCGAATAAAATTTAGGCTAAATTAGAATTAGGTAAAATAAGATTTAGGTTAAATAAGAATTAAGTTTAATGAGATTTAGGCCAAATAAGAACTGATTAAAATAAGAATTAAGAATAAGAAATCACTTATCACTAATTATTAGATCTTAATTATAGTTAAAATAACAATTAAGCAAAATGAGATTTAGACTAAGTAAGAATTAGACCAAATAAAATTTAGGCTTAATCCAAATAAGGTTTAGGTTAAATTAGAATTAAGACAAATATAATTTTGGCTCAATAAAATTTACGTTCAATAGAAAGTAGACCAAATAAGTTTAAGGTCAAGTAACATTTGGGTTTAATAAGAATGAGGCAAAATAAAATTTTTGCAAAATAAGAATTAAGTCAAATAAGATTTAGGCCAAATGAGTTTTAGAACAAGTTAAAATTAGTTTGTATAAGAATTTGGCCAAATGAGCTTTAGGATGAATGAGAGTTAGACTAAGTAAGAATTAGGCCAAAGGGAATTAGGCTAAATGAGAATTAGGCCAAATTCGATTAGGCTAAATTAGCATTAAGCCAAATAAAATTTAGATTAAATTAGAATTAAGCCATTAAGATTTATGATAAATTAAAATTAGGCTAAATAAGATTTACGCTGAATAGGAATTAGGCCAAATGAGTTTTAGGCCAAGTAAGAATTAGGCTAAATAAGAATTAGGTCAAATAAGATTTAGGCTAAGTAAGAATAAGGCCAAATAAGATATAGGCTAAATGAGAATTAGTCCAAAAAAGAATTAGGTCAAATAAAATTTAGGCTAAATTACAATTAAATAAAATAAGATTTAGGTTAAATAAGAATTATGTTAAATGAGATTTAGGTCAAATAAGAACTAATTAAAATAAGAATTAGAAATAATAAATCATTTATCACTAATTATTAGATCTTAAAGTAGTTTAAATAACAATTAAGCAAAATGATATTTAGACTAAGTAAGAATTAGAACAAATAAAATTTAGGCTTAGTTCAAATAAGATTTAGGTGAAATTAGAATTAAAACAAATATAATTTAGGCTAAATAAGATTTACGTTGAATAGAAAGTAGGCCAAATAAGTTTAAGGCCAAGTAAGGATTAAGTTCAAAAATGAATTAGGCCAAATAATATTAAGGTAAAATGCGATTTAGGCCAAATAAAAATTAGTTTAAATAAGAATTAGGACAAATAAAATATAGGGTAAATAAAGTTTATGCTAAATGAGAATTAGATCGAATAAGATTTAGGCTAAATTAGAATTAAGGCAAATAAAATTTAAATTAAATTCGAATTAAGCCAAAAAAGATTTAAATTAAATTAGAATTAAGCCAAATAAGATTTAGATTAAATTAGAATTAAGCCAAATAAGATTGATGATAAAATAAAATTAGGATTAATAAGATTTACGCTGAATAGGAATTAGGCCAAATAAGTTTTAGGCCAAGTATGAATTAGGCTAAATAATAATTAGGTCAAATAAGATTTAGGCTAAGTAAGAATTAGGCCAAATAAGATATAGACTGAATGAGAATTAGTCCAAAAAAGAATTAGGTCAAATAAAATTTAGGCTAAATTAGAATTAAATAAAATAAGATTTAGGTTAAATAAGAAGTATGTTAAATGAGATTTAGGTCAAATAAGAACTAATTAAAATAAGAATTAGGAATAATAAATCATTTATCACTAATTATTAGATCTTAAAGTAGTTTAAATAACAATTAAGCAAAATGAGATTTAGACTAAGTTAGAATTAGAACAAATAAAATTTAGGCTAAGTTCAAATAAGATTTACGTTAAATTAGAATTAAGACAAATATAACTTAGGCTAAATAAGATTTACGTTGAATAGAAAGTAGGACAAATAAGTTTAAGGCCAAGTAAGAATAAAGTGCAATAAGAATCAGGCCAAATAATATTTAGGTAAAATGCGATTTAGGCCAAATAAAAATTAGTTTAAATAAGAATTAGGGCAAATAAAATATAGGGTAAATAAAGTTTATGCTAAATGAGAATTAGATCGAATAAGATGTAGGCTAAATTAGAAAAATTTTAATTTAATTAGAATTAAGCCAAATAAGGTTTAGATTAAATTAGAATTAAGTCAAAAAACATTTAGGCTAAATTAAAATTAGGCTAAATAAGATTTACGCTGAATAGGAAGTAGGCCAAATCAGTTTCACGACAAGAAAGGATTAGGTTAAATAAAAATTAGGTGAAATAAGATTTGGGCTAATTAGAATTAGACGAAAAAAGATTTAGTCTGAATTGGAAGTAGGACAAAAAAGTTTTAGGCCAAGTAAAAATTAGGTTTAATAAGAATTAGGCGAAAGAAGAATTAGTTCAAATAAGATTTAGGCCAAATGAAATTTAGAACAAATAAGAATTAGTGTAAATAAGAATTAGGCCAAATGATATTTAGGGTAAATGAGAGTCAGACTAAGTAAGAATTAGGCCAAATACGATTTAGGCTATATTAGAACTAGGCCAAACAAGAAGTATGTCAAATAAGATTTAGTGCTGCAAGATTTACGCCAACTGAATATCAGTCAAATCAGAATTATGTTTCTTGGGATTTGGGGAATATTCATAAACCTCATTTTTTGTTCTAAAATTTCGAATGTTCCCAAATTTACGGGATAATTAGAGGATGTTCCTATTGCGAGGTCAGTCTTGAAGTTTCTTCATATTTTTTTAGCATCTATTGCTTTAAGACACCAATAAGAATTTTCGTCTCAACTTTAGTTTCATTATTAGAATTTTTTTTTCCTAAAAATAAGAATTTTCTCGAATTTAGGGGATGTTCCGAGGGTCATATGCGTTCTTAATTTTTCTGTTATTCTTTGGTCATTTTTTGGTTGCGAAATATGTCAAAAAAAATTTTTTTTTCTCCATTCCTGGAACAAAATTTTTAACTTCAGTCATGTCCTTTCCGGCTATATGTAACTCAAACTTTTCACCAAGTTTATCTCACCTGGAGAGATAAATCCGTATTAAAGTGTAGAGAACGGATCCGAAATATTTTTCAATCCGAAAACTTTCAATCAATAATTTAACCGAGCGCAACGACCTTCAAGGACGAAACTCTGCATGAGAATAGTAAAACCGTTCGCACATCGACAATAAATCGTCTTTTGGAGCATTCTCTATAGGTCGCATTGTACTCGGGTAGTAATAAAACAGACCATCTGTCCTTTAACAGTGTTTTTCTATTGGATTTTCCGCGTCGCAAACATCCCCCTCAGCAAACAAAATATGAATCGGGCCAGTATTATTAAATATATTAGGTATACTGTATAGATATATATTCTCTTCTCGTATGAGTCTTTCCTGTCGATAGGAATCATACGGGGAAGCAAGCGTTTATTGGTATGGCATTAAATTGCAGTTGATATTAAGCTCTGTAACGGAATCTGGTGCACAGTTACCAAAGGGTTGTGTCCGTAGAGCACGGGCCAACGTTTGCAATTAAATCGAACCAAATTACGACTGGCAAAATGAATAATTACCAAATACTGAAATGGGAAAGCCTCTGGGTATAACGCTTGAAATTATATCAAAAAGAAACATTCATTTATATATTTTCGATTATGGACTCGACTGTTTGGAAATCTCATCCAGTTTCACCGACAAGAGTATATTATATATATCAACAATTTTTTTTAATATATATTTTAACAATTATTATATATTAATAATAAACAATTTTTACCACTTTTTCTAAAAATCCGGCAATTAATTAATTTATTTTATTAATTTAAGGTACATTTTTTTGTTATTTAGAATATTAAAAGTTAGCTTTTTAACCTGTCCTATGTCAATTTTTATTCTTTTAAAACCTAAAACTAGAATTTAAACCAGGAATTGAGGAAAATAATTATAACATTATAGAAATGATCGATTATTGAAGAAAATAATGAAAATTTGAGATATATAATTGAAATTTTCGGAATTGACATAACCTCAAACTAAAAAATTACTGTTTCCGTCAAATAAAATTATTATTAAAATTATTTTCACCAAATTTTGAAAGACCCAGTTGTACATTTTCCAGAAGAAAATAGGTTTAACTAAAATTTGTTGTTAAATAATAATTATTTAACATTTTATGTTTTCTTTTTTAATTAAATGAAACGCTGCAATTTTCATCCAATTCTGATAAATAATAGCTCATTTTTCTCGTTGAAATATTCTCGACCATTTTATTTGTTGGGTTCTGTTAAATAATATTTTGTTTAAAAGTTATTAAACAAATAAAATTTGTTCTTTACGTATTTTTTAAACAGAATATTATTTAACAAAAACTAACAAATAAAATGGTCGAGAATATTTCAACGAGAAAAATGAGCAATTATTTACCAGAATTGTATGAAAATTGCAGTTGTTCATTTAATTTAAAAAAAACAATACAAAATGTTAAATTATTATTATTTAGCAACAAATTTCAGCTCAACCTAATTTTTTCTGAAAAATGTACAACTAGGTGATTCAAAATTTGGTGAAATTAATTTGGATAATATTTGTATTTGCGATGAAAAACGTCTTTTCAGATTGAGGTTATGTAAACGTAGAGAACCTCCTTAATCAACAAATAATCAAAATAATATTAAATTTTTGAAAATCATTGCAAATTACAAAAAATTATTAAAAATTGACGAACGTAATTGAAATTTGAGAAAAATAATTGAAGAATGATTAAAACATTGGAAAGTGGATACAATAACTTAGATTTGAGATAATAAATAAAAATTTTTGAAATTAATTGAAAAAGTAAATTAAAATGTGGAAAAAATAATTGCAAAAAGATAAAAGAAAATTAAAATTGAAAAAAAAAATTGAAAAATGAGATTTAAATAATTGAAAATTTAAGAATTTACTTAAGGAATAATAAAAATGATTAAACAATTGAGAAATTTATCGCAAAATGTTAACAATAATTTATTTATTAATTTATAAAATTGAAGAAAATTATTAGAATTTGAGAAAAATATTTTAAAATCTAGGAAATTAATTAAAGAATAATGAAAATTATAAAAAATTAAAGAAAATATTTGCAAAGTAATAAAAATAATTAAAAATTGAAGAAAATAATTTTAATTTGTGAAAAATAATTGAAAAAATTAGAACATATATTTGTAATAAAAGAAAAAAATTGCAGAATGATGAAAGTAATTTTTAATTAAAAAATAACTGGATTTTGAAATAAATAATACAAAAATTAGAAAATTAATTAAAAAGTATAATTGAAAATAAAAAAAAGTAATTACAAAATTACAAAAATAATTAAAAATTAAAGAAAATAATAAAAATTTGTAAAAAATAAGTAAAAAAATTACAGAATATATTTGAGATAAACAAGACTACTTGAAAAAAGATAAAAATAATTGAAAATTAAAGATAATTATGGAAATTTATGAAAAAAATTAAGAAAATTACACAATTTATTTGATATAAAAGAAAGTGATTGAAACTCAAAGAACATCATTTAAATACTTGAAAAATACAACTTGAATTTAAAAAAAAATTAATACAATTTTAATAGTATTGTTTTTTTAATAAAAATTGATGAAGTATAAAAGACGTTTTTTAATATTGAAAAATATTTGGAAACTGATTATGGAAAACGGTGAAAATAGTGGAACTAATAATTAAATTAAAAAATTTGATGAGTTACATCCTTCCATTATTTAATTGACATTACAAATTAATATTAATAATACGATATTGAAGGGGATATTTAGGGGGAAAATTGAAAAATAATGATAAATATTTAGAAATAGAAGAAAATTTTTTGAAAAATGATAAAAATATGTAGTTGAAAACTATAGCAAATTATTGAAATCATTATAGAAAAGAATTGTTAAAAATAAAGAAAAAATTTTAATAATTTCAAATTTACTATTCTTAAAACGTAGATTAATTAAATTTTTAATCAATAAAATTTCAAATTAATTAAAGTTCGAAGTAATTAAAATTGTTATTAGTTATAAACTTGACAAAATTTTACGTAAATGGTAAATGATTTAAAATTTAAAATAAAAAAAGGTCTAGTAACAAACAAATATTAATGCCTAACATATTTATGAATTTTAGAGATCATAAAATGTATTTATTAATTTTTCGTTTCCGATATGCACAAAAAAGAATATATCTAAAAAAATCGCCTTCATTTTAAGTTAAACATGAAATTGAGTAAATGGCCAATTTCAAATTTAAAATGATCCTGTTAAATATTAAAATGTCAGTTTTCTGACAGATTATCCTGCAGTTGAAGATTCTCCGATTTCTACATTCGTAACATTTGCAAAATCAAAAATGTTAATCTCAAATATAAATATAAAATTTTGCTTCGGCTACAATGTAAATTTATCGAATTTCCAATTGTTCCAAATTGGAAATTTCTCCAATTTCCAATTGTTAGAAATGTAATTTTACACAATTTCAAATTGATCCAAAATGTAAATTTATTCAATTTTCAATTGGTCTAAATGCAACATTTAATCTAGTTTTTTAATTAATCAGATAGAAAAAAAATTTGTTACCAAAAACTTTAAAGTAATTTTATCCATTGTCAAATGGATTTATATGTAAATTTAGGAAGCTTTCAATAGATCTAAACTTTAATTTGTCTAATATAAAGTTTATTCATTTCTCAACTGATCCAAAACCAAATTAATCCAATTTCTAATCGATCCGAAATTTAGATTTGTTCAATTTACAATAATTGTTCCAAGAATAATTTTATTCAAATTCCAATTGATATGACGTGTGTAATGTATATTTATACAATATTTACAATTCTTAAAAATTAGTTTTATCCAGTTTACAAATTGTTCCAAAATTAATTTCATACAATTTTCAATTCATCCGAAATGTAGATTTATCCAATTTCAAATTGATCCAAAATGTATATTTACTCAATTTTTAATTGGTCTAAATGTTATAATTAATTCAGTTTTTAAATTATATCAAAAATTTATATTTATCTAACTGGAATTTGGTGTAGAATGTAAATTCATCCAATATACATAATTTTTGTTTAAATTTTAATTATTGCAAATTAAAAAAAAATATATTTTTTATTTTTAGGAGAGAAAACCATTCTTAAAATAAAGGAGTCGCATTTATACATGTTATTTTATTTCTCTTTTTAGTTATATGGCTTTTTTTAATTTGACATTTTTATTTCTCAATTTTCCCTTGATTTTTTTGTTCACACATGTTTTATTTAGAGCTCTTTTTGTAACTTGAGTTTAGATAACAAAAAACTAATTGCTATCGTGTATAGAGTTGCATGGAGTACAAACGAGAAAAATCTAAAAGCGAAAATAAACCCAGCTAACAATTAAAATAGGAGAAAAAACCCGAAGAAAATAAAGTTGATAGAATTTCTCACACTCTATATTATCTAAACTTCATTTTCGTAATAAAATATGAAATTTTCTTCTAATCAGTTCAACAAGATCTAAACTATTTTATTTAAGATATCAATTTTTTCAGTATCTAAATTGAATTGTTTTGTGCGAAAATCAAGAAAAACCGATTTTATTCCAAGTAGAACAAACTTTATTTCGTATCGTGAAAAAAACTTTGAAATTGACGAGAATTTTTAAAATGATCCGTGAATTTTGAAAACGATCTGAAAATTTTTAAAAAACTCTGGGAAGGTATATAAATCCTAAAATCTTTAATTTCGATATTGCATTCTTTAATAATAATAAAAAAAATTGAATTTAAAATGATCAGAATTTAATCTAAAAAAATTTTGATAGAAAGAAAGTCTAAGACTATATTTATTAAAGTTAATTAATTCCAAGCCATTATTATTTATATAAATCCCAAACGTCAATTAACTCAAACTTATAAGTTTCAATTAATCAAAGTTGCAAATATTAAATGTATATAGTAAAATATTAATTAACAGTAATATTAATGAGAAACTTTACATTGCTGTTTGTCATTTAAAACTTTAAATTTTTAGAAATGCAAAAAATGAAAATTACGAGAATAATTACAAAATGGAAAAGAATATATATGAAAAATGAAGAAAATAATTGATAATTAAAAACAAGATTCGAAAAATGGCTATATAAATACACAATCGTTAAAAATAATCTAAAAAATTAAACAATATACATTCAATTTAAATTAAAAAGTTGAAAAATTAAGAAAATTATAGGAATAATTGCTAAAACCAATTGCAAATTGAACAACTGGATTGAAAATGAAAACAAAAAAAAATTCATATTAAAGAAAATAATTGAAAACTTTAGAAAATAATAAAAATTTAGAGAAAATAGTAAATACTTGAAAAAATAAATTCATAATTTAAAAATTAAACTGAAATTTAAAAAAAAATTGATAATAATGGAGAAAAATTACAAAACGTGAAAATAATTCAAAATTGAAAACAAAATTCGAAAAATGGCTAGATTAATACACAACCAAAAAAAACAATTGAAAAACACAAAGAATCATAATAAAACTTTAAGAGACTAATTGAAAATTAAAAAAATTGAAGGCAATAATTTTAAATTGAGAAAAATAGTTAATAATAATTCAAAGAAATAATTGAAAAATCAGAATAATTAAAAAATTGAAGAAAATATCTACAAAATATTAATAAAATACTGAAAAAAAATTGATAAAATGTAGCAAAAACTTTAAATATAAAGAAAATAATTAAAAATTGAAAAATGAAGAAAATTATAGGAATAATTGTTGGAAATAATTGCGCATTAAACGAATGGATTGAAAATCGACAAAAATAATTAAAATTGAATAAAGTAATTGGAAATTAAAAATTTAAATTCAAATTTAAAGAATATAATTAAAAATTGAAAACAGTATTTGAAAAAAGCGGAAAGCTATTGAATATTGAAGAAGACAATTAAAAACTAAAAAATGGAATTGAAATTTGAAGAAAAAATTGAGAATTGAACAAAATAAAAATTTGAAACTAACGAATCTTATTGATAATGGAGAAAAATAATTGTCGAAAGGCGAAGATTTTAAAATATTAACGAAAATAATTGACATTTGAAAAAAAATCAAAAAATGACTATAATAATGCACAACTGAAAAAAAAAATTGAAAACGTTGAAAAATAGTTCTAAAATTTTAAGGGAATAAATAAAAATTTTAAATATTCTAAGAAATAACTAAAAATTAAAGAAAATAATTAAAAAATAACAAAAATAATAGCAAAATTGAAGATAATTTCTGAAAAATGACGAAAATAATTAACAATTGAAAACAAAATTCGTTGTTGGAAATAATTGCTAATTGAAAAATTTAATTGAAAAAAATTTTAAATTGATGAATGGAAATAAAATTTTTAAAACATAATTAAGAACTCAAGAGAATAATTGAACAATTGTACTTAAAATTAAAAAAGCATATTGACATTCGAAAAAATAATTAAAAATTGAAAAATGTGATTGAAATTTGAAGAAAATAATCAAAAATTGAAGAAATGAATTGTAATTTGAAATAATGGTTTATAATTAAGAAAAAGCAAGTTTTTTGAGATATTGAATAAACTTAATTGAAAAATGTAGAATGAAATTGACTTTAGAAAATAATTCATAGTTTAAAGAAAATTACAAAATGACGAGATTAATTTATTATTAAAAAAAATAAATAGAGAAATACGCAAAATAATTGACAATTGAAAAAGAAATTCGAAAACTGTCAAGAATAATCTACAACAGAACAAAATAATTAAAAAAGTTAAAAAATAATTATATAATTTGAGGAGAATAAATTATTGTAAATTAAAAACGGTTGAAAATTATGACGCTGAAGTGCGCAACGTTTCTTAGAAACGAACAAAAAGAATAAATTATAAAAATATATTTTTTAAACTTTTCTGACCAAATAAACTTTTAAAATTGTTTTTAGTTCTATTATATAGCTAATTCAATGAATAATTAATCATATTTACCCATACAATTTTAAATATAATTTACAAAACTTTTCTTCGTTTCTCAGGAACGTTGCGCACTTCAGCGTTTTTGAAATTTATAGAAAAAATTGTAGATTTATTTACACACTAATTTATATCACTTTCTTGAAATATTAAATTATTCTTTCTTGCAATTTTTTCTTTTTGAAACAATTTTTTTGGTAGGTTATGTTTTATATTGCTTTTCTGTATTTTTAAAAAATCACTTAGGTAATTTTCATTTCTTTTTAAAAAATTTTCTTTTTTATGCATTTAATTATACTTTTTTATTTTTTAGACTTTTTTTTAATTTTATTCTTTTTACAAAAATTACTTCAGTTAATTTTATACAGTTTTATTTTAACAATATACCGAAAAATTTATTTACTTTTTCAGTGATTCATTTTATTTATTATTATAATTTGGAAGTTGTAAAATATAATTTTTTTCAAATTTTATGATTTTTAAAATATTTATTTGGTTTTTGTCATTTTTCATAACTTATTAATTTTTATAATTTTTAAAGACTTTTCTTCTTTTATTTAATTTTTCGTAAATTTGATCTTATAATAAATTTTCTCATTTGATCAGAATATCTCTATTTCTTAGAAATATTGGTTTTTTTTTAAAAATTGTTAATTGTTTTTACTTAATTCTTTATTAAAAAAAAATTATTGCTTTTTGCTTGATTTTCAAAACAAGTTTTTAAAGTACTTTTTTATCTTTAGTAACATTTTTCCGTTTCTTACTGATTATCTTATTTATTTTCTTAATTTAAGAAAACATGGCCGCAAAAATTTTAACTTTTTGAAAATCATTTTTTCCTCTCTTTTGTAATTTCAATTTTTTGTTTTAAAAACTTTTACAGTTTATTGCGTAGTATTTTCATTTTAAAAAAGCAATTTAATCAATCTTCCTTAAACTGTTTAATATTTCATAACGAATTATTACCATATTTCTTAATTTTCTTTCTTTTACTTTCATTGATTTTTTAAACTTTTTTATTTTTGAAGAATTTGTTTATTTTTTGCAGGTTTTTCAATTAGTACATTTTTTACATCTTTTTACTTTAATTTTCCCATTTCAATGTAAATTATCCTTAACTTTCTTATCTGTTCATTCATAATACAGGTTTTAGTAAAATTTTGTAATTTTTGTAATTCATGTAAAATTTCATTTTTTCACAATTTGTTAAGATTCTTTGAACATTTACTCCCTTGTTAAAATGATTATTCGCTAGACACTCTGATAAGATAAAACTGCAGAAACTTTTGTTTTTTTTTAGAGGGTCCCTGATATTTTTTTGAGCTTTCGGCCCGTGACAGCCTTGATCCGTCCCAGGCTTTATTTTTTTTTAATAAAAGAATTAGTTATATTTTTAGACAGGACAAGTGTAATATCACAATTTTACTAAACATTTAGTAAATCAGATTAAAAATATTCGATTTAGATACTTTTAGTTAACAATTTAATGATAATAAATATAATTTTCTGAGAAATTCGATTTAATATAAAAGAAAAATGTAAATCTATCCATAGAAAAAAAAATTTCGTTCACATGAACGTTCAGAACTTCAGAAACATGGTTCTAATAATTTTGAAAGACATTTCAAAATTTGTAAAATTCCCTTTTAAACAGCTGTAGACAGTTTAAAAAAATTCCATTTAGTTTTGAGTCAGTTCTAAAGAATTTTAGACTATTTCTAAAAAGTGTTGTATTTTAAATAACTCTAAATTGTTTTAAACAAGATTGAAACAGTTATATAATTCTATTTATATAGTAAATTTTTTTATAACTTGAATCAACACTTGCAGATGTTTCGAGAATACTTTATATCTATTTGTCAATCGTGATTTTCTGTTTTAATTGGGACCTCCCCTTAACTCGCCAGTGAGGATTAGAAAGGACCTTTCGACACCCTCGACAACAAACATGATTCTGTTTACACCACGAGACACGTATCGACAACAGCTGCAACCCGACGAGGAAAATGTCCGGGTACTCACAAAGTTATTGTTTGTTGGAAATTAGTCCAATTTGAAATTCGAAAGCACGCTGTTAGAGAGATAGATGGATCACAATTAGCAATGTCAAAACCATCCTAACGATCTGCTCAGCCAGAGTCAATAGCTAATATTACTTTGGTTAGGGTTGGATAGCTCTAGTCTAGCGGATGAGAGTACTCATTCAAAATGAATCTGACCATCCCTTTCTTTATCTTCCTCTCTCTCTCTCTCTCTCTCTCTCTCTTTCTCTAAAAATGCATCTGTTAAGCTTGAAAGCAAGCTTGAAAGGCTATTCTCAAAAAATCACTGACGGCTCAACAAACTTCAATTTTGATACCCTGTTGAAAAATCGGACATCAGAAATATCATAAGAAATTATATCAGAAATAACATCTGATTTTGGGACTAGAAATGATATCATTTCTGATGTTATTTTGTGATATTATTTCTGACATCATTCCTGATATCATTTCCGATGTCATTTCTGATATCATTTCCAATAATTGTTTTTTTTTATGTATTGACAAAACTTATTGCATTTACGAAATTGACATTATTCAGTTTCTTCTTCTGAATAATTTGATGGGAAATAAAATTAAGAAAGGATGTCATTTCTGATGTAATTTCTGATATTACAACACGTCGTCAATTTCGTAAATGCAATAATTATTGTCAATAAATTAATAAATAAAATGAATATTAGAAATGATATCACAAATAATATCGGAATTTATATCAGAAATGATGTCATTTCAGATATCATTTCTGATAACATTTCTGATATCATTTTTGATATCGTTTCTGAAGAAACTACAACATATCGTCAATTTCGTAAATACAATAATTATTGGCAATAACCAAATAAATAAATAAAATGAATATTAGAAATGATGTCAGAAATAATATCGGAATTTATGTCAGAAATGATATCAGAAATGTCATCAGAAATTATATCAGAAATTATATCATTTCTAGTCCCAAAATCAGATGTTATTTCTGATGTCATTTTTGCTATCATTTCTCGAAAAACTAAAACATGTCGTCAATTTCATAAATGCAATAATTATTGGCAATAAACAAATAAATAAATAAACAAATAAATAAAATATATATAAGAAATGATATCAGAAATAATATCGGAATTTATGTCAGAAATGATATCAGAAATGTCATCAGAAATTATATCAGAAATGATATTATTTCTACTCCCAAAATCAGATGTCATTTCTGATGTCATTTCTGATATAATTTCTGATGTCATTTCTGATATCATTTCTGTTATCATTTCTAATGTTATTTCTGATACTCGATTTTTCAACAGGGTATAATACTTTTAAAACTGTAAAGCATGTTAACATCTTGAAGCATATAAGTAGAAATGTTAGTAATAAACTATTTTAGGCAAAAAATAATGAAAAATTGAATTTCCATTATACTATGTTCTTAAGAAATTAAAAAACGTTAACGTCCTAAAAGTTTGATGTTTTATTAAAAATTAAACATCTACCTAGGTATATTCATAGAAAATTAAAAAAAAAATTAAAATTAAATTAATTAATAAAATTTTAATATTTTTAAAATACTAAACCAGGGTTGTTATTATTTAAATCACTTTGATATAAATCATGATTCTCCTGATATATAATATACAGTATGTAAAAAATGGCAAACTAAAAAAAAAACACAGTAATTTGTGGATAAATCTTGAAGTTTTCAATTTTAATATTTTATTTATAAAACTTAAAAAATTGTGCTAATGCAGATAATCAAATAACAAACTTTTGGTATAAAAATCGCAAAAAATAGTATTAAATTTTTATATTTTAATGTTATACTAATTTACATAAATTCCAAATGTCAATTAACTCATATTCCAATTTATTTAAACTTTTAAACTTGAACTAATTAAAAAATTTAAATGCATATTAATTAATGCATAATAATTAAATAATATTAATTATTTTTCATATTCACAATAATCCCTTTTTAATTCTTACAAGATTTCTAAGAGATTTCACTTTATTGAAACTGTTTAATTTTTTTCTTACAATTTCTTATTTTTACGAAATTTAAAGATTTATTCTCCTTTTAATTTAGATATTTTTTTGTATTTTTCTTTTTTATTTTAGGATTTTCTTTAATTTTCTTCTTTTTATGCAAATTATTTAAAATTATTTTACACAATTTTGTTGTTACAACATTATCTAAACCTTTTATTTCGTTGATTTTCTTAATTATTTCCATATTTTTAAAAATAAATACGCTCATTTTTTTGTAAATTTATTCAACTTGTTTTCATATCTTGTCTATTTTTTGCCAGATTTTTTGCAAACTTACTTATTATTTTATAAAATTTATAGATACTTTTTATTTTTCGAAATTTATTGTTGGACTTGTTTTAAGTATAATATTATAAAAATATTTTTGGTTTAATTTGCCTAAATTTTTTTATTTTAAAAGGATTTTTAGATTTCTTTTGTGGATTTTTCATTTGTCTTTAATATATACATTTTTTATTTTACTTTTATTAATTCTAATTTTTTAGAACATTCTAACCAAATTTGATTATTTTTTGTACTTTTTACAGTTTGTTAGACAAATAAAAAAAACATTTTTCCATTTTCTTTCTATTTATTTAATTTTATTGATTTTTCACTATTTTTGTAGTCTTTCCTTGCGTTTTAATTAATTCTTTAATTTTTGTCATTACTTTTCCATTTCTCAAAAAATGTCTATTTTTAAAAGGCCAACTACTTTTGTTAAGAATAATTTTCAAAATTTCCCAGATTTATCGAGTTAATAGCAAAAAAACTCCATTTTTATGGGTTTTTGGAAATGTTTTTAACCATAAAATGATTTACACGGCGAAAAAGGAATTATTGAATTTACAAATATTTACAGTTCTATATTAACAACACCCAAAGTTAAATAACTGGAAAATGTAAAATTTCGTGATGTTTAAATTTTTTTTTCTCAAAAACGAAAACAAATATTTTCTTCGGAAATCATGATTTGAAATCGAAAATTCACTGACGTAGTCTTTAAATTTTTAGATAAAGGTAACAAAAAGAAATAATAAGAATAATGGCTAAATAAATGCAAACAATCTTTTAAAAGTAAAAAAAGTAAGTGAATAATAATTAAAAAATATTAGTTTCTTGAAAAAATAAAACGTATTTGTTAAAAGTGAAAAAGCGATTAAACAACTCAAGGAGGAAAAAATTAATATGAAATGAGGGCCATTAAGTGCGAAAAATTATAGAAAATTTGTTTTAACTAAAGAAGTATTCAGAAAATGAAGAAAGATAATGACAATGAAAGAAAATGAGTGGAATTAAGATGATAAAAGAAGAAAAATAGAATAAATAATTAATCACCATCAAGTGAGAAAGCTATTCCAATTCCCGGGGTAAGTTGACAATATAATAGGGTTTAATGAATAAAATCTTTATACTGAAATCTTGAATTTTCTGCTTGATGTAAAAATATTTGATTCTTATTATCAAAAGGAATAAATGTAATGTACTTAATTTTTTGTCAGAAGTTTAATACAAAACTAGTAATACGAAAAGAATAAATTTTCAATTAGGATAAAATAACATCGAAAAGTAACTTTAATCATTATTTAGTTTTCTAAGTTAATTGTGAAATATTTTCGTTTAAAATAATTAAAAAAGTTGTTTATTCTTAAATTAATGTATAATATAGAAATTTTACCTTTTTAATAAATTTTTCCCCTAAATTTTAAATTTCTGCAAGTTTAAATTATTTTCTTCAATTTTTTCAAATAAAACATTTTCAGTTTTAATTATTTCCTTCAATATCAAATTAGTTCCATTATTTATTAATTAAACTTTCAATTTCTTTCTTCACTTTTCAATTGTTTTTACAAAATATGATTTTTGTTTCTAAATTGTAATTTTTTTCTTCAAATTACAATTAATTTCTTTAATATCGAATTATTAATGTTAATTTGTAATGTCAAATATAATTCCGAATAATTTTCAATATTAAAAACTTGTTTCATGCTTTATCAACTTTTATTAAATTTTTATTTATTGTTTTTATATTTTAGTTGTATTTTTCAAGTATTTAAATAATGTTCTTCGATTTTCAATCACTTTCTTCTATATCAAATAAATTCTGTAATTTTTTCAATTTTGTTCTTAAATTTCCATAATTAAAAAAATTAAAATGTCTTCTTTACATTTTAGTTTTCTTTCTACACTATTTAGATTGTTTTTCACTTTCTAGATACTTTATCTAGTCTTCTAATTCTTAAATCCTTAAAAATTTATTTTTTTACATTCCCTCATATTTCATATTTTACAGTCATACTTTAAATTCTCAGATGCTTTTTTCCACGAATTCTAGTTATTTTTCATAAATTTATTCAAATTTCAATTATTCGTTATTTGTTTTGTAATTGTCTTTTTAATTTTTCAAAATTTTTATTCATCTATTCAAATTTTTTTTTCATTTTCTAGATATTTTTATAATTTCTAGTTATTTTTCGAGATTTTATTGCATTGCTTTCTAGTAATTTTATTTTATTTTCTTATTCTTGATTTCATTTCAGAGTTATTTTTACACTTTCTAGTAATTTCAATTTTTTTCTAGTTACACTTCACTAATATTAAGATACTATTTTCACTTTTGAATTTCAAAATTTTTCAGTTGTTTTCTATCCAACTTCCTAAATTTTTAATAATTATTTCAATTTTATAAAGTTATTTCTTTTATTTTTCTCTTATTTTCTTAACTTTCTAGTAATTTTATGATATGAATCTGAATTCGAGAAAATTTCCACTAATTTTCCGTAAAATGTCAATATTTGAATTAGTTAATTATCCTTTATTTTCTAGATTTTTTTTCATTTCTAGTTACTTTTTGAGTTTCCAGTAATTCGCCCTAGTAACTTTTTTTAAATATTAAAACGTTTTTTAACTTAAAAGTTATTTTTTCCTAATTTTTTAACTTTTTTTCCAAAAAATTTTTAATTATTTTCTATAAGTAAACTCTTTTAAATCACTTTTTTCTTATTCTTTTCGTTTTTCTTAAATTTCTAATTATTAATTATATTATTTTATACTAATTATACTATCTTTTTGTTTACGATCTTCTTTTAACTGCTAGTAATTTTTCAATTTCTGGTTATTTTATATCAATTACTTTTTTTTTTTGTCGCCAGGATATCTCGAGAACGCTTCAACGTATTTCAAAAAAATTTGTAAAATAAATATGGCGCTGAAGTGCGCAACGTTTCTGAGAAACGAACAAAATTTTTGTAAATTACACTTACAATTTTATAGGTAAATATGATTAATTATTCATTGAATTAGTTATATAATATAAATAAAAACAAGTTTAAAAAATTATTTGTCCAAAAAAGTTTTAAAAAAATATTTTTCTTAATTTATTCTTTTTGTTCGTTTCTCAAAAACGTTGCGCACTTCAGCGTCCTAAATAAATTTCTAGTTATATAATTTTTTTAAAATTGTTCTTACTTCTCTTATATATCTAATTTAACTAATAATTGATTATATTCAACCATAAAATTTCTCGCAGAGAAAAAAACATTATTTTTTCATTTCTTAGAAACTTTGCGCACCTTAGCAACATATACGTTTTCAACATTTTCCCAAAATATCAAAAATCACAAATTTCAGCTAAATCCTAAAAATCTGTCATTTTTACATCGCCATATTGGATTAGCCTGAATTAACCGAGAGAAATACACAAAAAGTTTGGTAAAATTTTAATAAACTATTTTTTTACCAAGTTATATTCATTTATTCAATGGCCAAGAAAGAACAATTCCGCCTCGCTATTGAAATTGCAAACCACTCGCAGAAAATAGGTATGTATAATGCGAGAACAAAGTGCATTCAAGCAACAAAAAATTGCAACGAGGACCATTGTCGCAAGAACTTGTCGAAATGCAACGTCTTGGCGTCTCGTTCCAGTTCCTTTTTAATCCCATCATCCTTCATTCTCCAACGTCTTTTTTTTTTTTTTTTATACCCCTCTTCCGAAGAATATAATGAAATGATGACGTGAGGCGAACACGAGCCATCCTTGCAAAAATTAAGCTAAATTCTTCTCGTCAGGTTTCCAAAGCCGTGCCCCAACATCCGCGCCGATTCATTACGTGTCTAATTGGCGACGCGAAATTCTGAAGACATCACTGCCGAGAATTTCGCGTGCCGGAAACTTAGGCAGCTTTTTGCGACCGGAAATCAAGCGCCGGAAGGAAACCACCTAAAACAATGCCTTCTGACTCCCTGATCAGAAACTCGGTAATTCGACAAGAAATAAAGTCTATTTTTTCGTGAAACATTTTTCAGACATTTTTTCCAATCAAAATTGAATTTATTTTTATAAAAATTTTTTTCTTTTTAAATAAATGATATGGTTTATAAAAAATTTAATTTTTGTTGAGTAAAAATTAAATAATAATTATGTAACGATTTTTTAATTATTTTCTTTTGCTTAAAAATACATTCTACAATTTTTCTTGATTTTCATCAATTTATAATTATATTCATTATTTTGGAACTATTTTTAAAAATTTCAATTATTTATCCGATATTGCAATTATTCAAATCAATTTTTTTAATATTCTCTTTAATTAAAATTTTTTAAGTAATTTTGTAATTATTATTTTTTTTTTAAACATATACTCTATGATTTTTTCAGTTATTTCTCTCAAATTTTATAGAATGTTTTCAGTTTTTCATATTTAAATTATTTTCATCATAATTAAATTTTCTTTCTCAATCTTAAATTTTTGTCAGCATATTTCAATTATTTTTTTCAATTTTTAATTAATTTGATCATTTTTCAATTATTTTTCTTGATTGTTAATTATTATTCTCATTTTTTAAAATTATTTTCTAAGATTTTTAAGTATTTTTCTGAAAATTCAAATATTTTCTTTAATTTCTAATTATTTGCATTTGTTTTCATAATTTCCAAAAAAATTTATTAATTATCGTAAATTTCAATTATTTTTAGCATTCTTCCAGTCTTTTCTCCAATTTTTAGTTATTCTCATTTTCAAAAAATATTTTCTAAGATTTTTAAGAATTTTCTAAAATTTCAATTGTTTTCTTCAATTTTTAATTATTTCATTTGTTTTCATAATTTCAAAATTTGTTTATTAATTATCGTAAATTTCAATTACTTTTAGCTTATTTCTTCAATCCTTTCCTTAATTTTTAGTTATTTTCTTTTGATTTAATTGATTTCCAAGATCTTCATGTATTTTTTTCAAATTTCAATTATTTTTTCCTTATTTAAAAAAATTCTGTAATTTTTTCAATTATCACACTTAAATGTCATTTATTTTTTACAATTTATCATTGTTTGTATCATATTTTAATCATTTTCGTCAATTTTTAAAATTTAAAAACATTTTTCAATTATTTTCTAAAATGTATTTCCTTCAATTTTCAATTCTTTACATTTGTTTCATAATTTCAAAAATGTTTAACTATTTATCTGACTTTTTAATTATTTAATTATTTATATTATTTTATATATTATTTTCTTCAATTTTCAATTACTTTCGTTCTATTTCTCGTTCTTTTTCATAATTGCCAA
Source organism: Ganaspis brasiliensis (assembly GCA_037103525.1). Classification (NCBI taxonomy): domain Eukaryota; kingdom Metazoa; phylum Arthropoda; class Insecta; order Hymenoptera; family Figitidae; genus Ganaspis; species Ganaspis brasiliensis. The sequence goes on from JAZKLR010000123.1 coordinate 943,528, forward strand.
AATGTTTTTACTTATTTCTCTTTAATTAAAACTTGTTCTGTTCAATTTTAAACTACTCTTATCTTTTTTAATTTATTTTCTCTAATTTTTAATTATTTTCTTTTATTTCAATGAACTTCTGAAAGTTTTAAGTATTTTTCTCAAATTTTGTTTAAATTTCCTTAATTTAAAATATTTTATGTAATGTATTTAATTATTTTCTCAAATTTTAATTTTTTTTTTTTAATTTTAATTTATTTATCTCAATTTTTAACCATATTTTTTCAATTTTCAATTATTTTCCCTAATTTTTCATTATTCAAATTTTGTTTTAATTTACTTTTAAGATTATCAAGTATTTTTCTCAAATTTAAATTATTTTCTTTATGTTTAAAACATTTTTATGATTGTTTAAATTACGTTCCTCAATTTTTAATTGATTTCATTTTTTTTGTCAATTAATTTGCAAAATTTGCAATTTTTTGTTTAATTTTAATTATTTTTTGCAATTCCTTTTAATTCTAAATTATTATAAGTTTTGTCCTAAATAAATATTTATTTTGTTTATATTAATTGATTTTTAAATATTATAATTATTTATTTCTTCTTATTAGATAAATATTATTTACCGATTTGTTATATTTATTATTGTGTTTTATAATTTCTAAAATGTATGAAAAACTAATCGTGCGCTGGCGCGCGTTTTATTTTGCTAGTAAATATAAAAAATATAATCATTAATTTTATAAAGTAGCAAAAAATAAACGCGCGCTGTAGCAAGCGTAAAATATGATTTAATTATTTGACAATTTCTGGTATTGGCCAATAAAAAAAATTTTATTTATATTTTAAAAGTAATTCTAAAGTTCTAAAGTTTCATATGAGGGAAGTTTCTATCTTAATGGAAATATTTTCTAAAATAACTTTTGCAACAAAAAAGCAAAAGTAGAGAACCAAATCTTAAAATATTTGAAGAAAAAACGTGTCCCGGTATAAATTAGAAATTAGATTACTAATTAAAATAGTGAAACTTTAAATTTTCAATTAGTAGTTTTTTACTCAAAATTAGTAGTTTTCAACTCAAAAATTAGTATAATTCTTACTATTTAATAGTAGCTCACTTTTCGTTAATTCATTGGTTGAAAACTACTAATTCAGATTTAGAGATTATTGAAAAAATCTAGAAAATAAAGAATTTAACAGAATATTGCGTAAAATTAATATTGAAATTTTTATAAAATAAATCAAAATAATGAACTTAAAATTCTGAACGTTCAAGTGAAGAAAATTACTATTTGGACATTTTTTTAAATTAAAATTTGACTGAAATAAAAAACTAAGAATGGAAAAAGTTGATTAAAAAAGTGAGAAACATTTTTGGAAACTTTCGAAAAATTATATTAAATGTCGAAAAATCTTAAAAAAAGCAGAAACGATTAAAAGCAGGAAAATGGCAAAAAATAAATATATTTATAATAAGAAATGAAAGACGAAAAGTTAAATTAAATATAATGCTAAAATTAACATTGTATTTCTCGATTAAAAATTCTCTCTAAAGACCTTTTCTTCTATTTATTTATTTTTTTTGTTGTTTCGCGTAAGTATAAGTACACTTTTAATTAATTCGAAACCTACATGCAAAAGCGGAAAATGCTATTTTCAAATTAAAAGCTTAACAAAAACTTTGTACGTGTGTGAATAATTTAAAGTTTATTCAATTTATTTCTCTTAAGTTCTGAATGTTTAGAAAAATTTCGCTTTATTTACAATTAAGAAAAATAATAGTTTAAAAAGTTTTTTTTACGATAAAAAAAAAAGAAAACAAACTCTTGTTTATTTAAACATTTTTCCAGTAAATTTTCAATTATCTATTAAATTATTTTTCTAATTTTTAGAAAGTTAAGCCGAAACAAAAAGAAAACAAGGAAAAAATGTCTTTGACTGAATTCATTTAAAAAATAAACTTAAAATATCAAAAACCTGATAATCGAAAAGATACTTCATTTTAAATTTTAACAACAAAAATCAAAAATTTTTGAAAACAAGGCTATAAATATTTTTATGAAAAGTTGATTAGTTTACATCGACTTTGGAAATTAAAACTTAACCTGTAAGAATATGACAAAAATATGCCAAACATTAATTTAGAAAATGCCGGTATAAATTTTTTATAAATCGAATTACAAAATTAAAGTTTAAATAAAGTAAACATCCGGTTATTTAAAAGGTGGTTAAATATGCGAAGAAAGCCATAGGTTTAATTTCTATTTAAGGTAATAAACCTGTGTATTGAACTTACAGAAACATAAAACATAAAAGGATCTTCATCCTTGCAAATAGAAACTGCGGAGGTTTAAAGTAAACATAAAACTGGCAAAGCAAGAGAAAAACAAAACCTCAGAGGGCAAATTTCACGAAGCAGAAAATCTCCATTTATACGCTAAATAAAATTTTAATGAAAAATACAAATCTTGTCTTAGGCGATTATTTAATTTAAAAAGCCGTTTAAAAATAAATTTAACCTATAAATTATTCTAAATTCAATTTATTGAAAAGTTTCTCAATTTAAATATGAAGATGAAGTGCGCAACGTTTCTAAAAAACGAAAAAAAAGAATAAATTAAAAATCCAGTTTCTTTTTAGTTCTCTTATTTAGGGAATTTTAATAAATCAATCATATTTTACCATACAATTTCAAGTAGAATAAAACAAAATTTTCTTTTCGTTTTTCAAAAACGTTGCGCCTCGCGTTGCGCACTTCAGCATTTTTTAAAAATGTGTATTAATTGTGTAAGAAATTGAAAATTAAAGTAACAAATTCTTGCAAAAAAACTCCATTTAAAATAATTAACCCAATAAAAATTCTGCCGCTTTCCAAGGAATGGAAAATTTTTATTTTTTCACTAAAGATAATTGAAAAGAACGTGGATTTTTAAATAACACAAAATTCCAGCAAACACAGTATATTTTCAATTTCTTGGAAAAACTAAATGACTTGACTTGTTTCTAACAACTAACAGAAAATCTACATTAAATCTATTATTAGTTTACCGTTTGCAGTGCTTCTACATCAAACTCCGTAAATCCAAGTCCCTTAGTAATAAGCCATAAATAAATGCAGTCCACAATTTGAACCCGCCAATTATTACTCTCTTCAATCACACACTTTCCAATTTCAATTAATTTCACTCGTACACTTTTCAAATCGTCGAAAATAACGACACACTTTTTTTTATCCACAAACTGAGAAGAAAAGAAACTCACGACATCAACAAAACAATCACGTAAACCAAAAACTTTGTTTGCATTCTTCACGCACTAAAACACCAGCACTGAAAATTTTGCCGTTTACAAAAATAAATTAAAAAGTGAAAAGTAATTAATTATCAACGATTTAAGGCAAATGATTTAATTTAAAAATTGCGTGAAATAAATTTTAAAAATGGATAATGGAATTTTTTCATAATTAAAATTTTAATTTGACAACTTTGAATTTTAATCGGAATAAAATTATGGCGTAATTATTAAGGTTATAATACTGTTAATAAAGGTAGTGAATTTTAATAAAATTACTTTTTTTTTTTTACAGAAAAGAGTAATATATTTTTGAATGTGATATTTTAATTATAATATTTTTATTAAAATTAATTTAATTGTGAATTTATAATAGTGGGAGAATTGACTTGATTTGAAAACTGTCACACTTTGTTGACACTGATGCTACGTGATAACCGGCGCGCTGCACGTTGCACAGTGCCGGTTAGGATTTCGCGGGGTTTAATAGTCAAACGAGAAATGCAATATTACGATGCGCGCGTTCCGGCGACTGCGCGTGCACTGCCGGAAAGTCGCGCGCCAACAGCGCTCTCATCCCCGCGCCCCCCTTAGGAGACCCTTTCGCGGTAATACGGAGTATTTTATAGTGTTTCATGGACCCCTTGCTCCCGAAACTTCTCACCCTCATAAAGCCAACTCAGACGAGTAACGGGAAAAAATTAATTTCTTACTTTCTCAACTTGTTATTCTAAAAGGCAAAAAATGAGGAGATTCCCAAAACGGCGGACTGGATTTTACTTTATTTTTAAGTTTTCTAATAATAACATGTGCACCCTGAAAAACATACCACTAGAACAACAAGGGGTGGGACTCACTTTTGTGCATTCAATTCAAGTATAAGGATACTATTAGGTTAAAGTATTATGAGGTGAGGGGCTGATAGTAAAAACAAGTTAAAAAATTATCGGGAGCAAAACGAAGTTAAAGTATTATCTATTTGGAAAAATGAAACAAATTACGCACTACGAGTAAAAACGAAACAAAAAGTTGTCAGAGTAAAAACGGAATAAGATTTCACTGGGCGCAAAAACGAGTTAGAATTTTGTCCCGTTTTTGCTCGAACTAATATTTGAATTCACTTTTGATTCCGCTTTAATTACGAACAGTTTATTTCTTTACTTATATTATATTCCTGTTATAAATTCTTATTTTAAATAATCGGATTAAAATAACTTATTAAAAAAGCTCATTTAGAACCAACATTAAACAAATAATAAACATGTATTCAATATTTTCTGATTCGTTTTAAGATAAGAAATAAAATTTTTGTATCCATTAAGTTGAATTTTTAGCATGGAAAAAATGTTTGTCAAAAAACGATTTTTTTCGATGAAAAAAGGTGCTCAAGGAAATTTGGTTGGGTATTTTCAAAAATCCCTGGGTCCAAAATTTTGATATTCATAAGCTTAACAAGTCATCCAAATTTTATTGGAATCCGTTGAAGCGTTCTCGAGATATCTTGTACACAAAAAACGGTATACACACACATATATTTGGACACTTACTTAAGAATGAAAATTTACGCTTTTTAGATGAAAATAAGTCGATTTAAACTATTTTTGGAAAATCGAAAATCTTAACGATCACAAAGGTTCCTCTATGAGGAAGCAAAATACAGTATATTTGTGAAATAAAAGAAAGCACCTTATTACAAAATGATTCAAAAAATTTTAAGTTTAGGAAAATAATTATAAATAACATTATACATGCAAATAATCGAGAATTGAAGAAAATACCTAATGGCAATTTGAGATAAACAATGTTCGGAATTAATCAACAAATATTCAGAATAACATATTAAATTTGTGAAGATCATTGCAAATGAAAAAAGCTATTTAAAAATTGACAAACCTAATTGAAATTTGAGAAAAATGATTGAAGAATTAATAATACATTGAAAATTAAAGACGATAACTTAGATTTGAGATAATAAATAAGAATTTATAAAATTAATTGAAAAATAATTAATATGTCTAATTAAAAAGGTGGAGAAAAAAATTGCAAAAGGATCAAAGAAAATAAAAATTGAAAAAAATAATTGAAAAATGAGATAAATAATTGAAAACTTAGGAAATTAATGGAGGAATATTGAAAATAATTAAAAGTTGAAGAAATTGATTCCAAAATGATAACAATAATAATTGAAAATTAAAGAAAATTGTTAAAATTTGGGAAAAATATTTTAAAATATAGGAAATGAATTGAAGAATAATGAAAATAATAAAAAAAACTCGAGAAAATATTTGCAAAGTAATAAAAATAATTAAAAATTAAAGACAATATTTTTAACTTGTGAAAAATAATTGAAAAAATTACAACACATATTTGTAATAAAAGAAAATATTTGCATAATGATAAAAATAATTTTAAATTGAAATAATAATTGAATAATGATAATTAAAATTTATTGTGATAAATTATATAAAATTTAAAAATTATTTTAAAAACAATTGAAAATGACAAAAATTAATTGAAAAATCATAGAAACAATCGCAAATCAAAGAAAATAATGAAAATTTGAGATAAATAATTGCAATTTTCGCTCTTAATCAAAAAGCATTCAAAATAATATAAAATTTGTGAAGATCATTGCAAATTAAGAACAAAAATTATAAATTGTCGAAAGTATTTGAAATTTGAGAAAAATAATAATTAAAGAATGATTAAAACATTGAAAATTGGAGACGATAACTTAGATTTGAGATAATTAATAAAAATTTAGGAAATTAATTGAAAAATAATTAATATATCTATTTAAAAAGGTGGAGTAAATAATTGCAAAAAGATAAAAGAAAATGAAAATTGACCGAAATATTTGATAAATAAGATAATTAATTGAAAATTTACGAATTTAATTATGATTTAATGATAATAATAGTGAGTATTATTTAAAATTGAAGAAATTTTTAGCTAAATAATAAGAATAAAAATTGAAAGTTGAAGAAAATTGTTAAAATTTGAGGAAAACATTTTAAAATTTAGGAAATTAATTGAAGAGTTATAAAATTAATAAAAAAATCAAGAAAATATTTGCAAAGTAATAAAAATAATTAAAATTTAAAGAAAAAAATTTTAGTTTGTGAAAAATAGTTTAAAAATTTTCAACATATATTTGAAACATAAGAAAATAATTGCAGAAAAATTAAAATAATTGTAAATTGAAAAAATATCTAGATTTGAGATAAATAATAAACTAGTTGAAAATTATGTCCATTTCATGAACATTTCGCTTCCAAGTAAGCCAAATAATTTGCTTCCTCATAGAGGAAGCAATAGTTTAATAATATAAAAGTTAATCGGAGAAGTTATTAAATAAAAATATATTAAATGCAAAAAAATGAGAAAACATTAATTATTTTACTAATTTTTGATCATATATAAAAGTTTTATAGGTCAATCGATTCGTTTTGAGATAAGGGATATGCTTTTTGTATTCCTTAAGTTTTATTTTTACCATGAAAAAATTTTTTGGCAAAAAACGATTTTTTTTCGTTGATAAAATGTGCTCAACAAAAATTGTTTGGATTTTTTCAAAAATCCCTGTGTCCAAATTTAGATATTCATGAGCTTAATAAGTCATCCAAATTTCATTGGAATCCGTTTAAGCATTCTCAAGATAACCTGTACACAAAAAATGCAACACTCACACATACACTCATATACATACATGCATACACACACACACACACACACACACAAATACATGCAGTTATCTGGAAATTTGCTTAAAAATGAAAATTTACGCTTTTTAGATGAAAATGAGACGATTTAGGCTTTTTTTTGTAAAATCAAAAATTTTAACGATCACAAAGCTTCCTCCATAAGGAAGCAAAGATTAGAGAATTAATGAAAAAATAATTGAAAATGACAAAAAGCAATTAAAAATCAATTGAAAAATATATCTAATAAAAAAATAATTGATATAAATAATTGTAAATTGAAGAAAATAATATAAATTTGTAAAAAATAATTGAAAAAATTAGAGACTATATTTGAGATGAACAAGACTACAATTACAATTATTTATTATAATTCTTCAAACGTTAGTTAATTTTAGATTTCATTGATTAAAATTTTAATTAATCCACTCTTTGATAATAAGATAAATTTTAAATTATTTAAAAATTTCTTCAATTTTTTGCAATTCTTTTTTTTTATGATTTTAATTATTTGCTACAATTTTTAACTATTTTTATCATTTTTCAAAAATTTTCTTTAATTTCTAATTATGTTCATAATTTTTCAATTTTTCCCCTAATTTTTTAATTCAATTTCCGTAAGTTTCAATTTTTTTCTTTAATTTTTTTAGATAAAACTTTTTCAATTATAATTATTTCCTTTAGTATCAAATTAGTTTCATTATTTATTAATTCATTTTCAATTTCTTTCGTCATTTTTCAATTATTTTTACAAAATATGCTTTTTGTTTTTAAATTTTAATCTTTTTCTTCGATAAAAAGTTTTTTTTATCCACATTCTTATTAAGAAATTTATTTTTTGTCTATAATTTTGCCATATGGAATTCCACAGGGCGACTTTTTTGCTCTATAGAATTTAGACATACCATACACAAGTCGCCGCCCCTGAATATAAATTCCATTATTTCACATTTTTAATCTTAGAAATAATTAAAATTATATTAAAATATAATTACTTTAAAATAATTATATAATTTGACAAATTTTTACTTGTACATAAAAACTTTCATGCTTTTTTTAAGCCTATAACTTTTTTTGGGAACTCCTAAGCTTTAGGGAAAACATTTCGCTTCGTTAGTAGGAAAAGATGAAATTTAAAAGTTTTCTATTTAAAAAAGGCTAATTCTGGCACTTGATGAAAACAAAACAATTTCACATTGCCTTTTTAAATAGAAATATTTTAAATTTAATAATTTCTAAACGAAGCAAAACACTTTCCTTAAATTTTAATAGCAATAAGAAAGTTATACTAATTTTAAAATATATTCAAAACCTCAAATTTTTAGGAGCTTTAAAAAAAAGTTATATTAAAAAAACCATCAAAATTTTTCCAAGTAGAAATTTTGTAAATTATTTTATTATTTTAAAGAAATAATTTTCCAATATAATTTCCATTATTTCTAGGATTAAAATAATGGGATTTATATTTCTGATGAGTTTTGATTTTTAAAGTAAAATAATTTTTTAATTATAACGTGTTGAATAAAAGTGCCACATTTAAGGTTACGAAATAACATCATGGACCTTACTCGGGACCTCATACTTTTGATTGATAACACCGCCAAAGAAAATAAATTTACTCCCTAATGATACAGTTATTAAATTCATAAAATTTTGAAGTTTTATATTTCTAAAAACTTTTTTTTAATAGGTATGTCCGCGGCTGTTCTCAGACAAAAGTCAATGGTTTGACCCTTTTATAATAATTTTCAAACCGAATGTTAAACAACAACATTGAGTTTTAAAATTAGCATAAAAATTTCGCTAATTCTTATTTACATATATTAAACATTTGATTTAAGAGATACCTATTGACAGAGAAACTTGTTTGTGGTAGGTTTCTTTAAAAAATTCTTTTTTAATAAGTTTTATCAAATATTAAATTTAGATTCTAAGAAAGAAGTCCTTGAAGACATTGTATAATAATATTTTCAATATTAAAAGTTTTCTGAAAGAAATTATGTTAACGCGCAGAGATACTCAATAAAAAAACATTTAGTGCTAAGGAAAGTATGTTTGAAGAATGTCGGCTCATATATTTTTAATTAATATCTTCGAGTAAAATAAAAAAAATTAAAAGTAATCGTAAAAACGAAACAAATTTTGACTAAAAGCAAAAACGGAATAGAAGGATATCCCGTTTTTGCCCTTAACTTCAAGCGATCCATTTTTCTTCGCAATTGATGATAATTTGTTTTTACGCTGAAACATAATTAACCCATTTTTGCTCCCACCATTTTTATATTCCGTTTTTCCTATCAGCCCCTCAGGTCATCTTAAACTTTTTTGGTAAATTTGTCAAGTTTCCTATTTAATAATACAGGATAAAATATTGTGATTAACACTTTTTTTCAAATTTGTTTTCAATCGAATTTACATGAATTCGAATTTTTACCTAATAGAATTTTTACGTCACCGAATTTGTATTAAACAAAATTTTCCTTCAGAAGAATTTCAATTTAAACCTCGATTTAAACGAATTTTAATTTGGAAGAATTTTTATTTTAGAGAATTTTAAGTTAATCGAATTTTTAAATGACAGAATATTCATTTGACAGAATCTTCATTTATCTGAAATTGTATTAGTGCGAATTGACATTTGATAGAAAACTTAAAACGTAGAATGTTCATTTGTCAGAAATTGCAAATTGCCGAAGAGGCATCCGGTAGACATATTTTGGCGCAAACTTTGAAATTGACCAATCAAAAAATATAAAACAAATTCCCATTGGTCAATTTTAAAATTCGCGCTAAAATATTTCTGTCGGCTGCTTTTTCGGCCATTTGCAGTTTCTGACAATTAACATTCTACGTTTTAAGTTTTCTATCAAATGTCAATTCCTACTAACACAATTTCGAATAAATGAAGATTCAGTCAAATGAATATTCTGTCATTTAAAAATTCGATTAACTTAAAATTCTGTAAAATGAAAATTCTTCTAAATTAAAATTCGTTTAAATTGAAATTCTTTTAAATGAAAATTCTGTTAAGTATGAATTCAATGACCTAAAAATTCTATTAGGTAAAAATACAAATTTATTTAAATACGATTAAAAATAAATTCGAAAATGTGAAATTTCGGTTACAAAAAAATTCTACCTCATGAAATTCTATGAAATGAAAATTAAATAATAATAATCTCCGTAAATTCCTGAAGTTAGTTACAATTTATATTTATTCATCTTTTCCTGTCCTTTTTTGCTGGTTTTTTAATTGTCATTTGTGTAAAAAAAAAATTTCGAAAAATGCTTTAAAAAATTATGGTTTTTGAAGAAGTTTAAAATATATACACATGCAATTAATTTCCTAAATTTTCAGTTATTATCTCAAATTTAGATTATTGTCATCAATTTTCCATTATATAACGATTTTTTAATTATTTTATTTTGCTTAAAAATCAATTCTGCAATTTTTCTTGATTTTTATCAATTTATAAAATTATATTCATTACTTTGACATTACTTTTAAAAATTTCAATTATTTATCCGATATTGCAATTATTTTCATCAATTTTCGTTATTTGCGCGATTTTTTAATTATTCTCTTTAATTAAAATTTTTTAAGTTATTTTATAATTATTTTTTTTAAACATATATTATATGACTTTTTCAGTTATTTTTCTCAAATTTTATTGATTTTTTTTTTTTTTTCAATTTTTCATATTTAAATTATTTTCGTCACAGTTCAATTTTCTTTCTCAATCTTAAACTATTTTTAGCATATTTCAATTATTTTTTTCAATTTTTAATTAATTTTATCTTTTTCAATTATTTTTCTCGACTGTTAATTATTCTCATTTTCTAAAATTATTTTCTAAGATTTTTAAGTATTTTTCTGAAAATTCAAATATTTTCTTCAATTTTAGTTTATTTTCATTTGTTATCAGAATTTCAATTTTTTTTTTTTTTTTTATTAATTATCGTAAATTTCAAGTATTTTTAGCATTCTTATTTTCTCCAATTTTTAGTTATTCTCATTTTCTAAAATTATGTTCTAAAATTTTAAAGGATTTTTCTAAAATTCCAATTATTTTCATGAATTTTCAATTATTTTCATTTGTTTTCATAATTTCAATTTTTTTATTAATTATCGTAAATTTCAATTACTTTGAGCTTATTTCTTCAATTATTTTCTTTAATTTTTAGTTATTTCTTTTGATTTAATTGATTTCCAAGATCTTCATGTATGTTTTTCAAATTTCAATTATTTTTTCTTAATTAAAAAAAAATTCTGTACTTTTTCAATTATAACACTTAAATGTCATTTATTTTATACAACTTATCATTGTTTGTATCAGATTTTAATTATTTTCGTCAAGTTTTAAAATTTAAAAACATTTTTCAATTATTTTCCAAAATTTATTTTCTTCAATTTTCATTTCTTTACATTTGTTTCATAATTTCATAAATTTAAATTGATAAAAATTTTCAGTGTTCTAACTTTTCAATTATTTCATTATTTATATTATTTTTTATATTATTTTTTATATTATTTTTTTCAATTTTTAATTTCTTTCGTTCTTTTTCATAATTGCCAAAAAGTTTTTACTTATTTCTCTTTAATTAAAACTCGTTCTGTTCAATTTGAAATTATGTTTTTTTTTCATTTATTTTTTCTAATTTTTAATTATTTTCTCTAATTTTTCATTATTCAATTCTGTTTTAATTTACTTTTAAGATTCTCAAGTATTTTTCTCAAATTTAAATTACTTTCTTTATGTTTAAAAAATTTGTATGATTGTTTAAATTACTTTCCCCAATTTTTAATTGATTTCATTATTTTGTTTCAATCAATTTTGCAAAATTTTCAATCATTTTGTTTAATTTCAATTTTTTTTTTAATTCTAAAATATTATAAATTTTGTCCTAAATAAATATTTATTTTATTTATAGTAATTGATTTTTAAATATTATATTTGAAATATTTATTTCTTCTTATTAGATAAATATTATTTATCGATTTGTTATATTTCTTAATGTATTTTATAATTTCTAAAAGGTATGAAAAACTAATCGGGCGCTGGCGCGCGTTTTATTTTGCTAGTTCTAAATAATTAATTTTAGAACTTAATCATGCGTCTCAAATATACATAAATCATAAATCAATAGGGTCAAACCATTGACTTTCGTCTGAGAAAAAAAGGAAAATAAAAAGTTTTCAAATCGAAAAAAATACCAATATTTTTTTTTTAAATCGGACAATATTTAGGGGTGCCTCAAACCCCTTGAAATTTTCCATTGATTTTACATGGGAAAAACGCACTTTTTCGTAAATTTGCTAGAAAATCCTCAAAAATCACTTAAAACATCAATACAGCGAATCACCTGTTTGCAAAGTTCTGATCTTGCAAGGAGAAAATATTGCGACACTTGCCCAATTTTTTTTCAAAAACAAAAATGTAATTAAAAATATGGCCTTGTACCTATAATTTAAATTTTATTCATATTCTAAAATTAATTTAACATTTTAAAAATATGTATTATTTGGGCTTCAGTTTCTGAACAAAATATTGAAAATTGTGTATTTTTTTTGTTCATAATTTTCAATATTTTGTTCAGAAACTGAAGCTCAAATAATACGTATTTCTAAAATGTCAAATCAGTTTCAGAATCTGCATAAAATTTAAATTATGGGTACATGGCCATATTTTTAATCACATTTTTTATTTCTGAAAAAATTGGCTAGATGCCGAAATTGTACATTGCCTGGAAATATATTTTTAAGGTTATGTTAATTCTCTTCTTGCAAAACCCTTAAATGCCTTTATGTATTTTTCATTTGTTTAAACAATTTATTATTGTTAATTTACAGCTATTATTCAAATAAACCTAGCGAGTTGTAGTTTTTTCTGATTTAACTATTTTTTATGTTTAAAATTAAAAAATTATTTGGTAAAATTAACCACAACAACCATTTTTAATTGTTAAAACAAATTATTGTTAATAATTATTCATTCTTTCCAAATGGTCCTTGAAATACACAATTTGTAAAATTAGGAAAAATTTGTGTCTTTTTTGGTTTATTTGTAAATGATTTATGATTGTTAACAATTATTAGTTTAAACAGTTACAAACGGTAATTGCAGTTAATTTTACTAAATATCTTATGGTCTTAAATATAAACAATTATTAGGTTAAAAAAAATTACAATTCACTAGGTGTGTTAGGATAAAAGTAAAAAATTAATAGTTATAAATTGTTTAAACAAAGTAAAAATAATAAATTATAGTAAATAATATGTCTTTTTCTAACCAGAAACCATTAATTTGTAAAATTAGGAAAAAATTGTGTCTTTCTAGATGCATTTATAAAGAATTAATAATTATTTACAATAATTTGTTTAAACAATATCAAATTGTTGTTGTGGTTTATTTTACTGAATACTTTCTTTAATTTTAAATATCAAAAATAGTTGAGTCAGAAAAAGCTTCAAATAGCTAGGTTTATTTGAGTAAAAGCTATATAAATTAACAATAATAAATTGTTCAAACAGTAAAGGATTAATATTTGAAATTAATAAAAATACATATTATTTATAAAAAGAATTTTTTTAATTAATAGTGCTACACGAAGCATGTCGAGAATCCTTTTTTAGTGGCTAAAGCAATAATAAATAAACCCGAAGTTACTTTTGAAATGAGGTTATTTTTCCTAAAAGTACTAAAATACTTTTAAAAAATTGTATAATTTGTTTAAATAAATAAATAATAATTCCTTGAAATTGAAGCAATACATCATGAATAGAAAATATTGTTTTAATATAATAGAAATATTGTTAATAAAGAATCAAATAAAGATAAAAATATTTTTGTGTAAGATTTCCATGAATAGAAATTTACCATAAAATTGTAAATTTTTCAGTGTTAAAAGTGTGAAAATTTAGACTAAAAATTCTCATTATCTATTTGTATAATAATCCTTATTTTTATCTTAACCACATTTTATTCACAATTTTCCATCTTTATTCAATACTAAATTTTCTATCCTTTTATTGAAAACATTCTCTTACTTTATGTTTCAATCTCATCATTTTTTCATTTTGAATTAAATTTTCCATATTTAAAATACAAACAACCTTGTTACTAAAAACGATTTGAATTTCAAATTTTTTCGCATTTTATTTTTCATCCTTTTACATATCACTTCCAGTGTACAATATTCAACAGAATCTAATTTTTGTTTTCTTTTGACACTCAAAAACAGTAAATTTTCCATATATATTTCTATTTATTGAACCCGAGTGAATAGATTTATTGCAGAATAAAAAACAGATCCACTAGGAAAGAATATTTTTCCAACATTTGTACAGGCACTGATTCAAATTCAATGATCTGAGTCTGGACTGAAGCTTGAATGAGTGCAATGCATAGACATATCAATGTAGATCGTGGATGTTGGGGCGCCAGACTGTTACCTATCTCACGCACAGGATTCACTTCACGTACGTGATGACGTGCCAAGGCCTGGGTTAATGCAATGAAGGGATATATATATATATATATATATACACATATATAGTATATATAGACCACTAAGTGAGAAAGGTGTACTCAGAGAGGGAAAAATAGATTCTAATGGAGGATAGAGATATAAAACTAAAGTGAAGAAGGAAGAGGGTCGGTAGAATGAGAGAGAAAAATTGAGAGAAATAGAGAGATAAAAAGTGTGTGGGTGAGATAGAGAGAAAAAGAGAGAGACAGAAAGCTAAAAAAGGGTGAAAGGGTGAGGAGCACTGACCCGGCACGCGTACTTGTAAAGAAAGAGTTAGATGGGTACTAGCTCATTAAACAAGTCTGTGTTATACGGCCCATATTTTCTACTTTTACGAGTTATCATCAAATTATGGTTTCAAGTACTTGTAGCATCAAATTATGAGTTCACAAAAACATCCCTTGATGATTTTAATTGACTTGCGTGCCTCACCTCGAGAAGCTACTGTATTATATGCAAAGACTCAAGAGTCATTAAAATGTAATTCTGATGAAAGATGTTTCACACTATACACGATTTATCAGTCTGTGATTATTTTAATTTAACAAATCCTCGATAATGAACTACATGTCACGAAAAAAGCATTGTACATATTCCTTAATAGTTGAATCAAGATTTTAAAATATAACTTGCGGTGGGAACCAAACTGAAATAATTGTTTCTCTTGGATAATAATTAAACCTGGAAAATTGTCTTACGTTCGTAATTTACACTACCGGTCATAATTGAGTGGACACCTCTCGGAGCGCGATTAAAATGTTTACCAATTTTTACCGATCTGTATAGATAAACAACATTATTTAAAACTTAAACTAAATAACGAAATCAGAATTTGCACA
This sequence comes from Ganaspis brasiliensis, assembly GCA_037103525.1. Classification (NCBI taxonomy): domain Eukaryota; kingdom Metazoa; phylum Arthropoda; class Insecta; order Hymenoptera; family Figitidae; genus Ganaspis; species Ganaspis brasiliensis. Next base: position 958,871 of record JAZKLR010000123.1, read on the forward strand.
ACTACGACTAATTAACTGCAATGCGCCTAGATTATTTTTTAGAACGACAAGATACGATATAAGCAATTCCGAACTCTGTAAATGTTGTAATTTAAATATAGAAGAAACATTATACCATATCCTTACAGAATGCCTAGTCTACACCATAGAGCGTTAAAAGTTTCAATCACAAAATAAAATCACAAACGTCAGATCACTATGGTTAAGTGCGTCAAGCTCGACAAAAGTAGAAGAGATAAAAAACTCTTTTTATTTTATAAATTTTATTCTGACACGTAGAAGATTTTATATAGAAGAATAGAAGCACGGAAGGAACCAGAGCTCAGAAAAACCCTTGAGAAAAGAGAAAAAATGAAAATGAAAAAAAAAAATAAAGTAAATAGAAAACAAAAAATCTAATAAAACCTAAAATATTTCTATAAACTTTTGATAAAACCAAATATAAATAAGAGGTTGAGGTGAACTCAGGTGTTTTCCCCGTGACAACTTAGAAATAATGATTTTAAAAGCTATATACACCAAACTGTTAAAGTAATTAGTAACGATTTTAATTTAGCCCAAAAGAATATCAGACTTAGAGGTTCCGTCATATAGAGTATATTACTTTGTAAATGACTGTATTATAAATAAGAAAAATAATACTTAAATAAATCAAAAATTTTAGAAAATCATTGATTCATGAACTCAAAGGAAGGTAATGACAAATTTAGAAAATATAAATTTAAAATACGATTTAATAACACTAGTTTACAAAAAAAAAAAAATTTAAGTACATTCAATGTCACTATTTTTTTCTTATGTACTAAGCTTCTCGTTACTTAAAAATGACAATAAGAAATTTTTCTATGGATAGGTTTCCGAAATATGAATTTTTTTAATTTTTTTATGTTATTTCGGAGGTGACTTCACGTTTTAGTCTGTATCTCCAGTTACAGACGTCCGATTAATTTTTTCTAGGTGTCAAATTAAAGGTAATAAAATTCCAAACAATCGCTTTTAACATTATTTTTCAATCGGTTAAATATTTAAACTGATATAGTCCAAAAAAAAAATAGAAAATTTGAGTTTTTGGCCCAAAATCTGAAAAACAAATTCATTCTACCGCCATGCAAAAATAGAAAACGTCAAATTATGTCCAGTTTTAAATTTTTTACATATATGGCTCACTTTTAAGAAAAAAAAAAATGTATGGATGAAAACAATCTATGGGTAATTATTGAAGTTATAAGCCAGGGTACTGAAATTCTCATTTTACGCCATTTCGGTATTTTACCTCCTTTTATAGTGATTATGTTGATTAATTTAATGAATACAATATCCAATTAGAAAATGGACTTTTTTCACAGATTTCAAATAATTTTCAGTGCTTTACTAATTCAAATTTGGCTGAAAATTTTTTTGGAGTTTTTGACAAAAATTTCTGAAGATGCATAAATTGATTAAAATCTGCTTTTTTGACAAGTTGAATCAGATGCGCAGAGGTTCAATTTTTGTTGAATTTTGTTCGTTATTAGATGAAAAAGTTTGAAATAAGATATAGAAATATGAAAAATAAATTATATTTGACTGAAAATTTTTTTGGAGTTTTTGACAAAAATTTCTGAAGAGGCATAAGTTGATTAAAATTTGCTTCTTTGACAAGTTGAATTAGATGCTCAGTGGTTCAATTTTTGTTAAATTTTGTTCGTTAATAGATGAAAAAGTTTGAAATTAGCTATTGAAATATAAAAAATAAATGATATTTGACTGAAAATTTTTTTTGAGTTTTTGACAAAAATTTCTGAAGAGGCATAAATTGATTAAAATCTGCTTTTTTGACAAGTTGAAACAGATTTGTTTAATTTTGTTCGTTAATAGATGAAAAAGTTTGAAATACGATATAGAGATATAAAATTAATTATTTTTTTAAAAAAAATATGTCCGCAGCAGCCCTCAGACGAAAGTCAATGGTTTTTCTCCTTATAAATTAAAAAAGAATCAATTTTCTTTGATTTCCCATTAAAGAATAATATTCTTAACTACTTTGTGTAATATAATACAATTTATGCTTTTCAAAACTTTGCGCGTCTGATTCAACTTGTCAAAGAAGCAGATTTTAATCAATTTATGCCTCTCTAGAAAATTTTGTCAAAAACTCCAAAAAAATTTTCAGTCAAAAATGAATTATTTTTTATATTTCTATATCTAGTTTCAAACTTTTTCATCTAATAACGAACAAAATTAAAAAAGAATTGAACCTCTGCGCATCTGATTCAACTTGTCAAAAAAGCAAATTTTAATCAACTTATGCCTCTTCAGAAATTTTTGTCAAAAACTCCAAAAAAATTTTCAGTCAAATATAATTTATTTTTCATATTTCTATATCTTATTTCAAACTTTTTCATCTAATAACGAACAAAATTCAACAAAAATTGAACCTCTGCGCATCTGATTCAACTTGTCAAAAAAGCAGATTTTAATCAATTTATGCATCTTCAGAAATTTTTGTCAAAAACTCCAAAAAAAATTTCAGTTAAATTTGAATTAGTAAAGCACTGAAAATTATTTGAAATCTGTGAAAAAAGTCCATTTTCTAATTATATATTGTATTCATTAAATTAATCAACATAATCACTGTAAAAGGAGGTAAAATACCGAAATAGCGTAAAACGAGAATTTCAGTACCCTGGCTTATAACTTTAATAATTACCCATAGATTGTTTTCATCCATACATTTTTTTCTTCTTAAAAGTGAGCCATATACGTAAAAAATTTAAAACTGGACATAATTTCACGTTTTCTATTTTTGCATGGCGGTAGAATGAATTTGTTTTTTAGATTTTGGGCCAAAAACTCAAATTTAAAATTTTTTTTTGGACTATATCACTTAAAATATTTAACCGATTGAAAAATAATGTTAAAAGTGATTATTTGGAATTTTATTACCTTTAATTTGACACCTAGAAAAACTTAATCGGACGTCTGTAACTCGAGATACGGCCTAAAACGTGAAGTCACCTCCGAAAAAAACGTAAAAAATTTTAAAAATTCATATTTCGGAAACCTATCCATAGAAAAATTTCTTAATGTCATTTTTAAGTTTAGAGAACCATAGTACATAAAAAAAAATAGTGGCATTAAATGTACATTTTGGCTGTAAACTAGTGTTTACAGCCAAAATCTATACAAAATTTACACAAGGTTCCTGGCCCAACTATATTTATATTGCTGAAAATCTTCTTTGCCATTTATGAAATTCATAAATGTATTTTTTTTTTTGTTTTTGTTGATTTTCTACGATATTGTTTCTGAAATGTGTCACGTCAAAGTAAGCAATCATTCATCTTTAAAAATAATTTAAAAATCTCTTAAGAATAGTCACATATTAAAAAATAATTTATATTCATAAGTATAATTTACTTAAAAACGACCAAAAATGCAAAAATCTTACGAAAATTAATAGTTTTTTATTGTTTTATTTACATTATATTATATTTATCATAAGAGTATTTATAATATATATTATGCAAATCTGTTTTAATTCCAACTTTAAAATTAAATGAAATTAATTTTATTTAATAAAATTTTTATTTCACATTAGTTACAAATATTAAAAGTCCTGTATCATCATTAGATAATGATAAAATTAAAAATTTTTTTAGATTGTTAGAACAATTGTTTAATCTCCCGTTTTAAATATTTTTAAAGTTCTGTCAATTAAGGAACATCCCAATCGAAAATTCAAAACTTCGATGGAGCATCCAGAGAGTTTATAGATAACCATTTTGTAGCTTTTAATTTATTTCCAAATCTATCTGTAAGCTTGTTCTATGATTTTTTTCAATTTTGCTCGCTCACTATTTGTTGCTTGCTTGCTCATTATTTTCTAAAGCTTCCTGAAGACTTGTTTTCTTTGCAAGTGACAACCTTCAAATTATATCCTTTGTTTATATACTGTCAAATGCAAGGTTAATGAAATATGGTTATATGGATTTTTTTGCGAAGTGTTGAGTGGACAAAAGCTTCAAAATCGCTGATTATTATGAAAAAATAACACTCCACAAATTGAAGAGCAAATTTCAAAACGTTGCTTCAAATTGTGACATAATTTTACTGGTGATTAGAAGCAATAAAAAATACCTTATTTCCTTCTTATATAAACATTTTTACTTTGTACCATTCAATACTTTGTAAAAAATCTTATGGAAATTAACTAACCTCTGCTATTTTTGACAAAGGATTTAAACTAATATTCTTATAAAGAGAAATATGTTTTCTATACAGTTCCTAAACAGTTAAGAATATTTTATAAAATTAAATTGCATAGAGGTCTGTCGCAAATAATTTGCAATTTAATTGTATAAATACCAAAAAAAAATTTTGTAATTTTCTTTTTATATGCTGTCGTTCAATGCGGAACTTAAAATAGTACTATTTATTTACAATTTTAATTGTGAAATTTCTTTTTCTAACTTAAAATCTGTAATAAAATTTATTACAGACCAATAAACTTCTATTTAGATAATATTAGGTATTAATAAAAATAAAAAGTAAGGTTGGATTTATGTTCCATTTTACTTTGCGGTTTCTTCGTGAAACCTACCATAAAATTCTGTGAAATTTTTTTCAACTTAGTCAAAGCTATCTGAAAACTTTAATTGCAGTGTTAAAAATGTTTAATTTTCCTAATTTGCAGACTTCTGCATGAAGCGAAAAATCGACCATAACAGGCTTCCTGAAAGCTTGTCACAGCTACCTGTGTGTTATCTTACAATTCTCTAATGGTTATCTTAACGCCTCAATAAAACGTTTTAGACAACTCCACGGAATGTAGGATTATCGATTGGGATTGTTTAAAAAAAAACAAATCTAAAAATGTACATTTTTTAAAATTATCTTGTATCTCCCATTACAAAATTAAATTTAATTAATTACAATTTTTTATTTAAGTATTTATTTGTGTCCATTAAATAATTGAATTAATTATTTTAATCTTGTATTTCTTAAATTTACTATTAAATAATAACTCTCAAATATTTGAATCTGACATTTTAAATTTGTAATTCTAAAATATATTCTTTCGACGTCAAAATCTTAATCAAAGACCTTAACAATACCACTCAATTATGCTTCAAAGTAATTCGTTACAATTATAATTTTTTCGAATTTTTTTATCCCGATAACAATTTTATGTTTTATCTAGGATATAGAATACAGTTTTTACAAAATTCTGCTAAAATATGACGAAATCACATGTGATACTGAATTGTAGAAAGTCTAAAAGCAGTCCATCAAAAAATGTATAATTAGAAAAATTTTGATTTTTTGAATTTTCCGAAAAAATAGTATAACTTCCGTTAAAATTAATATTTTTTAATGGGGTTTGGCTATAAATTTAAGTTACGCGAATACCTAACAGACTGCCAGATTTAACTTCATTCCGGGGAACGGTTTTTGAGTGATGCCCGGACAAGATATCGCGGACATACATACATACAAACAAACATACATACATACAAACATACATAATTTTTTTTCAACAGCTTTTTTGGAATTGACACTACTTGAAACGAAAAAATAAACACAAATTTCCAAGTTCTGTGCAATGTACAGACAAAACACTGATTTTATTAATATAGATAGAAGATAAATAGATATAAGAAATCAGTTAGTTATATATATATATATATATAGGTATACTGCTATGCTTTTCAGAAAGTAAGAAAGAATAAGTTATAGAATTTACCTGGGATAGGTAAAGACAAGAATAGAGTGAGAAACGCAAGGACAGTTCACAGTTGTGCTTCTAAAAGCAAGAGAGAATAAGGTTACCGGGGAAAGATAAAGACAACAATAATAGCGCGCTAAATGCAAGAAGAGTTCACAGTTTGCGGTTCTAAAAGCAAGAGAAAATAAGGTTACCTGGGATAGATAAAGACAACAATGGCGTGCGAAATGTAAAAGAGGAAAAGGTATAACAGGTGTCTGGGATAGATAAAGGCTGAATAGAGAGAGAAAGAGAGAAAATAAGAAAAGAGATTTTAAACAGCCATCGATTCTTTAGTAACAATTGACAGAAAATTTGTGCATTAAATATTAATTGTATTTGTTAAAAAAAAATTTGTTTTATTAAATTCTTTTCGAAGAATTTTGCTTTCGACTTTCTTCAGTAAAAAAATATCACGAATTTTTCCGTATGCAATTTTCAAGATCTTTTGATTGTTTAAATAATTTATATTTGTGAAAAAAATTAATTTTCCCTTATTAGACGTTTACTAATTTTTTTTCAATAACTCATATAGGAAAATTTTTAAATCTTTTTTACCTCATACTTACCCAGAAAGTTATTTTCCTTAATAAACAGCATATTAATTTAGAAAAAGATTTATATCATACAGTATTATTATTATTTAAGCTAAATAATAATATAGAAATATTGCGATAGCAGGTAGTTGAAGATTTAAATTTAGTTGGAGTTTTTTTTATAAAAGTAGAAAAAGGGTAACTGACAAATATTAAAAAAGTACATTGTTATGGAAAAATTGTCGAAGTAAAAACATTGATAAATTAGAAAATTAGAAAATTGGAAAAATTTGTAAGCTGGTAATTTGAGACATTGGAGATTTGGTTATTGAAAAATTGGCAAATTAGGAAATTAGAGAAGTGGTTATTGTAAAATTGAAGAAATTAAAAATTGATAAACTGGAAGATTGGCAAATTAGAAAATTTAGTCGATCATTATGTAGTCGACATAATTATCGAAGCAAAAATTTTGGGAAACATTTGAAATTAGAAAATTGTTTAAACTAGTAAATTTAGAAATTTGGTTATTGGTAAATTGAAAAATGAGAAATTGGGAAAAGTGGTTATTGGAAAATTGAAAAATTATAAATTGGTAAATTGGAAAATTATAAATTGGTAAATTGGAAAATTATAAATTGCTAAATTGGAAAATTAACAAAATATAAAAATTCGTAAACTGCTAAATAAAAAAATTAGAGATTTTTATTAGGAAATTGTCAAATTATAGAAATTGGTAAAGTATAAAACTGGACAATTAGAAACTAAAAAAACGAGAACAGCATAATTTTGCGCGCGTAGCGCGCTTTGAAAGTTCTAGTAGGTATAAAAATCCCTCTCTACGACGATCGTTCGGAAATTCTTTTCTCCATTGATTTTTTTGAATAAATCCAACTAATCGATTTCGGTATTCATAGTATAATAAAGCCTCTCAAGACCTCGGTAATCCCATTGATGATCCCCCTGATATTTACACACAATATAAAACGCCACACTTTAAAAACAAAATTAAAAATCAATGATCAATCGATCCACACCCCACGACTTTGGTCATAGACCCTAAGAACGTGTTTAAAGTTATAAGTAGGATTTTTTGCATGATTTAAATGGGTTGTTTATAATCTATCATAAAATCTCTAATTGAGTTTAAGGTTCCTATTGAGGTGGGTATTTCCCTGTTCTGTGGCCATGCCTGCCCTCTTTCTCTCTCTACAGAATGGAGCTAGAATTGTTGGTGTGAGCTCCCCCACTTTTTTGGTCAGTCAGCGAGGGCCTGATGTGATGATTTGATGAAGCAGTTCAGTTCAGTGTTGGCTTTCATTCAGTTCACAACGGCCGCGTATTCCCGTGCACTTCCTAACGGATTCTTAATTGGTTCTCGAATTCGTGCCTATACCAGGTAAACAGGTGTGACGTATTCTATACTTGATTTATCAATAAACTATCATTTGAATAATATAAAGGTACTGTGAGTTTTTGTGAAACACCACCAACCATCATTTCTTACAGAACGCATTGATAACACGCCGAGGATTTCCATTGGTGAAAATATTCACGTAATCCCTCCAAACTGTAATTAACTTTTAATTAAGAATTTAAAAGTGCTGGGTACTGAGAATTGCCAATGGCCCGTTTCAGCTTAGACTCATGAAATAGAAACCATCGACTCACACTGATACCCTGAAGCACATAAAGTCGGTAGCCAACCCTAGACTAAAACGGATGTTCTAACTATCCGGAGGACGATGAAAAACGATATGCTGCTCATCCTCAAGGGCAGAAAGGACCGATCGCGTCTAAGTAGGGCCTTGATTGCCGCCTTCGAGGAAAAAGGAAAGGTCACAACAGTGGTCTCGAAAAGGTCCTTGGAAATCAGGAACCTGGACAAGAGCAGTGAGGTGGAAGAGGTAGTAAAGGCATTGGAGAAGACGTTGTCAGCACCAACCTAGAGGTGTCATGTTGATTCTTCACTCTTCGAGCTAGAAACAAGGTAGAGGTGCTTCAACTTCATAAAGCATGCGCTGAAGGTTTGTTGAAAGCTGTCAAGGTGGAGGTTGGCTGGATCAACTGCAAAATCTGGGCCAGGTTGTAAGTAGACAGGTGCTTTAAGTGCTTAGGCTGGGGACACCTGACAAGGAACTGTAGGGGCACGGTTAGCAGTAAAACCTGTTGGAGGTGTGGAGGTCCAGACCATCAGAGCAAGTGCTGCAGGACAGAGTTCCACTGTACCGCTTGCTTTTATGAAGGAATGAAGGACTTCAAACACCGTCCAGAAAGTGGGCCCTGCCTTATTTATAAAGCAGAACTTAACAAGTTAAAAGGAAGGAGCTAAGTTGTCTTCAGATTAACCTTGGCAATGGGACGCTCGGGAAAGATCTCAGGTGTTTAACGACTATTCAGAGGGGGGTTGATATATTGTTTTTCAGTAAACAGAGTAGGAAACCTGAATACTGTCTGGTACTAGGGCAAGACATGTAGATCTGGGATTCAAGTGTGCAACCCGGATCTGAGCGTTAGCGATTTTCTGGAGACCGACAAGGGGCGCGTGAACTCTACAACGTGAGAGCTCTATGTTTTAGTCCATAACTCGAATACTAGTTGACATTTTTTAAGTTTATAAAGCTTAAATTAATGAGAAAAAGACCATAATTACGCGTACAAAGTTTCAATTTTTTTCTTCAACTTTTCTGGCTTAGGCAAAGAGTTGAATTTAAAGTTATAAATTTCCAAAAATTAAAAAATGACTTAATATTTCTCTCGTGATAATTGAAAAACAACTATTTAAGCTATTATTTTCAAATGTCGATCAGCTTTTTAGAGATTTATATAAATAAACAAACAAATACCCGGAAGGGAGTTTTAATTTTATATTTAACAAGACAGAACTGTTATACTTAGTAGCAATAATTCCGCTTTGTTAGTTCTAGATTATCATTTTATACGTTACAATGCTAAAATTTATGAAGCTATTTTTTCTTGCATAAAAAAGAGTTCAAGCTGGCAGCTACTATTAAAACAATATTAATTAACAAATATGAGTAACACTATCTGAATTTTTAGGATCAAAAGCTCGCTTTTGTTTCTGCTGTATGTATGAGGAAACTATACATTCAATAAAGTTACATTTTCTGTATAGTAAAAGTCAAAGCTGATTTCATTGTTTTATAGACTATTCATTTAAAACTAACATACAAATTTCTAAACTTTTGGCATCATGTGTATTTCCCGAACAGAAAAAGTTTGTTTTATTTTTGAAATGATACAAACTTTTTTCAATTTGGCCCCTGCAGATCGATGCGTAGTTTTATATTCTTTTATAAAAATCAGTACCGGAAGCACTTTTACAACAACAAAAATGGCAAAAAATGTTACGTATAATATTATACAATTTATTTGTAAAATATAAATGTAAAGACACGGGATTTTATGAAGGAAAAACCTAATTCATAAATAAAACTTAATACATGTATCAAATTCTAGTAAAGTTTCATAAACATAAATTCTGGTTTACTACAAACCAGACATAATTGTAAGTCCTTTTCCTAGGACTTTAAGATCAATCAAATAAGATAAAAGTTATTCTTGCTTTTTCTCATCATTATTCTGTTTTACATAATATCTCCTTCAAGAGAGGTATTAGTTTTCTGAAATAAGAGGAAAGGGATACTCAGGAAACAGGAGATATTACACAAGACCTAAGAGTCTATAAGAAGTTAAAATAAAAGGAAGAGAAGTAAAGTCCCTTTCCATCGTGGAGCCATAACCTTTTGCTTGAGCTTACGATAATTTTCCAATATTTACTGCCAGTGCGCTCTCACGAGCCGCTATTCTTCACTAACCATGGGGCGAAACAAGGCACGCGTGCAAGTCGAGGTGTTCGAAAGAATGGAAGAGAATTATGAGCATCAACTTATCCTACAAAAAAACCAGTTATTTATGTAAAAGAAAATGAAAATTTGCTGCTTTCTGCTTGCGAGCATTATAATTTTCTTCATACATATGAGGCACTTTTTTTTTTTCTAGTCACTATGTTAGTATATCTCCAATCTAAGTAAAAATTGGGTATAACTATTAATTTTTGCATTACCTGAAGTATGAAAAAATATGTAATTTTTTTTCCTACGAAAACACGAATAAACAGCATAAAACTTTCTTTAATTAATTTTATATTATTAAATAAAAGCTCATGCAGACATGTACATTTACAAAACTTTTTATCTCTTTATTTTTGAAAACTTGTTAGCGCCGTACTCTGACAAATGAAGAGTTGTTTACCAGAGAGAAAATGCATCAGAGATGTAAAAAAAGAAAAATGCTGGATTATTATTTTTTTTTTTTTTTGTCATTTGATGAAGAAACTGAACGATTCAGGAAAGAATACGGAGATGTTTTGCAGAGAAAAATAACAATTGAAAAAGCTAAAAAGAGATTTTCACAAACGGAAGGTATTAATTTACAAACCTTCTCGTCTTTTTCACTTTTAGAGATATATTCATTTACGCATGTGGGAAAAAGGATTCAACCTGACAGCTTGGTGTTCCAAGTTATTTCTCACTCGTTGTCTTGTCGAGTAAGAAAATCCGACAATTTAAATCCCCAATGTAATTCACTTTTCAGCAAATGTTCAAAAAGAATTGCTTCTTCTTGATTCAATTTTTAAATTTTTAAATTAAATTTAGAAAATTTTGGTATTTAGAAAATGTTGGGAAAAAATTGTATCTACTCTTTAAAAAGGTTTGTGATTAAGTTAAATTAAAAATATTTATTAAGATTATATGTATTTTTGATTATGTAAAAAAGAACGCTACTCTTTAATTTCTTCTGAATAAAATGTAAAAGAAATAAGTCGACATTTAATAATATCAGTTTTAGTTCCAAAGTTTCTGAATTCTTTCCTTGGATTAAATCGAATTCCAGTAAAAATATATGTAGTCATAGAGGGTATGCAGTATAAGATTTAAATGCGCGGAACATGAAATTCTCGGATAATATTCAGTATATTGAGAATTTTCGCTTCCTGTTCATTCATTGTATGTGGACAATTTTCCCCGTAGGATACAATTCCATATATCTCTGATATTAAAAAAAAGAAATTTATTTTATGGATTAAAATTAAACCATACAAAATGTTATTTCAGTGCTTACAAAACATGAATCGATAATAACTCATTTGTTGGCTTACTCATAACTTCCTTAATTTTTAACCGATTTACAAATTTTTTTTTTATAGGGGGAAAAGCACATCTTTTTTACTGTGTATTTTGCTCATTTACTCTAAATAAAAATTGACGAGAACACACTTGAAAATATTTGCGATTCTTCGATTTTTCCCCCATATTTTTTACTTTAACAAGGTTTTTAGAAAACTATTCAACCTTACCAATTTTTATAATAATACTTTCTTGAAAGTATACTTAATTCCACGTAAAATGAGCATTTTTTGAAAAAATTTGAATAAAAATTGACGGAGTTATGTGAATTTTAAGATTTTAGAAATTTTTCACTAAATTTGCAAGTACTTCATGTGGAATTTGCATCAGGACGCTTTTTAATTTTTTTCCCGTCATATTCAATTGATTAACTTTGTATTAATATGAATTCAAATTCGTAATCAGCGACCCCAAAAACCCCACAGTAACAACTTTGAAGCTAATCCAATTAGTTTGAGAAAACTTCGTCCGCCATATTGGATACGCCATTTTGAATTTTTAAAAATTGACTTCAGATTCGTAATCAGCAACCCTAAAAACATGTAATATACCAGGTTTGGTCAAAGGAACCATTCATCGATTTTTTTGTGGTCTTGTGGAATTTTCTTGTGCTTTTTTCATTATAGACTTCAACTTTGACCTCTTGAGACAAGAAGAAAAATATATACGCAATAAAGGCACAGTACTGGACTTCATATTTTAAAAGAATGTAGTTTAAATTTTAAATTTTAGAACCTTAGAGCTATTTTATTTCTGCAGATGTAGCGATGTATCAAACGCAAAAAATGCAAGAAGTTCTCCTTATTTTCTCTCCTCAAACTTTAATTTCATTTTTCGTGGAAATATATTAATAGGATGTAGTTTAAATTTTATCAGATTTCAATTTAACCTAATTTTAATCCATTCAAATTTAAATTTATCAAAAAAAAAAGGTGGGAGGTGTAGAAAAACAATTTTAATGGGAGTTTTGTTCTCAATAGTGTTCTTATTACACTATCTGGAGCGTCGTCCACAAATATGGTAAAGTAAATAAATAAATATTTAAAACATTTTTTCTTAATTTATTTATATTTTAGAATCTATAGAACAAGATTCTTAGCATTTAGCTTAGCAATTTTAGCCACTTCTATGCTTACAGCATACAACTCTGACAAATCCATTGAGTGCTTCGCAAGCAGGATCTTTGGGAAGTTCATTGTCGCTTCTACAAATAAAGCTTGTCCTACATATTCCTTTTCCACCAGCACAATATGTATCCTTGACCACTAAAAAATTACAAGAAAAAAATTTTGATTCAGAAAAATTTTGTTTAAAATTAATAAATATTTTATTTAAAAAACACAAAAGCTTAACAAAATATATATTTGTATTGAAATTGTTTGTTTATCAAACCTAAAACAATAAAACAGAAGTTAACTAATTATTTTAATAATAACTATTTACCAAAATCCAGAGAATAAAATATTATAAAAATAAAAACAATAGTACATACGTTTTTTTTTGTATAAATGGCCAAGTTTTTGAGTTATTTAAAAGTTGAAGAAAAACCTAACATTTTATGTATTGGCGAAAATTTTCTAAATTCAATAGATTCAGAGTTATATGTGATTAAAAATAGGTCTACTTTTAAAAACCTAGAATTTTGAAAATTGATAACTCGAAAATTTGGACACTTTTATAAAACCGGTTAGGTGCGAGTCGGACTCGCGCACCGAAAGTTCCGTACACGAACATAAAAAATGCATGAAAGGGGAAACTTGTTTTTGGAAAATTTTCAATTTTTGAAAAAAATACTGTAATAATAAATTTCAAAAATAATTTTGTTACGTTTCTTATAATTTAAGTATACACTTCAGCATTTTAATAAGATTAAAAAGTTCCAACGCGGTGCTTTTTAAACTGATTTAACCTAAAGGTTCTGGCACCTGGGATTTTCTTCTTGATTTCGATTCTGGATCATTAATACATCAATTTTCAACAAAAACGAAAATCTTCTGTGGAGCCGTTTTTGAAAAAAGCTGATTTGAAAATTCAAAATGTCGGAAACTCAACTTTTCTTCAAGAAATATTCATTTGACAAAAAATTTCGTCAGATGAAATTTGTTGATATTAAAAAAAGGATTTTTTTTATTTCAATAAATTTTTTCTAGAATCAATAGTTTACGAAAAAAAACCAACTCTATACATGTATTTTAAGTTTTTTTTACACTTTTGACTAGTTAAACTAAAATAATTCTATTTTAATTTTTTTTTTCCTGTTGTAATTGTAATTTTTGTTCATATAAATAACTTAATCTAAATAAAAGTTAAACGAAAATCAAATTAAAATTTACACTGTGTGACAAATAGAATACTTTATTATAAATAAGTTTGGTATGCTATTTAAATTTTGATAAAAACTATAAAAATTCATTAGCGGATACACGGGGGAGGGGTCATGTTGTTTGTTTACTTTTCTTTTATTAAAGTTGCAAACTTAAGCGATACCTCAATTATAAATTTTTAATCATAGTTGAATAAACATTTACTAATTTTAAACTTACGTGACAGAGAATAGATACCAGTGCATAAAATTGATAATACTAAAAAAAGTATAAACTGACTTGAAAAAAACAACATTGCAAAAATTGCTAAAAATTCAGTTATAAATTTTATCCTTTTCTGTCTGAAAAGAATTTTCTGATGTTTTTAAAGTGCGACCTAAAAAGTCGTGTATTTATGCAAAGTAAACACTTCGATTATTTATTTAACTGCCTGTAATCTAGACATTTAAAGTGCCCTCTGGAATTTTTTTAATTTATTTTCTCTACACAATACATAGAAAACTGCTAAAACGTTCTTGGGAAATTACAAGCATTACATTGTTTACTACTTTTTTTGCATTTAGTAGCAATTTTTGAGTTTTAATTATTTAATTATGCAGATAACCTTCTAGAAACAATGACTTACATATTGTTTATTTAGAAGTCTAAAATTACCTATTCTTACTTACCGGGATACTTTATAAAATTAATATTAATTTTAAGAATGACATACTTAGGTTAGAATTCAATGAAAGGATCACATTAATAAAAGGCAAACTGATTTTATATAGTTTTAACGTATTTATTGAAAGTCTAATGAGAATGACGACATTTACAAACTTTGAATTTTAAACAAATAGAAATATATATTTTTAATTATTAAATGGTTGCATTTTAATAGGAGACCAAGAAATGCCTAAAGTGGTACTTTTTTGTTGAAGAGAAAAGAGAGTGAGAAAAATAATAAGATGAGGTCTTTTACGGAAATTGATAAATAATTATGTTACTCACTCCAAATCAAAAGTCCAATAAAACCCAATAACTCACAAAACTTTTCTAAAATGTAGTTCTAGTTTCTGTCACTAACGATGACTATTCATCTCAAAACTTACAAGTCAATAAGATATTACACAAGTAGCCTTCAAATTCAAATTAAACTGTCATCTTACGGTTATTCAAAAAATCCAAGAAAATCAATCACTAAGGGAACGTTATCACTTTTCGGTCAAAATTCCGCCCGCTCCAGTCCAGCCGCTTTTCCAGCACTGACTCAAATTCGAAATTCTCTCCTCCTGGTCTCTTCTCCTCTCTCTCTTGCTACCTCTCCTTCTAACTTATCTTCGCCAATCAAAATTTTTCCTTTTCCAAATTTTCTCTATTTACTCTTCTATAGCTTCTTCTTTCTCTATTTCGACGAGCCCTTATTAATGGTGTCAACAACACCTATTGTTACTTAAACATTTAAAACATTCTCCTAAAATACTAAATATTTTAAAAATTGGCGGAAGCTATCTGGAAAACAAAAAGAAAGTACTCCGAATTCTAGAAATGTCAGAGTATGGAATTTTATAATCATTGGAAATCTCTAGAAGGGAAAAAAGCCAAAAACTAAAGAAAAATATCCACAAGATAAAGAAATACATACAGTCTCATATAATACATACAAATTTACTAGGAACAAACAAGTAACATTTCTTTGTCAATATAAATGTGATGACCCTTTCGATCATGAGAAGAAATATTATTAAAAATTGTATTAAGTTTGTCAAGGAATAATTATTTCTTAAAAACTGTGATTACTTATCATAGTGTCCGAAGAATCACCGTCGACTCAAAATCATTTTTAATACACAAAACATTTTAAGGGGTTACATGGGTTTACCTCAAGGGAAAAAAGGTCTATGTTCAACAATTTTTTTTTCATATAAAAAATAAAATACTTTATTCAAACTTTTTACTGTCTTAAAGATATATATTTAAACAAGAATTTCTGAAATTTTCAAAGAAAAAGATTCATAACTCCGTCATTTCCGGTAACCCTTTGGAAAAAAGTAAGTCTGCGTTAACAGTAGAACTCATGACAGGATCATCTGAAGTGAAAAAAAATTCGTGTTTTAGTAAAGACCATAAACTAGAACTTGCAGGGCCAAATCAAGGCTGTCACGGGCCTGAAGCACAAAAAAATTCCAGGGCCCCCCTAAAAAAACAAAAATTTCTGCATTTTTATCTTATCAGAGTGTCTAGCGAATAATCATTTAAACAATGGAAAAAATTTTCAAAGAATCTTAACAAAATGTAAAAAAAATGAAATTTTACATAAATTACAAAAATTACAAAATTTTATTAAAACCAGTATTAGGAATGAACAGATAAGAAAGTTAAGGACAATTTACATTGAAATTAGAAAAGTAAAGCAAAAAGATGTAAAAAATGTACTAATTGAAAAACCTGCAAAAAAATAAATTTTTCAAAAATAAAAAAGTTTAAAAAATCAATGAAACTACGCAATAAACAGTAGAAGTTTTTAAAACAGAAAATTGAAATTACAAAAGAGAGAAAAAAAGTATTTCCAAAAAGTTAAAATATTTGAGGACATGTTTTTTTAAACTAAGAAAATAAATAAATTTTATTTCAAAATTATTGTATAAATATTATTGCCCTTGAATGATCTCTGTATTATGGGCTTTTCTATAGATCAAATAAAAAAAAATAAAAAAATAAGATAATCAGTAAGAAAACGGAAAAATGTTGCTAAAGATAAAAAAATACTTTAAAAACTTGTTTTGAAAATCAAGCAAAAAGCAATAATCTTTTTTAAATAAAGAATTAAGTAAAAACAATTTTAAGAAAAAAACCAATATTTCTAAGAAATAGAGAAATTCTGATCAAATGAGAAAAATTATTATAAGATCAGAACGAAAAATTAAATAAAAGAAGAAAAGTCTTGAAAAATTATAAAAATTAATAAGTTATGACAAATGACAAAAAACCAAAAAAATATTTTAAAAATCATAAAATTGAAAAAAATTATATTTTACAACTTCCAAATTATAATAATAAATAAAATTAATTACTGGAAAAGTAAATAAATTTTTCTAAATATTGTTAAAATAAAACTGTATAAAAATAAACTGAAGTAATTTTTGTAAAAAGAATAAAATTAAAAAAATCTAAAAAATAAAAAAATTTATTAAACGCATAAAAAAAATTTTTTTAAAAATAAATGAAAGTTACCTAAGTGGTTTTCCATAAATACAGAAAAGCAATATAAAACATAATCTACCTAAAAAATTGCAAGAAAAAATAATTAAATATTTCAAGAAAGTGATATAAGCGGGAATTTGATAAATAAATAAATAAATATAAATTAGTGTATAAATAAGTCTGCAATTTTTTCTATAATTTTCAACCGTTTTCAATTTACAATTATTCTCTTTAAATATTACAATTATTCTTTAACTTTTTTAATTATTTTGTTCTGTTGTAGATTATTCTCGACAGTTTACGAATTTCTTTTTTAATTGTCAATTAATTTGCGCATTTCTCAATTATTTTCTTTAATATTAAATTATTCTCGTCATTTTGTAATTTTCTTTAAATTATTAATTATTTTCTAAAGTCAATTTCATTCTACAATTTTCACTTAAGTTTATTCAATATTCCAAAAAACTTAACTTTTTTCAATTATAAAGCATTATTTCATATTACAATTTATTTCTTCGATTTTTGATTATTTTCTTTAAATTTCAATCACATTTTTCAATTTTCAATTATTTTTTTGAATATCAATATGCTTTTTTAATTTTAAGTACAATTGTTCAAATGTTCTCTTCAGTTCTTAATTATGTTTTAAAAATTTCATTTTCATTCTTCAATTTCAAATTTCTTCCTCAATTTCAATTATTTTGTTCGATTCAATTTTTTTCAATCCAGTTGTTCAATTAACAATTATTTCCAACAATTATTTCTATAATTTTCTTAATTTTTCAATTTTCAACTATTTTTTAAATTAAATATTTATAGTTTGATTTTTTAAATTATTTTTTCCAGTTGTGTATTAATCTAGCCATTTTTTGAATTTTGTTTTCAAATGTCAATTATTTTCGTCATTTTTCAGAAATTATCTTCAATTTTGCTATTATTCTTGTTATTTTTCAATTACTTTTTTCCATTTATTAATTATTTTCTTTAATTTTTAGTTGTTTCTTACAATATTTAAAACTTTTATTTATTCTCTTAAAATTTTAGAATTATTTTTCAACGTTTTCAATTATTTTTTTCAGTTGTGCATTATTCTAGTCATTTTTTGATTTTTTTTCAATTGTAAATTATTTTGTTTAATATTTTAAAATCCTCGCCTTTCGACAATTATTTTTCTCCATTATCAATATGATTCGTTACTTTCAAATTTTTATTTTCATCAATTCTCAACTTTTTCTTCAAATTTCAATTCCATTTTTCAGTTTTTAATTGTATTCTTCTATATTCAATAACTTTCGGCTTTTTTCAAATACTTGTTTTAATTTTTAATTATATTCTTTAAATTTGAATTTAAATTTTCAATTTTCAATTATTTTATTCAATTTTAATTATTTTTGTCGATTTTCAATCCATTCGTTCAATGCGCAATTATTTCCAACAATTAATCCTATAATTTTCTTCATTTTTCAATTTTTAATTATTTTCTTTAAATTTAAAGTTTTTGCTATATTTGATCAATTTTTTTCCAGTAGTCTATTAATCTAGTCATTTTGTAGATATTTTCTGCAATTTTTTAATTATTCTCATTCTTCAATTATTTCTTTTAATTATTAACTTTTTTTCGCAATTTGAAATTATTTCCTACAATTCTTTTAATTTGCAATTAGCCTCTTAAAGTTGTATAATGATTGTTTGAGTTTTTTAATTCTTAATTTTTTTTTATTGTAAATTAATCTAGCGATTTTTCGAATTTTGTTTTCAATTGTGAATTATTTTCACGTTTTGTAACTTTTCTCCATTATCAATTTTTTTTTAATTTTAGTTTAATGTTTAAATTATGAATATATTTCTTTAAGTTTTTATTATTTTCTCAAGTTTTGAACTATTTTCTTCAACTTCAATTTTGTTTTGTTTTGATTTTTAAGCCTGTTGTTCAATTTGCAATTGGTTTCAGCAATTATCTACTATTATATTAATGCGATACGGAGAAAACTTCGTTCATCGTCGTACACACTTCAAAGTTCACCTACTTTTTCCAATAGTCAACTTACAATAATGTTCATTTTACCATGTTATTATAGTTTGTAACAATGCGCACTGGCACTATTCGTGTCAAGCATGTTAAACTGAACATTTTTTCATGCACAACATAATGTTGCACATGCGCAGTAGTGCACCACAGCTGTGTAAACGTGCGCACTACAAAACAAACATTTTACATGCGCAATGATGCACAGTGATAGTCACACATGTGCTCTAATTAAATTCAAAAATTACGCATGCGCAGTGTTTTTTTTTTTTTTTTTTTTAAAGGCCAACGAAAATTAAAATTTCGTTCTTTTCCAAGTGCTTAATGCTTTTTGTGCAATTTACTCTTTTAAATTATATGTTTTACGCAATATATTGAACTTTTTTGTTTACACGTTTTTCTCTATTTTTTTATTTTAGAATAGTTAAAATGTCATTTATACTCCATATTTTTACAACTGCGCATGTCTTTTGTTAATAGAAAACTACTGCGCATGCGTAACTGCCATAGGAACCTATTGCGCATTAGTATATACTTTACGCAATGTATATAACTTTTTTGTTAAATTGTTTCTCCATTTGCTTTGGCAATTAAATTTTTTTACAGTTATTTTTCTTTGTTATTGTAACAACTGCTTATGTGTATTGTCTATAGGAAAGTACTGCGCATGCGTAACTGCCTTTTGGAGCGTTTGCGCATGTATAGGTGATCAACGATGTGTCTATTAATGTAAAAAGTTTTTCTATTAATTTCTATTGCAATAATAAATATTTTTACATACAAGATTATGAAATTAGTTAAAATATTTTTAAGTATTCCTGTCTGTGAGAAACTTGATTAAATTTGTTTAATTTAGTTTAAAATATTTAACATTATTTTAAATAATTCTACAAAATTCAAAATAAAAATGTATAACTATAATATTAATTACAAAAACAAATAAATAATTTCAAAAAATAACATAATAGATTAATTATAAATATATTAATTAATTATTTTTTTAATTTATTATTAATTATTATTTAGTATTATTATCATTATTACTGGCAATTTTTTTTAAAACAATATCTTTAAGAATACTAGATGTTATTTTTAAAATAAAAAAAATAAAATTTTAAAAATTAATTTTATATTTCTAATAAAAATTTATTATTAATTATAAACAATTTTGAAAATATATATTATTATTACATAATATATATTATAATTTACTACATTTTAAATTATTTAATTATCATATTCTTCTAAAAATAGGCCGCAACGACTTAAGGTGAAATAGAATGTATTGGCCTAAAAAAAATTATGCATAAATAATAAGTAGTTAATAGAAATAAAAAAAAGGAAAAAGTGTACTAAACATATTTATAGATTTACATATATTTTTAAGAATACACAAAGTAAAGAAATATATAAAAGAAATGAAAAAACGAGCGAGCGTTAGCGAGCGAGGGTTGTTCCTATAATGTTCTTATTTTTCAATTTTTTAGTTTAAATTGAATGTATAATATTGTTTAATTCTTTAGATTATTTTTAATAATTTTGTATTTATCTAGCCATTTTTTGAATTTTGTTTTTAATTGTCAATTATTTTCGTCATTTTTCATATATATTCTTTTCCGTTTTGTAATTATTCTCATAATTTTCATTATTTGCATTTCCAAATATTTATAGTTTTAAATGACGAACAACAATGTAAAGTTTCTCATTAATGTAGCTGTTATTTAATATTTTACTGTATATTATAGTATATATTATATATACTGTATGGGCGATTCTTACGTAACTGCCTTACTTGGCGGCGTTGAAAAAATACACCTAAATTAAAAATATATTCTGAAGTGTATTAGTGAATTTTAAAGGTATATATGAGAGTAACTGAAAACCAAATATACATAAATATATATATTATAACTTCTATTATATTGCACTATAACTGCTGAAATTTCAGCTCCGTGGCGTGTCTCTTTTGCAAAATGTTAACTTTATTTTAATAATTTTCGGTGAAAATATCATTATTATAACTCAGCCTTTTTTAAGCATAAAGTGTCTATATTTATGAACAATTTAGGTTTATATTGAACTTCATAATACCTTTATGTGTTTAGTTATTACGCCTTCTAATAAGTTAAATCTCAATTTTAATCCATTAGCACTAAATCGCATGTAAAAAAAGATTTAAAAAGAAAAATTTTTACTTAAAAAAAAATAATTTTTGTGAAAATCGCATGCGTACAAAAAAAGCGTTCAGTTCCATGTCATTACTATTATATTACTGTAACAACTATTTGATAGTATTGTTACCATTTTCTTTAAGTTTTCATGTGAAACAAGCGATATGCAGAAGGAATAGATTTATTTTGCAATATTGTAGAAGTGAGGTTAGAATAAATGTCAAATTTCAGCTCTATGGTATCACGTAAAATTTCAGCTCCATGGCCTATATGAAGTGTTCAGTGTGCTTCATGCAGAAAAACTTTTTATGTCTGGTGGTTATTTTAAAATATTATTCTATAAAGTAGTTTAGCAATGCCGGATTACACTGCTCGATCTCGATTTCAAACTATCCAAAAAATAAAACGAAATATTCATTATTAAATATTGTATTTGCTGTTCTTTTATAAAAGCTTATACATTTTAACTAATATCTAAAATACTGTTAGAATATTAAATAATTTATGAATTTATTTTTTATTTTCGTTTCAGCATTATATCAAGAAGAAATTTTTATTTTGTACAATATATTTGCAATAAAAGGATGCGGTTCAGCTCCACATGGCAGCCAATTTTAAAAAATTCTTGAAATCGGGCAGTTACGCAAGAATTGACCATATATTATAATAATTGCAACCTTGATTAATTGAAACTTATAAGTTTGAAAAAATGAAAGTTTGAGTTAATTGACGTTTGGAATTTATATAAATAATAATGGCTTGGAATTAATTAAGTTTTATATAGTTTTTACTTTCTTTCTATCAAAAATTTTTTAGATTAGATTCTGATCATTTTAATTTCAATTTTTCATATTATTATTAAAGAATGCAAGATTGAAATTGAAGTTTTTACGATTTATATTCCTTCCCAGAGTTTTTTAGAAATTTGCGGATCGTTTTCAAAATTCACGGATCATTTTAAAAATTCTCGGCAATTTGAAAGTTGTTTTCACGGTACATTAAATTCTGGCACCTGGCCATTTTGGATTCCGGGTCCTGAAGCACATGCTTCATGTGCTTCAAGGTGGATCCGCCCCTGACAACTTGGATGAAGCAAAATAAAAAAAAAGTGAAAATTGGATTTTTGGCAGACCTTTTTACAAAAAACTTGGTAACTCATTTGCATATAACTCATTTAATGATAAGGATAATTTTTTTTATAAATTTATTACATCTGCTTTTTGTTAATCTTTCTGTAAATTTTTTATCTCGTAAAACTAGTTTCAAGGCCATTTATGATACTATTTTGAATACTTCGGAAATCGCGCATACTTATTCGAACACTTTTCATTTTATTCCAAGATTTCCAGGAACATATTATGATAATTATGATGATTCAGTCATATTTCAAGGAACGCTATAACGACGAACCGCGCCAGTATAAGAGTATTCAGTTTTGAGTAAACCTCGAGTAAACGTGTACGAGAAATTGGCTTCCTCTTAAATATAAAAAAATCAATATTTTCATGCAATACTTGTTATTTAATTGAATGTATAAAAATTAAAAAATAAATATACTATATACTGCATACAAAAAGGTAAGTTCGTAAATATTTATTTCACAAAAAAAAACAAATATTATTTTCACACAAAACGGTGTTATTTTAACTTTTGCTTAATGATCTACACGTATTTTTTTATATTCAATTTAAGATTTGCACTGCATTGGATTTCATATACAAATCCATATTTATTTTTCAAAAACAATTTGAAATTCGAAGCTTTTAATCCTATTAGTTAACTCTTTAACGTTTAATACGTCAAACAATAATATAAAAGACTGCTTTTTTGAAATTTGAAAGTTTAGTTAAAAACTATCCTTTTAAAAATAGGCCGAGAATTATGTTCATTTCAAGAAAATTTTGCTTCCACGTCAGCAAAAAGATTTTCTTCCTCATGGAGGAAGAAATAAGTTAATTTTTTAAAAATTTGAAAATTGCGATTGGTTCTTTAAAATTTGGACAAAATATAAACTTCATACAGGTCAATTGATCTGTTTTGAAGCAATTCCTCTCTACACAGAAATGTAACTTTAGATTACTCCAAAAATAATGCCTTTTTTAAAAAAATAATAAAAGTGATAAGAGACTTTTTCTTTTTTAAATGAAAGCCGAAATATCAAAACAAGTTTAATGTTTCCTTTTTAAGACATTTTTGAAGAGAATTATGATTTGCAGATTGAATAATATCATTTTTTACAGATTTTATATCAAATTTACAAAAAAATGTATTTTTCCCATAAGAATTCAATGGTATTTTTCAAGGCCTCGGCGACACGGTTAAATAATAAATAAAAAATAAATAAAAAAATAAGTATCTCATTTTTTTCGATATAGAACAAAATTAGGGGGTATCATGAAGAAAAGAAGAATTTTTTTTTTGGCCACCCTAATGATCACACATACAGTACAATTTACTTCAATTATTTTCAATTTTGCAATAATTAATATTCATTTTAATGAACAAATGTACGCAGTATTGTTTTATGCATAAAATTTTTAATTTATCAATGTTATTAATAAATTTGAATTTCCTGTAATTTTAATCATATTTGGTATATTTATCTTATCTTAATAGTTATGCTCAAAAGCAAAGCCACTAAAGAATAACAAGAAATATAAATCTTATCTTTTACATATAATTTTATTACATCAAGACCATAGAAAATTTGTTCTCATTTGCTGACGTTGCCTCGAAGTTTTTGTTCTTATATTTTATTTTTTAACCCTTTATCACCCAAAGCTGTAAATTTTGTGTCGTCATTTCAACCTCGAATTATTTGAAAATAATTTTTATCATAGAATCGAAAGGTCCTTATTAAAATATTTTTTGACATCCTCTTTTGAATGAAGTATCAAAAAATTACGCTAAGTACATTTTTTCAAAAATATTTTTAAAAATGCGTCTTTCTGAGTGCAATTTTTTTAAACTGAAATGTTTACTATGGCACTGTTTTATAAGCGTCTTGTAAAATATCAAAAAAAAATTTCGATATTTTTACTTGAAAAATCTGCCGAATTTTGTTTTCTATCTTTTTTTAACTCCAGAAATTGAATTAAAAATATGACCCTCTTCAAATGCTGATAACTCCGCTGAAAATGAACAAAATGAAATTTTTTATAGACCATTGGAAAGCTTATAAAATTGACTGTTAAGAGTGTTTTTATTTTAAAGTTTTTTTTACTAGACTTTTTTTTAAATTTTAAACACCTTACTAATTGTAGTAGTTTATAGTTTGATTGGGGACCCATTTTTCTTTTTACCCCAGGGGCCTTGTCCTCCCAGTTACGCTACTGTGGCAGACATAGAAGCAAGATTTAAAAAAAAAATAAATAAATAAAACGATTTTGTGACATTCCAATACCTCTTCTTTTATTTCTAAAACGTTTGAAATAAATTAAATAAATTTTTGTATGAAAAAAAAATAATTGAAAAAAGTAGCAAAGATGTAGACTGACCTCTTAATCCGATTTTTGTAAAAGATATCTCAATTTTGACCGGTAGTATAATACCATAGCTTTTTATGAATAGTGACATTTTAAAAAAGAAATAACATAGAGAAATTTCGTTTTCTTAAATTAAAATACCCACAACTTACAATAAATTAATGTACACGCTTGACTTAAAAATAAACCTGAAAAATATTTTCTATCATCATTTAATTTCTAATAAACAGTTTTATTACATAATTTATAAGATTTCAATTAAAGATTTATACTTAATTCATTAATTTATGTTTTCATTTAGATGAATGTTCATCTCCTGATTTTGCTGCTGGTTAGCATTTTATCTGTGGTGCAAACTGAAGGAAAGCAAACGCTTTCTTTCAATGTCAATGAACCAGATGATATAGTAAAAATAATGCCCGAGGAAGAAAAATCCGATGCAGTTTGTGAAGATCAGTATTCAACCCTCGACATGTCAAGAACAGGAATTAAGAATTTGAGAGCTGAAAATTTCAACAATCCTGGTATCATCAAGTGCCTTAATCTTGCGGAAAACGAACTTGATGAACTTCCTTCAGAAATGTTTGATTCGAAACATTTAAATAATTTAGAGTACTTGAATCTGTCCAGTAATCGCATAAATATATATAATTTACATTTTTTAAATAATCACAGAAAATTAGATACGTTAGTTTTAGATGCAGCTCCAAAATCCACTACTGGATACTTCTATCCAACCTTTGGATTACCAAACTTAACAACGCTTTATCTTCGAGGAAATCATTTGTCAGATTCAATATACTTTGAGCATTATCTGTCTCAATTTCCTCAACTTAGGAGACTGTTTCTTTCAAATAATGATGGTGTAATTTTTAAATCCAATAATAGTAATAACATCCAATTTCTTCATGCAGAAAATGGTAAACAAGATTATGATACAAATCAGGAAACTTTAGAACGTTATTTGGAATTACCAAAACTAAGGCATTTATATTTTGATAAGAATACATTAAAATACCTTACTTTATCACATTTATCTCATTCTAGTGCTGTGCAAGTGTTATCTTTAAAAAATTGTCAAATACAAAGTATGGATGATGATTACTATAACAATTTTCATGAATTAACAACATTAGATCTGTCTCATAATACATTAGAAGATACATCATATCTGCCTATTAAATCCAACTTTCCAAATTTAAAAAATTTGTCCCTCAACCATAACTTGTTCTCTGTTATTCCTTCTAGTATTGATAGCAAACTTCTTAAAGTTCTTTCGCTAAATTACAATTTAATATCTGCAATCAAGTCAGAATTTTTTAAGAAAAATGAAAATTTACGCATTTTATCTCTGAGAGGAAATCAAATTTCAAAAATTGAAGCTGATACTTTTTCAGCTGGGGTAAATTTAGAAATTCTAGATTTGGCCGAAAATCGACTTAACATTCTGCCATCGGATTGGACGAAAAACTTGAATAATCTGCATTATCTAAATCTCAATTCCAACTTTTTTGAATCACTTGATGCACTTTCTTTGGAAAATAATAGTGTGCTGCAAAATTTACATTTGCGGAACAATACTGTTGATAATATAACGATTATGCCATTATTGAATATGTCATCAAATTTAACCATTCATGTCGGGATGATTGCTTAAAAGTTGTATTATTGTAATTCAACGTTTGTCCGATAATATTTAGGTTTATCAGAATGGATAAAAATTAAATAATCTCTGTAATAGAAGCATTAGCAATATAATTAGTAGGTAGTATAATGATTAAACACCAATAATGAATTACTTATAAAATTTAAAAATCGTCTCAACATTAATTATATAAAATTTTTTTATTTAAAAATGTTTACTTTTATCTTCTTAGTGTTGTCAATATGAACTATAAAAAATATGAATTTAACAAAAAGAAAATATTTAATATAAGAAAGGTATATAGATTCAAAACTCTTGTGAATGTTATTTAGAGTAATTAATAACTAATAATTACATGTGCACTATAAATAGTTTTTTATATTTCTACATATCTATACTTAAATGCTATGTATTTTTCCTATAAAATTTTTGTATTCAAATCTGACAATAAACTCTTTTATAAATAAAGCAGATTTTCTTCAAACGGCTGTTATTATTTTAACAAAAATCGCTGTCAAGTTGTACCTCAAATATTTATTTGGTGTGAATAATTTTTTATATTCATTTTTTTAAAAAAAAATTTGTAATCTTGTCGACAATTTTCACTATGATTTTCGTAATCAACGCATGAGATTACGTAAGTATACAAAGTATCAAAAAGATTTGAGGTACGGGTTTTTCGAAAGATTAACCCAAAGTTATAAAATATTTTAATAACTGGTTTAAACACGCAGTAGCGTAACTGAGAGAGCAAGGGCCCTGGAGCAAAAAGGAAAATGGGTCCCCAATTAAATCCCGTGTGGAAAAGTTCCCAGTATTTCCCAGTTTGTAAAAGGGCGCCAGTCGGAGCCCACCTGGGCCAGGTGGGCCAAGTGGTCGCCAGTTGAGACCCACTTGGCTTTTCCACACGGGCTATAATAGTTTACAAAGTTTAATTAATTAATTTATTCATTTATTCTGTCCACACCTGACATTTGTCAGTAGATGTTTTTTCTTTTAAAATTTTAAACCATATTTCACCCTTTTCTTATATTTTAAATTTATAGCAATTTTAATTTCTTCAAATTTCAGTTAATGTGAACTTGCACTGATTAAAAGTTCAATTAATCCATGTTTCAAAAATACTTAATTTTAAGTGATTTAAAAATTCTTCAATTTTTAATAATTCTTTTCTATTAAGGTAACGTACCAATACTCGATCAGTACCTATAGTAGATCAGTGATGATTTAATTAGACAAAATTAATTAATAGTATTATTGCATTGGTAAAAAGAAATCTTGTAATATTTGAAGTACTATTTGGTATCAAAATTATTAAACTATTAATTAATTTTATCCAATTAAATCATCACTGATCGACTATAGGTACCGTTACCTTATAATTTAAATTAATTCAAATACAATTTTGTACTATTTTTATCATTTTTTAAATATTTTTTACAATTCTTAATTATTTTAACTGTTTTTAAACTGTTTTCGTAAATCCTAAATTTACCTTCCTCAAATTTATTGAAATATCTCAATTTTCAATTATTTTCCCCATCTTTTAACATTTTCATTATTTTTCAATTAAATTCCTTGATTTTCAGTTAGTATCTCCAATTTAGATTATTGTCTTCAGTTTTCAATATTTTAAACGATTGTTCAATTATTTTCTTTTGCTTAAAAACAAATTCTGTAATTTCATATTATTTTCTCTGATTTTTAATGATTTTCATTCTTTTGGCATGATTTTCAAAATTTTCAATTATTCATCTGAAATTTCAATTATTATTTTCAATTGTGAATTAATTTCTTCAAATTTCAGCTAATGTGAACTTGCATTGTTTAGTTTTCTCAACCACTTTTTCAATTTTAATTGTTCTTGCCTTGACATTAAATCAATTTAATTATTGATTCCTCACTTTTATATTATTCATTGCAAATTTAAATTAATTTTTATAATTTATCATCATTTTTGTCATTTTGCAATTATTATTTTCAATTTTTAATCATTTTCATAATTTCTTAATTAATTTACTGAACTTTCAAATATATATCTCAATTTTCAATTATTTTCTCCATCTTTTAATATTTTCATTCTTTTTTAATTAATTTCCTACATTTTCAATTATTATCTCAAATTTAGATTATTGTCTTCAATTTTCAAATTTTTTACACGAATTTTCAATTATTTTATTTTGCTTAAAAAAAAAATTCTGTAATTTTATATTATTTTCTCCGATTTTTAAATTATTTTCTTTAATTAAAATTTTTAAGTAATTTTGTAATTATTTTCTTTTTTTAAACATTATATTCTATGATTTCTTCATTTATTTCTCTCAGAGTTTATTTATTTTTTAACAACTTATCATTGTTTGTATCATATTTCAATTATTTTCTTCAAGTTTCAAATTGTAAAATCATTTTTTAAATTATTTTCCAAATTTCATATCCTTCAATTTTCTTCATTTCTTTTATAATTTCAAAAATTTTAAACTATTTATCTGAGATTTCAATTATTTCATTCAATTTTTAATTATTTGTATGATTTTTTATGTTATTTTCTTTAGTTTTCAATTACTTTCGTTCTTTTTCGTAATTACCAAAAAGTTTGTTGTTATTTTTGTTTAATGAAACATTATTCTCTTCAATTTTAAACTATGTTTATCTTGTTTAATTTATTTTCTCTAATTTTTAATTATTTTCTTTTTTTTTTCAATGAACTTCTGAAAGTTTTAAGTATTTTTCTGAAATTTTCATTAAGCTTCCTTTATTTAAAATATATTAAGTAATTTTTTCAATTTAATATTATTTATCTTAATTTTCAATATTTTTTTTCAATTTTCAATTATTGTCACTAATTTTTCATTATTCAATTTTTTAAAATTTATTTTCAAGACTTTCAAGTAATTTACTCAAATTTAAATTATTTTCTATATTTATAAAACATTTTTACGATTTTTTAAATTACTTTCTTCAATTTTTACTTGATTTCATATTTTTTTTCAATTAATTTGCAATTATTTTGTTTAATTTCAATTATTCCTTGTAATATTTTTAATTATAAAATTTTGTGCTAAAAAAAGGGTTCCTTAGAGTTGATCGAGGGCCCCCTTAGCTTAAGGGCCCGGGGGCACTGCCCCACTTTGCCCCTTAATAGTTACGCCACTGTAAAAACGTTGTAAACAGTTTGAAACAAGTTTCAAATAGTTTTAAGTATTTCTAATTAATGATAATCAGTTTTATACGGCTTCTTAAGACGTCTTATGTATGTCACTGGGATATCCTATGTAACGACAATTTTAGGACATCTTACAGACAACTTAAAAACATATTTTTATTTTTTAGACCAGGGTAATTATGTATTATATTTAACACACAGAAAAAATTAAGATGGAACACATGTTAGGAGTTGAAATAATATTTTGACGAGATTGACCTGATGCTGTCAATTTAGTGTATGTAGTACTGGTGTCTACATGGTACTTATTTCAGTCGACAAGGGTTAAGACACCGATCCGCTTTATAGACCCATACGTAACTAAGTCGTCGTTGTATTGCGTAAGAGTCGAGGAAGAGGTCGCATTGGGTAGATCTACCCCTAGGAAGGGGGAACAGCAAGGGGACAACCTTTGTTTGACTGGAGTGGAAGCGTTTGAACATGGCAGACAACGTGTGTTACGCAAGTGTTTTGTACGTGTTCACATCCCACACAGAATCCACCCTATCCGGATGCTCAAGTGCATATGGTTCTCCATGTAATGCATTTTTTCTCTCGACATATTCCTCGCACAAGTTTAAATTTATATGCCTATCCATACATGCAAATTAAACGTACATTAACATTCATTTCAGAAAAAATATATTAATATATGTTTCTAATTTCTTCTTATATTATGTCGTAGGTATGTAATAATAAGTTCGATGTCCTCAAACTCCAATTACACTAGTTTACAAAAAAAAAAAAATTTTTAAGTACATTCAATGTCACTATTTTTTTCTTATGTACTAAGCTTCTCGTTACTTAAAAATAACATTAAGAAATTTTTCTATGGATAGGTTTCCGAAATATGAATTTTTCTAATTCTTTTACGTTTTTTTCGGAGGTGACTTCACGTTTTAGGCCGTATCTCGAGTTACAGACGTCCGATTAAGTTTTTCTAGGTGTCAAATTAAAGGTAATCAAATTCCAAACAATCGCTTTTAACATTATTTTTCAATCGGTTAAACATTTTAAGTGATATATTCCAAAAAAAAATTTTAAATTTGAGTTTTTGGCCCAAAATCTAAAAAACAAATTCATTCTACCGCCATGCAAAAATAGAAAACGTCAAATTATGTCCAGTTTAAAATTTTTTACATATATGGCTCACTTTTAAGAAGAAAAAAATGTATGGATGAAAACAATCTATGGGTAATTATTGAAGTTATAAGCCAGGGTACTGAAATTCTCGTTTTACGCCATTTCGGTATTTTACCTCCTTTTATAGTGATTATGTTGATTAATTTAATGAATACAATATCTAATTAGAAAATGGACTTTTTTCACAGATTTCAAATAATTTTCAGTGTTTTACTAATTCAAATTTGACTGAAAAATTTTTTGGTGTTTTTGACAACAATTTCTGAAGAGGCATAAATTGACTAAAATCCGCTTTTTTGACAAGTTGAATCAGATGCGCAGAGGTTCAATTTTTGTTGAATTTTGTTCGTTAATAGATGAAAAAGTTTGAAATTAGATATCGAAATATGAAAAATAAAATATATTTGAGTGAAAATTTTTTTGGAGTTTTTGACAAAAATTTCTGAAGAGGCATAAATTGATTAAAATCTGCTTCTTTGACAAGTTGAATCAGATGCGCAGAGGTTCAATTTTTGTTGAATTTTGTTCGTTAATAGATGAAAAAGTTTGAAATTAGATATCGAAATATGAAGAATAAATTATATTTGACTGAAAAATTTTTTGGTGTTTTTGACAACAATTTCTGAAGAGACTTAAATTGATCAAAATCTGCTTTTTTGACAAGTTGAATCAGATGCGCAGAGGTTCAATTCTTTTTTAATTTGGTTCGTTATTAGATAAAGAAGTTTGAAATTAGCTATTGAAATATAAAAAATAAATTATATTTGACTGAAAAATTTTTTGGAGTTTTTGACAAAAATTTCTGAAGAGGCATAAATTAATTAAAATCTGCTTTTTTGACAAGTTGAAACAGATTTGTTCAATTTTGTTCGTTAATAGATGAAAAAGTTTGAAATTAGATATAGAAATATAAAATTAATTATTTTTTTTAAAAAAATATGTCCGCAGCAGCCCTCAGACGAAAGTCAATGGTTTTTCTCCTTATAAATTAAAAAAGAATCAATTTTCTTTGATTTCCCATTAAAGAATAATATTCTTAACTACTTTGTGTAATATAATACAATTTATACTTTTTAAAACTTTGCGCGTCTGATTCATCTTCTCAAAGAAGCAAATTTTAATCAATTTATGCCTCTCTAGAAAATTTTGTCAAAAACTCCAAAAAATTTTTCAGTCAAATATGAATTATTTTTTATATTTCTATATCTAATTTCAAACTTTTTCATCTAATAACGAACCAAATTAAAAAAGAATTGAACCTCTGCGCATCTAATTCAACTTGTCAAAGAAGCAGATTTTAATCAATTTATGCCTCTCCAGAAATTTTTGTCAAAAACTCCAAATAATTTTTCAGTCAAATATCATTTATTTTTCACATTTCTATATCTAATTTCAAAATTTTTTATCTATTAACGAACAAAATTTAACAAAAATTGAACCACTGCGCATCTGATTCAACTAGTCAAAGAAGCAGATTTTAATTAATTTATGCCTCTTCAGAAATTTTTGTCAAAAACTCCAAAAAATTTTTCAGTCAAATATTATTTATTTTTTATATTTCAATAGCTAATTTCAAACTTTTTCATCTATTAACGAACAAAATTTAACAAAAATTGAACCACTGAGCATCTAATTCAACTTGTCAAAAAAGCAAATTTTAATCAACTTATTCCTCTTCAGAAATTTTTGTCAAAAACTCCATAAAAATTTTCATTCAAATATCATTTATTTTTTATATTTCAATAGCTAATTTCAAACTTTTTCTTCTATTAACGAACAAAATTTAACAAAAATTGAACCACTGCGCATCTGATTCAACTTGTCAAAGAAGCAGATTTTAATCAATTTATGCCTCTTCAGAAATTTTTGTCAGAAACTCCAAAAAAATTTTCACTCAAATATAATTTATTTTTCATATTTCGATATCTAATTTCAAACTTTTTCATCTATTAACGAACAAAATTCAACAAAAATTGAACCTCTGCGCATCTGATTCAACTTGTCAAAAAAGCAGATTTTAGTCAATTTATGCCTCTTCAGAAATTTTTGTCAAAAACACCAAAAAATTTTTCAGTCAAATTTGAATTAGTAAAGCACTGAAAATTATTTGAAATCTGTGAAAAAAGTCCATTTTCTAATTAGATATTGTATTCATTAAATTAATCAACATAATCACTATAAAAGGAGGTAAAATACCGAAATAGCGTAAAACGAGAATTTCAGTACCCTGGCTTATAACTTTAATAATTACCCATAGATTGTTTTCATCCATACATTTTTTTCTTCTTAAAAGTGAGCCATATATGTAAAAAATTTAAAACTGGACATAATTTGACGTTTTCTATTTTTGCATGGCGGTAGAATGAATTTGTTTTTTAGATTTTGGGCCAAAAACTCAAATTTAAAATTTTTTTTTGGAATATATCACTTAAAATGTTTAACCGATTGAAAAATAATGTTAAAAGCGATTGTTTGGAATTTGATTACCTTTAATTTGACACCTAGAAAAACTTAATTGGACGTCTGTAACTCGAGATACGGCCTAAAACATGAAGTCACCTCCGAAAAAAACGTAAAAAAATTCATATTTCGGAAACCTATCCATAGAAAAATTTTTTAATGTCATTTTTAAGTTTAGAGAACCATAGTACATAAAAAAAATAGTGGCATTAAATGTACATTTTGGCTGTAAACTAGTGTTATTATGCAAGCATAATCTTCATTATAACATTGATATTACCCATACCCGTCAGCTGAACAAAGATACATTTTTGACAAATTTGTTGTCTGCTAATGTTATTTCACAAAGGTAATTTTTGATTAAGTAGCTTATTTGAGAGGAAGTTTATAATTTACGACTAAGTAGACATTTTTTATGATCACAGTACAAAAGGTCCAAACTGAAAGATCAAAGACAAAAATCCAAACCGAAAGGTATTTGTTGTTTATTGTTTATTTCAAAGGTATTTTGAATACTAATTTGATAAAAGTTAAAAATCTCGTTACATTTTATATTTTACTAAACAACAGTAGACTTCTATTTTTAATCTTATCAATCTAATATATTGTGCGTGGGAATTTATTGCCGGATCACAACATGTAGATAGTTTTTCTCATTTGCATACCGGCGATCATCTTTTATATTTTGTATTTCTTAGATTTTAAATTTAGGCGACGTTGTTACTTTTTATAAACCCTATCTAGTCAAATTTTCTTTTCATGCTTGGTAATATTGTAAAACAATCTGATGGTGGAGACGCTAAAACAAATTGAAATTTTTTAGAATATTTTTTTACATATTTTAATAACAAGACATTGGACAAATTTTTATTTAACCACTTTATTTGCATTTACAACTAAAACATAACCACAGAATATTTATAACTGCTTTCTAAACGTTATTCTCGAAAGGGTATCTATGTTTTGACAAATGAGGGTACATGTACATATATAATAACTGGCGTGTGAATGAAGGAAAGCACACACGGGAAATAAGAGTATGAGCGGGCAGACAGTCATTCTAACATTTTATTTATCCGACCTGATGGCTTTTTCCTTCTACTGCTGCAAGTTCTGCGTTTTTCGTGAACTTGAAAAGCATCGTCACCCCATAGCCTCCTCTATCTTGATTCAGCTCCAACCCGTTTTCTCGTCACCCTCAATGTTCCACAGACTTTCTATACCATCACTTCTTTTACATATGTATAAATGACTAACAAACTGTATTCATAATAGAAGCAATTAATTCACAGTTTCTTAAGTAAAATTAGTAGGGAAGAAAAATCAGTAGAACAAGTAGGAGCACAACGCTTTTAAATTGAAAGTTTAGTTAATGTTATATATTTAATCCATTTTTATCAAATAAGGTCGTTTCAAATGACTTCATGCACTGACACATCATATATGTATTTTGTTTATATTCTACAATTAGGTACTCTCTAAATAATAATAATAATAATATAAAATCCACAACAAAATATCTCTCTTAGCTTGTCACAGGACCAACGAAGTGGACGTGGTGATATGATGGTCCCATTTTATTCTTTTTTATTTTTTTAAATTCTCTAAAATTGTTTGTATTTTGTATTTTCTTATTATACTTAATATCGTAATGAATTCGTTATCTACTTAACTTAAATGTGTCGTGAGGAAAACTCAACAACTGCCTTTTTCAATCTTATCGGATACGTGGAGTCATCAGACATATTAATTTTGTATCGTCCCCAAAATTTTAAAAATTCTTTATGTACTGACTCCCCAGCTTGCTCTGATCATGAGTCTAAGCCTAGCTTCCCTCAGAAATGCATACTGTTTAATATGCTTCAAAAGCATATTAAAAAAAATTTTAAATATGAATTTAATTTTAATTAATTTTAATTTATTTAATTTAAAAAAAAAAATAAAAGCTCTTAAAGCTTTACCCAGTTCATGGATAAGTTTGTCTAAATCAGGACCGACTTCCCGTACAGAAAAACAGCAATCTGCAAGTTCATTCATGGCTGTTAAAGTCAGGAATAAAAGGCTCAAGTTAAACAGGCCCAACTTTTTCATAAATGTCGGAACTAAAGAGTTTATCTGCTTCTTTCAACCTTAAGATGTATGAAATGTTAAGCCTTTTAAACTTTACAATTTTGTTAGATCTATTTAAATATATTTTAAACTGCTTAGAACTTATATAAACATTTTTAGGACTGTTTACAACTACTTATAACTTAAGTTTAAGAGAGAAAAGTGGTGATGACTTGTAGAGCGAGAGAGACAAAGTTATACAGAACGGTAGTGATGGCCTATAGTGCGAGAGAGACAGAATGCATTAAGTAGTAAAAAAATTCAATTACGAGCAGCAGTTGATAGAAAGTAATTCAGAAAGTGCGCAATTTATAGTAAGAAGGAAGTTTTTAAATTTATTGATAAATACTTATAGTTTTTATTTACTATATTTAACTGTAACTTTTGGAAGTAATTAATGAAACTTTTATGTTCAATGAATAGTGTTATTAGTATTAAAAAAGTATTTACTTATAAAATAAACATCTAAAAAATATATAGGTTACATTAGTACATGTTTTCATCAAAACAAATTCA
Organism: Ganaspis brasiliensis; assembly: GCA_037103525.1. Taxonomy (NCBI): domain Eukaryota; kingdom Metazoa; phylum Arthropoda; class Insecta; order Hymenoptera; family Figitidae; genus Ganaspis; species Ganaspis brasiliensis. The sequence continues at coordinate 994,624 of JAZKLR010000123.1, forward strand.
TAATTAATTATTTATAAGTATAACCACACAGATTAAACTAGCTTACAGCCATTTTCTACATTAACTGGCACTATTTTTTTCTTGTTAAGTTTGCTCTGCTGAACTCAAAAATCGCAAGAAATTTTTTTTTTCATGGATAGGTTTTCGAGGTAAAATAATTTAAATTTTTAAATGTTTTTTTCGAAACTAGGAAGACAGTATAGTTTATATCTTGAGTTTTACACGTTCAATTTGGCTGTATAATAGATCAAATTAATGCTAAACGACTCACTGGGGTAGGGGGATCGGTGAATTGAAATTTGATATTATTCTTTTCAAAATTCTAAACAACGCAATATTTCTTTATTTTCTTTTAAAACTTAAAAATTGTAACCAATTGGCCTATTTAAACAAAAACAAAAAATTTTATTTGTAGGTAGCGTTTTTTTATGTAGGAAATTTTTTTCTGAATGGACAATCACAATAGTGTCCAGATGACTGAGAAACGAGAAGCAATGCTTAATTAACTGTTTGGATATACACTGCTTCTATACCATAGTACTCAAATCCCAGGCACATTTGTATCTGTTGGCGAGTTTCCAATATATTCTGGTGGTTCGCCTAGTTGACTAAAGCTAGTTACGTGACATTCAGTGACTATCGTTGTAACTATAGAATTCTTTCTAAATTGTTTGTAAACCAGATCCATATCAATGTCGCACTTCCATTCACCAAATTGCAATACTCAGTATCAAGTTTTCCGATTTACTTTTAAACAATTTTGCTGTCTGAAATTTTCTAAATTATCTAAAATTATTTGTAAGACTTGACATGGAATTGTTCTAAAAAAGAGTTAAAATAGGTCATTAACAGAGAAGGGAAAAACGGAATAAGAATCCATATGATGGTATTTTCATAAAATGGCACAATACCGTTGTAGTTTCCAATAGAATAGTTTATTGTTATTTCAATCTTGAATACGTCACATTTGCACAACCGTTATGAACAGCAAACGGAGAACCATTTAACAATTTGTCGAAAAATGCACGGGAAAACGCGCCCGATGTGGACTGTAGAAAGGTCATAACAGAATTGAACGCCATCATCTTATCAGGCCCTCGCTTACTGACCCAAAAGGGAGGGAGAACTCCTACCAACGATTCGAGCTCCATAGTATAGAGAGAAATAGAGAGAGAAAGAAAGCAGGCATAATCATCGAACAGAGAACCCCCCATTTTGACCCCTCTAGATTAATAATATCAGAGGAGGTTATATTTTTTTCTTGCTTCATTTTTAACCTAAAAACATACTAGGTGGTCAAAAACTGCAAACTCTAATTCTAAAAGAGGTTAGAATTTATTTACTTTTACCCGTTACAGGTTGTAACAGGTTCTCGCAAATCCATGCGAGAAGTTGTTTAAAATTGAAAAATAGGTTTACAAAAGGTTTACTTTATCGATTCTTCGAAAACCCTATGCTTTTACTATTTTTAAAACTATTTGTATTTATGTAATGTAATTTGATGCGCTAATTTCAAAAATCATAGGAAAATTTGTCGATTAGATCCTCTTCATGTTAAAAACCTGAAAAACCTATAATATACATGGTTTTTTCAATTTATCTCAGTAAATCAAAAATATTTCTAAAAAAGCTTAAAATAGAAGTTGTAGATCTCACTAAAATACTCATTTTATGTTTTATATATATTTATTAAAAACAATTAGTTTTCGAGAAAACGGGCAAAAACTTCTAGACACATTGAAACCGACTAATATCTTTACGTTACGACAAAACAAAGGTCGCTCGACGTATAATCGTTGTTACTCAAGTTATTTCTAACTGTGTTGCTACTGTACTATCATCATGGTTACAGAACTTTTCTTATTATTTTCATTTTTACAAAGTTTCGCTTTTCTCTTGATGCCAAATCACGGTAGGTCCGAACCAAGTTCAACCCAAAGGTTAAAGCACTTTAAATTTTCTTGTGAATTTATATTCTGTTATGTCTCCTGAGTAATTTCAGACCAAAAAAAAAAAATCCTTTGACACATTTTTGAGAAAATCGAATTTTTGTATTTTTTAAGCTAAAAACATTGCTACTCTGCAACAACTTTAACCCAAAAGTTTTGTAACATAAAATTTTTTTAGAATTTTTATTTCTACATTATCTACTGAGTAATTTAACACAAAAGAACTCTTTAACGATACTCATTTAATTTTTGCCAAACCATGGCTACTAACCTCAGAATTTATTTGCATAAAATATGCGCATTCGAGGGTAGGAAAAATCTGGCTAATGACGACATGGTCTTTAGTCTGGCCGAACCATAGCTACTGACCTCAGAATTTTTTTTGTAGAAATTACACCTATGTAAGCGTTGGAAAAATCTGGCTAAAGACGATATAGTCTTTAGTCTGACCGAACCATGGCTACTGTCCTCAGAATTTTTTGTCAGAAATTATGCGCTTTCGATGGGAGAAAAATTATGGCTAATGACTACGCGACGTAGTCTTTAGTCTAGCCGTGCCATGGGTATTGACCTCAGAATTTTGTTGGTAAAAATTACACCTATATAAGCTTTAGGATCATCTAGCTAATGACGATATGGTCTTTAGTCTGTAAGAACCATGGCAACTAACCTCAGAATTTTTTTTGTAGAAATTACACCTATGTAAGCGTTGGAGAAATCTATCTAAAGACGACATGCTAGACTTTCCAAACCATGGCTACAGACCTCATTATTTGTATAAATAATGCGCATTCGAGGGTAGCAAAAATTTGGCTAATGCCGACATAATCTTTAGTCCGGCCGAACCATGACTACTGACCTCAGAATTTTGTTGCATAAATTATGCTCATTCGAGGGTAGGAAACATGTGGTTAATGACGACAAGGTCTTTAGTCTGTCCGAAACATGGCTACTGTCCTTAAAATATTTCGGCAGAAATTATGCGCTTTCGAGGGTAGAAAAATTATGGCTAATGACGACGTAGTCTTTAGTCTAGCCTTACCATGGGTACTGACCTCAGAATTTTTTTTGTAGAAATTATACCTATGTAAGCGTTAGAAAAATCTAGCTAAAGACAACATCGTCTTTAGCATGTCAAACCATGGCTACTGACCTCAGAATTTATTTGCATAAATTATCCGCATTCGAGGGTAGAAAAAATCTGGCTTAAGACGACATGGTCTTTAGTCTAGCCGAACCATGGCTACAGACCTCAGAATTTTTTTTGCATAAATTACACCTATGTAAGCGTTGGAGAAATCTAGCTGAAAACGACATGCTAGACTTTCCAAACCATGGCTACAGACCTCAGAATTTATTTGCATAAATTATGCGCATTCGAGGGTAGCAAAAACTTTGCTAATGCCGACGTGGTCTTTAGTCTGGCCGAACCATGGCTACTGACCTCAGATTTTTTTTGGAGAAATTTTGCGTTTTCGAGGGTAGGAAAAATGTGGCTAATGACGACAAGGTCTTTAGTCTGGAAGAACCATGGCTACTGACCTTAAACTTTGTTTGTAGAAATTACACATTTAAGCGTGGGAAAAATTTGGCTTATGACGTCATGGTCTTTAGTATGGCCGAACCACGGCTTTTGACCACAGCATTTTTTTTTGAAAAATCAAATTGTTTCCGTCTATGGAAAAGACTCGGAAAGGATGACATAGTCTTCATACTGGCTGAAACATGGCTACTGAACATCCTGGCTTCCTACGCTAGGAACTACATGATTTCTGCAAAAAATATTCTGAAGTCAGTGTCAGTGGTTTGGAAAGACTAAAGACCATATCGTCTATAGCCAGACTTTTTTCACCCTGGAAATCTGAAGACTGGTGTTTTCAGTGTAAACAAAGCTTTCCGATTTTATCGGAATATGACATTTGACATTCAAACTTTTTTAGAAATATTTTTGATTGACTGAGATAAATGCAATAAACCATGTATATTAATGGTGTTTCGGGTTTTTAAAATGAAGAGGATGTAGTCGACAAATTTTCCTATAATTTTTTAAATCAGCGCTTTAAATTACATAAGTACAAATAGTTTTAAAAATATTAAACGCATAGTGTTTTCGACGAACCGATAAAGTTACAAATCTTGATGTTTAAAAATCGATCTTCTCTTACAATTTTGAATATTTTTCAACGCCAATTTTTTTGTGAGCCTACTTTTTAATTTTAAGCAACCTCTCGCATGGATTTGCAAGTACCTGTAACGGGTAAAAATATATAAATTCTAACCTCTTTCAGAATTAGAGTTTGCAGTTTTTGACCACCTAGTATGTTTTTAGGTTAAAAATGAAGCAAGGAAAAAAATATAACTTCCTCTGATATTATTAATGTAATTGGGTCCAAATGGGGGGTGGTGCCTCTCCATAATATGACTTTGGCAGTTATATAATTGAGTGTAGTAGTGTGAGATGATAGTGACGGATGTGCAGTTGATCAAAATGGTCCATTTGTATGCGCAGTAAATCAATATCATTAATTCTTATGCGTACTTGATCATTATGTTCATGACGCATGCGCACTAGATGTTTATGGCAATTACACATGCGCAGTAATGCTCTATGGCAATAACACATGCGCAATAATGCAGTGTGGGATCTAAGTAAGCTTAGTAGTTGTTACTTTTTTTTTTTTTTTAATTCCAAGGAAAATTAAAATTTTATTTATTTACATGTACAAAATGTCTTATGTATATTTTACTTTTCAAAATTATATGTTCTACGCAAAGTATATGATCTTTTTGTTTACATGTTTTTTTGTTTTTGTTTACGTTTTAATTATTAGAAATCCATTCTGTTTTGAGATTTTGTTAACTGCGCACGTGTAACTTATTTTGAAACCTATTGCGCATCTGTAAAGCTTACAGAAACCTACTGCGCATGCACAACTACACGAAAAAAAATAATTCCTGAAATATTCATTAACTTTATTCTTTAATTTAAGGCAAAGATGCAAATTTAGTAGTAATTTAAACTTAAAGATTTTAGGTAAATAATTAACTAGTTCCTGAGAAATTCTTAAAGATTAAATGAAAAGTAAAATTTATATTTTAACTTCTTTCGGTCTTATTTTAAACATGTCATTTACCTGTCTATTGGTGATTTAAATGAATTATTTTAAAATATGAAACAGAAAAATCCTACGCTAGAAGACTTGAACTTGCGACCCCTCTCTCTAAAGCCGCCCACCATCCACTAGGCCATTGACGCAGTTGGAAGTCTTTACAAACAGGTTATATACAAAATCTTTTAATTCTTACAAAATCCCCCAATACTTCGTTATAATTATATTATTTGTAAAGACACTTTAAAATATAATAGAATTTTTTTACTTCTTGGAAGAATTGAAGAATACACTCGTATTATTATTCAATATAATAGAAATTTTAATATTAAGCATGGTTTTACGAAGCACATTGTTTCACAATTTCAATACCAAAGATTTATCCATATCTTTAAATGATAAGTATATGTGTTTGGAAGTTTTAAAATTATACTTTGCAAGCATGAATTTGACACTTATTTAATATGTATATTAATATAAAACTGATTTATCTAAAATTTTGTATAAATCATCTTAATATTATAACGCTTCCTTATTAAAAACAATTTTAGTATATTATTTGTTTTAAACAAAATTATTAAACAATTTATTTTAATATTAATAATATTAATATTACTAATTAATAAAAAATTCTTAAAACAAAATTATAATCTTTATGTATAGGTTTTACAAGATTTAAAAATAACAACAATAAAATAAATGATAAGTTCATGATAGTTTTTAATATTTAAACTTAGATAAGCAATTTATTTATCAATAAATATAATTGAGCGAGCCTTAGCGAGCAAATTAACATCGCTAGTAAGTAAAATGTAAAGAAACTAATTGAATAATGACATAAATAATTCGTAAGAGATTTTCAAAAGTTAACAAATTTATAACAATAATAAAAAGATTTAAGAAAATGACATTTAAAGAAAATAATTCCAAAATGTCAAAAATATTTGAATATTGACAAAAATAGTTGTAATTTGAAAAAGTAATTGAGAAATAACAAAAATATATGATAACTTTAAAAGAATTAAAAATTTGAAGAAAATACTTGAAAATTTGACAAAACAATTAAAATATATATTTATTTATTTATTCAATAATATATCCCCAAAATATTGAAATAAATAATTCAAAACTGGTGTAAAAATTAAAAAATTATAGACAATGATTGTACAGACAAAAAATTATAAGTATGAGTAAAAGAATTGAAAGTTGAAGAAATTAATTAAAGTTTGAAGACAATAATTGCAATTTTAAGAAAATAATTCAAAAATGGCAAAAAATTCAAATATGAAAAAAATAATGAAAGTTTAAAGAAAATAATTAAAAAAGGTGTAAAAAAATTAAGAAATGCGTGACAATAATAGAAATAATAATGAAAATAATTAAAAACTAGTGTAAAAAATTTAAAAGTTCATGACAATAAAAAAAACTTAATAAAATAATTGCAATTTGCAAAAAAAATTCTAAAATGTCAAAAATAACATAAATATGAAAAAAATAATTGAAAAATCACAAAAGTAATTGATTAATGACAAAAGTAATTGAAATTTGAAAAAAATAATTGAAAAATAACGAAAGTGAATTGAACTTGTGTAGAAAATTTGGATATTTCTGACAATAATTTGAAGATTTAAGAGCACAATTGAAATTTTAAAAAATAATTGAAATTACAAGAAGATAATTGAACAATAAAAAAATGATTGTAATTTGAAAAAAATAATTGATAACTGGCGAATAAAATTAAAAATTTAAAGACAATACTTGAAAAATTGACCAAGCAATTGAAATTTTAAGAAACTGATTGAATAATGACATAAATAATTTAAAACTGGTGTATAAATAAAAAATTTATATAGAATAATTTAAGTTTGAAGAAAATAATTGAAATTTGTTGAAATTAATTGAAAACAAATTTACTTTAATAAACTCATGACAATAATAAAAGTGAAGAAAATGATTGAAATTTGTAGAAAATAATTAAAATATAATGTAATAAATTTAAAAATTCATGGCAATAGAAAACATTAAATTTATTTGTTTATTTATTTACGCGCAGAAACTCATTACAATATAAAATTTAAAAATGTATTTCAATTAATAATAAAATTAAAATTCGATATAACAATAATAATTACTATATTAAATATTGATAGGTCGCATTCAATAATTTGAATAAAATAATAATCGAAATTTGTAAAAAATAATTCTAAAATTGCAAAAATAATAGAAATATCAAGAAAATAATTGCAAAATGACAAAAATAGTTGAATAATGACAAAAGTAATTGAAATTTAAAAAAAATGATTGAAAATTAACAAAAGTAGAATAGAAACTGCTGTTTAAAATTTAAATATTCCTGGCAATAATTTAAAGATAGAAAAAAATAATTCAAATGTTGAGAAAATAATTGAAAAAGGACAGCAGTAAATAGAAACTTGTGTAATAAATTTAAATATTCATGATAATAATTTAAAGACTAAAGAGAATAATTTATATTTAAAAAAATTAAATTCAGAATCGCAAAAATACTTGAAAAAGTGAGAAAAGTAAGTTTCTTTTAAAAAGTGAGTAATAAAAAGCAATTTTAAAAAAAGTCAGTAAAAGTAAAAAAGTGTATCACTGGCAGCCCTGCAATAAAAATAAATAAATAATTATTTCGGGATTCTAAATATCATTACTTCCAAACTTGCAGAAAACTTGATGAAAGTTTCGGAACTTCAAAAATGGTTAAAAAAGTTACAAAATAATTTAAACTGTATTTATTTTTTAATTTTAATTTTTTCCAATAAAGTAAAATAACGTAATTTGAATTTTTAAAAAATCATAAATATCTAAATTTGGAAACAGGGATTTTTTAAAATATCTAACCAAATTTTTTTAAGTGCCATTTTGTGTAAAAAAATATTTCATAAGGAGTTCTTCAAAACGATAAAAACAATTATACATGTTACATATACACACAAAACTCTGATTTTATGTGTAAAATGGTAAAAAAAAAAAAAATTTCGATATGTATTGATATGTATGTTATTCGTCTTAAAAATATGTATACAGAAGGAAAAAATGAATAAAACTTTTTTTTTAATATTTGATTATCTTTTTCTTAATTCTACGCACAAAAAGGCACATTTTTTCTCAACAATTTTTTCCAAAAGTCAGTTGTTCTCAAGTTACCAACAAATGAAAAAATTGTTACCATATCTTCCTTAAAAATTCTCATAGAGCAATTTTAAAATAATTGTTTTAAATGTGACAAAATATGCTTTCAAATGCCATTTGTAGAATTGAAATGTGATGATTTTTTCAAAAATAGTATCAGTTTAAAAATTTTCAAAAAAAGTGAAATTTTTTTTTCAATGAAGGCAATTAAACAATAAAAAAAAATTTTCTTAAATTTTTTTTTAGGTGTCGTTTTAAGTAAAATATTTAAGCTTTAAAATAAATATTTGATGAAGGTCTTATCTTCATTATTAATGAAGATACAAAATTTTTTGTAATGCTCTTGTATGCCGTAGGGTGGGCAAATCCTTTTGAGCGGCACTGTACTGTACATACATAAATACTGTGACGAGGTAAAATATTACCTCACACAATGTTTACAATTAACTTTTAAAAACATTAATAAACACCAGTCTGGAATCAATCTTGTTTCGACTGTTGTACAGACGGGTGTAAGCTTGGCGACTTGTGCCTTATTATATTAAGCTTGCACTCTGAAATCAAAGAAAGTTTTATTTAATTTATTTTTCAATTGGTTTATTTAATTTAATTCATTAATTTGGATTAAATCTTAATTGATATTCAATTAAAAAATCTGTTTATAAATTTCTTTGCAAGAAAAATCGGTTACTTATTAAAATAGTAAGAATTTCACTAATTATTAGTAGTTTTTTTACTGATTTTTGGTAGAAAACTACTACCGTCAAGTGGGGCTATTTTGTGCGCCGTCGGGCTATTTTGTGCACGAGAGGTTTTTAATGAATAAAATCTTTATATTCAGTTGCTTAAGTTTGCTACTTGGTATAAATATTTTCTGATATCTAGACTACAGAGAGTACTAAATAAATTTACTTTATTCTTTATCAGAAGTCAGAAAAAAAATCGTAAATTCGTGAAAATCAAGCTGAAAAATTTCAAAGTTCTCAAAATTCTGTTCAGAATTAAGATAAACAAAACCCAATAATATTATTAAAAAAATGTTGATATTTTAATAGTTATTAACAATCAAAGTTTTTTATAAACAATCCAATTGCTTCAGTTCTAATTAACAGAATGTTATACAAATTGGAACTATTACTTAAAAATAGGCGCTTGTCGAAATTAAAACGATTAAAAATTAATCGCTACTAAAAGTTTTTTTAAAAAACGCGTGCATTTTGTTTAAATAATCAACACTTGTTATAAACAAATAAAAAATTAATCCTGTTCTTAATGAGATATTGACTTCGTTCTTTTTAGGGTTCCGTACACAAAGTGTCCAAACGGAACCCTTATGTTTTCACTCGTTTGTCCGTCGCCCAAAACCATTACCCCCCCCCCCCCCCCTAGCGGCCAAACTATTTGAGATAGAGAGTTGAAATTTGGTACACTTATGTATTTTCACGTGTAGATTACAGGAAAAATATAGCGAACATGATTGAACGTGATGTTCATAGCGTTGTCAAGGAAATAACAAGATTTTTTTCAAAAAATGCATTAAAATGCCTATTTACCCCCCCCCCCTTATCTCCTAAACTATTTGACCTAGAGTACTGAAATTTGGTACACATATGTATTTTCGCGAGTAGAGTTCAGGAAAAATATAGAGAACATGATTGGAGGTGATGGTCATAGCGTTGTCAAGGAAAAACTTTTTTTTTTCAAAAAAACGTGTCCCCCCCTCCCCTTATCTTCCAAACCATTTGACCTAGAGGTTTGAAATTTGGTGTACCTAGGTATTTTTACGTGCAGATTACAGGAAAAATATAGCCAACGTTGCTGGACTTAATTTTCAAAAGTTATTAATGAAAAGTTGAAAAATGACAAAAAACCCCTATGCTAGAGCTCAGCGTATTTATCCTGAAAGGTTGGGAAATGGTTAAAAATGTGTAATTTTATGCAGAATTTTTTATAAAACCATAAAAATTGTGGTTTAAATTTATTATCATAACATTTTTTCCAAAAAACTGAAATTTTACCAAAAAAAAATTTTTTTCTTCTAAACAGCTACAATATTTTATAGTTTCAGATTATTTTTTTGTACAAAATGTTTATGTTTATGTTTAAATTACTTTAAAAGTTAAAAAACAAAAAAAAATTTAAAAAAAAAATTTTTTTGGCTTTAAAATTTAAAATTATATAAAAAAGCTTAGTCTATTTAATTGGAAATTTTTAATCTTATAAAAATCATTAAGTTTATACTTAAATTTCTTTAAAAATAAAAAAAATTATTTTAATTTATCATTATTTAAATTATTATTCAAATAATCTCTGACTCATATAATTGAACAAAATTAGAGCGGTACGGAACCCTTCGACTTGGTACGCGTGTAACTCGTACTTGCCCGATATTTAATATTATTCTGTATACAATTGTTGACATTTCCCAAAAATAAAATTTTGGGACCCACATTGTAGGAATAAAATACTTTCAATTTTGTTGAAAGAAATACCGTTTAATTACTAATATGAAGTTTTCAACAACAATATACTATCCATATCTTTTGTTTTTTCTTTAAATATGCTGAATCGACAGAAACTTTTAAATTGAGAAAAGCAAAACACAAAAGTTATATTAATTTCTAAAATAAATATTATGAACAGATACAATATACACAAAAGATAATTAAAAATTTAGGTTATTTGTAAATGTTTTATAAATGTTTGAAATATTATTTTAAACATTTTTAATTTTATGTTTCTTTAAAAATGAATTTGATAGATCAAAATATATTTTGTACACGGAAAAAATTATTTCAATATATTTTACACAACTAATTTCGGAACAGCCGACGCAGAGAAGAAGTTAGTATTATTTAAATCAGACTTTTCAGGAAAATGTAAAGAAAATATCCGTATAATTTAAAAATATCGGTAATTTAAATTTTGCTTTATCTGGTCAGACGTATTACTACAAGAGTTCTGTAATATGTGTTGCCTAAAGCACCCTTGACCGTGCGGCTCTATACCTATACGTCAAATCAATTTCTCTTAAATAAAATCAATTGTTTAAAGTTTTGATATTAAAATTTCAATAATTATACCTATAGGTTAAGTATTGTCAATAATTGTGTTTTTTTTAATAAAAATCCAATTAACTGCCTTATTCTGTGCGACCACGCGACCTACAAGTATCACGTGACATTATACAACGTGATGTAGAATATTACAGAACTGTTATGGAACTGTAAAGGTGATTCCAGAATACGAGTGTTTTGAACGTCGACGCGTTGATAGAACAATGAAAAACAATGGACCGACGCGTCGCTATCAACGCGTCGACGTTAAAAACACTCGTATTCTGGAATCACCTTTACGGCAGAAATCATAGTGCAAATTCAAACAGTCTCAAACATAGTTTGTACTAAATATTTTCAATATTTTGTCATAAATTGTTCTGTATGAAATACAAAACGCTTTAACACTAACATCTATTTCAAAAATTACAGAACTATTTACAGTTACTCCTAAAATGTTCCGCTTTAAATAATGAAAGTTTCTGAGATTATAAAAAACTTCGTTCTGGAATCTTGTATATCCGCAACTCCTATATTAGTTCTGCAAAATATACTGAAATAATTTTTTCCGTATAATTATTTTACTATATTATGTAATACATATACTATGTTTTCGTTTGCAATAATAAAATGTTAAATTATATTTAACTACAACTAATATATAATCTCGTTTTGTTGTGTTCTAAACTTGTAAAAATATTATTATTAAATAATATTATTTAAATAAATAAAATTAAACATATAACAATATAAAATATAGTTGTAGTGAAATATTTAGCGAATATATTTTAATCTATCAAATTCATTTTTAAAGAAACATGAAATTAAAATTTTTAAAAATAAGATTTTAAACATTTATAAAACATTCATAAATATCCTAAATTTTTAATTATCTTTTGTGTATACTGTATCTGTTCATAATATTTATTTTAGAAGTTAATATAACTTTTGTATTTTGCTTTTCTCAATTTAAAAGTTTCTGTCGATTCAGCATATTTAAAACATTTGAAAATTTTTATGTACCGGAAATAACTTCGCTGCCAGAGCTTTCTCTTAAAAAAGTTCTATTAATAATTTTTTTCAACTTTTTTAGCCCATAGCCCAATTGGCAGCCCAATGCTGGAAAGCAGCATAAAATCTTAAAACTTTTGAAAATTGATATGTACCGGAAATAACTTCGCTGCCAGAGCTTTCTTTTAAAAAAGTTTTCTCAATAATTTTTTGGAACATTTTTAGTCAATAGCCCAATTGGCGGCCCAATACTGGAAAGCAGCAAAAAATCATAAAACTTTCGAAAATTGATATTTACCAGAAATTAGTTCGCTGACAGATCTTTCTCTTAAAAAAGTTTTATCAATAGTTTTTTTCAACTTTTTTAGCCCATAGCCCAATTGGCGGCCCAATGCTGGAAAGCAGCAAAAAATCTTAAAACTTTTGAAAATTGATATGTACCATAAATAACTTCGCTGACAGAGCTTTCTCTTAAAAAACTTTTATCAATAATTTTTTTGAACTTTTTTAGCCCATAATGCAATTGGCGGCCCAATACTGGAAAGCAGCAAAAAATCATAAAACTTTTGAAAGTTGATATGTACCGGAAATAATTTCCCTGCCAGAGCTTTCTCTTAAAAAAGTTTTATCAATAATTTTTTTCAACTTTTTTAGCCCATAGCCCAATTGGCAGCCCAATGCTGGAAAGCAGCATAAAATCTTAAAACTTTTGAAAATTGTTATGTACCGGAAATAACTTCGCTGCCAGAGCTTTCTCTTAAAAAACTTTTATCAATAATTTTTTTGAACTTTTTTAGCCCATAATGCAATTGGCGGCCCAATGCTGGAAAGCAGCATAAAATCATGAAACTTTTGAAAATTGATATGTACCGGAAATAACTTCGCTGCCAGAGCTTTCCCTTAAAAAAGTTTTATCAATAATTTTTTGGGACTTTTTTAGTCAATAGCCCAATTGGCGGCCCAATGCTGGAAAGCAGCAAAAAATCATAGAACGTTCGAAAATTGATATTTACCAGGAATTAGATCGCTGCCAGAGCTTTCTCCTAAAAAACTTTTATCAATAATTTTTTTTAACTTTTTTAGCCCATAGCCCAATTGGCGGCCCAATGATGGAAAGCAGCATAAAATCTTAAAAATTTTGGAAATTGATATGTACCGGAAATAACTTTGCTGCCAGAGCTTTCTCTTAAAAAAGTTTTAGCAATAATTTTTTTCAACTTTTTTAGGCCATAGCCCAATTGGCGGCCCAATGCTGGAAAGCAGCAGAAATTTTTAAAACTTTTGAAAATTAGTAATTTGCAGAAATTACTTTCTTGAGCGGGTTTTTTCGTACAGACGTATTTACATAATAATGTTAAACTTTTTTATCTTATATTCCTAATCCCAGCCTAATGATGAAACGTGTTTGAAGCTCATAATTATTTTGAATAAATAATTTTTTAAATTTTTAGGTGCAAAAACAAACGAAGTTCTGGTGTTCAAATTATTATTTTGAATACGTAAGTACAAAAACAAAAGAACATTTGGCCGCTAGGTCGGGCCGCTAGTTTCTGTGTCATGCATGTATTTGACCAATAGGAAACTAGTGCGCATGAATTCGATCAATAAAAAACTAGTGCGCATGTATTTGGTCAATAAAAAACTAGTGTGCATGTATTTGAACAATAAAAAACTAGTGCGCAAGTATTTGATCAATAAAAAACTATTGCTCATTTATTTAATGAATAAAACACTAGTACGGATATATACATGGTTTTTAAAAGAATATTCTGCCGATTCCACCACCTCTGAGAGCATGTGAAACGAGAGAATTATTCTGCCGATTTCACATGCTCTCAGAGGTGGGGGATTTGGCAGAATGATTCTCTCGTCTCACTACCTCTCAGAGGTTGTGAGACGAGAAACTATAGGTTTTCATAGTAAATATCATAGGATGTGAAAACAAAAGCTAACTTAGCTTGTTCAAAAGCTATGATATCTTTTGTTCCATCCCGGCTTAGGTAGTCCACATGCAATTACAGTTTCACACACCACATCCTATGAGATTTTTCGATCACATGCTTTATTTTCTCTCAGTGTTATAATAATAATCTAATAAATTTTATTATCAAAATTAATTATTTCAACTGAACTTTTGAAAATCCAAATAGCAATTCTTCATTTCAATTTTCCCTGCTAATTTCAACATCATGTATGCCATGACGCACAAGCCAACCCAAACGTCCAGAGCTCGATCCCAACACACCCCAATATTTTTTTATATTTTAAATTTTCTATTTAATTTAATATTTTGATTTTTATTACTATTTACTATTTTATTTTTTAACATTATTTTGAAATGGTTTCTTAACCATGAAATACCATTTCAAACTGAAAAACCAGGATTTGGTGGATTATTTTGTGCATTCTTTAAAATCAATTTTTTTTCAATAATTTGTTTTGTTGTTATAGTAAAAATTACTTTAAAATTTGCTTGTCAAGTTAATTTTCAAACTTTTTCTTTTAAAATAACTCAAGAAGTGTAATAGAAGTTATTTTAAGTAAAATTTTCTTAAAGAAATAACTTTTTTATCCCACAGGCACAAACATGGCGCTTTTAGATGCCTGTAGGCAGGGTCTAAACGCATTCATTTGTTCGACCGGGTAAAAATGGCTTCCATTTTTTCCACCACAGGGCAAAAATGGCCACCATTTTTATACGGTCAAACAAGTGAATGCATTTAGACCCTAACCTACAAACATTTAAAAGCACCAAGTTTGTGCCTTTGGAATAAAAAGTATCGTAAGAAACACGGGTTTAAAGTCAGTCCAATTTGTTTACAATGATGTTTGTGTACAATGATGTATTATTATTGCTTAATCCCTTATTGCTTAATATACTATTTTTGTAAATCTACATTTTTGTGAAATTTTAGTGTTTTACTTTCAAATTAGTTAAACAATTCCTAGGAAAAAAATATTTCTGGCTTTGTTTCTCTTTATTGTACTCTAGAATATCTAGAAATAATCCTTCATACAGCAAAAACGTTCAAACAATTTTTTTACACAAAACTTTATAAATCAGCAAACTTTGACGCACAAAATAGCCCTACCATGAGGTTTATTTTGTGCACAACTTTGAGTTTCTATAGGGGAGAGTCGGCCAAAATGCCTATAGTAAAGTTTAGAGCAAAAACAAAAGTATTTAATTATAGTTTTGAAAAATATAAACCATCAAATATTTAGAAAGCATCCTTTAAGAATATAATAAGGTAGTCATTTTAAGTGTTTATTTTAGAAAAAGTAGAAAAAATAATTATTTAAATATTGATGTCAAAATTCGCCATTTTGACACACGACTGGGCAAATCGCCTATGCACAAAAATATGGAAAAACATGAATAAAAGTAAAAAAATTTTTTTTAAATATTTTCTATAATCAATTATCTTGTTAATATTAAAAAAAGAACTAGCCGTGAATACAAAAATATAATTTTTTTGTCATAAAACTAAAGTTTCAATCCAAAGCAGTCCGACAAAAAATAGAAATAAAGTCTATAACAAATAAATAAAACTTCTACAATTATAAAAAATCATACAAAAGTAAATTAAACACTATAATAAATTACAAAAATACCTGCTCGATTAAAAACTGCGTGAGTTTTAGGAAGAAAACGAAAATTTTGGCATTCAATGCCAAATGTGACAGGTTAATCCGCCATGATTCTTTATAGTCACGTGACAACACGTATCTCTCGTAATCTTATGTATTTTTTCTGCGCATGCGCACTTTTTTTTATTCATCCCGCGCTTATTTAAAATCATGTTTTAAAAATATATTAAAAATAATTCTTCAATGCATAATTATTATGATTATTATTAATATAAATGCAATAATTAATATAATTAATTTGTTAAAACACTGATTTTTTATACAGAAGCAGTAACAACTTGATATTTAGTTTCTACATAAAATATACGCGTAACCCGAGAGATTTTCTGTATCATACGTATCTTGTTTAGAAGTTTTACAGCATATAGGCAATTTAACCAAGGCAATTTACCCAAAAACACACGATGTAATTAAACTAATTATTTTAATTTTAGAACTCATTTTTATAAATTAAGTCAAAGTGATTAGATAGCTAAATATTCAAGGATTAATGAAAAAAAAAAATTATGTACGTATGTGAGATAGAAGTGCATGTTTTCTAATCTTTAAAAATGAAAAAATTATCGTTGAAAGGCATCATTTTCACAATTCTTTAATAAATTATTTAATAATAAACTGATAAACATGAAACTTTACAGAAATCATCTTCACCTTAATATACTTCATAATTAAAAACCATTATGATTAATATTTATTTTTGGCCAAGTTATTAACCATTGCCAATTTACCCAATTAGGCATTTTGGCCGACTCTCCCCTACTAATATAGTATTTCTGATCCATATTTGTCATTATCTTAAATAAATTTGTTTCGTTTATACTGAATCCTAGATATTAGTACGATTACGAGAAAATATATATTAGTTATTAAATGACTTTTTCTCAATTCTAGGATGATGGAGAAAAAAAAGTTTTTAACGATTTAAAGGAAGCATTGAAAGTCATTGATGACATATTTGAATATGACTACAATTCTACGGTCTGCCGGTCATTAAATAACTCGCTTCATATTAAAAACAAAACACACTTAATCTTGAATTATAAAGGAAAAATTGACTTTTCCGACCTTTTAGAAAATTTTCATAAATTCCTTTATAAGTACGAATCCATTTACGATTTGTATAAACCTCTTGATTATTATCAAACTGATTATTTACAAGAAATAAAGAATTTTTCCTACCAACTCGAGGAATTGTTACCCAACTGTTCAATTCCTAATGAAATTCTACCTGATGTAAAAAAAGGCATACACAGCCCAATCAATTTCAAACTAAGACAAATTTACAATGAAATTGGGAAAAAACTTCCTCCACCAACTGTTTATGGAACTTACTTTTATGAAGACTTAGATCAGATTCTGATAATTTATTTCAAACATTCTTTATTTGAAGATGGATACAGTAGCTACTCAGATTTTCCTGAAGCGGACCGAGTAGATATTTTGGACGCTTTTTATAAATATATCTTAGGAGATAGAAAAAAATTACAAACTCTAATCAAAAAGGTATTACTTGCTTTCATTATTACATAAATTGTCCTCGGCATATATTTATATATATACCACCGTAGGAAATTGTCATGTCGCGCCAGTGGTTTGAAATAAAAAATTGATGTTCAAATCATTTTTTACAGAGAACGGTTGCATGCATTTTTAATTTTTTTTTGTTAAAAAGTCATAATTCAATTCTTTAGAGATGTGTGACAGTAGATTTTTGTTTTTTGTTTTTTTTTTCTTTTGTTATTATCTACAAAAAAATTTTTTATGCCTGCCAAAACTTTGATTTCATAAAAGTAACGAAACAGAATAAAACAAAATTTTGAAAGCGCTAATTTAATTGTTACTTACCCCCCATTAAATTTTCGAAATGGAATTCCATTGGAATTTCAAACTTCACTAAAAGTTTAGTTTGGTGTCTATTCGCATGTATTTTAGAACATCAATTTTTTGTAAAATGCCTACTATTTTATTTTAAAGAAACTAAAATTATTTCATACGTAAAACTTTACAATTTGTTATGTTTTGCTAAAAAATTTTCGAAAATTGAGAGAAAGTTTTCATTTTTTCACTCTGTGTTTTTAGTATAGCGCGTGCTTAGTTGTCCTATTTGAAATATAAAATTAGAAATATAGTGCTTTTTTAAAATATTACTCGGGTTTCAATGATTCTGTACATTTTTTCCTTAACGTAACAAAAGAATTATTTTATTCAAATCATAGGATTTGAAATTAAATCTGTTAAAATTGAAGCATTTAAAGAACAAATTTAGATATTTTTTTTAAATATTGTTTTAATTTGGATATTGTGATAATTCTTTTTTTAATGCAAAATTGATCCAAATTTTTTAAAGCGTACGGGTACTACTAAATATTAATTAAAAAAAAAGAA
Source organism: Ganaspis brasiliensis (assembly GCA_037103525.1). Taxonomy (NCBI): domain Eukaryota; kingdom Metazoa; phylum Arthropoda; class Insecta; order Hymenoptera; family Figitidae; genus Ganaspis; species Ganaspis brasiliensis. The sequence continues at coordinate 1,012,942 of JAZKLR010000123.1, forward strand.
AAAATCAATTCCACTTATTAATTCAAAATAAAAAATAAAAAATTCTTGAAATATTTTAAAAGACATAAAATATCAATTCTTATCTATCAAGTTTGAACAAATACGTATTTATTTTTTTTCCGATTTGTGACAAAATGAGGGGCGGAAATGTTTAAAATTCTAAAATGTCATTTTAGCGCATACATTATTTGAGGTGCTAATATAGTATTTCTGACCTATATTTGTCATTATCTTAAATAAATTTGTTTCGTTTATATGGAATCCTAGATATTAGTACGATTAAGAGAAAATATATATTAGTTATAAAATGACTTGTTCTCAATTCTAGTATGCTGTTTTTAAGGATTTAAAGGAAGCATTGAAAGTCATTGATGAAATATTTGAATATGACTACAATTCTACGGTCTGCCGGTCATTAAATAACTCGCTTCATATTAAAAACAAAACACACTCAATCTTGAATTATAAAGGAAAAATTGAATTTTCCAAGCTTTTAGATACTTTTCAGGAACTCCTTTTTAGGTACCAATTCATTTACGATTGGTATGAAGTTGATGTTTTTTTTCAAGATGAATATTTACAAAAAATAAAGTATTTTTCCTACCAACTCCAGGAATTGTTACCCAACTGTTCAATTCTTAATGAAATTCTACCTGATGTAGAAAAAGGCATACACAGCCCAATCAATTTCAAACTAACAAGTAAAACTACCCAAGTGTCAGACGCCGAATTTATTGAAACTTTGCATACGTCAAGAGGGATAAATAATAAGATATACGTGTTTTTTTATATCGGCGGTAACTGACTTTAAAGGGTAGAAACTACCCTTTTAATTTTAAGGGATGTAAATTCAATAGTCATCTTAAAATTGCTTAAATTCGCTGGAAACTGGTTACTCGGGGGTTTTTGGGGTCGCTGATTACGAATTCGATGTCAGTTTTTCAAAATTCAAAATGGCGGTTCCAATATGGCGGACGAGATTTCTAAAAAAACCCCAAGTAACTAGTTTCCAGCGAATTTAAGCAATTTTTAGAAATCTCGTCCGACATTTTGGAACCGCCATTTTGAATTTTGAAAAACTGACATCGAATTCGTAATCAGCTACCCTAAAAACCCCCGAGTAACCAGTTTCCAGCGAATTTAATCAATTTTAAGATATCTATTGAATTTACATTTCTTAAAATTAAAAGTGTAGTTTCTACCCTTTAAAGTCAGTTACCGCCGATATAAAAAAAACACGTATATCTTATTTTTTATCCCTCTTGACGTATGCAAAGTTTCAATAAATTCGGCGTCTGACACTTGGGTAGTTTTACTTGTAAGACAAATTTACAATGAAATTGGGAAAAAACTTCCTCCATTAACTGCCAATAGAACTGACTATATGAATAAGATAGATCGCATGAGATATTATTAACTAAAACCTACAGTCAATCTTAACTTGGTTAAGTTAATAAGGATTCCTAGTTAATTTTATTATGTACTTATGGTTAATTTCACAAATTAGAAAATAGCAATATTAACTTTGAATTTCCTAGTCAAATCAGCTAGGAAGCTTTATTAATAAACTTATATGATACTTGTTGTAGTTTGACACACATGAATAATTATAATTATAATGTTTTTAAACGATTTTTACTTACGCGTCCTGGTAATAATCGAAGTTTCAAGATGAACAGGCTCTTTCATCTTATTTTTAGTCAATAAAATATCCAGATATGTATATATAATATACTATGTCATATTTTAGGTTCAGTTATTTATTTATTTGTTTGTTGTTAAAAAATTAGTACAAATCTAATTGTCTGTTTCAACTTTGCATTTTTGCAACGTTACTTTGATAATATGAATATATAAAATTATACATATAAATACATATTATTGAACTTAACCCAGTGTTAAAATGTAAGTTATATTATAAAAAAATTAAATATTGGTTTTATGACGGAAATACCTATATGATATTATGTATTTTCACTTCAAGATCTCCCTTGGTCGAGTGCGTTAACGCGCATTCCAAGTACGATTGAGATTCGGACGTCAGGGGTTCTAATCTCAAGTTTGCAATAAGAAACAAAAATATAATTATCAATCAAAATATAATTATTCTCTTTATTCTCTTTAAATTTTATAATCTATTCTTTAATTTTGTTATTCTTTTGTCAATTTTATTTTCGCCAATTTTCGAATGTTTCTTTCGATTATCAATTATTTTTCTCATCTCCCAAATTTTCAATTATTCATAATTTTTATCAGTTTTCAATTGACAATTTATTATTCTCCTTCAAGTTTATGATTGTTAATTAATTTAAAAAAAATTTTTGTTCAAATCCCTATCATTCTCACCATTTATCGATTCTTTAAAAATTGTTAATTTTTTTTTTTAATAGTCAATCAATTTCGTCAATATTTAATTATAATCGTCTTATTGTAATTCTATTTTTAAATTATCAGTTATTTTCTTAATATCTCCATTCAATTCTTTAATTTCCAATTTATTTCTTCAGTTTTTAATTATCATTTGTAATTCTTATAGATATTTTCTTTAATTTTCATTTATTTTAATCGATTTTCAATTAATTCCTCAATATTTATTTATTCATTTATTTAAAGAGAGTTCCTAGGGCTAGTTAGCCCTTCAACGAACAATTTACAAAATTCAATAATTCTCGAATTTTTTCAATTATTCTTTTCACTCATAATATATTTTGCCATTGTTTTTAAAAAAATTTATGTTTTATCTGTTTTTCCAAACTTCAATTTTTTTATCTTTTAGACCCAGGGCGGGGCTAAATGTTAAATATATTGGGTTTAATGTTAAAACGTCTTTCTAGCCTATTAAAAATATTTTTTAAACCTTTTTAAGAAACATATAAATTAAAGAATTTATAAAACATAGATTTAATAAAGAAAACTTCTGTCTTCCTTGAAAGTACACATGATAGAAAAAGAGAAATGACGAGCTATCAGTTTTTTTTATATTTTTGTAGTTTTTTGCTGCAAAATTTGCTTTCTCTTATAACATCTTTTTTATTTGTTCTATGCACATATACTCAAAATGTATAATAAAGGTAATTTGATTAATACAAAAACTGACTGAAACACAAAAGCATTCTTTAGAACACGCGTTATCCTTTCTTTGTCACCATTAGATTATTTACATTATAAAAAATCAAGATAATTAATCCGACTGATTTTTTTAAGAGCAATTTATCTTCTCCTGAAGGACTTGGTGTGACAGACTACCCAGAGATCGTAAATATATCCTAGATAATATTATTCTTTTAATACTATTAAAATTTTCGATAAATGCTTTCTCTAAATCAGAATTAGCAATTTTTTAATAATGATTTAGCGAGAAATCGGTCAGTATTTAATAGTGATAAATTTCACTATTTTTAGTAGAAAACTTCTTATTAATAATATTAAAAAAATATTATGAAATATCTGCTAATTAAAAAGGAACATTCACTAATGCAATTACTAGATATTTTGCTTTAAATGTAGTAGCTTTTCACTATTAATTAGTAGTTTTCTATTAAAAAAAAGTAATTTTTCACTATTTCATATTAACCGAATTTCCGCTATATTTTATTAGTAAAAAACCACTAATTCAGATTTAGAGCGCTTAAAAAAGCTATCTTTAGAACCAGCGTTATCCTTTCATTGTCACTATTAGATTTATTACATTATAAATAATCAAAATAATTAATACGACTGATTTTTTAAGAGCAATTTATAAAAGTAACGAAATAGAATAAACACAAATTTTGAAAGTGAATATTTAACTGTTATTTACACCCCTTTACCCCCTAAGAGGGGGTTAGAATTTCAAACTTCACAAAAAGTTGAGTTCGGTGCCTATTCCTATGTTTTTTTTACTAATGGTTTAGCGGGAAATCGGTTACTATTTAATAGTAATAAATTTCACTATTTTTAGTAGAGAACTACTTATTATTAGTATAAAAATACTTTCATGAAACTGAAATATTTACTAATTGAAAAAGGAACATTCACTAATGCAATTACTAGATATTTTGCTTTAAATCTAGTAGCTTTTTACTATTAAGCAGTAGTTTTCTACTAAAAATTAGTCAAATTTTTTATTCTTTTACAGTAACCGATCTTTTGCTATAGTTTATTAGATGCGCCCTTGTTACACAAATAACTATTTTAGAATCCGCGTTAGTCTTTTTTTGTCACTATTAGAACTTTTACATTTTAGATTAAATGATTTTTTTGGATTTAAAAAATATCCACCATTTAATGCATATTATTTACAGGTTTCTGCCAACTCAACATCAAACTCAACTCCTCAACCGCTGGAAGTTACATCAATTAAAAATTTGATGGAAAATCAGACTGAAACACAATCTGTTGTTTCGGAAATTCCAAATGATAATAACGAGAAAGGTGCCATTGTTCAGTAAAATATATAATGGCAAATTCCTATATAATAGGTCCATCTTTTGCTACTATCATATTTTTTTCGTCATTTTTTGCGACAATAAAAGAATAATAAAACAAATGTTATAACCTGGAAGGAAGTGACAGATAATGTCTTGAATAATAAAGATAATAAATAATAATAAGATTTATAAAATTGTTTATTGAAGGTAATTTTATTTACTAAAGCAATGTACATTTATTTGAATAAATGAAGAAACCAAAATTTAATCTGTTTTATTCAAAGTATAATCATTAAAAAGTTGTATCTGAAATAGTTTCGTCAAAATATTTTTTTTAAACCGTCTAATTTTTAGGCGTTTGGGTAAGCGTGAATCCCTTAAGGAGGATAGTTTGAATGAGTTAGTCATGGTAAAAACTTTTTTTTTCTAAAATGCCAAATATGAAATAAAAAGTTTTATGCAAAACTAAATTTTTATATTTTTAAACAATATTCCTTATGTTCCGGCATTAAAAAATGTAAGTAATAAAATTTTTAAGAAAAACAGTAATTTTTTGAAAACCGTAGTGCAGAACACTGTCAAACTAACCATGATTTCAATGACAGCTACAGAATTTTTGATTTCCAGTTTATGACTATTAATTGAAAAATATTTTGTTCAGTAACAGTTATTGAAATTTTAACTAAATAAATTTATATTTTATTAGAAGTTTTTTGTCTTACTCTCCTTTTTACGCCAAAAAATTTGTTCTAAAATTTGTCGTTTTATTCGAATTTTCGCGGTATTTAACTTTTTTGTCTCTTGTTTTGTGTTTTCAAAATAAAAATTTTTATTTTGCAAGATTTTAATTTTAGGGTAAATAATACTCAACAACTAAACAGTAAATCTTTTGGTCCTTCAAGAATAATATGATCCTTGAATATTGAATTATTTTTGTTTTAATTTCGAATTAAAACCTAATTGTACATCAAAAGTTATTAAATGATATATTTCATGTTACTAATTTTTTTCTCGTCAGCCATTAAAAAAATGCAAAATATTAAGAAAAATAGTGAATTTTGGAAGACAAGATCTCAGAAACTACACGGTAAAATTTTCTCAAGTTTAACATTAATGTGCATTAATATTTTAATTATTTTTGCTGAAAATTTCAGACTTGTACCGACGATTAGTGATTTCCAACTAACCTCCTTAAGTGATGTAAAACAAGTACCTAAACATCTACTGCCAAATTTGAAATGTGGACACAATAAATGAATGAAAGTTGAATTTTTTTTTTTTTTTTTTTGCGAAGGATGTGAAAACCTGCGATCAGGTACCCTGTAGCCCGCACTACAGGGTTATGCGGGGGTGGCGATGTTCTGCCGACCTGCTAAAATATATAAATATATAAATATAAATATATAAACTAATAATAAATAAAACAAATCGATGAATAATATTTATCCAATAAGGAGGGCTGCCAGAGGACTTGCAGATTAAAAATAGTGAAAAAAGACTTTAATTTGAAAAAGTGAGTAAATAATGAGTTTTTAAGTGAAAAAAGTGAGTAAATAGTGAGCTTTTAAATAAAAAAAAAGTGATTAAATAGAAGTTTTTAAATAAAAAAAAATGAATAAGCAATATAGAGTTTGATATAGCTGATATTAAATTAGAGGCGCCAGCAGGAAAGGCCATTCAAATTTAAAAAAAAAACATATGGAAAATCGCAAAAATAATTGAAGTATATATAGAAAATGATTAAATAATGACAAAAATAATTCAATTTGAAAAAAAAAGTTGTAAATGACAAAACTAATTGAGAAATTGATAAAAAAAAAAAAATGAAGACACAAATTGAAACGAAATAATTGGAATTTGAAGTAAATAATTAAAGTTTCAAAAATAATTGAAGTTACAAAAAAGAAATTGAAGAATAACAAAAATAATTAAAATTTGAAACAATAGTTTGAGACTGTTGAAAAAAATTAAAATTTTTGCACAATAATTGAGATATTAAAGATATCTCTTATTATATATTAAAACGAAACCTTTGTCTTTAACAAAAATTCGTCGTTCAGTCGTTCTTCCCCTTCCACTTGGTACACTACTTTTCTTTATAGGCAACTTTTAAAATCAATTCACCTATAATCTTTTTGAACTATTAGCATTAAGCATTGTTTTCACAATGCTTACAGAAAGCCATAAACTACCCATTTAATTCCTGCAAGAAATCTCCCTTATATAACTTTAAACATTTTAAACAAGTGTGCATAGCTTATTAGTAAATGTTTCTGCATTATTGCTCGATGTGCAACGACATTACAAAAATTAGTATTACAATTTGACAACGGTAAATGGGGCCAATTGAAATTGCTCAGGCGAGGAGTATTTTTTTCATTTATTCGCACTAGACGTCGATAAGCCTTCGTTAGGGATGTCTGATTTATCCGGGAAAAGCTGATAATCTGTGTAATTTTGCGCACTAAGGCGTGTGAATCTCCGATTTAAATGAGAATTTCTGCATGTTCATTTTTTTCGTACATCAAGCAATTTTTCCATGCGTTCAAGAGCTTCGAGAATATTAAGTACAGTTAAATTAAAGAATGCTTTTAAATTGTAGATGTCTATTTCTTTTTAATTATGAATAATATATATACCAAGGGGAAAAGGAAGCCAAAATGTCCAACTTTGCTACCAGTGAAGAAAATGGTCATTTTTCTAACCTGTGAAGAAAATAATCATTTTCTTACTAGTATGGAAATAATTAAGTTTCCTACTGGTGAAGAACATGGCTATTTTCTACACTAATGATGGAAATAGTCAGAAAATTTTAAAATTGTTTTAGTTTACACACATAATATGCAGATGAGGTAGCCTTAATGACGAGATATTGATTATTATATAACTAACAATAATTTATATATTACACACTTATATGAATTTTAATAATAATTTAGATTAATTTAAAGAGTCGAATAGTCGAATTAATTAAAAATTCAAATGACTCTATTTTACTTTATTGGAAAAAATTAAAATTAAAAAATTAAATACAGTTTAAATTATTCTGTAAATTTTTTAACAATTTTTGAAGTTCCAAAACTTTCATCAAGTTTGCTACAAGTTTGAAAATTCCGGAAAGGTTGCAATTCTGAATTTAATTTTTTTAAGGGCATGTGATGGATTATGACGTCACTGGTATAGGCAAAATTTGTCCGTAAGTTTTCTCTTAAAATATTAAATATTTTGTCATGAAACTTGGTAGAATTACTTAAAATGACATTAGGAAGGGCTCTCAGACCCAAGTTTGTTGGGATTTGGGCCCAAAATTAATTTTTGGAACTTTTCGAAAAAATGGAATATTTTTTAAAAATCACTTTTGAGACAAAATTCAAACAAACTCGGGTCTAAGAGACCTTTCTAATGACATTTTAAGTAATTCTACCAAGTTTCATGACAACATATTACATATTTTAAAAGAAAAGTTACGTACAAATTTTGCCTGTACAAGTGACGTCATACTCCATCACATGCCCTTAAATATTAATTATTCTCTTCAGTCATTAAAATATTGTCATGGATATTTAAATTTATTAATCAAATTTTCATTTACTTCTGTCATTTTTCAATTATATTCTCAACATTTCAATTTTTTTTTCTATCTTTAAATTATTGCCAGAAACATTTAAATTCTCAACACCAGTTTCTATTCTACTTTTGTTAATTTTCAATGATTTTCTTCAAATTACAATTACTTTTGTCATTATTCAACTACTAGCAAAATAAAACGCGCGCAAGCGCGCGATTAGTTTCTCATGCATTTTCAAATTATAAAATACAAAAATAAATATAAAAAATCGGTAAAAACTATTTATCTAATAAGAAAAATAAATATTTTAAATATAATATTTAAAAATCAGTTAAAAAAAATAAAATAAATATTTATTTAGGACAAAATTTATAATATTTTAGAATTAAAAAGAATTGCAAAAAATAATTGAAATTAAACAAATAATTGAAAATTTTGAAAATTAATTGAAAAAAAATTAAATCAATTAAAAATTGGGGAAAGTAATTTAAATAATCATAAAAATGTTTTAAACATAAAGAAAATAATTAAAATTTGAGAAAAATACTTGAGAATCTTAAAAGTAAATTACAAATTGAATAATGAAAAATTAGAGAAAATAATTGAAAATTGAAAAACATGGTTAAAATTTGAGATAAATAAATTAAAAAAAAAATAATAATTAAACAAATTACATAAAATATTTTAAATAAAGGAAAGTTAAACAAAATTTGACTAAAATACTTAAACTTTCAGAAGTTTATTGAAATATAAAAAATAATTAAAAATTAAAGAAAATAAATGAAAAAAGATAAAAATAATTTAAAATTGAACAGAACAAGTTTTAATTAAAGAGAAATAAGTAAAAATTTTCGGCAATTATAAAAAAGAACAAGAAAAAAAAATATAAAAAAATAATATAAATAATGAAATAATTGAAAAGTCAGATAAATAATAATTAATCTTTGAAATTATAAAACAAATTTAAAGAATTGAAAATTGAAGGAAATAGATTTTGGAAAATAATTGAAAAATGTTTTGAAATTTTAAAACTTGACGAAAATAATTAAAATATGATACAAACAATGATAAGTTGCAAAAAATAAATGATATTTAAGTGTGATAATTGAAAAAACTACAGAATTTTTTTAAAGAAAGAAAAAATAATTGAAATTTGAAAAACATACATGAAGATCTTAGAAATGAATTAAAAACAAATAAAAATTAATAAAAATTAATGAAAACAATTGAAATTTGAGAAAATTACTTGAAAAATTTTAGAAATTAATTTTATAATATGAGAAAAACTAAAAATTGGAGAAAAGTCTGGAAGAAAGCTAAAAATAATTGAAATTTACAATAATTAATTAAAAAAAAAAAAATCTGAAATTCTGATAACAAATGAAAAAAATTAAAAATGGAAGAAAATATTTGAATTTTCAGAAAAATACTTAAAAATATTAGAAAATAATTTTAGAAAATGAGAATAATGATTAACAATCGAGAAAAATATCTGTAAAATGATCAAATTAATTCAAAATTGAAAAAAATAATTGAAATATGCTGAAAATAATTTAAGATTGGGAAAGAAAATTAAATTATGATGAAAATAATTTAAATATAAAAAATTAAGGCAATTACATAAAAGTTGAGAGAAATAACTGAAAAAATCATAGAGTATATGTTTAAAAAAAATAATAATTACAAAATTACTTGAAAAATTTTAATTAAAGAGAATAATTTAAAAATCGAATAAATAACGAAAATTTATGAAAATAATTGCAATATCGGATAAATAATTGAAAGTTTTAAAAGTAATGACAAAATAATGAATTTAATTATAAATTGATGAAAATTAAGAAAAATTGCAGAATTTATTTTGAAGCAAAAGAAAATAATTAAAAAATCGTTATATAATGAAAAATTGAAGACAATAATTTAAATTTGAGATAGTAACTGAAAATTTAGAAAATTAATTGCATGTGTACATATTTTTAACTTCTTCAAAAACCATAATAAATTTTTAAATCATTTTTCGAAACTTTTTTTTTATTCAAATGACAATTAAAAACCAGCACAAAATAAAATAACAGGAAATAACTTCACTTCAGTTTTTAAAACGTGGACAGAAAAGATGAATAAATATTAATACTAACTAACTTCAGGAGTTTACGGAGATTATTATTATTTAATTTTTGTCATTTTACGATTATTTTCTTCATATTTCTGTTATTTTTTCAAGTTTAGAATTATTTTTTACAAATTTCAATTATTATATTCAAATTATTGAATGCGACCTATTAATATTTGATATATTATTGTTATATCAAATTTTAATTTTATTGCTACTTGAAATAAATTTTTAAATTTTATATTGTAATGGGCTTTTACCCGTAAATAAATAAATAAATAAATAAATAAATTCAATGTTTTTTATTGCCATGAATTTTTTAATTTATTATATTTTCTACAAATTTCAATCTACTTTTGTTAATTATAACAATAAAACATTGTTTTTCAATTAATTTTAACAAATTTCGATTATTTTCTTCAAACTTCAATTACTCTCTATACATTTTTTATTATATTATTTTTCTTTTTAAATTAATTTTTTAAATTATTTTTTATTAATTTTCTACAAATTTCAATCTACTTTTGTTAATTATAACAATAAAACATTGTTTTTCAATTAATTTTAACAAATTTCGATTATTTTCTTCAAACTTCAATTATTCTCTATAAATTTTTTATTATATTATTTTTCTTTTTAAATTAATTTTTTAAATTATTTTTTATTAATTTTCTACAAATTTCAATCTACTTTTGTTAATTATAACAATAAAACATTGTTTTTCAATTAATTTTAACAAATTTCAATTATTTTCTTCAAACTTCAATTATTCTCTATAAATTTTTTATTTATACACCAGCTTTCAATTATTTATGTCATTATTCAATTAGTTTCTTAAGATTTCAATTTTTTGGTCAATTTTTCAAGTATTGTTTTTAAATTTTTAATTTTATACACCAGTTATCAATTATTTTTTTCAAATTACAATTATTTTTGTTATTGCGTTCAATTATCTTCTTGTAATTTCAATTATTTTTTAAACTTTTTAATTATTTTTTAAAAATTCCGATTGCGTTCTTTAATCTTCAAATTATTGTCAGCAATATCAAAACTTTTTACATAATTTTTTTTTCTTCAGTTCAATTCACTTTTGTTATTTTTCAATTTTTTTCTTCAAATTATTTTTTTAATCTTCAAATTATTATCTTCAATTATTTTTGATATTTTCCAATTATCTTTTTAATATTTTTGTTATTTTTGAAATTTTAGAATTATTTTTTACAAATTGCAATTATTTATTCAATTTTTTTTTATGGACATAAATTTTAAATTTTTTACATCTATTTTCTATTTTTTTATTATTGTTACGAATTTATTCATTTTTTTGCACCTTTTTCGATTATTTTCTTCACATTTTAATTATTTCTTTCATATTTGAATTTTTTTCCATTTTTGAATTATTCTCTTCAAATTGCAATTATTGTCTTCAACTTCAATTAATTTCTTGAACCTTCAATTATTTTATTCAAACTTATATATTCTTTTTTTTTTAACTTTACAATTATTGTCTATAGTTTTTTAATTTTTACAACAGTTTTGAATTATTTATTTCAATATTTTCAATTGTTTTGTCAAGTTTTCAAGTATTTTCTTCAAATTTTTAATTTTTTTTAAACTTATCAGTTATTTTTGTCATTTTTCAATAATTTTTTTAAGTTACAACTATTTCTGTCAATATTAAAATATTTTTGACATTTTGGAATTATTTTCTTTAAATGTCATTTTCTTCAATCTTTTTATTATTGTCATAAATTTATTAACATTTAAATATCAGTTTTCAATTATTTATGTTATTATTTAATTAGTTCCTTCACATTTTAATTGTATCGTTAAGTTTTCAATTATTTTATACAATTTTTCAAATATTGTATTAAATTTTTTATTTTTTTACTTCATTTTTGAATATATTTTGTGACGTTGTGAAATTATGAAGTATAATTTTACAACTCACAATTTGTATTTTTTTTAAATAAACTAAAATTTCAGTTAATGATTTATTTTTATTTTTTTATTTTTTTTTATTGTTAAAATAATTAAATTGAAATTCCTTAATTATCTAATTTCAATCCAAACTTATCTCTATGGCTACTCGATATTCCAAGACTTGGCTAAAAATCTGTAAAATTAGAATTTAAGAATTAATTTCGTTCGTTTTTCCCTTTATTTTATATACTTCTGTGACAAGTCAACTTATCTACTTCAAAATTCATAAATATTGAAGATATCATTATATGATTGGATTTCCAAGATTCTGAAATTATTGCCAAAATTACTGCCTAATCTATTTGGAATTTAAAGAAGATTAATTGAATGATTTTTCCTGATGAATTTAATTTTTACACTCAATTTGAAATGAAATATTTGATTTAAGAAGAATCTTATTGACGTCCTAATTGTTCCTGGTTTATTTTATTTTTGAGTTCCTGATAAATTAATTTTCCACGTTTTGTTAATATCTTCATGTTTGATTTTGGATTTCTTCAAGTCGTACCTAAGGACTTTAATGGTTAATTTTGAAATGACCGATCTTATTCCTGCTGCTGTTATGTCTTGTGATAAGATGTCAAATTTAAACCAATCAATCCTTGGAAGGCTTCACCGTTTATTCATTTTATTGAAGATGCATGTGGTCAGGACTATATCCAATTTGAATTCAAGAAATGTGGATGTCAAACTTTCATCACTTCCTTGGAATTCTAGGATTTACCAGTTGGCTGACTTCTTGATCAAAAATAATTTTTGAAGAATTTAATGGTGATCTACCATCTCATGACAAAAATTAATTAAATTATTTTTTTTAGAGAAGATCCAATTATTTAATCAAGTTTCAAGAGTTTGAATTTCACCAGAAAACAATAGGAGTCAAGTTGCAAGCTTTCGTGTTTTATTTTCTAAATCTATTATTGTATAACAATTGAATGTAAAATGTCAAACTTAGTTTAACTGAATTTATTTAAAAAAAAAAAATTGAATCTCGCGAAGAAACAAGGTAACGTTAGGTTGCTATGAAAAATAACAAATCCGAAAAGGAGAATCTTTTTGACAGCAGCCATAGAGACAAGACGTATTTTCCGTTAATTTTCTGGAGAAGGATATATTTAAAAAAAAAAAAAAAAAATTAAAATATTTGGATATTTATTTAAAAGATTGAAGATTTTCCATTAACCTATTTTTCTTCCTGGAAATTTTGAGAATGGCGGAATTTTCGACAAAATTATAATTTAATTATCCTGATTCCTGATTCCTGATGTTTGATTTATTTTCTGGAGTTTCCTGTTACCTTGTTTCTTCAATAAAATTTGATCGGTAAGATCTATTAAAATTTGATTTGAGAACATAATTTCTTGAAATACATTTGATCAATTAATTTTTCTTAAATTTTATAAAATTTTGCTATCTTTTAATTCTAATGATTTAATTGGTCTAAACTTTTAGTTTATTATAATTATCCAAATTTATGAACTTTTATTCAAGTTCCTTTTAATTGAATTTCACCATAGCCTAAAATTGTCTTTAGTTTAATTGTTTTCCTATTTGTCAGAATTGTTATTAATCATCAAATTCTTTCATTAATATTATCATTATAATCTACTGTATAATTTAGCCAAGTCTTGAATTTCTTATTTTAACTAATTTATAATTTAGGACCATTATATTCATTTTCCATTGTAATTTAACCTAACTTAACCTAATTCATCCAGATTTAATCTAACTTAATTTTATTTCTAAATTATTGAAAATGTAATTGATTAGTTATTTAATCTAGTATTGTTAATTTACTAAAACGAATTTTATAACCTCGAAATTTTGATCAATTTTATGTTTAGTGTTAGAAGAATATTTATATTGTTTGTCATCTAAATAAAATATTGTTATTTAATTTGTATATATTGTCGAAATTATTAATTTTTTTCAAATAAATTTCAAATTGGAGAACCAGCCCCTCTACTGTTACCAGATTAGGACTGGGCTAGCAGAGTTAGTTGTGGAAGAGTAATAAATTTGGGTTTCTTTTCTTTTGATTTACTTGATTTATTCAAGTTGGGCTATCTATTTGATTGTCAACTTGTTTGTATAATTTGAGGTTAATTTTTCTTATTCATTGTTAATGTAATTAATTGATCTGGCGCCCAACATTTCGAGTTTGAAAATCCACTTCCAACTTGTGATCGAGAAATAAGTTAAATAATTAATTTTAGATTAATTGAAATTTATTTCGATTACAATTTCTTATTTTTTATCAATTTATTTCTAAATTTCAGTTATTTTTGTCATTATTCAACTATTTTCTACACATATACATTTTTTTGATACTTTTTAATTATGTTTTTCAAGTTGCAATTATTTTCTTTAAAATTCTATTATTTTTTTCAATTTTTCAACTATTGTCTAAAAAGTGTAACTTTTACACCTGCTTTTATAATGATTTATTTCATTATTCAATGAGTTTCTTTACATTTTACTCATTTCTTCAATATTTCAATTATTGTGTGAAAATTAAATTTTTTTACACCAATCTCAAACTTTTTTCTTAAATTTTAATTATTTTTGTCATTCTTTAATTATTTTTTTGTAACTTCAATTATTTATGAAACTTTTCAATTATTTACTTCAAATTCCAATTATTTCGTTTTAATTTTGGTCATCATTTTTTGATTTTTAATCAATTTTTCAATGAGTTTTGTCATGTACAACCTAATTTTTAAATTTAATTATTTTTGTCATTATTTAATTATTTTCTACATATCCCAATTATGTAATAATATCAGTAATATCAAACTCTATATTGCTTATTCACTTTTTTTATTTAAAAACTTACTATTCAATCACTTTTTTTAATTTAAAAGCTCACTATTTACTAACTTTTTTCACTTACAAAATTATTATTTTCTCACTTTTTTAAATAAAAAAGTCTTTCTTTCACTATTTTTAATCTGCAAGTTCACTGGCAGCCCTCCTTATTGGATAAATATTATTCATCGATTTGTTTTATTTATTATTATAGTTTAATTTCTGAAACGTAATGGAAAACTAATTTTGCTAGTAATTATTATAATTTCTGACCAACACTGTGGAAATCTAGTTCGTCTAAAATCAAACATAGAAACAGATTTACATTTCTTTAAAGATTATCTAGTATTTAATCGAAGCAATTAAAAAATATAACAAAATGGCGACTGGTCAAAATTGAACGTTCGATTTTCGTAAAAAAGCGGTCGCTTTTCAGCTGTAAAAAGAAAAGTTTTGCATAAAACAATCAATCCTTCGATTAAAGAGTAGATTATTATGTATTGAAAAATCATGTTAAACTTTCAGACAATCGATTCAGTAGTTTTTGAGTAAGAGTGGTCACCGACTTCAAAAATGTAGTTTTGAGAAAAGTGTGTTTAAATTTTTAGCTTACTTGTACATAAAGATGAATTTTTTTTTTAAATTAGATCGATTCATCAATTCCGGATCCATATAGTAGTTCTTCCACAGTTGAAGATGCTTCCAAAATCCCAATTTGCTGCTGTTCCCGACCAACCTGACGCGCCTCCCTTTCAGTCTGTATATCTCATTCAAATTTCACCTGATCATCTTAAAATTTTGTAGACATATTTCTGAAAACATATACTCTAAGAAAATGCAAAAATAAAAAATCGATTTTTTGAAAGTTGCAACTGCGAGTGCCCTCTTAATTTCAATATCAATATGTATAAAGTGGTCATTTAGAAATTTTACCATTTGTTATTTACTTTTTTTCATTCATCAATAAAAAAAAATTCCAGTAAAATTAAACTGTCCATTAAAATACAACTTTTTCAATTTTAAATGAAAAAAAAAGTTCAACTTTTCTGTTGAGAAAAGCTAAGAAGCGTGTTCTTTACCAATAAAGTAAATCATCTTAGCACATTTTCTTTGAATTCACAATTCTGTGGATGATAACAGCAGAAAGTGGAGTTGGTCTGAAGACATAACTTTCTTGAGAACGAATCGCCGAAAGAGATGGAGAGAAAAGATTATGTTTTAAAACTTATCATTTGGTCTGACGCGATTTTACGTTTTTATATGAAAAGCAGCTTGGAGGTTGTTAGTGGTTGAGCGGTTTTTCTTTTCATCGTGCAAAATGCATTTCGCGGATGGATAGTCGCGACTCGCAGAAGAAAGAGAAGAAACGGAAGTCTGCTGATGGACGCTTTACGATATGGAATCTTGGCAAATATTAGACCAATTCGTGCAGTCATTCCGTGTCGCCCTAGACCATGCCGATGTTTTCATTTAATATCTTTCATGAATGCAACGTCGACTCACATCTTGCATTCAGGGAAAAGATTGCGAGAGTCATTTTCTGTGACTACTGAGAGATGTCGCCTTTGAGATAGTGAACTCTGTCAGCGCGACTCTACGAATAACATTTTTTCTGACCCAGGAGATTACCAGGCATGCATATTACCAAGACGAAAAATTCGTTGCTGGGCTGGTAATAAATGGCGCAAGCAAAATGGGAACTGCGAAATGCACAGGAACAATTTTGGTTTAAGACAGTTGCCACGATAGTGGGTGTTAATTCTGCACATTTATTTTAACATGCGGTTCTGAAGACTTAATTACACTTAATTAATCTGTGAGAAACAATATATTAAACTTAGGATCAAACATAAATGAAACGATTAATTCCAATATTCACTGAAGTTACCTTTTTAATATTCAAAAACTATTCACATATTAAATGTAACATCTTTCATTGTCAATGAAATATAAACCTATCAAAATTCTAGAAAACAAATCAACAATTGTAACAACAATTATACTACTATGTAGAATGTAAGTAGAATTGTAAAAACAGTTTAAAAATTTTTATAATTTTATACGTTGTAGAATTCTACAAGCATAGCTAGAAATAATCAAACTTTGAAAATATACAACCCTCCTAGAAGAAATCGATTGACCACAATTTGCAACAATTCAAAGTTAGAAATTTATTAATTGTTTTTAATTGTCGTTAATTGGTGTTAAACTCTGTTAATCGTTTCCAATCGTTTCCTATCAGGAGACTCAATATGGCGTCATTTTTCTAGCCTAACGTTAGTTGTTTACTTATTTTCCGGTAGAACATGTGCTCGAGGTTTTCAGTAATCATGCATGTTTATTAATTTTTTGGGAGAAGGTGTTTGCGACAGTGGCCCTGTTCTCATTAAAGTGATTATTAAAAAGTGGTAGTGTTATAATTTTATAAGAAAATTGAGGTATATCTGAAGTGATTGAAACTTTTGTGCACAAGTGAATTTACTAAGATTCTATTTTATGTTAGATACTACAATTTTTTGTATATTTTTCTTCTTAATTTAACTTATTTCTGAGTCATACACTTCCACAATTGTGTACAATTAATAAAATGTGTTATTTTCTTCAGTGTTTCACAGTTTTTAAATTGACACTTGGAAAAACCTCAAACTGTGAAGAATTTATATAAAAGTAATGTTTGATTCAAACACATTTTTTCTCATTGTCTTTTCAATTAAAAATCTACTTTTTATTAGGTTGCATAAATATAACATTAATGTTTTATTTTCTTTATTACATAAAAATAATATGTCTAATCAATATATATAATTTATTACTATAATACCTAGAGTCGATATTTTATCGATATTTTTTTAATTTCATTCTTCAGTTTTCAATTGTTTTTTAATATATTAAATTCTCGGCTTTTTTCAATTACTCTTATTCAATTTTTGAATATATTTGAATTCCAATTCCATTCTTCATTTTGCAATTATTTTCTTTAAATTTAATATTTCTTATTCAATTTTTTCAATTATATTTTTCAGTTAACTGAAAATAATTAATTAATTATTAATTGAGTCATTTTTCAAATTTCGTTTTGTAATGACAATTATTTTCGTAATTTTCCACTTATTTTCTTCAATTACAATTATTTTTTTCAGTTGTCTAATAATCTAGTCATTTCTCGAATTTTGTTTTCAATTATCAATTATTTTCGTCATTTTGTAATTTCTTTTCAATTATCAATTATCTTTTCAAATATTAATTAAATTCTTAAATATTAAATTTATTTCGTCATTTTTTTATTTTTCTCTTCAATGTCAATTATTTTTTCTATTTTCAATCCAGTTGTTCAATTTGCAATTATTTCCAACATTTATTCCTACAATTTTCAACAATTTTGTGTAAATGTAATATTTATAGTTTAATTTTTTAAACTATTCTATTTAATTGTGTAATTAAGTAGCCATTTTTAAATTTTGGTTTTAATTTTCAATTATTTTCGTCATTTTTCAGATATTTTATTCAATTTTACAATTAATCTCATCATTTTTGAACCATTTCCTTTAACTATTAATTTTTTCAGCAACTTTCAATTATTTCCTACAAATTTTTCAATTTTTAATTATTATTTTTCTTTTGAATGTCAATTATTTTTTTCG
Organism: Ganaspis brasiliensis; assembly: GCA_037103525.1. NCBI lineage: Eukaryota > Metazoa > Arthropoda > Insecta > Hymenoptera > Figitidae > Ganaspis > Ganaspis brasiliensis. The sequence goes on from JAZKLR010000123.1 coordinate 1,031,461, forward strand.
ATTTACAATCCAGTTATTTAATTTGCAATTATTTCCAACATTTATTCTTATAATTTTTAACAATTTTGTTTGAATTTAATATTTATTGTTTAATTTTTAGAACTATTTTCTTTAATTGAGTAATTACCCAGTTATGGAATTTTGTTTTCAATTGTCAATTACTTTCGTCCCTTTGCAATTTTTTTTTCAATTATCCATTATTTTCTCAAAATTTAACTTAATTTTTCAATTTTCAATTTACTTCTTAAATTTTCAATTTCTTGCCTCAATTTTTTATTATTTTTTTCAATTGTCAAATATTTTCGTCATTTGTCATATATTTTCTTTCATTTTTTAATTATTCTCATAATTTTTCAACTATTTCCTTTAACTATTAATTTTTTCAGCAATTTTCAATTATTTTCTACAAATTTTCCAATTTTCAATCATTATTATGAGATTTTATAATTACCTATTATTTGATTTTTTAAATTATTTTGTCGGTTGTCTTCTACAAAAACCATTATGAATTATGAGTAACCTATCTGTTTTGCTCTTCTAGTTTTAATAAATTGAAATTTGACAATTTATTTTATTTATTACAATTTAAAAACAACAAAATTGATTCTGCATTTACAGAGATCAGGCTTCACAATTTAAAAATTACCGCCTAGATAGTGCTGCCACTGCATTAAACCATTATCGATAGAAAACAATTCGGAACGATTGCGGGACTGATTTTATTTAATCGTGTTCAATCGGGAATACACGATTAAGAAACACGATTAAAGCCAATTGAAGTTTTTTTCTATTGTTTTTAATTAAATCCAATCGATTTCTTGTAGGAGGGAATTTAACTGTAAACGTATTTATAAAATTACATAAATTTTAATCCAGTATAATTAGTTCTCTTTTATAAGTCACATTTCTAAGTTACTTCAGATGTTTAGTAAATTCATCTATTATAGAATGTCGTTTACAATTATTATATGTATTTTTTAACAGAAACCTATATCCTTTATAAGAAGTCAGTTAGTTATATAGATATAAGTATATTGCTATGCTTTTCAGAAAGAGAGAATAAGTTATAGAATTTACCTGGGATAGATAAAGACAAGAATAGAGTGAGAAACGCAAGGACAGTTCACAGTTGTGGTTCTAAAAGCAAGAGAGAATAAGGTTACTTTGGATAGATAAAGACAACAATAGCGTGCGAAATGCAAGGAGAGTTCACAGTTTTCGGTTACAAAAGCAAGAGGAGAATAAGGTTACCTGGGTTAGATAAAGACAACAACGCTGGTTACAAATCTAAACTTAGCTTTTTAAAATTAAATATGACGCACCCAAAATAGTGGACAAATTTTTTAAAAATTCTCAAACTTTAACATAAATTAGAATTTAGAGGTTTTTTACTGTCACTGATTAAGAAATGAAAGTCAGATTTTTCAAATAGTAAATTTATTATAACAGTTCAAATTTTTAAATATATAAAACTTAATACTAGAAATTGAGGAATTTAAATTCAAGCTTCTTTTATTTAAATTTAATCAAACTCGTCCTCCATGTCTGTTAATTCGTCGATTTGTCTTTTCTCTTATAAATCCGAGTATATTTATCCTTATCTGTAACATAATAAAAAATTAATATAAATTTTTGTTATTTAACATTCCAATAATTTTAAAAATCTTAAAGCTTTTCTTTTTACCTTAAGGGCGTGTGATAAAAGGGCGTCTCTCTGACCAAAGTTTGTTTAAATTTTACATTAAAATTAATTGTTTTAATTTTCCATAAAGCAGAATTTTTTTTAAAAATTAACTTTAAAGCAAAAGTTCAATAAACTTGGGTCAGAGAGACCTTCTTAATGATATTTTCAGTAATTCTATAAGGTTTGGTGTCAAAATATTTAGTTTTTTAAGATAAACATTACGGACAAATTTTGCTTATACCAGTGACGTCATTCTCCATCACATGCCCTTAACCTAACAAAAGTATAATAATTACATGTAATTGTCTACATAATTTCTGAACACCCTGTATATATTTCTATATTAATATACAAAAGAAAAAGTAGTTATAGGGTATATAAATGGTTTCTAAGCACCCGGGGTGCTCTTCTATTGTATTGTATACATAGAGCCATTTTCGTGTTACATGACATTTTGCACTTTTTTTAGGTTATATCTCCTACATCAGGAAAGAGTTGGTTAATTTTTTCGTGTATTTCTTTTTCTAGTATATTAATCTAAATATTTCAATTGACAGTTTCATGGGATCTTCTGGGTTGTCTACTTTTTTAATACTTTTTTCTAATTTCCAAGAAAAGTAATTTAAGGAAAGATAACCTTAAAATACGTAAAATTTCCTGAATACAGTAGTAATTATAATTAATTGGATTACAGGATATTAAAATACATACCTTTAGAAATATTTTCCATTTTGTCCCATGAAGATTGACGCACACAATTAAAATATATTCCTCCTGAAAGTAACTACACGTTTTTCATCACTGTTAGGTAGCGAACCAATTGAACGCGTAGGTCAACATTGAATTGAAGTATCTTACTCGTAATGGACCCTGTGCTTCCTAATATTTCACTACAGTATGCAGAAATATGTCAGTTTTCGAAATTAAACACTTTTTAACAACCATCGATTCTTTAGTACCAATTGACAAAACATTTGTGCATGAAATATTAAATTTATTGTATTTGAATCAACTGTCTAAATTGTTTTAAAAAAATTTGTTTTATTAAATTCTCTTAGAAGAATTTCGCTTTCGACTTTCTTCATTAAGAAAATATCACGAATTTTTCTGTCTGCAATTTTTAAGATCTTTTGATTGTTTAAACAATGTATATTTGTGAAAACAATTTAATTTCCCCATATTAGATGTTGACTAATTTTTTTTTAATAACTCATATAAAGGAAGATTTTTAAATCTTTTTTACCTCATACTTACCAAGAAAGTTATTTTCCGTAATAAACAACATATTAATTTAGAAAAAGATTTATATCATACGGTTTTATTATTTAGGCTAGATAATAATAAGATAGGTACAGTGTGATAAAAGGTAGCTTAATATTTAAATTTAGTTAAAATTTTTGTTATATAAAAGTGAAAAAGGGGTAACTGGAAAATTGGCAAAGTAAAAACATTGATAAATTAGATAATTAGAAAATTGGAAAAATTTGTAAGCTGGTAATTTAAGACATTGGAGATTTGGTTATTAGAAAATAGGTAGGACCATTTCCCCAAATGGACATTTCCCCGAATGGCAACTTTGCAGAAAAATTTTTTCCCGAATACCGTTTTACCGAATGCATTTTCCCCGAATCCTTTTCCCCGAACATCGTTTTTCCAGAATTTAATGTTTTTTGAAAATAACTTGTTGCGTTAACTGTCTCTTTTTTAATCACCCCTATATAGTTGCTTTTTCACATTCAGAAATCAAAACTTTTTTATGTCTATTAATTTTTGTGTAATTAGGATAAACATTGCATTGAAGTATATAACGTTAAAAATAACTAAATTTTTTTTTTCTATTTTTCACTAGAAAATTAATATTTTAAATCAATAGAATTGTTTAATTACAAAAATAGATTAGTTTCATCATTAAACTGCCGGGAAAACGTAAAAGACGCTATAAAAACAAGATTTTTGACAATTGACGACATTTAATAACAGAAATATATCAATTTCCGACAATCTTTCATTGGGAGTTTAAAACAGCACTCAAATTCAAGTTAGAAAAAAGACGACTTCACAAACAAAATAAGTAGACAGTCTTCGTTATTGACAAAAACTGCTATCTTTTACTATTTTTTACAATTTACGGGCAGAAAATATAAAATGTGGATTTTCTTTTCTACTGGGTTTGAAAGATATCAAAAAATGAAGTTATAAAAATGGACGACTTTAAAAATTTAGTGAGCGGACGGCCTTCGTTAGTGGCAAAAACTGATCTTTTTTACTATTTTTCATAATTTTCGGGCAAAAAATATAAAATGTGGATTTTCTTTTCCACTAGGTTTGAAAGATATGAAAAAATGAAGTTATAAAAATAGACGACTTTAAAAATTTAGTGAGCGGACGGCCTTCGTTAGTGGCAAAAACTGATCTTATTTACTATTTTTCATAATTTTCGGGCAGAAAATATAAAATGTGGATTTTCTTTTCTACTGGGTTTGAAAGACATCAAAAAATGGAGTTATAAAAATGGACGACTTTAAAAATTTAGTGAGCGGACGGCCTTCGTTAGTGGCAAAAACTGATCTTTTTTACTATTTTTCATAATTTTCGGGAAGAAAATATAAAATGTGGATTTTCTTTTCCACTGAGTTTGAAAGATATCAAAAAATGAAGTTATAAAAATAGACGACTTTAAAAATTTAGTGAGCGGACGGCCTTTGTTATTAGCAAAAACTGATGTTTTTTACTATTTTTCATAATTTTCGGGCAGAAAATATAAAATGTGGATTTTTTTTTTTACTGGGTTCGAAAGATATCAAAAAATGAAGTAATAAAAATGGACGACTTTAAAAATTTAGTGAGCGGACGGCCTTCGTTAGTGGCAAAAACTGATCTTTTTTACTATTTTTCATAATTTTTGGGCAGAAAATATAAAATGTGGATTTTCTTTTCCACTGAGTTTGAAAGATATCAAAAAATGAAGTTATAAAAATAGACGACTTTAAAAATTTAGTGAGCGGACGGCCTTTGTTATTAGCAAAAACTGATGTTTTTTACTATTTTTCATAATTTTCGGGCAGAAAATATAAAATGGGGAGGCCGGGCCTCCTTGGACTAATCTTAAATGTTTGGAAAATTATTTCAAAATATTAATTTAAATCTTATTCTAAAATCTGCCCAATCAAAGAATTTGTTAATTAACATGCTTTAAAAAATCTCGACTTTATTTACTAGGTTTATTTTCTTTGAAAAAGAATCTCTTTATTTTAAAATCAACCGAATCTAGGAATTTGATAATTAACATTATTTCATTATTAAAATCGATTGCTTTAAACACTCTTCAAAAAATCGCGAATGGTTTATTAACAATTTGGTCGACTTAAACTTTTTATATTGTTAATTTTTGATTAAAAAAAAATAATGCCATTGTTGTAAAATCTGTTCGATCCAAAAATTTGTTAATTAACGGTGTTTAAAGGATTTTCATTTTTTTTATTAACAATTTGTTTCACGGAAAGAAATAATTTAAGAATTATTACTGAATTTAGTACTAAAAAAAAATTGGAAAAGATTGTAAAAAATATCAGTTTTTGCCAATAACGAAGGCCGTCAGCTCATTAAATTTTTAAAGTCGTCCATTTTTATAACTTCATTTTTTGATATCTTTCGACCCTAGTGAAAAAGCAAAATCCACATTTTATATTTTCTGCCCGTAAATTGTAAAAAATAGTAAAAAAAATCAGTTTTTGCTAATAACGAAGGCCGTCCGCTCACTCAATTTTTAAGGTCGTCCATTATTATAACTTTATTTTTTAATATCTTTCGACCCCAGTGGAAAAGAAAATCCACATTTTATATTTTCTGCCCGTAAATTGTAAAAAATATTAAAAAATATCAGTTTTTGCCAATAACGAAGGCCGTCCGCTCACTAAATTTTTAAAGTCGTCCATTTTTATAACTCCATTTTTTGATATCTTTCGACCCCAGTAGAAAAGAAAATCCACATTTTATATTTTCTGACCGTAAATTGTAAAAAATAGTAAAAAAATAAGTTTTTGCCCATAACGAAGGCCGTCCGATCACTACATTTTTAAAGTCGTCCATTTTTATAACTTCATTTTTTGATATCTTTCGAACCCAGTAAAAAAGAATATCCACATTTTATATTTTCTGCCCGTAAATTGTAAAAAATAGTAAAAAAATCAGTTTTTGCCCATAACGAAGGCCGTCCGCTCACTACATTTTTAAAGTCGTCCATTTTTATAACTCCATTTTTTGATATCTTTCGACCCCAGTAGAAAAGAAAATCCACATTTTATATTTTCTGCCCGTAAATTGTAAAAAATAGTAAAAAAATCAGTTTTTGCCCATAACGAAGGCCGTGCGCTCACTACATTTTTAAAGTCGTACATTTTTCTAACTCCATTTTTTGATATCTTTCGACCCCAGTAGAAAAGAAAATCCACATTTTATATTTTCTGCCCGTAAATTGTAAAAAATAGTAAAAAAATCAGTTTTTGCCCATAACGAAGGCCGTCCGCTCACTAAATTTTTAAAGTCGTCCATTTTTATAACTCCATTTTTTGATATCTTTCGACCCCAGTAGAAAAGAAAATCCACATTTTATATTTTCTGCCCGTAAATTGTAAAAAATAGTAAAAAAATCAGTTTTTGCCCATAACGAAGGCCGTCCGATCACTACATTTTTAAAGTCGTCCATTTTTATAACTTCATTTTTTGATATCTTTCGAACCCAGTAAAAAAGAATATCCACATTTTATATTTTCTGCCCGTAAATTGTAAAAAATAGTAAAAAAATCAGTTTTTGCCCATAACGAAGGTCGTCCGCTCACTACATTTTTAAAGTCGTACATTTTTCTAACTCCATTTTTTGATATCTTTCGACCCCAGTAGAAAAGAAAATCCACATTTTATATTTTCTGCCCGTAAATTGTAAAAAATAGTAAAAGATAGCAGTTTTTGTCAATAACGAAGACTGTCTACTTACTTTGTTTGTGAAGTCGTCTTTTTTGTAACTTGAATTTGAGTGCTGTTTTAAACTCCCAATGAAAGATTGTCGGAAATTGATATATTTCTGTTATTAAATGGCGTCAATTGTCAAAAATCTTGTTTTTATGGCGTTTTTTACGTTTTCCCGGCAGTTTAATGATGAAACTAATCTATTTTTGTAATTAAACAATTCTATTGATCCAAAATATTAATTTTCTAGTGAAAAATGGAAAAAAAAATTTCGTTATTTTTAACGTTACATACTTCAATGCAATCCATAATTCTATAAAATTTATAAATTGTATCAATGTTTCAAATATTTAGGGAAGTGGGCCCCAAGATGGAAATTGTATCGATCTAATGTTCTAGTATCCAAATCGAATAAGATGTTTTAAAATGTTTTATACCGGATAAAAGTACAATGTATTAGGTAACTTATGGACACAGAGATTAAATTTTATTTAGAACATAAACATTTTTTAAAGCATTTTTTCTAATTGTTAAAAGTTTTGATCTAAAAAAAGTGGCCCCACGATGGTCACCTTCTTAAAACTCTCTGAAAAGTGTGGTAAATAAAAATTATCATCGTGTAACAATTCTTAAACTAATTTTTTTTTATCATTTTACTGTTTTTATCAAGATTAAAAACTTCAATTTTATAGCTTAACAGTAACAAAGTAATAAGATATCGAAAAATATCAATATATCAAATTCTCTAACGATGACACTATATTTCATGGCGAAAAATAAGAAATTTCAATTAGGTGGCTCAAAAAATTATAGATAAAAGTGTATAATTGAAAACATAAAAAAATACATTAAGAAGTGATAACTGTTCATCTTAGGGTACATGACACTATTTTTAGAACCTCAGTAAAAATTTGTATACATCTTGGGGCCCTCTCGACTACACTAAATAGGTATATCTGTTTAAAAAATATTTAATTATTAATTTACAAACTTTATTTTCATTTTTTTTCGGGATGTTGTCTGTTCGGTAAAACGGTATTCGGGGGAAAATTTTTTGGTAAAATTGACATTCGGGGAAATGTCCATTCGGAAAAAAGTCGTTCGGGGGAATGGTCACACTGAGAAAAATGAGTTAGCTACTATATGGATAGCTAATTTTTATCTGTGGTAGCTAATATTTAGCTGTTTCAGCAAACAAAATTAGCTGTGAAAGCTAATTAATAGTTGTGTAAGCTAAAAAATTAGCTATCCATATAATAGCAATTAAAGTTAGCTAAGGTAGCTAAGTCATAGCTTTGGCTGCTAATTTTTTTTCTCCGTGCAGGTACCGTTATAAATATATTACTTCCTCTATAAAGAAGCACATTTGTTGCTTACATGGATGCAATGTGTTCATGATAAACTTGTTTATAAATAATATATTTAATAAATAAATAAAAAAAAAACGAAGAGACTTAGAAAATTATTTTTAACAATTATTTATTATTTGCTGCACCCAGAGAAAAGATATGTTTGTGCCAGTAACAAATAAATATTTTTTTAAGTCAAATATATTTATTTTGTGTGAAATAAACTTTTACTGTTTAACCAAATAAAATTTTTGCTTTTAAACAAATTAAAAGTTTTCACTCTGAGACAAATATGCTTATTTGGCAAACAAAACTTTTATTTGTTTCACATATACCATTTGTTTAAAATATCGATTTTCATTAATAACGAATTTGGACGCTATAAATTTGTTAATATTTAAATTTTTAAAAATATGTTTACATAATCTCTAGTGGAAAATTTTTCCATATCTTTGACTTTGTTATAGGTGACTTGGCTTATATCGTAATCATTAGTATTTAATTGATCAGCTTATTGACAATACTTAATGCATACTTGTTTTTTATTTTTTTATGTTTTATTTATCTACTTAATTGCTGTCAATTTCGTCGTTACTTGTTGCATATTCTCAAATACATCAATTTTTAGTGAAATATTATTTATAATTTTATACATTCTACAAACAAAAATATATTTTTCTAACTTTTATATGAATTTGGATTACCAATTTTTTAATGAACCATTTATTTTTATTAATAAAACAAAATTCTTCGCTTGATTTTGCCATCTAAGAGTCGATTAATAAATTAAAATACGAGGGAGATGGGTATACGTGGTTCAAAATTTTAGAAATATTCCTCAATTCGTAATTTTTGAACGGACCCTATAACTTATAATTGAAAAGTAATAAATACATTCACCAACATAAATTATGCCAGCGAATAATGAAAATAACGTTGAAAAAAATATTTCTTGACAGCCAGAAATTAGATAAAAAGTACACTCGATAGTTATACTTTAAAAACATAGAAACGCATTTTCACCCCAACCCCGTTTTTCTAAAATGTCGTCATGAATTTTTAAAAAAGTGTCATAGTGCACTCTGCATTGCTCTAAACTTTATTTTGCCATCAAATCAAAAGGACAAAAAAATTCGTTGTGATTGTTAAGATTTTTGATTATCCAGAAAAAGATTTAGTCGCCTTCTTTTCATCTATAAAATTTTCGTTCTTAAACAAATGTCTGGATGTATGTGTGTGTGTGTGTGTGTGTGTGTTTGTGTGAAAAAATATAATTTTTTCACGAAATCTTTTCTCATAATAAAAATGCAATTTAATAAATAAAAAAAGTCATATTATATGTTACGTAGTGCCAAGCAAATTACTCAACAAATTACTCAACAAATTACCTAAATTTACATTTGCAGCACTTGAAAATTGGATAATAATATTAAATAATTAAAGATAATTGGAGATTGAAAGCCCAGTTAGTTTAACAAAGTTAAGGGGATGGATACATTTTTCACTAGAAATTATGAACAAATATTTTAAAAACATTAAAGTGTAATCAAAATTTTGTCAGCGATTTTTCGTTTAACATCTTTTTTAGCTATCATAATTTTATTATTTTTCTTATATATAAAATAATAGGAAGTTTAAACTTTCCAAGCATTCAGGAAAACAGTAAAAAAAACAAGGCTACAAACAACTTTGTAATCTACTTTATATACAAACTTATTGTTTTTAATTATTTTTATTTTTAATGGTTAATAAGTTATCAAGTTTCACGTATTTTAAAAAATTTGAAATAGATTGGAAAAATAAGGCAATTAATACCTGCTCGTATATATAGCGTGGAAAATGACATTAAATTCGTTGAAAAAAAAATTAAGCGAACTTTATTGCACTTACCTCAATTTGTCGAATTCAGAATATTATCTCTTCGCACGAATTTAATTCTTCTGTAGTAAATTTTATTTATTACTGAACCCATTTGTTGTAAGTTCCTTACATTTACATTAATTCTAAATATTTTACGTCAACTAAGAATATTATCACTTTTAGATAAGTTTTATTTGAATTAGGAATATCCGTTGGTACCTACTGGTATCAACGAGGGTACCTATTGTACTTTTAAAAATTAAGTACATTTATTAACAAAAGTAAATAATAAATGTGTTTAGTTAAGATCATTGAAATTTTGACAAAATTCTATTAATTAATTTATTTCTTATTTTAAAGGCAAGTGATGAATTACTAAGTCATTGGTGTAGGCAAAAAATGTCAGTAATCTTTCTGAAAAAATAATAAATATTTTTTCACCAAACTTTGCAGAATTACTTAAAATATCATTAGAAAGGTTTGTCTGGTCCAAAATTTGTTTAAATTCTACTTTAGAAATATTTTTTTTAAAAATTTGCTGATTTTGAGAAATTTTAAAAATTTGATTTTAAGACAAACTTTAAACAAATTTGGGTCAGCAAAACCTTTTTAATACTATTTTAAATATTTGTACAATGTTTAATCTCAAAATCTTTATTATTTTAAGAGAATGTTTACAAACAAATTTTGTATATATACCAGTGACGTCATTCTCCATCACATGCCCTTAATATGCTATAAAATCTTTTTTGGTTTTTAAGAAGGATGTAGAAAAATATAAGAAGTCTTTTTTTTTTATTTTTACATGTAGAACGTTTCGTTGCTCTCTTGGTGTCTTAAAATGAGTTACTGAAGGTGTTTTGAATTGATGAGATATAAAGTGTGTTTTAAATTGAGAAATTGATTTCACTTTATGCCTTATTTTAAAACACTAGAAGTATCTCAGACACATTTAGTGTTTTTTAAAATAAGTTACACTAACCGCTGATATGGCTCAGGTGGCTGGCGATGCGCCTGGCTTCGCGATCATGGAAGTTAAGCAACTTCCGGTACGGTTAGTACTTAGATTGGTGACCGCTTCTGTGATCTGCTAGCCTGGTGTTTCTCTCTGCGATTGAGGCATATCTTATAATAAAAGAAAATCAAAATCTTCCAGAAAGATAAACTATCATTATTTTTTTAACAGTTATTTTAAAGAATTAAACTAATTACAGAAAAATACGTGATCTTAAAAAATTAATAATCTTTGTGCTCAAGTTATATTTTCAAAATGAAAATAAATTTTTATACCATTCATTTTCATAAACGTATAAGTTTAATTTAATAAAACTTGTATAGGAGGAAAGTCATCAAATTTTCAAAAATCTTTGCATTTGTAAATCATTTAGATGAAATATTTGTAATTAATGCAATTTTTTTATCACTTACGATAAAAAGAAGAAGAAGGAATAAAGAAAGAGTCACTTGGTTAAAATAGTATTTGCTTCTTTTGTCAGATCGCAAATCAACAATGAAGGGGACAACAATTATATTATTATGTTTCATCATTTGTGTGTTTCTAATATTAGGCACAGAAGCAAAAGGAGGTTGTAAGTAAACTTTTTATTACATTATACTAACATTTCGAAAGCTTATGGCTTAACGCTATTATAATAAATTTTATTTTTCTGTTGCAAATTTTTGTCGCAGCAAAAAGTGAGTATATACCTTTTTAATTGCTACAAATTAATAACATTTAAAGCCAAACAATAATAACTATGTATATGTAGTGTAGCCAAGAAAATGTATTTTCAAATTTGCATACTTCATGCGCATATCTTCTTCAGTCGCTTTTTTAAAATCTTTGAAATACAATAGTAATGATTTTAATTCAGTTAAAAATATTTTGTTAAAAAAATATAAAAAATAATAATTTTATTTTCCAAACTCATGCTTTGAAAATACAATATGTGACGCCGCGCGAGAAAAGGGACCTATCGCAAAAAATATCAATTTTCATTTTTCTATGCCAAAAGGTAGCTTATTAGTCGCTCTTTCATTTAAAAGAATCAAAAATTGTTTCCATTAGTTACTTTTTGAGTTATTAAGCATGAATCGTAAGAATTTACATTGGTCGCAATGCATTGCTGCAACTTCTAACGCTCGCCCTGTAAAATTAACGTTTCAGGCGATAGGTCCCTTTTCTCGCGCGGCGTCACATATATTCGAGGTTAGTGAAATTATCAGAATATACTTAAAAAATAAAACTAAGTATGTGTTATCTAACCTAACATTCCGGTAAAGTTAAAAATCTGTAAAAACTGCCAAACAACATAACTATGTTAAATTGTTACAAATGGGGAGAATATTTCAAAGAGTAAAATAACCTTCTGTTCTCGGTATTGTATCAAAAAATGAGATGATATCGAGACGATATCGAGATTGTCAATATACATACTTTAAAGAAGATAATGATGAATGTGATAAAGCCGGCAAACCAATGGTTGGTACTTGGAAATGTTGCGAAACGAAAGGTTAACCAACTAACAACTACTTAACATCAGAGGATTAATCATCTCTCTTCAATCTGATGGCTTTTTGTCTGTAGTTCAAAAAATCAAAAAATATATCAACTGCAACAAACTTCCAGTAAAATTACTAAAATTTTTCAAATATCTTAAAAAAATTTAGTTTTACATTCTCATAATTTCCACATTTTTATTAACTTTTTGAGACCTTCTAATATCGAAAAAATGGATATTACGAAAGAATCTGTCCATCTGCATTTCTGTCTGTAGACAAGAGATTTTAAAATCGGATAAATGGGATAATAATTTATTTATCAACTTCAATTTGCTTCCTCACAGAGAAAGCTTAGTGATCTTTAAGATTTTCGATTTTCCAAAAATAGTCTAAATCGACTCTTTTTCAACTAAAAAGCGTAAATTTTCATTCTTAAGCATTCTAACGTTCGAGTGTTTTTCAGTAGCTTTAATTGAGTTCGTCTATCTCTTACTCTCTGTCTCTCGTACGCGAGAGGGTCCATAGTGAGATATAGTGGTGTTCTGGGCTAGCCGGCTGGCACTCAAGCCAAAGAATCTCAACTCCAGGAGGAGGCCCGGGTGGAGATTTCCAGCTGGCGCAAAAATAAATTTAAACGGGTTTCGCGGGGGTCTCTCGTAAGACGGAAGAGCGCGGCTTACGATGGGCACCCTAGTTAAAAATTTCGTGTGTGTTCCCACGTGTGTTCCCGTATGGTTTCCTGTATGAGATCCCTTATGGGTTCCCATATGGGATCCTGTGTGCCAGGAAACTTTGGCACGAACCCTTGAGGGAACACTGTACATAGGATCCCATGTTCATGTGTTCCCTTACAGGATCCTCAATCTATTAAACAATTTAAATGAATCTACAAAAAGATTATTGTTAAGAAAATAATTAATTTGTCAGTAATTGTTGCACACCATATTTACAATAACCAAAAAATCTACTGCGCAGCCGTAAGTGCTATAGAAAACTACTGCGCAGCATGTTAAGTTTTCAAAAATTAATTTGAAATCCTATGTGCATGGGATCCTATGTACAGTGTTCCCTCGAGGGTTCGTGACAAAGTTCCCTGGTCCACAGGATCCCATATTGGAACCCATGTAGGAACCTTTAAGGGATCCCATACGGGAACCCATACAGGAACACACGTGGGAACACATACGAAATTTTTAACTGGGACGCATTGTCACTACGAGTTGCGTGTGTTAGAGTGAAAACGTTTACAAAGTTTATCAATAAATCCCTTTAAGGACAAGTGAGGGTATTTGTCTGTCCCAAATTTGTTTGAATTTTCTCGGAAAATGAAACTTTTTTCAAAATTCGCTGATTTTCGAAAATTAAAAAAAATTAATTTTAAGACAAAATTCGAACAAATTTGGGTCAGGGAGACCTTTCTTATTATATTAAAAGTAATTGTTCTAAGTTTGGTGTCAAAATAGTAATTTTTTTAAGAAAAAGTTGACGGACAATTTTTTACTATAAAAATGACGTCAAACTTTAACACATGACCTTAAGCTCAACGAAATAAAATAGTGACGAAAAAATTCAATTTTTCTTTTCCACGAATTCTAACAATGAATTTAAATAATAATGAAGATAATCTTATACAGTTTTAAAGGACTGATTATAAGGTATAAATTTGAAAAAAAAATTTTGGTTTGAATAAAAAATGGCGATGTTTTGAGATATTAGGTACGTGAATATACTAGAAAAAAAAATTTTGACTCTAAAACAAGATTTTGAGGATATCGCAAACATTTAATATGTACCACTCTTTTTAGTTTTGTATTACCTACAACTTCCACTAGGTCTGATTAGAAGTTTTTTTATTCGTTTAAATTTTGTACCACAGTGATATTAATTATAAAACCAGAGACTTGGTTAATTTGAAGATACACGTTCGTAATGATAACATTTTGATCCTCTTTTTAAGTCCCTTATAAAATTGAGGAAATTATGGGCGAATTTAAAACATTAAAATCAAAAAAACATACGTCAGTAAAGTTAAAATTTTCCATAGGGATCGATTGCAATTGACGAAAAAGTAGCATATCCTTGTTGTGTTTTGTGTGCATTTTTATGTTTTATACATAAATTTCGTGTTTTCAAATTTTGTACTAAAAATTTATTTGATTTCTAACAATAATTTTTTTACTTTTTTTACTTCTATTGTAAGTTTATACTTGTCTTTATAATTTAGAATATTTTTTCTTTAACCTCATTAGAAAACTAATTTATGTTTATAGAAGCATTCCTCTGTAACCGTCTATATTAACATTAGTAACAAAGTCTTCAATATTAATATCATATTATATAGCTCAGGGCGTATGGATCTATTAACGGGAACATGACATTATGATAAAACAATAGTGCGTTCGATAACGTTCACTATACATCATTTGCTACTTTACATTTTATAATGAATTTCATAAAAAATCTTGTTAACAAACTCCAAAAAACCAAGCTGATTTAAACATTGAATTTACACAATATTCATGATTACCAAGGATTTTAATTATATAAGAAAATAATGTTTTAAATTTCACAATATGAAGTTAAAAATTCTGTTTTTCATATTTATTTATTTATTCAAATATAAACGGGCAATATACAGTGGATATAAAAAGACCCTTTAGTACGTAAGTACTCAAAATATAATAAGAATTTTAACAAAAATGTTTCGAAGTAATGTAGGCTGATTTAAGAATTACTTTTTAAAAAAACACAGTACAGAAATGAATTTAGATAAGGTTACCCCAAAAAAAGAGAAAGAAAATACACATTCAGACAACCGAGCTGTCCTCTCTAAACAGCCAAGTCGATATTAAGTGAATACAAAAGTTGGTTTTAGAAATGATGCAATATCAACATTAAAATTATAATTATAAGAAATATACGAAAATTAAATAAGATAAGAGGTATTATGAGGCGCAGTGCCGAAAACATCGTTCTAATTCCTCTGACATTTGGACAATAGAGACAGAGAGATATCAGTGATTAGAAGTAGACGGCGAGATCCCCGGAAGTTCAGAAGGGTGAAGAGACGCAAAAGGGAGAAGAACGTTAGTCACACCTCTGTTGAGTCGTAACTTTTTGCACAGCCGGACGATTCACCACAATTACTGGGTCACCTTGCCGGAAAACTAGACGCAAGTTCTGTTCTCCCTGCAAATGGCGCTTCTGGATTCCTAGTTTTAAATCTGAAATCTCTTGCAGCTGCAACCTTGTTCTGTCCGGGACTATTAACAGTTTTTTTAATTGATCCGGTAGATTTTACTCTTTTCTTCTCTTAAGAAAGCCCAGCAGAACAGATCTTACATTTGCCCCACTCGAACATTGCACCTTCACAGGCCTCGGGTTTGAACGTCCCTGGACAAATGAACCAAGCCTTGCAAATTTAAGATTTTCAAGTGAAATAGCGGGATCTAGACCGGAGATAAATTCCCTAATTCTGGAAAAGTCAAGTTCTGGATCGAAGGAGTTCATATCAGTGTGCAATGGTTCAGCAGGTGGATTAATTTCAGGGAAACCCAAAAGAATGAGATTGTTCTTACGAGACAGTCTATCCCTGACTTCTGCAAAGCAGGTACGAGGGATAGAGCTGACATCCGGTGCAGAAGACAACAGGCGCGTCCGTGATTTTACGTGCGATGCCCACCCGTACGGGTCTATACCACACGGCCCGCCATCGGGCGTGGAGCCGAGATACGCTCGGCCAACGCGAGCTTGGACAAGTCCAAGCTCTACCAATTTCTGCAAGGTTTGGCAAGAACCTTGCAGACCCTTGGTGAGGGTCGGGACCTTTCCTATCCCTGACGGCTATGCAGGCCGCCACCCGAGTTGAGACCGCAACTCACACGTCGTGGTTCCAGAGGTAGAGTCGTCCCGATGATGTCAAAGGACATCCAAAGGATCCCCCCACTCTGGAGCCACTTGCCCTAAGCGATATGGGCTCGCAACCACTGCCACCACGAATCCAACCCAATTGACCAGGCGAGGACGAATCCTCGGGCTAACCTGGTCTCCCGTGGTACCTTTTATACTCTGGTAAGAGTACGCAGAAGACAACAGGGTAGAAGTTTTAGTAATGCTACCCTCGATCTGTTTAACTCTTGAAGAAAGATTTTCCGCAGTGATCGCAGACAATGAAGATTCCGCCCTGTTAACACGTGTGGATAATGCACTAATTCTCTTATCTGATCTATCCAACCTCGTCTTAACCTCACTTAATTGAGACGTTAGTGAATCCACTTTATTTGTAAGAGAATTAAAAGAGTCAGTGAAATGCTTATGCAGACCCTTTACAGCTTCAGTAATGGCTACACTAACAATTCGCTCCACTTCTGAGATAGAAAATAAACTATTTGATGCCACAGCCAAGTTGTCGGGAGAGACACCACGAGACTTGCAACACTTAGTATGAGTTCCATTATCCAAAGCATATTTAGCTGCACAACTAGGGTGATAAGGCGTACTACATCCTGGTCAAATTTTAGCCTTGTCCAGGTTACATTGCCCTTTGCAACCACCACAGCCATTTAAAACGGGAACAGATTTCTCTGTGGTTGAATCCATTGACATGTGAATTAATATAAAAAGTCCACTTACTAAAGTTCAAAGAAAGCACAATACATTACAATTTAGCGGAGCGAGACAAAACGCGTGTGATTAGATGACAGACATTTTTTAAATTTTTCAAATCATTTTATATTGATGATTATTTTTACGAGACTTTTTAAGATGACAGCCATTATTTAAATTTTTCAAGTCATTTTATATTGATGATTATTTTTACGAGACTTTTTAAGATTTTCTATGATAGATTATTCAACCCCGCAATTAAATTTAATATTTATTTTCTCTTAATATGGATCTTAAAGAGATGGTAAAATAAAATATAATAGAATATGAAATTTTAAATTATCATGTATAGTAAAAATTATTTAAAATATTTTTAAATTTTGTTTTTAACCAAATTCTTTAAAAGTCAAGTGTATTTATTTTTTTAAAATTTAATTGAAAATTTATTTTAAAATTTAAAATTTGAGTTTTAATGAATGCAACATAATAAACTTCAAAATTGATTAAGGTTTTATGGTTGAAAAAATCTTTGAAACTCAATACCTATTACTTAAGAGGTTATATGGGTTTCACAGCTTTAAAAAATCGAATTTTTTTTATTTTCTTATTAATTTCTACAACATCTCCAAAATATTATCCCGAGGGGCTTTTCACTCAAGAATCATGGATTTCTTAATTTTAGCGTCAAAAAAATCTTAAAGAAATCTTAATGGTAATCTTTGGGAATCATTGAGAATCTGAGAATCTTGGTAATCTTATGGAAATCTGTGTAGAAATCCTATTGAAGTTTTCTCAGTGTGTATTGCACTCACACTTACTAACGTGTAGATGAAAGTCGACTATTGACGATTAAGTCCGAAGTTTAACGATTCTTTCTATTCTTTCTCAACCATCCAAACTGACATTACTCTCAGGTTATGTTGATCTGTTTTTGTTTTGGCTACATGCTTTGCCACAATTTTAACTAGAAGAATGCGATATTGCAGATATAATTAATGTGGAGAATACATAAATCTAATTCTGTGAATATGTTAGTTTTTATCAAAATTTCCCTTAAGCTACGAATGACTAGTTTTGTGATTTTTAATTTTATAACAGTTCAATACTAGGTATTTTCCTTATCTTAACATTTTATTGTTTTACCTTTTTGAAAAAAGAAATAAAGTTTTTACACGCGTGTTCCATGTGAGGTTTCATGTTCCATAATAAACAAAAAATACATGAAAATATGTACTGTTTTAGTTAGAAATTTAAGGTTATATGTTGTGAATAATCTAAAGCACCTTGTTTATAGTAACTATACAAACTATTTTGTTTATTTTAATATAAATATAATCGCAAATAATAATTTTACCAATTATTTTTATTGATTTACAGAAACACTTAATACTTTATGATCTTCATGTATTCTGCGACACACAAACATGCACTTGCCTGCACAAACATTTTAAAAGCCGATACCCGATTCTTACCGAATTCAGCCGAAGCTGAATTCGGTCTTGGCAGTAGGTAGGTAGTCTTGAGAATCACTGAGAATCCCAAGGAAATCTTAGGAATCAATCTGGGAATCAATTCAAATCAGCAAGAATCTTAAGAACAAAAACAGAATCAAAAAATCTCTGATTCCCAGATTTCCTGAGTGAAAAGCCCCTCGTATTATCCTAAATTTTCAGATCAATCCGAATAAAAGTTTCGGAGATACAGTCTTAGGAAGGTGCGCGTTAAAAGTCTAGGTATTACCCTGTCGAAAGAAAAACACTGAAAAATCACTGAGACAGAACCACTGAAATCCCAGTTGTTTTTAAGTGGTTTCTCAGTTGTGATTTGGGACAATTCGCCACTGAAAATATCTATTGTGAGGGTTGATTTATGACAGTTGGCCTGGAAGTCCCAAACCGTTTTATGGCCTTTACCCTCATAAAATGGAAGGATAACCTTTCTTTTTTACAATTTTAAATAATTTAAATTATTTATTCCAATATTATATTTGTTGTTTAAGATTTTAGCCACTTATATAAATATATGTTATTACTATGAACATAATACATACTTCTATTCAAAAATCCAAAAATGACATCAGTTTTTTAATATCTGCTACCGTTTATGAGATACGATATTATTCATTTAAATTTAGGATTTTTGGGGAAATTTTTATATGTACGTAATTGTTAGAACTTACAGATTCTAAATTTAAAAGAAACAATTTTCTATCATTAAAATTTAAACAATTTTATTTGTTAAGAAACAAATTTTTCACAGGTCAATTTTTAATATATT
Organism: Ganaspis brasiliensis; assembly: GCA_037103525.1. Lineage (NCBI taxonomy): Eukaryota > Metazoa > Arthropoda > Insecta > Hymenoptera > Figitidae > Ganaspis > Ganaspis brasiliensis. The sequence continues at coordinate 1,050,703 of JAZKLR010000123.1, forward strand.
CAAGGCCTCGTAGAAGGGTCCAGAGAGATCATAAAACTTGAAGACTCCTGAATTTAATTAAAAATCGGGAACAAAAATTTCTCTAATTTCGCATTAATAAATTTAAAAATTAAATATTAAAATTCTACGTGTTCTAACGATAAAGAATATCTAAAAATTTCCTCAAAAAAGTTATTTTTCATAATAATAAAAATAGCTTTGAAAATTTACTTTCCTTCAATTTTAATAGTTTTTAGAATTTTTTTTTATATTCCTAATCGTGAAAATAAGTAGATTTCATATTTTTATTTTTGAAATTTTAATTTTTGAAATTGCAAAAGTTTTTAATCATAAAAATTTTGGGTTACGGGAACCATAAAAGGAAAAAAAATTACAATCAGGAATCGGTGTTCGACCTGAATTTCCAGGTCAAATTTCTTGTAAATTTTTTTCGTTAAAGAGTCGAAGTTTACTCCCCTACAAATAAAAACTACTTGGCATTTAAAACTATTGTACTATTGTTACCCCAACTCCAAAAAAAATTCTATCTGAAGATATGCAGGTCAGACCACTGAAAAATCACTGGGCCAGTGGTTTTATCAGTGGATTTTGAGTGGTTTACTTTCGACAGGGTATGTGTGCGCAGCTGAAAAAAATCTGCGAGCGAGACTCGCGAAGCCAGGATTCGTCGTAGACACTACAGCTGCTGCAAGTTCTTTATTTTATGGCCCAGGAATCGACGATTCAATGTAAGATAACAGAAAAAAAATTTTTTACAGTTTTATTGTTACTTAAAACTTATGCGTTTTTCTCGAAACTGTGTTTTCAAAGTCGGTTGTCAGAAGTTCTCGAAAACTACTCAACCGATATTGATGAAATTTTACACAGGTCTTTGAGATACAATTCACGAAGACTTGGACGCAGGATATTTTTTTGTTCAATCGCAAACTGTTAAAAAAAAATGTTGAGCAAATTTTAGCAAAATTTGCATTTTTTTGTAAAAAGGTCTGCCAAAAATCTAATTTTCACTTTTTCTTCTTTTCCTTCGTCCAAGTTCTAGTTTATGGTCTTTACTAAAACAGGAATTTTTTTTTTCACTTAAGATGTCATTCTTGTTTAAATATATCTCTTTAAGACAATAAAAAGTTTAATTATTTATTAGTTTTTTTATTAATATTGGTTTTTAGCCAATTTCATTGAAATCCTTAGAATATCTATTAATATCTTATAAAATTAATATTTCATTAATTAAATAAAAGATAATTAACTCTTTATTTTATAATTATTTCTTCATTTAATTTATATATAGGTCAAAAAGTTAGGTCAAATTTGACCTAAACTATGACGTAACGACCCTTTATCTCTGATCAAAATTGGCGTAAATTTTGACAAAGGTAACGACCCTTGAACTGCATGTCGATTATTAGATAAAATTTAACCTAAATTTTGACATAACTTTACAATTCATGATATATAGGTCATGAGCAGGATCCTGAAGAGAAATCTTTTTATAATATAGAGAGATTATGTATCATACGAAACTGGCTATGTCTAATTTATTTACTATTAAATCTATTTGAACCAAAATTGGTTAAAATACACTATCGTCGGGAATTGTTAGTCCGATCGATTGGAGCAGATCGAAAAAACACAACTCAAATTAAACCACTATATCTTGGTTAAAAATTAAGATAGAAACTTGTCTTTCAAAAATTTGGAAAGCTTATTAAATTCTACTTAAGAATTGCTATTAGTTAAAATTTTTAGAAATTTTAAAGTGATTTTATTAGTTGATGAGTTAGAAAAAAAATTCTCGAATTTTTCAATTATCGTTCACAAAGTTCAGTTTGTTGCCTAATGTAGAAAAATTGAAAAAAAAATTGAAATTTATATTATTCTCTTCGTTTAATTGCCAGCTTTAATTTGAGCCAAGGAAACTTTAAAAATAATGAGTAGTTCACGAAATATGACTAATTATGTCCGAGCATGTTTTTCTCAAAAATCAGTCAAAACCGTGGTTTTTGCCTTAAAATTGCAGGTTTTTTAGAAAAACATGCTCGGACAAATTTAGTCATGTTTCGTGAACCACTCGATATTTTGTAAGTCTTCTTGGCTCAAATTAAAGCTGGCAATTGAACGAAGAGAATAATATAAATTTCAATTTTTTTTCAATTTTTCTACATCAGGCAACGAACTGAACTTCGTGAACAATAATTGAAAAATTCGAGAATTGTTTTTTCTAACTCATCAACTAATAAAATTATTTTGAAATTTCTAAAAAAATTAAACTAATAGCTATTCTTAAGTAGAATTAATAAGCTTTTCAAATTTTTAAAAGCTAAATTTCTATCTTAATTTTTAACCAAGATATCGTGGTTTTATTTGAGTTGTGTTTTTTCGAACCGTACCAATCGATCGGACTAACAATTTCAAAGGGGAAGTGTATATAAATAATTTTCTCTCGTAGAAGAGGATGTATTAGTCCCAACATTCGTCAGTCAGTCAAAAAGGGTTAAGGGTTAAGTTAAGGTTGCAACCCCTCAACGTTAGAATTAAAGTTCAAAAATATCCTAAATTTTAAGGAGCGTTGGGGTTGAAGAGGTTTTCACCTCAACTTAATAATTATAGGTTAAAAAAGACTCCCCTGTCAAAAATATTAAGTTTATGATTGTTTCTTGAAATGTAGATCAAAATTTGGGTTAGTGGCAGCAAAGGCAGTTAGGGGAGGGGGAAAGGGTAGGAGGGCTAAAGGCAAGGGGGTTAGGAGGAGGGGATAAGGTAGAGGTTAGGGAGCAATATTAGGGGGTTATAGAAGGTTAGGGGAGTATAAAAATTTTCTGAAACAGCGGCGGCGGCGGCGAAATCTTTTTATAATATTAGTGGAAAGGGTAGGAGGGTTATAAACAAGGGGGTTAAGAGAAGGGGATAAGGTAGGGGGAGGGAGGGGGAAGGAGGAAATATGGGGGTTATAGTGGGTCGTTAGGGGATCAGAGGGGAGGGGTGGAGGTTAGGGGTTAAAAAAACTAACTGAAACAGCAGATTTGGAGATGGCAGCAAAATATTCTTATAATATTGAGGGAAAGAGTAGGAGGGTTAGAGGAAAATTAGTTAGGAGGAGGATATAAGGTAGAGGAGAAGGAGGAAATAGGAAGGTTATAAAGGGGTTTAGGGGGTCTAGGGGTGGGCGTTAAGGGTAAGGGGTTAGGGAATGAAAAAAAACTTATTGAAACAGCGGCGGTGACTTCAAAAGCTTTTAATAATATAGGGGGAAAGGAGGTAGGAAGTGAAAGGAAATAAGGGGTTATAGAGGGTGGTTAGGGGAGCAGAGGGGAGGGGTTGGGGTTAGGGGGGAGGAGAAACTGACTGAAACAGCAGATGTGGAGGTGGCGGAAAAATATTTTTATAATATTGGGGGAAAGAGTAGGAGGGTTAGAGGAAAGGGGGTTAGGAGGAGGAGATAAGGTAGAGGAGAAGGAGAAAATAGGGGGGTTATAGAGGGGTTTAGGGGGTCTAGGGGTGGGCGTTAAGGGTGGGGGGTTAGGGGGTGAAAAAAACTTACTGAAACAGCGGCGGCCGAGGCAAAATCTTTTAATAATATACGGGGAAAGGAGGTAGAGGGAGGAAGGAAATATGGGGTTATAGAGGGTGGTTAGGGGAGCAGAGGAAAGGGGTTTGGGTTAGGGGGGAATAAAAACTGACTGAAACAGCAGATGTGGAGGTGGCGGCAAAATATTTTTATAATATTGGGGGAAAGAGTAGGAGGGTTAGAGGAAAGAGGGTTAGGAGGAGGAGATAAGGTAGAGGAGAAATTAGGGGGGTTATAGAGGGGTCTAGGGGTGGGCGTTCAGGGTAGGGGGTTGGGGGGTGAAAGAAAACTTACTGAAACAGCGGCGGTAGCGGCAAAATATTTTTATAATATTGGGGGAAAGAGGATTAGGAGGAGGAGATAAGGTAGGGGTTAGGGAGCAATATAGGGGGGTTATAGGGGGTTAGGGGAGAATAAAAATTTTATGAAACAACGGCGAGAACAATTAAGTGGCACACATTTTTTTTTCTTATTAAATCGTTTCATATTAATTCAACATTTTTTTATCTAAATATAAACAATTTGTTTGTTTCTAAATAAAAATCTAATTTTTATAGAGACTAGATCGGATTCCTTATTATATGTATAAACTCAAAGTGAAATTTACTTCAGTGTCACTTCTCGAGAAAGTCGATATGCGCACACTTGGTATCATTTTCCACAAAATGAAACCACACTCATTTCATGTAAACCGTAAATTACGAAGAGGATCGTCGTCTGCCGAAGAACATGTTCCCTTTCTGTCTTCACACTAAGCGAGAATCCCTCTTTCATAAATTCTAGTCTACTTCTAAATATGTATGAATACATTGTAAATGGTAGAATCGCAATATTTTAACGCAATGTCGTTATGTCGTTTATAGTACTAAAAAATATTAAGAGTACATCTTAAAGCAGCTATTGGTGAATATAAATATATTAAAAAACATATTAATCTATCTATCTATCTATCTATCTATCTATCTATATCTATAAAATCCAAGTTTTGTCTGTACATTGCTTCGAATTTAAAAATTCATGTATAATTTTTCATTTCAAGTTGCAAAAACTCCAAAAATGACATTAAAAAAATTTTTGTCTGTCTGTCTGTCTGTCTGTCGGCACCAAAACTTTGTTCGGGCATCACGCGAGAACGACTCGACCGAATGAAGTGAAATTTTGTGTGCAAATGTCTATTAGCCCAACTAAGGATCTCCAATTTACAGACTTCAAAAATATTAATTAGAACCTGAGATATGCCAGTGCCACATAAGTACACATACACATGCATAGAAAATCGATTTTTGAAGTTTTCCAAAAAATGTGTTTATTTCCGTATTATTGTAGTTCATTAATATTGAAATACATTTTTGGGCCCAAAATAAAAAATGTAGTTTTGTACACTTCTGACCTGAAAATCTTTTAAATATCAGAAATTTTGTAATTCTGTAACTAATAATACAACTGTTTATTTTGGGCCCAAAGTAAAAATTGGGCCTTATAAGAACCAAAATAAAAAATGAAGCATTGTACATCTCTGACCTGAAAATCTTTTGAAACATAAGAAATTTTGTAACTAATAACAGAGCTGTTTATTTTTGTCCCTAAAATACAAATTGTGCCTTATAGGACTAAAAATACAAAATTCTCCTGTGTTGTAAGTGTAAAGCTTTTTTTAATATCATAAAATATGCAAATAATAGTATATCAAATTATTTTTGAAAGTGAAATAAAGATTGGGCCTTATAAGACCCAAAATAAAAAATGTAGTTTTGTACACTTCAGACATGAAAATCTTTTAAAATATAAGAAATTTTTCAATTTTGTAATTGTAAATAGTAATATAGCTGTTCATTTTTGTCTCTAAATAAAAATTGGGCATTATAGGGCACAAAATAAAAAATTCATTTCTGCACACTTATATGTTCAAAATTAGAAAATGTTAGAAAAGAAGTAAAAGGTGTACTTTCGAAAACGATGACGTACCTAGCATTTTAAGGGGGTAGTCTGGTGTTCGAGCCTGTTTTAAACGCTTATTATAATAATTTTTTTTTTTATTATAAAATAAAATATTATTACATTAAATATTTTAACATCTTTTAGTTCATATTATAAATTGTCAAAAAAAATTGTATTTTATAATTTTAAAATTAATGTTGATATATATATTTATACACTAAAGCGTCGATTCAGTGGACGTCGGTCGAGTGGACTAGTTTGTCGATGAAGTGGTGATCGGAGAGAAGGGGGCGCTGAGCTCGGCGAACACGCATATTCATAGGCGTACTAACTTCTAACTTTCGCGGGCGCGTGGTGCCCTACTACAAACGAAACCGTGTCGTGTCTACTATTTTTTCAATAGTTTAATACTTAAATATTTATTTTAAATATCCATTCTTTTATTTTCCAATTATAGTTCAAAATATGTATGAATTTAAAGAAAATAAAAAATAAGTACTTGGGAAATATACTTTTAAAGTTTGATACGGCCCTGACTGTTTCGTGATCTTCCGCCAATAACCTCGTCGATTCAGTGGACCACAGGACATTTTAGTCCACTGAATCGACGCTTTAGTGTAAATAATGTTTATAATAAAAAAACGAAGTAGGAGGCTGGCGCAGGTGATAACATCCGTTGGCGTTATCTAAAACAAAAAAATCAAATTGATTATTGTTCTGTATGTCAGCGGCTATCGCCTGAACTAAAATAAAACATTTTTGTTGTAGAGTAAGCTGTAAAAAAATTAGAGCAATCGGTACGATAGATTTTTTTAAATTACCTGCGCCGCTTAAAAAAATGTCATTTCGAGAAAAACGGGTTTAAAGATACAACAATCATAATCAAGTAGGGTAAGTGCGTTAGTTGCTGCGGATGCTTCAGTTGCTGCGGCTTTCAGAAAAATATTACTAATTTCTATTTAAGAATATGTACCTATTTCAAAATGTGTGATAAAATTATTCTAACCTTTACTTAATACAATTCCATCAAAAATCTTATTTTAACTATTATTAATTTATAATTATTTAAGTTTAAATTATTGTTCCCGCAGCAACTAAAGCAAACATTTGGTTTGTATGTGCTTTAGTTGCTGCGGGAAATCTAACCTCCAATTACACGTTATTCTGGCCGCAGCAACTAACACGCATCAACTGACTCAAACCCGCAGCAATAGATGCATTTGATATTATTTTTAATTTCTTAATTTTGATCAAATAATCAATTTTTATGGGGTTTTGATGATTGAATAAATATCTAAATAACATAAACTACTCATTTAACAAGTTTTAAGTTCATTGTTATCAATAAAAAAGCGGTATTTTTTAATAAAAAGGAGTCTCGGCTGAGAGCCCGCAGCAACTGACACATTTACCCTATACTGAGTATACAACTTTTTCAAAAATGGTTCGATTCGACTAAAACTTGTTACTCGGGGGTTTTTAGGGTCGCTGATTACGAATCCGGTGTTAGTTTTTGAAAATTCAAAATGGCGGATCCAATATGGCGGCCGAAAAAATAAAAAACCATTGGAATCAACTAAAATTCGTTACTCGGGGGTTTTCAGGGTCGCTGATTACGAATCCGGTTTTAGTTTTTGAAAATTCAAAATGGCGGATTCAATATGGCGGCCGAAAAAATAAAAAACCATTGGATTCGACTAAAATTCGTCACTCGGGGGTTTTCAGGGTCGCTGATTACGAATCCGGTGTTAGTTTTTAAAAATTCAAAATGGCGGATCCAATATGGCGGACATATTTTTTAAAAATTACTGAATTCAGCTGAAAATTGTTACCCGGGGGTTTTTGGGGTCGCTGAATACGAATCTTATGTCAAAATTTAAAAATCCAAAATGGCGGATCCAATATGGTGGACAATTTTTAAAAACAAGGAAGCAAGATAATTTGCTTCCTCATAGAGGAAGCAATAAATTTGTTTATAATATAAAAAATAATAATTTAATTTTAAATTAATTATTATTGAAAAAAATTAAAAATCATGAATTATTACGTGGGTTTTTTGCTTTTTTGTCAATTACATACTTTATATAGGTCAATCGATTCGTTTTGAGACAAGGAATATGATTTTGTAATTCGTTTGGTTGAATTTTTAGCATGAAAAAAAATTTTTTTTAAAAAAAATTTCCAAAAACGAGATTTTTTGATGAAAAAAACTGAAAAATCATTAATTATTACATGAGTTTTTGGTCAATTATATACTTTATATAGGTCAATCGATTCGTTTTGAAACAAGGAATATGATTTTTTCATTCATTTGTCTGAATTTTTAACATGAAAAAATTTTTTGCCAAAAAACGATATTTTTGATGAAAAAAGGTGCTCAAAAAAATTTGATTGTGTATTTTCAAAAATCCCTGTGTCCAAATTTAGATATTTGTGAGCTTCATATGTCATCCAAATTTTATTAAAATCCGTTGAAGCGTTCTCGAGATATCCTGGCGACAAAAAATTTACCACATACACACACACATACACACACACACACACACACACATCCGGACATTTTCTCAGGAATGAAAATTTGAACTTTTCAGATGAAACTGAGTCGATTTACACTATTTTTGGAAAATCGAAAATCTTAACGATCACAACGCTTCCTCTATGAGGAAGCAAAATTACTGAAATCAGCTGAATATTGTTACTAGAAGGTTCTTGGAGTCGCTGATTACGGAGTTGTTGGTAAAATTTAAAAAGTAATAAATGTAATCTGAATAACTCAGAAACAAATCCCCTAAAATAACGAAATAACGCGCTTAGAAAATTTTTTTTATCATAGAGAAGTCCTGAAAGGACTGATTGTAATTTATTTTCTATTTATTAATATTTAAAAGTGGCACACGCTTTAGCACTGGAATATGCTTTTATTTATAATGTCGTATCTGACATTTCTTTATCTTGACTATTTAAGTGCTAAAGAGTGTGTTTCTTTTAAAAATAATTAAATAGAAAATAAATTACAATCAGTCCTTTTCAGGACTTCCCTTTGATAAAAATTTTTTTTCTAAGCGCGTCATTTCGTTATTTTAGTAGATTTATTTCTTTTTAAATTTCACTAACAAATCCGCAATCAGTGACTCCAAGAACCTTCTAGTAACAATATTTACCTTATTTCAGTAATTTTTTTAAAAATCTTCCGACATATCGGATCCGCCATTTTGTATTTTTAAATACTAGCTTTGGATTCGTATTCAGCGACCTCAAAACCCCCCGAGTAACAATTTTCAGCTAATTTCAGTAATTTTTTTAAAAAATGTCCGCCATATTGGATCCGCCATTTTGAATTTTTAAATTCTGACATTGGATTCGTATTCAGCGACCCCAAAAACCCGGAGTAACAATTTACAGCTGAATTCAGTAATTTTTTTAAAAAATGTCCGCCATATTGGATCCGCCATTTTGAATTTTTAAATTCTGACATTGGATTCGTATTCAGCGACCCCAAAAACCCCCGAGTAACAATTACAGCTGAAGTCAGTAATTTTTAAAAAATATGTCCGCCATATTGGATCCGCCATTTTGAATTTTTAAATTCTGACGTTGGATTCGTACTCAGCGACCCCAAAACCCTCCGAGTAACAATTTTCAGCTGCATTCAGTTTAATGTTTTGAATTTAATAAAATTAATCCGCCATATATAATATATATATATTAATATTTATTGTCCGTAAACTTGAATTTTAATTATTTTAAACGAAACTTTGAGTTCGCATTATAAATTATTCTGAACATTGAATAGGAATCATATTACACGGACCACGAATTAGCTTCATATTGAACTAAACTTCGAATTAAAATGATATATTTTTGACAATTGAATAAGCATTTTATCAACGAAAGACATCGAATAAACAAAAAATTGAAATTCTTATTAATTATTATTATAAATTAATTAATAAAAGATGTAAAGAGAAAATTTTTGTAATAAGAGATGTCCATTTTTCAAAAACATTTTTGCTTATTTTGAGAAAACATGGGTATTTTTTATAATTTTTTTTTTGGAATTTAATCATGGTATTATTAATTTATTCATGTTTGTGAAATGGAACATTTCCCTAATGTAGTGTTTTTGAAAATTGAAAAAGTATTACAAAAAAACTGGTAGAAGCGATTCTTATAAATGTAAAATTATTGTTAAAGACTATTAAAAAGAGTTGAAGAACCATTAATTAAACCATTAACATACTGAATTTAGGTACAAAACAAAAAATATTTTTGATGTCAAAGTTAATTTGAATTTGATGTTAAAATAAAATAAAATTACAAAATCAACCCCCCAGGAAACCCTATAAAAACAAAGAGTGAATAAACCAGAAATTTTAACATAAAAATAAATTTAAAAAAAATATTGTTATTATTATTATTTATATTATTGTTACTATTATTCTGGTAATGATGATGATGATGAGAAACAAAAACTTAATTATTAATAAAAACAGTATAAACTGAGTTTTGTGCTTCAAATTCTTATAAATCTTGAGTCTACACAAAAATTGCTAAAAGTCAATTTCTCTACAAAAATTTCCACGATAAATTTCCCTGGAGATTTCTATACAAAAACGTAAGAATACGTGAAAAATATTTCTTTTCTTCATATAGTGTGTACAAATCTCTTTACGTATATAAACTTTATTCTGCGAAAATACTTGAAAAATAGATATAATTTTTAAAAATTTAACTTATCGATTTTCTTAAATTTTTATTTATTACAAAATGGACAGAGAATTTTTAAAGAAAGCGTACAAGTAAAAGAAGATGACTTCACCCTCGAAATTTGTTTAACACAATTAAGGAAACGACACCAATCTTTGAACTGCTCAGTCAATTGGAAGTTACACGTGTTTTTGTCAGCTCTCATTTAACTCCGGGGTCGAAACGAGGGACGGATCCCCATTTCTCGTTGAAATAGAATACGTGTGTCTATAGCAAGAGAGAAAAGACGAGAGGTCGTGAATAAAGAAACGAGACAGACATATGAGGAATGGGAGAAGAGAGCCCTTATCAGTGTTTGAGGACCACCGAACATGCACCGATTACATGGAATCGATGAAATTGATATTGCTAACTAATATGCAACATTCATCGTCATAGACGAGGTTCAGAGTGATTGGCCTAACATTTAATCAAGAAATTTCCGAGAATTTCCCGACCTCTACACAAGGAGCGCTTGTTTCTAATTTTAATTAACGCTAAACCCTGCAATGTAATGCTCTTCATTTTATCTAGTTTTGAACAAAACAAAAAAAAAATTAATTAAATAAACACAAAAAAAATTGAATTGCAATCTCTCAACGAATTTCAATTTAATTTACATTCGTTTATAATTGCAGAATAAATTAAGAAATTTGTGTTACTAATGAAAATGCTCGAAATGGAATGTGGAAAAGCGATTAAAAGAATCTACAAAAGCATGGTGTGTAGCGATCAAGAAAATTCTGGACAGCTCCGAAAACCAGATTTTAACAGAAATTTTACACAAAAAAAAATCTTCATATAAAATTTAGTAGCGTAGGCCACTCAATATTAAAAGTAAATATCTTTGGTTCAAATAGAATAACTCAATTGAACTTATTAATTTGTTTCTTTGTTTAATATTAATTGCCTTAAATTATTAACCCTCAGAGAACGGACCATAAAAGTGTAACGGTTCGTACGGACATGGGTTAGCGTAACCCAGCAACTTTGGTCGCCTGTATCGTGGGCTGTAATTAATGAATTTAAACATTTTTTTTAAATCTATTTAAAATTTTCTTAGAAATGTGATGGCTTTGACAGATTTGTGATATCTTTTTATTTGCGAAAGTTATTATTAAAAATACAAACAGAATTCCAAAAACTTTTTTTTTCAGAAGCTGCTATTTCTGTACAAAAAAAAAATATAAAAACATTTTATATAAGTGGTTTGGAAAGGTAAAAAGTTCATCTTTAAGATAGCGTTAGCCGTTTTTTAATTCATTCCAAAAAGTATATTTTTCTTAGATTTGAAAATGCTCTATTTTTGAAATAAGAAAAAAAGTCAATCAAGAAATTCATTAAAAATATCGTGAATTTTTTTTTCTATAATGTAGAAAACATTCATTACGGACAAAGTTGATGCTTATAACAAAGAAACGACAGAAATTGATTAAAAAAAATTTTATTCTTAAAATTGACAAGGTTTTATAAAAATCGTAAAATTACAAAAAGAAAATGCATTTCATTTTGCGCAATTGCAGCAAATCTTTGCATTATTGTTTATAAATAATGATTCTTTATTTTTGGAAACATTCAATGTTTCAAAAAATTTTTGATATTGTAACTTTCCGTATGGACTGGGTGAAATTTACCAGAATGTAAATTTTCAGCCATACCAGCTTGAAGAACAGTCTGTACCCTGAAGGTTAATTTTAATAATGTTGAATTTGTCGACTATGAATCTGATAATAGAAAAAGAGTAATTTTCGAAATGATACACATTAAATGTAATGAATTTACCGTTAACAAGAAACAGAATATTTAATTTCTTACCTAATTGACAATTTATCTTAAACAAGTAGACTATAAAAATTGTAATAGTATTCATAAGCATTAAAAATTTCTCAGAATATATTCTAATCAAACACACTCCTTTAAAATCATCTTCTAATTATGAATCCAAAAAATTGACAATTATTTTTCAATAAATAGACTAAAAAAACATTCTATGAGTTCACAAGACATATTTCTCCTGCTCATGAGTTCTTTAAAAAAAATTTTTAGTGTACAAGATTAATGATCAAATTTTTTAGATTCATGATTCATTCCCTAAGAATGATTATAAAGAATGCTTTTTGATTTAGATAAGAGTAAATTTATTTATACTAAGAACTTTTAGTTTTTTCACAGATTATCCCATCTTTTTCTGATTTTCCTTCTTAAGTAGTATACATTTTTAAGATTATCGACACTGTCATTGTCAACGAAATACTCGTCTAAAGTAGAGCGAAAAATATTTCTTTCTACTATTTAGAAAACCAATAAGAATTTTGTAAAAAAACATCTTTAATTTTAATTTAACTTATTGCTTAATTAATAAAAAAAAATATTGAAAAAATGTTTTCCAATATAATTAAATTTAAAGTAATGCTTTGGTAATATAATTAATATTAAGCATATAACGAAAACTTAATTTTGAATAATGGAAAAATTTTGCTCACATGAAAATATAGAACCACTTCTTATGTTTTGTGAACATAAATTGTGGAGTTTGATTCATTTTGACGAATTCTAAAGTCAGAAGGACTGGTACCCCATTCGTCAAAGTAATTACAGTTGGCGATTTGTACAATTATTTATAACGCGCGTGACGAGAGCCGTCAGGAGCAAAGAAAATTTATGTCTTGAGCTTAATGTCAGGCCGAGACCAGGGTCAACAATCTCCAGTCTATCTTCTTCAAAAAAGCACATAACTAGCAAGATAACGTGAAACACTCCATTGAAATTTTTTTGCATTAAAAGAAAGTCAATAAAAAATGCTTCAGTTTTTTTTTTTTTAACAAAAAATGATTGTAATACCTAGTCACAAAAAAATTAAAAACACGCTGGATTTTTGAAATTGTTTATAAAAGTGATTAAAATGTTTGCAACAATTTATGAATGATAAATAACACAGCGCCAGCGCTACAAAAAAAAATTTTTTTTGTCCGGGACGCTACAATAGTGTATTTCTACGTATTTTTCTCTGCTGAATCCGAATCCAACGTCAAAATTATCAGATTAGCAAAAAATTTTGAGATAATCTCAAAAAAGCAGTTACTTCGTGTTTTTGATCAGTTTTTTTAGATTATCTCAAAAAGTTGAACCAATCTGACAATTAATGAAAAACTTTACATTGCTGTTTGTTATTTAAAACTATAAATTTTTGGAAATGCAAATAATGAAAATTACGAGAATAATTACAAAATGGAAAAGAATATATATGAATAATGACGAAAATAATTGACAATTAAAAACAAAATTCAGAAAATTGTTAGATAAATAGGGTAAGTGCACCAATTACCGAGGGTGCACCAATGATCATAATTTTCTTTTTCAGATAAATAGTATAATATAGAATATTTAAAGATCAAAAAGATTTCTAAATAATCTTTACATTTTCAACTTTATACTTACATATTAAAATTTCATATAAATGCTACTAAAATAATTATTTAATTAAAATTATAATTCACTGCTGTTAAATTTACTCGAATCGACATTTTCTTAATACTTCAGGTTGATTGAAAGAGAACTTTAGAAATACAAATTAAACGTATTTCTAATTACTTTTTGTATACGAAATTATTTTTAAAATATTATACATGAACTACATTAAGTTTCTATCTATGTTTTTTTTGTTTAAAAAAATATTTAATATTTTTTAAAAGAAAATCATCGGCATTTGGTTCCATATTTTATGTCAATTCCATTTTTCGAGGTAATGACTCGAAAATTGGTGTATTCAATTTTTTCGCCGATGCATCATTTGTCAATGGTTAGAACAAAAAAAAAGTAAATAGAATGTTTATTAAACGTCAAACATAAATGCCAAACTTTTAAAGGTAAGTTACTTTTTATATTAAAAATTAGAAGAGCATATTTCAAATGTAATATATAATAATTAATCTTGAAATACTTATTTTTCTCTATATTATATTTATAGAACAAATTTTGTATTATTTCGTTTAATTAATTAACATTATGTACACTTTGTAATAAAAGTTTTCTTCATACGTTTACAAATTTAATGTGACCTTAATTTATTTATTTTTTTAATGTATGCCTTTTTACACATTTGATTTAATTCAATTAACTTATTTTAAAAGTTTAAAAATATTTAAATACTTTTCTGTCCCCTATCATCTACTATAAAAAAGTATTTATATTAATATTATAAATTATTCATTTATAGTTAAATAAATATATTTGTTTACTGAGAATTGTTTATAATATTTTTGTCCAAAAAGTAAATATCTACTCGACTTTTTAAATATTAGTAGAGGTTAATTGTTAGGTTTTATGTTTAAAAATGTCATATATATATTTATATATACCCTCGACAATTGGAACAGATCCTCGAGAAGTTGGTACAAGACCATCGACAAATGGTGCTTTTGCTCAATTGACTTTTAAATATAATTTTTGCTTAACATTTTACTTTAAATATTAACAAAATAAATATAAATATTAAACATTATTAAATTATTCGTCCAAATATACAAAAATCAAATTTTGAAGTGCATTTACTTCCGAGAAAAAAAATGTCAAAGTCAGATGTTGCCTAAAACCGTCGACAATTGGTACAGTTACCCTATACAATTGTTAAAAATAATCTAAAAAATTAAACAATATACATTCAGTTTAAACTAAAAAATTGAAAAATTAAGAAAATTATAGGAATAATTACTAATTTAACCAATTGCAAAGTGAACAACTGGATTAAAAATCAAAACAAACAAAAATTGAAATTAAAGAAAGTAATTGAAAACTTTAGAAAATAGGTAATAAAAATTTGGAAAAAATAATAAAAACTTGAAAAAATAAATTCATAATTTAAAAATTAAACTGAAATTAAAAAAAAATTGATAAAATGGAAAAAAATTACAAAACGTGAAAATAATTCACAATTGAAAACAAAATTCGAAAAATGGCTGAATTAATACACAAACAAAAAAAAATAATTGAAAAACTCAAAGAATCATTATAAAACTTTAAGAGACTAATTGAAAATTGAAAAAATTGTAGGAAATAATTTCAAATTTGGAAAAATAGTTAATAATTAAAAGAAATAATTGAAAAATGAGAATAATTAAAAAATTGAAGAAAATATCTACAAAATGTCTAGATTGATAGACTACTGAAAAAAAAACTGATAAAAATATAGCAAAAACGTTAAATTTAAAGAAAATAATTAAAAATTGAAAAATGAAGAAAATTATAGGAATAATTGTTGGAAATAATTGCGCACTGAACGAATGGATTGAAAATCGACAAAAATAATTAAAATTGAATAAAATAATTGAATATTAAAAATTCAAATTCAAATTTAAATAATAAAATTAAAAATTTAAAAAAGTATTTGAAAAAAGCCGAAAGCTATTGAATATAGAAGAAAACTATTAAAAACTGAAAAATGGAATTGAAATTTGAAGAAAAAATTGAGAATTGAAGAAAATAAAAATTTTAAATTAACGAATCTTATTGATAATGGAGAAAAATAATTGGCGGAAGGCGAGGATTGTTGAAATAATTGAAAACGTTAAAAAATAATTCTAAAATTTTAAGAGAATAAATCAAAATTTTAAATATTGTAAGAAATAACTTAAAATTAAAGAAAATAATGAATAAATGAAAAAAATAATTGAAAAATAACAAGAATAATAGCAAAATTGAAGATAATTTCTGAAAAATGACGAAAATAATTGACAATTGAAAACAAAATTCGAAAAATGGCTAGATTAATACACAACTGGAAAAAATAATTTGATTTTTTAAATTATAAATATTTAATTTAAAAAATAATTGAAAATTGAAAAAATTAAGAAAATTATAGAAATAAATGTTGGAAATAATTGCTAATTGAACAACTGAATTGAAAAAAAATTAAATCGAACAAAATAATTGAAATTGAGGGAAAAATTTAAAATTGAAGAATAGAAATGAAATTTTTAAAACATAATTAAGAACTGAAGAGAATAATTGAACTATTGTACTTAAAATTAAAAAAGCATATTGATATTCGAAAGAATAATTGAAAATTGAAAAATGTGATTTAAATCTGAAGAAAATAATCAAAAATTGAATAAATGAATTAATGGTTTATAATTGAAAAAAGTCAAGTTTTTTGAAATATTGAATAATCTACAACAGAACAAAAAAATTAAAAATTTTAAAGAATAATTATAAAAATTAAGGAGAATAATTGTAAATTGAAAACGGTTGAGAATTATAGAAAAAATTGTAGATTTATTTACACACTAATTTACATCACTTTCTTGAAATATTTAGTTATTCTTTCTTGCAATTTTTTCTTTTTCAAACATTTTTTTTGGTAGGTTATGTTTTATATTGCATTTCTGTATTTTTAGAAAATCAATTAGGTATCTATCTTTTCTTTTAAAAAATTTTCTTTTTTTTTATGCGTTTAATTATACTTTTTTATTTTTTAGATTCTTTTTTAATTTTATGCTTTTTACAAAAATTACTTTAATTAATTTTATACAGTTTTATTTTAACAGTATTTAGAAAAAAAATTATTTTCTTTTCCAGTGATTACTTTTATTTATTATTATAATTTGAAAGTTGTAAAATATATATTTTTTTCAATTTTATGATTTTTAAAATATTTATTTGGTTTTTTGTCATTTGTCATAACATATTAATTTTTATAATTTTTAAAGACTTTACTTCTTCCATTTAATTTTTCGTTAATTTGATCTTATAATAAATTTTCTCATTTTATCAGAATTTCTCTATTTCTTAGAAATATTGGTTTTTTTCTTAAAATTGTTTTTATTTAATTCTTCATTTAAAAAAAATTATTGCTTTTTGCTTGATTTACAAAACAAGTTTTTAAAGTATTTTTTTATCTTTTGTAACATTTTTCCGTTTTCTTACTGATTACTTCATTTATTTTCTTAATATAAAAAAACATGGCCGCAAATATTTTCACTTTTTGAAAATCATTTTTTCCTCTCTTTTGTAATTTCAATTTTTTGTTTTAAAAACTTTTACTGTTTATTGCGTAGTATTTTGATTTTAAAAAAGCAATTTAATCAATCTTCCTTAAACTGTTTAATATTTCATAATACGCATTATTACCATATTTCTTAATTTTCTTTCTTTTACTTTCATGGATTTTTTAAACTTTTTTATTTTTGAAGAATTTGTTCATTTTTTGCAGGTTTTGCAATTAGTACATTTTTTACATCTTTTTGCTTTAATTTTCCCATTTCAATGTAAATTATCCTTAACTTTCTTATCTGTTCATTCATAATACTGGTTTTAATAAAATTTTGTAATGTTTGTAAAATTTCATTTTTTTACATTTTGTTAAGATTCTTTGAACATTTACTTTTAAAGATAAAAATGCAGAAACTTTTGTTTTTTTTTAGGGAGGCCCTGAAATTTTTTTGTGCTTCAGGCCCGTGACAGCCTTGACTCGGCCCTGTGTCTAAAAAATTTTATCCAATTTGATTATTCTGACTTTGGATTCGGATTCAGCGGAGAGAAATACGTAGAAATACACTAGCGTAGTGTCTTGGCCAAAAATTTTTTTTTTTCGTTTTGATATGGTTTTTAAAATTTTGTAAAAATTTTTTTAGAACGTAGAACCAATTTTACAATTCTGACTTTGGATTCGGATTCAGTGAAGAAAAATACGTAGAAATAGATTAGTGTATAGTGTCTTGGACAAAATTTTTTTTTTTTTTTTTTTGTAGGGCTGTGTAAATTTTTATTTTATCTTAGACGTAAAACTTGAAAGAAAATGAAAAGCTAAAATTCTTCTAAATCATGCTTTACAAAATTTTTAATTTTCAAAATGTTAATGTAACAGAAAGAAATTTGATAATTAAATGTCACCGAGATGGTTTAAATAACGAACTAATATCACAAATAAGTTTTCTCTTTCCCATCCTACACATAAATAGATTCTTTTATCGAGTATATGGAAACTATCCTCAAGTCAATTTCCTCGATTCCGCACGCTTCGTTTAATAAACTGAGATCCAAGAAAATAGAAAAGGATTCCCCTTCCTACAATCTTCAGGAGTCGAAGATCTTTTGCGATTCTAGTCTCCAGCACAAAACTTAAGAAATGACTTTGCCAATTGTACAATTGCTAAAGTACTTCATATGGCTTGTCGATATCATACATCGATTGATATAAAAAGATTTCCTGAAAATTTGTGGATTCGTTTGGCTGGCTTGGAATAAAACGAAAATGCACAAACGGCTATTCATCAGATTTTCAATTTTCTTTGGTCAATTGAGAGCTTGGACTTTTAAATTCGTTTTAATATAATTCCGTCGACATTAAGTTAAGAAAATAAGAATTTTTTAAAATAAAAGACAAGACAAAGTAAACAATTTTACATTCTATTTCTTTAAGGTTTACAGCAAAATAGTGTTAAAAAGCGAAATTTCCAGATAAAAAAATTTAAAACTTTAAGGGCATGTGATCGAGTATAATAATTTTGCTAGCATTTAGAAAATAAAAAAATTTTTAAATCATGAAAATGGATTTTTTTATATAAGTTTTAATGCGTTTTAAACAATTTACAAATGCCTTAAGAATACATAAAATCAAGCATACAATTTCAATTTCTGCGCATGTCTGTTAATTTTTACTATTTTTGGAGAAAATTTTACTGTTTCTGAAGTAACTTTTAGTAAAATAATTAAAATGTACTCCAAAAATTGTAAAAATTGTCTGATAAGAGCAGAAATTCCAGACAATTTATGCTTTTTTTTATATTTTTTACCGTGTAAACATATCTAGTTTTATTTTATCCAGAATCAGAAGCAAATATGGCAAAATTACAAACAAAAAATAAATTTTTGAATAAGAATATGGATAAATGAATTTACAATTCGAAGAAAAAGATTACATTTTAAAAAACATATTTTGCAAAAATAATTGAAAAATGACGAAAGAAATTGAAAATTAATTAATAATCAATTAAACTAATTTGATATATTGAAGGGAATAATTAAAACCTGAAAAGTTTTATTTGAAAAAATTAAAGAAAATAATTGAAGCTTGCAAAATATAAATTTAAAATTTATTGGGAAAATTAAAAAATAATGAAAATAATTAGAAATTGAAGAAAATTTTTGATAAATGATAAAAATAGATGAAAATTGTAGCAAATAATAATTGAAATAATAATAGAAAAGATTTGTTAAAAATTGAAAAATTTTTAAATAATTTTAAATATATTATTCTCAAAGCGTGGATTAATTAAAATTTTTAACAAAGAAATTTCAAATTAGTTGAAGTTCGAAAAATTAAAATATATGATTGTAATTGTAATCTTGTTATCTCAAATATATACTGTAATTCTTCGAATTATTTTTTACAAATTTTCATTATTTTCTTCAATTAACATTTATTCCTATCAATTATTTTTATTAAATTTATTTTTCAATTAATTTTCCATTACTTTTTTTGTCTTTTTCCATTATTTTTTGATTAATTTTCTAATTTTTTTCTTAATTAACTCAAATTTTAGTTATTTTTTACAAATTTTCATTATTTTCTTCAATTAACATTTATTCCTATCAATTATTTTTATTAAATTTATTTTTCAATTAATTTTCCATTACTTTTTTTGTCTTTTTCCATTATTTTTTGATTAATTTTCTAATTTTTTTCTTAATTAACTCAAATTTTAGTTATTTTTTCCATTTACAATTATTTTCATCATTCTGCAATAATTTTCTTTTATTACAAATATGTGTTATAATTTTCTGAATTATTTTTCACAAATCAAAATTATTTTCTTCAATTTTTATTATTTTTATTACTTTTCAAATATTTTCTAAAATTTTTTACTATTTTCAATATTCTCTAATTAATTTCCTAGATTCTAAAATATTTTTCTCAAATTTTAGTAATTTTCTTCAATTTTCAATTATTATTGTTATTATTTGCAATCAATGTCTTAATTATCCTAATTTTCAATTATTTTTACTATTCCTTAATTAAATTCCTAAATTTTAAACTATTTTTTTCAATTTATTTTTCTTTAATTTTTTGCCATTATTTTCTCCACCTTTAATTAGATATATATATTAATTATTTTTCAGTTTATTTCCTAAATTTTTATTTATTATCTTAAATATAAGTTATGCCATCCACTTTTTAATGTTTTAATTATTCTTCAATTATTTTTCTCAAATTTCAATCAGTTCGTCAATTTTTAATTACTTTTATTCAGTTGCAATGATTTTTTCATTTTTTACATTATTTTCAATATTTGTTGATTAAGTCCGAAAATTTCAATTATTTCTCTCAAATATTCTGTATCTTTTAAAATTATTTTTCTAAAATTAAAATTAACGTCTACAAATTTAAACTATTTTGATGATTTTTCAAAAAATTTCTTCAATGATTATTTTTCAATTTTTCCCCGAAACTTTAAATTTAAAATTTCCGCAAGTTTCAATTATTTTCTTAATTTTTTTTAAATAAAACTTTTTTAGTCTTAATTATTTTTTTAATATCAAATTAGTTTCATTATTTATTACTTAACTTTCAATTTCTTTCACCATTTTTTAATTATTTTAACATAATATGATTTTTGTTTTTTAAATTGTAATTTTTTTCTTCAAATTACAATTAATTGCTTTAATATCGAATTATTAATGTCAATTTATATTATCAAATAATGGGAGGACATAACTTATCAAATTTGTTAATTTAATTATGAGTTTCACTATTTTCATTGTTTTCCATAATCATTTCCCAAATATTTTTCAAGATTAAAAAACTTGTTTCATCCTCCTTAAATTTTTATTAAATTTTTATTTTTTGGTTTTATATTTTAGTTGTATTTTTCAAGTATTTAAAGGATATTCTTCGATTTTCAATCACTTTCTTTTATATCAAATAAATTCTGTAATTTTCTAAGTTTTTTTTTTAAATTTCCATAATTAATTTTAATTTCCAATTATTTTTATCCTTTTTCAAGTAGTCTTGTTTCTTTCAAACAAGTCTGTAATTTTTAAAATTATTTTTTTACTAATTTTTATTAAATTCTCCAATTTTTAATTATTTCTATCATTTTTCAATTAGTTTTTGGCATTTTCAATTATTTTTTTAAAAATTCTCTAATTTTTTTTATTATTTATTTCAAATTACAGTTATTTTTTCAATTTACAATTATTTTTAGCATACTGGAATAATTTTCTTTTATTACAAATATGTGTTGTAATTTTCTCAATTTTTTCCACAAATTAAAATTATTTTCTTCAATTTTTATTAGGTATTTTTATTACTTTGCAAATATTTTCTAGAATTTTTAACCATTTTTAAAATTCTTCAATTAATTTGTTAGATTTTAAAATATTTTTCTCAAATTTTAATAATTTTCATCAATTTCCAATTATTATTGCTATCATTTGCAATCAATTTCCTCAATTTTTAATTATTCTGACTATTCCTCAATTAAATTCCTAATCAATTATTTTTTTCAATTTTAATTCTTTTTTTTTGCAATCATTTTGTCTACCTTTTAATTAGATGTAGTCATTATTTTTCAATTAATTTCCTAAATTCTCATTTATTTTCTCAAATCTAAGTTATTGTATGCACTTTTCAATGTTTTAATCATTTTTCAATTATTTATTTCAAACTCCAATCAAGTTCGTCAATTTAAATTTTTTTTTTTTAATTTGTAATGATTTTTACAAATTTTATATTATTTTGATTATTTGTTTATTAATTCCGAAAATTTATTCAAAATCAAATAAATTTTCAACTTTTTCATTACAATAATTACGCTAATTAAGAAACTCTTTAATTTAATATTCTTTTATTTCTCTTCTCTCCCCCCCCCCCAAGGCCCAGATATAGGGGGAAAGGGTAGGCACGTGCCCCCCCCCCTTGCGCCAACTTTAGGGGGCGCCAAAATGGTCACTGGGTGAAGCAAAAAAAGGTTTATGCCCCCCCCCCACCCGGTCAATATTAAGTGTCCAGATGGCAAAAATTCACAAGTTGCTGCCCCTGTCCAGAATCATCAAAATTTGCAAAATTGAACAAAAAATTAATGGCATGTGATCATTAGAAAGTCTTGTTTGAGTTTGTTTGGTTTTTTATTTAAATTAATTTTTCTGACAATTTCCAGATTTAGATAATTTAATAACACTTTTCATGAAAAGATTTCTGTTCTATGAAAAGAAGAAAAGCAAAAAAGATGAAAGGCGTCATACCATTTGTACATTTTTCGGCTAGAGTTAGTGTGTTCCCATGTTCCTGGTGCTATACCTATCCCTGTGGTCTGAGCCTAGAAAAAAGTAGCACCTCTCATATTTTCATTTAGGTAAGGAAAAATGCTAAAATGGGATTCTCGGCTTTTACCGTGATTAGTGCGTGAAGGGAGCTACATCCCTTAGAAATCTGAAAACCAGCTTGCACTCATAGGTGCCAACCCTTCCAGAGCAGTTTTTTTTTAATCATTTCAGAAAAATACGAGAAGGCTGATTTTAAAACACGGCAAAAGTTACTTTTTTTCTTTAATTCCAATTTTATATTTGAGCCAACTATTTTTAAACGATCTACGCAATTTTAATAGAATTTTCTAAAAATGTTTTATTATTAATTAAACATCTTTTGAGGGAAGTTAATAAACATCTTTGAGAATTTGTTAAAAAATCTTTTAAAAATTATTAAATAGATATAAAGCAACACAAATTGTATACAAAAAAAGTTTAATTTTAACATAAATCTTTTCTGTTATATTTCATTTAGAGAAATAAATGTTCTTCTGCAAGTAGTCACTATTCATTTTAAATATATTTTTCCTTATTTAAAATATTTTCCCAGGTTTCTATAGAGAGTTTCTATTAGGGGCATTTCGCGTAATATTTTTATATTAAAAAAATGTTTTTGCTTGTAAAAATTGTGACGTTAAAAAAAATAATTATATTTAATTAAACTCAAAGTATAAACGGTAGAGAGGGTGGATCGCAAATTTAAATTATACATTAGTTAATAATTATTTTCAAATTAAAGAAAAAATCTAGAATTTTAATAATTTTGATCTATTAAATTATTTTTATTACACTAAAAGTAGTTTTATGTTAAATCTTAAGTACAAGAAAATAGACTTATTCAAAATTGTTAAGAAAATTAAATTTTATTTTTTGTGATATTTTGTCACAATATTCTGCTATGGTTACTAACAATTAATAAAACGTAAGGTTGGGTCAAAGCGATAAAAGAAAAATATTATTTTAATTAATACAATAATTTTACCAAAAGAGATTAGGTTAGAATTACAATAATCAGGGAATGAGTCAAAATTACCTTAAATTACCAAAGATATTTAATAAAATGAAGATTTGAAATTAAATCCATTGACAGAAATTAAATTAAACTCAATAAAGAAAATTATTAAAGTTACGATTCAGAAAGGAAGACATCGATGAATGCAGATTTTAAATTTTCTTCATTTGTTTTGGTTATTAACAAACTTAATCCATTGGAGTCGCTAAGATACCACAGGAACGTATTATTAAAGGGTTCGGGTCCAAATTTAAAATCCGAAAGTAAACTTGATTTACTTATTTTTCCGATGGTAAAAACAATAACTAATTCACTAGACTCTCCTCCATTGTCTTCTAATATTGGCCAAATGTGAAAACTCCACCACGAAGCATAAAAAAAGACTAAATCCAAAAACTTAAGTGAAATTCATTGGTACATGTTCATATTGTCCTCAAGTAGTAATAGATTTAAAAAAATTGTATTATTATGAATACTAGTAAAAATAATCAGATTGGTGGTAAAAATTTGTGGCCTTTGGTCTTTTTGTAGTTTAGTAAAAAAAAATATATTTTAAGGATTTAAGAAAAATTTGAATCAGTAACGCTTAATACATTTGACATTCTTGTAGGTTAAGGTATACAAACCACATTTGTTTTTAGATTATTTTGAAGTCAACATAATTAAAATTATATACATATATACAAAACAAATTGGACAATTTTATAACTCCTGTAACAAAATATAGAGGGTTGTTAACAAAAATAGTATCTTAAGAGTTTTTAAACAGTGAATTCCGGTAAGATTTTAACTCGCCAATATCTATTGAAATCTTTAAAATTTGTAAAATAATAATACAAAAAACTTAAAAACATGAAACGAAAGGGTTGGAGGGTTGGTATCCCCATGTTTTACCCTTTTTTTAATTAAAATATTCCACTTTTTGGTATCTAACTAACTGATATTGTTTTTAGTTTGAGGGCGTAATTACATGCCTGCGTCGAACGTTGCGTTTTTGCGTTTAATGGTGA
This sequence comes from Ganaspis brasiliensis, assembly GCA_037103525.1. NCBI lineage: Eukaryota > Metazoa > Arthropoda > Insecta > Hymenoptera > Figitidae > Ganaspis > Ganaspis brasiliensis. The sequence continues at coordinate 1,075,277 of JAZKLR010000123.1, forward strand.
GAGTGACAAAGATGTGACTATATGTCTGTCTTTCTCTCTCTCAACATACAACGCAAGAACGCAGCGTTCGACGCAGACATGTAATTGCGCCCTGACAGTTACAAGGTAGGGTTAGTAGAGGTTACTGTTATGAGTTTAAGGTTTCTCAGGGATGGGTAAGGTTGGTAAGACGTAATGTAGCTGTAGCAAAGTATAAAGAGATGTATATGTGCGTAAGTTGGTAAGTATTATAAAATGTTATTCTTCATAAGTTTTTGCTAGAATTAATTATATCTAAATAAAAAATAGACATTTTTTCAGTGTTGGATCTGAAATTCACTGTTTCGCCACTCTTTACAATGTGAAACATTTCGAGTACATTTCTTTTCCTCCAATAATTTTTAATATCGAGAATTTGTATGTTTTTTTGATTGTAGCCAATGTATGTTTGAATTCAGTGCTGTGTTTACATAAAGCCTTGTGAAATAAATTATAGAAATATATTTATATTACATGTAATGTAAATAAACAAAAACAAATAACTAACACTTTTCTGCATCAAAAAGAAAAAATAATAATAAACAATAATAATAATACTCTGAATAAGAATCTGTGTGAGGAAAAATTCTATTTTTAGCTTCATTCTTATACTTCAGTTTCGCTTGTCAAAAAGCAGGTCTCAAGTTGCCTCGGTGTCTTTCTCCTCTTCATTCTCATTTGGCGACCTCAGTGAAATCTTGAAAATACTCTACCACGATTTTTATTTCAAACCAACAAAATTTTTGTTTTACGTTCCAAAACCAGCTCGAGTAAAAGTCCTAAAATTCTACAATGTTGACAAAATGTTTTTTTTTTATTAGAAAAAAAAACGGTAATTAAACTGCACGATTTTCGTCTCTTAATTGAACTCGAAGAAATGAAGTTCTCACATGGACCCTTTTGCTACTTTTGAGTAGCAATAAGCTGAATTGGCTGGAGAATAAGAAGAACGAGAGATGATTTGAGTTGAATGTGATTTGCGGTGGAGAAATTCGTTAATGGCTCAGCAGCGCCTCTCTGCAGAAGGGACCGTTATAAGTGAGGAGGATTGGTGGGCAATCGTGCGGTAGACAAACGACATCATTAGCGATGTAAATTGCATTTGTTTTTAGCAGACGGTTTTCTCTTTGCATCCTCCGTCCTCATCATGTATTATATCTCCGATTTACATGGACCTTCTCTTCACCCTTTCCTCTCATACCTTCACAACCATCTCATTCGCGTCTCACTGCAACGGAAAACATTTCACAAGGGCCTTATCTAAACGGCAAGCAATTAAAATGCTTGATACAAATTAGTCCACATTACAGCTCATTAGCTTTCATTTCCCAGTTACCATATTATTCCGACCCCAAATACTGGCACGCTTTTTATAAACTGAGGGCAATTAGAAAAGGCGCTTTTCCTTCTTCAGAGAGAACATAATTCAATTGCATTTTACAACTCGAGGTAAAGAGAGAGAATGCCAAAATGAACTGATTTAATTTAGTTATGATGAGTTTCTTTTATAAAGAGCTCAAGTAGCAAGTTGCAAAAATTAAAAACAATCAAGATCAAAGGAAAATAAATTTAAAGGTGTTGAGAGTGCAACAAATGTTTTTTAAATGGATGTTGGCTTAGAAAATTTAGAAAGAACTTTATAGAATCTTTAAGCTGAAAAATACAGCTTAGGTATAGAAAGTAATAAATAAAGGTTCTATAGGTATCATGATTCCTATTTTGGTATGATAAATGATTAAAATATCTTTTACCCAACCTGAAGATGGTAAGCATTTAAAATTAGCAGTTGCAACACAGAATATTTATATCCGAAATACATTATCCGCGATACATTATTTCAATTTACATATCCAATTAAATCTTTCCAAAATTATGCGTATCTCTTTTTATTTAAGGCGGGTTGTTTTTATTTCTATCTATTTGAATCTTTATGTAGAAGAAATAAATGTGCGTAAATTTTAGAAAAATTTAAAAACAACCATTTTTTTCGACTTTCAGCGATGGTGAATGAAGAAATACAAATAATATTTATACAAGCAGTGTATTATCATCAAGAAATATTGCCTTTTTTCAAACTCTATCAAAGTTCCATTCGTTACATTCACCATTTTTAATATTTCTCGCAATAACTGAGAAACGAACCAAAAAACAGGTTTTTTTGTCAATATCTTAAAAACGCTTCTTTGGAAAAATTTTCGATGGTCATTTTAGTTTTCAGAGACCCCAAATTAGCCTAAAAACACATTTCCAAAATAGTACCAAACATGAAGGAAAAATTTGTAAACTAGTGTTTCTTATAGTTCTTTCTATATAGAACAAATTATGATAGGGAAAGTAAAATTTATTTTCATACCTTGCCTATTGATTTGCATTCAGCGATAGTTGAATAAGTCTCGAAACATTAGGTGGTGAATTTTTAATTTTTACCACGATTATTGTCCTTTTCTGTCTGTTTTACCATATTTCAATAAACAGTTTTAATCAACGAAAAAGATTCTTCTTTGTTATTAAATTGCCTTCTAGATATACTTCAATTTAAAATGATAAAAAGATTTCTTATCATTTTTTTTTAATTTTTAATTAATATTTTTTCTGATGATGTTGGGTGAATTGAGGTTTAGATAGAATAATGTAAATAAACGTCGATTTTTTATTTTAGATAAAAACCAGGACCACTATCCTGCCATCAGAATAGCCATCAGTATTCTTATACATATTTAAAACAGTTTTGGTCAACAGATGATAACTTTAAAGCTTTGCACTAAAATTGAGGTAATAAAAGTTAAAATGTATTTTAAATCCTAAATAAAATGATCACGAAATTCAGATTTATTAACATTATTTCTTTATTATTTGCAAAAAAAGTCAATAAAAAAACAAGCTTATAAAATGGTTTTCCCCTTAAAACGCATCTAGTATTTCCATAAAATAGAAAAATAAGTAAAAAGTGTATAATTCGAACGGTTAAAGTGGAGCTCCACTTTTCTCAAGCGTTTTCCTACTCTCGGTAAATACACTACTTTCCTCCGTCAGTTCCTCGCTTGGAATAATAAGGCATTTTCACCGCAACTGCTGGTTTACAACTATTTATATTACTTTTCATACAATTTTAAGAAAACCTTCAGATATTTTTTAAACATCGCATTCAAAAGTTAATCTAATTAGTCAATTACCAAAGCAAAGAGTTACTTTTTATATTTTAAAGGATTCAAATTTGTGAGCAATCATTAATAAATTAGATAGCCTCTACCTAGGGCACATTGTAGGAGCAGAATATCCTTGTGATTGTCAGCTGCCTAAGAGTCCAAATGTCGAATTGATTGTGGCGAGTAAACCTAGTCCAGTTGAGTATGCCGAAAGGCTACTTCATTAATATGACAATAACTCTCTATTACAACAACAATTGACATGTTGGTCACAAAGTTTTGTATGACGTGAAATTGCTGTGTTTTTAATTGTATAAAACAAAAAGTACCCACTACTACAATTAGCTACTTTGGAAGTTTGACCGACTTGATCTGAATAACAGATCAACGAAGTTTCGCCGTGTTGGTAATAAATAACAATTTCATGCGTGGGCTCATGGACTATTATCTAAACCCATACTTCCGATAGTTTCTCTCTGTGCACGCCAGAAGGCTGCAGGGATTTAGTTTCTGGGCTGCCGAATTACCGAGATCCTCATTAAGATGATGCGTCCAATGGTCCTTGCCTAGATAATGAGCTGCTCTACTTACCTGTGGTCCCCACTGAGATAATGAACCAGATACTGATGTTGCGACTTTTCTACTGGATATCAACGCTGAAATAATATTTAGGACTATAAAAAGATATTGAATTAGTGAATTAACGTTTCTGCGTTTGTCTTTAGCTTATCCGAACATAAGAAACAGAACGCCTCTTTACTGCATGGCTAGATTCACCGCACTATTAACATGCGACGATTTGTCCATCCCCGTGCACCCTACCCTTTTGTGGTCATAGTCCAGACATCTATGGTACCTAGTCACTATAAGTCTCCTCCGATTCTGCAGATTAAAAACCCACTTTCACTGATCCAATATTCTCAAACTTTGCAGCTTGTCCTCGTAAGCGAGTACTGTCACCAACTTCACTCCAGGGTCTGTTCGGCTCCAAGACCATCACCTGTCTCCTTGTGAGTCGGTGACGTTACTATAAAACTACTCATCTGACACCTTAGCCTCTTCGTACTTCTTTTTTATTGCTGGAATCCTTCAGCTAAATTACTTTAAACCAATTTGAATTTCCGCAGAAATATTTCACTGTACCTTTAATTTTTCCAGCACAATCTAAAGTCCATTTTTTATCTCCTGGAAAATATTCTCTTCTTTCCCTCGAAACCTCGTGCCCTTGAGGTATAAATACCCTCTCTTGATTTTGGGCAAATTTGCACCGTTAAAAACTATGATCTGGACATTTTTCGTACGTAACTACTACATTCGGTGTCACTGAGTGTCCTTACGTATCCTTCAATCACCTATCGTCTACGTACTTCAAATTCAAATTGAACTCATCCATATGAATCCCACGAGCATTAAAGTGTCGTTGGTCAGACCAAATAGCCCACACAGCACCGGAAATTCTCTGAATTTTCCCTGAATATCCGTCTACATTTCTCGAATATTCGAACCTAATATTCAAGGAAGTTTCGAGGAAGTAGTAAAATGTCCGCCTAGAAAAATATTGGGCGCGGAATTTCCCTGAAAATGTATTTCTAATTTTCAGGGAATTTCCGCATCTAACATTCCTTTAATATTCATGGTATTCGTATATTCACTGTACATGATGCGCACTGGTCGAACTTGGTTTCTATGACACTTACGGCTGCGCAGTAGTTTTTAATGTTCTAGAATCCTACGGATGTTGAATATCATATATTTTTAATCAATTACCAGATCAAAAAAAATTTTGGAAATTTTTTTTTAACTTTCCCTGAATATTAAAGGAATGTTAGATGCGGAAATTCCCTGAAAATTAGAAATACATTTTCAGGGAAATTCCGCGCCCAATATTTTTCTAGGCGGACATTTTACTACTTCCTCGAAACTTCCTTGAATATTAGGTTCGAATATTCGAGAAATGTAGACGGATATTCAGGGAAAATTCAGGGAATTTCCGGTGCTGTGTGGGAGTCAACCAGTTCATCAGTCGACACTTCCAGATCAAGACTACTCCACACCAACTTGGGTTAACCATAAATGGGACCCAAGCAGGTAAGAGTGTCTGAAGCTTCCCAAAATCTCACATCGTCCACAGCTGACGAGGATCGTTAAGCCCCATTCTGGAAATCCTAATTGACAACTTCCTCACAGGTAGCCAGAGCACCAAGTAGCTGAACTACGAATACCCAAATTAACAGGGTCCAGTCCATTCCTCAGTATCCAAACTTGTCAAACAACGGGAGTAGATGAGTTCCAGGAAGAGCCGAAATAGTTCGTCTAGAGATGTCGACCGAAGTACAAGCTCCTGTTCGGTCATAAGTCCCCTCACTACGACAAGGTGACAGAATGAGCACCGCTTGCTGTAGTACTACCTCACTAAAACAACCTCTCCCATTTTTTGATTACATACTCTTATCTACTTCTGATCCTTCTGACCTTGAAGGTAAGCAAGAGCGCAATTCTTTTGCTCGAGGTGTTTTCTGTTTACGGTTCTGTAGGTGTTTATGTCCATTGCCGCTGTTCTTCTTACGTGGTGGCCGGGAACGTTGTCGGATGCTTTTTTAGAGCTGCCACCCAAACACCACCGGATTTTTCAACAGTATTGACAAGGTCGAGACCTTGCCCCCTCAGCGGGGGCTTTCAGGGTCCTAGAGTATAATATCAGGCTTAGTAGCACTGATACGACGGGTTGTAGGAAAAGAAAAATTCCAGTAGATTTTACACTGTACAATTTCCACAATGGACTCTTGATCCCCTTGGGCACACGGCAAGATGAGTTCCTTATCTATAGCACACTGGTGTCCAAGGTCATAATACAACACCTTAAGAGCAGCATTGTAATTATTATGAACATTATACGACAAATCATTAATATTATTATAATATCTATTCAATCATTGTTCAAAATATTTATAATTTAAGGGAGCGGGCCCCAAGATAAACATAGTTTTGATTTAATGCTCTACACCGAAAAAAATATCTTCTTCTTTTGAGCAGAACATTCCTATCATAAAATCCTCTTGAGTTTTTTACTAAAAATGAGCTAATTATACTACAACCAATAGTATTTTCCTCTGTTTTGAAAAGGAAAAATATTAGAAGACGACTCTAACGGTTTAATCTTATGTTGAGAGTAATCCACTACTTTCGATAGGAAACGTCCGATCAAAAGTAGAGGATATCCTCTATATCGTATTTGCACATGCGCAATCAGTACCAATTGTATGTCAGCTTTAACGTTTATTTTCACCTTTAGTTTTCGATTGTGGAAAACAATTTACAGTGTGTTTTAAAAGATTTAAGACTACATGATAATATTTTAGTGTTCTGTGCACATAATAATATTGTGATTTCATTATTTGTTTGTGTACGAATGTGAAATTGGAGCAATAAAAGACCAATATAACCTAGCAGTGTGACATGTTTATTTTACTTTCGTATTTAATAAAACAACATACAAAATGTTCGAATATTTATGAATATTCCTTTCTTTATGTGAATCAATGAAGGTAGTTAGTGATTTTAACTTTCTTTAAATGATTTAAAGTAATTTAAGTGTAAAAGTGTAAAAGTTTACCCATTGAGAGGACAGTTCCTCTCATTTTGATGAGTATAACATCCTCTCAAAACGAGGGGAACCATTTTGATACCATATTGTAGAGGAAAAAAAGCATTAAAATGAGTGGATTCCGCTCAAAAGAAGAAGATATTTTTTTCGGTGTACACTGAAAAAAATATTTCCGTGGAACTGCGATAATTATGGTCAGATTGGCGATATTTTATTGATGTATAAAAAGTTTTAAAACTTGATTGACGTCAGTGGCTAAATTCTCACTGATTCAAAATTTAGAGAGTAATAATGAGTCAACTACTTTTTTAAAAATGCCTTTGAATTGATTAAAATTTAAATTTATAAATAATAGTTGTAATTTTAATTTCATTATTCAATAAATCTATAATTTTTTATTAAATTTTAAACAGTTTTCAATTTACAATTATTATCCTTATAAATTTTACAATTATTCTTAAATTTTCTAAATTACCTTTCTCCGTTGTCTAATATTCTCAACAATTTTCGAATTTGTTTTCAATAATTGTCAAATACACTCAACAATTATCCGTTTTTTTTTAATTGTCAAATATTTTCCACTTATTTCAATTACTTTCTTTAATATCAAATTATTTTCGTTATTTTATAATTATTCTTTTTAATTTTCGATCAATTCTTCAATATTTAGTAATTCCTTTCTTTTTGCAATCATATATATTGTTCAAATATTTCAATTCAATTGTTTAATTCTACGACTATTTTCTTCAATTTTCAACTTCATTCTTAATTCAACATTTAATTATATTTCTAATTTTTCTTTGAATTATCAATTATTCCCTTCAAATTTCATTGAAAATTTAATTTACGATTATTTTAATGAAATTTTAAATTATTTTCTTCGATATTAAATTTTTTTCAAATTTCAATTCTTTTCTTTAATTTTCAATAATCAATAATTATCGTCTTTTTTCAATTGCTTTTTTCAATTTTTAATTATATGCTTCAAATTTCAATTCGATTTTTCAGTTTTCAATTAGTTTCTTCTATATTCAATAATTCTCACCATTTTTCAATAACTTTTTTGAACTTGAAATTAAAATCTTTAACTTTCAATTCCATTCCTCAATTTTCAGTGATTTCCTTCCATTTCAAATTATTTGCTTCTATATTCAATAATTCTTGGCTTTATTCAATTTCATTTAAATTTGAATTAAATTGCTCAATTCCATGTATCAATTTTTAATTATTTTCTTCAATATTCAATAATTCTTGGTTATTTTCAATTATTTTTCTATTAAAATTTTATTATTATTCATTAATTTTTTAATTACTTTTAAATTGTGTCGATTATTCTATCCTTTTTTAATTTTTTACAATATTTAATAAATATTATCATTTGTCAATTATTTCTTCCATATTCAATAATTCTATGTTTTTTACAATTATTTTTTTCAAAAATCCGATATTTTCCTCTATTTTCAATTATTTTCTGCAATTTAACATAATTTCCTACCATATTCAATCATTTTCGTCTTCTTTAATTATTTTCTATAAAATTTCAATTCAATTCTTAATTTTTAAATTATTTTCCTCAATTTTCAATTAATTTACGATTTTGATTTAATTTTTCAATATTAAACAATTCTCGGCTTTTTCCAATTATTTTATTCAATTATAAAAAATAGTTTTTAAATTGTAATTCAATTGTTTAATTCTACAAATATTTTCTTTAATCCTTATTTATTTTCTTTAAATTCCAATTCCATGTATTTTCGTTACTATTCCAAAATTCTCGCCATTTTTCAATCATTTTTTCGAGTATCAGTAAGTTTTTTTGATTTAGGAATATTAAATACAATTGCTCAATAATTTCGTTCAATTTTCTAACCAATTCTTCAATTTTCAATCGGTTCTCTAGTTTTCAAATATTTTCTCCTATATTCAATAATTCTCGACATTTTTCAATAACTATTTTTAAATTTTTAATTATAATCTTTAAATTAGGGTACATGACACCATTTTTTGAGCCGCAGTAAAAAGTTATATACAAACACAATTTTGGTAAAATCATTTTAGAATATTATTTTACGATAAATAAATAATATTATAACGTTAAGTACTTATTATAAATCAAAATTTAAATATAACTTTACAAACTTAAGAAAAAACTGTAACGAAGCTTTTTCAGACACAAAATCACGTGGTATGTGTAGAAGAAAAACAAACTGGTTTTTTTTCGAATGTGCATCAAAAACTTCGTCTATACAAACAACAAAAATTAAAGAAATTATAAGGCGCTGTCACCTTAAACAAAAATTTTATACAAAATGTCCATCTTGGGGCCCTATCCATTAAATCTTGGGTCCCTCTCCCCTACAATTTTCAAACCAAATCTCACAAGTTTTTAGAAAAAAATAACAATAATACAAAGAATATTTCCTGATTGCAGTGCGGGAAATTCAGTATGACATCGGGATTCCCAGTTTCCGTTACATAAAATTGAAAAATCTATTTTCCATGTGCAGATCTTTTAGTATTATTAAAATATCTGTAATGACCTTTACCACTGAATGAATCACATCTTTGATAATAATTTATACTTACAATTAGCTGTTTTTCCAGTTAGCTACTTAAAACCAATCTAAGTAGACGTAATTTTTATCGCTTTAATATGTTTGTAAAACTATTCGTCTTTTGTATTGCTTTATCCTTAACAAATGCAGGTAAGAAAATTCGACGTAAAAATGTTATTAATTATTATTAATTGAGTTTATGCTTATTGCTACTTAGTATAAAAATTGTAACTTAATAATTTTCTATTATAAATTAGTAAAATAAATTAAAATTAAAATTTTTCAGCTGACGACTCCTGTCCGAATATTATTTTAAAGTCCCAATGGAATGGTATGAAGGCAAAATCTGATAATTATCTGATTCCTCCACTTCAGTATGTAATAATTCATCATACAGCGAGTTCTGAATGTAATTCTCAGTCCTTTTTGTTCCAGTCAAGTGCAAAATATTCAATCATATCACATGGATGAATTAGATTGGCACGACATTGGCTACTCGTAAGATATCATTATAAACTTTTTATTGAAATCCTGTAAAGAATTCACTTAGAGAAACAGTCAATTTACTCTTAGAATAGAACATTGAAATACTTTAACAACACTAGGAAATTTGGAAAAAAATTTCTAATTTTGTTAAAATGGCGAAACAAAAAGAATTGAATTTTTGTAAATTCCACCATGTTACTTTTTAACGAGACATTGATTTTAAACTATTTTAATGATTCAAACAATTGAATAGAAATGTTCACTCTTTCTTTATTTAAGAAATCATAATTAAAAAGAATTTCTTAAAACTAGGAAGAAAAATAATATTTAAAACGTATTCTAAATTTTTATTTTGGGATAGTTAATTTTAAAAAAATTCTAATAATAATCGATGGTTTATAAAGTTTTTAAACATTTTTCAAGGCCTCATAAACTTTTAATTGTAAAAGGAAAAATAAATTTCTAGATGATAAATTAATTTGTTATCTTTTTTAAGTTTTCTAATTGGTGGAGATGGAAACGTGTATGAAGGTGTTGGATGGAATAAGGAAGGAGCTCACACATATGGATATAATAAAAGATCAATAGGTGTTGCGTTTATGGGAAATTTTCAAAGTAAGTTTCTTAATTTTTTAAGATTCTTTAAAATCACATTTTTTTATGAAAGCTGTTATTGAACAGTTTCTTAATAAAAATAGAGTTCTCACAATTTTGTATGTTGTCATATTTTCAAATTTCAAAATAAAACGTTTTTCTTGGGTATTTTAGACTTGTATCTAAAAAAGGTCAAATTAATAATTTGCTATAAAAATAAAGCTTTCAAAATTTTTGATAAGGCATAAATGGTAGTCTTCAAACTTTTTATAACAAATTTTTTTTTTTTTACAAAATAAAGTAAGAACAAAATATTTATAATTAAAAATAAATTTCTATCTTCCGTACTATTATTTTAAAACGTTGAACAAACTTTTATGATTTTTAGAAAAGATTTGTCATTCTCTACATCCTTTCTAAAAATCGAAAAAGCTTTTCAACAATTTGAAAATAATATGTTTTTATGAAAATAGTGTTATCTAAATATTGCGTTTTACAACTTTTGAAAGTTTACAGTGCAAAACAGTTACCTACTCAACATTTTTTTTTATATTAAAAATATGAAAAATTATATGTAACTTAAATTTTTGATTAATTAGCACTCTTGGAAAAAACGCTTAAAACAACATTAAATTTTAATTATTTCAAAAAATTTTGTTCACATAATTATGTAAAAATTCATTTTAGAGAAGTCGTAAAAATCTGAAGAAAATTATTTTAGGTTCATCACTAAAAAACATTTTAAAATTCGTGGATACACAATTTTTATAGATTGAAACCTGAACTTGAATTATTACTTTAGCTCTGTTTATAATTAAACATATTTCTAATTTGATTTTTATTGATATTTTAGATAAAGAAGCAAATGAAAAAATGATTAAAGCAGCGCAGAAGCTTATTAATTGTGGTAAATCGGAAGGATTTTTACGACATGATGTGAAAGTATTTGCAGGTCGTCAAGTAATCAGCATCGTTAGTCCCGGAAGTAAACTTTACGAACAAATTAAAAAATGGCCAGAATGGTGCTCGGAAGTTTAAAGAAAAAATAGCTTAAGTTTTTAAATTAAATGTTTTTTGTAAATTTAAATTATATAAATTGTATTGTATATTTAATAATAAAAGTTGCAGGCAGGCAAAAAATACGAAATTTTATCAAATAGTTTATTATTTTTTCAAGGTGATTATTGTAATTTGAGAAAACAACATTTTTATAACTTTAAGGTTTGTAAGTGAGGATTTTTACTTATAATTTTTGTAAATTTCAATAGTATTTGAATAATAACGTCTTTAGATTAGTGAAATATGTTAAAAATGTAAAAATTGTCCAAATAAGTTATATCTTACACTTTTATGAAATGAATTTAGTCATAATTTTAAAATTGCTTAGCACTTTTTAATATTTTACTTTAAATTATAAAAAATATTAAATGCAAAATAAGCATTTCCTTTATTTTCTCAAATTTTACTCTCTAATTCTGAATTAGTAACAAACTACTATTTAGGGGTTAAAATCGTGAACGAGTTTTCTTTTTTTCATTTAGTAAAAAATAACTAATTATTAGTAGAAAACTACTAATTCTTTTAGAAGTTTAACGTAACCTAATAAAATTACTTTGACTAATTAAATTAGTAGTTTTTCACTAAATTATTAGTTGAAAAAATAATTACTATTTGACATGGTAAACGAGTTTTCATCATTAAAATAGAAGTTTTTAACTAATTCAAATTTAGAGAGTACAACTTAATCCATTCACGAAAAATAATAAAATACTTATAAGACTTTCAAAAGATTTACATCAAACTTATATCTACTTACAATAAAAGTTTCGTCTTTGGTCCCAAATTTAGAATTTGAAATAAAAAAGTTAATATATTTTAAGGTTGAAACAATTACAGACCTTCAATTGAGAAACAAATATGGTTCTAACTTTTTTTACATTTTTTAGTTAGCTTTAAAAGCGACGTTTTTCTATACAACCTATATTTTAAAATCATACAAATAATAGACAATTTTGATATAATTATTTTTATTTCCTATGTCCAGAAACTATGCAAAATCATTTCTAAAAAAATTATTTTTATTGCCTGAAATTTTAAATATTCTAGCAAAATAAATTTAATTTCATAATATTTTCTTTCAAAAATACAGAGAAAAGACTTAATTAAACAAACTCTTTAATTGATTTTTAAACATATTTTATTTCTTTGTACGACTATTATATACAAGGCTGCATCAGGTTTAACATTACGTGTAATACAGGACACGCTCTGTCCATGCACATTTCAGTGGTTCGTAAATTAAAAAAAAAAAAAAAGCATAACATTTTTGAGAACAGGGAATACGATTATGTAATACTTTGATTAAAAAACTATTTACAACGTCGTGGATTTTCAAGGAAATTGTACAATCTTCCAAAAATAAAGAAGACTGACAATAGCCTCATTTCCATAAATCATTCAACAATCTATATAAAATCAAGTAAAAACGAAGCGGTTTTCCACATTAAATCGTTTCAATAAATTGGCATCAGTTTTTTTTTATAAATTAATGAATTAAATAAAATATTTTGTGCATGAAATGTCGCAGATGTGTACACCGTTAATCATTCCGAGCTATCGACCACTTTTCACTATCAATAGCAAAATAAATAGATTAACTATTAACCAGTCCATTCGCCTATATACACACTCTGTACAAATAAATTACGTGTCATTGCTTTCGTAATTATCTTTTCATTCATCTATGGCTTTAACTTTTATTTATTTTTTATTTTTTTTTATACTAGCAAAAAATAGGATAACGTTCGCGCGTCTTTTTACTCCTTTTCCTTTATTATAAATATCAATAGGCTCGACACCGAACGCGACTAGAAGCGCGTTGCCTTCAAATTTAACGCAAAATCACCTTTTCAGATCTTCCAATCAATTTTTATTTCTACTCAAGATCATTTTAAAGGAATTACATTAAGTAGTTTCTTTCAATAACAATAATTGCACCATCAATCATGAGTCAAAAATGTTTGATCCGTTAAAAAGAAAAAGAAAATTAATTAAAATGAGTTAAAAAAAATAAAAGTTAGTACAAGCTTTTCTAATTTACACCTTTTATAAACTTTTTAAAATTTGAGTCTATGTCAATTGATTTTGTCTATCTTATTCTGATTGCTGGAAAAAACTGTCTCAGATCAAAAATCGTCTCTAGTTTGTAATTATCGGCGCTTGCAAAATTTCTTAAGGAACATTAAAACATCAAAAACCTAATTTTCTACAATTTCATATCGCAGATTCTTTATATATATATATATATATATATATATCTAAATTTACAAAATTACCAATTTGTAATTTTAGGTATCTTTTAACAACATTAGCAGACAATTTTTGAATTTGCATTTTTAACACTTTCATCGTACATCAGAATTATAATTAATTATGCAATTAATCTTCCTCAAAATACTTTCCTAATTTTCCAAAATATTAAATTTTTTTAATACAATAATAAGTTATTAAATTCTAAAAACAGATTTGTCAAATTCTAATCTGTAGTCAAAAATATATTATCTTAATCGAGAATTCGAAAAACATGAAAATTAGATGAATGAAAAATGCAAATTTGAAAATCTAATAATAATTTAACAATTTTTTTCAGAACAATGCACTTTTTTGTCAATTTTCAAACGTCCCATTTTTACCTCACTGAAGACGCGTAAGAGCAATAGATCTACAATTAACTATTAATGTGAATATAAACGATGTAACGATATCGATGAATGAGTGCATTCTCAAAAGCACATGTCATTTAGTTTAAAAACTACGACAGGAACGTAAAAAGTAAATTACATACTGTTAGTAGAGGCCGCGAGTGTTGAAAATTTCTCCACAAATTCCTTTCCACAATTTATTTTGAATTCTGAAAGTTTCCAGTTAAAAAAAAGCAGTAGATAAAATTGAAAAATTTTGTTTAAAAATGCAAATAAAATTGCATATTTTAATTTAAAAAAAAAAAAAAAAAACTGAAAAAATGGTTAAATTACTGAAAATATTCTTTCAGAATTCAAATTGAGTATTTTTCCCTACATCTAAAATACACAAGCGGTAGTAAAATATCTCTACGTCTAATTATTTTGATATTTATCATTTCATAGAAACTAGTAATCCTAATCACTTCAGAACTACGTCTTCTTTCTCTCTCTTTCTACGAACTCTTTAAAAATACTTTTGCAATAATCAACATGCAGTCAAAATTAATTTTCAACAGAAAAAAATGAAATTTTTCAAATGCAGACAAAAAAAAATATTCAACTGCAAAAATAAGCTGCAAATACAGGATGAAATTTACAATTAGAAAAAAAATGGTAGAATTTTACCTAAAAACAATTCAGATAAAAAATTGTAACTACAAAATATTGAAAGTAAAAAAAATGAGGTGGATATTTTCCAAAATTTGATGGATGGATTTTTTATTAGATCGAAATTTATAATTTAAAAATGATCTTTTTTTATCGGCTATAAATTAACATTTTAATTGTGTTTTAGTTATTTTCATAATTTAATATTTGTTTATAATAGCGTAATTTTTATTCAGCTTTAATTAATGTGCTCCAACTTTTTTTAATCGAATTTGAAAATGGTAGGCTTTTGTGACAGGTTTATTTAATTTAAATAAAAAGATAAAAATTACGTCAAGTAGAATTTCTCAAAATCGTCTCGTTCTCTCAAAAGCAAATTTTTTCAAATTTTTTCAATTACGATAAAATACAAATTAAATTGTTTCGTACTTAAATAAAAAAAAAAAAAAATTTCTTTTACTAAATCAAAGAAATGTCGAAAGATGTTTGTTAATCGAAAATTAAAATTATTACGCTGATCTTGTGTTCCAATTGATACAAATAAAAGGGAAAAAAGTAATTTATATTAAAATATAGTTGTAAACTAGAATATTGTAATTAAACAGCAAGGGAACCACTTTCAGTTAATTTTTTTACTTTCAAAAATAAACTTTTTTTTAAGATTTCTCCTACTATTGAGTTTGCTGATCCTTACGTCACAAAACAAAAATGGCTGACAAAAATAAGTAACTTTAGTAAAAAAAAATACACGTAAACAATAGAAATTAGTCAAAATATATTATAAAAATAATAAAATACGACTCATTTTAAATAAAAATTTTTAATTTACGCGATCAACACTTTCCGGGCAAAATTTTTTTGATAGTAAAAAAATTTAAAAATTAGCACGTTTTGTACCATTAATTGTCCAATATTTTAAAGAATAATAAAAATTTGTAGATTAAGATTCGTGACAAATCAGCTGTTGTATCGATATTTACTGAATAAGAAAATGTTAATTATAAAAAAAAAAAATTTAAGGTGGTTTTTTTTACATAATCTCAAATTAGAAAGTCGTTTTTCAGCCCAAATAAAAATACTATTAAAATTAATTTCACCAAATTTTAAAAAATCCAATTGTACATTTTCCAGAAAAAATTAAGATTAGCTAAAATTTGTTGTCGAATAATAAGTATTTAATATTTTATGCTTTTTCTTAAAATTTAATGAACAACTGCAATTTGCATTGAATTTTTATAAACAATTCACTTTTTTCGTTGAAACTTTCTCTACAATTTTATTTGTTGGGATTTGTTAAATAATATTTTGTTTAAAAAATACGTAAGAAACAAATATTATTTGTTTAATAATTTTTGAACAAAATATTATTCAACAAAAGGATTAGATGAAATTTACAGTTGTTTATTAAGGATGTTTAACCCATTGACATAACCTCAAACTAATAAATGGTTTTTCACTAAAAATAAAAATATTATTAAAATCAATTTTACCCAATTTTGAAAGATTCTGTTGAACTTTTTTAATGTTTAATCATTTTTTAACAAAATCTAACGAACAGATTTTTAGAGAATGTTTCAATGATTAAAATGAGCTATTATTTGTCAAAATTAAATGAAAGTTACATTTTTTCACAAACTTTAAAGAAGAAACACAAAATGTTAAATAATTATTGTTTCATAACAAATTTTGTATAAAACTAATTTTTTTGGAACATGTACAACTGTATCGTTTAAAATTGGGTGAAATCAATATTAATAACATTTTTATTTTATATGAAAAATCAGTTTTTAGTTTGAGGTTATGTCAATGGCCCTTACATTTGAAGAAAAAACATAAAATGTTAAATAATTATTATTTGACAATAAATTTTAGCTAAACATAATTTTTTCCAGAAAATATTTAACTGGATCTTTAAAAATTTGCTAAAATTAATTTTAATAATAGTTTTATTTGATAGGAACAATCATTTTTTAGTTTGATGTTATGTCAATGTCAACCTCCTTAAATTGTTCTTTTTTCTTTTCCCCATCTATTTAAACTCAAAATTAAATGTAAATTTTTCCATAAATTTAGAAAATCCCTCTTTATTCTCCTTCTAGAGAATTTTTATGTGTTTACTTTCTTTAATTGGAATTCACACCACCAGTTAGTGTATCAAAGTTTAGGGTTTACACACGAGGTTTACGCTTCTAGACATCGTTAGTTACTTTTCTCGCCACTAGGACTCAAAACGGTTAAAAAGCGTCTCACCAGATGGCGCGTCGTATATGGCGCTCCCAATATTCTTGAGAATTAAAAAACTAATTCATGATTTACTTACTCTACAGGATTTTTTATACTTTAAATAATGTGATAATTATCGTTTAATAATTAAAATGAAAGAGAAAATTATGCTTCTAGACATCGGTAGTTACTTTTCTTGCCACAAGGTCTCAAAACGGTTAAGAAGCGTCTCACCAGATGGCGCGTCGTAGTAACAAAGCTCCTAATATTTTTGAGAATATAAAAGTTAACTCGTGGTTTGCTTACTATATAATTTAAAAAATGTGATAATTATTGTTTAATAATTAAAATGAAAAGAGAAATCCCTCCTAAATTTCGATGAAATAAAAAGTCTATTCACCAGAGATTGTGTGAGGATGAGACTAAAAAAAAAATTGATAAAACTAAAGGCCCTAAAACTAGATTCTAGTTATTACAACTAGAAGAAAATAAAATTCTGAAGTGAGCCCTCAAATTCTCACAGCCTTGTTCAGAATCTTCAACACTCGCTTGGTAGGATTTCGAAAAAAAGAAACAGAAAACCCGAAAAAGAGCGTAATTTAGAGCAAACCTCCCTTTCTACCAAAAAGAAGTGTGCTAAGAGTGCCAAGAGCCGATTGCGCGGCAGATTCCTTGGTGACAGGAGGAGCGGCTGGAGGTTTCACTTGTCCGAGATCAGGCCTCGTTGATCTATTTCCAGAGCGTCGTTGTCGACTGGAGCCGTAGCTGAGTTTGCCTTCACTGTCGCTTAATCCCCTCGACCTATCACTTGGAAGTGACGGGATTGAATTCTCGCTGATGGAAGAAGCCGAGGAGGAAGAGTCGAGTTTCTCTTGGCTGAAGCTCGAGGACATGGAGTTTCTGAGGAAGGTTAGTTGAGCCATTGGACTCTCATTGGCTCGCCTGGTGTAGAGTGCGCCCTGTAAAGCCAGAGGAGAGATATTTGTCGAGGTAGTGGTGGCCATGATGGTGTCAATGCCGATTCTCTCCAGTTTTTCAACAAGTCTAATCCCAGTGAGTGCCTTCTTCTCTGACCTAGAGAGTGGATTTCTCGCTCGTTTTCTCTTTACTTGGGAGGCGGTTGGAATGGGTGTCGCGGACTCGCTGCCAAAGGTGCGTTTCAATAGTTCAGCGCCGGTGGTGAACAGTCCAAAAGAGAGGGAGGAGCTGGTGGGTGAAGGCGAGGCAGACCTGGAGTGAGTTGGACTTCCGTCGGGACTGTTGCAGGGTGTGGCAGTCGGTGAGAAGTTCTTTTCCTCGTTGGGTGTGGCGACACAAGACGGTGTCACGGCTTTGATTCCTCGCTCGTTGAGCATCTTGGCGAGACTGAGAGTCGTGGAGAAGGTGGAGGTTGAGTTTCTTCGACTGAGAGTTCTCGGCGTGTTCATTCCAGAATTAACTGCACTGTCGGGTGCACTGGCGACTCTGCTTCCTGTCACGCTAGCAGTCACACTGGTGTGATCGTCAGGATGAAGAACAGTGCTATTCGTGTAGGTGTAGACTGAACCAGTGTCCTGAAAGAGTTTCCCGGGGTTCGCATACTCTTCGTCCTCCTCGACGTCTGTCAAGGTGTACGTCTCAAGTCCTAGATCTTCTAGTCTTCGACCGCCGCGGGTCTTCACACCAGGACGTTCTTCCAATAAACCTCCAAGAGTCGGAGTCGCCAATTGAGACCAATGATGAAGAGTTTGCGAGCCTTCCATGGGTTTAACGATTTGCAGCTTTTCTGGGAGACGCCATCCTCCTGCGCTATTTCCACTGAATCCGCTGAAATTGCCGCTACTTCCGGTGGACATGATGCTGTCTGGAGTTCGACAACCGAACGGCAGGAAATTCGGTGGAGAGTGAATATTCTGCTCGTCATAGTCGTAGGTGTAACCAGTTCCTGTACTGAGGCAGGCGCGTCTCGCTATCACCTCCGCCGGTGTCAAACGACGCAAAGCTGCTTCCAAATCTGCTGCTCCTGGAGCTCCAGGAACTCCCGGAAGTTGTGGTCCCCTACAAAAAAATATATATAATTAATTAAATGATTCAAAGGCTGACTAGTAAATAATCGATTTTAAAATCTCGTATGGTAAAGTAAAATTTCCAGAATTTTTTCTTTTAACCTTCGCGCAACCAGATGTTACCCCGAGTAGAGACGAAAATATTTGAATTGAGATAACTTTTAGAATTTTGCTTTAAGTTAATTGAAATTTTAAGTCACTGAACAAATTTTTATTTAATTTAAAAAATTAAAAAAATATTTTTTTCATATTTCTTCTTGTTTATTTATAACATTTGTAAATAAATATAAGCGGTCTACTAAGGTAACTTAGGGTATTTTAAATGTTTTATAACTTTTTAGCAACTTTTTATTTTAATCACTTTAAATGATGAAGTTTTTTCCTAATTTTGCAATCTGACAAACTTGATACCATGTTGGATAAAGATTACAAATGCAGTTATTATGTAAAAAATTTATAAACAAACTCTTACTGCATATTTCTAGGTGCACTGAATAAAAAGTTGGTAAATAACAATAATAATTTGATACAGGGTTGCTACGTTTTCAAAATTTCAAAATTCCATGTCTTTTCCAGCTTTTCCAGACCATTTTTCATCAAATTCCATGACCAAATATAAAATAAGTAGCAATATTAACACGCTCCCAAGAGCGCGAGAAACTTTACATTATTGTTGGTCATTTAAAACTATACATTTTTGCAAATGCAATAAATAATAAAAATTACCAGAATAATTACAAAATTGAAAAAAATATCTGAAAAATGACGAAAATTGAAAACCAAATTCAAAAAATCAAAGAATAATTACAAAATTTTAAGAGAATAATTGAAAATTGAAAAAATTTGTAGGAAATAATTGAAAAATTTCGGAAAACAATTGAAAATTGAAGAAAATTATTAATAATTGTAAGAAATAATTGAAAAATTGAAGAAAATATCTGAAAAATAACAAAAAAATTGACAATTAAAAACAAAATTCGAAAAATGATTAGATTAATAGAGAACTGAAAAAAACAATTAAAAAAGTTAAACAAGAAAAATTAAGAAAATTATAGGAATAATTGTTGGAAATAATTACAAATTAAACAACTGGATTGGAAATCAAAAAAAAAATTAAAGAATGAAATTCAAATTTTAAGAATATAATTAAAAATTGAAAAAAGTTATTAAAAAAGCTTAGAATTATGAAAATAATTGAAAACTGAAGAATGGTATTGAAATTTGAGGAAATAATAAGAAAACAAAAAAGTAAATTGAAAATGTAAGAACTAAATTCAAATTTTAAAAAATAATTGATAATTAAAAAAGGTGGGAATTATTGAATATTGAATGAAATAATTTAAAATTTAAGGACTGCACTTTTAAATTGAAAATAATAATTGAAAAGTGAAGAAAATATTTAAAAATCATGATTTAAACAAAATCCAAGTTTTTTGATTTAAATCAAAAATTGTTTTTTTATAAGTATAATCAGAATATAAAATTTACTAATGTTTATTTATAAGTAGTTTATTTTTTAAACTAAGAACATTTAATAAGAAATAATGAAAAATAAAACATTTAATCAAAATCAAATTAATTATGTCGAATAAAAGAGAAAATTTAAAAGAAAATAGCTTTAAATTCATATTATCGCAAAAATAAGAAAATTAGGTAAAAGTAGGGAAAAAATAATAAATTAAAAAAAAACAAAGAACTTAGGAATATAAGAAAACAGTCCATTAAAAAAAATAAGAAAATTCTTTTAAAAAAAAAAACAATGGACAATATTAAAGAAACCTAGAAAAATTTAAAAGAAAAACAACACAATAATGAAACAATGACAAAAAATATAAAAAAGTAGAAACTCTTTTCAAAAAATTAAACTGTTTACCTACATTGCTTTTTAAATTAAAAAAATAAATAAGATAATTAAAAAAGAACGTTAAAATAGAACAAAATTATAAAATTCAAAAATCAGAGAATTATTTTACAAATTAAATAAAAAAAGAATGAAAAAAATTTTAGAAAATTTATAAATATTTTAAAGAAAAGAAATTTTATAAGAAAGAAGAACGATTTTAAAATGAGATTATTCAGTGCAAGATTAAATTTACATAATGTAAAATAAGAGAATAAAATTTATCAAAAAAGTATAAAATTGATTAGTTTATAAAATGTACCTAGATAAAAACAACAAGTAAATGTTTTCAAAAATTCGTAATTATAAGATAAAAACTAAACAATTTAAAAGAAAGAGAAATATTTCTAAGAAATGGAAAAATGATGACAAAAATTAAAGAATCAATTAAAACATAAAAAAGCACCAAAAAATAATTAAAAATCAAGAAAAATAATTAAATATGAAGAAAATAGAAAAATGTTTTTTTCGTTAATCTAACAAACTGTAAAAAATGTTAAAAGTACAAAAAATAATCAAATTTGTTTAGAATCTACTAAAAAAATTAAAATTAATAAAAATAAAATGAAAAATGTATAGGTATATGTAGACAAATAATAAGTTCATAAAAGAAATTTAAAAATCCTTTAAAGATAAAAAAGTTACGCAAATTAAACTAAAAATATTTTTATAATATTACACTTAAAACAAGTTAGCCTAACAATAAATTTAGAAAAATAAAAGAAATTTAATAATTTTATGAAAAAATAAGTAAGTAAAAAGTTTGATGAATGTTATAATAATAAAATCGTGTAAAATAATATTACATTATTTGCATGAAAAGAAGAAAATTTTAAAAAATTCTAAAATAAAAAGACAAATACAAAAAAAAAATCAAAAGTAAAAGAAGAAAAAATCTTAAAATTTTGTAAAAATAGGATATATTAAACAGTTTCGAAAAAGAGAAGTCCCTTAAAAATATTGTAAGAATTAAAGAAAAAATTATTGTGAATATGGAAAATAATTAATATTATTTAATTATTTTGCATTAATTTGTATGAATTTAAATTTGAATTAATTGAAATTTAAAAGTTTGTACAAGTTAGAATATGGATTAATTGACGTTTGGAATTTAATTAAATTACAATTTGCAATTTTTTACATGCAGTATTAGTCATCTAAAGAATTTTTAAGTTTTTTTTTTATTTAAATCATGATTTTAATTCAAATGCCACAATGATTTAAATCAATAACAGCCCTGTTAAAAATTGAAGAATTAAATTAAAGATTAAGTAATTGAATTGCAATTTTAAGAAAATAATTGATTATTGAAAAAAAAATTTAAAAAACTGTCGAGAATAATCGACAACAGAACAAAATAATTTTAAAAATTAAAGAAAAAATTTAAAATTTCAAAAAAAAAATTGTAAATTGAAAAATTTGTAGAAAATAATTGAAAATTGCAGAAAAAAAATAATAATTTAATAATAATTGAAAATAATATTGAAAGAAATAATTGAAAAATGACGATAATAAATGAAAAATTAAAGAAAATATCTAAAAAATGATAAAATAATAGACAATTGAAAATAAAATTCGAAAATCGACTAGATTAATAGACAACAAAACAAAAAAATTGTAAAAATTAAAGAATAATTATAAAATTTTAACAGAATAATTGCAAAAATTGTAGGAAATAATTGTAAATTTTCAAATCCCATTCTAATTATCTCTAGTTCAATTTATCAAATTTTAAAGAAAACATTACAATTTTTAACATTTATTCGAATTTCCGGATTTTTCTATGCTGTGCTAAATTTTCCGTATTTTTCCAGATCGCTAAACACTATTTTTAAAACAAAACCAATTGCATTTAATTTTTATCAACCAAATTCATTATTATTTCTTTTAAATTATAAGTTTAAAGCATAGGAATTATCGAAAACTGTCATTTTTTCAGCTAGTAGAAATTGCGAAAAAAACCTAGAATTATCCTTAGAAATGTGAAAAAAAATTATTTGTATTTATCTAGAATAATTGAATTTATTATTTTTAAATAATTGAAGCACGTTATTACATAGATTAAATATGAATTCAAAGTTCAACTAAAAAATAACCTAATTTAGCGTACTTCATAAGTTATTTACAGAAATGTGAATTTATTAAAAGAAGTTTCAACTTTCTCAACTTTATGTAATTACATTGAATTTTCAAATTTTCTTGGCACTTTTTAAATTTGTTATTTAAATGTATAGAATTTTTAAATTCAAAATAAAAAATGTCTTTATTTTTGTGAACTTTGCAACTTAATAATTTAGCTGGAAGCCGTTTCAAAAATACGGCACTTTCGGAACATTTAAATTAATCATACATTTACTCACCTTAAAAGTTTTGAGTTAGTCCTGCAGATATTTTTGTAAATAATAAAGTTTAAAAATTCTATTGCATTTTCAGATTAAAACTGTACTTGCGTCGAACATTATAAACTACCTTCAAAGTATAAGCAAATATAGTTTTAAACTGCAAAGACAAGACAATTTTTAAACTTAATTATTTACAAAAATATCTACAGGACCAACTCAAAACTTTTAAGGTGAGTAAATGTATGATTAATTTAAATGTTCCGAAAGTGCCGTATTTTTTAAACGGCTTCCAGCTAAATTATTAAGTTGCAAAGTTCACAAAAATAAAGAAATTTTTTATTTTGAATTTAAAAATTCCTATATATTTAAATAACAAATTTAAATAGTGCCAAGAAAAATTGAAAATTCAATGTAATTACTTAAAGTTAAGTAACTTGAAACTTCTTTTAATAAATTCACATTTCTGTAAATAACTTATGAAGTACGCTAAATTAGATTTTTTTTTTATTATTTTTCATATTCCATCTATAATTGTATAAAATTAAGTGTTTTAATCATTTAAAAATAATAAATTCAATCATTCTAGACAAATACAAATAAATATTTTTACATTTCTAAGGATAATTCTAAGTTATTTTTCGTAATTTCTAATAGCTGGAAAAATGACAGTTTTTCATGACTCGTATGCTTTAAAATCATAATTTAAAAGAAATAATAATAATTTTATAATAGTTCCTTCTATTTTATACTTGAAAACTATCACCGAAATATTTCTCATATCAATTCTTTCAAAAATTGGTCCCCGACCTTTTTGGTTGAAATAAAATGTTTTGACCCGGATATTAAGAATACCATATAGTTTTGCAAAATATTTGCGATTAAAAAATTATAGCGCTTTTTTTTGGAAAGAACTATTTTTTACTCGATACTTACGGGTATTCTTCCGAATCAGTAATAAGTGAACCCTCGCTATCGCTATGTCCAGTTGAATCTAAACTAAAGAAAGTAGAAGTTCCAGGCATTCCACGGTTTCGAGTTCTCATCTGAGGTCCAAGACTCATCCTGGGACCGGAAGATCCACTCGAAAGGGTGGAAGTTGTCATAGAACAAAGTCGTGGGAATTGTTGACTTTCACTCGTAGCACTGTACGAGGACCTTGAGGCACTGCGAACCGTCTCGAATACTTTCTTATATGTCGGTCTATTAAACAGAATTAAATTCATAATTACTTTTACATTTTCACTTCATAAATTTCAATATTTAATAATTCATCAATTGTTTTAAAAACTTGCAATAAATTTTAATTTGTATTCTATCTAATATTGTTTATACCAGAGATGTTAAAAATGATTTCGTAATCTATACAAAATCCAAAATTATTTCTCAAAATGTATTTCCAATAGTTGTTTAAAAAAACTATTTCAAATTCAAAATGAAAAATCGGCATTTTGAAAATAGCTTTTTCTAAAAAGAGTTTTATTTTTACATTATAAAATTCACAAAATTTTAATTCACTAAGTATTGTGAATTTCCTTCCAAAAAATTCTGAAGAATATTCACTGACTAATTTTCGTTACTTTTTAAATATCTTTTCATTAATTTTGTAGTTTTGAATACCAATTAATTAAAAAACTCATTTTAAATCGAGGTAAAAAATAATTTGAAATAAATTCGTTTAAAATACAAAATGGATTTTTTTGCATTTGAAATAGATTAATTTGAAATATTTAACATCTTTAAAATATATTTTAAACCACTTTGGAATTTAAAACTTACAATCTATCAGCACTTATTCCAGAGTCTAAACTAGATTCGGAATAAAGTGAAGACTCGAGTTCCGAGGCGATGGAGTCTGGCTGAGGATGAGCTACTAAAGATGGATAAAGTGATCCACCTCGAACAGTCGGCATTGAGCGCTTCCTCTGTTTCTTGAGCTGCTCCTGCGTTTCCGCCAACAAATTAACAACCTGTAAAATTTAAATAAAGAGGATTATTCTCGACACAACGAATTAATTCAAGGATTTTTCCAGAACTGATTTCGGAAAACCTCCGAATTATATTTTATTAATATTTCCACTATTTTGAATCATTATTAGGGTAACTAATAATAATTAGAATGACGAAAAAAGAAAAAGAAAACCTTCAAAATTCAATGAAGATACATGAATATTTAAGTGTACTTTTCGATTTGATATGACTGAAAATTTGGCAAATTATCAACATATTATGTATTAAATTCCATGTCTTTTCCAGACTTTTCGAGTAAAAAACTTAAAATAAGGCAATCATGTTACACACTTATATTTAAAATATTTAATTGTCTCAAATATTATTAAAACAAAACATCAAGCTGAATAATAGTCGACATTTAAAATTTTGCAATCGCAATTTCTTCAACAAAAAATTTTATACACATTTTTTGTTACACGGTACTTTCTGTCACTGAAAGTAAATAAATATAATATTCCTTCTCTTTCCCGAGTCAAAATTTCAATTTTGTTTGGAAAATAGTAAAAAATTGGAATTTCGAACCTGAATATCTCAATTTTGAGCATGGCAAGGGGTACTGAAATTTTAACCAGATAGAAGGCAGATTAAAATAACGTTTTCTCATAATTTAAAGAAAATCCTACGAAAATCGATTTTATCAAGTATAACTGTCGGAGAAATACCTTAAAATCTAATATTTTTTACTTTCTTGTTATAAACAAATTTTTAGATCGTACTCTGAATCATTTCCAATTCAATTTTTCAAGTTACTGAAAAATACAACATTAAAATTAGGCTTTTCTGTATATTTATCTACCAATTCTTGGAATTTCTTAAAAATTTTCCGCATTACTTTAAAATTTTCCTAATCTTTTTTTAAATTCACAGTTTTGATAAAGTAAGTATCATTTTGTACAACAGCTAAAATTAAAGGTTTCAACATTAGGGGCATTTCATTTAAAACCGAACTCCCTGCTTTTGAAAAAATTTGAAGTTTTTTTCCGTTGAAATCGACTATATTTAAAATATTTAAAAATAGCTTTAAATATTGTTTAAAATGTGTAGATTATGTTTGTCGATAAATGAATGATGGTTTTCGAGACTAACTACTATGTTCATGATAAGTGAAAAAAATAGTAAAAAGGATTTGAAATTTTAAGATTATTTTTTATAACCCTAAAAAAGTTTAATGATATAGCATTGATAATGAATAATGATAAATATATAATAAATAAAACATTTATCGACAAACGCTACATTTTTTTATACAAAATATCACCGAATTTTAAATTAAACAGCTTCTGAACAATTAAATATGCCATTCTAATCTTTGCCTTACATAATCTACACATTTTAAGCAATATTTAAAGCTAGTTTTAAATATTTTAAATATGGTCTGTATCAACGAAAAATAAACTTCAAGTTGTCATTTTCATTCTTCTTAATGAAACCTAATTCAATTTTTTATTATACCAAATAAAAGATCATTAAATTTACTATAAAAAATACTTACAGCTTTATTTATTGTATTTTTAAAGGAAATATCAAAACTTAAAAAATCCCTTATTTTTAAAAACAAAAGCATGGCGGTCGGTTTTAGATTAAATGCACCAATTAATTGATAAAAATCAAGTATTTAATAATTGGGATCTAAAAATCGTTAAATTTTAGCAGTTGTACAAAACAATATTTACGTATGTTTGTACACGGAAAAAAGGTCCTGTAGAGTCCACAAATCTAATTTGTGTATTACACAAAAACGTACAATTGTGTCAGACGCAAGCTGGTTTGTTTCAGTCACAAGCTGTTTTGTACATTCCACAAAATGATTTGTGTATTCCACAAACTGTTTTGTGTATTCCACAAAATGATTTGTGTATTTCACAAACTGTTTAGTGCATTCCACAAACGGATTTGTGTATTCCACAGACTGAATTGTGTATTTCACAAACTAAACTATAATCTCCATTTGTAGATGGCACAAAAGTTTCTGTAAATTACACAGAAATTTTTTATCCGTGTACAATATAACAATCTTCGTGGTAAATGAAGATTGTTACCTTGATGTACTAAATTGCGAGCAATTTCTTGAATCCCTTTAAATAAATTTTTGTGAAAAAATTGGGGATATTAGGAGAAAATTTTCCAAATATGGTACTTTTAGGGAAAACAGGGGACACCTATGAAGCCTGTTATTTAACCTTTGCACTAAGTTTACATTTTTCCAGCACTTTTTATTAAATTTCCTGACATTTCCCTGACTTCCCTGATAAGAAAATTTTTTCCCGACAAGGTAAATTTGCAGTTCTACGGATCCCAATAATATTGGCAAACCTGGTTACTGTTGTTTTGGGCAAACTTGAGCATAATTATGTAACACGGTTTAAATAAGCCTTATTTTAAATTTTTTACTTTATAATTAGAAGATGTAAATGTGCTCATTTACTAGAAAATTTGGGATTAAAATTAGAAAAAGCACCTCTGCATAGCGATCTTTGAATTCAGCAAGTTCACTGGCGAGAGTGTTCTGATTATCTCTGGTTATAACAAGAGTTGTTCCGACTTCATCGTGATCGGCCATCAATCGAGCAAGTCTTAATTCGGTCTCGGCTAGCTTAGCGGTCAAGCTCACTATTTGCTCGTGCTGGAGCCGGTTTTCCTCCTTCTGTCGACCCAACTCGTCAGCAATGCCGTCTACTTCCATATTTGCATACGCTGGAAAAAGAATTAATTTAATTAGCTTCGCCATATTGGTTTTAATAACTTCATTAGCTACATCATTCATTTGTATATTTTCTATTAGCTGCAACAATTAAATTATTCGTTTTCTTCTAAAATAATATTTTATTAGACTACATCTTATTTAGTTCATAGTAATGCGGGATTCTTTGTTAAAAAATTAAAAATTCGAACTGAACGTTTTGAAAATAATTAATTTAACGAAAACAATTCGTGATATTTTACAATATCCGTTTTTCCATTACTGCAAATTATCCATTTAATTTATTCTCATTTATGTGTCAGTTTTACAAACAGATAAGAAGTTATCACGTATAATATTTAAAAGACATAAAAAAAGGAATGTTTTGACAAATTGATTCGACATTCGACTTGGAATGTACAACATGAAACAGAAAATGTTGGATTTTAAAAACATAAAATATTAATACAATTACTTTGTTACTCTTTCAATAATTTTACAAAATTAAGAATAGTATTTCAGAAATATCACAATCTGCAAGTGGTTCCCAGAATTTCATGAAATTTGGTAAAATTGTAGTATAATATGAGAGAAATTAGTCAGTAAAAGGAATTCTTAAAATATCATAAATTGCTAGAGATATACTACTTTAAATTTTGATGCTACATTTTCTTAATTATTTCATATCTGTCAATTTTGATGAATTTGAAGAATTAAATGAAACAATTAAATTAAAACTTTTTATTATGTTATATTTGATATTGTTATTAAATAAATAATAATCTTACTAATTCATTTAATTATTAAAATTAATTTTGTATTAAATGTTTTTATTTTTACTTCAAATTAAAAATTATTTCCAAATCTATTAGAATAGAACAACAATTTTATTGTATTTTCACTTTATTGAATACAGAAATAAAAAAAAATGGTTCCTGATTTAAAAAGATGTTGAAAAACAAATAAAGGTAAGAACATAAATTTACGTACTATTTTTGTTTGAGATGATGACACTAAAAGGACGATATCTCAAGATCAAATAAAGTCTCCAGGATGATATTTCTTTTAAAATAAAGATGAAATAAAGAGGAATATTATTTTAAAAAAAAGAAAAAAAAGGGTCAAATTGGAAAAAAAATCTAAATAAAATTGTATTTTCACTTTTTTATCTAAATAATTCATTTCTTTGCTCTATAATTTTCTGAAAATACGTAATTTTATAAAGAAATTGGTGGGTGATTTATCAAAATCGGTTAAAAATTGACCGAGATATGAAATAATTAAGAAAATATAGCAACAAAACTCAAAGTAGTATAACTCCTGCAATTTATGATATTTTAAAAATTCCTTTTACTGACTAATTTCTCTCATATTATACTACAATTTCACCAAGTTTCATTAAATTCTGGGAACCACTTGCAGATTGTGATATTTTTGACCTAAAATCACCCTAATAGAAAATAAAACAGGGTGGCCACAAAAATCAATTTACAAATTTCCCTGACATTTCCCTGACATAAAAGTTTACTTTATTCTTAATAAAACAAAAAAATAAATAAATAAAAAAAAAGATAATTTTTTTCAAAAAATCCGATATTTTTCATTTAAATCAAAAGTTGGTTTTTTTTTTAAATACAATCAGTATATAAAATCTCCAAATGTTTATTTGTAAGTAGTTTATTAAAGAAATGAAGAAACAATTTAAAAAACAACACAAGAATGAAACAAAGACATAAAAATATAAAAAAAAGTAGAAACTTTTTTCAAAAATCAAATTATTTATGGACATTTTTTTTAAATTAAAATAATAATTAACAAAACGTTCAAATTTATTACTAAAGAGAACAAGATTTTAAAATTAGAAAAATTAGAGAATTATTTTGCAAATTGAAAAAAAAAAGAATGAACACACGATTTTGCAAAATTTTAAAAAAATTTAAAAGGAAAAGAAATTCTGTGAATTAAAAGAACGATGTTAAAATGAGAATATTTAGTATAAGATTAAATTTACATAATATAAAATAAAAAAATAAAATCTTTCAAGAAAGTAGAAAAATGAGAAATTTAAAAAAATATATAAAAGCATCAAATAAATGTTTTCAAAAGTTCGTAATTATAAAATGAAAACTAAACAATTTAAAAGGAAGGAAAAATGTTTCTAAGAAATGAAACATCAAGGAAATTAAATAAATAGGAAGAAAATGAAGAAATGTTTTTTTTCCTTAATCTATTAAACTGTAAAAAAATGTAAAAAGTACAAAAAATAATAAAATTTGGTTAGAATCTACTAAAAAATTAGAATTAATATAAAAAAATAAAAAAAGTGTATGTATCAAGATAAATAAAAAGTTCACAAAAGAAATTTAAAAATCCTTTAAAAATAAAGAAGATTAGGCAAATTAAACCAAAAACATTTTTATAATATTACACTTACAATAAGTCCAACAATAAATTTAGAAAGTTAAAAAAAATCAAAAAATTTTATGAAAGAATAAGAAAGATTGCAAAAATAGACAAGTTATGAAAACAAATTGAATAAATAAACAAAAAAATAAGCGTATTTTTTTCAAATATGAAAATAATTATAAAAATTAGCGAAATAACAAGTTTAGTTATTATAGCAATTAATTAATCTTATTATAGTTATTATAACAAAATTATGTAAAATTAATATTAAATAATTTGCATATAAGGAAGAAAATTAAAGAAAATCCTAAAATAAAAGGACAAATACAAAAAAAAACATCAAAAGTAAATGGAAAAAAAATCTCAAAAGTTTGTAAAAATAAGAAGTTATAAGATAAAAATTAAACAGTTATATATATTATATATAAATAATATAATTAATATTATTTAATTAATTTTCATTAATTAATATGCATTTAAATTTTAATTAATTAAAATTTAAAAGTTGGAACAAATTGGAATATGAGTTAATTGACGTTTGGAATTTTTTAAATAATAATGACTTAAAGATATAAAAATTTAATACTATTTTTTGCTATATCTTGATACCAAAAAATTTGTAAATCGTAGGTGAAAGATCATCTGTATTAGCACGATTTTTAAAATGTTATAAAGATTAAAATATTAAAATTGACATTTTTAAGATTTATCCATAAACTTGTGGGTTTTGTTTGTTTTTATTTTTTTTATTTAAATCATGATTTTAATGCAAATGCACCAATGACTTAAATCATAATTTTAATCAAAGTGATTTAAATCAATAACAGCCTTGCTTAAAAGTAGTATCAGTTTTAGTACATTCTTAATAAATCACAAAATTTAAATATATTCGATTTTCAAATTTTTTTAAATGTAACACACATATATCCGGATATTTGATCAGGAACTCATATAATACATTTCTAGATAGAGGAAAGTTTGTTTTTTTGTTGATTTTACCTAATTTTCTTAATTTTGCGATCACATGAATTTGAAGAGATTTTTTTTTAAATCTTCTCATCTAATCTCTTATTCGACATAATTTGTTTGATTTTGACTAAATGTTTTATTTTACATTATTTATTATTAAATGTACTCAGTTTGAAAAATAAACTACTTACAAATAGACATTTAAAAAATTTATACACTAATTTTATATGCTTAAAAAAAAATTATGATTTTTATCAGTCCTTGTAGAGCACCTTATAAGCTAGCTTATGCTACTGCGTCTGCGCAGAAGTTCGCCGCCATGACAACTAACTTCTGCGCAGACGCGAACATAAGGAAATAGCATATCACAAGTTCAGGGATCACAGAGGTTTCTTCGTTCAATTATAGGTAAAAAGGGGGATTTCGATTTTCAAAAAAGGGGATTTTCTTTAATAAAAAGGGGATTTTGGAAATTAAGAAAAAAGGGTTATATTAATAATTCAAGTTTTCTTTTACAAAATTTTATTGTTTCTTTTTTTCAAAACAGTTTTATTAAGTATTTTAGTCTTTTTTTGTTTAATTTGTTAATGAAAATTTCAAAAGAAAGAGCACTTTCGGAAATACAAAAATTTATCTTTTAATAGGTTGTCTGTTCAATGACGAGAAGATGGTTGTTGCAATTAAATATTTTTAAAAATAATTTTCAACTTCAAATGGTTTTTTAAATTATTTATTTAATAATAAGATTTTAAACAGGAAACATAACAATCTGTGATGTAAAATTTTCTGATATAATGTTAAAGAAATTAAATTAAAAATCTTTCAGCGAAATATAACAAAATCAATTCAAATTATTTTTATTAATCTCTTTTATTGTATTTTTATATTTTCTAATTCAAAACAATTAATTTTTGTTTAAAATAAATAAATATATTTCATAAACAATTTTTTTTCATCCAATAAAATAAATTTGATGTATTTCAGCAAGAATACATGGTTTTATTTTATGATGCAAAACTAGTAATATTTGTTTAAAACGAGTAAAAAATATTTATTAAAAAATTTTTTTATCCAAGAAATTAATTTGCTTTAATTAATTAAGAATACATGGTAATAAGAAAATTATATAACTTTTTAAAATAATTTTAATTTATTTATGATTTTTTTATGTTTCCTGTTTAAAATCTAAATAAGTTCAATAAATAATAATAAAAAACCACCCTAAAAAAGGATAAATTTTTGCATTTCCGAAAGTGAAAAAATAGAAACTTTTTTAAAAAAAGAAGGTCAAAGAAGAGAGAAATGTTGATTTTAGGTGTTTTAGGTGATTTTTCTAAAAAAAAAGGGGAAAATAAGGGGTAAAGGGGGAAAAAAGGTGATTAGGTGAAAAAGGGGAGAAACTGTGATCCCTGCAAGTTGCTTTTTCAAAATTTTTGTATTATACGATAGACGGTGTAAACAGCTTCTAAATATCTACATTTTAAAATATTTTATTGAAGCATTACTCAAAAAAATGGATTTCTCGTTCCTAATATAAACATAGAATTTCTCTGGGTGAAAAAGTTTTGAAACGCTTATTGAAATCAAAGACAATAACGAAAGAAACTAATTACCAAGTTGAGCCGCAATATCCTTGACAAGTCGCGCCTCTTGCTCTTCGCAATTGTCAGCCTCAGTCACAAGTTTCGAAAACTCGTTTTTCAAAGATTTATTTTCATCCTCGAGTGAGCTTATCTTACGCTGCATAACATCGAGATTGATAGTCTGCGGTCCAGAGGGTGTTGCAGCTTCTGATCCCGACTCGTCGACATCGTTGGTGAGAATTTGTATCAATTCTGTTTTCTTCGTTGACTCGTGACTCAACTGTGTAATTTTTTCATTTGCTGTCTTAAGTTCAGCCTCCAGGGCATTGACGGTGCTCTCGAGCTTTTGATTGTGCGTCAACAGCTCCTTGCCGATACGCGCTGTCAATTCCAAGTCTTTTTCTTTCTGCAAATTCATTAATAATTATTATTAATCATCAGATAAACGTTTCCTGTTGACTCAAATGATAATTATCATTAGAAAAAGTAGATTACTTAACTCTTTATTATACAACACTATCTTAATATAGAAAATTGCTTTTTTCTCTCCCCGTGACGTTAATCGGAGAAAAAAAGTTGATTTTTTTTTAATATTTTGATGTCACGGGAATAGAAAGTAACTTTTACTCCCTGACGCCAAAACAGACTCACTTTCCGACCTCAAATTCAATTTAGTTTTCGAATTTTATTAAATGATCATTTCAGGCATCACAGTACCTTTTATCTTCAAAAAAGGTGACAGAAAAGTGACAAAAAATATAATAAACAACAAACTGGAATGTGTTTAAAAGAGGGTTGCTACGTTTTCAAAATTTCAATATTCAATGACTTCCAGGTTATCCAGACCATTTTTCATCAAATTCCATGACCAAATATAAAATAAGTAGCAATATTACCATTTAAAAACTTTGCCTTGTTTTTAGTCATTTAAAACTATAAATTTTTGAAAATGCAATAAATAATGAAAAATTGCGAGAATAATTACAAAATTAAAGAAAATATCTGAAAAATGACGCAAATAATGAACAATTGAAAACAAAATTCGAAAAATGGCTAGACTAATACACAGCCGTACAAAAAAATTTAAAAAATCCAAGAATAATTACAAAACTTTAAGAAAATAACTGAAAATTGAAGAAATAGCAGGAAATAATTGAAAAATTTATGAAAACATTTGTAAATCGAAGAAAATAATTAATAATTGTAAGAAATAATAGAGAAATGACAAGAATAATTGAAAAATTGAAGAAAATATATGAAAACTGACCAAAAAAATTGACCATTAAAAACAAAATTCGAAAAATGATTAGATTAATAGAAAACTAAAAGAAAAAATTATGCAGGAAATATTAAATTAAGAAATTAAGAAACAAGAAAAATTAACAAAATTATAGGAATAATTGTTGTACATAATTACAAATTGAACAACTGGATTGAAAATCGAAAAAAAATTGAAAATTGAAAAATGGACTTGAAATTTAAAGAATACAATTAAAAATTGAAAAAAGTAATTTAAAAAGCTGAAAACTGTAGAATATAGAAGAAAATAATTGAAAACTGAAAAATTAAAATTTGAAGAAAGAATAAAATAAATTAAGAAATAAATTTAAAAAAGGAGAATTAAATTTAAATTTGAAAAAAATAATTTATAATAATTGAAGAAAGGTAAGAAGAACTGAATATTAAATAAAATAATTGAAGATTGAAGACTGGGATTTCAAATTAAAAATAATAATTGAGAAAAGAAAATAATTAAGAATTGAAGAAATAAATCAAAGATTAAGGAATTAAATTAAAATTTTAAGAAAGTAATTGACAATTGGAAAAAATTAGAAAACTGTCGAGTATAATTGTCAACAGAACAAAATATTAAAGAATAATTACAAACTTTAAGAATAATTGTACATTAAAAAATTTGTAGAAAATAATTGAAAATTGCGGAAAAAATTAATAACTGAAAGAAATAATTGAAAAATTGAAGAAAATATCTGAAATATGACGAAATTAATAAACAATTGGAAACAAAATTCGAAAAATGGCTAGATTTATAGACAGC
This sequence comes from Ganaspis brasiliensis, assembly GCA_037103525.1. Lineage (NCBI taxonomy): Eukaryota > Metazoa > Arthropoda > Insecta > Hymenoptera > Figitidae > Ganaspis > Ganaspis brasiliensis. The sequence goes on from JAZKLR010000123.1 coordinate 1,110,243, forward strand.
AAAACAAAAAAAATCGAAAAAAAATAATTATAAAATTTTAAGAGAATAATTAAAAAAATTGTAGGAAATAATTATAAATTGTAGAAAATAATTAATAATTGAAAGAAATAATTGAAAATGAGGAGAATTAGAATTCGAGAAAATATTAAAAATTGAAGAAATAAATTAAAGATTAAAGAATTAAATTAAATTTGTAAGAAAATAATTGATAATAATTAAAAGAAAAATTACTAAATTTCTAAATTAATTAAATATTAAGAAAAATACTTGAAAATTGAAGAACAAGTAAATGAAATTCAAAAGCTGTCGAGAATAATCGACAACAGAACAAAATAATTAAAAAAAAAATTTAAGTATAATTAGGTACAAAATTGAAGAAGAATATTAAGTTGTCAATGAAAAACTGAAGAAAATTATAGTAAAAATTTTAGGAAATAAATGAAAATTTATGAAATCAATTGAAAATTGAAGAAGATAATAAAAGAATTATACTGAAACCTCAAAAAAATAATTGCCAATTGAAAAAATACGAGGATTATTAAATATTGAATAAAATAATTGAAAATTGAAGAAAATAATTAAAAATTGAGAAAATAAATTGAAAATTTAAGAATTAAATTCAAATTTGAAAAAAATAATTGATAATTGAAGAAAGGTAAGAAGCACTCAGTGTATTGAATAAAATAATTTAAAATTGAAGACTGGGATTTCAAATTAAAAATAATAATTGAGAAAAGAAAATAATTAAGAATTGAAGAAATAAATTAAAGATTAAGGAATTAAATTAAAATTTTAAGAAAGTAATTGACAATTGAAAAAAAATTAAAAAACTGTCGAGAATAATGGTAAACAGAACAAAATATTAAAAAATAATTACAAACTTGAAGAATAATTGTAAATTAAAAAAATTGTAGAAAATAATTAAAAATTGCGGAAAAAATTAATAACTGAAAGAAATAATTAAAAAATTGAAGAAAAAATCTGAAATTAATAGACAATTGGAAACAAAATTCGAAAAATGGCTAGATTTATTAACAGCAAAACAAAAAAATTCAAAAATAAAGAATAATTATACAATTTCAAGAGAATAATTGAAAAAAAATGTAGTAACTAATTATAAATTGTGGAAAATAATTAATAATTAAAAGAAATAATTGAAAAATGAGGAGAATCATAATTGGATAAAATGTTTAAAAAAAGAAGAAATAAATTGAAGATTAAAGAATTAAATTTAATTATTTTAATATTTAATACCTATTTAATATTTAAGAAAATAATTGAGAATTAAAAGAAAAATTACTAAATTACTAAATTAATTAAACATTAAGAAAAATACTTGAAAACTGAAAAAAAGTAAATAAAATTCGAAAGCTGTCGAGAATAATCAACAACAGAACAAAATAATTAAAAAAATTTAAAGAATAAATAGGTACAAAATTCAAGAAGAATATTAAGTTGTCAATTAAAAACTGAAGAAAATTGTAGTAAAAATTTTAGGAAATAATGGAAAATTTATGAAATCAATTGAAAATTGAAGAAGATAATAAAAGAATTATATTGAAAGCTCAAAAAAATAATTGCCAATTGAAAAAATACGAGGATTATTAAATATTGAATAAAATAATTGAAAATTGAAGAAAATAATTAAGAATGGAGGAAATAAATTGAAAATTTAAGAATTATATTGAAATATAAATAAAATAATTGAGATTTGAAAGAAAAATTACAAAATGATGAAATGTTATGGTAATGTTAATTCTATTTACGTAAATAGCAGGAACATGGAAAAGATTAGTTAACTGTTTATTCGACTCTATTCTTTTTTACGGCTTTAAACTATTAGTAAATCGGATTTTTTGTTGTTGTATCAATCATCAATAAAACTAATTCAAACATTAAATCTGAATTTTATGAACATACTTCGAAATATATACAAAAAATTATATATTTTTATCCTAAAAAAGGTGAAAAGGTAACTGTGATTCCTGTCATTTTAAGTTTAGTGGACATTTAAAACACTACCAAATCTTATTTGATTCGGTCAAGTCGTTCAGGCGTAGTGCGAGAATAAGATTATGAATACAGTTACAGACAGACAGACAGACATACATTTTTTACATTATTGTCAAGACATTTTTAAAAATTAAGCGAAACATGTGCTGTATGCATTAAAGAGTTCAAAATCAATTTATTCAAAACCGGGCTTTCTATTAAAATTAATTAATTTAAGAGAAAAGTGACGATAAAATTCTTAACAGAATGAAAATGCAATTAAATTTTAATTAATTATTAATCATTACCTCCTCCAGAAGCCTTGTTACTGCCTCGATATCATTGTAGGTTTTGGTCATTTGGCTCACCCGGTTGCTGCATAAGACTGAAACAAAAACAAAAATTTTCAATTCATAACAACTGATGATCACATTATCGAAAAAATGTTAAAACCTGTGTGGATAAGCGGGTCTGATTGCTATAAATGATAACAAACATATATCATTCGATGATAGTGATAAAATCGATCAAACAAAACTTTCCCAGTTCCACAGTTTGTCCTTTAATTTACAACCTGACCTTAAATTCATTTTAATGCAGTTTCATTGGCAAAAATATTCAATTATTATCGTAGATTTTGCAGATGATTCAAAGAGTGAATAAAAAATTTAATTCCTTTTTTCACAGCAAACAATTTTATACGCAAATTATACGATTAAAATTAGCATAAATTAAAATTTACAAAATTAAAAATTTTAATAAATTGAATTTAGTCATTACAATCTATTTAAAATTTCGACACAAATGTTTAATTAATGAATGTTTTATCAAATAAAAATCTCCATAGAATGTTCGATCGTTTCAATTTTGCATAGGATTAAAATTTGGATCGATTAAATTTAAAATTAATAGAATTGAAATGAATTTAAATTCAGATTGATTAAAGCGTGTATCACTAAATATTCCAATTAGTAGAAATTAAAATTGTGTAAAATTTGAATTCATTAAATTTAAAATCCACAAATAATTTCAATAAAAATTAAATATTCTATTCTTTTATTATTTTATCGAATAAAAATATTTATAAATTGTTTTTAAAATAAATCCTACCTCGAAAGATAAAAAAAAAACATCTTTCATGTGTATAATTAAAAAACCTGAGTAAATAACTGTACAATGTTTAAACTGATAGAGAAAAGTAAAGTTCGGGTCCAAGAGTTGCTAAGAATAAAAAAACGTCGAGTTGACCTCGGTTTTGCGATTCAAGTATAAACTATATAGTATAATGCTTGTTAGAAATTTTTAAAGATCTGTTTAGACACAATTTCTCGACAATTGTAGATTCGAAACAAAATTACTGCCACAGTAATAAAGACTCATAAACCTGATAAATGGAACAAATTAATTTTATAATTCCAATTGAATTGTTTTCCTTTATTTTTACAAGCAGCAGTAAAAATTATAATCAAATTGTTAAATTTCCAATATTAAAATTAGGTATTCAAGTTTCTATTTTCTATATTTCCATTCACTTTCTATTTTTGTTTTATTAATTCTTTAATAGCACTTTAATAGACTCTTTAATGTCATTAATAATTCGTTAATGTCATCAATAATTTGTAAATGGATTTAACAATCCATTTATATCCTTAATAATGTCGATAATAATTTATCAATGATATATCTTGTTAAATAGAAAAAAAAATTATTAATTTACAAATAACAGAAAACTCTAAATCTGAATTAGTTAAATTAATTATTGGGTCAGAATTCGTGAAATCAGCATAAAAAAATAAGATTTTTTTTATCGAAAAATTGAAAAAATTATTATTTTGGATCATAAAAATGTGTCTATCAAAAGAAAAAAAATTTTAAACATTTTTTGCAAAATATAGAAGCTTATATTTCTTAAATGAGTTTACCGATTTAAGTGTACTTTGGATAGAATCAAAGGTCATAAAATAGACTTCAAATTGGAGATAGATAATTAAACAAAAATTTTCATATTTTATTTATAAATTGTTTATAAACAATTAAATTTCTTAAATGTTCTGAGCCTTTTAAAAATCGGAAAAAGATATGAAAATGCACTTAAATAGTTAAACTTATTTAGGAAATATTTAAGCGTTTAAAATTTTCATTTTGCAATAACTTTTATAAAAAATTGTTTAAACATTTTTCGTTTGGTGGAAACATTTTTAGGATCTAACATAACAATTTTTTTAATATTTCAAAAGAAAAATCTGTTTTTTCTCTGCGTCTTGATTTAACTAATTCTTGACCCTAATAGTAAAAAAAAATATTTAAAATTAGACCAATTGAATTAGTAAACAGAATTTTACTAAAATATTAATTATTTTGACATAACCTAAAAATAATTTTGACTAATAATTAATTATTTGTTACTAAAAGATTAGTAGAAATGTAACTATTTAAATTAGTGACTGAGTTTTTACTTTCAAATTAGTTATTTTTAACAAATTAAGATGTAGAGAGTATATAGTGAAATTCAAACCACTATTCCCGATTAAAAAATAATTTACAATTATTGACTTGGTGAACAGTTTTTTTTTTAAATTCTAAGGTATCACTTGATGGGAATCCTTATATGAAAAAAAAAAACTGAACATGTGTCGATGAAAGTGAAACACAATAGGTTTAAAACTGTATTTTTAATGGTTTCCCAAGAATGACGACACGTGCGTCGCCATTTGTCAATTACGTGTTAAAAAGCAAAGATAATATTTTCGCGGTTTTTACAAGCACCTGACATTTACTACCTTTAAGAAAATAATCCGAGGCTTATTCTCGTCAAATCAAACAAACGGATATTAGTTTTTTCAATTTTTACCACAATAATAACAAAAAGTCAGTTGATATGTTTAAGCTCGTAAAAACATCAAAAGATAAGGTTTGAAAAATCTAGTTTATAACCTAGTTCATTCGATAAAGAAACTGAATAATTAAAATAATAAAGAAAAAAATAAAATAAAGTTAATTTTAAATTTAGAAACGCAATTGTAGATTATTAAAAAGTTTTCTAGAGCAAAAACAATGTAAAATCAAAATATAAACGAAAATAAATTAATGAATTGGAAGAATGAGAAAATTTGAGATTTAAGGTGAGAAAATATTCCAGACAAGAAGATGATGCAGAGAAGCGAGTTAGTTAAAGATAAGTGTACTGCAAAAGAATTGTGTTGAAACGGAACAAAGAAAGTCCTCAGAAAATAGTTCCGCAGTGCAGAATGTTAAGTGGAATAAAGAATAAAATAAAAGCGAGTAGGGAATATAAATGACTTTGAAATCTTTTTAGAACGAAACGACAAATTAACAAGTTTAATAAAATTCTCGTTGTTGATGCAAGGAAATTGTTATTACTTCTATTTTCATAACTTTTACAATTTTATGTCTCAATATTCTTAAAAAAAAAAAGAATTAAATTTAAAAAACCTTTACAAATTAAATTAGGTAAAAATTATGTCAATTTCGTGGACATTTTGCTTCCACGTAAACAAAAAAATTTGTTTTCTCAAGGAGGAAGAATAAATTAATAAAATAAAAGTTAATTGGAGAAGTTATTAAAAAAAGAATTTTTAATGCAAAAACATGAATTATTTTACGAATTTTTGATCAATCATAAACTTTATATATATATTTCTATAAATTTTTGTAAACCTGCAAAACTTGTTTAAAACAATTTTCTTCTTTGACATAAAATCAAAGCAAAATGTTGTATTTTCACATTTTCACACAAAATAAAAATATTATCAAAATTAATTTTCCCAAATTTTCAAAGATCCAGATGTATTTTTTTTAGAAAAAATTTAGAAATATTCTTCTGCATTTTATTTACTGAATTTTGTTAAAGTCGAATTGGACTCATCTCTACAAGAGGTTATGCTTAAAGTCATCATTTTACTTTTTGAAATAAAAAACTAATTTTTAATGTAATTCTATACAGAGAAAATACGGAAATTTTCTTTTAAAACAAAATAAACTATTAAAACTCATAATTGGATAAAAGTTGAAGCTTTTTGAGATTCAGAAACATTTGAAAGAAACGAGAGAAACTATAAATTTGTTTCTGCATCTTAATTTTTTTTATTTTTATGCAATTATGACTCCTTATGGTTTATTTTGTTTTAAATTAAATTTGCCACCTGTCGTCTAGAAAAAACTATAATAAAAGTTAATTTTTCTTTCTCAAAAAGCAAAAAAAAATGACTTCAAACATAACCTCTTCTCGAGAATGTGTCCAATTCCTCATTTATTTAAAAGTTAGTAAATAAATTAAATTATATTTCATATTAGAAATTTGTTTACTATATTTCTTTATTTATTCGCTTATATAAAGCTCTTGAAAATGCATTTAAATTCGAAAGTCAAATGTACTATAATGTCTATTATTCAGAGTTTTATTTACATATACTTTTTTGGTATAAAGGTCTGAGAAAGTTATTTAAACTCGAAAGTTTACTGTACTTTAAAATCAATTGTTGAGAAAAACGAGATGGCACGATTTTAACCTTATGTTAAGCGAAAGGTCTGATTATTGATATTTTATTATCAGTGTTCTTAAGGTGTTCAATTATTCACTTCTGATGTTCTTAAAAGAAATTATAGCTGCAGTCATTTTATTTCAAATATTAACTTTTAATTGCATTCTCTTTAAGGTAAAGTAACAAAATATTCACAAAATTATAAATATGAAAATTTACAATATTGCTAAATAAATTAAGAAATATTAAAAATTCCTTTTCAACTAAATAATTTCATTTACTTATTTACCACCATAAATATACATTTTACAAATTGTACACGAAAATAATTAATTAAATTAAATTTCCAAAACCTTACAGAGCAAAAATAAAATCAATCTTATGTATTTATATTTTTTAATATGTATAATTTCCATATACAGTAAAAATTCTTAAAATAATATCAAAAAATGTAATAAATAATTTAATTAAAAATTTGACAAAATGTTAAAAAATTTGTTACAAAAAAAATAATTCTACCATAAATTATTCAATTTTTCCTCAATAAAAGAGACTTGATTCAGAACAAAACTTTTTTTTTTTTAGAAACATACTTATACTCAAGTTTTGTAAAGTTTCTAAGTCACTTGTAAAAATAAGTTTCTGTGACGAGAAAAAACTTGACACTAAAAGTACTTTCTCACGCAGTTATATCATATTTATAATTTAATGTTACGGCCTGGAAAGATAGTTGTTATTACTGAAAATCGATATTTATAATAAAAATAATTGGAATAGATTCAAGATAGCGCATAAGTAGTATCGTTCAAATTTTCTCTTCGTGACTGATTAAGTAGTCCGAGCTCGTCTTTTTCTTCAGTGGAGAGTGACCGACAGCAGCTATAGTGCGAAAAAGCATGTATGATGTATATGATGGGAAATCGGCATAAATATCATTATAAGAAGAAAACCATCATGCCTCTTCAAACTCTCGACTATATTCAGGAAGAAGATTTGCAATTTTATAATTTCACGGATTCTTCACAGGAACGCCAGACAGTAGTCATTTAAACTACACAGTTTCTTAAAAAAAAAAGAAGAAAAAAGTTCAGAAACCTCGAATTATTTCGGAAATTTCGAATCTCAGTTTCTAAAGAAATTATGGTTTTACTTCTCATAATAATATGTAATAATAGAATAGACTGAGCAGAAAAATTATTTTTATATTAAAAAATAATTTTTTGCCATTGCCAACATTAAAAAAAAATGTTATTTGAGTATGTTATTTATTTGTTTTTGTGACCTAAATTAAATCTCCTTGTATCCAACTAAGATATTAAAGGATAATATTAATATTAGGCTAAAAAACTGAAGAAAAAAGTTTTTTTTATTTTTAATTATCTTCACAAGTTTTCAAGTTATTTTGTATTAAAATTGACCAATCACGCGCGATCTATAAGGGAAACTTTTAAGTGAAGGGCGGAGCCTGAGTTTTCATTGGGCAGTTAAACTAGGCTCCGCCCTTCCTTCAAATTTTCTTCTGCAGGTCCCACGTAATTGGTCAATTTTGATGCACAGTAACTTAGAAACTGGTGAAGATAATTAAAAATAAAAAGAGAATTATGGATCGCCATAACTTTCTTCAAAATATGATTAACTTCCCAAAATTCCATTCGTCAAAATATTTAACTTCTCAAATGTCAAATATGAATCTGACAAAAAATTTATTTATTAAATTTACCATTTGTCCGAATATTTAACTTTCTTAATTGGAAATGGTCAGAATATTTAACTTCCTGAATTAGAATTTGCCAGAATTTTTATTTCCGGAATACTTAAGTTCTCGACTACGCATTTGTTAGAAATTTTATTTATCAGATTTAGTATCTATCCGAATGTTTTAATAATCGACATCTCATACTTGTAAGAATATTTTACTAAAAGAAACTATATTCGTCAAATACTAATAAATACACAAGTTCACAATAAATTGAATTACAATTTTTATTTAAATTCACAATAATAAAGGTTAAATGATTTCATTTCCGAAATACTGAACTGACAGAATCTGAAGTTACTCGAGAATATAGAATTTCTAAACGAGCTTTTTCATTGGCTGATAATATTTCTGGAATGATTGCCAGCCAATCAGAAAGCTCCTTTAGAAATTCTACATTCCTTGTGTCGGGCAAATTGATATTTTGTAAATTTATGTTTTATCAGTTAATAAATCAAATTTACAATGAATTAAATTACAATTATTAGTTAATTAATTTAAATTATTATTGAAATTTACAATAATAAAGGTTAAATCAATTTAATTTCCGAAATACTGAACTGACAGAATCTGCATTTACTCGAGAATGTAAAATTCCTAAACGAGCATTTTCATTGGCTGATAATATTTCCGGAATGATTACCAGCCAATCAGAGCGCTGCTTTAGAAATACTACATTCTTAGTGTCGGGCGCCTTTATATTTTATCCGTTAAAAAATTAAATTTATATTTTACGAATTTATATTTTATCAGTTAAGAAATAAGATTTCCAATAAATTTAATTACAGTTATTAGTTAAATTATTATTTAAATTTACAATAATAAAGGATAAGTCAATTTAATTTCCTAAATACACAAACGACAGAATCTGCATTTACCTAAATAGTGTATTAAAAATTAATTCATTTATTTTAATAAATTAAATTACAATTATTATTTAAATGATTTGAATTATTATTTCAATTTACAATAATAAAAGTTAAGTCAATTTAAGTTTCTAAATACTGAACTGACAGAATCTGCATTTACTAGAGAATGTAGAATTTCTAAACGAGCTTTTTCATTGGCTGGTAATATTTCCAGAATGATTACCAGCCAATCAGAGTGCTCCTTCAGAAATTCTTCATTCCTAGTGTCGGGCAAATTGATATTTTATCAGTTAATAAATCAAATTTACAATGAATTAAATTACAATTATTAATTAATTAATTTAAATTATTATTTAAATTTACAACAATAAAGGTTAAATGATTTAATGTCCGAAATACTGAACTGACAGAATCTGCATTTACTCAAGAATGTAGAATTTCTAAACGAGCTTTTTTATTGGCTGGTAATATTTCCAGAGTGATTACCAGCCAATCAGAGAGCTCCTTTAGAAATTCTACATTCCTAGTGTCGGGCAAATTTATATTTTATCAGTTAAAACATCAAATAAGGTTGCAACTTAGTTAAATATTAAGATAAAAATAGTAAATCTGATTAATAAAAGTTCTGGCAAATAGAAATTCGAGAAGTTAAAGAGATTTACTCCTTTAACATAACCTCGAACTAAAAAATGAATTTTGCCATTACATGAAACTATTATTAAAATAAAATTCACCAAATTTTGGAAGATTCGGTTGAACATTTTTCAGGAAAAATTACGTTGAGCTAAAATTTGTTGTCAAATAATAATTATTTAACATTTTATGTTTTTCCTTTAACCCTAGTTAAAATCTGCAATTTTCATCTAGTTTTAACTAATAATAGCTCATTTTTCTCATTGAAACATTTTCTACAATTTCATGTGTTGAGATTTTGTTCAATAATACTTTATTTAAAAGTTATTAATCAAATAAAATTTGTTCTTTACGTATTTTAGAACAAAACATTACTTAAGGAAATCTAACAAATAAAATTGTAAAGAATGTTTCAACAAGAAATCGGGATGTATCTTCTTAAATATATTCTGTCAAATGCGGTAAATGGTAAAATTGGTAAATACAATTTCTGACAATACGCAAATTCGGAAAGTCAGATATTCTGGAAAATAGAATGATCGGAAGTTAAAAAATCGGAAAAATAGTTAATCTGATAAATAGATTTTTCAACAATTGCCTGCTCGGGAAGTTTAATTTTCTGACAAATGCAAATTCGGACAAATAAAATTCGTTCCACATTTTGTCAATTAATTTTTGCAGAAAAAGATGGCGAGACTAAAAAAATGCTTTGTATGGTAAAAATATCAAAGAAGAGTAATTTAAAAAAAAGAATCCTACAAGGTCCATCGGCAGGCGATGCGAGTAGAAAAAGAGGACTTCTGATGCCACTGCAAGTTTCGCAAAATGGATTAATTGCAGGTGTTAGAGGCAGAGACAATCCAGGATGTCCATTATCATTATTTTTTGGAATATCCTCGTCGTACTCGTAAGGATCTTCGTCTTGGACAAAATCATTTTTTTGAGCCTCTTGTTCTAAATCATCATCGCTTCCGTTTCCGGGTCCAGTTCCTTTTTCCGGTCCCGGGGCCTCTGCCTCGGACCTCCCAGAAGATCTTGTCTCCTCCAGGATATTTAACTTATTGGAAACTGTTTGGTCTCAAGACCATTACCGCGATCACTTTCAATATTTCAGTTCAATATTTGTTCAAACGTCCGACACAACATTTCTAATTTTTTGATTCTCATTGTAGTACAAAAACACTCACTTTTAGTGTAACTTTTAATATATTGTACAGAGTTCATTAAATTGATGCGTATATATTGTTTTTAATTAATATAAATAAAAAAAACCTGATCTGAAAAAAAATCATAAAATTTTCAACTCTTTGCATAGATCATGTAAAATTATTTATCATCGCAATTAAGAAAATATTCATTATTAGTTGAGAAAATTGTGTTAAAATAATAATAATGAATATTTTTGCATACAAGTGCATAACTGTATCAGAAAATTTTGTAATTAAATTATAATTGAAGAAATTAGCGACCTCCTTGTTTTTAGATTAGTTGCTCCTAACTGATTGAAAAGCAGCGAGTAATAAAATGCTAATAAGATTGTGAATAACTGGGTCTGAAAACATAACTGGAGTCTCTAACAATCAATGATCCCAGGATGTGTTTAAAACTCCAATTTATTCTTTTTCCCACAATTCTTGACTAGTTCTCTGCTCAGATAAAAAATTATTCATAATTCCCAAAGACAGAGGGAATTGAGGATAATGAGAAGATCATTTGTTAGTTGGTTAAAAGACGAGGCTTGCGGTATATGAAACTCAGGCTTGCTCTTGAACCGGTAACTAAACAACTTTGTAATATATAACGAACATGACCTATGCGTGCTGATATCAGGTTCCCGTGGTGGTCTGGCATTATTGCTAATCCAGTTGACTGAAGGTGAATACACTAGCAATACAAAGAGTAATATAAGCCTTCAGAAATATTTTCATACTACACTATATCCATATATACATTTATAAATTATATTTCAAAAATCGCCATTTTATTAAAAAAAAACACCCTGATTAAGGAATATTAAATTCTGGTTAACATAACCAGAATTTTTTCTTCAATATAATTTATTTCTTTATTTTATTAATTATAAAAAAAAAATCCAATTATAAACAAACATTTATTTAAAAATTAAAATTATAATTATTTCATCAGCTATCAGATAAATGATAATAATAAAATAAATTAATTAAAAAATAATTCTTCAAATGAAATTATTTCTTGAGGAGGAATTGAACACGTACTTGAGAAGAGGTTATGTTTGAAGTCATTATTTTGCTTTTTGTATTAAAAAAAGTAACTTTTAATGTAATTTTAATTAGACAGAATGTAGAATTTTTTTTAAAACGAAATAAATCATTAAACTAATAATTGGATAAAAATTGAAAATTTTTATTTAAATTTAATTTAATTTAAAACGAAACAAACCATTGCAACACATAACTGGATAAAAAAATTAAAATAAAATATAATTGGATAAAAATATAAAATTTTAATACCTAGTTTATTTAGTTTTAAATTAAATCTGCCACATTTTGTTTAAATAAAATTACATTAAAAGTTAGTTTTTTTATTTCAAAAAGCAAATTAGTGACTTTAAACAGAAGCTGTAAAAAAAAAGAAAATTTATGAAACTTGTAAAAAATGGAATACTAAATAAACTTTTTTAAAAAAAAATACGAAATTATAAAAGTGGAATGGCTTCAAAGGGAAAAATTTTTATAAGAAAAAATTTTTTTTTAAATTTATTGAAGATCTCGTTAAAAGATCAAAGAACGATACAAATAGAAATTTATATGAGAATTATTATTTTAAAATCATTTTATAGATATTTAATGACGTTTGACCCCATGACATAACCTCAAACTAAAACGTGACTTTTAGCATGAAAATAAAATAAAAATTGCTTATAAAATCTTGTAAAAGATCTATTTATACATAAATTTTTAATAAAATTATTTTGGATTAAAATATTTTGCCACTTACGCATTATTTAACATTATTGATTTTTCTGAAAATCTAATTCTTGAAATATAATTGCAATTTTTATCCAATCATGTGAAACAATTGTTCACATTCTTCTTTGAAACATTTTCTACAATTCTATTTATAGAATTTTATTTAAAATATTTTAATCAAAAGCATTATAAATTATTTTTAAATTAAAATCTACTTTTTATTTTTAGGTTATGTCACAAGGTCAAAAATCCTTAAGAAAATCTAAAATTAAAATCGATGTTTTTTTTCTTGTTTTAATGATTTCAAAAATTTCAGATATAAGAAAATTCTTTTTAGTCTTGATCCTTCAATCGGAATTTAATAATTTTTTTGAAACTCTATTTTTTGCATTTTCAGTGAAATCATTTAAGTGTTATTGCTATATTTTATTTTTTGCGAGTTTACTTAATATGTTGGAATGATTTTTAAATTTATTTAATAATTCAATATTGTGTTAATTTATTAATCTCATTTTTTAAAACAAATTCTGAATTTATATGTGTTATTAAGGTATTAGTCGCGTAAATGCTCCCGCAAAACTCCCGCAAAATAAAAAGAACAAAAAATAAACTTTTATATCAACTCACTTGCTTCCTTGTGACCTCTTCTATTGTAATATATGTAATTTTCACGATTTTGAGTCAGGTACTATAAGTTATCGTGATGTATTGATCACACGTTTTCGACATTTTTCAATGAAACCACGTGGAAATGAAAAATTATGAATCTTTAAATTATTGTATTTTTTATACAACGTGTTCAATAAAATTAATTTATTTTTAAAGGATTTATTTTATCTCAATGTGTAACTTAGTAGTTTTATTTGAAAAACTGACGACTTGTTTTTTTATAATTGAATATAAGAGACATTTTTTACATGCATTTTGTGCTATTGCATGTAAAAGGTATAAACTTTGAATTAATATTTTGAAGCTCAAAAGTGGTCAAAATTAATAGGATAGATCTCATTTCATAGATAAATGCCTCATAAATACAGATACAAAGTTTTAAAAAAATCTGACGAAAATCATTTTACGCGACTAATACCTTAAAGAATTCAATACTAAAATTGTAAATATCAGGAATCCTCTATGAATTTTCGCTCAGAGGCTTCTAGAAATTCCTCGATATTTTTGCAAATTCTTGATTTTTTTCAAAATGCACTGAATTCCTATCAAATTTCCGGATTTTTCAAATTGCTAGAAATCCTGAACATCTTTGAACATAATAAGAAAATAATAAAAAAGAAAATTAATAATAATCGTATTAATAAATAAAAATTATTTCCTTTTATTTCTTAAGTTGACTAAACTTGATATTATATATACAACTTTTATAAAAATTTCAGTCTGGATTTTAAAAATTATTTTCCTGATAAAACAAGATCTTAAATTTCTGAAAAAATAAAGATTTGTGAAGAATCTTTATATAATATTTAATTTTCAATTTTTGGAAAACAACTATTATTTTATACACCTTATAAAAAAATAATAATATACATAAAATATCAACACTTTGGTGTAAAACCGATTTTATAGAAAATTTATTTGTATCTAGATTATTTTATTCAAACGAAACCTGAAAATATCACAAATTTCGTAATATTATGAAACATTGATAATTCTACTTTTAATGACGTTTTCTCCATTGATATAACCTCAAATTAGGAATTGGTTTTTCACACAAATAAAATTATTATTAAAATTGATTTGGACAAATTCTGAAAGATCCAGTTGTACATTTTTCAGATAACATTAAATTGAGCCAAAATTGGGAAATTTTAATAATATTTTCATTTAGCATGAAAAACAATTTTTTAAATCAAATATAGGTTTTAGGCCATTTATTCCTTTTATGTTATATTTTTTAATTCTAACGACGAATTATTAATTTCACATAATTTATGTGGAATAAGTGGCCTAAAATCTGTCTTTGATTTAATATAAAATATATAAAACCACAAAAAATAATAACATTTATTTAACCAATTTTTAGTTTGAGGTTATATTAATGGCAAAAACCGCCTTAAAAATATCTTAATGAAACGTTGATAAAATCACTTTCTTTTGATTTATCTCTTTACATTTCTTAAATTTTTTAAAAATAAAAGTATAAAAACATTAATTTTTGTAATTACAACAATGCACCGAATAAGTTCCTAAAAAGTATTTAAAAAACAGTATTCCATAATTTTTTTATCAATTTGTTGATATTATTAATATTTTCGATTTTTCGGATTTTTGTGCTTTTTGAAATTGCAAAAAAATAGTTAATATCAACAAATTAATAAATAAATTATGGAATACTGTTTTTTTAACCACTTTTTAGGAACTTATTCGTTTTATTAATGATTTAAATGATTTTTTTTCAATTTATTGCAAATTTACGAAAAAGTGCACTTTTCCTATGCAAAAAACATGGGAAACTTCATAGGATTTGAGCCACCTCTAAATATTGTCCGATTTCAAAATAAAAAAATAGGGGTAACTTTTTTTTCAATTTGGAACAAATTTGGGGATTAGGAGCATAACATTTCTGACTTTTTTTTTTTTTTTTTGACCACCCTAATATATACAACACATATTATAAAAAATTATTGTTGGACTCAATAAATTCTTTACTTAATCCTTTCGACTCTAGTTTTTAATCATAAACGAACTCTATTTCTCAAGTTTACTTCAAGACACCTACATATAAGTAATTATTGATTTTCAACTTCGTCAAACTACCTGCAAGCAATGCAATGTCATAAGAAAGGAAGCCATTTACATGAATTACGTTAATGATCAAACTTGAAGGCAAATCAAAAGATATTGAAATTTAAGAAGCTTTGATGAATTAAGGAAGACTTTAAGCTTGTGAAGAAATTTTTCCTATCGCCGGTTAAATATTATCAAGCAGTAGTTGACAGACAGTAATTACACCAAATTGCGTAAGCAAATTACTTATTAATCTAGAAGAAGAGACAAACTATATATGTCGTGGATTCAACAATAACACTATTTTTCAGAAAATTAAAATTATTGTTGAAATAAGGTAAAATCATAAACAGAAACAGTTATGTCACAAAATATCAACAAAAATATTAAAATATATGAATAAAAAAAATTTATACTGGAAAAGCAGTACGTTTACACAAAAAGAATATGAATAAAATATTGTTGAGAATAATAATTAAAAGAAAGCAATCATTACTTTTTAACAACCGAACCAAGAGCACATAACCTCAAAACTGTACAATAAATTCTAATAAATCGAATTCCTGTTTAGTGTCAATTTTTTTTTCTTTCTTTTATCAAAAAATGTAGGTACACTATCAAATATATTTTTGAGTAAACAATAAAAAATCTAAATGTCCATACTACTTTTGGCGATAATGCTTTCTGCTAATATATATTTGTACCTTCTTAACAATATTTAAAATTTTAATTATTATCATTTATCAATATTTGTTTGACATTACCATTTATAAAATTCGATTATCAATATTACCAACTGATACTAACATTTAACACTATTTTCTTTTACCATTGTTTGTTTGTTTGTCTTTTCTTTCATGTATACGATTAAATAATCATCATATTCATTGAAACTAAATTATTAAAAATACATTAAATTAAGAATCTCGTTTAATTCCATAAAAGTAAAGAATCAAGAGATTAAAACAAAAATACAAGCATCAATTCAACAAACTTTCTGTCATTTGATTTTATAAAAACACGTGTTACACATGAACACTGACAAAAGACAAAGTCTGCCAACCATTGTTTCTTCTCACTATTACATCACTCTCAAAATGCCTCGGCATAAGACTCCACTTATCGAGAAATCCTCGATTGGGCTTCATTGTATAATAAAAAGATAATCAGGATTCAAGAATCCAAGGCATTCTATCATTTAAACGTCATCATTGAATCGTGTGACGCAGTCTAATTCCACCTTGAGAGCCGCACTTTTATCATAATCCTTTAAAACTCTCAAGCCCAAAAAAAAAAAAAAATTCAAAATCAAACTGAAAAATTGGCAAAAAATCAGACTATTTCGTTTCAATGTGATGAAAATGTTCCATTTATTATCCTCGGAAAACACCCCTTTTTGCGCACACACTTGAACTTGTTCGAGACAGTTTTTTTTCCCGAGTCATTTACAAATCCAATCGATATTATTGCTTAATTTGTTAAATTTTTATGATTATTTGGCTCGGCACTGATAATTTTCGCGAATTTTTACTGGCATAGATAAAAACACGACGAATGTACGAGGTGGACGGAGGAAACTCGTGAGGAGGAATCGATCCACCATATTTGTAAGGGAAGACTAGATGCAGTGTTGCCAACCGGCACCACTGGAAAATCCCCCTCACAAGAATTGGCGAATCCCCTTTTAAAAGGGTTGGAAAATTTCTAGAGAAGTGCTAGTGAAATTTCCCTTTACAGCAGAAATGCGTGAACCTTGACCATCGCCCTAAAACCAGTTGCTAACACTCATTATCGATTTTCAATGATGACGTCATTCTATGGGATTAAAAAATTCCATTAACGAAAAAGAGGTAGAAAACAATGGTCTGTACTATTCTTGGTTTTCCGCAACCTCCTGTGTAACATAACCTCCAATTTCTTATACAGAGTGTAATTTACTTGAATTTAAACAAATTATTAAGGAAACATTGACCTGGGAAATTTATTTTTGATAAAGTTTCCAAATGGGTCAACCTGTGAATTTTTATGAAACTATTTGTATTTTGATGCGCTGATAACGGAAACAGACTCAGTTTTGCAATGAAAAATAGTGTCAAAAGTGGCATAAACTGTTCAAAAAGATGGCAAAATAGTGGCATATTTTTGTTAACAAATATATATATATATATATTTATTTATTTAATCTTATGGTTGTAAAAATAACAATTAATAATATTACTGTCACAAAAATTCCAGGTCCAAATATAAAATTATTTTAATAACTTTTTTGGTAGTTACAACGAAAAAAAAAAAAATAATCAAATTAAATAAATAATAAAATATCAAATCAGGGTATCAAGTGACTTTTGAAGAAAATTGAAGGCATTTTAAAAAAATAATTTTTTTTTAAGTTTAATTTTGATGTAATATTTTTAATTTTGAGATTAAAGTTGATCAACAATTTCGTACTAAAAACGCAAAAAGAAATAGAGGGTTGCCACAAATATTTTATTATAATTTTCCCTGACTTTTCCCTGATTTCCAGATCAATTTTTTTCTTTTTCCCTGACCTTTTTTGAGTTCTTAAAACCAATTTTTCGTATATTTACTATAAAACTAAATTATTCAATGAATTAGAATTGGAAAAAGAAATTTAAGATAATATAATTAAAATTTTAAAAAATGGCATATTTGAGAATATGTAGTTGGACTTCAAATACTGGAAAAAATGAAAATAATTACAAATTTTGCAAATTCATTGAAAAATAATGAAACCAATTAAAAATTGGAGAAAATGATTTAAAAATCACAGAAATATTCTCAAATTGAAGAAACTAATTGAAAGTTGAGAAAAATACTTGATAATATTATAAATTATTTGAAAAATATGTTAATAATAGAAAATTAAATATCATAATGTAAATTTGACAAAAATAATTGAAAAAATTACAAAATATCTATGAAAGAGAAGAAAATAATTGAGTTTTCAATAAAATTATTGAAAATCTCAGAAATTAATTAAAAATAATTCCAGAATATATATTGAATAATAGAAATAAATTGAAATTTTGAACAATAATTTTAGAAATTATGATAAATAATGCAAAAAAAAAAAAAAATTCGAAAATTCGGAGAAAATGTTTTCACTACCGATAAAATGGGAAAATAATTGGAACTGAATAAAATTAATTAAAAGTTGAATAAGATAATATTGCATAAGAAGAAAATTAATGAAAAATCATTTAAAAGTAATTAAAGTTTGAGAGAAATAATTGAAAAAATTACAAAAATTATTTTAAAAACAAAAATTAATTGAAAAATGATTTTAAAAATTGAAAATTTAAGAATTAAATTAAAATTTGAAAAAAGAATTGATAACTAAAAAAAGGTGAGAATTATTGAATATTGAATAAAATAATTTAAAATTAAAAATAATTGAGAAGTGAAGAAAATAATTAAAACTTGAAGAATTACATTAAAGATTAAGGAATTAAAATAAAATTTTAGAAAAATTATTGAGAAAATAAAAAAAGCTTAGAAAACTGTCCATAATAATCGACAACAGAATAAAATAATTTTCAAAAGTAAAGAGTAATTATAAAATTCAAGAAAAATAATTGTACATTCCAAAATTTGTAGAAAAAAATTAATAATTGAAAGAATTAATTGAAAAATAAGCAGAATAAATGAAGAATTGAAGAAAATGTTTGAAAAGTGACAAAAATAATAGACAATTGAAAACAAAATTCTAAAAATGACTAGATTAATAGATAACAAAACAATTAAAAAAAATTGAAGACGCTGAAGTGCGCAACGTTTCTGAGAAACGAACAAAATTTTTGTAAATTATATTTAAAATTGTATGGGTAAATATGATTAATTATTCATTGAATTAGCTATATAATAGAACTAAAAACAATTTTAAAAGTTCATTTGGCCAGAAAAGTTTTAAAAATATTTTTTTTCTAATTTATTCTTTTTGTTCTTTTCTCAGAAACGTTGCGCACTTCAGCGTCATAAAAATTGAACAATAATTATAAAATTTTAAGAGAATAATTGAAAAAATTGTAGGAAATAATTATAATTTGCAGAAAATAATTAATAATTGATATGAAAGAAATAATTGAGAAATGACGAGAATAATAATTATAGAAAATATTAAAAATTGAAGAAATAAATTGAAGATTAAAGAATTAAATTTAAATTGTAAAAAAATAATTGATAATTAACAGAAAAATTACTAAATGGCTAAAATAATTAAATATTAAGAAAAATACTTGACAATTAAAAAAAAAAGTTCAAAAAGTTCAAAAAAAGGCGAGATTAATTGACAATAGATCAAAATTGTTGAAAAAATTAAAGAAGAATTATAAAATTGAAGGAGAATATTAATTTGTTAATTAAAAACTGCAGAAAATTATAGAAAAAATTTTAGAAAATAATTGTAAATTGAAGAAAATAATTAAGAATTGAAGAAAATAATTGATAATTGAAAGAAAAATTACAAAATGACGAAAATAATTGAGAATTGAGCTGATGAGGTCGCTGAATTCATTTGACCATATAATGATCAAATTCAAAATTCAAAATGATGGACTTTTTTTAAAAAAAAATTTTATTTTTTACAGAACTTGGTAATTTAAGGTTTTTAAGATCGCTGAATTCAAATATAATGGTTAAATTTGTAAATTTAGAATGGCGGATCAACTAAGTTTAGAATTTTTAAGAAAGTTAGTCCGCCATTTTAAATTTACAAATTTAACCATTATATTTGAATTCAGCGACCTCGAGAACCTCAAATTACCAAGCACTGTAAAAATTCAAAAATTTTTAAGAAAGTTTGTCCGCCATTTTGGATTAGCCACTATAAATTTCGAAATTCCAATTTTATCATTGTATTTAGAGACCTTAAGTGATTACAGAAACGTTGTTTTCTTAATTTTTAACATGATTTGCAGTTCCTAGAGTTCAATTTTTTATTTTTTAAAAGAAATTACTAATTTAGCTCAAGTTTCTGAAGCCAAATAAAGTATAATATAAAGAATTTTCTATAATTTTCCTCTATTCTTTTAATTTTCTTATTACGAATTTGACACGATATAGTGTTTTAAGGAGGATTAGTATTTTTAAACAATTTGTAAGTACTTTGTCTTTAATTTTGTCCCAAAAGAATAAATCCTCCTTCTTTCTTTTATTTTTTTGAGAGCATTTCTACCCTCAATGGGAATAATTTCAAAAAAAATTCTAATTATTACTAATAGTGAAAATTTTGACATTTTAAGACCATACAACTCCTTATACATTAAGACGCTGAAGTGCGCAACGTTTCTGAAAAACGAACAAATTTTTTGTAAATTATATTTAAAATTGTATGGGTAAATATGATTAATTATTCATTGAATTAGCTATATAATAGAACTAAAAACAATTTTATAAGTTTATTTGTCTTGAAAAGTTTTCAAAATATTTTTTTTTCTAATTTGTTCTTTTTGTTTGTTTCTCAGGAACGTTGCGCACTTCAGCGTCATTATACATTTGATGAATTAATTTCAATGCTTAAGCATAACGTATAGTGACATGTGCCAGATATTTTCAAAAGATTAAAAAAAGACCCCTAATTTTGTGAGGGTCCCTGATTTATTTCAATTGAAAAAAAACTTCAAATCCAACAAAAATCCATTCTAAGTGAATAATTCTCTTTTTCTTTTGCCTTTGATTTCCCGGTCCAGATTTGAACAACGAATGAAATGGAAAATACTAAAGAAATAGTTTTTTTTAAAACTACATAATTAACCTCTCACAGATCAATGCATTTTTTTTAATTGCAAATGAGTTTGTACACTTTCCCCTTAATTAAAAAACTCATAGGTAATATTATTTATTAACAAATTTTTTTTATCTTGGAAATAAAAGAATTTAAAAAAGAAGTTGAAGCTTGTGAATTGGTTTGATAAATCTGACTATTATCCGTGTTAATTAGACCTTTTGAGTCAGTTTAATTATTTTCATTAAGATGGGAAGTTTCACATGATATGAAAAGGAAACAGAAGAAAAGGCAAGACTCGCGCTTACATCAGATATATTTCCAAGTGGAAACTCATATGTGTTGTGTGAAAATGAAAAAGTATGTATCGTGAAATAGAAGTACTTAAACTGTCGTCTCGAGGGAGAAAAGGTCATCTTCTCACAAGGCCTCTTTGACTCGAACTAGCCAGATTCGCATGGTTGATAACAATCGCATCGTTCTTATTAGAGCTGTCTTTGCATTTCTTTATGGTGTGAAAATGTTTTATTCAAAAAAGTACATCCCAGGAGAAATTTCATAAATTAAAATATAAGAAATCATCAAACATTTTCATATACATTAACTTTATAGCAATAAAAAACTGAATTCAATTGTTTTTTTATGCGCAAACAAATCGCTTCACACGAATTGTAATTATTTTATTTATCAAGACATTTGAACAAGTGATATTTCCAAGAGAAGAGTTCTTTTATATTATTTGATAACAGGAAATGTTCGATAAACACTCTCCTAGATGAAATGGGATTAGATTCTGACTTTAGAATCGACTGAAATAGATTCTTATCGTCGACTGCTTAGACACTTCTGATCGATATCTCGAGAACACAAAGAGATAAAAGGCCATTTTTTAAAAAACTTGTATAACTGAACAAACTAACGGTATGAAATTACTCAGGTGTAATTAGGACAGTTATTTTTCAAAATATCCCCACTAATGTGTAACAATTTACTGTTAAAAATTTGCACAATTTTAAAGAATATAATTTTACTGTTCATTGATTAATTAATTAATTTTTATTAATGAGTTTGATTAGTAAGAGCTCATTTTTTATTGTCTTTAATATAAGCAATCGTATTTGTCTAAACTTTTTTATCAAAGTGAAGAAAAACTACGGAAGAAAGTTTTTTAGCATAAATTAACCAAAGTTAGCGAATGTACCTCAAGTTCCAGACGTCCGCACGGATAAAATTAAAAAAAAAAAATTTCAACTGTTGCCGACATATTTTCTTCTAAAATACTAAAAAATATGGTTTAAGCAAAAAGCATTATTAATTTTTAATTACTAGGGGGTGAAACCACGAAAAAAAGTAACATACACATTTAAAAAAAAATTTATACGGCAAACTTATCAGGGGCGTGTTTAGGAAAGGTTTTTGGAGGAGGTTATATATGAGAGAGAAAGCGATAACACTATAGCGCCACCTGTCTCACTCTCATGAAAATTTAACTCCTCTGGGGGGGATCATGACCCCCTTGACCCCCCTCTAAACACGACCCTGAAACTCATAACAATTTGACATTCATAGAAAACGTGATTTGTTTTACTCACCGATTAAAAGTATGGAGGTGACAAGATTCAAAACAACCCCCCCCCCCCCTCCACAGAGACCCCCCTGAAAAGCAATTTTAATCTTTATCATTAAAGTAGAAACACTGTATAAGAAGGTGTGTTCGGACCTTTTCACTTCGCAGGAAAAATGTTTCTTTTCACCATATAAATGAAAAGACTTTGTTCCCAACTTCGAGAGACCCCCCTAACATTTTTGTCTGATCAGGAAATCAAAATTTTGATTTTCAATGTGAAAAAACTCAAAGAAGGCAAACTCGAATTTTTTTCCACTTCACAGAAAAAAAGTTCCATTTTTTACAAGAAAAAAATCGAAATTTTGATTTTATAATTGAAAGTGAAGTAATTGTACCAAAAAAATGAAGGGGTCTTCGAAGTTGGGACCAAAGTTTTTAGATTTTTAGGGTGAAAAGAAACCTTTTTTCTGTAGAGTGGAAAAAGATTCGAGTTTGCCTTCTTTGAGTTTTTTCACTTTGAAAATGAAAATCTTCTGATCAGACGAAAATGTTAGGGGGGTCTCCAAAAGGTGGAACTAATATTTTTACATTTTTGAGGTGAAAAATACATTTTTCCTATGGAGTGGAAAAAGATTCGAACACCCCTTCTTAGAGTTTTTCTACTTTAATGTTGAAATAAAAATTGCTCATCAGGGCGGGGTTCTGAGGAGGTAGGGGGGGGGGGGGGCGTTCCGAATCTTGTCACCCCCATACTTTTATTTAGTGGGTAAAAATATGCACTTTTTCTATGGAGGTTAAATTGTTTTGACTTTGCAGCATAGAGATTCTTTTACGTGTCTGTGTATTTTTTCGGGGGGTACTTTCACCCCCTAGAAAAACAAAATTAATGTCATTTTTTGCTTAAAACATATTTCTTAAGTATTTTAAAAGAAATTGCGTCGGCAAGTGTTACAAAATATATTTTTTTTAATTTTGTCCTTACGGATGTCCAAACCTTCAGGTACATGGTAAGCCATTGTAAAAAAATTCCTTCTAAAGCTAACCGCACTTGAATTTGCTTAACCTCTCTGGCCACAATAACTATCTGATCTATCAGTGGCGGATCCAGACTAGGTTTTTAGAGGGGGTATTATATGAGAGGGATAGAAATAGCACTATACTTTTATCTCTTTTTCTCTTAATTAAATATAAGGCTTTAGGAGGGGCTAGCACCCGTGGCCCCCTCCCTGGATCCGCCAATGTGATCTATATGTTTAATTAAAATTTATTTTATATTTACTTGACCAATTTATATCTATTTAGACATCGTACATACGACACAACATTTTTTTCATTAAAAAAGGGTTTAAATTTTTAAAATTTAATATAATTAAAAATTAAGGGGGGTCCTTTCTTGAGGAAAGAAGCCTTATTTCACTTTATTTTATATTGATGTCAATAAAATTGTAAAAACAGTCTATTCAGCTCTTGAAAAATTTATCCATTAAGCTACGTTCCTCAATGAATAAAGGGGGGGGGGGGGTAATGAAAAGCTGCCCTTGGTTACGCAGGGTGGGTCAAAAATCGTCCAAAATAGAGCTACGTGGTTTATGGAAAACCCCTAATGGTAAAGTTATAAGGAAAAATTTATTCTCAAAGAAATAACACATCTTTAATTAAAATCGCCTAACTTTTAAGGAGGTTCTCTCCATTAACATAACCTCAAACTAGAAAGTGGTTTTTCACACCAAATAAAATTTATTTCCCCAAAGTCTTAAAGATTCAGTTGTACATTTTGAAGAAAAAATTCCTTTGAGCTAAAATTTGTTGTAAAATAATGATTATTATTTCATATTTCGTGCTTCTTCTTTAAATCTAGTACAAAATTTGTAATTTTCGTGAAATTTTAACAAAATACAGCTCATTTTGCTCCTCGAAAGATTCTCTAGAATTTTGTTTATTGACTTTTGTTATAGGGGCCATTCATTAACTACGTGAGGGTACCTAGGAGGGAGGGGGGTTTAAAAATCGCTACATAACCTTTCGTCGGGGAACAACATCAAATATATTTTTCTTTCTTTGTAGAAATACATAAATATACTTAAAGTCTATGAAATTTCTTAATTTTTTACTTTTTATAGCAAATTTACCGAAATATACCATTGTCGGGTAGTCACGGATATTTTTTGTTGTGTACTACCGGACACATTTTGTGTGTAGTTATCATTTGTTTCTGTCAAAATAAAAATTTCTTGTTTACGTTTGTTTCATTGTAAATTATATAAAATTAAGAATAAATGTTTAATTTCTGGCAGAAAGACAGAAGATGATTTAAAAACAGCTGTAAAACAGGTATTTTACTTTAATAGCACTTTTCTTAGCATTTAGTTTTTTGAATTTGTTTCTTAAAGGTATTGGCAATGATACCATAACTATAAAAAACAAGAAACATTAAAATTAAGATCATTATTTTACAATTTATGATTAAAAAGGCTTAAGTGTCCGGGGCTACCCGACTCTCCCCCAAGTCGGATGGTCTATATATAGATTCAATAATCAAAAAATCGAACATAGAAATCGATAATCAATAGGGGAGAGTGGCCATCAATGTACCGGGTTTTTTTTCAAGGTCATAGTACTTATTCAATTTCACCAATTTCAAGCATTTCTTTGCATCAATATAAAACTACAACACTTCTCTAGGTAATGCACACATATTATACACGATTTATTTTGATTAAATAATAAAATTTAGGATCTTTCTAAACTAACAAGCTATTTTCATTTTCAACAACCTGGGTACACAATGAACCACCTCTATAAAAACATTAAAAATGTTCAACAATAATAATATTGCAATTTTCACTTTGTAAAAAAACTTATTTTCCATCAAATACTATAAAAAATTATTACTTTACACTTTTTAATTGATAACACAGCCACACAAAAAAAAAGTACCCGAGTTGGGGAATGAGACTACCCATTCCTTATGTATTTTGATGCGCTGAATCCGAATCCGTCCTCAGAATTGGTCCATCAGATCAAGTTTTGACCCTAACCTCAAAATTAATAAAATGACACTTTTTGAACATTAGAATTTGAACTCGACTTAACTTTAATACATGCCTAGGACCAATAGAAAGCTTGAATTATTACCTTTAAAACGTTTTTTTAGAAATTGTTCTAGGATGATTTTTAACGAAGTTATGATGTTTTACTTAAAATATGACTTTTTTCTATATGTTAAAAACACATCAATTATTGATGTGTTATTGTGCAAAGGAAAAAAATAATTCTAAGTAAAACATCATAACTTCGTTAAAAATCATCGTAGAACAATTTCTAAAAAAGCGTTTTAAAGGTAATAATTCAAGCTTTCTATTGGTCCTAGGCATGTATTAAAGTTAAGTCGAGTTCAAATTCTAATGTTCAAAAAGTGTCATTTTATTAATTTTGAGGTTAGGGTCAAAACTTGATTTGATGGACCAATTCTGAGGACGGATTCGGATTCAGCGCATCAAAATACATAAGGAATGGGTAGTCTCATTCCCCAACTCGGGTACTTTTTTTTTGTGTGGCTGTGTAATGTATAACATAAATATACCTCAAATTTAAGTTAACTAGCTAAAATGGCATTTTAGTTTTGCTATATTGAAAAAAGTACTGATAACAATCGCTGTAACATGCTGTACGCATGCCTAGTTTTATAATCAGGCATACCACTCTGGAAATCGAAAATACACTGAAATTCCAGGTGGTTCATTGTTCCCTGGTACATTGAATCAACATGACATTTGCAACAAAAATGGTTTTTTATAACTTAATCCAATATTTCAAAATCTTTATCTCATTAGAATATTGTAGTTAAGGCCCAAAACAAAATAAATCGTAAGTACATTTATTTTTAAATTACCTTATTTCAATTAAAAAATGTGTTTGTATTTTAGGTAAATTTTTTCTTCAGTGCATCAAAAACAGTTTTTTTCAGTTTTCTCTGTAAAGAATAAATCCACACGTCTCAAATTTATGGACGTAGTGTGTTTACGGAAACTTCATTTATATTTAAAATTAGGAGAATTTCTATTTAATTGTTTCTGAGAAAATTGAAATGGTTCATTGAAAAAACTGGTACATTGATAGCCACTCTCCTCTATATCAAGCTAGGGACAATTAAATCCATGTAACAGCCACGAAACCCTTAGATTGTAGTCTCTGTGCGTCTGCTTTTCCTACTTATTTTTTCAATTTAAAAAAAAAATGAAAACATCAATATTACAGGTCAGAAGAATAATCAAAAACCAAGTGATTAATCTACCTCGATTTAAAAGTAGTGTGCGAATGACTCTGATGTAAATTCTGCCATGCTTGGTTCGTGCTACGTGAAACAAAAAATCCGAGAGGTCACCGTTTCCCTCGTGAATATCCGACTCCGACAAAACTTGTCTGAGTGTTTCCTCTCTGTCCTCAGCAGTGCTGTCATCGCCGGGACTGAGTCCTCTTTCCAAATACTCGACAACTCCAATATCTTCCCAGATCTCGGGATCTCTCTCCCCGGATTTTCTGTTTTCGAAACTGGGCCTTTGCGGTGTCGAGGCAGTTGCCGAGCCCGAAAACGAGACATCGAGTGCAAGGGCCTCAAAAGTCGAGTTCCCAAGTGCAATTGTGGAGCCAAAATTTCTTGGCCTTGGTAGTCTGGAAGACGAGGAACTGGCGCGACTATCGTGCTTTTCATTTTCGTCGCTTTTGGAGCAAAATGAGGTCGAGTCGGTGCTGGTCATGACATAGTTCCCAAGTCAGTTTCAGTTTTAGGGTTGAGATTAGTTTTAGCAACCGCTAAAACCCTTGGAAGTTTTTCAATTTTTGTTCCTTTATTTCTAGACACTGATTTTTTTTTCTTTCTTTTTAAATGTCGATTTTAAAAATCAGGATTTATTAGCTGGCGCTTAGTTTTGAGTTCTGGTAGGTTTCGTCTTTCCGGGTCGAATGGAGAAGGTCAATCGATGTGACGGCATTTATCTCTTTCTCCCTCTTTCTCTCTATCTCTTTTTCTCTGCTTTTTCCAGTGGTTTCTCGATCCAAATCCGTGTCGATTGCGAAACAATCGAAAGATGAACAAGTCCAGTTTTTGCTACAAGTAGATAAGAAGTTAATAAAGTTGTCTTTGATAATTGCTAGATGGTACAGAATTCAGCAGATCATTCAAGGTCCTGACACTATTTCAGATAACAGAATTCTGAGATAAGGAGCACGCTCAGGAGGTTTTAAATAAAAACAGCAATTCTATCAAATATCACGATTTTGCGAGACACGAGTTAAACTATTGAAAAAAATTAGAAATAGATTCAGTTTCAATTGAGTAATGATAATCCGGAAATAAAAATCTGATTACAATAATTCAACTTGAGTAATCCGAGCGAATGAAAATTCATAATTTTTCTTTCGAAACAATTTGTATGCACGATTGCGCACAGAGACGCAAATTATTATATAAGATTTATTGTACTTTCGATGTGAAATATATGATAAAGTTAGATCCCCTTTAACGTGAGAATAATTCTTAAACATCTCAACAGCGATAAATAAATTAAATAAATGTGAAAAATTAAAAAAATACAATTGAAAAAAAATATCTATAAATAAAGTACAAAATGAATTTGACATTTTAAATCAGGTCACGTTTGCAAATTAGATAAAAGTTTGAATCTCCTAGTGGTAAAATAAAAGAAACAATTGAGCTGACATTTAATTAATTCAGTGGATCGAAACGAAATAGAATTTTAATTCTCTCTTAAAATGTTAATTAAAGACAATTTCATTAAAAATAATATTGCAATAAGAGATGTTTATTTTAAAATAAAAGCATCAAACCTCTAATTGGCTGATAAGATTCAATTATAAATTACAATATTATCTGAAGTGAGAGATAAAAGACTGAAAGGAGCAAGTTTTTAAGATAAACCCTTCAAAATAATTTACGATTTACTTTCTAAAACATTTATCTATCGAGTATAACGGGAATAAAATACAAAATGTCAAAAGTAAATGTTTTATTCAATTGGCATTTTACTTCTTGAACTGTTGATCTTATTTATAAGATGCGGGCATTGTTTGAATCTTAAAAATATTCGGGATACAATGATGATTCTAATTAAGGATAATAATATAATTTCTATTTTAATATTTTACGTAATATAATACACAAATCGCAACTCTACCCTGATTACAATGCAAACTTGATTATAAAAAAGTATGTTTAGTTTTTTAAATGAATTAAAATTTCAATAAACGCAATTTTAGAAAATTTAAATTGAATCAATTAATATTTAGTTAGTATTAAATAAATATTTTCTTTCGGCCAATTGTATTTCAAGTTCATTAAAATTGGAATGAATTGAAATTTAGATCATTTAAAAGGAACTGAATAATAAAGACGTTATAAAACAAGAATAAAAATTTATAATAGTAACGTCCGTGTAGAATGAAAATTTATAGAACTATAATGCATTTAACAGACTCTTATAAACCTAATTAAATTATATTTATTTTAGTCTCTTCAAAATCTAATTAAATTATATTTATTTCAATTAGGGAATGAAAAATCGTTAAAACCATAAATTTACCAGCCTAGATGTTTATCTACGAATTTAAAGACAATCTTTCCTAAACAGTTGAAATTCTGATGAAAAATTTTGTGTTTATTTTCTTAAAAAAATGGGATCAAATGGATAATTTTGAGAGATTTAGGACTCATTTAATTTGGCGTGTTGTGTGTGATATAATCTGACTTTGGAGAATCCTTTTAAATAAAGAGTCAAGAAATATAGACATAACTCAATTGTTCAAAACAATTAGAGCGAAAGATACTATTTTTACCTATGCCAAGTGGAGTATTACGTACTTATGTGGTATTTATTGTGGAGTATCACGAAACAAAATTAATTCAAAAAAGTGATTAATTAAAATTAATGTTCAGTAAATAAAGCGACTTATCGAGTGTAAAAATTATAACAACAGACTCTTTTCACAAATTGAATAAACTCATCAAGCCGGAAATGAAAGAAATTGCGTAATTTAAGGATATTCGAACAATTGGAATATATTCTTATACAATTTATTTAAAATAGATTAATTCTTTAGTAAGATTAGGATTAAAAAGTGTAATTTGATGATATATACAACTTTGATTCAAAACATTTTTCCAAATTTGTTGCATTCTTCAAAATAAATAAACAAAAAACTAAGATCACATTTGAAATGATATAATTTTTGTATTATATTGTAAACAAACATTTCACTCGTTTATATTGAATCTACCTAAAATTTTCGCAAACACGAATACCATTTTTTTTTATGAAATTAAATTCCCGGTCACAAATTTTCGAACAATTAAAACAATATTTTTAATTTTGCGAAATTTGCCTTTATATTTAAAATATAACTTTATAGTTAAATTTAAAATTTACACATTCTTATAATCTTATTAATTATAATTAATAATTAATATTATTTTATTGTCATAAAATATTAAAATCTAACATTTTGGACATTAATTTATCTCAAACATTTGAAAAGAATAAAGTATTATAATTCCAATAAAAAATATGACGCAAAAGTGCGCAACGTTTCTGAGAAACGAACAAAAAGAACAAATTAAAAAATATACTTTTGAACTTTCCCAGACAAATAAACTTTTAAAATTGTTTTTAGTTCTATTATATAGCTGATTCAATGAATAATTAATTATATCTAACAATAGAATTTAAGTTATAAAATTATTTTTCGTTTCTCAGAGACGTTATGCACTTTAGCATCATTAAAAACTGACGCAAATAATTGACAGTTGAAAACGAAATTCGAAAAATGGCTACATAACTATACAATTGAAAAGAATAGTTTAAAAAATTAAACAATAAATAGACAATTTAAACAAGATAGTTGAAAAATTATTATAGGAAAAACTGTTGGAAAAAATTGGAAATTGAAAAAAAAAAAAATTAAAATTGAAGAAAATAATAAAAAATTGAGGAAATAAATTGAAAAAATAAGAATTAAATTAAAATTTAAAAAAATAATTGATAATTGAAAAAAAAATTACAAAATGACGAAAATAATTGACAATTGAAAACAGGATTAAAAAAATTGCTAAATTAATACACAACGAAAATCAAAGAATAATTATAAAATTTTAAGATAATAATTGAAAATTGTGGAGAATAATTAATAATTAAAGAAAATAGTTGAAAAATGACGCAAATAATTATTATCAATTGCAAAAAAATTCGAAAAATGACTAGATTAATAGACAACAGAGAAAAATAATTGAAAAAAATTAAACAAGAAATATTAAATGTAAAGAAAATAATTGCGATTCAAAAAATAAAGAAAATTATAGGAATAATTGTTGAAAATAATTGCACAATTAACAACTGGATTGAAAATCGAAAAAAATAATTAAAATTGAAAACAATAATTGAAAATTGAAAAAAGCAATTAACAATTGAAGAATAGAATGTAAATTCAAAGAATATGCTTAAAATTTGAAAATAAGTAATTAAAAACTCAAAAATGGAAATAAAAATTGAAGAATGCAATTAAAAATTAAAGAAAATAATTGAACTAAATTGAAATATTTAAAATTAAAGAAACTTCATGATAATCGAAAAAAAGGAGATAATTTTTTAATATTAAAGAAAATAATTGAAAATTTAAATTTAAATTTGAAGAAAATTACTGAAAATTGAAGAGAATAGTTTTAGAATTGAATAATTGAATTAAAAATTTAAAACAAATTTTATGAGTGAAAAAATAAGTAAAAACATCCGAGAATTATCGAATAATCAGGATTTAATTGAAAAACGATAAAAATAATTGAAAATTACAGAAAATATTTGAGAATTGAAGAAAATAATTAAAAATTAAAGAAATAAATTGGAAATTTCAAGAAAATAATTAATTAGAAAAAAAATTACAATATGACAAAAATAATTGAATATTGAAAAAATAATTAACTATTTAAAAAAAATTGAAAAATTGAAAAATGGTGAGAATAATAAATTGGCAATTGAAAATGGATAAATTAAAATTGAAGAAATTAATTGGAAATTAAAGAATTGTATTGAAATTTCAAGAAAATTTTTGCCCCTCTTTTTTTAAATAAATAAATAAAAAATAAAATAATTGATAATTAAAAAAATGTGAGAATTACTGAATATTGAATAAAACAATTGAAAAACAAATACAATTGAAAATTGAAGAAAATAATTGAGAATCGAAGAAAATAATTAAAAAATAAAGAACTAAATTGAAGATTAAAGAATTAAATTAAAATTTTAACAAAACAGTTGATTATTGAAAAAAAATTTACAAAATGACAAAAATAATTGAATATTAAATAAAATAATTGAGAAATGAGGAAAATCATTGACAATCGAAAGAAAAATGTGAAAACTAGCGAGAATAGTCGACAACAGGACAAAAAAAATTAGAGAAAATTAAAGAATAATTATCTAATTTAAAGAGAATAATTGTATATTAAAAACTGTTGAAAATTATAGAAAAAATTATAGATTTATTTATTAATGAAATTAAAATTATTTGAACTGATATATTTACAAATTTTAATTTTAATCAATATAAATGCATTTTTTAAAAGTATCTGATTTAAAACAAAAAATATCTATGTGAAATTTCAGGTGTGAACAGATAAAAAATGAATGAAGGAATGAAAAAACTTGCGGATGATGATTATTATTATTACTATTATTATTATTATAGATTTGAGATATACGGAAAAAATTGATTTTCGATAATATTTCTCAGAACTTTTAGATCCACGAAGAAATTCCCGGTTTTTCTAGTCAATTTTTTTATTCTCAGTCATTTCCGGTTTTTCCCGGTCAAGTGGCCACCCTGATTTGTTAAATAAAGTTTCAACTAAAGTATTTGCAGTTAAAAATATTTTGCCTGGACAAATAGTATTTGTCTGGGAGAAAATTTTGAATAAGAAGAGAGGGCATTAAGGCTGGAACATCTCAGCAGTAGAATATTGATATTTGCTTTCTTCCGGGAATAAAAGAATCCGACGTTATTATTATCTGACGAAGGAACTAAGCCGAGCGAAAGCTGCATCGTGCAGCACGTAATGTTTTATATTCATCAGGATTGAAAGATGCTTCAAAGTGAGTAAATTCAAAGAGCAAATAATATTTTAGTAAAGCGGTTCTGAATCTCAAAAATTATTAAATTTTATCCAACGCAACTATGAGTTTTAATGGTTTGTTTTGTATTAAATTTAATTTTCCGCATTTTCTCTAAATAAAAATATGCATAAAAAATTTAATTTATACTACACTATTTGCCATAAAACTTAATTTAGACAATTTCCAAAAAATTTTATTCGTTTCTTAGAAACATTGCGCACTTTAAAGTCATATCAATTTTTTGGTATGCAGTGCATTATTTTTGGTCAAAATTAAATTTGGAAATTGTTTATTTGAACGTTCAGAACTTCAAGTTTATTTTTTTTTACAGGCATCACAGTACCTTTTATCTTCAAAAAAGGTGAATTTTTTCCCTGAAAAAGGTGACAGAAAGGTGACAAAAAATATAATAAACAACAAACTGGAATGTGTTTCAAACAGGGTTGCTACGTTTTCAAAATTTCAATATTCAATGACTTCCAGGTTATCCAGATCATTTTTTATCAAAGTCCATGACCAAATATAAAATAAGTAGCAATATTACCATTTATGGTAATATTGCATTTATAATGCAATAAATAATGAAAATTACGAGAATAATTACAAAATTAAAGAAAATATCTGAAAAATGACGAAAACAATGAACAATTGAAAACAAAATTCAAAAAATGGCTAGACTAATACACAGCCGAACAAACAAATTTTAAAAATCCAAGAATAATTATAAAATTTTAAGAAAAAAACTGAAAATTGAAAAAATTGCAGGAAATAATTAAAAAATTTTGGAAAACAATTGAAAATCGAAGAAAATAATTAATAATTGTAAGAAATAATAGAAAAATGACGAGAATAATTTAAAAATTGAAGAAAATATATGACGCTGAAGTGCGCAATGTTTCTGAGAAACGAACAAAAAGAATAAATTAGAAAAAAATATTTTAAAAACTTTTCTGGCCAAATAAATTTTTAAAATTGTTTTTAATTCTATTATATAGCTAATTCAATGAATAATTAATCATATTTACCCATACAATTTTAAATATAATTTACAAAAATTTTGTTCGTTTTTCAGAAACGTTGCGCACTTCAGCGTCTTGAAAATATATGAAAACTGACCAAAAAAATTGACAATTAAAAATAAAATTCGAAAAATGATTAGATTAATAGAAAACTAAAAGAAATAATTGAAAAAATTATGCAAGAAATATTAAATTAAGAAAATTATAGGAATTGGATTGAACAACTGGATTGAAAATCGAAAACAAAATTGAAAATTGAAAAATGGAATTGAAATTTAAAGAATAAAATTAAAAATTGAAAAAGGTAATTAAAAAAGCTGAAAACTGTAGAATATAGAAGGAAATAATTGAAAACTAAAAAATTAAAACTTGAAGAAAATAATAAAAAAAATTAAGAAATAAATTGAAAATTTGAGAATTAAATTCAGATTTGAAAAAAATAATTGATAATTGAAGAAAGGTGTGAAATACTGAATATTGAATAAATATAAAATAATTGAAAATTAAAAACTGGGATTTCAAATTAAAAATAATAATTGAGAAAAGAAAATAATTAAGAATTAAAGAAATAAATTAAAGATTAAAGAATTAAATTAAAATTTTAAGAAAGTAATTGACAATTGAAAAAAAATTAGAAAACTGTCAAGAATAATTGTCAATAGAACAAAATATTAAAGAATAATTACACACTTCAAGAATAATTGTACATTAAAAAATTTGTAGAAAATAATTGAAAATTGCGGAAAAAATTAATAACTGAAAGAAATAATTGAAAAATTCAAAAAAATATCTGATATATGACGAAAATAATAGACAGTTGGAACCAAAAATCGAAAAATGGCTAGATTAATAGACAGCAAAACAACAAAATTGAAAAAAAAAAGATTAATTATAAAATTTTAAGAGAATAATTAAAAAAATTGTAGAAAATAATTATAAATTGTGGAAAATAATTAATAATTGAAAGAAATAATTGAAAAATGACGAGAATTATAATTGGAGAAAATATTAAAAATTAAAGAAATAAATTGAAGATTAAAGAATTAAATTAAATTTGTAAGAAAATAATTGATAATTAAAAGAAAAATTACTAAATTAATTAAATATTAAGAAAAATACTTGAAAATTGAAAAAAAAAGTAAATAAAATTCGAAAGCTGTCGAGAATAATCGACAACAAAACAAAAGAATTAAAAGAAAATTGAAGGATAATTAGGTACAAAATTGAAGAAGAATATTAAGTTGTCAATGAAAAACTGAAGAAAATTATAGTAAAAATTTTAGGAAATAAATGAAATTTTATAAAATCAATTGAAAATTGAAGAAGATAATTAAAGAATTATATTGAAAGTTCAAAAAAATAATTGCCAATTGAAAAAAGACGAGGATTATTGAACATTGAATAATATAATTGAAAATTGAAGAAAATAATTGAGAATTGAATAAAATAATTAAAAATAGAGGAAATAAATTGAAAATTTAAGAATTAAATTGGAATATAAATAAAATAATTGAGATTTTCAAGAAAAATTACAAAATGATAAAAATGGTATGTTACGGTGATGTTAATTCTATTTACATAAATAGCAGGAACATCGAAAAGATTAGTTAACTTTTTATTCGACTCTATTCTTTTTTACGGCTTTAAACAATAAATCGCATTTTTTGTTGTTGTATCAATCATCAATAAAATAAAATTCAAACATGAAATCTGAATTTTATGAACATACTTCGAAATATATACAAAAAATTATATATTTTTGATCCCAAAAAAGGTAAAAAAAGATGTAAAAAGGTGACAAGTCATCAAAAAAAGGTGAAAAAAGTGACAAATCATCAGATAAGGTGAAAAAGGTGACAAAATTAAAAAGTGAAAAAAGATGAAAAGGTGTCTGTCTGTGATGCCTGCTTTTAACGTAATTGGATTTTCGTTTTAAAAAAAAACAAGGAATCCGGAATCAATTTTCTATATTGAAGGAAAGGGACTTTCCGAGAAACAATCACGACAAGAAAAAATGAAAGAAAAAATAAAGAGCAATTGGCAAGTGATAGGTAAGTGGAATCTAAAAAAGAGGTAATGATAATAATAATAAAAAATAAAAAAAGAAACTGGTAATAGAGTAATGAACTTGAAGTTTCTTTTGCAGCAGAATATGCAATCCGCTATGCATAAATCGTCTGAATCTTTTCAGATGCGCCATAGATCATTACCTTTCATGACTTTCTTCAAGTCGTTGACCCAACGACCGAAATAAAGTTGCTGATCGATCAGACTAACGTTAGCATTTATTGCATTAATTGCTGTGTATAAACAGAAAAGCTTACATTCAACCAATTAATAACTGACAATAAGTTTTCAAAAATTAAATGTAAAATTCTGATCAAATCAGCAGTAATGCGTAAAAGCAAAAACTACGTTGAAATTCATTAAGTAGAGAAATTTACTCGCGAAGCACAAATTCCTAACAGAAAGCATTTATGTATAAAAATGTACTTGTAAAATTGAGAATTTATCAAAAAAGTAATATTAAAGATTATCAAATTTCTATTGACAACAATTTTCATTTTTTCTCTAAAAGCAAGTTTTTATTTAAAAGAATTCTCATTTCAAGATGTTTAACCCATTGATATAACCTCAATCTAATAAATATAAAATATAATAACATAAAATAAAAATAGTAAAATTAATTTCACCCAAATTTGAAAAATACAGTTGAACATTTAAGAACAAATTGGGTTCAAATTATATTTTATCTCGATGCATATAAAAGGCATAAAAAGTTTCAAGTGATTCCAGATTGAATAAAATTCCATTAAAATTGTCAAAGTCATTCTACTTTTAATTTTATAGTAGCACCATTAAATTTTGACTTTATGAACATTTTTTTATTATTTTTTTTTCCTCGTATACATAATTTTGACTATGTTTCAATTTTTATGTATTTTTGAAATGATAAGAAACACTTTTTAAAGTTTAAAAATTACCTGATAGTATCTCATATTAATTTTATTAAAAATGTTACATGTATTTATTAGATTAATTTGACCTTAAATTAAGAAGAAACTGTTTTATTGAAAAACTCATTCATAGTTTTGAAAACACATATTTTTACTTTTAACAAAAATTAAGAAAAATACAACATTTTTTTTAAAAAAATTTGTAATTATATTCTTCTTTTGCACATAATTTTCACAATAAAGTATTAATTTTTTTTACAAATCGTACTTTAATTTTTAATTATAATTTTAAAGTTTATTTCTTTGAAATTTATTATGCTCACGTTTGCAATGCTTTTTTCTCTGTGATTTTAGATGTTGTACTCAACTAAAATTCTGTTAAGGGTTTTCAACCTCTTGACCTAACCTCAAATTTTATCCAAAACAAAAAAATTTTTCTTTTTTTTTTTAAAGCCTAAAATACACAGATCAAAGCTGTACAATAAATTCTTTATTATCCTTTAAATTCATTAAGATATAGACCAAAAACCAAAAAAATATATCCATTTTTTCATCGATTTTTTAACTTTGAAGCTAATGTAAATCTCTTATCTTATTAAAATTGTATTTTTTCTCAATGCACATCAAAAGCTTAGTAAATGTAGTTTGAAATGACCCTAGATTGAATAAAATTTCATTAAAATTGTTAAAGTTATTCTACTTTTAATTTTGTCGTAACATCATTAACATTTTGACTTTATGAACATTTTTTTATTATCTTTTTCCTCGTATTGATAATTTTGTCTGTTTTTTAATTTTTATGCATTTTTGCAATGATAAGATTCAATTTTTAGAGTTTAAGATAAAAAATGGCGAAATTTCAAGGTATGATGAATATTTTGTGTTTTTTCTTTAAAATTTGTAAACAGTTGTAATTTTTGAGGTTATGTCAATGGGTTGAAAATCCTTAACAGAATTTTAGTTGAGTATACAACATCTAAATTCACAGAGGGAAAAGTATTAATTATATTTCAATGTCAACTTGGAGAAAATTAAATCATAATTATTTTATTTCCAATCACTGCTCACTTCTGTAAATATTATTAATTATTTTTTGATACAGGTGGATTTAATTACTACAGAGCTGTGAAAATTTATGTCCGTTTTAAATTTACGGTTCTTTGTATAAATCAATAAAATTAAGACTATCAAGATGAGAATTCAATATAGAAAAAAAAAAAAACATAAAATTAAAATAAAAACTCTGTTATTTTCGAATGTTAATAAAATACGTTCATTTCGAAAATAGAATATAGGTTTACTATCAAAACTATAATTTATTTCTTACAATTTCGTTCATAAAAAAAAAACATTACAAACATGAGCATAATAAATTTCAAAAAAATAAACTTTAAAATTATAATTAAAAATTAAAGTACAATTTGTAACAGAATTTATTTTTTATTATGAAAATGATGTGCAAAAGAAGAATATAATTACAATTAAAAAAAAAAAAAATGTTCTATTTTTCTTAATTTTGGTGAAAAGTAAAAATCTGTGTTTTAAAAAACTATGAATGATTTTTTCAATTAAACATTTTCTTCTTAAGCTAAGGTCAAATTGAGCGAAACTAATCGTTTTACTGACGGAAATTAATGAACTAATCGTTAAATCATTATCCCAAACACTATAATTATTGACATTGTCTTTTGAATTTCTTAATAATGACACTCAACAGTACCAAGTTCATTCTTGTTGACTCACATGTAACGTATACTCTCACAAAGTATTATTAATTGTAAAATTAATAAAAATAGCTTCACTTCTTGGAACTTAAAACTGGAATCGTGGCATAAGAATTTCTTTCTATTTCTATCTGGAATCTATCTTCAGTTATTTCAAATACACATTCTAGATTTACCTCGAGATTTACTAAAGAACAGTTTTCTAACTATTTTAAAACTCGAAAATGTGGACTAAATGATATTGAATTTATTAAAAAATAGTATTAATAATATAATAATAAGAAAAATAATAATAGTAAACATACATATTTAGAACAATTTTATAAATTATTACAAATTGTAGTAATAAAAACAATAATAATAACAAAAATAATACATTAACTTTAAATTCGAATAGATAAACTTCGTTAACGTTTGCAATTCAAAAGATCGAAAATAACGTTAAAAAATAATTTTAAGACATTTTGTTTACTTAAAATTTTCCTTTTAAACAAACTATTTGTTCGTTTTTTGTATTAAAAGAAATGTAGTAAATTAACTTTAACTGGTATAATATTTGAAAATCTAATTTAAAGAAACTAATAAAGTAAACAAAGTAATTGTAATTACGAAAAATCTTTAAAATCTTTATAATGTTATTGTAGTGAAGAGAATAGACAATTTACTATTAATATACTAACCGATGTCAAACTTTTTGACATTGCAATTTTTTTGTACAAGTAACATGATTATGTAAACATAAAGCAGAAAAAAGTTTCTAAATCTCCATAATTCCAATTGTTTTGATTCTAAAAACATTAAATTGCATCATTTTTATTATCGAGAATGTTAAAAATTACCGTTTTAACAGAAAAGCTCACCGATCAAAAATAATAATTAATCTACATCTTCTGTTTTAAAAAATGTGTTTAAAAAAAAAAGCAACTAGAAATTCGTTCGCTAGAAAATTTCAAACACGTCAAAATTGTCCCCGAGACATTTCTCATTTTTAAAAATTACAAAAGCCTCGTATTTCCGTAAATACTTCTTTTTCCTTAAATGAAGCAATGCCCCCAATTTTAATTCGAAATGTAGATTGTTTTCACGCAGAAATGAGAAACGCTAGACAAAATCGATTTTCCGGAGAGGAAAGATTCTGCCAATCCCATTCTATGAAAGGGGTTATGTTTGAATTCGATTGTGAGATAAATGAAACTGTGTCTCGAGTTGAGATGACAAATTTAAGAATGCGTAGGCATGGTGACAGGGAGCACGTATAAAACTATAAACCACCAGCACTATAGCAGAAGAAGCTTTTCACGAGGGGCAAAGAGGAGAGGAGAGAAGGGTCCACACAGGGGCTTGGGAGATTCTGCATTCTGCTGGGAATGCAGCGGTATTGAACTGTCGAGAAAACGAGCTCATTATCTCAATTCTGTTATCGTAATGGTGCTTTTTAAATTTTCGAATTTTTATCACTCACAGGACACCACTTTTATATAGAAATCCTTTTTAAATTCCTGCACACTCACTGGCACGTGATCGAGCAAAGCAATGACGTTCACTGAGGCAACATTGTCACGAACGAAGACAGATTCGACGAGAAGGCATGAGCGTAACTGCCGTTCAATTTTCTAGCCGGTGTTGGCTGCGTTCCTGGTTCAAGCAGTAGCGCCACATTACGGACGGCCGGTTGAATCAAGTGAAACCGCGATATTTTCACGCAAAATCCAACGCCGACCTTTCT
Source organism: Ganaspis brasiliensis (assembly GCA_037103525.1). Taxonomy (NCBI): domain Eukaryota; kingdom Metazoa; phylum Arthropoda; class Insecta; order Hymenoptera; family Figitidae; genus Ganaspis; species Ganaspis brasiliensis. The sequence continues at coordinate 1,150,596 of JAZKLR010000123.1, forward strand.
CAAGCAAAATAATAAATCGGGAAAGAGAGAAGCAAAATAAATGTTTAGAATATAGAGTATTTTACTGTGACGTCACAAATCAAGAAGATTAGATCATTTTGTCAGGAAGGTTAGGCGCAGACCCAAATTTACATTGAGCTATAAAGAGATTTCTAATATAAAAGGTATTTTAGACTAATTTATTTAAAAATTGCAAAAATTGTTGATATTAGAAGATGGAATATGTTTTTTTACATTTTTATAATGTATTCATATTCCTTGTCAATTAATTAAATTTGTATTTAGAAGCCAAAAAAACAATCACACTGACAGAACTTTCTAACCTATTTTGAATTTTTCACTATTTTTTTTTTGCATTTAAAAATAAATCAGATAACCTATAAGAAGTATGATTATACTACAAAAACGTAATAAAATATGTTTTATCTTTTGCCTTTAATAATTTTAAAAGTTTTTTATTGAATTGTCATAAAAATCACTTTTTATTAAAAATCCCATTATAAGGTAATGTAAATTTGGGTCCGAGCCTAACCTTCTAGACAAAATGACCTAACCTTCTTGACTAGTGACGTCACATTAAAATACTCTATTGTAGATAATAGAATATTATACTCGTTTGCTAAAACAGGGGATCGATAAGATTTTTTTTTTTAAAAGCGAGGCGTGACTTTTTTTTTCAAAACCAGTTTAACGTAATTTCTATTATAGGCTAGAAATTGAGACAAATGAAAATCAGTTCCAATTTTACATAAGTAGATTTTCTATTGTGACAGTAAAAAGTCATTTGATAAGATTCTTATCTGACAGAATACATTTAACAAAAGTTTCACTTGTCAGAATTGTTATTTAATGTGATTCTCTTGGTACGATAATTTTTTTTCAGCGGTGTAAAACGAGATTTATTAGAAAAAGGTGTTTTTTAATTGGAACAAAAGTTTCAATTGGAAAGGTTGACTTTTGAGTTCACGATGGGCTTGAGTCAACTTTAAATGAAAAGTCATATAAAATGGATTTTTTTTTGTTTCTTATACTGGGGACCATCTTGATCATTTTTCAATAAAAATCAAATTAATCCATCGAGCCTTTTTTCAAAAAATTAGTTTTTAATATTTGCGTCGATCTGTTGATTCTGTGAGGTTCCTAGTGTATTTTAAGACCAAACAAAAAATAATCGCCGTAGCCCTTTTGGAGAAACATCGATTTTTTTAAAAAAAATAACAAAAATTGAATTTCGCTTCAAAAATTTTCAATTTTTGAAGAAACTTTTTATAAAAGAGTTATAGATATTAAAAAGCGGAATATTTTTTATATAAACATTTTTTTTATATAATCAATAGTTTTCATGAAAATAAAAAAAAAACTGATTTCTAAATGTTATTAAATCAATTTGACCCAAAAGTGCTGGTATCTGGATTTTTTTTGTTGATTTAAGGTTATTCAATATAAATATATGATTGCACAACAGAAATAAAAATATTTGCAAAAAAAAATTTTTTTTTTTTTGAGGAATTTTTATTAAAAATTTTATTTAGACAAAAATATTTTGCTGTGCAATCATATATTTATCTTAAATAACGAAAATCTACTACAAATATCCAGATACCAGCACCTTTGGGTTAAATTGATTTAATAACATTTAGAAATCAGTTTTTTTTTCGATTTTCAAGTGTTTATATAAAAAATATTCCGCTTTTTAATATCTATATAACTCTTGTATAAAAAGTTTTTTCAAAAATTGAAAATTTTTGAAGCAAAATTGGATTTTTTTTTTTTTTTAAATCGATGTTTCTCAAAAAGGATTACGGCGATTATTTTCTTTTTGGTCTTAAAATACACTAGGAACCTCACAGAATCAAAATCCACAAGAAAATTTTCAGTGCATGAACTGTTCATAAAAAATCATTTCAGGCGCACAGTGGTGTAAAAAAAATGTTAGTACAAATATACTAAATTTTATTCCAGGGCTGAAACAAAAACATGATATGAAAATTCCATGACTTTTCCAGGTTTTCCAGACCATTTTCACAAAAATTCCAGGTCCAAATATAAAATTATTTTAATACCTTTTTTGGTAGTTACAACGAAAAAAATATAAAATAATCAAATTACATAAATAATAAAATATCAAATCAAGGTATCGAGTGAATTTTGAAGAAAATTGAAGGCATTTTAAAAAGGTTTCAGATCAAAAATAATTTTTTTAAGTATACTTTTGATGTAATATTTTTAATTTTGAGATTAAAGTTGATCAGCAATTTCGTACTAAAAACGCAAAGAGAAATAATATATACATATTTTATTTTTCATCAAATTCCATGACCAAATACAAAATAAGCAGCACATTAACACTCGCTCAAGAGCCTGAGAAGCTTTACATTGTTTTTAGTCATTTAAAACTATACATTTTTGCAAATGCAATAAATAATTAAACTTGCGAGAATAATTACAAAATTTAAGAAAATATCTGAAAAATGAAAAAAATTGACAATTAAAAACAAAATTCGATAAATGATTAGATCAATTGTCAACTGAAATTATGGAATATAGAAGAAATAATTAAAAACTCAAGAAAAGAATTTAAATTTTAAGAAAATAATAAAAAAAAGGAAGAAATAAATTGTAAATTTAAGAATTAAATTCAAATTTAAAAAACGAATTGATAATTAAAAGAAGGTGAGAATTATTGAATATTGAATAAGATAATTTTAAATTGAAAATAATAATTGAGAAGTGAAGAAAATAATTAAAACTGGAAGAATTACATGAAAGATTAAGGAATTAAATTAAAATTTTAGAAAAATCATTGACAAATAAAAAAAGCTTAGAAAACTGTCGAGAATAATCGACAACAGAATAAAATAATTTTCAAAAGTAAAGAATAATTATAAAATTTACGAAAAATTATTGTACATTCTAAAAATTGTAGAAAAAAATTGAAAATTGCTGAAAAAAATTAATAATTGAAAGAAATAATTAAGAAACGAGCAGAATAAATGAAGAATTGAAGAAAATATTTGAAAAATGACGAAAATAATAGACAATTGAAAACAAAATTCTAAAAATGACTAGATTAATAGACAACAAAACAATCCAAAAAAATTGAAGAATAATTATAAAACTTTAAGAGAATAATTGAAAAAATTGTAGGAAATAATTATAAATTGTAGAAAATAATTAATAATTGAAAGAAATAATTGAGAAATGACGAGAATAATAATTGAAAAAAATATTAAAAATTAAAGAAATAAATTGAAGATTAAAGATTTAAAATTAAATTTCAAAAAAATAATTGATAATTAACACAAAAATTACTAAATGGCTAAAATAATTAAATATTAAGAAAATTATTTGACAATTGAAAAAAAAAGTTCAAAAATTTCGAAAAATGGCGAGATTAATTGACAATAGAACAAAATTACTGAAAAAATTGAAGGAGAATATTAAGTTGTCAATTAAAAACTGCAAAAAATTATAGAAATATTTTTAGTAAAAAATTGTAAATTGTAGAAAATAATTGAGAATTGAAGAAAATAATTGAAAATGGAGGAAATAAATAGAAAATTAAAGATTTAAATGGACGCCATATTGGATCCGCCATCTTGAATTTTTTAAATCTACTCTCTAAATCTGAATTAGTTAAAAACAACTAATTGCACAGGCACACAAAAAAAAAACTTTTATGTCCGAGACACTACACTAGTGTATTCTTACCTATTTTTTTCGCTGAATCCGAATCCAAAGTCAGAATTGCGAGATTGGCTAAATTTTTTTAAATTAATATTTTTTACATTTCAGAATCAATTTTCTAACTTTTTAACTTCAAATTCTCTATTCACTGAAAACAATGTTTAGCAAGACGGAATCCATTGATACTTTTAGGTGGATCAGCTAACCATTTTTTTTCAGTGTAAACTCATTTCGACTATGTCAAAATATTGAAATCATTTTAAACATTTAAAGTCAAACGCATATTATGTCACAAAGAAAAACGTCTATAAGAGTCAATCTTCATTTGCAATGCTAGCGGAAAATCTGCTTCTTCTTAGCACAACAGTATCATAAATTAATCTTACTGGAGCAAATTTTCGCTTATCTTTGAGGACAATGAATTTATGAGAAGGTCATGTCAGAAAGTATAAGGGATGGACATTTTCCGTATGCATTACAATTTAGGTGTGACCTTACTCTAATATAAAGAGTGCACATTACAAAGGTGAAATTACACTGCTTCATGGCAAATTTAAAACCAAGAAAGTTTATTTTGTTAATAAAGACTGTTGCGAAACGAGTAAATTATAAAATGTAGGAAGGCTTGTCGAAAATGTTTCCAAAATATAAATATAAAAAAAAATACTAAAAATACCTACTCACAATAAGTAAAAAAAAAAAATTTACAAAAAAATGTAAAAGCAGTGTAATTTAAAAATAAAATATAAAGTAATAGTAATAAAATTAATTCCGGTACTCGAACACATGTCAAGTTATATACACACCTTCTAAATATAAAGTTTTTAGTTTTTATATATAAAATCAATCGTTGTTCTATAAGTAGCTTTCTAGACTATTTTATGCGTATCATTATTGACATTTGGTGCTAATTATATCCTCTGATAACAATTCAACAAAATTAGAACATTTTGAAAAATCATCCATAAATTGATTGTACATAATAATTAAAATCAATCTTTTATTGAGAAACAGTACCACATTAATTTTGTTTTCCAGATTTAAATACCAAGATTTGAATATTGATGAATCTAATAGATAAAATCATTTTAAATTGACCTGAGGACTTTCAAATGTTAAAAATTCAATTTCCCTGGGACAAGAAGAAAAGAAATAAATAAAAGTAAAGAATAAATAAAATTTTATCAAAGTCTATAATCATTGATAAATGAGTTTTATTGTTCGGATTAAAATCGAGAATTTAAGTCTTTTAGGATTAATTACCAATTAATAACAATAATTTCAAAATGATGTCATTTTATCTTACCTTAAATGTATTACTTTGTTATTGTGTCATAATGTAAACAAAAATTATATTTGCGAAAATTACGAAATAATATATTTACAAATAATTAAAAACAAAATAAAAGATATAAAATACTTTTCAATTTTTCTTCTTAAAGACATCGAATCTATAAGTCCATAAACAGTTATGTACAATTTTAATTTTCTATAATATGATGGGATATTACATAAATAAAACAGTTATAAAGAAATAATACAGAAAGACCACTTAAAACCATAATTTATAAAAAAAAAAATACAAAAAATACTATGTAATCAGGAACAATATCAGCCATTATAGTACATAACAGTAATTCCAGCGTCCTTCTGAATTGTCACGACATATACGTTTCTAAGTCACAAAAAAAAATCTATACATATTAGTGTGGTCCAAAATAACAAAAAGTCAGAAATGTTATGCTCTAACCCCTCAAATTTGTTCCAAATTGAAAAAAAATTACCCCTATTTTTTTATTATGAAATCGGAGAATACTAAGAAGTGGCTTAAAGACTATAAAGTTTCCCACAATGAAAAAAAGTTCTGGATTTATTATTAATTAAATTCTATCTATCATAATTAGAGAATTTAAAGGTTTTGGTAATTTTGTCTATCACACAAAATTAAATTAATAAAACGTCTGGGTCCAGTCTAGATATTTTTAAATTAAAAATTCTTTGTTAATAAATTTTGTTTTTCTTATAATCAACAGTATACATATCGATTTCGAGGTTAGGTTACAGACTTCTGTTTGATTTTGCTTTTTTATGAATAAATTTAATAACTGTTTTATAATGTAGCTTTTACTTACAAAACTGAAATATGTTTAAGTAAAAAATGTTTGTTATTTGCTTAAAGTATCAATTAAATTAGAATAAATACACGGAACGAAGAGAATAGTAGATCCTACGCGGGAGAGAGTAAAATCTACTCAATAAGATTGTTAGCTTTGGACTAACAAAACGGGAAGTAAAATTTACACAACGGCCGTTTTGTCAGAATGACAAGTTAATATAATGTCACTGTGACTACACGTGAAGTTTAATATATTTAGTCGGAAAAGTTCTATACAATCTTTGTAGAACGATTCTATATAGAATCTCTATGGAATCATTCTATAAGGAATCTATACAAGTAAAAGTTCTGCATAAATTCTACAAAATATTTAATTGACTGTTTATAAAAAAAAGGAAATTTAACTTATGAAAATACATTTGAAGTTTGCAAAAACAAACGATATGAGTTTATGTTACAAAATTTACATATATTTTCATGTGTCAAATTTTTATTCTACAGAAAGTCATTTGAATCATTCTACAAATATTCTATAGGTATTTTTCGACTAAAAAGTACACTTTTATAACATAATGGATTTAAAACGTTCTACAATCCAATTCCCATCGTTTAAATAAGCTGCAAATTAACCGTTTGCATCGAATTTCTGTAAATGTTCCGCCATTTTGGATAATTCAATGGGTAGGGGAAAGAAACCGTATATGTAGCTACTTTTACTCAACAGATAGTCCAATATGCCTCTATGTTTAGTAAAATCTATGAAATGATACTAGTACTATATATTGTGAGCGTTACCTAATATTTATTTGTTATCACAATATTTTGGCTTACTAAACGCATTGAATAGAATGTACGATAACTCTTCGTTCCGTGTAAACTTTTTATAAGAATCTGTTTCTTGTCATTTGCACAAAGAATTTTATTCAATATGATTTATTATTGAACTTTCACAGATGTAAAATATCCTTATTTAACATATTTTATTAAGTTTATTATAAAACTTTTCTTGTAAACAGAAAAAAATACGCATCATATTTTTAATTACATTGTTAATTTTTTCAGTGCATGTATTTTGCATTAGAAAAAAAACTGTTTCTCGTAAATTTGCAATAAATTGTAAAAAATCACTAAAAACTGCAAAATTCATGGGCTTTGAGTCAACCCTAAATATTTTCCGATTTCAAAATTATAATATATTATTTTAATATATTATACAGTTATAAAAATCGAGATTGAAGGCATTTTTTATACCTATGCATTTCAAGGTTATGAAAAGCAGTTAACAAAACAAAGCAAAAAATTATTTTACTGGAAAAACTGTACACTGAATCACTATTATTTTTATATATTAAAAATTCAATCATTTTTAGTGAATTCGAGTTTGCATATTATCCAAATACGCAGTAAAAAATAATAATAATTTGTTTAGTTCTAAACCTAAAAATTTTATTTTTTTAATATAAATTGTTGTCTTGTTAACATAAACAATAGGTGAAATAAAATTGTAAAAAACAAATTAATAAAATCACCGAAAAACTGCTGATTATATAAATTGGGAAATTTAAAGTGAACACTATTAAAGCGGCCATGTTTGATTCGAGGCACATGAATATTCCCTAAAACTCATTCAACCTAAAACCAAATAGCCTAAAATGCATTCAGCCTAAATCTCATTTAACCTAAAATGCGTTTAACCTTAATCGTATTTAACCTAAATCCCATTTAACCTAAATTTCATTTAATAAAAAATGTATTTAGCCTAAAACCCATTTAACTAAAAAATCATTTAACCTAAATCCCATTTAACATAAAATGCATTCAACCGAAATCCCATGCAATCTAAAATGAATTCAGCCTAAACACATTTAACCTAAATCTCATTTAACTTGAATCCCATTTAACCTCAAATGAATTCACCCTGAATCCCATTAAACCTCAAATTTATTGAGTCTAAATCTCATTTAATCTAAATTTCATTTAACCTAAATTCCATTTATCTTGAATCCCATTTAACCTAAATCCTATTCAACATAATTTCCAGTCAGCCTAAAATCCATTTAACATAAAGCCAATTTAACCTAAAATTCATTTAGCCTGAATGTCATTCAACGTAAATCTAATTTAACCTAAATCCCATCTGACCTAAATTCCATTTAACCTAAAATGCATTTACCCTAAAACCCATTTAAGCTATAACTCATTCAACCTAAATCCCATGTAACCTAAAATGCATTCAGCCTAAATCCCATTTAACCTAAATCTCATTAAACCTAAATTCCATGGAGGCGCATGAATATTCCCTAAATCTCATTTAGGCTAAATCCCATTAAACCTAAAATCAAAAAGCCTAAAATGCATTCAGCCAAAATTCTATTTAACCTAAATTGCATTTAACCTAAATTTCATTTAACCTAAATTGCGTTTAACCTAAATTCCATTAAACCTAAATTTCATTTTACCTAAATCCAATTCAATCTAAATTCCATTTAACCTAAATCTCATTTAACATAAATCTCATTTAACCGAAATTCCATTTAACCTAAATTCCATTTAACCTAAATCCCATTTAACCTAAATCCCATTTAACCTAAATTCCGTTTAACCTAAATCTCATTTAACCTAAATTCCATTTAACCTAAATCCCATTTTACCTAAAACACATTTAGTATAAATTCCATTTAACCCAAAATGCATTCAGCCTAAATCTCACTTCACCTAAATCCCATTTAACCGAAATTCCATTTAACCTAAATTCCATTTAACCTAAATCCCATTTAACCTAAATCCCATTTAACCTAAATTCCGTTTAACCTAAATCTCATTTAACCTAAATTCCATTTAACCTAAATCCCATTTAACCTAAAACACATTTAGTATAAATTCCATTTAACCCAAAATGCATTCAGCCTAAATCTCACTTCACCTAAATCCCATTTAACCTAAATCTCATTTAACCTAAATTCCACTTAACCGAATCCCATTTAACCTAAAACGCATTTAGTCTAAATTCCATTTAACCTAAAATGCATTCAGCCTAAATCCCATTTAACCTAAATTCCGTTTAACCTAAATTCCACTTAACCTAAATTCCATTTAACCTAAAACGCATTTAGTTTAAATTCCATTTAACCTAAAATGCATTCAGCCTAAATCTCACTTCACCTAAATCCCATTTAACCTAAATCTCATTTAACATAAACTCCACTTAACCCAAATCCTATTTAACCTAAATTCCATTTAACCTAAATTCCATTTAACCTAAATCCCATTTAACCTAAATTCCATTTAACCTAAACGCATTCAGCCTAAATCTCACTTTACCTAAATCCCATTTAACCTAAATATCATTTAACCTTAATTCCATTTAACCTAAATCCCATTTAACCTAAAACGCATTTAGTCTAAATTCCATTTAACCTAAAATGCATTTAGCCTAAATCTCACTTCACCTAAATCCCATTTAACCTAAATCTCATTTAACATAAATTCCACTTAACCTAAATCCCATTTAACCTAAATTCGATTTAACCTAAATCCCATTTAACCTAAAACTCATTCAGCCTAAATCTCACCTCTCCTAAATCCCATTTAACCTAAATCTCATTTAACCTAAATTCCACTTAACCTAAATCCCATTTAACCTAAAACGCATTTCGTCTAAATTCCATTTAACCTAAAATGCATTCAGCCTTAATCTCACATCACCTAAATCCCATTTAACCTAAATCTCATTTAACCTTAATTAAATGGATTTAGATGAAGTGAGATTTAGGCTCAATGCGTTTTAGGTTAAATGGAATTTAGGTTAAATGGAATTTAGACTAAATGCGTTTTAGGTTAAATGGGATTTAGATTAAGTGGAATTTAGGTTTAATGAGATTTAGGTTAAATGGGATTTAGGTGATGTGAGATTTAGGCTGAATGCATTTTAGGTTAAATGGAATTTAGACTAAATGCGTTTTAGGTTAAATGGGATTTAGGTTAAGTGGAATTTAGGTTAAATGAGATTTAGGTTAAATGGGATTGAGGTGAGTTGAGATTTGGGCTTAATGCGTTTTAGGTTTAATGGTATTTAGGTTAAATGGAATATAGGTTAAATGGGATTTAGGTTTAATGAGATTTAGGTTAAATGGGATTTAGGTGATGTGAGATTTAGGCTGAATGCATTTTAGGTTAAATGGAATTTAGACTAAATGCGTTTTAGGTTAAATGGGATTTAGGTTAAGTGGAATTTAGGTTAAATGAGATTTAGGTTTAATGGGATTTAGGTGAGGTGAGATTTGGGCTTAATGCGTTTTAGGTTAAATGGTATTTAGGTTAAATGGAATATAGGTTAAATGGGATTTAGGTTAAGTGGAATTTATGTTAAATGAGATTTAGGTTAAATGGGATTTAGGTGAAGTGAGATTTAGGCTGAATGCATTTTAGGTTAAATGGAATTTAGAATAAATGCGTTTTAGGTTAAATGCATTTTAGGTTGAATGGGATTTAGGTTACATGGAATTTAGGTTAAATGAGATTTAGGCTAAATGGGATTTAGGCTGAATGCATTTTAGGTTAAATGGAATTTAGACTAAATGCGTTTTAGGTTAAGTGGAATTTAGGTTTAATGAGATTTAGGTTAAATGGGATTTAGGTGAAGTGAGATTTAGGCTGAATGCATTTTAGGTTAAATGGGATTTAGGTTAAATGGAATTTAGGTTAAATGAGATTTAGGTTAAACGGAATTTAGGTTAAATGGAATTAAGGTTAAATGAGATTTAGGTTAAACGGAATTTAGGTTAAATGGGATTTAGGTTAAATGGGATTTAGGTTAAATGGAATTTAAGTTAAATGGAATTTAGGTTAAATGGAATTTAGGTTAAATGGAATTTAGGTTAAATGAAATTTAGGTTAAATGGAATTTCGGTAAAATGAGATTTAGGTTAAATGAGATTTAGGTTAAATGGAATTTAGATTGAATGGGATTTAGGTAAAATGAAATTTAGGTTTAATGGAATTTATGTTAAACGCGATTTTGGTTAAATGCAATTTAGGTTAAATGGAATTTTGGCTGAATGCATTTTAGGCTTTTTGATTTTAGGCTTAATGGGATTTAGGCTAAATGAGGTTTAGGGAATATTCATGCGCCTCACTCCATGTAATCTAAATTCTATGTAACCTAAATTCCATGTAACCTAAATCCCATTTAACCTAAAATGCATTTAACCTAAATCCCATTTAACCTAAAATCAATTCAGCCTAAATCTTATTTAATCTAAATTTCATTCAGTCTAAATCTTATTTAATCTAAATTTCATTTACCCTTAATTTCATTTAACCTAAAATACATTTAGCCGTAATCCATTTAAGCTTAAACTCATTCAACCTAAATCCCATGTAACCTAAAATGCATTCAGCCTAAATCCCATTTAGCTTAAATCTCATTTAACCTAAATTCCATGTAACCTAAATCCCATTTAACCTAAAATGCATTTAACCTAAATCCCATTTAACCTAAAATCCATTCAGCCTAAATCCATTCAGCCTAAATCTTATTTAATCTAAATTTCATTCAGTCTAAATCTTATTTAATCTAAATTTCATTTACCCTTAATTTCATTTAACCTAAAATACATTTAGCCTAATTCCCATTCAACCTAAAATGCATATAGACTAAAACCACTTGTCCTAAATCCCATTTAACCTAAAATATACATTATTAATTAGGTTAACTGGGATTTAGGACAAATGTTTTTAGGCTATATGCATTTTAGGTTAAATGGGATTTAGGCTGAATGCATTTTAGGTTAAATGGAATTTAGGTTAAATGAGATTCAGGCTGAATGCATTTTAGGTTAAATGGAATTCAGGCTAAATGAATTTTAGGTTAAATGGGATTTATGTTAAATGAGTTTTAGGCTGAATGCATTTTAGGTTAAATAAGATTTAGGTTAAATGAGTTTCAGGTTTAATGGGTTTTAGGCTAAATGCATCTTAGGTTAAATGGAAATTAGGGTTAATGGGATGTAGGTTAAATAAGATTTAGGCTAGATGCCTTTTAGGTTAAATGGGATTTATGTTAAATGGATTTTAGGCTGAATAAATTTTAGTTTTAATGGGGTTTAGACTGAATGCATTTTAGTTTGAATGAGATTTAGTTTCAATTCGATTTAGGTTAAATGAGATTTAGGTCAAATGAATTTTCGGCGGAATGCATTTTAATTTAAATGAGATTCAGGTGAAATGAGTTTTAGGTTAAATGGGTTTAGGTTGAATGCATTTTAGGTTAAATGGGATGTAAGCTGAATGCAGTTTAAGTTACATATGTTTTAGGCTGAATGTATTTTAAGTTATATGGGATTATGCTGAATGCATTTTAGGTTAAATGGGATTTAGGTTAAATACGATTCAGGCTAAACTTACAGCTGAATCTGTAATTTACTGTTCAAAAATTTCTACAGCCTCTAATAATTAACTGAATTAAAATTTTTTTTTTATAATTTAGAACTTAATAATTCCCTAACAACTCTGTGGTCAACGATTTTTAAATCAAAATTTTGTTAAATTGTTATTGACCTCAAAAATTAAGAAATAAATTAAATTTGGTCTTTTTTTATTATGTCTGGTGAACCTCATTTATTGGTATTTGCTATTAAAGATGTCTAATTAATGTGTATATTATTTATTAACTTTCGAGGTTAATAGCAATTAAAAAAAATATTTTTACAAAAATCTGTTTTTATTTTCTCGTGGAAAAATAAAATGAGCGTCGTCAAGGTCGCTTCTTCTATTAGTGTCTTCTAATTTTAAATTCTCAAAAATTTTCAAAAATATTTGTTTTTCGATAAAACGATTCGTACAAAAGATGTGGATTTTTTACGCTGCACTTGAATTCAATCTGCGATTGGATCCCACAGGTTACGGCTGAATGGTTCCCTACCTGCTTCCCGAGTATAAAGGCCTATTAGTTGCCCATTTAGATACCACCATTTTTTCCTTAAGGCCTTTAGAAAAATTTTAAGTAAAGAAAAAAATAGAGTTTCTACGTGAAACTCGTCACGTATCCCAAATATGAATTTCATTTAAACTGCGTTTTACGTCTAAAGAGTAAAGTTAGTATTTTTTTGTGCTTTTAATATTTTTTATTGTGTTTAGTAAATTGTACATCGTAAAGTGTGCTTCAGTTGCATACATGTTTCTAAATTCGGTTTGCATTAAAAATCTATTTTAAAATGGAAAATATTAAAAGTGAAAAGGATATAAATTTTATAATAGAGATTTAGTGAATCCTAGAATTATGCAACTGAAACAATTTCCCATTCGTGGGAATTTTACTTGTTAATTTCAACAATATTTTTGCAATAAATTTTGTAATATTTCTCGAATACAATTCTGCAATATTTTTTTAATTTATATGGACATATCCCTGGAATTTTCAACTTTTATATCTGCCTGATTTACGTTTTTTTGATAATTTTACTAAACATTTACATGTCTTTTGGGATTGGATTGAAATTTTCACCCTTGAAAGTTTTTGTCTTTAAAAATTAAAAATAATTAAACTTGAAATGAAAAATGAAAATAATTTGAAATTTTAAGGAATCATTTTGAGAATTAGTTTAAATTTTAACCAATAAAAATTAAAATTGACTGAAATTTAAATCGATTTAACTTGAGATTGAATATGAAATACAATAAACTGAAATTTAGATCCTTTAGAATCTAAGTGAAATTAATTTCCGATTTTGGAGTTTGGCTGAATTAAATTTGAAATTGATTAAAATTATTATGATTACTGAATATTTTGTCAAACTAAAATTAATATTTATTTAAGTTAAAATAAATCTATTAACATTGTAATAAATTGAAATTGTGATGAAAAAAAATATTTGTAAACAGAAACTGTCATTTTCTACAAATACATTTTTTCTAAAAATATAACCTCAACAAGTTCGTTTCAATTTTAGTTTACACTAACAAAAACAAGACAAATTTTAATTATTGAAAAAAATCGCATCTTTTACATAAGTTTTAAATTTACACTATGTTTCAATGTTCCATTCAATTCAAAATAAATGCTCAATATAAGTGAAAATTGATTCAAAAGAATCAGATCATTGGTCAGTTTAGAAGAATCAACAACCTTGTCCCACTTGTTCCGTAGAATAAATTCCGCTTATTTCTATCTATTAAATAATTAAATAAATTGTTTTATCTACTTTTCTAAGACATTCAAGTTTGGTTTTTATGTTAGCATACTTTCTCTGAATAATGTGTCTAATTGTTCACGTATCGTTGCATTATATAAACAGAATCGAGTTATTAAAAGCCTCTTTAAATCCTCTTAAGTCCAAAATATCCATAATTTCCAGTTATTTAATTTCCACACTATAAGCAGTCATTTAAATGTTGTTGCGCGCGGTGCTTTCTATTTTAATTAACTTCGTTTACTCGGGTCGTATCATTACCAATTTTCAAGGTCGTTAATTTGATTAATTTTTGTTGATTGGACATAAGGAAACCATTTAAATTTATAAAATCCTTTTGCTACTGTAATTAATGTTTTTCTCATTGTTTTTGTATACAACAGTAAATATTCAAATTTGCAATTCTTTTTACATATATATATATTTAAATATATCATTAATTTAAATAATTAAATCAACTAATTAGTCAAATTAATAAATTTATTTTTAATTTTTATACAAAATAATAAAACATAAAAATTAATAAATTGTTTAGTACGTACCAAAAGAAATTAAAAAATAAAAATTTAGTCAAACCAATTACAGAAATGTGTCATTAACGAAGAATTTTAAGTCTTGAGCTTTAGTAAAGAAAGGTTTATTATGTAGCTTTGAAAAAGCTCGTTTCCGGTGAATTGCTTCAAAAATAGAACGCAATATTTCAGAAAAATGCAGACCCTCTATGAAGAAATGAAACACTTTGCTGAAAGACAAGAGTTTAAATAGACAAATTGTACAGAAAACTTGAAATAATACTTTTTCTCCACAAAAAAAAAAAAAAAAAAAAAATAACAAATAAAAACAAATTTTTTTTAAGATAAGAAATAATGTTAAATTTGCACGAATATTAGAACTATGAATAAATTTGAACCAATTCGTGACAAATGTCGGTCGATAATTGTTCTATAAATAGCAGACTGAATAAAAAAATTCAAATTTTTCTCTCAAATGAAACATTTCAAATAGGAAAATATTAATAAAATTTTCACTTACGAATTCGGTTGCAATTTTGATGAATAATGTTAAAAAGATAATTTTACATATTATAATTGCAGAGAAAAAAAACGAGGATATTAATTCACTTTTTTTTATCAGTTATAATCAATATATAGGTGGGTAATATTATGAAATGCAAGTTTATTAAACTCATTGATTTTTCTTTTATCTAATAAATATGAAACTGATTGACTATTTAAAAATGCGTTACTTTATCTTTGAGAAAAAGAGTATTAATATCGAGTTATTTATTGTACAATATTTTTTATTCTTCAGATTGAACTATTTTACATTTTTAAAATTTGCACTTCTTACTCAATTTTCTTAAAATTAAATTATTTTATCATTTACAAAATATTTACCAATATTTATCGAATAAACAATTTTTTTTTAAAAAACACGCGTTTACCTTTCTTTGATTCTTCAAAAGAGTAGAATTTCAAACCAAACATTCTTTAAAAATCGTACTTTAAAGGAAGAAAATTTTTCTTAAAATTGAGAACATAAAAAATCGATTTAGCACGTGAATTTTTTTTCGTGTTCACACACCGAGTCTCGTATGACAAATAAACTCGTGGGATTGCAACCGCACCTTAAAACACACCTACAATTATCATGCCCTTTAATCGCTCTAGAAAAACAATAAAATGCATTTTTTAACTAATATTTTAAAAAAGAAATTATTACATCAATAAAAACTCCTTATATAGAACATAGTTTTTATATTTCTAGATTCGACATTAAAAATTCTTTAAATGTGAATTCAAATTTGTATTCCGACAACGAAAACCCCTGAGAAATAAATATTCAGACAAATACAATGAATAGAAAATTTTTTCATTCTTCTTATTAGATTCATGAGTTTTTAAATCCTCAGCCAGTGCTGATATAACTCTACTAGCGTTATTTTATATTATTACTTTTTTATATCTATCAAAATTTAAATCCAATCGGAAAAAATGAAAAAAAAAACACTCGGGTATAAAAAATATACCCAAAACATCACTTTATGTAATCTTTATTCGACCGGAATTTAAAATCTAGAAATACAATTTAACAAAAATTGTTTCGTGTTTTTGAGTAGTTTTTTTGCAATTATCTAAAAAATTATAGCCAAATTGATTATTCTGACTTCGGAATCGGATTTAGCGGAGAAAAATACGTAGGAAAACAATAGCATAGTGTCCCGAACAAAAAAAATGTTGTTTTTGTTTTTTTGGTGTCTTTAAAATTTATTGAGATTTTGTTTTTTGAGATCATTTCAAACAGGGTTGCCACAAGAACATGATTTAAAAAGGTTTCAAGGTCAAAAATAATTTTTTTTAAGTTTACTTTTAATGTAATATTTTTAATTTTGAGATTTAAATTAGATCACCAATTTCGTACTAAAAATGCAAAAAGAAATAATATATACATATTTTATTTTTCATCAAATTCCATGACCAAATACAAAATAAGTAGCAACATTAACACTCGCACAAGGGCCTAAGAAACTTTGCATTATTTTTAGTCATTTAAAACTATGCATTTTTGCAAATTCAATAAATAATAAAACTTACGAGAATAATTAGTAAATTTAAAAAAGTATCTAAAAAATGAAAAAAAAAATGACAATTAAATGACAACTGAAGAAAATAATTGAACACATTAAACAAGAAATATTAAATTAAGAAACTCAAAAACAAGAAAACTTAAGAAAATTATAAGAATAATTAATGTGAATAATTACAAATTGAACAACTACTTGAAAATCGAAAAAAATTGAAAATTGAAGAATGAAATGAAAAATTAAAGAATCTAATTAAAAATTGAAAAAAGGTATTAAAAAAGCTGAGAATTATGGAATATAGAAGAAATAATTAAAAACTCAAGAAAACAATTTAAATTTTACGAAAATAATAAAAAAAAGGAAGAAATAAATTGAAAATTTAAGAATTAAATTCAAATTTGAAAAACGAATTGATAATTAAAAAAAGGTAAGAATTATTGAATATTGAATAAAACAATTTAAAATTAAAAATAATAATTGAGAAGTGAAGAAAATAATTAAAACTGGAAGAATTACATTAAAGATTAAGGAATTAAATTAAAATTTTAGAAAAATAATTGACAAAGAAAAAAAGCTTAGAAAATTGTCAAGAATAATCGACAACAGAATAAAATAATTTTCAAAAGTAAAAATAGTTATAATTTAAGAAAAATAATTGTACATTCAAAAATTTATAAAACAAATTTGAAAATGGCTCAAAAAAATTAATATTTGAAAGAAATAATTGAAAAATGATCAGAATAAATGAAGAATTAAAGAAAATATTTGAAAAATGACGAAAATAATAGATAATTGAAAACAAAATTCTAAAAATGACTAAATTAATAGACAACAAAACAATTCAACAAAATTGAAGAATAATTATACAATTTTAAGAGAATAATTGAAAAAATTGTAGGTAATAATTATAAATTGTAGAAAATAATTAATAATTAAAAGAAATAATTGAGAAATGATGAGAATAATAATTGGAGAAAATATTAAAAGCTGAAGAAATAAATTGAAGATTAAAGAATTAAATTTAAATTGTAAAAAATAATTGAGTTTTGCAAGAAAAATTATTAAATGGTTATAATAATTAAATATTAAGAAAAATATTTGACAATTGAAAAAAAAGTTGAAAAAGTTCAAAAAATGGCGAGATTAATTGACAATAGAACAAGATTATTGAAAAAATTAAAGAACAATTATAAAATTAAAGGAGATTATTAAGTTGTTAATTAAAAACTGCAGAAAATTATAGGAAAAAATTTTAGAAAATAATTGTAAATTGAAGAAAATAATTGTAAATTGAAGAAAATAATTGAGAATTGAAGAAAATAATTTAAAATGGAGGAAATAAATTGAAAATTAAAGATTTAAATTGAAATGTGAAGAAAATAATTGATAATTGAAAGAAAAATTACAAAATGACAAAAATAATTGATAATTGAGGAAAATAATTGAGAATTGCAAAAACAATTCGAAAGCTGTCGAGAATAATCGACAACAGAACAAAATAATTTAAAAAATTAATGAATAATTATAAAATTTAAGGAGAATAATTTTATATTGACAATCACTTTCTATTCATGATTTCAATCAATGAAGTTTCACAGGAAATCAGTTAAAAATGACTAAATTGTCTTTAATTTTTTACTGGTTGACAGATGGAAATAATTTTCAATTTTAGTAACAGCATTGAAAATTTGAATTATTTTCTATTGATCAATCAGGTAAAAGTCACCGACAATTCAGCAGTTTTCAACTTATTTCAAATAATTTTTTCGTGTTTTTTGCAATTTTCTAAAAAATTTTAGCCAAATTGGTTATTCTGACTTCGGATTCGGATTCAGCGGAGAAAAATACGTAGGAAAACAGTAGCATAGTGTCCCGAACAAAAAAAATTTTTTTTTGTTCTTTTGGTGTCTTTACATTTTTTTTGAGATTTTGTTTTTTGAGATTATCTCAAAAAATGTAGCCAATCTAGCAATTCTTACTTCGGATTTGTATCCAGCAGAAAAAAAACGAAAAAATACACTAGTGTAGTGTCTCGGACAAATTTTTTTTTAAACTCTCAAACCCATATGCGCAAGACCAAAAAAAAATTGATCATTTTTAGAAAAGTGGGGGTAAAACCAACAAAAATTTCATTTTCGTTATTTTTGATATAGAAGTGGTTTTCAATGTATTTTTGTGCGCTGAACACGATCCCGCTTATCAAAATTGCCTATCACGTTAGGATTTTTAGAAAAGTGGGGGTATAAACACCAAAAACGTATTTTTGATATTCCTTTTGTGACCACTTTTCTAAAAATGCACTTTTTGTTGTCTTGCTCATGTGGGTTTTAAAGTCTATGATTCAAGCTTTAATTTAAGACCTCAAGAAACTCTGTAGAGCGTCAGATTAGGGAGAAAAAAAATCTTGAAAATTTTACGCAAAAAAAAGTGGTCCATGTATTGACCACTATGACGGAAAGAATTCCATATATATAAAATTAAAATTTTGTGAAAACTTCAAGCACGTTTAATTTCATACCTGGGGCGTTTTTATTAATGACCCATTTAAGAAAATAAAAAAAAAATCCCGCGCAAGTAAAACACTTTCCTTAATAAACACAGGAAGTGAATCGCAACAGGAAGTTAATTTTACTTTTAAATGAGTTTTCTTGATTTCAGAAAAGAAATTAAAAGCAACTAAAGTGACATCTAATTACCGGAGGGATCCCATTTAAGGACAATGTGAGTTCGAGTATTAAATGAACAGTTTTACACGGCCTTGTTTACGGGGAATGCGTTTCGCATGCAGTTAATAGTGGTCGCAAAAAGATCGCAGTGTATTACGCTGATTTTTCTCAAGAAGAGGCAATTTCAAAGAATAATAACAATGAGAGCGGCAATGGTATTTGAAATTATCCGAAAGAGGCTTTGCAATGAGAGGGATGCATTTCCTTCCCAAATAGGAAAAGGAGTGACAGTGCATTTCCTTGGAATACTTTTCGTTTCATCAATTAATTAGCATTATGTAAAAGAAACAAGTAATCAATCAAAGAACAGTACTTTTATATAACGTATCATTTAAATTATCAAGGCCTTAAAATTGTATACAATGTTTTCTTTTTAATATAACAGCACCGCAACCTTTAAACAAAATTATGGAAAAAAGAAAAAACTCCCCTTTTGATTGTATCTTTTATTTTGTTATTTTCAGCTAAATCTTGTCTTCAATATCTAATCCCAAATTAAACTAATATTATTCTAATATTACTGTCGTTGAATACTGTCTGAATACTGCCGTATTTTGTTTAACTAAAAAAGCAATTTAGCGTCCGGATCAAATAACTCGATCTGCGCTTGGTGTATGGTTTTCAAGCCAGTCAAGCTCGGCAATTTTCTAAAGTTGTGACTTTTTTTTATATGAAACTTTCCTGAAAACTTCTTTGGATATTAATAAAAAACTTTCTCGCTTGAAGTTCTTTCTTATAGCGGAAACAAAAAACTTTCCCGCTTACTACTTTTCAGTAACATTATTACAAACAGGTCTCTATTATTATTAAAAAATAAATATTTTTTATCTTTTCAATCATTCAGTGGGCTTCACTGGACTCAGATGCGTAAGTATACCACGTTTCATTTAATTTTATTAAGATTTACCCGAGATATGACGAGTTATAGTTTTAAAATTTAATTCAAATTGAAAATAAAAATTTTTCCCTTTTTGTTCCTCATTGTTAGAAATATTATTCCTATGGAAAAATGTTAAGGACAAAAAAGTTGCACAATTTTATTCTCTACAAGGCTGTGTTTTTGACAAATTAAAACTTTTGGCACTTTTTGCCGAGCTTGACTGGCTTGAAAACCATCCACCAAGCGCAGATCGAGTTATTTGATTAAGGTAAAATTTCTACAATAAGGTGTAAATCAGTTAAAAATATAAATGTCAACTATGCTGATTATAATTCTTTGATTTTTTAAAACCGTTTTTTTAAAGATACTGACAATTTATAATATGTGTTTTCTTAAATCTGACCCCATTATTGACGGACATATTTTGTTTTGTGACGTCATGATTTCAGATCCCTATGGAAAATTATCTTAAAATTAAAAAGTACTTACTAAAATAATTAAGCGTCTCTCGGATTTGATCCGGTGATAGTTTCAAATCAACGTCCTCCAATCGTAACGCAGGTGCTGGAACGAACCAATCTGCGTTTTCGTAGCCTGAAATAAAAATTTTTTTTATCAATATCAATGTCATTTAAATGATACAAATGAGGGATAGATTAAAAAATATATATTAAAATATCTATATACAAATTATAAATCTAATACATAAAAACATTATAGTAGAGGAAAATAAATATTTTGTTTAATTCCCCACAATTTCTTATTTTTTATTTTCTTGAAAAACCTACTAGTCAATATTACTAATTAAATGGAAGTTGATATAGGGGAGAGTAGCCTAAGACGGGCTAGCGCCTAAGGCGGGCACCCTTTAATATCTTTGAAATAAAGAAACTTATTAAACAATTGTGTATGTAGATATGTAGTTGAGCATTCTTTTGTACTTTTCAAAAAAAAAAAAAAAAACAATAATAAGAAGGAAAAATATTTTTTGCACTTCAAAAGATGAAATACAAACTAGTTTTCAAACTGAAAATTTTATAAATTATATGTCATTTGAAATGGAAGTAATTACTTTATCTCAAAGAATATTCTCTAATGTTTGAAAATTTTAGAAACATTTAATTTATGTTTACTTTATATAATTAAAAAAACGTAAATGTATTAAAAACAAGCCTGTCGCCTAAAACGAGCCATATGAATTTATAAAATTTTTGATTAAAGCGGAATCTTCTTTACCCTATGACGGTACGATGCTGACAGTAATCATAACCCATCATGCAAAGAAAATTTTAGAAATTCAAATTGCCGCTTCTTTTTCTAACCTTAAAAATCACTTTTATATAATAAACAAAATATAAAACAAAAGCTATTTTTATGCTAAATTCTAAAATCCAATGTAAAATTATTTAAAATTGTACAATTTTTTCATTTAGTTATTATTTTAATATCATCAAAATCATATTTCATATAATAGTCTTATTTATTGGCTTTTTGCTTTTATTTCACCAAATTTCCTAATATAGGACTTTAGGCGAGTTTCCCCTAATTATGAAGAAATAATAGTTGCATCAGCTAAAAATCATCCCAAAATTGGGGAGTAATTTCTATATTATTTTACCCAAAATTTGTGATATAAAAGTGGCATATTTTTGCATTCATACAGAATAAAATCAGAGAAAGGTTCGCGCTTGAACAACTCCTCTGTAGCTTCTGTATTTTTATTATAGACAGGGTCTTGATCATTCTACGGAAGAATACCTGCCAATCGCTCAGGAGGAGAGGAGGAAAGTAATTGCTAAGATTAAGAACTCTGTAGCGCTCGGGAAAACATCTGTCCCGGATATTTTTCACCTTCTTTCATGAAGAACATCTCGTTCCGTAATGGTTGGTAAGCTGCTTTTATGAAAAGCTGGATACTTATTTCAACCATAGAATTATAGACTAATAGATCGTCTTAGCACCTGCTTATAACCCAAACATCAGGATGTTTAAAGATAAAATAATATCAGTAGCTAATTATTCCAAAGGAATTGGAATTAATATTGACTGGATAAATTTGCTTGTATCTGTTAATCCTAAATTGCTAATGTTAACGATTGGCAAACTATTGAACGAATATAAGGGCATTAGGAACCAAGGTCACAGTATTGGTTCAAAATTCTGCCGTACTAAGGACAAACTTAGGTAAGCGACATTTTGACGAAAAATGAGTTTTTGGTATCAATGGATTTGTTGAAAAAACTCCATCTGATACAAACAAAATCCAAAAGTATCCAAACGTTGCATAATGATAACGTTTTTTAGATTATTTCTCATAATTGGTCCAAAAAATGGTATCATCATGCAATGTTTTGATGCTTAGAAACACCAGAAAATGAAAGAATACTTGATAAAAACTTGAGCAAAGTGATTTGTGTAGTTTAAAAATCGTACGAGGCTTCTAGCTCCATTATAAGATAAGGATAAGTTTTTGGAACTTAGTTTCCAATGATTTGACACCAGCAAAGCACTAGCGTCGTTAGCACCTTTGATGCTTAAATGCCGTGACAAAAGGCAAAACACGCGCTTCCGTTTCAGAAGCATGTTAATAAACCTGTTCGCAGCCAATTTTACAAACTAATAAGTGATGTAGACATCTCTGTGTAGGTTTGTCTTTTAGGTTTGTGTAATGCAAATGTACGTTAACAATTAGAGCTGAGATAACAATATTTCTAGACTCTTACTGCCTGTTTATGAAAACCTTTAATAAAAAAAGAAGATAAAACAATGAAAATGAATATATTAAGTACATTCTTGGATATTTTTTTAAGCATTTAAAATTAATAATTATTTTCGTCTACAAGGTTATAACGCTTTGAGACTTATCTAAGCACCTAATTGTGTACAAACACCCAATGTACTTTTACTCAAATCTCAATTAGTAGCAGTAACCAAGTATACTTTACACCTGATAAAGGGCAAAATCTACTAAAAATTTATCCTCCGCCAGCCTGATAAAGTAATGTCATTTTTGTGACTGTTTTCAACAACTATATACGGATAATAATGAGACTCATAAGGAGGATAAGAAACACACAAAATGTTGCGAGTTCTTGCGCAAACTGTGTGAACTATAACCAGGATTTAGTGGCCATTTGGATTTTCTTATACCCTGGGTGGTTTCGTGGAATAAAAGAATTCGTTCCTTTGTCAGTTGAAATGAATTTTTACCTTCGATCAACAAGCTTATGCATGCATAAAAATATATATTCTTCTAATGTTCTTTAATCTGGTTCGACAGCACTATTTCTTGTAAAAAGACCTTCTTTTATTTACTGGCAAAATAATTGTCAATTTTTTGCAGATTTTTAAAAAATGTCTTTAGTCCAGGAGCTTTGAAGTAACTTTAATCATCAACCAAGCAGAAAATAAGTAAAATGTCATATGATTCGCCTACAGCTTTGTCTACCAAGATTTTTGATGTCGCTGATCAAGAATCTGACATTAGATTTTAAA
The DNA here is from genome assembly GCA_037103525.1 of Ganaspis brasiliensis. Taxonomy (NCBI): domain Eukaryota; kingdom Metazoa; phylum Arthropoda; class Insecta; order Hymenoptera; family Figitidae; genus Ganaspis; species Ganaspis brasiliensis. The sequence goes on from JAZKLR010000123.1 coordinate 1,174,273, forward strand.
AATTCAAAATAGCCGATTTAATATAGCGAACAATTTTTTTTTTTTAAAAATCGATGGTATTAGCGGAAAACTTGATAAAAATTGGAAAAATGGCATGCAATTCACTTACAGTTTTTTCTTGCAGCGTATTTTAGGTCGCTGATCTGACATTAGATATTAAAAATTAAAAATTACTGATTTTTAAAAGCGAATGTTAGGTTCACCTTCAGCGACCCCAAAAATCCTGATAGAAAAAGCTGTAAACAAATTACAAGACCATTTCAACCATTTTTGGCTTGATTGATGATTAAAGATAACTCAAAGGTCCTGGACCGAGGTTAAAACATTATTTAAAGATCTGCGAAAATTTGACAATTACACAAGCCTGCAAAAAAAAAGATTTTTCTGTTGTTTGAGATCGGTAAGTCATTTCCCGTAGTTTTTGATGCGCTGAATTCAAATCTGGTAAGGAAAACCTCCCATCACGTCAGGATTTTGAGAAAAATGGGGGTAAAACTCCCAAAAATCACGTTTTTGGCACTTTTTGAAAATTTGTACCGAGCAATTCCGATGTGCTAGAGACTTATCATAGAGGTTAAATTAAAGCTTGAACCCTATACTTTACGATGATATAATGGTATTGGCAACAACATGCTAAATTAACTGTCAAACATGGTTTTTTTGACAGTTGTCAAGCATAAAAAATGTCTTTCACTGTTGGTAAATACAACTATTTTAAAAATTGATTGGATTCGCTTGATACTTGTTACTCGGGGGTTTTTGGGGTCGCTGAATACGAATATGTAATCAGATTTCAAAAATTCAAAATGGCGGATCCAATATGGCGGATGATTTTGTTAAAAATTGATTGGTTTCGTTTAGAACCGCCATATTAAAACATATTTATTTGTTTAGACGTAGCGGCCCTTGCGCCGCGCGGCGAAAATATTATTGCTTATATTTTGTTTACGATAATTTCTATTCAAATGAAACTTTACAGAAAACTTTATTGGGTATCCATGAACATTTTAACATATGACACTTTGTGTTTACTGAAAATTCTCTCGTTAAACGAAACAGTTGAAGATTATCGAACAATAATGTAACAATGAGCGATAAAAAAATTAATAACTTTTTTTCAGTTAAATAATTAAGCATTATTAAAAGCCTATCATACAAAGAATACTTTAAACTATAACTCCTATAAATTTCATGTAAAAATATTAAAAAATTTTCATTTTAGAGCTAGTTGAAGTGAAAATGTTAATCAAATATGATTACCAAAAAAATTCAGTTTTTTGATTTTTTTTCAAAAACGGTAAGAGATAGAAAAAATATTATCTGAATAAAAAAGATGCGCCAGAAAATTTCCTACAAAATAGGAATTACAAAATTTTGTTTCCTAAAAATCAATTTCAAGGTGGTGGGGGAAAAGCAGACACCGCTGTTGAAAATTTATGTGCCCTTATAGAATCCGGAGGCTCATTTGTCATAATTTTAAAATCACCAAACTCGCATTTGGCAGAATATTCAAATATTTCTTTTAAAAATTCTATATTCTGGGGGTCGGTCAAGGGTCGCCCACATTTTCTCCAAAACTCAAGTGTCAGAATATCCATTTGACCGAATTTTATTTATCGAAAATTGCATTTATCAGAAATCTCATTTCTCAGGAATTGCAATTATTAGAAATCTCATTTGTCCGATATTGCATTTATCAGAAATCTCATTTATCCGAAATATTATTTTTCAGAAGTTTCTTTTATCAAAAATGTTAATTATCAGTAATCTTATTTGTCAAAAATTGCATTAATCAGAAACCGCATTTCTCAAAAATTATTATTATAAGAAGTCTCATTTGTCTGATAATGTATTTATCAGAAATCTCATTTGTCAAAAAAATCAATTGTCAAAAACCTCATTTATCCAAATTTTAATTTGTCAAAAATCTAATTTATCAAAAACTGAATTTATCAGACTTCTTAGTTGTTCGAAATTGCATTTAACAGAAATCTAATTTGTGCTCTAAGTTCAGTTCAGTACGTTCAGTTCAGTAGAAATTCGATGCGACATCTATACTGTTTCACCGAAACCATCGAATAGACAAGGGACGGGCAACTCGCATCGAAAGAGAAATGTTGGGATAATGGAAGTTTGGGAAAATGAGATTTCTTGTACATGGACTTTCGCACAATTGAAGGATATGAAGAATAATCTTTTGGATAAATGAGACTTCTGATAGTGCAATTTCAGACAAATGCGATTTCTGATAAATGCAAGTTTTGACAAATAAGATTTCTGATAAATGCAATTTTGGACAAATTAGATTTTTGATAATTGGAAATATTGACAAATTAGATTTCTGTTAAATGCAATTTCGGACAACTAAGAAGTCTGATAAATTCAGTTTTTGATAAATTAGATTTTTGACAAATTAAAATTTGGATGAATGAGGTTTTTGACAATTGATTTTTTTGACAAATGAGATTTCTGATACATACATTATCAGACAAATGAGACTTCTTATAATAATAATTTTTGAGAAATGCGGTTTCTGATTAATGCAATTTTCGATAAATAAAATGACTGATAATTGACATTTTTGACAAATGAAATTTCTAATATATAATATTCCGGACAAATGAGATTTCTGTAAAATGCACTTTTGAATAAATGGGTTTTTTGAGAATTACAATGTTGGGAAAACTAGATTTCTTATAAATGCTATTTCGGACAGATGAGATTTCTGTTAAATGCTTTGTCTAATAAATTAGGTTTCTGACAAATGCAGTTTCGGACTAATGAGATTTCTGATAAATACAATTTTTGATAAATGAAATTCGTAATAATTTAATTTTTTGAAGAACGAGATTTCTATTAAATGCTATTTCGGACAAATAAGATTTCTGATAAATGAAATTTCGGACATAGGAGATTTTTGATAAATTCAATTTCGAACAAATTAGATTTTTGATAATTGAAAATCCTTACAATTGAGATCACTGATAAATGTAATTTTTCATAAATACAATTTTTGATAATTCAATTTTTGGACAAACGAGATTTCAGATAAATGCTATTTCGGATAAATTAAATTTTTGATAAATACAATTTTGGATAAATTTGATTTCTGACAATTTACCTTACGAACAAACGAGATTTGTGGTAAATGCATTTTCATCAAAATTAGATTTCTGATCATTTAAATTTCGGACAAAAGATATTTCTGATAAATGCTTTATTAGATAAATGAGATATCTGATAAATGCAATTTTGGATAAATAAAATTCGGTCAAATGGATGTTCTGACAATTGAGTTTTGGAGAAAATGTGGGTGACCCTCGGTCAAATGCAAGTTTGGTGATTTACGTAATCGTTGAATTAAAATGATAGTTCGGAAAGCTGAATATTTTGACAATTAGGTGATTCAAAAGTTCGTCCAAATGCAAGTTCGGGGATTTAGAAGTTCAGAGAGTTAAAAATTTTAACAAATGCAATTTCGTTCATTTAAATATTTTGGCTAATGTGAGTTTGGTGATTTTAAAGTTATGACAAATGCAAATTCGGGATTTGGGAATTTTCAGAAGCATTATCAAATAAAACAAAGAAATATATTCAGTACATTTTATGCATTATTAAAAAATGTTCAACCCCTGTTAGATGAATTTTTTTCTCCTATTCTAATGACATGACGTAAGCGATGCTTACTAAAAAATCAATCCCAGTGTTTCATGCGCTAAGAGCGTAAAAAACATTTTAGTCACAAAAAAGTCTTCGTTATATTGTATATATGTATATATAACACCATTAACCTGACTGAATGTATATTAATTCACTTAAATTTCGTAGGGGCTTAGGGAAAAGTATAATATAAAAGGTCGGAAGGTCATATTTGATGATTAAATTATATTATTACATTTACTCCTATCTTAAACCTGAATATTCTTAAAAATTGTCACAAAAGATTTTATAAATAAATCAAAGAGGAGAAAATAAAGAGAATTTATTTATTTATTAAAATAATATAATTAAATAGAATTGACAAACTATGATATTAGTAAATATTTCAGTCTAAAGTTTAACAAACATATAAAAAAATATATTATATATGTGAAATTAAAATAAACTTTGAAAATTATAATATTATATAAATAATTTACCTTGAAATTGGGTAAGTGCGTCTGCTCGTAAACGATACCTCGGTATTTGTTCTTCCAGCAAACTAATTATTTCTACTTCTGGTAATTCCCCTCCGCTGCACACCTCTAAAACAATTAAATAACAATGTTTTCTGTTAATTTTTTCCCACGTGATAAAAAGTTAATTACATTTCACAGATTAGTAAAATATTATATAATTAGATAATCGAATTATATCAGGATGACAATTTTGATCAGCTGTAAGATTAAAATTTGTTAGAAATTTGTTAAATTCGGAAAAATTGCATAGAAAATGAAAAATGTCAAGAAATTTTCGAGAAAAATTATAAAATTTAGTTCAAAATACATATCTAATTTTAATTCAAAATTCTTTCAGTTTTTTAAGATAATATAATAATAATATGTTTTAATTTTAAGAACATTTTATATTTTGTCAAATAAACTGATTTTCTGTTTACTTTTAAAACAGTTGACTTCTAAAGTTACTTTCCATTGAACTTCTATATCAAAATTGAACAAATTTTATTCAAATCAATTTCTGGATTTACACTTTTTTAAAAACTTAAAACTATTTTTTTTTAAATTTAATTTCAATATTTGGATTCAGCAAAAATTCAAATTTAAATAAAGCAGACTAGTGCTGCCATATTTCAACAACACAGCGAACTAGAAAGTTCTTATCTACTTTTGATGTCGGTAAGGAAGAAAGGCAGTCAATATTTCGAAAAAATATCTAAAAAATAAATACTAATTTAAAAAAGGTATAAAAATTCAATGTGGGTTTATTTTGCAATAAATTGTGGCAATATTTCTAAAAAAAAAATCCCGTCAACTATGTTTAACAGGAAAAAAAAAACTTCAAGAAACTTTAGTTATCAAATTTCAAGATTTTATGAAATTTACTTTGTTCCCAGTTATTGATTTCCAATTAGAAGCTGTCAAGTGGGTTTTGAAACGATATTGTTAAACAAGTCGGCCTTAAAAAGATTTTATAAATGAACTTCATAAATTGTCGTCAACGTGGAAATGTTAACTAATACAGTCAATAAAAATCTATTGCGCTAACGAGACTTCCTTCAACCTCAATTATTTTATACCTGAATATACTAAGGGAAAAAAATTCTAACGTCGTCTAACAAATATAGTCATATATTTAAAAAAAAAGGAAGAAAGAAAAAAACACACACAAACAAAAACAGCTTCTAATTTCCAGAGATTTCGAAATTAAAACCACTCATTCTCATTCATAATATTAACCAAAGATTAAAATTAATAAAATAAAAATATATTTTTTATAAAATTTAATTGTGAATAAAAAATAATTGGATTCACAAGATTCATTCATTCATTCATTTTCTCAATTATTAAATATTTTTTTGAAATTCTAATACAATTCTTCAATTTCCAATTTATTCAATTAATTTATTCAATTTTCATTTATTTTCTACAATTCACTTATTTTTCTCATTTCTCAATTATTTTCTTTAATATTTAATTATTTTAGCCACTTTGTAATTTTTCTTTTAATTATCAACTATTTTTTTCAAAATTTCAATTTAATTCTTTAATCTTTAATTTAATTCTTTAATCTTTAATTTAATTCTTTAATCTCCAATTTATGTCTTTAAATTTTAATTATTTTCTTCAAAATTATTAATTTAATAATTATTTTTTTCAATTCTCGCATTTTCTCAATTATTAAATATTTTCTTGAAATTCTAAAACAATTCTTCAATTTCTAATTGATATATTTAATTTTCACTAATTTTCTACAATTTTTTCCATTATTTTCATCATTTTTCAATTAACAATCTAATATTCTCCTTCAATTTTATGATTATTCATCAATTTTAAAAAAAAAATTTTCGAATGCCGATTATTCTCACCATTTTACGAATTTTTTTTTTCAAAATTCTAATTATTTTTTTTTCAATAGTCAATTATTTTCATCATACCTATTGTAATTTTTCAATTAATTATTAATTATTTTCTTGGCATTTCAATTTATTACTTTAATTTCCAATTTATTTCTTCAATTTTTAATTATTTTCTTCAATTCTCAAATATATTTTTTAATTTTCAATTATTTTTATCGATTTTTAATTAATTCATCAATATTCAATAATTCTCGAATTTTTTCAATTTTTTTTTTACTCATAAAAATTGATTTAAAATTTCAATTCAGTTATTCAATTCTAGAACGTTTTTTAAACAGTTGTCTCTTCAATTATTCTATATGTTATTATCTTCATATTTAAATTCAAATTTTCAATTATTTTCATTAATATTAAAAAATTATCGCCTTCTTTAATTATTATTTATTTTTATTATATTAGTAAGTTTCTTTAATTTTAAATACAATTGTTTAATCATTTTCTTTCATTTTTAAACTCATTCTTCAGTTTTCAGTTCTTTTCTTCTATATTCATTAATTCTCGGCTTTTTTCAATTACTTTATTTCAATTTTTAAGTATATTCTATAAATTTTAATTCCATTCATCAATTTTTAATTATTTTTTTCAATTTTCAATCCAGTTATTAAACTTGCAATTATTTCTAAAAATTATTCCTATAATTTTCTTAATTTTTCAATTTAATTAATTTATTTTTCGTTTAATTTTTACAGTTATTTTTTTCAGTTGTCTATTAATCAAGTCACTTTTTAAATTTTGTTTAATTAAAAATTATTTCATTTCAAAAATTTCGTCATTTTTCATATATTTTCTTAAATTTTTCAACTACTTCCTTCAGTTATTAATTATTTTCCGCAATTTTCAATTATTTTTTCCAATTTTTTCAATTTTTAATTATTATCTTAAAATTCTATAATTATTTTTTGATTTTTTAAATTATTTTGCTCGATTTTTTAAAGGGCTCTTTGACCGGAAAATTTGTTAAAAATGTATTCTTTTTGTTTGGTTTCATCATTGCGCACTTGATCATAATTTGAATTCAAATAAATTTTCAAAATTTGAAATTGACGCATTCCTGATAGGGAATTGTCAATACGAATTCGAATCTCTTAAAATCGAATTCGGCTCGAATCCAATCTATTCGTACATCCGTCTTTTAGATCCAAAATTATACCAGAATAAAATTGCCACGAGTTGAATTTTTTTTTCATGATAATCATTAATTTCCAGTACAGTTTATTCTCAAAAAGACTTAAGAAATATAAAAGTCTGAATTAGTACTTGATTTTGACACACAATGACAATGTAAATACCAAAATAGATCGGGTATTTTCGTCTCATCTACTCGACACTTTACAAAGTGTGCTAAATCGCTATTGAACAAAGAAAGAATCGGTTCATTTGTTTTTTCGTAGGTAAACGAACTCTCGTCAAGGAAGAAAATCGATGTAACTTTACATTTATTAACTTCACCTCTAAACCTACTCTTAAAGGAAAAAAATCAATTCTGTACCTGAATCAAATAGACACAAACTCGTGCATAAACTTTTCGAACTCTGTTCCACTTTAGAAAAACTTTTCACGAAAGATTTTATCAGCATGAAAAAAAGTTGAGCCTTTTCAGGGGAATTTGATTGGAGAAATTGTAGAAAATTTTATTTTCTGATATTTTAAAATTATTATTTCCCCATTAATTTTAAACACCCGAATATTTCTTTAAGCAAAATAAAAAAAAAACATTTTTCTTAAAAATTATTATTGCAGAATGATTTATAATAATGATTCAAATGCAGATCTTCAGTAAATTTTCCAAAAATTGTAAATCTGTTTAAATTGTTTCATTAGAAACTACTAAATTAAATAGTAAAAATTCTACTATTCTAAACTACCATTTAGTGGAAATTTTTACTATTTTCAATTAGTTTTTAATTTATATTTAGAGAGCAAATCGATTGAAATTTTCTTAAGAAGAATCACCGCATTGATATAACCTCAAATTAGTAAGAGGTTTTTCACACAAAATAAAAATAGTATTAAAATTTACTTCACTAAATTTTGAAAAATCCAGTTGTACATTTTCGAATAAAAATTAGGTTGAGCCAGAATTTGTTGTCAAATAATAATTTCGTAGGCACAAAAAAAGGTTTTTTTTCCAAAAATGCATTTGGAAGAAGTTGTATTTATCAAATTTACCTTATATTTCATTTCCTGAAATTCCATTTTTCAGATTATTTGACTTCCCAAATATGAATTTGTCAGAAATTATATTTATCAGATTAATTATTTGTCCGAATATTTAACTAACCGAAACTTCATTTATCAAAGCCTTAAACCTCGCGAATACAAAAAATTCTTGCCCGACAAGCAAAATGTACAGAACTTCTAAAGGAGCTCGCTGATTGGCCGGTAATATTTCCGTAACGATTACCAACCAATCAGAAAGCTCCTTTAGGAACTCTACATTCCGAGTCTCAGGCAAATGCACATTTTGGAATTTTTGTATTTGGGAAGTTTAAGACTCTGATAAATAAAGTTTCAGTTAGTCATTTCCGGAAACTGAAGGTTTCCACCCGAATTTGGAGAGTATATTTATTTAAAGAGGCAAAAAGAGAGGTTTTAAAAAATTATTCTAATATTAAATTTAAACCTCATATTTATAAAAATTATTTATAATAATGAAAAATAAGAAAATGAGGAGAGGAATCTGATAAATACAATTTCTAAAAAATGCAAAATCGAAAAATAAGTATTCTGAGAAATGGAGTTTTGAGAAATTAAATATTCCAAAAAAACTGTAATTTTGATAAATACAATATCTGACAAATTCATAATTGGGAAGTCAAATTATCTGAAAAATAATATTTCGGAAAGTTAAATATTCTGATAGTTAGAATTACCATATTGGAAAAAACTTTATTAGATACACTAAACTACTCTAAAACACAAAAAACAATTTTTTTTTCATACAACGGTATTGTATTTATTTGTATTTTTTTTCTGCTGAATCCAAATTCGATATCATAATTTTTTGAGCAGTTTTCTTTTAACATAATATTAAAACAAATTGGCTAATCTATCAATTCTGACGAACGGAATATTGAGAAATTATTATTTGACAAGAAACTTTAGGTCAATTTATCGTTTTCTGAAAAATGTAATTTTAGGTTATGTCAATGAAGTAAAACTCTTTAATATATGTTAAAATCAATCCAGGTTTTCATGATTGGAAGTTTGTATTACTAAGATTTAAAATTTTTCACACTAAAGTTTTATTTAAACGATATTTGAATCAATTAAAATTTATTTTGAATTCTGAATCGATCGCAATTAGAATCAATTGTTTATCTATCGTTTTTATGTTTACGTACAACAAAATTCGGATAGATTGAATTTTTAACTGTATACGATTAATTTGTATTTTTTATTTGTAAACAACTAATTAAATATTTGGTTATTGTAAAAAAATAATTATTTGGATTAAGGAAAAATTTGACATCTACACGAGAAGAGATTATGTTTCAAGTCATTATTTTGCTTCCAGAGTATGTGTCCAATTCCTCCTTAAAGAAATATTCATTTGAAAATAAACAAACAATTCATTATTTGTCTAAAATATTTTATTACAATTATATATTAGTTAATTTACTAGAAAAATAAAACGCGCGCGATTAGTTTTTCATACTTCTTAGAAATTATAAAATACAATAATAAATATAACAAATCGGTAAATAATATTTATCTAATAAGAAGAAATAAATATTTTAAATATAATATTTAAAAATCAATTAATATAAATAAAATAAATATTTATTTACGACAAAATTTGTAATATTTCAGAATTAAAAAGAATTGCAAAAAATAATTAAAATTAAACAAAATAATTGCAAATTTTGCAAATCAATTGAAAAAAAATTAAATCAATTAAGAATTGGAGAAGTCATAAAAATGGTTTAAATATAAATAAAAGAATTTAAATTTTAGAAAAACACTTGAGAATCTTAAAAGTAAATTGAAACAAGATTGAATAATGAAAATTAGAGAAAATAATTGAAAATTGAAAAAACATGGTTAAAAATTGAGATAAATAAATTAAAATAAAAAAAATAATTGAATTTTGAGAAAATAATTAAACAAATGACATAAAATATTTTAAATAAAAGAAAGTTAAACAAAATTTGAGAAAAATAGTTAAAACTTTCAGAAGTTCATTGAAATAAAAGAAACTAATTAAATATTAGAGAAAATAATTGAAAAATTAAAAAACATGGTTAAAAATTAAGATAAATAAATTAAAATTTTAAAAAAAATAAAATTTGAGAAAATATTTGAAAATATTACATAAAATATTTTAAATAAAGGGAAATTGAACAAACTTTTAGAAAAATATTTAAAACTTTCAGAAATTCATTGAAATAAAAGAAAATAATTAAAAATTAGAGAAAATAAATGAAAAAAGATAAAAATAATTTAAAATTGAACAGAACAAGTTTTAATTAAAGAGAAATAGGTAAAAACCTTTTGGCAATTATGAAAAAGAACGACAAAAACATCGAAAGTAATTGAAAGTTGTAGAAAATAACATAAAAAATAATATAAATAATGAAATAATTGAAAATTTAGATAAACAATTAAAATTTTTGAAATTATGAAACAAATGTAAAGAATTGAAAAAAAAAAAAAAAAAAAAATTGGAGAAAAGAATATTGAAGAAATAAGCTAAAAGTAATTGAAATTTATGATAATTAATACATTTTTTTATAAATTTTGAAAACAAATAAAAATAATTAAAAATCGAAGAAAATAATAGAAATTTGAGAAAAATACTTAAAAAATTTTAGAAGTTAATTTTATAAAGTGAGAAAAACTAAAAATTGGAGAAAAATCTGGAAAAAAGTTAAAAATAATTGAAATTTACGATAATTAATAAAAAAAATTTGAAATCCTGATAACAAATGAAAATAATTAGAAATTGAAGAAAATATTTGAATTTTCAGAAAAATAGTTAAAAATCTTAGAAAATAATTTGAGAGAAATAACTAAAAAAATCATAGAATATATATTTAAAAAAAAATAATAATTACAAAATTACTTAAAAAAATTTAATTAAAGAGAATAATTAAAAAGTCGCAGAAATAACGAAAATTTATGAAAATAATTGCAAAATCGGATAAATAATTGAAATTTTTAAAAGTAATGCCAAAATAATGAATATATGAATAAATTGATGAAAATTAAAAAAATTGCAGAATTTATTTTTAAGCAAAAGAAAGTAATTAAAAAATCGTTATTTAATGGAAAATTGATGACAATAATCTAAATTTGTGATAATAACTGAAAATTTAGGAAATTAATTGCATGTGTATATATTTTAAACTTCTTCAAAAACCATAATAAATTTTTAAAGAGAGTCGAAATCAATAAAATAATAGGGACTAACTTCACTTCAGTTTTTAAAACGTGGACAGAAAAAATGAATAAATATTAATACTAACTAACTTCAGGGGTTTACGGAGATTATTATTATTTAATAATTAATAATTAATAATAATAATTAATGCTGGTTTTTAATTGTCATTTGGAAAAAAAAAGATTCGAAAAATGTTTTAAAAATTTATTATGGTTTTTGAAGAAGTTGAAAATATGTACACATGCAATTAATTTCCTAATTTTTCAGCTATTATCTCAAATTTAAATCATTGTCTTCAATTTTCCATTATACAACGATTTTTTAATTATTTTCTTTTGCTTAAAAATAAAGTCTGCAATTTTTCTTGATTTTCATCAATTTATAATTAAATTCATTATTTTGTCATTACTTTTAGAACTTTCAATTATTTATCAGATATTGCAATTATTTTCATAAATTTTCGTTATTTCTGCGATTTTTTAATTATTCCCTTTAATTAAAATTTTTTAAGTAATTTTTTAATTATTATTTTCTTTTAAACATATATTCTATGATTTTTTTAGTTATTTCTCTCAAATTTTATTGAATGTCTTCAATTTTTCATATTTACATTATTTTCATCATAATTTAATTTTCTTTCCCAATCTTAAATTAATTCAGCATATTTCAATTATTTTTTTTTCAATTTTGAATTAATTTGATCATTTTACAAATATTTTTCTCAATTGTTAATCATTATTCTCATTTTCTAAAATTATTTTATAAGATTTTTAAGTATTTTTCTGAATATTCAAATATTTTCTTCCATTTTTAATTATTTTTATTTGTTATCAGAATTTCAGATTTTCTTTTTATTAATTATCGTAAATTTCAATTATTTTTAGCTTTCTTCCAGACTTTTCTCCAATTTTTAGTTTATCTCATATTATAAAATTAATTTCTAAAATTTTTTCAAGTAATTTTCTCAAATTTCTATTATTTTCTTCAATTTTTATTTATTTTTATTTCTTTTTATAATTTTCAAAAATTTTTATAAATTATCGTAAATTTCAATTATTTTTAGCATTCTTCCAGTCTTTTCTCTAATTTTTAGTTATTTACATTTTCTAAAATTATTTTCTAAGATTTTTAAGAATTTTTCTAGAATTTCAATTGTTTTCTTCAATTTTTATTTATTTTTATTTGTTCTCATAATTTCAAAATTTGTTTATTAATTATTGTAAATTTCAATTACTTTTAGCTTATTTCTTCAATTCTTTTGTCTAATTTTTATTTATTTCTTTTTTTTTTTGATTTCTAAGATCTTCATGTATTTTTTTCAAATTTCAGTTATTTTTTCTGTATTTAAAAAAAATTCTGTAGTTTTTTCAATTATCACCCTTAAATATCATTTATTTGTTACAACTTATAATTGTTTGTATCATATTTTAATTATTTTCGTCAAGTTTTAAAATTTAAAAACATTTTTCAATTATTTTCCAAAATTTATTTTCTTCAATTTTTAATTGTTTACATTTGTTTCATAATTTCAAAAATTGTTTACTTATTTCTCTTTAATTAAAACTTGTTCTGTTCAATTTTAAATTATTTTTATCTTTTTTCATTTATTTTCTTTAATTTTTAATTATTTTCTTTTATTTCAATAAACTTCTTAAAGTTTAAGTATTTTAGTCAAATTTTGTTTTACTTTCCTTTATTTAAAATATTTTATGTAATTTGTTTAATTATTTTCTCAAATTTTAATTATTTTTTTTAATTTTAATTTATTTATCTCAATTGTTAACCATGTTTTTTCAATTATTTTCTTTATTTTTTCATTATTCAATTTGGTTTTAATTTACTTTTAAGATTCTCAAGTATTTTTCTCAAATTTTAATTATTTTCTTTATGTTTAAAACATTTTTATGATTGTTTAAATTACTTTCCCCAATTTTTAATTGATTTAATTTTTCTTCAATTAATTTGCAAAATTTGCAATTATTTGTTTAATTTCAATTATTTTTTGCAATTATTTTTAATTCTAATATGTTATAAATTTTGTCCTAAATAAATATTTAAAATATTTTTTTTCTTATTAGATAAATAGTATTTACCGATTTTTTATATTTATTATTGTATTTTATAATTTGAAAATGTATGAGAAACTAATCGCTTTTATTTTGTTAGTTATTTAATTAAATTAATATTTTTCATACCATCACGCCATTTTCCAAGAATGGCTTCACGCTTTTCAAAAAATTCCTTGTGCTTCGCCGGGCCTCTGGGCCTTTTCACCACTCGACTCGTGCCCAGGGACATATCTTTTTAGGGAAAACTACAGGGAAAATCACTGCATCCAACTTAATCATCAAGTTTCACAAGATCGCCATTCAACTTGACAAAAATTTCGAAAATCACTTAATTTTTGAAACAGATTAGCACCAATATTCTAAAACCAATTTAGATTGCATTTCTATTTAACTGAATAGAATAAGAGGAAAAATTGTCTTCTCAAGAGGCACATTAATGTGTAACGAGACAAAAACTAAAGCAAGAGACAAATTTGTCTGGAGGCACGTGTTTTTTTTTTTCTTTTCTTTTCTGTTTCCCGAAAAACCGGCGCTAGTTCGAACTCATCGAATAAAGTACGAGAGAGGATACAGTTCCAAGTCTGAGATTGAACTCGGCCTAAACGCAGCTACCACATCGCAGAGAAAATAGAAGGCACTGTCGTGTTTGGTTTGGACCGGAGCCAATTTCAATTTACTTACTGGCCCTTAAGATTCCATGAAGAACAAATTTGGTTCCTTCAACCCAAATATCATGTCGAGGATCATCTTCCAAAAAAGTACCGACAACAAAGCAAGATTAATGAAGCATTTAAGATCGTGACATGTCTCACTTCCTCTCAAATAAATTAATCAGGCAGACTAACATTTTTTTTAGAAAAACAAATAAGTACAACACAAAAAAATATTTTAATAATTTCTCTCGATTTGCTACTCTCGAGATTTGAATTAAGTCAAAAGAACCAATTCATTAGTAAAGTTGTGAATTAAATTTGATTCGAGAAATTAAATTTAAAGCATATTAGATGAATTCTAATTTTTTTATTTCTTTTCCCCTGATATAATTTCTCGAATCTGTTTTTAACTTTGTACAATTTAAATTCATATTATAAATAAATTCTGGGATAATTTAATAAAAATTATTAATATTATTAGTCAGAAACTCATTTTTATGTTTTAGTTTTTTTGAAGAATTGTATCTGTTAATTTTGTCTATCTATCTTTTATTATTTTTATTGTGCTCTGTAGAGTAAATTAAAAATAAACAAACAAACAAAAAAAAAAAAGAAATAAAATATATAGGTAATAAAATAAACATAATAAAGAATACATTTATCTCTAGATAAATAAAGAGCGCATTATTTTCCTAGGGATAAAAAGAAAAAATTATTTCCCAGAATTAAATAATAATAATCTCCGTAAACTCCTGAAGTTAGTTTGTATTTATATTTATTCATCTTTTTCTGTCCACGTTTTAAAAACTGAAGTGAAGTTAGTCCCGGTTATTTAATTGATTTTGACTCTCTTTATCAGGAAATATTTTGAAATTTGAATTGAAAGAATAAGGTAACCTGTTTCGTTAGTGCCATGTTCTGCTGGTTTTTAATTATCATTTGTGTAAAAAAAAAGTTTCAAAAAATGTTTTAAAAATTTATAATGGTTTTTGAAGAAGTTGAAAATATGTACACATGCAATTAATTTCCTAAATTTTCAGTTATTATCTCAAATTTAAATTATTGTCATCAATTTTTCATTGTATATCGATTTTTTAATTATTTTCTTTTGCTTAAAAATAAATTCTGCAATTTTTCTTGATTTTCATAAATTTATAATTATATTCATTATTTTGGCATTACTTTTAAATATTTCAATTATTTATCCGATATTGCTATTATTACCATCAATTTTCGTTATTTCTGCGACTTTTTAATTATTCTCTTTAATTAAAAATTTTTAAGTAATTTTGTAATTATTATTTTTTTTAAACATATATTCTATGATTTTTTTAGTTATTTCTCTCAAATTTATTGAATTTTTTCAATTTTTCATATTTAAATTATTTTCATCATAATTCAATTTTCTTTCTCAATCTTAAATTATTATCAGCACATTTCAATTACTTTTTTCAATTTTGAATCAATTTTATCATTTTTCCATTATTTTATTCGATTGTTAATTATTATTCTCATTTTCTAAAATTATTTTCTAAGATTTTAAAGAATATTTCTAAAATTTCAATTGATTTCTTTATTTTTTAATTATTATTATTTGTTTTCATAATTTCAAAATTTGTTTATTAATTATCGTAAATTTCAAATTGCTTATTTCTTCAATTCTTTTCTCCAATTTTTAGTTGTTTTCTTCTTTTTTTAATTGATTCCTAAGATCTTCATGTATTTTTTTTTCAAATTTCTATTATTTTTTCTTTATTTAAAAAAATTCTGTAGTTTTTTCAATTATCACACTTAAATGCCATTTAGTTTTTACAACTTATCATTGTTTGTATCATATTTCAATTATTTTCGTCAAGTTTTAAAATTTAAAACCATATTTCAATTATTTTTTAAAATTTATTTTCTTCATTTTTCAATTACTTTTGTTCTTTTTCATAATTGGCAAAAAGTTTTTACTTATTTCTCTTTAATAAAAACTTGTTCTATTCAATTTTAAATTATGTTTATTTTTTTTTTATTTATTTTCTCTAATTTTTCATTATTCTATTTTGTTTTAATTTACTTTTAAGATTCTCGAGAATTTTTCTCAAATTAATTTGAGAAAGTAATTTTTTCAATTTTTAATTGATTTAATTTTTTTTTAAATTAATTTGCAAAATTTGCAATTATTTTGTTTAATTCCAATTATTTTTTGCAATTCTTTTTAATTCTAAAATATTATAAATTTTGTCCTAAATAAATATTTATTTTATTTATATTAATTGATTTTTAAATATTGTATTTAAAATATTCATTTCTTCTTATTAGATAAATATTATTTACCGAATTGTTACATTTATTATTGTATTTTATAATTTCTAAAATGCATGAAAACCTAATCGCGCGCTGGCGCGCTTTTTATTTTGCTAGTAAATAATTAAAAAATAAATTTTAAATTTAAACAAAATAGTTGAAAAGTTATAGGAATAACTGTTGCAAATAATTGCAAATTGAAAACTGGATTGAAAATCGAAAAAGAAAATTTGAAATTGAAGAAAATAATAAAAAATTGAGGAAATAAATTCAAAATTTAAGAATTTAATTAAGATTTGACAAAATAATTGATAATTGAAAAAAAAAATTACAAAATGACTTAAATAATGTACAATTGAAAACAAAATTCAAAAAATGGCTAGATTAATATACAGCCGAACAAAATAATTTAAAAAATCAAAGAATAATTATAGAATTTTAAGATAACAATTAAAAATTAAAAAAATTGTGGGAAATAATTGAAAATAATTAATAATTGAAGGAAATAGTTAAAAAAATGACGTAAATAGGTAATTGTCAATTCAAAACAAAATTCGAAAATTGACTAGATTAATAGACAATAGAAAAAAAAAAATTGTAAAAATTAAACAAAAAATATTAAATTTAAAGAAAATAATTTGAAATTGAAAAGTTAATCAAATTGTAGGAATAATTGTTAGAAATAATTGCACATTTAACAACTCGATTGAAAATCGAAAGAAATAATTTGAAATTGAAGAATAGAATTGAAATTCATGGAATATACTTAAAAAATAAAAAAAAGTAATTAGAAAGAGCCGAAAATTAATGAATATAGAAGAAAACAATGGAAAAGTGAAGAATAAAATAATAATTGAAGAATGAAATTAAAAGCAAAAGAAAATAATTGAACAATTGTATTTAAAATTAAAGAATCTTAATGATAATCAAAACAATAATAGAAAAAAGCAATAATTTTGTAATATTAAAGAAAATAATTGAAAAGAATTGAAATTTAAATATAAAGAAAATAACTTAGAATTCGAGAGAATAGTTCTAGAACTGAATAATTGAATTGGAATTTTAAAACACTTGAGTTTTTTGAGTGAAAAAAATAATTGAAAAAATACGAGAATTATTGAATATTGAGGAATTAGTTGAAAATCGATAAAAATAATTGAAAATTGAAGAAAATATTTTTTGAGAATTGAAGAAATAAATTGGTAATTAAAAAATTAAATGGAAATTTGAAGAAAATAATTGATAATTGAAAGAAAATTTACAATATGAAGAAAATAATTAAATATTGAAATAAAACTATTAAATAAAATAATTACCAATTGAAAAAAAAATCAAAAAATGGTGAGAATAATCGGCATTTGAACAAAAGAATTTTTAAAATTAATAAATTTAACCATAAAATTAAAAGAGAATAAAAAATTGTCAATTGAAAACTAATGAAAATTATGGGAAAAATTCAAGAAAATAAATGAAAATTGAAGAATTGTATTGAAATTGACAGAAAATATTTCATAATTTAGAAAATGCGAGAATGATTGAATTTTGAATAAAATAATTACAAAACGAAGAATGCAATTTAAAATTGAAGAAAGTAATTAAAAATTAAAGAAATAAATTAGAGATTAAAGAATTAAATTGAAATTTTAACAAAATAGTTGATAATTGAATGAAAAATTACAAAACGACTAAAATAATTAAATATTAAAGAATATAATTGAGAAAAGGAGAATAAAGTGTACATTATTTCCCTAGTCGAATAAAGTGTACATTATTTCACTAGGTGAATAAAGTGTACATTATTTCTTATAGCGCATAAAGTAAATCTTATTTCTCTAGGTGAATAAAGTGTACATTATTTCCATAAACGAAAAAGTACATTTTTGGTACTTCTAAATTTATTTTTATAGTTCATAAATTCCGCATTGTTTGTCTAGGTGAATAAAGTGAAAGTAATATTTTCTTGGTGAAATAAAGTCGTTTAGTAAAATCAGAATGTAAGAAAAAAAGAGAAAAAAAATTAGAAATTAGTAAAATAAGTGAAACAGGTTTCAAAATTTGAAGATGAAAATTTTGAATTGACAAAAAATTGAAGAATAGTTTCACACTGAAGATTACATATTCATATAGTGACAACATTGATTAATACATTACTTAATAAATTTATAAATCATTATTATATGTAACTTTATAATAACAATATAATAATGAAAATAAAAATATTAAAAAATACAGTTAATTATTATAGTCCAATTATAGTATATAACATTATAATGAAATAAAAAAATTGTAATTACAAAATCCCTTTTCAAAAACAATAAAAAAATCTAAAAATACATTTACATTTTCCATATAACTTAATTATATCTTACGAGAAATAATGATGTATAGCGATGCATTAAAAAAAGACGTATTTATATTGCAACTTATATAACTTTTCCTTTGTTTTTTTATGACAATCATGACATCAGAAAATTTATAGAAGCACGTACTCTTTATTGAAATTTCACTACAAAATTATCAAAGAAGCTGTACAATTTTTATTTTATAAGTGATTAAAAAATTATAAAACAAACCTAAAAGCTATTAGTTTGAAATTTACTTTTTTATATAAATTCAAGCTGCAAATTGCTAAAAGATTTAAAAAGTTGTTTAAAAAAGAACATTTTAATTCTACAGAATAGGTTTGATATAAAATGATCAACAAATAGAAAAAATTCTTAAAAAAAAAAAACACAAAACAAATAAACAGAATATTAAGAATAACACAATAATATACTTTTTTCTGCTAAGAAGTAAAATATTGAATATAAACGTTAATAACAATTTTGAGTAATATTTTCAAAAAATTATAAAATATTATAATTTGTTTTTAGAAAATCAAAAATTTTAAAAATATATCCATATAGATAATACTAAAGATACAAATTTGAAAAAGTGGTTAAAGTTACAAAAAAAAGAAGAAAAATCGAGAAAAGTTATTTTGAAAATAAAATAGCTTTTGTAATAAAAAGATTGATCTCCGATTAAGCAATACTAAAGTATGAATGAACAATGTGTGTGAATGCACTTAAAATAACGTTTTTAGCCGCTTTTAAACAAGTTGGCGTGGAGCATGTGACGAGAGTTAAAAAGTTATATAATATGTCCGAATAGCGGCTGCGCGCAAATGACGCGTTTAAAGCAAACCTTACCTATATATTTGAAATTAATCTCTGTCACTGACCCTTCCTAACGATAGAAATATCTTTTGTTGGTAATTAGAGAACATTAGTGATTCTTGACTCTAATTTGACTTCTGACCCTGACCTTAAAATCTATAACGATTAACTGCTCAAAAACCTAAGATGAAATGCTAACCTGTGTTCTCGAAGTTTAAAAAATCACAAAGCACGAGTTAGAACACTTATTAAAATAAAGTATCTAGATAAAAAAATAGATTCCGCATTCAGCAATTTTTTAAAATGACTCACAAAATTGACAATTTATAAAACAAAATAAGGCTCTTAAATAAATCTTATTAAAATAAGAAAAAACAAATATATATAAATAACAATATAAAAAGTGAAACCAATCTTGTGTAATTTTGTTCGTTTTATTTATTATTGTATTCAAATTCGAATAATGAAATTCGTGAAGATTAAAATATATTATAACAAAATAATAGAGAAAGTATTTTTTACAAATGTAGCATTATTTTTATTCATTGAAAAAATTTAATTGTATTTATAAATGAACCAAAATACAATTGAATTAAATTTAATTTAAATCTAAAAAACTTATTAAACGTGAATTTTTGAAAAACTGTTGAATCAAATAATTTATAAAATCATTTAATTACAAACATTCTCAAGACTTAAATTCATAAAAATTGTAAAAAGAGGTCTTAGAAATAGATTTTTTTAAATTCTACAAAATTCATTTCTTAACAAATTTTCAAGATTTTAGTAATTTTTCAAATGTTTAGTAAAATTTTTGAATTAAACTCATTAAAAACTTTGATAGTAATTTTCTAAAAAATACTGTTATTACTTTTACTTATTTATTACTTAATTCTGGACAAATTATTGAGTCATATTGCTAAAAAAAATTGTAAGTCAAAAAATTTTCAAGATACTCATAAAAATGTAAAAAAGAAATTTAATTAAAAAACAAAATTAATTTTAAAAAGTAAAAAAATGAAGATAAAATAGCACTTTCAATCTGAGGTCTAAAATTTTTTGTATTACAAAAAAATGTATTTAAAAACGGGCGATATTAGATGTATTTTTCACTATAAAAGTAGAAAAAGTTTTATTTTCTTAAAAAAGGTTTTCTGAAACGAGAAAAATTCAATTGCACATACTTTTGAAACTTTAAAAAAATATGTTTCTTTAATTTACATGAAAGCAAATTTTGAAAAATGTTATCTTTAATCAATATTAACACTTTGAAAAACTTTGCATTGTTTTTAGTCATTTAAAACTATAAATTTTTGCAAATGCAATAAATAATGAAAATTACGAGAATTACAAAATTAAAAAAAATATCTGAAAAATGACGAAAATAATGAACAATTGAAAACAAAATTCAAAAAATGGCTAGACTAATACACAGCTGAAAAAAAATTTAAAAAATCCAAGAATAATTATAAAATTTTAAGAAAATAACTGAAAATTGAAAAAATTGCAGGAAATAATTAAAAAATTTTGGAAAACAATTGAAAATAGAAGAAAATAATTAATAATTGTATAAATAATAGAAAAATGACGAGAATAATTGAAAAATTAAAGAAAATATATGATGCTGAAGTGCGCAACGTTTCTGAGAAGCGAACAAAAAGAA
Organism: Ganaspis brasiliensis; assembly: GCA_037103525.1. Lineage (NCBI taxonomy): Eukaryota > Metazoa > Arthropoda > Insecta > Hymenoptera > Figitidae > Ganaspis > Ganaspis brasiliensis. Next base: position 1,195,567 of record JAZKLR010000123.1, read on the forward strand.
TAAATTAGAAAAAAAATATTTTTAAAACTTTTCTGGCCAAATAAATTTTTAAAAATCTTTTTAGTTCTATTATATAGCTAATTCAATGAATAATTAATAATATTTACCCATACAATTTTAAATATAATTTACAAAAATTTTGTTCGTTTTTCAGAAACGTTGCGCACTTCAGCGTCTTTAAAATATATGAAAACTGACCAAAAAAATTGACAATTAAAAACAAAATTCGAAAAATGATTAGATTAATAGAAAACTAAAAGAAATAATTAAAAAAATTATGCAAGAATTATTAAATTAAGAAATTAAGAAAATAGAAAAATTAAGAAAATTATACGAATAACTGTTGGAAATAATTACAAATTTAACAACTGGATTGAAAATGGAAAAAAATTGAAAAATGGAATTGAAATTTAAAGAATGCAATGAAAAATTAAAAAAAGTAATTAAAAAAGCTGAAAACTGTAGAATATAGAAAAAAATAATTGAAAACTGAAAAATTAAAATTTGAAGAAAATAATAATATAAATTAAGAAATGAATTGAAAATTTAAGAATGAAATTCAAATTTGAAAAAAATAATTGATAATTGAATAAAGGGAAGAATTACTGAATATTGAATAAAATAATTGAAAATTGAAGACTAGGATTTCAAATTAAAAATAATAATTGAGAAAAGAAAATAATTAAGAATTGAAGAAATAAATTAAAGATTAAGGAATTAAATTAAAATTTTAAGAAAGTAATTGACAATTGAAAAAAATTAAAAAACTGTGGAGAATAATTGTCAACAGAAAGAAATATTAAACAATAATTACAAACTTCAAGAATAATTGTAAATTAAAAAATTTGTAGAAAATAATTGAAAATTGCGGAAAAAATTAATAGCTGAAAGAAATAACTGAAAAATTGAAAAAAATATCTGAAATATGACGAAAATAATAGACAATTGGAAACAAAATTCGAAAAATGGCTAGATTAATAGACAGCAAAACAACAAAATTGAAAAAAAAAGATTAATTATAAAATTTTAAGAGAATAATTAAAAAAATTGTAGAAAATAATTATAAATTGTGGAAAATAATTAATAATTGAAAGAAATAATTGAAAAATGACGAGAATTATAATTGGAGAAAATATTAAAAATTAAAGAAATAAATTGAAGATTAAAGAATTAAATTAAATTTGTAAGAAAATAATTGATAATTAAAAGAAAAATTACTAAATTAATTAAATATTAAGAAAAATACTTGAAAATTGAAAAAAAAAGTAAATAAAATTCGAAAGCTGTCGAGAATAATCGACAACAAAACAAAAGAATTAAAAGAAAATTGAAGGATAATTAGGTACAAAATTGAAGAAGAATATTAAGTTGTCAATGAAAAACTGAAGAAAATTATAGTAAAAATTTTAGGAAATAAATGAAAATTTATGAAATCAATTGAAAATTCAAGAAAATAATTAAAGAATTATATTGAAATGTCAAAAAAATAATTGTTAATTGAAAAAAGACGAGGATAATTGAACATTGAATAAAATAATTAAAATTGGAGGAAATAGATTGAAAATTTAAGAATTAAATTCAAATTTGAAAAAAATAATTGATAATTGAATAAAGGTAAGAATTACAGAATATTAAATAAAATAATTGAAAATTGAAGACTAGAATTACAAATTAAAAATAATAATTGAGAAAAGAAAATAATTAAGAATTGAAGAAATAAATTAAAAATTAAGGAATTAATTTAACATTTTAAGAAAGTAATTGACAATTGAAAAAAAATTAGAAAACTATGGAGAATAATTGTCAACAGAACAAAATATTAAAGAATAATTACAAACTTTAAAAATAATTGTGATTAAAAAAATTTGTAGAAAATAATTGAAAACTGCGGAAGAAATTAATAACTGAAAGAAATAATTAAAAAATTGAAGAAAATATCTGAAATATGACGAAAATAATATACAATTGGAAACAAAATTCGAAAAATGGCTAGATTAATAGACAGCAAAACAAAAAAATTAAAAAAAAAGAATAATTATAAAATTTTAAGAGAATAATTAAAAAAATTGTAGGGAATAATTATAAATTGAGGAAAATATTAAAAATTGAAGAAATAAATTGAAGATTAAAGAATTAAATTAAATTTGTAAGAAAATAATTGATAATTAAAAGAAAAATTACTAAATTACTAAATTAATTAAATATTGAGAAAAATACTTGAAAATTGAAAAAAAAAGTAAATAAAATTCGAAAGCTGTCGAGAATAATAATCGACAACAGAATAAAATAATTTAAAAAATTTAAAGGATAAATAGGTACAAAATTGAAGAAGAATATTAAGTTGTCAATTAAAAACTGAAGAAAATTATAGTAAAAATTTTAGGAAATAAATGAAAATTTAAGAAATCAATTGAAAATTGAAGAAGATAATTAAAGAATTATATTGAAAGTTCAAAAAAATAATTGCCAATTGAAAAAGACGAGGATTATTGAACAATGAATAAAATAATTGAAAATTAAAGAAAATGATTAAGAATTGAATAAAATAATTAAAAATGGAGGAAATAAATTGAAAATTTAAGAATGAAATTGAAATTTTATGGTAATGTTAATTCTATTTACATAAATAGCAGGAACATGGAAAAAATTAGTTAACTGTTTATTCGACTCTATTCTTTTTTACGGCTTTAAACTACTACTAAATCGGATTTTTTGTTATTGTATCAATCATCAATAAAACTGAATTCAAACATTAAATCTGAATTTTATGAACATACTTGGAAATATACAAAAAATTATATATTTTTTATCCCAAAAAAGGTGAAAAAAGATGTAAAAAGGTGACAAGTCATCAAAAAAGGTGAAAAAGATAACAAAATGGAAAAAAGGTGAAAAGGTGACTGTCTGTGATGCCTGGTATAAAAATAAAAAAAATATTTAATTTTGACAGCTATTAGAATTTTAAGGAAAATTTTGTAAGAATTTTTTTTAAAAAAACTGGCTCTTAAAAATTTAGACTGAGAGAAATAATAAGATAAAAATATTAGGTGTTTCCGAAACATCAAAATGAAGTTATTGAAAGTTTACAAAAATGCTTAGTTTTGAATAATAGTGCGAACAAAAGAGAAATCTTTTAACTAACAATATAAGTCTCTGCAGATATTGTCCATTAAGATTTGAATTTTAAAGTAAAACCTAATTTCCGCATAATAATGAAAATGGAAAAAATAACGCGGACTGCTGGATGTAGTTATGATAAAGATGATACTGATGATAATGATTATTATGATTAGTAACAGAAAGTAGAGAATTTCCATTACAACGATGACTTTAATGGTAATGATGATGATGATGGTGATGATGATGATGATGATAATGATTATGATGATGATGATGATGGCAACGATGTGGAAAATTAGACCGAGCTACTAACACTATCCTTTAGAGTAATCATCATTTGACGCGGACCAATGGGGAACACCATGAGTTCGCGCAGGTAACTTGCATCACTCTTATAAAATCTTGTCTTGCTACAAAATCTCAGTAACTCTGCGAACATTCACCGTGAAACTTTGAAAACCGCATTTTTTAAAAATCCAAACTCTCAAAAAAAAAACAACTTTCATTTAAAATTCAAACATTCTCTGCAGCCGTTGAGTCTCCCTAACGGAAGAGATTCCACCTGAATTTTAAATTCGTCATCTAAATAAATTCCTAATAAAAACAAATAAGTAATAATAGAATATAAAATATAAGAAATAATTAATATTAAGATTCTTAAAGTTAATTGGTTAAAAATATGTTACAATTACTAATAATACAATACAGAAATAAAAAATAATAATATTTAAATAAGATATACTAACATAGATCTTAACAATAGAAAAAGTAGTAAGTTTTAAAAACATAATAAAATTAATAATAACAAACGAGAAAATATAGCAATAATGATTATTCATAGACTTAAAAATTGTTCTGAAAATGGCCTTGGATCGAGATTTGTTTGTTTAACAATTGAGTGATCAACTAGTTTACATCGTGAGACTAAAACCATCAATAGAAGACAATCAAATGCTGTTTGTACAAAGACATAGTTTTCTGGGTCGATTCTTCTCATGTGAGTAAAATTATGTCTAGAATGGAAAATTGTTTATGTGCAAAAGTGCAGGTGTTGAAATTCAAGTTGGTGACAGACACGTAATGTGTACTTTGTTCATATAACAGAAACGGAACTCATGTCTTGTGGGTGAGCTCTAATCTTGTATATATCTTGTGCTAATTCCATTAGCAAAAATAGCGCAGTCTTAACTTTCACTATTTACGTCTCTTTTAAGATTCATAATGCAATTTTTAACCATCGCTATTTCAGTACTAAGTCGTTTTAACGATTTTTTTTAAAAACACTATTTTGCTTATATTAATTTATTTTATCTATTTGAAACTGTTTAACTGTCAAAAGAGGATTTTTCAAATATATTTAATTTAGTTGAAAGGAAATTAAAATTAAAATGTAGTCGAATTAAATTAAAATACAAAATCATTTTATTAAATCTAGCATTGATGTAAAAAAAAAGAATTAACAAATTTGAACAATTTTAAAAATAGACAGATGACGAGGAGAAAAAATTAAAATATTCGTAGCATATGTTATAGACGTGAGTACGTGTGGCTGTAGAAATAACAATTTCGCTTATCTTGAAAATTATTTGAGTTCTTTTTTTTCTAATTCTTGAAAATTACAGATTGATAAAATACCCCTGCTAATCTGGCTTAACAATCCAATTAAATGTTTAAAATAAAATAATTAAAAAATAAGGAAGCAATAGAGTTACGAATCTTATTTTGTAACATTTTTTAAATAAATCAAAAAAAATATGTTAAATAATTTTTATTTTCGATTTAAAATTTAACGTACTTTTAAATTGTATATTTAGGTAGGTTTAAAATTACATAAATATGTAAGATTGTAGTAAAAATAAATTTTCAATAGAAAAAAAATTTTATTTTCTGTTTTCTTTAACTATTTTTTTATGAATAATAGGAATAATAACAAACAATTCTTTAAAGATTAACAAAATAACTGTTCAATTATTAACGGTTTCAAAATTGTTTAAACAGTTGTTTTTGTTTATTCTCGGTAATGTAACCGATTTAGAAGACAGTGATATTTTATGTTCTCTTAAAATTTTTAACTTTATCAAAAAGTGAGGTTAGATTTCAGTTAATATTTAGGTTTATTTACCAAGAGTATTATTTTCGAAGTATGTATCTTGAAAATTACTCGAAAAGTACACGAAAATCTACTGTTTAATATTTTTTATTCAATTCTTATTCTTTTTAGTTAAATATTTTAACGGCACGATTAAAATTCTACAAATGTAAACTCTACAATGATAAATTCTGTACGTTAAATTCTATACAATAAAAATTACAATAGGATTTTTTATAAAAAAATAATATTAAATCCTACCTAGTCAAATTCTACAATATAAAATTTAACAAATTTAAACTCTACAATGATAAATTGTAGAATTTAACTATGTCTAGAATTTATCAGTGTAGAATTTTAAAACACGCGCCAAAGTAAACACTTTACACACTGAAGTTTACTTCAGTACATAAAGTAAAGGCTTTACCCACTTTTATGAAAAGGGTCATTTTACGCACAGTTTTTCGTGCGTAAAATTCAACTTTAGACGTAACTACGTCAAAAACATGCACATATGTAAATTTACACACATGTGCACATTTTTTTCGTGATAAATTCTTCATAGAAATTTATTTTATATATTACGCTCACTTCAATATAAAAAAAAAGTTAATTGAATTGAAAAATAAATAACAAATTATACCTTTTAAACAGCCTTGGCTGTTTAAACTGGACAGCCAGTTTTTTAAAAAAAATAAATAAATAAAGAGTAATTGATGATTAATTACAATAAGAATTCTCACCTGTAATGGTCTCAGCGTCTCGGGTGGTAGCGGAGGTCAAGGTAAAAGGTCTTCTTCGTTTTAATAATTCTAAAGCCGCCTTGGCTGTAGGCGAAACCTTCAAGGAGGTGTCAAACGAGGTTTCGGTCCTCTTTGGACCCACATCCTCCACGGCGGCCAGCTTGGACGCAGCTTTGGCGACGAAGGAGATCGTCTCACCTTCCTACAAAATTTATTTAAAAATTAATCAACTATTTTACACAAATAACTGGAGTAACTCACAAAATATAAAACAGAATAAATAATTTCATGATTATTTTACATGATTTTTAGTTTCATTTTGTTTTTTAAACTATCAGAATTGCTTCTAGTTTTCGTATAAAAACAATTATAAAAAAACATAAAACGAAAAAAATTCAATACAATTGATATCTGAATGAGTTCAATTTATAATTAAACCAAAATTTGTTGTCGAATACTAATTAATTAACATTTTAAGTTTTTTCTTAAAATCTAGTTAAAATCTGTAACAGGGTTGCCACAAAAACATGATTTGAAAATTCCAGGACTTTTACAGACAATTTTCACAAAAATTCCAGGTCCAAATATAAAATTATTTTGATAACTTTTTTTGGTAGTTACAACGAAAAAAATATAAAATAATCAAATTAAAGAAATAATAAAATATGAAATCAGGGTATCGAGTGACTTTTGAAGAAAATCAAAAGCATTTTAAAAAGGTTTCAAGGTCAAAAATAATTTTTTTTAAGTTTACTTTTGATGTAATATTTTTAATTTTGAGATTAAAGTTGATCAACAATTTCGTACTAAAAACGCATAAAGAAATAATATATGCATATATTATTTTTCATCAAATTCCATGACCAAATACAAAATAAGTAGCAACATTAAAACTCGCTCAAGGGCCTGAGAAACTTTGCATTATTTTTAGTCATTTAAAACTATACATTTTTGCAAATGCAATAAATAATTAAACTTACGAGAATAATGACAAAATTGAAGAAAGTATCTAAAAAATGAAAAAAAATGGACAATTGAAAACAAAATTCGATAAATGATTAGATCAATTGACAACTGAAGAAAATAATTGAACAAATTAAACAAGAAATATTAAATTAAGAAACTCCGAAAGAAGAAAAATTCAGAAAACTATAGGAATAATTGATGTGAATAATTACAAATTGAATAACTGGATTGAAAATCGAAAAAAATTGAAGAATGAATTTTTTTTTTTTTTATTTGCCAATAATACAGCCCACAATCATCAGATCTTTTACGGGCACAAATATACATAATTAAGATATAAAAAATATATAAATTCAGTTTCAAGTAATTGTTTAAGTACTTCTTATAGAAGAAAAAAACTCAAATAAAATTTTTGAAAACGCACAGGCGATGTAAAAAATATTTGAAGCAACTTTACTACAAATAATTATATAATTAGAGCAAAATACTAAATCTTTTAATTTTACCATAAATTAAAAATTAAAGAATATAATTAAAAATTGAAAAAAGTTATTAAAAAGCTGTTAACAATGGAATATAGAAGAAAATAATTAAAAACAGAAGAATGGAATTGAAATTTTAAGAAAATAATAAAAAAGTGGAGAAATAAATTGAAAATTTAAGAATGAAATTCAAATTTGGAAAAAGAATTGATAATTAAAAAAAGGTGAGAATTATTGAATATTGAATAAAATAATTTAAAATTGAAAATTATAATTGAGAAGTAAAAAAAAAATAATTAAAACTTGCAGAATTACATTAAAGATTAAGGAATTAAATTAAAATTTTAGAAAAATAATTGACAAATAAAAAAAGCTTAAAAAACTATCGAGAATAATCGACAACAGAATAAAATAATTTTCAAAAGTAAAGAATAATTATAAAATTTAAGAAGAATAATTGTACATTCAAATATTTGTAGAAAAAAATTGAAAATTGCTGAAAAAAATAATTAATTGAAAGAAATAATTGAAAAACGAGCAGAATAAATGAAGAATTGAAGAAAATATTTGAAAAATGACGAAAATAATAAACAATTGAAAACAAAATTCTAAAAATGACTAGATTAATAGACAACAAAACAATTCAAAAAAATTAAAGAATAATTATACAATTTTAAGAGAATAATTGAAAAAATTGTAGGAAATAATTATAAATTGTAGAAAATAATAAATAATTGAAAGAAATAATTGAGAAATGACGAGAATAATAATTATAGGAAATATTAAAAATTGAAGACATAAATTGAAAATTAAAGAATTAAATTTAAATTGTGAAAAATAATTGGTAATCAAAAGAAAAATTACTAAATGGCTAAAATAATTAAATATTAAGGAAAATACTTGACAATTGAAAAAAAAAGTTCAAAAAGTTCAAAAAAAAAAGAAATTAATTGACAATAGAAAGAAGTTATTGAAAAAATTAAAGAACAATTATAAAATTGAAGGAGAATATTAAGTTGTCAATTAAAAACTGCAGAAAATTATAGAAAAATATTTAGAAAATAATTGTAAATTGAAGAATATAATTGAGAATAGAAGAAAATAATTAACAATGGATGAAATAAATTGAAAATTAAAGATTTAAAATGAAATGAGAAGAAAATAATTGATAACTAAAAGAAGAATTACAAAATGACAAAAATAATTGAGAATTGAGAAAAATAATGGAGAATTGACAAAAAATTCGAAAGCTGTCGAGAATAATCGACAATAGAACAAAATAATTTTCAAAAGTAAAGAATAATTTTAAAATTTAAGAAAAATAATTGTACATTCAAAAATTTGTGGAAAAACTTGAAAATTGCTGAAAAATATTAATAGTTAAAAGATTTTAAGCAATAAAATTTTTTAAAGGGAATCATAAAAAGAGAAATTAATTAAATTAATCTTTTAAAACAACATTTTATAAAATTCTCTGACTTTTCCAGATTTTTCAGTTTTTCCTTGACTACAAAAAAATTCCATGACAATTCCAGGTTTCCTAAATTTTCCAGAACCGTAGTAACCCTGATAAATAACTGGAGAAACTCACAAAATATAAAAGAAAATAATTAATTTCATTATTATTTTACATGATTTTTAGTTTAATTTTTTTTAAATTATCAGAATTGTTTCTAGCTTTCGTATAAAACCAATTATAAAAAAGCGTAAACGAAAAAAATTAAATTTAATTATTAATGTCAAATGATAATTAATTAACATTTTATGTTTTTTCTTAAAATCTAGTTAAAATCTGTAATTTTCATGCAATTTTGACAAATCACGCACATTTCTATTTTCGAAACATTCGCTACAATTTTATTTATTAGATTTTGTTAAACAATATTTTGTTTAAAAAATATACAAATTTTTTTTGAATTATTTGATAATATTTAGATAAAATATTATTTAACAAAATCAAACAAATAAAATTGTAGACAATTTTTCAAAGAGTAAAATAAGCTATTATTTGTTAAAATTTAATGAAATAACAAATTTTTAATAGATTGATAATCAATTGAATTTCAAGTTGAATCATTTTAATCAATAAAATTAATATTTAGTTGAGAATTGCATTGATTAAAATTTTAATAAATTGTCATTTGCATCAAATCAAATTTCAATCAATGCAAATTTCAATTGATTTAATTTTGAGTACAGTAAAATTGGCATCCGCTAAAATAAAGATTACTTGAATTTTAAAATTACTCAAAAATAGAATAGACTGCAAATCGGATGAATTGCAATTTTGATTAACTAAAATTTAGATCAATTTAATTTTGAATCCATAGAAGTCTCAATCGTTTTAAATTGGGATTAATAGAATTTTGAATCGGTTAAAATTTCGATTGACTGAAGTTTGAAAGGATTAATTTTTTTTTATACTATTAAAATTAGAATTAACTGAAATTTAAATCAATTGAAAATTTAATGAATCGATTGGATTTTTAAACAATCCTAATCTCCTTTAAAGTGAATTTATATTAATCATAACAATTTTAGTATTTTTTTAGATCGATTGAATTTGAGTTTGATTAAAATAGAATTAATTAAAATAAAAGTCAATAAATATTCTTTATTGGATCAATTCAATTTAAAATCGAATAAAATTTCCAAGAATAAAAATGTTGATCATTAAAAATTAAGATTGATTGAAATTTGACTGCACTTGAATTTGAATAAAATTCAAATTTGCATCGATTAAAATTAGAATAGATTAAAATTTGGGTTAAAATAAATTATGTTATAAGAATTGAATTGAATAAAGTTGAAAATTAAAAGTTTACAATAATTAAAAAATGATTTTGAAAAAATTAAAATATTCCTTATCTGAAATTATTTCTTTAAAATCAGAAACGGAGCTGCTGTTGAAAGTCTGAAATAACAAATGGAGGATTATTTTCGACTAAACTTTGCCAAAGCTGTAGCTGATGGTACGTAATTGGTTACTTTTGGGAGAATAAATACAGGATTAAGGAAAAAAACGTTTCCTTTACTAAGAAGATACAACTGATTTGCAGAAAAAAAAATTTCACCGTAAGTATTTTAAAAGTAAATTTCTTCTTGTTGCACATTGGTAATTAATATTTTCTTCCAATTATATTTTACACGATTACTAATAAGAAACGTAACTTTGCTGGAAAAAATAATAAACGAAAAGAAAGCTCTGATCCTCTTATTCAGGTGAAAAATATTTTTAATTCCATCGGACATTCTGAGTTAGGTTTGTCTTGTTCAGAATAAAGAGACTGCAGATGTAAGATCTAAGATAACAATTTCTTTCTCATTATCCTTTTCCGCACAAGATTGACATTGATTTAAGAATTTTAGAATTTGAGACTTTCATTTCTGTTTTAAAGTCTAAACAAATATTTTCCAAAGACAATTAAAAAAAAGTTTTTAAAACTTCTAAACTTTTATCTAAACGAAGTTTTTTGTTTCTGTAGAAATATTTTCAAAAATAATTTATGATGAGAATATAATAACTTTTACAACGAAAAATAAAAAGCAGGAATTTAATTATTAATATAATAAAATAAATTTTTTTTTCATTTTAATAAAAAAAAAATTACAACGAAAGAAAATATTTTTAAAAAATAAAAGATAATCAAATATTTGCAATTTTATTTCGGTTAATAAAAAATTTGCACTAAAAGTGAAGACAAAAAAAATAAAAAATTTTATTCATTTTAACAGTAATTAGTTAATGACTTTTTTTTTATTACTGCTATTAGGTACTAAATGAAAATTAATTTTTAAAGCATATTGATTCATTTAGATATTTAATAGAAATTTCTTTTTATAGAATATTTCAGTATTCAACTTTGGAAGATATTCAGACTTTTAAAAAATGCTCAAGTTTATTTTTCTTTGGATTTAAAAATAAGATTTATGAAAATTATTCTAATTTAGTAGTTCAGTGACATTTTTTAATTATAATCAGAGACAACTTTTAAAGTCACTGTCTAAAAAAAACTTATCTAAGATTAATTTTGGAAAAATTGTTGAGTCAGATAAATTCAAAAAGTATTTAATTAAAAATATTCTCAAGATTTAAATTCATAAAATTTATAAAAAGAAGTCTAATTAAAAACGATTATTAAAAAATATGCACAAAGAATTTTAATTATTATGTATTTAAGCAAATAATTAGTTTTCTTTTTTTAATTTTATTAATAATGCCCAAGTTCTGAAAGTTCAAAACTGTATATTCTTTTAAATTTAAAGTTGACATAACCTCAATTTAGATAGTGGATTTTCACGCAAAATAAAAATATTATTAAAATTAATTTTACAAAATTTTGAATGATCCATTTGTACATTTTTCAGAAAAAATTTAATTGAACCAAAATTTGTTGTCAAATAATAAATAACGTTTTATGTTTTTTTTTAAATCTAGTTAAAATCCGTAATTTTCATCCAATTTTGACAAATAATAGCTCATTCCTCGTTTTGGAACATTTTCTACAATTTTATTTGTTAGCTTTTGTTAAATAATATTTTATTGAAAAAATATTTAAAAAACCAATTTTCCTTATTTGATATTTTTTAGAGACAATATTATTATTTAACAAAATCAAATAAATAAAATTGTAGAAATTGTTTCAAAGAGCAAAATAAGTTGTCATTTGTTAAAATTGGATGAAAATGATAAATTTTGACTAGATTTAAAGAAAAAACACAAAATGTTAAATAATCATTATTTAATAACAAAATTTTGGCTAAATCCTCTTTTTTCTGAAAAATGTACAACAGGATCTTAAAAATTTTATGAAATTAGTTTTAATAATATTTTTATTTCGCGTGAACCCACTTTCTAGTTTGAGGTTATGTCAATAGAGAGAACCTCCTTAAATGTCTAAAAATCACATAACCTTAAATTCATTGCAACAATTGTCCAATTATTTAATTTCCAAATCACCGAAATTCGAAATGCGTTCTAAATTTATTTTTGTCGACATATTATTTGACATAACCTCTATTTCTTCTAAATTTAAATGTGTACATAAATACTACATTTTTGAATTTCCACGGGACATATTTTCCGCGAAACAAAAATGTCATTTGTCCTAAAATAGCAGACAGTTTCAAGTAAAAACGTTTGCAAAATAAAGTCATAATTTCTAGTTTTGTTTGGCATGCTTTTAAGTAATTTTGTCTAAGATAGAACTGAGTCATGTCATTATATGGATATGGCTTCATTTCTTAGCATTTGTCCGGTTAGGAGTTAATTGTTTGATATAAAGGTCTGATTCAGCATAAAATAGGTTCTGAGGAGCGTGCCGTGGATCATGGTCCGAATGAGATAAATGGCGCGTAGCTGCGAGACTTCTTGCATAATAACCTCTAGACTAAAATGCTCTATTACAATCAGCTGAGGTGCAAGGAAAGCCTATTGGCTCTAATTCCTTCGATTTTCAGCAAAACGAGGTGATCGCATTCCCGCTCGTTTCGCAATCGACCACAAAACTTATCTCTCTATTCTAAACTTGCTCTTCAAGTCCAAACCGATACTGAGAAAACACACAGAAAAAATCTGGAATCAAGTTGAAATTTCTCGGTTTTACCGCGTAATACCGAATGTTCACCGGTAAAACATTACAAAATTGGTAATCTTTTAATTATCTAATACTAAAGAAATAATTTCTCAAATGTTCGTCAAGCTTGAATTATAAAATTTGATGCTGGTTAAGTCCGGGTTCGGACACGCCCGGTCTTGTCTGGGTAAGGCGGACAAAATCGGTCATTTCTGAATATCTCAGTTATAAATAGGGATGTGCACTGACCAAGTTGACAGCGCACCGCTTTGTCAGATGACCGTCGTCGGTCCGATTACTCGTCATCGGAAATCGGACCGTCATCGAGGAAATCATGTTATAAATCAAGTTTTAACGAATTTACACTTGATGTTTAGAATTAACAATAGTACAAAAACAACGCCTGAATCATTTATAACATTAGCGAGGTCTGCAAGTAAAAGATAATACAGTTTTCCAAGTTCTTACTATTAATTGAGAAATCTAACCTCGAAACCGATGTTAAAGATTACGCAAATTTGTGATAATTCTTGAAAAATCCTCAAATGCAAATAATAAATCATTATTATTTTGTCATTTAAGTATCCTGGCAACATTTTATGTGCAAATATTGTCACTTTTTAAATTTCATATGCATCAGTCAATCAGCTCCTGTTTAATACCTATTTCTTGACCCTCTTTGTGTGTCGGGTTGCATCTTTAACCGACAATAAATATTATTTATTCTTAACGCTAGTTTGATGTATTATTGTAAAATATCGTTTAAACAAAACAAATTTAGATTAATTATTACAATTTTATTAGACTTCATTTGCACTAAATTTTACTTCATATTCCTGAAAAAAGATGATGTCCACGATGACAGATGTTGACGGTCCGATGACAGTCATCGGTCACCTGACGTCAGATGACGGTCACTCCCCATCCATAGTTATAAAGCAACTTTTTGCATATAATATATTTGGAATTAAAAACAGAGAACTCGAGTTTTATTATATTAATATTGACATGCGGAATATTAAGCTCACGTAAAACACAGTGAAAATAAATAAATGTAAATTTTTATATTTAGTAGCAGACGAAAATTTTAAGAATGGATTAAAGGCGCGAAATTTTAAATCAATAAAGTAAAAGTTGGTATAGTAATGATTCTTAAATTCTAAAAAATATTTTATATTATTATTGTTTTTATATTATATTTTATTAACATTAGTTATTAAAAATTTATTTTTGATATTATGTTTTAATCAATTACAATTTGATATTTCTATTCAATATTAACATTTTATCTTATTTTGAAATATGAATATATAATTCGAGATTAATTATACTTAAGTAGTTATTTAAATGTAATGTTATTTATAATGCATTCTGGATTTGAACATTTAAAAAGTGAAAATATTTTTAAAAAATTGCAAAATTATGATACAAAACTAGAAAATTAATTAAAAGTTAAAAGAAATACACAAATCAATCAAATAATTTGAAAATTTAGAAAAAGTAAATTCATATGCAAAATATTTAATTTTATGAGTAAAAATTGAATTATTAATTGAAATTGAAATTAAAAGTTTTTAAAAATAAATAGAAAGACTGGGAAAAACCTAAAACTACTTTTTTAAAAATGGTACCAAAAAAGGAAAAAGTTATTAAAAGATCTGAAAAAATTAGAATTTTTAAATAAAATATAAAAGGCTAAAAAAAATAAGAGTCAAGAAAATTATTCAAAAACGAGAAAAGTAAAAGATATATTTGCATAAACAATATCCCAAGAGTGAAATATTAATACTAACATGAGACAAATGTAAAAAAAATTAGGTCATCAGAAATCTAATAATTAAAATGTTTTCAAAAAAAAAAAAAAAAAAAAAAAATTAAACCAAATCTGCAAAATGATTCTTTTCATATCCATATATTTACTAATATAAATGAAACATAACATTGAAAAATCGAGTTTAATTAAGAATTTTAAAAGTAATAAACTTGTATGAAATTAATATGAAAAACTGAAAAAATTATTTAAACAAATTAATCAATTTTTAAAATTTTAGGGTTGCCACATAAACATGATTTGAAAATTCCATGACTTTTCCAGGTTTTCCAGACCATTTTCACAAAAATTTCAGGTCCAAATATAAAATTATTTTAATAACTTTTTCGGTAGTTAAAACGAAAAAAATATAAAATAATCAAATTAAATAAATAATAAAATATCAAATCAGGGTATCGAGTGACTTTTGAAGAAAATTGAAGGCATTTTAAAAAGGTTTCAAGGTCAAAAGTAATTTTTTTTAAGTTTTCTTTTAATGTAATATTTTTAATTTTATCATTAAAGTTGATCAACAATTTCGTACTAAAAACGCATAAAGAAATAATATATACATATCTTATTTTTCATCAAATTCCATGACCAAATACAAAATAAGTAGCAACATTAACACTCGCTCAAGGGCCTGAGAAACTTTGCATTGTTTTTAGTCATTTAAAACTATTCATTTTTGCAAATGTAATAAATAATTAAACATATGAGAATAATTACAAAATTGAAAAAGTATCTGAAAGATGAAAAAAAACTGACAATTAAAAGCAAAATTCGATAAATGATTAGATCAATTGGCAACTGAAGAAAATAATATTGAACAAATTAAACAAGGAATATTAAATTAAGAAACTCAGAAACAAGAAAAATTCAGAAAACTATAGGAATAATTGATGTGAAAAACAAATTGAACAACTGGACTGAAAATTTGAAAAAAATTAAAAAATGAATGAAATTAAAAATTAAAGAATATAATTAAAAATTGAAAAAAGTTATTAAAAAAGCTGAGAATTATGGAATATAGAAGAAAATAATTAAAAACTGAAGAAAGGAATTTAAAATTTAAGAAAATATTTAAAAAATGAAGAAATAATTTGAAAATTTAAGATTTAAATTCAAATTTGAAAAACGAATTGATAATTAAAAAAAGGTGAGAATTATTGAATATTGAATAAAGTAATTAAAAATTTTAAATAATAATTGAGAAGTGAAGAAAATAATTAAAACTTGGAGAATTACATTAAAGATTAAGGAATTAAATTAAAATTTTAGAAAAATAATTGACAAATAAAAAAAGCTTAGAAAACTGTCGAGAATAATCGACAACAGAAAAAAATAATTTTCAAAAGTAAAGAATAATTATAAAATTTAAGAAAAATAATTGTACATTCAAAAATTTGTAGAAAAAAATTGAAAATTGCTGAAAAAAATTAATAATTAAAAGAAATAATTGAAAAACGAGAAGAATAAATTAAGAATTGAAGAAAATATTCTAAAAATGACTAGATTAATAGACAACAAAACAATTCAAAAAAATTGAAGAATAATTATAAAATTTTAAAAGAATAATTGAAAAAATTGTAGGAAAAAATTATAAATTGTAGAAAATAATTAATAATTGAAAGAAATAATTGAGAAATGACGAGAATAATAATTGAATAAAATATTAAAAATTGAAGAAATAAATTGAAGATTAAAGAATTAAATTTAAATGGTAAAAAAATAATAATTGATAATTAAAAGAAAAATTACTAAATGGCTAAAATAATTAAATATTAAGAAAAATATTTGACAATTGAAAAAAATGTAAATAAAATGGCGAGATTAATTGACAAAGAACAAAATTATTGAAAAAATTAAAGAACAATTGTAAAATTGAAGGAGAATATTAAGTTGTCAATTAAAAACTGCAGAAAATTATAAAAAAAAATTTAGAAAATAATTGTAAATTGAAGAAAATAATTGAGAATTGAAGAAAATAATTGGAAATAGAGGAAATAAATTGAAAATTAAAGATTTATATTGAAATGTGAAGAAAATAATTGATAATTGAAAGAAAATTTACCAAATGTCGAAAATAATTGAGAATTGAGGAAAATAATTGAGAATTGCCCAAAAAATTCGAAAGCTGTCGAGAATAATCGACAATAGAACAAAATTATACAAAAAAATTAAGAACATTTATAAAATTGAAGGAGAATATTAAGTTGTCAGTTAAAAACTGCAAATAATTGTAAATTGAAGAAAATAATTGAGAATTGACGAAAATAATTGAAAATGGAGGAAATAAATTGAAAATTAAATATTTATATTGAAATATGATGAAAATAATTGATAATTGAAAGAAAAATTACAAAATGACAAAAATAATTGAGAATTGAGGAAAATAATTGAGAATTGCCCAAAAAATTCGAAAGCTGTCGAGAATAATCGACAATAGAACAAAATTATACAAAAAAATTAAGAACATTTATAAAATTGAAGGAGAATATTAAGTTGTCAGTTAAAAACTGCAAATAATTGTAAATTGAAGAAAATAATTGAGAATTGACGAAAATAATTGAAAATGGAGGAAATAAATTGAAAATTAAAGATTTATATTGAAATATGATGAAAATAATTGATAATTGAAAGAAAAATTACAAAATGACAAAAATAATTGAGAATTGAGGAAAATAATTGAGAATTGAGGAAAATAATTGAGAATTGCCAAAAAAAATTCGAAAACTGTCGAGAATAATCGACAACAGAAGAAAATAATTAAAAAAATTAATGAATAATTATAAAATTTAAGGAGAATAATTTTATATTGAAAATCACTTTTTATTCATGATTTCAATCAATGAAGTTTCACAGAAAATCAGTTGAAAATGACTAAATTGTCTTTAATTTTTTACTGATTGATAGATGGAAATAATTTTCAATTTTAGTAACAGCATTGAAAATTTGAATTATTTTCTATTGATCAATCAGGTAAAAGTCACCGACAATTTATCAGTTTTCAACTGATTTCAAATAAAATATCACTGATTGAAGTCATAAAAATAGAAATTTATTCAATTACTTTTTTAAAACAACTTTTTATAAAATTCCCTG
This sequence comes from Ganaspis brasiliensis, assembly GCA_037103525.1. NCBI lineage: Eukaryota > Metazoa > Arthropoda > Insecta > Hymenoptera > Figitidae > Ganaspis > Ganaspis brasiliensis. Next base: position 1,213,458 of record JAZKLR010000123.1, read on the forward strand.
ACTTTTCTAGGTATTTCAGGTTTTCCATGACTTAAAAAAACTTCATGACAATTTCAGGTTTCCCAGGTTTTCCAGGATCGTGGCAGTCCTGTTTTTTAAAAAATGTTTTCCAAAAAAAGAAAAAGGTTATTAAAAGATCTGAAAAAATTAGAATTTGTAAATAAAATATAAAAAGATAAGTAGATAAAAAGGCTAAAAAAATAAGAGTTAAGAAAATTATTTAAAAACCAGAAAATTAAAAAATATATACACATAAACAATTTCCCAAGAGTGATATATTAATACTAACAAAGACAAATGTAAAAAAAAAAATAGTCATCAGAAATCTAAAAATTAAAATTTTTTCAACAATAAAAAAAAATTAAACCAAATTTTTCTACAATATTTGCACGCGAATTCATTTTATTCTTCACATAATTTTTTTTAAAATTTTGATTAAAAATCTGTGTGGGTTTCATTTTTCAATTCTATTAAATGCAAGCTTCCATATATAATCCCTAATCAACTCAATTCAAAATATTTAACGTTCACAAAACAAATACAAATGTAAGGTTATGTTTTCTTGTCAAAAGCTTCATTTCATCTGCTGCTTGCTCTGCTACTAGCAATAAAATTAATTTATTGCAAAATTTGTAATTTTCATGGCCAATTATGTAATCCGATCGTTTGGCATATTATTACAAAGCATTTTAAATATTTGGCATATAAAAAAACTTGTATAGTTATTAATAATACCGATTTTACCAAATTGGTAAAACCAAGTATTATATGAATTACACTTTTAAAAATCCATAGCTCCTAAACTTGGAGACAGAAATGAACGTTTATAGAGTTTTCAACGTTCAGATAAGGAGTGGGTTTTTTCCGTTTAGTTTTTTTTTTTTGATAAGAGATTGACAGGTCTCGAAGAATCTCCTTGTGTTAAAAGAGAAAGAGAGAGAGATACTTTTGTTGCGCAACAAAGTAGTTGGCAGGAGGTACTTCGACCGGACGTACTTCAAAATATAAAGTTATAAATGAAGTCAAAGACAAGTGACAAGCATTACGCCATCGGCAAAACATGTTTGACTTATGGTTACGTGGACTATAAATTTATCTACAGGTGTCTAAAGTTCAGGATATCTTTGTCTCCATTCATGCTTTTAGTTCTTAACAACACGATTTCCATTTAAATGAACACTTTTTTGCAATAATTTTATAAAATACTTCCTTGTCGAACAAAAAACTTTTTTGCAAAAACAATAATTTACTCGAAAACAACAAATTTATTTCAAATAAACATTCATTTTTAAATTAATTTGAGAATTATTGTATTAGGTAAATAAATAGAGATAATGTTGATTTTTAAGATCTTTTTCCAAATTTAAATTTTATAAACTATTTTTCAATGTACCAAACGATTAATTTGAAGAATAAACAAAATTGAATTCGCTTTTATTTTCTGTTGGAAAAAGTATTTACTCTCTATTGACATAACCTCAAATTGAAAAATAACTGCTCCCATTTAATAAAAATATTAAAACTAATTTCACCAAATTTTGAAAGATCCAGTTGTATATTTCCCAGAAAAAATTACGTTTAGCTGAAATTTATTGGCAATAATAATTATTTATATTTTTTCTTTAAATTTAATGAAGAACTGCAAATTTTAATTTAATTCTGACAAATAATATCTTATTTTTCTCGTTGAAATATTCTCTACAATTTTGTTTGTTGGGTTTTGTTAAATAATATTTTGCTTAAAAGTTGTTAAACAAATAAAATTTGTTCTTTACGTATTTTTTAAACAGAATATAATTTAACAAAACCCAAGGAACAAAATTGTAGAGAATTTTTCAAAATTTGGTATAATTAATTTTAATAATATTTTTATTTTATGGGAACAGTTATTTTTTAGTTTAAGGTTATGTCAATCGAGAGAACCTCCTTAACTGAAATTTGTATCTGTCAGAAACATACATATATAAAAAAATATAGATGTCATTTATTGAAATTTTAACATAAATATATTCAATTCTCTTTATATATAAAAACAAACAATTTAATTAAAAGTATCTTAACATTTTCATTTGTTAAATAATCAAAGAATTTTAATTTTTCGATTGAAACTAGAATCAATTTGAAATTCAAATAATTAAATTAAACATTTCTATAGTCCTTAAAATTTGAATTATTTAATTTTTTAACGTTCCACTTAATGAAATACATATAAAAATAAAATACAAATTTTCAATTTAAAAAAACAGCTTTTGCGAGATAAAAAATTCACTTAAAAAAAGTGGAGAAGAATTTGAATTTTGTTATAAAACAAAAATATGTATTAAAATAAAAATATTTATTTATTAATCCAAATGTAAACTTTTGGTAAATTGTAAATTTTGTAAGCTTTTGATAAATTAAATTTGACAAATTTTCTAAAAATCTATGCTTTTATTTTCTTCAGTAATATTCAATCTTAAAAACCGATTTTTTTCGCCAAAGTTGAAAATCCGTTAAAGAATATTTATAAACAATAAATTAAGTTAGAATTTTATAATTTAAATGATTAATGTTTATTAAATTAAAATTAAAACACTAAAAAGTAATAATTAAATATTAATTTTTTTAATCATTACTATTACCTACAGTGAGATTTATATTTAATAAACGAAATCCCTATTAATAAATAAAATATAGGTTTTCGGATCAAAAAATAAAAATCAATAATGATTCACTTCAAACATAAGCAGACATTTTGGCTTCAATGTGAATTCTTATCAGTGCAAAAATTATCTTATTGTTCTCATAATATATTTAAACCATTTTTGTATAAGTTTAGATTAATTATAATGAAAAATTGTTTCATTAGTAATAACAAAATTATTAAAAAATGCATAAATTTTGAAATTTTTAAAGAAAAATTGTTAAAATTATAATATTTAAAGTGGCAATAGTAATTTCTCTAAGCAGAAAAATCCATTTTCGACTTTAAGATTAAGATTTTTTCTTTAAATTCGTCAAGAAACGGATCAATTTAAATGCAGGTTTCAGTGATCGATCATTAAATTGGTAATCTCTTCGTTGGTTTCCATGGGAGATAAAGAATTATCAGAAATATGCACTTAAGATTTCTGTGTTGAATTAGTTGTCAACAGACTCACCGTCGGGTATTAGGTACCAAGGTCCTGGTTTCTTTGATAGAAACCACAACGATCACCAGTCACAGGTGAGGTCAAGTATCTGCAAAAATTTAAACAAATCTTCAATAAATAATCTCAACTCCTAATTGCGTCATAAACTCGTTACATACTTCAATTTACTTTTCAAAATAAACATAATCTACACAAAAAAACACGATTATTTACAAACTTTAAATTTTATATTTATTAAAAACATTATATTAATCCCTATTTCCGTAAAATTAAAACTATTCTAAATTTCGAATTTTCACTAAAATGAGCAGACTTTTATTTTAAATCATAAAATAAATAGAAATAAATCCTGAAAACTTATCATTTGTATTCTACTTAAAAAGCAAAAACATTCCCCAGTGTTTCTAAATTATATTTTTGAGGTTATGGTGTTTTGGTAAAAAACAAACACAAATTACGTCACTGGCAATTATAAACAAATATCTCCAATAATTCCAAATCTATTTTTCGTCAATTTTAACCAAAATTCAGCAATTTTGATTTCCCTTTGTTTTTTTTTTTTTTTAATAATTAACCAAAGATAAGTTTTCTTGCATCACGAAACGTAACAATCGACTTTTTTTTTACAACAATTATTTTGTTTTTCTACAACCATAAACAAAATGCTTACATTGTCGAAAGTAATTCGAATTTTTTTTCCATTTGCAAAAAATTGATTTTCGACTTGATCCGAGTAAAGGTCAAAGTTGACTCGTTTGATTTGAGCCCTCGGGAGTTATTGAACCAGAAAAAGAAAGTCCAAGACATAAAATTGAGGAAAATCGAACACGAGTTTAATTCACGAATTCTAAAATTGAATGTAAACCGAATCGCGAAATTGGTTTTATAAATCGATGAATCACGCAAGAGTGCAAAGAACGTTTCACCAGCGGAACAACGTCCGTGAGAGATGAAATTTTCCAGAGTCTATACAATTCAAGAAACACGGAAATAATTTTATCCGAGGCCTAATTTAAAATATCGATTAAATTCTGCAGTAAGCTTGGGGTGTTTGCGAGGCCCAGAGGCCTACGAATTAGGTTAAATGTCGAACGAGTATTTCCACAAAGACTATTTGGCATTGATTTCAATTGAAATTTGGTATTTGTGACTTTTTAAAATCACTTTTTTGTCGGACAAATCATTTGTTTAGGTGTCGATAAATTTACTTACCTTAAAAGTAGTTTTGTTTCGCATCCTCGCGCAGGATAAATTTTATTTGTTGATGCACACACGTCTCCTTCACGTCACAAAACTGCCATCTTAGCCTTTATCAATTTCAAACTGCACATTTTCAACACTAAAATCGCGCTTTTGGGGAAATGATTTCGACCGCGGAGGAGAAGATCGCGAAAGTCGCGAGTGAGTCACTATAGGAACGTATCGAAACTGTCAAGATATTGGATATACGAGGCAAAATTGAAAAATCAAACGGCATGTATGTCCATCTCCATCGGTACGAGAAATTCCAGCGCGGGGATAGCAGACGCAACTCCGTGATTCTAACGTCCCGTGTGATAACAAATTTGGCGCGAATTTTCAACTTGTTTGAATTTTTCTATTCTTTCAACTTCAAGATTAAATCGATATTTTTCTTTTCTAAGATTTTTAAATTTTTATTATTGCTTTTGATACTGTTATTTTTATATCATTGTTGTATTTTTACTTCTGCTTTTTTATCATTTTTGAGTACAATTGTTGTGAATTAGTCATTATTTCAATAAAGATATCATTCCAGGGGCGGATAACAATAACTTTTTAGGGGGGGGTAAATAATTTTAAAGGCCCCCACCTCCTATAAATTTATAATAAATAACAACAATTATAAAAAAAATAATTAAAATAATATTGTTTAAAACATTTTTGATTCTTAATTTTTCACACCTAAATTAATGCAAATTAAATTATTTTAATAAAATTTTTAGTGTAAAATAACGATAGACATTATAATTAATACATATTAATAATTTATATTAAAAATTAATCATTTGTATTTCCAAATTCGAAATAAAATATTGCAAATTTTATTTTATTAAAAAATTTGTAAAATAATTTTTCAAAATTACTTGGAATTTATGTAAATTATTTATAATTGAGAAAAAAAATGAGAAAATAGAATAGAATAGAAAGAAAAAAAAAGAATATTAATTGGATTTGAATGAAAATCATTAGGGGCCGTTCAAAAATACGTAACGCCTACAGGGTGGGGGGGGGGGCTAAGAAAGCGTTACGTATTTTTTGAACTGCCCCTTACATTATTAACAATAATTTATCTATTTGTAGTTTAAATTAAAATTTAGTAAAAATATTACATTTACGTAATAATTTTAACATGATATATCAATGTTATTTAATTTAACTAATTTTTATTATTCTGTTATTTTTAAAAGAAATTATTTTCATTTACCTAAATATCTTCAATATTTTTTTTTTTTTAGACTATTTTAAACTATTTTACCTTATTTTCCATTAGAGAAATAAAAGTGATTTTATTCATCTTAAATTAAATTTCAGATTATTTTTCAAATATGGCAAAAATAAAAAAATTTAAGGGGGGCACTGTTTTCAATTTTTTTTTAAATTCTAATTTTTTACGGACTTTTTTTACAATTTTGAACCAAATTTTACGCTTAGAATTAAACAACTTTTGATTTAAAAAAAAAAGTAAAAATTCTAAAGCCCGACAAAATTTTTTTTTTAATTTTATCTCTGTTGGGTAATTTTTAATTAAAATTTGAAATCCATAAATTTTGTCAGAAAAAAATTTGGCACTTCTGGATCCAAAGGGGGGTACGGGCGTTTGCCCCCCCCCCCCTCCAAGCCCTATATTTGAGAATTATGTAAAACCCCCTCCAAAAAGCTTGCCTGGATCCGCCACTGGAAATTTCACCGGTTTTTGTTTTAATTTTTTTTTTAAATTATACATGAACTAAACATTGTTTTCAATTTTTTTAAATTCTAATTTTTTACGGACTTTTTTTACAATTTTGAATCAAATTTTACGCTTAGATTTAAAAAACTTTTGATTTAAAAAAAAAAAGTAAAAATTCTAAAGCCCGACAAATTTTTTTTTTTTAATTTTATCTCTGTTGGGTAATTTTTAATTAAAATTTTAAATCCATAAATTTTGACAGAAAAAAATTTGGCACTTCTGGATCCAAAGGGGGGTACGGGCGTTTGCCCCCCCAAGCCCTTTATTTAAGAATTATGTAAAACCCCCTCCAAAAAGCTTGCCTGGATCCGCCACTGGAAATTTCACCGGTTTTTGTTTTAATTTTTTTTTAAATTATACATGAACTAAATTAACCAATATTTTATTAGGCGATTCAATAATGTAAAAACAAAAGATATTGCATTTTTTAATTTTTTTATTTTACTTTTTGAGAAGATAATTTTATATTAACTTTATTTTATACCAGATAACTAATCAAAAATCTCAAAAATATTGCTTAGGATAATTTCAGAAACCGATTTTTGAAAAATTGTATTACAAAAAATTTTGATGTGTCTTATTTTTTATTGAAAATTTAAAAAAAAATTAAGATCTAACAATTTTGAATTAGAAATCTAAAAAAATGCTTGGAATATCGCTTGAGATGAATTTATTGAAAATGGTAAAAATAAATTTTTAATCTTGTTCAATTGAAAAAAAATTATTAAAATTTAAATTTGTTTTCCCTGATTAAAAACCTCTTGGAGTTTAGAAATACAGAAAATTTTGAATTTTCGGTTTTTTTTATTGCAAATTATACAATTATACAAATAAAGGCTATTTAAAATAAAAAATTTACCCCCCTTGGATTTTGACATCCAAATCACCTGACCTTGATCTACCCCTGCTTTTCTTCTTCCACTCGAGCAATCCGTTTTCTATTTTACCAACAGCGCGGAAATTTCAAGTCTAGTAATTTTCTCTAATCTAGTTTTTAAAAAAATTCTGAAATACTGTAACCAATTGGACCTGTTTATCACATTTTAATTAAATTTAAACCTCAAAATACATTATCTAATCATATAATCGTCTACTAAAACACGAAAATCCAGGTTTACAAATTGCAACAAACTGTCCAGTTGGCAACACTTCCGGAAGTCCGTTATCTGAGACAAGTAGTAATAATCCCGGTGTAGTCTGCTCTTGCTTTTAATTCACGAGAAATGTTCTTTTCTGGTTCGTGTTTTGATTTTAATACTAATTTAATACAATTTTCGCTTATTGAGATCAATTTTTCTACGATAGCAGTTTGCCAGCATGGTGAAAATTCTCGTTGTCAGTTTGTGAGTACTAGAGAATTTTTCTCCGTGAATGCTGGCAACCTGGATATCGATTGTCATTATTTATATCGTACGTTTCCTCTTCAGTCATCGATTCACTTTTTACATTTTACATTTTTACAGTAATGAGAGAAATAAGTTTAGTTAGCTGTACGGTACTTTAAGTTCCCATGTGTGATCTTAGGTGTTAAGGGAGTCGAGTGAAAGAGAATGACGGATAGTCAGCAGCAGTTCTGCTTGCGGTGGAACAATTTTCAGGCGAATATCACGAGCCAGTTCGAGGCGCTTCGCGATGACGAGGACTTTGTCGACGTTACCTTCGCCTGTGACGGCAGGCGATTACAGGCACACAAGGTCGTACTTTCAGCCTGTAGTCCTTACTTCAAGGAGCTATTCAAGGTTAGAAAACCATCTGTCTAACCCTTTCCTTCCTGTCTCCAAGATCCCCACCCTTCTTTTTTCATTATAATGGACTTTTTCTGCTATATAGACCTCTCACTCTATCTCGCATGCCAGACACTACCTCTCTCTATCATACACATACATTATATTATATGTATCTCTTTTGATTCGACACCATACTTCCATTCCATCGGCCATGCATTTATTTTTCGATACTCGCTCACCAATCTCCCTTTTTTCCTCTCTTCGTTTTCACTTCTCCCAGTAACCAAATTAACATTCATCGCTCATTTTTACGGATAATTTTCATTTTTTTGTATCGTTTTTTTTTCCCTAAAAATGTCGAATTATACAAATAATTTTTTTTTCATTGGATGGTGCTTTTTTTTCTTATTGATTTAAATTTTGTCGGGAGATTGCAATTTTTTCAGGGAAATTTGAGAAATATTTTTCAGGGGTTAGTTTGAAATAAAATTAGTCGTAAGATAATGTGGGTCACCATAAACATACAGAGTTATGTAATTGTTATCTTTGTAGCGTGTACTTGACTCTTTTGTATAGATGTGTAGTTCTATAAGAGAAGAATTGACAGATGGAAAATGACTTATTGAAATGTTATAAATCCAATTCCCTGTGGAATTGAACTGAAATTTGTTTTCGTTTTTTTTTTCAATAGACATGTTATTTATTTTTTAAAACTCAAATACTCAGCAGTTTAAACTATTTTTAAAAATGTTTGTCAGTTTAATATTTTTAATTTTAGGAACTTTTCGTAACTTTTTTTGTCATTTCTGTTTTTCTCTGACTATTATTCATGAAAGTTTTTAATCTTGTTTTTTAAACCTTGTTTCTTAAATTAAATCAAGTTTCCAGGAAATTGAATTTTTTATTCTACTACTGGATTGTTAAATTTTGATTTTATTTTATAAAATTATTGTTTGCCGAATTTTGTTCTGAAAATGAATTTTCCAAATTACTAATAAATGCATCTTACATTATTTATTTGTTTAAATCAACACATAATAAATAAATAATTCTTAGTTTTGTACATTTTTCTTAAATTTTACTTTTTGAAAATGTAGTTCATTTAATTTCAATATACTTTTTTTATTCAATTTCTTATTTTTGTGATTTTTAATCCAAAGTTTATTCTAACAAATTGGGTAAAAATAGAGTTCTTTATGAAAATTTGACCAATAAGGATTATAAATTTCCTAATTATTTTATTTCTCCAAAATTGAAAAAGATATTTAAATTCCAAATTATTTACAATTTCTTTTTGTTTTTAAATTTCTGTAAAGTTGTGTTAAAAAATAAAAAAAAAATAGAAGTTTTATAATGATTTTGTCATTTATTGGATTAACCATTTTATTTCAATATATTTTTTTTATTCAATTTCTTATTTCTGTGATTTTTAATCCAAAGTTTATTCTAACAAATTGGGTAAAAATAGAGTTCTTTTTGAAAATTTGATCAATAAGGGTTATAAATTTCCTAATTATTTTATTTCTCCAAAATTGAAAAAGATATTTAAATTTCAAAGTTTTTTCTGTAAAATTGTGTTAAAAAATGGAAAAAATAGAAGTTTTATAATGATTTTGTCATTTATTGGATTAACCATTTTATTTCAATATATTTTTTTTTATTCAATTTCTTATTTCTGTGATTTTTAATCCAAAGTTTATTCTAACAAATTAGGTACAAATAGAGTTCTTTTTGAAAATTTGATCAATAACGATTGTAAATTTGCTAATTATTTTATTTCTCCAAAATTGAAAAAGATATTTAAATTCCAAAGTTTTTTCTGTAAAATTGTGTTAAAAAATGGAAAAAATAGAAGTTTTATAATGATTTTGTCATTTATTGGATTAACCATTTAATTTCAATATACTTTTTTATTCAATTTCTTATTTTTGTGAATTTTAATCCAAAGTTTATTCTAACAAATTGAGTAAAAATAGAGTTCTTTTTGAAAATTTGATCAATAAGGATTATAAATTTCCTAATTATTTTATTTCTCCAAAATTGAAAAAGATATTTAAATTTCAAATTATTTACCATTTTTTTATGTCTTTAAACTTGTGTAAAGTTGTATTAAAAAATATAAAAAAATAAAAGTTTTATAACGATTTTGTCATTTATTGGATTAACCATTTAATTTCAATATACTTTTTTATTCAATTTCTTATTTTTGTGAATTTTAATCCAAAGTTTATTCTAACAAATTGAGTAAAAATAGAGTTCTTTTTGAAAATTTGATCAATAAGGATTAAAAATTTCCTAATTATTTTATTTCTCCAAAATTGAAAAAGATATTTAAATTTCAAATTATTTACCATTTTTTTATGTCTTTAAACTTGTGTAAAGTTGTATTAAAAAATATAAAAAAAATAAAAGTTTTATAACGATTTTGTCATTTATTGGATTAACCATTTTATTTCAATATACTTTTTTTATTCAACTTCTTATTTTTGTGATTTTTAATCCAAAGTTTATTCTAACAAATTGGGTAAAAATAGAGTTCTTTTTGAAAATTTGATCAATAAGGGTTATAAATTTCCTAATTATTTTATTTCTCCAAAATTGAAAAAGATATTTAAATTTCAAATTATTTACCATTTTTTTGTGTCTTTAAACTTCTGTAAAGTTGTATTAAAAAATATAAAAAAATAAAAGTTTTCTAATGATTTTGTCATTTATTGCTATTTTTAATATTGGTTTAATATTATTATTTGTGAAATTATTTATTCCTCTAAATTTTTTACCATCTTAATTTTCAATATTTTTTCCTCGTAAATTTTGTTCTTATTCAGACTTTTTTTTATTTAATTATATTATGTTTACAGAAAATTAAATATTTTGTCTATTAAAATTATCAGTTTTTTAAATTTTTGGTCAATTTTTCATTTTTTTACTTTATTCTCAAATTTATTGTCAAATTTTTTATTTTTTCGATTTATTGTAATTTAAAAAAATAATTTTTGAACATAAATAATTAATAATTCTTAGTCAATTTTGTCAATTTAACTTTTTAAATTAAATAATTATTTTGCAAATTTATATTGTAAAAATGTAATATTCTTGGTACTAAAAAGCCATTTTTATGTTTCTATTATATATTATTTATTATATTCAATACTTAAATTTCTTTTAACGTCTTTTTGTTTAATTCTTATTTTGCCAGATCTTTTTGAATAAAAGTTTTTGAATTTTTTATTTGACTTTCTGTTAAGTTTCTATTTTGGTAAATTTTGAAACTGACGCTGGCCGCTATTTTAATTATAATTTTTGTATGTCATTTGATTAAATTTTTAAAAATCATATTTTCCGTAATTTTTTAATATCTAAACTATTTAATTTTTTGAATCTAAATTTAAAATGAATAAACACAAATATAAATTCAAATAAATGAGAATTATTTAACTCTAAAAAAAAGCTAATTAAAAAAAGTAGCTGCAAGAAAGTTGTTCTTAGAATCAGTTCAATTACAAAATTTTTATTTATTGTTCAACAAAAGATACTAATTCACAAAAATTCTTTTATATTGAAAAAAAAGTAATTTTCTGGATTTTCCTTTATACAAAAATTTAGTCCAAATTATTGTCTTCTGCATCAAATAATTAATATATTTCCAAATTTATTTAGTTTATCGTTGTATTCTCATATCTAAAGGTAATTTATTAAAATATTTCTCCAAACATTAGAGTTATTTATCTACATTGTAGAAATTCAAGTTTATCAAAGTTTAAATCTTTGTCGAAGATTAGGTCTTATTAGGAAATTTTACAAATCGAAAAAAATTAATTAGAACATTAAAACCTAAATTGACAGTAATTAATACAAGCGTCAAAAACGCCTTTTTTCTATTAATAGAAAACTGACTAATTTAATATTTTAAAAACTTGTGTTTCTTTATTTAAAATTTTAATTCCTAAAAGATTCTTATCTCCACAAAAAAAATTTTTTTTTGTCCGAGACACTACTTTAGTATATTTTCATGAATTTTTCTTCGCTGAATCCGAATGCGGAGTTAGAATAACCAGATTGGTTAAAATTTTTGAGATAATTTTAAAAAACTGCTCAAAATTTTCTTTAATTTTCTTCTTTTTGTGCAAATTCTTTAATATTATTTTACACAATTTTGTCATTATAACTTTCACTAAACTTGTTATTTCGTTGATTTTCCTAATTCCTATTTCCATATTTTTTAAAATAAAATACGCTCATTTTTTTTAAATTTATTTAATTTGTTTTCACATCTTGTCTATTTTTTGCAAACTTACTTATTTTTTCATAAAATTTTTAGATTTACTTTATTTTTCTAAATTTATTGTTGAACTTGTTTTAAGTGTAATATTCTATAAATATTTTTGGTTTAATTTTTCTAAACTTTCTTATTTTTGCAGGATTTTTAAATTTCATCTTCGAAGTTTTTATTCATTTTTATATGTATTTTGTTATTTTATTTTTATTAAATCTAATTTTTCAGTAGATTCTTATTAAATTTTGTATTTTTTGTACTTTTTACATTTTTTTATTTTGTTAGATTAAGGGAAAAATATTTCTCCATTTTCTTCCTATTTATTAAATTTTCTTGACGTTTCACATTTTTTTGTCCTTCCTTGCATTTCAATTAATTATTCAATTTTTGTCGTAAGTTTTCTATTTCTTACAAACATTTTTCCTTCTTTTAAATTGTTTAGTTTATATCTTGTAACTAAGAATTTTTGAAAACATTTATTCAATGTTTTTAATTTTAAATTGCTCAATTTTCTACTTGTTTGAAGACTTTTATTTTTTTATTTTATATTATGTAAATTTAATCTTGTACTTAATATTCTCATTTTAACATCCTTCATCTATTTCATAAAATTTTTCTTTTAAAATGTTTAAAGATTTTCCAAAATTGTATTTCTTTTTCTTTTTTCTTCAATTTGTAAAATAATTTTTCTAATTTTAAAAATTTGTTGTCTTTTGTAATACAATTAAACGTTTTTTTAATTATCTTCTTATTTATTTTTTTAATTTAAAAGAATTAAATAGTTTCTACTCTTTTGTATATTTTTATGTCACTGTTTCAATTTCGTGTTATTTTTTAAAATTGTTTCTTTATTTCTTTAATAATGTCGATGACCTTTTTTTTATTTAAAAGAATTCTCTCATTTTTTACGTTCTACTGTTGTTGTTTTTTAATTTATTATTTTTTCGTTGCTTTTACCTAATTTTCTTAATTTTGCAATCCTATGAATTTGAAGATATTTTTTTGAAATTCTCTCATTAATTTGATTTTGGTTAAATGTTTTATTCTTCATTATTTCTTCTTAAATGTTCTCAGTTTAAAAAATAAACTACTTACAAATAAACATTTGAAAATTTTATATACTGATTATCTTTACAAAAAAATTAATTTTTGATTATTTTTAAAAATATCATGATTTTTATCAGCCCTGATTAATTATCATTAAACCAAAATTAAAAGTGTTGAAGTATTTAAAGGCAAATTTTTATTTGAGTTGAAATAATTTCAGACAAATCCATGTAAACATCCGATAATTTTTATGAGGGATGTTGAATTCGAACATTTGCAATCGCTCCTGGAGTTTATGTATGCTGGAGAAGTGAACATTTCTCAAGCTGAATTACCAACTTTTTTGCGAACTGCCGAGTCTCTTCAAATTCGTGGCCTCACTGACTCCCAAAGCAATCAGCACAACAACGAAAAGGTATTTTTTTATAAGAACTTAAAGTCACTTTTTTATGCTCAACGTTCTGGAGAGATTTTCTTTTAATCCACAATTTCAATTTTTAATATTGTAATCAATTGAGTCATTAATTCGTTGTTAAACTTGATAATTTCATTGTTTTTAATAAGAACGCTATAAAAAGTTTCTGAGCCTGGCTTAAGTACGTTTTCTCTATTTACATAATGTTGGGTTTTGTTAAAGAATATTTTCTTTAAAAGTTATTAATCAAATAAAATTTGTTTTTACCTATTGTTCAAACAAAATAATATTTAAAAAAATTGAACAAATAAAATTGCAGAGAATATTTCAACGAGAAAAATGAGCTATTATTTGTCAAAATTGGATAAAAGTGACAGATTTTAACTGGATTGAAAGAAAAAAATGTAAAATAATTATTATTTGACAACAAATTTTAGTTTTACCAAATTCGTTCTGAAAAGTTTACAACAGGATCTTTCCAAATTTGGTAAAATTGATTTTATTTTTTTTATTTGGGGTAAAAAACGACTTTTTAGTTTGAGGAGAATAGAGAGAACCTCCTTAATTTAAAAACTTAGAAATAGAAAGATATGTGACCTTAACCTACAACTGTAAAATGAAAAAATGAATTGAGATTTTGGAATGTTTCCAGTTTTCGAAGACAAATAATATCCACACTTCAAATGGTCGTGGCTTGACATCACCGAGTTTCGATGATGAGCGCAGTAAAACTCCATCACCTTCGAGTCCACCGCCCTTGAAAAGGCTGTGCAAAAGAAGTGATTCACCTCAAAATTCTAGTCCTACACCTGCAGCAGCGCCTCCTGCATCCAGCGGACCTCGCTCTCGACCACTTATTGAACCTCATGTTCAACTCGACTGTTATAAAGACGTCGATGTAGTCGAGGTATTTGTCATTAAAAAAAAAGAAGAAAAAAAGGCATTCTTTGTCAAAACAGCCGCCCCATCTGCCCATTCTATTTTTGCGTTAAAAGTACTTTATCATACATGAAAATTTTTGTTATGAAGTCTAGTTTTTAATACCGTCTGGTGTTTTACAAAAATCATAAAGGTAACTGTACCAATATTCGAACAGTACCTATAGTTGATCAGTGATGATTTAATTTGCTAAAATTAATTAATAGTTTTATTATATTGGTAAAAATAAATCTTTTAATATTCGAAAATAATATTTGGCATCAATATTATTAAACTATTAATTCAATTTATCGAATTAAATCATCACTGATCGACTATAGGTACTGATCGAGTATAGGTACCGTTACCTTAAACATAACCTCAAAATGACGATTTCAACAAAAAGAAAAAAAAAAGAAAAAACATTTCTTTCCACAAATTTTCCTATAAAAAACAGGGTTGCCACGGTTCTGGAAAACCTGGAAAACCTGGAATTGTCATTGAATTTTTTTTAGTCATGGAAAACATGGAATACCTTGAAAGGTCAGGGAATTTTATAAAATGTTGTTTTAAAAAATTAATTTAATTAATTTCTATTTTTATGACTTCAATCAGTGATATTTTATTTGATATAAGTTGAAAACTGCTGAACTGTCGACGACTTTTACCTGATTGATCAATAGAAAATAATTCAAATTTTCAATGCTGTTGCTAAAATTGAAAATTATTTTCATCTATCAAATCAGTAAAAAATTAAAAACAATTAAGTCATTTTCAACTGATTTCCTGTGAAACTTCATTAATTGAAATTATGAATAGAAACTGATTTTCAATATAAAATTATTCTCCTTAAATTTTATAATTATTCATTAATTTTTTAATTATTTTGTTCTATTGTCGATTATTCTCGACAGCTTTCGAATATTTTTTTTGCAATTCTCAATTATTTTCAGTCATTTTGTAATTTTTCTTTCAATTATCAATTATTTTCTTCACGTTTCAATTTAAATCTTTAATTTTCAATTTGTTTCCTCCATTTTAAATTATTTTCTTCAATTCTCAATTATTTTTTTCAATATACATTTATTTTCTATAATTTTTTCTATAATTTTCTGCAGTTTTTAATTGACAACTTAATATTCTCCTTCAATTTTATAATTGTTCTTTAATTTTTTCAATAATTTTGTTCTATTGTCAATTAATTTCGCCATTTTTTGAACTTTTTGAACTTTTTTTTTCAATTGTCAAGTATATTTCTTAATATTTAATTATTTTAGCCATTTAGTAATTTTTCTTTTAATTATCAATTATTTTTTTACAATTTAAATTTAATTCTTTAAGGTATTTCTCCGATGGGCAGTCCCTACCAAAAGTTAGTATTTCAGTTAATAACGATTATTAATTAATATAATTTATTTCTAAACTTATTATTGACTATGAATAGTTGATCAGATATCGGCCAATCGTTTTTTAATAAGAATGTTTCAAAAATTAACAAAAGTTGCTCAATTTTCACCGTTTTTTAAAGATAAATTTTTCCGAAGTCTGTATCTTTTCTTACCATTTTTTAAAAAATGGTAAAATTTAGGTCAAAAATAGCTTATTTTATTAAGAAAAACAAACTCTACGACTTCACCTCGTCAGATTTTTAAAAAAGTGGATCATTTTTTAAATAAAGCGATTTGTTTATAAATATTTAGAAAAATTTAGAAATATTTTTATAAACAAATAGCTGTATTTAAAAAATTATCCATTTATTCAAAAATCTGACGAGGTGAAGTTGTAGAGTTTGTTTTTCTTAATAAAATAAGCTATTTTTGACCTAAATTTTACCATTTTTTAAAAAATAGTAAGAAAAGATACAGACTTCGGAAAAAGGTATCTTTAAAAAACGTTAAAAATTTAGCAACTTTTGTTAATTTTTGAAACATTCTTATTAAAAAACGATTGGCCGATATATGATCAACTATTCATAGTCAATAATAAGTTAAGAAATAAATTTTATTAATTAATAATCGCTATTAACTGAAATACTAACTTTTGGCAGGGACTCCCCATCGGAGAAATACCTTAATCTTCAATTTATTTCTTCAATTTTTAATATCTTCTCCAATTATTATTCTCGTCATTTCTCAATTATTTCTTTCAATTATTAATTATTTTCTACAATTTATAATTATTTCCTACAATTTTTTCAATTATTCTTTTAAAATTTTATAATTATTCTTCAATTTTGTTGAATTGTTTTGTTGTCTATTAATCTAGTCATTTTTAGAATTTTGTTTTCAATTGTTTATTACTTTCGTCATTTTTCAAATATTTTCTTCAATTTTTCATTTATTCCGATCATTTTTCAATTATTTCTTTCAATTATTAATTTTTTTCAGCAATTTTCAATTTTTTTCTACAAATTTTTGAATGTACAATTATTTTTCTTAAATTTTATAATTATTCTTTACTTTTGAAAATTATTTTATTCTGTTGTCGATTATTCTTGACAGTTTTCTAAGCTTTTTTTATTTGTCAATTATTTTTCTAACATTTTAATTTAATTCCTTAATCTTTAATGTAATTCTTCAAGTTTTAATTATTTTCCGTCATTTTCAAACTTGATTAGAAGTTAAAAAAAACATCATGTAACCAGTTTTAACCGAATATGATAAATTTGTAAAATTTGTATCCGCCATATTGGATCCGCCATTTTGAATTTTTAAACTGACAGTGAATTTGGTATTCAGAAAGTCAAAATACCATAGTTTATGCTATCCTGATAAAGAAAATTTTTTTTTCTCTTTTTATAGGAATTTTTGTGGAAAAATTGTATTTTTTTGTGTATTTTTTTATGAAATTGTCATTTTGAGGTTACGTTTAATGATTTTTGTAAAACACCAGACGGTATTAAAAATAGAATGGGCAGATGGGGGTGGCTGTTTTAACAAAGAATGTCCCATAAATAAATAGGAAAAAAGGATATTGACATAAAACTCATTTTCTCTTATCATTTCAGCCAAAAGTAGAATTACCAGAGTACGGCAGCGATGATGAATGCTCCACAAAACCAGACATCAATACGTTACCTGGAGGATTTCTCAGTTTGGATGGTGGAATGGAAGTTCTTCCATCCTATCCAACTTCCTATCCAGGTAAAAGAATAATAAAATTTGGTAGTATTTTTATGTATAAGTAATAGGTATGAATTTGTGTGAATTGACCAAGGGACGCGAAAAAGGTACTTTTTCGTTTTAAATCCCCCTACGGGTCTCAATTCTGGACAAAAATTAAAATTTTTTTTTAAAATTCCTCTTAATTAAATTCTCTATCGATCGGTCAGGCTCGATTTTTGAATTTCTATTTATTTAAACGTTTTTTTAAATAACAAATCGTAAACAAGTAGCAAGATCGTGAATATTGTTTCTCTGTTTAGAAAATAAAGAAAATATATTAAAATAGTTTTGGGTTGCTTAAACTGTCTAAACAATAGTGTAACAACTTATTGAATTTTTTAAACAATTATTTATTTATTTATTTTGTTTCACAGCCCAGAGACAAAATGGTTATTATTAAGTACTACAAATAGAAGAGAAAAATATAAAGATATAAAACTATAAAAGTATTATACAATGAAGCAGTATGTAATTTAAATGTAATATTTTCTAGGTTACAATATCAATGAATTTAAGCGGAGAAATGTAAAACAAAACTATACTAGAGTTCAATCTTGAAACTATTAAAATAATTTAAACTAAGAGATTCTGTGAAAAAATATCGGACATTTAGCTCCACCGGGATGCGAACTCGGGTCTTTCATTTGGATTCATTTCATTTCATTTGAATTTTCGCTTTCAATGTGATTTAAATATCGAAAAAATCCTCCTGAATGTACGAACTAAGAGTCGATATAGTAGGTTTCTTGAAGGCACGAATTGTGCAAGAGCTTACTTATGATTGGCAAATTTGGTTCTACATAAAAAATTCTGAGAAAATTTGAATTATTAAAATAATTATTCATTTCACAATATATGTAAAAGAAACATAGACTTCTAGTTAATTCCTAATTGTACACATTTTTATAAGCAAAACATCTAATTATAATTATGAAGAAATTTAAAATTATTGCGTTTTACAAATTTTTAAACAATATATTGTTATTGATTTTCTAATGTATTGCATATAAGACTAGATAATTCTAGTTTTTTTTTCAGCTATACAAATTTTAATTATCAGAATACCTGATTATGTAAAAACACTAAAATTGTTTATAATTACAATTGTTTAAACAATTTATTATTGTTAATTTCACAATATATGTAAAATAAGCATAGAGACTACTACTTTTTTTTACTAATTGTGCAAATTTTGATGAGCAGAGCAACTGACTATAAATAAATACTAAAAATTATTATATTCACAATTGTTTAAACAATTTATTTCTGTTAATTTTCCAATATATTGAATATTAGACTAGATACTTCTAATTTTCTTTTAGATATACAAATTTTTGTTCCCAGAACACTTGATTATGTAAAAAAAACTAATTGTTTATAATTACAATTGTTTAAATAATTATATTGGAAAATTTACCAGAATAAATTGTTTAAACAGTTGTGAATATAATGAATTCTAATAATTATTTATTATCAATTGCTCTGCTCGTCAAAATTTGCACAATTAGTAAAGAAGTAGAAGTTTACATTTATTTTACATATATAATGATAAATTGTTTAAACAATTGTAATTATAATAATTTCAGTTTTTCTTGCATAATCAGTTGCTCTGCTGATCGAAATTTGGACAATTAGTAAAAAAAAGTAGCAGTCTCTATGGTTATTTTACATATATTGTGAAATGAATAATAATAAATTGTTTAAACAATTCAGTAAGTTGTTACATTATTGTTTAGACAGTTTAAGCACTCCAAAACTATTTTAATACGTTTTTTAATACATTTTCTTTATTTTCTAAACAGAGATACAATAATATTCATGATATTGTAACTTTTTTACGATTTGTTATTTAAAAAGAATGTTTAAATAAATAGAAGTTCCGAAATCGAGCCTGAATGAATATCTAAATTTGAACACAGGGATTTTTTAAAATACCCAATCAAATTTTGTTGATCACCTTTTCTCATAAAAGGTTTCTCTTCGTTTCAAAACGAATCGATTCACCTATATAACTTTTATAATTGAGCAAAAATTCGTAAAATAATTCATGCTTTTTCATTTTTTTGCATTTAAAAATTTTTTTTTATAACTTCTCCAATTAACTTTTATATTATTCATTTATTGCTTCCTCTATGAGGAAGCAAATTATTTTCCTTACTTAGAAGCGAAATGTCCATGAAATGGACATAGTTTTCACCTAGTCATTTCCTTCGTTTTGGAATTAGTTTTCTACTCTTTTATTAATTTTCTTTAAAAATTTCAATTATTTTTGTCATTTTTTAAATATTTTTTTCAAATTTCAATTATTTTAACGTGGTTTAATAACTTTCTTCAATGTTTAAATTATTTATTTTAATGAATTTTTTAAATTCTGTACTTTAATTTTCATTAATTTTTGTCATTTTTCAACTATTTTCTACGTGTTTAAATTATTTTCGACATTTTTAAATGATCTTCTTCAAATTTCTATTACTTTTGCTATTATTCAACTGTATTGTCTAAAAATTTCAATTTTCACACCAGCCTTCAATTATTTATGTCATTTAATTAGTTTCTTCACATTTTAATTATTTCGCCAATATCTTAGTTATTGTATTCAAATTTTTAATTTTTACACCAGTCTCCAATTATATTTTTCAAAATTTTAATTATTTTTGTAATTTTTCAATTCTTATCTTGTAATCACAATTAGTTTTAAAACTTTTCAAATATTTTCTTCAAATTCTAGTTATTTTATTTGAATTAGTCAATTTTTGTCATCAAATTTTTTATGTTTTACTCACTTTTTTAAATTATAAAGTCAATCAAGATTTTAATTAAAAGCAATTGTTTATAATAATTATTACTATTTGCTTATTAATTTTTGATACTTGACACACAGTGGCGTAACGAGAAATCTCAGGACCCAGATGGGAAACAAATTTTTGGGGCCTTTTGGAATCCAAAGCGATTTTGAATACTAAAAAAAAAAAAATCTTAATCTGTTTCATTTTTGGAGGCCCCCAAACCTCGGGGGTCCTGATGTTTCACATCCCCTACATCCCCTATTGTTACGCCACTGTTGACACATATTTCTTCTTCAATTATGATTAATAAAACATAGTTTGAAAGTAATTTTAATCAATGATCACTCAAAATTTAAGCAATGGCATAATTTATTTTTTCTCAAAATGTTAATGAATAAATTGAAATTTTCAAGTTTTAAAAAATTACTTTATTGCTTAAGCGAGTTATTCTAAAAATAAATTGAATATTATTTACAATTGCAAATTTTTTCTGTATATTTGTTTTTTTAATGTCCTCGAAATCATATTTTAATGTAATCATAATTCTCATCTTTTTTTTATCTTATTTCAATTTTCAACAACAAAATTAATTGTGTTTTAAATAATTTAAAAATGATGGGGACACTATTTCAAGAAGCTTAACTATCCTAGCAATTTTTTTTAAAAAGTAATAACTTGTCACATTCTATATTGGAGTTTTTCGGGGAAATTGGACATGTTTTATATACATAGTGAGAATAATTTCGAACCAAACGGAAAAAGAGATAAAGTTATTAAAAAAATGAATATTTGCTGATGACATTCGTTTGTTTTAATATAACTCTCAATTTCTGTTTGGTTGGAAATGATATTTATTGCTTCTATATTCTTATAATTTTTTCTTTTGGAGTCAATTGAGTAATTTTCTCTTTCATAAGTATTAGCTTAGTCTGTATGAATATATAAAACTTTTAATTTGATAATTATGTTAAATAGTGGTTATATTAAATGATAATACAGTAAATACAAATTATAATGAAATTCTATTTGGAAACTTAATTTTAAATCACATAAACATTATTTTCATTAAAATGTAGAGAATAATCATAAGTATCGTTAAAACCATAATTTTAAATTTTAAATTTTTTAGTGCAAAAAAGAGTTTGATTTATTTGTCAGATTTGCACTTTTGTGTGTATATTATTTATATTTAGTTTATATTTTTTAAAATAAGAGAATAAAAATCCTCATTTGTCATTTTGTTATTTCTGATTACAAATATTAACCTAAATTGAACTCCATGATTGCATAAATCGATACACAATTTTTTGTTAAAATTTATTCATTTTTGTATTAAACTTAGAAACTTTAATACTTAATACATATATTAATAAAAGTCTTTCTACCGGGCACAATTTCATTTATTGAAAAATTATACTCAATATACAACAGCAACAGAATATTATAAGTAAAGAAGAAGTTTTTTAAATTATCCTCAAGATCTGAATAATAATGATAATTAAGGAAGACCCGAAAAATAAAGGAGAGTTAGTATGATTCACATTATCCTTAAGGTCCAAATAAAATGGTTCATTACGTCTCGGAGTGAGTCTAGGATTTTTAAAGTTAATGATATTCAGTAATGCTGGTAAAGTAATTATGGAGTTAACCACTTCAAACATTGCCGAGGCAACGATGCGCCTTTTTCTGGAGTATTCATATCGAAACGCTGACTTAAGTTTATGTAATCACAACCTCTTGAGTGTTATTACCCACCTTGACTTTTATCATTAAAAAAAGGTTTAAAATGCAATTTCAGGACATTTTTTTGTTTAAGAATTCAATCCTAAATTAAAACCATAAAATATGCGGGGTTTTCAGCTAATTGTAAACTTAAAGATTTGTTTTAACAGAAATATTTCAGTAAGTTATATATGGGGCAAAATTCCTGAACTGTCCAGGTCAAAAAATAAAATTTATTCAAACTTTGCTAAAATGTTTCCATTGTTGGTGGAAGTGTAAATACCAAATATTTTCAAATTCCATGAAATAGTTTTTGAGTTACACAGTTTTAAAATTTTGAATTTTTTAAAAATGTAGTTTTTTAAATTAATTATATTTCTAAGTGTATTGCATAAAAGTTAACATATATATAGTGATTTTTAAAGCTTTTTTTACAGGCTATTCGATGATAATAAATGTTTTTTGTAAAAAAAAAAATTTGACCTTTAAATTCAAGGTCAAAGTGTTAATTTGATTGTATCTCGAAATCGGAGATTTAAAAAAAATTTTAACCTATCTCAATGGAAAGCTTGACTTTTTTCCTATAAGATATGTAAAAATTAGAGTGGAACTCTAAATACTTCTGTCAAAAATACATCTCAAATACCCGCGCGCGCTCAAATAGCGCGACCTCGCGCGAGTAACCATTGGTTAATCGAGCGCGCGCGGGTATTTGAGATGTATTTTTGACAGAAGTATTTAGAGTTCCACTCTAATTTTTACATATCTTATAGAAAAAGACAAGCTTTCCATTGAGATAGGTTAAAATTTTTTTTAAATCTCCGATTTCGAGATACAATCAAATTAACACTTTGATCTTGAATTTAAAGGTCAAATTTTTTTTTTACAAAGAAACATTTATTATCATCGAATAGCCTGTAAAAAAAGCTTTAAAAATCACTATATATATATGTTAACTTTTATGCAATATACTCAGAAATATAATTAATTTAAAAAACATTTTTAAAAAATTCAAAATTTTAAAACTGTGTAACTCAAAAACTATTTCATGGAATTTGAAAATATTTGGTATTCACACTTCCACTAACAATGGAAACATTTTAGCAAAGTTTGAATAAATTTTATTTTTTGACCTGGACAGTTCAGGAATTTTGCCCCATATGTGAAAGCAGAAGTTTTGTTAAAATAGTTCATTAGTAAAACATTTTTTAAGAATTTTTTGGAGTTGCCGTCAATACAGCCATTCGGAAATCTAATTGATCACATCGCAAAATTTAGTAGGAACAAAAAAATAAATAATATTTTTGCTTAGTACTTGAACCTTCTGTGATAATTATAGGAGACGTGTTTTTAGAAGTTGACATTTTCTCGTCGAATGACAATGAGTTATTGAATTTCAGGAACCTAACATTTCCAACTTAAATCTTATAACTTCACTTTTTATTTACTATTTATATTATCGGTCTTTTTGAAAATATGTTCCAGTTTGAAGAACATTTTATTCTAAGGGCGGAATTTTTTTTAACTGCAGAGTTTTTAGATCAAAAAACTTTCGAGATTGCCAAACTTCCATACATTAAAAATACATTTTCGGATAATAAAATTTGCACTAATAATGGCTCACATTGAAACCGAAAATTTTTCTTATTTATGTTTGAAATTAACTGTTGGTTATGTAAATTTTAAATATTTTTCTAAAATTCATCAATCGAATATTCATCTTTACATAAAAAATACTATTGTTAATATCTAAATGCATATATTCTTTATTTAGTTCTGTAAATGATACATTTTACAATAACAACATTTTAAACATTCTTTGGTAATAATTCTTGAATTTTTGGCATAAGAGAGAAAATCACCCAGGAGTTCAAATGCATCAAACTTTTAATTAAATCATTAATTAGTTTCTTTCTGTGCTTCCTTGTAGGAAAGCTGTAGGAAAAAATGTCTTTCTGTTAATATAGATGTTGCCTATATACATAGAAAATCTCGAGCCATTGTTAACAAATTTGGAAATTGTTTTGTAAGACTGCGTTATAAAGTTCTGCGTCTGACGACCTGTAAATTAATTTTTTGTTACTTTTTTGAGAGTTTATATTACTTTAGGCTTTCTTTACTGGTTAGAAAAAAAAAAAATATGTAATTTTTCAAGTTTTCTGCAATCTGTACCTATATATATTCTGAAGTATCTTAAAGTACGTAAAGTATTCTGAATTATCTGAAGTATCATGAGTTACTCTGTAGTATCTTGAATTAGTGTGAAGTATCTTAAATTATCTAAAGTGTCTTAAAGTATCTAAAGTAACGTGAATTACCCTGAAGCATCATGAATTATTCTGAAGTATCATGAATTACTCTAAAGTATCATAAGTAACTCTAAAGTATCTTAAATTACTGTGGAATACCATGGACTATCTGAAGTGTCTTAAAGTATCTGAAGTGTTTGAAATAATTTGAAGTGACTCGAATTATCTAATATATCAATCATCTGAAGTATCGTGAATCACTACGAAGTATCATGAGTCACTCTAAAGTATCTTAAATTATCTGAAGTATCTTGAAGTATCTGAATTATCTGAAGTATCGTAAATTAACCTAAAGCATCATGAATTACTCTGAAGTATCAGAAGTTACTCTGAAGTATCCTGAATTACTGTGAAGTATCTTTAAATATCTAAAATATCAATCATCTGAAGTATCGTGAATTACCCTAAAGCATCATGAATTACTCTGAAGTATCGTGAGTTAGTGTGAAGTATCTTAAATTATCATGAATTATCTGAAGTGTCATGAAGTATCTGAAGTGTTTGGAATTACTTTGAAGTATCTTCAATTATTATGAATTACTGTGAAGTATCTTGAATTATCTGAAATATCAATCTGAAGTATTGTGAATTACCCTGAAGCATCATGAATTACTCTAAAGTATTATGAGTTACTCTAAAGTACCTTCAATAACTCTGAAGTATCTTGAATTACTGTGAAGCATCTTGAATTATCTGAAATATTAATCATCTGAAGTATCGTAAATTGCCCTGAAGCATCATGAATTACCCTGAAGCATCATGAATTATTCTGAAGTATCATGAGTTATTCTAAAGTATCTTAAATTATCTGATGTGTCTTTAAGTATCTGAAGTATGTGGAATTACTTTGAAGTATCTTGAATTATTATGAATTACTGTTGAGTATCTTGAATTATCTAATATATCAATCATCTGAAGTATCGTGAATTACTCTATAATATCATGAATTACTCTGAAGTATCATGACTTACTCTAAAGTATCTTTAGTTACTGTGAAGTATCTTAAATTATCTGAAGTGTCTAGAAGTATCTGAATTATCTGAAGTATCGTGAATTACCCTAAATCATCATGAATTATTATGAAGTATCATGAGTTACTCTGAAGTATCTTGAATTACTGTGAAGTATCTTAAATTATCTGAAGTGTCATTAAGTATCTGAAGTATGTGAAATTACTTTGAAGTATCTTGAATTATCTGAAATATCAATCATCTGAAGTATCGTAAATTGCCCTGAAGCATCATGAATTACCCTGAAGCATCATGAATTATTCTGAAGTATCATGAGTTACTCTGAAGTATCTTGAATTACTGTGAAGTATCTTAATTTATCTGAAGTGTATTTAAGTATCTAAGGTATGTCGAATTACTTTGATGTATCTTGAATTATTATGAATTACTTTTGAGTATCTTGAATTATCTGAATTATTAATTATCTGAAGTATCTTGAATTATCTGTAGTGTCTTAAAGTATCTGAAGTATCTTGAATTACCCTGAAGCATCATGAATCACTTTGAAGTATCTTGAAGTATCTGAAGTATTTGAAATTATTCCCAGTGTATACGAAGAAAATAATAAATCGCTGTTTTTAACCTAACACACGGGATTACCCCCTTAAGAAAGCTGGAAACCCATTTTTTGACAAAAATACAAGTTTTTCACCGTTAATAAGATGATCATTGATTCGAATCGTATTATCTACATTTTTTTAATACTTCGCGTATATTACTTTTAAATAAATTACGCTCTATTTAAATAGACGTAGCTCTAGCATAGGATGAAAGTTCCGACAAACACCGAAGGTGCACGGAATCTTAGAAATCATGAATTATTCGAAGAATTTTTGGTGAATTATAAACCTAATTCATATAGATTAATCGATTCATTTTAAATATAATTAATTACTATGATATAATTTTTTTTGTAGGGGGCGGAATCGAGGGCGGAATGCCAGGACCGTCTCACGGGAGCAGCGAGTTGAATCCAGAACAGCAGGGTGAGTAAAAGTTTATATAATTTGGTAGTGCGAGCACCATTACAAACAGCAACAACCTAGCCATTACATCACAAGTAACAAATGTGAGTAGAGTGAAGGAAGGAGGAAGGAATCTTGATGGTTTGAAATGGTAAGCTCGTGTGTAGCTCGGTAGGTCTTGGTAGGCGGTAGGAGACATATGACACTCGGAGGCATCGACGGTCTTTTTTGTCCGCAGAGTGCAGTTTGCAGCTAATCAGCTGTGGTGTATGAACGATACCGACGTAACCCAGAACGCGAGATACTTTCATTATATTTTATTGGTCACGTTAATATTCGTGTACATATTATTCAATTTCATGTCCCTTGCTTTTCATTTTTAATCATTTCTTTGTCACCGCTCACATCAATGCTAATGAATTATATCTCGCTTCAAACCAAATTTAACATTCAGCCATTTTTCTCTTGTCTTTTCATTCTCATTGTTCGCTTTTTTATTTGTGTCCTTAACTTTGGCATTGTTTTATGCTTAAGAGGTTCATTCTGTAATGTAACTTACAGTGAGTCCGTTTACACCACTGACTTAAAGAAAGGTTGCGCAATGCTATAAATTTCAAACCTTTTTTTTAAGTCGTAGGTGTAAACAGGCTCAGTTTGTCTAAATTTGATGTTAAATTTTTAAAATAAACTTCATTAATATCCTTGAATTTTAACAGACTTTTGTCAAATTTATAATAATGTAAATTTGAGTGTCAGATCTAAATTTAATAGTACTTTATGACACATGGTACATACAATATTTTATGCAACAAAAGCGTACGATGGTCACTTTGCGCTACTTGTACGAGTGCATGCATTAAGCCGAGCAGGTCAATAAAGTATCTATTATTACCCAAGGGCAATAATGGGCACTCTATTGACCATGCTCGCACGTATATAAAGTATCCATTATGGCCCTAGGGCAGTAATGGACACTTTTTTGCCTGCTAGCAATCTATCAAGTATCAATTATTACCCTAGGTCAATAATAGTCACTTTATTGACCTTGCTCGCGGTCTATAAAGTATCTATTATTGCTCTATGTCAATAATGGTCACTTTATTGACCTTGCTCGCAGTCTATAAAAAAGTCTATTATTGTCCTAGGTCAATAATGGTCACTTTATTGACCTGCGAACGAACTATAAAGTATCCATTATTACCCTAGGTTAATAATGGGCAATCTATTGACCTGTGAGCGGTCTATAAAGTATCCATTATTACCCTAGGGCAGTAATGACCACTTATTTGAACTGCTAGCGATCTATGAAGTATCCATTATTACCCTAGGTCAATAATGGTCACATTAATGACCTTGCACGCGGTCTATAAAGTATCTATTATTGCTCTAAGTCAATAATGGTCACTGTATTGACCTGCGAACGAACTATAAAGTATCGATTTTTACCCTAGGTCAATAAGGAGCAATTTATTGATCTTGCTCTCAAGTCTACATAATATCCATTATTGCCCTAGGTCAATAATAACCACTTTATTGACCTGCGAGCGGTCTATAAAGTATCTATTATTGCCCTAGGTCGATAATGATCGCTTTATTGACCTTGCTCGCTATCTATAAAATATCCATTATTACCCTAGGGCAGTAATGGTCACTTTTTTTGACCTGCGAGCGATCTATGAAGTATCCATTATTACTCTAGGTCAATAATGGTCACTTTATTAACCGCTGGGTTATAAGGAAGAACTTGAGATGTGCTTGTAGAGATAGGGTAAAGAACCATAATACGCCTGAGTTGCATAAAATTAAAAATCTTCATTTAAGACTTTAATGTAAATTTCAGATGAATTTAATTTTGAGACCAAATTCTCAAATTAAGATTTGAAATGATTTGTTAAAATTTCATTTAGGCAGACAGGGGCATTAATATTTCATTAGCATTGTGAAAATGTTTCGTTCTTATCGACACTCATACACACAGTCATTCATTAGAAGTTTTTTCCACATTGCACTTTATGCAATTTCGTGTTTTTTGAAAGTTTGTTTTTTTCTAATAACGGATTTGTTGTTTTTAGTTATTGCATTATTATTATTTATTTAGATCAAGATTTTTCGAGTTATTTTCTGTTCCGGTGTTTATAAGTTTTAGATTGGATTGTAGTGCTCGTTTACTAGATTTCACTTTTCACTAAAAATCACCTCAAGTTCCTTTTAGAAAAAAATAAAACACCCTTTCAAAATGTTTTTTTGTCGGGGGAAATTTCTCGACCTGGCAGTGTGTAACAGTAATTAAAAATTATTATTTGTTTTTGTAACATTATAATATACAACATATAACTTATATTTTATATTAAAAGTAGTAGATAAAATTGAAAAATTTGATATTAAATTAACATTGAATAAAAACACGTTCGCAAGACTCTTTGTTTATTAGTTTTTAATTATTAAACAAATCGTTCAATGCACTTTTAAATTGGATGTGAGAAAACTCTAAACAAAACTTTAAATATTATCTTGTGGAATAAAAAAAATTTCAATTTTCGACTTTGGAAATTCTTTTAAAAAAATTTTTAGTTTAAATGAAATATTTATCAATTCATTGAAAGAATTTAATCTTTTGTTACATTCTGCCAGTGTCAAAGTAAATCTGTCAAAAATTAATATTTGTTAATGCAAATTGCAATCTTTGGATAATGCAAAAAAATTTTATACTGCACAGACAGCAGTGTTTTGCAGGGTGGCCGCAGGCTAGGATATTTTTCAAACTTTCATAAAAAGTTGAAAATTTAAAAATTTGAACGGAAAAATCTCAATTTACATCTAAAGAATTTTATTAAACATTTACAAAGTTGTTTCTTTAGTACGAAGCTAAAAAAATGCATTTACATAATTTTATAGAAAATGTATTAATATTTTAAATCAAATTCTTTGTTTAATTAAAACAATTTTTTATTCAACTTTGGAAAATGTTATTAAAAAATTTGTTACAATATTTTGGGTAACATTTTGAGAATTCTTTTTTAGAGACAAATTACTTTTGAATCAGATAATAGGTGTTTGAAAATATAAAAAATTTCTTAACATTTTGTTTCATACCGTTATTAAAATTATATGTAGATCAATATTTCTGATATGATTCATTTTTATTAACTTTCGGGAAAAATTTAAAAATTTTATCGGAAAAAAATGTAATCGGAGATGAGAAGTTAATTAAATTTTTATGTAGTATAAAATTTAATGCGACGACAAATTTAAAAAAAAGCGAAATTATGTTTTAAATAAATAATCTTATTCATTGGAACGGTATGAGAATATTTATAATTAATTTTTTTTCAAGCCGAAACTCTAATTGTATCAATATTTTAAATTTTTTATGAATTTAAAATAAAAGTTTTAAATTGAATTTTAACTGAAGAAAGAAATTTACTTGAATTCGAATTTTTATTAAATTAAATATTTGGAAATAGATATGGTAAATTGGAATAATAATGTTGAGAAAACTTTGTTTTAAAAAATTAAGAATTATTAAGGGATGTAAAAAAATCGTCCAAGAAAAGTTAAAAAAAATTGTTTTAGAAAAAGTGAAGAATTTGTTGAAATAGTTGACTGATTATAAAAAAACATTGTGGCCACCCTGGTTTTGGGTATTCAGGGTTGCTGCATATTTTTAATTGTTAGATATTTAAACCTGAAAAAGAATAAAGGTAAAAAGTGTATTGTAAATAGTGTAAAGTGTAGAAAAGAAAATATGAAAAAAAGGTAAAAAAATATAAGAAACATTGAAGAGTATAAAAATTGTGTCCTAACCTTTTCAGTCACAATTTCTGTGTAATAGAGAACTAATTTAAGACATTCTTATTACACATTTTGTTACCTAATGAAAGAAAAATTAATTTAAATAACAGATTTTAAAAATCGAACGAACTTTACAAATGGTTATCTCATATAATAAAAATGATTTTTGTCTCAAAATGACATTTTGAAATTGGAAATTAATTGGGTGAAAGTGTTGTACAGTAGAACTCCGTTTATCCAAACTAAAATCTTCCGGATCGTCGAATATCGATTCAGAGATTTAAAAATGTATTTATTTTTTGATAAACAAGTTTTTGTATCAAGAGACATAAGCAATTGAATATTTATAATAATTGTCTCCGTTGGATCATTTAACAGAAATTTTATATATCAGAATTTCTATTTACCCGAATTAAAATTTAACGTAATTTTTATTTATATGAATTTTAATGTGATAAAATTTCTTGTTCACTGAATTTCTAGTTAAGGGTAAATTTCTCCTTTTAAGGGAATGTGCTACCCAAATTTTTCAAATAGCTCCAGTACAAAAATTTAACTACTTTCAAAGGAATTTTTATTTGTCATTACTTTGCTTGTAGCAAATTTCTTTTGAGTTCATAATCTATGTTACTGTAAAAAAAAAGAAAAAATAAAACTGAGCTCGAAATATAAATCAATATTGATAAAAAAATTTCGCTTATAGTTTTATTCTCCTTTTTATTTAAAGTATAAACGTAAAGTATCAAGGATAAATTTTCTACTATGAGTAGTCAAGCTAAATAAAAATTCGGTTAAACTTTGAACAAATAGAGGAGCAGTTAAATAGAGTTTTGGCCAAATAGAAATGTTGTTAAGTGAAATAATTAAATATTCGTAATAAGTTGTATTATTTTTTCTCTCACCCAGTAGGAAGAGATGAATTGAAAAGAATAGAAACGGTTCTATCTAAACAAATAACATTTTTAACGTTACCGTTTGAATTTTTTAACGCATTTCAACAGTTTAAATATTGGAGTCTAACGGAAAAAATTTTTAGGGAATAAATACTGACTTGATACTTTATGAAAGGATTCTAATCTTGTTAAAGAACACTGAAAAATTTTTGTGGGCTAATCTTTTGCCAACTAGGTAATACCTTGGATAGGTTGCCATATTTTTATTTGCATTTATTTGGTATATCGTTTTCAATCAAATTTTAGTTTTCACTAAAATTCATGTACCCAACTGATTGGGGAACGACATACTAAATATATTCAAAACATTCATAAAAACGGCAACTCATTTGAGGTGTGTTATATTTAGTTTGTGAAAGATTATCCCACGAAATTTCTCAATGTAATGTCCGTGACTTTAGCTACATATTTTTATGCAGATTATTCAAAATTAAAAACGTCAAATAATTGCTTTTTATCAAAGAGATGTTAAGATAAATTGGATCTACATCTTTCTAATAAGTAAACTTTATTTAATAATTTTATTAGTTTCAACTAATCCAACCTAAAAATGGTTGCCATCGATTGACACAAAACGACGAAACCCGGAAAGATATATGGTTTGACACCAATTAAAGACACACGCGAAACAAACAAAAAATACTTCAATTACCCTTAAATTATTTCCACGTAATTCCCCAATTAAATAGAATTACTTCAATTTTAAAAATACTCATAAAATGCATTAGAATGGACTCAAATTTCAAAAAAGGTCTGCAGTGTTAAATGAAACAAACCTGATTGATATTTTAATTCCTTAAAATACGATTAGAATGTTTTTAATTGAAATTGCAAATTTTATAAAGACACATGACACGTGTCTTTTTATAATTTGCAGTTTTAACTGTTTTTCTAAATTGAACTGGATTGATAAAGAACGAATTCTACAGTGAAAAAATATTAGTACAATATCAGCACCAACTGAATGTATCCCATTAAAAAAATGGGAAAAAACATACTATATGTCATTGTTGTATTGACCCATAATAATAATATATAACGTATGTTAATTGGCTTTAGGTTCGTTTGTTTGGGACGCTGAAACGTTTGCCGATACATTGTAAATTTATTACTCCCATTAGTAAATCTTCCTTTATATTCTAAAAAGAAAGTGTCTTGTTTTGTCCCATTTTTGTGTCAAAGACGTGAAAACTGTCTTGTTTAAGATAACTTTTTCTCTTAGACCCAAAAATTGGACTAAATAAGACATTTTCAAAACACTTGTTCTTAGAGAGTATCTTATGGTCCTTCCATGAAATCATCACTTTAGTCATGCGTCTGAGTAGTCGCTTCGGAATGGTTGCAATATATTTCTTGATATCCCATGACTCCCACGAGGGTGTTTACACCTCTATAGCATAAAAATGTTGAAAATGGAGACGTTTTACTGTATTTATTTTTAATTAAAGTTTCTAACTTCTACATTTTGGGAGGAAATGTTGGCCTAAAGTCATGGGATAGTTCCTGTACCAAACTCACGTCGTGGTTAAACGAACGAATCGAAAAATGTGCATCTGTTGCTCAATAGATTGGTAACCATAGGATTGGTTAATCCGAAATGGTGCGTCTTCTTTGCTAAAACAGTATTTTAGACTGACTATTTTGGCACTGAAAACGCATGCTTTCGACAAGTCTGAAAGACCAACCTATTAAGCAATCAATACACATTGGTATTTATACTTTTCGGTGCAGTAGACATTCCGTTTCGGTGCTACTGTTGGCCCAAAATCAAGGAATAGCTCCTGTACCAAATGCACGACATGGTTAAATGTACATATCGAAACATGTTCAACCGTTGCTCTATAGATTGGTGTCCTTAGGTTTGGTCCATCCGAAATGACACGTCTTCTTTGCTAAAATAAAACTGACTATTTTGGCACTGAAAACGCATCCATTCGACATTTCTGTTTAGGACCTAATACCTATTGAGTAATCAATACACATTTGTCTATACGTATATTTAACCATAGCGCCGAGAAGTGCGTCAACTGTTCCGATCAAACGGACAACATACGTCCCATAGGTTAGTGGTAGTTATTGTATATTGCTGAAATTATAATTCAAATTACAATATAATGACTGTCAACGTCTGCGCTATAATTTTCCTTTTAGCGGGCCAGACGTCTACAATTCTAAGCCTTCCTAAAATGTTGAAACTAGAGATGTTCTACTGCATTTATTTTTACAGTGAATGTCTCTAATTTCAAAATTTTGCGAGGTACACGGTGCGGTGTTGAAATTAGAGACTGTAATCGAATTCGTTTTTTCACAGATAAATTACCCCAAAGCCAATTAACATTCGTTCTATGATATATTCCCCCTTCATTGTCATAGTTGACGTGCTTTTATGTGCAGTTGGCACTCCCTTCCGGTCCCTCTGTTAGCCCAAAATCATGGGATAGCTCCTTCACCAAATGCACGTCATGGTTAAATGCACATATCGAACCAGGTTCAACTGTTGCTCCATAGATTGGTGTCCATAGGTTTGGTCCATCCGAAATGTTGCGTCTTCTTTGCTAAAATCAGACTGACTATTTTTGCACCGAAAACGCTGTTTAGGACCAACGTATGAAGTAACCAATACACATTTTTCGATACGTAGATTTAACCATAGAGCCAAAATGTGCATCAACTGGTCCAATCAAACAGACAACTTACGTCCCATAGGTTAGTGTAGATATTGTACAACAATTTTTTCACTCAAGAAACAAATTCAAACTTAAACAATACTTCAAATTAAACCGAACTCTTCTTACCGGGATAACAATATCAATTGCATTAGTCTGGATAATTGGAGCTCTACTGTACTAAAGACATAAAAACATCTGTAGGTACGGAAAAAGGTAATCGACATGTAGATGACTGAATGGGTTAAGATGAAATTGAGTAATGAAAAA
The DNA here is from genome assembly GCA_037103525.1 of Ganaspis brasiliensis. NCBI lineage: Eukaryota > Metazoa > Arthropoda > Insecta > Hymenoptera > Figitidae > Ganaspis > Ganaspis brasiliensis. Next base: position 1,247,580 of record JAZKLR010000123.1, read on the forward strand.
GTGTGCAGTAACCCTGGCATTGCTATTAGAGTCATTCGCTGGTTGTTGCTGTCCTGTGGTGGGTGGTTTCATTTTGTTGATATTGTACGGTGCGTGGTGCTATGCTGTGGTAACGTGCTATGCTGTGAGCTGCCTACCGGTTAGAGCAAGTTGTGTGTGTGTTGCAGCTGACCTGCGTAAACTGCACTCGCTGGACCCGCGCCCCTGTCCTGTGTGCAACCGCATGTACAGTAACTTGTCCAACCTGCGGCAGCACATGCGCCTCATCCACAATCCTCAGAGTGTCACTTGCCCTCTCTGTAACAAGCCGTTCAAGACCAAGCTCTACCTGAAACGACACCTGGTCAGCTTCCACGAGTTGAGCGTCGCCGACAGACAACGACAAGAGGAGATCTACCATCATCATGTTAAGGTCGAGGCACAAAGGCAGGCACCCTCACAGGTTCCGGCACAACAGGCACAGGCACAAGTACAGGTTCAGGGTCAAGTTCAGCTACAGGAACAGGTAGTACAGGTTCAAGGGGGATGCCCTCAGGCTCAACAAACTGCTGACAACAAGTCCATTCAACCGAGGCTTCCTCCTGAGGATGGTGCTCCCACCAGCACCACCTGTAAAATTGTCGAGAATAAGTCAAGGCCTTTTCAGGGACAGGTCGATGACGATACGTACTCGGTCGAAGTCGCTCAAATCAGTGATACGAAAAATTTCGTTGGTGGTGTTCTTCAACAGTTTAACACCACTTTTCACTAATGTTTTTTTATTAGAATTTAACTGTTTTTTTTTTTTTTTTTTTGTTAAATCTTTTTTTTTTTCAACAGTTCTCATTGAAACCCCCAGTATCATTTTGTGATAATAGTCGCCCCACGGCGAGACTTATTGTTTAACTTTAGCAAAGCAAGTGATTTAATAGGAAACGTATTCATATAGAGAGAGAGCAAAGTTGAATCAGCAATTAAGAGTAGACGTAGGAGAAAATGACACAGGAGAAAACGTGCTATGATTACGTTTTGAAATAAGGCTGATAATGTTTAAAAGGTTGAGCAATTCGAGGCTCGAATTGTAACGTGATTATTCCCTGGGGCTTTTTTTCTAAGAAGGTGAATTCCTCAAGGGTTTTAATCAGCGTCACACGAGAGGGAGTTTAATGTATATAGAGAGTAACTTACGTATAAGATCCCGTGCCTGTTCACTCTAGAGGTAGAGTTCTTGTTGTTTCCTTGATCCATGAGATTAACGAGTTTGATGAAACGAGAATTTGTCAATGGTTTTTAAAAAAAATGGATTTACTTTTTCTTTCTTTTTAAGAAATCTTAATTGTGTAATAAAGCTTCCTAATGATTTTTAGATAGGAAGGAGCTTAAATTGTGGTTTTTTGTTGTTTAATTGTTAAAATCCAGTGGGAATTTAACGTGGTTGTTGGTAGACAGTCTCAACAAAAAGTTTATACCTCTGTATTGATAAAGAAAATTACCACCGTGGTCAATGAGGCGCCACTTGTTTCAAAACAAATATGGCTGACGTAAGAGTGTTTTTTCAGACAGTGCAATGTTTGAAGTTTAATTTTACAACACATTTTTTTTTAAGTGTACCAGTTTAGCTTTAAGCTTAAATTCCATTGTTTTTACAGAAAATGAATAATTATCACTATTAAAAAATTATCATTCACTTCTAAAAACACCTCAAAATCTTGTTTTTTTTAAAATACAAGTTGCCGTGTACAAACATCGTAACTTTTTACTCTGATGTCACTCTTATGTCGGCCATATTTGATAGTTCCTAAAGTAACCAATAGGGACGTTTTGCAAATTTAAACTGCCAATAGGTACGCTTAAAATTTAGTAAGATTATATGAATTATTTTAATCTTTGCCGATGATTCAAGAAGCAAGTAGACAAAGAATCGGAAAAATGTAATCCAACTCCATATTTTCCTGTCTTTTAAATCAATAAACCATCTAAATTTTAAAAACATTCTGATGGGTTAACAACTTTAACTTCAACAATTTGTTCAATTCCAAGTTGCATTTGAATAAAATTTAAAATTTTCTGTTTATTAAAAACATTTTAGGTAAAATAACCTAAAATTTGATATTCGCTTTATAAACAGAAAATTGTAATTTTTATTAAAATACATTTTTATATTGATCAAAATGTAAAAAATAAAATTGTTTACCCTACTACCAAAATGTTTTTACGTTTTAAACCGTTTTTTAATTTAAAACATAATTATGAAACTATGGAATTAGACTCACTTTTTTCCGTTTGTTTGCTGATTGCAACTATAAAAAGAAAAAGATTTTTAATAAAAAATTTTTGTTTGAAAGATACAATTTTAGTAAGAGATATAAAAAAAAAAAATTTACAATTTCATTGTACGAATTTGTAAACATGTTCAGCAAATATAAACGTTTATATGATTCTAAAGTGCGCAACGTTTCTGAGAAACGAAAAAAAATTTTATTCTATTTAAAATTTTATGGTTAAATATTATTAATTATTTATTAAATTAGCTAAATAAGAGAACTAAAAAAAATTAGAAAGTGTTATTTAACCTGAAAATTTGTTAATTTTTTTTTTAATTTATTCTTTTTGTTCGTTTTTTTAGAAACGTTGCGCTCTTCATCATCATACGATTATTTAAAAACATAATTTTACTTACTTAAAAAAAATAAACAATATTTTTCAACAAAATTTGTTGGATGTTTAATATCCATAAATGCAAAATGATGAACATGTTTAAATATTCTCACTGTGAAATTAGATAAAATCTTATTTTGAAGAAAATGAGCTTTCTTTAATTAAAATCTCATTATTTTGAAGAAATATTTTCAAGGTGTTAAACTATAACCAAATTAATGACACTTAAATCTTACTAAATTTGGTACTAAATTTAAAAAATAAACATGAAATTAGCTCTCTAAATTCATCCTTAACTAAACTTAATAGGTATTTAATAAATAACTAAATAAATAAAATATTTATTTACTTATTACATAAAACATGTAAGTTTAGCACAAACTTTTTATTCAGACTGTTATCCAACTTTAATCGAAACCACTTTATTGGTTTTTGAAAAAAAAATTTTAAAGTTCATGTGCTTATTTAAAACTTTTTTAAATTACATTTTAAATTTTAAAAATGAAATGCAGAAATGATTCTTAGTCAGTTGATGTTTATTAATCAATTTAAAAACGTTTAGTTTCTGTATAAAAACAGAAGTTTAAATTTTCTGTTGACGATATTAATACAAATTTTAGTCTGTTTAAATTAACAATCATTGGGAAAAATTTTCAAAAATTAATTAACTTTTATTTTATTAAAATAATATTTGTTGCATAAACTGGGTACAATTTTTTTTAATTTTCTTAAAAGATTATCAATTTCATATAAAAATCGCATAAAATTCCGAAAATTTATTAAAAGAATTCTTTTATAAACAAAATGGTTAATAAATTCAAATAATGCATTAGATGCCAAAAAAATAAAAATTTGGATACATTTATAAAAAAAAAGATTTTCGAAGTGAATTATTATATAAATTTTAAGTTTTAATTGAGCACATGAATATTATTACATTTTTACATAATTAATTTTTTAGTTTTCTATTTTACAAACATTTTACTCTTGCTGAAATTATTTTAACAAATCAAGCTTTAATTTCGTTTAAAATTAGTATAGTTCAATTAATTTAATAAATAGAACATAATCTATATTTTTCCATAAAATATTTTAAAGCACAAAAACATTATGTTTCTCATTGTAAATAATTTTGTAAAATAGAAGATTATTTTTTTAACAATAGATAGGAATTTTAGCAGTTTTTTAACACTCTTTTTTTATTTGCTATTTTTATTATATATTTATTTGTTATATGTAAATTGTTTTAGTTTACTACTCTTTTTCTTTTTTAATTTTTAGGATGGCTACTGAAATGGAAAACTGAAAAATGACATTTTTTTATTGGTAAAATTTAAATAATTATGGAATATACACATTGAAGATTTTAAAAGTGGTACAGTTACTACATTTTCAGTTTTTATTTAAACGAAAAAAAGTATAATAAGCTGAAATAAATGAAAACAGTTTCCAAACAAATATAACTCGTATTTTAAAAGTCACTGATGAAGTTATTAAAAAATAGGACTTTCCTTATTTTATAAAATATCTGATTAATTAAACAAAAGTTAAATTAAGTTTATGAAAATATTTTCATTGACCTTGAATTTATGTCCAACATTAATAAAGTGGCCATCCTAATTTTTTTCTTCCTTTTAAATTGTTTTGAAATTTTCTTTAAATCGATTTTTAAGCTTAATAAACAAAAAAACTCTGAATTTCTTGAAAAGAGATTTCATCCTTTTTAGGGAAAAAATACAGATTTTTTTCAAAGTAGATAAATCTGTTTCAATAGAGTAAAATCTCACTCGAATGAAAAATTATCACCCTAAAATTAATCTTTAAAAAATCATTTCAATTGGGTAAAAAATTACTTCAAAAAAGAGTGATAATCTTTTTCATAAAGTAAACATCATTTTAATTGTCAAGGAATTTGGAGAGTTTTGTTTTTTGTTAAATTGTAAATTATATTTTCAAACTTTTATTGATTTTTTTGAAAGAATTTTCCAATTAAAATTCTTTTTTTGTTATTTAAATTTCAAGATTTTGATAAAATCTCGCATGTTTTTTTTTTTTTATTTATTGTGTGAATTGATCTTGCCATAGAACTCTACCTCGACAAGGAACATTGGGAGTTTAAAAAACGATGGTGGATCGGCCACCCCACCTCGTACTGATACTTCTGCAGCCGGATAAACTTGTTGTTTTATTTAATGCTATACAGTGTTACACAGACTACAGATATTTACAACAATATTATATTCTTACAGAGAATTCTATTTACTTTACAATTGCAGCGCAATGTGCAATGAAATAGCTCATGATATATTTTTCACGTGCATAAATTGCAATATACAGCCAATCGACAGCTCAACAGAGTGATAATATTTATTATTAACAGTTATTGACAAACCGTGATTGCAACAATGCAGAAGATTGAATGAACGTTATATAATAAGAAGGCCAAATTCTCTACTGACTGCTTTTTGTTCCTCTTCCATTTTCGATAATTCATCAAATTTATTTTCTTATTTTTTTTTCTCTTTTCATAAACTCCCAAATAATTTCAAACACCGGTTATTATTTTGTTAACCATTTAGAATTTTGAAGAAAGAGTATAGAATTCGATTAGAATAAAATTGTAATATCTTTTTTTAACTTTCAGATTAAATACTTATACGGATAAGTTTCAAGCTGTAAAAACTTCTTGTGACAAAGTTTTTCCTTTGTTATTAAGGAAGTTTTCCTGAAATTTTGACACTTTTATTCGTGAAAATATAGAGTAAGAAAAATTGTGAAACGTTAATTTCTATCTGTCAGATGGCAACGATAGAAAATACCGTTTCACAATTATTTTTATAGATTCTTTATTTCTACGAATACGAGTGTCAAACTTTCAGGAAAACTTCTTTACAAATAAGGGAAAAACTTTGTCACAAGAAGTTATTTCAGCATCAAAATTACCCGCATAACTTTTCGATCTAAACGTTGGAAAACGCAAGTTATCAAAGTTATTACTTTGGCATTAATAAGCAAAATCATAAAAAATCGGTTATTTAATTAAATTATCGTAATTTTATTCTGAAATATTTACACCTACTTTTCCTGAAATTGGAACGTTTTAAATGAAAATTCAGTTTGAAATTATTTCAAATAACGAAATATTAGAGGAATTTTAAGTGAATGAAGAGCAATTAGTATTGAATAAAGCCATACAATTCCATAGCCATATAGTACCACACAGTACAACTCAGGATTTTTTATATATTTTACAGATGACAATAGTTCCATATTAAAAAAAATAAAAAAAAAATAGACAAAGCAAACAAAAGCGTTTTTCAAGAAAGTTCTTTTTGATTTAGAGAAGGAACTTTTTTGAAAATCGTGCCGGTCAAATAAACAGGCTCTCCATACCTCACAAACAATCAAATTACAAAGCAGATGCAGCTATATATATTATTATAATATATTTACAATTAACAGATTTACAATAGTACGATTGTTGCAACAACTGCAACCAGAATTAGTAAAAATAAAAAATAAAAAAAACGGTTTTTATTATCTGTTACTACGTTGATAAGCAATAGCTTTGTTTTCTTTTACAAGTTGAATGTACTGAGAATATACATTTTCATGATTCTTTAAGTTACAATAACAATAAGATGCCCAGCATAACTGACAATTAATACCGAAATAAGCTTAGATTATAAATGTTGCATATCATATTATTATATTGTTATTCAATCGCCACACAGTGTTGATATCAAAAATTAAACTCTAGACTGCTCGATTTATCGAAATTTTTAAATAGTTTGTGACATTTTTTAACATAAAAAGCTCTACGAAAAAAGGGACCTAAGAAGCAAAAAATGTTAGGTTATGTTCAGTGATAGTTTTATCTTGATTAAAAGTTTCTTTTTAATTATGTAAAATCAAAACCAGTTTTTATTGAATATTTTTTATCGAATGAAGACTTAAACATCAAACATAACCTAAAAATTTTTCCTTAGGTCCCTTTCTTCATATCGCGTCACAAATATTTTATAAGATTTTTTTTTTAATTTGATTTCTATTTACTTTTTTTAAAAAACGATATTTGTCTTTTTTACTATTTTGTAAAAGTTACTTTTTCTTCCTGAAAAAGAAAGTATCTTTTAATATTTAATATATCTATTTTTTTTTTAGTTAGATTATTTTCTTTAATTACAGTTTGAATTGATTTTATGTTTAGGTTCTTATTTAAATTTATATTTGAATACAATTTGAATTTATAAAATTTTATTCATTCAATTTTTTTATTCATTCAAATGTAAACTAAATTTGGTTTTCAACGATTCAAAATCAAGTAATAAACATGCTTTTAGATTCTCGATTTTGAACTAAATTGTAAATTTTGAACAGAACTTTAATTAACTTTTACACTGTAAGTGTGCCAATTACTGCGGATTTCCAATCAAAGCGTTTTTTAAATAGAAAATTTAATTTTATATTACGAATTACGATCTTTCAAAAAAAAAGAGTATTAGCAAAAAATTTTCGAAACTTAAAAAGTACTTGTAAAATAACTTGTACTTTATGCTTTTTAGATACTTATACAAAAATTAAAAGTATAAAAATCAAATTATTTATACAATTTTCAGAAATTGGATATAATATCAAATGCGTTTATTGGTTTGAACCAGTTGCTGCGCATCAATTACTGCGGCAAAAATTGACGTGTAAACAGAGGTTAGGTTGCCCACAGTAATAGAAGCAGACGCCAATTTATGTTTCAATTTCTGCGCCAGGAATAGTTTAAATTTTAATAATTATATTAATAACAATTAAAATGTGCTTTTTTTTGTGAAAAATTTCTAAAATAATTGTTTATTTTTGAATTAGTGAAAAGTTCCACTTATTTTTAGTAAAATTTCGTTATTTAAAATGATTTTTTTGAATTTTTTTTGAAAATTTTTAGTGAATAGTGACTAAGGATTAGTAGAAATTTTGACTAATTTGAAATTGTGAATGACTTTCCAGTAATTTAGATTTAGAAAGAATAATAATACATTTTAAAAAAACCGCAGTAATTGGAGCTCCACAGTAATTGATACTTTTATCCTAATTAAAAGTGAAATTTTGGAACTGGCTTGAGTTTTAAAATGGAAATTTGAACTAAAATCAAATTTTATTATTTCTTAGTAACATTTTTTATATTAAAAATTGTAGGATTAGATTGGAATTACAAATTTGTACTTTTGAGTTAAATTTGAACGAAAATTAAATTTTTTGAACTGGATTAAAATGTCAATCCTTGAATAAATTTCAATTCATAAGATGCTTCTTTTGAATAGAATTGGTAATTGAATCTTTTAAAATTGAGTAATTATTGTTTCTGTTATAAAGAATTCTTCAATTTTAGGAATTAAGGTAAATTTTAACAATTTAAATTTTAAATTATTAATATATTTAATAATTAATGTTAATATTTAATTAATATAATATTTTAATTATTAGTTTTTATTTTTTTCATTTTAAAATTTAAATTATTAATATATTTAATAATTAATATTATTATTTAATTAATATAATATTATTATTAAATATAAATTTTAAATTAAATTTTAAATTTTTACTTGATTCACATTGGAAGTAAACTGGCATTTTAATTAGAATTAGTTTAGACTTTTTAAACATTTAAAAAGAATAAAATGTTTCGAAATAAATATTCGACTTTAATCTAATTTCAAAATAAAATTGGATTTTCTGCAAAGTTTAAGTTAAAATCGAAATTGAAAAAGAGGATTCAAATTAAGCAACTTTTTGACATTTTAATTAACTTCTCATTTCAGTTTTCAAATTTTATTTAAAGAGTCAACAAATTCGGATTTAAAAAACTTCAAATTTTTCCATTTAAACTAAACTTAAATTTGAACCAAGTTAACATTCGGATTTTTATCTAAAAGTGTGTTAAATTTTCATATTAGGTTCTAATTCAAATCGTATTTATATTAAACTTTTCATTGCATAAATTTCACTTGGATTTATAAATAGAAATTAAATTCTGATTGTATTCAAATTAATTCTATACGCTAAATTCTGTTTTTTTAAATTTATTTATAAACTCAACTTTAATGCTATTAATGCAAATTTAAATTTTCCGTATATAAAAATATTCAAGGTGTTAGTTCTGATTTTTAAATTAAAAAATGTTCTTTTTGCTTTTAACCAACTTTTTCCATTGTTATTAATTTATTGAAATTGTGCGTTCAAGACTTCTTTTATCAATATGTTAATTTTTATTATCAGCATCTAAATATTAGCTATTTTTTTTTCTTCTTTTTTTTTAATCTAAATTTTATGATAATCGTCGCAGTTCAAAGTTTAATACCCGTATTACATTATACCAGAGTGACGTGCTACACGTTACATAATAATAGGCATAATTTGACAGGCTGAACTTCGCTGGGCATTAAACCGGTTACCTAGTTATATCACAACAGATTCACTGTTATTATTAACAATTTCGAGTTCTGATCAACATCCAAGATTATTAAACCGTTACAAAATGACAACAAAACTAACATCTGAAAACAAATTTATTCTCTGAAAACACAACTGTCAAGAAAAATTGTTTATTCACGGCTCCAAAATTCTGATTTATCGAGGTGATAATCAAGGATTAAGAAACAAATTAACCCAATAAATAAGTAGGTTAGGTATCACAACTTTAGTTAGTTATGAGCACAGCATGAAGTATTTAAAATCATTATTTTTAATGCTGAGACTGCAAGAAATAATAGCTTTCGTTAAAAATCTACAATAATCTTCATTGTAGAATTTTTCTGATATTCGTAATTATGATAAAATCGATAAATTATTCCACGAATAACATTTTTGTATTTAGATCAGAAAATGGAAATTTGTAATTAGTTTGAAGAAATAACAAAATTGGATCGAAGCGACAAGAGACAAAATCAAACTGAAAACAAAGAATTTGATAATGCGTCGAGTCCAAAATCGATAAAAAGCCAAAAAGAAATTAATAGCGAGTCAAAAAAAAAAACGAAATTTATAATTGACGATAAAAGGAAATTAAGTATTAATTTAAAAACTAAAAATAATGTTTGAAATTGAAATCGAGGAGGAAATTCGTTTTAGATAGGATTTGAGTGCTTTTATTTATATTTTGTAAATATGTAAATTGACACGCATTTGTATCCAAGGAGTTTGACGTGTATACGCGAAACCTAAACAAGTAGGTCTAGATATCGGAATTTTTACCTCTTTAAATAGACGTCATCTTGCGTCTCATTCGGACAAGTTTAATAGTAATTGAATAGGTATTTTTTTAAATTAAGAAAACAAAAAAACAATGATACTTAAGCACTTTCGTGTAGTATTGGAACATTAAGTTGCACTTTAGATTCTCGATCTAGTCAGTTCTTAGCGGACATTGTATTCTAGGTATTTTTTTAAAATGTTTTTTTTTTTTTTTTTAATATAAAAAGTTTCATTGTGAGCAATCAAGACAAATTGCCAGGTTCATATCAGCATGGGTCTTAGCTTTAGTTAGTGTATTGTGCGTCGGCAATGTTGCTTAACATTTGAATCGTTCGAATAAGCAATTTTTTATTCGGTCACTTTAACGAGACTTTTAATGGTGCCACTGTCTCAGTTTTTAAACGAGAATCTTGATTATTGAATTTTTGAATAATATTTCAAATCTTCAAAAAGAGGAGATAAAAATAATTAAGATATTGATTAATGTTCTTTTAGTTCTTTTAGTGGATTTACAATTTCTCGAAAATTGGATTCGATTCGTTATTGTCGATTGAAAGATGAATGGGGAAAAAGAATGAGAAAAAAAACGGGAGATGGAAACTAGACAGGAGGAAAAAATAAAGATAAAAGAAAATGAAAATGAAAAGAAAAACGGATTGAATAGAAGAGAGTCAAGTTATAAAAATTGAAAAGTAAGGTATTGATTTTAAAAATCAGTAAGGTTTTAAAAAAAAGAAATTTTATCTGGAAACAGTAGATTAGTTAAAATTGTTTAAACCTGGTTGAGAAAAAAGTAACTATTGATAGTCCACAAAATGAATTAGTTAACATTTTTACCAAGAATTAGTAAAAAAGTAAAAATTTATAGTAAAAATTACTCTTTCACATTTGTAAGAGTTACTATTGTGAATTAGTCATTTTTGACCATCAATTAGTAGTTTTTTCTACAAACAATTTGTAATTTTTCACTCATTTTTTTGTACACATTTATACTATTTTATTTTGTGGACAACTTTTCAATAATAGTTCTTCACTTATTCTAATTTAGAGAGTTGGTTAATTTTAAAAATTCTGTTAAATGGGAATTATCCTAAGTGGAAATTTGGTCAAATTCAAATTTTGTTAAATAGAATTTCCGTTATCTAAAAATTCTGTTCAGTAAAAATTCGGATTTATTCAGATTCGACTGAAAAGAAGTTTGAAAAATATAAATTCGCCAAAGTGGAAATTATATCTAATGAAATTTTATAAAATGAAACTTCTAAAATATTGAATCTTATTAGAACTTTATAGCATGCCTTTAAAACTATACCAAAAGTAGTAAAAATATCAACAAGAGATTTTTTTTTTATGGACAAATAAAGTATTCTATACAAAATTAGGGTTGAATTTTCAAATATTAACATCTTTTCAAAACATAAAAGTTCAAAAATCATAAATTCTATATAGAAAAAAATGAAGACTTGAATTTAATTAAACACGATTTTAAGTTTTTCTTATTTATTGTTGTTTTTATTTCTTTAAACAAAAAGATTTACTCACTTTATGTCGTTAGAATAAAAATTCTACTTTTCTGGTCCAAACTACTGCGAGATGATTGTCAATCTCCGGAAAAATTGTTGCTTGTTGGTCCGAAAATTGTCCCTAAATGATGAAACAAATGGTTTTTTTGCTTTCTAAATCAAGTTTTCTTTAGTCCAAAAATTAAAAAATTGACACGCTTTTTCTTCTTTTCATAAAGTAAAACTAATCAAATTTTTCGAAAAAAAATATAAACTTGAAAGTAAAAAATTTGATGTGAATTTTAATTAAAATACGTCCAAAAATTAGGATTGATGGAGGTAAAAATGAAAAATGGAAGCCCAGGTGCTTTTCCGTCGTTGACATGGCGAATTTCCTTTGGGATTTAAAAAATAAATACATTATAATTGTATTTAAATTCACATTATTTTAATATTAAAGTTGCAATTTTACTATTTTATTTTGTAGTTTCTTTGGGGTTAATAATAAAAAATTTAATTTTATTAAGTAAGAATAAAATCTTATTTTATAAATTTCGTACTATTGTACAATTTTTTTCCAAGATGTTGTTATTACAAATAGTTAAACATTAATTATAAACACTTTGCAACAATATATATTTCTTATAAGCTCACGGTTTTAATACAAATTTCAATTTATTAATTAACATTTTACCAAAGGATTAATTTTTGATTATTTTGATGATTATTATTTGTTTATAACCCTCAACTGCTAGACTGGGTCTGACAGACCCGATTTTTTAGAGCCACTTTTTTCACTATTTTCAATCTACAGTCCGCTGTAGGAGAGAGCGGAAAAGGTCTACCGGGTCTGTCAGACCCAGTATAGCAGTTGAGGGATAAAAATGTGATGTTAATTGTTACTACATTTTTAATTGCTTAATTAATAATTTGCATGTTTTTTTAATTAACAATTTTTTACTTTAATCTTTAAGATTTGTTTATTAGCAGAATTTTCCACGAATTCATTTTAAATTGAACCCTTCGTATTTCCTATTTTATTAATTTTAAATTTTAACCTGTTAATTACGATCTAATTAATATCTCGTTAATGAATAAACATTCTTTTCTAAGTACCATTTTACTTAATTTTTTGTTTATAATATTATGGATACTTTGTTGTTAATGAACAAATTGTTGCTAAAATTTACAAGATTTCGTTGTCAAAATTAAAAATAAATGTTTTAGAATATAATATTCAGAGAATGAACTTCAGCACATAATTTTTAAAATCTAAAAAATTTCTTTGTTCAAAACCAGAATTTATAATGAGAAATTTACCGAATAGTCTAAAAAAATGTTTAATTTAAAAGAAAAAAGTGATATTTTGATAGAATATGACATTCTTCAATTTCACACAGTAATTGGGACAAAAAGTTTGCGACATAAATATTGCAGAGAATTAAACAAAAAATAATGACTTGTCTTTATCAAAACATAAATTTTGATACTCAAAACTATCACCTTACAAAAGAATGCATAATTTTCAAAAAATGAATGTTTACTTATTTCTTATCCGAATATCCCCTCATTTTCACTTTTAATGAGAAAGCATTATTCATTTTTTTATTTTGTAAAATTATACCATTTCTGTAATTATATCTGCAAAAAATTATTACTTTTATTAGATTCGTTTTCGAGAAAAACACATTTTATAATTTTTAAAAAAATGTTGTTTAAGTACGCTGACAAACCTTTAACAATTTTTCTGCAAATAAATAGTAAAATTGTCTTTAAGAATTTATGTATAAGGTACGGGCTTCATTAATATCTCTTTGACATTTTATAATAAAAAAATTGACGTTTAAGTTAGAAGGGAAATTATTTTTTTATACTGAGAATCGAATCCAATTTTTAGAAGAAAAAAAAACATCTGAAAAAAGAGTCAATAATCAAGTTTCTTTTATTTAAGTCCTTATTTTGGTAAAATGCCAAAAAGAAACAAGACCTTTTTTTTTTAAAATAAAAGACAGTTTACGATTCATTTTCTCGATTAAATTTTGATATGCCATTAGTAGTGTTTCTGATAATTGACGAAATTTTGAAAATGGATTGTAAATAATAATTTGTGCGTTAGAGTCTTTTCGAGGAGACTGATAATGAGTATAAATTTTCGCTTTTAAGTAATCAGTGCTTAATTATAATAAGTGAAATATTTAGTTGAAACAAGGCATAACGAGGTTAATAATTATAAGAGTAGATTTAGGATCTTGAGTAATTGTCGAAATACTACTCATAATAGTATTTAAGTGCGACTGATAGTCAGTGTATGTGAGTAGTGAAAATTTTTGACAAATTAAGTGACTCGACTCATTGAAAAATCGAGCTCTGATTTTTTCGCCTATTCTCGAATTCGAATCGTCAAAATCAAGCTCGTCTTTTCAATTTTCCAATTAACACATAAGAATCTTAAGACATTTTTTGTCCTTTAAGTAGCATTAATTCTATTTGGACAATTTATGAAAATTGTTTTTAATCTTTTGAAAAATTTTCCCCAAGAGAAAACACACTGGATTTAAATGTAAAATGTTATCTAGAGATCCATTTATTTATTTAGAAATGTAATTTTAGCTCTAATCTGATTAATTTGAAACAATTGATTAAAAAAAAAATCATTGATGTTTTTTTTTCTTTTTGTTTCATAAATTGTCTAGAGAGAATGAGCTTACATCAAAATCTAAGATCTAATAGTGCAATAAGTATAACTTGAAGTTGTTGAAGAAAAGTAAAAATGCATTTTCGAGTACGAAATTCGTACGTGTAATCGGTAAATTTTTGTACTTGCCGCAATGACGCAGCATGTAAAAGTTAATATAATAATAATTATTCATAAGATGCGACGTAAGTAGTATCCGATTAGAAATATCTGCATATAAATTTTACTAATGTTCTGAAATCTAGTGTCAATTTTCTTTTCTTCAATTTTATATCTTCTCTTTCCAGTGTTCTGTGATTTTTTTTATACTTGTGATTACTTTTGTCTAAAAGACGTCGTTGAAAAAAAAAACGTTTCTTTCATGGAAATTGATAGCTTTTTAGTATGTAATTAACCTGTAATCTTATTAAAAAATGTTTATTAAATAAGCATTTAAAATTAAGTTTGAAAGTATTATTTGAAAAATCTTGGGTTTATAAAACGCATTGAAAATAAAGTATTGGACATTTTTTTTTGCACTAAAAAATTTGTTACTATTGTGTAATTCAGAATATTGAATTGTTTATTTTGAAAATATTGTTTTGATCTCAAAGACTGTTCAATTTGTTTGAAATTGCTTGAGAAAAATGTTGTAAAAATGAATTTGTTTAATTTTTAAGTTTTTTTTGGCATAGCAGTTATTTCAATTTTTAATGTATTGAAAATAATTCGTATGTTTTGACAATGGATATCAGAACAATTTTAGTGCTGCACTTTCCAAGGTAGTTTTTAAACAATGTTTGTCAAACTAGAATTGTTGATTTTTCGTTATAAAATTCGGTACAAGTCTTTCAAAATTTTCTTTCTCCCTGAGACTAATAAAATTTAATGAAAAAGAAAGATTTGGTTTTTAAAAGTTTAATCTTAAAAATGTACATTCTTTCGAAATTGCTTATCTTCCTTGTTTTGTGATTTTTTTCAACACATTTTCAAAAACAAACATTGTTAGAACAAAAACATTGTTATTTGTTGTTATTTATAGAAAAAAGTGCAATAATGTTTCTTTAAGTCTTCAATGCTTTCCAAATTACCTTGGAGAAAAGTAGCACACAGAACTAGAGTTTTTCAAGAAATTTACACAAAAACCGTATTTGACATCGTTTTTTTTGAAAAGACATTCTTAGAGGAGAAAAAAAAGATTGAAAAATTCTTTTTCGAATGAAAAAAATGTCGAATTGAATCGAAAAATGAAATGAAAGAGGAATTCAGTTTTGATGTATAAAGAAAAGTAATCTTTGGTACTTAAATTTGAGAATCGTTGGAATGTTTTGAGCCAGGTAAAAATGATGTAAATTTGCGGTTGTGTAAGTGTACATATATTGCATTTACGTTTTCGTATACGTTTAAGGAAACGCAGATCTGTAAACCTGTGTTTCGACACTCGACGTAATTCTTCTAATCAGAGCTCGGAAAGTGTTTAAATCTTAAAATTACGAGAAAACAAAAAAAAAATAAATAAAGAAAAGTAGAGAAAATAAAAAAAAAATAAAGAAACAATGGCGACACTTTTCGGGCTCTGTTTATCATTATTATCAGCATTGTCATTATAATTATTGTATTGTCATTATTTAAAGTGCTATCATCTTGCAAACGTATATGTATTTAAGTCATCTCGTTTCTCACCGTTTATTGCATAAGTATTACAATGCTATCATACGTATTAGCAATGTTCCTATTTTCAGTTTGTTTTATACTCAAGGTTCTAACAATAAACAAAATTTTTCTCGGCTATAGGAGAATCTGCTTATTTCGAATTCCAAGTATTTGGGTTTACAATTTCTTGTAGGTTTTGTGTTCCTTAAAACTAATTCCATTGGGGGTTTTTTAAAAAAATTTATTGTTTTTTTTTTATTTATTGTTTCTTTGTTTTTAGTAATTATTTTACATGAATTATATTTTTGGTAAAATTAACTCCTTCACTGTGACTAAGCTCTATACGGCCAAAAAAAAGTTGTGCCACTAGTTTGTAACTAAAAAAAAAACAAAAAATACTTTACTCAATACGAAATTACTTAAAAATGGTTATTCGGGGGTTTTTCGGGTCGCTGAATCTGAATCTGTATTTAAAATTCAAAAATCCAAAATGGAATCCAGAAAAAAGGTTTTTTTCAAGTTCTGCTTTTTGGGTGGAAATCACCTTTATAAATTTTTTGGGATGAATAAACTTATTTTATGAAGCACTTGTATAATAGAATTATTGCGAAAAAAGGTATATCAAATCAAAAACATTTTTGGTGCCATTTTGATTTTTTAAATTTTTACTACAAATTCGGATACAGCTACCCCAAAAACATAAAATACCGTAATATCGTTTTTGTTTTAAAAAGTTTTTTTTATACATTTTTGGCACGAAAATTTCATTTCTACTGCACTGTGAAGGGGTTAAGAAACATTTTTTGAGAGATAGGGTGCTTTGGTGGAAGTAAAAATATAGAAATGAATAGAATTGTGGAATAGAAATTTCCTGTCCCTTCCAAGTACACATTTTTAATATTTTTTCTTATCTTTTCCTATCTATTTTTAAGTCTATCCACAATGTCTATCTTTTTCTATCCTTTTTTTGCTTATCCATTTACCTATTTAGACTGTAAATTGGATCTGAATTATTATCAATTTAATATTCAAATTATTTTTCAATCCTTTTTAATTCCAAAGTAATAAAGTTATATTTTATTTTACCCTGTAAAAATATATTTAAAATATAATATTTATAGATAATTGTAGCAGTTCGACAGAGTGCCTAACTTCGAATTGATGATTTCTCTCTTATATATTTTTAAGAGCTAGAATATTATTTTGGGATTGAAAAAGATTGGAAAAAAATCGGTATTTAAATTTTGTGTCAATAAAAGATTTATTTGAATTAAGAAATGAAGAAGTTGTAGTACTTAGAAAGAGGGATAGTGTGATTCAAAATAATTTATGTATTTGGATACAATGAAGGATTAAAAAGGATTTGTTGTTATTCAGATTTAAAATGGATAAAAATGATTAAAAAGAGAAGATGAATTTCGATGAAAATTAGAGATAAAAAGGTATACACTTTATCGTGGTTTTAATGGGGTATAAAAATTAGTTAGAATTCAAAATGGTTTATTTGGATACGAAAATAAAAAAAGATTGTTATTCAAATCTGTGAGGAATAAAAAAAGATTAAAGTGGATATAGAGAGGATAATTTTGGATAGAATATCAGGGATAAAAATCGATATACTCGTTCGTAGTTTGAAATAGGATATAAAATGATTTAGGTAGGATTGAAAATGATTTATTTTTATATAAAAAAGAAGAATTGAAAAAGATTAGTTGTGATTTAGATTCATCATGATTAAAAAAAGATTAAAGTGGATAAGGGAATGATAGATTTGGATAGAGATTTTGAAATAAATATGGATAGATTTATTTAGAGATGAAAGATGGATAGAAATAGATTTAAGTGGATAGAGAATAGAAGAATATAGACGAGAATAGAAAAAGATATATGAAGAGATAATTTAATCTTAGAGATTAAAAAAGATTCGAATGGAAAAAGTTTCTGTCCCATTACTTACAGCGGGTAAATATAATATTTATATAAATGCAATTTAAGTTAAATAACAATTAATTTTATCGATTGTTCGGTTTTAAGAAAAGAACAGTATGTTAAATAATTTGTAGAAAATTTTTTAAGTTATACTTTGAAATTGTGGTAAGTAGTTTTTAGGTTAAATAATATTTCCTGTTTAATTTTAATCATTTCAATTGGATAAAATGATATTTCAATCAGACACTGTTAAACATATTTTGAAATGGTCGAGATTTTTGTTACATGTGATTGTAACAGAATTTTCTAATTGGTAACACAGAAAATAATTTCTGACATGGTGACAGAAATTAATGATATAATCAATTTTGCGCATGCGTGGCATTAACAACGCGCATGCGTATTATATAAATATTATGCAGAATTTTCTCTCAAATGTGACCATAAAAAACTACTGTTGCAGACTTGACATAATTTTTTAGTAGACATTTTTAACAGTATATCTTTATATAGAAATTCTCTGTTGAATGTAAATCCGTTTTTGCATTCTCAATATTTAAAATGGCTGATCAGAAATAAAATAACTCTTTCAAAAATATGTACGAAACTCAGTCTTTGGAGATTGATTAGATTAAGTTGATTAAAAATCTATTATCGATCTTTCAAAATTCAATTAATTGGATTTTAAATTCTATCGTCAATATTTTTTCTATTTTTAAAATAATGCAAAGAAAAATGTTATTTAAATTATATTTTTTGTCCACGTAATATATTTTTATTTTTGTAACATAACCTCCAAATACTTAATAGTTTTTTTGCACAGACTCGAAAAATCTATCGATATTAGTAATCGAAAGTTTTTTTTTTTTATAAAAGTCAAATTAATTAATATTTTCCTTAAATTTTTAGAAATTTTCACATGCATTATTTTAAATCTTAGCCTATATGAAACAAAATAAAATTTAATTTTACATAAAATATTGTAGCACAATTTACTTAAATTTTTTCATTCCAAAATGGCATTTTATTCAATGTAATAAAAGTGATTTATTTAACATATAAATGAGTAGACAGTTGTTTTGAAAACATTATTTTTTAAGCGCATTTTATAAATTCTTATATCTTCTACAATTAAATTTTTCACAAAACATCATTTTGACTATTTTCTTTTTTGCAATATAAAATTTTTCATATCCATCTGCCATTAAATTCATTTCAAACACGAGATCGACTGATATGAAAAAATATATGAATGTTGAACTAGGGCAAAATCTAATTAACTGAAAGGAATGCTTTTTCATCAAGGGGAAAAACATTTTTTTCAATATTTGCTTTTATGCTTTAGCGCAGTGTATTAATCTTTTAAGAACCAAATATACAAAAATTTTACTTAAAATTTAGCAAATTTTTTTAACAATAGAACGCAATAAGAAAAATTTAGCAATACCTATTCATTTTTTATTAAAAAAATCAAAATGGCGAGAACAAAATGGCAGTTAAAGTCAAATTTATAATAACAAATAAACAACTAATTGCCAAATATTAAAAAACTTGCCGGATTCATTTGAAAATCGTTACTCGGGGGTTTTTGGGCTCGCTGATTACGAATTTGATGTTAATTTTTTTAAATTCAAAATGCCGGATCCAATATGGCCAGGGCCGTATTAAGGCTGTCACGGGCCTGAAGCACAAAAAAATTTCAGGGCCCCCTAAAAAAGAAGTTGCTGCATTTTTATCTTATCAGAGTGGCTAGCGAATAATCATTTAAACCAGGAAGAAAATGTTCAAAGAATCTTAACAAAATGTAAAAAAATGAAATTTTACATAAATTACAAAAATTACAAAATTGTATTATAACCAGTATTCTGAATGAACAGATAAGAAAATTAAGGATAATTTACATTGAAATGGGATAATTAAAGAAGAAAGATGTAAAAAATATACTAATTGAAAAACCTGCAAAATATAAATAAATTCTTCAAAAATAAAAAAGTTTAAAAAATCAATAAAAGTAAAAGAAAGTAAATTACGGAATATGGTAATAATGTGTTATGAAATATTAAACAGTTTAAGGAAGATTGATGAAATTGTTTTTTTTTAAATCAAAATATTGCGCAATAAACAGTAAAAGTTTTTAAAACAAAAAATTTAAATTACCAAAGAGAGAAAAAAATGATTTTCAAAAAATTTAAATATTTGCGGACCTGTTTTTTTTTAAATTAAGAAAATAAATAAGATAATCAGTAAAAAACGGAAAATTGTTACTAAAGATAAAAAACTCTTTAAAAATTTGTTTTGTAAATCAAGCAAAAAGCAATAATTTTTTTTAAATAAAGAATTAAGTAAAAAGAATTAAAAAATTTTAAGAAAAAAAACCAATATTTCTAAGAAATAAAGAAATTCTGATCAAATGAGAAAATTTATTATAAGATCAAATTTACGAAAAATTAAAAAAAAAAAAAGTCTTTAAAAATTATAAAAATTAATAAGTTATGACAAATGACAAAACACCAAATAAATAATTTAAAAATCAAAAAATTAAAGAAAATTATATTTTACATCTTCCAAATTATAATAATAATAAAATTAATCACTGGAAAAGAAAATTAATTTTTCTAAATATTGTTAAAATAAAACTATAAAATTAACTGAAGTAATTTTGGTAAAAAGAATAAAATTAAAAAAATCTAAAAAATAAAAAAGTATTATTAACAATAAAAAAAAAAACATTTTTAAAAAGAAATGAAAGTTTCCTAAGTGATTTTCTAAAAATACAAAAAAGCAATATAAAACATAAGCTACCAATAAAAAATCAACCGTTTTCAATTTACAATTATACTCTTTAAATTTTATAATTATTTTTTAACTTTTTTAATTATTTTGTTCTGTTGTAGATTATTCTCGACAGTTTTCGAATTTTTTTTTCAATTGTCAATTATTTTGCGCATTTCTCAATTATTTTCTTTAATATTAAATTATTCTCGTCATTTTGTAATTTTCTTTAAATTAGTAATTATTTTCTAAAGTCAATTCCATTCTACAATTTTCAATTAATTTTATTCAATATTCCAAAAAACTTAACTTTTTTCAATTATAAACCATTATTTCAAATTACAATTTATTTCTTCAATTTTTTATTATTTTCTTAAAATTTCAATCACAATTTTCAATTTTCAATTATTTTTTCGAATATCAATATGCTTTTTTAATTTTAAGTAAAATTGTTCAATAATTCTCTTCAGTTCTTAATTATGTTTTAAAAATTTCATTTCCATTCTTCAATTTTAAATTTTTTTCTCAATTTCAATTATTTTGTTCGATTCAATTTTTTTCAATTCAGTTGTTAAATTATCAATTATTTCCAACAATTATTTCTATAATTTTCTTAATTTTTCAATTTTTAATTATTTTTTAAATTGAATATTTATAGTTTGATTTAATACAGTAGTGTATTAATCTAGTCATTTTTCGAATTTGTTTCTAATAGTCAATTATTTTCGTCATTTTTCAGAAATTATTTTGAATTTTGCTGTTATTTTGTTATTTTTCAATTTTTTTTTTTTCATTTATTAATTATTCTCTTTAATTTTTAGTTATTTCTTACAATTTATTTAAAATTTTTATTTATTCTCTTAAAATTTAAGAATTATTTTTCAACGTTTTCAATTATTTTTTTCATTCAATAACTTTCCGCTTTTTCAAATACTTTTTTCAATGTTTAATTATATTCTTTAAATTTGAATTTAAATTTTTAATTTTCAATTATTTTATTCAATTTTAATTAAAAAAAAAATTTAAAAAAATTAGTCTCTTAAAGTTTTATAATCATTCTTAAAGTTTTTCAATTTTTATTTATTTATTTATTTTTGTTGTTGTGTATTAATGTAGCAATTTTTCAAATTTTGTTTTCAATTGTGAATTATTTCCACGTTTTATAATTTTTTCCATTATTATCAATTTGTTTTTAATTTCAGTTTAATTTTTAAATTATGAATTTATTTCTTCAAGTTTGTATTATTTTCTCCAAATTTGTATTATTTTCTAAAGTTTTCAATTATTTTCATCAATTTCAATTTCTTTTTTCTTGATTATTAAATTTTTTAGTTTAATTTGAATGTATATTGTTTAATTTTTTAGATTATTTTTAACTTTTGTGTATTTATCTAGCCATTTTTCGAATTTTGTTTTAAATTGTCAATTATTTTCGTCATTTTTCGTATATATATTCTTTTCGATTTTGTAATTATTCTCGTAATTTTCATTATTTGCATTTCCAAAAATTTATAGTTTTAAATGACGAACAGCAATGTTAAGTTTCTCATTAATGTTGCTGTTATGTAATATTTTACTATATACATGTAATAATTGCAACTTTAATTAATTGAAACTTATAAGTTTGAAAAAATTAAAGTTTGAGTTAATTGACGTTTAGGATTTATATAAATAATAATGGCTTGGATTTGATTAAGTTTAATATAGTTTTCGACTTTCTTTCTATCAAAATTTTTTTAGATTAAATTCTGATCATTTTAAATTCAATTTTTCATAATTATTATTATAAAAGAATACAAGATTGAAAATTAAGTTTTTAGGATTTATCCACCTTGCCAGAGTTTCTGAAAAATTTGCTGATCGTTTTCAAAATTCACGGATCATTTTAAAAATTCTCGTCAATTTGAAAATTTTTTTCACTATACCTTAAATTCTAGCACCGGGCCCTTTTGAGTTCCGGGCCCTGAAGCACGTGCTTCATGTGCTTCAAGATAGATCCGCCCCTGAATATGGCGGACGTGAAAATTAAAAACTTGCCGGAATCACTTGAAAATTATTACTCTGGGTTTTTTGGGGTCGCTAATTACGAATTTGATGTCAGTTTTTGAAAATTCAAAATGACGGATCCAGTATGGCGGACGTCGAAAATATTAAAATTTAATAACCTACTAAAATTTGTTTATTATTAAATTTGCAAAATTTTCTGATGCACTATTTGAAAGAGCAGTTCCTGAGCAATAAAAAATGTTTATTGCTAAATTTATCTAATTGCGTTTTATAGTTTAAAAAAATTGAAAAACTTTAAGGGCATGTGATGGAGAATGACATCACTGGTACATATATATGCAAAATTTGTCCGTAAACTTTCTCCTAAAATAATAAATATTATGACTCCAAACTTTGTGGAATTACTTTAAATATCATTAGGAAGGTCTCTCTGACCCAAGTTTGTTTAAATTTTGTCATATAATTAATTTTTAAAAAAAATTCGCTGATATGTGAAAATTCTAAAAAATTAATTTTAAAGTAAAATTTAAACATATTTGGATCAGAGAGATCTTCTAAATGATATTTTAACTAATTCTATAAGGTTTATTTGCAAAATATTTAGTATTTTAGGAGAAATATTACTGACAAATTTTGCCAATACCAGTGACGTCATTCGCCATCACATACCATTAAGTTAAATTTTTGTACATGTGTCCTTAAAGGGTAGAATCTTGGTAATATGACGCGTTTCTAATGTCTGCAAACGAGCTTTAGAAATATGGTTCATGGGTGACTATTTCAAATAAATATATATATAAACTTGTACTAGCCAAGAGTTCTATTTTGCTTTGTACTATGCTTTAAACACGAAGTGCAATGGAGACAGTGGAAACTAAAGCCACAAAGATACCAGAACTGAGGAGTGTCATGCTTTGCATTTCTAAGGTGTTCTGACTTCTCCTTGAAACTGGAGGATGAATTTCACACTTAACAAGCGAACTTTGTTTCTTTGTTGATCTAATGTTTTCAATATTTAATCAGCAGAGAAGCGCGGTATAAACAAGCTCACTAGAGTTATCGAAATAGTTTGGGATGTTTGCTCGGGCTTAAAAGCAACGAGAGTTATTGAGATTTAAATTTTAAAAAAACAGAGGATCGAGACTACAGATGAAAAAACAGATGGAAAAGCTTGATGGTGATACAATTTTACGATCGTTTTTGCATGAATTTAAAAAATGTGCAGGGAAAATTGAAGTATAAGGGAATCCGCACCAAAATTTTTGAAGAATATACGTTGTTCAGGTATGGTTCAAATTGTAGAAGGGTGATTCTACGTCAGAAATATCACAATCTGCAAGTGGTTTACAGAATTTAATGATACTTGGTAAAATTGTAGTATAAAATAAGAGAAATTAGTCAGCAAAATGAATTTTTAAAATATCATAAATTGTAGGAGTTATACTATTTTGAATTTTGATTCAAGATTTTCTTAATTATTTTATATCTCGGTCAATTTTTAACCGATTTTGATGAGTCACCCACCAATTTCTTCATAAAATTGTGTATTTTCAGAAAATTATAGAGCTAAAAACAAAATGTATTATTTAGATAGAAAAAAAGTAAAAATAAAACTTTATTTATATATTTTATTAATTTTGACCCAATTCTTTAATTTTTTAATTTTTTTAATAATATTCCCCTTTATTTCATCTTTATCTTAAAATAAAGATCATCCTGGAGACTTTATTAGATCTTGTGATATCGTCCTTTTAGTATCATAATCTCAAAGAAAAATACTACGTGAATTTATGTTTTTACCTTCATTTGTTTTTCGACATTTTTTTTAAACTAGAATCTATTTACTGTGAAGATTTCTTTTCAATTTCTCTATTAAATACAGTGAAAATCAAATAAAATTGTTATTCTATTAATAGATTTGGAAATAATGATTAATTTTAAGTAAAAATAAAAAAATTTAATTAAAAATTAATTTTAATATAATTAAATAAATTAGGTAGTTAAATCATTATTTATTTAATAACATTATAATTATAATATAATATAATGAATATTTATACAATGATTTATTTAGTAAGCGATTTTGCTTAAATAAAAAATTTAAATATTAAAAAATTTGTAACAAAACAAGTATAACTGATTTAATAGTATACAAATTCACATAATTGTCCTAAAATCTATCGCTTTCGTTTTTATGATACTTGGACTTAAAGTTTGAAGGTTTCTTTGGCAGCAAAATATTTTCTGCATTGAATTGTTTAATTTCCATAATTTAATTAAATGTTTTTATTTTTACTTAAAATTAATAATTATTTCCAAATCTATTAATAGAGTAACAATTTTATTGGATTTTCACTTTATTTAATAGAAAAATTGAAAAGAAATCTTCACAGTAAATAGTTTCTAATTTAAAAAAATGTCAAAAAACAAATGAGGGTAAAAACATAAATTTACGAATTATCTTTCTTTGAGATGACGATACTAAAAGGACGATATCACAAGATCTGATAAAGTCTCCAGGATGACCTTTATTTTAAGATAAAGATGAAATAAAGGGGAATACTATTAAACAATTAAAATTTTAAAGAATTGCGGGTCAAAATTGAAAAAAAATATAAATAAAGTTTTATTTTCACTTTTTTACTATCTAAATAATAAATTTTGTTTTTTGCTTTATGATTTTCTAAAAATACACAATTTTATGAAGAAATTGGTGGGTGACTCATCAAAATCGGTTAAAAATTGACCGAGATATAAAATAATTAAAAAAATGTAGCATCAAAATTCAAAATAGTATAACTCCTACAATTTATGATATTTTGAAAATTCTTTTTGCTAATTAATTTCTCTTATATTGTACTACAATTTCACCAAGTTTCATTAAATTCTGTATACCACTTGAAAATTGTGATATTTCTGACGTAGAATCACCCAGAAGCTATTCAATTTTCAAAAATTTTAATTTTTTTGAAGAGTAAAATTTCTAAACTAGTCAAACTACATATATATTTTTTTATTTTTGACATTAAACTATAATTTTAGATTCTAAATTTCTCATACGGGCACAATTTCTTTTGACAATTCCGGTAAACAAATAAGATTTTGTTCCCGTATTATAGAACTTTTATGTAACTCCTATTTTGAAATCTTCAGAACTTTTAAACTGATGACAACCTCAATTCAAGAGGAGAAGTTTTAAGCATGACATATAGAAATACATTTTTACGAATTTTGAAGAAAGTATATTTACAAAGTTCATTTTTATGAATAGTATATTCTAGTGACAATATAAACTCAGTCTCGAGGCTTTTATCTTTTTCTATCCGCTATTCATTATTTCAATTTCTATATCTGTTTTAATCTTTTTAAAACTATTCTTATCTCTTTCTATTCATGATGTTGATATAAAATTATTGATATTATTGTTTTAATTTTTATTCATTTTAATCTTTCCAAAAAATATTCTTATCTCTCTCTGTCCAGCACAGAAATGACTGGTCTCTATAGATGACTATAGTATTATATAACTTTTAATCAGCCAAGAAAAATTCAATGACTCAAATACTAGAACGAACTTATCTGTGTTTTTTTCAAGATTCCAAAAGAAATGAAGTTGACAGTTAATTTCTTCATAATTTGAAATTAATAATTAAGAAATTTATTGTTAACTTCATTTCTTTTGGAATCTTGTAAAGAACACAGATAAGTTGGTTCTAGCATTTGGGTCATTGAGTTTCTTTTGGCTGATTAAAAGTTATACAATTTTTATTTAATAACTTTTTTAATATTAAACATTTTAAATTTTGTCTTAAAGTAGAATTATTCCTTATATTTTTCTGAACATTAAAAAAAAAGAAAACCTAGATTCGACGGGCCCGTATCATTTTGACACAAATTTTTTCGTGCAACTTGTTATATTGTACTCGCGAAGATGAATGTTATATTTTACTCCTTCTAAAATCAAAGATTTTTAAGTCTTATTTATTAAATAATTGATTTTAATACATTAAATTTATATTAAAAGACTTAATTAATCCAGTAAGTTCAATTATTGAATAATTAAACCTTAAAAATCTTTGATTTTAGTAGGAGTAAAATATAACATTCATCTTCGGGAGTACAATATAACAAGTTGCACGAAAAAATTTGTGTCAAAATGATACGGGCCCGATTCGACTGATAGAACGGAAGATATTGCTATTTCAATTTTGTTTTCGAAATTTTAAATCTCGTAAATATTTCTGTAAAACATTAGTCATTCTATAAATATGTGACGCTCCGCGAGAGAAGGGACCTATCGCGGAAAAAATCAATTTCCATTTTTTTATGCTAAAAGATAGTTTTTGAGTTGATCTTTCATTTCCATGTTTCAAAAAAAAAATGTATTAAGTAAACTGTTTGTTCTAATGCTTCAAACCAAGGCGTGCTAAGTGTATCGCATTTTTTGGATTTTCTTTGAACGACCGTCTCGTGAAATTGGCTTTTATTGATTTCATTTTTTTTTATGGTAATTGACAGTTTTTGAGTTGCTTTTTGAGTTCCAAAAATCAAAATTTGATTCCTGCAATTAGTTTTCTTGTTATGAAGCTTCAAACATAGGTATGTTGAGCGTCTCGATTTTTCTTCCTCCTCTTTGCCTGTCCGTCCTTTAAAGTTTGCTTTCTCAGCGATAGGTCCCTTCTCTCGCGGAGCGTCACATATAATAAAATTGTAAAGTTTCATTGCCCACAATTAACCTGCCTGAAAATAACGTAAATTTCACTTGGAGTCGCAAAATAAAAAAAAATTTAGATTTGTTTTTATTCATATTCGGAATGGATAGAAAAAGATTAAAATGCAAGAGAAGATAAATTTGGATAGTAAATCAGGAAAAAAAATATACTTCGTAGTTTAAAATAGAATAAAGATTCATGTGGAATTCAAAATAATTTAATTGGAAATAAAAGAGAGAAATTAAAAAAGATTCGTTGTTATTAAGATTTAAAATAGATAAAAAAAGATTGAAATGTATAAATAGAAGTTAAATTTGAATAGAAAATCAGGGATAAACATTGATGTACTGCTTCGTGTAGTTTTAAATGGGATAAAAAAATGTAGATGAAGTTCAAAATATTATTATATTTGAATACGACAATGAGGGAGTATTTACTTGGATATTAAAAGAGGAATTAAAAAAGATTAGTTGTTATTCAGATTTAGCATGATTAAAAAGATAAAAAAAGATAAATGAAGGATAAATCTGGATAGAAAAATCGAGATAAGTGTAAAAATAAAATTAAGAGAAAAAAATAAATTAAAAAATTAGAGAATGAAAACTTATAGGTAGAGATTTAAATGGTTAAAGTTGGAATTGATTTGGATTTTAAAAAATAATTTACTTTGGAATGTATGTAATAAAAAAATCCAGGAATCATTTTTTTTATATAAACTGGAAGAAAAACTTCTCTTGATGTATACAGTCAACTTTAATTCATTGTACAACCGCGAATCGAGTCTGACATTTAAATCTGAAAGAGACGTTACCTTCCTAACTTTCGAGTTGGAAATTTCATATTCATATTTGTAATTGGTTTCGAGGAACAAATGCACGAAATTGCTGCGCAATTTGCTATTTATATGAAAACTTATTTGCCAAGTAGTATCATTTATGCAATTTGTTTGGTGTGCAAGCTGCATTTTAGATTCCAATAATCAAGCTTATTCAACTCTTAGTCTCTTAGAGTCTATTCTCTGTTCCATATAAGAGCATGTGGCGCAAATGTGGATGAATACTATTAAATATGATATTAGTCGTCATGACTGATTATTATTTGCCAGAAGAAAAATATGTTGTTTAATAATTTGTAATTTACTTTTAGTGAAACACAATAGATTTTTTTTTTAACGGAAAAAGAAATATGAAATTTGAATTGATAAAACGAAAAGTGAAAAAGAATGAAAGTTCGTGAAGTGAAAAACATTCGAGATAAAAGAATGTATGAAAAGGAAATAGAGAAAATAGGTCGGAAAAATGAACAAAAAGATCGAAATTGTTATATGAGAAAATGATAACGTACTTTGAGAAAATTGCAATGTAGTATATGAATTTAAATAACTGTTGATTAGATAAATAATTAAAAAATAATCTTGTTGATTTGGATTATTTATACACACGAAAAACGAACAACACACGATATTTGTTTTAAAAGTATTAAAATTGATAGTTTAGTACAAAACGAAATTTCCTTATCTTAGATTTAAAAAAGGAAGTTAAAATCTATTTAAAATTCGTATTTTAAAATTACTTTTTCCACAAACATGTTTTTTTACACCCTGGTGATTTGGTGTACATTTTTCTCTTTCAAATCGTAACCATGATTTATTCCAAGTGAGCAGTTTTCGTCGAGCTTACACCACATGTTCTTCCGGAAGAGTAATAATTTAGTGTCATTTGCACCGATTGTGCTCGTTTTTGTCCAAATGTTAGAATTTGACAGTATATGTTAACAATATAAAGTATTTTACTAAAAGTTGAATCCATTTAAAATCATGCTGGACGACTAACTTCAGGTTGTAGATTTAACTGCCGCTAAAATATGTTGTGCTACATGAGAAATAAAAGGACACATATTTTTTTATTTTTCATAAAAGTTATTTTTAACAAAGTTACGAGCACTTGAATTTTGAATGGTAAAACTTAAAGTAACTCTAAATTTCTTGGAGTGAATTTTCACTCCACAGAGAGTGAAAATTGAGCGAATCCAATCAGAGTGAGAAATTCATTCAAAAAGAGTAAGATCTCACTCTTATAGAGTGAAATTTCACTCCAGTTCCAGTGAATATTGACTCCAAAATTAGAATGAGTGTTCATTTTTTGCTTGGAGTGAATTACCTCTCGAATTGGAGTGAAAATCCACTCTATAAGAGTGGAATCACTCCTTTAGAGTGGGTTTCTCACTCTGATTGGAGTGGTTTAATTTTCACTCTTCGTGGAGTGAAAACTCACTCAAAAAAAAATTTCTTTCACTTGCAATTTTTTTCCTAATTAATATAATCAAATTTTGTTTCTTGGATCTTTTAAGTAGCTTTTTCTCCATCAAAATGTCGTTTGCAATTTTTAAAAAATTAACTTTTTGAAATTAATAAAATTATAAATGATATTCCAAAAATAAATAAGGTACATTTTCTCAAAAACCAATTATTATTTACTAATTTGGTGATATCCAAAATCATCAAATTTGAATTTAACAGAAATTTCATTTATCAGAGCTACGTTGTTTATCATGATTCATGATTTATATGCAACTGAACTTTACTTTCTGATTAATTATTTGTCAGTTAATTTAACGCCTGAGTAGAATTTTACTAGTACTAATATAACGCTAGGCGAAATGAAAATTTAATTGAATGGAAATTATGGCTATCAATAATTCTGACAAATGGGAATTTTGTCAATTTAGCAAAATTAGAAATTCAAACCCATAAATAGTGGAAAATGTAAAAAAAATTGTACAAAAGTTTCATTGAATTATTATTTTTAATTGGATTCTTTGTAATTTATCAGTGGAAAAATGTATTATATATGATAAATACACTTGTATAAAATTCAATATAAAAAATATGTGTTAATCATTACTGGATGATTAGAAGCATTGATATAATTTTTTTTCACCGGGATATAATTTTTAGTAAATTTTAATTATTAGAAAAGTAATTGAAATAATGTAAGGAAGTGAACTATATAAAGTGAAGAACACAGAATAAAGTGCCTGAATGTCTAACATATAAGATCCATTTAACTTGATAAAATATTCAAGATGAGTACTTGAAAAGCGGTTGTTTGTAGGATGTGGTCTCGTTTTTGTCTAGCTCAAAGTCGTATATCATAAATACGTTCTTCATTTTAAATTTTAATAAGTAAACATCGAAAAAGCGATGATGTTCAAAACGTGCTTCTTTGAAAATTAATCACTAAAATTTAATTTTCATTTTCTTTTGTATGTTATTCAAAGTTAAAAATCTAGTTTCATTTTTTCCAGTATCTCCTCTATTTTCTCTAATCGATTTTAAAAATTTATATTTTAACGGAATAATTAATTGAATTTATAATGAGCACGCGAAATTCAAAATATGTTTTTGTATTGTTTGTTGGACGAAATACAGGGGTGTTATAGGATTATCTTAGATTCCTTTACCCCTCCTGGATTTCGTCCAATTTTTAAAAATCGACTTTAATTATAATAGCAATCAAATTAATTTTAATTGGCATTCTCTCAAAGTTCTATAACCGCCATATTGAACCTACATTCCTGTTTTAACTTAATAACAATCTACTTGAGAATAACTTCTGATGGAATATAAACAACAATTTAGACTTTGATGATGCGGATATTATGAGGATATCGTACATAATTATTTCAAAACTAATATCATACCTGTTTTACTTATAAAGTACATAATCTCCTAAAAGCTTGTCTAAGTAGACAGCACTCAGGTTAGAATTATATTACATATCAAACTTACAGAGTCATTATCTAATGTTTGTGTCTCAACTCAAATATAGTTCATGCACAATGAAAAAGTAGACTAATACTCGAAAAAACAGACTTATTAAAATCGATTGATTAACTTTATATTAATTGTTTGCACATCAGTACCTTTAATATGAATATTAAATTTAAAATAGTCAAGTTAATTAATACCAAATTACGCACCCTGACAAAGGTATTGGATTGAATTTCAATCACTTTGAATAAGTTTTAATCAGTATTATCCCGGGTCATTCCGAAATTTGTTTCCGAGCCAATCAGTTTTTATCCGAATCTAAAAATGGATGTGACTTGACAAAAAATTCTTTCCGAATCATTCCGAATTAATCCGGTTTATTCCGAAGCTAAATTTTAATCCGTTTGAATCCCGTTATTTCATTCCGAATCATTCCGAATTAATCCGTTTCATATTCGAATAAACCCGACTAAACTTGGATCGGATTGATTCGAAATGAAATATTGGGATTCAAACGGATTAAAATTTAGCTTCGAAATAAACCGGATTAATTCGGAATGATTCGGAAAGAATTTTTTGTCAAGTTACATCCATTTTTAGATTCGGATAAAAACTGATTGTCTCGGAAACAAATTTCGGAATGCCCTGGAAGAATACTGATTAAAACTTATTCAAACTGATTGAAATTCTATCCGATACTTTTGCCAGGGCAATTAACATGATAATTTTTTATTAATGTTTCAAAATATAAATTAAGACTTATTGTCCGCCATTTTGAATTTTGACAATCTGATGCAAGATTCGTATTCATCATCAGTATCCAAAATTTTGACTTTAATAAAAAAAGCGTTGAGTAAATTATGATACGACATTTTTCAGACTGTTTTATGTGCTTAATTATATACTTAGATTTAGGAAGATATAACCTCAAACTATAAAAAGTGGATTATAACAGCAAATAAAATTATGTATAATATCAATATTGATCAAAGCTGTATCTCATTCTATAAAATAGTTGTTATCGATGATTTCTCAAGCTTTAAACATTTAGCAAGGTCTCAAAATTTTTTAGTCTTTTTTTATTAAAAAAAAAGTTATTTTTTAAAAAAAATTATTGCCCTTTTTTAATAAGTATTCCCTCGGAAGAAATAGAAGAAACGAAAAATACTTGCGCATTTTTTTATGTCCTTGGTCTTCTAAGATACTTTTATAAAAAAATTTGTCAAAAAATTAATGGCAGGTATATAATTTTTTTGTCATTTTTTCCTGTTATTGTTTTTCCTTTTTTTTTACATCAATTTTATCTTCAATAGGTATAATTTCCACAAAATTTCAACTATTATTAATAGTAAAAATAATTTTGCGAATTTGTTTCTGTTATTTCTTATCGACGAAAAAAAATGACAGAAGTAAACTGTCATAGCTGTTATTAATTTCCTGACATAATTTTTCATATAGAGTCTTTTGGCAATATTTGAAAAGTCTTTATTGCTTGCATTAGACAAGTTTTTAATAAGGTTTAGTTTAAAAATCAGTTTGTGAGGTTCTTGTGCTTAATAGTTTTGAAAAGATGCAAACACAGCTTTATTTGATAAATTCGAAGGCGTGCAGAAATAAAAAATTATTCCGAAATATTAACAAACCCTTATTATTTCTACTATTAGGATTATTTTTATATTGGCTACATTATATCGCATAACATTTTCCTCATTATTAAAATTATCCTTTGCAGGTAGTTTTCATCATCCAGAAATTTTTTTCGCCGATTTTATCTTTCACTAATGTCTCATTCATTTCACTTATAGGTATATTTCATTACCATTTTTCCTGATAAATTGAAAGTATTCTTTCTACTTGATTGGCTTCTCGTTGGTTTCCTGTTACGACAATTAATTTTCAATTTCGAATACAACGAATTTACAATATTTTAGAGTAAAAAGGTAATATGCTGTATAAATCTGCTTATATACATATAAAATAATAATATTAAAAAAAAATTTCTTTCGTTCTTACAACCTTCTCATCCTAAATGAAAATGTATTTTTTAAAGGCATGTGATGAAGTATGACGTCACTGGTTTAGACGAAATTTGTCCGTAAACTTTCTCTGAAAATCAGAAAAGTTTAACTTAAGATGCGGAATTGTCAAAAAATATCCTTATGTTCTTCTTTTTTTTAATTAAAAACGCATGAATATTCCCTAAAACCCATTTAGACTGAAACCTATATGGCTTGAACCTCATTAGTTCTAACACCGATTTGGCCTAAGCCTCATCTAGCCTAAAATCAATTTGACATCATTTATAATTTATACTTTATCTGAAATAAGATTTATGATAAATGGTATTATGCCAAATGGGATTTAGGCCTAATCAATTTTAGGACAAATCAATTTTAGGCTAATTGAGTTTTAGGCCAAATGGGTTTTAGGTTAAATGTGATTTATGCCAGTTGAGTTTTAGGCCAAATGAGTTTTAGGCTAAATATGTTTTAAGCTAAATAAGATTACGCCAAACGGGGTTTAATCCAAATAGATTTTAGGCCAAATGGGTTTAAGGTTGAATGAGTTTTAGACCAAATGGGTTTTAGCTGACATGTATTTTAGGTTAAATAGGATTCAGACTAATTAAGTTTTAGGCCACATGAGTTTTAAGTCAAATGGGATTTAGGGGAAATAAGTTCTAGACCAAATGGGTTTCAGGCCAAATGAGTTTTATGCCAAATGGGTTTTAGGTTAAATGTGATTTATGACATTTGAGTTTTAGGCCAAATGGATTTTAGGCCAAATGAGTTTTAGGCTAAATGTGTTTGATGCTAAATAAGATTCAGGGCAAAGAGGTTTCAATCCAAATAGATTTTAGGCGAAATGGGTTTAAGGCTGAATGAGTTTTAGGCCGAATGGGTTTTTGGACAAATGAATTTTAGACCAAATGGGTTTTAGTGAAAATGTATTTTAGGCTAAATGGGATTCAGGCTAATAAAGTATAAATAGTATAGAGTGTAAAGTATAAAGTATAAAGGCTAATAAAGCTAATAAAGAATAAATAAGTTTTAGCCCAAATGGGTTTCCATCAAAATAGATTATAGGCCAAATGGTTTTAAGGTTGAATGAGTTTTAGACCGAATGGGTTTTTGGACAATTGAGTTTTAGGACAAATGAGTTTTAGGGTAAGTGTGTTTTTAGGCCAAATAGGTTTCCAGGACAAATAAGTTCTAGACCAAATGGGTTTTAGACCAAAAGATTTTTAGGCCAAATGAGTTTTAGGTTTAATGGGTTTTAGGTTAAATGGGATTTATCCAAATGAGTTTTAGGCCAAATGAGTTTTAGGCTAAATGTGTTTTAAGCTAAATAAGATTTAGGCCAAATGGGTTTCAATCAAAATAGATTATAGGCCAAATGGTTTTAAGGTTGAATGAGTTTTAGACCGAATGGGTTTTTGGACAAATGAGTTTTAGATCAAATGGGGTTTAGCCGGGTTTTTGGGTTAAATGTGATTTATGACAAATGAGTTTTAGGGTAAGTGTGTTTTAAGCTAAATGGGATTAAATCCAAATGGATTTTAGGCCAAATGGATGTTAGGCCAAATGGGTTTTAAGCTGAATGAGTTTTAGGCCAAATAGGTTTTAGCCCAAATGTATTTTAGGCTAAATGGGATTCAGACTAATTGGGTTTTAGGTTAAATCAGCTTTAAGCCAAATTTGATTTGGGTCTAATGGGTATTAGGTTATTTGAATTTTAGGTCAAAAAGGTTTTTGGTTAAATAGGATTTATGCCTATTGAGTTTTAGGCCAAATGGGTGTTAGGCTAAACGTGTTTCAGGCAAATGGGCCTTAATCCCAATGGATTTTAGGCCAATTGGGTCTTAGCCCAAATGCATTTTATGCTAAATAGGATTTAGGCGAAATAGGTTTTAGGCTAAATGGGTTTTAATGCAAATAGATTTTACAGCAAATGAATTTTATGGCAAATAGGTTTTAGCCCAAATGTATTTTAGTCTAAATAGGATTAAGTCAAATGGATTTTAGGTTAAATGGGTTTTAGGTTAAATGGGATTTATGCCAATTGAGTTTTAGGCCTAATGGATTGTAATCCAAACGAATTTTAGACCAAGTGGGTTTTAGGCCAAATGTATTTTATGCCAAATGGGTTTCAGGCTAAATGGGATTTATTCCAAATGAGTTTAGGCCAAATGGGTTTTAATCTAATTGGGTTTTAGGGAATATTCATGCTTCCTCTTATGATATGATAGCTTATGTTACTGCGCCTGCGCAGAAGTTTGTCGTCATGACAACGAACTGCTGCGCAGGCGCCAATATAAGGAAGAAGTGTATCATAAGGTGCTTTTTTAAAATTTCGGAATCATAAGGTAGTGAGTGTAATCAACTTTATTGATTTTATAAAATATTTATAAATTTTCAATAAATAGTTTTTGAACTTCTTAATCTAATTTTTCTATTCAACGATTTTTTTCCTTGAAAGCCATGGGCCATTTATTTAGACATATTTACATTTTCTTTTTTTATAAAATTAACTTTTATTTTTCAGTCTCTGAAGTACATTCTGAAAATAATACACAATTATTAAATTAAAGGGAAAATGAGAAATAGTTGTTATTTTGTAATTTCCTTTAGACTCAATAATGAGAATAATTCTTATGCTACGATTTACTTCGTTTCAATTAGTTTCCTGTGTAACGTGTTTCTTTTTTACTTGAAAAAAAATTCCTTTTCTGCCTCGAACACAGCTTTTTCCGTAATAATAAGTTCCAAAAGGAAATGAGAATTAAATAACGAATTTGAAATGCTATAAACATTTTTAAAACATAAATTAATATATAAATGGATGAACAAATATATTATATGTAGACCTAACTAGGTTCATTGCAAATGTGCTTTTTCTCGTTTTCGGCTTAAGGGCATTTTCAGGTTATATAAACTGAAATTCTCTACATGATTCAATTTCTGGTAAATCTTTATAAAATATCTTGTTTGCTCACAATATAGTAAAAGCCCTTTGTGGCATTTTTAATTAACTCTTTTCTTCTCTTCTTTAATAAACTAAGTTTAATTTCACAAAAGACAAATATACCAAGTTACACATTTTATAAAATTTTGCAGTTATATTGATGATCAACTCTTAAGTACCGATTGTCAAATTAAAGATAAAATTGGCGGAGAAGACACCTGGATGATGAAAACTACCTTCAAGAATTATTATGTTCATAGTTTTTATTATATTGTGAGCAAGTAAATAATACAAAATATTTTTGTCAAAAAAATATTCTGACAATTATCGAAAATCATATATAGAGAATTTCAGTTTATTTATTTTAAAAATACCATTGAGCTGAAAATAAGAAAAGGATAAATGCGTTCATTTACTTACAGACTAATTATTGTCTTGAAAATGTTTATAGAATTTCAAATTTGACATTTAATTCACATTCACTTTTGCAATTTATTGTTACAGAAAAAGAAGAAACTTTGAGGAAAGATACGGACAAAATTATACAAGGAACGTTACATCAGAAAGTAACCGAAAAGAAGGAGGTAAAAAAATAGCCAATGACATAAAAATTGTTAATATATATGAGGACATTTCATGCTAAACGATCAAAACTCTAATCCTGTCGACTTAATTTCACTTTTCGGACATTTTTTTTGTATTTAATTAAAATTATGTACTTAATCGAGTCAAGTATTAATTTAGAAAAAAAATACCTGTGTCAGGATTTGAACTCGAAAATTCCACGCGCCAGTCGCAAACGCTAACCACTGCTCTAAGTTAATATATTAAATTCATAAACAAATATTTTCAAATTTAAGTTTTTGAAAATTTGAGGTACTCACACATGACCACATAAATATTTTTACTTCTGAATATTATTTTAGAAGAAAATGCACTTTTCAGATTATAAAAACTTCATTTTAAAGTTAAACATTTTTTTTCTAATAACATTTTAAAGTTAAATAATTTGTTTTTCTAATACGAACATTATCGATTAAAAAAAAACATTTTAAAAATTGTGGTTATTTGGCAAAGAATTTTTTAAGATAGTCTTATAATTTTTAAAAATTCCCAACTTTTTAAAAATGTGAGTTTACGGCTTAAAATTTTACGCAAAAATTGCTTGGATGATTGATATAATAGCGTCATTTTTTTGACATAAATTAATTTTTTATTGTAATGTTTTTGACATTATTTATAAAAATTTCAATTAATTCTAGAAAAAAAATCATAGTCTAAAGTGATTTTCGGCATGAAATGTACCATATAGGGAAAAAGAATAAAGGATATGTTTTTTATATTTTATACTTTTTCTTTGGGAATTTATTTTAATTAATCTGTAATTGTTGTACTCGAGAAATGTTGTTAATTTAAAAAGAAAAGGATAATATAAAAATTTCAAAATTATGTTGATAACTGACTTTCAGATAAGAAAAATTTATCGAATAGAAAAATTAGAGGAAGCCGTTCAAGAATTGTATGAAATAGAGTCGTCAATGTTAAATCAAATTAATACTGTTAAAAAGGTAAGAAGAAACTTGAACTTTTTTAAACATTTTATTCTTCTTGTTTATAAATAATGTTGATATTAATTTCAAGGAGGCATTAGACACCTTCTCGAGAAGAGGTTATGTTAGAAGTTTTTATTCGTATTTTTGAAATAGAAAAAGTTACTTTTAATCTAATTTTATTTAGACAAAAATGAGGCAAATTTAATTTAAAACAAAATAAACCATTGAAACTCATAATTGGATAGAAACTAAGATTGTTACACAATTATGGGTTTTAATGGTTTATTTTATTTTAAATTAATTTTGCCACATTTTGTCTAAGTAAAATTAGATTAATAGTTAAATTTTCTGTTTCAAATAACAAAAATGTGATTTCAAACATAACCTCTTTACGTGTAGGTCCCCCAATTTAAAGAATAAAATAATATATAAATACACCTTACATAATAAACAACAAAATATTGTCTTTTTGCTCTAAACTATCGTGATCTTGTTGTATTAAACATTGAAACTTAATTTGTGTTTTTTCAATTGTAACAGGAAATTGATATGATAAAAAGTAATTTTGCTCATGATGTAGAAATGAATACCGATGAATTTTCAGTTTCCGAAGAAATTGACTTTTCAAATTATCCAGATACATGTGAAACTGACGAAACAAATAGAACATTAGTTAAAGATAAAATTAGCGAAGAAGACTTCTGGATGATGAAATTTACCTGCAAGGATTATTATATTAATGAGGTAAATAATGTGTAAATTAATTGTGTTAAATATACAAATTGTGTTATTGATTACAATATCAACAATTTCTAATTGAGCCTCCGGCGATCAAACAGGTTTACGCGTGAAATGAAGTTGTTTTAGTTAGTCCCTGAAAGGTACTTTTTTTTCTTTAAAAAATTTTAATTTTTGAACCTTATATCCTAAACGAGAATTGTTCGTATTTTTTCTAAAGGCCAAAATTATTTATCTTTTTTGGTTTTTGAAGATAATCTAAAAAAATTACATTTTTTCCACGAGCAGAAAATTTATTATTTTGTGTTCATCTCGTCAGAACTTTTAAAATAATTGGAATTTTTTAACAAAATTTTCAGGAAATATGTACTATTCTATTAACAAACCAACAGCGTTTTCTAAATTTAAATAAATAATTAGTACAAATTTATAAAATGTATTTTCTAACATTTAATCGGTATTAAATTTCCAAACGCTAAAACTCTCGAAGCGTTGGAAAATTTTAGTACCGATTAAATGTAAGATGTGAGAAAATATTTTTTAAAATTTTGATTAATTATGTATCTAAATTTAGAAAACGCTGTTGGTTTGTTGATAGAATAGTACATATTTCCTGAAGATTTTGTTAAAAAATTCCAATTATTGTAAAAGTTCCGACGAGTTGAAGACAAGATAATTTAAGTTTCTGCTTATGAAAAAATGTAGTTTTTTGCAATTATCTCGAAAACCAAAAGAGATAAATAACTTTGTCCTGGAGGAAAAATATGCACCTTAAAATTCTCTTTTAAGATGTATAATTACAAAATTAAAATTCTTAAAGAGCAAAAAGTATCTTCCGGAGAACAACTAAAACTGTGTTTCACGCGTAAGCCCTTTTAATCGCCGAGGGTTCAATTTATATCTTACTTTTACTTCTGTAGGCAGTTGAATTAATCAGAGATAGTGGTGTTTTCATTTCTAAAAATGATAAGATGGTAGCAGAAGTGAAGGCAACAAATCCAACGACATTGGCACGTGCAATTCTCATAAGCTTATTTACGAATAAAGCTTTAATAACTTGCACATTGTCTGGAGCTCAAAAACAGCCAGATGAAAATTGCCAAAAAGGGTTACCAGTAGAAGCTACTAATGCTTTATTAAGTAATATATTTTTCATTATTCATACTTAAAAAAAACCTGCAGAATGAAATTGTTACGAACTCCCCAATATTTTACTTTTACTTTGAACATTTTTAAAGCTATAAAAAGTATTAGACACGTATTTTTTCAGGGTGTCTACTAATTTCGTCCCACAAAATTCGCGGCCATTTCCCGGTTTTTTATCTTGTTAACTTTAAATTTATTTTAAGTATAAATAGGCCTACAAATGGCTACAAAAATTGAATATAACAGTTGATAATTAAAGAAAATAATTGAAATTCAAAGAAAATAATTGAGAATTGAAGAATTAAATATTAAACTTTACCGAAAACAATAATTAAGAATTAGAATGAAACAATTAATAATGAAAAGAAATAATTAATAATAGAAAAAAATAATTGAACAATGACATAGATATATTTGACAATTAGAATTTATTGAATAAATAAATAAATAAATAAATTAGAAACAAAATTAAAACAAAAAAGTAAATATTAATCTACAATTATTGAACAATAATTGAAAAAATTAAACAATGGTTATTAAATTTAAAGAATATAATTGAAAATTGGTCAACTAGATTGAAAATCAAAGAAAATAATTAAAAATTTAAGTTAATAATTCAAAATTGAAGAAATAAATTGAAAATTAAATAATTAAATTGAAACCAGAAAAACATAGAATTATTTATTGAATATTAAAAAAAAAACAATTGAAAATTGAGAAATAAAATTGAAATTCGAATACAATAATTGAGAATTTAAGAAAATTACTGAACAATTGGATTGAAAAAAGAAGAAAATAATTTATAATTAAAAAAAAATGGAAAATGACAGGAATTATTTAATATTGAAGAAAACATTAAAAATTGAAGAATAGAATTGTTACTTCAAGAAATTAATTGAGAATTGAAAAAAATAATTGAACAATTAAATTTATTTATTTATTTCAAATTAACGGGCAATGCCCTTTCATACAAAATAAATTGAAAATAGAAGAAAATTATTGAAAATTGAAGGAGGTTTTGAAACATGAAATAAATAACTGATAATTGTAACAAAAATAATTGAAAAAAGTCGAGATTACTGAATATTGAAACAAACAATTGAAAATTGAACAAAATAATTAAAAATTAAAGAAAATAATTCAAAATTGAAGAAAGTCCTTAAAAATTATAGACAATATTTGAAAACAGCAGAAAAATTTAGAAATTGACGATTGATGAAAATGATTTAAAAATTATCAGTTTAAATAAAAAAAGAAAAAATAGAAAAAAAAACATAATTTAAAAAAGCTAAGAATTATTAAATATTGAAGAAAATTGAGAAGAAATTTAGAAATTGAAAGAAATATGAAAAAATAAATGGGAATTGAAGAAAATAATTTAGAATTTAAAAAAATCATTGTAAAAAGCCTAGAGTTATTGAATATTGGAAAAAAAACAATTGAAAATTAAAGAATGGAATTGAATGTCAAAAATTATAATTTTTAATTTTTTAATTTCTTTTTTTTAGTTTTAGTTTACCTTTTTTTAAAATTTTTTTTTTAATTGAAAATTGAACAAAATAATTAAAAATTAAAGAAAATAATTAAAAATTGAAGAAAGTTCTTAAAAATTATAGACAATATTTGAAAACAGCAGAGAAATTTAGAAATTGACGATTGATGAAAATAATTTAAAAATTATCAGTTTAAATAAAATAAAAAAAAATAGAAAATAAATTATAATTTAAAAAAGCTAATAATTCTTCAATATTGAAGAAAATTGAGAAGAAATTGAAAATTGAAAGAAATTAAGAAATTGAAAGAAATATGAAAAAATAATTGGAAATTGAAGAAAATAATTCAGAATTTAAAAAAATCATTGTAAAAAGCATAGAGTTATTGAATTTTGAACAAAAAAACAATTGAAAATTAAAGAATGGAATTGAATGTCGAAAATTATAATTGAGAATTAAAGAAAATAGTTCAAGAATTGAACAATGGGATTGAAAGTAGAAGAAAATAAGTGATAATTGAAGAAAAAAGAAATTGAACAACCCAGGAATTATAGAATTTGAAGAAAACAATAAACAATGCAGAATGTAATTGTAATTTGAAGAAATTAATTAAAAATTGTAGAAAATAATTTGAAATTGAAGAAAATGTGATTTTATGAAAATTGTTGAATAATAATTAATGAATTGAATTAAAGTTTCACAAACATAATTGATAATTGAAAACGAATACTGAAAAAAGCCGAGAATTATTGATTATAGAAGAAAATAATTGAAAATTGGAGGAGTTATTGAGATGTGAAATAAATAAATGATAATTGAAAAAATCGAGAATTAATAAATATTAAATTAAATAATTAAAAATGGAAGAAAATAATTGAAATCTGAAGAAAATAATCAAAAATTGATGAAAATAATTGAAAATTGAATCAAATAATTGGCAATTGAAAAAAATAATTTAGAGTTGAAGAAAATAATTAAAAGTTGTTTAATATAATTGAAGATCGTAGAAAATATTTCAGAATTAATGAAATTAATTAGAAATTAATGAAAATAATTAAAAATTGAAGAAAATAATTGAGAAATGAAGAAATAATTTGAAATTAATGAAAATAATTCAAAATGGAAGAAAATAATTGTGAATTTCTGAAAATAGTTGAAGAATTGAATTGAAGATTCAAGAACGTAATCGATAATTGAAAAAAAATATTGAAAAAAGCCGAGAATTATTGATAACCTCTTCTTGAGTTTCAAGATTCAATTCATCCAATTGTTTTCAATTGTTCCTTAAATGGACAGAATTTGAAGTATTTTTCCAAAGTTGCGTCTATTTTGTATCATAAAAATGTTTCCAAAAAAATTAAAAAATCCATTGCCGCGTTGAAGTATGAATTTTTGTATTCGTTTCATAAACACTTCGCTTACTCGTAGAGATTTTTATCATTTTTTTTGTTTAATTAATATTATTTTTATCTAATATAAAGTTTTAATAAAATTGCCATTAATGTTTAATAGGTGGATCGTAGAATGTTCGTAATTAGATTAAATGCAACGCTTTTAAAGTGTTTTTAATGCACGCAGTAGCAATATATGAGAGTTTAAATAAAAAATAACGAGTAAAACTCTCCAAATATACACCTTTAAAAATATTTTTTCAATGTTTAATAAGTTAACAAATTTCTCGTTAGATGAAAAATATTGTATGTCTCGTTTTTATTTTTGACTTAATGATTTTTAATTGAAATTTATCTTGTAAATTTGTCGTTATTTTTCTAACTTATAAAATTCGCTTTTTTAGAACTAAATGAGTTAGTTTCGATTCTTAAATTTTTATTTTAAAAAATTCTTCTTAGTATTGTAAGCAATAATAACTAGTAAAATCAACGGATAATTTTAATCCTTAAAATTGAATTGCTGTGGGCACAAAAAATACGTGTCAAATATTTTTCATAATTCGATAAGTGTACAGAGTTTAAGGAGGAATTGGACACATAGTCGAGAACAGATTATGTTTGAAGTCATTATTTTGTTCTTTTGCACTCAGAAAAAAATTTGTTTGTGACAACCAAACTTCTGTTAAAGAAACAAATTTTGGTTGAAACAACAAAATTTTATTTAAATTAACAAAATTATTTTATTGTTTCTACCAAAATTTGGTTGTTTGAACCAAAATTTGTTTCTTTAACTGAAGTTTGGTTGTCACAAACAAATTTTTTTCTGAGTGTGAAGTAGCAAAACTAACTTTTATTGTTAATTTTTTCAGAAAAAAGGTGGCAAACTTTATTGAAAACAAAACAAACCATTAAAACTCCTAATTGAATAAAAATTTCAGGTTTTTGACATTCGGAAATGTTT
Source organism: Ganaspis brasiliensis (assembly GCA_037103525.1). NCBI lineage: Eukaryota > Metazoa > Arthropoda > Insecta > Hymenoptera > Figitidae > Ganaspis > Ganaspis brasiliensis. The sequence goes on from JAZKLR010000123.1 coordinate 1,290,727, forward strand.
TATAAAAACCGGTGGACTATAAATTTGTTTCTGAATCTTAAAAATCTGCAATTTTTATCCAATTATGAGTTTTAATAATCTTTTTGTTTAAAAAATAAATTTGCCACATTTTGTCTAAATAAAATTACATTAAAAGTTAGTTTTTCTATTTAAAAAACAAAATAAAGATTTTTAACATAACCTTTTCTGGAGTATGTGTCCAATTCATTTTTTTATTAAAATCATAAAGTGTTATTTCAGTTGGTTTACTTATCAGTCATTTGGCAACTCACTTACAAGCTGTTTAAAATTTTTTCAGCCTATGTTCAAGCCATAACTGCAAGACGCAAGTGGAGAAGGTTAGAAAATGGAACAATTAAACAAAGTTTAAGAGACAAGTTAAAAGAATTAAAGAAGAAAACCAAAATTAAATCTAATTAAAATTTGTATTACATTTTTATAATTTTGTTTAACGACTTTTTCTTACTACAATTTATTACATAAAATTACACGGAGAAAAATGGTGGTTTAAAATTGAATAAAAAATGCAGACATAAAAATCTAAAAGAAATTAAAATATTATTTAAATATGTATATTTTAATTTCTTTTAGATCTTTATAAAGGACAAACCGAATTTGATAATTTATTTGGAAATCTGAGTTTTTGGTCCTATAAACTTCCATATAAACATGACTGATATATTTATGTATATGACCATTTACTTCTAATATAATACTATCCATTTTTCTCCATGAACTACTCATTCCCATAATGTTATAATAATCAAATAAATGTACAACTTTTTTAGTTAAGAAAGAACGTTTAATAAATTTTTTTCATTCTATAATTAACTATTTTTAACTTCCTAGACAATTTACAAAGCACAGGAGGTATTTTTAGAGTCGATGTCATCATTTAAAATCTGCGATTTATGATCAAAACTACTTTTTTAACCTTCATCAGAATAAATTCTGAAATGATGGTTTTTTTCTATAAAAAATGTATTCTCTCATGTTCTGACAGCTAGTACTATTTTCTAAAAAAAAGTAAAACCTAAAATTATTGGTTTTATTTAGAAATTTTTAAAAACGTGCAATTTGCAATATTTTACATTTTTAATATTATATTTAATATAAAAAATAAGTTACTTCTAAAATAAACATTTTAACGGATTGTTCAAAATTTTTCCACGAAGTTTGAGGTTATATTTGGTCATTTACAGTCATCTCAAAAATTGCTCTTTCGCATGGTGTATAAATAAAAACTAAAATTTACTGAAAAATTACAAACAATCATTAGGAAGGAATTGGACACATTTTCCACTAGAGGTTATGTTTAAAGTCATCAGTACGCAGTAAAAGTTGATTTTTATATTTCAAAATGCAAAATAATGCTTTCAAACATAACCTCTTTTCGAGTAAATGTCCAACTCCTCCTCAAGAGGAACTTAAGAACTAACTTAAAATTCTTAATCAATGTCCCCAAAATTGTTCAAGAAACTTTTTCCAGGCGAATTCGTTTAAATTTCTTAGTTAGCCATATTTGAATTTTTGGTTAGGTTAGAAAAGATCCTCACTGTATATATAATAAAATAATATTTCTTGATTTAAAAAATTATTTATTACAAGTATAATAATGCGTCTTAAACTATCAATAATTGTTTGTAAATGATGCGTTGAATCCAAGTGGTATTTGAATGTCAAATAATCGGATGTGGAATTATTAAGGCATTTCGTCTGAATTCTCTCTGGAGTTTTTGTTGAACACTTTTCCGTTAAATCGTTTCACGTAGGTAATCATTATTACTATCTTCCAATAAACCTAGTGAGTTGCACATTTTCCTTATAATTACTAAATTAATAATTATTAGGGTATCGTATGAATGAGTGGACCACCTTTTTCTACATTATAAAAAAACTTTTTTCCGTGATGAGTTTTGAAAATTCCCATCTCTGTTGGATAAAGCAACTGTCTATACCTGCAAGTTGTATACAAAAAAATTGTTTTTTACCTTTAACCAACAGTTTCAGATCAATTTTTCGAAGCGATTATTTTTTAGCAAAAAAGATTTTTGTATCCATATGTGGACCACCTGCTAAAATATGCTAAAATGAAATTGGGATCATAACAATTATATTTTTGCAATGTTATATGTCTGTTAAACCAATAGAGGAAATAAAGAAGGTGGTTCATTAATGAAGCTGGTCCACTCATGGATACATTACCCTGTTAATAATTTTGTTCATATTATTAAATTTATTAATATATGAATTATTAAGAGAATGATTTAATAATGTTGAATAAATTATTAGAGAATTTCTTAAGGAAATATTATAATAACTTTAAAACGACTAGAAATATTAGTTTTGCTGAAAAGAAAACGATATTTAAGTGAAGATTTATACTTTTAATGCAATTAACTTAAAACTATGTAATTTTCTGATTTTGTATCCCTGAAAATTTTTTAGTCAGAAAGTTAAAGTTTATTTTTTTTACCAATTGTTTAACATAAACGTATTATTAACTATTTTGTGCTTTTAAATTAAACAATTACTAAAAACGCAACTTTTTCTACAACTGAAGAAATAAAAATTTTTGGTTCTTTGCAAGCTGTCGTGAATCTGTAGCATTAAGGTTTTATTGGTTTATTTAAAGGTGGGTAATTTTCTAAAAATTCGTTATAATTATTATTAATAACTCATTATAAACAAACTATAGAGAATTTTTCCAATCCCGGTAAAGTATAGTATATTAAGGAAAAACACGTGAATGATTATTATTTTTATTATAAATTTAAGTATTATTAATATTTATTATTATTATTAATATATTGATTAGTTTTATCTATTTAAAATTATTATTACAAAGTATTCTTAAACTATCATTTAAAATATTAAGAGTTTTAATAGTTACTAAATTTAAATTTCATACATTTTGACTTATTTTTTTAGTTTAATTTTGTTTAAAAAGAAAGTGCAAAATTTAATGAATAGTGAAAAAAAGATAAATTTTTACTTTTGCACTTTCTATTTAAACCTTGTAGTGTGTTATGAATGTTTTTTATTAAAATATTTAGCTTACCCGCTCGCCCGTCCGTCTGTAGAAACTGTAGTCCCTCTTCTCCAAAAACCTTGATATAACAATTTCATTTTTCATTATATAAAATTAGTGTATGGGAAAATTATCATTTTTGCACTTTTCAACAAAAAAAAAATGTGCGGGATGTCTGAGTTTAATCGATCACTTAAAGTACTTGTCAGAAAAATGATTTTTCAAATTTTATTGCCAGGAATACGAAGCGTGAATTAAACTCTGTTATCATTTACTTTTCTAAAGGGAATCTTAATATTAGACTGTTTTGATAGTATTGATTTTGAGAATTTTCTATTTCATAAAAAAAATGAGACGAAAACTAAGCGTACCTTTGTTTTTAATGTGTCTTTTGAAAACGGATTCAACCCACTTTGAAAACATAATTATATATCTTGAAATGAGCTTTTGAGGAAGAGAAAATTAAAACAGAGTTTAATTCACTGCTCGAAATTCTATTTAACCTAAATTTTACGTGACTAAAAGTCAGTTCCTGAGTAAAAATGTATCATATTTATACCTAAATTTTGGACTGGGATATAACCTCTATTTGCTCTAATTGTCATAATCCCCAAATTGCACTTTATATCAATTTTCTATAGTCCAAGTTTAAAATTCAAAATTACATAATTGTAATTTTGAATCTTACATTTCGGTCATATAAAATTAATATAAACTACAGTTTAGGGTAACCTCAGACACCCCCAAGTAGAGGTTAAATCAGTTGAAAAATTCTAATAAAATTAAAATATACGTAATCTGGAATTATAAATATAGCATATCTTATGTTAGCTATTTCAAGTGGTCGATTAAAATGAGACTTCCCGTATACATATAACACGTATTCATAGATAATTTTGCCTTTTTACTTTTACTACTAATATTAATACCATTACAATTGCTTTAATAATTAGTTTTGCAATCATGATCAATTCAGTACAAGTTGAGAGGGAGTTCTGATTTAATAATAAAAGTAAAATTAATGTCAATATAAAAGTAAGGACTCAGTAGAATTTGAATTGAGCTAATGGATAATTGGGGAGTAACTCTGTAAAGATAAATAATTCCTGGGAAAAACGTGACTAAGAGCAGAATAGAGATGGACGATGGCGGTGGTTGTAACGATGACAATGACGACGTCGATGGGACTAATTGAGATTTGGTCCGGTGGTGTGTTGCAGCCGACGCTGTGGTCGCAGAAACGGGATCAGGATCTATTCTCGGATTTGGGGATCCAGGAGGTGGTACCTGGGACTCCCCTCGAGTTTGTCCGGTCTGTCCTCGCATCTACAGCAACAACAGCAACCTGCGTCGTCATGTCAGATCGGCCCACCCCACCGCCACCGACCTCCTCGAAATGACTTCGCTCCAAAGAAAAAGCTCAATGGCACCAGTCAAAATGACTCTTGATTCAGTTCAAGGGACACCGTTCTCCAGTCAATCTACACTCTGTCTTGACGATTATGGAGATCCAGTCTCTCAAGATCACCTCAATATTCATTCCAACGTCTCCGCGACATGTGACAAGGTTCAAATTCAACGCTCTAATATTGAATCTTACAGTGTCAACTACGAAACTACTCAAGGACCTGTCTAAGTAGAAGATTCCTGCATTGTCATTAGGGTGCATGAAAATTTTCTAAAACTCATTTGACGTCTTGAGCACAATAAAGCCTGGATTATCAAATGAGTATGGAAACTTTTCTTGATTGGGGGTTAAAAAGTCACCGAAGATTGAAGACTAATCTCTACTAAATGAAAGCATCGTTTGTTGAAGTATCCATTTTGAATTTTCGGTCGGTAATCTTTGGTGACTTTTTAATCCGCTAGCTAATCGGATATAACAATGACTATTGAAAAATACCACGTGGTAAATCACTTGGTATTTTGACCTGATATACCATATGGTATACCATCTGTTTTACCGAGTGACATAGTGGTTCACCATGTAATTTACCATGTGATTTACAAGTTGGTTTACCACACCACATGGTATTTTTCAAAAGGATTGACCCTATTGGAAATTCCCACAAAGGTTCCTAAAAGTTTCCATATAGGACCCTACGTAGGTTCATATATAGGATCCAACGTAGAGACCTAAAATCCATCTAAAGAGTGTCCTGTAAGTAACGACATAGGGTCCTACTTAGGATCCTATGTAAAAACCTAAGTAGGTAAAATATGTTTTTAAATGCACTGTTTTTTTTTAAATCAGAAACTCGTAATTTTAAAGATTAATACATTTCTATGAGCTTATTTTTCAAGAAAAAAACTAGTGCGGAGATGTAGGAGAGATAGAAACCATAAAATCTTAGTGCGCATCAAGAAACATTATCGGTGATTTTAAGAGCCTATTCTTATATAGGTTTCTATTTAGGTTGTTACATAGGATCGTACGTAGGACCCTATGTCATTACTTACAGGACACTCTTGAGAGGATGGACTGTAGGTCCCTACGTAGGATCAGGGGCGAATCTACCTTGAAGCACGTGCTTCAGTGCCCGGAACCCAAAAAGGCCCGGTGCAAGAATTTAATGTACCGTGAAAAAAACTTTTAAATTGACGAGAATTTTTAAAATGATCCGTGAATTTTGAAAACGATCCGCAAATTTTTAAGAAACTCTGGGAAGGTAGAAAAATCCTAAAAACTTAAATTTCAATCTTGTATTCTTTTATAATAATAATTATGAAAAATTGAATTAAAAATGATCAGAATTTAATCTAAAAAAATTTTGATAGAAAGAAAGTCGAAAACTATATTAAAGTTAATTAATTCCAAGCCATTATTATTTATATAAATCCCAAATGTCAATTAACTCAAACTTATAAGTTTCAATTAATCAAAGTTGCAATTATTACATGTATATAGTAAAATATTAAATAACAGCTATATTAATGAGAAACTTTACATTGCTGTTCGTCATTTAAAACTATCAATTTTTGGAAATGCAAATAATGAAAATTACGAGAATAATTACAAATTGGAAAAGAATATATATGAAAAATGACGAAAATAATTGACAATTAAAAACAAAATTAAAAAAATGCCTAGATAAATACACAATTGTTAAAAATAATCTAAACAATATACATTCAATTTAAACTAAAAAATTGAAAAATTAAGAAAATTATAGGAATAATTGCTGAAACCAATTGCAAATTGAATAACTGGATTGAAAATCAAAACAAAAAAAATTGAAATTGAAGAAAATAGTTAGAAACTTTAGAAAATAATAAAAACTTGATGAAATATATTCATAATTTAAAAATTAAACTGAATTTAAAAAAAAATTGATAATAATGGAGAAAAATTACAAAACGTGAAAATAATTAACAATTGAAAACAAAATTCGAAAAATGGCTAGATTAATACACAAAGAAAGAAAATAATAATTGAAAAACTCAAAGAATCATTATAAAACTTTAAGAGACTAATTGCAAATTAAAAAAATAGTAGGAAATAATTTCAAATTGCGAAAAATAGTTGAAATAATTGAAGAATGAGAGTAATTAAAAAATTGAAGAAAATATCTACAAAATGACTAGATTAATAGACTACTGGAAAAAAAATTGATAAAATATGGCAAAAATTTTAAATTTAAACAAAATAATTAAAATTTGAAAAATGAAGAAAATTATAAAAATAATTGTTAGAAATAATTGCGCATTGAACGAATGGATTCAAAATCGACAAAAATAATTAAAATTGAGTAAAAAAAATTGAAAATTGAAAATTTAAATTCAAATTTAAAGAATATAATTAAAAATTGAAAAAAATATTTGAAAAAATCCCAAAGTTATTGAATATAGAAGAAAACAATTAAAAACAGAATAATAGAATTGAAATTTGAAGAAAAAATTGAGAATTGAAGAAAATAAAAATTTCAAATTAACAAATCCTATTGGCAATGGAGAAAAATAATTGGCGAAAGGCGAGGATTTTAAAATATTAAAGAAAATAATTGCCAATTGAAAAAAATCAAAAAATGACTAGAATAATGCACAACTGAAAAAAATAATTGAAATAATTGCGCATTGAACGAATGGATTGAAAATCGACAAAAATAATTAAAATTGAATAAAATAATTGAAAATTAAAAATTTAAATTCAAATTTAAAGAATATAATTAAACATTGAAAAAAGTATTTGAAAAAGCGGAAAGTTATTGAATGGAAAAAATAATTGAAAACGTTGAAAAATAATTCTTAAATTTTAAGAGAATAAATAAAAATTTTAAATAAATTGTAAGAAATAACTAAAAATTAAAGAGAATAATTAATAAATGAAAAAAAAATAATTGAAAAATAACAAAAATAACAGCAAAATTCAAAATAATTTCTGAAAAATGACGAAAATAATTGACTATTAGAAACAAATTCGAAAAATGTCTAGATTAATACACTACTGGAAAAAATAATTTAAGAAATCAAACTATAAATATTCAATTTAAAAAATAATTAAAAATTGAAAAATTAAGAAAATTATAGAAATAATTGTTGGAAATAATTGATAATTTAACAACTGAATTGAAAAAAATTGAATCGAACAAAATAATTGAAATTGAAAAAAAATTTTAAATTGAAGAATGGAAATGAAATTTTTAAAATATAATTAAGAACTGAAGAGAATTATTGAACAATTTTACTTAAAATTAAAAAAGCATTTATAATTGGAAAAAGTCAAGTTTTTTGGAATATTGAATAAACTTAATTGAAAATTGTAGAATGGAATTGACTTTAGAAAATAATTCATAATTTAAACAAAATTACAAAATGACGAGATTAATTTAATATTAAAGAAAATAATTGAGAAATGCACAAAGTAATTGACATTTGAAAAAAAAAATCAAAAACTGTCGAGAATAATCTACAACAGAACAAAATAATTAGAAAAGTTAAAGAATAATTATATAATTTAAGGAAAATAATTGTAAATTGAGAACGGTTGAAAATTATAGAAAAAATTGTAGACTTATTTAAACACTAATTTATTTTTATTTATTTATCAAATTCCCGCTTATATCACTTTCTTGAAATATTTAATTATTTTTTCTTGCTATTTTTTCTTTTTCAAACAAGTTTTTTGGTAGGTTATGTTTTATATTGCTTTTCTGTATTGTTAGAAAATCACTGAGATAACTTTCATTTCTTTTTAAAAATGTTTCTGTTTTTATTCGTTTAATAATACTTTTTATTTTTTAGATTATTTTTTAATTTTATTCTTTTTACAAAAATTACGTCAGTTAATTTTATACAGTTTTATTTTAACAATATTTAGAAAAATTTATTAACTTTTCCAGTGATTAATTTTATTTATTATTATAATTTGGAAGTTGTAAAATATAATTTTTTTCAATTTTATGATTTTTAAATATTAATTTGGCTTTCTGTCATTTGTCATAACTTATTAATTTTTATAATTTTTAAAGACTTTTCTTCTTTTATTTAATTTTTCGTAAATTTGATCTTATAAAAAATTTTCTCATTTGATCAGAATTTCTCTATTTCTTAGAAATATTGGTTTTTTTCTTAAAATTTTTAAATTGTTTTTACTTAATTCTTCAATTAAAAAAAATTATTGCTTTTTGCTTGATTTTCAAAACAAGTTTTTAAAGTATTTTTTATCTTTAGCAACATTTTTCCGTTTTTTTTTACTGATTATCTTATTTATTTTCTTAATTTAAAAAAACATGTCCGCAAATATTTTAACTTTTTGAATATCATTTTTTCCTCTCTTTTGTAATTTCAATTTTTTGTTTTAAAAACTTTTACTGTTTATTACGTAGTATTTTGATGTTAAAAAAGCAATTTAATCAATCTTCCTTTAACTATTTAATATTTCATAACGCATTATTACCATATTTCTTTATTTTCTTTCTTTTACTTTCATTGATTTTTTAAACTTTTTTATTTTTGAAGAATTTTTTTTTGCAGGTTTTTCAATTAGTACATTTTTTACATCTTTTTGCTTTAATTTTCTCATTTTAATGTAAATTATCCTTAACTTTTTTCTCTGTTCATTCATAATACTGGTTTTTATAAAATTTTGTAATTTATGTAAAATTTCATTTTTTTACATTTTCTTAAGATTCTTTGAAATTTTTCTCCATTGTTTAAATGATTATTCACTAGACAATGTGATAAGATAAAAATGCAGAAACTTTTGTTTTTTTTTTTAGGGGCGCCCTGAAATTTTTTTGTGCTTCAGGCCCGTGACAGCCTTGATCCGGACCTGCTTAGGATCCTATATAGGAACCTACGTAGCTTCCTATGTGGAAACCTTTTAGGGAACTTTGTAGGAATATCCAATAGGGGAGTACTAATTTCATGATCCCAAGTTTATTGTGCTTAGGTTTATAATTGGTATGAAGGTACACTGAAAATATTTTGAAACGTTGCTGTTATTTTTCTTTTTTGTTTATTTTTAGTCACTTCTACATTGTTGAGGTAATTAATCATTTGAGTGTGTAAAACTTGCCAAACACATTGTATATGATCTGCGTGCACTGCAAAAGGAAGTGTAGGTACTAAACAATTGCATCTTAATATAAGATGTTTTAAGGGTATTTTAGAGCCAACACTCTGAAAAAGAAGTTTTGATTTAAGCCCACTTTGGACTGGTATTGTTTACATGAGACTCAAATTCGACTGGATTTCAGCCATAAAATGTATTGAAACTGATTTTAACCCGAAAAATTGGCTGATTTTAAGTTATTTTGGGTTTCAGCTGTAAACAAAGTAAGACTTTGTTTTTCTAGTGAAGCTTAATGACGACAAGGACTTATGATATATGTATACCAAACGTCAATTTTTGCACTTAAATTTTTGGACAACACAACACTTGACACAAAATCGTAACACCAACAAGGAATTTTACATATTTGATTTTCTAAATCATTTGGAACTATTTTCTTTTATACCCGAACACTCTGAATAACTTTAAACTTTTAGAGAATATTTTTGAGATGATTAGCTACTAAATAACAAAGTTTTAAAGAAATCAATTTTTAGATTCCTGTAAGCCCCTTATATAAAAAATGACTACAAAGGTTTTTTTTACAGTGTACACCCCATTTACAGTTAGCGGATTACGTTTGTTTATTGAAATGTTCATAATATTATTATATCGTTGGTTACATTATTTTTAGATAGATGTTTATATTTTTGTTTCTATTCTAGATGTGTAATTAGGTTTCGAGATTTGAGTAGGGTCTGATATTGAGGTCGTCCATAAATTATGTAACGCTCCAAGGACGAGGGAGGTCTAAGGAATTGTGACGACCTATGCTAATTTGTCACCGTCACCCTGTAAAAACTATTGTTCAAATCATAACTGAAGTACGCAGGGTTGACAAAAGACAAATTTTTTCAATTAGTAAGAAAATTTGAAAATAAGGCTATGGGTATTTTACACAAGAGAGAGTTAAACATTCCTGAAGAGCGTATTACCTTATTTATGGACGACCCTTTGGTAATTGGGTTAATGTATGGTATTAGTTCGTCTTTTATAATTTTCTATTTTTTAGAGTTTATTAGGACGTGTGTTATATTTGTGTTCACTTTGCTTTATACATAATTTGCATTATGGTTCTTTTTTGCCAACCAGAATTAATCAAGTTAATCTAGTCTTATTGTTAGTGTATCTAATCCGCAGGCGAGTTAGAATCACTTGCTCTTGGTGAACCAATTTTTCCATATTGGGTGGTTGGAATTTTTTTTTAATGTTAGTGTTTTTCTTTCCAACTGTTGTTTGATGTTTTCTTTCAGTGTTCTCTGGTTTTATGTTGAAAGCACTCTTTGATATGCGAAACGCTGAGTTTTTTTGAAGCCGTTCATAAATTACGGAATACAGTTTTTTCAAAATTTTAACCACATATATCCACGTTTCTAAGGGTTGGTAAGTTTTGAACCTAACTTCTCCCATTCGTACTTATTTATTTTCTTTCTTTTTTTTATGAATTCATGACGTTCTCATTGTAAATGTTTCTGTTGTTATTTGGTCATTGTCTCAAATTTTGTTTATATTTAATTACTGTTCCTTTTTAACGATTTTTTGACGAATTATGTTCTAACGAATATTTTCTTTCAACCCATTATGGTACAAATTAATTTTGTTTATATTGTGTTTCTGTGAACTTCGCTGTGTGTTAATTTTGAAGTTACCTTTATTGTTTTTTATTTAGCTTTAAAACTACCGCAGTTTACGTTTATTGAATAAAGTAGAATCGTGGATTCAATGACGCGAGCAATTTCAACAAGAAGCAATTGGTTTATTTTAAATAGAAAATAAGTGAACCAGTTTTACAAGATGTAAAGTTTGCATCGCGTTTTATTCATTTCGCGTCAGAGAACAGTAAAATCTGTGTTTCAAGAATAATTTATGAGTGCACCCATGAAAGTTATCATAGAAAATTGCTCAATCCACTTCCTTACCCAAAGTAATTTATAAACCATTTCAATTTCTTCACTGGAAAGAGTAGTTGCAAACTTAGTTAGGAGTTTAGCCTGTTGATTTTCCTGTTTTCCTTGATGTAACAGCACCAAGCTGCTATAATGTTTCTTCGTTTTTAAATGTTTATTGTATAATTATGTTGTATAGGTTTTTTATGCTTGTGTTTTTATTTTAGATGGTTCATAATGAAGGGGGAGGATTCATTAGGTATTTCTTTATTAGTAACATTTCGCTCAAGTCTTTGGGCGTCAATTGTACGATTTTTCAGAATTAGAGTAAAATTGATAGGATATGCAATGGCATATCCTATGCCGTTTTCGGTTTTAGAGACACCAGTAAATTTGAAAATTATTTTTAGATGTTCAATTGATAGATCCTCGAGTAGTTTCTGACATTAAGTCTTTATTGTTTGTTTTTTTTGTTTGGGACAAGGAAAAACTTACTTCCGGGATATGTAAACCATATGTGTGGCTTTCATCTTTAAATTTTCGTTTCGTTAGTTGTAACAGATAGTTTTTTTTTTTTTTTTTGACCAATTGTGTAAATAGAGTTACTGTCCTGAATCTGAAAAAGCAACTCCATCTGATGAGGGAATCACGAATGCTTCTCTATAAGTGTATTGTTGCTTTCTAATGATCAGTTACTGAAGAAAATCTAATTATGTGTAAATATATATTTAACTTTACAGACAACTAACACTTACAATGTACAGCAACTAACCTCCAAAAAAGACTACACAGTAACTTTTAAGTGTGAAACCAAAGCTGAATTTAAAAACAGCAGCGTTCTCAACAAATTTCCAGTGTACATTTAATTGTCTGCCATATTTTTTCAGAAGAGTTGATTTCGGTTAATGTTTTTGGTTGATATTCGAGAAAGCAACAGGGTTTTAAAAAACTCGAATACGGCTGTATATAAAAATTGTATTGGTGGTTCAATTTTCTTATTGCCAGTGCCAGAGTTACAATTCGGAATCCCGCCAATTCCGTATTACAATATGGAATGATTTTTAAGCGGTCAAATAATTGTATTTTTAGGAGTAATAAAACTTATAATCACCATATTTAAAAAATGAATATCATTAAGATGATTGTGGTGAAAAAATGTGGTGTAAAATGATACATGAAAATCCGAATTGCAAGGCTGACACTGTCGATAATGTAGGGATTGGAAATATCAATACAACGATTTTGATAACAAAATATAAACTTGTTCTCTATTTGTCTAGCTATCTATTTATATGATTTTTATTGCAAGATAATCATTATTTATTGGAATTAGCATGTAGTCTTAATTCCCTGAAAAGGGAATTATCATTTGACTTTTTTTTATAAATCAGAACTATATTACGTTGATGTTCTGTTTGAACATAACTGGTCAATATACATAATTACACGAATTCTTTTTAGAAGTACACTGAGAAAAAATTTTCGTAAAAATTACTGTGCTGTTCACTATAAAAGAGTCATAATTGACAGTCTCCGAAATTTTACAGTACTGTCTTATAATTTTTACCGGATTTTCTAGTAAAAATTGTGGGAAATTTGGTAAAAATTATAAGACAGCACGGTAAAATTTCGGAGACTGTCAATTATGACTCTTTTATAGTGAACAGCACAGGAATTTTTACGAAAATTTTTTCTCAGTGTAGAGTCTAAGTTGCCTATATATAGATGTTAACTGCGTAATGTAAATATAGTCGAGTTCTAACCTAACCTAATTTTAGAGTTAGCCAATTGCTACATATGCTAATTCCAAAATATATTTACAAATAAATAAGTTTATTTATCTATTATAATATTTATTATTAAAAGATAAAAAAGTTGAAATAATTGTATAAATAGAACTCAGCCATTTTGCTTTAATTTTACGAACTTTTTCTGAGACAATTTTAGTTTCATAATGTCAAGGTCGCTTTTGGAAAATTTTCTGCACCCAATGAGTCTTATGCCTTTTTAGGCTTCTAATACCCAAATGAAAAAAGATATCGTGTGAATAGAAAAAAAACTATTATATTCTGGTTAAGTAAAATCCTTTACGGGCATGTTTAGAAGTACGTAATAATTTCTATATTATCTGCACACTTTTTTCCTTTTCTATATCTAAGCAAGAAAATATAGTAACTGGGTTTTTTTCAAAAATAAAGACAAGCATTAAGATACATTTTAATTCCGAATATTTTAGATTCTTATTTTAGTTCTGTTGGAGTCTAAGAGAAATGTCGATATGGTAGGAATTTATTTTTTCGGATGTAAAATGTTCTTCTTAAGCGAATTATTCCTACCTTACCGACACAGTTTATAGATGCTCCTTTTATTATCTAATAAATGCAATAAAAAATTAATTTCAAATTTTTGTAAATACTGGCGAGGGTATTATTACGAGTTACTTCAAAGATTCCAATTTGTCTACAGATGTGAGAAAAAGCACAATGCCGATAAACTAGAAATCTTCCTTATTTTGGATCACCCTTGATGATTTCTACCTTGCCGACTAACTTTTAATATACCTGATAAAATGATTTAATTTGAAAGTTTTGAAAAATACAAAAAAATAAAAATATATTGTTTTTCAAAGTAATTTTGGTTACAGATTATAAAAAAGTAAATTACTAACTGTTATTTTTCTAAATTTTCAAGTTAATGTCTTATTTTGTTTGGATGTAAGAATAAAAAGTAGGTCGATTAAATAGAATTTATTTCGTTAAACATGCCCTGACTTGTCATTTAGAGTTTTATCGTGATTACTGAAGCAAAACAATTTTTAAGAAATTAATAATAAATATAGAAAATTAATAAATAAAGATAATTTAATAACACTTGTAGCTTTTTTTAAATTTAATTTTCGTAAAGGGGTCAATACATATTTTAAAAAAATGTTTTCGAGTCTTAAAAAGCTTAACTTGAATAATTCAGGGTTATATAATTTTAGTCATAGAAATAATACGTAGATGAATATTATTATTATCTATTATTATTATTATTATTAAGGAAAAATTTAAAAATTTAAATTAAATGTGATTTTTATTTTTAGTAAATGAGAAGGTATTAAATTTGTGCGATTTTGCATTTTTGCTAATTTCCGTATTTCTCGACGTTTTCAGACCTCCAGACTCCAAAAAATGGGTTTTACGAAATTGTATGCCCGCCTGTCTGTCTGTTTGTCAGTGTAAAAACTTACGCGATCGTATAACTTAAGTAAAAATTCATCTATCAAATTCATCTTTGGTATACATTTTAAGTGACTAAAAATACATATCCATTTCGTTAGTGAGTCATTTTTAACCAAAAAATGTCAAAAGTAGAACATTTTTTAAAAATCAAAAAATGTCAATTTTTTAAAATTTGTCAACAATTTTTTTTTGTACTTTTTTTTTCTTAAAGTACACGTAGAATCAAACAAATTTCGTGTACAATAGTTTTCTATATAACGCGAATCTAAAAAGATATGAATTTTTCAAGTTTTACAGCTTTATTAGAATCTTGCTTGTTTTTCTCGAATTTACGGTAAATTTGCACTATTTGAAATAAATGAAAATTAAAATGATTTATAACATATTTTTGGTAAATGGAGCAGGATATTTCTTTTGTTTAATATATATTATAAATGAAAGGACAAAGCTGCTTTCAATTCACTACTCCATTTATTATAAAACTTTATTGTTCTCTTAATGACCCTCGAGATAAAAACAAATAAATTTTGTTACCTCAACTTTTTTTTTTTACGGCTTAAAGCGGATAAATCTTCTGCCAAATAAAAATCGACAATGCTTCAGTATATCCTGATAAATTTCTCTATATTCGTTACATGTATAGAATAAATTTTTTTCAGGAAATAGGTACAAAGAGGCAACCATGCTTTATCAATAGAGCTATTCATTTATGTAACTTTACGAATTTAATTCATTTGCCTGGACAGTATTTCACTTTGAAAATACAATTTCAATATAAATTTAATGAAAAATTTTTTTCGAGCACAATAAAAATGACGAAAACTTGTTCTTTTTGTATAGAATTTAAACTTTATATTGACAATTATTTGGAATGAAACAAAAAGTATATATGAAAAATTCGTTATAGATAGGTAATTTGTAAACATAATTATATAGAATTAATTTTAATTAATATCGGCGATTGTACTCTTAAGTTGTTAGCATTTTTGTTACTCAAAATATAATTGTTATATTGTAAATTAATTACTTTCAATATAACAAATACATAATGGAATTTCAGAAATAAAATCCATCTCTGTTTCTATAAAAAGTTGTTTTCTTTGGCAAGAAAAAAATTAAAAAATACATGGTATAAATATCCTTAGGCTCTTTTTTCCTTTTCTTAAACACAATTGAGTGTAGATTTAAGATTTTTGAATCACTATGATTGCTTGATCTTAATTATTATTTACGACTGGCATTTAAATATTATTTCTGATCTTGATTAAACAAAAGATTATTGGATGGTGAATATAGGGATCGCGACGATTTCCATTGCAAGTCTCTAATCCAAAGGCTATATATATCCAGACTAAATTCCCTTTGATCCTTTAACTCCTTTGTAATTAAAACCAGGAGGACTTGGTCTGCGTCAAATTTTAATGGTTCCAATAATTTAAATTGGATAATAAAAAAAGAATGTAGGCAGACGATTTGCTGAAAAAAAAGGAAAGTCTGATTTGTTCCAGAGAATTTTTCACTTTAAAGCTCATCCCTTTTTGAATGCAGATTTCAGATGGGTATAATTGGTGGAATTAACGGTGAATGGCAAAGCAGTGAATTGAAAATATTAAACGAAGATTCAAACGGTATGTGTTCGATTGAATTCAGTTAATGAATTGTTTATTATTCAATCGACCATTTTACAAAATGACCCCTTCTGTTGCTGACCCGCTTCAGTATTTTTCTGCTCGCTTTTATTTAACAAACAAAAAAGCCCCTTTCAGCAACTGTTTGATGAGATAATGAAAAAAAGTGAAACCTTTGCTGAAAATAATAAATAAAAAAAAAATTGATTTTGATTGTACTCACCAAAAATAGAAAAGTATATCTTTGATATGAGTGGGTTTTTTGATAAAATGATAACATATGAATTGTATTAGTTTTGTGACTCTTCTCTAGAAAAAATCGATTGAAATTGATTGAGAGCGACTGAGAAAAAGGAATATTTTTCTGGTACTTATTTTACTAAAAATCTCCATACTTTCACAAACCCCAACTTATTTGGTTTTTTTTCTCGATTTTTATAAACTAATCTTACAGGATGCAAATAACTAATGTTAAGAATGATTTAGATACAATTATTTTTGGGAATAGAAAAGATAAAAATTGTATTGGATAGAAGTGGATTAAAATAGGGGAATGTCTTAATAAACGGTCCACCTTCCGTATTTCTATAAAATAACAATCAAAATAGTAAAATATTGATTTTGAATGTTAGTTTTTGTCGTTAAATCGTTATTAGTAACATTCTTAAGAAAATACTTGCTTAATGTTGTCAGGTGGGTAGCTGGAAAAATAAACGGCTTTTGAAATAAATATTATTATAATTATTATTAAAATTCTGATATATTTCTTTAATATTTTAACATTTTTGTAGGATTTTTTGAAAATGGTCCACTCATTAATACAAATTTGTTTTAGGACCAAAGACGAGCGTTTCAGAAAATCGACAATAACTTTTTCCAATGAAAGTATAAAAAGATCTGATTGTGTGTAGTAGTTAGCTAACACCTTTAACTATTTAACGAAGTAAATAAATTCTTTTAAATCAATTGCATACACATTTTATTTACTTCTATATCAAAAGGTGTCCCACTCATTAGAACATTCCCCTATATATTGGTACGATTAAACGAAGAATAGAAAAAGATAGAGAGATAACACTGGAAAGATCGATAAGAAGAAATATAGACTATTTGAAACTAAGAAGCAGAATAATTTTTTATTTTGAACGAATTGGTCAATTTGTTGACGGAAGAATCCCTCGTGGAAAGTTTCAAACTAATTTTGTTTTTTCTTCGATGTGTGTCTTCGCCTCGTTTTCTACTTTCTTTAGAAGTACTTGACAGGAAAATAAAAAGGTGCTGCATACATGTACATCGATTCTCATTGAATGGCACTTCCGGGCGCTTCGACTAGAGCACAACTCGTTGACCGAAATGCAAACTTTAAATAGGAATCGACGAAATTGCTTTTAGTCTTAGGAGAAACTTTGGCTTCACAAATAAACTACAAGTCCACTCCAAAGAAAACATTTTCAAGTGTTTTAAGAAAATTACCTCTTCGAAATTTAAAGAAAGGCAATTTTGTTTTTCACTATTAGGCTATTTTCTGCAAATTGAAAATGATAAAAAATTTAAAGGAAAAGTAAATTTAATTTAGAAAAGAATATCGAAAAAATTGAAATTATTAAGAATGACAACACAGGACCACAAAAAAAAAATTGAAATAACGTATTTTGAAGTGCTGAACACGAATCTGAAATCCGATTTGCTCCATCAAGTCAGGATTTTTTTCTAACTTCAAAAAACGTGTCTAATCAAATATGCAACTCAAAATTTTTGTGGGCTTGGGTTCTAGGGTTTTTAAATTTATTTGATTTTCGTGCAAATCAGTATCTAGGGGTTTTAACCCTCAACTGCTAGACTGGGTCTGACAGACCCGGAAGACCTTTTCCTCTCATTTCTACAGCAGTCTTTAGATTGAAAATAGTGAAAAATAGGCTCTAAAAAACCGGATCTGTCAAACCCAGTCTAGCAGTTGAGGGTTAAAGGTCGCTATTGCATCCACCATTTTGAATTTTCAAAATCTGACGACGGATTCGTAATCAACGACCCTAAAAAACCATAGCTACTGATTTGCATGGAAATCTAATAAATTTGAAAAAAATTAGTCCGACATTTTAAATTTTGAAAATTTGTCATCGGATTTTTTATCAGCGATCCCAGAACCCCAAGAATCCAAGCCTATAAAAATTGTGAGTTACTTGTTTGATTAGACATTTTTTTTTTAGGTTAGAAAAAAATCCTGACGTGATGGAGAAAATCGGATTTCACAGGGTTGCCACGGTTCTGAAAAAAAAAAACTGCTGAATTGTCGGTGACTTTTACCTAATTGATCAATAGAAAATAATTCAAATTTTCAATGCTGTTACTAAAATTGAAAATTATTTCCATCTATCAATCAGTAAACAATTAAAGACAATTTAGTCATTTTCAACTGATTTCCTGTAAAACTTTATTGATTAAAATCATGACTAGAAAGCGATTTTCAATATAAAATTATTCTCCTTAAATTTTATAATTATTCATTACTATTTTTAATTATTTTGTTCTGTTGTCGATTATTCTCGACAGCTTTGGATTTTTTTTTGCAATTCTCAATTATTTTTCTCAATTCTCAATTATTTTCGTCATTTTGTAATTTTTCTTTCAATTATCAATTATTTTCTTCACATTTCAATTTAAATCTTCAATTTTCAATTTAAATCTTCAATTTTCAATTTATTTCCTCCATTTTCAATTATATTCTTTAATTTTCAATTATTTTCTTCAATTTACAATTATTTTCTACATTTTTTTCCATAATTTTCTGCAGTCTTTAATTGACAACTTAATATTCTCATTCAATTTTATAATTGTTGTTTAATTTTTTCAATAATTTTGTTCTATTGTTAATTAATCTCGCCATTTTTTGAACTTTTTGAACTTTTTTTTTCAATTATCAAATATTTTCCTTAATATTTAATTATTTTAGCCATTTCGTAATTTTTCATTTAATTATCAATTTTTTCTTTACAATTTAAATTTAATTCTTTAATCTTAAATTTATTTCTTCAATTTTTAATATTTTCTCCAATTATTATTCTCGTCATTTCTCAATTATTTCTTTCAATTATTAATTATTTTCTACAATTTATAATTATTCCTTACAATTTTTTCAATTATTTTCTTAAAAATGTATAATTATTCTTCAATTTTTTTTAATTGTTTTGTTGTCTATTAATCTAGTCATTTTTAGAATTTTGTTTTCAAATATCTATTATTTTCGTCATTTTCCAAATATTTTCTTCATTTATTCTGCTCGTTTTTCAATTATTTCTTTCAATTATTAATTTTTTTCAGCAATTTTCAATTTTTTTCTACAAATTTTTGAATGTACTATTATTTTTCTTAAATTTTATAATTATTCTTTACTTTTGAAAATTATTTTACTCTGTTGTCGATTATTTTCGACAGTTTTCTAAGCTTTTTTTATTTGTCAATTATTTTTCTAATATTTTAATTTAATTCCTTAATCTTTAATGTAATTTTTCAAGTTTTAATTATTTTCTTCACTTCTCAATTATTATTTTTAATTTTAAATTATTTTATTCAATATTCAATAATTCTCACCTTTTTTCATTGTCAATTCTTTTTTCAAATTTTAATTTAATTCTTAAATTTTCAATTTATTTCTTCATTTTTTTATTATTTTCTTAAAATTTAAATTCCTTTCTATAGTTTCTAATTATTTTCTTCTATATTCCATAATTCTCAGCTTTTTTTAATAACTTTTTTCAATTTTTAATTATATTCTTCAATTTTCAATTTTTTTTTTTGATTTTCAACCCAGTTGTTCAATTTGTAATTATTCACATCAATTATTCCTATAATTTTCTTAATTTTTCTTGTTTCTTAATTTAATATTTCTTGTTTAATTTGTTCAATTATTTTCTTCAGTTGTCAATTGATCTAATCATTTATCGAATTTTGTTTTCAATTGACAATTTTTTTTCATTTTTCAGATACTTTCTTCAATTTTGTAATTATTCTCGTCAGTTTCATTATTTATTGCATTAAATTTATTGCATAAAAATGTTGCTACTTATTTTGTATTTGGTCATGGAATTTAATGAAAAATAATATATGTACATATATTATTTCTTTTTGCGTTTTTAGTACGAAATTGTTGATCAACTTTAATTTCAAAATTAAAAATATTACATCAAAAGTAAACTTAAAAAAAATTATTTTTGACCTTAAAACCTTTTTAAAATGCCTCCAATTTTCTTCAAAAGTCACTCGATACCCTGATTTGATATTTTATTATTTATTTAATTTGATTATTTTATATTTTTTTCGTTGTAACTACCAAAAAAGTTATGAAAATAATTTTATACTAGCGTAATGAACCTCGCTCGCTGACGCTCGCTCGGTCATTAATATTAATTTAATTGTTTATTGATGTGGACATTTCATAAAATATTAGTAAACTTATTGTTAATTGAATGTTTAATATTTTTTTTACAAATTTTTTATATTTCAATAATTTTTATTGTTATGTTTTATTATTATTATATTGGAAAAAATAAATCTTGTAATATGTAATGTATTATTTACATCAATATTATGAAGCTATTAATTAATGTTGTCTAATTGAATTATCACTGATCGATTATAGGTACTAGTTGAGTATGAGTTCTATTATATTATTATTGCAAAATTTGAAGCTTGATAATCTAAACTATTTTTGTAAATGATCACAGAAAAAATATAAAAAATCTTAATGGATCTACATTTTTTTTTAAATTAAATTTTCGAATCTGAGTTTATTTCCGTTATGTTTCTATATTGGAATAATGTTTGTTTCCACATAGAAAAAGCTTTGTGATCGTTAAAATTTTCATTTATCCAAAAATAGTCTAAATCGACACATTGTCATTTAAATTATTTCGAAAAACTAATTATTTCAAAATGTAAGAAAAATATACTTAAAGTAGGATACAAAATAAAAAATTATTCTTAAAAAACAAATGAAAAAATTGCGCGTAGGTTTTTGTCGATTTAACACATGCGCAGTAGTTTTTTACAAACATTACACATGCGCAGTAGCTTTCTACAAACGTTAGGTATGCGCAGTGGTAAAAATCGTAACAAATAATGATTGTTTAGCAATTCCCACATGAATTGACATTAAAAAACATGTTAGCAAAAAAGTTTAATGCAATGTTTAAAACATATAATTTTAGAGACTAAATTGTACGCACAACATTTTACAAGTGGAGAAAAACGAAATTTTAATTTTCGTTGGAATTAAAAAAAAAAAAAAAAAAAAAAAAAAAAAAAAAAAAAAGCACCTTTGCGCATGTGCAGTTATCATGTTACCGTGTTACGCATGCGCAATAATAAGACGGAATTTACTGCGCACTTATTAAAAAAAGTATGCTATATGTAGTGAAAATTTAATTATCTGGTGAAGTACAGCACTGCGCATGCGTAATTTTTGAATTTAATTAGAGCACATGTGTGACTATGACTGTGCATGATTGCGCATGTGTAACAGCAATACAAAACAACTGCGCATGTGAAATGTTTGTTTAGTAGTGCGCACGTTTACACAGCTGTGGTGCACTACTGCGCATGTGCAACAATATGTTGTTCATAAAAAAATGTTCAGTTTAACATGTTTGACACGAATAGTGCCAGTGCGCATTGTTACAAACTATAATAACATGGTGAAATGAACATTTTTGTAAGTAACCTATTGGAAAAAGTAGGTGAACTTTGAAGTCTGTACGACGATGAACGAAGTTTTTTCGGTATCGTATTAATATAATAGATAGAAGATTACCACGTACAATTTTATGAATATTGGGAGAACTTTCAAACTAGTTATTCTCAATAAATAAGTAAATTTTTACAAAACTTTTTTAAACACTAATTATATGGAAGATTTTCTGACAGTATGTTAAATATTTATTACCCCCCCCCCCCCGGTACCCCTAGAAAATGGTTTTTAAAAGTATGAAAAATTGAAAACTTTCAGATCAAAATTTGTTACATTTTATAAACATTTTAAAGAAAAAAAGATTAAAATTAATAAAATTAAATACACTTTTAATGTTTTTATTATTTTTTATGTTCAATAATATAAATTTTTCTATTAAATTTCTTGAATTCCAATATTTAAATTGAATTTTGAATATTCTTTTCTATTATGGGTCATTAATTACAATAATAATGAAAAGAAAACAATTTTAACAAATTTTTTAAATAAAAGTACCTTTGCGCATGTGCAGATATCATGTTACCGTGTTACGCATGCGCAATAATAAGACGGAATTTACTGCGCACTTATTAAAAAAAGTATGCTATATGTAGTGAAAATTTAATTATCTGGTGAAGTACAGCACTGCGCATGCGTAATTTTTGAATTTAATTAGAGCACATGTGTGACTATGACTGTGCATGATTGCGCATGTGTAACAGCAATACAAAACAACTGCGCATGTGAAATGTTTGTTTAGTAGTGCGCACGTTTACACAGCTGTGGTGCACTACTGCGCATGTGCAACAATATGTTGTTCATAAAAAAATGTTCAGTTTAACATGTTTGACACGAATAGTGCCAGTGCGCATTGTTACAAACTATAATAACATGGTGAAATGAACATTTTTGTAAGTAACCTATTGGAAAAAGTAGGTGAACTTTGAAGTCTGTACGACGATGAACGAAGTTTTTTCGGTATCGTATTAATATAATAGAAGATTACCACGTACAATTTTATGAATATTGGGAGAACTTTCAAACTAGTTATTCTCAATAAATAAGTAAATTTTTACAAAACTTTTTTAAACACTAATTATATGGAAGATTTTCTGACAGTATGTTAAATATTTATTACCCCCCCCCCCCCCCCGGTACCCCTAGAAAATGGTTTTTAAAAGTATGAAAAATTGAAAACTTTCAGATCAAAATTTGTTACATTTTATAAACATTTTAAAGAAAAAAAGATTAAAATTAATAAAATTAAATACACTTTTAATGTTTTTATTATTTTTTATGTTCAATAATATAAATTTTTCTATTAAATTTCTTGAATTCCAATATTTAAATTGAATTTTGAATATTCTTTTCTATTATGGGTCATTAATTACAATAATAATGAAAAGAAAACAATTTTAACAAATTTTTTAAATAAAAGTACCTTTGCGCATGTGCAGATATCATGTTACCGTGTTACGCATGCGCAATAATAAGACGGAATTTACTGCGCACTTATTAAAAAAAGTATGCTATATGTAGTGAAAATTTAATTATCTGGTGAAGTACAGCACTGCGCATGCGTAATTTTTGAATTTAATTAGAGCACATGTGTGACTATGACTGTGCATGATTGCGCGTGTGTAACAGCAATACAAAACAACTGCGCATGTGAAATGTTTGTTTAGTAGTGCGCACGTTTACACAGCTGTGGTGCACTACTGCGCATGTGCAACAATATGTTGTTCATAAAAAAATGTTCAGTTTAACATGTTTGACACGAATAGTGCCAGTGCGCATTGTTACAAACTATAATAACATGGTGAAATGAACATTTTTGTAAGTAACCTATTGGAAAAAGTAGGTGAACTTTGAAGTCTGTACGACGATGAACGAAGTTTTTTCGGTATCGTATTAATATAATAGAAGATTACCACGTACAATTTTATGAATATTGGGAGAACTTTCAAACTAGTTATTCTCAATAAATAAGTAAATTTTTACAAAACTTTTTTAAACACTAATTATATGGAAGATTTTCTGACAGTATGTTAAATATTTATTACCCCCCCCCCCCCGGTACCCCTAGAAAATGGTTTTTAAAAGTATGAAAAATTGAAAACTTTCAGATCAAAATTTGTTACATTTTATAAACATTTTAAAGAAAAAAAGATTAAAATTAATAAAATTAAATACACTTTTAATGTTTTTATTATTTTTTATGTTCAATAATATAAATTTTTCTATTAAATTTCTTGAATACCAATATTTAAATTGAATTTTGAATATTCTTTTCTATTATGGGTCATTAATTACAATAATAATGAAAAGAAAACAATTTTAACAAATTTTTTAAATAAAAGTACCTTTGCGCATGTGCAGATATCATGTTACCGTGTTACGCATGCGCAATAATAAGACGGAATTTACTGCGCACTTATTAAAAAAAGTATGCTATATGTAGTGAAAATTTAATTATCTGGTGAAGTACAGCACTGCGCATGCGTAATTTTTGAATTTAATTAGAGCACATGTGTGACTATGACTGTGCATGATTGCGCGTGTGTAACAGCAATACAAAACAACTGCGCATGTGAAATGTTTGTTTAGTAGTGCGCACGTTTACACAGCTGTGGTGCACTACTGCGCATGTGCAACAATATGTTGTTCATAAAAAAATGTTCAGTTTAACATGTTTGACACGAATAGTGCCAGTGCGCATTGTTACAAACTATAATAACATGGTGAAATGAACATTTTTGTAAGTAACCTATTGGAAAAAGTAGGTGAACTTTGAAGTCTGTACGACGATGAACGAAGTTTTTTCGGTATCGTATTAATATAATAGAAGATTACCACGTACAATTTTATGAATATTGGGAGAACTTTCAAACTAGTTATTCTCAATAAATAAGTAAATTTTTACAAAACTTTTTTAAACACTAATTATATGGAAGATTTTCTGACAGTATGTTAAATATTTATTACCCCCCCCCCCCCGGTACCCCTAGAAAATGGTTTTTAAAAGTATGAAAAATTGAAAACTTTCAGATCAAAATTTGTTACATTTTATAAACATTTTAAAGAAAAAAAGATTAAAATTAATAAAATTAAATACACTTTTAATGTTTTTATTATTTTTTATGTTCAATAATATAAATTTTTCTATTAAATTTCTTGAATTCCAATATTTAAATTGAATTTTGAATATTCTTTTCTATTATGGGTCATTAATTACAATAATAATGAAAAGAAAACAATTTTAACAAATTTTTTAAATAAAAGTACCTTTGCGCATGTGCAGATATCATGTTACCGTGTTACGCATGCGCAATAATAAGACGGAATTTACTGCGCACTTATTAAAAAAAGTATGCTATATGTAGTGAAAATTTAATTATCTGGTGAAGTACAGCACTGCGCATGCGTAATTTTTGAATTTAATTAGAGCACATGTGTGACTATGACTGTGCATGATTGCGCGTGTGTAACAGCAATACAAAACAACTGCGCATGTGAAATGTTTGTTTAGTAGTGCGCACGTTTACACAGTTGTGGTGCACTACTGCGCATGTGCAACAATATGTTGTTCATAAAAAAATGTTCAGTTTAACATGTTTGACACGAATAGTGCCAGTGCGCATTGTTACAAACTATAATAACATGGTGAAATGAACATTTTTGTAAGTAACCTATTGGAAAAAGTAGGTGAACTTTGAAGTCTGTACGACGATGAACGAAGTTTTTTCGGTATCGTATTAATATAATAGAAGATTACCACGTACAATTTTATGAATATTGGGAGAACTTTCAAACTAGTTATTCTCAATAAATAAGTAAATTTTTACAAAACTTTTTTAAACACTAATTATATGGAAGATTTTCTGACAGTATGTTAAATATTTATTACCCCCCCCCCCCCGGTACCCCTAGAAAATGGTTTTTAAAAGTATGAAAAATTGAAAACTTTCAGATCAAAATTTGTTACATTTTATAAACATTTTAAAGAAAAAAAGATTAAAATTAATAAAATTAAATACACTTTTAATGTTTTTATTATTTTTTATGTTCAATAATATAAATTTTTCTATTAAATTTCTTGAATTCCAATATTTAAATTGAATTTTGAATATTCTTTTCTATTATGGGTCATTAATTACAATAATAATGAAAAGAAAACAATTTTAACAAATTTTTTAAATAAAAGTACCTTTGCGCATGTGCAGATATCATGTTACCGTGTTACGCATGCGCAATAATAAGACGGAATTTACTGCGCACTTATTAAAAAAAGTATGCTATATGTAGTGAAAATTTAATTATCTGGTGAAGTACAGCACTGCGCATGCGTAATTTTTGAATTTAATTAGAGCACATGTGTGACTATGACTGTGCATGATTGCGCGTGTGTAACAGCAATACAAAACAACTGCGCATGTGAAATGTTTGTTTAGTAGTGCGCACGTTTACACAGTTGTGGTGCACTACTGCGCATGTGCAACAATATGTTGTTCATAAAAAAATGTTCAGTTTAACATGTTTGACACGAATAGTGCCAGTGCGCATTGTTGCAAACTATAATAACATGGTGAAATGAACATTTTTGTAAGTAACCTATTGGAAAAAGTAGGTGAACTTTGAAGTCTGTACGACGATGAACGAAGTTTTTTCGGTATCGTATTAATATAATAGAAGATTACCACGTACAATTTTATGAATATTGGGAGAACTTTCAAACTAGTTATTCTCAATAAATAAGTAAATTTTTACAAAACTTTTTTAAACACTAATTATATGGAAGATTTTCTGACAGTATGTTAAATATTTATTACCCCCCCCCCCCGGTACCCCTAGAAAATGGTTTTTAAAAGTATGAAAAATTGAAAACTTTCAGATCAAAATTTGTTACATTTTATAAACATTTTAAAGAAAAAAAGATTAAAATTAATAAAATTAAATACACTTTTAATGTTTTTATTATTTTTTATGTTCAATAATATAAATTTTTCTATTAAATTTCTTGAATTCCAATATTTAAATTGAATTTTGAATATTCTTTTCTATTATGGGTCATTAATTACAATAATAATGAAAAGAAAACAATTTTAACAAATTTTTTAAATAAAAGTACCTTTGCGCATGTGCAGATATCATGTTACCGTGTTACACATGCGCAATAATAAGACGGAATTTACTGCGCACTTATTAAAAAAAGTATGCTATATGTAGTGAAAATTTAATTATCTGGTGAAGTACAGCACTGCGCATGCGTAATTTTTGAATTTAATTAGAGCACATGTGTGACTATGACTGTGCATGATTGCGCATGTGTAACAGCAATACAAAACAACTGCGCATGTGAAATGTTTGTTTAGTAGTGCGCACGTTTACACAGCTGTGGTGCACTACTGCGCATGTGCAACAATATGTTGTTCATAAAAAAATGTTCAGTTTAACATGTTTGACACGAATAGTGCCAGTGCGCATTGTTACAAACTATAATAACATGGTGAAATGAACATTTTTGTAAGTAACCTATTGGAAAAAGTAGGTGAACTTTGAAGTCTGTACGACGATGAACGAAGTTTTTTCGGTATCGTATTAATATAATAGAAGATTACCACGTACAATTTTATGAATATTGGGAGAACTTTCAAACTAGTTATTCTCAATAAATAAGTAAATTTTTACAAAACTTTTTTAAACACTAATTATATGGAAGATTTTCTGACAGTATGTTAAATATTTATTACCCCCCCCCCCCCGGTACCCCTAGAAAATGGTTTTTAAAAGTATGAAAAATTGAAAACTTTCAGATCAAAATTTGTTACATTTTATAAACATTTTAAAGAAAAAAAGATTAAAATTAATAAAATTAAATACACTTTTAATGTTTTTATTATTTTTTATGTTCAATAATATAAATTTTTCTATTAAATTTCTTGAATTCCAATATTTAAATTGAATTTTGAATATTCTTTTCTATTATGGGTCATTAATTACAATAATAATGAAAAGAAAACAATTTTAACAAATTTTTTAAATAAAAGTACCTTTGCGCATGTGCAGATATCATGTTACCGTGTTACGCATGCGCAATAATAAGACGGAATTTACTGCGCACTTATTAAAAAAAGTATGCTATATGTAGTGAAAATTTAATTATCTGGTGAAGTACAGCACTGCGCATGCGTAATTTTTGAATTTAATTAGAGCACATGTGTGACTATGACTGTGCATGATTGCGCGTGTGTAACAGCAATACAAAACAACTGCGCATGTGAAATGTTTGTTTAGTAGTGCGCACGTTTACACAGCTGTGGTGCACTACTGCGCATGTGCAACAATATGTTGTTCATAAAAAAATGTTCAGTTTAACATGTTTGACACGAATAGTGCCAGTGCGCATTGTTACAAACTATAATAACATGGTGAAATGAACATTTTTGTAAGTAACCTATTGGAAAAAGTAGGTGAACTTTGAAGTCTGTACGACGATGAACGAAGTTTTTTCGGTATCGTATTAATATAATAGAATTATCTGGTGAAGTACAGCACTGCGCATGCGTAATTTTTGAATTTAATTAGAGCACATGTGTGACTATGACTGTGCATGATTGCGCGTGTGTAACAGCAATACAAAACAACTGCGCATGTGAAATGTTTGTTTAGTAGTGCGCACGTTTACACAGCTGTGGTGCACTACTGCGCATGTGCAACAATATGTTGTTCATAAAAAAATGTTCAGTTTAACATGTTTGACACGAATAGTGCCAGTGCGCATTGTTACAAACTATAATAACATGGTGAAATGAACATTTTTGTAAGTAACCTATTGGAAAAAGTAGGTGAACTTTGAAGTCTGTACGACGATGAACGAAGTTTTTTCGGTATCGTATTAATATAATAGAAGATTACCACGTACAATTTTATGAATATTGGGAGAACTTTCAAACTAGTTATTCTCAATAAATAAGTAAATTTTTACAAAACTTTTTTAAACACTAATTATATGGAAGATTTTCTGACAGTATGTTAAATATTTATTACCCCCCCCCCCCGGTACCCCTAGAAAATGGTTTTTAAAAGTATGAAAAATTGAAAACTTTCAGATCAAAATTTGTTACATTTTATAAACATTTTAAAGAAAAAAAGATTAAAATTAATAAAATTAAATACACTTTTAATGTTTTTATTATTTTTTATGTTCAATAATATAAATTTTTCTATTAAATTTCTTGAATTCCAATATTTAAATTGAATTTTGAATATTCTTTTCTATTATGGGTCATTAATTACAATAATAATGAAAAGAAAACAATTTTAACAAATTTTTTAAATAAAAGTACCTTTGCGCATGTGCAGATATCATGTTACCGTGTTACGCATGCGCAATAATAAGACGGAATTTACTGCGCACTTATTAAAAAAAGTATGCTATATGTAGTGAAAATTTAATTATCTGGTGAAGTACAGCACTGCGCATGCGTAATTTTTGAATTTAATTAGAGCACATGTGTGACTATGACTGTGCATGATTGCGCGTGTGTAACAGCAATACAAAACAACTGCGCATGTGAAATGTTTGTTTAGTAGTGCGCACGTTTACACAGCTGTGGTGCACTACTGCGCATGTGCAACAATATGTTGTTCATAAAAAAATGTTCAGTTTAACATGTTTGACACGAATAGTGCCAGTGCGCATTGTTACAAACTATAATAACATGGTGAAATGAACATTTTTGTAAGTAACCTATTGGAAAAAGTAGGTGAACTTTGAAGTCTGTACGACGATGAACGAAGTTTTTTCGGTATCGTATTAATATAATAGAAGATTACCACGTACAATTTTATGAATATTGGGAGAACTTTCAAACTAGTTATTCTCAATAAATAAGTAAATTTTTACAAAACTTTTTTAAACACTAATTATATGGAAGATTTTCTGACAGTATGTTAAATATTTATTACCCCCCCCCCCCGGTACCCCTAGAAAATGGTTTTTAAAAGTATGAAAAATTGAAAACTTTCAGATCAAAATTTGTTACATTTTATAAACATTTTAAAGAAAAAAAGATTAAAATTAATAAAATTAAATACACTTTTAATGTTTTTATTATTTTTTATGTTCAATAATATAAATTTTTCTATTAAATTTCTTGAATTCCAATATTTAAATTGAATTTTGAATATTCTTTTCTATTATGGGTCATTAATTACAATAATAATGAAAAGAAAACAATTTTAACAAATTTTTTAAATAAAAGTACCTTTGCGCATGTGCAGATATCATGTTACCGTGTTACGCATGCGCAATAATAAGACGGAATTTACTGCGCACTTATTAAAAAAAGTATGCTATATGTAGTGAAAATTTAATTATCTGGTGAAGTACAGCACTGCGCATGCGTAATTTTTGAATTTAATTAGAGCACATGTGTGACTATGACTGTGCATGATTGCGCGTGTGTAACAGCAATACAAAACAACTGCGCATGTGAAATGTTTGTTTAGTAGTGCGCACGTTTACACAGTTGTGGTGCACTACTGCGCATGTGCAACAATATGTTGTTCATAAAAAAATGTTCAGTTTAACATGTTTGACACGAATAGTGCCAGTGCGCATTGTTACAAACTATAATAACATGGTGAAATGAACATTTTTGTAAGTAACCTATTGGAAAAAGTAGGTGAACTTTGAAGTCTGTACGACGATGAACGAAGTTTTTTCGGTATCGTATTAATATAATAGAAGATTTGGACCTGGAATTTTTGTGAAAATGGTCTGGAAAACCTGGAAAAGTCATGGAATTTTCAAATCATGTTTTTGTGGCAATACTGCGTCAGATTTGTGTTCAGCGCATCAAATTACGTCAGAAATTCATATTTTGTTTTGCCTTGGAAAATGTTCGATTTTTTGTGGTCCTGTGCAATTTTATTAAAATTTATAATTATTGATTAAATTTTTTATCAATTAATTAGTTAAGTTAATAATGATTATTAAATAAGTTCATTTAAATCAGTAACAATCTAATTAATTTGAGAGCTCCACGAAATTATTTGCAATAATTTTCCCGACTATTCATGAACGAGGAATATTGAATAGTTTCTTTTAGATGTAGAAATTAATGCAGCAATCCATTATGACAAGTTAAAATGACCCTTCAGAATATTTAATATGAAAAGGTTTGATTTAATATTAGATTTAATATTAGCAAGAATTTATATTTGAATGGACCTAGACACATTTATCATCGTCATCAAAAAGGTAATAATTTTCATAATCCTTCACTCTCCTAGATATATATTAACTTTTTTTAAGTCATCTATTAATTAATTTTTTACAATTTTGATTTAAGGAACTATTTTTAACAATAACTATGAAAATTCATTTTGATGCTTTCTGATTTGCTCTTTTTTCTAAAGCATTTTTTGTTTCTATTTTTATGATGGTCAAGTTCGCAATGTTTTTTTCTTTATTAATTAAAATTAAAATCAAATTATTTTCAAGTGCAGTAAATAATTTGAAAAATTGTGTTTGAATTAAAAAAAAGTGTGGTTATTTTCTTTTTGTCCGAAAACGTTGTGAACTTGACTCTCATTTTCTTTTGTCGATCGTGACGTCAGAAAACAACTATGGCTAACATTAGCTGTGGCTGAAGTATTAGGTAACTTTTGTAACTAAAACACGTGCCAAAATTTTTCAAAATACATTATATTATACAAATAATAAAATGCGATTCACTTTAAATAGCATTTTTCAATTTACTCAATCAACACTCGTGAGGAAATTTTATTCAGAGTAAAAAAGTTTCAAAAGTCGGAAATAATATATGTGCAGAGAAAATACTAAAATATTTCGAAATTCAAAGTTGAAAAGTGTTATATTTGAGAAATAGATTATTCAAACAAAATTGTAGCAGAATTTTAATCACATAGAATCTACATTCACTCAAATATTTATTTTTTCAATTTTAATCCATTCGTAATTTTATTCATAGTTATACTTATTTGAATGAATTTTATTTTTTCGACTCTGCTATTAAAAGAATGGCAAATGTAGTGAAGTTTTATTTAGCAGACATGCTTTTATTTTTTTGTGGGGCTGTATAATGTTTTTTTCCACTTTTAAGTCGGCCATATTGGATAGTTCATATAATAACCGGTAGGGTCGTTTTATAAATTTATGTTGCCAATGGCGAATCGGAGTTTAGCTCTTCCCAGAACGAATTAATAATGAAATAAATTCTTCTCGATAGAGCAAGTACTTAATTATTTGTTAGGTATATAATTTTCATTACAAATACATAATTTTAGTTATTAATTTTAATTATTTTATATTACTGACTTTAAATTTGATTTAATCGTCATATTGTTTCTCAATTGGAGTTTTTTCTTTATTTTTCCAGCAAAAAGAGTTCGTCGTGGCAGGCCACGATTAGGAACGCGAGGTGGAAGACACATGACGTCCATTCATGGAAATTCACCATCTCGAGGTGATTGGTTGCCTTTGGACATGAGGACAACTCCACCTACTATGCCTGCTTTTCGAGGATTCGAAGAAACCTCTTCAGATGGCGTGGTAAGTTGTTTATTATTTACCTAAAATTATTATTTGCTTTAGTTTCTAAAATTAAAGTTCTTAACCTTAACATGGCAAATCAATGTAAATATATTTTTATTCTTAAGCCAAAAGAAACTTTTAGCTCAGTAGGGGAGAGTGGCCATCAATGTACCGGATTTTTTTCAAAATCATAGCATTTATTCAATTTTTCTAATTTCAAGCACTTCTTTGCATTAATATAAAACTAAAACACTTCTCTAAACAATGCACACATTTTATACACGATTTACCTTGCGTAACTATCAACATTTAAGATTTCTTTAACCTAACATGCTGTTTTCATTTTCAATACCCTGGGTATACAATGAACCACCTTTATAAAAACACTAAAAATGTTAATCAATAATAATATTTTTATTTTCACTTCGTAAAAAGGCTTATTTTCTATCAAATATGTCTAGAGCACCAAATTTGAATTGCCTTATTTCAACAAAAAACGTTTTTGTACACTACCGGCCAAAATTGTGGGGCCACTTACAAAATTGGGATTAAAAACATGATCGTATTAAAATGTTGATAACTCTGTCAGATATTAGCGAATTAAAAATTTCTATATATAATTGGAAAGCTTAAAAAATTTGCCGTTAAATGGCCTTATTTTAAAGCTTTTTTGATTAATAGAAACGGAGATTTGATATGATCAAGACAGGTGGATTTTTCGTTTTTTGCGAATTTTTGTTGTTCAAGTTTGGTAAGCTGCATTTTCTAGGAAAGTAATTGGAAAAATTTGACATTAAGTTAAATTAAACCTTGAACTATTAGCTTTAAAATAAGCTAAAGAAAATTAAAATATCTTGACTGGTTCAAAAGTTATATGTAAATGTATGATGCGAAAAAACGCAACGATTCCTTTAGTTCCTCCCCTCTCAGCCTGTCTCCACTAGAATCGTTGCGTTTTTTCGAATCGTACATTTACTTATAACTTTTGAACCAGTCAAGATATTTCAATTTTCTTTGGCTTATTTTAAAGCTAATTGTTCGATATGATAAAAACAGGTGGATTTTTCGTTTTTTGTAAATTTTTATTGTTCAAGTTTCGTAGGCTGCATTTTCTAAAAAGTTGATTACAAAAAATTGATATTAAGGTAAATTAAACCTTGAACTATTAGCTTTAAAATAAGCCAAAGAAAATTGACATATCTTGACTGGTTCAAAAGTTATAAGTAAATGTACGATACGAAAAAACTCAACGATTCTAGTGGAGACAGACGGAGAGGGGAGGAACTAAAGGAATCGTTGCGTTTTTTCGTATCATACATTTACTTATAACTTTTGAACCAGTCAAGATATTTCAATTTTCTTTGGTTTATTTTAAAGCTAATAGTTCAAGGTTCAATTTACCTTAATACCAATTTTTTGTAATCACTTTTTTAGAAAATGCAGCCTACCAAACTTGAACAATGAAAATTCACAAAAAACGAAAAATCCACCTGTCTTGATCATATCGAATCTCCGTTTCTATTATTCAAAAAAGCTTTAAAATACAACCATTTAACGGCAAATTGTATAAGCTTTCCAATGGTCTATAAAAAATTTCATTTCGCTAATATCTGACAGAGTTATCAACATTTTAAGACGATCATGCTGTTAACCCCATTTTTGTAAGTTATAGATGTATTGTGTTTACGCATACTTTATTTATGTTTACAGTTGGGAGAATTTTCCTTCATTTATTTCGGAGCAAATTGAAATTGTTCACTGAAAAAAGTGGTACATTGATGGCAACTCTCCCCTATACGAAAAAATCCAATTTTTTGAAGAGAGTCATGACAATTCTCTTAACAAGAATCCTCTTAACATTGAAGTTGCAGTTAGTGGTACTGCCTCTTACATAATTAAATTCCAAAATCAGCAGACGTTGGTCTTGCTCTAACAACTTGAGCCAATTCTACAAAACGGAGCATGGTTCAAGAGAAATCGATAACAAGACCTCAAGGGAAATTCCCTCTTGCTGTTCGACTCGTTAACACAATCTTTGTCCAGTCCCGGATCATATTCCTCAGGAAACACTGATTCCTGGATAACGTCTAGATCTTTTTTTTTAAGTTTAAGAGCGAGATTCTGATATATCCTAGGTTTGGATAATAGCCCAGGGCTCGGATAGGTTAATCGGCCATTAGGCAAGGTAATTAATAACGCCGCCGGTGACATATTTAACGAGACATCTCCATTCGGGATATACCGCTTTTCCGATAAGGTACCATTGATAAGCTTTCAACTAATTTATAAAGACTTGAGAAAAAAGACAACCACGTCTCTTTCATATACTTGGCGAAACTGCCTTTATTTTCGCGCCCCGTTAACTTTGAGGTTACTCTGAAACAACAATAAACGCGCAACTGAGAAAATCTATTGTCAAAAATTGGGAGGGATGGGTGCTGCTTGAAAAGACTAAATGCAAACTACGTTACGTGAAAGAAGCCCTGCAGCTTGAATTGAGGCTGTGAATATTATTATCTTTGAGCTATGGATTCTAAAGAAGTTGGCGAGAAAGTTTCTCTAGAGTTTTTTAACTTGGCTTTGAAAAAGGATCTTGAATCGAGTGAATAACTCACAATAGAAACAAATATAAGAGGAGAAATGTCGGGCACGAAATTGAGATGGGAGTCATGTTAAAATAAAGGACAGTTGAAAAAAGACGACTAGACGGGAGAACAAAGTCTGATATTCCAGCTGATGATTCTCTTTTAATACTGCTTTTGATTTGTCTTTACACTTTTTGTTTTCTTTGATTGGAAAGACATTCAAAACTTTCAAGACATTTGTCGATTATAGGGATTGAGGTTGAAATCACTGATTTAAGCTGTTTGTGTTTATTTTTCGATAGTAGCGATTGATATGTTTTTTTAAAGAATACACAGCCACACAAAAAAAAAGTTCCCTGACCTGGGTAACCCTGTAAATAAGGATTTATTAGAACTCCATGTTTTGTAATTGGAACTTGGAAAGTTCTAATTATAGAATTGCTTATTTTGTTGATTAGAACTCAAGTTCCAATTAATCGGGACATATTTCCTGCAAAAAATGAGAGAAAGGGCACTCTAAATAGCACAAAAGTATATTATGCACTACTATTTATAAATAACGAACACTAGTATCACATTAGATCACATATTTTCATAGAAAAAGAAAAGTTAAATAATAAAACTGATTCCCCAAGATTTCACGGTGTCGACGGTATTGTCAGCTGATAGACGCCACTGGATTTTGACAGGAAAAGATTACGAGTGCTAGTCACATTGCTTAACTGAGTCACGTAGTCATTCTGGTTATTCTTATTGGCGGTCAATTTTTAAAATATTTATTAGACAACAGTGAATTTCATTTTTACTTTCTACGTAATTGAAATGTGCTTATTTACGATTTATTCTTATTAAAAATTATAAAAATGGTGTGCTTTAATAGTCATTAACTTCTACATAATTTGAATTATAAATAAAACACTGTGAGAAGCATTATAATTTAATTTAAAAAGGGAAAAATGAAAATAATAAACAACGGAATTGATAATTACTAAATAAATTTTTTAATAAATATAAAAAATATTAACCTTACTAAATTAATTTTAATTTATAGAAAAATTGTTTGAAATTGAAGGAAGGATAAGAAAAAAATTTAAATTATAATTAATGGAATTAATAATTCATAAATATAATTATTAATAATGACGAATAATAATATTAAAAAATTAATTTTAATCCTAATTAAAATTGTAAGAAATTGAAGGAAAAATAAGAGGTTTTGTTTATTGAAAAAAAAATAAGTAAAATAATAATTTATAGAATTGATAATTAATAAATATCTTATTATAAAGATATTTATATAATATATAATATCTATGAATCTATGAATTCATTTATTTGTGAATAATTAATTTCATTCATTATTTTTTCATTTTTTCAATTATTAATTATCAATTCTATAAATTATTATTTTACTTATTTTTTTTTCAATAAACAAAACCTCTTATTTTTCCTTCAATTTCTTACAATTTTAATTAGGATTAAAATTAATTTTTTAATATTATTATTCGTCATTATTAATAATTATATTTATGAATTATTAATTCCATTAATTATGATTTAAATTTTTTTCTTATCCTTCCTTCAATTTCAAACAATTTTTCTATAAATTAAAATTAATTTAGTAAGGTCAATATTTTTTATATTTATTAAAAAATTTATTTAGTAATTATCAATTCCGTTGTTTATTATTTTCATTTTTCCCTTTTTAAATTAAATTATAATGCTTCTCACACTGTTTTATTTATAATTCAAATTATGTAGAAGTTAATGACTATTAAAGCACACCATTTTTATAATTTTTAATAAGAATAAATCGTAAATAAGCACATTTCAATTACGTAGAAAGTAAAAATGAAATTCACTGTTGTCTAATAAATATTTTAAAAATTGACCGCCAATAAGAATAACCAGAATGACTACGTGACTCAGTTAAGCAATGTGACTAGCACTCGTAATCTTTTCCTGTCAAAATCCAGTGGCGTCTATCAGCTGACAATACCGTCGACACCGTGAAATCTTGGGGAATCAGTTTTATTATTTAACTTTTCTTTTTCTATGAAAATATGTGGTCTAATGTGATACTAGTGTTCGTTATTTATAAATAGTAGTGCATAATATACTTTTGTGCTATTTAGAGTGCCCTTTCTCTCATTTTTTGCAGGAAATATGTCCCGATTAATTGGAACTTGAGTTCTAATCAACAAAATAAGCAATTCTATAATTAGAACTTTTCAAGTTCCAATTACAAAACATGGAGTTCTAATAAATCCTTATTTACAGGGAAGAGACACACATTTTTCTATGTATTTTGATGCGCTGAATCCGAATCTGTCATCAGAATTGGTCCATCAGATCAAGTTTTGACCCTAACCTCAAAATTAATAAAATGACACTTTTTGAACAGGTCAGGGAACTTTATTTTTTTTGTGTGGCTGTGATATTTTAAGATAACAATTTTTTTAGGGCAGGTTCAAAATTTTATATGTATACGATCTTCATAGCGGCTTCTATGTAATTCGTATTACAACTTAGGCATGACTTTAAAAGCATGTAATGGGAAAAAATTAATATTGAAATTTTTCTTCTGATTTTAGGAAATAAAACAAAATATTAAGTCAAAATTCACATAAATGAGTCAAAATTTCTGAACTGGGAAACCTAAAACTGACTTCACAAATTTGCAATACTTCTATACATAATTTATTACAGCAAGTACAAAAACATTCCCGGAATGTTTTTTAAAAAATTTAAATTTTTTAATTCGACGCCTCCCGTTGATAAAATGCTTATTCAATTGTCAAAAATATATAATTCTAATTTGAAGATCAGTTCATTATAAAGCTAGTTCGTGGTCCGTGTAATATGATTCCTATTCAATGTTCAGAATAATATAAAGCTAACTCAAAGTTACTTTTAATATTATTAAAATTTAAGTTTAAATGCAGTAAATAAATTAAGTTTTTAAACTTCTATTCTTCATTCCCTAGATTAAATTTAATTTAAGGTTTAAAGCAAAGCTTACTAATTTATTAAATATTTTAACCTAAAATATTAAAATTTTCGACAAATCTTTAGTATTATTATTTAAGATTATTATAAACATTGTAAATGTTTGATATCATAATTTTAACTCAGAATTTCGTCTTTAGATATAAAAATACTTAACTTTTTTCTATTATTATGAATAATTTAATGTATGGAATATAGTTTATAAATAAATAATATGAAATTCTGATCTTAAACTTTTAAATTAGAAATTTTAATCCAAGTATACTTGTTTTTAAATCTTTCAATGAAGAATTTCATCAATTTAGATAAATCTTAGTAATTATTATTGTAGGTTATTATAAGTATTTTAAATGCTTGGTATTTAAAATATAATTTTTATAATGAATAAAATTTATTATTAAACTTATATTTGTTTATCATTTAGAAAGAATTACCTAAAATTATACTTTCAATATCAAGCATTTAAAATACTTATAATAATCAGTAATTAATTATACTAAGATTTGTCTGAAATGTTGATATTTTTAATGAAAAGATTAAAAAATTAATTAGTTTTTTTAAAAAATCCTAAATCTAAATGTTTAAGATCTAAATTTCATGTTATTTGTTTATAAACTAGGAATATCATTAATTAAATTATTGATAATAATTGGAAAATTGTTATTGCTTTTACACCTAAAAATGAAAAAGAATAAAATAATATTATAGTTGAATTGGCATTTTAATATTTACTAGCGTAACAACCCTCGCTCGCTAACGCTCGCTCGTTTTTTATTTCTTTTATATATTTCTTTACTTTATGTATTCTTGAACATATATATAAATCTATAAATTTATAAATTTTAATAATCTATATTCTAATTCATATTAAGTCGATGCGGCCAATTTTTAAAAGAATATGATAATTGAATAACTTAAAAAGTAGTAAATTGTAATATGTATTATGTAATAATAATATATATTTTTAAATTGTTTTATAATTAATTATTAATTTTTTTTAGAAATATAAAATTAATTTTTAAAATTTTATTTGCTTTATTTTAAAAATAATATCTAGTATTCTCAAAAAGATTGTTTTAAAAAATATTGCCAGTAATAATGATAATAATACTAAATATTAATTAATAACAAATTATAACTTCCTAACATTAAAAAAAAGGAGTTTGAAAAAAGTATAAATACATAAAATCGATTGCATCTATAAACAACTAACTAAAAAATATCTTGATAAAAAAATTATAATTTAAAAAGCAATATAATAGAAAGGTTCTAAAAAATATATTTCGAATACAACAAGAAACAAAGAAGTAATAATAATAAAAGATGAAAACATATGTGCAGTAGCTTTTTAACAGACTTATACATGCGCAAAAGCTCCAAAAGGCAGTTACGCATGCGCAGTACTTTCCTATGAACGATACTTGTTACAGTAACAAAGAAAAATTAATGTCAAAAAATGTAATTGTCAAAGCAAATAGAGAAACAAGTTAACAAAAAAGTTAAAAACATTGCGTAAAGTATATAGTAATGCGCAATAGGTTCCTATGCCAGTAAAGCATGCGCAGTAGTTTTCTATGAACAAAAAACATGCGCAGTTGTAAAAATGTGAAGTATAAATGACATTTTAACTATTCTAAGGTAAAAAAATGTAGAAAAATGTGTAAACAAAAAAGTTCCATGTAATGCGTAAAACCTATAATTTATAAGAGTAAATTGCACAAAACGCAGCTGTGGTGCACTACTGCGCATGTGCAACAATATGTTGTGCATAAAAAAATGTTCAGTTTAACATGTTTGACACGAATAATGCCAGTGCGCATTGTTACAAACTCTAATAACATGATAAATTGAACATTTTTGTAAGTAACCTATTGGAAAAAGTAGGTGAACTTTGAAGTCTGTACGACGATGAACGAAGTTTTCTCGGTATCGTATTAATACAATAGAAGATTACCACGTACAATTTTATGAATATTGGGAGAACTTTCAAACTCTTTATTCTAAATAAATAAGTAAATTTTTACAAAACTTTTTTAAACACTAATTATATGGAAGATTTTCTGACAGTATGTTAAATATTTATTACCCCCCCCCCCCGGTACCCCTAGAAAATGGTTTTTAAAAGTATGAAAAATTGAAAACTTTCAGATCAAAATTTGTTACATTTTATAAATATTTTAAAGAAAAAAAGAATAAAATTAATAAAATTAAATACACTTTTAATGTTTTTATTATTTTTTATATTCAATAATATAAATTTTTCTATTAAATTTCTTGAATTCCAATATTTAGATTGAATTTTGAATATTCTTTTCTATTATGGGTCATTAATTACAATAATAATGAAAAAAAAACAATTTTAACCAATTTTTTAAATAAAGGTACCTTTGCGCATGTGCAGTTATCATGTTACCGTGTTACGCGTGCGCAATAATAAAACGGATTTTTACTGCGCACTTATTAAAAAAAGTATGCTATATGTACTGAAAATGTACTTATCTGGTAAAGTACCGCACTGCGCATGCGTAATTTTTGAATTTAATTAGAGCCAATGTGTGACTATCACTGTGCATGATTGCGCATGTGTAACAGCAATACAAAACAACTGCGCATGTGAAATGTTTGTTAAGTAGTGCGCACGTTTACACAGCTGTGGTGCACTACTGCGCATGTGCAACAATATGTTGTGCATAAAAAAATGTTCAGTTTAACATGTTTGACACGAATAGTGCCAGTGTGCATTGTTACAAACTATAATAACATGGTAAAATGAAGATTTTTGTAAGTAACCTATTGGAAAAAGTAGGTGAACTTTGAAGTCTGTACGACGATGAACGAAGTTTTCTCGGTATCGTATTAATACAATAGAAGATTGTACGTAAACTTGAATTTTAATTATTTTAAACAAAACTTTGAGTTAGCATTATATTATTCTGAACTTTTTAAAAATAACTATTACCAAAATTTTTATTAAATTTAGATAATTTGGAAAATTTGTATTTTTCAACAAAAAAATTTTTAACCCTTAAATTCAACTTGATATATAAAAAACCATCTTCCTTGTTTTAAAAAAATCGATTGACCTATATAAAGTATATATTTTCTCAAAATTTTAAAGAATAAATCGAAATTTTCAATTTTAAAAAATTTCTTTTTTGCTTCCTCCATGAAATTACTTTTTTTCTTACTTTCTAGTAATTTTTCTTTACATGGAATTTATTTTTTTAACGCCTAGATATTTTTTAACAAGCAATTTATTTTTTTCTCATATCCAAGATGTTTCTCTTCAATTTCTAGTTATTTTTCTTTTCATTTTCCAATATTTTTTAAATTTTTAGTTATTTATTCACCATCTAGTGATTTTGTCAATTTCTACTCATTTTTCAATTAATTCTATGTGTTAGTTATTTTATCATTTCCTAGTTATTTATAAAAATTCTAGCACTTTTTCCTTTATTTTTCATCTTCTATTTATTTTTCATTTCTTGATTTTTTATTATTTAATTTCCTAGTAGGAAATTTTTAAACCTTATTTGAATTACATTTTTAACTTTTCAGTTTTTGAGTCATTTTCAATCAAATTTATTTCTATAAATTGTCCCTAAGTTTTTCCAGTAAATGTTCATTTCTTTCTAGTTACTCTTTTTTAATATCAAGACATTTTTTAATTGGCAATTCTGCCGTACATTTGAAGAAAGTCACTATCTGCATTTTAAGTCGAACGGAGATATTTAAGGAAACGCGTTTGCATGAGAATCCTTTAATATATAATACTTTTTGAAAATACAACTATCATTTCTTAGTAAAATGGACTCGATCTGTCGATTGGTGCAAAAAAAAATTATAAATTTTAATTGTTTATATGCAAAACTGCAGATAGGCCCATTTTGCATGCGTAAAATTACTCGAAATACATTTGGTCGGGTCCTATGTACATAGGACCTCGCTCCCGAGTCGTGAAAGCGCTGAGATACATTTGAAGAAAGTCACTATCCAACAACCGCTGTGTGGATTTGTTGGATAGGACCTAATTTTAGACTTCAACTGGGTTCAAATACATTCGAAGAAAGTCACTATCTACATAGGTTTTCTTCCTTCGGTCATTTCTAGCGAATTTACATTTAGTACTATGTACATAGGCCCAGAAAAATGTATTTGTATACCGTCCGACACCCACTTTACATTTTTCCCTGTTGGATAGGCCCGCCGTTCTGCAGATAGTGACTTTCTTCAAATGTATTTCACCAAAATCGCTGTAGATAGGCCAATTAGGGTCTAATTATCTTCGAAACTAATTATTATTTTTAATCGTGGATTGCACAGATAAATTTATTTTCTTATTACGAATCCAACGACATAAAAAACTCATTTTTTGGAAAAAATGCAGATAGTGACTTTCTTCAAATGTACGGCAGAATTATTGTTTCAAATTTACTGCTTATTCGGCAGAATTTTTTCGATATTTTCTTCATTTTTTCTCTTGTTTTAATTGTTTTTCTTTATATCAATTAGATATTATCGTTTCAATTTTTTTTCTTTTCTTTACAAGTATTTTTATTTTTCATAAATTTTTTGTTAGTTTTTTAACTTTTTAGTAATCTTGTCCTTTTCTAACAATTTTTTCTTTATTCTTTAATTACTTATACTAGCAAAATAAAACGCGCGCCAGCGCGCAATTAATTTTTCATACATTTTAGAAATTATAAAATACAATAATAAATATAACAAATCGGTAAATAATATTTATCTAATAAGAAGAAATAAATATTTTAAATATAATATTTAAAAATCAATTAACATAAATAAAATAAATATTTATTTAGGACAAAATTTATAATATTTTAGAATTAAAAAAATTGCAAAACATAATTGAAATTAAACAAAATGATTGCAAATTTTGCAAATTAATTACAAAAAAAATGAAATCAATTAAAAATTGAGGAAAGTACTTTAAACAATCATAAAAACGTTTTAAACATAAAGAAAATAATTTAAATTTGAGAAAAATACTTCAGAATCTTAAAAATAAATTAATAGCTGTTATTTTGTATGATAAATATGTAGTTACCCTTATATGGTCCTCTTGGACTGCGGGTGTTTTGTGGTAAATAAATAAATAAATAAATAAAATAAATAAAATAAAATTGAATAATGAAAAATTAGAGAAAATAATTGAAAATTGAAAAAACATGGTTAAAAATTGAGATAAATAAATTAAAATTTAAAAAAATAATTAAAATTGAGGAAAATAATTAAACAAATTACATAAAGTATTTTAAATAAAAGAAAGATAAACAAAATTTGAGAAAAATTCTTAAAACTTTCAGAAATTCATTGAAATAAACGAAAATAATTAAAAATTAGAGTAAAGAAAAAAAAATAAACATAATTTAAAATTGAACAGAACAAATTTTAATTAAAGAGAAATAAGTAAAAAATTTTTGGCAATTATGAAAAAGAACAAGAAAAAAACGAAAGTAATTGAAAATTGAAGAAAATAATATGGATAATGAAATAATTGTAAAGTCAGATAAAAAGTTAAAAATATTTTTAATTACGAAACAAATGTAAAGAATTGAAAATTAAAGGAAATAAATTTTGGAGAATAATTGAAAAATGTTTTTAAATTTTATAACTTGACGAAAAGAATTGAAATATGATACATTTAAATTATTTAAATAAATAAAGAAAAAATAATTTAAATTCGAAAAAAAATACATGAAGATCTTAGAATTCAATTTAAAAAAAGAAAATAACTAAAAATAGGAGAAAAGACTGGAAGAATGCTAAAAATAATTGAAATTTACGATAATTAATAAAATTTTTTGGAAATTATGAAAACAAAGAAAAATAATTGAAAATTGAAGATAATTATAGAAATTTGAGAAAAATACTTAAAAAATTTTAGATTTTTATTTTATAAAATGAGAAAAACTAAAAATTGGAGAAAAGTCTGGAAGAAAGCTAAAAATAATTGAAATTTACGATAATTAATAAAAAAAATGTGAAATTCTGATAACAAATGAAAATATTTAGAAATTGAAGAAAATGTTTGAATTTTCAGAAAAATACTTAAAAATCTTAGAAAATAATTCTAGAAAATGAGAATAATAATTAACAATCGAGGAAAATAATTGAAAAATGATCAAATTAATTCAAAATTGAAAAAAAATAATTGAAATATGCTGAAAATAATTTAAGATTTAGAAAGAAGATTCAGTTATGATGAAAATAATTTAA
Source organism: Ganaspis brasiliensis (assembly GCA_037103525.1). Lineage (NCBI taxonomy): Eukaryota > Metazoa > Arthropoda > Insecta > Hymenoptera > Figitidae > Ganaspis > Ganaspis brasiliensis. The sequence goes on from JAZKLR010000123.1 coordinate 1,335,166, forward strand.
ATAATATGAAAAATTGAAAACATTCAATAATATTTGAGCGAAATAACTGAAAAATAGAATATATGTTTAAGAAAAAAAAAATAATTACAAAATTACTTAAAAATTGTTAATTAAAGATAATAATTAAAAAAATCGCAGAAATAACGAAAATTGATGAAAATAATTGCAATATCGGATAAATAATTGAAATTTTTAAAAAAAATGCCAACATAATGAATATAATTATAAATTGATGAAAATCAAGAAAAAATGACAATTAAAAACCAGTAAAACACGACTTCTGTTTTTAAAACGTAGACAGAAAAAGATGAATAAATATTAGTACTAACTAACTTCACTTCAGACTTTAAAACGTGGACAGAAAAAATGAATAAATATAAAAAGTAACTAACTTCAGGAGTTTACGAAGATTATTATTATTTAATTCTCTAGTTATTTTGTAATTGTCTTCACGTTTCATTTTTCAGTAATTTTATTTTTTTTTTATTTTTCACTTTACAGACATTTTTTACAATATTTACCAAATTTTCCAAAATTCTGGGATTGTTTTAAAAATAAAAGAGAGAAAGATAAAAAGAGAAAAATTAAAAAACAAAAAATATAAATAAATGAAAAACTGATAAAATATAAGGACATAAATAATCTTAGAAACACTCCATCAGGTATATTATAATTTATTTATCATAATTTAAAAAAGATTTCAATAAAAATCAAATCTGCTAAATTAATTTTTTTTTTTTTTTTGATTTTGAGTCACGTAAAGTTGAAGAAAATCAAGAAAATTGTGAAAGTTAATATAACACATTTGCCAATTTGTATGATGAAAGCGTTTCAGATAGAGTAGATTATTGAGTTTCGATATTTAACCTTCATAACTGTCTATCTGAAAGTTAAGGATTGATGTTAAGAAACTTTTCTGAATTATTCAGAAAAATTTAAAACTCCAAATAAAGTAAAACATGAAATTCTTTTCAAAGACTGCTTCTGAAAGGTTCTTTAAAGTTTATTTAGTCTATTATAAGAAAATGTAGGATGATAATTCAATACAGAAATTCTTTCAGATGTTTAAAATTTCTCAAAGAATCATATAAAGCATTTATTTCAGTGCAATTTTTCAGGTTTAATTAAAACACGACTTAGCGGTAAAAATTCGAGTGGCGCCAGCTTTATACAACACGTTAGAATTAAGTGGTTGTTCCCACTGAGAATTTTCATGTTAATAGAAGTTGACGTATAAATTTGAGAAAAGGTAGATACAATTTTTATCTAAGAAAGAAGATGTCGGTTAATTATTATCATATTTGCAAAACGACGCATTATAATTTAAATAAATTCCAAACGTCAATTAACTCAAATTTTAATTTACTCAAATTTTCAAATTTCAATTAATCCAAATTTTAATGCACTTTTATTAATTGATTTATTATTTATTAGATAAAAATAAATTTCCAGTTTCTTCCTCTTTATTTCATTTTCATTCTCTTGCACAACTTTTTTATGATTCCTTGTGTTTTGATTAATTTTTAAATTTCGAAAAAAATTTGAAATAGCAATATCTTCCGTTCTATCAGTCGTATCAAGGGTTTCTTTTTTTTTAATTCTCAGAAAAATATAAGGAATATTTCTATTTTAGGGGAATTTTTTATCATTTTTATATTAAAAAAGTTATTAAATAAAAGTTATATAACTTTTAAGCAGCAAGATAAAACTTAATGACCCAAATGCTAAAACGAACTTAGATGTGTTCTTTTCAAGATTCGAAAAGAAATGAACTTGACAGTTACTTTCTTGATATTTAATTTTTATAAATTATAAATGTAAACATTGGAGATTTCTGTTTGTAAACAAATCAATATGGAAATCAATGGAAATGCGCGCGCAACAATATTGATTTGTTTACAAACAAAAATCTCCAATGTTTACTTTTATAATTTATTAAAATTGAATAGCAAGAAAGTAACTGTAAAGTTCATTTCTTTTGAAATATTAAAAAGAACACAGGTAAGTTCGTTTTAGCATTTGGGTCATTGAGTTTTATCTTGCTGCTTAAAAGTTATATAATTTTTATTTAATAACTTTTTTAATATAAAAGTTATAAAAAATTGATAAACTCGAGATGTATTTTTAAAAATTGCTGTTTAATATTGACTTCAAAATTTTCCTCAAGTTAATACAAGAGTGTTTTTTATAGTAAAAAATTTTTTTAACTAAAATCGGGTGGAGTTAAAAACAGTGTGACTCATTTAATTTATTCGCCATTCTCGTCTAAAAAAATGTTGACTTTGATTTCCTTGTTTATATTACTAATTTCTTGTTAATTATAAATTGAAGATGAACGATTTTTAATGAAAATATTGAAAATGAAAATGATCTTTTCCAGGTTCATTTGGGAGAGGGAATAGCAATCTGCGAGGAACAGTTGAGAGCTGTCAAGTGGAGTGATTATCGGAAACTGACGAGAGGTCTTGCAGCTATATTGTTCAGTCCTACGGAACTGGCGACGTGTTCTGTTACAGGACAACGCTGGAGTCGTGCAGGAACGGCTACAGAACGTCCCGTCAAGCCGGCCCTTGATAAAGCAAAAGTTCAGGCAATCATATGTAAGTCGAGTTTAAGTAATAATAACAATTAACTTAAAATATATTGTCTAGATATTCTTTGGAAACCAAAAAAAATAGGATTATACACTACCGGTCAAAATTTTCGAGCCATTTACAAAAATCGTTATAAAAAGATGAACGTCTTTAAATGGTGATAACTCTGTTAAAAATTAGCAAAAATAAATTGTTTATAGACCATTGGAAAGCTCATAAAATTTGCCGTCAAGTAGTCCTAACTTGAAGCTTTTTTGATGAATAGAAACGGAAATTTGATGTGATAAAGACAGGTGAATTTTTCGTTTTTAGTCAATTTTTGATTGGTCAAATTTGATGGGTTACATTTTTTAAAGAAATAATAGAAAGTTTTTGAAATTAAGGTAAATAAAACCTTGAACTTTTAACTTCAAAATAAGCCAAAGAAAACTTAATTATCTTGAGTGGTTTAAAAGTTATAAGTAAATAATGTTAACCGTGCGTGGAAATAGCCAAGCTATTTAAGTTTAGTTTGGCTTTTTTTAAAGATAAAAGTTCAAGGTTTTATTCAACTTAATTTCAAAATTTTCCTATTATTTTTCTGGAAAATGCGGCCTACAAAATTTGAACAATGAAAATTCACCATCTTAGTGGATATACCAAACCTATTGGAAAAAATTCTCTTTTACATTTAATAATAAGAAAAAAAAATGTTAAGAAAATAAAAAATGACGTTTTTTAGAAAATCAAATCTTAATTTTTTAAAAAATAGCACCATTTTTTTTTATTTCAAAATTTTTCAAATTTTTAAAAATGCTAAGAACAGCATCTAATAGACCGAATCCATTTCAAATCAGGCAGGCAGTCCGATGGTGCATCGAGAATTAACTTTATATGAAAGTATGTTTTTCTGCTCGAAAAATAAAGAGACATGTATTTTTTTAAATTTTCATAACATTTTTGTTTTGAATTTTTACGATTTTTTTAAGATTTTAACAAAAAAATAAGTTTTTTATCAATTTTTTCTTTAAAATCTCGTAATTACACAATTTTTAAGCTTTTTAGTTGCTCTTTGGCTCATTCTTTTCTATATTTTATGCTTTTTAAAAATTTATCAAGATAAGTAAAAAAAATTGTTAAACAAAAACAATACATTGATTTTTTAAAAAAACTAAAAAAAATTTTATCTCAAAAAGGCCACCTTTTTTTTTTCTTGAAATTTTCAGGGTTTATAGCTACTTAAGTGTACTACTTACCACAAAAATTTCATTTGGTAATTTTTTGTTTCTTGGAAGAAAAAAATTATTTTCTTTTTTTTCTTAAAAACCTTTTAAATTTCCCAATTTTCAAGATTGAAAATCGTTCCTTGTGCCCTTTGTTTATATTTTTAATGCTCTTTTTAAAAATATCATAAAAAGTAATAACAGCTGATAAAGAGCAATATTATCCAACTTACTTGGAAAAACGGAAATGCTGTTTTTAGGTTGAAGATCTTTTTATTGAAAAATTTTGAGTTTTATAAAATTTAGCTATTTGGATGCAATCAATTTGCTATTATATAAAATTTTTACATTGGTCTATACAATTCGTTTCATAGAACTAATGTAACCCTGTAGTACAGGCTACAGTGTACCTGTGAGGAGGTTTTCACATCCCACGCAAAACTAATAATAATAATAATAATAAGTTTTTAATTAATAATAATAATAATATATATGCATACTAGAAATATTTCATTTTTTATGAAACGTATATTATATGTAATGAATATATGAAAATAATACATTTTAACGTCAAAAAAATACTTAAAAACAGCTTTTTCTTTTTCCAAGAAAGATAGATAATATTGCTATTTATCATCTGTTATTACTTTTTATTATATTTTTAAAAAGTGCATTAAAAATATAAACAAAGGGCACAAGGAACGATTTTCAATCTTGAAAATTGGGAAATTTAGGGGTTTTTAAGAAAAAAAAGAAAATAATTTTTTTCTTCCAAGAAACAAAAAAATACTAAATGAAATTTTTGTGGTAAGTAGTACACTTAAGTAGCTATAAACCCTGAAAATTTCAAGAAAAAAAAGGTGGCCTTTTTGAGATTTAAATTTTTTTAGTTTTTTTAAAAAATCAATGTATTGTTTTTGTTTAACAATTTTTTTTTACTTATCTTGATAAATTTTTAAAAAGCATAAAAAATAGAAAAGAATGAGCCAAAGAGCAACTAAAAAGCTTGAAAATTGTGTAAATTACGAGATTTTAAAGAAAAAATTGATAAAAAACTTATTTTTTTGTTAAAATCTTTAAAAAATCGTAAAAATTAAAAAAAAAATGTTATGAAAATTTAAAAAAATACGAGTCTCTTTATTTTTCGAGCAGAAAAACATACTTTCATATAAAGTTAATTCTCGATTCACCATCGGACTGCCTGCATGATTTGAAATGGATTCGGTCAATACTCTTAAAAATCGGAAAAGCTAATCATGTTAAACAGGATATTGAATTTTAAAAATATTTGGTCTATATGATTTGAAATGGAAACAGCCAAATACAATTAAAAGATTCAAAATCACAGTTGCTGCGGTTCTGGAAAATCTAGAATTGTTATAGATTTTTTTTTGTAGTCAGGAAAACCTGGAAAAATCATGAAATTTTATAAAATGTTGTTTTTAAAAAATAAATTTAAACAACTTTTTTTCTACGTATTTTTTTTCGTATTTTTTTGTCAATTGTCGATTATTTTTCTCATTTTTAAATTATTTTCTTTAATACTATTTACTTATTTCGTCATTTGGTAATTTTTCTTTCAATTATCAATTATTTTCTTCAAATTTCTATTTGATTTGTCAATTTTCAATATTGTTTTTCCCAATTTTCAATTATTTTGTTCAATATTCAATCATTCTCGACTTTTTTCAATTTTTAATTATATTTTTCAATTTCAATAAAATTTGTCAATTATATTATTCCTACAATTTTTTCTATAATATTCTTTAGTTTTCAATTTACAATTTATTTTCTCCTTCAATTTCATTATTATTCTTTAATAGTAAAATTGAATTCTCTCTCACATAAATTATTCTTTAATTATTTCAATAATTTTGTTCTATTCTCGATTATTCTCGCAATTTATCGAATTTTTTCAACTGTCAAGTATTTTCCTTAATTAATGTTTAATTATTTTCGTCATTTTGAATTTCGTCTCCTTCAATTATCAATTATTATCTTAAAAATTCAATTTAATTATTTAATTTTCAATTTATTTCTTTAATTTTCGTTATTTTCTTCAATTTTAAATAGTTTTATTTAATTTTCTATTATTTTGATGATACATAAAAATTGTTTTAAAATTTCAATTCAATTCTTCAATTTTACAACTAAATTATTTTCTCCAATTTCAATTCAATTTTTCAATTCCCAATTATTTTATTTAACATTAAATAATTCTCGCCTTTTGTCAATTATTCTTTTTGATTTATCAATGTTTCCTTAATTTTAAATTCAATTGTTCAATTATTTTTTTCTATTTGCAATTATTTTCACCAATTATTCCTATAATATCCATAATTTGTTAATTTTCAATTATTTAGTTGAAATTTAATATTTAATGTTTAATTTTTTAAATTAGTTTTACCAATTATATATTAATTTAGCCATTTTTGCTTTCAATTGTCAAATATTTACGTTATTTTTCAGATATTTTCTTTCATTGTGCAATTATTTTAATTTTTTTCAATTATTTTTTTTTAATTTTTAATTATTTCCTACAATTTTGTAAATTCTCATTTATTCTTTTTAAGTTTTATAATTATTCTTTAACTTATCAATTATTTCGTCTTGTTGTACAAATATTTTCGACAGTTTTCAAATTTTATTTTTAATTGAAAATTATTTTCTTCAATATTTAATCATTTTCGTCATTTTGTAATTTTTTTTTATTTTCTTAAAATTTTCATTTATTTCTTTAACTTTTAATTATTTTTTACAATTCTCAATTATTTTCTTCAAATTTCAATTCTATTTGTCAATTTTGAATTATTTTGTTTCATACTAAAAAATTGGCGCCTTTTTAAAATTATTTTTTTCGACTATCAATACATTTCTATACTTTTAAATTCAATTATTCATTTATTTTCGTTAAAAATCAATTTTTTTTAAATTTTAATTCCATTTTTTAATTTTAAATTATTTGTTTCTGTATTCAATAATACTCGACATCTTTCAATTACTCTTTTCAATTTTTAATTATAATCATTAAATTTCAATTCCATTCTCTCATTTTCAATTATTTTCTTTAATTTTAATTATTTCTTTCGATTTTAATTATTTTTTTCGATTTTCAATCAAATTTTTCAACGTCTTATTTCCAACAACAATTTTTCCATTGAAAAATCCAAGATGTTTGACATGACCTTAATTTTCTTAATTTTACAATTTGAAATTACTGTTTTCAAATTTATTATTTCATGTTTAATTTTTTAAATTATTTTTTTAGTTGTCTATTAATCTAGTCTTTTTTTGAATTTTGTTTTCAATTGTCAATTATTTTTGTCATTAAGATGCATGTCGAGCAAACGATCTGATCGATTTTGAAATCGATCGTCAGTTGTTTGCTTGGATCGTCTCGATTCTAATTTATAATTAATGAATATTATAATTAATTATAAGTATATATAATCAAATTATACTTATAACTTTACTTTTTAGTTAACTTTGAATAATTATATCATCATTTTTGAAAATATCTTTAAATATAAGGTTTTTTTCTTTTTGTTGGCATATCTTATTCAGTACGCATTTTTACTGAACTGTCATATGAGTAATTTTTTTAATTAATAAATATAGACTTAAATAAAACTTTTCTTTAAAAAAGAATGTTAATAAATATATATTCTAAAGATTTGTTTGTAGTAATTTATTTTGTATATAAAGCACAATTATAGTAAGTAAAATGAATTTAAGATTGATTTAAAAATAGACAATTTTTGGCATATTTGACAGCATATTTTTTTAAAACTATTTAATAAGAAAGTTGGATACTTACGAAACTTTAATTTAATTTAAAATTAGTTTGTACATTTACTTTGTTTATCCAGAAATAATAATTATCATAAATAACATTAATTTGCAAGTAATTATAAGAAAATAAATGTTACAGCTTTAAATAAAATCTATTACACCTTTTAAATGAATATTAATTACGATATTTAATTTAAATAAAATCGATTCAAGTAATTTTTTGCCAAACCAACCAATTTTGAAGGACTTCTAAATTTGTAATATATTTCTTACTCAAATATTTAAGAAATTAAGCAAAATATATTAGTAAAATTTTAATACAAACTGTTTGTACAAATTTAAATCTGCGTAAAGTTTGAACTTATTAAAAGCTTTCAGAAAAAAGATATGATGTGTTTAAATATGTCATTTGTTTAAATATAGAATTATGAAATTCAGTTTTGTAATAATTAAATTACTGTTCTTAAGCAATTGTGTCTGGATAAGCAAAAGAAATATACTAATTCTGAATCCTCATAATAAAAAAATATGCTGTTCAATATGACAAAAAATCGTCAATTTCTAGATCAATCTTAAATCGATTTTACTTATTATAATTATGCTTTATATAAAAAAAACTACTACAAACAAATCTTTAGAATACACATATATTAACATTCTTTTTTAAAGAAAAGTTTTATTTAAGTCTGTATAATTAATTATAAAATTAATTAATTATATAAAATAAAATCGAGACGATCCAAGCAAACAACTGACGATCGATATCAAAATCGATCAGATCGTTTGCTCGACATGCATCACTAGTCATTATTTTCATGTTTTTAATTTTTTCGTCATTTTTCAATTAATTTGTTTAATTATTTATTTTTTCCCTTAATTTTCAATTATTCCCTACAAGTTTTTCAATGTACAATTAATTTTCTTAAATTTTATACATATATTTTTAAATTTTTTAAAATTATTTTGCTCTGTTTTTGATTATTCCCGACAGTTTACGAAGTTTTCTTTAATTGTCAATTATTTTCTTAAAATTTCTTTTTAATTTTTTAATTTTCAATTTATTTCTTCACTTCTGAATTATTTTTTTCAATTTTAAATTCCATTATTCAGTTATCTATTATTTTCTTCTATATATCCAAAAAATCTCGACTTTTTTCATTTACTTTTTTCAACAATATTTAATTCTATTTTTCAAATTTCAATTCCATTCTTCAATTCTAATAATTTTTTTCGATTTTCAATCCAGTTTGTTCAATATTAAATACAATTATTCCTACAATTTTCTTATTTTTCAATTTGCAATTCTTTTCTTTAAATTTAATATTTCTTGCTTAATGTTTTCAATTATTTTTTTCTGTTGTCTATTACTATTTCCAATAATACTGGTCATTTTTCAATTATTAGTTATTTTCTTCAATTTTTAATTGTTTTCCGGAATTTTTCAGTTATTTCCTACAATTTTTTCAATTTTCAGTTATTCTCTTAAAATTTTATAATTATTCTTTTAATTTTTCCAATTTTTTTATCAACTGTACATTATTTTCGTAATTTTCCATATATTTGCTTCAATTTTTTGATTATTCTCGTAATCTTCATTATTTGCCTAGTTGCAAAATTTTATAGTTTTCGTAAATTTTCAGTATAATTTACAAACGAAGAGCGGTCAGCGCCCATCACTAGTTTAAGTCATAAAAGTTCATAATGTACTTAATTAATGTAACTACGCAATTTTATTTTAGCTCTCGTAGTGTCTGTAATGTTTATAAAATGTTCCTCAAAATGCGAATTTTACTGTAATTGTTATGTTTGAGGTTAATACTGTGATTGTGTATCTTTATTACCATTAAAACTAGGACATTCTTTAATTTAACTTTCACATGGATAATCGTCAGATAAAGTCCACGAGGAACGGGAAGAATGAAAAATATCGAATAGGCAATTGCAGGAATTGCATCCCCGAAACTAATTAACTTGGCACATTATTTTGTTTTTAGCTTTGCAGAAAGTTGAGTCAAATTTAACTTTTCTTCCTATCACAATCGCGAGTCTAGAACTCATTTAAATACTAAATTTCCACCAAGATATTTCGCAAAAATTATTTCGAAATTTTCAAAGAAATCGTAAATTCTAATTTCGTATTGTATATAAATGTATATCATAAATATGTATACGTATATTTATAGTGTGATAGAAAATCTTTTTTGGAAATTTACATAAAAAGCCTTTGCCCTTCATAAATGATAAATTCTGGGTTATTTTATTGTTCTATATAAAAAGAATTTTGTCTGAATTAAATAGAAAAAGGTGTCTCTTTGGAGATAAAAATGCCTCGGGTATGGAGAAGTTTTATAGTTATGTACCTTTTTTTTACTTCATCATCATTGTACTTTTTTCTTTTTCTCGTCACGAGATTCATTTATAAAGAAAAAGAAAAGCTCTCCCCAGGGTAACCCAAGTGGCTTGAAGAGGTTATATGAGAAAATTTATAGATCACCCATTCATGCATGTGAAGTTGGCCCCCCACTATCAACCAACTGGATTTCTTTTCGGAGTTCTGGCTTCCTTTCGAATAGTTCTAGAGTTCCTTATACATTTTAGAAATAGTTCTGGCGATTAAATACCAAAACAATCGATTTAACATGATGGGGGGCCAACTTCACGTGGCCCCCCTTTTTTGCAAAAATCGATATATTTTTAGAGTTCTGAGTAGTTTTTAAAGAGTTCTAGAGTTCCCTGTACTTTTTATCAATAGTTCTGCCCATTAAGGCAAAAAAAAAATTTTTTCAAAAAAATAGTCGGCCCCCACATTTTTTTTAAATTACATTATTCTAATCAAAAATGAACTAAAACAAAGAGTTCTAGAGTTCCCTACACATTAAACATAAGACAACTAACTCAAAGTCCTAAAATTTTAAAAACCATCACAATCCAAACTCAAAAGCAAATCAATAAACAACTTTGAAGTTGCAAAATTTATTTGAGTTTTTAAAAATTTAGAGTTCCAAGAGTTCTAATCAGAGTTCTGTTTACCCCCCCAAGAGTTCAACAAGAATTTCCAATAAAGTTTTTCTTTAGAATCAAAATCCAACAAACTATACAACTTTAAAGTTTCAAAATTTTTTTGAGTTTTTAAAAATTTAGAGTTCTAAGAGTTCTGATCAGAGTTCTGTTGGCCCCCCAAATAGTTCTACAAGAAATTCTAATAAAGTTTTTCTCTAAAGTCAAAATCCAAAAAACTACATAACTTTAAAGTTTCAAAATTTTTTTGAGTTTTTAAAAATTTAGAGTTCCAAGAGTTCTAATCAGAGTTCTGTTGGCCCCCCAAATAGTTCTAAAGGAAATGTTCATAAAGTTTTTCTATAAAGTCAAAATCCAAAAAACTACACAACTTTAAAGTTTTAAAATTTTTTTGAGTTTTTAAAAATTTAGAGTTCTAAGAGTTCTGATCAGAGTTCTGTTACCCCCCAAATAGTTCTACAGGAAATGCTAATAAAGTTTTTCTATAAAGTCAAAATCCAAAAAACTACACAACTTTAAAGTTTCAAAATTTTTTTGAGTTTTTAAAAATTTAGAGTTCTAAGAGTTCTGATCAGAGTTCTGTTTGCCCCCCGGAGTGCTCTACAAAAAACCCCAATAACATTCTTCTCTAAACTCAAAATCCAAAAACTTATTAACGTTCAAAGTGACCCAAAAAATTTTGACTGTCATAAATTTTAGAGTTCCAAGAGTTCTGGTCAGAGTTCTGTTTGCCCCCCGGAGTGCTCTACAAAAAACCCCAATAACATTTTTCTCTAAACTCAAAATCCAAAAACTTATTAACGTCCAAAGTGACCCAGAAAACTTTGAATTTCGAAAATTTTAGAGTTCCAAGAGTTCTGGTCAGAGTTCTGTTTGCCCCCCGGAGTGCTCTACAAAAAACCCTCATAATATTTTTCTCTAAAGTCAAAATCCAAAAACTTATTAACGTCCAAAGTGACCCAAAAAATTTTGACTTTCGAAAATTTTAGAGTTCCAAGAGTTCTGGTCAGAGTTCTGTTTGCCTCCCGGAGTGCTCTACAAAAAAGCCCAATAACATTTTTCTCTAAACTCAAAATCCAAAAACTTATTAACGTTCAAAGTGACCCAGAAAATTTTGACTTTCGAAAATTTTAGAGTTCCAAGAGTTCTGGTCAGAGTTCTGTTTGCCCCCCGGAGTGCTCTACAAAAAACCCCAATAACATTTTTCTCTAAACTCAAAATCCAAAACCTTATTAACGTTCGAAGTGACCCAGAAAATTTTGAATTTCGAAAATTTTAGGGCTCCAAGAGTTCTGGTCAGAGTTCTGTTTGCCCCCGGAGTGCTTTACAAAAAACCCTAATAACATTTTTCGCAAAACTCTAAATCCAAAAAGTTATTAACGTTCATAGTGATTATTTTCACCCAATTATGAAAATTATCGGAGGTGGGTGCAAGACTGCTAAGGTTTGAAGCTCAATGACACTAATATTATCGATTTAAAAATATTTTATTCATTATAATAATAATCCTTGGCAATCAGTCTTCCATGAAAGAGTCTTATTTCGAACATTTGTTACTTAATTAAATATAGAATTAAGAATACGCAAAAAAATTCAAATTTTCCATTTTACAAAACATGGCGGTAAGATTGGGTAGTATAAAAATCAAGCTATTTTTCTTTACAACTTTCGCAAACACGTTTATTGATTTTGTAAAATAAACTAAAGAACAAGTTTAATGCGTAATTTTAGTTCTCTCATGTAAAATTAAATTACAAAACTAACCTCAAAAAACAATAACTTTTAGAATAGAAATAAACAAGAGGTTACCTGCTCCTGTATTATAAATGTAGGGTAACGGGTACAGTGACCGACACCCTCAGCATGCATTTTTAACTGATTTAGTATTACAAAGTAAATATTAAAGATTTCTGTTTAAAATCAATGCGAAATAAATAATTTATGTTCCAAATTTATATTAACGACCTTAAAATAATTACTAATCTCTGATAAAGTTTTTAATATGAATTTGAAAATGTCTTGTCAGAAAACAGTGAACGACACCCTCTCTTTAATTTATAATTATTAAAACTATTCATTGAACAATATTTTATTCATTAATATTATGTTAAACCTCATTATTTAAACTTATTGTACCAATTTGTATGTTCTTCAAATGTAATTTTTAAACAACTTGCTGACTTTTAGAAAATTTGCCAACAAAAAACAGAAAAAAGCACCGTTTTTGAGGTTAGTTTTCTTGGAATTAATTTATTGAAGAAAATATAATCTGGTTAATTAAAACAACAATTTTATCAGTTGCTATGAATTGCATTTCATACAATTTTACTTGGAAATATATTTTAATATCGTTAATTTTATATTTATTACGTATTTAATAATCAGGTGTCGTTCACTGTCAGGAGGTCGGTCACTGTACCCTTTACCCTATTATTTAAATAACAAAACGTTATAAATAGTGTGAAAAATCACCAAAAAAAGATTTTTTTTTCATAAAATAAAAAAATGATTGGTTTTCAGTACCATATCCTGCCCTCACTTCCTATACCCCGTCTTGCCCCCACATACGGAATTTCATTAAAAAATTAATTTCTAAAAATTAAGTTTCGAAACGGAAATAAGCAAGTGCTTAACTTCAAGTCTAATCATTGTTGAACATGAATAAAATTATATAGTATATAAAATGTTGTTATTAAAATATCAAACACGTTCTAAATAAAATGCAAAAATGACAAGAAAATCGTCAAAAATAGTTTTTTCATGTAACAAATAAAAAACTCGGTTTCATCAATCAGTGACTTGGCCAATCAAAAACTATTGTAACGGTACTATGTTATGCAAAAAATGACCATGATTGGTTAATTAGTTTCTTAATTAAGGCAGGTACCCCGTCTTGCCCCCACCTCCCCTAATTACTTATTTTTACTCTTTGAAACATTCTCTACAATTTTACTCTTTGAATTTCGTTAAAAAAATTTTGTTAAAAAAAATTCTTAAAAACAAATTTGATTTTTTTAATAACTTTTGAACAAAATATGTCTCGCTATGCACTGAAAAAAAATTTTGTTAATTTAATATGATTTGGTGAAAATTTCAATGCAGCAGAAAGTCACCCATATATGTAAATTTAACATCAAAATAAAGAGACATTTAGCAATGATCTAGAGTTAATCTTAAGAATTTCATTTACCTGAAAATCACATGCAGCAAAAATCGCAGTTAGATTTTTCTGTGTGAAGAAAGGGACCTTAGAGGGTAAAAATCGATTTTCGGTTTATGGTTGATTTAACTTCAATAAAAGTTCCTTTTTCATTATTTGAAGTCAGAAAATGTTTTTATTAATTATTTTTCAAGTTATGACAATTCAAACATCATCGATTTGTACAGAGCACCATACGCGCTCGTCTTTTCTTTTCGCTCTCCTGTAAAATTACCGATTTGCCTCTAAGGTCCCTTTCTTCAAAGCGCGTCACATATTATGAACAAAGTTAAATGAGTAGAACTGTAAAGAATGTTTCAAAGAGTAAAATCAGCTATTATTTGTCAAAATTAGATGAAAATTACAATTGGTTTAGTGACAAATAAAGACAAAACATAAAGTGTTTAATAATTATTGTTTGAAAATAGTTTTTGCCTAATCTAATTTTTTCTGTTACTTGAACAAGTGAATCTTTTACAATTTCGAGAAATTGTTTATTTTTATTTGCTGTTTGCAAACCATTTTTTATTTTGAGGTTAGATCAAGCGGTTGAACGTTCTTAACACGAGTTCTGTTAAATAAGAATTGTTTTAAGTTAAAATTCGATTAAATTAAAATTCTTTTAAATAAAAATTTAATTTAAAAATTTATTTTATAAAATAAAAATAATGTTAAAAATTAATTTATTATTCCAAGAGTTTTATTAAGTAAAAATTTGTAATTCTTTAAATTAATTTGATAAGAAATTCTAAGAATTTAAATTCGCCTAAAGCGTGATTCAATCAAAGACATTTTAATTAATGAGTTTTAGAACATAGTCGTTCGTTCCAATTTTTGCTGTTCTAAAAATTTCTTTAAGATCCATATACAGGGTGTCCGCAAAAACTGTAAATCAGGGAAAAGTTCCGGGAAAGTCAGGTGTGTTTGAAAATGAAAATTTGCGGCCATTCTGATATAAAAAATTAATTGTTACTTATGTCATGAATACAAATGTTCCTTACAATTACTAATGTCATAATAAGCTTTTTAAAATCTAAAGTTATTTTTAAATTTCCCTTAAAAATATAACCGGGAAATACAAAAATATCACTGCGAAAAACCTGGAACTTACCGGGAATTTACATTCATAAAACTTATGGCCACACTGATTATAATTTGTTTAAACTTGTTATAATTGTTATGTTTAGTTTGTTGTTAGTAACTGGTTACATTCGTCTTTTGGAGGACTTATTATAAAAATAGTTAAATAAACAATTTGGCAATACTCCTTGAAATATTCTGAAGAGAAATATATAGTTACCGATTTAAATTTTACTAAAAACTTTTTTTTTCACTTAAAATGCATGGAAAACTTTAAGCGCATTGAGTGACATCTAAATATTTTTCTATATATATTTTTTTTTTGTAGTTTAGAAAATTCAAATTAAATCTCTGTTAAATTTACAAAAATTTAGAGTATTTTTATTTTATTTAAATAACATGTGTCATTTAGTATTGTGTGTGACATTAAGACTCATAGGCCTATTTATCGTGAATGGTGTTTTTTAATTACTTAGGGGAGAGTCGGATAGCCCCGGACACTTCAGCTTTTTTAGTTATAAATTGTAAAATAATGTTCATAAAACTAATGTTTCAGGTTTTTTATAAGTTTAACATCATTAGTAACACTTTTAAAAAGCAAATTTAAAAAATAAACATATAGGAATTAAGAAAATTAAGGAAATATATTACGCTAAAAATGGTTATAAAAAAAAAAGTGTCGGGTAGCTCCGGACACTCAGAAAATTGTTAATTAAAAATTTTAAAAAGTACTTTTGAAGTAGAATACCTGATTTGTAACTATTATTTATACATTTCCTATACTTTTATTATGGATTAAACACTTCTTCTTAATCTTATATATTTCGCAATTAACCAAAGATAAACATTAAAATTTTATTCTGACAGAAACAAGTGACTTCTACTATGTAAATTATGTCTGGTAGTATACGACAAAATATGTCCGTGGCTACCCGACGATGATATATTTCAGTAAATTTGCTATAAAAAGAAAGAAACTTTAAATGAACAAACAATATTAACAGATTTCATTTTCTGAAAGTACATTTAGGCATTGCTGAAAAGAAAGAAGATTATATTTGAGATTTTTAAGTAAAAATTGTACATTAAATATGGTCTTAAATTCTTAAAAAGTCATTGATTTGAAAGGAGTGAACATGAAAATACGATTTTCTATTAATCCCATTAATGATAATAGACCATATTTTCAAAATTACATTTGATGAACATTTTAAACGATACAAATGTGATTTTAGACTTAGAAAGTAATTAGTTTATTCTATTTCACGTGTGTCCGGGGCTGCCCGCTGTCCGGGGCTACCCGACTCTCCCCTATTGAGAAATGAACTTCACAATAGTTATTATTGGTTTTCAGTTATAACAATTTATAAATACTCGTTTTTGAAATTTAAACCAGATAAGAGTCGAAGAGTTTCCCTTCCATAAGGCATATATCCCCTCACATTGCCGATAATTTTCTTCACACGCTCCAATACCAGACTACCTAGCTTGTAGGACTGGAGAGAGAAAAAGTGGAACTCTAAAATTTATGACAGTCAAAATTTTTTGGGTCACTTTGGACGTTAATAAGTTTTTGGATTTTGACTTTAGAGAAAAATGTTATTAGGGTTTTTTGTAGAGCATTCCGGGGGGCAAACAGAACTCTGACCAGAACTCTTGGAACTCTAAAATTTTCGAAAGTCAAAATTTTTTGGGTCACTTTGGACGTTAGTAAGTTTTTGGATTTTGACTTTAGAGAAAAATGTTATGAGGGTTTTTTGTAGAGCATTCCGGGGGGCAAACAGAACTCTGACCAGAACTCTTGGAACTCTAAAATTTTCGAAAGTCAAAATTTTTTGGGTCACTTTGGACGTTAGTAAGTTTTTGGATTTTGACTTTAGAGAAAAATGTTATTAGGGTTTTTTGTAGAGCATTCCGGGGGGCAAACAGAACTCTGACCAGAACTCTTGGAACTCTAAAATTTTCGAAAGTCAAAATTTTTTGGGTCACTTTGGACGTTAGTAAGTTTTTGGATTTTGACTTTAGAGAAAAATGTTATTAGGGTTTTTTGTAGAGCACTCCGGGGGGCAAACAGAACTCTGACCAGAACTATTGGAACTCTCAAATTTTTAAAAACTCAAAAAAATTTTGAAACTTTAAAGTTGTGTAGTTTTTTGGATTTTGACAATAGAGAAAAACTTTATTAGCATTTCTTGTAGAACTATTTGGGGGGCAAACAGAACTCTGATCAGAACTCTTAGAACTCTAAATTTTTAAAAACTCAAAAAAATTTTGAAACTTTAAAGTTGTGTAGTTTTTTGGATTTTGACTTTAGAGAAAAACTTTATTAGCATTTCCTGTAGAACTATTTGGGGTGCCGACAGAACTCTGACCAGAACTCTTGGAACTCTAAAATTTTCGAAATTCAAATTTTTTTGGGTTACTTTGAACGTTAATAAGTTTTTGGATTTTGAGTTTAGAGAAAAATGTTAAAAGTGTTTTTTGTAGAGCAATCCGGGGGGCAAACAGAACTCTGATCAGAACTCTTAGAACTCTAAATTTTTAAAAACTCAAAAAAATTTTGAAACTTTAAAGTTGTGTAGTTTTTTGGATTTTGATTTTAGAGAAAAACTTTATTAGCATTTCCTGTAGAACTATTTGGGGGGCCGACAGAACTCTGACCAGAACTCTTGGAACTCTCAAATTTTAAAAAACTCAAAAAAATTTTGAAACTTTAAAGTTGTGTAGTTTTTTGGATTTTGACTTTAGAGAAAAACTTTATTAGCATTTCCTGTAGAACTATTTGGGGGGCCGACAGAACTCTGACCAGAACTCTTGGAACTCTCAAATTTTAAAAAACTCAAAAAAATTTTGAAACTTTAAAGTTGTGTAGTTTTTTGGATTTTGACTTTAGAGAAAAACTTTATTAGCATTTCCTGTAGAACTATTTGGGGGGCCAACAGAACTCTGACCAGAACTCTTGGAACTCTCAAATTTTTAAAAACTCAAAAAAATTTTGAAACTTTAAAGTTGTGTAGTTTTTTGGATTTTGACTTTAGAGAAAAACTTTATTAGCATTTCCTGTAGAACTATTTGGGGGGCCGACAGAACTCAGACCAGAACTCTTAGAACTCTAAATTTTTAAAAACTCAAAAAAATTTTGAAACTTTAAAGTTGTGTAGTTTTTTGGATTTTGACTTTAGAGAAAAACTTTATTAGCATTTCCTGTAGAACTATTTGAGGGGCCGACAGAACTCTGACCAGAACTCTTGGAACTCTCAAATTTTTAAAAACTCAAAAAAATTTTGAAACTTTAAAGTTGTGTAGTTTTTTGGATTTTGACTTTAGAGAAAAACTTTATTAGCATTTCCTGTAGAACTATTTGGGGGGCCAACAGAACTATGACCATAACTCTTGGAACTCTAAAATTTTCGAAATTCAAATTTTTTTGGGATACTTTGAACGTTAATAAGTTTTTGGATTTTGAGTTTAGAGAAAAATGTTATAAGTGTTTTTTGTAGAGCACTCCGGGGGGCAAACAGAACTCTGATCAGAACTCTTAGAACTCTAAATTTTTAAAAACTCAAAAAAATTTTGAAACTTTAAAGTTGTGTAGTTTTTTGGATTTTGACTTTAGAGAAAAACTTTATTAGCATTTCCTGTAGAACTATTTGGGGGGCCAACAGAACTCTGATCAGAACTCTTAGAACTCTAAATTTTTAAAAACTCAAAAAAATTTTGAAACTTTAAAGTTGTGTAGTTTTTTGGATTTTGACTTTATAGAAAAACTTTATGAACATTTCCTTTAGAACTATTTGGGGGGCCAACAGAACTCTGATTAGAACTCTTGGAACTCTAAAATTTTAAAAACTCAAAAAAATTTTGAAACTTTAAAGTTATGTAGTTTTTTGGATTTTGACTTTAGAGAAAAACTTTATTAGAATTTCTTGTAGAACTATTTGGGGGGCCAACAGAACTCTGATCAGAACTCTTAGAACTCTCAAATTTTTAAAAACTCAAAAAAATTTTGAAACTTTAAAGTTGTGTAGTTTTTTGGATTTTGACTTTAGAGAAAAACTTTATTAGCATTTCCTGTAGAACTATTTGAGGGGCCGACAGAACTCTGACCAGAACTCTTGGAACTCTCAAATTTTTAAAAACTCAAAAAAATTTTGAAACTTTAAAGTTGTGTAGTTTTTTGGATTTTGACTTTAGAGAAAAACTTTATTAGCATTTCCTGTAGAACTATTTGGGGGGCCAACAGAACTATGACCATAACTCTTGGAACTCTAAAATTTTCGAAATTCAAATTTTTTTGGGATACTTTGAACGTTAATAAGTTTTTGGATTTTGAGTTTAGAGAAAAATGTTATAAGTGTTTTTTGTAGAGCACTCCGGGGGGCAAACAGAACTCTGATCAGAACTCTTAGAACTCTAAATTTTTAAAAACTCAAAAAAATTTTGAAACTTTAAAGTTGTGTAGTTTTTTGGATTTTGACTTTAGAGAAAAACTTTATTAGCATTTCCTGTAGAACTATTTGGGGGGCCAACAGAACTCTGATCAGAACTCTTAGAACTCTAAATTTTTAAAAACTCAAAAAAATTTTAAAACTTTAAAGTTGTGTAGTTTTTTGGATTTTGACTTTATAGAAAAACTTTATGAACATTTCCTTTAGAACTATTTGGGGGGCCAACAGAACTCTGATTAGAACTCTTGGAACTCTAAATTTTTAAAAACTCAAAAAAATTTTGAAACTTTAAAGTTATGTAGTTTTTTGGATTTTGACTTTAGAGAAAAACTTTATTAGAATTTCTTGTAGAACTATTTGGGGGGCCAACAGAACTCTGATCAGAACTCTTAGAACTCTAAATTTTTAAAAACTCAAAAAAATTTTGAAATTTTAAAGTTGTATAGTTTGTTGGATTTTGATTCTAAAGAAAAACTTTATTAGAAATTCTTGTTGAACTCTTAGGGGGGGGGGGGGGGGGGGTAAACAGAACTCTGATTAGAACTTTTGGAACTCTAAATTTTTAAAAACTGAAATAAATTTTGCAGCTTCAAAGTTGTTTATTGATTTGCTTTTGAGTTTGGATTGTGATGGTTTTTAAAATTTTAGGACTTTGAGTTAGTTGTCTTATGTTTAATGTGTAGGGAACTCTAGAACTCTTTGTTTTAGTTCATTTTTGATTAGAATAATGTAATTTAAAAAAAATGTGGGGGCCGACTATTTTTTTGAAAAAATTTTTTTTTTGCCTTAATGGGCAGAACTATTGATAAAAAGTACAGGGAACTCTAGAACTCTTTAAAAACTACTCAGAACTCTAAAAATATATCGATTTTTGCAAAAAAGAGGGGCCACGTGAAGTTGGCCCCCCATCATGTTAAATCGATTGTTTTGGTATTTAATCGCCAGAACTATTTCTAAAATGTATAAGGAACTCTAGAACTATTCGAAAGGAAGCCAGAACTCCGAAAAGAAATCCAATTGGTTGATAGTGGGGGGCCAACTTCACATGCATCACCCATTCGACAGAAGACCATTTCCTTAAACTCTCGGGACCGAGGTTAAAATATTCGACGAGCCAGAAGAATCTTAAAAAAATTTTTATACTAATGCAGCCTGTCGATGATGATAAATTATCGTCTTTTCCTTTCAATAAGGTCTTTCTGAGCTTTAAAATAGTATTTTGAAATTTTCTTTTCATGTCACTCAAAAACTGGCAGACAGTCGGGAACATTTTTTAAATTGAGGAGAAATTTGTTGGTTTAATGTAAAAAAAAAAATCTAATTTTATGGAAGGTTGTTGGTATGAAAGATAAAAGATAGAGCTTTTGGTAAATGAATTTTAAATAAGCTTGTTGGATGTAGTTCCGAAAAGCACCCCGATTCAATTCATGGTTTTTTTTGCTTAACTAATTAAATATGCAAAATTTTACAAAATATTCTAGACAAATGTTGTTGATTTTGTAAAGATACATCTTGAGTGTTCTATGCATTTTTTACGAAAAACAGTTAGTTTCTTAGAAAAATGCAAAAAAACTCTAAATTACCATGATCGTGCCCGATAACTATGCGGAATCTGTTCCAAAGGCCGTGCAACAAAATTTTTCGGGCTTTACAATTTTTCAACCCTAGATTTTTTGGTACGAAACCACTGTTATGTTGGTGGCTCTCCAGCTCGACGCCAACACTCTAAAAAAAACTTGCCCTCAGGTTACATATATACGATGGTACCAGCGCGCGGCCAAGCGACCGAAGGTTTGTACTATTTTTAAATTTTTTTTCGAAAACTAATCAGTTTATGTAAAAAATGCATAGAATATAAAAGATGTATTCTAATCAGATCTACATCTTTTGTCTAAAATATTTTTTTAAATTTTACGTATTTTATTAGTCAAATGCAAAAAAGTATAGAATATGATTGTTTTCATAGTTTTTATCATGATAATGATATTTGTGCGAATATTTACAATGATTTTCAGCATATCAAATTACGTAAGTAAATTCACATTTTTCAAGTAAAAAATACTTCTTTTTATCTTAATTTTTAATTCATCTTATTATGCGTCTATATGGGATAATGGCAGTGTTTAATATCAATTGTTAATATAATTGTTTAGTTAATTGAGGTTAGTTGTGGTTAATTGTGGTTGGATTTAGAGCAATAGAACTATTAGAATTTATGGTAAACGTGGACTTTATGATTGACAGACATTTGTTTGATGCTACAATTAGCTGCGGTTTTCAATTTAATGAAGACGTGACGAATTAAATTGTAAATGACTCTCTGCTCGTTACCTCGTTCGGTTTAATAATTCACTTTTTTAAAATATCATTTAATATTTCATATCGTGCCACTCTTGATTCCATTTTATATTGAAAAAAAGTGATTTCAACAAAGTGCAATTATATTATAATTAAAAAATGGATTTCTCGTCCAATAGAATGAAATTTTTATTTGGAAGATTTATTCATGAATTTTTTCACATTGGAAAATTGGGTTTTATATTAAAAAGAAAGTATTATATATCTGGAAACTCATTTATTTTTAAACGAATTATCTATTTTTCCCTTCGTAATTATACTAACTCATAGTTTTATTCTGCTTCATTAATGTTTTGGTAATTATTGCAGAATGATGAAAATATTTACTGAAAACATCAATTTATTGTTAGTGTACCAATTAGCGGCTGTGAACAATATTTGAGAGTGTTTATTGATTGCAAAGTACACTAGCTTGTAATTAATCGATTGTTGAGTAAAACATACTCAGCAGACAGTTTACAAACAAAAATTTTCGAAAATTAATCAATCAATGCCAAGAAATTAAGAATCGAAAATTCTATGCGGTTTTTAATAAAAACTCTAGACTTAAAAAAAATGGATTAGTATCTAGATATTAACGGTTACAATCGTTGATAGTGAATTATGATAAAATTTTTGGTTATTTGAATTTAGTATCTAAATATATGAAACAGGGTATATTAATTTATAATATTCAGGTTATTAAAATTTCAAAATTGTAGCTGCTTAAAGTCTTAAGCATAATACGCTTTGAGGTTATGTTTCCTTGGGGCGCATGTTTATTTCCCAAATTGCATTCTCATAATGTTCATTATATTAAAATTATTTTTTTCTAATTGCTAATTGACATTACTTTTATAACTCGATTGACCGTTTAACAGAATTTTTAAATAAGAGAATTGTTTATAATTTCTACTTTGCCGAAAAGTTATTTGCTATAAATTTTATTTTTCCGAATGTTAATTTGTTATAATTATTGTTTTCTTGAAAAATTCTGTATAAAAACTATTTATTTGTTTATCTAATTATTATTTACCACAAAATTTATTTCTTCTAATCTCAAACTAGCATATTTTTTTAATTTACAATTATAGGCAACATTTTTATTTGAACGAACTGCAATTTATTATAATTTTCAATATTCCGAATTTTTCTTCATTAGGACTTTCGTTTTTTTAAACTAAACCGTCTATCATAATATTTAGTCTTTTTAGTCATAAATTTTTGTCCAGGAACCACATAACCTAACATAAAATTTCTAAATATAGAAAATAATTCTTCTTTTCTTTTTGTCGCTATATCCCATTGAGAAATTGAAAATTGAAAATAAAAAACATTTTTTTTCCATTAAATGTTTTGTCTATTTTGTCTTAGGAAAAACTGAAAATAAACCACATTTAATTAGATTTAATTCTATTTAAAAAGTTTTATCAGAAAAAAAATTTATCCTAGCAAAGATTCGAACTCGAGTTTTTAATATAAAAGACGGACATTTTATCCGCTCAGCTACTTTCTCTCGGAAAAACTTTTTCTTTGAATATTTTTTTAATTGAAATATCATATAATAGAACATTCAACGAATACAATGATACTTTTTTAAAAGTAGGAAGCGGTCCTACTTTTTAAGATATTTGAGAATGAAGTTGAACTTTTAACGTGGAAGAAAGTAGAAGCCATGGTTAAAAAATATAATTTTGCTAACAACGCAATGAATTTTCTTTAGGTTTAAAAATAAAAACTACTAAATTATTCTTTAAAGTATAAGGAATAAGATCCCGTTTTGAAAAATATGGCTTGCGGTTCTACATCTTGAAAAATAGTATTTTGAAATACACGTTTTGACGTTTTATTCATTTTTTTTTAATAAATACAAAAGAGAGAGACTATACACCTTGAAGTTGGCACTATTCATTAAACATCACAAAATAAGTAAAAAATGACAAAATTTGAGTTGAGAACCACTGAACCAAGAGAACTGCCTTAAATCATAAATTAAAATTTTTTAATACGTGTCAAAATTATATATCTTTGAATTTTAGGTGGAATTAAAAATAACTCGGAAGATTATAATATTAAATGGAAATTGAAAATGATTCTTAAATTACATCGAAATATTATAAGGAAATTGATAGTGATTTCTTTTTTCATTAAACGTATTGCCAGCAAAGAATTATGGCAGATTTACATTTAAAGAAAAAAAGTTATAGTAAGTTATATTATATTATTTTGAGAAAAATAATAATTATAAAAAATGACCATCCTGGAAAATAAAATTTATAGCGAATAACTTTCTCCTCAAAGTAAAATTTGATGTAAATTATTTTCATATCTTTTCTTTTTTAGGGTTTCGTGGTTCAGGATCGAAACCCTTATAGTAAAACTTTGTTGTCCGTCCGTCCTTCCGTCGTTCACAGTCAATAGCTGTTAATTTGAAGTTGTGTAGGAGAAAGAAAGTGATAGTGAGGGACAAAGACAAAGATAATCGATTATCAATATATATGTATACTGAAGCCGTAAACGGTTACGTGATTTTCGATGTATGAGAAAGTTACGAGGTTCTAGAGGTAAAAGGAAGTTACGTGGTTTTTGACGTATGAGGAAGTTACGTGTTTCTAGAGGTAGCAGAAAGTTATGTAGTTCTAGAGGTAGAAGAAAGTTATGTAGTTCTAGAGATAGAAGAAAGTTAAGTAGAGACAAACATTTCGCGGCGGCGAAATGTTTTTCTATAATAAGAAGTGAGGTAGAGGCAGAAGAAAGTTACGTGGTTCTTGAGGTAAAAAAAAGTGAGGCGCATGAATATTCCCTAAAACTCATTTAGCTTAAATTCTATTCAGCCTAAAACCACACTGAGAAAAATGGATGTTTACCCTTAACATCTGGATGTTAACGCTTAACATATTTATCACTTAACATAGGGACAGCTATCTAGATGTTCAGGGTTAACATCTACATATTAAACTTTAATATCTAGATGTTAAAATTTAATATCTTAGATGTTAACCTTTAATATTTAGAGGTTAAGCGTTACTATCTTGTTTTAAACATCTAATTCTAAACATCCATTTTTCTCAGTGCATGTAGCCTAAAATGGATTCAGCCTAAATCCTATTTAACCTAAAAAGCATTCAGCCTAAATCTCATTAAACCTAAAAAGTATTCAGTCTAAATCTCATTAAACCTAAAATGCATTCAGCCTAAACCCTATTTTACCTAAAATGCTTTCAGCCTAAAACCTATTTAACCAAAAACCCATTTCACCTAAAATAAATTTAGCCTAAGTCCCATTTTACCTAAAAAGAATTCAACCTAAATCCCATTTGACCTAAAATGCATTCAGCCTAAAGTTCATTTAACCTAAAAGTCACTTAGCCTAAATCCTATTTTTCCTAAAATGCTTATAGCCTAAAACCATTTGTCCTAAATCTCATTTTACCTACTTTATGATGCAAAATTTAGGTAGAATGGGATTTAGAACAAATTGTTTTAGGCTATTTGCATTTTAGGTAAAATGGGATTTAGGCTGAATGCAATTTAGGTTAAATGGAATTTCGGCTGAATTCATTTTAGGTTAAATGGGTTTTAGGCTGAATTCATTTTAGGTAAAATGGGATTTAGGATGAATGCATTTTAGGTGAAATGGAATTTAGACCTAATGACTTTGAGGTTAAATGGGCTTAAGGCTGAATGCATTTTAGGTTGAGTGGGATTTAGGTTTGAAGGGATTCGATTTGTTGACGAAAAATACTTTAATTTGAATTTTAGAAATATTACAAGTCTCTTCATTGCCTGGGCGCCAAAAGATATTGAGGGCGTGAGGACTGACGACGGGAGGAAGTAAATTTCGTAATTAATAAATTTCTTCCGTACACATCGTTTTCTCAATCGTTTACCGGCTAAACTTGAAATCGTCACAACTTTGTGTGTCGCCGGCAATACGGAGGTGTTAATTTTATTTTAATAATTTTTTTATTTTGTGCTCCGTGTAATTTTTGTGAAATTTTGTGAATTATTTGTTTTTATACTTTTATTAGTGTGGCGATTTTTAACATGTCATAATTTTGGAATTACTGAGAACGATAGGGAGGATGTCGTAAAAGGAGCGCGAAAGATCTAACTTTGCCGAATTCATAAGCGAAAATGACGTGGTCCACGTTAAAAAGAAATAAAGCTCGTATTTACTGGTTCTGCTCGTCAGTTATCACGCTCTCTGATAATCATCCCAGTCTTCAGAGAAAGCGAAAGAATGCCGGAAACAATAAGCTTCATAATGATTTGATTGTTTTGATGTCTAATTGTTTATTTATATTTCTTATTTCCCACACAGCACGATTCCTTGCCTGAAGTTTGAGCGAAGTTGGCACTGCAAACTTCGCAAGTTTGCATTTGATATTTATGAAAACTTGACCTAACCAACAAAATGTCCGCTTGTGCAGAAAGCTTGACGGGACAACTTGCGCCAAGTATAACCTAGTTGGTAATTGAAAACTTTCCTCGCAAGTTTCAGGAAAGGTTCTAGAAAAGTTCGATTTAAAGGTAATTTTTTTTTTGTGGATTGAATGAATTTGTAACACATCATTGTGACCTCTGTGGGAGGTTTAAAAAAATCTATTGCGCAGCCCTAGCTATCATAGAAATCAACTGCGCAAGGCCTAAAGTTGAAATTTGCAGGTCAAGTTTTCATAAATGTCAAATGCAAACTTGCGAAGTTTGCAGTGCCAACTTCGCTCAAACTTCAGGCAAGGAATCGTGCTGTGTGGGTTATTCAAGTAAATTGTATGTCCACCCATGTCTAATTCTAATTCGTTTATTATTTATTTTTGTATGTAAATTTTTAAATAATCTTTGTGTGGAATATTTATGTGTGTAATTTTTTTTATCCTGATTTTATTTATTGACGTCAAATTTTTATTTGTTATTTTAATTTTGACTAAATATAATTTTATATAACTGACGATAGATTCCGACTTTGATTTTATTTTCATGATTTTAATTTTATATTTAATATTAAATGTGCGATTATAAAGATTTAGCAATAGTTTTTAATCGATACAGGTTAAATGGTTTTAGGTAAAATGGGATTTAGTCTGAATGCATTTAGGTTAATTGGGTTTTAGGCTGAATGCATTTTTTGTAGAATAGGATTTAGGTTAAATGGGTTTTAGGCTGAATGCATTTTATGTAGAATGGGATTTAGGCTAAATGACTTTTAGGTTGAATAGGTTTTAGGATGAATGCATTTTAGGTACAATGGGATTTAGGCTGAATCCATTTTAGGTTAATTGGGTTTTAGGCTTAATGCATTTTAGGTTAATCGGGTTTTAGGCTGAATGTATGTTCGGTAAAACGGGATTAAGGGTAAATGCATTTTAGATTAAATGAGATTTAGGTTTAACGTTTTTTAGTTTAATAAGGTTTTAGGCTGAATGCATTTTATGTAGAATGGGATTTAGGCTGAATGCATGTTAAGCTAGATGGAATTTGGGCTAAATGACTTTTAGGTTGAATGGGTTTTAGGCTGAATGCATTTTAGGTACAATGGGATTTAGGCTGAATCCATTTTAGGTTAATTGGGTTTCAGGCTTAATCCATTTAAGGCTGAATATATTGTAGGTAAAACGGGATTAAGGGTAAATGCAGTTTAGGTTAAATGAGATTTGGTTTAATGCGTTTTAGGTTAAAATTTAGGCTGAATGCATTTAGGTTAAATGGGTTTTAGGTTGAATGCATTTTATGTAGAAAGGGATTTAGGCTGAATGCAATTTCGACTAAATAACTTTTATGTTTAATGGGTTTTACGCTAAATGTATTTTAGGTTAAATGGGTTTTAGGCTGAATGCAAGTTAAGCTAAATGGAATTTAGGCTAAATGACTTTTAGGTTGAATGTGGTTTAGGCTGAAAACATTTTAGGTACAATGGGATTTAGGCTGAATACATTTTAGGTTAATTGGGTTTTAGGCTTAGTACATTTCAGGTTAATCGGGTTTTAGGCTGAATGTATGTTAGGTAAAACGGGATTTATGGTAAATGCATTTTAGGTTAAATGAGATTTAGGCTTACTGCGTTTTAGGTTAAATAGGTTTTAGGCTAAAAACATATTAGGTAAAATGGGTTTTAGGCTGAATGCATTTCAAGATTAATGAGATTTAGGCTGAATGCTTTTTACGTTAAATGGGATTTAGGCTGAATGCATTTTAGGCTATATGGTTTTAGGCTGAATGGGTTTTAGGTTAAATGGGATTTAGGCTGCATAAATTTTAGGCTATATGGTCTTAGGATGAATGGGATTTACGCCAAATGAGTTTTAGGGAATTAGCCTCAAAAAATTTACGTGGTTCTAGAGGGAAAATAATGTTACGTGGTTCTTCATGTATGCCGGAGTTACGTGGTTTTAGAGGTAAAAGGAAGTTACGTAGTTCTCGATGTATGCTTGATTTTTCTTGTTCTAGAGATATAAAGGAGTTACGTTAATCTAGAGGAATAAGGATGATACGTGGTTCTTGATGTAGAAGGAAGTTTTATTGTTCTAGAGGTAGAAAGAAGTTACGTGGTTTTAAAGATATAAAGGATTTACGTGATTCTTGATGTATACCGGAGTTACGTGGTTTCAGTGGTAGAAGAAAGTTACATTGTTCTTGATATATGCCGGAGTTACGTGGTTCTTGAGGTAGAAGTATGATACGTGGTTCTTGGTACATCAGAGAGTTACGTGTTTCTAGAGAAAGTTTCGTGGTTTTAGTAATAAACGGAAGTTACGTTTTTCTAGAGACAGAAGAAAGTTACTTGTTTCTTGATGTATGAGGGAGTTACGTGGTTCTAGAGGTAGAAGAAAGTTACGTGGTTTTTAGGAAGGTTTTTTGGAATGTCAGGGGGGAGAAGAGTGGGCCTAAAATTATAAAATAAAAATATAGATGCTTCTTTAGATGAGTTTTTTTTAGCATTTCCGGTAATGTGTGTGTCTTTGAGAGAGATTGAGAAAGAAAGAGAAATAGGGACTAAGAGAAGTCCACGACAACCTCGGTTGTTATTTTTGTACTGTTTATTGTATTCTGATCTTGACTTTTACCCAATCCAAGAGTTTTTTTTTTATTCTTTTCATTGTCATAAGATTGTTATCCGCTTTTTTCTTAAAATAATACAATATCCTTTGGATTCAATGATTAAAGTAATGAATTATTTCCAATTAAATCTGAATAATTGCATTGGATTAATTAATGAATCAGGATCTAAGGTCTCTAGTTTTGAGAATAAATTAGTGATATACTGTGAACTGCTCTCATTGATTATTATCAATCGCTTTAGCAATTAATTGTGAAGTCAGACTTTGGGGAAGTTTGTCGTCGTGGTGCTTTAACCACTTTAGTCATCGTGATATCGATCGGTGTTCCGGTTTTCGCGAAAGTCAACTTCAGATCAGAACTGTGCAAGCCACGTGCCTTTCTGGTCCTAAAGTTAACGACGTGCTTCTCTTCGATTCTGTGACACGGTCACGTCTGTACCCATTTACTCGTTAGCTTTACAAATGGTTACAACTTGTCTCAAGCCACGATAACTACAGTCACTACCAACACCAGACGATTGCTTCCTATTAGGGCTACCTTTAGACATCAAAGTTTTGACCTCCTGACTTCCAGAATAATTCGGAATCTAATAACTTTTGTCACAATAAGTTTGAGGACTTGCTAAATTAAAAAGTTTTTCAAGTCTCCATTGGAGCAAATTGTTGGTGCCTATTTAACATACATTGAGAAAAAGGTTTGGAGTGCAGAACAAAAATTTTATTGGCCCAACCAAATTTTTTGTTGATATACAAGCGACAAAATTGTGTAATTGTATCAACGAAATTCTTTTGTTAAATTTTCTGATAACTTCAACAAAAGAATTTGATAGTCTTAACAAAATCTTCTTGCACTTAACAAACATTTTGTTAGGGGAGAAGGTCCCAAGATGGACATAGTTTTGATTTAATGCTCTAGTATCCAAACTGAATAAAATATGTTAAAATGTTTTATACCGGATGAAAGTACAATATATTAGGTAACTTATAGCACTAGGAATAAAATTTTATTTTGAACATAAACATTTTTTAAAGAATTTTTTCTAATTGTTAAAATTTTCGATCTAACAAAAAGTGGCCCCAAGATGGACACCTCAAAAGCCTCTGAAAAATGTGGTAAATAATTTTTGCATTTAACATTCGTTTTTTTAAATAACTTCTCGAATTAACTTTTATACTATTAATTTATATTGCTTACTTAGAAACGAAATTTTCATGAAATGGACATAATGTTCACCTAATATAATTAGGAATAATTAAGAATATTTTTTGACTTTCTAGTAATTGCTTTATTTTTTAAATGTTTTGCTTTATTTAATACAAGTTTTGTGATATGGAGATTTTTGTTAATATCGATTCAATAGAAACTATTTTAAAATTGTCTTGCGGAATATTCATGCTGTTTTTAGATGCTGGATAAAAGTTTCTTTGTAGTTTTTAAAAAGGAATACTAAATACAGATTCATAACGTTTTGAATTTTTATATGGTTTCCTTTTCTTATTGAATATATTTCCTCTAAAAATTACAATTTTAGAATAACTGAATTTTTTTAAGTAAAGTTCTTTCTCAATACTTGAAATTGATCTGTTGAAAGCTTTTAGAATTGTACAAAGAGAAATTTTTATTTTTCACTTTTATTTGACGATTTTTGGCATTATAATAAAAAACCTTGTTTTAATAGCTGTTTTCCCAGATCACTTAGTTTGAATTTGAAAAAAGTCGGTCGACTAATGGTTTCTATTATCTTTTTAAAATTTATGTCATTGGGGTAACATTATCCACCAGAAGAATCTTATTAAAAAAATATTTAGTATCAAAACTTGAGTTTCTTTTATGTTAAAAAGATTAAATAACATTTTTTTGGCCCTTTATCAAGTTCCATTGTATCGACTGTCAAGGTGTTTGAAATAATAAAACTCGATATTTTCTTCAAACTTTGTACGAGGAGGAAAAAATTACTAAAGGTGATTGGGAGTTTCGTTCAAGATGGCTTATACTAGATAAAGACATCAAATACTTTTTTTTACTTTCATCAACTAGTTTCGAAGAAAAATACAACTTAGAAATACTTATATCGCTTGAAAGTGTCACTTACCTTCAGAAAAAATAGAGGGAAATTAATTTAATTTTAGTAAATAAGATAATGATTAAATTTAAAAAAAAAAACATTAATGAAAGTAATCTTGTTTATTGTATAGGTATAATTTTCTTCCGCTTTTTTCCTATGCTCTTTTCTTTCTTCTTTTGTTTGTTAAAGAATTGTGAAATTCATTTACAGTTTCCTAAGGGAAAGTCAACGAAACTAAAAACTTAATAATTTGCAAGGTTCAAGATGATTGGATTTATTTTTAATGGGTTTCCTTTAGAAAGTAAATTTTCAGGAGTAAAGGAGTTTTCTTCGATAATTGCTTTCAAACACCTTCGTGTCTGAAAGCAATCTGCTTCTTAAGGTTTCGAAAAATATTTGATAAAGAAGCTATAAACTCAGAAGTTATAAGTTTGATCAAAATCTGTTGTCAATCCATCATGCGCAGGTTTCATAAAATGTTTATCGTCTGATTTATGAAATTTTCAGGCATTTTATTACGAAAAGCGAATGGTTTTAAATTGAATAAACTTCTTGATAAAGAATTCATTGTCAAAAGATCGCGAAGAATTAAATTTTCAAAAAATTTAATTATCTATAAAAGTAGATTTAAATGTAATAAGCAGAGAAGAAAACTGTATACAATATTTGCTGACAAGTAGAAGTTGCTTAACAACATTTTCTTTAGGTATATCTTCAGGGAAATTATTATTTATTATAAATTATTATTTTCTAATTACTCGAAGCATTTGCTTATTATTTTTTCCGTTTGCTCCATTAATCACACAGCAGGTTAAAAATCATTTTACACAGAGAAAGAAATTCTCTGTAAAAATATACAGACTTGCTCTAGTTGATGCGAAGCATTCATTTAGTATTCTAGGATGAGGATCGTCGCATCTGTTACAAATGAATGACTTCATCGTACATTCAGAAATTGTTGGTTGATTAATCTTCAGTCGAATTTCTCTCGATTGACTTGATACGAAATTTTCTAGAAGTTTTGATTTTGTGGAAATATTGCTGGAATCATTTTCGCTATTTGGATTTGTAGGTGACAGCGGTGGGACAAAAACAATTATAATGAATATTCAGTAGTTTTTAAATTGAGAACACCAAAGCTGTGAGATACCACACAAGATCTTTTGTTAATTTTTGTGTCAAAATTTAAGGGCATGTGATAGATTATGACGTCACTAGTATAGGGGAAATTTTTTCGTAACTTTTCTTTTAAGATATTGAATATTTTGTCACGAAACTTGGTACAATTACCTAAAATGCCATTAGGAAGGTCTCTCTGGCTCAAATTTGATTAAATTTTGACCCAAAATTATTTTTGATAAATTTCAGGCATCACAGACAGTCACCCTTTTACCTTTTTTCACCTTTTTTTAATTTTATCACCTTTTTTACCTAATCTGATGACTTGTAACCTTTTTCATCTTTTTTGATGATTTGTCACCTTTTTCAGGATCAAAAAGATTTAATTTTTTGTATATATTTCGAAGTATGTTCATAAAATTCAAATTAAATGTTTGAATTTAGTTTTATTGATGATTGATACAACAACAAAAAATCCGATTTACTAATAGTTTAAAGTCGTAAAAAAGAATAGAGTAGAATAAACAGTTAACTAATCTTTTCTATGTTCCTGCTATTTATGTAAATACAATTAACATTACCACAATATACCGTTTTCATCATTTTGTAATTTTTCTTTTAAATCTCAATTATTTTATTTATATTTTAATTTAATTCTTAAATTTTCAATTTATTTCCTCCATTTTTAATTATTTTATTCAATTCTCAATTATTTTCTTCAGTTTTCAATTATTTTATTCAATGTTCAATAATCCTCGTCTTTTTTCAATTCGCAATTATTTTTTTGAACTTTCAATATAATTATTTAATTATCTTCTTCAATTTTCAATTGATTTCATAAATTTTCATTTATTTCCTAAAATTTTTACTATAATTTTCTTCAGTTTTTAATTGACAACTTAACATTCTTCTTCAATTTTGTACCTAATTATTCTTAAAAATTTTTTTAATTATTTTGTTCTGTTGTCGATTATTCTCGACAGCTTTTGAATTTTATTTACTTTTTTTCAATTTTCAAGTATTTTTCTTAATATTTAATTAATTTAGTAATTTAATAATTTTTCTTTTAATTATCAATTATTTTCTTACAAATTTAATTTAATTCTTGAATCTTCAATTTATTTCTTCAATTTTAAATATTTTCTCCAATTATAATTCTCCTTATTTTTCAATTATTTCTTTCAATTATTATTAATTATTTTCTACAATTTATAATTATTCCCTACAATTTTTTCAATTATTCTCTTAAAATTTTATAATTATTTTTTTTTCAATTTTTTTGTTTTGCTGTATATTAATCTAGCCTTTTT
This sequence comes from Ganaspis brasiliensis, assembly GCA_037103525.1. NCBI lineage: Eukaryota > Metazoa > Arthropoda > Insecta > Hymenoptera > Figitidae > Ganaspis > Ganaspis brasiliensis. The sequence continues at coordinate 1,368,389 of JAZKLR010000123.1, forward strand.
TCGAATTTTGTTTCCAATTGTCTATTATTTTCGTCATTTTTCTGAAATTTTTTTCAATTTTTCAATTATTTCTTTCAGTTATTAATTTTTTCCGCAATTTTCAATTATTTTCTACAAATTTTTTAATTTACAATTATTCTTGAAGTTTGTAATTATTCTTTAATATTTTGTTCTGTTGACAATTATTTTCGATAGTTTTCTAATTTTTTTTCAATTGTCAATTACTTTCTTAAAATTTTAATTTAATTCCTTAATCTTTAATTTATTTCTTCAATTCTTAATTATTTTCTTTTCATAATTATTATTTTTAATTTGAAATCCCAGTCTTCAATTTTTAATTATTTTATTCAATATTCAGTACTTCTTACCTTCCTTCAATTATAAATTTTTTTTTATATTTGAATTTAATTCTTAAATTTTCAATTTATTTTTTAATTTTTTTTTTTTTTCAAATTTTAATTTTTCAGTTTTCAATTATTTTCTTCTATATTCTACAGTTTTCAGCTATTTTAGTTACTTTTTTCAATTTTTAATTTTATTCTTTAAATTTCAATTCCATTTTTCAATTTTTTTTCAATTTTCAATCCAGTTGTTCTATTTGTAATTATTTGCAACAATTATTCCTATAATTATCTTAATTTTTCTATTTTCTTAATTTCTTAATTTAATATTTCTTGCATAATTTTTTTAATTATTTCTTTTAGTTTTCTATTAATTTAATAATTTTTCGAATTTTGTTTTTAATTGTCAATTTTTTTGGTCAGTTTTCAGATATTTTCTTCAATTTTTTAATTATTCTCGTCTCGTTTATTTCTTACAATTTTTGAATTTTGTTTTCAATTGTTTATTATTTGCGTCATTTTTCAGATATTTTCTTTAATTTTGTAATTAGTCTCGTAATTTTCATTATTTATTGCATTTTCAAAAATTTATAGTTTTAAATGTCTAAAAATAATGCAAAGTTTTTAAATGTCACCTTTTCCAAGGAAAAAATTCACCTGTTACCTTTTTTGATGAAAAAATGTTGTGTAATGCCTGAAATTTTCGAAAATAGCAAATTTTTTAAAAATTAATTTCGGGCCATAATATAAACAAACTCGGGTCAGAGAGACTTTCCTAATTATATTTTAAGTAATTCTACCAAGTTTCGTGACAAAATATTCAATATTTTAAGAGAATTGTTAAGGACAAATTTTGCCTATACTCAATCACATGCCCTTAATCAGATAAATTGTATCAGTGGTGGATCATTAAAATTTATATGATAAATTTTTGTTTCCTCGTAAAGGAAGCTTTGTGATATTTAAAATTTTCCAAAAAATAGTCTAAATCGACATATTTTCATCTAAAAAGACTAAATTTGCAGTTTTAAGAAAAATTCCAAATGTATGTGTGTTGTGTATGTTTATGTGTGGTAACTTTTTTGTCGCTCGGATATCTCTAGAACGCCTCAGCGGATTTTAATAAAATTTGGTTTGCTAATTAAGCTAATAAATATCTAAATTTGGACTCAAGGATTTTTGAAAATACCAACCAAATATCAGGATATCATATTTCTTGTCTCAAAACGAATCGATTGATTATTATATAAAGTATATAATTCACTAAAAATATGTTCAATAAATTAAATGTCATGATCTGTGAATATATATGTGACATGATATGTAGAAAGGAACCTAAGAGACAGAAATTTTCAGGTTATATTTGTAGTTTTTGAAATGAAAATTCATAAAAAGAGTCAACACTCAATGCAAACTATTGATGTTTAAGTCTTCATTTCATTCAGAGTATTCAATAGAAACTGATTTTCATTGTGTAACATTGAAAAGGGACTTATAATCAAGGTAGAACTATCACTGAACAATCTGAACATAACCTACATTTTTTTTCTTCTTAGATCCCTTTCTTCGTATCTTTATATCTTCATGTCGCGTTACATACGTACCAATTTGTGTAAACCTGAGTTTAAATATTTAAAATAAAATGAAAATAATATAAAAATGTCGTAATAAACAGTTTTTGGTTTTTAAAAGTTATTTTTCTTAAAATTACATTTTTCCATAAAATTAAAATTTTTGTTTTTTCAATTTCTAGTTATTTTGTCAGATTATAGTGAATTTTTTTACATGTTTTAATTATGTTCTAGTTAAGTTTAGTAGTTTTGTAATTTTTTAGTAATTGTTTTACTTTCTACTTTTTTTCAATTTCTTGTTTTTTTTTTACTCTATTAGGGTAGCTTTATTCTTTTTTTTTACATTCTAGTGATATTTTTTACTTTCTGCTTATCCTTTTATACGATCTAGAAAAAATTTGAAAAAATTGAAAACCGTTAGAGTCATTGTTTCCAGAAGAATTTAGATTTTGACATAAAAATTAAAAAATGCTCCAATATCTGATTAAAAAAAGAAAATAATTCAAGACAGCTATCACAATACAACGAAATAAAAAAAAAGTTTTTTTTCCTGATTTAGATTATTTTGAAGTTTTTTGTTTGATTCATGTTTCATATTTTTCTTATACTTGTTAATTTGTCTCTCTCATTTTACTTTTATCTCCAAAGCTTTTGTCCAGCAGATCTCTTGTCAGATTATAATTTCATTTGACAGGGTCTCAATTCCCGATATGAAATCGTTTGATAAATTCCTGAAATGCTATGAGAGTAGTTATACTGGTAGGTTCTATTTTCTCAAAATCGAATTGATTCTCCAGGGATGTCTGACCACGTCTAAACTCTGATATTGGGATTTTCTTATCGTTCTGATTTATGCTCCTGATTTATTGCACGCGTCAAGCACAAACTCGTTAAATTTGTACCTAATTTTCTACTTAAAATTTATGGCCTTTTTATCACATTGTCCTTATCGAACAAAGGTATCCTCCTCTTGATCTTACGGTGTGCTCTTGTAAACCTTTAATACAAGTTTTATGTATTAAAATCAATTTAGATTCGAAACTTAAAGGAGCACAGAATTATAAATTTAATTAATTTAAAATATTGGATTTTTTGTCACGAAACTTGGTATAGTTACCTAAATGTCATTAGGAAGATCTCTCTGATGCAAATTTATTTCAATTTTTGAAAATTCTTTATAGAAGAAATCAGCGAGCTATAGACCGGTTACGCTTTTAGGTGTTACGCTGTTCGTCCGTTACGGTATAAAGAGACAAAGATTGTAGGTATCTTAAGATAGAGAGATAAGAAAGGATAGACAAAAGCTACAAAAAGCTAAATTGTTTAACAGTCTATTGTTAAATGAGTAAATTAAAAAACTGATTATTGGATATAAATAAAACTTTCATTGTTCACTGTTGCAACAATTAAACAATTTGTTTAAACAATTAGTACAATTTTTATTTTTCTTCTATAGTTGATAATTTGTATCATTTATCTAAAAAATACGTAAAAGCCTCTCTCATGCTAACAACCACCACTACTTTCTCTCGCACTAACAGTCTTTACTTTGTCTTTGATAACTTGATGATTATTAAATCGATTTTAATAAAGCCAACGCGAATTATTAGAGAATATTGTATATCATTGGACAAGTGACTGTAAATTAAAACAATATTCATAAATCTCATCATTATTCCCTTCAATGTAATTTTCATCCTTAAATCCAATTAAGCTTAAAAGTCGTCTGCCGTTTCGAATTTTGTAAATCTCATGTTTCTAAGAAGGTTTAGATTTCTTCTTTTATACTAGAAATTCATTAATCGTTGGTGTATCTTTGTTTATTCAGCATTAATGACTTAACCTAATTTAAAAAGGATTTTTTTACAATTTTTTTTTTAAAGAGGAGATTTATCTTCTTCTGTTGTCAGGAAGTAGACACCTTCGTAAATTAATGAGATTAGGCTCCTCTGTTGACAATCTTCCCTTGAGCAATTGCAAAGCGGTACCATTAATAATAGCCAACTGCTTAGAGCTAAATATTGACCAATACTCGGTTAATGAAACACTGCTTAAAGGCACATTTCGCTTTGATGTTTCAGCGTACGTGACATCGAGGTTCCCTTCGGTGGATGTGAGTAGCGTCAAGCAGGTCCTGGCCTACAAGTGCAAAGAGAATTCTACGGCTCTGAAGATGAAGTCTATCCGGTACATCTGGTGAGTAGATTAATTACTGTCGCTTTCTAGTTAAAATCCTTTCAAATCCGACATGTCATTTTATTTTAAACACTTTTATGCACCCACAATTAGTTTCCTTCAATCAGCTTTTTTCGCTGACTTGGTCCAACAGCAGAATCTCACTTGTACTTTCAAAATTTTTGAATTAAATCTCTCAAAAAGAACTCTCAGGGCTCGAACCGGTAAAAGTACTTAAAAATATGGACTTTACGGACCAAAAATTCAAAATTACGGACTAGTTACGAATAAACATTTTGTATCCCGAAAGAATATTTTGAGTGTGATAGAATTAAAATACAGTAGAAAAAAAAAGAAATTGTATTTTTTATGTTTAAAATAATTTATTTTTTTTGAAAATTATAGAAAATTTTATTAATATTAAATAGAAAAATATTATTGAGTCTGAGGCAAATAAGAGAACAATTATTGTAGGTATATTTATAACATAGGCACAAAAAAAAGCTTTCTGTGCATTAAAATAGACCTATAAGTCTTATTATAGTACTAGCAACATTAACGCGCGCCAGCAACTTTGCATTGTTATTTGTTATTAAAAACTATAAATTTTTGCAACTTCAAATAATGAAAATTAGGAGAATAATTACAAAATTGAAGAAACTAACTGAAAAATGATGAAAATAATTGACAATTGAAAACAAAACTCGAAAAATTAATAATAATAATTGCAAACTTCATTCTTTAATTCTTTCATTCTGTCCACACCTGAAGTCTGGCACAATAGATGTTTTTTGTTTTAAATTAATAACTTTTGAAAAAATGTATTTTTATATCAATTATAAGATTTCTAATTTTATTTATTTATTTATTAATTCTCCTGAATCTAAATTTAAAATCAATTGACAAATTTATGTATTTTATTTTCAATAATAATAATAATGTATTACAATACAAAAGTGTCTTATTTAAAACTACTTTACAGATTTTAATAATGATTCAAAACACTTTAAACATAATATGAAAATTAATGTATACTTTATATTATAATTTATAATAATATATAAATCATTTTCAAAATAATATTTTGTTCTTTTAATTACTTCTAAAAAATATAATATAAATAAGAATAAAGAAGGAAATAACAAGATAAAATTTGAAAAAAGCGAGCACTGTTTTCAAATATTTTTTTTAGACTTTTAAATGCCTTTTTTATAATTTATTCCTCTTTTAATCATTTTTTTTTAATTTAAAACTTTCTTCCCTATTTTAAATAAAAATACGTACCAAATTAAATTTCTCCAAATAAATGTTGTATTTTTTATCTCAAAATGCTTATTTTTTATTGGTAAATTAATAAGCTTATTTAATTTCTAATTTTATTATAGGTTTCAAATTAGGATCAATTATAATTTTAATTAGTTCAATTGGAAGAATAAAAAATAAGATTGACTGAAATATACTTTTCCCTATATTACAGATTATGAATTTTAAAACTTTAGTTATATTTCAATTTTAATTAATTTAAGTTTGAAATAATTTCAATTTGAATAGATAAAAGTTGGAAATTTTTTAATTTGGAAAAATGAAAAATATTGATAGAAATTTTGAAGAATGGTTTATTATCAATTGAATTTTGTAAAGAAATTTTAAGACTAAGGAATTTTTATTATCAAAATAAGTTTGGAGTAAATTAAGTTTGCATAATAGTTTAAATATATTTTGTTTAAAAAACTATTGAAAAAGAAATATTTTTACTTTGTGTAACATACAATAAATTTTTTTATTTTTAACTAGGGAAGAAAATCTGATTTATTTTTTAAAATTTCTTTCTATTTAATAATTTGCAACAAATTTTAATAGATCAAAATTAATTCACGCCTATAAATGTTTTTTTTTTGTTTTAAATCAATACCTTTTAAAAAAATGTATTTTTGTTGTAGAATTTCTAATTTTACCTATTTATTTATTAATTCTCTGTAATTTAAAACTTGAATTAAGTAATAAATTTATATCTTATTTATACAATGGTGTATTAAAATATAAACGCGTATTTTACTGTAATTTACTTTACAGTTCTTAATAAAGATTTACAACACTTTAAACATAATATGTAAATTCATGAAAAAATATGTATAAATAATTCGAAATAATTTAATGTTTCCAATATATTCGACAATTTAATTATAATTTTATGGAATATAACATAAATGCCGTCTTTATAATTTATTCTTATTTTTTGGTAGACTTATGTTTGTTAAATTAAATATATTTAATTCGGTTGATGTAAATTGAATGATATTTATATTTTTGGAAATTAAGAATTTAAATTGTTTCAAATAATTCTCAGGAAAAGAAGTCTGCATCAATAATAAAATTTAGAATCGGTAAATTTAAGTATTAATTGATCAAAGCTTGAATTAAATATAAGTTTGAATCGATTTAAAATTTCCAATTTCTAGAAGTTGAAATTAATAGTTTTTAAATTTCTAAATTTCTAGAAGTTGAAATTAATAGTTTTTAAATTTGCAAATGATTTCAGGTTACATTGTTTCTAACATTTTAAAATATTATTTTAGATGAAGATTGAAATAAAAGAAAATGAACTCATTTTTATTTTAATTCCTAATGTAGGGAATTCAAATTATTTCAATTTTTTACTTTTACAAATTACATTAAATTAAAAATCTTAAAACTTTGGTTATATTGTAATTTTGATTATAATTGAAGTTTGAAATAATTTAAATTTAAATTAATAGAAGTTTGGAATTTTTTAATTTGGAAAAATTAAATTTTATGTTAATAGAAATTTTTGAGAATGGTTTGTTATAAATCGAATTTCGTATTGTTTAAAGAAAAATTAAAAATAAAGATTTCATATCAATAGAGGTTTGGAATAAATAAAATTTGTATAGAAAATTTTATTAATTTTATTATTAAAAAATATTTTGCTCAAAAAACTATTTAAAAAAATCTTTTTGTAACGCACTATAAGAACTTTTTATTTTCAACTTAGAAAGAGAATCAGAGTTATTCTCTAAAATTTCTTTGTATTTCATTATTTATAACACATTTGAATAAATAAAAATTAATTTACAAAATTTAATTTGATAGTATACTTAATTTAATATAAATAAGTTCAGTTTGTTGTTTGTATTGAAACTATACCTGTCAATGAAAAATGCAATTCTCGCGCGCTTTAGCGCGCGTATTTTTGGCTAGTGTTTAGATAATTATACAATTGAAAAAGAATAATTTAAATAATTGAGCAATAAATATTCAAATTAAACAAGAAAATTAAAAAATAAACTGTTGGAAATAATTGCAAATTGAAAAACTGAATTGAAAATCGACAAAACAATGGAAATTGAAGAAAATAATTGAAAACTGAAGAAAATAATAACAATTTCGAGAAATAAATTAAAAATTTAAGAACTGAATTGAAATTGGAAAAATAATTAATAATTTAAAAAAAATTACAAAAGGACCGAAAAAAATTAAAATTGAAAAAATTAAAGAATTATTATAAAATTTTTAGAGAATAATTTAAAAAAGTGTGCAAACAATTAAAAATTGGGCAAAATAAATAATAATTGCAAGAAATAGTTGAAAAATATATTAATGGAATTGAATTTCAAAGAATCAACTTAAAATTGAAAAAAGAAGATAATTATTGAATATAGAATAATATAATTAAACAACTGCTTTTAAAATTAAAAAAATTTATTGCGATACTCGAAAAAAAAATAATTTAAAAAAGGCGAGAATTTTTTAATATTAAAGACAATAATTTAAAATTGAAAAATGAAATTTGAAGAAAATAGTTGTAGAATTAAACAATTGTATTGAAATTGTGAAACAATTTTTATGAGTGAAAAAAATAATTGCAAATTAAATTAAACAACTGAAAAGTTAAAAATTAAATTAAAATTTGAATAAAAAATGTAAAATTGAAGAAAATATTTAAAAGTTTAAGAAAATAGTTGTAGAATTGAAAAACTGAATTTAAATTTAAAACAATTTTTATAATTGAAAAATTAATTGAAAAAAGCCGAGAATTAAAGAAAAATTATAAACAAAAAAGGAAACTGGAAAAATTATTTAAATTTTTGGGTCTGTATCATTTTGACACAAATTTTTTCGTGCAACTTGTTATATTGTACTCCCGAAGTTGAACGTTATATTTTACTCCTACTAAAATCAAAGATGTTTAAGTTTTAATTATTCAATAATTGACCTTATTGGATTAATTAAGTCTTTTAATATTAATTTAATGTTTTAAAATCAATTATTTAATAAATAAGACTTAAAAATCTTTGATTTAAAAAGGAGTGAAATATAACATTCATCTTTGGGAGTACAATATAACAAGTTGCCTAAAAAAATTTGTGTCAAAATGATACGGGCCCAAATTTTTTAAAAACAATTGAAAATTAAAGAATAAAAACAAATTTTGAAGAAGACAGATAGATAATGAAAAGGAAATTAACAAAATACAAAATTATCAAACATTAAAGAAAATAATAGACAAATGTAAATTCGAAAACTGTCAAGAATAATCAACAAGAGAACAAAATAATTTAAAAAGTTAAAGAATAATTATAAAACTTCAAGACAATGAATAAAAATTGAAAAAATTTTTGAAATTAATTGAAAGTTGCGGAAAATGAATAATAATTGAAAGAAACAGTTTATGACGAGAATAATTAAAGAATTGACAAAAATATCTGAAAAATAACGAAAATAATTGACAACTGATAACAAACTTCGACAAATCGCTAGATTAAAACAATTTTATAATTCAAAAAATAATTTAAAAATGAAAAAATAACTATAAGTTGAAGAATGGAATTAAAATTTATATAATTTAATTGAAAATTTAATAAAGTAATTTATAAATTCCGTGATTTATTAAATACAGCAGAAAATAATTATAAACTGAAAAATAGAATTAAATATTGAAAAAAAATTCAGAGTTGAAACTAATTGAACATGTGAATTATAGTCATAGAAACTTATTGATAATAACAAAAAAAGGACAAAAGGCAAGAATTTTTAATAATAAAGAAAAAAATTGAAAATTGAAAAATGCAATTAAAATTTGAAGGAAATAATGGAGAATTGAAAAAGATAGTTTTAGAATCGAACAATTGAGTTTAAATTTTAAAATTTTTATGAGTGAAACAAATAATTGAAAAAATCAGGGAATTTTTAAATGTAAAGGAATTAAATTAAAGTTTTAAGATAATAATTGATAATTGAAGGAAAAACTACAAATTGACGAAAATAATTGCCAGTTGAAAAAAATTCGAAATGTGTCGAGAATAATCGTTATTAGAACGAAGTAATTTTAAAAATTAAAGAGTAATTATAAAAGTGGATAAAAATATTATATTTGAAAAAACTTTTTTCAAATTATGAATTTATTAATTGATAATCTAAACTGAAGAAAATTGTAGGAAAAATTTTAGGAAATAAATAAAAATTGAAGAAATCAATTGAAACGTGAAGAACATATTAAATTTTCAAGAAAGTAACTGATAATTGAAAAAAGGCGAGTATTATTGAATATTAAATAAAATAATAAAAAGTTGAAGAAAGGAATTGAAAAATTTAAACTCAACCGTTTTTACACTGCTTAGGGCCTCTTATCTTAGAATTTACGGAATTTGTGGACTTTTCTAAACAAATTACGGACTTTAGAGACCTTTTTTTTTTAAAAAAACGGACTTTTACGGACCATAAGTAAATTTACGGACTTTTACGGGATTTACGGAGCTAGTTCGAGCCCTGAACTCTTCAAAAAGAAACGATATTAAAGCTAGAAAAATTATTACGTCATTTTACGTAAAAAATAAATTTTTAAAAATTGTTTCCACTGCAACTGTTAAAAGACCAAAAGTTTATTTTCTAAAAATTAATTTGTTAAATTCGTTCTAATTTGCATTCACCTTCGTGTCGGCTTTTAACGAAGTCTTTTGTTTCACGTGAAACTTTATTTTGTCTATACTATGTTGCACTTTGCGAGTGGAAGTTTTTTTTTTTTTTTTTTTGAGGGAAAAAGCAATGAGAGCACAATGGTAGCCAATTTAACAATCGATCTTCTCTCGATGAAGAATTCAGTGAATATTTCATTTCTAGAGGGTCTCTTGATATCGGAATTTCCTTTCTTTTTTCAGTCAATTCACCAGCTTGATATTCCATTTCCAGTTTTAGCTTTAATATTGCTGTCTCGAAAAGTTGTCTTATATTTTGCAAATAAGTTTGACAGGTTTCCTTGTGTCTTTGACAGTTACAATTGGGCAATATTTGAAACTGAAAGGGCGCGCTTGAATTTCGGCATCTAACTTATTCTGACAATTTAATTCAGAATTTTTAGAATGCAAAGAAATAAGATTTATCTTTCAATGTGAATTAGGTTTATTTTTAAAGGGTCCAAGTTTTTGTATATAAACTAAAATTTAATGGAGGTTTGTTGCTGAGTTATCGGATTGTTTTTAAGAAAGTAATCCTCTTTCCGAGGTCCGTTAAAGAATGACTGGTTGGCCGCTGATGCGCTCCTTTTATTCAGTCTGACTGAGGCGCTGCGCTTCGCTGAAGTGGGGGTAGCGCTCTGATTGGTTCAAGGAATCGACGAAGGCGCACCAATTGCACACCTCTTTTTTGTGAACACGCTAACTTGAGAATGCTTTAACGGATTTAAATAAAATTTTGTATTTTTATTTTTACTACTAAAATCTCGAATCAGACACAAGGGTTTTTAAAAATAACGATTAAAAACATTTTGATTGAATTTTAATTTTTTTTAATTTTTAAATTTAATCTAATATATAACAAACCATATTCCTTGCTTCAAAACAAATTGATTGACCTATGTCAAATTTATATTTTATTTGAATTTTAAAGAAAAAATCACGATTTTTAATTTTTTAAAAGAAAACTTATTTCTTCCTCCATGAGAAAGCAAATCCTTCTGCTGACGTGGAAACAAAATGAACATAATCCTCGGCTTGTTTAACTTAAGTTTTAGAGAAAAATGATAAAAAATTACTGTTTCTACTATTTTAAATAATTTGACGTTTCTTCGCTAATCAAAATTTAAAAACTTGGTAAAATTGCTCTTTTTAATATCTCATTTAAATCTCTAAATATTTTAGTACTAGAGTTATTAATTATTAAAATAACAAATCGGTAAAAAAATCGTACATAGTTTATGACTTGGGCAATCCGTGAATTTGATAATAATAATTTTCTAGATTCCCTGACTTTTTTAACGTTTTGATAAATTTTAAAAAAGATTCCAAAATTAGTCAGTTTTTAGCTGAATTTTTGTTTTTATTGAAAAAAGTTAAACAATTTTCTTTACAAATAGACAGTCGTTGAAATTTTCATTTGAACGGTTGTTTTTTTCGTTTCCGTAATCTCATTTAGTAACTTTGACGAAGTAGATGGTTTCATGCGAGTTGTTACAGATATTGACACTAAACTTGTTGATTACAATTTCTCAGCACTATTTCACTTTATACGCTTCGTCGTTCGAATAATCCTTTACACGTACAAGTGCGGTAAGGTATAAACTTCTCTTCTACGTGGAATAATTAGGGAAGTAACGTGCTTTCTTGTTCCATTTAGGAATTTGTATTTTTGGATTAAACTCATTTATTCAGTACATATTTTCAAAATTTTATTATTATTTCTATTATTTCTTCGTATTATTTCCTTTTATTATCTCTTTTTAATATTTTTTCTTATTACTTCATCCCATTTCTTTTTATTATTTCTTCTTATTTATATAGCAGCACAGTTGAATTTTTTTTTATTAAGCTTGAATAAAGAACATTTTTAAAGCTTCTACTAATTTTCGCAGGACATTTTTAAGTACTGAAACTTTATTTACTTTATCTCATTCTTTTTGTTGTTAAACTTGGATTAAACACTATTTTAATCACTCGAATACTTTCTTTGAATTTATATCTATGGAAACAAAATTGATTTAAACCTTTTGTTTTAAAGTCGAGGGTAACTTTATTTTCCGTTTTTCTTATTGAAAAGTCAAATTTCGGAAAAAGTTGCAATTATTACATGTATATAGTAAAATATTAATTAATAGCAACATTAATGAGAAACTCTGCATTGCTATTCGTCATTTAAAACTATAAATTTTTGGAAATGCAAATAATGAAAATTACGAGAATAATTACAAAATGGAAAAGAATACACATGAAAAATGACGAAAATAATTGACAATTAAAGGAAAAATTCGAAAAATGGCTAGATAAATACACAATTGTTAAAAATAATCTAAACAATTAAACAATATACATTCAATTTAAACTAAAAAATTGAAAAATTATAGGAATAATTGCAGAAATAAATTGCAAATTGAACAATTGGATTGAAAATCAAAACAAAAAAAACTGAAATTGAAAAAAATAATTGAAAACTATAGAAAATAATAAAAATTTGGAAAAAATAATAAAAACTTGAAGAAATAAATTCGTTATTTAAAAATTAAACTGAAATTAAAAAAAAAATTGATAATAATGGAGAAAAATTACAAAACGTGAAAATAATTCACAATTGAAAAGAAAATTCGAAAAATGGCTAGTTTAATACACAACCAGAAAAAAAATAATTGAAAAACTCAAAGAATCATTATAAAACTTTAAGAGACTAATTGCAAATTGAAAAAATTATAGGAAATAATTTCAAATTGCGAAAAATAGTTAATAATTAAAAGAAATAATTGAAAAATGAGAATTATTAAAAAATTGAAGAAAATATCTACAAAATGACTAGATTAATAGACTACTGAAAAAAAAATTGTTAAAATATAGAAGAAACTTTAAAATTAAAGAAAATAATAAAAAATTGAAAAATGAAGAAAATTATAGGAATAATTGTTGGAAATAATTGCGCATTGAACGAATGGATTGAAAATCGACAAAAATAATTAAAATTAAATAAAATAATTGAAAATTGAAAATTTAAATTCAAATTTAAAGAATATAATTAAAATTTGAAAAAAGCAGAAAGTTATTAAATATAGAAGAAAACAATAAAAAACTGAAAAATGCAATTGAAATTTGAAGAAAAAATTGAGAATTGAAGAAAATAAAAAATTGAAATTAACAAATCTTATTGATAATGGAGAAAAATAATTGGCGAAAGGCTAGGATTTTAAAATATTAAAGAAAATAATTGTCAATTTAAAAAGAAAATAAAAAAATTACTAGAATTATGAACAACTGAAAAAAATAATTGAAAACGTTGAAAAATAATTCTATAAAATTTAAAGAGTATAAATAAAAATTGTAAATATTTTAAGCAATAACTAAAAATTTTAAATATTTTAAGCAATAACTAAAAATTAAAGAAAATAATTAATAAAAAGAAAAAAAATAATTGAAAATAACAAGAATAATAGCAAAATTGAAGATAATTTCTGGAAAATGACGAAAATAATTGACAATTGAAAACAAAATTCGAAAAATGGCTAGATTAATACACAACTGGAAAAAATAATTTAAAAAATCAAACTATAAATATTTAATTTAAAAAATAATTGAAAATTAAAAAATATGATTTAAATTTGAAGAAAATAATCAAAAATTGAAGAAATGAATTGTAATTTGAAATAATGGTTTATAATTGAAAAAAGTCAAGTTTTTTGGAATATTGAATAAACTTAATTAAAAAATGTAGAATGGAATTGACTTTAGAAAATAATTCATAATTTAAGGAAAATTATAAAATGACGAGAATAATTGAATATTGAAGAAAATAATTGAGAAATGCGAAAAATAATTGACAGATGAAAAAGAAATTCGAAAACTGTCGAGAATGATTTACAATAGAACAAATTAAATAAAAAAGTTGAAAAATAATTATAAAGTTTGAGGAGAATAATTGTAAATTGAAAACGGTTGAAAATTATAGAAAAAATTGTAGGTTATGTTTTATATTACTTTTCTGTATTGTTAGAAAATCACTTAGGTAACTTTCATTTCTTTTTAAAAATTTTTCTTTTTTTATGCGTTTAATAATACATTTTTTTATTTTTTAGATTACTTTTTAATTTTATTCTTTTTACCAAAATTACTTCAGTTAATTTTATACAGTTTATTTTAACAATATTTAGAAAAATTAATTTTCTTTTCCAGTGATTAATTTTATTTATTATTATAATTTGAAAGTTGTAAAATATAATTTTTTTCAATTTTATGATTTTTAAAATATTTATTTGATTTTTTGTCATTTTTCATAATTTATTAATTTCTATAATTTTTAAAGACTTTTCTTCTTTTATTTAATTTTTCGTAAATTTGATATTATAATAAATTTTCTTATTTTATTAGAATTTCTCTATTTCTTAGAAAAATTGTTTTTTTTTTTAAATTGTTTAATTGTTTTTACTTAATTCTTCATTAAAAAAAAATTATTGCTTTTTGCTTGATTTTCAAATCAAGTTTTTAAAGTATTTTTTTTAATCTTTAGTAACATTTTTCCGTTTTTTACTGATGATCTTATTTATTTTCTTAATTAAAAAAAACATGTCCGCAAATATAATTTAACTTTTTTTTTTTAATTTTACTTTTTGAAAATCAATTTTTCCTCTCTTTTGTAATTTTAATTTTTTGGTTTAAAATCCTTTACTGTTTATTGTGTAGTATTTTGATTTTAAAAAAGCAATTTAATCCATCTTCCTTAAACTGTTTAATATTTCATATCGCATTATTACCATATTTCTTAATTTTCTTTCTTTTACTTTCATTGATTTTTTAAACTTTTTTATTTTTGAAGAATTTATTTATTTTTTGCAGGTTTTTCATTTAGTACATTTTTTACATTTTTTACATCTTTTGGCTTTAATTTTCCCATTTCAATGTAAATTATCCTTAACTTTCTTATCTGTTGATTCATAATACTGGTTTTAATAAAATTTTGTAATTTTTCCAATTTATCTAAAATTTCATTTTTTTACAATTTGTTAAAATTCTTTGAACATTTTCTCCATTGTTTAAATGATTATTCGCTAGAGACTCTGATAAGATAAAAATGAAGAAACTTTTGTTTTTTTTTTTTTTTAGGGGGACCCTGAAATTTTTTTGTGCTTCAGACCCGTGACAGCCTTGATCCGACCCTGGGTATAGGCAAAATTTGTCTGTAACTTTTCTTTTAAAATATAGAATATTTTGTCATGAAACTTGGTACAAACCTAAAATGTCATTAGGAAGGTCTCTCTGGCCCAAATTTGTTTAAATTTTGGCTCAAAATTAATTTTGAAAAATATTCGATAATTAGCAAATTTTTTAAAAGCTAATTTTTAACTAAAATCGAAATAAACTCGGAAAAGAGAGACCTTTCTAATTATATTTTAAGTAATTCTATCCAGTTTCGTGACAAAATAATCAATATTTTAAGAGAAAAATTACGGACTAGTTTTGCCTATACCAGTGATGTGATACTCTACCACATGCCCTTAAATGAAAAACTTTAGTTTCCTTAGTTTATGTCAAATGATCGATCATTATCTAAAAAATGTTAAAAATGTATAAATGATAAGTTGTTGGTGTTAATGAAACTGTCTTTATTTTTATAGAGATGAAATTTTTTTATATATCAAATTTGTACCTAGGTATTTAAGATTTTAAAATTTAATACTTAACCTGGATAGACATTGAGATATTTTCAACATCACTCTAATCGTCACGCATCGACGCTTCAGGAAACTAGTTATATAGTTTGTCATGAGAACTTTGAGACTTCCTAGAACATATAAGTTTCAGAAAGCCCCTAGGGTCTTTATAGTATGTGAAGACTTGCTTATTTCTATCATTAATTAGGATTTTTATAGATTATTATATCTTTTAAACAACTCATCTTTATCGCTAGAATTGGATTTCTAAAATTAAAGATTAAACTAAGAGTTCCCTAGAACTCTTTAAATCTGAATTTGTCAAATTTTAAATAATTTAATCAGTAATTAAGTATTTGACTAATGAATTAATAACTTATTGTTACGTTAAAATTATGTCGAATTTCAAAATTTTCTAAAGCTACCACAACTTCCTCCCTAGATTTTTAAAATTTATTTATAAAAATAACAATAAGTTAAAAATATACCATTTTTATGAATTAAGAAACAGAAATTTACCATTATTGTGTAACTAGTTTAATTAACTAGAGAAGGAGTAAATAACTAATTTATTAGTCAAGTATTCTGGAAATTTATAGTTTACTAGTGATATGCGTAACACTAGTTTCCTTTGGAAATCAGAATAAACACTCATTTAGGATGAATATAGTACTGCTTATTACGTGCAATTTCCTCATGAATATTTGGTGAAACCCTTTAGTTGAGGTGCTCTTAAGGAATATTTGTTGGGATATTTTGAGGTGAAATCTAACCCACGAAAATGCACACGAACTCGGTTTCCGAGTAAACCTAAATAATTCATACAACTATCCCTAATCAAACGCTTTTGAGATACTCTCAAACTTTCAAGAACTCTGCCATCGTCATTTTAGGATATGTGATGGAGTTCGACGTCATTCGCACAGACAAAATTTGTCCGTAACTTTTCTCTTAAAATAGTGAATATTTTGTCATGAAACTCAGACATTTATTATTACTCAGAATATCATTAGAAAGTTCTCTCAAATCTGGTTTTTTTTTTAAATTTGGCTCAAAATTAATTTTTAAAAAATTTGCTAATTTTCGAAAATTAATATTGGTTTAAAATTCAAACAAATTTTTGTTAGACAGACCTTTCATGACATTTTAGGTAATTAGGTGAACCAAGTTTCGTGACAAAATATCCAACATTTTAAGGTTATGTGATAGAGCATGACGTCACTAGTATTGACAACATTTTTCCGTAACTTTCCTCTTAAAATATTGAATATTTTCTCATGAAACTTGGTACAATTATCTAAAATATCATTAAAAAGGTCTCTCTGGCTCAAATTTGATTAAATTTTGACCCAAAATTAATTTTAGAAAAATTTCGAAATTTGTTAAAAATTAATTTTAAACCAAAATTAAAAGAAATTCGGGTTAGAGAGACCTTTCTAATGATCTTCTAAGTAATTCTACCAAGTTTCGTGACAAAATATTCAATATTTTAAGAGAAAAGTGACCGACATTTCTGCCTATATCAGTGACGTCATACTCCATCACATGTCCTTAAGAAAAAAGTCACGGATAAATTTTGTCTATACCAATCACGTAATAATTCATCTTATGCCCTTAAAGTATTCACAAACTTTGTGCTGGACATTACCTACTAAATTGTTCCTTTAAAATCAAAATAGTTTATTAAATTGCACTTGCTACCTATCTGTAATATTATTATTATTATTATTGCATATAATAATCTTCAAATTTCATTCATTCATTCATTTGTGTGATTTTGAACTTTTCATAATTTCATCTACATTCTTCGATGTTTTGACACCTTCTGAGTTTGAAAAAATGGGTTCTATGCAAGTGTCTGTCTGTCTGTCTGTCTGTACCCAAAACTTTAGGATCGGATAACTTGAGTAAAAATGCATGTACCAACTTCATCTTTGGAATATTTTTTAAGTGATCAAAAATACAGATCATGTTCTTTAGCCAGCTATTTTGGATCAAAATTGTGAAAGAAAATTTTCAAAAATCAAAAAATTTCTAATTTTCGAAATTTCTCAGAACTTTTTTTTCTGTAATTTTTGTCTTAAAATTCACGTAAAATCAAACCAATTTCGTGTACAAAAGTTTTTGATATAACGTGAACCTAAAAGGTTATGAATTTTTGAAGTTTTAAAGCTTTTTTAGAATCTTTCTTGGGGGTGTAAGGGGGGGGGGGTGGAATGAAAATCGGTAAAAAAAACTGGTAATTTGCAAAAAGATTAAAAAATTTGTTAAGTGAGCTGGACATTTTTAAGAAATTCCACTAATTTGTTGAATAATGGAGAAAAATTTAATTTCTATCTTGTATTTTTTAATAATTTAACAAATTAAATTTAAAATAGTTAAGAGTACGATTTAAAACTTTTGGGTAGAAAGAAAGTAAAAAATATTAGATTTTAATAATTTTATGTCCAATTTAGTTATTTTTTATAATTTAAATAAATCCTAAACTCTAGTTAAATGAAACTTTAATTTATTCAAACATTTAAATTGCAGTTATTTTAAAATTCAACAGTTAAAAATTAAATTTTTTATCTTTCATTTTGATTTAACTTAATTATTTACGACATTTTAACAATTTTTAAACTTTATTATAGATTTTTTCCTTCGTTAACAATTTTCTTTTATCATTGTTTGATTTTTTAATGAATTTTCTAAATTAATAATTATTATTGTTTCTATTTCTTTGGAATTTTTTAGAACAATCATTTTTTCAAACAGTTATAATTATATAATTTATCATTTTTTATACTTCAAAAATCTTTTTCAGTGTCTTGATTTTTTTTCTCGGTATTTTGAGATCTCTTTGTTCTTATCACTTGTTGAAGATTTTTATTTCTTCTGCTTCTACTTTTTGTTGTGTTATAGATTTTCTTCTTTTTACGCAAACTATTTAGTTTATTTTATTTAATTTTGTTTTTATAACGTTCCGAAAAGTTTATTTCTTTTCCCATTGATTTTATGTATTTTTTTTGTTCTTTCTAAATCTGAATTAGTTAAAAATAACTAATTATTAGTAAAAAAAAATAACTAAAAAAGAGTTAAAATTTGACTAATTGAATTAGTAAACTGTATTTTGCTAAAAATATTTTGATATAACCCGAAAATGAATTTGACTAATAATTAGTTTTTTTTACTAAATGATTAGTAATAATATAACTATTTGAATAAGTGATTGAGTTTTTGCTTTCAAATTAGTTATTTTTAACTAATTCAAATTTAAAGAGTATATTTATTCAAATTTTTTTTACATTTTGTCTATTTTTTTGCAAAATTATTCACTCTTTGACATAATTTCTAGATTCTATGACTTTTTAACAATATTTGTTTTTAAAATTGTTAAAAAAATGAATCTAATGTTTGAATTTTTTTTTCGTTTAGTTTTTTAAGTTAATTAGACATTCTTAAATAATGTTTTTCATTTTGTGCATAATTTCCTAAACTTTTTTATTTTTAAAGCAACATTTCTTCTATATAATTTTTTTTTATTTTTATATATTTTCTTATTTTATTCTTACTGTTTCTTAGTTTGTACTTTATTTTCCACTATTTTCATATTTTTGTAATACTTTTTACAATATTTTCATTGTTTGTAAACTTTTTTTTTGCAGATTTTCTCCATTTTTCAATGTATTGCTGTCTTTTTATTCTATTTTATCTTTTTCAATATTAATTGGTTTCAATTAACTTATAATACGAATTTTAATTTTTCAAAATTTCTTTCTATTCAAATTTTAATCGATTCAAATTCCCATTCTTTTTTAGGACTGTTTTACACGGAAAGAAAATTAATTATGTATTTTATAAAAGTGATTTACAATTTAGGGAAAAAGAATTAAAAAGGGAAACTTTCAGATTCATAATTAGAAACTTAAAAAAAATTATTTTCAATTTGCTACAGTCTATATTAAAGTTTATAAAATTACTTATTAATGATTTAAATGGTGTTTTTAAGCTTAAAATTCCTTGTATGAAAATTTCGCTTTTTGTCACTGTTTCCCTAAGTTATAAAACATTTTAATAAAATTTATAATTAATTTTCTTTCCGTGTAGCTTTTTTATGAAATAAGAAAAAAAAAGTTTTCACACTTATTACATTTAAAGATGTTTATTATACTTAAAATTAAAATTAATAAATAATTAATAAATAAAATTAATAATTTAACAATATCAGAAGGAATACGATGTAACTCTTTTAAAATTTGTACTATAAAATTTTTGGTTCCGAAAATCAATTAGTTGATATATAATTTATTTATCTTTACTTATAAACTTTTTTAAGTACCATAAAACTCGAATATTTTTAAATAACTGTAAAAAACATTGAAAAAAAAATAATAATATAATCTATTGTATATAATCTAGATTTCAATATTTTTTATCATTGATTAAACAAAATATTGTTAATGCTATAATTGTATTTCATTAAAATTGGCGAACCATTTGCAGATTGTGATATTTCTGCGATTTAGACTAACCGAATTGTAAAATGAGTTGTTTTCTTATAGAAACGAGTAAAAAGTTCCATGGTCAGTTTTTTTGCTTGCAACCCTGTTTTTCTTGGTGTCATTAAAGGGTTGATTGCCGCTTTATTTTGCTCTTTAATATAATTCTAAGTCATTAAATTAAAGAATTCAGTAGTTGTTATAATGTGCCATTCTCTCTAATGATGAAGAATTGTTGATTTTCCTTTACTTCTTCAACGCGCTGCCATCTCATCTCCAGTTTTCGCTGAGTTGCTGGAAAAAGAGATATGAGACCTTTCGGGACATTTCTATAATTAGCTCACCTGCCATTTATACGATGGATGGACCTTGTGGAATTTTTTTCATAACTTTTGTCTACTCAGCGTTTCGCAAAAAATTTTTTGCTCTACTGCTATACTCCTTCAGATCTATATAAAGTATGAATAAAGACGACAAGAATTTATTCCGAAATGCGCTTTGGTCCTGGTCTAAAGAGAAAAATCTTGGGATAAAAAGTACTTTCTTTTGTCAGATACAGTTTACCAAACAAAAAGGATTTGAGAAGAAATATTACTTCGGACAAATATCTCTTGTGTGGAAAATATTTCGAGTGACATGAAACTTTACGCAATTTTTGGACATAATTTTTATAATAATGTGCAATTTAATAAAAATGTGAATAATGTAATTTTAAATTAATTTACATTCTACATTTTCACGGAATTAACTTATATTTTTTATAATATAAGGTATCTTTTCTAAAGAAGCAATATGCAAAATAAGTATCAATACCAAAAAGAGGAAAAGAATGTCGAGTTTCAAAAGAAATTCCTGAGGCAAGGATTCAAAGGATGTGAAAATCAAAGAATTCAAAAAATGACTGGAATTATTGCTTGCATGTATGACACAGAAGATTTTTTAGCTCTTTTTCTAAAGTCAAAGTTTAAGCATTTTTTTTTTTTTTTAAATAGATATGTCCATCTAGTGTCGTGTAAGTTTCTGCTTCGACTATATCTTTTATCTGTAGCTCACGTCTGAAATAAATTCCATGAGATAAAAGTATATAAAATTTAGTTCAGCAATGTAGAATTTTTTATCAGCTGAATAAATAAAATAAAGTTTCTACTGACTAGTGAAAAGTATCAGAATTTATAAGTTTTATTTTTCAACTCTCACTAGACTGTAATAAGGAAAAATTGTTCACGATATTGCTTCCCTTAAATTGATTCAGAACGATGAAATTTTAATATTATGTCAGATTTGCAGGGGAGAGAAATCTCTTTATATGCAGGAGCTATCGACGGAAGAGATAGTCTCTAAAAGGAGAGGATGTGTGGTTGTGTCGGAAATGAATGGGAAAAGCCGACATTGACGATGTATTTGAGGCTTTAGTGGTTAGGCGTGTCTGGCAAGATGACTTCATTTGCAAGGATAGAAAACGAAAGGCAGAATGACGGTAAATAATTCTGACGTGCATTTTGTTCAGGCATATTACGTTCCTTGAGAAATTACCCGTGACAAGTTAAACCTCCGAAGTCACTCTTTAACAGAGATCTATAAAAGTTTCACGAATTGTGTCGAGAGCGATAAAAAGATTTTCAAGACATCTCTTCTTAATACCACCAAAGATAAAACTTTGCCCGAGTCCATTAGGAAAAGTTAAGTAGTCACTTGAAAACTTTTTCATCAAAGAAGCAATTCTCAAAAGAATAGTTTGAGTCCTTAGTATAGCTGAAACTGAATATTAAACGTACAGTGGATTATAAAAATTGTGTAGATCAATGTAGTGTTTATAACATAAAACTTGTTGCATTTTTTTAGATATTATTATATTCATGTCAACAGTAACGGATCGTGTATTGTATACTAGAAGGTATAATGTTTTGGCCATAATGATAGTTTTTTGATATCATTTATGACAAATCTACAAATTTAGCTGTTGTTGGTAACGTTCAAGTTGTCGATGCTTATTTTTAGATACGATTCTTGACACAGAATCTAATAAATAATTCAACATGTGCTTTAAATTAAATATGAGAAACTAGATCAATCGTTTCTATGGTGCTGATTACATGGCAACTGGTATTTTTGGGACTGGTAATCCTAGCAACAGTTACTAAGTTATGACCATATCAATTACGTACCAGATCAACTGTTGTTATGATGATAACCATGGCAATTGTTGCCTTCGTGGTAACCATGGCCACTGTTGCTCTGATAGTAACCATAGCAACTGTTGCTTTAGAGATAACTATGGCAACTGTTGCTATGATCGTAACCATAGCAATCGTTGCTCTGATAGTAACCATAGCAACTGTTGCTTTGGTGGTAACCGTGGCAGTTGTTAATCTGATATTAACCACAACAACTGTTGCTCTGATATTAACCACAGCAACTGTTGCTCTGATACTAACCACAACAACTGTTGCTAGGATAGTAACCATAGCAACTGTTGCTTTAGCGGTAACCATGGTAACTGTTGCTCTGATATAATTCATGGCAATTGTTACTCTGATAGTAACCACAGCAACTGTTGCTCTGATAGTCACTATAACAACTGTGAGATAACTGTGGCAACTGTTGCTATGATAGTAACCATGGCAACTGTTGCTTTAGTGGTAACCATGGCAATTGTTGCTTTAGAGATAACTGTGGCAACTGTTGCTATGATAGTAACCATAGCAACTGTTGCTTTATTGGTAACCATGGCAAATGTTGCTCTAATATTAACCACAGAAACTGTTGCTTTGGCGGTAACCATGGCAAATGTTGCTCTGATATTAACCATAGCAATTGTTGCTTTAAAGATAACTGTAGCAACTGTTGCTATAATCGTAACCATAGCAATCGTTGCTCTGATAATAACTATAGCAACTGTTGCTTTGGTGGTATCCATGGCGATTGTTACTCTGATATTAACCACAGCAACTGTTGCTCTGATAGTAACCATAGCATCTGTTGCTTTAGAGATAACTGTGGAAACTGTTGCTATGATCGTAACCATAGCAATCGTTGGTCTGATAGTAACCATAGCAACTGTTGCTTTAGTAGTAGTTGCTTTGATAAAAATCATGGCAACTGTTGATATGATCCTAACCATGACAATTGGTGCTTTTATGGTAACCCTGGTAACTATTGCTATGGTGGCAATCATAGCATATATTTCGTTTGGAGGGATTAGTTTTAATCAAAATATCCACGAAAGCTGATACCGTTTTCGAAATTTATTAAAATTATAATATATCTTAATCAGAAATACGTATGTTACAACACAATCTTTTGAAGATTATTTTTTCAATTAGTCGCATATTTTAATTTGTCTAAACATTCAGTGTTGGTTTCCATTGGTCCAAACTTTGTCTGTTACAAATTTTAATCACTTTTATTTTCAATTGACCTCAATTTTAATTGTTTCAATCCAATACACACTTTTATATGTTTCCCAAGAGACTTTAATGTCAACCGATTCAAGTTTCAAATCATTCTGATTTGGGTCTACTTTAACAATTTGTATTTTTTCAAAGCGAATTCTTATTAAATATAAGTTTTAATTAATCAAAACTTTACTTTATCCAAATTTTTATCAATATACTAATTTCGATTGGCAAAATTTTCATTGTTCTATATTTTGAAAAGAATTCTAATCGCAATCAATCCCAAATTTAATCGATCCAAACGGTGTTTTCTAACTTCTATCGATAAATATTTTAAAAATGTTTAAATGTAAATTTGATTTAATATGCAAATTTATCTGAATTACGATCGAGTCCAGTTTCACTCCATCGAAATTGCAGTAGAAATTTCAATTGATGAAAATTTTAATTAATTCCATTTTTTTTGTGTCAAAATTCTCTTAATCCAAATTTCAATCGACACGAACTTTCACGTTCGAATTTTAATCGAAACGATCTTCCAATGATGAAAAGTTCTATTTGTCAAAATTATGATTGATCCTTTTTTTTTGAAAAAGTTTCAATTCAGATCAATCAATACAAGTGTTGGTTGATCATTGATCGTAATTTCATTCGATCCGGACTTCAATTGGTATCTAAACAATAATTGGTCGTAATCTCTAATGATTCAAATTTCATCCATTGATACATTGATTCATATTTTATGTTTTATTCTAATTCCGATTGTATTTAATTTCAATCAATCGAAAGGAAAGAAAGGTAAGGACTGGTTGAATACTGTTTTTTAACAATGATGATTTAATGTAATTAATGAAAAATATTCAGATTTTTCCAATTTCTAAAAAAAATGTTTATAGAAATTTATGTAAATTTTAGGTAATTTGAATGAATATAAATAGTATTTTATAACTTGTTACAATTTTTTATCTGAGTCATAGTTTTGGTTTATCCGAATCGATGTGTTATAACTAAATTTTTGTATTTCCTAATTTTTACATTTGAAACAATCATTTGTGGTAATTAGTACCTAACAAAAATAAAAATTAGTATACTCAATTATTCATGGATATATATATTGATTCACACATAAATATCAATTATGTCAAATTCTGATAAACAAAACTTACATCTATTAATGCTTTTAGCAATTAAAGATTATGACAAATAGTAATTGGAATATATAAAATTTATGACTAGTGGGAATTTAACGAATGTAAATTATGGCTTATATGAAAGTTGTCACACACTAATTAGGATGCATCATGTATATCATGACAAATTCTATTCGGGTAAATAAAATGTATAGCAACTTTTACTTTAGATAAAAGAAAATTATTAAAATAAAACAAATCCCAAGCAAACCTAATCAATTTTCCAGCAATTTTTCGGCTATATTTGTTCCGCCATTTTGTTTTTAAAAATTTTCAATTAAAATTTTAGGGGCATGTGATCGACAATGATGTCACTAATGTAGAAAAAATTCAAATAAATTTAGGCCAGGCAGACCTTCTTAATGATATTTTAGGTAATTCTACAAAGATTCGTAACAAAATATTGATTCTTTAACCCCTTGCGGCATAGTGACACTCCAAAGTGTCACCTTTTCCGTTTCACTATTTTACATTTATCGAACATTATTTGATTTCTTTCAATGACAGAAAGTGAATAAAATGTATTACAAAAGATCCTTTCCCACAAAAAAGCAATAAATAAATGTTTATTATTAACAAAATAAATGTCACAAACAAATGAATTTGAAAAAAGCGATTGTTTTAGAATAAATGTAATTCTAAGTAAACGACAATACATAGTAAACTGAGGATTATATCTAAAATGTTGTTGGGGTCGTTGATTACGATTTTCGTACCACCGAGTAAAAAGTTACAAGCAAATTTAAGCAATTTCAATATTTTCGTCCGCCATATTGGATCCGCCATTTTGAATTTCGAAAATATTAAAATCTGACTCACAATTCTTAATCAGCGACCCAAAAAACCCCCGAGTCAAAAGTTTCAAGCGAATTTAACGAATTTCAAAGTTTTCGTCCGCCATATTGGATTCGCTATTTTGAATTTTCAAAATCGGACTTCAGATTCGTAATCAGTGACCCCAAAAACCTTCGAATGGCAAAATTCAAGCAAATTCAATCTTTTTCTACAAATTCATCCGCCATATTGGATTCGCCATTTTGAATTTCGAAAATATTAAAATCTGACTGACAATTCTTAATCAGCGACCCAAAAAACCCCCGAGTCAAAAGTTTCAAGCGAATTTAAGCAATTTCAAAATTTTCGTCCGCCATATTGGATCCGCCATTTTGAATTTTGAAAATCGGACTTAAGATTCGTAATCAGCAACCCCAAAAACCCTCGAGTGTCATATTTCAAGCGAATTCAATCTTTTTTTACAAATTATTCCGCCATATTGGATCCGCCATTTTGAATTTCCAAAATATTAAAATCTGACTCAGAATTCTTAATCAGCCACCCAAAAAACCCCCGAGTCAAAAGTTTCAAGCGAATTTAAGCAATTTCAAAATTTTCGTCCGCCATATTGGATCCGCCATTTTGAATTTTGAAAATCGGACTTCAAATTCGTAATCAGTGACCCCAAAAAACCCCGAATGGCAAAATTCAAGTAAATTCAATCTTTTTTACAAGTTCGTCCGCCATATTGAATTCGCCATTTTGAATTTTGAAAATATTAAAAATCTGACTCCGGATTCTTAATCAGCGACCCAAAAAACCACCGAGTAAAACGTTTCAAGCGAATTTAAGCAATTTCAATATTTTTGTCTGCCATTTTGAATTTTGAAAATCGGACTTCAGATTCGTAATCAGCAACCCCAAAAACCCCCGAGTGTCAAATTTCAAGCGAATTTAATCATTTTTTACATATTCTTCCGCCATTTTGAATTTTGCAAATATTGAAAATTTGACTTCGAATTCTTAATCAGCGATACCATAAACCCCTTAAAGCGTACTTGATTCCTTAATTCCTCAAATATAAAAATGTATGCTTCAAAGGGTTAAATAGAAAATTTACGGACAATTTTAGGTTATGACAGTGACGACATACTTCATCACATGCCTTTGAGAAGCAACCCAAAAAATTGTATTTTATGCATAAAACTGTCGAAAATTTAAAAAATGAAAATATTGATATGCAATTTTGTAAAATCTGTCTCACTGTTGCTCACTTTCTCCTATTTTTAATAAAACTTCTACATTCATTTTTTTTCAATTTTTTTTTTTTTTTTTTTTTTTTTTTGTAAACTGAAAATGTCATTAATTCGTTTTATCTCCGAGATTTAATTGTCATTGTCATGACAGGAGGCAGAAATTGAAGCAAATTGTTCATTTGAGTCGTTGATTGGAAACGAATGCATTTCGGTTGAAATCGATGAATTCCAAACATTGCCAGGCGACCACAGCCTATCGCTGGAACTAATAAAGTTCCCGATGTGAATTTTTTCGCTACGAAAAATATTCTCGAGAAAAGCAGCATCGAGATAAAAAGGGAAGTGTGTCTGGAATTCAGGGAATCCTTGGCATTATTTTCTTGAGATCGACTCTGTCTGAATTTAGGAAACGTTTCGGTCAAGAGTCCATTCGTGAAATGGGTTTCGCCCAAAGATTCTCCAGTAAAGGAATTGTCGAAATTTCGATTCGAGCCTTTCATAAATAATAATGATCACATTCAATTCTGTTAGATTGGATTTGAAAAGTGAAGTCTGACTGGTACATTTCAAAACAAAAATAAAAATTACAAAAAAACAAAAAAGGAAAATCTTTTTTACAGTTCTTTTCAAACTAAGATGTATATGTATTTTGTCAATTAAGGGTATATGATGGATTATTACGTCACTGGTATAAGGCTCGAAATTTTTGAAGTGGGACACTTTGTTTATGACGAGATTTACATATATAGCTTATTCATAATAATTTTATAGTATTTTTGACTAAAACAACGTTTTTTTGATTGAATTTTAATTGTTTGAAAATTTTTTTTAACCTGTAAATTCAACTAAATGCATAAAAAAATTATATTCCTTGCTTTAAAACAAATTGATTGACCTATATAAAATTAATATTTTGATCAAATTTTAAAAAATAAATCGCATTTTTTAATTTTTAAATAATTACTTTTTTGCTTCCTCCATAAGGAAGTAAAATTTTTATGATATGATCATAATTATACTCGGCTTGTTTAGTTTGAGGTTATGTCAGAGGAGAGAACTTTCTCAAAATATTGAATATTTTGTCATGAAACTTGGTATAAATAGCAAATTTTTTAAAAATTAAGTTCGAGCGAAAATTGAATAAAATTCAAGTCAGAGGGACCTTTCTAATGATATTTTGAATAATTTTACCAAGGTTCATTGCAAAATATTAAATATTTTAAGAGAAAAGTTACGGACAGATTTTTCCTATACCAGTGACGTCATAATCCATCACATGTCCTTAATAAATGGAAAGAGTTTGCTCAGTTACGATGTACTTTTTGCCATACACTCTATAAATATTTGAACAGTTTAATTTATAGAGGAATATATTTTTTGTTTAAAGGGAAACACTTTTTATTGTAGGGAATAAATATTCTTTATTTCAGGGACTGGATATATTTTTTATTTCAGGGAATGTACATACATTTTTTATTTCAAGGAATATATACATATATATGTGACGCTACGCGAGAGAAGGGACCTATCGCTGAGAAAGCAAACTTTAAAGGATGGACGGGTAAAGAGGAGGAAGAAAAATTGTGATGCTTAATATACTCATGTTTAAAGCTTTATAACAAGAAAACTAATTCCAGGAATCAAATTTTGATTTTTGGAACTCAAAAAGCAACTCAAAAACTATCAATTACCATAGAAAAATCAAAATAATTAATTGTAAATTTCAGGGGACGGTCTTTCAAAGAAAAACCAAAAAAGGCGATACACTTTGTACGCCTAGGTTTGAAGCATTATAACCAAAAGTGTAATTAAAAAAAATTTTTTTTGAAACATGATAATGAAAGAACAACTCAAAAACTATCTTTTAGCATAAAAAAATAAAAATTGATTTTTTCCACGATAGGTCCCTTCTCTCGCGGAGCGTCACATATATATATTTCGTTTTAAGCTTGAAATGTGCTTGACTTGACAATTATATTTTTTAATTAAAGATAGTATTTTTTCTAGCTTCAAAAATTTCTTGAAAGATTTTTAAAAATTCATTACACATTTTTACTTTCAAAATTTAAAAATCGCTTGCTTCAAACTAATATTAATTTTTGACTGAGAGAAGATTTTACTAATTATATGTATAAAAGTAAAAAATAAAATGTTTTTGAGGGAAATTTTACTCTCAAGTAACTAGAAATCGACACGTATAATGGGATGAAGATCAAATTTGCGAATGCGGTTACAAATCAATTTCAACTCGCTTGATTCAACAAGTTCTATTCTAGTCTATTTAGTCTAACGATCTTAGTCTCCTAATTCATTTCGGAGGATTTCGTTGAATTATAGTCTCGATTAAAAGCTAATGCTGGAGATAGGAAACATTTTAATGAAGATTCGTTTATTTATGAGATGTACAGATATCAAATGTTTTGCAGAATTTTATAATTTATACTGAGAAGATTAAAAAGTTAGTTTTATTTTTATTGTACTTTTTTTTGTAAAAAAATGTAATGGCCCTGACATAAAATGTGTTTATAAATATTTTTACTATACATTTTTTATTTTTATACACTGTTAAAAATGTCTACAAAAATTTTCTGTTACCTGTGACAGTGTCATAAAAGTTAGAAAAAATTTTAAACTAATAGAGTTTACTGAGTACTGATATTTTGTTGAAAAATGTCTTCTCTTCTCAATTTCGTTACAAAAAAAAACCATTGTATCTGTTTTTAGATTTTGATGTGAAAAATTCTAATTCAAAAATTAGTTTTTGAGAATTCAAAATGGTGGATCCAATATGAACTTCTTCTGCATTTTATGTCTGTCATATTGGATCCCCCATTTTATTTTTTTTTAAATATCAATTTCACAGATAGGTGACCTCAAAAACTTTGGAAGAAAAATTTTTAGTAAAATTTAGGCACTTTTTTTGCATTTTTGTCCGCCATATTGGATCCGGCATTTTAAATTTTGAAAAATTATTAACAGATTTGTAATCTGCGTACCATGAAAACACCCATGTATTAAATTTGATTAATTTTAATATAAAACTTCAAGATTGGCCCAGTATATATTTTTTATTTTGACCCCCCTCCACTCTATGTTGCACTTGGTTGCAAATGATACCCCCCCCCCCTAAATGGAACGTTAAAAAATTATTTATACCCCCCTCAAAAATCAAAATTTTGTTTCTTATACATTAAGTAAATAAAATTGTTTTTATTTATCATTAGTAGTAATTAACACGATTATAAAAATATATTTTATAATATTCGAATGGTTTTTTAAAATATATATTATATAATATTAACTTTCAGAAATGTCTCTATTGCTGATTTTTCAAACTAAAGTCTCAAATATACGAACGTTCTAAATTTAAACTCCCCCCCTCTCCCCCTTGTTACAAATAGTTGCAATTTCGACCCCCATCCTCCCCCCCAACAGTGGAACTTTCTTTATGGATGACCCCTATTAACTAAAGCATATTTTTGATCTTCCAACAGTTTGTGCCACTTTGTCCTACTTTATTATACAAAAAAAAATGTTTTCGGTAAGAAATATTGATTAAAACAAAAATTGTCGATTTTTCGGTACTTTATTTTGGGGTCATCCATAAAGAACGTTCCACCAATTTTCGAGGTTTTTAACCCCCCTTCCTGAATGGAACTTTCAAAAATTATTTAAACCTCCCTTCGAAAATCAAAAATTTTTTTTCTTTTACATTAAGGATGTTTAACCCTATGACATAACCTCAAACTAAAAAATTTTTTTTTACATGAAAATAAAACAAAATTAGTTTTTAACAAATTTTAAAAGATCTACTTATTCAATTTTCAAATAAAATTATTTTTTATTAAAATATTTTGCCATTCAAGTATTATTGAATATTTTGTGTTTTTTCTTAAAATCTAATGAAACATTGTAATTTGAAACCCATAATGTCAAATAATGTTTCATTTCATTTTTTGAAACATTCTCTACAATTCTACAGATAAAAATTTTTTTAAAATGTATTGTTCAGAAACAATATAGAAAAAATAAAAGATAAATATTTCTTCGTTTATTATTTTTTAACTAAACATTTTTAATAAAATTCTATGAGTAAATTTATATGGAATGTTTCAAAGAACAAAATGAGCCATTATTTGACATACACTGAAAGAAATACTCTAGCTTTATCAGCCATATGATTATTGTTGACAATTTTTGTAGAACTTCGAATACTATATGAATGAATATCCCATAATGCATCGGTGCGCCACTGACAGTTCTTCTAACCTAAAAATATACATCGCAGTTTCACCAGTCATATGGCTAAAAGACAAATATATTATGGCAGTATCTATATTAGCAATATATTATGGGTGATTTATCCATAATTATGTCAGTACCGTGGAATTATTTCTTTCAGTGTAATTGGATAAAAATTGCAACATTAGATTTAAAGAAAAAATACAAAATGTTAAATAATGCGTAAATGCTTATTTTCATAAGCATAATTTAATAAGCATATAAGTATGTTTTAATTCATAATAATTGGATTTAAAAATTGTATAAGTAGATATTTTAAAATTTATTAAGGTCAATTTTTGTTTTACTTTCTTTTCTTGATAGAAACTTATTTTTGGTTTAAGGTTATGTCACAAGGTCAAACATCCTTAACCCTTAACTGCTAGACTGGGTCTGACAGACCCGGTTTTTTAGAGCCTCTTTTTTCACTATTTTCAAACTACAGTCCGCTGTATGAGAGAGCGGAAAATGTTTACCGGGTCTGTCAGACCCAGTCTAGCAGTTGAGGGTTAATTTAATCAAATTGTTTTTATTTATCATAAATATTTATCATTAGTAGTAATTAACACGATTATAAAAAAATATTTTATAATAATATTCAAATGATTTTTTAAAATATATATTATATAATATTAATTTTCTAAATTTAAACTACCCCCCCTTGTTACAAATGGTTGCATTTTTTTACCCCCCCCCCCTCCCTTTAACAGTGGAACGTTTTTTATGGATGACCCCTTTTTTACTTTCGGGTTCATTGAACTTTTGAAACGATAAAATTTTCAAGTCCCTAGTCGCCATTTTTGTCAAAATAATCTAAAAATAAAAAAAAAACACTTTGTTCGTAACAATACCTACATTCATTTTTTATCACGTTAATTATGTCAGCTCTTTGTTCGTATGAAAGGTCTGAGTTTTTTTTTTCTCTCTCTTTAGTTGGGAGAATTAATATTGTCTCGAGAATAAAAGAGGAAGTATTAATCTGACGCTTCTGAAAAAAGGTTTGCTGAATAGAGCAATCTCTTGAATTTTTAAATCGGTATTATTATTTCAAAATTCTAATAATCAGATGGCTCTCCTGGAATTATGAACTATTTAATTATATTTGAAATCATTGATTTAATGAATTCGCTTATTTATTGTATATTATTATGAAACTGTATTTTATGTGAATTTAATTTGTTTAAAGTGAAACTTGAACTGATTCAGAAGTGAATCACAATAATAACCCGGTGATTTAATTGTCGCAGTAAACGCTTTTCTGCATGAATCTCTAAACATGAAAATGTAATTTCCCGGTGAAAGGAAACACTTTCAGAAATAAGATTTTAGAACTTTTAAGATTAAAGTCAATTTTAAAAGCGTTATACGTGATTCGAAGTCTGCTTCACTCGATACAATCTATTTTCATAAAATCGAGACACAGTGCGACTTTAAATGTTTAATTTCTTTTATTCGAAGGTGCCTGAACATTTAATTTTTAATTCCAGGTCAACCACGAGATTTGCTTTTGAAATATCAGAGTAGCAATCAGAATTTAAATGAAGATTCTCGCGTGCCAACAAATAAAAAAGAAATAAGTGCAATGCACGAGACCAGGGAATTTCAGTCTATTTCATTTGTGACGTAAATAATATTGATGAAACTATTATTTCAGATTGAGATTTTTTTCTGAATGTTGAAAATCAGTAATTCAAAAAACAATTCATATTACAAAATAAATTAAAAATGGAAAATTACTATAAGTTTGGAAAATTATTTAGAAAGATGTGAATCCGACTTTTCGTTTCTTTAACTATTAATTTTACAATTTTTACAATAAATTCTTAATGAGAGATGTAAAAAATAAGGATAAGGATATTTATCACATTTACCGATTTTTGACCTTTTAGGGTAAACAATTTTTCTATATCTAAATATCTCAAATTTAATTTAATATTTTTGGATTCTGTCAAGTGACGATTTTAAGTTAAGGAGACATCTAATAAAAAACATAAAAAACTACTAATTTTTGTTTCATTTGGTTGAGTTGTTTAGAAGTTATAAGCAAACAAATTTTTACAGACAGACAGACAGACATACACTTTGAAATAATAATAAATAATAACTTGAAATAACTTATTGTTATATCTCTGAAGTTTATAATTCTGAATTTTGAAACTTCGCTTGCAGTGGTTCGAAATACAATTTAGTGTTCAAAATAGCCTACAGCCCACAAATTTTAATCAAATTTAATACTTTTTTCAAAATTAGTATCGATTAGATTTTATTGAGATCCATAGGCTGAAGGCGATTTTGAACACAAAATTATATTTGGAACTCCTTCAAGCGAAATATGAAAATTCATTTAAACTCAACTTGCTAAACATAACTTTAGAAACTTTTCAAAAATATACTCATATTATTTTCAAATGTAAATTAAAATAGAAATAATATTTTTTCTAACTAACAGAATTAACAATTTAAACTTTAATATAATTATGAAATAATTTTTAAACTTATTCATACAAAAATAAAATTGAACAAAAAATCCTAATTATATGTCTATAATATAACCTCAAAGTATTTAAATGTATATTATTTATATTTGTATCATTTATTTTTATATTGTTTATTGTGGGACAAATACTTGTAATATATTGGTAATATTCAAGAATAATTTCATTTTCAAATAATATCAGAAGATTTTAAAACTGAAAAATAAATACTCTTGTCTAAGCCGGAAATAATGATGTATAATTATAACTTTTATAGTATTAACCTCGGAAATAAAACCTGTTCACTTTTTCTGAATCGGTCGAGAGCTTAAGTGAATCCGCTTTCTTGTAAGAAAATCTCCGATTACCTCCGATTCAAATGATTTCAATTTTCCAAGGATTTGTTTCTTCTTAGAAATATATATTTGTTCACTTTAAAAAAGTATTATAAAATCTAAGACCCCAGCATGTAATTTATTTAAGTAGCTCAATATTTAAAAAAAGTCCAGTAAAATATAACAATAAATAATTAACCTCAAAATTTCCAATCCGGTTTGTAAAAATCCTCGTAAAAATATTATATATATATTTTTTTTTAATAAAAAGAATTATAAAACCAAAGAATTAGATTACTTTTTTTAGGCAGTTCGAAGTTGACTATTATAAATGTTACTAATTGTAAATTCTTTATTAGACAAAAAGTGTTTATTTACTGTATTTAAAACATCATTTTAATGAAACTTTTAAAATCAATAAATATAAAAATTATTAATAGAGGAAGGAAATAATTCATTCATTTAGTAAAATTTAGTTTTTAAGTAAATTTAATTAAATTTAATTAATTTTTAATTTCAACAATCAATTTATTTGAAAAAATTAAAGAAAATATTTGAAACTTGAGGAAATTGAATTTATAATTTAGGGGAAAAATTAAAAAATAATGAAAATAATTAGAATTGAAATACAAATTTTAAATTATGATAAAAATAGATGAAAATTGTAGCAAATAATTGAAATCATAATAGAAAAGAATTGTTAAAAATTAAAGAAATTTGTAAATAATTTTAAATTTATTTTTCTCAAAGCAAGGATTAATTAAATTTTTAATCAATGAAATTTTGAAATTAATTGAAGTTTGAAGAATTATAATATACTTATAATTGTAATTGTAGTCTTATTATCTCAGATATATTTTGTAATTCTTCCAATTATTTTTTACAAATTTTTATTATTTTCTTCAAATAACAATTATTTCTATCAATTATTTTTTTATTAAAATTATTTTTCAATTAATTTTTGTCTTTTTAAATTATTTTTTGATTTATTTTCGATATTTTTTATTATTTGTCTCAAATTATAGTTATTTTTTCAATTTACAATTATTTTCATCATTCTGCAATTATTTTCTTTTATTATTTATAACTATATGTTGCAATTTTTCCAATTATTTTTAAAAAACCTAAAATTATTGTCTTCAATTTTTTATTATTTTTATTACTTTGCAAATATTCTCTCGGAATTTTTATTACTTTTATTATTCTTCAATTATTGTTTTAGATTTTAAAATATTTTTCACAAATTTTAATAATTTTCTTCAATTTTGAATTATTATTGTTATCATTTTGCAATCAATTTCTTCAAATTTTAGTTATTCTCAAATTTCATTCCTCAATTAAATTCATAAATTTTCAATTATTTATCTCATTTTTCAATTATTTTTTTCAATTTTTATATTCTTTTATATTGTTGCAATTATTTTCTCCACCTGTTAATTAGGTATATTCATTATTTCTCAATAAATTTCTTAAATTTTCACTTAGTATCTCAAATTTAAGTTATTGCATCCATTTTTTAATGTTTTAATCACTTTTCAATTTTTTCTCAAATTTTAAATACTTCGTTAATTTTTAATTATTTTTTTTTTCATTTGCATTATTTTCACAATTTTTATATTATTTTGAATCTTTGTAGATTAATTCCGAAAATTTCAATAATATATCTGAAATTTTCATTTTCTTTAATAAATTTTCGATTATTTCTACAATTTTGTAATTATTTTCCTGAATTTAAAATTTTTGAAATCATTTTGTAATACTTTTAGTTTTCCAAATATTCTGTATTTTTTTAAATTAGTTTTTTATGATTGCAATTAATATCTATAAATTTTAACTATTTTTATTATTTACCAAAAATTTTCTTCAATGATTCTCATTATTTTTCAATTTTTCCCCTAATTATTAAATTCCAAATTTCTGCAAGCTTCAATTATTTTCTTTAACTTTTTCAAATAAAACCTTTTGAGTTTAAATTACTTCCCTCAATATCGAATTAGTTTCATTTTTTATTAATTAAGTTTCAATTTCTTTTGTCATTTTTCAATTATTTTTACAAAATATGAGTTTTGTTTTTTGTATTTTTCAAGTATTTCAATGATTTTTTTGGATTTTGAATCACTTTCTTTTACATCAAATAAATTTTGTAATTTTCTCAATTTGTGTTCCTAAATTTCCATAATTAACTTTAGTTTCCAATTATTTTTATCCTTTTTTAAGTAGTCTTGTTTAACTCAAATATATTCTGTAATTTTTACAATTATTTTTTCACAAATTTATATTAAATTCTTCAATTTTCAATTATTTTTATTATTTTTAAATTAGTTTTTGTCATTTTCAATTATTTTTTAATAAATTCTCTACCTTTTTTTTTATTACTTATCTCTAATCTCAGTTATTTTTTCAATTCACATTTATTTTTATTATTTTGCAATAATTTTCTATTAATGACAGAACGTCCAAGGCTGCGTACTGCCGGTAGGACGCGCTTTCACACAGTAAACGTCCTTCCGGAAGGACAATTCATTTTTGTGAAAAAATATTTTAATTTCATATAATCATTATCATCATTATCACCATCATCATTATCATCATAATTCATCATCTTTATCATCAAAGGAATTGAGTTTATTATTAATTTTGTAAATATTTTTATAACTAACGTAATGGCGGCCGGTGGTAAATGGCTCAGGCGCGAGTCCCTCGGAAATCGCTCTATAAAATCAGTATGGAAGCAGATAAGTATAAAAATGAATATATGGTTTTTTAGGTAATGAAACAAGCTTTCAGATGACGTAAATATTGATTTTTTAAATTTATGTACAAGGGCTAGGTAGTCTTTTTAAAAAAACGAAAAAGTCCTGCCGGCAGTACCTCGCGTCGTCTTTTTGTGACTAAAAATTATGTGAATTTTTAGAAAATTTAACTTCCTTTAGCTACCAAGCTTCAAGGTTTGAATTTACAAGTTCCAAGTTTACATGCGCTGAAAGCTTGATTCTTTACCTTTCCAACCATATATACTACTTTTTGTTTATCTGAATCCATGTTAATTTTATAACGCGATTTCGTACGTACTCGCGGAAGGCTTTTTTGTCCTGCCGGAAGGACGTTGGACGTTCTATCATTAATATAACTACATCTTGTAATTTTATCGATTATTTTGAACAAACTGAAATTATTATCTTTAATTTTTCATTATTTTTATTACTTTGCAAATATTTTCTTGGAGTTTTTAGTTCTCAGTTCTTCAGTTAATTTCCTAGATTTTAAAATATTTTTCTCAAATTTCAATAATTTTCTTAAAATTTTAATTATTATTG
Organism: Ganaspis brasiliensis; assembly: GCA_037103525.1. Lineage (NCBI taxonomy): Eukaryota > Metazoa > Arthropoda > Insecta > Hymenoptera > Figitidae > Ganaspis > Ganaspis brasiliensis. Next base: position 1,405,614 of record JAZKLR010000123.1, read on the forward strand.
TTATCATTTGCAATCAGTTTCTTTAAATTTTAGTTAAATTATTTTTAATTGTTTTTCTCAAATTTCAATCAAGTTCGTCAATTTTTAATTTTTTAATTTGTAATGATTTTTACAAATTTTATATTATTTGGATTATTTGTTTATTATTTCCGAAAATTTACTCGAAATTAAATAAATTGTCAACTTTTGCGTTACAATAATTACGATAATTAAGAAACTCTTTAATTTAATATTGTTTTATTTCTCTTCTCCCCCCTCCCTCCACCTGTCAATATTAAGTGTGCAGATGGCAAAAATTTACAAGTGTCTGCCCCTGATTAAACATATTTTTTAACTTCTATTTTTCTGAGGAATATAGGGGTGGGGCGCCAAAATATTTATCTCGCATCGGGCGCAAAAAACCTAAGTTACGGCTCTGTTCTGTATATACAAAATCTACACTGAGAAAAATGGCTGTTCATGGATATTAAAATTAAATATTCTGATATTAAAACTTAGTATCAATATATTAATAGCTGGATATTCAAACTTAGTATCTTAGAAATTAAAAATATTAATTTTAATGTCTAAAATATTAAGTATGAATACATCCATTTTTCTCAGTATATAAATAGATGCGCTGCCACAGTGGGACTTTTAGCATTTTTTTTTGTCAAAATCTAATATCTCTCGATAGAATGGACGAAAATGAGTGGTCCTTGGATCAAAATAAAGCTAGATAAATACAGACTAAGAGAAAATTATAGAGATGTTTTCTTCTAATTTTTCTGGTCCAGGAAACATTCGAAAAGTTAGCAATTTTTTCCAAAAAACAACAAATTCACATTCAGAAATTCAATATGGCGGATCCAATATGGCAGACTAAAATCTAAAGAAATAATAGATTTTTCCGTAACTTAATTGGCTTTCAGATGTTTTTTAGGTCGCAGAATGTAAATATAATATTCAAATTGTGAAATTCAATATAGCGGATCCAATATGGCGGACTAAAATCTCAAAAAATACTCGATTTTTACGAAACTTGGTTTTTATATGTTTTTTTTATATGTTTTATTAACTCAAAGTTAAAAAAATATCTCTGAGAATAATGTCAAGAACACATTTTTAGGAAATGAATATATTTTGTGCTATTTCTGTAATATAGTACGAAAGCTAATAGAGAAATTTCATCTATCTCTAAAGCAGCAAAATCCCAAGTTCAGTGAAAATCAAAATATTTTTTAAATGCATATTCCATAATATTAAGTCCACAATATTGAATTTCTTAATTTGAATATTATATTTACATTCTATGACCCAAAAAACATCTAAAAACCAAGTTTGGTAAAAATCAAGTGTTGTTGGGGAATTTACTCCGCCATATTAGATCCGCCATATTGAATTTTTTTAATTTAAATATTATATTTACATTCTGTGACCCAAAAAACATCTGAAAACCAAGTTTCGTAAAAATCGATTATTTTTTAGATTTTAGTCCACCATATTGGATCCGCCATATTGAATTTCTCAATTTGAATATTATATTTATATTCTGCGACCCAAAAAACATCTGAAAACCAAGTTTCGTAAAAATCTATTATTTTTTAGATTTTAGTTCACCATATTGGATCCGCCATATTGAATTTCTCAATTTGAATATTGTATTTACATTCTGCGACCCAAAAAACATCTAAGATGCTTTTCTTTTAAATTGAAAATTGTCAAGACAATTCTCCAAACCACCCAACTTTCTTTGATCGTAAATAAATTATTGTCAAGAAACATCAAATTTTTTCTGGTCAAACGATCATTTAATCAATAAAATTGAGAGTCATACAAGACTCATAAAAGCATAAAACGACGTTTCGGCTACATATGAGTGCCTTCTTCAAGTTATATCTATAAAAAATATAAATGTTGAGACTTATGTTGAGACTCTAGGTGAGAAGTTAAAAGTAACGTTAAAAAAATATAATATTCATGTTTCTTTCAAAAATAATAATAAATTAGAAAATTTATTTTTAAATAACAAAAAAGATAGAGAATCTAAAGAAAATTTATCCAATGTAGTTTATTTAATTATTTGTTTAGGTTGTAATATGATTTACATTGCATTGGTGAAACTGGTAGACGACTTAAAACTAGAATGTCTGAACATAAGAAAAATTGTAGAATTGGTGATTTGAATACGGGTTTAGCAAAACACTGTTGGGAATATGATCATAAGTTTGATTTTGATTTTGTAAATATAAAAATTTTGGCTAGAGAAGATAATATGTTTAAAAGAAGAGTTTTGGAATCTATTTTTATTAAAAATTTTAAAAGTCGCGCCGTTAATTTACAAACCGAAATGAAAACCGTAATGGCACTTTCACACCTCGGCTGGCTGGCTGGCTGGCTGACGAGTTGCCATGGTAACGTGTGAGAGTGAAGAGTTCAGGCAATGAAAATTTGAATTGTCGCAACTCTTCACTCCCATGGCAGCTACCGAGGTGAGAAAGTACCTTTAGTGATATTTATAACAACATTTTAAAATAATTAATTTTTTTGTTTTCATTAATGTTAATTGTTGCATAAAAGTGCTCTCATATATGATTTGAGCTTTAATGAGAATTTACATGTGGTTGTGAACCTACCTTAACATTGTGGGTCATGAGTTTTCCCTTCTAGTCTGTATTTGCTATTCTATGAGTTTGTTTACGTCATTGACAATGTATTGACTGGATCACTCAAGATCCTTTTTTGCAGTTCTGACAGTCGGCTATGCCATAAGTCATTTAAGAAGAAGAAGAAGATCCTTTTTTTCTTTAAAAAAAGACATCGTTGAGATGATTTTCAAATTATGTTGACATGTGTTTAAAAGTTTTTTTTGTTTTTTTATTAAAAAAGTGACCCACGCTGATGTTTTTAAAAATGTTTTGACTGATTTGTAAGTTATTTAATATTATAATTGTGATTTAATTGTTAATTGTTGAATTACTAGTAAAAAAGAATTTATTATTTTTTATAGATATAACTTGAAGAAGGCACTCATATGTTGCCGAAACGTCGTTTTATGCTTTTATGAGTCTTGTATGACTCTCAATTTTATTGATTAAATGATCGTTTGACCAGAAAAAATTTGATGTTTCTTGACAATAAGATGCTTTTCTTGACAGATCAAGCTTCAATCTTCATAACCTTTAAATTATCTTGTTTAAAAAGAAATACATTTTCTTAATGATTTTTATCTATATCCTTCTCGATAAATCTCTAGTTGACGAACTAATTCATCGCTCTTATTTAGACGATTTAGACACTCCGTTTAAAAAACTGTTATTTATAATGTATAATAGGGTAAATGCGGGGGTAGTCGGACACTTAAGGATTCGATCTTAAATAATGATATTTTTCTTAAAATTGAAAAGTATTTTAACATATTGCTTTGCATGAACCGTTAAATGAGTCATCCATGATTAATTTTCATATAAATTTGCTACAAACATGTCAATATTTAATAAAATATAGCTATTTTAATAAAAAATCAGAATATCAGCAATAGTCGGACACTTGCTTGTAAAGTCGGACACAACTGTATCAGTAGTCGGACATTTTTCTTTTTTAAAGTAATCAAATATTTCTTGCTTTTATGTTATAAAATCTATCAAATTCAGTTACAGAAATAATCCTCAGGCTGCACGATTTTAATTTGTAAACCCATGTGGTGAATCTTAAATAAAAAAAGAAAGTTTTTTAGTTTTAAAATTGTATACCTCACTATGGCATTTTGAAGACAATCTGTCAAGTTCTGTTGTGATCCTCAGTGAAAAGGAGGAATTCGTATAAAATCAAATTTTAGGCTATTTTTCTTTTGATGCAGAGAATGTTAGAAAGTTAACAAATTTATAGGTTATAAGTAGTTGTTTTTATGGTATTTACTTTTTCAGGATCTAAAATAATACGAGACATAATACAAGTAAAATAGTGTCCGACTATACACAAACACTCTAAAATCTGACAGGTTAGGTCGGACACGTCAATTACGTCAATTATTTGTAAATTTAAAGTCATTTTAATGTTATTTTCACTTTTAAACATAAAATTAGAGTTTTCATAATCACTTTGTAACATTTTTAAACATAATTACAACCTACAAAACCTTATTTCGTACTAATAAAAATCTCTACCTCCTTAACGGCTGGAATAAGAAATCAGACAAAATGTCAAAACAACGCGGTTGAGTAAATTATTGTTGCATTTTAACTAATTTACAAATCTCCAACGGGCGTTGCAGGTAATTTTTATATTCTATAATTCTTACAAATTTGATAAAATAACTTTGTGAGAAGATTCTGATAGTAAATAATTATTTATTTAACTTCAAAACTGAAAGTGTCCGACTATCGGTACTGTCCGAAATTACCCGCATTTACCCTACAATAAAACCATTTTTAATTAACCATTTTTTAAAAAAATTTTTAACTTAAAATTGAATCATCGACGGGCTGTTATAGATTGTTGCACTTTTCGTCAATTTTTTTAAACACTTAAATTATTGGTGCTAATCGTTGTGGGTTACAATGGGACGACTGCAGCTTACAGTAGGACAATGTTCTATTGAAGAAAGCTCTAGGTATCCCAAGATTCTTCATGCATTGTAAAGCAGAAAGTCATAAATTCGAAAAATTTATTTTCGACGTGCACTCACATGTTCGAGCAAGTTACCTGCTGCAACCCTTCTTTTGTTCACATTGCAATAATGTTTACCAAAGTAAACATATTTTAAAATAAAATAAATTTAAAAACATATTTTAAAATGTGTGACGAAGAAAAAAAAGTCTGAAATTTTTTTTTCCTTTAATCCCTAACCCTTCTCAGTTTCCCCAGTAGCAAGCAGCAGGACCATGTAAAATTTTCTCATTATGATGGCTATAAACACCCGATAACATAAAAACACTAAACTTCAATTCATCATTTCACCTTTTTAATATTAATGAATCTTGTTGATTTTTAGATTATCTGCTGTCAATAAAGCGTACTTTCTTTCAATGAAATTTCTAGTCAAACAATTAATTCCTAATGGCAGAAAACTGACTTTGAATATAGCCGATTTGGTGTTTTTTGATATTGAATAATAACTTTCCATGTTAAATTTTGAGATAACTTTTTTTCTCAATAACTTGTTTACATAAAGATAATAACGGTACAGTTGGTCATCATGCTTGGATAATTACAGAGAAGTGTACAAACATTTGAAAATTTCATTGCTTCTTTTACGTGTTAATTCCCATAAGAGACTAAAAATGTCCGTCGATGATACAATTTTGAGTTAAAAATGTTTTCCAAAAATGGTTAAGTCTCAAATTTTTATGGAGATTATGAAAATGTACCAGTCCATTAAAATTTCTGAAATTCGTGTTTTTGTGGACCACCCTAATGTATATAGAAGTCATGTGTTCCATTATGATAAAAACAGACTTACATAACCTCTATTTTTAAAATAAACTCTTTTGCCTAAGCATGTGAGAATAACAGCTATGGATTGTTGCCAAAAATGGAATATTCCCTGGCTTTATTGCAATTTTTTTTTTCCACCAATTTCCCAAGAGACTAATGGAGATCCGTCGTTTGTTTTTTAGCGAGAGGCAGGACACCGAACCTTCGTCAATGGCCGAGTCCGAGGACAAGTGAGAGGGGGCAAGGGGTGCGTGCGGGGTGCAGTCCACCCTAATGTTTCGCCGCGTCCTCCCGCACCCTCGTCATCAGCAACACCTCCGAAACCCCAATCGGAATGGGAGCCAGGATGAGGAGGAAGAAGAAGACGAGGAGGAGACTCACCAGGACCAAAGTCTCGGGGGCCTAATGAGATTGCAAGCCATTCATCGCGCCCTCCGAGCCACCCTTAGAGCCGCCACTTCCGCCGCAGCTGCCACCTACTTGTGATCAGCTCGTCGTCCTCATTTCAACTGGAAAATGCACTCCAAGGTCTCAGCAGTCAGCAAGCTCGGCTTCAAGGTTGGCATTAAGGCGACACCAAAACTCTCGAATCCGATGCATTTTCTAATTAGTCCTTATCTCCTCTTTTATCCAATTTAATCCTCCAATTAGAAATTCAATTTGAGATGTAATGCTGAAATTATATCTCTCCGCTCGACAAATTCAGATTCCTGAAAGCGCCAGATAATTTCCAGATATTCTCACGCGGATGGATCATCCTTGTATAAAGATGTGGATTTTCCTGATGACGCTTGTTTGCAAGTTTCATCTCGTGTTTTTTTAAACAAACCAAAAAAAAAAAAAAAAACAACATCAAGGGAATTGGATCGATTTTTGTCCGCGAGCCAGATGCAAATTTTCGAGCATTAATTTAACGATGCAAGACGAGAAGGTCACGCTTTAGAATTCTCTCTCGGGCACTTAGTTTCTAGACCCGGACTCTCGGGCTCGTGACTTTGCATTCAAGCCAAACTGCCGGAAACCGTCTCGCGTTAAGCGCTTTCTAGGTTTAAATTCGTCTTTCAACCCTGTCTGTGAAAACTCGATAAATGTGTGCCAAGTACCGAATTTTCTTGTGGTCAGTCTTTTTTTTTTTTTTTTTTTTCTTAAAGCTCGTTTATCCGCGTGAATTTCCAAGAGATTATTAGAATGTGCTAATTGATTGAATACTATTTGATAATTTAATTCGGAGATTCAATTTGGAGTTCCAAATTAAAGTTTTAGAAAAGTTTCCTATTTATGAATTTGAACCCGACGATCGTGAGTTTGAGATTCACATTCGTCGAAAAAGAAAATCGAACCAAAATTTAGTCAAGGTGCATTATTTTGCTTTTTGGAGTTTAATATTAATCAAATTCAGAAATAAGTTTGGATTACTATTTTTTTTTATATCGAGATAGCAGAATTGCTACTTTTCCTCAGTCTAACCTTAAAAGCCTGAAAAACTTATCACTTGGTGGCGCTTAAAGCGTAACCAAATATTAATTTTTTATTTTTGAAGTTTCTGAAAAATGTCACTCTTATACTCATTTTAACTATAAACTAATATTGTTTAGAGTATCTTCACATTAAATTTTACGAGGAGTGATACAGACAATCTGAAAAAAGTTTGTCCAAATTATTTTGATTCTTGAAATAGAAAATTCATATTTTAATGTAATATATTTCAGTGGAAGTGTAAACACTTTTATTTTTCACAAAATAATTAAAAAATTGTAATTTGATCAAAATGAAAAAATTCGACGCTTAGAAACTTTGTCTAATTTGAGGTTAGATCATCCCAAATTTCTAAACGTCAAATTTTGTTAAATTTTCATAAAATTGACATTTTTAATTACTCATTTTGTAAAAAATATAATTGTTCACACTTCCACCAAAAAATATTACATAAAAATACGAGTTTTCTATCTCAAATCAAAATAATGCATTTGGACTAACTTTTTTTCCGATTACGTGTACCATTCCCCCTTAATTTAATTCCCCGATTTTAAAAATTTTTATTTTACTTTTGAATTTAAATCCTATTTACTTTTTCCGAATTGGTGAAAAACTTCAGGATATAATTTATTTAATTAACTCAATTATTAAAAATTTTCAAATTATATGCTAAATATGAAAACCTAACCTAAAATTTTTTAATCTGACAATGAATAATTTTTTTTTAATTCTTAAGGTTAGACTGAAAACAAAGAGACTGAACTGTTAAAACAAAACGTTTAAAAATAATAATCCAAATCTTATAAAGTTGATTATTTTTTAAGTATTATTTTTAACAAAATAAGTTGCATTAATCAAATTATTTGAGACTTTTTTGTTTCATAAATTTGTATTTCTTGATCAAATGTAACTTTCAATGTCTAATTTCGTTAAAAATAACATCACTCTTCCACTAAAAGAGTTTTTTTTTCATTAAAGAGTGGAGTGTTTGTTTCAAAAATAAGAAAACATACACTTAGATCAATATATACAGGATGCGTGAAAAATGCACATTTTCCTATTTTTAAAATAGAAACCAAATATATCAAATCTTAACCTCCAAAAAAATTAATGGTCTTTAATTCTGAATTTTTAAAAACAAAATTTGCTTCAAAAAACAAAATTATGTACTTAGGCTTACTTTTCTAAAGTTTTTTGTTCAATTCCTTTTTAAGAATGGGACACTTAAAAAAAAATTTCGAAATTTCGCACATATTTAAATGTTGAAAATTTTACGAAATTTTAAACTGCTAAAAGAGGCATTAAAATTTGCAAAAATTATTGCAGTCAAATTTTAAAAATTTAGACGCTTATAAGTTTGTTATTTAATTTTTTAAAAATGTTTTTAATCTTTCAACTCTTACAATTGTATATTACAAAAGTAATATAAATGTTTAATTATTGACTAAAAATTAAATTAATTTTATCAGAAAATTGTTCTTTTACTAAATTGATATTAAAACCTGTGGTTTTAAAGGCTTTAAAGGCTGTTTTAAGGCTGTGGCATTTGGCGAATATTCTTAGCAGCTCTTTTCTAAAATTGTTAATTGAATGAAAATTATTTACATTTTTCATTAAAAACCCAGCAATTCAATTCGCACATTACTAATATAAATTTTAAACTCTGCTTTAAGTGTCCACTTCTTCAAAAATTTATGCCATGTTCTCTAAATCTCAATATTTTAGCTTCTGGTATTTAAAACTAAATACTTTTAAACAAGCTAAAATATTTTAAGTTTAAGATTTATTTTAATTGTAAATTGTACATTTACTTCTTTTTGTGACTTTTATATAGGTGATTCTTCTGAAAGTGCCATCAATATATACGTTTTAAAATAATTTCTTAAATATATTTTTAAAATTATCTAATTGATATTTTTAAAAATGTTCTTTTGTGGAACAACTTAAGATAATATTAAAAAAAAAAATAAGTATCTTTGTTCAAAATTTTATTTTTTAGGAATTTAGAGTCTAAATGATATTTTCTGACAAATCGTGTCGGTTAGCAGAAAATCGATATTTCAAATATCACTGCAAAATTTTAATTTATTTTTTAAAAAATGTTAATTTTAATTTTTAATAGAAAAATTATTAATATTTTAAGTATGTACGAAATTGGCAACTTCATTCCAAATCTCAGAAAACGGATCAAACTGTTAAAAATAGTAAAACTAAAAATTAGATACAAAAGAAATCTTAGTGTTTTCAAGAAAAACTTTGTTAAAAATTATTACTAGAATTTCCTGTTTTTATGACAGCAATTTGTTCTGGTTACGAAAAATTATTTTATCACCGTTTCCGAATATTCTGTCATCGTTTACAAAACGCGTATGCGCGTAGTTAATATTACGCATGCGCGCATTCAATTCCGCGCATGCGCGAAGTTTATTGTATCATAAATTTCTGTCACCGTGTTAGAAATTGTTTTCTGTATCCTTATTTAAAAGATCTTGTTATAAAATAAATAAATATCAATTTCATGAATTTTAAAATATTTTTAACAGTTAAATCTTCGGAGATGAAAACATTATATTTTTCTTATTTTTGTAAATATATGGGGACAATTAAAAATAGTTTACACTTATTTACAAAAATATTTTAAAGTACAAAAAAATATACAAAAATTGAATACACTGTTGACAAAAAGGCTTCGGGATGAAAGCATTTTAGTTGTTGTATTAGTTTGATTCAGCAAAATTGCTTCGTTTTTTCTTTTAATTCAGAAACTCTAATTTTTAAATATTGAGATTAATTATTATTGCACAATTTTTATAAAATTAATCGCGACATCCAAAAAGCCACTTTCAAAAGAATCACCCATCTATTGTGACTTTATTGCTGAAATCTTAAACTTTTCTCAGGAGTCTCTTTTCTCAAAAGACGAAATCCGTAAAAAGAAGCGAACGTTTGCATTTTGTATAACGTTTTCCTTCTGGAAAGGATGATAGTTCTTGGTATTAAATGCGCTTCTTACTGAATTCGTGATTTTTGCAGGAAAAAAAAACTCCATCACTTGAGACTTTAGAAGAAGGAAGGTGATACTACAAATTAAATTGCTAATCTCCTGAAATTGAAGACTATCCATGACAATATTCGGTAGCTTTTGGCTGCTTAACTGAATCCACAGACTTTACGGAAGATGCAAAAGGTCTTCGGGAGTTAAGTCAGTTCATGTGTTCCCGGTCTTTGACCGGATTACTAGTCTTACGCAGATTGCAAATTTTCAATTCAGACACGTGCTCAGATTCTTATGATTATTATTACTATCATCTAAAAACAATCTATGGGAAATTTCCTTAAAATTGACTATTTTCGTCACTAGTGAGAATAATGATCACTTTACACCCTCGCAAGAAAAATGACCATTTTCGTCACTTGTGGGAAAATAATTAAATTCTGCCATTTAAATTTAGTTACCATTTCCATAATTTTCACTCTACCCTCCAAGCTTCAACTTAATTAATTTCTCCCGATAATCTTAATCAATTTCTCTTGATAATCTTGATTAAGAGATTCTCTCAGTAATTTTGAATCATATCCCTGAATAATCTTGATTAATGTCTCGCGATAATCTTGATTCTCTTGTCGCAAAACTCTTTGAATTTAATAAAGCGATAATTAAATCACAGTTGACAACAGTAATATATATCTTCTGATTTGAGCACGTGTATGATAACTGCGTTAAGTCGATGGCCGTGCCAACGACAAAGTCAGCAAGAAGTTTGAGTAAAAAGTAAAAAATAAAGAAAACAAAAGGAAAAAGCAAAAAAAAAAAAAAGTAACTAGACGTGAGTAGTATGACGAGGTGTTTTTGGAAAAAAAAACTCGGCGAACCGAAATCCGAGATTAAAGTCAAGGAAAGAGGATGACGGCCACGCGAGAATCCGGCTGTGACGCGCCTCGTCGTACAAGGGCAGTTTTTTACCCCTTAAAACAAAAAACTACCCTTATCGGCACTTTAAGCGCGACTGTAGTGCTTCGCGCCTGCCCCAGATACTTAGTGCAATAATTATCTACCCTCTAGAATGTAATCTAAGTTAATAGCGCGTGGGTGAGTCCGTCTCCGGAAAAGCGAGCCTTCTTTTTCAAGTTGACGACAGAATACTTCAAGTTCCAACGAAGCAGTATTGTCTGGCAATACGGGACGATCCCTCGTTAATTGAAACGTTTCTTTCTGCTCGCAAAAGCAGAAACGGGGATTTAAAAATATAAGGGGCGTACCTTTTTATCAGGGAGATAATTTGGTGGCGTTTAAAGATGTTGAAGATTCAAGTTGTACGTCAGGTTTAAAGTGGATGTGGCTAAATTTAAAAGAGATGCTTGAATTTTAAATTTGGAGGCGTTTCAGTTTGGGCGGATTTTAATTCGAGATTAAAAGGCACAGGAAATTTAAATTTCATTTTATGTGTACGATAAAATAGCGTTATTAATACACTATAATCGTAATTCTAATGTATCCTAATTTTCGATTGATGATAATTATTATTTAGGATAATTTAACGTAGCAAAAGTGCTGATTTTGCTTTGACTTCTAGGTCAAATTCAATAAAATAATTTTGTGTTTTAACTTTTTCCTCCGTAAACACTGAAAAGTCTTTTAAAAATTAAAAAAATACAATCAGTCGATAAGATGGATTTCTACTTTACCGACCGTGACAAGGTGTTCTAGTTTACCGACCGAGCAAGTGAGTTCCGACGCCCGCCGTTAGAAGGCGCTACTTGTTAATTGCATAAGAAAAACTCTGTTTCTATAAAGGACTTTGGTTTTTTCGCAACTATTTTTGTTGTTTGACTTGGGGGATTTTTTAATTTCCCGCGTTATCCACAGTATTTTGATTGTTTGAAGTAGGGATTTTTGAATTTCCAGAGATACCAATACTCTTTTTTAAGGGGAATAACCTAAATGTCTAAATTGAATTTTAAATTTACCCGCCAACGTCGGTAGCCATTTACCGTCTGTCGGTAATACCATCAGTCGGCAATGCAGATTTTTGAAACTGACGCGCAAATTCAAAATTTAGTTTTGGACATTTGGGTTATTCCCCTTTTAAAACACTATTGGTAACTCTGGAATTTCAAAATCCCCTACTTCGAACGACCAAAATAATGTCGAAAAATTTCAAGTACCCAATACAAATAGATTTTTTCTTATGCAATTAACATGTGGCGTCATCTGTCGGTGGTGAACGGAATCCACTCGCATGGTTGGTGAAGTAGAAATCTACTTTACCGACTGAGGGTAAGTGGTCCCGCACCTGAATAGCTATACAATTTTTTCTTTCCTGTTTTGTCAGTCTGTACTTGTGCTAAATAATAATTCGATAAAATAGAAATTATGATAAATGTTAATTCCCAGATAGCACGTAACCTTGCCGAACCTTGCACAGTAAGCTTGCTGGAAGCTTGTCGCAAGATTGCACCGCATGCTTGCAGCAAGGTTTCACGGTAATATTGTCGCAGAATTGCTAGGCAAGATTGCATGGTAAGATTGCTGCGAGGTTGATGCAAGGTTGTAAAAATTTCTTTCCATAGTTAATGAAATTCTACTTTTTAAAATTGCTTTAATTTAAATCAAAAAAATTTTTTAAAAACATTTAAAAGTTAACCATTTTTAATTATTTTAATTGTATATTATGACTTTATAGCAACTTTTCTACAATCTTGCAGCAACCTTGCATGAACCTTGCACATCAACATTGCAGATTAACCTTGAAGCAACCTTGCTACAACCTTGCAGCAAGCTTACCATGCAATTTTGTCGAGCAAGCTTGCGACAATATTACCCTGCAACCTTGCTGCAAGCTTGCGACAAGCTTCCAGCAAGCTTACTGTGGAAGGTTCGGCAAGGTGGGACATTTTAACCTTGCAGCAACCTTGCCGCAATGTTGCCCGGCAATATTGCAAAACTTGCACGGCAACATTGCGGCAAGGTTGCTACAAGGTTACGTGCTAACTGGGTTAAATCATTACATGCTATCTCAGTTGAAAATTTGGATACCCTATTTTTAAATCTTATTTTCTAATAATGAAAATAGTATCTAGAAACAAAAATATCAAAAATAATGATCGAATTTAAATTTTGAAAATCATATATAAGAAAATTTGAGTCCCAAATTTTGTATGCCGTGAAAATTAAAAACCCTGAAAATACATTAAAATCGAATCAAAACTCAAAATATTAAAAATTGAACACTTGTCAAATTTGAAAAGACATAAATAATTTAATGACTTTCTAATTTGTTAGTGTTTTAATTTGGGGTGAGTAAAAATTTGAATTTCGAAACTGAAATAGTTTGAAATTTGAAAATAGTAGAAAAAAAAAAAAAAATGAAAACTGTAACAAACGCAGCTGATTTTAAAAACTCGTAAAATGAAACGTCTCCAAAAGAGGTAAATCCAAACAAATCACGTAACCAAATTATGATACTTGAAAAATTGGAAATTTTCCACTTTGTTAATGTCCGCTTGCGATTGAAATTTGAAAATGCTAATACACTAAAAAAAATTAAAGATTAAAACAATAAAAAAGGGGCTTGGAAGCGAATCGTGCAGAGTCGCGAATCCGTGAATTTTAGAAGAATTGGTTGGCTGTGAGTTGCAAATCAAGAGGGACGCGAAAAAAAGTCAAGGACAAAGAAATGGAAACTTGAAAAAAAAAAGATGAAAAAGATCATTACGACGACGACAATGATAACGACGATAAAGAATAAGAAAACAAAATTGTTTGAAAACTAGCGAGGGCAATAAAAAATAAGGGCGAATCAGCCCCGGCCCTTCCGGGATACAAGGGTAGATTTCACATAGATCAGCCTAATATATTATTATATTAAATATTTCGAATAGATGAACATATATTATTTGTTGGGAGAGCATATTATTATATTACATACATATTTAATATATATACATATATATTATATATATTTAGGATATTTATTTGTTGATTTGGTGATATATATATAATATATGATTTTATAAAGGCCGAGAAAGCGGGCCTATAAAAACGTTATACGATTTATCGCATCGACACGTTCATTAATTTCGCGCGAAGATACCGTCAACAATCGCGAGTTTCGTATATACGTGCACTTTTTTGAAAAGTGATACACCAAAATGCCAACTTTCCCGACTATAAGGGCACGAGTAACGGCTGTTTCAAAATTTGGTAAAAAAAAAAAACAACTTTTTATGCGCATTTTGTAAATTTATTCTTCGAATTTCTCAACTACTTTTAATAGTAAATTGCAAAATTTGTTAAGAATTGTTATTTAAGAATGCACGAGTTAATTGTATTAATTTGTAAATTAAGAATTAAGTTTAAAATATTTTTTTTTTTTTTTTAATTTTACAAATTTAGTTGTGTTAATAACTAAGATTAAATTTATATTTTATGAAAATTATAAACACTGTGGTAATATTAATGTTATGAGAATATTATCTTTGTCAAAAAGAAGTGTTGTTGACAAGTTTTTGAAATGTTTTTATTGGTCCTTGAATCGTGAATTGTTATTCATTCATTATCCAAGATTATATTATAATGAAATGAACATTTTTCAATTGTGATTTCTCAAAAGACGTTATATTTTTCCAATCGGGAAAAATTGCAAGCAACACTTTCCTGTTCTCGAAAATATTCGATTTTTAAATTAAGTTTAATGTGCCATCAAAGCTAACAAGGAATCGTTCCCAGGTGATTCATTTGGATTCAGTTTAAAATTTGCACCTCGAATGATCTTCAAAATTAATTATGATTGGCCTTTAAAATTGTTGACACAATTTATAAATTATTGTACTTTTTCGTTAAAAGCGAAATTTATAGATAAAAAAAAGGTGCTTGAAAAAATTGGCTCAATATTTTTAAAAATCCCTGTGTCCGATTTTAGATATTTATGAGATTAATAATTATACCAAGTTTTGTTGAAATCCTTTGAAGTGTTCTCGAGATATCCAGATGACAAAAATTTACTACACACACACACACAGATAAACACATACATTCGGAAATTTGTCTATTAATGAAAATTTTTGCTTTTTTGATACCAATAAATCGATTAGATTAATTTTTGAAGAATTTAGAATGTCCACAGTGTTGGAAAAGTCACAAAAATTAGGAAAATCTCGGAAAAATTATCACATTAGCTAAAATTTTTGAGTAATTTTAAAAAACTGCGGAACCCTCCGAAATCTAAAGTAACAAGTTTCAGGCGAATTCAAATAATTTTTCATTTTTGTCTGGTTCGACATTTTTTTGTTTTTGATAAATTTTGGCAACAAGTTTAAAGGCCAATCATCTTTGGATGTGCAAAATTTTAATCGAATTTGAGTGGATACACCTGGGAACGTTCCCTTAAAAGTTATTTGAACAATGTAGAAAATCTTATTATGTAGTTTAAAAATCGTTGAATTTATTGGATTAATATATTTTCTAAGACTCACTTTGTTATGAAATTTATTATTAAATTTTATTATATAGAACTTATTTAGTAGTTTTCTACTTCTTTTTAAGGCTCATGTACTTGAAACGTGAATAATTTCCTCTATTTTCTCGAAACATGATTTTTTTTAAAAATGCTTTCTCCACATTTGACACTTCTGTATTTTTCTAATTATACACTAATTTGCATCTTGTTGAGTCGTCAAAGGCTCTGCAATCCGAGAAAATAAATTTTTACCCTTTCCTGCACAAATTAACATTCACACTACTATATATTTTCCAATTTCTCTACGTTTCTACAATTTGCGAATCTGTGAATGTAATTATTCCGAGTTTTTATCTCGAATCAACCAAACTCGATTAATCGAAGAATAAAGTGGTTATGGTTGTAAAAAAAATTAAAGAAATTGTAATAATAAGAATAATGAAGTGAAAACTTGGAATAATTATGTAATGAAATCCAAAGTTTGTAATAGGTTAAGAAAAGTATCGAAAAGTTCAATAAGGTAAATTTGCAATATAACAATTTCTTAATGCGAAAAATTGGAAGAAAAAAAAAATTCTAATCTTATCGAATTTCCGTTCCTCGGTCCCTTGTGAGTTGGGATGATAATTCTTAATGGGGATTTCGGTGTCGTTATGGTTACACGAGATTTCCTTTGTCGATTTGTTAAAAAGTTGTAAACGAGATAGAATAATGATCGAGCACGTGAGGGTCATGGCTGCACTTAGAAGTCAAATCTCATTTGTACGAACAGTTTCATTATCGAGTAATCCCGCGCGTAGTTGTCGCTCTCGTAGAGAACGTTTGTAAATAGCTATACCATAGAAAGACGACTTCTTCGGGCGATAATAAAAGTCTTGTGATGGTGAGTTTGCGATTTGGGCTCTTTGCCCCTTCGCGTATACCAAGCGCCTATAATGGATAGTTGATACGACTAGTGATCGAATTGCAATCGAACGGAGAACGAGACCCAAGACACACAAAACCACTGAACAAATTCCATTCCAATCAGAGCTCGATGCGAGAATAATCTCACCGGAGAGGTACATTTACCAACCTCACAAATTGTCCCATTTCCCTTACAGATTTCCGGATAAAAGACTCGGTAGTCAATCTAGAGTGATCCCGAAGGGTGGATGTGTAAAAAATATGGTGAAACTAAAATTGGACAATTTTTTTTCCTTCGTTGTTGATGATACTAATTATACAAGATATTTCTGAGTATTTTACATAAAGCCTAAGTGAAACAAAGCTTTACGGGAGACCGCCTAACAGTGGATTGTAAAAATTTCCAACAGGTGTAATTAATTCAGATTGAAGTAATTTTTAAAATGTTGAACACTAAAATGAAGCTAATATATTCAGTTAATTATTACAATTAGCAAAATAGGCCTAAAATTAACCTGCTATATATAATAAGTATTTTTATAATACGATAAAAATTTACTAAAAAATTTGTCTTCGTCCAACAGTGGATAATCCTTTCGTTTTTAAAAAAATATAATTCGTGGAACAGCTTTTTATCCGTAATACATTTCCTTGATAAGTATGCTTCAAAATAAAATCAATTTGTCAACATAAAGGTTGTTTACTGTTTAATAATCAAATAAAATATTGTCAGGTTTAACTAAACCTAGCAACTAAGGCAGCGGGAATTAGTTATAATTTATTTAGAAGTATTGAAACTAAATTAACATTTTTTAAAACAAGAAAATGCTATTTAAACATAATCTCAACTTCTGACAGTTCTATAATGAATTATCTACTGTTGGAATTCACACTGGTTCATGAAAAGTGCTTGCAAAATTATGAAGAAAGAAAACTGACACTTTGTGGTGGCATATATTTTTTTTAAGCCTTCAATTTTTATAATAACGTTCTTACGATCCCTAAAATCTTATAATAATATGCTGAATTAAAATTTTAGAATTATTTATTAGAAAATTCAAATTATCTACTGTAGAGTGGTCTCCCTTAGATATTTGGATAATTGTTATAAATTAATCCTAGAAGTATCATTATGGAAAGTTTTGATCTGTTTAGGTTTTGTGTACTTGTATTTATTCATGGGGCAAAATAAGCTCAAACTTTTTGTTTTTATTTATTGACCTTTGGCAGTGTGCAAATAAGTAAAACAAAAAATCCTTTACCAAATTTAGATTATTACAATACTTTACGAGTTATTAAATAATTTAGTCAACGATGCGACGCGCTACGTTAACTTCTATGAACGGATAAGGTACCGCCCCTTTTTGGCGGCTCGTGCGTTTCGAGCGCTCCGCTAGCGGAATGATGGAGGTGCCGGACCGCTTGGAAGGGGGAGAAAAGTGCCCGCCCATTTGTCTGCCAGTATCCCGTATTCTGCTCTCTTTCTTTTTTATTAATAACTTGCAAACTATTAAAAATAATTACTCGTGGTAAAGGACTTTTTATTTTATATTTTTAAGCTTCTAATGATCCTTGTATCCAGGGCATATTAGGACATCCTGTTCTAGGAAGGAGATAAATATGTTAATACTTTTTTGTTAGTGTACTGTTGACTATGGTAGTTAAAAAAAAAATATTTCAAATAAATTCAATATTTTGTAGTTATTTTAATTGCTTTTAAATAAAGTTTACATTTTTCTTTAAATAAAGAATAATCCTAGAAACTGAGAGCATAAGAAAAAAAAAATTTTAAACAACCCTAAACGGTATATTTAAGTGTATAAATGCTAATTGTTTTCTAAAATTCTGTTGCAATTATATAACTTTAAAATTTCTCAAATTACAAAATATTCATAGCAGTATAAAACAATTC
Organism: Ganaspis brasiliensis; assembly: GCA_037103525.1. Taxonomy (NCBI): domain Eukaryota; kingdom Metazoa; phylum Arthropoda; class Insecta; order Hymenoptera; family Figitidae; genus Ganaspis; species Ganaspis brasiliensis. The sequence continues at coordinate 1,423,782 of JAZKLR010000123.1, forward strand.
TGTTCAGTACTTATAAATCAAAAACAAAACTCAGAAAAAAAAACTTGATTTTTATATTTTATTTATAAATTCTTATATTGCCCGTATAATAAAGAGTCTGATTTACATGGAGTTCTTTAAGATTTCCATTCAGTTCTGAAACAACATAACTATCGAGTTTTATCCAACTCTGCATTAAAAGTTACCTATCGTGGCAAATCTCAAGCTCCTTGTAAAAGCCGCTCCATTTAACCATATTTTCCATTCAGAAACTCACTTGTGACCACTCTGCATAAAAAGAAAATCACCACTACCGAGCATTTTATTCGTAAAACGATCCAAGTGCTAAGTAAAAATTTATCGAAGGATATTTCTTTTCATTGAATGGCTCAGGGGAAAAAAAAGAAATTTATATTGAGATATAAATTGCACGAACACAATTCTCATTATGAGAAATTGATTAAAGTGGCACAATCGTAAAATGCACTTTTTATAGAACGTTTATAGAAGATCGTTTGGGGCGATTTTTACGGCTTTGTATAAAACCTCCAATCGACATCGTTTAGTGATTGATATTGAATTCCTCCGTAGAATTGATCGGAGGCTAAATCGTGTGTATTTTAGAGTCTATTTTATTGGCATGTAACGTGAATTTTATCACAAGTGGGATGCCAATAACTGATAAAAGCGACTGTTAGAATTGCTAATATCTTCACATCCGAGCCTTGAATACATTGTGCAAAGAGGGCACTCAATCGCGAAAGTGTAAAGCGTGTTTGAAGAAAAACATTCCCTCAAAGAAAAGAATTTCATGCATATTTGAAAACTATTTTCCTTTCATTCTTATATCACTGTCGATACTCTATTTGCACCGACTTGTTCAGGATTCACAGTCGACTTTTACGGATCGGATTTCAGACTCTGATTACAGGAAATTCTTTTATTTTTTTTCTTCTTTTAAAGTTTCTTTTTAGAATGGGTATGATTGTATGTAAAGCTCAGCTCAGAGGGCACCACAATCGCAAGTTTCTTTTGACGCAATATTTTTTATACAAAAAATTGATTCTTTCAATTTTATAAAAACAAAAAGTACATTTTGATGAAATTAATCAAGTATAAGCCTATTAATACAATTGCAATTCATTAAAATCTGTTCTTAAAATCATTGACATTTTTTACATAACCTAAAATTTGCTAAACATTTTTAGTAAACGAATAATTACATTAGAAATGATTGATTATTTAGAATCATTATTGTTTAGATTCTAAAACCATAAAATCTTGAGTTGGTGCTGCTACCTACTGAAAAAGTTTGGTAAAAATTCTGTTACCGTTTCAGAAATTAAACATAGTGCGCATGCGCGTAGTTAATTGTATCGAAAATTATTTCTGTATCGCCATTTAGAAAATTCTATTACAATTGTAACATTTTATCAATTTTATTATATTTTTAACAGTCTATTGTACGATTTTCGAATTCATCTATCGTTTCTTTTTTTCTGGATCATTTTTAAAGGAAATATCTTTCGAGTTTTTAATCACGCACTGCTCGGATGGATGGGAGAAAACGAGTCGCGAATACTAAAGAAGATCACGTCGTGTTCGTATCTCAATTTCATTGGTGTTCTCGTCCAAAAGAAAATACGAGAAAGACAAAAATAGATAAAATAAAAAATGGTAGGATTAAAAAAGATATATAATATATGAGTGTGTCGGGACCCTTTCTCCGTACGATAGGATAGAAGAATATTTATGCATACTTTTACCTGTATATTTAGGTATATACCAAAATAGTTTCCAACGAATTGGTTTAGAATCGACGAGAAGAATTATTTCAAGCGATAAGCAATAGGAATAACATATTAGGTTTTAAAGTCTAACGAGAAGGAGTGAGGTCACTCGACACAAGTAACATACTCCATGCCTTACGATAATAGATAATATGAGTAAATTAAGGATAGATAGAAATATTTCAGTAGAGTTAATCTTAAGATAAGCACCGTTCTCCTCTGGCACATCAATGTGTCCAATTGAAATGCATTCTGCGAGCTGAAAATCGGCAGTCGATTATCGAAATATGGAAAAGTATTTTTTTTTTCCAAGATGCATGAATATTTCCCATTTAGATTTTAATTTTTTGTGTTATGTTATTACTGTTAAAAATTTCTACTAGAATTTTTTTTCACGTATGACAAGGAGATATTTTTGGTCACTGGAGACAGAAACTTCGTTTACTGCTTACAAGACGCGCATGCGCGTATTTGATATTACGCATGCGCGTAGTTTATACCACGCGTGCGCCAAGTTACTTGTCATAATTTCTATTTTACGTAATTCATTATTTTGACATTTCAGCATTTTTTTTTATTGTTATAAAGTAAGCTTATTAATTAATAACAGCTTAAAAGAAAGACTGTAATTTAAAAGAGTTGGACAATTTTAGGGCGACAACGTAACAGTGAAAATAATTCACATTTTCAAATAAAAAACAAAAAGTATTAATCTCTCGCAGTCAATTAATCGGTGATGAATTGGTTTTATCAATTAAGTGTTTTTGAATTCTATTTCTTGACTATTTTGTTGTATTCTCTCATCTGACAAGGTTTTATAAGAAAAATGAATCAATTTTCTTCTTAAATTTTAGTGTAACATTTAAATTCTATTTTCACTTTCCAGATACAATGGAATTTTTGTTTAAAGTATAAAAAAATTAAGTAAATTTTATAGTACAATGTAGCTGCGCGGATAGGCACTCTTGTTTTGAACAATGGAAACCAGGGATCAAATCTCCGCTCTGAGAATTTTTTTTTAACTTTTAAACCAATTTTGTTTTTTCTATAAGACGATATAAAAAATTAAGCATTCGATCTGAAAAATGATTTAGATTTCAAAATCAAATATAATCGACCTAATAATTAAATTACAAATCAGTGAATCGATTAATCGATTTTAAGTCGAATAATATGTTTGAAGATTTAATAATTGAACGCACAAATCGTTTTAAGAATCGATAAAATGATCGAAAAATAGAATAATTAGTTTTAAAAATCTAATAATTGAACGTTAATGGATATAATTATTTAAATATTGTTTATCGGCCTCAAAAGTAAATAATCGATCTAAATACAAAGACAGAAAATCTGAGAGTCGAAAAATTGATCTAAAATCGAATAATCAATCTAAAGCCTAATAATTGATCGAAGAATCCAATAATCGATTTAAAAATCTAATAAATGATCTCGGAATCGAAAGATCGGTCTAGAAATAAAAAGAATCGATCTGAAAAGCAAGTAATCGAACTCAAAAATCATAAAATTTATGTAAAAATGCAGAAATTGACTTTAAAAAATTGAAAGTTCGATCTAAAAATCGAATAATCCATCTAAAACACTAATAATCGATCTAAAAATCTAATAATCGAACTCAAAATCGAAATTTAAATCTAAAAATCGAATAATTGATCTAAGAATCGAATTATCGAACTCAAAATCGAATAATCGATCGAAGAATCGAAAGATAAATCTGAAAACCGAAAATCCATTTTAAAATCAAATAATTGATAGAGTAATACAAAGATCGATTTCAAAATTGGATAAACAATCTTGAAATCGATATATCGATCTAAAAATAAAAAATCGATTCAAGAATATTGAAACTAAATTCAAAAATCTTAAAATTAATGTAAGAATTGAGTATTTGATCTAAAATAAAATTATCCACCTCAAATTTGAAACTTTGATCTATATAAATCGAAAAATCGATCTAAAATTAAAAAATTCTATCTAAAAATCGAGTTGTCTGATAAAAAAATTAAATAATTGATACAAGAATCCAATAATCGGTCTAAAAATTAAATTATCAACCAAAAATTAAATTGTTCATTTAATATTTTATTTATAGTTCTAAGAATTGATTAGTCTAGTTAGAAATTATAAAATTGGTTTAAAAATAGAGTTACAGGTTTCTATTAGATTATAAATTCTAATAATTGATTTAATAAATAATCCAGTTCTAAATCCAAAAATGGATTAATATTTCTCAAAAGTATCTAAGAGTCAGTTAACAGATTTATTTTAAATTAATTTTCCGATTTCGGAATGCATTAATAGATCTAAAAGTTATTTAAGTTTTCGAAAATATATAATTAATCAATTTGATGTCTTGATTAATCGTTATAAAAAATCGTCTGGTTGGTTTTTTTAGGTTATGTGATTTTTGAGTGAATATGAAAATAATATCAAGTAATTATTCGAAAAATTGATAAATATTTTTATTCCATCAAACAAAAATAACTTAATATGTAAATTAAATTTTTTTTCAAATTTAACTACTGAATTGAAATTAGTTTCACTGAAAATTATTGTATCCAATATTATCTCGTTTAGAATGTTGAAAAATGGAAAATAATGCTTAATTACAAAACGGTAAAATAGAAATTATGATAAATGATAATCTGACCAAATGAAGGTTGTCCGTTGAAGATTCAGGTACATTAATAAATTCTTAAGCAGGGATTTGATTTTCGTGCACATAAAATTAAATAAAATTTCGGGAATAATCATGCGTTCATTTAAAAACAAGAACAATATGCTTTGAATTATTTTTCCAATATTTACTCTGTATAAAACTGTTATGAAAATACTGTTATTACACACCTGTTGTTTAAACAATCATTTTAACGAAATGTTAATTTTAATTTAATAATATCTGTTGGAAATTATTTCCTTAAAAAAATGTCATCTCTGTAATTGTATTCAAAATACGAAAAGAGACATTTTTTTAAAAGAAATTGACTCTGTTGTAAAAATGATCATTTGGATTCACAATAATGATCAAAACTCCCAAGGAGTTGTTTTTCGTTTCTTTTTTCTCGATCGACCACTGCTTGTTTTCGCTCGTAATCTGTAATTAGTTCGCATTGTTAACGTAGAAAATGGTGTTAATTAGGGCGAGCAACGTTGCCTCGAGTAAACATCGACTTTACATTGTGTGTAAAAGTAAAATCGTAAAGACGATTGGTGTTCGATGATTCCTTTAATTTTGCACCACGAATTCGTGAAATTTTCGTATTACAACTCAGCAATGAAAAAAGAAAAAAAAAACCGAAAATATCAGGTCTAAGACGAATGGACGAGAATTTTTCTTTCTAAAATTAGATTTTTAATAAAAATATGTTTTTACAAATAAAACAAGAATTAGGAATAGAAAAAAAATCTCCGAGTGTAAGTTTTAAAAAAAATATTCGTTGATTTTATATAGATTCACTGAATTTTCTGTATAAAACCTTAAAAATTCAGATATGTTGTTTATGCATTATCCGATTTTTATTTAAATTTTATATCTATTCTAAAAAAGTTGCCAGCAATTATTTTGACATTTCGTGGCAATCTTTGTCCGATTTGGAAACAAATTAAGTTGCGAGAAGACGTGTATTCGCAAGGAGAGTTATCGATTGGGCCAAAAAAGTAAAAATAACTCGAGTTTAATGATTCCATGGAAAAACTTGAGTAAAACGCTTATTGATCCGTTGCAAGATTAAGAGAAAGGAATCTGTTGAGTTTTTCAAGAAAAGGTTATTTTGTCTTTAACATTATTTTACAATAATATAAATGTTTTAATTGTATCGAAACAAGAAAATAAGTGCATTTTTTGCATCAAACTTTGAGAAAAATAATAGAGGAAAGATGAAAGTCGATTCCAATTTTTCGCTGGGACTATTAGTTTAATAAAAGAGAAGGACGCAAATAAAAAAAATAGGGAAAAGGTCGAATAAGAATGTTTCTTATAACTGGAATGTTTGAAGAAACCCGAAGGCTGTAAAATTGGAATCCTTTTGAAAATCGAAGGTCTTTTGAAGTAAGAGCTCTTTGCAGTTCTCTTTATGATGAGCTTACTAATAAACCAAAAATTGCCAAATGCACCAAAAGCACTTAATAGCTAACACCAATTTAACATGATTTAATCAAACAGTATTTCCGGAAATTAGAAATACACCAAATATTATTAATGGTCTCGTATGGTCGTAACTATTTAGGGGTCAGGGTGGGACCTTCTACAAAAAATTAGCCATTCATGAGTAATGTTATGTCTAACTAGGACGATATCTTTTTGAAAATAGTTTAAAATTTTCCTGGACAGATTTCAAAGATTTCGTGAAGAGCTTTCAGGAAACATAGGATCTTCACATCTAGATAATTTTCCACTGATATCTCCAGGGATGCTATCAATAAAATCTCCATTAAAGCTTTCGCTAGTGTAATAGGGAGTATTTCTTTAGAGTGTTTCATCACAAAATGATTTTTTGATAATTGAAATCTTGATATTAAAGTTTAAATTCATGGGAACTTAGTTAGGTATTGACGATACGATCCTGATGTGTCATGGCGTCGGCGCGTGCGCGCTTAAAAATCTGTCAACGTGCGCAACGGGTTGATGCGTGATCACTTTTTTTAATCTAAAGATTATTTGAGTAGTTATTAAAATAGAAGCTTCTAGTGTAGAGTGTTAACTAAATTTTGGTAGAAACTTCCCCTAAAATCTTCTTATGAGTTTCCTAGACATTCAGGTAGAAAGTTCCATGTGAAGCATGTATCTGGTTCTCTTTTTCCCTGGAGATTACAATGGAAGCTTTCTTCGAAATTTCGGGGAAAGGTCCATGGAGATTTTGATGAAAGTTTCCTGAAGATTTAGGTGGAAGTTTCCCTGAAGTTTCCGATGGAAGATTTCACGCAGACTCATGTGGAAGCTTCTTTGGAGATTTCGGTAAAATTGTCTCTATAGATTCCGGTAAAACTGTCCCCATAGATTCCGGTGAAGTCTTTTTTGCATATTTTGGGAGAAGTTGGAGATTCCGATGAAAGTTCCCCTACACGGAGAGAAAATTTGACAGGATTTACGTCGAGTATGTTCAGGGCAAATAGCCTCGATGCACCATCGAGGCAATACCAGTTGAAGAACGTCGAAAAGAAGGTTTATATTCAAGGTCCACAATGTCGATAGTCTATCTGGGCGTATGGCTTCAACGATCAACTGATGCCTTGACGATCAGTGAAAAATCCCCCAAATTTCGAAGCATGGGAACTTGTGCCTTAGATGGGAGGGGATACGGAAAGGGTTACGGAGAGAGAGTATCTCCTTTCCTTTCCGTATCCCCTCCCTTTTGAGGTGCTTACAAATTCCCATACTTCTAAATTTGGCGGATTTTTCCCTGATCGTCAAGGCATGAGAAGTTGATTGTTGAGGCCATACGCCCCCATAGACTACCGACATAGGAGGCCTCAAATATCAACCTTTTCTTCGTCGTTCTTCAACTGGTATTGCCTCGATGGTATATCGAGCCTATTTACCCTGAACATACTCGTCGTAAATCCTGTCAAATTTTCTCTCCGTATAGATATTCCTATAGAAGGCTCCTTAGAGATTCCTGTGGATGCTCTAAGTTCTCGTAGAATACTCTCTGGATGTTTTACGAAAGTTTCTCTGGAGACTCCGGTGAAAGCTTCTGCTAAGATTCCGGTAAATGTTTTTCTGGAGATTTTGGTAGAAGGTTCCCTGAAGTTTTGAATGAAAGATTTCATGGAGACTACTGTGAAGTTTTTTTTGGAGATTCCTGTAGAAGTTTCTTTAGAGATTTTGGTAAATTTGTATATTTTGTAGAAGTTGGAGTTTCAGATAAAAGTTTCCCTGTACGGGAAAAAATATTGTACATGATGCGTACTAACCTATAGTGCAGCGGTTGCATTGTAGGTTATGTGTAACAGTTACTCATTTTATGGACTTTAGCAGTCCATTTTTTGGGCAGCTAATACCCAATAAACATGGGCAGACGATGCCAAAGTTGGGCAGCAGTTTTACATAGTAAACAGACAGCAGTTACTTATACTATTGCGCAGCGCATGTCCAAAAGTTTTTCCCGTGTAGATATTATGATTGAAGGTTTTTTGGAGGCCCCGGTGGAAGTTTCGCTCAGGTTTCATGAAGACTCTAATGAAAGTTTAAGATGTCCCAAAGTTAGGTAGCAGTTTTACATAGTAAACAGACAGCAGTTACTTCTACTATTGCGCAGTGCTTGTCCAAAAGTTTTTCCCGTGTAGATATTGTGATAAAAGGTTTCTTGGAGGCCCCGGTGGAAATTTTTCTCAGGTTTCATTAAGACTCTAATGAAAGTTTTCACAAAGATTCCTGCAGAAACTTCTCTGGAGATTTCCGTGGAAGCTTCTTTGGAGATATTGGTTTAAAGTTCCCGTAAAGTTCTAGTGGAAGTTTCCCTGAAAAATCTGGTAGAATCTTCTAGTTAGGCCCCGACGGAAGTTTCCCTGAAAATTTCGATGGCAGGTTCCCTTGAGTGTCCGATGTATCTTTTCACCAAAATTCCTGTGGAAACTTCCTTGGAGACTCCGACGGATGCTCCCTTGAGTTTTGGATGAAAGATTCTCCAAAGATTACAGTTTAAATTTTTCTAAAAATTCTGGTAGAACGTTGTCTGGACGATCTTTTGGAAGGTTCCCTGAAGAGTCCGGTGAATACTTTCACAGATATTCCTCTGGAGTTTTCTGTTAAAGTTTTCCCGATGATTCTTTTGAAAACTTCTGTGTAGATTTTGGTGGAAACATTTTAGGAGATTTCGATAAATCTTTCCCTAGAAATTCCGGTGGAATTCTTCCTAGGGATTCTGACAAAAGGTTCTCTGGTGAAGTTTTTCCGCACATTCCGGTGGAAGTTTTCTTGGAGTTTCCAATGAAAGGTTTGCTGGATTTTTCAGAGGAAGGTTTCCTAGAGGTTTAAGTGGAAGCTTTCAAGGAGATTTCAATGTCAGGTTCCCCTGAGATTCCTATGGAATTTTTTCTGGATATTTCTGTAGAAGTTTCTCTGGAACCTCCTGCGAAAGTTTTTCTAGAAATTTTGGCGGAAGCTTTCTTAGAAATTTCAATAGAAGTTTTCTTGGAGATTTTGGTGAAAGTTAAAAATCCCGGTGGAAGTTTTCCTGAAGATTCTGACTTCTGGTAAAATGTTTTTCGGAGGTTCTTGTAAAAGTTTCCTTGTAGATTCTGGTAAAAACCTTCCTAAAGATTTTATTATAATGTTTCCTGAAATACTGAAGTATTCTACGATTCCTATAAGATTCCTGGAAGCTTGCCACGTTTCTGAAAAATTTTTTTTTTTAATTCCCTGGGATTTTCCAGAAAGATATCATGCAATTTGGGTATATTTATAGTGAAGAACTTTTTAATAATGTAAGAAGGTAAATAATTCTAACACAGGGTTCGTTTCGATGGCTATTTATAGTCTTAAACCTTGTCCATCCCTCCTATTAAAATATCCTAGTTACGCCTATGATGATCTTTGTTTTAAATACACTGGTACTTTGAATTAGTGCGATTCGATTTGATTAAGCGCTGTGCGCACAAAATCGACTAAATCGAGGCTCCAGTGTAATTTTCCGAATTTACAGATGTTTATTGTAAAGTCTAGTTTGTTGTTTTTGTAGTTGTAGACAACACTGTCGAGTACGTTACATGTGCCTATGAGATCACGATTGAGGATGAAAAAGCTTCTTATAACGAGTATAAAAAAATAATAAATAAATAAAGGGAGAGTTGAAACTATATACGTAGGATTTGAGAACTATGTCATGAAGTTGTTTATTTATAGTCAGTATATCTTTCACACCGAAAATGATAAGAGTCGAGAATTTTCCTGAAAGAAACGACTATAAATAAAAATCAAATTTGCAGCGTGAGCTTTTTCCTTCGCTGTTCTTATCGGTATCGTAATTAATTAAGCTCTTAAGTTACTCGGAACGTGAGTTAGAATCCGTAGAAGAGTTTCTCTGAAAGGTAGTCGAATGGCGTCATTTGTTGAAAACAAAAATACCATCTTAATTTCTCCAGGTATTTTCGTTCTTCGACCAAGTCAAGTGAAATTTTACCAAACATTGTTTCCCACTTGTTTGGTCAAAATATAAATATTTTTTTCTGCTTACAGATTAAGCAATATTTTTCGTGTACCTTTGTTGAAGTACTAAAATACTTTGCTTTATTTGCAGATAAGCTTGCTGATTCAATTGCGCCTTTCTTCCGTATAAGTTTCTTTTAACAATTTCGCTCCTTTGATTCAACTTTTTTTAAAAAGAAATTGAAAAATTTCGAGATAGTTTTATAAAAGTGAATTTTCGTATTGAGAAGTTTATTTTAGGTAACTTTTTTTTGGTTAATTATTTTTTCGGGAAATCTGTACTAGTTTATAAAAAATTATTACTCTTTTTTTATAAAAAAAAATTGCAAATTTTTTGCTAATAATTATTTTTAGATTAGATAATTTTTTCGGAAGAAATAATAAAGGCAAATTGTTTCTTAAGATTTAAGCTTGAGAAAGTTGATTGGGTCAGGAAAGCTTTTTTTTGCTGAATTAATTAGATGGTGTCGCGTGATGCTTATAGGTCGATACATCGAATACTCTCGATGAGTATCAGAGAACTTAGAAATACGCGTAATATACCATTTTCGTGATAGCATCTCAGTACAGAAGGAAGTTTCTCGAAGACGAGTCTTCGGTTCTTCCACAGTTGTGATAAGTTTATTGTCAAGAGCTATTATATTATTATTATTATTATGATTATTATTATTATTATTCAGTTGTAGAGCGGCTTATTTCTTGATTTGTTGTGTCACTTTGAATTTCTGTGTTATTTTTAATAAATTCATGGATTATTTCGTTCTCAGTTTCTTTTATTTCGTAATCCACTCTGTTTTTATTCCTTTTCCTTTTCAGGTCATGAGATGAAGTATGACGTCACTGGTACAGGCAAAATTTGTCCGTAAACTTTCTCTTAAAATACTTAATATTTTGATTCCAAACTTTGTGGACTTACTTAAATTATCATTACGAAGGTATTTCTGATTTGGTGTTAAAATATTTATTATTTTAAGATAAAGTTTACGGACAAGTTTCGCCTATAACAGTGACGTCATTCTTCATCACATGCCCTTAAACCCTAATTTTTATGAGGGAAAGTAGTCAAGGTTGGGCCATGTGGTTTAGGTTGGACTGCTGTCGAAAATTAATTAGATTTAAATGAAAATAAATAAATTACAATCCAACCTTGACAATTATCTCCTATTGTATTAATTTATAAGATTAGTTTATTATATTGATTTATATGCTTATTATATTTTACTCATTTCGTAAAAAAAATTTATTTTCTTCACAAAAAAATGTCTTGTTCTGGGAATGTTAGTTTATATTTCAAATGTATATTTTGATTTCATAAATTGAACAACAGAATTGGACTCAATGCGTTTAAGTTTGAACCTAACCTCAAAAAACAGAAAAAAACTGCTAAAATTTACTTTTTTGATTGTATAAAATTAGTACCGATCACCGACTGATATGATTTTAAACAGAATTTTGAATTTGGACAATATACATTAATTAATACATAAAATTAAAAACATTAAAAAAGATTTTTAATGGCCAAAATTGCAAAATTTTTTATTTTTTAAACTTCATGAAATTTAGTGTCTAGAGGATTTTGAAATAGCTAATAATGAATTTTATTCCAAATCGCCAAAATTTAAAATGCGTCTATGACTTTTTAAAATTGTAAATTTTTTATCCAATTGTTGGTCAAAATTGCAAAAAAATTTTTTTTTAACTTTACGAAATTTAGTGTTAGAGGTTTCTAAAGTTGCTGATAACGAATTTTATCACAATTTTTCAAAATCAAAAATCCGTTCAAGATTTTCAAAATTTGAAATCTCGGATCCAATATGTGGGACAAAATTGCAAAATTTTTAACCAACTTCCTAATGTTATATAAAAAACTTCTACAATATGAGTTTTTTAATATATATTTTGTTGGTTAATTAATAGCAGAAAAGATTGATATTCTACTTTTCGAATTACTTTAAAAATAAAAACGTCAATTTTCAACTTATAATTTAAATATTATTTCTAATTTTCACGATTTAAGATTTTATGATTCTTGATTATTTTTTTCATCTATTTAATATCGAGGTTTAGATAAGAAAACTTTCCAAAAAACTCGAATTTGTACATTAATTTTCTGAGGATACTCTCAGACACAAGGTTTAGATTCAGGGCTTTAACTTTTTTCCAAGGGGAACTCGACAAGAGTCTAAAAATATCTTGAATTCATTGACGAAATTATACCATTTCTCGAAAAGAATTTCGTATTAAAAATTGTTTGGCGCCTTTCCTGAAAAATGATGAAAGTTTCTTTCTGCAATATCAGCCTCTTTTATGAGATTCGACTAAAGTATCGGAAGTAATGACAATTTTGAAATCTTAACTTTTTTTTTGCAAAGAATATTTTTCACATGAAGTAAAATAAAAAGTGATTAAATTTTACGAAATGTGTGGTCTATTGTGGTAACTCTTGGAAATGGTCAGAAGAATCTGCTCGTTAAAACTTGTCATGATAAAAGTTACTTTAATTAAGCGAAAATAACGAGATCATTTGAGAGCCTCTTTACCTCTAAAGTTTGCCTAAAACTTTTTAAACTTTGTAAAGAACATTTCAGCCTCAACTGGATCGATCCCTACAGAGATCGCTTTTAAACTTGAAGACTTCTTTTATGGGATAACGCTGCTCTTTAATCAGACAACAATTTAAGTTTGATTTTAACTTTTGGCGCGAATTCTACTCAATAAAGTGATTTTTCAGATAAGGAAATTTATATCTGTTTTTTCTTCAGAAGCAAACTGCAATAAAGTTGTTTAAATTAATTTTAAATTATTCCTTTTTAATCATTATTTTAAGGTTTGGGAAACACCACACATGTGAAGATAAATTCATAATTTTCATCCATCTTAAATTTTCTTCTTTAATATTCACGATTCGCTAGTTTAATGCATTCATTACCCACGATCCCTTGTTTTTCGCAATAAAAATTGAAAAAATCTCTCGGAAAATGTACAAACTTTAATCCGATCTCAGAACCACGAACGAACAAGTCAGTGTTTGTTTTTGAGAGAAACACGATTAAAATCTTCTTATTTTGCTCCTGATAAACACCGCAGCTCATATTCAGCAGAAAAAAAAAAAATTGAAGTATAGAGAGAGAGAGGCTACTTACAGAGTTATATTCTCGTATTTTTGCTGTGTTATATATCCCATGCTACACCTCTCACTTTTATTCACAGTTATTTTGCTTCCGGAACAGCGAACGCAAAAGAGTTCTCATAATGGAAAACGGACGTCCTTTATTTTCCACACTATTTTTATGAAAGTCTTTATCGAGAAAGCTATAAAAGCATTACGACAAAGGATATAACAAAATATTCTTACCATAATGTAGGCAAAACCATTTAAGCTCCTATTTAAATTCCATTAGAAGGTATAGAATTTAAAAATTTCTTAGCAATCCTGTCAAGCATAATTACTCTCAATGAACGAACAGCAGGTTAATCAGTATTCGGAGAAATTTAAAAAAAATGAACACACATATTATGATGCATTAAAAGTATTAGTCTGGTCAGTAATTTTAAATGAATGATTTTTAAAGTATTTTTTAAAAAAAGGACCGTTAATGGCTAAACGCTCGTTTCCTAGAAATCGTTTTCTATAGTAACGGTTCCCTAGCAACTGTTGACTAGTAACCGCTACTTAGCAACTATTCAATGTCAGCATTTACCTCGCAACCGCTTTCTAGAAATGGTTCGCTATTAACCGTTACCTAGCAACAGTTACATAGTAAACTTTACCCAGCAACAGCTTTCTAGTAACCGTTCCCTAGCAACCATTGTCTAGGAAACATTACTTGAAAACTTGAAAACTGTAACCGTTCCCTAACAATCGTTACCAACAAACCATTACCTGGAAACTGTTTCCTAGTAACCGTTACCTAGCAACTGTTGCCTAGTAACCGCTACTTAGCAACTATTCAATGTCAGCATCTCGCAACCGCATTTTAGAAATGGTTCCCTATTAACCGTTACCTAGCAACTGTTGCATAGTAACCGTTACCAATAAACTCCTACCTAGTACCCGCTACCTAGCAACTGTTTCCTAGTAACCATTCCCTAGTAACGGTTGTCTAGAAACCAATACCAAAAAACAGTTATTTAGTAACCATCTCCTTGAAACCGTTACCTAAAAATGATTGCCTAATACCTGTTATCTAATAATCGTTACCAAGCATCTATTGCCTAACAACCGTTACCTAGAAACCATTATCTAGTAACTGTTACATAGCAATCCTTACCTAGCAACCTTTACCTAGCAACCGTTAGTTCCCTAGAAACGGTTCCCAAGAAACCGTTGCCTAGAAACAATTATCTGGAAACTATTTTCTAGTAACCGTTAGCTAGCATCCGTTACCTAGTAACTTATCCATGTAAATCTTTACCTAGCAAACTTTGTTTCCTAGAAATCGTTCCATAGGAACCGTTACCTAGCTACTGTTTCTTAGTAACCGTTCCCTAGCAACCGTTGCCTAGAATCCATTAGCTGAAAATTGTTTCCTATAGTAACCGTTACCTAGCAACTATTGCTTAGTAACCGTTACCATTATACTACTATCTAGCAACTTTTTCCTAGTAACCGTTGCGTTGCCTAGAAATGATTGCATAGTACCATTTACTTAATAATCGTAACCAATCATCCGTTGCGTAGTAACCGTTACCTAAAAACTCGTACCTGACAGCTGTTATCTAGTAAGTGTTCCCTATCAACTGGTGCCTAGCAACCTTTACCTAGCAACAGTTTGTCCCCTACCAACTGTTGCATAGCAACCACTACCTGGATTTTGTTTAAAATTAAGCGTTACCTAGCAACCGTTACCTAGCAACCGCTACCTAGTAACAGTTACCTGGCAATTATTCAATAGCAACCGTTTGTTTCCTAGCAACTGTTGGATAGCAACCACTACAGGGATTTTCTTTAAAAGTGATCGTTACATGGCAACCGTTACTAATAAACTGCTATCTAGGAACCGTTACTTAATAACGTTACCTAGCAACCGTTACATAGCAACAGTTACATAGCAACCGTTACCTAACAACCGCTACCTAGCAACCGTTATCTAGCAACCGCTACCTAGCAACCGTTACCTAGCAACCGCTACCTAGAAACCGTTACCTAGCAACCGGTCCCTAGAAACCGTTACCTAGCAACCGCTACCTAGTAACAGTTACCTAGCAACCGTTTGTCTGCTACCAACTGTTGCATAGCAACCGTTTGTTTCCTAGCAACACTTGCATAGCAACCACTACCTGGATTTTGGTTAAAAGTAAACTTTACCTAGCAACCGCTACCTAGCATCCGTTACCTAGCAACCGTTACCTAGCAACCGCTACCTGGCAATTATTCAATAGCAACTTTTACCTAGCCACTGTAGGTAAATATTCAAGCTTTCAAAAGGTACTATTTCGATTTCCCTTTAATTAAAATTTTCATACTTTCAAATCCTTACGTGATTAGTACTGCTAAAAAATTTAATTTTTAATACAAATTTTCGTTAATTTATTTCACAATTATATAATTCCCATTTATTAATATAAATAGCATTTTTTGTAAGTCTAATTTCTTAACGTATATAAAAATCAGTAAAATGTTGAAAAATATGATTAAAGATAATATTAACTTTAAACTTGAACAAGATGAAACTGAGAACATCATTTTAGTTGGCTTTGAAGTATATATTATAAGTGCACTTTAACCCATCGGCATAAATTTTATGTAAAATAAATGCTTGGAGTTGCTGTAGGTTTTTTGAGGGTTTTATTAACTTCTGGAATTTGCCAAGCGAGATTAGCTGAATCTTGTGTAAATGAAAGACAGTTTAAATGAATACCAGGATTCACTTTATCCTCTTCGAATAGCTTTACTTTCTCCAAATACTCTGTACATTTAATTCACTTTGTATTGAATTTACCGACCTTTAACATTTCTCTAAAATCTTTTGATCGGGAATTCTATTTAAATTCCTTTTAAAATACCAGCGAGTTCAAAATTACTCCTACATTGCTTTAAACAAACTATGCGATGAAAAATGTTAGAAAATAATTTTTACTACCATATGACTCCTAATCTGGGATAATTGTGTTAGACGAAGCTTTTTACCAAAGATGACGATAAATTTTCAATGCAGAAGGCAAGTTTTTAAAAAATGTAAACATGACTATTCTCGATTAAAAATTCAGCGTAATCTAAAAATCATAGTAATTTTTTACCAAAATATTAGTTGCAACATTACTATTTGGACCTTTAAATTTATCATTAATAATAATTTAGTTCAGATAAAAAATATGTAATTAATATTATTATTATAAAAAGATTATAAAAATATAATTTCTTCCAAATGGTAAAATTAACTGAATAATTGAAGTCAAATAAATGACCAATAAAAACTAATACATTTTTTTTAAAAGCTCAGAAAAAATTTGATCATTGCTCTTGTAGGTTCATGAATCTCGATTTGAAGTAGTAACTGCCCAGTGACGCGAAAGTAGAATATATCGGTATTTAGTCAGACAAATCTCCATTTCGATATTGACACATGAATCATTTTCATTAATTTTCTAGCTCTATAATCGGAATCTCGTCATCTTGTTTCTCTATTCACGATATTTATTAATGCCATTAGTTTTGAAAATTAATTCTCAAATATATTACACTATAACACATTTTAGTCAATTTAATGCAAATATTTATATTTTTATCTCCTTATTAAATCAATCCATTAACATTTAAAAAAAAAATTCTTAAATTAATTCTATGTTTGAAACTAAAAAATGGAATTATTCCTGTTTTTAAAACATCAGTTTCTTTGAATGTCAAATCAAGTTAAAAAAATGTCGAGTGAATCTGATAACTAGCAAATGCAAAGCTTGTACTGAAATAAAATACGAAGGTGCCTTAACTTTCAAAATCACGGCTCGTTCCTCGTATATTTTTCAGCGAGTTTTATTTGTGTTTCGCAAATAAATCTGAATAAATAAAGTGAAACAGAAGAGTAGCGATTTTAATTTAAAAGAAGTAATACTCATCAAAACTTTAAATTGAATAGCGATCCTACTTTTTCATAAGAAGAATAAGTAAATGAAGATTCTATTCTTGTCTCTTTTTCATTACGTTCAATTGTGCCTCAAACTCGTTAAAATACCTTTAATGAGAAAAAGTTCAATATTTCTTTTGGTATAGGATTAATTACACTGTGAGAATAAACTTCATTCACTTTCTTTTTGCTTCAATGATAGATTTTACGCCGAGTCTCACTGAAATGCCGTTTCTCTTAATGCAATTGAAAAAAATTAAATGAAAATGGAAACATTGGTGTATTTTATTTAAAGCAATAAATTTCTTTTCTTTTTATTTATTATTTTCAATTATTTGCGACTGTTTTATAATTTATTGTACAATTATATGTTTACAGTCAGTTTTTAATTTTATGAAAATGATAAAAGCATTAATTTCTCATTTAATGTGACATTTACAATTTATTTTTAATATTCGGTTGAATATTTATTACATTTTATTTTTAATAAATAAATAATATTTATTTCCAATTATTTTTTATATACAAATAAATGTGATAAAAAATGTTTTTTTATTTATTACTATTTTATTAATTTTATTTTTTGGATTTTAGATAAATACTTTTTTAACAACTGCTTTTATGACAGAATTGTAACTTTCATATTTATGAAGTACTTTGATTAATTTTAATCAATTGTGAAATAATTATATTGAAGTATCATCGAATGTTAACGTTATTTGAAAGGATTTTAAATTATTTCAATTTTAGAAAGCTCTCAACGAACCAATATGAACGAAATTGATTTTAAATTTTGCTTTTAAATCGGTATTTGTTAAATATATGTTGAGCATGTTAATCTCAAGTGTACATTTTAGAACATAAAAAATTATGAATAAAAAAAAAGTTACAAAAAAATAACTAAAAAAAACTACTATCTATTAAAAAATAATTGATAAATTATAAATAAATTCTTTTAAAAAATTGTTCTATTTCAGTCACTAGAGGGAAAAATTACCATTTTCGACACTAGTGGGTAAAATGGCCTTTGCGAAACTAGTGAGGAAAATTACCATTTTTGTCACTAGAGTGATAAATGACCATTTTAACCACTAGTGAGAAAAATATTGGTTAGGAAAATTGATCGTTTAGTTTTTAAATTAGAAAAATCGAAATTTCTTCGAATCAAAATATTGAATTTTACAAAGAGAATTTTATAAATTAGTTTTTATTACTTTCTACTAAAAAAATGTTTAATTTTTTTAGATATGTCTTCTGATTAACTTATTGCCAAAAATTTAAAGTAGCTGAATTTTTATTGTTGAATTAGTGTTTTTTTTTATTTATCAATTTGAATGTAGAGAGCTAATTTTATATTGAAAACTATCCATTAATATTGAAATAAAGGAAAAAATTGCAAATTATAGGATTTGAGTGAGAAAGTTTGAATAATGTTTAAAAAAAATGAACGTTTCTGAAAAAAGGTAATACTAACAGGTTTTTCTCTCAAATGTGAACATGTGTAGGGTGAAGCAATTACATTACGTACGCTGCATTAGGTTGAACTAGTTGAGTGATCGATGCACTTTGCACCCGTGTAGAAACGCGGAAGTTGCTTTTTGTTGTACCGCGATAACTCCGAATTCAATAAAGTTAACTACAAACTGCACTTTTATATTAATTTTAACTATTTGTCATGACAAGTTAATTTATCATGAAAAATAAAATTTTTCTATAGACCATTATCCTTTTCAAATCAGTCAGTCTGAAAAAATTCAAATTCTCTCGTCTGTAGAAAATTTTGAGAAAGTAATAGATAATCAGAAAAAAATTCTCAGCACGAAATAAACTTATTTTAAAATTATAAAATGTTTACTTGAATTTAAATTCGTCATGGACATTAAAATATAGGAAATTTATTATTTCTATGCGTATTTCGTTTATGGGTCGTTCCACTGACTTTCGCCTGAAGGTTGTTGCGACTATATTTTTTAAAAATCTAGTTTTAAAATATGTGGAACTCTAACATTTTCTGCATTCAGTAAGCATATTATTATGGTATAAATTTTATTTAATTTTGTGTTATTATTAATCATAAGTGGGAGGTTCAGGACTTTATTTCCTAACCATAAATCTGACACTTTTTTAAGATGTTATAATTTTAAATTTATACAATATAATATATCAGAACTTACAAAAAATATAAACCACTTTATTCTAAAAGTAGAAAAGATAAGTTTTCATTTGTCAGAATATTTAAATTTTCGAATATATATTTTTAGAACTTGAATTTATCAGATTTATTATTTGTCCCAACATTTGATTATTCGAAACTTTATTTATCAGAGTCTTAACTTCCCGAATACAAAAATTGCAGAATGTGAATTTGACAGACACAGGGAATGTAGAATTTCTAAAGGAGCTCGCTGATTGGCCGGTAATATTTCCGGAAAGATTACCAGCCAATCAGATAGCTCCTTTAGGAATTCTACATTCCGTGTGTCGGGAAAATGCACATTCTGGAATTTTTTTACTCAGGAAGTTTAAGAATCTGATTAATGAAGTTTCGGTTAGTTAAATGTTCGGTCAAATAATGAATCAGACAAAATAAAATTTTTGAGAAATATGTATTCGACAATTTAAAAACTCTGAAAATTCGAAAGGTTAAATATTCTGTTTTTCGTTAATTAAATTCTTACATTACATTTCACCTTTTCAAAATGTTCTAAAATTTTAAATTTATAGCAATTTTAATTTCTTCTAATTTTTATTAATGTAATTTGCATTGATTACATGTTCATAAATTCAATTAATTTGAATTTAAATATATATTTTAAAAATTAATAGTTATATTTATGATAATTTTATTCACATTTATTCAAATTTGATTAATTAATGAAAAACTTATAATATTTATAATTCCAAATAAAATATTTATATTAATTTTATTAATTTTAATTAATAAATCTCTATTTTTTATAGTTGAAATTTTTTTATTGGCCAATACTTATTCCCTTTAATTATTTTAACTTAATCCACGGTTCAAATAATACTAAATTTAAAGTGATTTTAAAATTTCTTAAATTTTTAATAATTCCTTTCTCTTATGATATCATAAACTTAAACCACAATTTACAACTATTTTTATTATTTTTCAATTATTTTCTGCAATTTTAAATTATTTCCATCATATCTTACTTTTTCTCCTTAATTTTAAATTTACCTTCCTCAAATTTCAATTATTTTCTGTAATTTTTTCAATCACTGTTTTAATTATAATTATTTTCTCTTAGACATTACATAAATTTTATTATTTATTAATACATTTTATATTGTTTATTTCAAATTTAAATTCATTTTTTTAATTTACCATTATTATTTTCATTTTGCAATTACTAATTTCAATTTTTAGTCATTTTCATTATTTCTTAATTAACGTCCTGAACTTTCAAATTCTTATCTCAATTTTCAATTATTTTGTTCAATATTCATTTCTTTTTATCTTTTTGGAATTATTTTCTTCATATTTTAATTATTTTACTTATTTTTCAATTCATTTCCTAAATTTTTAGAGATTTTCTTAAATTTAGAATATTTTCTTCAATTTTCAATTTTTTAATGGATTTTTAATTTATTTTTTTTGTCTAAAAATTAATTCTGCAATTTTTTTATTACTTTCTCTAATTTGTGATTAGTTTTATTCTTTTGGCATAATTTTCTAAAATTTCAATTATTTATCTAAAATTTCAATTATTTTTATCATATTTTAATTACTTTTTTCAATTTTAAATTATTTTTATCTTATTTAAATTACTTTTTTCATTCTTATATATTTTCTTCAATTTCTAATTAGTTTTATTTGTTTTCATATTTTCTAAATTTTTTAATAATTATCTTAAATTTCAATTATTTTCAGCTTTCTTTAATTCTTTTCTTCAATTTTTAATTATTCTCATTTTTTAAATTAATTTCTAAGATTTTCAAGTATTTTTATCAAATTCCAAATATTTGTTATTTTTGATTATTTTTTTTTATTTAAAAATATTACCTACCATTAATATTAAACTTACAAAAGTTAGACTTAAAAATAAATATTAAAGTAGTCATATCTAGTAGAACGATCGGTTATTACAATTTCGCCAGTAGCTATTTTAACAATTGTTAACGAAAAATCATAAAACTAAACTGGAGATAGTATAAAAAAAACTTTTTTTTAATTCTGCTATTTTTTTAATTATTTATTTCAAATTTGATTTATTCTTTTAAACTTATCATTGTTCTTATCATATTTCAATTATTTTCTTTAATTTTCAAAATTTAAAATCACTTTCAATTATTTTCCATAATTTTTAATATTATTTTTATTTTTTAAAATTATTTTAAAAGATTTAATAATATTTTCCCATTATTTTATTCATTTTTAATTATATCTATGATTTTCTTGTATTTTATGTACATTTTGTAATTTTTGCAATTATTTTTTTTTAAAAAAATTAAAAATTCTTCTCTTCAATTTTAAATTATGTTTCTTATCTTTTTTTTTACTTTCTCTAAATTTAAATTTTTTTTTTTTAATGAACTTCCAAAAATTTAAAGTATTTTTCTGAAATTTTCATTAACTTTCCTTTATTTAAAATATATTACCTATGTATTAATTTTTTGAATTATTTTCTCAATTTTTAATTATTTTCTTCAATTTTCAATCTTTTTTATTATTACTGACTTAATTTCCCAAATTTTCAATTATGTATCTCAATTTCAATAATTTTTTTTTCAAATTTCAATTGAATCGTGAATTTTGAAAAGGGCTCAACTCTGAAATTATTTTTTAGCAGTTTTTATTAATTCTATAATTTTATAATTTTTGCCTTATACAATATCTGCCAAATTTATATTTATGAAATCAAATAATTTAAAAAGTTAAAAGTCGGGAAATTAAATATGAGAACAAATGATAAATCTGATAAATACAATTTCTGTCAAATGCATTTTCGTAAAATTGAATATTCTGACAAATATAGAGTTTTGGTTTTTTAAATATTCTGACAGAACAAAAGTCTAATAAATACAATTTCTGGAAAATGCATTTTCCCGAAAAAGCCCTCAGACGAATGTCAGTGAATTGACTCTTATTTTATCGTCGGCAGTTTTTTGTTTCAGCCACTTTAGAAATTCCAGTGTTTTTCAACTGAACAATGTTCCACATTGACACTCTTCAATTGCAATTTTTTGTTTGCAAGAACTGAAGAGCTTTTATTTCAGCGTATCCTCTCTACTTGGAAAATGAGGTTCGCGTAAATTCTAAACAGTGCTGACAATGGAGAATGTGCAAATAAGCATTTAAACAATTTTATCGTCCTTTGCAAGACAATGTATCAAATCGATAGTTCATCCAATGAAGCACACGCGAAATCATTAATGCCGTCCATGCGCTTCACAGTTCACTGATTCTTATTTGTTACAGTATCTATTCATTATTTAACTTCATCTCCTCTGCTTTTTGCACACCAACTTTTCAGTATACATTTCCAATATCAAATTTAACACTGAATTATTAATTCAAAGAGGCATTGTTCAAAGTTAACGTTTCTTGAATTAGCCAATTCTATTGTTCTCAGAATAGTACCTAATTAAATAATGCTAATTAAATTTCAATAATAAATGAAGCGCGAACATTTTTGTTTTATTTTAAAAATATTATAATTACGTAATTTGTGAAATGTTTTTATTGAAAAGAATGAAGATGCCGATAATACTTTATCTTTAATTTGCCATTGTTTTAATAAATTATATGGCTTGTTTGGGAATTTATCACATTTTGTCGAATTAGAATAGTACAATAATTAAAAGCTGATAATTATGTTAATTTTATAAAAATTTTGCTTCTTCATGAACGAAACATAAAAATGTTTCTAAAATGTATCCACTTATGAATTAATTAGAAAAAAAAGCTTTAAAATTTGCGGTAAAAAATCAAATTCAAAATTGCGATCTATTGTGAAAATTTGACTACGTCACATGGCGCCCGAACAGGGACCGTAAATAAATAAAATTTATTAGTTTTTTTTTTAAGGCAGGAACATTTCCAGTAGAAAATAAGTATGTCAAATGAAAATTTTAAATTTTCATCGGATTTATTTCAAATTTATAATTTAGGATTTTTTTTGGCGTTTTTTAGGTTTCGGTCTTTAATGGGTTAATCTAAATACTTAAAAATACTTCAAATTAAAAATACACTGCAATATTTAATAACGGGTATAAATATGAGAAAATAATTTATTTATTCTACTAATTTTGTCTACTAGAGAAATTTAATTATATTGAAAAACTTAGAATGATTGTTAGGTAACATAAAAATTCAACGCTTGATGCACATCCCTTGAGGAAAAAGTAAAACATACTAACCAGCAAACTGCTCCTCGGATTGTGTGTATACTCTACTCAATTAAAAATTCCTCTCACACTTTTTTACTATTGCAGTGAGAAATAAAATCAGCGAATAAAAAAAAAATTAAGTTTAACGCAAAACACAAACAAATTTAGATCATACAGACCTTTCTTATGATAATTTTTTAAAATTCTAAAAAGTTTGCTGTCAAATATTTATTATTTTTAGAGAAAGTTTACGGACAAATTTTGCCTATACCAGTGACGTCATACTCCAATATATAACCTCAAAAGTGACTAGGGTAAATGTACCTATTACTGCCAAGGCCCCAATTACTGCAGTTTTTTTGAAAAAAGCTATTCTAGCCTATTTAAGAGCATACAATTAATTTAAATTAATTGAAAAAGTTATTTGTAATCTTACTCGATATAATTGCCAATAAAGATGTAAATTTTAATTATAAATAATTTAAATTTTTAAGTTAAAATTACAATTCACAGCAGTAATTGGAACACGCATGTGTTTTCATTACACAGAGGCAACCTAACCTCCAAATAGGCGTTATTCTCGCCGCAGTAATTGAGGCACGGTAATTCATGCAGGTCCGTAGTAATACCAACACAGTATTTTTTACAAATTCGTTATTTTTAAGAATACGTAATTTCTTTTTATATTTTAATTAGTGGTTTCTACCTTAAGTAGAGAAACTTAAGTAGTATTAAAATCAGCCAAATATTTATATTTATCTTTTTTTTTCATTATTTTACCGGATTTCGATTTCACGCCGCAGTAATTGGTACTTCTACCCTACAATACATTTTAACCTTTTTTCTGCAGTTATTTCACAAAAGTTTCTGATCGGAAATCAAATCCGATAAAATACTTATTGACAAAGAAAGAAACACCAATTACTGGTTAAATTAACAATTCTTATTAAACGAGAATTTACAATGTTTGAAAAAGAGAAAAATGTCGTAAAATTGAAAAAAAGTGGAGACGACGTAAACGATAGGTTTCGTTAAGTGGTGATAGCTGAGTTGGTAATAACGTTGACTTGGTGCAATACTTAAGTTTAACTTAACTGCGGTTAAATTCCCAATGCTACGAAATTGCGAAACTCAATGTAAACTTTCATTAAAGTGTGCACTGTTCATATATATATATATATATATATATATATATGTATATGCGACAGGGCATCCTGAAACTTGGGCAACAGCTTCACTTCATCACAATCGATAATAGAATACAAAGGACTCGCTGGCAACTTTGCACGCCTCGATTAGGCACATAAATAAGAAATCAGTCAATGCAAATATTACGAAACGAAAAGCAATAATTACCATACCTTTAATTAAGCTACGAAAGGCTCTAAACCGAGGTAACTCAAACGGTTATATTCCACTCGCTTTGCCACGTTTAATTTTGTTTAGCTATTGACGTTTTTTTCCCTCCAATTTCCATTCTTTTATTTCTACACGTTCATTTTAATTCTCTCAAATTCAAGAATTTTATTCTTCCATTTCTAATCCTACATGTTACATTTTTTAATTATATTCATTTAACTTTCTTTTTATAACTTTTTGTAATTATGATCTTTCGATTTGAATCCTGTATACTACATTTCATTGATTTTTATTTTACCATTTTACCATATACAACTTTTACCATTTGGGGCATTCCACGTGACATTTTCATTAAAATTTTTTTTTCCTTGAAATAACTTTTTTCTGATTCTGTATGAAAAATAAGAAAATACGTATTTTTTTATTTTTCTATAGAATGGAAAATACAGAAGTTATTGTGAAACGTTTTCAGAAATAAAGAAATTTTGACACGCGTTTTTCTCGGTTATTATTAAAAAATTGAAAATAATGCCCTGCACAAAATTTGGTTAGTTTTTTTAAAATTTTTAGACACGTGGTAAAAAATATTGTATTCGATATAAAAGTACATAAAAAATTGAATTTCAGCGTAAAAAGTGACTTTTGTGAAAACCGGAGTCTAAAACTGGACATCTGTTTTGAGAAATGTCACTTTAGACTTAAATTCAATTTTTTATATATTTTAATAGGAAATACATTACTTTGCATTGCATACGTAAAAAATTTATAAAAAACTGAACAAATTTTATGCAGAGTATTATTTTCAATTTTCTAATAATAACGAAAAAAAACTCGTTTCAAAAGTTCCTGTTTCTAAAAACGTTAAATTTCATAAACTCATAACTTCTGTAATTTTCAATCAATAAAAAAATTTAAAAATACGTATTTCCTTATGTTTTATACAGAATCAGTTAAAAATTATCCCAAAAAACTTTTGAATGAAAATGTGACATCGAATTCCCCATTTATCATTTTTTGAATTAATTTCTTTAATTACTTTTTACCATTCTAATGTATCCAAACTGTAATTGATGAAAGTAACTTATTTTCATTAATTACAAAAATCAAGGATACTATGAAATAAAGGAGATACCAATCCATAATTTCTACTAGACGAAACATTTTCATACTTTACTTTTGTAATTATAAGAAAACGCAAATATTATTTGCAGATAATTATGACAATTAATTATAATTAAAAATTATTTTCTCTCTAAATCTGAATTAGTTAAAAATAATATTAGTAAAATATAACTAATTATCACAGAAAAAATCAATAAAAAGTTTAAAATTTGACTAATAGGATTAGCAAACAGAATTTTACTAAAATATTACTTATTTTGACATAACCTTAGTAGGAATATAACTATTTGAATTAGTGACTGAGTTTTTCTTTCAAATTAGTTATTTTTGACTAATTCAGATTTAAAGGTTAAGAACAATTATTCTCAAGGTACAAAAAAATACGTTATATATTTAATTTACGTCACTTTTTTTTTTACAATTTTCTATCATTAGTAACTCAGTTCTGTGCCAATTGTCAATTTCCACCTAAACTTAAAATACTTCATTGATAAATTTGTTGAGTACATTCGCTCTATTATGAAAAATAAAAAAAAAGCGAAATAAGTGATGAGAACTTTTGAGTTACTCTGTTCTACACTCGAGTAGCTGCGGAACATCGAAGAATCTAGAAAAAGAGATAATATTGTAAAAAAAAAGAAACAGCATCGCCGAAGCGAGTACCGATTTAATAGCACTAATGCAATCTTCAGTGATTGTTTCTTCTTATTCCTCCTTCTGATTGGAAAATTTAATAATAAAAAAAAGACGAAAATTAAGCGTCTTTTACTCCAGAGGAGTTTGTATTTTTGCACAAAAATAATAAAAGAAACGGAAAATTGTAAAATTATTTTCTTTTGCACTGTCTTGAGTGCTTTTGTATGTTTGTAGCAAAAAAACGACTTTGATAATGGAGGTTTTATATCCATGTATTATATAGTCAATATACGTATTAAATCGTATTTGTATACTGTTATTTACAATCCAAGCAAAATAATTTATTAATCCAGAAAAATGTTCTGATTTTTTAATTGCGTGGAAAATTTATTATAAATTGAAACAAAATTTGGTTTGATACAAAATGTTGAATTGAATTGGAAATACTAATTTTAAAATAGGTTTAATGATGGGAAAATCAATTAAAAAAGTGCTTAGATAATCTGCGAAATTTTGTCAATTAAGAGTGGTTAATTAAACAAAAGATGGTTAATTAAACTCGAAAATGTTTAATTAAGTAAAACACGAATTATGTCACAATCATTGAATAACAGTGATTATTGTTATATTCACCTAAAACGGTCAATATAAAACAAAGTTGCTTTAAAATTAAATGTTGAAAAAAAATTGGCTTAAATGGTAAAAAATAACCATAAAATTTTCATTCGGATAAATAAAATATTTTGCTTTTTTTAAAATGAAAAAAAATTTGTGTATATTTTGTGTAAAATGACATTGTTACTTGAATTAAATGGATAATTTTTCTTCGTGTTCAGTTGTAATTTATTATTATGAAAAATGCTGTAATTACGAAGACTTGAATTTTTATGTAAATTACGAAATTACATGTGATATGAATCATGTACATAGTGTAATAAAAAAATCGAATTCGCTCGGATTGAATGCTTGCCGCTCAAAACCGCAGGCTAATGATAATACCTTAATTGTGATAAAAAAAAACCTGTAATAATTAATTAGGAATTAATTACCAGCTCTATATCTACGCATTATACAGATGTAAGTGACGTAAATAGGGGAGAATAAGTGGGCGAGAAGGTGTACAAGACGCATACAGGGACAAATTAAAGAAGTCGTTATTAGTAAAGATTATATCGTGTAGATTGTAAACGACCCCGTAGAAACAGTAAGTTATTAAATAAAGGAAAGGTAATAAATATTATTGACTTATTAAATTATAATTATTATTAGTCATTAATAAACTGCACACGTAACACGTACTTGCTATAGTCAATGTTCTATGTTGAAATATTTATCGGAATAAATACATATAAACGTTGTTTACATCAAACAGGTGCTCCTCCCGAAGCTCGTTATTCCCATGTTAACATTGGCGATATCAGCATTCACAAACACATACATATACAGATGTACATGTTCACTACACAATTACACAGTCCCACAAAAAAAAATTTTTTTTTTGTCTAAGACACTACACTAGTTTATTTTAACGTATTTTTATTCGTTGAATCCGAATCCAAAGTCAAAATATCCAGATTGGGTAAAAATTGTTTTGAGATAATCTCAAAAAACACGAAAAAGCCGAAACAAAAAATTTTGTTGAACGGGACACTACATTATTAAACTCTTAAGAATTTTTCTCTCCTGAATCCAAATCCGAAGTCAAAATAACCAGATTGGCTAAAAATTATTTTTAGATAATCTCAAAAACCTGCTCAAAAACACAAAAAATGCAAAAAAGAACCAAAAATATTATTGTTTGGGACACTACATTATGGCACTCCTAAAATCAGAACAACTAGATTTAACAAAAAATCTTTAAGATAATTTCTAAAAACTGCTGAGAAACTAGAAAAAAACAATAAAGAATACAAGAATAAACAAGAATACATTCTTTTATATCAAATAAATTCTGTAATTTTTTCAATTTTGTTCTTAAATTTCCATAATTAACTTTAATTTCCAATTATTTTTATCCTTTTTCAAGTGGTCTTGTTTATCTCAAATAATTATTGTTATCATTTAACAGAGAACAATACTTAAAGGTTCAATAATGTAGTATCGCAATCAAAAATAAAAGTTTTTTTTTATTTTTGAACATTTTTTAGAGATTTTTTCAAAGATTTTAGTTAATCTGGTTGTTCGGATTTAGCAGGGAAAAATACTTAGAAGTAAAATAATGTAGTATCCCAATCAATAAAGTTCTTTTTTAGTTTTTTTCGTATTTTTGAGCAGTTGTTTGGGTTTATCTGAAAATAATTTTTAGCTAATCTGGTTGATTTGACTTCTGATTCGGATTCTGCAGAAAAAATACAGAAATATACCAACTTAGTGTCCCGGAAAAAAAAAGTTTTTTTATTAATTAAAAGACAGATTTCCTTCCGAAATGTTTATTATGTGAGAAAGTGAATTCGATCGAAGGAAGGCAAATAAATAACATAAACAATGTTATTTTTTTAAAAGTCAGAACGACGTTTCGACGACATGGTTCGTCGTCATCATCAGGTTCTAAAATTTATTAACAAAAAATAATGAATTGTCACAAACATAAAAAGAAAAAACAAACAAAAAACACTAAATAATAAATAAATAAAATTTACCGAAATTAAAATGAAATTATTACATATTGTAATTTGTCGAACAGTTAAAATATAATCCAAATGCTACAAGCATTTTGTCAAGACTGAGTTGAAAATATTATTAAAAATTTAAAGAGCAGTAGAAATTCGGAGTCAGTGAACTTAAAGGTAAACAAAACAGAGACGGATATAGAAAGAAAAGTACAATCACAATTTCAATCGATTGAATAATGGAAAATAGATTTTGTTCAGGTATAAAATATCTTCTTTTTTGTTAATAGTAAAACCGTGATTTTTAATATGCAACATTTCAGAAAAAACACGTTTTTTATAATTTGATTCACGATCTATAATATGAGAGTTATTCCAATCGAATTCATGATTGTACTTAGATTGATGTGTACTGAAAATAGGATCATTGTTATTGCAATTTGACTTGTGTTCATTAGTACGTTTTTTTAATGTACGTTTTGTTTCGCCAATATAGCTCGCAGGGCAATCTTTACAATCAATTTTGTATACAATATTCGTGGTATTCCATTTATCTGTAGTATCTTTGCCCATTTTTACGATATTTTTAAAATTTTTTTTACAATTAGAATTGGTTGAATGTTGGCAGATTTAAAAATTTTTGATAATCTAGTGAAATCAACATAATTAAAAGGTATACCAACTTTCGGCATTTGTTTATACAAAAGTACACGTGGATTGTTAGAATTATTTGCATTAATGTTTTTATATTTAATATTTTTAAGACGTTTAGTTATATGTTTATTAATAAAATCCAAAGGATAGTCATTCTTCATTAAAATTTGTTTTACTTTCACTAGATTATTTTTATGAAAAGATTTATCAGATAGTAAGATAGCTCTATCAACTAAATTATAAACAATGTTGATCTTTTGTTGTACATGATGATTTGAAAAGTGATTGATAAGTCTGCCTAAACACTGAGAAAATAAGCCTCTAGCCAAGCAGCTTTATTTCTAGGTTAGGGTTCCTCGGGACAAAACAAACAAAACACCGGCGATGACAATCAAACTTCTAGGATACCGGAGCATATGCTCTGCTAAAATCAATTAAGTGCTTTGCAGGTGCTATATCAACAACCTCTCTCTGCTAAATTTAATCAAAAATTGGTTGTATTTAGTCAACTTATTTTCTCAGTGAAGAAATGGGTTTCTGGTACCAATTATTAATTATTTTATTATCTTTTATTTTCAATGTGATGTCCGGAAAATTAATTTGTTTGTCCTTCTCAAGTTCATAAGTAAATTGTAAATGTTGATCAAATGAGTTAAATATGTTAATAATCAAATCAACATGATCTTTATGTAAACTCAAAATTATGTCGTCAACATATCTGTGGTAAAAAAGAGGAGTGCAATTACACTTTGTTTTTAATATTTTCAAGCAATCACTTTCCAAATCATCCATGACAATATCTTAATTTTTATAGTAGAACATGTAATAATTATTTTAACCATCTTAAACAACAACTTTTATATAAAATTTTAAATATACATATCAGGGACACTCATTTTAATATCAATTTTTTAAAAGGAAAGTTGAACTATAAAGAAATGCAAATTGAACAATCGCCTTTGGAAAAAAATGTAAAACTCAAATTTTTTGAACTTACTAATCAAAAGTTCAATTCCATTCGCAACAATTTGAAGAATAAATATTTTAATAAGTTCAACTCACTCATTTCTAATTTAGAAACTAAACAGCAAACTTCTGATAAGAAAGAATGGAATAACTCTCATATTATAGATCGTGAATCAAATTATAAAAAACGTGTTTTCTCTGAAATGTTGCATATTAAAAATCCCGGTTTTACTATTAACAAAAAAGAAGATATTTTATACCTGAACAAAATCTATTTTCCATTATTCAATCGATTGAAATTGTGATTGTACTTTTCTTTCTATATCCGTCTCTGTTTTGTTTACCTTTAAGTTCACTGACTCCGAATTTCTACTGCTCTTTAAATTTTTAATAATATTTTCAACTCAGTCTTGACAAAATGCTTGTAGCATTTGGATTATATTTTAACTGTTCGACAAATTACAATATGTAATAATTTCATTTTAATTTCGGTAAATTTTATTTATTTATTATTTAGTGTTTTTTGTTTGTTTTTTCTTTTTATGTTTGTGACAATTCATTATTTTTTGTTAATAAATTTTAGAACCTGATGATGACGACGAACCATGTCGTCGAAACGTCGTTCTGACTTTTAAAAAAATAACATTGTTTATGTTATTTATTTGCCTTCCTTCGATCGAATTCACTTTCTCACATAATAAACATTTCGGAAGGAAATCTGTCTTTTAATTAATAAAAAAACTTTTTTTTTCCGGGACACTAAGTTGGTATATTTCTGTATTTTTTCTGCAGAATCCGAATCAGAAGTCAAATCAACCAGATTAGCTAAAAATTATTTTCAGATAAACCCAAACAACTGCTCAAAAATACGAAAAAAACTAAAAAAGAACTTTATTGATTGGGATACTACATTATTTTACTTCTAAGTATTTTTCCCTGCTAAATCCGAACAACCAGATTAACTAAAATCTTTGAAAAAATCTCTAAAAAATGTTCAAAAATAAAAAAAAACTTTTATTTTTGATTGCGATACTACATTATTGAACCTTTAAGTATTGTTCTCTGTTAAATGATAACAATAATTATTTGAGATAAACAAGACCACTTGAAAAAGGATAAAAATAATTGGAAATTAAAGTTAATTATGGAAATTTAAGAACAAAATTGAAAAAATTACAGAATTTATTTGATATAAAAGAATGTGATTGAAAATCAATGAACATTATTTGAATACTTGAAAAATACAACTAAAATATAGAAAAAATAAATAAGAATTTTATAAAAATTGATAAAGCATAAAACAAGTTTTTAATTATTCAGAATTATAAATTAACATTAATAATTCAATATTAAAGAAATTAAAAAATTTGAAGAAAAAAATTACAATTTAAAAAACAAAAATCATATTTTGTAAAAAGAATTGAAATGTGACGGAAAAAATTGAAAGTTTAATTAATAAATAATGAAACTAATTTGATATTAAAGGAAATAATTAAAACTGAAAATGCTTTATTTGAAAAAATTAAAGAAAATAATTTAAACTTGCGGAAATTTTGAATTTAAAATTTAGGGGGAAAATTTAAAAATAATGAAAATAATTGAAGAAAATTTTTGAAAAATGATAAAAATAGTTGAAATTTATAGATATTAATTGTAATTTTAGAAAAATAATTTTAATTAATACAGAATGTTCGTGGAGTGAAGGAAAGTACCTTATTATACAAAATGATTTCAAGAATTTTAAATTCAGGAAACTAATTGCAACATTAAAGAAAATAATGGAAATTTGAGATAAATAATTGAAATGTTCGGAATTAATCAACAAATATTCAAAATAATATAAAAATTGTAAAAATCATTGCAAATGGGAAATAATCTAATTAAAAGGTGGAGAAAATAATTGCAAAAGTTTTAAGAAAATGAAAATAGAAAAAAAGTAATTGTAAAATAAGATACCTAAATAATTGTAAATTTAAAGATTTAATTGAGAAATAGTAAAAATAATCAAAAATTAAATAAATTTATTGCAAATGATAACAATAACAATTGAAAATTGAAAAAATTAAAATTAATTAATTTCTTCTTAATTAAATTAAAATAAAATGTTTGAAAATCATTGCAAAGTAAAAAAAAAAAATTATACTATCACGAAAGTAGGTATTTAAAATTTAAGAAAAACAATTGAACAATGATTAAAACATTGAAAAGTGGATACATTAATTTAGATTTAAGATAATAAATAAAAATTTAGGAATTAATTAAAAAATAATTAATATATCTAATTAAAGGGTGGAGAAAATAATTTCAAAAAGATACAAGAAAATAAAAATTGAAAAAATAATTGAAAATTTAGGAATTTAATTGAGGAATGAAGTTTGAGAATAATTAAAAATTAAAGAAATTGATTGCAAAATGATAACAATAGGAATTGAAAATTGAAGAAAATTATTAAAATTTGAGAAAAATATTTTAAAATCTAGGAGATTAATTGAAGAATAGTGAAAGTAATAAAAAATTCGTAAAAATATTTGCAAAGTAATAAAAGTAATTAAAAATTGAAGAAAATAATTATAGTTTGTCAAAAATAATTAAAAAATTACAACATAATATTTGTAATAAAAGAATATAATTACAGAATGACGAAAATAACTGTAAATTGAAAAAATAACTAGAATTTGAGATAAATGATAAAAAAAATTGAAAAATTAATCAAAAAATATTTGAAAATGCCAAAAAGTAATTAAAAATTTATTTATTTATTTATTTATTTAGAAAATATACGGGTTAATATCCGATTTTACAGTAGTTGGTACAAAAATTATAAACTTAAAATTATTTTAAGAAAAAAAAATAAAAAACCAAAATGCTAGACCTTAATTTTTTTTAAAATTGTAGCACGCAGTTTACAAACAAAATCATATTGGGTAATTTGACCAAATTAAAAAAAAAAAAAATTAATTGAAAAATAAATTTAATACAAAAATAATTGATAGAAATAATTGTAAATTAATCCACGCTTTGAGAATAATAAATCAAAAAATAATTAAAAATTTCTCCAATTTTTACAAATTCTTCTTTATTATGATTCCAATTATTTGCTACAATTTTCATGTATTTTTATCATTTTTCAAAAATTTTCTTCAATTTCTATTGAATTTTCATTATTTTTCAACTTTCCCACTAAATTTTAAATTCAAAATTTTACTCAAGTTTCAATTATGTTCTTTAATTTTTTCAAATAAAACTTTTTAATTTTTAATTATTTACTTTAATATCAAATTAGTTTCATTATTTATTAATTAATTTTCAATTTCTTTCGTTTTTTTCAATTATTTTTGCGAAATATGATTTTTGTTTTTCAAATTTTAATCTTTTTCTTTGAATTGTAAATTCAATTATCTACATTCATATTAAGAAATTTATTTTTTGTCTGTAATTTTGCCATATGGAATTCCACAGGGCTACTTTTTTGTTCCATGGAATTTACTTTTTGAATTAGTAAAAATTACTAATTTCATTGTGAAAACAAGAACGAGTTTTCTCTATATTTATATATTAACATAAAAAAAATTATTATTATTAGTGAAAAAACAGTAATTTATATTAATCAATTTTGACTAATTAATAGTAAACAATAACTAAAAAATTTAAAAGAAAGAAATTTGCTGCATAATTTATTTAATGGTTCAACATAACCTAAAATTTGTCTTTTTAATTAAATTAGTCATACTAATAACTAAACTACTATACTATTAGTGACAGAACTACTATTTAATAAGGTATACGATTTTTTACAGTAAAAAAGTTTTTGATTAATGAAAAAAAAAATCAA
This sequence comes from Ganaspis brasiliensis, assembly GCA_037103525.1. Classification (NCBI taxonomy): domain Eukaryota; kingdom Metazoa; phylum Arthropoda; class Insecta; order Hymenoptera; family Figitidae; genus Ganaspis; species Ganaspis brasiliensis. Next base: position 1,458,311 of record JAZKLR010000123.1, read on the forward strand.
AAATTTTATTTTGGAATAAGATTTGCGCTAATCCAATTAAAATTATTTAGGAACATTTCAAAATCAATTAGGTAGTTGAGAAATAATAATGACATTATCTTGGAATTAAAATACAATGAGAAAATAACAGAGAAAGATAAAGAAGCAACAAACAAAGAAAATTAAGCACAGAAAAAGGTAAGTAATTTGAAATATTAATTTAAATAGTGTACTAAAGTGTGACAAATGCTTTTGATATAATTAAAATATTTTTTAACTCGGTTACACAATACGATTAGTTTATGCAGCTATTTTTATCGACAATTATAAATATTTTAAACAATAAAAGAAGTTTAATAATAATGTGTTCAAATAAAAAAAAGTATATCATAAATAATTTCTATGGAAATATATTTCTACAGAAAAAAAATTAAGATTTATTAAAATAATTACAAAAAAAAATACTGAAATCTGTATTTGAAATTTGGAGAAACGAACTGAAAATTAAAGAAATAAACGGAAAATTGAAAAAAGTGGTTAATTTAAAAAATTGACAAGCTCACAAAAAAAAATTTATTTGTTGGATTTTATTAAATAATATGTTGTTTAAAAGTTATTGCGAAAATAAAATTTGTTTTTTTTATATTTTTTAAAACAAAATATTATTTAATGAAGTAAGAAAAAAAATAGAATAATTTCCTTCAATTTAGAAACTTTTAGAGGGTTTTCAACTGAAATAATAATTTAATAATAATAATTTTGGTCCGCCCTGATCAAAATGTTAAAAATTTTACTTACTTTTTTTAAAAGACAAAATTACTGTTTAAATTTTAAATCCTTTAACTCTGCAAATAATTATGGTAAGTTGATAACGGAAGGTTTCATTGAATGCTTAATTATGCACTTTGGGTAAAATAATTTCAATTTGACCTGATTACTTGCTAATAGGATAATATCCAAGAGGACATTAATATTCAGTATTGGCTTAAAATATTACCAATTAATAAAGTTAAAATAACGCAGACATAAATGTATTTTCACTCAGAAGCTGTTAAAAAATTTAAACAAATATGGACATTCTAAAAAAGTATTTTAGAGTTTGAAATGAATATTCATGCACGAGAATTGTATTAAATTATAAAACGATCTCATTAAAAATATAATTAACACAATTATTCAAATGCTAATTAAGTAGTCCGTAAAGTAAAAATAAAAAATTGTGTAAAACCAAATTAAACAAGCCTTTAAAGTGAATATATACGTTATGAAAAAAGGAATCTAAGTAGCAAACAAGTTTAGGTTATGTTTGAAATTTTTATAATGAAAATACACAAAGAGGATGAACTCGGAATTTAAATCATTGATGTTTTAGTTTTCAGTCCATCCAAAATATTCAATAAAAATTAATTTTAATTTTACGTATTTAAAAAGAAACTTTTAATCAAGGTAAAACTATCACTGAACATAACTTAGAATTTTTTGCAGCTTAGGTCCCTTTCTTGACATTGCGTCACATATTCACTGTGAATTTCAAAAGTAGTTTAAAATTAATTTTAAAAGAATGGAATTTAATTTAATACCTTTTGGCACAGGTAAAATTTTGACCCATTATTATTTATCAAGTCTAGAACTGACAATTTTTTTCTATCTTAATTTGGGCATATAACTTATATCTTATAATGTCAAGAAGAAAAAAAAAAATTTTAATTAAATTTTAATCATTTTTATGAAAATTTATTGTAATTTAATTTAATTTGAAATTTAAGAAAGTTTAAAATTTTTATTTTCGAATAAATGGAAAGTCTTAAAAGTTATCTCCTTTCACAATTTTTACTATTTTCTATCGCCAATTTTTTTACAGGCTTTTTTTACAATTCTGAACAAAATTGCTTGGATAATAAAAAATTCTTATTTACAAAAAAAAAATAATAATAATTTTTTTTATGTCAGAAAACTTTATTCTTTAATTTTTAACAATATACTGTAATTCTAGATCCAAAATTATTCCAGAAAAAAAATTGACACCCTTCAGCAACAAATTAAAATTTTATTCTTTCTCATCTAAAATATCTATTTTCTTCTGCAATTTTCCACTTTTTTTAAACTCCAATTTTTTACGAGCTTTTTTACATTTTTGAACAAAATTACGCATGGATTTAAAAAATTTTGATTTAAAAAAAGATTGAAAATTCTAAAATTTACCTAAAAAAATTTTTTTTTAATTTTATCACTGTAGGGTAATTGTAATCTAAAATGTATCTAGAAAAAAATTTGGCACCTCTGAACAATGCGATTTATGAAATGTTGGAATTTCACAGGTGCCTCTCATTAAGTAGCAAAAGCAGATTATAGTCAGACGCACTGAGTGCAACTATGAAATTATACTTTCACTGGGTCTTACTATAAACATATTTTTCTACTGAAAATGAATGGTACATTTCTGTCATATTAACCTTCTTTTCTCGAACACAGAAAATCGTTTCTATCTAATATAAAATAAAACTATTATTAAAATTAATTCCACCAAATTTTAAAAGAACCAATTGTACAGTTTTTAGAAAAAATTAAGTTTAGCGAAAATTTGGAGTCAAATAATAATTATTTAACATTTTATGTGTTTTCTTCAAACTTAATTAACAATATGAATTTTCATCCAACTTTGATAAATAATAGCTCATTTTCCACGTTAAAACATTCTCTACAATTTTCATTGTTGGGTTCTGTTAAATAATATTTTCTTTAAAAGTTATTAATCAAATCAAATTTGTTCTTTACGTATTTTTTAAACAGATTATTATTAAATAAATTAAAGATGAAAATATATATTTGCCAACAAATTTTAGCTCAACCTAATTTTTTTTGAAAAATGTACAACTGGATCTTTCAAAATTTGATGAAATTAATTTGAATATGTTTATTTGGAGTGAAAAACAACTTTCTAGTTTGACGTTATGTAAATGGAGAGAGAACCTCTTAAAAAAGTTAGAATTGTAGGGAGTTCAAAAATATCTTATTTCAGAATGCGATATTTTTTCTTTACCATTTTTTCTTTTATTTTGATAATACTATTTCTACTTATACAGTGCTAGTCAATATTCAATCGTTTTCAATATCCTATTTTATCTTTTGGGTTCATTTGGATTATTGAGATCCTTAGGTTGCATGAGCCCCTTTAGCTCGAAGTTATAAATATAAAGCTGGCTAAAATATCCGAAAATGTTTCGTCGAAATTAAATTGCTTATAACACTTCCTAGTAAAAATGAGTTCGCAGAATGTTCTACAGAAATTTCATTTCCTTCGTTTTTATTACCAAATGGCATGTAAATGAGCTTTTTAAATTTAGAGGAATACCTTAGAGCATATTTTGAAACACGCATAATTTTTTAAAAAATAATAATTTTGTTAATTAGGAAACTACAATTATTATTATCGATTATTTCATCTACACAAAAAAAAGCGGAAATATTTCTCCAAATGCAGAGAAAATAGTTTTCTCAGTATAAAAATCGTTTTGTTACAATTTTGCCGGAAATTGGAAACTTTTCGTTTATTTTGGAAACTTGTGTGTGACTTTAACAAGTGTGTGGGAGAGAAGCCTCTTGAGAAAGAATTACGAGTTCATTGTTGCTTTTGATATTTTTTAATGCTTGAGCATATTATGATAAAGTTGCCACTGGCAGCAATACACGGAAAGAAAATCGAATAATTATTACTTCTAAGCAAGCCCATTCGTGTCGTAAGTTATATGAGGTGACACTGCCGAGGTTAGTAATAACCAAGCGAAACGAGGGCAGAAGTAATAAATTGGTCAGAACTCTCGGCAGATTGGATTTTTTACACTACTCTCTCTTCTTGTGCGGAATATATATTGGCATTCAATGTTCGTCGACTGATCTAAATTCCAGATATGTAACTACCGTCTGTCATATTGAATAAGATATAAATCCTATTTAGTATAATTCCTCCTCTTTGAAAGCATTTAATTTGATAAGTTTAAAATTAAAAAAATATGAAAAAATATTATTTTAATTTTAAATTTAATTTTCAATAGAATTTACAAACTTTATAAACTTTTTTTTACATAATTTACATAATTCAAATAGAAAATTATTGAGATAATTTTCAAAATAACTTTTTGGATCGTAAAATTTTCAATTGTCAAACCATCAACTTTTTTCTGGTCAAGCTATCATTTATTAAAAATTGAGAGTCGTAAAAACTCTATTGTGCATACATGTGGAGTCCAAATTTAATACATCAAACTGACGTTTCGGCTTCATTTGCGAACCTTTTTCAAAGTTGAATCTACAAAAAATTAAAAAAAAACGAACATAGAAACTATTTTTTTTAAAATGGGTTTTCAATCAATAACAATTAACTTCAAATTTTACAACTAAATGCACTTACAAATTAGTCTCTTTTAACAACACGTAGAGTAGAGTTCCCTAATAAAAAACATGACTTTTAATTTTCGATAATGCACTTTAAATTATTGCCCCCAAGGGAAAAAATGAATTCAGAATGTTTAAAATATACGTTCAATATATGTTTGAAACAAATTCTTACCACTAAATCAATATTTTTCAGCTTCAAATGTAAATACAGATAAAAAAAATTGTACGGTAAGTTGTACATGTCCTATATATTTATTTTTATAGTGTATTATAAGTTCTACTTTCATTATTGCAATTAAAAAAATTATTTACTATCTTTTATAGATGCTAGATTGGTTTACTTGCAATTTTTACACTTTAAGTTAAGTAACAACTGTTAAAAGTTTATAAATTAATTATCAACTACTTTTTCTGACACATTTCTTATCGCACAACAAAATTTCATGAACTTTTGTCGATCAAAAAAATTATTAGCTTACATTTTGGAGCCAATTTTACAAGAAAAATTGAAATTCACCATTTCTAAGGTCAAGTATGATCAGAAAAAAAATTTCTTCGCCTTAAACACAGTAAGTATATTTATTTTTAAAAATTGAAGTTAATTGTTATTATGTATGTTTTTTGTAGATTTAACTTTGAAAAACAATTGATTAGGTCTGTTGGTTATTTATTTGGTCATTTAATTAAAAATTCTGGGAAGCGAAAATTATATTAAATATGAATTAGGAGACTTAAAAATTCGGTTGAGTAAACCATCGGATTTATTAAAATTCAATTAAAATCAAATTCTAAAAAAGTCACGGACAATATAAACATATTATTTAATAAAAATTAAAGTAATCTTGACGTGTGATAGAAAATCTTAATTTTTAAATTTTTCACCTACTACCCTGTTTGAAAGTATATTTTGTGATTAATGCGCATCGAATGAGAAGGTAGAAAATTATGCAAATTACATGCAGGAGAATGTATAGGTAACATTTTCTTTATAAAAGCCGCTGTTATTGAATATTTCTCTTTCAAGCCTAAGAGTCACGTTTTCAATTTTCCTCGTTGTTTAACGACCCTTCTCTTTACACGGAAAAAACAAAAGGATGTTTTTTTAAATCCTCTAACGTACGTTAACCTTGTCTGGGATATTTTACGACGAAGCAGAAATAACATATGAGACTCTTCATGGCTTTAACCTTTGAACGGTCCTAAAGTTCAATTTAAGTTGGAAATTAAAGTCAATTGATACTGCCTCTGAATCTGAATTAGTACGAACATTTACAAAATGGAAGTTTAGTGACTGACTTTTTACCAGAAATTAGTTAAATTTGAATTAAGTAAATATTTCTTTTAATTAATTCAATGAAGAAAAGTTTGTTTAAGAAATTGATAAAAACATTGTTTTTTGACTAATTGAATTAGTTAGTTTTAACTAGTTTATGGGGATATAATCAATCACTAATTTAAATTAGTAAGTTTTTTTGTATTTCCTTTTTTTCCTCTATCTATTGTTCTTTGAAAAAATCATTCGAAATAAATCTGTGCAAACCAGTATATACTATAACCTATTTTTACATAAATTTGTAATTACTTTGTTGATTTTATGTGTTCATCCATTGTCAATTAAATTAAGTCGAGTAATTAAAAATTTTATTTAGATGAATCATAAGTTTAATGAACCAAGATAATCCTTGGGCGTAATGAGCTAAATTATTTTTACTTTAGAATAACATAATTTTAGAAAAAATAATTAACCCTGATTATTCATAAAATGTTTAAGTTAAAATGAATTTAATTTATCTCAAAGAATTGATAGCTAGCTACTAACCACAGAGCGTGGGGTGGTAAGGAACAACACTGAATTAAAGAAAACTTTCCGAGTTAAAGAATTTAACATAATGTTTTATTTATTAAAAAATCATAAAATTTATTTTTCTTAAAAAATATGAAAGTTACCAAATAATTCTAAAACTTACAATTTTACGCTCCAAAGTAGCTACATGAATACTTTGAACAAACACACTGGAGACTGATGATAATACATATCGTCGGGCAACCGACTACACATAAATATATGTCCAAAATTTACACGAGAGACTCACTCACAATTCCGCGTTGCTCCCACAAGGTTCTTGGCCTTCAGGCATAGCGTTAACCACTGAGAAAAGAAATTAACAGGCAATTTGTTAACTTTAAAATAAAAAGATTATTTCGCTTAACTAAAGCGAATTTGCATCGTCTCGATATTCAAAAATATTAATAAACTACCAAGCACCAACCTCTCTCCGTGCTGCTAAAAATCGAAAATGATTTTCCGCCGAGACTATGACGTCGCGATGCCGGCTTTGAGACAGACTAAACCATTTAAATCAATAATCGAACTCACCAATTCGAAGCAAATCAAACGAGATGAAATGAATTCGTAGACCTCAAGTTCAGGACTCCTGGGACTCTCCAAAAAATAATTTTCATTCAAATCACTTTTAAATAACACTATTTATTTTATTTTTATTCAATTAAATTTCTATGTTCAACTTATAAAATTTCCATAAACTCAAAACTTCTAGATTCACTTTTACAACGTTTAAACTTATTTAACACTAGATACAGAACTTTTTCCAAAAATCAAATTTTTCCGGCGACGACAAAAAGAACAATTAATAATGAGACGAGCACAAGGCTTTAATAAATCGGGGATCACACGTGAATGAATGATCGAGCACATGGAAAATTTTAATCGACCGGTAGATCCTTCTTTCCGCGATCCTTGCGTTTCCTCGTCTTCTTCTTCCTTGCTGCGTCACATCCCCTCAGCCGCTAGGAAACCATTCACCCTCTCGGTTGCACCTAAGGAAAGGCGTCAACTAAAAGAAAAATTCGGATCCTTCCGCTGACCTTCGTTAAAATTCGTAAACTTGACCTTCGCAAATCGCAATTTATGAATTCAACAAAGAACGACAATAATAAGACCGCTGATCTAGAGAAAGACAAGAGATACGGATCGACCAAAAAATCAATACTCGGCGCCCAGACTCGTATCTCATAATTCAATGACGGGCTCTCTCAATAATATAAATGTTACCAATTTACATCGTCACAACTTTAATTTTTAAATGAACGAATTGTGCTACTATCAAACTTGGAATAAGGTGACAGCGTCTTCTTCTTCTTCTTCTTTTAAGTTAAAATTACTATTAAAAGTGACTCCTAAAAGTGTCACAATCAGCCGAGCATGTCACTTGGCTGCACAGCAGTCAGTTGATTCCAAGTTTGATACGTTTTTATTAAACAACAGATTTTTGTTTTTAATTTTATCAACTTAATATATTGTGCAGGCAATTTATTGCCTCGTCATAATACATATAAAGTTCATTAGATCAACCACCTTTATATACCATACAGAATGACGTCACTGGATGATGAAAACTTTGTTCACTGTTTTACTCTTGAAATACTAAATATTTTGTCATACCGTGAACAAAAGGGATGAGGTTTACACAATTGACTGAAGTGACGTCAAACTCATTTGAATTTTGTCTAATATGCAAAATTGTATCATGTCCGCTAAAAGTTATATTTTACTGAAAATATCTCTTCCTACGCAGCACCGAGTCTTGTCCAAAGTTTGAAAGCATCTTTGTCCGCTTGCGGAAAATGATTGATGAAACTTGATGTAAACTTCTATTGTAATTTTCAACTTCACTTGATGTCTAGTAGACTCTTATGAAATGTACCTCTGAGTGACAGTTTTTTTTTCTAATCTCCGTCAGAGGTTTTAATAATATGTTACAAATTTACTTTATCCAGAAAAAATTGGCTTATCTTTAATTCTAACTTTTCCACACTTTTTCTGGGAAAACTCTCCATTGCGATATTAGCTTTAAGTTTCACTGTCAAAATTTGTGTATTAGTAGACATTTTTATACTGAAACCAAAAGCGCTCTTGACATTAACATGAGTGTTTTTTTTATCCTTTCAGCGCCGTCTCCTGTAAAAATTTAGACAAGTTTCAAAGTTGTGAGGGTCGAATCTGAACACACAGAGATTTGAATGAAAGTAATTTCATAAGACAAAATATCTATTTTCTGAACTTATTGTTCCGCACATTAAATTCGATTATCGTTATTCAGATAGCAGGACTGATACTTAGACGTTCTATGGTTCTTTGGGTAATATTTTTTTTAATTATAAACACTATGACGCATTTTTCCAGATTATGTTTTATGTTTAATTTTTAATATTCAATTAAAACCAAGTAAACAATATAAAAACAAAACCAGGACGCCAAGTTATTTTAATAAAAAAATAACTAAGCAAAAATAATGGTAGAATAAAAGACTATAAACTATGCGAACGATTTTAATCTTTAATTAAAAATATAATATATATTTATATATATTTAAGAAAAAGATAAAGTTCATAGAGCTACTGAGCTCTTCAAGGAACAAATACATAATATATACATTTCATTGTGACTGAACCTTAATCGATTATTATATTAAATTGAGTTTAACATCCTTTAGCTAGATCTACGTGATAAACTATATAAATAAAAAACAATTGCGTAAATAATACTGATAGTATCGTAAAACTATATACAGTTATTTCACATAATGCTATTCGTAGTTTATTTTACATATATCTCCAAATTATAAGTGATTTTAAGTTCTCAGAAATAACAAGTCTACCAGTAGGTTATTTCGAATAGGTCATTATTGTTTTCAAATAAAAAGTCAAAAAATAATTTTTTAAATATAAATTGTTTTGAAGTGTTTCTAATCATATTCGGCAATTTATTCCACAACCTCGAACCCCTAACACTAAAAGATCTTTGCATTTTGCAAGTTCGGTGTGGGGGTATTTTTAAAACATTTTTTCTTTCTCGAAGCCTGTTGTGTGTTATATCATAGGTGTCCTTGAACTCGAATAAGTTGTATAGATAAATTGGACTTTTGTTAAAAAATATTGAATGGAGTAGATTTCCCATGAAAATATAGCCACGACTAACTCATAATCCGGAGAGTGAGGAGCAAGAAGCAGCAACAAACCAAGAATTTAAATTACACTACACATAACAAATTTATTAAATGTAAACAATTTCAAAAGGTTACAAGAAATCAAAAATACCCGGCCTCATGGCACGGCCATTTACAAAAATACGCGCACTGAACACTGACTTGAAGTTTCACAATTTTTTTGGTCGGAGAACCGACTCTAACATTCACAAAGTCAATAGTTTATTAAATGAGCTCACCTGGGAGAGGTCTTCGACCTCTAATGAAATCTCGTCCCGTCATTTATTTTTAATAAAAATAATATTAAAAAAATTTTAAGAATAATACGAGGTGTACCTCGTGCTCATAACTGTACTGGACTGACGACAGGCTGAACGTGCCGTCGTCAAGCCAAATTTCTATGCACAATCACCGCCTGGCGCAACAAGCCGGGGACTCAATCGTTAAAAGTTCGTGAGTTACGCCAACATCCGTCGCCGTTACGTAGCAACCGCGAACGACCGAACTCTGTCACGCATCGAGGTGGCGGCCTTGTACGCCCACCCCTGTATCTCGACCGTCTGCTGTTATTTTGACAGCTTAGTAAACAAACTACGTCGACATCGTCTTCTGGTTCTGGCACTCTCGTCAGGACGGGACTCACATCCGCACCTGGTGCCAGGACGATCCCACGACGAAAGACTCGACCTCAGCGACAACGACGTTACTCAGTACAACTTCTCAGAATATTAAAAGTGGAAAATTCTCCACTTATTCATGTGAAAGCGAGTCGGTGTTCATGTAAAAATAAAACAGATTTTTGTAAACAAGATGTTGTCAACAATAACAACAATTCCGGATTCGCAAGTTAGCAGGTTAGATTAAATAAACCAATTGAAAAATAAATTAAAAAAAACTTTCTTTGATTTCAGAGTGTAAGCTTAATATAATAAGGCACAATTCGTCAAGCTTACACCCGACTGTACAACAGTCGAAACAAGATTGATTCCAAACTGGTGTTTCTTAATGTTTTTAAAAGTTAATTGAAAACATTGTGCGAGGTAACATTTTACCTCGTCACAACACTTAACCAACTGTTTTGGGATCCTAACTGTTACAAAATAGACACCAGTTCTTTGACTTGAGTCTTTGAATTTTCTCCCTGCTAAAAGATTTCACAGTTCTTTAAAGTTTTCTCTTGAGCTGTTGCTTTATTAACTATCTTAGAATTCTGGACTCGTAACAGAGGTCGAATTTTTATTGCCTTCTGTCTATTTTGTAGTTGGTTTTATTACCTGTTTTAAGTTTCCTTTTCCCTTCTTTTTTAGGGTTTCGTGGCCAAGAACAAAACCCTTATAACCAAATTTTGCCGTCTGTCCGTCTGTCTGTCATTCCCAGACGATTATAGGGCATTTCTGGTTGTGCTCGAGAGAGAGGAATGACAATAGGATAGGGTGGGGTAGGGCCCGTTGAAATCGGGTATCGTCTGTTAGGGCTGGGTGAGATCAGGATGCGCCGGGTAAGGTAAAATCGGGCAGGGACGGCTAAGTTCAGGTAAATCCGTGTAGGGTGAGGTAGGGTAGTGTTGGGTAAGGTAAGGTCGGGTAGAATGAGATAGGGTCGGGTAAGGTTAAGTAAGATCGGATAGAGTCAAGTAAGGTCTGGTCAGGTAGGATCAGGTAGAGCCGGGTATTATCGAGTAGAGTCAAGTAAGATCAGGTTGGGGGATGTCGGGTCAGTTAAAGTCGGGTAGGGCCGGATAAGATCGGATAGCTTCAGCTAAGGTCAAGTAGATTAGGGCCTGGTAAGGTAAGGTTGAGTAAGATGAGGTAAGGTAAGATCAGATAGGGTCGTGTAAGGTCAGGTTGGGTAGAATTGGCTAGCGCCGGGTAAGGCCGAGTAGGGTAGTGTCGGGTAGGATCAGATCGGGTCAGGCAGGACCGGGTTTGGTTAGGTAGGTCTTGTAAGGTTGAGTAAGTATCATTTTGACGCAAAATTTATTAGAAAGATTGTTACATTGTGCGAAAATAGATAAAAATTATTTTGTACAACACCTGAAATTAAATAGTTTTAACATTAATTACTTAAATAAATTAATTAAATAAATAATAAACACTTCAACTAATTCATAAATGCCAAATTATTAATAATTAGAAACTAAAAAAATCTATATTGAATGACCTTGAAATGTATTTTGATACAGATAAAAGTATCTAGGTCCACCCTACACTAAGCGATCAAATTATCCCTTTCTAATTGTGTGGTTAACTCACGTTCAAGGAAAGTGTATTTGCACAATCCCGCACCCTAAGATCTGCAACCTAAGGAGCTTGAATTGACAGAATTCAATTCATGTCTATGATTATATTACAGTAAAAAAAATCTTAATTTAAGAGACATCTTTAATTAGTTATTCCTTGCTATGGATTATAATGTATGAGAACTCAATACCAAGAAAATTATATTTGTAACCATCATTATAAAATTGTTACGATGCTCTTGAAAGGAAACATTATTTTACGATAACAATGAAATCAAATAGCCTGATAATAATAGCAAGATGTGTAATGTGTTGCATTTTTTTTTTTTTTTTAATGAACATTATCCATCTTTAATTCTTACAATTAGTTACTGAATTTTAAAATATTTAATTTTTATTACACATAATGATGAAATGAAATGAATAATTCCTATTGATTGTGGAATCTATAATTTTTTCAATGTGAAATTAAATATTTGTACTTTTTAAAAAAGTAATTATAATTACTTTCACTGAAAACTTTTATGTATTAAAATAATCTGCAGCGCGATTGTTTGAAGCCAATTTCAGATTATTTAAATTTAATTTTGTATAAAAAAAAGAGCGTTGCAGCTTAATTCAATCTAAAACAATTTTCTGTTTATAACAGTGAATCTAATATCTTTTTCTGTTTTTTCAGGTAGTTAAAAACTTTGATAATTTTTTCAAGAATGATTCTTCGAAAATCATATTATTTCTTCAAAATTTTAATAATTGTCTTTAATTGGTTAATAAATTTGTAATGTCTCAAAATTTATGTAGTTTTTATTATGTATTATTGTCACCTTGACTTCGAACTTGTCATTCTTATTTTCAGTTTATGAATATTCCATAACTCTTTTAAATTATTCTTTAATTAATTTTAAAATAAAATAAAATAGACAAAGTTATAAACAAAAAATCATTACACATTTCTTATTTTCTTTATCTTAATTTAGGTTAAAGAATGACACTAGATTTTTTTAAAAACTGCGAAATATTTTCCTGTTGGATTATTAACATTATTTTGAATAAAAAAAACTAGTATATTTTTAAATCTATACAGATTTTAACTTTCAGATTAAAAAGTCGTATTTCAAAATATTTATTTGAAAATTACTTTGAAACAGAGGCTGTGAATATACGTGGGTCAAAGGCTAAAAGGATTCTCTTGTACTTGTTAAGACACTCAGAAGGACAGAAGCTGCTAGCTTTTGGCTACGCAGCTGATCTACATGCTCTAAAAAAACTCTGTGTTTTACACAATTATAGAGAATATTCTTATTTTTTTCTAACAAGTGTTTAATAATATAAATATACTTTCATGAATTAAAGAAAATTAAAATCAATTGTTTTGAATTTGAAAAAGCTAAACGTATTATGTGGCAAATTAACAACAAAAATGTATTAATTTTAGAAATAAAAAGTTTTTTTTAGAGAATTAAAAAATTTCGTGTAAACTTTTAACGTTTCTTATGTAACTTATTTTTCATTCGGGTTATATTTTTGTATCTGTTTCATGCCATTCATTAAAGTCAATGAGGATCTTTTTTTTTAATTGAATATCTATCTATTACTACAGAATGAGATTCTTATTAAGGTGAAATTCAGGGTCGAGAGTTAGAGTTTATCGCGGGTTTCCAAGTATCCTTTCTCATATTTCAGTAAATATTTACTTTCATTGATAATCAATGTGGAAGTATGAAACTTTAAGTGAATGTTATTCTTCATCTCTCTCAAGAAATAGGAATCCATTATTGATTGTTTATCTTAAGAAGTAACTTATAAATACAATCCAATTATTATTTTTTAATTAGGTGTATCTTTATGATAATTTAAACATTTCCACATCAATAGTTTAAGAAAAAAATTAAATAATAAAAATTTCTTCCAAAAAGAATTAATTTATAGTTGAAAGTTAGTTTAAAATATGAGTTACGTTAAATTGAAAGAAGTAATAAAATAAATATCCAACCATAAAGAAACAAAGAATTCGGAAATAAAGAATTAATAAAAGATTTACAGAAATAATAATATAAAAATAATTAGAATATAATAATGAATAATTTCAAGATTGAAACAGACTATAATAAATATATAAAATAATTTAACTATTAGAAATAATTAAAAAATGTAAACAGAAAGGTGTTAAAGTCATCAGTTAAAAAAAGAAAACTAGTTGTAAGTAAGGAAGTAGAGCCGGAAATTAATTGTAGGTGGTAGAATTACGTAAACGATATTAAACATCAACAATATCTAATCCATTAGCTTCATTACACCTGCAATTTAGTTCCAGGTAAAGGCGGCTTTTATCAAATGGTATCTACTTTTAAATGGATCAATATCCTTATCTTTTAACACGATTTAGAAAGACCATGTGAAACCTTAAGAATTCTAATTAATCTGAAAATTTGATTTAATTGTGAATGATGTGTTCACGTATTATCAATGTAAGAGAAATTACACTGTAGATTTTACTTTAAAGATTCGTTTTCTTATTATAAGCAGCAAAATAGATAACTCCCCTTGATGAAAAGTGAAATAAATATAAAGCAAACAAGGAATTTATCTTTTAAATCCATAACAAGTATTAATTAATATCCTCTTTAAAAATGAGATGTGCGTCTAAAAGTTTGTTAGAAAATTAAACAGGAGCACCTTTATCGATTTCAAAAGAGATTATTTGACAAAAACTAGTAGAACACTTTGTGTAATGTTACGGAGTCCCCACAGACGTTTCATAGTTCCAATTCCGTTCGTCAAGTTAAAAAGGCGCTCTTCTATTACGTTTTCGTTGGCGCTTAAAGAAGTCGCTCTCACAAAAAAGAAAGACTTTTCAGCTAACCAAACCTCATGTGTTTCGACGTAGAGAACATCTGTGTCTTGGGGGTCACAACAAATGACTATGGTGGAAGAAATGTTACTTTTGGGAAATTGTCAGTAATGCGAGAGCATGGATTCTCTTTAACGCGAGGGCTGTGAGAGCACTTTTCACTACTCAACTCATAAGTTTTAGAAATGTTTGAAGAAATTTTTTGCAAAAAAAGTACACTGAGAAAAATCTGTTGCGATTATTGCTTGAAATCATTTTTGCATTTTTTCCATAATTCTATTGATGCTATATTTCTAACAGAACGTATAGTTATTGCTCGGACTTGGCCTGAAAACTAGGAGGAGCGGCCTGATAATTAGGTGGATTCTTGCAATTTTTGTATAGTTAGTGTCTATGCTATATTCATATCATTTGCTCATGCGATAATCGCAACAGATTTTTCTCAGTGTAGATAATATTATTGTTTCAGATCTTTTAGAAAGTGTACAATTTTAGATACCAAAATTAAAAACTACTTTACCTTCATAGATAGCGTTTTGTCAAAGGCATCTGGTCAAAACGCTATGAAGAAGGGTTAAGTTCATTTTAATTTTTCTTGCACAGTGCTGTAACTGTTTTTTCTTTGAAAGTCAAAGCGGATTAATTTTCTCTACTTTATTTGGAATAACTTTGGTTTAAAATATCTAAGGTTTAAAAAGATTAGCTGCCTCAGCTAAGATTTATCCACATTAGCTACCCTTAATTGCTATTGCATGAGTATTGACGGTAGACTATTGAAATCAAATCAAGAAATAGTTAATGAATTTGTGAATTACTTTTCACCTGTTTATAACCTTCCTCCGTCTCTAAGCAATCCTTCTAGTACGTGTAACTTTTTATTCCAAACTGAATCCTCAATTAATTTTCAATTATCTGTATCTCAAGTTTCTAAAGCAATAAAAAGTTTGAAGCCTACTTGTACATCCGAGATTGACAATCTTTTCTGTTAAAAGACATGGAGACATTTCTTGACAATTTTTTATGTAAGCTATTTAATCATTTTTTATTAAAAGGATTTTTTCCTGATTCTTGGAAAGTCACAAGAGTGGTTCCTGTTTTCAAGAAGGGTGATGTAGATTCTATTATTAATAATATACCAATTTTAATTATTCCGAATTTTGCAGAAATTTTTGAAAAATCCATAGTTTTTGTTTTGAATAGCAGTTTGAGCCACGTGTTATCTAATAATCAACATGGATGCGTAATGAAAATATCCACTACCACAAATTTTGCCACAATTACTCAATTTACTAATGCCGCTCTTTCTACTAAATCACAGGTCGATGTTATGTGTACAGATTTTACAAAAGCATTTGACAATGTTGATCATGATATTTTATTTAAGAAACTATCTAAATTAGATATACCTACAAATATTTTGGCTACTTTAAAATGTTATTTAACTTATAGAACTAACATCGTACAATATGCAGGGTATTCTTCTCCTCTCTTCACATCCCACTCCGATGTTCCACAGGGATCGGTACTTGGCTCATTGCTATTTACGATTTATATTAACGATGTGTCTGAAGCTCTTGATGTCGATCACCATTTATTTGTCGATGCTTTTAAAGCTTTTAAAAGGATTGTAGTTTTCGAAGACATGTTACATTTACAAAAAAATATTGATTATCTCTACATTTGGTGTTTACGTAATAAATTAGAAATCAAGCCTACGAAATGTAACATAATATCATATCAAAGAGAAGGTTTACCATATACCTTTAACTACAACATAAATGGAATTAGTATACCTAGAATAGACAAAATTCGAGATTTGGGAGTCCTATTTTCTTCTAACTTATCTTTCAGTGATCATATGTTATCAGTTCGTAGTTCAGCCAATAGAGCTTTAGAGCTACTAGTTAAAAAACTAATAATTTTAAAAATCCTAAAGTTTTAATCTTACTATTTAATACGTACGTTAGATCTAGATTGGAATATGTTTCCGTAATATGGAAACCCTATGTGAAAAAGGACATAGTGGCTTCTGAGAAAATTCAAAAACGTTTTTAAAAACATTGTATTTATTTACTTGACAATTACTATCCATAACCAGGGACTGATTTTCCACCAGATATTAGGTTATCAAGCACCAATACACTCGACATTCGGATCTTTTACACTTTCAGGACCAAATTCTCTCGCACCTTTTACTAAAACATATAACGCTCAAATTCACTATGATTGGATGTTCAAATGTCATGGTTACGCAAATTTCCGCCAACTTCATATTATTTTCAGCTATATAACAAATAATTGTTTAAACGAATAAAACAAATTATTTTATCAAATCCGAAACTGCGAATATTCTTATCTTCAATTGTAGAGCCAAGCCCATGTAACTTTTAATTTATTTATTAATTAATCGACTAATGTTAATAAATAAACAATTTATCGAATACAAACAACTAAGCATAATAATAATGCAACAAATTAAAAATAACCTTTAGTCGTTATTCAAAAATCCATAACACATGTTTTTTTTACGCCTATTAAATTTATTATTTTTCTAAAGAAATAGAATTAATTGTTTAAACAAATAAAACGAATTATTTAGTTTAAACAATTATAACAATTATATGTTTATCCTACAATCTTCTTGTAATCACGTATATTCTAAAGTTCTAAATATTCTTACATTGTAATTTTATAGGGAAATACAAAAATTGTTTAAAAACACAAATTTGTCAGGATTGAAAAAGTCATATTTATAAATGAAATAATGTAAAAATATTGCATAAAGACTCAAGGATTGTTGTTTCTTTGATTTTGGTAAAGAACGGATTCTCACACACACCTACAAGAAACACACACAAAGAAGATTCAGCATGGACACGTCTCCTAGAGCAGAGGCACTCAGGGTGCTTTTTGTCAAACGATCGGCACACGTAATGCACCACTAGACAACTCAAACGACACACCCCAGGGGCCCTTTTGATGAAGACTTGTCTTTAAATATCAGTTTGAGGGAAGTCAGGTAGTGAGTCAGTCAGACACAGAGCCAGTCGCCCAGCCAAAAATTATACGCGTCAAAACAGTTACAAGTTTGTCAACGGGTCAGTCAGCTAACGAGTGAAAATTCCAAAGAGTATTTTTTTGTGATCTATACTTTTCACCCTCAACGAGTCAACCTGTTAGGTCAGTGACTGAAGGACTTTGGCGCTTCATTGGAAATCTCTTTCACAAGAACAACCATAAACTTCTTGGATTTAATTTTATCGACATTCGACCAAGGATTAGAAGATCATCGGAGTACCAGTCGTTACGAACAATTTTTTGGAATATTTCAAAATAAAAATCAACCCAAAATCAAAGACAAACAATGTCTTCCCCATTTGTAAACTTTTAACAAATTATTAACAAGTAATAATTAATTTTACAGATATAATCCATAATTTACAATTTTTAAGAGAAGCAATCCTGAGTTTAAGGCAATTTTGAATATTGATGAAATAAGTAAATATTGTCAATTTAAATGTAATAGAACTTGTTTAATTTACCAGCCCTGACCTACTATTGGCAATACCTTTTGCCAAACTAAATCAGGGAACATTAGGGATTTAATGCTGGGGTGATAGCTAGGATAAAATAATAATAATAATAAACATTTTTATTAAATTTAGTTAGGTTTAGGACATAACAGAATCTTAAAATGTGTTAACTTATTGTTCGTAAATAATCCAAATTAAATTGAGCTTGTTGACATTAATCAAGAAAGATTAATATATTAATAATTATAAAATTATTAATAGTTTACTATCAAATGCGCGTTAGTTTTTATTTAATCTTTTGTTTTAAGTTACACACAAAACCATCTAATTCTTTTTCTTTCATAATGATGTTATTATTGTTTTTCTTATATATCATAAGGTAATTTTAGATAAGTTATAAGAAGAATTTTTAGGAATATTTGGATGGGTTGTTTATGGCCTTTTGTAATCTGTTATAAAATCTGGAATGGTGTATGAAAGGTGGGCTTTCCCGCTTTTCTGCGTGAGTGAGGACTTGATGTCACCGGCGGTACCCTCTTGGCTTCCCGCTATTTAGCATCATGCGTGGGTGGCCTAGTGGACGTCGTGCAATCTGCGGCGTCAAAAATGGTGCCCTATTGGCTCCTACCAATCGGCATCGTGGCAGGTGGCTTGGTGGAACGGGTGAAGTCTACGGAGACTCGGCAGTGCATCTGTGGCTTCTTTGCTGGCTACTTAGTGCGAGAGGGTTCTCTATGGCCTTCTTACAGTCTACGTCGTGCCAGTCAGTTTTCTTCTAAGTCTTTTTACACTTCAGATCCGTCTCGACTTTCATACAGTCTGCATCGGGCGGTCTGCCACATACGTTTCCCGATAGCTTTCTTCACGAGTTTCACTTTGATCTTTATAATTGATATCAGGGCGTTTATAGGACAGTTCCCGACGGCTTTTTGAACGTATTCTCCAATTTGTGTTTATACCGGATGAACAAATGTAACGTATTCATAATTTTTAAATTGAATAAAATTTTTCTTTTTTAAAAATAACACTGCTGTGAGTTTTAGTGCAATACCATCAATAGCATTCGACAAACTGAATTCCCCGCACATTGGACAGCCTTCTGAGAAGCCACCACTATATTGTGTTTGAAATTGAGCAGCCTGTAATTAGATTCCCGTACATTCCACGAATTCAATTTCCCGATTGGACTTTTCCCCGAATACCGTTTTACCGAATTCATTTTCCCCGAATCCTTTTCATCGAACATCGTTTTTCCCGAATTTAACATTTTTCAAAAATAATATAATTATCCCTAGTATCGTGACCAATCTAAGCATAATGCTTAGTTCTCTCAATTTCTGGATGTAGATTATTTTATTCACCGTAGTTGTGATAAACTTCTAGTATAGATAAAACGATATACTCTCTACAAATAGTGGTTTTATGAAGTGCGGTGAAAATTTTAGATCAAAAGCATCTCCTATATCCCTATAGGTTTATTGTATAGAATTTAATCTCTTTCTAACGATATAAAAGCACTTACCACAAGTATCTACTAGATTCAGTAAAATTGATTCTACATTGGCGGAACTGAAAAACGAGATCTCTAACCATCGCATAGTACTAAGATTGCTTCTGTGGAAACTTATTTAACTGATGTTTATTCGCGCAACTTACTAATTAACTAAGTTTGTACATTCTTAACGAGTTTGAACTTTGTTTTAAAACAAGAACAAATTTAGTTCTTTTTAGATTATAAAAACTTATTTTGAATTATTTATAATTATGATTCTCTTACGCAAAAGCAATTTGTTTTTGGTCTTTTTAATCTGGTTTTCTCGACAGGTACGAATTTTTATCAATTTGGATTTAGCAACTTTTTAACGGAAATCAACAAATTTTCACTTAAACTTTTTAATTGTGATTATAAATTGTCAAATGCATCAGATTTTCTTATTTGATCAAACGATCATTTTAATTATTAAACATGTAAGTCATAAAAGTCAATTAGGCAAACAAAAGTATAAATCAATAAATTGATTTAAGCATTTGCGTGCCTTTGTCAAAGTTATATAATCTAAAAATAAATAACAAAATTTTAAAAAACATATTACATTTTTCAATATCTAATTCGAATTTAAAACTTGCAAAATATTCATCCAAATCATTTCACAAACAATTTTTCTACTTTAAATAACAAAGGAAATATGGTAAATATTTTACATTAAAAAAGAAATTCTCACAAATATTTCTTAAAAGAAATTCTCTTTCTTTGGAATCCGCAATATGATAAATACGCTAGAGACTGGGAAAATATTCAAAAAAAAAAAAAAAAAAATCTTGGTATTTAAAATCGATGATGCATATCCTCCTTGAGGCTCTGGTTCTCTTGAATTATGTCAACGTTTTTAATTCATAACACTCAAGAAAAGAAGGATTATTTTTATTACCAGTTTTATTTTTAAATTAATTAACGCTCAAATTAAATGTCATTTTCTCCTTCAACAACTAATGCTTTTTGTGTCGAGTGTTACATCGAGAGGAAGCACTTAAAAATTTACCTAGTTTTCGTTTTTTTAATTAGGTCCAAATTAATGAATCTAATTCGGGGTAAAGATGTTAATAAGTAACTAATTAGATTTAAGAATATTTGTTTATTGATTATAAGTAGAAAAGTAAAATTAGGTTTACAAATTGTTTATTTGTCATAAGAGTTATCTTACTTTTGAAGAAGATAGTAATTCGGTGTGGTGGAATGAGTACTCGTGCAAACTGGTCTTGGAGATATCAGTAGTTTAGACAAGGCTGAATTGACAATTAGGCTTAACGGGCAGCGGCTGTAAATCGTCAGTCTCTATCACTCTTTGTTGATTTAAGATAATTCTAGCCACGGATTCCATTCGATTCCGATGGTTGAAAAGAATTTAAAAATGCTTGTTGATTATCAATTCAGGTTTCTCGAAGAAATTGAGTGACTTTTGAATCTTCTGCACTGAGAAAATAAGTCTTTTGCAAAGTAGTTTTGGAACAAAACAAACAAGATACCGGTGATCACAACTGAATTTCAATGTTAACAGTATCCATTATTCGGCTATAGTAAAAAAATTACTTTGCAGGGGCTATATCAACAACCTCTCTCGGATACATTTAATTTAAAAAATTCTATATTTGGTAATGTCATTATGATATTTTTCATTCTTTAACTTTATGTAAGATTTATGCTCGGATCGTCTAGTCCATAAAAGTCTTCCAGTCTCTACTATATAAACTTTCTCACAATCTGAACAATCCAATTAATAAATTACACCTGTATTGTTTAATTTTTCCAAAGAATCTTTATCTAGTTTAAAAAACAATTCAAAGTAGAATATTGTCTAAAAACCATACCGATATTATATAGTTGTAAAATACTTTTTATCTTATAAAAGAGATTGTTATGAAAAGAAATCGAAATAATACTTTTTATAATCTCGTCTTGGAAAACAGAATTATTATTGTTAGAAACATTCTTTATCTGAAAAACTATATTTTTATATTTTGTTAAAGTATAATTTACAAAAATTTTGTTCGTTTCTCAGAAACGTTGCGCACTTCAGCATCTTTTAAAGAATTGGAAAAAATAATTCATATATTTTTGCTTTTTTAAAACTGAATTTCGTTTTTTATCAATTTTGATTCCAATTGGTAAACAATCTTAGTCAATTATAGATTATAAGATTATTGAAGTTTCTGAAAGTGACAACAAAAAAAAAGTTCAGTTACAATCTACATATATATATTTCTGAAATGTTGAATACTATTGTAGTTTGAAATGCTGTTTGTGAAAGCTGAACATTAAACAAGGATTTGAAACTCGAGTGCTGAGTTTGATGAACCGTTCGAGCTTTCGGAATGCTCATCGAACAGAAAGGATGTTGTTTGTAGTGAAAAGCAACCAAGGTCCATTTATAAATAAAATCACTCAATTATGCATGCAAAAGATTCGCTTCCGTACTTTAAAATATACTTGTTTTTACTTAGTTTAAAAGTGATATGGGATTTAGGAAATACTCGCAAGCACTTATGCCATTTTTTAAACAAAAGAAAAAAAATCAAAAAAGTCTGTAGCCAATTTTTTGGAAAGAGAATGATTTCGGTTTTTTTTTCAAATATATTTTATACTTTATGGAAATGTGTAAAAATAATCTTATGCAATATTAAAATATTTAAAGTAGTTGATTGACTGTTAAAGTAATAAATAAGGTCTTTACAAATCAAAAATTCCATCAATGCCATTTTTGATTTTATTTAAGAAAATTCATTAACTACACATTATTAAAAGATTTTGGTTATTGATAAAAAGAATACTTAACATTGTTTGACTAAAAAACGTTATATCTACACATATTTCAGGGAAAACATTCCTAGACTTCAGATTTCCACTATTATTAAATTCTCGAGATAGAATCACTGACTTTAGGTGCTTTATGGGATAAAACCTTCTTTCTGGAGAATAGATCTTAGAAAGAAAATAAATCAAATTTTCTATCCCCCTAGCCTCAAAGTCCACCTACTTGTATGTCAGTAAAAGTCTTTTACAAATATTTTCTCTTAAACTGAAGAAGCCCTTGAATAGAAACATTAGCAATCGTGTTATATTATTTATGGTTTTGTTTCCTGGAATATGGATTCAATTTTTTCAAAATTATATAAATGTAAAGGAAAATGTTTGAATAATTGATTTATTTTTTTTCAATTATGCGATTGTTAGTAATAACTAATTGAATAATGCTTTAAGAAATGAAATCAAAAATGAACTTCAATTTAGAATTTATTTGTGAATTTTAAATATAGAACTCAGTCAGTAAGATAGAGATCTGTTTACAGAAAATAATTGACTTAAAATATCACTTTCCTGTAATTCTTGTCCATCTTCCCATTTTAAATTTTTACAATTTTTAATTAAGTTTATTGAAATTGTGTTTTTATTTTCTTTTGTCATAATGCTCTTACCTAATACAGGATGCAGTTGCAAAAGAGCAGTGAAAATTTAATCAAAGTTACAAACTCTAGACTATTGATATATTTGAAATCTTAGGTATAAAAAACTATAACGAGTTTTAATATACGTTATCAATTTCCGATTGTCGTGATTAAAAATTAAATTTATGTCATAATCGACATAAACTAAATTTCATGCAAATCTAGAGAATTTAAGAAAAAAATGTTTGCCATGTTGGATCCGCTATTTTGAATTTTTGAAATTTGACTCCAGATTTGTAATCAGGTACCCCGGAAACCCACGAAGGAACAAATTTCATGTAAATGTGTTCAAATTTTTAATTTAAGTCTGACATATTAGATACACTATTTTGAATATAAAAAATTTAACTTTAGATACCTTTGTCAGATACCAAGTTTTAGGAAAATCAATCAAGTTTTAACGATTTTGTACACGCGAATATTATTTTACAAACAAAATTTCAATTCTGTCGCCATTTTTAAAGAACCCCGCACCAAATACATTGAAAAAAATTTCCCGGTGGATTTCTTTTAAATTGTCAAAATTTATTCTTTATTTCAATATGAAAAAATATTCATTTCAAAAAAGGTCAAAAAATAGACAGTTTTTCCAAAAAAGACTAAAGAAGACATGGTATTAACCATGGCTGAACAATGGCTAAAAACATACAAATTTTTTTTTCTAAGATCAGGCAGCTTCTGGCGTGGGAAAAGACTGGCTAAATTGTACCTAGCCTTTACTATGGCCGAACCATGGCTACAGACATAGGAATCTTTCTCTGTTACGTCAGGCAGCATCTAGCGTGGAAAAAGGCTGGTTAAAGAAAACATGGTCTGTACAATGGCCTAACCATGGCTACCGACATAACACACTTTTCTCTAAAGTTAGGCTGCTTCAAGTGCGGGAAAAGACTCGTAAGATTATACCTGGTCTTTATTATGGCCGAACCATGGCTACCGACAAAGGACTCTTTTTCTCTAAAGTCAGGCAGCATCTAGCGTGGGAAAAGGCTGGATAAAGAAAACATGGTCTGCACTGTGGCCTAATTATGGCTACCGACATAGGAATCTTTCTCTGTTACGTTAGGCAGCATCCAGCGTGGAAAAAGGCTGGCTAAAGAAAACATTGTATGTACAATGGCCGAACCATGGCTACCGACTTAAGAATTTTTTTCTCTAACGTCAGGAAGTGTCTAGCATGGGAAAAGGTTGGCTAAACAAAATATGGTCTGTACAATGGCCTAACCATGGCTACCGACATAAGACACTTCTTCTCTAAGGTCAGGCTGCTTCAAGCCTGGAAAAAGACTGGCTAAATTATACCTGGTCTTTACTATGGCCGAAACATGGCTACCGACATAGGAATATTTTTCTCTAACGTCAGGCAGCATCTAGCGTGGGAAAAGGCTGGCTAAAGAAAACATGGTCTGCACTATGGCCTAACCATGGCTACCGACATAGGAATCTTTCTCTGTTACGTTAGGTAGCATCCAGCGTGGAAAAAGGCTGGCTAAAGAAAACATTGTCTGTACAATGGCCTGACCTTGGTTACCAACATAAGTCACTTTTTCTCTAAGGTCAGGAAGCATCTAGCATAGGAAAAGGTTGGCTAAATAAAACATGGTCTGTACAATGGCCTAACCATGGCTACCGACATAAGACAGTTTTTCTCTAAGGTCAGGCAGGATCTAGAGTGGAAAAAAACTAGTTAAAGAAAACATTGTCTGTACAATAGCCTAACCATGGCTACTGACATAGGAACCGCTCTCTGTTACCTTAAGTAGCATCTAGCGTGGTAAAAGGCTGGCAAAATTGTACCTAGGCTTTACTATGGCCGAACCATGGCTACCGACATGGGAATCTTTTTCTCTAACGTCAGGCAGCATCTAGCGTGGGAAAAGGCTGGATAAAGAAAACATGGTCTGTACAATGGCCTAACCATGGCTACCGACATAGGAATCTTTTTCTCTAACGTCAGGCAGCATCTGCAGTGGGAAAAGGCTGGCTAAAGAAAACATGGTCTGTACAATGGCCTAACCATGGCTACCGACATAAGACACTTTTTCTCTAAGTTCAGGCTGCTACTAGCGTTGGAAAAGATTTGCTAAAGTGTACGTGTTCTTTACTATGGCCTAACTATGGCTATTGACGTAACAATCGTTTTTTCTAACGTCAGGCAGCTTCTAGCGTGCGAAAAGACTGGCTAAAGAGAACATGGTCTGTACTACGGCTAAACCATTGCTACCGTCTTTAGTCTTAATAGAAGTCGGCTACTGACGTTATATTTTTTTGGCATAAGTCAATTGTTGCCACTTAAGACTGAACTTTGGGACCGCATTTGAATTTACACAAATCGAATTTGTAAAAATTTAGAAACACAAAACAAAACTTGATTCGACAAATGGACATCTATTACTTGAAATTATTCTTCAGTATACAATAGCGTCTCGGAACAACAAAAATTAGTAGAACATTTTTTAGATTTTTTTTTTTTTAAGAAATTGAATACAGAAAACATTTAACACGTTGAACAAAACTTGATTGAAAAAACTAACACTTAGCACATATCAACAATTGTACGACAATTTTAACCAAACAAATATTGATTGCAACTTACCCTCCTTGAACAACTCTTTTTGGGAAAGAAGTGACACTTAGCTTTTAAAAATATTTAAATCTGATCAAAAGTATATTTACAGAGAAAAATTGGAACATGCTTTTTAGGAAAACTTTAGGATTTAGCGATACTGATTGATAATTTTTATTACTATTAGACAGCAATCTTTGTGTGTCAAAAGCGTTAATTCTTAGCACTCGCAATTGCTGTACAGGGTACCATGAACTTTATGGAACATCTTAATTAAAGTTAGATGCATTTAGAAATGTTGCAAAGCGAATAATGGTTTTTCTAGATAATCAAATGCGTTATAATTATTTGTGGAGTCATTTAGAAATCAAACAAAATTTTTTTTTTTTAATTAACACTCTGGCAACATTTCATGGTCTGAAAACCCTGCATTTATCTCTTCAAAGCATTATAAAAAGCGTCATGGTTTTTCTAAAGATAAGAAAGATTTACAGCTACTAGCAGATACTTTTAGGAATCATGCAGAATGATTATGATTTGACCACTTAATATAATCTAAAAATGGTCTAATTTTCTGCTTCAGGCTCTATGTTGTTGGGATTTTGTTGAGGTGGTCTGTGAGCTGCATCAATAATAAAATTAAAAAGTGATGTTGAAGGATATTTGACATTCGGTTGGTGTCTTGCGTACCCCATAAACCATAAGACACTAGCAACATGTGCACATGACCCTAAAGTTCGAGCTCCTGCTTTACATGTGCAGTAATACCCCTTAATTGGTGTTTCTTCTACCTCAGAAGCTTCAGCATCAGCATCAGCATCAGAATCGGCATCAGCATCAGCATCAGCTTCAGCATCATCTTCGGCATCAGCTTCAGCATCAGCATCAGCATCAGCATCAGCATCAGCATCAGCATCAGCATCAGCATCAGCATCAGCATCAGCATCATCATCATCATGAGCTGCATTATCAACGATAATGCAGCTAGACTTTTCCCACTCTTGAAGCAGCCTGACCTCAGAAAAAAGTGTCTTATGTCGGTAGCCATGGTTAGGCCACTGTACAGACCATGTTTTCTTCAGCCCGCCTTTTCCCACTCTATATGCTGCCTGACGTTAATGAGAAAGATTCCTATGTCGGTAGCCATAGTTCGGCCATAGTAAAGACCAGGTATAATTTAGCCAGTCTCTTCCCGGGCTTGAAGCAGCCTGACCTTAGAGAAAAAGTGTCTTATGTTGGTAGCCAAGGTTAGGCCATTGTACAGACTATGTTTTCTATAGCCAGCCTTTTCCCACGCTAGATGCTGCCTGACGTTAGAGATAAAGATTCCTATGTCGGTAGCCATGGTTAGGCCACTGTACAGACCATGTTTTCTTTTGCCCGCCTTTTCCCACTCTATTTGCTGCCTGACGTTAATGAAAAAAATTCCTATGTCGGTAGCCATAGTTCGGCCATAGTAAAGACCAGGTATAATTTAGCCAGTCTCTTCCCAGTCTTGAAGTAGCCTGACCTTAGAGAAAAAGTGTCTTATGTTGGTAGCCAAGGTTAGGCCATTGTACAGACTATGTTTTCTATAGCCAGCCTTTTCCCACGCTAGATGCTGCCTGACGTTAGAGATAAAGATTCCTATGTCGGTAGCCATGGTTAGGCCACTGTACAGACCATGTTTTCTTCATCCCGCCTTTTCCCACTCTATATGCTGCCTGACGTTAATGAAAAAGATTCCTATGTCGGTAGCCATACATGTAAAAAAAACTGGAGTTTAGCTTACTTCAACTGGAGTAATGGGAATCACAAAAAATAGTAATATATAGGATAGCTACAGCTTGGAGTAAAGGTTAACACAATTTCGATTAATTTCGATTGTCAGCTGAGTAGAGCATTACGGCGCATGCTCACGCAACTCATGTATCTCATAACTGTAGCTACATTCACTACAGTTGAGGCTGCTGTCACCACAGCCTGGAGTATTTTGACTACTAGTTTCCTGGAGTAGATGCAATTACAGCATTTTTTTACGTGTAGGCCATTCTGCAGACCATGTTCTCTTTAGCTAGCTTTTTCCCACGCTAGATGCTGCCTGACGTTAGAGGTAAAGATTCCTATGTCGGTAGCCATGGTTAGGCCATTGTACAGACCATGTTTTCTTTTGCCCGCCTTTTCCCACTCTATATGCTGCCTGACGGCAATGAAAAAAATTCCTATGTCGGTAGCCATAGTTCGGCCATAGTAAAGACCAGGTATAATTTAGCCAGTCTCTTCCCGGGCTTGAAGCAGCCTGACCTTAGAGAAGAAGTGTCTTATGTCGGTAGCTATGGTTAGGCCATTGTACAGACCATGTTTTCTTTAGCCAGCCTTTTTCCACGCTAGATGCTCCCTGCCGTAACGGAGAAAGATTCCTATGTCTGTAGCCATGGCTCGGCCATGGTAAAGGCTAGGTACAATTTAGCCAGTCTTTTCCCACGCCAGAAGCTGTCTGATCTTAGAAACAAAAATTTTTTATGTTTTTAGCCATGGTTCAGCTATGGTTATGACCATGTCTTCTTTAGTCTTTTTTGGAAGAACTGTCCATTTTTTGACCTTTTTTGAAATGAATGTTTTTTCATATTGAAATAAAGAATAAATTTTGACAATTTAAAAGAAATCCACCGGGAAATTTTTTTTAATGTATTTGGTGCGGGGTTCTTTAATTTTATCAATTAGCAGTATCTTATAATCTGAACATCCTTGCCGCGATATTTATATCATTGAGAGGTATTCTAATATAGGGTTAATTATAAAAAAATTTGAAAAACTTCTAGTTTTAGATAAATTACAAAGTTTATTAATTATTTGCTTAATTTTGAATCGTATTATGAATATCAGATTAGTTAGAAACGATTAAACTCTATTTAAATCGAGTTTCATGACAAAGTATTGGAAAAAAGTTCTTTTCTGGTGAGGTAATTGTGCAAGAAATCCGATCAATTTATTATCGTTTTTTGACGTTAACAAATTATTTCACTTTGTCCCTGGCATTAAGGGGATTTCGAATATGATCTCCAGCTTTGAATGTTAGAAACGATAAAATATGGATTAAATCAAACAGAATAATTCTTGAATTATCCATTCGTGAAAATTATGACATCTCAGCTAAATTTTCTTTAAAAAAAACCTTTTATGAGTAGGTACTTTCTAAAATAAAAATAATTTCAACTGAATTTAATAACTTTACATAAAATTAGTCGTTCTCACGAGAGGATTACTATTGTTTTTATCAAAAAGGACATTTAATCTCACTGTGAGAAAATTTTTGACCCGGAATAAACATATAATCTTCGACCTTTGCTTTTTTGCAAGAATTGTTTTTACTCTCTTTTTTGTATACTATAAAGTTAATTAATCACGGGACAAGGCTTGTTGGGATTATTTTAGATTACTTTGGGCGTCTGATTAAAACAACTTGGTAGCCGTAGACAGACTTTTACTTTCTCGTAAATCGAAAACTTTTTCCAAACGCTTTTTTGTCCTGTTTACAGAGCATTAGAAGTTTCCTCAGCTCCCGGTTTTCAAACACTGATTTCACCCGAGAGATAAAGTTACTCAAATCCCCCGAGATGTGTTTTGAATATTGTGTCGAGGGTGCCCTTAAATCTTTGGACTACTGAGAACACGATTGGAAACCTTAATATTGGCAACATTTATTTCTTTTCGTACTTTTGGGAAAATGCGCGTTTGAAACTAGTAAATACGATTATCTTGAAAAAAAAAAGAAAAACACAAAGAAACCGAGAAAACATTCAATCATCTCTTTGAAAAACTTTTGTGGAAAAAAATGTGGTGTATGGGAAAAAGGATCTATACAACAAAAAAAGGTAATTGAATCTGACTTCGAGCTCAAGGTTCAGATATATATAAAATGAAGCAAGGCGTAAAATTATAAAAAGAGAAAAAGGTATTCTATTCATATAAATTGATAACCGATGAAACCGTTAAAATAATTTATTTTTTCTCATCTCGGGACGATTTTACAAAAATTACACGTAGCGAATCAAATTACGTAAAAATGAAGTATGTAGAACATTTTAAATATCGGATCCAATATGAAAGATAGAAAATAACAAGTGGTTTTTTGTTTAAATTTTTCGATTTTTCTACAATTTGTGTATTTATTTTATTGATATTAAGAAATAAGATGAGTTCTAGGAAAAAATAACAAAAAAGCTTAAAAATTAAACTGGAACAAAATTTTATTTTGATTTTTTAAAGGTCATTAAGTTCCGATTAACCTAAACTAGACATATTAGGATCAAACTAAACATTGGATTCTCTATTGACAGTCAATGAAAAAAGTTACCCTTACTTTTTGTTTACAATTTCTACTTATTTGAACAATAATTGTTTTGGAGAAATATAAAAAAATTAAATTTTCAAAAAACTAATAATGCCAATAGACTCGATCAGGGAAATAATGAAGATTTTGTATAGACAATTTTTTTTACCAGTTGTACTTTATTCATGAAATAGTTATAAACAAATAATAGTTAATTTATTTATAACGATATTATGAACAAAGTACAACTGGTATAAAAAAATGATCTATACAAAATTTTCATGAATTTTCTCACAGAATTGATTGTCATATATAACTTTTTTTAAATTTTTATTTCATTAAAAAAGAATACATATTCGTTTATAACGATTTTATATATAGAGTATAGCTAGCACAAAAAGATAATTCATGCAAAATCTTCTAATAGTTTTTCTCACAGATTCGATTTTCATTAATAGTTTTTAAAAAATTTAATTTGATGTTAATTTGTTTAAAGAATTGGAAATTGTATACAAAGAAATAGGAGAAACTTTCTTTTTATTTGACTATGAATCTAATGTTTCATTACAAAATCTAAGTTTTTGTTTCTACGTATTTTAAAAGTACTATATAGAGAGAGAGCATTGTGAATTTTAGCTTGAAACACGAAATATTATCGAAGTTGTAGCTCATAATCATGACAGGACCGCCTGCTACGAACCACGCGACAGGTGCAACGGACTTGCCAGTCTATTCTATGATTCTATAATGTCTGTGAAGAGACTAAGGGCTCGCTTCATGCACTCGGCATTGCAGATTAGTGTGAGTATAATTCTTTTTTAGAAAACTATATTTTATACTTCGATTTTGAAACTTCATAATAAGTTTTTTTACAACTCCATATATTCCATAAATTCATAAAAACCGGAAACACAGAATATTATCTGGATACATTTTTATTGTGATCATTACCATTTAATACTAAGACTTTTACAAATAAAAGTTTTTCACATAACATAGAAAAAACAACTAAGAAATCTACAGATTTTAATTACCACAATACTTTTGTAATTCCATAATATGGATGATTATATATCTAAAAAAAATTGTAAATGTACTAAAATTTCTAATGATTGCTGGGAATTTGCTTGTCGGATTGTCCAGTGTCCATTACAACTATAGATTTAAAAATAAATAAACTTTGGCCATCTGGCTAACAATATTATTTCCAATAACTTGGTACTTCTGTTTAAAGTACTATTTCAACGGAAAAATTTCCTCAGTGAACACTTGTAAGTGCAAAAGGCCAATAGACAAGTATATAATTAAAAAAAAAAAAAAAAAAAGCAAATTGAATCTTAGCCTGCTGGTTGACATTTATTTTTAAGAATACTAATTACTGAGAGGTAAGGTGAAGTCAATGATGACACCGTGAATTAAAATATAAAAAATGACAAAAATATATATCAATAATTAAAAATTGCAATGTTACAAAGACGAATTAACAAAATATTAATTGATGCAGAGTAAACCAGTTATAAAACAATTGTAGACTTTTCATAGATTTCGAGATTTACAATATTTCTTTTCTCTACAAGCTAGCTAGTCAAAAACAGTGGACCAACGAATGATCTGACATAGACTGATACGTTAATAATTTTTGACTGGCGTCATTCCCCACCCCTGTGCAATTATTCCCTCCATAGACGTTGCAATCCTCGACCACTGTTCGACAAACTAAAGAGGGGCACCTCTATTAATTTGAAGAACGCCTAGGCGATCCTTCATTTCAAAGTTTCCGGATACATCGTATGAGTTTTGAGAGATGAACACCTCTAATCAATCTCCACGCGCTCTCATTTGGTCAGTCTGGTCTCTAGACAGTTTACTCCGGGATAGTGGTGATGTGGCGGGAGCACCCACACACAAAACTTCCACTGCCCAGCAGCCTACTGAGTTACCTAGCACAGGACAGAGGAGCGCCTCGAGTCCTGTCCGCCAGACGACTGACTGAATTGGCGAGCGAAACCGAATATATATACGAGCCGTCAGTCGCCGCTGCGAAGAAGGGGAAGAGAGAGACGCGCGAGAAGTGGGAAACCCTACTCTTTTCGAGAGCCCTGTCGGTTTCTATAGCAATGGTATGAGTACGCTACACATGGACAACTCATATCATTACAAAATAAAGTCGAATTTAAAAAGACATAAAATTATAAAATGCATATATGGTCATCTGCGCAACGTTGGTAAAGTTGTTGTGAGCGTCATTAAGTCATTTTCTCAATTTTTAAATGTTCGATTTTTTGCTCTGAAATGTTTTTTTTAAATTTAAAATCCTTCGTTCAGCAACTAACTTTAGAGATAATAAATAAGTGGTATACATTTGGTGTTAAAAAATTAATATATTTTTTAACTTACATCGAGTCGCCAATTCCAGGGCCATGTAATACTCCTTCTTCATCCACTGCAGCTTCAAAAACATCAATTTGTTGATTTCTATACCGAGTCGATATGGATGAGTCGAGGCTCGCTGCAGACGTAGTCTTGTGGAAATGACTATTTTCGTTTCAATGCTCCAATCGTTATAAAAATTACTGAGAGTATTCTTAAAGAACGTACTTGAAGAATATGCAATAAAAAATTGCATTATTTGTTTTGTCACAACTTTATATAACCCCTTGAACGTATCTTCCAGAAAATGATATTATTTTAAGCGGCTCAGGTGATTTATAAAAATTTATTTAAGTGGATGCTCGAATTTTGCACAGCTAAACGTATTCTACACAATCATGGCTCTCATCCGTACTAGATAATTCTATAGTTAATAATACAAATTAAAAAATGTAAATTTTTAAGAATTCTTTAATAAAAAAAATTCATGAAATAAGCCTCCAAAACAGACCCCAATTCTAGACCACACCCTTAAATCTGAAAAAATCAATTCTTTAACTCTTTTAAAATTGATTATATACAGATTTAAAAATTCTCATTTATATCCGAATGTGAATGCTATGAAATTAAATTTCCTTTGATTTTGAAAGGTTTTCAATTAAAATAGTTTTAACTTTTGAGAGTAGCTTTTAAATTAAATTTGTTTTAATTTTCGAAGCTTTTTAATTAAATTAATCTTAATTTACAAAAGGTTATAAATAAAAAAATCCACATAATTTTCAAATAGTTTTTAATTAAATTACTTTCAATTTACAAAATGTTTCATATATTGAAATGCATTTGATACTCAATGCTTTAAAATCTGATTGTTTTCATTGCTTGCAATTTTGAGCAATCTAAAAAAATTGTTAAATGCATTAAGGATTTAACGTTTCTAATTATTATTAAATTAAATGTCAAGCAAACTCAAGGGTATGTGATGAAGAATAACGTCAGTGGTAAAAGGAAATTTTGTACGTAAACTTTCTTTTAAAATATCTAATATTTTGACATAGAAATACTTAAAATATCATTAGAAATGTCTGTCTGACATTTTTTTTACTTTTGTCACAAAATTAATTTGAAATTTCTTTTTTGAATCAACAAAGAAAAAATTAATTTTTAATTAAAATTCTAACAAATTTAGGTCAGATAGACTTTGCGAATGGTACTTTAAGTAATTTTACAAATTTTAATATTTTGAGAGAAAGTTTGCGGACCAATTTTGCCATTTCAAGTGATGTCTGTCTTCATCACATGCCTTTAAATCTGTTGCAAACAAATATTCAATGACTAAACATACTTTTGTTTTAATTTTTGTTGTTTATCGTTCATTCTATATTTTAATTTATATTTTTATATTTTGTATCGAGCGTGCATTACATTTTGGGTTAGAATCAATCTAGCATTGCGTGTTTAAAAATAGCAGACGTGGTAGATTAATTCATATACGTCGGAATCGTGATTGATGATACACTCCTCTTCAATCATGTAATTTTATTTTTATAACTTTATAATTTTTGGAAAGAAAAAAAGTCACAGACAATAAAAGATGAAAAAGGAACAATTAAAAAGTGAAAATTATAATTTAAAATTGGTGCAACATAGCAAAAAAAAAAAAAAAGGAAATGTTATATTAGTATTTTCATGTTTTTAAGTTAATTTAAATACTTTGTTTTTATTTGTTAAAATAATTGTAAATATTTATTAATTTTCAAAATTAGTGTGTAATAAAAAAATCTTTACTTATTAATAAATATGTTTACAGTAAAATTTCTGTGTACGCAAAAGTACTACAATTAGGTGGTGGTTTTTTAGTTTAGGAACTGGAAACTTATGGAAGTTTTGTTCTATTTTCGATTTATTAAAAAATTGTTATTTTATTTACTTATTATTATAGTATCATATTTCATTTGTGAATTTTGTATTTAGAAGTTTTGTTTCCCTTTTATGGGATAAAATATGTCTCTGAAGATTAAGTGACGACGTGATAGTTTTAGTCATATAATACGCTTTTGTGTTCAACCTTAAGCAGATCCTACACGACGCTTTGTTTATATGTCGTGGGGTCGAAATGTATGCTCGTTATTCTACCCAATATTGTTAACAAAATTATTGACAAAGTTCCAGACGAAACACCATATTCAAATATTTAAATTATACATTCGTACTGTAACAACCACAAAATTAATTTAGGAAAATTACATAAACTTTCAGAGAAAATTTTTACATAAATAATATTCAATAAATAAAATCTATGGCGAATTTAAAATAAGAGTAATTTTAATTAAATTACTGAGAGATGTGAAATTGCTATTAACTGAAATTTTTTAATATAAGGAAATAAAATTCAAACTTTCTTTAACAAAATAATTTCTTCTATCTTTTTAATTTCTAAAAGCTGACCTTAGTTTCATTAGGATATAAAGAAACAAGTTAACGCCAATAATTTATAATTATTTACCCTATTTTTATCCTTCGTATATTGGTCGTTGATTCAAAAGATTAAAAATTTTCATTGCTTTTAGTAACTCTTCTCTTCCTTTATAATGACATCATTAATCTTTCTTTCAGCGTTTAATCTTATATTAAATTCACCTACCTTTAGTTGGATAAATTATAAAGTAAGCTAATTAAGTACTCATTCAATTTCCTATGTTGAGTCGATAAAATTGAGTTAGTAATATAGACTACAAAGTATTTTATAAATCTTACTAAAATTTTGATTTTAAAATTTTTCTTTCAACATTCAATAGTAAGAAATAATTTTTTTGTTGATATTTAATTATTTGTAATATTTATTTGAGAAACTTGAAAAACGGGGTGAAACCGTATTTAGAAATATTTGTTTATAATCAATTGCTTCTAATCCACAAATGTTTAGTGCTATAAACTTTATAGAGGGGAAAACAAAATAAAATTTTTAAATATAATTTTGCTTTTGCTGGTTTTCAAAAAAATCAAAGCCACTTAAAAAAGAAAAAATAATTATAAGAATTAGAACTTAATGAAATTTTAATATGATACCGGTGTATAAGGTGTATAAGTCTGAAATGTTTTGCTGCTACCCCCCAAAAAATTTCCAAATAAAAAAAAATACCCCTATTTTTTTTTAAATCGGACAATATGTAGGGGTGGCTCAACCCCCTTAAAATTTCCCATTGATTTTACATGGGAAAAACGCACTTTTTTGTAAATTTGCTACCAAATCCTCAAAAATCACTCAAAACTTACTAACAGCGAAGCACACTTTAAAAAGCCCTGAAGCAATAATATTCCATATTTTATTTAATAATTTATTAATATTAACTATTTTTTATAGGGTTATAAAAAACCCTGATGAATGTAAAAAAAAATTATAACTTTTTTTAAATTACAAATTAATAGTTTCTTTAAGACTTTTCAAATTGTTACATATCGTTAATTAACGAATGTTTATGTATATTTTTATGTATTTTCCATTTGTTTAAACAATTTATTGTTTTTAATTTACATCTATTATTTAAATGAACCTAGTGAGTTGTAGTTTTTTCTGACTTAACAATTTTTTACATTTAAAATTAAAAACTAACCAGAACAGCAATTTGCAATTGTTTAATGATAGAACGTCCAAGGCTGCGTACTGCCGGTAGGACGCGCTTTCACACAGTAAACGTCCTTCCGGAAGGACAATTCATTTTTGTGAAAAAATATTTTAATTTCATATAATCATCATCATCATCATCATCACCATCATCATTATCATCATAATTCATCATCTTTATCGTCAAAGGAATTGAGTTTATTATGACTTTTGTAAATATTGTTATAACTAACGTAATGGCGGCCGGTGGTAAATGGCTCAGGCGCGAGTCCCTCGGAAATCGCTCTATAAAATCAATATGGAAGCAGATAAGTATAAAAACGAATATATGGTTTTTTAGGTAATGAAACAAGCTTTCAGATGACGTAAATATCGATTTTTTATATTTATGTACAAGGGCTAGGTAGTCTTTTTAAAAAAACGAAAACGTCCTGCCGGCAGTACCGCGCGTCGTCTTTTTGTGACTAAAAATTATGTGAATTTTTGGAAAATTTAATTTCTTTTAGCTACCAAGCTTCGGGGTTTGAATTTACAAGTTCCATGTTTACATGCGCTGAAAGCTTGATTCTTTACCTTTCCAACCATATATACTACTTTTTGTTTATCTGAATCCATGTTAATTTTATAACGCGATTTCGTACGTACTCGCGGAAGGCTTTTTTGTCCTTCCGGAAGGACGTTGGACGTTCTATCATTAAACAAATTATTGTTAATAATTGATAATTCTTTACAAATGCACCTAGAAAGACACAACCTTTTTCCTAATTTTGAAAATTAATGGGCTCTGGATAGAATAAGAGAAATTATATTTCATATTGTAAATTATTATAAAAAAGTCAAATACAGAAAGGAAAAGAAAACATGTTGAGCGGTAAATAAATTCTGAAAAAATTAAATAATTATTTATTATAAGCAATAAAAAAAAATTATTTAAATATGAATTTAATTATTAAATAATACGATACGAACTAAATTCGGAAAAATTTGTATCTTTTTCTTGGTCAATTTGTAAATAATTAATAATTATTAATAATAATCTGTTTAAAAACAATTACAAACAGTAGTAGCAATTAATTTTGCTAAATATCTTAGGGTCTTAAATATAATCAATTAATAGGTTATAAAAATAGCAACTCACTTGGTTTATTTGAATAATAGTTATAAATGAACAATAATAGACTGTTTAAACAAATTAAAATTAATAAAATATGGTTAATAATTACTCTTTTTCTAACCAGAGCCCATTTATTTGTAAAATTGGAAAAAAGTTGCATCTTTCTAGGTGCATTTGTTAATAATTAATAATTATTAACAATAATTTGTTTAAATAATTACAAATGCTTGTTGTCGTAAATTTTACTGAATACATTGTTTAATTTTGCGTTTAAAAAGCAGTTAAGTCAGAAAAAACTACAATTCTCTAGGTTAATTTGAACATTTGTTAAAAATTAACAATAATAGATTGTTTAAACAAATTAAAAATAATAAATTATAGTTAATAATTTTTCTTATTCTATCCAGAGCCTATACATTTTTAAAATAAGGAAAAATTTGTGTCTTTCTAAGTGCATTTGTAAAGAATTAATAATTTAATAATTATTAACAATAATTTGTTAAAGCAATTGCAAATTGTTGTTGTGGTTATTTTTTCTGAATACTATTTTTAACTTTAAATGTAAAAAATTGTTGAATTAAAAAAAAACTACAACTCGTTAAGTTCATTTGAATAATAGCTGTAAATTAACAACAATAAATTGTTTAAACAAATGAAAAATACATAAAAATATTTATAAACATTCGTAAATTAACGATATGTAACGATTTTGTTGAAAAGTCTTTAAGAAACTATTAATTTGTAATTTAAAAAAAATTATTATTTTTTTGCAATTATGGGGGTTTGTTTATAACCCTATAAAAAATTGTTAATATTAATAAATTATCAAATAAATTAAGGAATATTGTTGCTTGAGGGCTTTTTAAATTCAAAGGGTTTGAGCCACCTCTAAATATTGTCGGATTTCAAAAGAAAAATAGGGGTATCTTTTTTCTATTTAGAAATTTTTTGGGGGTAGCAGCAAAACATTTCATAAAATTTTTTTTACTTTACATTTTTGGACCACCCTACTGTGTATATATAGGTCATTCAGATAACTGATAAACTAAGGTTCCTATTGATTAATTTTGTTACCAAGTTTATGAAAAAAATTACCTGTATAACGAAAGATCTTTTAAATATAAAATTTCAAAGTCCATTTGACAGTTTATACAATTGTAATCCTACAATAGATTATTTTATTTCTTAAGTGAATTATTTCAATCCTTAAAAGACAATTACATCTTATTGTTAACCATTTTAATATTATAATAATTATACCTCATTAGTTTTCTATGAGGTAAAATCATTAAGCTTTATTTCCTTCTAAACACGTGGATTTAAATTTTGACAATATTATTTGCATTCAGCAACACTTTAAATCTGCGATGTTTGTAAGGATTTTGGAATTATAAAATTTTCATCCCTTTTGTTGAACTGAGCATTATGAATTTTGAAGTCTATCACAGGATTTGGATTTAGCAATCACAGAGACTCCAGAGTGTTGATTTTCGTGAGCGTTTCTGATTCCCCATGTTAAATCGACTATTTTGAATTATGAAAATCTATCAACTAATTTGTATTTATGAATACCAAAAATTGAAAAGTAACAATTTTCGTCACAATTCTAAAATATTATTTTTTAATAAAATGAATGCGCACTTTATGCTTTACATCTTTCTAAATACCTATAAACACATGTTTCTCAATGTCTCTCGCATGAGCTAATATTTTCCTGTTTGTAGTGGAATAACAGTATGTAATCTACCCTTTGCCTCAGGCATGTAATTCGCGGAATATTTTCCAGTCTAGCTTCTGCCTCATTGCTTTATTTCTAAGCAGTTAATTACGGAAATTTAAATTTCTAGACCTAAAGCACACAGAGTAAATCAGTGAATATAGTATATCATAAAGTTCATATAAAGCAGTATTAATAACAGTAATAAAACAACTATTTTGGTTCAGAAAACTAGTCGTCTATTTTTTAACATATATACTATTATCATTGTAATCTTTTATGTCAGGTAATTATAACCAAAATTAACACTTTTTTATTTAAAAATAGCTTTGACTGTATAAAGAGACTCTTTCTTTTTAAAAAGAAGGAAATGATGAAATATATTTCAACTATATTTTAACTATGTTTTAACTATATAGTTAAGACAAAAGCTAGATGAACTTTAAATGGAGTTTAAATACAAGATTAAATAGAACTGTTTTTTTGGGACGAATGGTGGAAATTATACCTAAGTGGAGTAAAAAGTCTAATCGCAATAGAGAGAAAAGAATATAAAAGTGCACAAAGAAAAAGGCATTCAAATAGAGTTCACTTAAGTTGAAAATTAATAATTCTAAGAAGAAGGATTTTTTAAACGAGAAAATAATTTTGAAAGTTAAGGTCAGAGATTTTAAAAATTTTAAAACGAAATAAGTAAGAAAAATTCCATCATTTTTGATGTATTAATATTTATTTAGAAATATTTTTCAAAAATTAGTGTACATTTTTTGTTACTACATTTGCTGAGCTGTTTACTATTATTATTATAATATTTTTATTTAGCGTAAAATGTGAGAACCTCCAACCAAATGTTGTTTTGAAATATCAAGAGTTTTAGCTTTCAAAGAGGAATTTCTTTATAAAATTAAAAGAAATTTTTAAAAATGTTAAAAGTAATTTAAAGTTTATTAAATTCTCTTTGAAATAGTGCAGAATATATCACAAATAGTTTAATTTTTTTAAAATAAAATTTACTTTAAAAAACTCCCCTTGCGATCGTCTTTTGAAGTTGGCTCCGTTTGAAACTATGCAATTTCAGCACAATTTCTTTATCTTTTTTTTAAAAAAAGGAAAAGCAATATTTTAGAATTCCGTTAAATATTGTGAGATGAAGACAGATCGATTCAAAGCAACGTTTTTTTGTCATCGGTGAAACGACAGTTATCCCCAGAGGGCTAATAAAATAAAGAGAAGTTTATTTTCCTTGTTTGAAAATTGCGTTCACAAACAAATCTGAGCTTTTTAAATAATTAAAAATGTCGGTTTTAAAATAAAAGTTTTTCTAAAAATTTGATTAATTTTCACATTTTATATTTTTTGTTTACTCGCGCTTATTATTTACATAATATTTTATCTCTAAATTTAATGTTAGTAATAAATTTTTATTTTTCAGAGTTACTAACAGAAACTTCAAAATAGTATAAAATCTATCACTTCAAATCTAATGTTCTTTCCAACACAAAGGATTTTGAAATAAAAAAATTTTGATGATAAAGTGCTGTTACATTAAAAAGCACATGGTTGTAAAAACAAGTTTTAGATCGGCGTTTAAACGTAAACGATGTTACACAAGATTGAAAAGTAAAATTTATAGTCATGAAAAAAGTAATTTCTATTGAAAATGAGCCGTAAAAAATCAAAACGGGTGCAATGCAAATGATCACATGAATGGAGATAAATACGATCTTGTTTAAGTTCAAATCGTTGAAAAACAATTTTCTTCAGCTTTTAGTTCGAGTTTCAAAGTGTACTGAAAAAATAATTTCCATGCTTTCAAAGTGTAATACTGTCCACTTTATTTACGATTGTTCTCTTCTGTTCAATAGTTACTTGGCACGATTTCAGAAAAGAATAACAGTATCGTTAAACTATAAGGTTGTAGAAACAGTACTAAATTTTTATTTGGAAACTACTTCAAGACTTAAAGTTTAAGGTCCTAACATTTATTCTGAACGAATTAATGTTCTTCAATATTTTCCTTCCATTACCGATATGGAAACACTTTTTGAAATTATTTATTATATTCATGTATTATGCAGGAAGTTTTTCTGGTTTGAATTCATTTCAATTTTGCCTTAAAATAAATGTTTTAAAAATTCGTTGAATTTCAAGAATTTTATAAAATTAAGATTGAATAGATTTTTTTTAAAACGCAGGTTTTGAACTCTATAAAACATTTAAGTAAAAATACAAAATTCTTAAATACAAATTTAATTAAATATCTAAATACTTCGCAATATTAAGGTTAATTGAAGATTATTATCTTTTGTCAGTCATAGTTTTTAATTTTATTTTTCTAATATTCAATTGTTTCGATTTTAACTTTAATATGGAATATTGTATGAATAACGACAAAAATTGCGGTATATTATTAAAGCTGTCAATTTAACTGCAATGAAAAGTATATACTTGCTAGTGTAATTACCTGTTTTAAACAAGAAACTGATAAAAGCAAGTTGAATAACCCAATAGCAAATGTGAATAGATACCAATCAAATAAAAGCCATAAAACTTTTCCCATTTAACTACCTATAATTTTCCTACGTGTAGTTCCTTACTTTTGAGTTTACATGTGTTTCGTTGGAAACTTTCTCTAAACATTTTGTAATTTATAGACTTAAAATCTAACTTTGACTTTAAATAACGTATTCGTTACATTGATGAATATTTAATTAAGGTATTTCTCCGTCAGTTATAATTGAAAAAATAGATTTTCGATGAATTTTCTTTCAATTGTGAGGAAATGTGTCACAAAGAAAGATGTCTTGAATGTATTTCAGACTAATTTATTATTTAAATTAAAATGTATATAAAGACTAATTTCATGGGAAAATAGTGTTTTAAATTTAGTCATTAAAGTCTAAGAAAAAAAACTAGTCCTTAAAATGCCTATTGTGTTTTGAGACAAATTTAATTTCAATTTAAGTTTATTTTTTGATTCAAAGCTTAATCCCAGTTTCTTTAGGACTAGTTTTACGACTCAAGTTAGATTTGTTTAAAGATTTCTATCATCAGCTTGTTTTTATTCCGATAGGTCTATTTTATATTAATATATAAGACAGCAAACTTCAAAAAATCCGATTTTCTTCACTATATTTTTAATAAAAATGTTTAACCTCCTTTTTTCAATATAATCTTCAAAACACATAAAATCCTAAATATCGACTTCTTTTGTTTTTTTAATAAATTTCCATTTTTTTACAATCATAGTAAAAGTATTCATTATTGACTAGTTTTTAATTATTTTTTTATAACTTTTAAATGACAATACTCTTGTTTCGTAATAAATGATCTACTTCTTTAAATTAGGTACAAAGTATAATAACACAGCCACACAAAAAAAATAAACTTCTTTGTTCGAGACACTACACTAGTGTATTCTTAGGTATTTTTTTCCGCTGAATCCGAATCCAAAGTCAGAATTGCTAGATTGTCTAAATTTTTTGAGATAATCTCAAAAAACCAAATCTTACAAAATTTCAAAAACACCCAAAAAACCCAAAAAAAAAATTTTTGTAGCCAGGACACTGCACTAATGTATTTTTCTCTGACGAATGTAAATCAGAGGTTAGAATTTGCAGATTAGCTAAAATTTTGAAAATTATCTCAAAAAAGATAAAAAAACATCACCAATTAAAACCCAAAAAAATTTTTTTTTGTCCGAGACACTATAATAATGTTTTTCTACGTATTTTTTTCCGCTGAATCCGAATCCGAAGTCAAAATTACCAATTTGGCTAAAATTTTTGAGATATTTTCAAAAAACTACTCAAAAACACGAAAAAATCGAGTTTTTTGAGATTATCTCGAAAAATTTAGCCAATCTAACAATTCTAACTTCGGATTTGGATTCAGCGGAAAAAAATACGTAAGAATACACTAGTGTAGTGTCTCGGACAATAAAGTTTTTTTTTTGCGTGGCTGTGTAATTAAACAATAATTAAACCAAGTAGGAACAACATATAACCTACAAAAACATCAGAAAAATGAAACAAACAGATCATAAAATTAAATACACGAATAAATAAAAATGTTTTTAAATTGTAATAATATAAAACACTTTATTTAATTACAATACTTTAATTATAAAGAACTAAACGCTGCATTTACTTTTCTTTGGCAATCAAAAAGTCAATAAACAAATCCGAATCTGTCATCAGAATTGGTCCAGCACGTCAAGTTTTGACCATAACCTCAAAATTAAGAAAATGGCACTTTTTGTTCGTTAGAATTTGAACCCTACTTAACATTAATCCATACATACGGCAATTAGAAAGCTTGAATTATGACCTTTAAAACGCTTTCATAAAAATTGTTTTAGGATGATTTTTAACGAAGATATGATGTTTTTCTTAACTTATGACTTTTTTTAAATGTTAAAAACGCATGAATAGTGATTTATGAAAAAAAAGTATTTTATGTAAAACATAACGTATCTTTCTCAAAAATCATCGTGGAACAGTTTTTAAAAAAGCGTTTTAAAGGTCATAATGCAAGCTTTCTATTGGCCCTAGGCATGTAATAATGTTAAGTAGAGTTCAAATTCCAACGTACAAAAAGTTACATTTTTTTCTTTTGAGGTTATGGTCAAAATTTGAACTGATGACCTAATTCTGATGACGGATTCAGATTGAGCGTATCAAAATACATAGGAAAATATGGGTCTCATACTCAGATCAGGGAACTTTATTTTTTTTGTGTGGATGTGTTATACAATAGTATCGTATATCTACTGAAATCGCCTGACGTTTCATGAATCGTAACTGTTCACTGCGCAGGCGCATTGACAATTTTGCAGATACGATAACTATGAGATATGAGAACCCGGTTTGCGCAGATACGACAAATTTGTCTTCAAAGATTATAAACAATAGAAACAGAAATTAGCTTTATTTTTCTACAAGAAAAAGAAGAAGATGAGGAAGGAGCAACTGATAATGTCAGCGACAAAGATTTGCTGCAATTGTGCAAATTAATATTAATTTCTTTTTGTAATTTTACGATTTTTATAAATCGTTGTCAATTTCAAGAATAAAAAATTTTCTAATCAATTTCTGTCTTTTCTTTATATTATAATGATCAACTTTGTACGTAATAAATGTTTTCTGCAGTATAGAAAAAAAAAGTTTACCATATTTTTAATGAATTTCTTGATTGACTTTTTTTTTAAATTTCAAAAATAGAGCATTTTTAAATCTAAAAAAAATATTCTTTTTAGAAGAAATAAAAAATAGCTAAACGCTATCTTAAAGATAAACTTTTCAACTTTCTAAAATCCTTATATGAAATGTTTTTACCTTTTTTTTTTGGACATAAATAGCAGCTTTTGAAAAAAAAGTTTTTTCATGAAAATTTTTGGAACTTTATTAGTATTTTTAATACTAACTTTCGTAAAAAAAAATTTATCACAAATCTGTGTCTATCTTGCGAGGTATGTACCAATTTTGTCAACTAATTTTATTTAATTAATCATATTCGAAAATTTGTAAAAATTTTTTCTATGTAATTCCCTTATCAGATTATATTGTTGAAACCCGTTTGTTCGTTTTTTAATTTAAAAAAAAATTATTACATACCAGTCTGGAATTAATTCCAGGCTCTTGTTCAGCCTTAATGTAAATTTGGCGATTTGTGCCTGTTATTATTTTAAGTTTACATTATTAAATTCTATTAAATATTTAAAATTCACTTTAATTTGTATTTATTTTAATTCTTGTCAAATTTAAGATTTAGTAAAATTAAGATTTATTTCTATTTTGATTTTGTATTTAATTAATTAAATTGATTGTATAATATTATTATTTAAACTTCCGGTTTTTACCTGCCAACTTGTCAGATCGGACAATTATTTGTTTTGTGCGATAAACATTAAATGTTCACACTTTTATTTTACACTTACGAATTCTGCTTGCTTCGATGTGGAGTTTTCCACATCACAATAAATTGTCGAGGAGGTGGTCCTGGTGGTCGTCATCGTTGTTGTTGGCATTCCTGATTGTTGTGCGATTGTCCTGGCCCATGTGTCTGTATTTGAGTTCCGTTCTCTCAAGAGTGACAGG
Organism: Ganaspis brasiliensis; assembly: GCA_037103525.1. Taxonomy (NCBI): domain Eukaryota; kingdom Metazoa; phylum Arthropoda; class Insecta; order Hymenoptera; family Figitidae; genus Ganaspis; species Ganaspis brasiliensis. The sequence goes on from JAZKLR010000123.1 coordinate 1,503,114, forward strand.
ACCAGAAGATGATCCACTACACCTTGTTACGTCCGAGCGACGGCAAGAATATTCAAATAACTTTAAATATGACAAGATAGTAACAGTAATGATTAACTAGCAAGAGCTAGTCTTTATATTTATTTTTGTTTTTGGGATTGGTGATCACTTTCAGATCTGAGTGATCTGTGTTGAATAAATAAACAAGATATCCAATTAATACATTTATTACATAAACAGACAATTTCATACTAATTATTACACTTAAAAAGTTTACTCAACTAATTTGTTCATTGATTTTATACTATGGTTTTCTTTGTTTTTTGATAATCCAATAACGCTTCTAATTTGTATTTTATAATTTGTTTATCGCCTAGCAACTTAATAATTCTTAAATTAATTGATTTGAGGACGGTGGTCTATGACCAGTTTTGCCCCAGTATTCGGCTACTATGAGAGTACCAACAAACCGTGATTCAACACTTTAAATACAAAATAGTTAGTTAAACACATGAAAATTATTGTGTTTTCACGGGCTGCCAGCACTGGGCTCATACGGAACCAGTACACAATCAATCTTATAAGATTGTGGAAGGTACTGCGTAATCGAAATATTCATTGAACCATTTGCTATCCAATCGTTATAATATTTTCCTATCAAACAGTATTTTTCTATTTCGCAAAACAATAATCAAAACCTATAACAAAGCAAAATTACTTACATATGATCTGTTAGAATTCGGAGACAAGGCGGAGAGTTGATCGGCTCGATTAGCGCTGCTATCGGTGATACAACAATGGCAGTACAACAAGTACTGCTGGCGATGGTTTGTTGGAAAGTTCACTTTACAACACAATTGTTTTTCAAGTAACATTATTTTAATTTTCGACGGACACTCAACAATTTTAGACGATATTCTAGAATTGATTTCAAAGCACATTTTGAGTCAAACTAGATATAAAGTTTTAAACTTTGACGGACCGAAGGGCCGCTACGACGGTACTCTCTCGTCAGAGGTTCTAGCGTATTCGACCCCCTCCATTTAGCGTCGTTTCTTTTTAAAGACAATTTCAGCCATTTGCGGGGGTGAAACTGTCTTTCTCGAACACGTGTTCCTGCAAAAACGTATTTGTCACGTTCTCATGCAAAAACGTTTTTGTCACGTTCTCATGCAAAAGTGTAAATTGTTATTAAAACAATTTCCATCCGAGCTGCTCGTAATTTGAGATCACTCTTGGACTGATGTTTAAGTTGTTGATGCGGTAATTATTATAACTACTATTACCATTACCATAGTTTTTATCTCTGTGAGTAATTTAAATGTTGTACTTATTTATATTCCAAGTATTTGTCATTGACAAATACTAATTCTGAATATTTAGCTATTTATGATAATTATCTTTTTACTTATTATAACTTATCTGTTAATTCTATGGCAATATTAATAGTTTTGACATTTTAATTATTGCCACACTTGCTCGCATCATATATTGACTTTGAAATTTCTTGTATTGGGCTATGGATCTTACGCTTGCTTCCGCGTGTAGGGTGTTAAGTTACTCTTATCATAATGTCGAGCGGATGTGCAAGTGACAAGGTTGTCACCGCGACCTTGCACCTGCTCTCGGTTATGACATATCAAAAGAATGCATATGTAAGGATAACTATTACATTACTAATCTTATACATTTAAATATGTCTCCTTACAACCGCATTCTCACCTTATGGGTTTGATATATTATTAAAAGTAATAATATAATCTTGTTTATTATTAAGTATCTATTTTGTTCAGTAAGATTAATTCTTTATTTTAAAAATTTCAAGTTACTGGGATGTAACACACCTGACTAACGTTCCTCGGTCGATTGCCGCCCGATTTTAAAATGTGATTTGTGAGATCGGCACCGCGGCGCATGTGTCGCTGCACATTGACTTGGCGACGAGGCGTTCTCGCTGTCATGTTATTCTGAACTGGTGTGTTCGATAATATGGTCATGTATTATTAAAAGTGTAAAACTTTCTTTGTAAAGATGTAACTAATACTACTGACTGGCCTCCTTTCGTGTTCATTGTGTCTGTTCAGGTAAGCTCCTATATCAACAATTTATTTGTTATTCTGTGTAAGAGTCGATCTTTCATAATAGACATTAAATTTAGAGTCAGTGTTCAGTGCGCGCGTATTTCTGTAAATGGCCGTACCATGCGGCCGGTTATTTTTGATTTCTTGTAACTCCCCACTCTCCGGATTATGAGTTAATCGTGGCTTTATTATATTTCAATTAAAGGTTAAAATTATTTGATTGGTTTAATTAGTCTTTTATTTTACCATTATTTTTGTTTAGTTATTTTTATTAAAATAACTTGGCGTCCGGGTTTTACCTTATATTGTTTTCTTGGTTTTGATAAAATATTTAAAAATAAATTAAGAAACATTAAACATCAAACATAATCTGGAAAAATGAGTCACAGTAGGTAAATTAATTTTTTAATTCTTAATCGATATTTAAGATTTGCTGCAACGTTTTGCGACACCTTTTACTTAAGTATACTTTTATTTTAAGAAAGAAGGAAGATATTTTATGCTAATGTTTATTCAGTGTGCGATTTCCGTATCATATTTCAATGTTTACTCACTTTATTATTTGTCCCGTGAATCCACCTGAAAAGGTGTACCTTTCGTCTATTTCAGAGAAAACTGGAAATAAAAAGTAAATATTTTGCAAGCGTTTACCGAGGAAGGTTGCTAAAGTTTCTTTTGTAAAGTAAGAAATATACGTACCTATAATATTGATTGACAAAATAAGCTATACCTTATACATACATTTGGGATTTCTGATTCTGTCTCATATTTAAGTGGCATAATTTGCTAATAGGGCTTACAAATAGTGCAGTAGCATATGATGCTTGTCAACGCAGGTAACTCCCAACCCTATCGTCATCAACCTCTACATCAGCGTCGTATGCAAATTCATATTTGACATATGGTTCACGATATTTGCAAAACAATTTCATTTACTTTATGAACAGTATGTCGAATTTGAGTACATCAATATGATCTATTGCTCCGAGACAAGCACAGGTCTCCTTTGACATTATTCAATAATGTTTAATATATTATACGAAAAACCATAATTTTTTTTTGTAATTTGGTCTCTAAATTAAAAACTATTTAAGCCAACAGTCTTACTTAAGTTTTTATTTAATTTTTTATGTAGGTTTTTAATATGTAATTTTAAAAAATTTAAATTCATAAATAAAATTAATTTTAATTTTCAATATAATTTTCAGAATATTTGTGATTTTGAAAAACTAATAATATGTTTATTCACAGTTATTTATCTTAGATGGACGAAATTTTATTTTCTATTAATGAAAAGATATCTTGTATCGTTTCCTTTGAAAATCCTGATTTATCAACGCTTATATAGAACCCACGAGTTTGGTTTGATTTGTAAGTAAAAATGTTAACAGCCCTCTGACGGCAAATCGAAGAACGTCGCTAGATTATTATTTTTCAAATCGATTCACCTGTAAAGTGTATAACTCACGATAGTTTTTTTACATTGTGCAAGGTTTCAAGTAAAAGGTTAAAAATTGCTTAAATTAAAAAATTTTTAATAAAGTGTGGCGCCTTAAATAATTTTAAGATATGAGGAGGACGAAAATTTAGTGAAAACGTACATACATGATAGTTATAATATTGGTAAATTTTAATAAGTTAATTGTGTTAAAATATTCTAATAAAAGTAAGGTTATTACTTTTAAAAAGTCTCACAAATGTAGATTTTACTTATCTTTATAAAAATTAGTTAATAATTTTTAATCACTAAAAACTTTTAAACTCAATTTTTAGAATCTTATTTATTATCTTATCCTAAGGAATTTGTTTAGGTACTCCTTGATAATTTTTACTTTTCTTACAGGCATTTTGTTGCGTAAACATTGAAGAAAGAAATAATTTTATTCACTTCCGTTTCTTTGGCCTCTTGAGTGTATTTTCTCTAAATCTTATTCCTCGAATTTCGTCGTTCTAGTGGCTCTCTAATTCCTTCAAATAGACAAGGAGCTATATAGCAAAAGCTTTCAGCTGAACAACAAGCAGGACAAAAGAGTATATTACCAAGTTGACAATTGAACTTTACTTGAATGAAGATTCATGAAACTGTGCCAGTTGTATTCTCAACTCTGAAAGCAATTATTGTGGTAGATTAGAAGCAAGTAAACTAGCCCTAATTGAAACTTTTTTTCTGCATAATACACATTTATTCGTTTTATTTTATTTTATTACATTGTAAAACTCTAAAAATATGTTTACTACCTATGATATGCAAAATTAGCAATAAGAACAGATTTTATTGGTAGATTTGAAGAAAATATTAAAAAAAATTTCAAGGGGGGAAATTCAATGGATTATAATTTTTATTATTAATAAGTTTATGTCTACTCCTTTAGTAAATGATAATAAAAGAAATCTTTAATATTATGTTTACGTTTTAGTTTCGACCATTTAGTAATAAATTAAGAAAATCATTTACGTTTTTTTTAATCTCATGTGATAAATCCTTTAATCACGATTGGCAGTGAAACCGCAATGTGGAAACTTTGTTTAAATTTGCTCATTCGGATCAGAAGGATCGATAAAGAGATAGAAACCAATTTCATGATACGTGATATATTCACGACTTAATTAAAATTCATTAACGACTTTAATTACGACAAATTTTAGTTCAACTCATCAAGAACGGTCTTCAAATCTGGAAAACGTTAATTTTGTCTCAAACATTCATTTCGAATACATACATATTACACTACCGGACAAAATTGTAGAACCACTTATAGAAATTGGATTAAAAACATGATAACTCTGTCAAATATTAGCGATTTAAAATTTTTCTTAGATCATTGGAAAGCTTATAAAATTTGCCTTTAAATGGTCCTATTTTAACTCTTTTTTTGATTAATAGAAACCGAGATTTAATGAGACAAAGACAGGTGAATTTTTCGTTTTTTGTGAATTTTCCTTGTTTAAGTTTGGTAGGCTGCATTTTCTAGAAAAGTAATTAGAAAAAATTTAAATTAAGCTAAATTAAACCTTGAACTATTAGCTTTAAAGTAAACCAAAGAAAATTAAAATATGTTGACTAGTTCAAAAGTTATAAGTAAATGACTATAAAGAACAAAACGCGACAATTTCATGGCAAATAGGCCGAGAGGGAAGGAAACAAAGGAATTGTTGCGTTTTGTTCTTTTATACTCATTTACTTATAACTTTTGAACTAATCAAGATATTATAATTTTCTTTGGCTTATTTTAAAGTTAATAGTTTATGGTTTGATTCAGCTTAATTTCGAATTTGTCTAATTAATTTTCTAGAAAATGCAGCCCACCAAACTTGAACAATGAAAATTCACTAAAAACGAAAAATTCACCTGTATTTATCACATTGAATCTCGGTTTCTATTAATCGAAAAAGAGTTGGAATAAGACCATTTAACGGAAAATTTTATAAGCTTTCCAATGATATATGGAAATTTTTAATTCGCTAATATCTGACAGAGTTATCAACATTTTAAGACGATCATGTAGTTAATCACATTTTTGTAAGTGGTCCCATAATTTTGGCAGGTAGTGTATGTTTGATAGCAAAACTGTAAACCTGTTCTTATTTTGCAATATCTTTGATTTATTTTACTGCTATTTCATTTTGTTATTAATTGTAATGCATTGTATAGTCAAAACACTAATATTAAAATACAGTAAGGACGTATATTTTCCTCTACAATTTATGAAATTACCACATTCTTTTTAGACTATATGCTTCAAATTCGAGCTGCATCAGTTTCAAAATTTAAATTTATAAGAAATTTGTATACAGTATACATAGGTAGTCTTATATTCTTAAAATTCATGAGAGCAGAAAGAAATTACATTTTTCGCATAAAAAAATTGAGCGTACAATTTCCGCACGCTGGACATCCTGATTTGGGTAATAAAACTGAAATACGAAATTATTATTTATTTTTTTATTTATTTATGTTTATATTTATTTTTTGATTCCTTGAGACTCGAAACGAATAATTATGTTAAAATTGTATTGTTACAATCAATATACAGACAAAACTTGGATTTCATTTATATATATGATTAAAGACATTAAATTTCTTATTGATACATAAGGAGAGAAAATCAATATACTGCCTAATAAACATTGTTTTTCACAGGAGTACTATTTTCTAAAGATTTTACTTAAAAACTCATATAATTGTTTTTTTTTTACAAATTTTCAAGAATTTAAATTTAATTATTCTGACGAGTATTGAAGAATAGAATTATGGTATTTCGCGTTTTCCATTTGCCGTTTAATTGTTTTTTCTTTGGCTTCTTTTTCAGAAATTTTGTCGTTTTAGTGTTTCTCCAGTTGCTTGAGAAGAACAAAAAGCTATAGTTAGAGATTCCAGTTGAGCATAAAGCGGGTCGAAAGAGTATTATGGGGTTGACAATTAAGCTTTACTTCAATGGAGATTTATGGAGCTATGCAACTTGTATTATACCAGTACGAAAAGCAGTTATTGTCGTTGTTTCAAGGCAAGTGATTTTGCCTTAATGCACAAAAATTTGTTATTTAACTTTATGTAACAACTTTTTCGATGGATAAAACTGTATATTTTTATTGATATATTTTTCATTAAACAAAGTGAACATTTCAATAGTTGTTTCGTTTTATTGCGCGATGGAAGTAAAAGAATTTCTTTAAAAGAAAGAATTAACAATCTTGTAAGCAAGACAATATGCTTTAAAGTAAAACTTTTCTAATTAAAAAGAAAAAGGAAAAATAGAAGAATTTTAAATAAAGTTACCTTTTTAAGAATTATTATTAAATTATTTAAAAGAAATTGTTAGAAATAGGAGCTTTTTGTTGGCATTTTTTCCCCTTTCTACTGAAAGGGGAAGGTGTAGACACAATATAACACTATAGATATACGAAACATATAAAAACTCATTTATTGTAAAAGTGCAAGCATTAGCAAAGCGTGGGAAACATTGGTCAAGTAAATAAAGTAACATTTCGTCGTCCAAGAAAGAAAACTAAACTTTGAATTTGTACAATTATAAAAAGCGGAAATAAATGGACATAATAATAATAATAATAATAATAATAATAATAGTAATAATAATAATAATAATATTTTATATCTTTTTATATCGAGCGGCAGAAAGAGCTGCAAATGAACTTAGTCTCCCATTTGAAACTACTGATATGGAACAAAGCTTGATATCGTTAACACCACTGATGATTAAAAATCGTGTCAAGGAATCAGAACTTGCGCTTCTGTTACAGGAACATATTGGCAAACCTGTGCATGGACAATTCTTCAGTCTCATAAAAGAAATGGGATTGTCTGTGGGTTTGTCATTTGCTTTCCTCAAATCTGCTGGTTTGAAAACAGAGACTAAAGGATTTTTTTTGCTTCTAAGGATAAAGTAATAAATGCTTTGGTGTACCGCCGTCGAGTGATGCATATATCTGTCGACAATACCAATTGTCGTGCGTGCAAACAATATCCGGAAACACTTAGTCATATTCTAAGTGCGTACCCAAAGTATGCATGTTGCAGATATATAGAAGACACAATGATTCGCTTAAGGTGTTGTATTATCACCTTCGACACCAATATGGTATAGATAAGGAACCCATCTTGACGTATGCCCAAGGGGATCAGAAGTCCGTTGTGGAAAATGATCAGTGTAAGATCTAAAGGAATTTTTCATTTTCCACCACTCATCGTATCAGTGCTACAAAGTCTGATATAGTGCTCCAGGATCATAAAAGTAAGGTCACTTGTCTTATAGAGTTTTCGGCACCTGCTGAGAGCAACACCACTCAAAAGAAAGAGGAGAAGCGGACAAAGTATCAAGACCTTCTGATTGAATTGAGTAGAATATATGCAGGCTACAGGGTCCGACAAATTGTTCTTGTACTCGGTTGTTTAGGAGGAATGCGAGCTTCATTTGTGAGCCAACTAAAGATGATACCTAGCTGCGAGCATCGAGTCGATGCATTGGCGGTTCGCATGCAGAAGGCTGTTCTTCTGAACTCTCTAAATCTGGTTCGTCAGCACTGTTCATTATAAGATCTTATTCGGTAACTCTAAAAAAGCATCCAACAACGTTCTTGACCACCGCTTAAGAACATTGGCGGCTATGCGTGAGAACAACAGTGCAAGTAATAGGAATAACGTCTCTAGCAAATGAATCACGCTTTTGCTTACCCTCCAGGGCGGATGGAGCAAAAGCGGATTAGAGTAAGTAAAGCAAGAATGGGAGAGGTTGTTTTAGTGAGGTATTACCGCAACAAGTGGTCGTGACCCACACGAAGAAGTGCATAAATGCATTTTTCCTCTCCTAAACTTGTTTTGTAAAAAAAAAATTAAAAAAACGGATTTTTTAGTTCAAAATAACAAATAAGAAGAAACTGATCCAAATCTGCTTTAGAATGACACGACCTTTATCTGTAAATATCTAGGTTATTTAATAGTCCGGAAGGAAACTGAGACACTAGTACGGCAAAAAAAATGTTTTCTTAACCTTGTTCTGTTGGAAGGATGCTGTTTAGGTAACCCATGGAATTGATTGCGTTTGGTCTCCGAGGCGGACCAAACGCCTGGTAATTGTCTATGTATTTCATAGACCCAGTGAACACAATACTAAACGAGTGACGACATCCTGATCTGGAGAGCTTCCCATCGCCAGGAATCTGTCAACTCTTCTTTAGAACCTTGACCCAGAGAGCGATCTGGAGCAGAATTCTTGATTCTGGCTAGACGTCTAGGTGGTGCAAGTCTCATCACCTTGATCAAAGTTCAAAGGCAGGAACCTTTTTAGAAAGGTAGTCGTATTAGAATTATGGTTAACTCCTTGAAGAGCACACGACAGGGCTGATCTGGACACTTATACCTTTCAGTCTGATGCAGGAGCACCATCAGATGATCCATCAGATATTCCATAATCATCAGGAGCTTAGACCTCCAGGAAACGCTTCTAAGGAGTACCTTAGAAGAGAATCATGTAACAGTAAGGTCCAAGGCAGGTTTTTCAACGCCATCTGCGGATGGAGATCAAGGATCCTGACAATAGTTTCTACCAAAGTCTACAGGGTCTTCCATGTCTACCTCAGGAGCACCTGAGTAGTAGACATGTTGTTTTCCACAAAAGGAGTAAGCCAAGGTGCTCCTCAAGCACACCTGGAACGAACTTTCCACTCTCGGCACGGATTAATATTAAAAGAGTGGTGGCGCTCCCCACCATTTCTGCTATGGGTGCAAGTGCCGTACCGGTGCTAGCGGTTACCCCTCTGAGAGATACGTAACAAATCTCGCTTTGTTACATAAAAATAGAAAGGTGTATGTACAATTATGCAATTGTATTTTGTGTATCAATAACTCAGAATGTAATCAGCAACAGCAAGAAGTATTTAGGTCTTTTTAAAAATGCTGTTCATAATGTCTAGAACAATTAAAATATTAAGTGCAACATTCTAAAGTGACAAAATTAACTGAGGTTATTGTCCATCCCATTTACCAAATAAATGCCAATTTCAATTGTCATAGATTCGGTAAATTTTAAATTTAATTCTAAAAGGTAGTTGTCGTCCGTATCTACCTCCTCATGGACGGTTTCGTAATGTAATGTCAAGGAGAAAGGTCCCTCCGACAGAGTCGCGATACCATTTTGTTTTGGGACCGGTGACCGAGACTGGGCGTCGGGCTTCATGCGTCACACAGCATAGAAGAAAGAGCGGCAAGCAAGTAAGGTTAGTGTAGAACACGGCGATAGAAAACCAGGGTCTAGCCCTCCTGCCTAGTACGTTGTTCCTAGTATAGAACACCTACGGGAAACCCAACTCCTATGCTGAGAGCAGGACGGCTAAGGTGAACTGAAAGGTTGTTGCTTTGGTAAGTCCAGCCGATCCAAGTAAAAGTTATCGAGGCTGTCTGCAACCACTCATCAAACTGGCTTACTTCTTTCCCGGTGAAGTAACTATCAGGCTATAATGACTCTTCAATGGAGTCCGCCATCTGATAATAGAAAGCCTTGCGGCTTATTAGTAGGCACCCAGTATTTCAAGGCACCCTCTGACAAATAGTAGTCCGATGTCTTAGAGGAATACGAATTCTCACTTGGGGTAGAATTTCCACGAGATACCCGCTGGAAACTTCACTCGGTGTGCCCTGCTCAAGTAACATTGAACGGGTAAAAACGAATAATGTTCACTACCCTCCCCAAATCGAGGCACTCGGCCTTCTACGTCGTTTTGGTTCAAATAGACCTTACAACGACTAGTTTTTTATTTCCAATGTTCTCTTCCGATACAACTTAATGAATACAAAAATCATATTCTTTATCTTAAAACAAATCGATTGACCTATATAAAGTTCATATTTGATTAAGAATTTGTAAAACAATTCTTGTTTATACATTTTTTTGCCTTTAAATTTTTTTTTCAACTTCCCCAATTAACTGATAATGTTTGTAAATTTTTTGCTTACTAAATTATTTTGCTTACTTGGAAGCGAAATGTTAATGAAATGGATATAATTTTCACCTAGTTTAAAATGCTTTAAATCAACTTTCTTCAATAGCTAGAAATGTATTATATACATTTCAAATGTATAAGTGTCTGTTCAAATGTTCAGGTATATGTATATGTGTGTGTGTGTGCGATGTACTTTTTCTTGTGGACACGATAACTCGAAAAAACAGACAAAAAGTATTTTTCTTGACAGCTTACGCAAAAGAAACATAGAGAAGTATGTCCACAAAATAACTAAATACTTAAACTTTTTATTATTTTAAATACTGAATTTTAATAAAACATAAAGTGGAAAATGAGCGGTTTCGTAAACGAAAAAACCCGACGGTATTATGTTTTTTTTATTGCTTACTTGTTAATGATTATCTTCCGCACTTTTATAGTAGTAAGGCACTCATTTAATTTTATAATTTTTATAAAAAGTCCAAAGTATTATAGCTCATTTCCTGTTCTTTTGAAATTAGTAACTTTAATTTTGTAAAAATATTCACAGCAAAGAAATATTTAATTTAACATTAACATGACGAACGTATTGATTTTAGCTGCAAATGTGTTTATTCTAATGGTAAGTTGAAAATTTTTGGTGAATCATTATCTTTTATTAAAAAAATATTAGAAAAGTTAAGAATTATTCATATATTTCACAAGGTTTTTTCTTTAAATTTGAAATATTGAAAAGTCAACCTACCAATCTAAAAATCATATTTCTCTTTACAAGTGTCCGAAATATATAATAAACCCTAATGCTTTATTTTTTTAATAACACTTGTTAAAATATAAATTTTAAATTTGTTTTTGTGCTTTTAGTCTACAAAAAAATTGCAATAATTTATTAATTTATTTATTTATATGTATGTTTACGCGCTAAAGGTCCTTTGGTACATAAGTACTTAACAACAACTAGAAAAACAGAGCAAATAAACATATAATCTATAGATCAAGCGTTAGAAAGAGCGGATTCCTCGAAAATAGCAAGCTTTAACATTGCGATGAATTTGGTTAATGAAGGCATGCAAAAGTCAAGTTTAGACTCAAAGATGTTTGCTTCATAACAGATTCTATGTATGGGTGCATTATCCTCATAAACAGTTCTATGGACATTGAGTTTGAACGGCGGAACTCTCTTCAAACTTTTTTGCAATATTTTTCTAGGGTCGAGACTTAAAATTAGAATAGGAACCGCAAAGTTTACTAGTTCAAGAAGTTCAGGACAAATAATAATGACATATTTACAATTTTATACAAAAATATCAAGTCCGCGTATATAAACCTTAATTTTAGTTTACCTATCTCGAAGAATGCTCTAAGTTCACTGTAATCGTGATTGAACCTATTATGCACCATGCCCACTTTCCAGGCTTCGAAACGAAGAAAACGATTCTGAATTCTTTTAAGTCTAAGAAGATAAACATCTTGATAAGGGTACCAAATAACAGAAGCAAATAGTAGGTAATAACGGTTTTACCATAGACAGATACAAAGTTTTAACGGCACAGATATTATTAACCCTTCGAGCCCGGACGTATTTTCGGCACCTTCGGAGCCCGAACCTGGGTCGTTTTCGTCCTGTCGTGTTTACAGGTAGAAAAAATGCTAAAAAAAATTGAAAAAATTCATAGATCATCATCAATCCTTCTAGTTGCAATAACAATTACGTTTTTTAAAAAAAAAATTTTTTATTTATTATTATTATTAAAAATAGACTTACCTCCTGAAAAATTGCTACTTCACTTAAAAAATCATAACTTTGAGCCAAATTGAGATATCGAAAAGTTTAAAAAAGGTAATTAAGGCTGAAGAGTGTGCCTTTCACAAAAAAATAGTACATTTTATTTTCTTAAAAAAATGATTAATTTTTTGACCTCAAAAATGGTAAAAAATTACTTCAAAATTTTCAATAAAAAGCTATATTGACTTCTTTTTATGACACAAAATAATTGTAAAATGGGTATAAATCAGTAAAAACTCAACATTTTAGTAGAAAAGAACAATTTTATTTTCAAGATAAATTTTATTTATCAAGACAAAATACAATTCTATGATCGTCGCAAGTTGGTTTGGCGCATTTCGCGCAACAATAGTTTGTTTTTCGGTCTTTTTTGGTCGGACAAAAGTGTCATCGCTTTCTTTTTGACATTTTTTGAGAGATTAGATTTAAATTTTTTTTCTCTTTAATGTTTAAAAGATAACGGATGTTTTGACTAACATACGCGGATAAATCGCTGTCGTGGTCCTCAACAGCATCTACCTCTTCGTCTGAATCGTCCTCTCCGAAATAATTGAATATTTGACGAGGACGCAATATTCTGAGGACTTCCTTGCTCGTTCGTGGATCCTCAGAAATTTTTTCAAAAAACTGCAAAAATCATTTTTTTAAAATACTTTTTACTTCTTTTATTTATTCCATTATTTTTAAAATACTTTTTAATTGTAAAATACGAGCATTTTTATCTAAAAACTACTAAAAAAATGTCAAAAAAAATTTTTTTGATTAAAAACAATTTTTTTATACTTTTTAATTATTTTTAAAACTTTTTTTAAATTAAAAGACACATTTATACATTAAAAAATTTAAGTTTTAAAAGAAAGAAAAAAAATTACTCACACTTTTCGCACCTTCGGAGCCCGGTCTGGGTCGTTTTCGTCCAGACTCAAGTTGACACAACTTTCCTGAAGGCTCAAGGAGTACTACTGCTCTGCCATTCGGTAGAAGGGTTCGCACGGACCCTAATTTTTTTTACGAACGGATAGTGGCGCCACTGGCAGCCGATTTTGGAAATTACAGCACTTTTAAATTTCGCATGGGTCGTTTTCGACCCAGGTCCGGGCTCGAAGGGTTAAACATTAAAGCATTTCTAGTGACAAAGCCGAGAGTTCTGAGAGATTTATTTGACACAACAGAAATGTGTTTAGCAAAATTGAAGTTAGACTAAAGTATAACCCCAAGGTCACGAACCCTGACAACTCTTTTTAGAATTTCATTGCCAATAGAGTAATTAAAAGACATTATTGAGAGTGATCGAGTAAAATTAATTCCAGAATATTTATTAATATTCAACAGTAATTTATTAAAAACAGACCAAGAATGTAAGCGATCAATATCAGCTTGAAAATTCAAGTGATCTTGATAATATCTAATAACTTTATATAATTTTAAATCGTCAGCAAATTTTGTCTAGTCTTCCTGTGACAGCGTCCAAAGATGTTTTTAGAGGATTAATTTTTTCGCAAATTCGTTTGAGTTGTTCAGGTAGTCCTGCAGACAGGTCATCCTATGTTAGCGCTCTAGCAGAAGGAGAAAAAGATATCAAGCAATCACAACACTTTTTCTTTAATCTTGCACAACTGGAATAATACGGCGCATTGCACCATTCACAAATAACCAAAAAATACAATTATGCATGAGCCACAAACAGAGCACGATTTCTCAGAACCTAACGCATGTGCGAATGATAATCAGAAAATACTATAATTATTGTTTTGACACATTTCAACAAAAGTTAATCTATAATTCGAATTTTCCCAGAATTTTTGACGTCGAACCATATTTTCCAATCATGAGTCAAGTTGGAATAAAAAAATCAAGGAGTTTTTCGATATTTAAAGATTAAATTATTTTAAAATTTGAAATTCTGTGGAAAAATATATCGGACACTTGACTCCACGCTTAACGCGAACAAAAACACGAGTTTTTCCTGTATGTGTGATAGAAATTATTTTTTAAATCACATCAAGAACATTAAAAAATATTTATTATTTCGAAAGTTATTTTCAGTTAAAGAAAACACTGCAATTTACGCTTTTTTCAAAATAAATGTTTAAAAATTGACAAAACGACTTTATCATAGTCTCATTTCATTCATAATTAAGATAAATGTCAGAACACATTTTTTTATCAGGTCAGTACTCAGAAAACGAGGTAGAACTCTACAAAATATGTACTTTGGCACTGTTTAAAACTTTTAAAACAATAAAATATAATATATGGTAAAAGTCACTCATCACCTTATAAGTATGGTCTTGAGCTTAAAAGCAATAAAACTGAAAGTCACATGACAACTAAAAAACTGCCAAGATGAAATTTTTTTCCGATTATTGTTGATGTTAATATTTTTTGCAATCCAGTGTTATTATTTTCAAGTCATGCATTGTACTTTTTAAAATTTTTGCTTTACTAGATATTCGTTGAGGGTAAAGGTTCTTTAAAAGAATGTAGCAAAGAATTAGGAACAACAGAAGGTGACAATTTATAAGTATTATTTTAATTAAAAACTTATATATATATATATTATTATAACGAACTTCTAAAGTATCGCAATGTTTATTTAAATATTTTATACCTTCAAAATTTTTCAATGGGGATCCTCACAGCCAAACTGGGACACTAGAGACCAGCATCAACGCAAGATTTTGCGGCGCAAATTTTTAAATAACATTTATTGCAAAATGAAAATTTTAAAAATTTAGAAAGTACAATAAATATATTAATTCGTAACAAATGATGAAACATCATTCAATTTTCAAAATATTCGATCCTTTCTAATATAATTATTTCGACGCCCCCCGTTGATAAAGTGTTTATTAAAAAGCCAATGTAATAAAATGTTAATTTGAAAAACAGTGGATTGTCATTTTTATAACCAATTTTGTTGGATATGATTTCTATTAAACTGTTTGTTTAATCAAATGTCTTTTGAAGTTTTGTCATCAAATGTTAATTAAACCGAACGATGGATACACTTGTTTATTAATTAAAATATGCAATAACATTCTGTATAACATTCTTTATAACCTTGCTTTAACATTATTCTACTGTTTTTCAAATTAACATTTTATTACACTGGCTTTTTAATAAACACTTTATCAACGGGGGGCGTCGATTTGTTTAAAAATGTTGCAATTTTGACGTTATGAATGAGAGTTTCAGTGTCTCCAAGAAAATATCTAAAAAATGTGATGCAAGTGTTGCAAATGCATTAATAAGCTTTTATCTAATTAATTTGATCAATAAGTACTTTTATTTTTTATAAAATCAAAAGAATTTACAAATAATTAATTTTTGATATTAAAATAATGCGCCAAAAAATCTTGCGATTGTGGTGCCCTCTTAGCTGAGCTTTACATATAATGATCCCCATTACCTAAACTAATATTATAATAGTATTATAACGTAAAATCTCAAAACTAAACAAAGATATTCCAAAACAATGTTAAATTTATATAATTTGATACAAGTTGGACATTATTAGAAATTATAATTATAACACAAAATTGTAGAAATGCTGAAAGAGTTCCTTAAAACGAAGACTGTAAAACCAGAAATGAAGTGTTTATCTGCATGTATAATGAAGAAAACTGGTATAGTAAGTGTTTAATAGACACTTTTACCGTTTAATAGACGGTTTCTTTGTTTTTTATTAATTTTAAACAAAATGTTCTTTAGGTTAAAAAATCTGCGTTAATCTAAACAAAAATTATTATTAATCAATTTTTTTAAAGTTATTAAGCACATTTATGGAAGCATATATTAGATGGTGCATTTTTCTTCACTTCGTAAACAGAACCCTTAGAAGAAAATTCTAAATATTGGTCAAATAAAAATGAGTAACAAGTAACTTTCAAACTAATATAAATATTATTACAGTTAGAAGCTGGTAACAAATTTAACATAGATACGTACAAGAAATATGTTACTCTACGCCACGGAGCTCAGGCTGAAGAATATACTAAAAAAACGCAAGAGTGCGTTGATGAAGGTAGATGTTGTAATTAATTCTTTTTAATTTAAGCATAAAGAAAATTTTAATTGAATTTTAAATTTTACGTTAATTTTATTAATTAGAAGTATCTTCTGAAAAAAATTTACTTTATTATCTATAGTCATTTGAATTTTAACGTGAATTTATTTGATATTTTCAGCAAAAAATATAACCGATGACTGTGATTTTGCAAGAAATATAGATGACTGTATTAGAAATATGATTATAGAACGAACAAAAGTGCAAAATTGTTTACGCGATAAATAAATATAAATTATAAATGCTTCTATCATTTAAGAATTTAATTAATTAATAATAATAATCGCAAACTTCATTCTTTCATTCTTTCATTCTGTCCACACCTGAAGTTTGGCACCATAGATGTTTTTTTTTGTTTTAAATCAATAACTTTTGAAGAAATATATTTTTATATTAATTATAAGATTTGTAATTTTATTTATTTAATTATTGATTCTCCTGAATCTAAATTTTAAATCGATTGACAAATTTATATATTTTATTTTCAATAATAATAATTTATTACAATACAAACGTGTCTAATTTAAAGCTACTTTACAGATTTTAATAAAGATTCAAAAAATTTCAAATTTAATATTAAAATTAATGAATATTTTATGTTATAATTTATAATAATATATGAGTAATTTTCATAATAATATTTCGTTTTTTAATTGCTTTTAAAAAAGACAATATAAATAAGAATAAAGAATGAAATATCATGATATATTTGGAAGAAAACGAGCACTGTTTTCAAATATTTATTAAGATTTTTAATTTTTTTAATTTTTTTATTTCTCCAAATAAATGTTGTATTTTTTATCTCAAAATGCTTATTTTTTATTGGTAAATTATTAAACTTATTTAATTTCTAATTTTATTATAGGTTTCTAATTAGGATCAATTATAATTTTAATCAGTTCAATTGGAAAAACAAAAAATAAGATTGACTGAAATATAGTTTTCTCTATATTACAGATTTGCCAAGCCCGTCAGGCTAAAAATTCATTAAAATCAAGATCAAGATCCCAAAATTTTCACAAAATTAAAGTTTGAACCAATTAAAATTCGTATTAATAAAATCAAGTTTACAATTTTTAATTTAATGTAATTTGTAAAGGTAAAAGATTGGAATAATTGTTCCCGTAGATTAAATTAAAAATAAATTATAAATTTTTAAACTTCAGTTATATTTCAATTTTTATTAATTAAGGTTTGGAATATTTTCAATTTGAATCGATAGAAGTTGGAAATTTTTTAATTCGGAAGAATAAAAAAATATTGATAAAAATTTTGAAAAATGGTTTGTTATTAATTGAATTTTGTAAAAAAATTTAAAAATAAAGAATTCTTATTATCAAAAGATGTTTGGAATAAATTACGTTTGCATAGAAGTTTAAATATATTTTGTTCACAACACTATTGAAAGAGAAATATTCTTATTTTTTGTAACGTACAATAAATTTTTTTTATTTTTAACTGGGAAAGAAAATCTGATTTATTTTTTAAATTTTCTTTCTATTTATTAATTTGTAACAAGTTTTAATAAATCAAAATTAATTCACAAAATTTAATCTGATAATATATAATTAATTTTATCTAAATAAGTTTATAGTTTATTTTTTGTATTTAAACTATATATTAGCCAATAAAAAACGCAATTCTTACGCGCATTTGCGCGCGTTTTTTTTTGCTTAGTAATAACAATAATCGCAAACTTTATTCATTCATTCTTTCATTCTACTATAGATGTTTTTCAGTTTTAAATCAATAAATATTGAAAAAATGTATTTTTATAGATGATTTCTAATTTTACTTATTTATTTATTAATTCTGCTGAATTTTAAATTTAAATTAAGTAATAAATTTATATTTTATTTTTAACAAATACATATAAATTAAATATAATTTAAAATATAAATGAGTGTTTTACTTTAATCTACTTTACAGTTTTTAATAAAGATGACAACACTTTAAACATAATATGAAAATTAATGAAAAATATGTATAAATAATTTAAAATAATTTAATGTTTCCAATATATTTGACGATTTAATTATTATTTTATTAAATACAACATAAATAAGAATAGAAATGAATATCATACAATTAAATTGAAGAAAGCGAGCACAGTTTTTCAATATTTTTTAAGGCTTTTAAATTCCGTCTTTATAATTTATTGCTTTTTTTTTTGGTAGACTTACATTTGTTAAACTAAATATATTTTCGGTTGATATAAAAATTCCTTAAAATTTTAAGCGTAGAAGTTTAAATTGAATGATATTTATAGATTTTTGGAAATTAAGATTTTAAATTGTTTCAAATAATTCTTAGAAAATGAAGTCTGCATCAATAAAAAAATTTAGAATCTGTAAATTCAAGTATTAATTGATTAAAGTTTGATTTAAATATAAGTTTGAATCGATTTAAAATTTCCAAATTTCTATAAGTTGAACTTAATAGTTTTTATATTTGCAAATGATTTCAGGTTCCATTGTTTCCAATTTTTTAAAATATTTTTAGACTTAAATAGTGGAAATTGTAATCATAAAGTTTGGATTAATTTAAGTTTTAATGGTATAATACACATTTTTTATTATTTGAAGTTTTTAATATTAGTTGAAGTTTGAAATTTCTAATTTAAATATGCAATGTTAAAATTAAAAAATATTTATAAGTTTATAATATATTTAACATGAATTGATTAAAGCTTAGACCATTAAAAGTTTTAAATAATAATTGTAGTTTATTATTATTCAAATTTGAATAATTCACAATTCCTACATATCTTATTTTAATACACTTTCAAGACACTTGTTTTTAGAGTAAACTAATTAAAATTGGAAACAATTTGAATTAATATTAATAAAATCAAGTTTAAAATTTTTAATATAATTTAATTTGTAAAAGTTAAAGATTGAAATAAAATAAAATGAACTCATTTTTATTTTAATTTCTAAAAAACACAAATTATTTCAATCTTTTACTTTTACAAATTGAATTGAATAAAAAATTTTAAACTTGAGTTATAAATCTTAAAACTTTGGTTATATTGCAATTTTGATTATAATTGAAGTTTGAAATAATTTAAAGTTAAATTAATAGAAGTTGAGAATTTTTTAATTTGGAAAAATTAAAATTTATATCGATAGAAATTTTTGAGAATGGTTTGTTACTAATCAAATTTCGTATTGTTTAACGAAAATTTAAAAATAAAGATTTTATGTCAATAGAAGTTTAGAATAAAATAAATTTGTATAGAAAATTGTATTAATAAAAAATATTTTGTTCAAAAAACTATTTAAAAAAGTATTCTAAGTTTTTGTAACGTACTATAAAAACTTTTTAATTTTAACTTAGGAAGAAAATCGAATTAATCTAAATAAGCTCAGTTTATTTTTTGTATTGAAGCCATACTAGCAAATTGAAAAATGTTATTCTCGCGCGCTTTAGCGCGCGTATTTTTGGCTAGTAAATAAATAAAGTTACATAATTTATACTCCTACGCCTTGATCCCTTATTTCCGTTTAAAAAAACTAACAGCCTTGCACATTAGTGATATATTAAATTTAAAATCAAATTAATTTTTGAACATTTTTTTTTAAATATCACTGAGAAACTTAAATAACTAAACATAACCAATTTTTAATTAAAACTTACCGACTGAGGTTGTTAGAATAGCATCTGCAAAACACAATTTTTTTAAGGGGCTACACCACTGTAGAATTATCAAAAAATCAAAAAAATTTGTATTGGCTTAAAAATTCTTTTGTACCTTCTAGAATAAGAGGCAAACAGGTTTTATACATGCCCTTATTTAAATCAATGGTGGAAATATACTTAGCAGAGCGAAGGTCGTCCAAAGTTTCCGCCATAAAGGGCATTGGGCTTCCTTGACAGAAAGGTCATTAACCTATCTAAAGTCGATACATGGCATATAAGACCCATCGGATTTATACGGACCGTTACAACAGGATTACACCATTCACTTTTAGAAGGTTCAATGATGTTTTTAGAATCTGCTAATAGAGCGATACCTGCACACTTATTATTAGCATCCTCATCATTAGATGGACCAAACGTAAAACGAATAATAAGCTTATCATCAATCCATAAACGTTGAATACTTGTTTTAGTCACCAGGCCAAACTTACGCATAAAATCTATGCCTAAAATACATAGATCAGTTAATCAGGGTGATAACCGGAAGTTAACCTCGCAAGTTACTTCCGTAATTGGAATCGATAGTAATACTTCGCCAATAATGGTCTCCATTAAGACATTGGGCAACATAATGATGCCGCAGTTTTGTCATAAATGAAGAAAAATTTCGCCAAGGTGTCACTGCTATAACACTCCTATAATAAACGGTTGAATTTAGAACCGTTATTCCTACCATTGTATACGGCAGCGTAGTACTAGCTGTTGTAGTGGTAGGTGTATTCGCGTCACGTGAATAAGGGCTCGTGAAAGAAAATGGCGACCATCCATCCATTCATCCACCCATTTATCCATCCAAACACCCATTCATTCATTCATTCATTTATTTATTCTTATACCTACCTACATTTACTTCTTCCCCCTACAAACATATTCATCTATCCAATTATCTATTTATTTATCTATTGATCTGCCTATCGTTTCATTCATTAATTCATTCAGTAACTTGGTAAAACATTTATTCGTTCATCTATTAATTAAACTGTTTATCTATTTATCTATCAATCAATGAATCTATTTATCAACACAATCACCTATACACCCGACCGTCTATTGATTGATTCATCGAAGTTGATTCATTCAGGTATCTATCTATCAATGACACTTTCTATCCACAAACACATCCATCAACCCATTTATCCATCTGTTGTTCGATCTATTGAAACAATCTCTGACCTACTCAACCATCTATTCGATTCGACTTTCCATCAATCTTTTAATCGATCATTTACCAAACCATCAATGATTCATTATAAATTCATCATTACCCTTCTTTAAATTATGAAGAGGAAGACGATTTTTTTCAAGATGCAATTAATGAAGAATTACTCTTAAATAAAGGTATTGACTTGAAATTTGATCAACTAATAAATAGAAGAGTTATTAGATCCATTGATGAAGTTTTATTAATGCTTATTAAAACCTTAGTTCACGCGTTGTCTTTAACAGTTATTGCGATTCATTTTCTCTTATTAATTGCCTTTTTGATGAGTCTCTTTTACCTGCTACAAAATATTTCATTGATAAATTTTTTTATCCAAAAAATAACACGCATCTTCATAGCACGTGTCCCACTTACGGTTCATATGTGAAAAAATTCACTCAAAAAGATAAGACATTAAAGTGTCTTATGTGTTGAATATTACGCTTAAAAAGATTTTTTTGTTACTATAGATATTAAGTTAACAATTTTGAATTTATTCGAGGAAAATTATGAATTTTGTAACACCATAGTAAATTAAAGATCTTATCAAAAGAGTTATAGAAATTATGTTTATGATGGAAAGGAGTACAGACGATTTCTAAAAATTTAGGACCAATGGATAGACAAAATTTTGCTACTGTTATATTTAATACAGACGGAGTTCCCATTTTAGTAGTTCATCGAATTCTATCTGACCAATTTTTCTAATGCTAAATAAGCTACCATTTCATATTCGATCAAAAGAATTTATTTTAGCTGGTTGATCTGAATTTAGCTGACCTTAGGCGGACATTTAAAGCTTAGCTTAAGCTTCCAGGTAAAATTCACGAATATGCAGTGTATGCTGACGATAGGTTTACCGTAAAATGTTGTGCTGTCTTCAATTTTTTTTTAAAGTTTTATTATTACACACAACATATATATTTTATCTGTTTTTGATAAAAACAAATTTTATGATTATCCTTCCCTCTCCATAAATTCTCCAAAAATGTAATTTCAAGGTTACCCTTTGGGTTACTCTTACCTTCCTTACATCTTTGGTATGATAGTCTTTACTACTAAAATCTGAAATCAGACTTTTTTCTACGCAATTTTATAAATACACATACTTCGATGCATAATCAATTTGAGACACATCAGAAGTGAGTACAAGTTTTCTGCGTGTGGGCCAAAATTTCGGTTTCCATAACTCTGACACTAAGATTTTTCTTGACAGATAACTAAAAAAAAACACAGAGCAGGATGTCCACAAAATAACTAAATAGTTTAACTTTTAATTATTTTAAATGCTGAATTTTGATGTAATGTGAAAATTGAGCGATTTCGTGAACAATAAAACTCCACGGTATTATTTTTTTTATAGCTTACATGTTAATGATTATATTTTTCACTTTTATAGTATAGTAAGGTACCAATTCAATTTTATGATTTTCAGAAAAAGTCCAGAGAATTATACTGCTCATTTCCTGTTCTTTTGAAATTAAAAACCTTAAATTTGTAAATTGGAATTAACATGTATAGACATTCTGTTATGCAAGAGAGGTATATAAAAGTTGCAAATAAACATACTTTTACCATATCTAGTCTTCTGGTAAAAATATTCACAGCAAAGAAGTATTTAGTTCAACATAAACATGAAAAACGTATTGATTTTAGCTGCAATTGTGTTTATCCAAATGGTAAGTTGGAAATTTTGTGATTAATACTTCTATTAAAAAAATATTAGAAAAGTTAAGAAATGTTTATATATTTCAGAAGGTTTTCTTTCTAAATCTGAATTATTGAAAAGTCAACCTACCAATCTGTAAATCATATTTCTCTTTACAAGTGTTAGAAAAACATAATAAAAACTTTTGTTTTACTGTATTATCTTTTTTTATTTGCTTTAAATAATTTAAATAACAAAAGCTATGTTATTAATGTTACTTATTAATATTTTTGGTATCTTTCTTAGACTGTTGTAGCTTTTTCTCCTTTGTTTGTAATACAATATATTTATTGAACTAGGAAATAGGTTAGAGTATATTGTTGCATTAAAAATTGCTTAGAAAATTATTGTTATTTATTAACTTTTGTGAGCCTAAGTGTATCAAAACAATTATTCTATCTTTTTCTGAATTACGCAATTGCTTCCGACAGCATAATCATATTTTTTAAAATCAATGTTTGTATTAACTTTTTAACAATTGTTTAAACAGATTAATGAAGAAAACACTCCAATTTACACTTTTTTCAAAATATATTTTTTAAAAATTTACAAAACAACTTTATATGGTCTCATTTTATTCATAATTTAGATAAATGTCAGAAAAAATTTTTTTCATCAGATTAGTACTTAGAAAACGGTGTAGAACTGTAAAAAATATGTACTTAGGCACTTTTTGAAACTTTATAAAAGTAAAATGCGATATGATAAAAATCACAAATCACCTTATAAATATGGTCTTGAACTTAAACGCTACAAAACTGAAAGTCATGAAATAATTAAAAACTGCCAGGATGAAAATTTTTTTCTGATTATTGTTGATATTAATATTTCTTGCAATCCAGTGTTATTAGTTTGAAGTTATCCTTTGTATTTTCTAAAACTTTACTTTTACTAGATAAGTAGTGATGCACCATGAGACCAGAATCTCAGTATTCTCGATCATTTTGGTTATATGAGAAGTGTGATCGAAAATGAGAATCTCAATTTTTCATTTGTTTTGATCATCTCATCTCGTCTCATTCTCGTGTGAATTCTCATTTTCTGATCTGTCAAGTCAAAAAAACTAAAACAACATAAGACGAAATTAAATAGTATAAACAATGTGTTATACTTTTTAATAAACATATATATAAATCTGCTATATTATATTTCAAATAGCGTTACAACAAATTTTTAAGAAAGAAAAGAAGTAAGTATATATGTTTATTCAATAAATATTGTATAAATAAAGCGAAATATTAAATTTGTATCAACTTAACCCTAAAATTTTTTGTATGATGAAGCTGCAATTATTTTTTTTAGAAATATTTGAATGAACATTTTTTTAGCTATAGTGTAAATTCAAATTTTTAAAAATTATTTTAATACTGATTGTAGTCTTATTTAATAGTCAATTAAATTTAGAAATTCTACTTGTAGGTTAAAATATTCAAGAAATATGGAATTCTTCCTGAGAATTTAAACAACAACTGAGTATTAAACTTATTTACTTCTGTTTTAAAATATTGTTATCCAGAAGGTGTTTTATGGCTATAGAAATCAAGACAGAAAAGAAGTAACCTGTTTTTGACACTTTGGAAAGTAAGAAGAATTATTTGGAATAATTAATTATTGAATTTAACAATTTTTAAAGTATTATTGTTATTTTAATATTAAACTTTTTAAATTAATATGTATTTAATATTTCCGTAACTCTTAATGTATGTTTTTATTATAAATAACTCATTATGTATTTTATGATAGTGATATTGTAATAAATGTAATTTTACATATTTACAGTGTTTTTAATTTAAAATTTTCTTCTATTCTTAAACATTCAAATTAAATTTTCGTTTATAACAAATATACTTTTAATTACAATATCATTTCCATTTACAACTTTTACAATGTAAGATTTAATGAAAATTTTCATTTTCTAAAATAAAAACAAACGTCAATTTTAAAAAACAACCAAATTTATTATCTAAAAAGGCTTTTCTTTACATTTTACAATCGCTTTTATCAGATTTATACATTTTTTAACATGTTAAATTTCACTCATCAGAATTTATTTTTCATTTACATTAAATAATATTTAATTATAGGTATACATATTCCATATTTTTTGCTTACTCAAACATTGTTCCATCACCTAGTAGGAATGAAAAATTTTATAAATTATCCTTGTTTGGATAATCAGGAAAGAATTTCATATTTGCTCTACCAGTTTAACCTACAAGTAGACTTTTTTATTTAAATTTATTGATATATAATAATAATAATATAAAAAGTACCTATTAAAATAAAGTATCCAAAAATCGAACAAAATCGTTTTTGCAAATTAATAAGGAAGCAAGAAAATTTTTCTTATTAAAATAATTATATATTATTCAAATTTAAATAAACTGCTTTAGTGTTTGTTTTATTATTTTGATAAAATATTTTCAGCTGCTTTATACAAAAAGATGTTAGGGTTAGGTTTAACATAAGTTTTATATTTCAAATAACTGATGTATAGGAGGTTTATATTGAGTGAACATCTATACTTACTAAATTTACTTCTTTTGAAATCTATACTTACGATTTTGTTTACTTAAAATTACTTCTATAAAATTTTTCTACATCACAATTATGTATATAATTACAAGATTTATACGATATAATAAACAATAATACAATGTTAACTTTATTTTATTTACTGTCAGTTGGTGATAGTTTCTTTGATATTTTGATGATTTATCGCAACACAATCGCTTCATGTGTTGGTGTTACATATGATAGTTGTTGCTCGAATAAAAACGATATTTTGAGAATCTCGATTGACTGAGACGAGATGAGATGAGATTTGAAACAAAAGAATGAACATTTTTCTCATTTCTGCTCATTTCTCAGATTTCTCGCTCAAATGCATCACTATAAGATAAGCGTTGAGGGTGAACATCCTTTTAAAGAATGCACTAAGGAATTAGGAATAACAAAAGGTGACAATTATACATACGTTTTCTCACAATTCAAAATCTATATAATAGGTATAACAATTTGCTAAAGTACCCCAAAGTTTATTTAAATATTTATACCTTTAACTTTTTCCAAATATTTATACAAATATTATATTATTACAACGCAAAATTTCAAAACAAAAAAAAGTGTCTCAAGAAAATGTTAAATTTATATATTTTTATACAAGTTGCACATTACTAGAAATTATAATTGTAAAAAAAAAATTGTAGAAATGATGAAAGAGGTCCATGAAAAGAAAACTTTAAAACCAGAAATGAAGTGTTTATCTTCATGTATGATGAAGAAAATGGGAATAGTAAGTAGAAGAAATATTTATATTTGATAAGATGATTCGGTAATTACAAAGAAAAAATTAAGCACATGTGATGTACATTTAAACTGAAACCTATAGGACTTCAATCATGGCTAACTTCAATAAGGGAAAAAATATCATTAAATCTTATAGACGGTTTCTTTGCTTTTCTATTTATTTTAAACAATATATTCTTTAGGTTAAAAAATCTGCGTTCATCTAAAAAATTTTATTATTAAACAATTTTTTCAAGGTTATTAAGCAAACCTTTATGGGAGTATATATTGTAACGAGGATTCTGTGTTTCTTGACTCGTTAATTGGATTTCACTTACGGTAATAAGACAACAAAATGTCGGTTCCGGCCGTCTATCCGACCCCTTTGAAACCCAATGATAACCTGCCAGTTACGCTATTCCAGCTGACAGGCGACCTGCAAAGATCGTTTGTTATTTATTGGGAACGACCTCCTGGTTGTTTCGGGCGCCGGTTGGACTCTTCGACCTGGACGTCGCGACCTGAAAGTAAGAAGACGAACTATGGCGGTATCCGCCTGACACGCGTGACTCTAATATTTAAGACTCCGTTCTCAAAGGGAGACAGAGAGAGTTTTAGTTAAAGAAACTGAATAAATAAAACGAATAAAACAGTTTTTGCTTAGAACTAACTTTAATTAAATAAGGAAAAGTGCAAAGCGTCATACATTGACTATCCTACCCTCGGCACAGCTCTACCGGAGAACGTGTCGGACACGGCGACTTCCGCTGGACCCGCACCTGAGAATGCACGTAGGAACTAACCTCGTAGTTGGTCGATTGGCTTCTTCCATCAGAAACTCGTTTTTCTCAAAAGACGGCAATCGTAAGTCGACCAAAACCCTCGGCAGGACCTGGTGCTGCAAAAATAAACACAGAAAACAGCTTGTTTACCGTCCAGCTGTCAGCACACCCTGAAGCAAGAAAGGCGCCCAGTGTCCGTGGTTTCTTGCTCCTTTCCACTGGAGCCTCTCAATGCGTTTCCATTGGTCCTTCCGTATGTCAGCGACGTCCCTGATTGGTAGGCGTAGCTCCTACAGTGGCTGTGAATCCGTGGGCCGGGAGGTGCCAGCGCCCTGCCGCCACTGGCAACAATCTGCGCTCGCACGTGCAAGCTGTTCGCCAAGCTCCGGTGGTCTGCTCCACGTTGTCAACAGTCCTTGTGTCGTGTGTTGACAACATCGGTGGAGCAGAGATTGGTTTAAACAACATCGCTTGTTTAAAATATTTGTTCTTTTATCCCGTGTCGTGCGTGAGTGCCTCTTCACTGACTTGATCGAATGTTTCAGCAATATTCACCAGGTCCTCGCCATATTCAGAGCGCGTGGCTTCCAAGAGTTGTCTGCGAGCCTGTGCAAACTTTGATCTCCGGGTCTTAACACCTTCGATGGATTGGTTGGGTTTCACCGGCTGTCAACTATGCCAGGTGGACTGGGATCGTCGTGGTTCTTCTTCTTCGTCGTCCTCGCCTCCTATCGTACCCCTACAGAGTTGTGCTTTGGGTTCTTTCTAATTAACCACGAATACATTGAGTTCACAATTTTAGGTTACGGAATAACCTCGAATTAATACAATATTCTATGTGGATTTAACATTCAGGTGGAGTGTGTGTCGATAGCCGGGGTTTTCAAGAATCGGGACGCGGGAATTTAGTACCGTTTCGGTTTGGCTTCGTCGATGCCCAGGCAAGCCGTTTACATTACGGTTAGTTTACCCAAATCCCCGTTACAATATGTCAGCTGGTGAATCTTCCTTTACTTAGTAAACTGAACCGTTAAAAGAAAATTGTAAATCTTGAATTAAAAACGAGTAACAAGTAACTTTAAAATTATTATAAATATTATTACAGTTAGAAGCTGGTAACAAATTTAACAGACATAAGTACAAGAAACTTGTAGCTAAAAACGACGGAGCTAAGGCTGAAGAATATACTAAAGCAACGCAAGAGTGCGTCGATGCAGGTAAAAGTTGTAACTAATTAATTATTTTTAATTTCAACACGAACAAAATGTTAATTCAATATTAAATTTTACATTAATTTGATTAATTAAAAGTATCTTCTGAAAGAAATAATTCTTTATTTTATTATCTATAGTCAATTGAATTTTAACGTGAATTTTTTTGATATTTTCAGCAAAAAATATAACCGATGAATGTGAATTTGCAAGAAACATTGATGCGTGTTTTATAAAGAAGTTTCCAGATCTGTTAAAAGGACCTAAGTCAACGCAATAAGTTTCAAAAAATAAAACTGCTTGAATTTCAAAACCCGAAATTAACATGAAACATTGAAAAATTGCTTAAGCGATAGATAAATATAAATTATAAATGCATCTAACATTTAGGAATGTAATTAATAAATATTACTTTACATAATTTACATCCTATTAAGTTGTTTTTTCTTTTGATCTTATCGCGCTCCTAAGCCTTGATACCTTATTTCCGATTAAAAAACTAATAGGCTTGTACATTAGAGATATATTAAATTTTACTTTTTTTTATGCATATTATATATATATCGTATTTTAATGTATGTCGCATTATAATGGTCCAAAAAAGTTGCTGCTCCTTATCACCCACTGACAATTCTACCTAACCTAAAAATGTAACTGTCAGTTTCGCTAGTCATATGGCTGAAACACCAATACAGTATTGCTGTTCCAAAATCAGCAATATATTATGACAGATCTATTCATATTTATGATAGTTCCACGGAATTATTTTTTTCAGTGTGGTTAATAATTTGTTCAAATTGTTTATTGAGGTAAGATTAAATGCTTAGAAAACAGCACACTATTAAACCTGTTTGGAACCTGTCAATCACGAAGTCTCAGCTAGAAATATCCTTACTATTACAATAAAATTTTGTTTCACTATTCATTCATTCATTTTATTTCAAGACCTCTACTACTTAAAATTATGCAGATTATTATAGTAAATATAACATTTTTAATGAGGCTCACATGATAGCTGAAACGTTTGCTTATTAAAATATATCATTATTGATTTTATTTTTGGATCCTAAGGCCCATACAATACCACTCTATCATTTAATGAAAAATAAACCAAAATTTTTTTTTTCATTTGTGGGGTTTGTTTACATCCATCTAAAAAAAGTTGATATTAATAAATTATTAAATAAATTATGAAATATTGTTTCATAAGCACTTTTTACGACCTAAATTGTTGCATTGTCGATGTGAATGATTTTTTACGATTTAATAGCAATTTTACGAAAAAATGCGTTTTCCCTATGGGAAATTAATAAAAAATTTCAGGGATTTTAAGTCACCCTTTAATATTTTCCATTTTCAAAAAGGGCATATTTTATATTGAACCTTTTCGAGGCTAAAAATTTCAGCCGTATATTTATGATACAACACAATAAATTTGTCAGAACTCAGGGCACTTAGGTATTTTCACATCTAAATCTTATACCTTATCAATAAGAAGAAAGTTATAAGCCATTATTATTTTGAACAGAAACTTTTTCTGTCATAAAATGATGCATTTATTTTTTAATAAATCTTCTGATATGACAAATCTATACTAAATAATTTCAAACAAATTGTTTTCCACAAATCTGAAAGAGTAATTACAAAAATATTTATCAGTCTCTTCCATACCAATTTATGGTTTTATTTTTTTTTAACTAAAACTCAACAGAACTGAGTAAAGTTTGCGAGGCTATGTTCGTGAACAGATAAGAGAGCCTTTCATTTAATTATCTCTTATGCTCAGTGCCTTTTCATAATAGAAGCACGTGCAAGCCACATTCAAAGGAAATCCTAGCACTCATAATTAATAAACCCTGTACTTTTTACAATATTTCTTGTAGATTAAACCAACTACAATAAATGTAAAAACTATATGCGGTAAATAGAGTCTCGTTTTACATTTAAGAAAATGCTCGAGGCAAGGACCGATCTGCAAGTATATACTTATACTGTTTTCAGTTGTGGTGTTAAAATTTATTGAAGAGCCGCTTCTTAAAGATAATGATACTATAAAAGTCGACGATAAATTTTTCATTTCATATTTTTTATAGGTCGTCAAATTATAAACTGAATTTTTTCACTACTAATACTTCTTTTACACTTGCACTATGTAAAGCATTAATATAACAATCTTGTTTCTCTGTAGAAACAATAAAGCAATTTTATTTATAATTAAATAGACACATTGCTTGAAAATTGATAAATTAATTTACCTATAGTTTCCAGTACGAAAGATCAAATTTTGATTTACGTAACAACTGCGGTGAAGCATTAAAGGTAAATAATTGAACTCAGAATGATAATTAATATTTTAAAATTAACAAAAAGTAGTTTTCATAATTGAATTATTTTGTTGCAGTTCCATTGTCCTAAGTTGAAATTGAGTTAATTTAGTTTTCGTGCTGCTCGAATTCTTAATGCAGTAATGCAATCTGGAGTGGCAGTAAAGTGCAAGACCACTGGAAGTCCTCCCCAGGGGTCGTCTCCGGAGAAAACTTAAACCTCTTATCCAGATTCAACAAAGAAATCTTTACAAAACAAAAAAGAAATACTCGAGTTTTTACATAAATTTCATTCCAGTGCAATAATTTCTGTCATTTCTCAAACAGAGGGTTTTTATTTTTTTGTTATAAATGAAGATTGAAAAAAAATTATTTCATAACCCCGTAGTACAGATTCTTTTTAAAATTTGAGAAAACGTATTTACAGTTTAAAATAATTATACATTCAAATCTCCCTATGGAACATTTCCCTATAGCCTAAAACGCTTTCAGCCTAAAATGCATATAGCCTAAAAGTTCTTTAACCTAAAATGCATTCAACCTAAAACTCATTCAGCCTACAATGCATGTAGCCTGAAACCCATTTAACATGAAATGCATTAAGCCTAAGTCACATTCAGCCTAAAATGCATTCAGCCTAAAATACATAAAGCCTAAAAGTCATTTAACCTAAAATGCATTCAGCCTGGAATGAGTTAACCCTAAAACGCATTCAGTCTAATATGCATATAGCCTAAAAATCTTTTAACCTAAAATGCATTCAGCCTAAAACTCATTCAGCCTACAATGCATGTAGCCTGAAACCCATTTAACATGTAATGCATTCAGCCTAAGACACATTCAGCCTACAATGCATTTAGCCTACAATGCATATGGCCTAAAAGTCCTTTAACCAAAAATGCATTCAGCCAAAACTCATTTAGCCTAAAACTCATTCAGCCTACAATGCATGTAGCCTAAACCCATTTGACATGGAATGCATTCAGCCTAAAAGTCATTTAACCTAAAATGCATTTAGCCTAAATCTTATTCAGCCTGGAATGAGTATAGCCTAAAACGCCTTTAGCCTAAAATGCATGTAGCCTAAAAGTCCTTTAACCTAAAATGCATTTAGCCTAAAATTCATTCAGCTTACAATGCATGTAGCCTTAAACCCATTTAACATAAAATGCATTCATTCTAAAACTCATTCGGCCTACAATGAATTTAGCCTAAAACCATTTGGCCTAAATTTTATTTTATAAATTAGGTCAAATGAGATTTAGGTTAAATTGGTTTTAGGCTAAATGCATTTTTGGCTGAATGTGTTTCAGATTAAATGACTTTTAGGCTAAAAGTACTTTAGGTTAAATGCATTTTAGCCGAAATGACTTTTAGGCTATATGGATTGAAGGGAATATTTATGCGCCTTATTAAGAATTTGAACTTTATTTTGAGTTAAATAACCTTAAATTTATTTGTTGAATATTTTTCAATTGCTCATTGGTTTATTTGGCAATTATTATTATATAATATAGTATTAATTATGTATAGTTTTTTTTAAATATTTATAATTAATGAAAATTAAAAAATGAATTAGAAAGGGTGGGGGCGCCGGTTCTTATTTTGCATAGGGTGCTGAAAGTCTTAAAACCGGCCCTGTTGTTCACTGCTAGAATTAAAAGATTTTAAGCCGACAATAAAAAAAATCTGTCGAGGGTTTTCAAAATTAACTCGATATTTATCGTTTTTTTAAGGTTAATTGCTCTTATTTTACTAAAAATTAGGGTTTTTAAACATTTTTTTTTAGTTTTCTTCTTTCTTTCTGTATGATGGCAAATTCCCTAAATACTGCGATTCAAGAATCGGTTCATTTCAGACACTCAGAGTCAGTGACTTTCGGACAAAAAATTCTCTTTTCTTTTGTATTTCCAGATTAAGGTTAGAATTCCGGGTTGCACGTAGCCTTCAACAGTATTTTGTAATAGTGCAAAACGCAAATTCTAGTAAAGTTTATAACATTTGGAAAATCGATTTGTTTTTAGCTTGTCGAGATGTAATTTCTGTATTTTTTTTTAATCTATATGTATAATTTTTTTTGTTTGAAGAAAAAAATTGCTTAATTTTCATCATAGAACTATAATTATATTGAAAACGGGTTTTAAGTTTTTGAGGTGATCCAATTCTCTTTTTTAGTTAGTGTCAAAAATAAAATCTTTTGAAATAATAATAAAAATGTAATTAAACGGAAAAGCTATTTTTTCTGCCTGAGTAAATATTTGCAATTCAGAGAAATAGTTCCATTCGCGATTCATAGAATTTATTACAGAAGATGGTTGCTTTTGACAGCATTTCAATGCCTGTTACGCAGAATGCCTTACGCAATTTCATATTATAATTTGTAACAATTAAACTCCTGTCCTTCATTAAATCGCAGAACACATTTCATAAATCATTTAAAACAT
The DNA here is from genome assembly GCA_037103525.1 of Ganaspis brasiliensis. Lineage (NCBI taxonomy): Eukaryota > Metazoa > Arthropoda > Insecta > Hymenoptera > Figitidae > Ganaspis > Ganaspis brasiliensis. Next base: position 1,536,143 of record JAZKLR010000123.1, read on the forward strand.
AATTATCTGTGACACAATTCCGAATAATTAATGAAGTAATAAGTTAAATCCCTAAGTTACAGAAAAAATTAAACTTGTCACTATACACAACACTGCACTTAATTATTTTTAATTAATTTGTAATTATCAGAATTTCACTGTTAAAAGAGTCTTGTTTCTGAAGGAGGCAACGCTAATAGGATTTGGCAACTTCATTAGAATAAGATGGATGTTTAATGAAATGAAGTGTCGGAGAACAAGGCTTGTGATTGTTAATTCCAATCCCTCTTCCATTTGAGGAACACTTACTCGCTTCATTGCATATATACTGGGCAGCTAACATCTAGATATTCTGACAACGCTTTTAGTACTTCCGGAATGCTCAGGTACCGCGTAATTTGATTCACGTTCCATTTACTCTGACGCAGAAAACTGTAAATGACACAAAATGAATCAGGCACCCCTTTTATTAAAATTTCTTTTTTCCCCGTTTAGAACAGATAGCACGTCGATGAATCATATTCGAAGGCATTAATATTCTCCGAAATTAACACAATATCATTTTTATTCGATCGCAATTTATAGTGTCGAATTTGCATTTCTATTCTACCTTCTATTTTCAGAAATTAAATCAATTGTGCAATAAAAACAGATACTATAAGAATAGTTGGCAGCAAAATCGTCGAAAAAAGAATTTTTTGTGAAATATATTGTATTATGAATCGTTTTTGATTTATAATGTATGAAGAACAAAATTATGTCATGAAGTAAAAATGAGGGGGTTGCACCAGTTGTAAAGGGAAAAAATGCCTTTTTCAAGAATTTTTTCCTAATAAAGCATTACAATTTTTTTAGAAATACTATTTAAAAACTAAAAGTACATATTTCAAGCTGTAAATGATGTCAATAAAAAATTTTTTTTAATGAAAAACTTGTGTGTTATGAGCCATTGAAATGATCCTTTCGGGAAAAGCATAAAATTCAATGACCAACATTCCGGAAGTATAATTCATCTAAAATGCAAAAATGAAATTGATTTAAATTTATTATAAGATTATCTAGTTCTCGATCAGAAGGTTTAAAAAAAACACTACAGGTTAAAATTGTGGGACCACTTACAAAAATGTGATTAACAACATGACCGTCTTAAAATGTTGATAACTCTGTCAGATATTAGCGAATTAGAATTTTTCATAGATCATTGGAAAGCTTTTAAAATTTACCGTTAAATGGTTCTGTATTAAAGCTTTTTCGATTAATAGGAACGAAGATTCAACATAATAAAGACAGGTGAATTTTTCGGTTTTTGTGAATTTTCATTGTTCAAGTTTGGTTGACTACATTTTCTTGAAAAGTAATTGGAAAATATTTAAAACTTAGCTATCTTAAACCTTGAACTATTAGCTTTAAAATAAGCCGTAGAAAATTAAAATATCTTAACTGGTTTAAAAGTTATAAGTAAATGTATGATACAAAAAAACGCCTTGATTCTAATGCTCGCTACACTTTTGGCTACTTAAAACATGACAAATAGACGGAGAGGGGAGGAAACAAAGGAATCGTTGCGTTTTGATCATTATACACATTTACTTATAACTTTTGAACCAGTCAAGATATTTTAATTTTCTTTGGCTTATTTTAGAGTTAAAAGTTCAAGGTTTTATTTAACATAATTTCAAATTTTTCCAATTACTTTTCTAGAAAATGCAGCCCACCAAACTTGAACAATGAAAATTCACCTGTTTTATCGCATTGAATTTCCGTTTCTATTTATCAAAAAAGCTTTCGAAAAGGACCATTTAACGGCAAATTTTATAAGTTTTCCAATGGTCTATGAAAAACTTCAATTCGCTAATATCTGACAGTTATCAACATTTTAAGTCGGTCATGTTTTTAATCCCACTTTTTTAAGTGGTCCCACAATTTTGGCCGGTAGTGTACATATTTAACAAAATGGTGACCTGTCAAAGTTAAGAGTGTGATTTTCGTTAAAAAATAAGATAGATTTTCATCTGTAGTAAAAAAGTTTTGCATAAAAAAAATCCTTTGACCAGTTTAGTTATTTTTGAGTAATCGTGGTCACCGACATTGAAAATGTAATTTTGGGAAAAACACGTTTAAAGTTACAACTTATTTTTTTGTCAAACACTTAAAATGACCTTTGCTTTTGATATTATTCTTTCTTTCCTCAAAATTATGAAGGTCAGGTACAAAAACTAAATCTAAGCGTTATTTATATGTTTAATTAGATTTTGACTTAATTTACTCTAACGCATCAAGTTATTTTTGCGATGAAAACCAAGAGAAAATAGTGAGAGGGCAAATAATAATTCAACCTCTAGTTAATTGTTATATTTAATTTTTGACTAGCTCTACTCGTGTAGAAATTGAAACGTGGTAGTTATCCGGACCTAATTAAGCAAAATAGGGCTCAGAACATGATACGAAACACACTATTTGATGAGGTCCTGAAGAAACGAATTATAAAAGAGGCCAATTAAGTTATGTTCAAAAACATGTTAATTAATTTTGAAATTAAATTTTTTTTTGTCATTTAGATCACGACATATTTTTAATTTTATGTACCTCAAACGTAAGACAAAACAGAAAATAAAATTAAAATTTTAATGTTGAAAAATAAAAAATGGTTTGATTTAATTAATTAAATAAATAGATATTAAAATTTAATAATTTTCTTTAATTTAAATGTAATTAGAAACCAACGTACTAAATAATTTTAAAATAGGCGTATAAAGACAGAGTGGTATTCTTTGCTTAGACGTACTGCAATAATTATTTAAAAATAATGTTTAATAATTCTTTAATTTATAGAAAATTTGACGATTGACAACAGCAACTTTAGTGATAACAGTTCACTGTCTAATTAGATTTTTAATATCATAAATGTCAACATTCACAATATAGACGATTTGTTTCTGTTGATGATGACTTTACTACAATTGAGATTCTTACAGATCAAAAATATTATCATCTATAAATAAAGTCACAAAGGAAGATATCTCCGATGTAGAAGACGAGACCGAGGAAGTATGTTATGCTTTTAGTGTTCAAGAACTATCAGCTTTACAGACGATATAGCTGATTTGTTTACATTGAAATTTCCATTTCGATAAGCGTCAGTTTTTGTTCTAACACCAAACGCAATAGATGTGTTGTTTATTGAAGAGATTCGATTTGTAGACGAGAAATAATTTAATTTGAATTTTAGAAATATGACAAGTCTCTTCATTACCTGGGCGCCAAAAGGTACTAAGGGCGTGGGGACTGACGCATTTGCATTTAATAATATTTCTTCCGCATCCATCGTCCTCACAATCGTTTGCCGGCAATTAGTTTGATATCGTCACGATTTTGTGTGTCGCTGGCAACACGGAGGTGCTTATTTAATTTAAATAATTTATTTATCTTGTGTTTTGTGTTTTCGTGTAATTTTGGTTAATTATTTATTTTTTATTCTCTTTAAAGTGTGGCGATTTTAAATAATGTGAGAATGTGTAAGTTGCTTCAGAAAGAAAGAAGAAAAAAGAACATCGTTATTAGAGGTTTGAATGTAAGGTATAAGGAAGGCAAATAGGAAATAGAAAGATTGCTAGCAGAAATTGGGGCGAATCTGAAAATTAAAAAGGTTAAGGGAATTAAAGGAGTAGATCAGGTGATAGCAAAATTGTGGATAGTAGAGTTGGAAGATGAGGAGGATAAATATGAAGTAATGAAATTAAGGGTAAGGTTGAGAGGTAGTGGGAAGAGGATAGATGAAGATAGAACAAGGAGAGAGAGAGATGAATAAGGTAGTTCTTGAAGGTAAAACGTGAGATAAAGGAAGGAGTTGATAAATATAAATATGAAGTACATGGGTATGTTAATGAAGTAAAGAAAGTGTGAGGGTGAATAACTAAAGAGGACTAAATGGAGAAGTGAGAAAAAAAGAGATGATAGTGAGGATAGAGTAAAGAGTAAATGGAAAAGAGAAGATAGTAAAATGTAAAAGAATGGTCGATAACAGGGATAAAGCCGGAATTGACAAAAGGGACGGGAAATGGAAGCCCAGGCACTTAGCGAATAAATTGTTAAAATAGGTTAAGATTGCGTTTAGATTTAAGTAAATTAAAATTGTAAATAGTTAGTATGACGCATTCTTTCACATTATGTTTATTGTTTAATTTCTTAAAAATCTACAATTAAATTTTTAATCAAAACAAATAAACAATACAAAAATAAAAACCTAGCGCTAAGTTATTTTAACGACAAATTACAAAACAAAAAATAATAAAACAATAGCTTAATGAATATAATAAATTTACTATTTTTGTTAAAGCAAATTTCAACCAACAAGCCACGACTCACCTGTTTTCCAGAGAGTGGGGAATAAGGAGCAGCACAAACTACATTAAATTTTAACCACAATATGACATATTTATTAAATTAAAACTATATCAAAAAGATTACAGATAAGTAGAAATAACCGGCCTCATGGCACGGCCATTTACAAAAAGACGCGCTTTGAACACTGACTCTAAATTTAATGTTTATTAGTCGGAGATCCAACTCCACCAACAAGAAAAGTAATTTTAATAAATGAGCTCACCTGGTAATTCTAACACTTTTTATAAATAATACACGACCAGACGGTCGAACACACCAGTTCAGAATACGAGGACAGCGAGAACGCGTCTTCGACAAGTTCATGTCCGGTAACACAGGCGCCACGGTGTCGCTCTCACAAAACACATTTCAAAGTTCGCGAGGTCGCATTACTCGCTGTTGAAAAGATCGAGCGGCAATAGACCGAGATCGGAGTCAAGCAGTTCAAATAATAATATTATCTCAATATTTTAATTAATCAATTACAAAATCAAAATAGAAATAAATCTTAATTTAACAAAATCTTAAATTCGACCATTATCAAAATAAACATAAATTAAAATAACTTTTAAATCTTAAATATTTAATAAAATTTAAGAGTGTAAACTCAAAATAATAAAAGGCACAAATCCCCAAGTTTACATTAAGGCTAAACAATAGCCTGTAATTGATTCTACACTGGTGTTTAATAATTTAATTAAACCATTAATATATTATTATTATATCAATTATTAAACGATATAATATTATATAATTATATTTTTAAATTCATTTAAAAATATTGTGCGAGGTAACTTTTTACCTCGTCACAGTAGTTATAAGAAAGTTATTGTAATACATTACATTAAGGCTAAACAATATCCTGGAATTGATTCCATACTGGTGTTTAATAATTTAATTAAACAATTAATATATTATTATTATATCAATTATTAAACGATATAATATTATATAATATTACTTTTTTACCTCGTCACAGTAGTTATAAGAAAGTTATTGTAATAAAAATGTAAAGGGAGCGGATCCCTCGAACCCGTTAAAGGAAGAGTATATAAAGTATATGGTAGTTTTCGAAAAAGTTCAAAAACCAAACTAGTCTCATAACTGGAAGCTCTTCCCTAATAATTTATTTAAAACACACGACTCTAAATTAAATTATTTTAATATTATGTGCGTGGATATATATTATTTGCCGTGTCACAATATTAATGCTGACCGGTATATCTCCGGGGACAAATAAAAGAATGAAAAAGGGCTTCTCAGTCGGCTCTTTAAATGGTCGCTAAATCAAGAACCTCTGAGTAAGATCTCTAGTGTAGTGTTATATAAATTCTCACACGGCTGGTGTCACGTAAAGTCAAGCTTTGGACGATCACCGAGTGATCAGTTGATCATGGATGTTTGAATGAACGAATGAACGTTTCATTCAAAAGTTTATGAATGAATGAATGGAAATAAATGAAGCTTGAATAAATTCTGGTTTAGTTATTGATCCTTTGACTAGTTATTTGAAAATCCAGACGTGTCTAATAGTATCTAAAATCGGTACGAATAGCTAGACCGAAGTGAAGCGGCTATTGTGGTTGATTCGCGTTGAACAAATTGTCTGTACAAATAAACACACCGTTAAACATGATGCTTTAAACTAATTATAATGACCAATTAAAATATAAACTTAAATATAAATATGTCAAAAATGACAAGAAAATCACAACATTTAATCGTTTTTAACGATATCAGAAAAGATTTTCTTATAAGTTAGACAGTGCAATGCAAAATTTATTCCTGTAAACAACTGTGTTGGAATGCTATAAATAGAGCAAACGAGAGATAATTTGAACTTAACTTTCGAATCTTTGACTCCAGATTTGGAATCTAAAAAAGTTCTCAAGTCCCTTTAGTATGTCGTAAAAGTTTTACTTCTCTTCCGCGCTGGATCATAAGTTATAAAATTTGAATAGTAAACTTTTACCAAAACAAATGAATCTATTCACCGTGTCATATCATTTTTAATTCATTACATGCATGGCCTCAAGCAGTAAAATTACAAAACTTTGTTCATAATAGTGAATATAAATTTAGGACTAATATAATTTGCAAGTAACAGCAACGTTCAAAGTACCGAATGCATTTCCCTCTTCATCTCTTTCCTCTTCTCCATAAATAAGAAAATTTATAAATTAGTCAATCTATCAACAAAAAATTTCATCACAGGATCTCTCATAGTACATCTTTTGAATAAATGAAAACACTCGGCTCTTCATCAGTAATTTACGGGACATGTTAAACTTCTGCTTCATCATTTTACCTATTATGGAGAGGTTCCACTGCTTTTTTATCTACATTAAATAATTTTTGAAAATGTTCACCAAAATTGGTTTCATAGTAATTTTTCGCTAAAATTCAAAAGAGCACCAACGTTAACTAATTTTTTTTATTTTTATCAATAAAAAACTTCATTAAATTCAATCGAAGAATAATTTTCTATTATTTATTACTGAATGAAGCTCAAATCTAATTTTTCATTTATTTAAAAAGCTAAGATCACGAAAAATTTTGCTAGTATAAATATTGATGAATAATTATCGGCGCCAAAGAGTTTAAACATATCTTTGATATTTGAATTCTCCAAGTGAAAAAATCTATAAAATCAGAAAGTCATTATTCGCAACAACTTTCTTGGTCGTTAAGTTCTCTAGAAAAGAGAGAAGCGTTGAAATAAATGTTTCACAGCTTTTATCGATTTCCTTGTATTATTTTTGGCGTGCCCTAGGCGATTTATATTACATATTCGGAGTACTTCTACTCGAAAATTGGAGGAATCTTGAACACTTTCCAAGATTCCTCTTAACACAAATTCGTCTTCTCTGAGCAAACGTCGACGAAAAATGAACTCTCTAAAGCAATTTTTTACTATTTTATAAAGAAATAAATAGGGCTCTCTTATTTCTTCGTTTTTCATTTATCAACTAAATTTATCCAAGAAATATAATCTCATTACAAGTAAACATTTTACCGTTCATTTGATACAATTCCAATAGTTAAAAACTGTATTTTTCTACTTATTTCTTGTGATTTTTTACGATTCTTTATGAATGAAAAGTTACGAAGCGGATTTCCGTGGAAAAATTAATTAAAAATTAAGTTCGCGAGAAAGTCGATAGAACTTTTCTTAACAAGCAGAAAATACTTTTAGTTATGAATAAAAATTCCGCATATTTCCAGCAGTCATCAATACGAAGAAATTATGTTGAAAAAGAAAGTTCTGCATTGAACAAAATTTCAATAAGAGGATTAAATGTTTGGCTTTGTTGACATTCAAATAGATGAAATGATGAAGAAGTGATGATAAAGCATTTTTAATATAAAGATGCCTTGAAAATTCAATTTTCGGAGTTTTCCATAGAAAAATGAAAATCGACCTTTGTTTAGAAAGAAATTTTCATTTTTCTAATTAGTAACTAAAATGGTAACTTTTATCACTAGTGAAGGAAAGGGTAATTTTTCATACTGAATTCATCTTCTTATTCTAATATTTTTAAAAACTAATGAACATTAAAAAGTATCAAAAGAATGATATTTTATTCCTTTTCCCAGCAGTTGACAATAAATAACATGTCAAATCTCATACACTATATAGTTTTATAAAGTGGTATCAGTTTTGTCCCAGTGTTTGGCTTCTACATAGATCCAGTCATAAAATACAAAAACTGTTTTATGCCATTTGTATAGCAATCTGTAGTTCTAGCTATCGATTTTTGCTCAGTCTTTGAAACTCGAAGAAAAAATCCCTTAAGCTAGAAAATATTGAAATGATATGAAACTAGTGAATCTATACTTTTTGTATGTAAATCTCCTGAATAAAAAAAAATTGTTTTACGATAAAAGGATAGTATGGTTGATTGTGAGAAATATTCCCCTTTAGATGTAGGGGAAAATATGCAATCAATCGAATAAAATATAGGGAATTCTTCTGAATTTTATTTTAATTTTAAAATAATTATTAACAAATGATCACTTTCTTGTACATGACATTTAAAGGGTTATTTAGGTAAAGGGTTAAAAGGGGCATTTAGGGTGGTTCTTAAATTCTTAAATTCTTTTTAATTGGATTACTCTGCTTCTGTTGGAAAATGTTCAAAGAATGATAACTAATAATTTATTAAGGAATTATTTAAAAATAACTACTTTCTAAACAGACCCCCAAAGTCTGACCCATATATTCTAAGGTTTTTGAGGTCACTGAAACCAAATATGACCGAACATTAGTCAAATTATTAACTTGACCATTTTCCCCCTACCACCTCTACCAAATAGGAATTCCACGCCTTCATCTCCCCTAATACCTCCATCACTCCTAGCATCCACTTTCTAACCATGAAGTGGGTTGGAATTTCAATTTTCACAAATTAATTACATATCTAATTTTGCAACCTTTATAAAAACACCAAAACCCTCACAAGGAAAGTAAGTGGATATTAGGGGGTAAATGAGGGGTGGAATTTGTTTTTCGTGGTCTTTTTTTGGTTTCCGAGCCACCAAAAACGATAGAATAGACACCATACTAGGCTTTGCGTGATATTTTAAATTTGAACCCCCTCTCAGGAGGTATAAGGGGGGTGAAGAAGGAGAAGAGTATGCTTTCGAGGGGCATGAATATTCTCTAAAAACCCATTTAGCCTAAATCAAAATTCAGCCTAAAACCATACAGACTAAAATGGATTTAGCCTAAATTCCATTTAATCTACAATGTATTCAGTCTAAAACCCATAAAACTTAATCTTATTTAACCTAAATACCATTTAACCAAAATCCTATTTAACCTAAATCCCATTTAACTTAAAATGCATTTAACCAAAATCCCATTTAACCTTAAATGCATTAAGCCTAAATACCATTTAACCTAAAATACATTCACCCTAAATCCCATATAACCTAAACCCATTTAAACTAAATACCATATAACCTAAATCCCATTTAACTTTAAATGCATTAAGCCTAAATCCCATTTAACCTGAATTCTATTTAACCTTAAACGCATTCATCTTAAAAACATGTATTCTTAATCTCTTGAAGCCTAAATTTTACATTCTAAATTATATACAATGGGACATAGGCCAAATGGTTTTAGGCTATTAGCATTTTAGGTTAAATGGAATTCAGGCTGAATGCATTTTAGGTTAAATGGGATTTAAGTTAAGGGAGTAGTCATGTATTCGAGCCTGTATTGAAAGCTTATTTCGATATTCTTTTTTTTATTATAAAAAAATTGTTAATCATATCAAATTTTTTAACATCTTTTTGTTCTTGTTACGATCGAAATTCGTAGTATTTAAATCTTTTTATTACCATTTTAATTGCATCTTTATTCATTGTTGAAAAGCATATTTTATGTAATTTATGTAGATACGCTTTCCAGCATACCTTTTTGCAAGCATGTCATAAGATTTCAATGATAAATGTTGTTAATAATTGCATTTTCTTTTAATTCTGAATTTATTAAGAAACAATTTTAAATACCCGAGACGAAAATTTGGGCCTACATTTTTGCTTACAAATTTAATGGTTTGAAGAGTGAGTTTGAAAAGTTGGTTTCTAATGTAAGTTGAGCCTACTTTGAGCCTACAAGGTGTCAGTTACAATCAATTCTTCCACTTGTAGGGTCAAAATAGGCCCAAGTATCCACTATTGTAGGTTTGTTAGGCCCAAAGTAGGCTCAAAATATGGAATATTGTAGGTTCGATAGGCTCAAAGTAGGTTTAGAATATAGAATATTATAGGCCCAGTAGGCCCGTGGTAGGCTCAAATGTACAATATACTGTAGGCTCTGGGAGGCTCAATGTAGGCTGGTGGAGGAGGCCTGCAGTAGGCTCGTGGAGGTCCAAAATAGGCTCGAGGAGGCCCTTTACAGTGTCAAAACTCAAGGGGGGTCAATCATTGCGTTAATGAAGTTTTAGAAACAATTTTTTACTTTTATGGCAAATAAAATTATAAACCTCTTATTTAAGATATGAAATCGTATACAAATATAGTAATATCAAGTTCTACTTAAAACGTTTTAAAATTTGAATTTTTTTTTCACATTTATAATAAATTATTATTGAAACTGTTAATGATAAATCTTCCATTTAAAAAACTAACCTGATATCCTTTTTGTATTAGATTATGAATCATAAATATGGGGTGTATAATTTATTCAAAGAAATTCGACATTTTTAATTGCTGCCCAAAATATCCATTAACGCTGATGCGTAAGTACTTAAATAAACAGTTGCAGGCTCCACAGGTAGAAGGATTTCCCGGAAGGAGGTAAGAAATCGCTTTTCAACAGAATTGTTTTTCCTTCTTTTGTTCCTTATCGGATGTAGTAAATAATCTTCAAATGTCATAAAACATCTGTGAAAGTTTAAAATAAAATTAATGAATAGAATTTAAATGAAAAAAATAAATATTTAAATATTTATAAATAAATATAAATATAATTCAATTAACAAATTTGAAAGTAAAATATCTACTAACTGTCATAATGAAATTTCATTTTTTCAGTTAATAAGCTTTCTACTTTGAAAATAGTAGTTTCTACTTAAAAAAACAGTAAAATTTCTCACTATTTAATAGTAACCGATTTTTCGCTAATTCATTAAAAGAAAATCACTAATTCACATTCAGAGAGTAAATGTGCAAATAAATGTTTTACACTTTTTTCATAATAATTTTTAATTTATTAGAATTTTCAATAACAAAATATATTATGATAAAATCACATTTTTGCTTTATTAACATTATCATTATTAAATTGTAACGTAGGTGCGTGTGCATGTGAATAATAATTAGGTGGAAATGGAGGTGAATAATGATTATTAGAGTACATATGTGGATTGTGATGCGATGAATAGAAGTGTAGATTGTGACTTGGTGGATACATGTTTGGATGAGGATTTGCAGTAGGAATGTAAGGATAGGAATTAGTAGGATAAACATAAGGATAATTGTTTTTTAAACATTGATTTTGTGCAGAATATGATGGTTGATTTGGAGTCATGTGATTCTCTGTGGTATAATTTTTTGGTATTTCAGTTTGAGAAAGGTTATTTTGTGCAGTGTAATTGTTTGATGTTTGTGTTTGAGCCATTTGATCCTGATCAATATTAGTTTTTAATGAATGATTTTGTTCATTAACATTTTTAGCGTTGTAGTGTAAAGGATGCTTCTGTAGTTGTTGTACTTGTGATTTCTCAGTTTGTGCGAAATCAGTTTGTGACAAGTGATTTTGTGCTGAGTTAATTTGTGTAGAGCTATTTTGTGAAGTTATTTTATCTGGTGTCTGATTCTGTGTTAGTTGATTTTCTAATGTAATACTTTCAACTGAGTCTTTTTGAGAAAGGATTTTCTGCAAAGGAAATTTTTGTAGTTTATTTTTTTCATTTAAATCAGTTTGTGCGATGACAGATTTTGATGTGTGGTCTTGTGCGGAAGTATTTAGCGTAGGTGGTTTAAACGGTCCTGAGTTATTTTCCGTGATTTGAGAATGGTTTTTGTCCTGAAGTTTAAATTTTTTCTTCTCGGCTTCATTAAAAGTTTTTCTTTTATTCGAGGATGTTTTATTAATTTCGTTAATAAATTCACTTTTGCTAATTTTCAGCCTATTTTGCGTCAAACTGTTTGCCCATTCTGAAAGACCAATTCAATACATTAAATAAATAAAAAATTATAATATTATATGAATAAAAATTCGCAATAGAAAGAAAAAATTACCAAAAATCGCTTTAAAGAGTTGTTGGTTTATAGGTGGACGGCTTCTAACTCCTTTACCCGTTGCACTAAATTCAGATATATTATCTCCATATACCTCTAATAAAGCCATTCTCACTAGCTTCCACCAGTCATACTTTTTATCTAAATCGGTAGCACTTAATTCAATAACAGTCTTTATCAAGCTTTTGAAATAAATTCCGGATCCTTTTGAAATTTCAACCTACAAAAGACAAATTCAAAAATGTAAAAAAAATTGGTAGTTTCCTACTAAAAATTAGTAAAATTTTTACTATTTCATAATAGCTCACTTTTCGATAATTCATTAGTGGAAAACCACTAATTTACACTGAAAAAAATTCTGGTTAGGTTATATTTAACAGTCTATTTTGCTTATTTTAACCAGAGTTCCGATTAACTTGACCAGAATTCTGGTTGATTTAACCAGAACGGTTAATTGAACCAGAAACACAATGTTAAATATACCCTTACCAGAATTCTGGTTAGTTTAACCAGTATACTGGTTAATCTTACCAGACGATTTTTTGAGTGCAGATTTAGAGAGTACTAATAACTATTTGGGTATTATATTTTTAGAAAGTTTTTATCTATAGAATTTTAATTCGTTATTTTCTACTAATGAATAAGCGAGAAATCGGTTACTATTAAATTAGTAGAAAACTACTAACTTGTAAGTTGAATCTCTACTAATTGAGAAAGTGAACTTTTACAGTTTCAATTAGTAGATATTTTAATTCTAATTTAATAGTTTCTGACTAAAAAATAGTGAAATGATTTACGATTTAATAGTAACCGATTTCTCGCTAATTCATTAATAGAAAGTCACTAATGCAGAATTGGAGAGTATTGAAATAAGTGGATGTCTATTGACTTACTCAAATTTAGAGAATAGAATGTACAAAATGTCAAAAAGAAAAAGGTTATGTTAGTTTTAATTTTTAAAATATTAATTTATTTACCTTTTGTTCGTCAAAAGTGGTTAATTCTTTCGGCATCTGCATATAAATAAAGCAAAATTTTAATAAATTTTACACAACAAATTATTTATATTTTTCAGTACACATAAATTATTAATCAGTTTACCTCAAAAGTTTGAGTTGTTATTGGACTTTTTTTTTTAGTTTCGTGGACTTTTTCCATGAATTCAACCAATCTCTTTAAAAACTGAATATTTTCTAATGAGACTGAAAATTTCAAAGTAATATTAGAAAATTGTAATCAAATAAAAATTGTATGTAAATATATATTTGGGTATATTTACTATTTAATTGAGCTTACCACCAGTAGGAAAAAGAAAAGAAAATTCTTTTGCTTCGATATTAAGTTGTGAATTAATTTCAGCATTTTCGGCATCATTATCTTTGTTCTCATCAATTTCATCATCAGTGTCATTACCATAATTAGAATTATGATCATCATCATAGTCTTTATCGTCATCAGAATCATCGTAAGAATGTGTAGAAATAATTTTACTTTTTTTCATTGTACGAGCACTATCTAACTCAATATAATTTGATGGGTTTAACAGTTCCATTTTCTTTATTATCGGTTTAGTTGTATCGTGAATAGGTCGAGGAATAGGTTTACTTTTTTCAATGCTATTTTGCATATTTACATTAAAAATTGAAGGAGTTTCATTTAACTCTTGTTCAAGTTCATGGCGGTTTCGTTTTCTAGACAATTTAGTCATTTTGTTAATTTCTGCTACTTTTTTTTTTTCTTGTAAAACTTCTTTAGAAAACACTTTTGTCTTTAAATCACAAATATTTCCATTACTGTCAACCATAACTTTTTCTAACGCTTCCTTCGATGCTGCAAACAAAATCAAATTAATGCATATATTAAAATATTAATTTTTTCTTAATAATTACATTTTAAATTGTGTCTTAAACTGTGAGTCACTAATATGTTATAATTATTGAATATACTTTTATTTCTGCTTTTAATATCTAAGTGTTATAGAAAATTTCATTACTAGTTTAAAAATATGTTAAGAAAACCTTTTAGAGATCTGTCAAAACAAAGACAGAAAGTAGTCTTAAAAAGTATTATTGATACAAGTAATTTAATAGAAGTGCAACAATTATGCAGGCCAAATGAAGAAAATCAAGTAAGTTGAACATTTTATTTAAAATTGTAGAAACTTAACAAAAAATAAACATCTGTTTATTTTATTTCCAAAAAATAAATAATTTTAAATGAATTTCAATGACTTTATTTGCTAAAAGTTAGAGCACCAAATCTCTAAATCTGAATTAATTAAAAGTAAGTAATTTGAAAGCACAAAGTCAGCTCCAATGAAAAATTGAGTCAGTATGATTTTGACACAAAACTTTTTTAAAGATTGTTTTTTGAGACATTTCGGTGTCTAACTAATTCAGATTTAGAGAGCGTCTTTTTTGTATAGAGTAATTTCAGATATTGTAAAAGATATTCTTTTTCAAGTTTTTTTTAATTCTGGGTCAACATAGTTCTATTTTTAACAAATTAATAAAATAATAGAAAACTATTGCCTAAAATATCATTGTACTAAAAGTTTAATTTTTTCATATAGGCTGCGAATATTCAAAGAAAAGAATTAAACCTTGACGCAAGATTTCATGTTAATGCGAATGATAATGAGAGCGAAGAAGAAATGGAACTAGACGATGATATAAATGTTGATCAAAATTTACGCAATATTGAAGAGAATCTTCAATCAGATGTAGAATCAGATGTAGAAGACGAAAATGAGGATTCAGAAGAAGATGTGGAAATGGAAGAAGTAGAGGAGGAAGAGGAGGAAGAGGAGGAAGAGGAAGAAGAGGAGGAGGAGGAGGAGGATGAGGAGGATGAAGAAGATGAGGAAAGAAACGAAGAAAATCTTGATGAACTTTTATATAATGGTGCACCATTAACTATTTCCCAAAGTATGTTATTAATTTTAACACTTCTTTTAAAACATAATTTGACACTTTCTTGCATTTCTGATATTATAAGTATCATAAATTTACATTGTCCTTCCAATAACTTATTTAAAAACAGCTTACACAAATTTAAAAATTTTTTTTCACTGCTTAAAAATGGACAAAAAATATTTAATAAACATTATTATTGCCCTTCATGTTTGAAAAGCCTACGTTCGGTTCAAGACTTTTGTACAGATTGTAAACAAATCAGTAAACAAAAAAAATCGTATTTTTTAGAAATATCTATTTTTGAACAATTGTACAAAATATTTAAAAGAACAGGATTTTATGAAAAACTACAGATTCGGTTTCAAAGGCCTGATGGTCCGGAATCTGAAGATATTCAGGATTTATATGACGGAAATTTATATAAAAAATTATATAATGACGAATTTTTTTAAAAATCCAAATAACATTTCTTTTACATGGTATACAGACGGGGTTCCTGTTTTTAAATCGTCTCAAGTAAGCATGTGGCCTTTATATTTAACCATTAATGAATTGCCATTTAATGCACGAACTAAGCGACAAAATGTTATTCTCGCGGGATTTTGGTTTGGTAATCAAAAACCAAATGCAAATTTATTTCTTCATAAATTATATCATCAATTTGTAAAATTAGCAAAAGGAATAAACTTGTGCTTGGCTGGGGGAAATATAATCAAAGTTTGTGCAACGTTATTACTTGGCACGTGTGATATAGTAGCAAAATGTCAATTTCTTAATTTCACTCAATTTAATGGAATATATGGTTGTCCATCATGTTTGTGTCCTGGACAGTCATTATTGTTACATTCAGGTGGTAGAACTCGTGTATAATTGAATTACGAACAATTGAACAAACAAACGAAAATGCTACAAAAGCTTTGGATGAAGGAAAGGCAATTAAAGGTGTAAAAGGCCCAACGACTTTATCCAAACTAATGCCTAATTTTGTCACTGGAACAGCAATTGATAGAATGCATTGCATAGATGGTGGCGTTATAAAAAAACTTCTTTCTCTCTGGTTTGATTCACAATATAGTTTTTACAATTTTTCATTGTATAATGTAATAGATGTGATTGATTCGTTATTAATGAAAATCAAACCTCCGAAATTTGTTCATCGAATGCCAAGAAATGTCGAAGAGCTTTGTCATTGGAAAGCTTCAGAATTAAAAATGTGGTATTCTTATTATGCTTTGCCTGTTTTAAGTGGAGTAATGAGACCTGATTATTTTGAACATTTTTCAAAACTAATTATCGGAATTACTTTACTGAATGCAGATAGAATAAGTGATGATATGTTAACTAAGGCATCAAAACTTTTAAGCGAATTTGTTAGAGACTTTGAAATATTGTACGATAAAAGATTTTCTTTAATTAACATGCACCTTATTTGTCATCTTCCAGAATGTGTAAAAAATTTAGGCCCATTATGGGCTTATTCATGTTATCCTTACGAAGATTTAAATGGAAAATTTTTAAAATTGGTTCATGGGACTAGATTTATAGATTCACAAATTGTAAACTCTCACTTTCGTCTATTAAAAATGCAAGAATATTTAGAAGAACTTCCTCCAGGACCAATAACAAATTTTTGCTTAAATAATACAGGTAAAGTTAAAATACGTGAAAGAATAAGTAATGAATGTTACAGTGTTGGTTCTTATAAATTATTAGAGAAGCATAAAGAAACTGTTCAACAATTTGTTAATCGAACTGTTCGTAATTTGCAACAAGCAGGAAATATTTTTTTATATTCAAGATTACTCAAAAATAAAATATTATTTATATCAGAAGAGTATGAAAAAAATCTGAAAACAAGTAGTAGTCGTGTTCAATTTGTAGATAATTTTGGAATTTTACAATTAGGTACAATTTACACTTTTATAAAAATCTCAAATTGTCAGTGTGCCGGACAATGTCAGTGCTTGAATCCCCATTATGTTATTATTGAAAAGCTAATAGTTGAACAATGTTTTAGTGTTTCTGATGATGAAAATGCAAGTACTTTTGTTCCTCATATTTATAAATGCGTCGAAAACAGTGATTTTGTAATTATTCCAGTAGCAAATTTACGTTCAGTGTGCGTAACAGTATTAATTTTAAATACAGATCAGATGCAATCATTGTATATATGTACACCAATTAACTCAAAAGAAAATGAATAAATCAATGTTACAAAACCGAAAAAGAACAGTTAAATAAACTTTTTTTCTACAGATAAAAATTAATTTGAAAAATAAAAAACTTATTCATTACCAAAAAGTCATTCATTCATTTAAATGTTTCCACTACGACAGTACTGATTGTGCAGTACTATAGACAAGTTAAGGCCATATTAGAAAAGTAGAACTATTTTGACAGAGAATGTAATACTCTTTCGATCGATCTTTAAATTTTTAATAGAATTTCTCAATTTGATAAAGAAATTCTTATTTAAAATCTAAAAAAATAGTGTATAACATATTATTAATTATTTAATTTTAATCGAATTAATTTGATTTAAAAAGAACCTTTTTATCCCACAGGCACAAACATGACGCTTTTAGATGCAAAAAATGGCCGCCATTTTCATACGGTCAAACAAGTGAATGCATTTAGACCCTAACCTACAAACATTTAAAAGCACCAAGTCCAGAAATACTATAATTTACAACACACAAATTTTTATTAAATTACTCACATTATATAAATAAATATTCTTTAAATATTTGAAATGAAATAAAACCAAAATTGAAGTAAGAAATTATATTTTAAAACAAATTGATATATGTACTAGTAAAGTTTATTAACATAGAAAGAAAATTCCCGTTTTGACGTAAAATTCTCGGCTGATTCCCGAGAATCAAAATTTAGTTAAATTTTTAATAATTTCAACAACAAAAAATTGGTAATCCCAACAAAATTTTTTTTAACTTAACAAATATTTTGTTGGCTATTGGCTTTATATAACAGAAAGTAAATAATTGAATAAAGAAAAAAGTTGAATACAAATTCTGTAAAAGGTAAATTCAGATCTAAATGTCATTTTAATTTGTTAACTAAATGATTGTTTTTAAGTGATTGTTTTATCTATAGAGTAAGAATCGTGAAAAGATTACAAGAAAAACCTTCAACAAAATACATAGAGTTATTTTAAAATGTAGTAAAATATAATGCAAAATAGATTTACTCTTTAAATTTGAAACAGCGAAAATTCTCTTTTTCGACAGTGCAAAGTATACAGCTGTTTTAAAAAAGCGTGTATACGCTTATGAATTAGTGAATTTTGCTGTAAAACAGTGAAATAATCGCTTTTTGATCAGTGCATATTTATACGATGTTTTGAAACAGCTGTATACTTTGCGCTATATCAAATTTAGAGAGTACATTAATGAATTTGGACTTACCGTTAAACATTAAAATCTTCGCTTTTTCTTTACTTTTTGAATTTGTTGGAGCATCTATCCACTCCAAAATTAATTCTTCGTTAACTTTTCTTTTATTAGACGGTTTCGGTAATCGATTTGTTTCCGTAATCGATATCATTTTACTTTCTATCCACCATAATAGAACAAAATTTTTCGTTTTCACCATTTTAACTATTTTATTTTGAACTTAAAATCACGCTAAGGTTACACTTTCACAACTTTTGGCTGCAGAAGTTGCCAAGAAACTGAAAGAAAAACGGAAAATTTGGTAGAGTTTTGACACTTCTGCTCTAGAATCAATGGCGACTAATGTTCGGAAATCCCCACAATTTGCAATCTTCATTGTTTCTCTTCTAGTTTTAAGAAAATTTTAAAGATGGCCTGAATTCTGTGAATTTTATAACAATCTATATAAATTGTAAGGAAAGATTATATACTTAAGTACTAGAATTGCATTTGTTTTCTTTTGCCGTAATATTTGCTGGTATAAATGGACCCCCTAAGTACCTAAGTAGATATAGAGTTTACAGCTATTTTGTAGGTAGGAATAGAAAAATTGTAATTACATTTCAACTTAGTTCTAAATTTCATATTTGCAATCTTTGATTCATCACATTTCTAATGATATAAAGTTTGCACTCGAAAGATAAAAAATACCTTAAATAGTTTTATTAAATATGAATTATTAAATACATTTCAATTTAAATTTTCATGTTTTTTGGCCGAATTTTATATCATTAAGATCGTGAGGAAACGTAGGATTCAAATATTAAATTTAAAATCTATTTTATTTAAAAGAAAAAATTTTTTTATTTTGTTTAAAAAGACATTAACCCAAAGGACCACCCCTTGCCGAGAAGATCTTAAAGGATAAAATGAAGAATCTATGTCATAAATAGAGGTTTTTGACATAATATTTTCCACCAGACAAAATTGTAGGCTCATGAGGCTTACACAAGGTTCAAAACCGTAGGCTCGAGAGGCCCAAAGGAGCTTCATCATTAAAATCTTGAAAATTTTATTGCTCTAATAGGTTCATCAGGTCCAAAATGACTTGAATATAGGCCCGTAAGGTCCAAATCGGGTCCAGAAAGGGTCATTTAGGCTCAAACTAGGCTCAAAATTACGTCTCGGGTAAACTTACTGAGTAGTAGAATTACTTTTAAAACTCAAGAAATTATGATTCAATCCAGAGACAAAAGGGAGGATATACTAGTGAAACAATTTGATTTAAATCTGTTTCAAAAGTGCAAATTAAGATATCAATATGATAATATACCATTTTTGATTTGCAGAAAGTAAGAGAGAAGAAACTCCATTAGTTGCATCACGTGCTCTAAATAATTTCTGCAACATGTACAGATTTCTGTCAATGATGACCGAGATTCACTAATTTGTAAGAAAACTGGCGCGTGTTCAGAGGGGAGGTCATGACCCCTCTAGAAGAATTAAATTTATATGACAGTGTGAGAGATAGCGCTATAGTGTTATCTCTTTCTCTCTCATATATAAGCTCCCCAAAGAATTTTGTCAGGACACGCACCTGTAAAAAAATCCCTACCCAAATCTGGTCAATAAAAACGGCACACAGAGAATACTCTAGGCTATTTTTCGCAAAGTTCTTCTTGAATCTATATTTGTGCGGTCCTTTGGGGTGGGGTTTTGAAACTGATATACCGTGGTTGTACCAGTACCCGTCTAGGTCCCAGTGCCCGTCCACTTTTTTTTATAATTTCGAGTGTATTTCTGCATAAACTGAGTTTTTCAATTTATTTGAATGTTTTTGACATCATTATAACATCTTTCGTTATATTTACATAAACGTATCTCTACATGAATGCTTTAAATAAAGAATTTTAAATGAACGGTAACAGGGACAACCACGGTAGTGCCCGTGGTCCGCGATGTTAATCAACGCCACGAAAATCGGATAGATTTAGTTTTTGTTTATTTGATTGAATAAAAGAAGTGAAATAATAAAGAGAATATATAATATTAAAAATGAATAAAACAAAGAAGTAATGAATACGTGAAAACTATAATGAAGAGATAAATCAGTTTAAAGAAATAACCTCGACGAATCGCAAGTTAAAAAAAAATATTTAAAGAAAAAAAAAGAAATAAGGCAAAGCCAGTATTGAAAAGATAAATAAATACTACAAGAGAGAAATACATAGAAAAGGAATCTGCTAACGCTTGCAAATTGGTAAGAGTTTTTTTAACTTCACACAGAAGCAAAACACACACACACATACATATTATTTAAAGCATTTGTTGTTATTTAATACACAATTTTATTAATGAAATAAAGAGAGTTGTTTAAACTGTAAGAATCAATGACTTTTGTAAACATATGTTAAATATATCTAAAGTAACTAATATAATAATAAGTCAAATTTATTGTTGTTTTTTAGTCAGTATCTATAGTCAAAAGTTTCCTCAGAATACAATTAATTTTGAATTATTGATTTAATAATAATTTAGGGATTAGTTCATTACATTTATTAAACGCGCTGGGCGTAAATCGTTTATCGTTAAGATGTTCTTTTAGGAATCTAGTATCTAAAAATACTTAAATATTTCTTATTTGAATCATTTTATAATAAATCAATTTCTTTTATGATTAAATTAATTTATTATATCTAACAGTTCTTATTATACATTTTGTTAAAAAAAATTGGATTTTACTATTTTTAAATTGATATTAATATATACTTATAATAAATGTTTATAATAAAAAAAAATAAAGTAGGGCGCTGGCTCAGTGATATCATCCGTTCGCGTTATCTAAAACAAAAAAATCAAATTGATTATTGTTCTGAATGTAAGTAGCTATCACCCGAACAAGAATAAAAGATTTTTGTTAATAAATAACAAAATGGCGGTCTATTATATCAAAAAAATTCAAACATCAACTGTTTATTATTGATAAAAAGTTAAAAATAAAAAAGTTATTAATAAAAATACATAATTCTAGTTTGGGCAATAGCCACATACATATAGAGCAAGAATAATCAATTTGGTTTTTTTGTTTTTGATAACGCCAACGGATGATATCACCTGCGCCAGCGCCACATTTCATTAATTGTTAACATAAACATTAATTATAAGTATATATATCAATATCAATTTAAAAGTAGTGAAATACAATTTTTTTTAATAATTCATAATAATAACAAAAAGATGTTAAAATATTTCATTTGATTAAAAATTATTTTATAAAAAAAAGGAATATTAAAATAAGCTTCTAAAACAGGCTCGGATCACCAGACTACCCCCTTAAATGAGATTTAGGATAAATGGAATTTGGGCTTAATGCATTTTAGGTTAAATGCATTTTAGGTTAATTGCATTTTAGTTTAAATGGGACTTAGGTTGAAAGCACTTTAGGTTCAATTGGATTTAGGTTTAATGAGACTTAGGTTAAATGGAATTTAGGCTGAATGCATTTTAGGGTTAATGGGATCAGGGCTAAATGTTTTTTAGGCTAAATATGATTTACGTTTAATAAGATTTAGGTTACGTGGATTTTAGGCTAAATGCATATTAGGTTAAATAGGGTTTTCGCTAAATGCATTTTAGGTTAAATAGGTTTTAGGCTAAATGCATTACATATAGATTAAATGGGATTTAAACTAAATGCATTTTGGGTTAAATGAGATTCAGAACAAATGCATTTTTTGTTAAATGGTTTCTAGTTTAAATGAGATTCAGGTTAAATGGGATTTAGGTTGAATGCATTTTAGTTTAAATGGAATTTGGGTTAAATGAGATTTAAGTTAATGGAACGTAGGGTTAACGAGATTTAGGTTAAATGGAATTTAGACTGAATGCATTTTAGGTTAAACGGGATTAAGACTAAATGCATTGTAGGTTTAATGGGATTTAGGTTCAATGCATTTTAGGTAAATTGGATTTAGGTTTAATGAGATTTAGGTTAAATGGGATTTTGGTTAAATGGAATTTAGTCTGAATGCATTTTAGGTTAAACGGGATCAAGGTTAAATTCATTTTAGGTTAAATGGGATCAGGGCTAAATGCATTTTAGGTTAAATAGGATCTACGTTTAATGAGATTTAGGTTAGATGTATTTTAGGCTGAATGCATATTAGAGTAATGAGATTCAGGTTAATTGGATTTAGGTTAAATGATATTTAGGTTTAATGAATTTAGGCTGAATGCATTTTAGGTTAAATAGGATTTAGGCTGAATGCATTTAAGTTAAATGTTTTTTATGCTAAATGGTATTTAGGCTGCTTGAATGTTAGGTTAAATGGGTCTTAGGCCCATTCTATTTATCCCTTATTGTGATTTTCAGGCCATAGTTGTTTTGCTTAGATTCATTAACCTCAAGATATTTTTCGAATATTGGTTTGTTCTGGAACAAGTCTGAGAGACATCTGAGAGTGATAACCAGTGACTACGAACTACAATCAACCTGTTCTATACAACCCGCATTGAGATTTTCATGGCACATATCTTTTGCCGCGATTCAATAGCCGTAAATTTTTTTTAACGATTAAGTCAGATCTTAAACATGGCTGTGGGACATTGAATGTAAATTATGATCTTTTTAGTCTAAGTTTCTTTTCCAATAATTACTTTTGTAAAATAACTTTGAAGATAAGCATTGATTTTTATGAATTCTAGTTAAAATTAAAATTTTTGAGTTAATTAAGATTATGAAGTTTCTTAATTTTGTTGACTGCTTTTATGAAGAAGTTTGTGATATATATAGGATAAAATTCGGACAAAATGATTTAATCAGGGTAAACAGTTCTAAAATTTAACCGAATTGTAAATCCCAATTTACGGGTAAAAGTGATTTTTAAATTGTCTATGTTAAGAGAACTATTGTTTTTTTTGTAAAATCATTTTGTAACAAGACGGGGCTCATATTAGGTAATAATTTGACCAAATAAAAGCTAAATCTGAGGGGAACCAAAAACAGGCCTCATTGATCCTTCCCCTTTCCCCCTAGATCGAAAGTTATTACAAAAAACGTGACTGCTTGACGAGAGTCTGATCCGCGCAGGTAGCTTTCCCTTGTATAGGAGGCAGCTGGTCGTTACTTTTAGAGCCTTGAAGCCTGTCGAATACCTATTGTATAAAGCTGGAATGAAAGATTAGACGTAAGTTATCAAAATAAATTAAAAAGTTGTTAAAGTTCTTGCTTTAGCTGCGCGCGACCACAAGAGAAACGCACTTAAAAATTTAAATGAGTTTTTCGCAAAACTACTCCTTCGGGCATGGTCTTCATGATAACTCATTTTTGAATATTTTTTGATGTTTTTTTTCAAATATTCGGAATTGTTTTCTCTATAGTCTAGCTATCTGCATTTTTATATTGTGATTAAAAAATTTCATAAACAGTTTTTCTTTTCGCGCATTTTTGGCGCTGCTGTACGTTTGTAACCCTTTATAATTTTTAAACAAGATTACATTTAACATAAAAATGATTTTTGAACATTATAATTGTTTTTCACTTGCGTGCTTTGTGCCTCGAGCGCGTGACAAAAGCATTAAAATTCACTTGAAATTTTCTGTATCGAGCAATATTCCGCTTGAATGAGATTGTCGAAGGGTTAATCACCCGTAAATTCGTTTAACGAGATCCGCTAAAATGCCTAATTTTATGCGAGGTGAATTCTCAATATCGATCCAGCGGATGTATAATTGGGACAAAATGAATAATTATAGCTCAAGAAACGTGTGAGATTTCACAGCTGATAGTTCAACTTTCACTAATTATTGTGCGTGGTTGTTATGAACCATATCAATTGACCAACCTCTATAATTATCCTTTATTATACTTTCCTTAATGTACGCAAATTTCTATCTTCTATACTAGTTTATAATTATATCCAGACAAGCAAGGGTAGCTAAACTAATAAATATGTATAAAATTTGATGAATGCTCTTAGCAATTTTCTTTTATAAATCTAGGAAAATTACCATTTAGTGTTGAATTTTTCCTTCATGTTGGTTTTCCGTTGAATACATTTTACTTCAATAATAATTAATCATGCATAAATAATTTACAAAAATGATACTTTATTGTAGGTTTTCTTTTTACTCAAATAAAATTTTTTTGTTAACGTCCGAAAGGATTAGACATTAAACATTTTTTATTTAAGAATTTGTCAAACACAACAATCAAATTTTTATCATTGAGGGCAAAAATTAAGAAAACCTGCAAACTTAGAGCCTGGACAGAATACTAAATCTTAAGAGACTGATAAAAAAGTAAATTTTCGTACACATTAATCCCGAAAATGTCACGAGGAATGTCAACAATGACTTATTTTCTCAAGAGGGCGCTTTGGAGCTTTAAGACTTTTATAGAGAGTATAAGAAAAACTTTTAAGACTTCGAGATACCAGACGTTTAAAACCACCAGGAGGTAATCTTTTACGTTGCAAACCTTCCTGATTGATTGCAAACACTGAACCACTTCTAAGCCCTATTATGTTTTCCTAGAATCTACTCCGAATTTCACTCTTGCTTTGACTTTAATCGACTTTGAGAACACGTCAACGGTTTTAACGTCTAAGGACCTTCTGCACTGCATCCTCCCTTTCTTAAGGAGAATCTATAGAGAGCCTTTCGCCACGTGGCACTAATTGGCTAAAGGAAGACAAGTAACTGATGCATGAAATAAATAATATTGTCAACTCGGAGCCTGATTTAAACAGAGCTTTAATCTTATTAAATTATTTCCGTCAGCATTACAAACTGTGTAAAAAATTGAAACTATTTTCTTTTTCATTGAGTGCAAAATGTTTATGATAAATCCTCGAAAAATAATGCTAGAACAATTTTTACAACAAATTCGGGAAGCTTGTTTTCTTAAAAGATGATCGGCACCAGAAAGAAATAGCTTTCATAATTTCTAATTATCACGAGAGGAATATTAAATAATTTTTAAATTTTTGAAAATTCCCAAATTCAACAGATTCTACTTCAACTAGTTCCCTGAACCAAAAAAGTTCAAGGATAAATTTAAAATTTTACAAGAATAACCATTGTAGTTTGAGTTAATTTTGAACTTTAGAAACTTTAAAAATTTGAACTGGTTTTCGAGTTATAAACTAAAACGTAAAGAAATACATTTTCGAGATTACGCGTTTATATGATCGAGTTGAAAGGCCGTTATGAACGGGTATTAAGTACTATGACGCATTCTTTCACATTCTATTTAATGTTTAATTTAAAAAATTTTAAATTCAAGTTGTTTTAATAAAACAAATAAACAATAGAAAAATAATTACCTGGCGCCAAGTTATTTTTATGAGAATAACTAAACAACAAAAATAAAACAATAGACTAATGAAAATAATTAAATTATTCTATAATTAAATAAATCTAAAAGACAAGCCACGACTAACCATTTTTCCAGAGAGTAAGGGATAAGGAGCAGCACAAACTAAATTTTTAATTTTAAACCCTAACATAACAATTTTATTCCATTTTAACCCTATCAAAAGATTACAAAAACATGAAAATAGTCGTCTGCATGGCACGGGCATTTACAAAAGAAATGTGTTGTGGCACAATGGCCACAAATGGAGCTCCGTCACATATTTTGTTACATTTTTATAAATTTTTTAAGACTTTGAATAAACAATACACGACCAACAGGTCGAACACACCAGTTCAGAATACAACGACATCGAGAACGCGTCGTCGTCAAGTCAATGTGCGGCGACACATGTGCCGCGGTGCCACTCTCACGAATCACATTTAAAAATTCGCGCAGTAGCATTACCTGCGGTTGGATACAGCGAGCATCAAGCGACCGAGAACGTTAATCAGGTGTAGCGGTGGTGGCGCTGACGTCAAGCGCTAAAACAAGATGGTTGTCCATCAGTGTTTTGACAGTTTATAAACACGGCTGTCGACATTATCTTCTGGTTTTGGAACTCTTGAGAAAACGGGACTCACATCCGAACCCATGTGCCAGGACAATCCCACGACAACCAGGACTGCCAACCACGACGATGACGACCACCAGGACCACCTCCTCGACGAATCATTATGTTGTGGAAAACTCCACGTCAGACTCAAAAACAGTGTTCGTACATGAAAAAAGAAAAGTACGAACGTTTAATGTCTCTCTCATAATATAAAACAACAATCGTCCGGTGTGACAAGTTGGCAAGTAAAAACCAGAAGTTCAAATAATAAAATATTATCTCAACAATTTAATTAATTTAATACAAAATCAAAATAGAAATGAATCTTAATATAACAAAATCTTAAATTTGATAAGAATCAAATTAAACTTTTGAATTTTAAGTGTTTAATAAAATTAAATAATGAAAACTGAGAATAATAAAAAGGCACAAATTTACGAGTTTACATTAGGCTGAAACAATAGCCTAGAAATGATTCCAGACTGGTGTGTAAATAATTATATTTTTCAATTAATTTAAAAATATTGTGCGAGGTTTAATTTTTACCTCGTTACAGTACATTTTAAAAAAATTATATACAAATCCGTATATTATACAAAGATATCGCCGTCGTAGCGACTATTTTAACCATGGACTTAAGAATTATATGGACGGAGCACAAGCTCTTACTTTAGATGAGGGGGTAGATTCGGTCGATCGGAAGAGGAAAGCTAGTTGGTCGCTCGCTGATTGGCTGACTATGTATTCCTGTGTGTTCGGCCAACTAATCTCGGATCCCCCCTTACGGACGAGAGGTAAGACCCCGCAAATTTGTGCTCCGTCCATATAATTCATACGTCCATGATTTTAACATTTGGGGCCCTTCTCTCCTTTTTCCCTCTCCTTGAAGCTTCCCTAGAGCCCTCCTATAGCTTCCCTATAACCTCTCTAGAGCCTCCTCAGAGCCTCCCCAGAGCTTTTTTAGAACCTCCCAAGAGTTTCTGTTTAAAATGTTTAAAATTATCAAGAGGATTTCTTTCAAGATTTAAATTGGTGGTTCATGGCTTTCTATAAGTATGGTAAAACAATGCTTAATCTGTTAGACAATCTTTAATGGAGTTTGGAATTCCTATTGAAGTGGAATTCCCCCTGTTCTGTGGCCTACCTTCTCTTTCTCGCTCGCTCTCTCTCTCTCTCTCTCTCTCTCTCTCTGTCTCCCTTTCTACGGAATAGAGCTCGAATCGCTGGTGGGGATAATACCCCCCTTTTTGACTGTTTGCAAGGGACTGATGTGATGAAGCAAGGCAGTTCCGTTTGGGCCTTCATAGAGTTCACATCGGTCGCATTTTCTCTGGGATTTTTCGACTGTTCTTTAACTGGTTCTCCAGTTTGTAATTATAACGGGTGAACAAGTGTAACATATTCACTATCTGTACGATCAATTAACTATCCTTATTGAACATCACAGTGCTGTGAAATTTTGTGAACTACCCTCAAACTTATTCTAACATTTTCTCTACAGTCTTCCTAAAACCTCCCTAGAGTCTCCATAGTGCTTTCTAAAGACCCCTAAAACCTCTTCCCCCCCTAGAGATACGCCCAATGAATTTTTCTATATATTTTGGACACGCAAACGTTATAAACCTAACAGTTACATTTTAATAGTTATCAAAAAGTTTTTTCAAATAATGAGATTGTGACGTTAAAAAATTTTGAAAATTTTTGTAACTCGCAAAAGAACACATTTTTAGGTGACGATTCATATTAAAACCACTCAATCAGTTCATTTGTGTAAGAAAACTCTACGATTCTACAAGAAAATTATAAGATTGCTTAATTTATTCTAATTAAAAAATTTTAATATTATTTTTAAGTGTTCTAGACCTTTGCTGAACATTAAAGGAACATTTTACAGATAAAATCGATAAACGATTTTGGGGTACTAATGGATATTTTAAGAGTTTTGGAGTTTGGGTTAACTCATATTTGATGGCCGAAGTTACGCTTCTGAAAGTAAATATTAAAAATCTTTTTTCTGTGAGCATTTTATTGAAGATGAAGCATATATCTCTATCTACGTCTTTTAACCGGGAATTTTTTTCTCTTTCCTACTAAATTCTTACTAATTTCTAAATTTAAATCACCATTTAAATAGATAGAGATATAGTTCAAATATGGATCTTTGAATCAATTATTTTTTTCAATTAAGAAAACAAAATAGCCCTCTGTAATTTGATTTAAATTTTATTATACATTAATATTATATGTTTACTTCAATAATTATAAATGTTTAATTCTTTAGTATATAAATTAATTGACTTTAACATTTATTAAATTCATAAATTTTTGTGATCTTTATTATAATCTCAACTCTGTTCATTTATTTTATAAAATCAAATAATGCAGAATTCATCATCGATTGTTGAAAGAATCTGAAAAAGAAACATTATTATAAAATTAAAATTGAAAATATTAATTATTAAATGTAATGATTACCAATTTTCTGTTGTATTATTATTGATTTCAAAATTATACAAAACATAAACAAATTACTATATCTCTATTTATTATGACCATTTGTAAACATTTAACTTAATTTTTTATTCTCTACAGTTTATTTTCATTCAGCTTACTATATCTCTGTAATAAATTTTAATCTAATTTACTCACTTAGATTCAATAATTATCCAAAATAAAGTTCGCAAAACTTGTCTGTTTATTCAATTTTTAATCGTAAGTAAATCTAAAAAAAAAATATACAAATAAATTATCAATCAAAATTTAATTTTTCATTTAAATATTAAAATTTTACGTACTTAAAATATTTTTTTGGGTATAGAAACCCCTAAGCTAATAAAATAAATATGAAGGAAAATTCTAGGTAAAAACCCTTATCAATTATTAATAAATTTATGAATATTTCAATAAATTAAAGTATTTAATTTGATTAACGTCACAAATAATAAGCAATACTTATATAGTTATTAATAGTTTTAAATATGTTGCATGTTATTGATTTTGTTATTAAATAAAAATTGCAAAGAAATATTTTCTTCACAATTATTATCAGTATTTTTATTATTATTGGTGAACCAGTGGGTTGTATAATAATTACTCTCAGTAAAATCGACAAATAAACTAGAATTTATATTATATAAATTTATTATTTATTATAATTTATGATTTAAATATCCTTTCATTTATTCAAAAATAATCAATTGAAGGTTATATAAATTTTAGAATATTATTAAGAAATTATTTCGTTTGAAATTAAAACAATATATCACTCAAAAATATTTCAATGTTTATATAGTTTGTACGTCTCACCTCTAGTGAGCTTTCAAGAGAAGAAGAGCGAAAACTACCGAAATTTGTACTTTTATATTCTCTGTAAAATCTTTCTTCCTTAGGGTTAAACTCATTAAGATTGACCAACCCTTTTAGGAAATAATAACTCTGATTGCTGAATATATTGGTTAATTAAATGACTGAATATTTCCTAATATCATATAAATGTTTTTACTTGTAATAAATATTAAAACTTTTCAAATTATAATTTTAAATTATTTTAGTTAAAATTATTAATTTTTAAAGATATTTTTATTTAATTAATATTGACAATTTATTTCCAGCTATTATTATTATTTTAATTATTTACTATTTTTTTTTTTTTAATATATTTCAATTTATTATTGAAAGACAGTTTCAAGGACAAAATCTTGGATAGGTGTTATCAGTTATGATTATTTTATTTCCTGATGGCGACGTATTTAAAGTCAAGTTTTCTCTGGACTGGTTTTAATTGTACCGTTTTATCTGTGATTAATTAAGGTCTGAGATTAAGCTCGTCTTTCTACCAAAGTATTTAATTGCCAATTGGAATTTTGTTGCGTTAATAATTAATTGAGAATTTTTCTTTAGCCAAAAATTTTAGATTTGTAAATAACATGTCATAAAATTACGTGTGAGAGAATTCGACGTTAGGTGAGTTTAAATTCAGCAATCACTCCTCAACCTTCTTTTAAAAAATAGATTTATCTTGAAAAAATAATATTTGTCCAAAATATTATGTTGTTTGTTATTTAATCATTATTTTCGTTTCCTTTCCTCAAAATTAATTTTTTTTTAATTAAATTTTGTTAAAAGTTAAATTAGTTTTATAAAAGTGAAGTAATGAAAATTTGAAAATTGTAGTTAAACTCGGATATTTTTTCTGTTTTTAAAAGATATGTTATTTCCTTTTAACGAACTCTCCCTTTGGCTAGAGATAATTTTAGTTCTAATTACTTTTAAATTTACTGCCCGCAAAGCTAATTTTTGTCAACAACTCTTCATTAATTTTGTGACAAAATGTACATTTAATTTCGTCTTTGAGCTTAGCTTTACGAAATAAACTTTTCCTCTTCTTCAGAAAATTTTTGTTCTAATTAAAAATAAATTACATTTTAATTGCAAAAATAATTACACTTTAATTTCCGTAAATAATGACAATTTAATGTTTAAATTAAAAAAAAAAACGAAAAAAAAAGAGGAAAAAATAGAGTGTCATTCCAACTTAAGAGCTTGCAAAGACACAGTAAAAGCACTTTAGGGCAAGATAAACAAGGTAACTGCAGTTAAAATACAGAATAATCATGGAGTTCCTTTTGTGTGTATAAAAGAGAGAAAAACGAGGAGCGGCAAACAGAGGAAATACAAATAGAACAAAAGAAAGGGAAATGAGGAGATAAAAGATCGGGTAGACAATAGAAAAGAAAATTGAGTCGTTTCTTTATCACGTATTACTAACTGATACAGTGAAATATTTACTATATCTTCATTCTTTTACCAATAGATACAAGTAGTTCTATTATACTTTTTCATATTTTTAAAGGCGAAAGAATAATAGAATAAGGACAATTGAGTAAAGAAAAGTAAACTGAGTATCTCTCTAACGAGAGCTCTCAATAGCTAACATCATTTTCGCGTGACAAATTGCTTTCCTCTCCGTCTTCGTAGAACTACTCTCGACCTCAGCCAACGATTTTCAATATCATGATACTCTCTGATCGAGACCATCGGCCAATCATCCTTCTTCACTTGCTTGCTATATGACAGCAATTTCATTGTTTAACATCTTTTTTCTCCCTTCGGTCTCAAGGGTACTTCCTACCAACTCGGTTAGGATCAAATTGATTTATACCTTTTATGGCCTCAAGAACTTCTACTTCCTTGTAGAAAAATCTACCCTGCAATGAAACTATTTACCTGTTTATTTTACTGGATGAATTTTTGTAATTTAGTATTCTTTTAAAATAGTTCACTACAATTAAACTTGACTCACGGTTGATTCTGAAAAACAAATTGATGTCAAAAATTTAACCAGAAATGAACAACATAACAATTGATACCTATTAACATTGTTTTAAACTTTTTTAACTTGAAAAAAAAAGATTGACAATATCAGTTTGTGCTTTTAATATACTCTTAAGAGCGATTTGACGCATTTTGATTATTTTATGCTCAAATGTGAATTAATATAATTTAATTAAGTAAGTTAAGGCAGTAGTCTCCTTTAGAGGCTTCAAAAAATCGATTTTTTGGTTTTGTCTTAAATCTTTTCCAAAACTATCCAAGAATATGTCTTGAAAATTTCAGCAGCCAATTCGACATCTTTTCGAAGATAGAGCAGTTTTAGTGTCCGAGCGCTTGCGTTCCGCCCTTTCATGTATTCTATTGTATGACTATAATTGTATACACCTGAAAAGGTCCAACCGTCCTTTGAAATATTATTTGTAGTTTCTGAAGGTCTGTGTTGAGTAGTTATTGTATGGCCCAGAAAAAGCTGATTAACATCATTCTAAATAGTGTAAGTATCCAAAACTTATATTTTTTTGGACCGAAAAGTTTAAATCGCGTTTCCTCGAGTTTTCATTTTCACAAGTCTTAGAAAACGTTGCCGGCGACAGCAAAAAGAGTATGTGACGGATCGAAAAAAATCAAAGAGATCTAACTTTAGTATTAAATTATCTTTTATTTGAACTAAAAAAGTTGGAGAAAAGTATTATTTAAACTACTTTTTTCACAACTTAAAGTTCTTTTTTTTCAAACTTAAAAAAATTTAGAATTTCATAACTTATATAGTATTTTTTTTAGTTCATATAGAAAAGAAACTTATAAGAATTAAAAAAAAATTTGGTTCAACTGTTTCAGATGGAATGTACGACCTCCATCACCGACACCGATTTACAATTGCAGATTCCAAGCGCTCCAGAAAAATCAATGCAACTTCGAAGAATTGCAATATTTTTTAATAGTAACAATTATTTTTTAAACCTAAAATATAGTACATTATCGCCTAAAAACTTCATTTACTACAATAATTTCTGAAAAAACTATTTTCTTCTGGCTTCTAAAGGAGACTACTGCCTTATGCAATTAATAAATACAAAAATGAAAATAGTACCCCATATTTAGAACTTTTCGATATATCGAATTTTGAAAATTCAATTTTTGCCTGCAAAAACTGAATTAGGTTTTCATGTCGGGCAGTTTGGATGGCGGATGCTCTGTCGTCGCCAGTGACACGTTCGGAGGTGTCGCAAGCGGTGCTACGATACTGGGCGCCTTCTTTGTGTACAAATGCCTCCCAGTGTAAGCTATCGCCAGATATGCTTTAACATTTTAACACGTAGTCCCTATGAGAATATGTTAAAGCATATCTGGCGATCAGTGTACATCGGAGCTCTGTGTGGGTGGACCGTTTTTTTACTCCAAGGCTTGTGGGAATCACATGGATGATTTAAATTCTGACAAAAACAAAGAAGATGATATGCACCCAGGTGGGAGTGGAGTAGCTACGACGGCATCGAAAGCTGCTAGTCAGGACGTTCAAACGCCAGGTCCATCGCGTTAAAGGGTGGACGAAGGCCTCAGATCTAGGCGTGGAAGTGCGACGAGTGTTAGCAGCTGTGGCAGTGTATTTAGCCACGCTACAGCTGAAGACCTCGAGTTAAGCGAAAGAGACCGGGAAGAGTGTAATAGGTTGGGCTCGGAGGAAGGGAAACTTTTCTCTTTGATGGAGACAGAACTTGAGGTCATGCTGGAGAAACTTAAGGTCCAGAGAAACGTCGCGCGGAGATCCAAAGCGGTCTGAAGAAATTCGGAAAATGGATGTCCGACCTAAAGGACAAGCACGAGGAGGCTGCTCAGGCAGACCTCAAGTTTTATAAAGGTTATAAAATAACCGATGAGGCTAGACAGGAAAGGAGGAGAATACGAGAGAAGTTCCAGGCTAGGGCGATGTGAAGTCTAGTCCGGGAGTGCAAGAGAAAACGCGAGGTGGAGGAAAGATCTCCTCCAACAAGCCTGGTAGAAAGGAAGAAGAAGAAAAAGGAAATCTTTGCCGATAATGCAAGGAATAAAAAGCCTGAGCTCGCACGCAAATCGAATGAATTGGTACCGAGAATTTCTGTGGTGCCGAATAGCCCCAAGAATAAGATGTTGCTAGTTAGAGTTTGCCAGGGACAGACGTTCGCATCTGTTCTAGTAGTCAAACTCAAGAAGGATGTCGATCCTGGCCCTTGCCAATCCACGGTCGTGGAGGCAAGACCAACAAAGTCGGGGAATCTCCTTCTAAAATTGGGAGGAGATTCAGACCGAAAGGCCTTTGCCGAGAAGGTAAAGGACGTAGTAAAGGGCATGGGAGAAGTCAAGGGACCGGAATACCAGAGGATAACTTTGGAAATCCGCGACCTTGAAAATTTAACAGAAAAGCAGGATGTGGTCGCTGCACTGGAGGCAGCTCTTCAAACGCCGAACGAAAAGCGGCAAGTGACGGTTCTGGGCCCCAACAATCGTGGTGTAAAGTTCGCGGTCGTTGTGCAAACCGTCAGGAAGCACAGAGGCTCGAAGGCCTTGGCAGACTGAAGGTAGGATTTATGTTCTGCCTTATTAAAAGAAGGACTATGGTCAACAGGTGTCACAGGTGCTTGGGCTTGGGCTAGGGGAGTGGACAGATCCTCCACATGTCTTAAGTGCGAAGAGTCTGGCCACACTTTTGCATGTTGTCCGAAATCCACTTGCTGCTTTTTGTGCAAGGAGGCAGGAGCTAACGAACCAGGCACATGTTACGTCCCTGATTCGGAAAAGTATGACGTCTTCAAAAAAGCTCTCGAAGAGGCAAAGAAGATAGAGGCCCAAAGGCGTCGATAAAGGTAATTGACGGACAGTCTGGATCCTCGAGCAACCCCACGCTGCTTAGGGGCCCAGATTTTCGTCAATGTATCGAGGTCCCGATTTGGAAGGAGAAAACTGCATAGGTGGCAGCGATGGGGTATCAGACCACTCCTGATGGTGATATGTACGGAAAGTGCTAGCCGGGAGTGGCCTTAAGGCCTCAAATAAGGGTGTGTTTTTAGCGGATCAGAAGAACATCGCCACCCTCGCGTATTTATTTATTCATATTATATTGATATTATAATATTTCTATAAATAATTGGAAAAGTAAGAAGGTATAAAGTATTTAAATAAACGTTGCGATACTTTAGCAATATGTTATGATAATATATAAATGTTGAATTATAATAATACACATAAATTGTCACCTGTTGTTACTCCTAGATCCTTCATACATTCTTTGAAATAATTTTTTTCCTCGGCGCATATCTAATAAAGTTTTAAAAAATACAAAGTATTACTTGAGATTAATAACACTGGATTGCAAAAAAGAAAATATCAACAACAATAACCAGAAAGAAATTTTCATTCTGTTAGTTTTTATAGTTATCATACGACTTTTAATTTTTTTGCTTTGTATTTATAAGGTGATTAATGATTTTTATCATATTGCATTTTATTTTTACTAAGCCTCAAAAATTGCAAAAATACACATTTTTTACAGTTCGATCCCCTTTTTTAAGAACTGACATGATAGAAAAAATATTTTCTGGTGTTTTTCTGTCGATTGTCAATAAACCTTTCAATAAATATAGGAATTTAATGAAAAACACAAAATCAATGTTTTTTTACTCATGGACTAATATTTTTTTTATAACTTTTCAATGTATTTAATCACAATAAAATTTGTCAACTTTTAATCTGAATCAATGACAAGTCTGACACTAATTCATATTAGATTTAAAAAGCGTAATATCAATTCTATATAAAGTTGTGATTTACGAAACTGTGTGCTTGCTTAATCCGTCATGCAATGAGTTAAAGTCTTAATGTTATTAAAGAGTGCAGTGTTTCGCTTTAATTGCAAAATTTATTTGAATTATCGACTCGACTGATTAGGTTATTTTATTAACAGTAACTTAGATGAAGTCAGTGATTAAGGTTTTGTTTTTCTAAGTCTTGTGAAGAGAAATATAATTTGCAGATTGTCATGTTGACTTTTCAATAGCTTAGATTTAAAGAGAAAACCTTGTAAAATATATGAATATTTTTTAACTTTTCTAATAGTTTTTTAATAGTAGATAATGATTCACTAAATTTTTCAACTTACTATTTGGATGAGCACAATTGCAGCTAAAATTAATACGTACTTCATGTTTATATTGAAATTAATACTTCTTTGCTGTGAATATTTTTACGAGAAGACTGGATATGTCGAAAGTATGCTTTTTTGCAGCTTTTATATACTTCTAGAGCATGAAAAATTTTCTCAACATGTTAATTTCATTTTACAAATTTAAAGTTTTTTATTTAAAAAAATAACAGGAAATTAGCAGTATAATTATCTTGACCATCTTTATAATTATATTTCCGTTTTCTAAAAATCATAAAATTTAATTAGTGCCTTACTACCATAAAAGTGCGGAACATAATCATTAACATGTAAGCAATGAACAAAATATAATAGAGTTGGAGTTTTTTGTGCACGAAACCGCTGATTTTGCTCATTATGCTTTAATAAAATTTAGAATTTGGAATAATAAAAAGTTTTTCTGATCAGTTATTTTGTACACATCATTCTTTATGCTTCTTTTGAGTTAGCTGACAAGAAAAATTGTTTTGTTTGAATTATAGGCAGACTAAAAATGCACCGTCTTTGGGACTATTCTATTAACCGGAGTTTGTTTATTTATAAAATTGGGTACAAAATTTGTTTAATCATTTTTGATGGAGATTTTCTTGTCGTACCAATGCATTATTGCATCCGTTCAAATGCCAATTATCTTTAGGATCGAAACTAGTATAATTATTCTTGGATCAAAAATATGTACTTGAATTAAGGATAATTTTTCTTGTAACAAAATTGTATATTTGGATTAAGGATAATAATTAGCCTCGAACCAAGCATAATTATTCTCGATCCAAGAATAATTATTATTATTGATCTAAGAATAATATTATTGATCTAAGAATAATATTCTTGGTCCAAGAATAATTATTATTCTTGATCAAAGCATACAGTCCAAGCATTTTTTATGCTTGGGAAATACATTTTTTCTCTTAGTGAAGTTTTAGAAAATGTAGAATTTCTAAATCTTCTGAATTCAGTAACAATAATATTATTGAGTAATAAGAAATCAGTTAGTTATAGATATAGGTATACTGCTATGCTTTTCAGAAAATAAGAGAGAATAAGTTATAGAATTTACCTGGGATAGATAAAGACAAGAATAGA
The DNA here is from genome assembly GCA_037103525.1 of Ganaspis brasiliensis. NCBI lineage: Eukaryota > Metazoa > Arthropoda > Insecta > Hymenoptera > Figitidae > Ganaspis > Ganaspis brasiliensis. The sequence continues at coordinate 1,573,128 of JAZKLR010000123.1, forward strand.
GTGAGAAATGTAAGGAGAGTTCACAGTTCTGGTTCTAAAAGCAAGACAGAATAAGGTTACCTGGGATAGATAAAGACAACAATAGCGTGCGAAACGCAATGAGAGTTCACACTGCGAAAATAAGTTGACTAAATGTAACCAATTTTTGATTAAATGTAGCCGAGAGAAGTTGTTGATATAACACCTTCAAAGCACTTTGTTTATTATTAGCAGAATAAAAGATACTGTTAAACTTGAAGTTCGTTTGTGATCGCCTGTATCTTGTTTGTTTTGTTTCGAGTCTCTTAACCTAGAAATATATTTACCAGAAATATAAATCCCGTTATTTTAATCTTGGAAACAATGGAAATTATATTAAAATAATAATGATTAAAAATAACAATATTATTTGAAAGTGTTCTGCATGTAAAAACTTTCATGATTTTCTTAAGCATTTAACTTTCTTTCGGAGCTTCTAAAAATTTAAGGTTTTATATTTTAATATTAATATAACTTACTTGCTATTAAAATTTATGGTAAGCGCTTAGCTTCGTTTAGGAAAAAATGTCATGCATAAAATGATCCATTCAAACAGGTTAATTCTGATACTTGAAGAAAACTAAACAATATGAAATATTAGATTCGAATATTCGGGAAATGTCGATCAATATTCAGGGAAAATTCAGGGAATTTTCAATGCTGAGCGGGTCGATAATCACTTTTCTCCCGTTTTAAGCATACTATTTTTTCTAACACGCGTATACCGAAAGTTTCAAAACGTTTGACGATAAACACTAGTTGGCATTCGCAGAGTCATGAAAAGAGGACAAAGCACACAATATTTACCAGGTTACTATCGATTTACTATTTTTCACATTTTTTCTTTAAATATTTATATTTGCACTAATAACATCACACGTATGAGTAATCACTTTATCTCCCTGTTATGAGATCTCGGGAACAAATGTAACATGTTCGCAATGTCGCTGGAAAAGCCTTACTGTCTAACCTCTACACACACTGAAAAAGGATATTCTAATTCTAAGAAACATTCCACCCTTTCAGTCATATATTTTTTGTTCTCACGTACTTTATGGCTCTTGACACTTTTAACAGTTTTTGGGGTCGCTGATAACGAATCTGAAATCAATTTTCAAAAATTCAAAATGGTGGATCCAATATGGCGGACAAATTTTAAAAAAAATTGTTATATTCTCATTAAACTTGGTATCTAGAGGTTTTTGGTGTCGCTAATTACGAATCTAAAGTCAGTTTTTAAAAATCCTAATTTGCGGATACAATATTTCGGATAAATAAAAAAAAATAGTTTGGATCTCATAAAACTTGTTATTAAGGGATTTTTGGGGGCGCTAATTATTGCAGATAAATTTTTAAAAAATTGTTTGATTCTTATAAGACTAGGTACCTAGGGAGTTTTGACCGCGTTAATTAGGAATCTAAAGACAATTTTAAAAAAATCCACATAGCGGATCCAATATGGCTGACAATTTTATTAAAAAATTTTCTGATTCTCATAAGACTTGCCGTATGGTTACCATGATCCTTCGGAACCAATGTCTGTGAATCGAAAGCAAAATGACGGTTCGTTAATCAATGTCCTTTGCTCTGTTATGGTTTTAGACTGTAATAAGCACATGGGGTACGTAAATATCTTATCAGAATCAAACAATTTTTTAAAAATTTGTTCGCTGTGTTCGATCCGCCATTTAGAATTTTTAAAAATTGACTTCAGTTTCGTAATTAGCGACCCTAAAAACCCCTAGACGCCAAGTCTTATGAGAATCAATAATATAGTTTATTAAAAATTAGGTTGGTTTTAAAACTGCAAGGGTTCGACTCTAGTATACTTCAGCCCAATTCGGTAATCTGGAATCGAGAAGTGGATATTTTATAATTATTGTTATGCTGACTATTTTTTCCGAGACAGATTTTTTTATTTTACAATTTGTTAAAAATTTAATTTTTACATTTTTTTACCTATTAGAGGCTATAAAAATGAAATGAAATACAATTTTGCAAATATAGCGGTATGTTTTCTGAACAATTAAAGAAAATTGTATTCTGACCAATACTTTTATGTATATAGTACTTTTACTGGTTTGCTAAAAAAACACTTCTTTCGGGAAAACGCATTTGAAGATAAAAAATGGTATATAGCTTGATTGTAGTAACTTGTGAGTTAATCTGCTATACCGGGACCGTTCTCCTTCCTTCTCTCGTTGATGTTCTTGGTTGTCTACTAGGGTGGTCAAAAAGAGGCTAAAATTGGAATTTTCAAGTGGTTTTTTAGTTTCATATTCAGAAAGAATAAAAACTCCAACCTTTATTTTTAAAAATGTGTTAAGTGTATATTTGACGCTGCGAATTGCTCTTGAAGTTCTCTGCAGAACTAAATCTTTATTTTTCTATAGTTTAGGTCACGGTGGACATTGACATTGTACTCTCAGTAAAGGCTTTTATTTAACGGGAGCTTAGATATTTATGTTCAGATTTGCACTGCTACAAAGAAAGTAACCCCTTATTTTAAATATTTTTCTATATATTATGTTTTTAAAGTTCGAAATTCATTGCATATATTTCGAAATTCATTTGGATTTAATCAATTTTTAATGTTGGTAGTCAATTATCTCTCTTTGTTAATTAAATAGGCATATTTTTATCAAATGGCCACTAATGGTACTAAGATGGCCAAAACCGGTACTTCTACCCTAAATTTTATATAAAAGATAAAGCTTTATTTGGTGCAAATTTCATGTTAATGAATAAATATGTACATACAGAAAACTGTCACTGAAAAGTATCAAAATAGGGTATTTTGAAACTACACTAAAATCTTTGAGGAGTCGTTCCGTCAGAAGTATTTCTGTTTACTTTATTTGGTGATGAGGAAGTGAAGCGAGGAGACGGCATTGCAGCATAACATAATGAAAAGGTGGAATAAGTTACAGGGACTCATTATGATCAGAAAATGAATTACTGTCACATCTTTAAAAAAGCCGTCTTAAAATCTTGCCTAAGTTGTTGGTTCAAAATCAAGTTTCGGTTGGAATATGATTTAGGATAAGGTATTCAATGAGTAAGCTAGGTTTTTTCTTCATTGCAAGCTAGGTTTAATGGACTAGCTGGTATTTAATCATGTTAGAAAAGGTTTGCTGGTATTTCATTGAAACTCACAACACTTTTATAGTTTACAAAGGAAAATTTATTTTTATTTCAATTAGAGAAGACTACGTCACAATTGATGTAAGAAGACAGCTGACTGGCACGACTTGGACAGTAGTAAGGCCAAAGCAGTACTGATGCGCACAGCGAGGCACGAAGTACATAGCGAGAAGTTCACCGGTGCACCGTCCAGTATAAAGCTGCAACGACCAGAGCCAAAGATTTACAGCAAGGCACACATGAAGCAGGAGGCAAACAGCAAGAAGGCGACAGGTGCACTGCAAGGCAGCAACAAGACTGCAGGAAGACCAGGGGTGCTCTGCAAGGCACCAGGTAAACCGCAAGAAGGCCAAAGGTGAACCATCTGGCACGATATTTGCTCGAAGAAAGCCAACTATAAACAGCCCAGCATCCGTAGACTGCCCGAGGGCCGACGACGCTGCAGGCCGCATTAGTGCCCCAGACTACCCCCGCATGATGCCGAAAGGTGAGAAGCCAAGAGGGTACACGGAGAGAAAATTTGACAGGATTTACGTCAACTGAAACGGGGTAAATAGCTTCGATATACCATCGAGGCAATACCAGTTGAAGAACGACGAAAAGTAGGTTGATATTCGAGGCCCGCTATGTCGATAGTCGATCGGGGCGTATGGCCTCAACGATCAACTTCTATTGCCTCGATGATCAGGGGAAAATCCGCCAAATGTCGAAGCATGGGAACTTGTGAGCGTCTCAGAAGGGAGGGCATACGGAAAGGGCGACGAGGAGAGAGAGAATCTCTCTTGGAGGGGGTACGGAAAGGAAGAGAGATTCTCTCTCTCCTCGTCGCCCTTTCCGTATCCCCTCCCTTCTGAGGTGCTCACAAGTTCCCATGCTTCGAAATGGCGGATTTTCCCCTGATCATCGAGGCAATAGAAGTTGATAGTTGAGGTTGTACACCCCGATAGACTATCGACATAGCGGGCCTCGAATATCAACCTTCTTTTCGTCGTTCTTCAACTGGTATTGGCTCGATGGTATATCGAGGCTATTAACCTGAACCTAATCAACGTAAATCCTGTGATATTTTCTCTCCGTGTACCGTCGGTGACCTAAAGCCCTCGCTCTGGTAGAGAAGCTGGAACACCCACCAACTGGGACTCCAACTGCATCCTATAGAGATAGGGAAAGAGAACAGGCATGGCCACAGCACAGGGAAAAACCCACCTTTTTAAAACAACAGACAATATCTTGTTTATCACAGTTCCTAGGAACTACGTTTAACATAAGCATCTTTAAAGCTTCACAACAAAGACAGAACTGTTTCTCCTTCCAAAGTGAGACTCTATTTATTAAATCTGTATTCAATTGTAAATATTTTCCCTCTTGACAGAAAACATTACTCTTTCGTAAACAAACGATTAAAGGTTCTTTACGAAAGAATATTGATTTCTGTCAAGAGGGAAAATATTTACAATTAAATATAGATATAAAAAATAGAGTCTTTATTTGAAAGGAGAAACAATTCTTTCTTTGTTCTAAAGCTTTGAAGATGTTTATGTTAAACGTAGTTCCCAGGAACTGTGATAAACAGAATAAACAAACTGTCTGTTGTTTTGGAAACAGGTGTTGAGATTAAGGGTCTATCACTCCTTTTGAGTTTAAAATCATTGCAAAAAAACAAGTTGGTTTTGAAAACTGGGACCCTTGAACTTTTTTATATTAGCTAATAGATCAACTTCAAATTGCATTTAAACTGGTATTTTGTGAAACTATAAACTCAATGATTAGCTTGAAACAGAACCCGAACCACTACTGAACTGCTGTGTTCCATGTTTTTATAGTTTCTCATCTTGAATATCGACTCAGTCTCTTGAATATCAACTCCTTTAGAATATCAATCCCTTCTCTTAAATATCAACTTTTTCTCTTGCGTATAAACCTTATCTCTTGAATATTAACCTTCTCTTAAAAGTATCGACTCCCTTACCTGAATATCAAATGACTCTATAATTGCTCTACAATTTTACGTTCGTTTTTGTATTTCGACGCGTACATAAAAGCTCATTGCATAAAACGTATGGCTTCTATTAGTTGTTACTTCCCAGGTCTCTGTTGGATCCTCCTTGCTGTAACTTGTAGAATTTTCACCTCTTGTATTTTAGACTATTCTTGATTAACAATTTTCTTCAATGTAAAAAAAGTAATCCCTATGTAAACATGTACCGTCACCCGTAAGAATTCATGGGAATGGGGAAGATACCCTCTTGTAAAATGTATTTGAATTCACAGGCCAACAAAATTGAAAAAAAAATTTGGTGCCGGAAATGTCAAAGCTGTTTTCAATGCATTTTTTCGTGCTAATTACGAATCCGTAAGTAAAAAGGTTCCACAGCTCAAGTTTTTGAGAAAAACGGGGTCAAAAAGTCAAAAAACCGTGTTTTTCGCAATATTTGGACACCTCTAGCAAAGAAACAAAACGTGATAGAACCTTCCACTATAGCTCAAATTAAAGCTTGAACATTCGACTACATCTCCTGAAAATTACATAACTGCACCTTGCTCCCAAGATCACTGGTAGACACTTTTTTAACCATAAAATCTCAAATTGACAAAGTTTGAGAACCTGTAGCAACGAAACGATAGGAGATAGAACCTTCCACTGAGGCTAAAAGTAAAGTTCGAACTTTCGGCTACAACTCCTAAAAATTAAGTAACTGCACCTTGTTCACAAGGTCATCTGTAGTCACTTTCTTAACCGTAAAATCTGAAATTTTTAAACTTTGACCTTGGCAACAAGGTGCATTTCTGTAATTCTTACGAGTTGTAGTCGAAAGTTCAAGCTTTATTATGAGCCTTAGTGGAAGGTTCTCTCCTATCGTTTCGTTGCTACAGGTTCTCAAACTTTGTCAATTTGAGATTTTATGGTTAAAAAAGTGTCTACCAGTGATCTTGGGAGCAAGGTGCAGTTATGTAATTTTCAGGAGATGTAGTCGAATGTTCAAGCTTTAATTTGAGCTATAGTGGAAGGTTCTATCACGTTTTGTTTCTTTGCTAGAGGTGTCCAAATATTGCGAAAAACACGGTTTTTTGACTTTTTGACCCCGTTTTTCTCAAAAACTTGAGCTGATGGAACCTTTTTACTTACGGATTCGTAATTAGCACGAAAAAATGCATTGAAAACAGCTTTGACATTTCCGGCACCAAAATCAGTGTTGGCCTGTGTTATAGGTTCCACAGGAAGGTAAATACTTCGAAATAGAGGAAGATTTAATTAGTAGAGAACGTTAGAATTAAAAATTAATGAGAAAATGCTGTCTAGATATACTTGTGAAAAGTAATATTATTTGCAGATTGGTAGGTTGACTTTTCAATAATTCAGATTTTAAGACAAAACTTTGTGACATATAGAAATATTTTTTCACTTCTTAAATAGTTTTTTAATAGAAGATAATGATTTACTAAATTCTTTTAACTTACCAATTGGATGAGCACAATTGTAGCTAAAATCAAGACGTACTTCATGGTTCTATTGTATTATGTACTTCTTTGCTGTGAATATTTTTACAAGAAGAGTGAATATAGCAAATGTATGCTTATTTGCTACTCTTATATACCTCTGAAACATAAAAAAACATCTATACATGTTAATTCCAATTTACAAATTTAAAGTATTTAATTTTAAAAAAACAGGAAATGTGCAGTATAATTTTCTTGACTATCATTGTTATTATATTGTCATTTTCTAAAAATCGTAAAACTCAAGGTGCATTTCTGTAATTCTTACGAGTTGTAGTCGAAAGTTCAAGCTTTATTATGAGCCTTAGTGGAAGGTTCTCTCCTATCGTTTCGTTGCTACAGGTTCTCAAACTTTGTCAATTTGAGATTTTATGGTTAAAAAAGTGTCTACCAGTGATCTTGGGAGCAAGGTGCAGTTATGTAATTTTCAGGAGATGTAGTCGAATGTTCAAGCTTTAATTTGAGCTATAGTGGAAGGTTCTATCACGTTTTGTTTCTTTGCTAGAGGTGTCCAAATATTGCGAAAAACACGGTTTTTTGACTTTTTGACCCCGTTTTTCTCAAAAACTTGAGCTGATGGAACCTTTTTACTTACGGATTCGTAATTAGCACGAAAAAATGCATTGAAAACAGCTTTGACATTTCCGGCACCAAAATCAGTGTTGGCCTGTGTTATAGGTTCCACAGGAAGGTAAATACTTCGAAATAGAGGAAGATTTAATTAGTAGAGAACGTTAGAATTAAAAATTAATGAGAAAATGCTGTCTAGATATACTTGTGAAAAGTAATATTATTTGCAGATTGGTAGGTTGACTTTTCAATAATTCAGATTTTAAGACAAAACTTTGTGACATATAGAAATATTTTTTCACTTCTTAAATAGTTTTTTAATAGAAGATAATGATTTACTAAATTCTTTTAACTTACCAATTGGATGAGCACAATTGTAGCTAAAATCAAGACGTACTTCATGGTTCTATTGTATTATGTACTTCTTTGCTGTGAATATTTTTACAAGAAGAGTGAATATAGCAAATGTATGCTTATTTGCTACTCTTATATACCTCTGAAACATAAAAAAACATCTATACATGTTAATTCCAATTTACAAATTTAAAGTATTTAATTTTAAAAAAACAGGAAATGTGCAGTATAATTTTCTTGACTATCATTGTTATTATATTGTCATTTTCTAAAAATCGTAAAACTCAATTACTACCTTACTACTATAAAACTGCGGAAAATAATCATTAACATGTACACGGAGAGAAATAGATGCCACGGGGTACCATCTAGATGGTACCAGATAGCATATCTGATCTTAAATATACGGACAATAATCTAGATGGTACGGGATAGCATCTGGATGGTACGATGTAGCATTTAGATGGTACGGTGTAGCATCTCTGATGGTAGAGTGTAACATAACCTCTCTACCATCAAAGATAGTAAAGTTCTTACCATCTATTTCTCTCAGTGTAATCAATAAACAATATATAATACCGTCGGGGTTTTTTTGTGTCCAAACCGCTCGTTTTCTTCATTATGCGTTATTAAAATTTAGAATTTAAAATAATAAAAATTTAACTATTCAGTTATGTTGAAAAAATCTTGCCTAATGTTTCTTTTCAGTAAGCAGTCAAGAAATATTTTCTGTCTAAGTTATAGAAAGTCATCCCAAGATAGCAGCGTGTTTGAGGCTGTTTTATGTACCAGAGTCTGTTGATTTAAAAAGATGCGTACAAAATTTGTGTTATCGTTTTTGCTGGATAAATTTTTTTTTTTTAATGTTCTATAGAACAGAGCAAAAAATTGAAAATTCTAATTCTTTTAAAATTTAGCAATTGTGATTTATTCTTAAAATTTTGACAAAGTATAAACTTTATTTTGATGAACGGATATAAAAAATTGCAGTCATATGTTTGTATTTGTGTAAAGTTAGAATGACACAAAGGATAACCTTTCAGTTACATTTTTAGAGAGTTCCGGAAAGAGAAGAAAAACAAAATAATTTGTTTTTCTCAAAAACGGTGACATCTCCTTAAAACAACTAAAAACTTAGGAAATTTATTGTCCTATCTTGTGCTAATATAACCTAACATAATTGTTGGACTTTTTTGAAAAATTGGTGAGGATAAAGGAGGGTCTATTTTATCAATTTTACTTGACAACGTCTTTTTTCTCAATTTTTTTTGTTTTTACATGTATTGAAAAAATTTCATCAAATATGTTTCTTAAAGGTTTTTTAATGCTCTTTTCATTGGTAAACTTTAATTTTTAATATTTTATAAAATTTGACCCTTCTAGTTTATATTTAATATTTAATTTGCTACTTTTACCAAAATCGGCCCGTTTAATTTGAAAGTAAAGTATTGTAATCGAAAGATGAGTTTTTTTTCTATAAGTATTGGATACAATTTTTTTCAGTACATGTAAAGGCAGAAACAATTCGTTCTCAAGCAAATGGTAAAATTGACACCCCTCTATCCGCACTAATTTTTCAAAAAATCTAAAATTTTTTTTAAGTTACATTAGCACTAGATTGTACAATAAGTTCCCCAAGTTACAATTTTTTTTAAGGAAGATGAATTTTGAACTTAGGACATTACACGTAAAATGCCTCATATATGTTGTGTGTAATAATGAGACTGTAAAAATAAATTTAGGACACTCAGCCAGCACAACATTTAACGGCGAGCTTATCGCGAACATTTACAGCATATTGGTGAATTTCATCTGAAAGATCAGGATAATTTTACAATAATCTTTAAATGTCCGCCTCAAAGAAATTACAAGTGGAAAACTGGACATAGCTAGCACCAAAGCTAGAAACATAATTTTGCAATTCTATCTAGACCCAGTCATGGCGCTAATCGATTCTGCTAAATTGTCAATTCAAATAAACATAATCTCAAAATGCATTTTAGTAGCCAGACTGACGCCCGTCTAGTTTTCAGGCTACTCACTAGCTTGTAAGTGCGTTACAAATATATCTAGCGCCACCCTAACCGAGGGTCCTGAAAGGCGCCACAAAACTTGTTTATCAGGGTACATGTAAGGTCACTAAAAGCTTCTATATAAGGTCATCGTATAGTTATTTTCGTATCCAGGGTTCAAAAAAGGTGATTGTAGCCTGGACGAGATTAAAAAACCGAGAGGATTTAATGCATCCGAGGCGAAGCTTCGTCTCATTGTATTGCGCCTGCTTTTTGTATGGTTAAGCAAGACTCAAGTACTGAAAGGGTGCTTACCCTACCCTTGGGCGGAAATCATCAGTTACTCTACGCCCGCAAAAAGACAAAAAGTATTTTTTGACCTAACTGCACCTTTGGCGGTGTCATTCATGACGAGATTAAACCGATTTCGCTAAAGCGTTTTCGTGATGAACACCTGGTCACTACCCAATTTGTGCCACAGAGCACGTCTCCAATTTGTAGCTTAGGGGTACCGGGTCTGGACCCGATTGCTGGGTGAGCAGTCGTGAACAATGATTTGGAAAACCTCAGGGTGAGGACAGTATTTTTGTTACCTCCCCTACCAGTATGGCGATCCCAAGACACCTGTGTCAAGACGGTGGTGTCATCTGAGAAGAGATTAGCTTTAGTCAGCTATTGTGTCTCTGTGATGAACACCTATGCTATCTACGTCCCAAAGTACGGACTGATATCAAAGTGAAAAAATCATTAGATACACTGAGAAAATAAGCCTCTAGTCAAAAGTATAAATATTGTAACGAGGATTCTCAACCCACTTCGTTATTAATTTAAATTAAATAAACTCTAATTACACTTACTGTTGTAAGCAAAATAAAACAGCGGTTATGGCCGTCTCTCCGACCCTTTTGCACCCGATGACGACCTACCAGCTACGCTCTTCCAGCTGACAGGCAACCCGCGGAGACCGTTGTTGTTTATTAGGAACAACCTCCTGGTTGTCCCGGATGCCAGGTGGAGGATTCCACCCGGACTTCGCTTCCAGAAAATGAGTGCAAAACGAACTATTCAAATTGACTACTGTAACCTCGGCACAGCCTCACCTTTCTCTGCGAAGTTGGCTGACGGCGTGATCGGACCCGCACTCGAGAACAAAAAAAGGCACAAACCTTGATCCGCTCCAGGAAATTCTGTTAGTTCTCCATCAGCAGAGATGTCGTCCAGCGATGACTATTAGTTTGTACCTCCGGTGGCGTCTGGGATTTTCTCCACGGTCTTTTTGTTTTGCGACGAATGAAGCACTAAGTGACCTTTTAACCACCAGCACACACTGAAGCAAGAAACGCAGCACAATGTTTCTGGTTTCTTGCTCTTTCCTCTAGAGCCTCTTGATGTACCCCATCAACCAGCCGTGCTTCTGTCGTCTGCTCCGTATTGTGAACAGTTCTCGTGCCCTGTGTTGACAATTGAAGTTGAACCGGGATCGGTTTTAAACAATAACATTTGTTTAAATAATTTGGCTGGTTGTTGAGTGTCGTCTGTGCGTGCCTCCTTCGTCGCCTTTCTTGATGAGCTGGTTATTGTGACCTAGAGACGCGGGATTTTATTTTCTCTGGTCGGCTTCGTCGATTTCCGAGTGACCTGTTCTCAAGTACGAGGGTAAGGTAAATCCTTGTTACAATGTCTAGGTTAAGGGACTCGGAACAAATCAAACAAGATACCGGAGATCACAATCGAACTTCAAGGTTAACAGTAGCCTTTTCAAAGAATTATTTGCTTATATTTAGTCATCTTATTTTCTCAGTGTATATGGTTGACGGGTGTCGCACACCTCTGTGTAAAACCTGATGGACCTATTTCGTAAGGTTTTCGTATCTTACCCCGCTTTCGTTTACATAATAAAGTCCCGAGGATCAAAATCATCAAAGTTGTACCGGAACTGGACCTCGTGGAGATTCCACGCATAGTGATGATCTAAATCCAACACTACGTATATAAAATGCTTTCTCTTTACCTTCTGTTTAAAATGTTTAAAGTTATAAGGATGATTTCTTGCAGGATTTAAATGAGTGGTTTATAGCTTTCTGTGGGCATTGTGAAACAAAGCTTAATCTGTAATAAAAGCTTCAGTTGAGTTTAAAGTTCCTGTTCCAAGTTGAATTGGAAGTTCCCCTGTTCTGTGGCCATACCTTTTTTTTCCAGACGGTTTCGTAACTGGTTGTTCAACTGTTATAACGGTTTATAATTGTGACGTATTCTGCACGGTGTAATAAAATTAAGGAAAATCTAAAAGTGCTGTGAGTTTTTGAGAAATACTACCATCCATTATTTCCAACACTTTTAGATCGTCGTCATCTGTCATTTGAATTTTTGGGGTAACCCAACTAACAGACTACAGGTTGAAGTTCACTTTCGACTTTGTTTTAGTGGGTTTTAATGGAAACCTGATTTGGAATAACTGCTAACTTGTGAAACTATTACCTCGATGATGTATTAAGTAAGTATTTAATTATAGTTTTGAAAAATATAAACTATCACATATTTAGAAAACAACCTTTAAGAATATAATAAGATAGTTGTTTTAAGTACTTATTTTAGAAAAAATAATTTCTACCACACATGCACGAAAACCTAGTGTTTTCGTTCGCCATAAGCAGAGCAGAACTCACAGTTTTTAGGTCAGTGAACGTTAGAGGTAAAAAAACTCCCGAACAGTGAAAAAAAACTCTCATCGCACAAGCGCATTGCGGCTCGCCGCAATTTCACTGTTCGGAAGTTTTTTTATCTCTAACGTCACTAACCTAAAGACTGCGAGTGCTGACCCGCTAACGCGAACGAAACACGAGATTTTCGTACATATGTGATAGAAAATAGCATATGCACCTCGGGAGGCCGATTTTTTGTCTCGCACAATGTTCTCCGAACTCGTTTCGCACTCGCTACGCTCGTGCTACACTCGTTCTTCGAACATTTGTGCTTGACAAAAAAACACGGACTTCCCTCCCTTGATGCATAATATACTATTTTCAAGCAGTGATTGTGTACAAAATTGTGAAAAAATATGAATAAAAGTAAAAAAAAATTATTATATGTTTCCTATACTTAATCATCTTATAAATATTAAAAAAAAAAGAACCAGCTTTGAATACAAAAATATAATCTTTTTATCATAAAACTAAAGTTTTAATCCAAAGCAGTCAGACAAAAAATGGAAATAAAATCTATAAAATTACAGTGTTTAATTTACTTTTATAAGTTGTTTATAATTGTAGAAGCGTATAAATTACAAAAATACCTGCTTGCTTAAAAATAGCGCAAGTTTTAGAAAGAAAATCAAAAATTTGCCATTCAATGCCAAACGTGACAGGTTAATCCGCCATGATTCTTTATAATCACGTGACTCACGTAACTCTCGCACTCGTACTGATTTTCTGCGAATGCGCATTTCTTTTGATACGATACGAGTGAGTTCTTATTCAAGTAACAGTATACAACCTTACTAAGTAAACTTAACAGGTTTCCATAGAAATTTACAAATGTATTCAGTATCTGTTTAAAATAATGTTGTGATTTGCATGTGCTACTCTTCGGTTATATTTACAAAGGGAGGACAATACTTGCTACTAACAGTTTTGATAATACTTACACTACTTCAAGTTCAGTATACTAGTAATGAAAATCTGACAAGTAGTAGGACCCACTATTTAGAACATTTCGAGCTATCTTATTTTGAAAATTCAATCTTTGTTTACGAAAACTGCATTAGGTTTTCATGGCAATCGTTCTGGACGTTTGATTGACATGCCTTAACCCTTTGAAGCACAGCGGGACACCAGAGTCCCACCTGTTTGTATCTGATATTTTCTGTTTTTCACGTAAGAAAAAAACAATACAGACATGGTGTTTTGCATTTTATGATCCTAATACATTACTTAACAGACAATTGTGTCTATTTTCTGCAATTTAAATAACAGTTTATTGTTAATAACAAATTAGTTATAAAATATTGAAAAAAATTAGAATTAATTTGATTGTCACTAATTGTATACTAGTAAAAACTCCACCCTCCATATTCCAAGGTTTTTGGGGTCTCTGAAAACAAATCCGATGTCATTTTTAAAAAATTCAAAATATCGGATCCAATATGGCGGACGACTTGTCTTAACCCACCTTGAATTTTTGGTTTTTTCTGTATAATTTGAGTACGCTTAATTTTATCAAAGCATCAAATTTTTTCTGTTTTCTCCAGTAAATTTCAGATCTCAAATGCATATTATGAAGGAAATTAACATTGTTAGTTTACGAAATAAAAATTAAAATATGTCAAAAGTTTAGATTTTGCTAAATTTTGTATTTTTTACTTTTTTGATTCATAAAGTTAATGTTTATGCCAGGAAAAATATTTTTTCTCTTTTCAAAAAATTCGTGCCGCAAAGGGTTAAATTTTGGATTTGATTATTTTTTTCTTTTCGCACGCAAAAATTTAATTTTTAAAATTTGATATCTCGAAATGTTCTAAATAGTCGGTCCTACTACTTGTCAGTTTTTCATTACTAGTACTGAACTTTAAGTAGTGTAAGTATTATCAAAAACTCTAAGTGGTAAGTCTTCTCCTCTCCTTGTTAGTCATTTCATTTTCTCACAGTGATATTTTTCAAAAAAAAGTTATAAATGAACTTTGTTTTACAGTCCAAACGAACTTAGCGAATCAGACAAACTTTCTTAATTATATTTCAGATAATAAATAAGGGATTGAGGCGTTGGGGTATGATGAATCAATCAGAAGAATGAAGCAACTTTATTATTTATTTTAATTATTTATTTGTAATACAAAATTCATAGGACTGAAGTGCCCACCGAAGAACATAATAGAGCCTAAAAGGCAAAATGGGTATACATAACATGTCCAGAGAAGAAATGTTTAAAACATTTTAAATACAGTACCCTGCAAGTACTTATTTTAACAGTTAAGAAGAGAAAAAAATAGATATATAAACGAAAAAAATACAAAAATACAAAACGCAAGAGTTAAATCTCAATCACTCTAAATAGCTGGATGACAACGCATTACCAGTATGTGATTTCAAACAATGCATTAGGAATATCGAAGAGGAACTTGAAAAATAGTTTTTTGAAAATAAAAATAGAATTCGAATTCCTAATATTATTTAAAAGTTTATTTCACAACCCGGAGCCTCTAATTATAAAAGAAATTTGAATCTTACAAATACGATGATTAGGAATCAATAGTTCCGAGTTTCTATATCTGAGCCTACGTCCATCTAACCTATATTAGATCTGACAGTAAAATAATTTTAAAGATATTCAGGAATCCCCGTCAGTAATAGAGAAGAAGCAATTTTTCACTGGTTCATGTTATTTTCGGTTTTTGAAATTCAAGCGGTTTTATTTTTTAAAACTTATTCCTTAAATGGGATTTCTTTGATTGGTTTTGGAAACATCTTCCAAAAACACTTATCTATATATCTTGCATATTCACATTCTTCGGTTATATTGTTTGCTGAAAATATCCAAAACATTCACGTTAGAATTTAACTGACATTTGATAGTACAGTAAAAAACTTATTCTTTTAGAAGATACTTCTAGTTAACCAAATAAAAGAAAAAATTTTAATTTATTTAAAATTTTGTTCTTGCTGTGATTGAAAAGAATTTATTAATTACAAGCTGTACCTGCATCGACGCACTCATGCGTTGATATAATATATTCTTCAGACTTAGCTCCATGGTTTTTATAAGCAATTTCTCTGTATTTTTCCATGTTAAATTTCTTACCAGTCTCCAACTGTAATAATATTTTTAATAATTTTTAACTAACTAGTAACTTATTTACAATTGACTAAGACTTAGAACTTTCTTTTAAGAATTCTGTTTACCAAGTGAACGAAAACGGTTCAATACGAAATTATAACTGTATATGTATTATGGAGAGTTACGAAGTAATTTGGTTTAAGATGTTTCTTTCAAAATAGCTTGTAAAATTCAATGGATTTTACTTAAAATTGATTTTTAATTTTTTATTATTTCTCTTGATTACTGAGACGCCAAAATGGTCTCTGAGCGAATAAACAAAAGTTTATTAAAACATTGTAGGAGAAACATGCATGGGCCCATAAATATTTGCTTAATAAATTAAAAAAAAATTCTGCATTAGTTTGTTTAGACTAACACAAATTTTTTAATCAATAGAATATTTTATTTTAAATCAATAAAATATAAAGAAAAACAGTTTTTTAGGTTCCATGACATTTTTTCCCTCACTTAAGTCTGTTTCGTGTACAGAACACTATAGGTTCCAGTTTGAGTGTATATAATACTTGCTAAATATTTTTTTGGTAATTACAGAATCATATTAACAAATGTAAATATTTGTTCCACTTACTACTCCAATTTTCTTCATCAGACATGCAGCTAAACACTTATGTTCTGGTACTACAGTCCTATTTTCATAGGCCTCCTGCAACAATTCTACAATTTTTTGTTAGAATTATAATTTCTATTAATGTGCAATTTGTATAAAATTATATAAATTTAACAACACTGTTAAAAATATTTTCAAGTTCACTACACTTTTATGTTACATTTATAACATTTACATACATTTGTTCTCCTCGCGCATGCGCAGAGAATTTCTAATAGAAATTTTTAACAGTGAATGTATTGTAACTTTTTTTTGTTTTGAGATTTTACGTTATACTAATATTGTAATAATTGTATAAGTAATTGGAAAAGTTAGAAGGTATACAATATTTAAATAAACTTTGTGATATTTTAGAAACATGTTATGGTAATATATAAATGTTGAATTATAATAATACACATAAATTATCACCTTTTGTAATTCCTAGTTCCTTCATACATTCCTTGAAATTATTTTTTTTCTCAGCGCTTATCTAGTAAAGTTTTACAAAATTCAAAAAATGACTTTAAATAAACAACACTGTATTAAAAAAACATTAACAACAACAATAACCAGAAAAGAATTTTCATTCGGTCAGTCCTATATAATTATCGTATGTCTTTAATTTTTTTGCTTTATAGGGTGATTATTGATTTTTATCATATCGCATTTTATTTTTATTAAGCTTCGAAAAGTGTCAAAATAAACATTTTTTTAAAGTTCAACCCTGTTCTTTAAAGACTGACTTGATAAAATATATTTCGTGGTGTTTTCCTGTTGTTTGTCAATAAACCTTTCAATAAACATAGAGATTTAAGGAAAAACACAACATAATGTTTTTTTTAAACATGAAATAATCTTTTTAAATTCTAAATGTATTTAATCACATTAAAATCTGTAAACTATTGATATTATATATTAACTATTGTTAAAATGTATCAAAACAATTATAGTATTTTTTTATTCTTGCACTTTTTTTGTAGAGTAAAAGTATAAAAACAATTTCAACATTTATATTTTAACAATTATTTAAACAAATGTGATTAAATGTGATCAACTATAATTAGTGTTAAGTTTTGATATAAATACGCTTAAGGGACTTACTAACAAATGAGGTTAAAAAAATTAGGAAAAACTACAAGAAACCTGTTAGGATCTAAATGAAGTTGAGTAATAATTACAGTTGCCAGTATAAATAATTTTTGAAAATGTAATTTAAACATTTTTTTATAATATGCTTGTACTGTTGAAAAAAATTACATAATACAAAAAATCTAGAATAATTGACTTAATACATTTTGGCATACAATAGTTAAAATATAATGAATAATAATTTGTCTAAGCAATTTTTTAGTGCAATAATATACTATAACAAATCTTTTTTCTAGTTCTAATAAATATATTACACTTTAAGAATATATATATTATATATATATATATATATATATATATATATATATATTATATATACTATATATATTTATATTTTACTTTATTACACTTTATTTATATTACACTTTACACTTTTTACTTTACTTTCTATTTTTTAGTGTTTCTTGGCACGTTATAAAAAGTAGTTAAAATAATTTATTTAATAAATAAAGCAACAAGGTTTTGTTTTTTTAACTCTTGTGAATAGAAATATAATTTGCAGATTGGTAGATTGACTTTTCAATAAAAACAATTTTTTTTTTAAATATTTTTTAACCTTTTCAAATAATTTTTTAATAGAAACTGTTTGTTTCACTAAATTCAATAATTTTTTAACTTACCAATTGGATAAGCACAATTGCAGCTAAAATCAATATGTACTTCATCTTTATATTGAAAATAATACTTCTTTGCTGTGACTATTTTCACGAGAAGAATGGGTATGGCGAAAGTAAACTATTTTTCAGCTTTCATATCCTTCTAAATCATAAAAACTTGTCTATACATATTATTTTAATTTACAAATTTGAGGTTTTTTATTTTTAAAAAACAGGAAATGAGCAGTATAATTTTCTTGACCATCTTTATTATTATATTGACGTTTTCTGAAAATCATAAAATTGAATTAGTACTTTACTACCATAAAAGTGCGGAAGATAATCATTAACATGTAAGCAATAAACAAAATATAATAACGTCGGGCTTTTTTTGTGCACGAAACCGCTGATTTTCCATATTACCGTAAAACAGGCTAATTTCGCTCAAATTCTCATGTTTTTTGAAAAAAAATATAAGAAGAAGTTAATAATAAATTTTGGTGGTGCAAATATATAATCTCTGACTCTTCCTCTTTAATTTTACAAAGTAAAAAAATTACTATATTGCGTAAACCTATTTAATATAACTTTTTACTGGAAGCGAAATTATACCTCAATGTGGGGTAATTTCGCTCAACTTTAATGACTTTAATTTTTAACAACAAAAATATGTTAGTTTACAAGCTATAATTACTTTATAAAATCATTAGAAAGGAAATATTATTATTTTAATAACATTTACAGTCATCAGAATAAATATTTAACCACGTTTTGTGTTTTATAATTTGATAAAATTTTAGAATTTTGTCCTGAGAAATAACCTTAGATACT
Organism: Ganaspis brasiliensis; assembly: GCA_037103525.1. Taxonomy (NCBI): domain Eukaryota; kingdom Metazoa; phylum Arthropoda; class Insecta; order Hymenoptera; family Figitidae; genus Ganaspis; species Ganaspis brasiliensis. Next base: position 1,591,721 of record JAZKLR010000123.1, read on the forward strand.
TGATAAACAATTGAATGATACATTGTATTCATGAACGAAATTACCCAACAAGTATGAAATATTTTTTTTAAATTGAATTATTTCAAAATCTATTCAACTTTTCAGTAATTTTATTTTTGCTAAATCATGTCAGGGATATAGGAAATACGATTATTACATGATTTTAACATAAAATATTTTAAATATAGATTTCACAAGCGACTTTTACACCCTACTTGTTCAATAAGCAAAATAGACATCTTTAAATAAATATTATTTTTATTAAAACTTGACAATCTCTCTAAATCTGAATTAGTAGTTTTCTACTAAGAATTAGTAGTTTTCTACTATGAATTAGTCAAATTCATGGCTCATTTCTCTCTAATTCATATTGTAGAAAACTACTAATTCTTAGTAGAAAATTACTAATTTTCAGTAGAAAATTACTAATTCTTAGTAGAAAACTACTAATTGAAATAGTGAAACTTTACTTTTCAAAAAAGTAGATTTTTTTACTAATTTAATTAGTAGTTTTCTACTACAAGATTAGTAGTTTTTTTTACTAATTCTTAGTAGTTTTCTACTAAAAATTAGTAAAATTCTTACTATTTTAATAGTAGCTCACTTTTCGCTAATTCATTAGTAGAAAACCACTAATTCAGATTTAGAGAGATAATTCTGCTTTAAAATATACCTTTGAGACACAGTTTGATACTTTTCGTAACATTAGTAATTGCAAATTTTATATTTTCTTTCTGGAAATAACAATAAATAAATTTTGAAAAAAAAGTTTCCACTGAAATTTCAAGAAATTTTTTTTTGTAAAAAGAAAAATTTCTCTTGAACTAAGCATGATTCTTGAACCAAGAAAAAAACACTTAGGAAAAAGTGTCTTTTTTAAAATGATCTTTTCAAAAAGTTTAGATCTGATACTTGAAGGAAACTAAACAATTTCACATGGCTCTATTTAGGGTTCTTTTATTTTCCCGTAATGTCCTTGTAATTATTATCAATGTAAAACAGACCTCGAAAGGTGATTTTCTTACCGTCTTATGCCTTTTCCCCAAAGGGTCAGTTATCAGGCAAGTAGGCTCGTAAAACCAATTTTACCTTTCATTTGCTTATAAAATTTCCCCGAATATAAACAGACTTCTTAGTAGATTCTACAATCGTTAGGAGCTTTCCATTATTTGTTCAATACAAATAATTCCATTTAGTTAGGATCTCCTCCGCTAATCACGTGACCATTGGTCTCATCGTTGGAAATTTCAAACCGATTACCAAGTCTTTTCTAAATCAAAGTTGCCAGAGGTTTAAGGAGAGTTCACTTCTCGTACAGGTATAAATATTGTTTTTGATCTACTTACTATGACAGTGACAATTTCAGAACAAAACAATCCAAATTCAATTCGATCCTACTTAGCATAAAGATTGACAAAGCTTATTAGAGATACGAACAGTCTAATTAACTCTAAAGATACTAAACGCAAATAACGAAAAAAAAACACTTTTCCCAAAATTTCTAACAAGTTTCACTCAATAACTTTAATTAAAAATCGGTTATATTTACAAGGAGAGGGCAAGACTTGCTACTCACAGTTTTGATAATACTTACACTACTTCAAGTGCAGTACTAGTAATGATAATCTGGCAAGTAGTAGAACCCACTATTTAGAACATTTCGAGATATCTAATTTTAAAAATGCATTTTTTGCTTGCGAAAATAGCATAAGGCTTTCATGACGGTCAGTCTGGACGTTTGATTGACATGCCACAAATTTTGGATTTGATTATTTTTTCTTTCAAATTTTACTAGTTTTTTACTCTGTTAATTATTCTCTCTTTGACATGACAACTATACGTTTAGACCGCCCGCCAGGTAAACCTAATTCAGTTTTCGCACGCAAGAATTGAATTTTCAAAATTCGACATCTCGAAAAGTTCTAAAAAGTCGGTCCTACTCCTTGGCAGTTTTTATTACTAGTACTGAAGTTTTAGCAATGTAAGTTTTTATCAAAAACTTTGAGTGGTAAGGATTGCCCTCCACTTGTTTTTTTTTCTTTTATACGAGGTTTAGAAAATGCATTTACACGCTATAAAGAACACCTCACAATAAATTGTAGCGAAATTATTGTCTCTGACAATTAGCTTAATCACCCAAATAGGTTGATTGGTGGAGAGGGGATGATGTCAGCTTTTCCCCATTCGTATATTTATTTTATATGAATAAATCGTCACTAATTATTGAGCTCTCGAGGTAGAAGCCTATTTTAAATTAAAATTATTGATCCTTGACACCACATTTTAAATACTTGTGAAGATATTTAAAGGTATATTTCAAATTATATAATATTGAAGTTAAATATTTAGTATTCAATTGTATTTATATTTATTTATTAAATTTGTGTAGTGTGATGTATTTTATATCTAATAATGAAGAAACAGATTGTTAAACAAATCTTGGAGGAATTCCTGAACATCATCCTAATCATATCCGCATATGGAGGGAAGAAATTGTTCAACTCTTCACGTTTTATATTGTCGACCGTGTAAGATTGTGTGAGGAATTTCGATCTAATAATTTAGGATGGATTTATTACGATCAACAAAACGATGAGTATTTGGTTTTAATCATAGTTTCAATTGTTCTAAGTATGATGTTTGTTGAAAGGATAATTTTGTATTACCTCAAACAAAATGTTCACATCATAGTCCAGTCAATACGTCGGAAAAAACGTATTAGACGGTAATAACTCGGATGGTTAATTTTTTTGGCTTGAACCCTTTATTTTTGCGTACAATTAAAGACCCTAAGTTTTCGGCAGGCGTGGCGACCGGAAACTCGGGTAAATTTTTCAAAAAAGGTGCAAAAAATCGCGTTTTCTGAAATTGTCGGTTTTCTGTGCATTCTACGTGAAAAATATGTTGCATAAAAGAAAAAGTATATAAAATTTTGAGTTTTTTTAAAAAAAAGATGAACTTAATTGGACAAATAGTTCCCGAGTTATGCCTTTTCAAAGTTTACTAATTTTTCATCATTTCTGCCCGAAAAAACCTTGTTTTCAAAAAATAATGCCGAACTTTTTTTTACTTAATCGGATGGAAAAATAATGTACATAAAAGTTGTAGTAGACTATATTAGCTTTAAAATCCCGTATAGAAAATTACTATGGGCCTACTAGGTACCGAGCTATGACCTCCTAAAGTATACCAGTTTTCTCGTTTTTTCACACAGTTGCAAATTTTTTAGTTCCTAGATAACAAGTTCTCGAAAATAAGCCAATTTTTAAGAAATATCGTCCGCTATATTGGATACACCATTTTGAATTTTTTAAATAATGCAAAAATTTATAGAAACAAACTTGTATTATGTACTTAATAATAATAAAATATAAAAGGAGTCGATCCGAACTAAAAAATTTGCAACTATGTGAAAAAACGTGAAAACTGGTATACTTTAGGAGGTCATAGCTCGGTAACTAGTAGGTCGAATTTAATTTTCTAAACGGGAATTTAAAGCTAATATAGTCTACTACAACTTTTATGTACATTATTTTTCCATCCGATTAAGTAAAAAAAAGTTCGGCATTATTTTTTGAAAACAAGGTTTTTTCGGGCAGAAATGATGAAAAATTAGTAAACTTTGAAAAGGCATAACTCGGGAACTATTTGGCCAATTAAGTTCATCTATTTTTTTAAAAACTCAAAGTTTTATATAATTTTTCTTTTATGCAACATATTTTTTACGTAAAATGCACAGAAAACCGACAATTTCAGAAAAAGCGATTTTTTGCACCTTTTTTGAAAAATTTACCCGGGTTCCCGGTCGCCACGGCTTCCAAAAACTTAGGGTCTTTAATTGTAAGCAAAAATAAAAGGTTTAAGCTAAAAACATCGACCTTCCAAGTTATTACCGTCTAAAAGTACTCGTTGACTGGACTAATCAATGTAAGATAGGCGAGCTCAATCTAAAGAAAAAACTGATATCAACTAGAAATTTATAATAAACTCTTATTCTTTTTATTGAACTTTTCGTTGTATTTATCTTCAACAAAATCAATCTTATTTTTAAAAAAGTAATTAAGAATTGATTGGTTTCAAAATGATGCAAGCATCGTTTAAAGAGGGTGCTCCCCGTGTGTGGGACTTGGGTCCAAAGAATAGTTTACTTGGGAATATAAATATTGCCTGGTAAGTTTGTCTCTGGGTAATACTCACTAATCCTTTCTCGCTTTATAGGAATATTTAACCCTCAGCGGGATGATTGAACTGAGGAACCAACATCGCCGAGTGCTAACTCCACCCATACGCATAGATCTCTCAGCCCAGCATCAGATCCCGATCATCCGACAAACCGATGGGGTTAAGAACCCCCACCTATCAACGCAACCGCAGGCTTCGAAATGATGACAGGTGGAGGATTCTATAAAGATTTCTTCCCTACCTTCTTACATTCCTTTGTCTCTAGCTTAACCCTGGTACTCTTCCCTACGATCATTGATGTCCTTGGTTTTCATTACCTAGGTTTTTGGATTAAGGATAATTACTCTTGAACCAAGTATAATTATTCTTGGTATAAGAATAATTATTGGTATTGATCTAAGAATAATCTTTTTGGTCCAAGAATAATTATTTTTGATCCAAGTATACAGTTTAAGTATTTTTCGTTCTCGGTAAAAGAAATTTTTTCTCTCAGTGAAGTTTTAGAAAACGTAAATCTTCAAAATTTTCTGAATTTAGTAACCATAATATAATGGAAAAAATTTTATTTCTTTGGCGGTATTCTAAATCAAAAATATGGGGTTCCCTGTGTTATTTCGCAACTTTCAACGAGGCATTTTTTTAAACACATTTTAATTAAAACATTAATTAACCTTAAAAATTAAAACTTACCTGAAATTTAAATCCCATTAGTTTTATCTTAGAAATAATGCAAATTTTATTAAAATATTATTAGTTTAACATTATAATATAATTTAAAAATTTCCTAATTTGTAAAAATTTTCATAATTTTTTTAAGTCTATAATCGCTATATCGCTAAGGAAATGAAACTTACTCCATAATATTATATTATTACTAAATTTAGAAAATGTTGAAGGTTCACATGTTCTAAAACTGCTTTTTTTAAAAGTATGTCCGCGAGTGTTCTCAGATAGAACTCAATGGTTTGACCCTATAGTGCAACAGAGCATTTCTACTTGAAGTGTTCGATAAATTTTCGTTGTTATCAACCTGCAAATAATCTTAAGACGGGAATACCGAAAGTGCAGAGAAGTTTGCAGCTGCGGTTTTAGAGCTAGCTTTTGTGGAAAAGAAGAAGAAGAAGAAAGCCAAAAAAAAGAAGGAACTTGAGTCGAGCCTGCGAGAATCCAGGCTGGATGTTCTCGTCATCGGCGACTTCAATGCGAAGTCGCCAGACTGGGGCAATACAAGGCTCGACAATAGAGGAATCTTTATCGCAGAAATGGTCTTTAGGAACAATCTGATGGTTGTCAATAAAGGCCAAAAGTGGACGTTCAGGAGAGACCATAATATCGGATTAATTATTGATCTTACGATAACAACTTCTTTCCTAAACAAGCGTATAAAGTACTGGCAGGTCTCTGAAGATCATACCCAAGGGACCATCAGTATATCAAGTTTTCACATCTGGAGCCAGAAAATAGGTAGTCCCATGTAAGAACGTCCCCAGGTGGAACATTAAGAAACTAGACATTGAGAAGTTCGACCGGTCCATCCTCTCCATCCAGATCCCTTCAATCTGGATGGAGAGGTGCGGACGGTGAAGTTTATAAATTGTCACCGCAAGCGATGCGTCAATGCCGCATCGCAAAATCACCACTACCAGAAGACGCAACGTATACTGAAAAGTTGTCCTTTTTGCGAAAAGCATGCATCAGAGAAACAAGGATATTTACCCGCTGCTAAAAGACGCATATAAAGAGGCCAAAAGGATCCTCAGAAAAGAAGTGCGAACGTCACAATGAAGATGCTGGAAGCGCCAAATCGATGACGCAGAGAAGAACCCATGGGGTCTGGGCTATCAAATCGCCACTAATAAATTAAAGACGAGGTGAAAGTCCCCTGGACTGCGTGAAATAATAAAGGGCTTGTTTCCACCAGTAGAACCATGGCCTAGGATGGATTGGATTGCCTGTCAAGTCGGTGAGGAGGAACTCTTTACTCTTGCAGAGCTTCAGGAAGCCGGCAAAAGATTGAAGGCAGGCAAAGCGGCTGGAATCGATGCGATAAGCAACTAGATCTTTAAACGAGTGATCGTTGCTTCGCCCCAGATTCTTTTAGATTGCTTCAACAATTGCCTAAAAGGAGGAGAGTTTTTCCTTAACTGGAAAAGACAGAGGCTAGTGCTCCTAAGGAAGGTTAACAAATCTCTAGATTGGGTCTCATCCTACAGACCAATATGCCTGTTAGATACGATGGGCAAACTTCTGGAGGACATAATTCTGTAAAGAATACAGTTCCACTTGACCGGAGAGAAGAGTCTAACCAAGCACCAGTTTGGTTTCCGTAAAGGCCTATTCACTGTAGATGCCATTCAGGAGGCAGTAGACCTAGTCCGGGAAGAAAAGAACCAATTGAGTCCGGAGAAGAAAAAAAGCTTCTGCGCTTTAGTGGCTATATATCCGCAATGCGTTTAATACAGTGTAATGGGAAGATCTCATCAAGTCAATGAGAAACAAAGGAATACCGCCCTACCTGTTGCGGATAACGGATAATTATCTCACCGACAGGTGGGTAATATACAAGGGTAACACCTGCATTCTAAAGGAATAGATGCAACGAGGTGCCCCTCAAGGCTCGAGGATAGGACCATTCGTATGGAATGTCTCTTATGATGAAAACTAGCAAAGAGCTGGCTAGATGCCAGAGGTCTTCAAGCACCACATCGCTCTGGCATCTGCCAAGGCTGCAAAATGTGCTCTAAGTTTGGCCCGTATAATGCCGAACGTCGGTGAGCCTTACGAAAGGAAAAAAAGATTAGTGGGGAGTGGTTTCCACTCAAAGCTGCTCTACGCAGCACCAGTGTGGGCTCCCTTCTGCGAATAGACAGAATCAAGACCATCTTGAACAAGATACTGTCAATGCAAAGAATTATTACCAAGCGTATAATCTCTGCATACAAGACAGTATCTGTGAGTGCTGCTCAGGTATACTTGCCAGCGTCCCGCCGGTAGACCTTTTGGCGCAAGAAAGTGAGGAAATTTTCCTTATATTTAAAGATAGAATGTCCACCCGTTATACGGATGGCAATAGAAAGCATGGCGTAGTCTCGTACAACCTAACGCAAGCGCTCTTAGGTCACGGGTGTTTTAAGTCGTACCTAGAGTGCTTTAAGAAGATAGATAGCTCAGAGTGTGTGTACTGCAAGTTTGCGGTGGATGACCCAGAGCACACACTCTTTAGTTGTCAGCGTTGGGACGCGAAAAGGGAGGTCATGTTCGCCGGTGACAGTAGGTCTTTACCTGGGGGTGATCTTAAGGTCCCAAACCAGGGTGTGTTTAACATCGCCAACCCTGCAAAACCCTGTAGTACGGACTACAGGTACCTGGTAGCAAGTTTTCACATCCTATACAAAAAAAACGTTACTAAAATTTAACTATGTTTTGAAATTTAGATAATTAAAATAATGACTAAAAACCACCTGTTTTCAAGATTTTTTTTTATATTTAAAAAGAAAGGGAATACAATTATAATGAGTTGATAAATTATTAGTGTCATATTTAAATAAAAAAATACAAATTTACAATAAAAAATATTACAAAATGGCGGAATTATGGACATTTTTGTAAAGTAGTATTTCTTGGGGAAGGTCCACGGCACGCAGCACAGAGGATGCAAAATTGAATCTGCAACAAAGTAAAAAAAAAAATTCTTTATCTACATAGGAAAAGCCAGAGAATGACGTACGGATTTTAAGAAATATTTATTTTTGTGACATTTGGAAGCATTAGAAAAAAAACTCAATTTTCGACCAAAAAAACGGCACTTAATTGTTTATAACAATTGTTTAAATTAAGTTATCGAAAATCCCGTATTTCATTCTCTTTAAAATGTTATTATAAAGATGTAAGGAAAAAACCGATTGAAAATATTGAAAATTGTTTGAGTTATGCTGCGTGACGATTTCAAAAGCCGTGTTTTAAGAAAAACGCGTCTGCGTTACAACACTGTAGACGGGTAAAATTAAGCTCTTTTTCGATTCTCTTTTCCTTATGGAAGTAAAAGTTAGAGAGTAATAATATTATAAAATGTTATTAGGTATGTCTTAAAGTAGACAAAATAAATATCTTTGATTGAAACATATTTCAAAATTGCGGAGTTGGAGACATTCTCTCAAAGCATGTTTTGCATGAGGCGCTTCGTAGCACTCAAATTAACTGTCAAAAAGTTTAATCTGAAAAAAAATAGGTCCCAAACTTTTTCCCCTGAATTCTAGAAGGTTTAGCATCTTTTAAGCATCTTTTAAGCTAATAAAACAAAAATGAATTTTCTAAAAATTCTACAGTGGCCTCACCCTTGAACCCTTTAATGTTACGTGCAGCCTAAATTTTTTTAATTTCTCATTAAATTATTTATTCTATATTAAAAGTTAGATATCGTGTATACTTTATAAACAGTATGTATGCGTGCATATATGTGTATGCTCATACATACATTGTTTAGATAAATTAAAATTAAGAAAATAATATGCGGAAGAATGTTCAATTAATTGGTCTTGCACTGCATAAAATTTCTTAAATGTCAAACCGAGTTAAAAGCTCTGGTTTCATACGCGAAAAGAAAATGAGAACAGGAGAGAATCAAAGAAGACTCTTGTGGTCCGTTTCTTCAATTTGAGCCATCAAAAACTAGCCTTGCATTGCGAAAACTCTTTAAATGTCAAACCGAGTTAAAAACTCTGGTTACACGAAAAGAAAAATAGAGCAAGAGAGAATCGAAGAAGATTCTTAGCTCTTGTACTCTGCTTCTTACAGAATTTCAATTATATAATCAATTTTATATCAGTATTTTTATATCTATGAACATTACAATTTAAATACCAAACTTAAAATAATATCACTTTTCTTATACTATAAATAAATAGTTAATTTTAATTATAATTATATCTCAAAATTTATATTATTGGTTTTATAAACTGTTTTATTTTTGTTATATTGCAGTTTGTAAAATTAATCAACATTGAAACCTATTTATGCAAGATAAGACCAAATCTTAATTTTTATTAAGTATTGTTTAGTATTGCTAGTAGAATAGATCTACAAAATTCGAGATCGATGCATTTCCTGACTCGGCGTCAACCGGCGCACATATTATAAACAAAGAATTTAGAGTTCAACTTAGGAAAGAGAAATGAAAAGGAGAGCAAAAAGATAAAATATTTGCTAAATTCCTTATTATTGAAATATAATCAAACCTCTTTGAATTGAGATTTGGGTTATTAACAATAAGGGTTAAGAAAATTATATAAATTAAATAAATAAATACTACAATAGACAAATTAATAAATACGCATTTGTCAATAAACATTGTTAAAAGGGGCATTATTATAGCAACAATGATGATAGAAATAACAACGGTTATTGTTGTTATCTTATCATTTTTCGTATTTATTATTATCTATGAGATCAACATTATTTAAATACTAAATAATAAGCTCCACCCCTTATACTCTTCTTCTTTGTTAGAAATGACCTGAGCTTAGTTCATCCCCATCTCATCGATCTTTGTAATACATCGATGATTTGGATATGAATAAGGAAAAACCAACACAAAATCACTGGTCATCTCTATATAAGGAAGTCAGTTTTCCCCCAGAATTCGACCTCTGCGACACTTAAATTCCAACCTGCGAAGAGTGAAGTTCAACTTTTGCCAAGTCTCATCGGTTAACGCCCTTTTATTTTATTTGTTGAACTGGTAATAGATTGAAAACTTAATTAAGTAAAATCGATTGTACGGAATACTAAAAAATCAATAATCGGGCATCGATGTAAAGCTTTAGTCGAAACGCGAAATTTAATTGTATATTTTTAAATAAACGAAACGATTATACTCGCGTTGACTCCCAACCAACAAACATTTTCAACTTGATAATTGTGAACATCGATCTGATAACCCGAATAATCGGTAAGAATTAATTGTAACCCTCTTTCTTTGTACGCTATTTTACTGTCGTTTCAAAATAAAATTAACTTTATTCTCTTCCATATATAGTACTTTTTCTCTCTTATTTTTCTTTCCTTTTCCTAAATATTTATATTATAAATAATTAAATATATGTATTTATTTAATTTCTTTTAATTGAACAATGCAATGGCAGCTCCCGTAGAGATGAAACAATAACAAATCTACCTTAAAAATAAAACCTTAAAAATAAAAATAACTAACTTGTGCGAAAAAGCTCAAACTCCGAAGAGAATTTTAAATTCATTAACGTAACATTAACGTCGGGACAGACGCTTTTTTCAGGCGTTTTCAACGTTATTTAATTTTGTTATTAAGCATGTTAAAAGTGTTCAGAATAACATTTTCTTACGAATTTTTATCGCTCTTTCAAAATCTGTCATTAAAATTGCAAAAAAAAAAATTGCAGAAGCTTATTTTTGGAAAAAAATGCAAATTTTTGATATTTTCCGTTCAAAAATGATTTTTTCCATGTAACCAGTAATCAGAAAACTTTTGCAACTTAATATATCCCGTCCGCAATATCCAAGCTTCAAAATGATGAACCATATATTTAAGAATTTTAAAATAGCAGATCCAAAGTGGCGACGACAGAATGTTTTTTCAAAAAATTGACACCCTGTGAACATTTCTTTTAATTCGCTTTTTATCTATATGAAAATGAGTATCTGAATGTTTTTTGGATCGTTGATAATGAATCTAAAGTCAGTTTTCAAAAAATTCAAAATGGCGGATCCAACATGGCGGTCAATGTTTTTTAAATTGATCGGATTTATTTAAAAGTTGCTACTCGGGGGTTTTTGGGTCTCTAATTGTGAATTAAGGTCAGATTTAAAAAATTCAAAATTGCGGATGCAATATGGAGGTCCATATTTTTTAAATTGATCGGATTTATTTAAAAGTTGCTACTCGGGGGTTTTTGGGTCCCTGATTGTGAATTAAGGTCAAATTTAAAGAATTTAAAATGGCGGATGCAATATGACAGTTGATATTTTTTAAATTGACAGGATTTTTTTTTAAATCTGCTACTCGGGGTTTTTTGGGGTCGTTTTTTTTTAATTTTATTTTTTTGCAACTTTAATGATAGACTCTTAAAGAGCTTAAACTTCCTTCAAAGCTTACTTTTAAAGCTTACTGTACGCTTACCTTTAGCTTAAACTTTGGTTTCTTTATAAAATACATCTGTTTGAAATTGATAAAAAAATGGAATTTTTTTACTATTGTGAAGAGTAATTAAGTAATAATTTTTTTTTTCTTTTTCTCATAAAAATCCTAAAAGTAGAAAACATAAGCTTTAAAAAAAGTCCTAATTCATTGTCTTATCTTTATAGGTTAACAAAATATAAAACTTTTTGTAAAGATAAAAATTCTGAAGGGTGGGTAAATTCTGCTGGACGGTACTGTAAAAGCCACAAGTTTGAATTTTTAAATTTTATTTGAGATTCGTAATCCTTACCTCGAAAACTATAACATATCAAGTTTTATAACAATTCAGAAACATTTTAATTTCTAACCATCGTATTAAAATATTTAAACGTTCATAATTATATACTTCTGGTAGTAAATAAAGGATCGAGACTTAGGGATACGATGAACTGATAGGAGAATGAAGTAATTCAAAAAGGTATAAATTATGTGTAGTTTTATTAGGAAAGTTCTCAAATGTTAGAAGCATTAATATTTTATATTTATTTATCACGTAAGCAATTTTCCACTGGATCATGTTATTTTTGGTTTTTGAAATTCAAGCAGTTTTATTTTTTAAAAGTTATTCCTTTGGTTTCTTTCCTTTCATTAGTTTTGTAAAATTCTTTATATAACACATACTTATATTTTTTGCAAATTCACATTCATCCGTTATACTTTTTGCTGAAAATATTAAAAACATTCACGTTAGAATACAACTGATTCTTGATATAATACTGTCAAAAATTAATTATCTTAATACATACTTCTAAAAAAATAAATAAAAGAAAAATTTTAAATTTATTTAAAATTTAGTTCATGCTGGAATTATAAAGAATTTATTACAAACTGTACCTGCGTCAACGCACTCTTGAGTCGCTTTAATATGTTCTTCAGCCTTGTCTCCGTGATATTTAGTAGCTTGTTCCTTGTATTTATCCATGTTAAATTTGTTACCAGCTTCCAACTGTAATAATATTTTTAATTTTAGGTTCCAAGATATTTTTTCCCTTACTTAGGTTTGTTTTGTGTACAGAACACTATAGGTTTAAATTTTAGTGTATATAACACTTGCTAAATTTTTTCTTTGTAAATGCAGAATCATATTATTAAATATTAATATTATTTTGTTTACTTACTAATCCATCTTTCTTCATCAGACATGCAGATAAACACTTCCATTCTGGTAGTTCAGTCTTATTTACATGAGCCTCTTTCATCATTTCTACAATTTTTTGTTATAATTATAATTTCTTTTAACGTGCAACTTGTACAAAATTATATAAATTTAACGATGTATTGAGATATTTTTTTTTTGTCTAGAGATTTTACGTAATAATAATATTGTAATAATTGTATAAGTACCTGATTGGAAAAGTTAGAAGGTATAAAATATTTAAATAAACGTTGCGATATTTATGACACGGTGAGTTTTAACCAACTTTAACCTAAAGGTTCTCCCACTACAAATGTTTTTGCAGATATTGAATGTGGACACTTTTCTAAGAGTTTTGCAAAAAAACCAAAATCTTTCATCGAGCCGTTTTTGAGAAAATTGATTTTTTAGGTTAACAAATTTAATTTTTGGACTTTAATTTAAAGTATATGCATGGTCGCAACAAAATAAAACTCAGTTTGAATTTGGACACTTTCCTGAGTAAGTTGCAAAAAAAAGTAATACTAAAAACACTTTCATTCAGCCATTTTTAAGAAAATCAGTCGTTTAGGTTAAAAAATTTAATTTTTGAATTTTTATTTAAAGTATAAACTTCATTTTTGAAAAAAAATATTGCGTAGGCCGTATTCTTTTTTCTTTATAGAAGATTACTGAAAAAAAAGTTTTAAATCATTGAAGTGCGACCTCTATATTCGAATTTAATTGCTTTTGTCCTATTTAATTTTTATGCCCGACCCTCTAGGTAACTTGCACAAAAATTGAAAGGGACAAAAACAATTAAATTCAAAAATAAAAATCGCACTTCAATGATTTAAATTTTTTTTTCAGTAATCTTCTATAAAGAAAAAAGATTACAGCCCACGCAATACTTTTATTTTAAAAAAAAAGTCTTAGTATTAGTTATTTTAACGATATTACACATACTTTAAATAAAAATCCAAAAATTAAATTTTTTTAACCTAACGACTGATTTTTTCAAAAATGTCTGAATGAAAGTGTTTTTAATATTATTTTTTCTGCAATGTACTCAGGAAAGTGCCTAAATTTAAACTAAGTTTTATTTTGTTGCGACCATGCATATACTTCAAATAAAAAGTTCAAAAATTAAATTTGTTAACCTAAAAAATCGATTTTCTCAAAAACGGCTCGATGAAATATTTTGTTTTTTTTGCAAAACTCTTAGAAAAGTGTCCACATTCAATATCTGCAAAAACATTTGTAGTGGGAGAACCTTTAGGTTAAAGTTGGTTAAAACTCACCATGATATGACATGTACTAGAAGAAAGTGGGGAGCTCACACACTGAAAGAAAATTTAAATGGGTGGTTTATGGCTTTCTGTAGGCATTGTGAAACAAAGCTTAATCTATCATAAAATCTTCAATTAAGTTTAAGGTTCCTATTGAGGTGGGAGTTCCCCTGTTCTGTGGACATGCCTGCCCTCCTTCTCTCTCTGCATGATAGAGCTCGGATCATTGGCGCGAGCCCTCCTATCCTTTGGTTCTACCAGCGAGGGCCTGATGTGATGAGTCAATTCAGTTCCGTCGAGACTTTCTTACAGTCCACAACGGCCGCGTTTTTTGATTGTACGACCAGACGATGTCTCTACTGGTCCTTTATTTTGTGTATCTACCGGGTGGAAAAATGTGACGTATTCAAGATTTGAAATAACAATAAACGACCTTTTGTGAAATCTAAAGTACTCCGAGTTTTTTTGTAAAATACCAGCATACATTCCTAACAACTTGAGACAGCGGGACATAATGTTTTTGGAATCGCAGACGTACCACATTAGTAAGGCGGTGCTCTCACAGAATTTTTGACTTCCCAGTCAAAAATTCCAAAAATTATAGGAACTTTTAAAGGTCATATCGATTCCCAGTCATTATCCCGAATCACAGATCCCGTATGGACATTCTCCCGAATAGGAAATATCCCGAATGAAAAAAAACCCGAATGTATTATTTCCCGAATGGACGTTTTCCCGAATGGGACATTGTCCCGAATGAAAATTTTTATAATATAAAATATTATTTATGAAGTAAAAAGTATTTATTAAAGTACATAAAATCTTTTGGTATGTTGGTGGTAGAAAACAACCCATTCGAGTGGAACCTCACAGTTTGTCAATCTTGCGATCCTCAAATTAAAAAAATTATTCAGAAACTTGAAAGAGAAAATTATCCATACTATGAAATGCGCGACGGTATTGTTTATAAAAAACAAGGAGGTAAGCTATTGTTTGTCGTTCCGGAATCTATGTCAAAACATGTTCTCTTTCACTATCACAATGAGATGGGTCAATAACACCCTTAACTAGTGATGCATGTCGAGCAAACGATCTGATCGACTTCACATCTGATCGTCTACTGTTTGCTCGATTATGATTGAATTGAATAAATTACTTTTTATTAATCTTTTAATAATTAGCGTAATTTTGAAAATATCTTTAAGTAAGAATCATTTCTTTTTGTTGACATTTTTTATCTGTCACGTGGGTAATTTCATTGACTTTCGTCTAAGGGATGTTGCTGCCATAAGTGTTTCAAAAATAAATTTGTTTTATAAGTCATTATTAAACTCCATAGAATTCATTTCTAATAAAGATTTTAATAATATTTTCTTTTTCACCCAAACAGCAACGGATGTTGCTGAAACATCCGGTGCTGTTCGGGCATTTACAAAATGTTAATTAAAGACGTGAAAGTATAGCGTTTTGAGTTTATATTTCAAACTTTTTTAAATTACTAAATATAGGTTTAAATAAAATTCCGCTAAAAAAGAATGTCAATATATATTTTAAAGATTTGTGTGTGGTAATTTATTTTTTATATAAAGCATATTTATAATAAGAAAAATGGATTTAAGATTGATCTATAAAGACTGTCAATTTTTGTGATATTTAGAAGCATATTTTTTATAAAATTATTTTAAAACAAATTTGGATACTTACGAGGTTTGAAATTAATACATTAACTTTTCTT
Organism: Ganaspis brasiliensis; assembly: GCA_037103525.1. NCBI lineage: Eukaryota > Metazoa > Arthropoda > Insecta > Hymenoptera > Figitidae > Ganaspis > Ganaspis brasiliensis. The sequence goes on from JAZKLR010000123.1 coordinate 1,607,251, forward strand.
ATTCAGAACAATAATTTTAAAAAAAATTTGTTTATTATAAAATTAAATTTCAAATTCATGAAAAATGACATCTTTCAACACATCGTATCTTTCTTCTGTAAGCTTTTAAAAGATTCAAACTTAACACATATTTAAGTTTGTACAAAAAATGTAAAAAATTGTAAAATAAATTCTATATTTAAATTTTACGAGGTTATTTTGCTTAATTTGAAAAATTTTTAAATTTGCAATTAATCATAAAAGAGGTTACTTTTTTAAAATTTCGGTATGTCAGTATATATCAACAAACAGAAAGGATTCTTATTTAACGATATTCTCAAAAGTTATGCTAATTATTAAAAGGTAAATAAAAAGTAATTTGTTCAATTCAATCATAATCGAGCAAACAGCAGACAATCAGATGTGAAGTCTATCAGATCGTTTGCTCGACATGCATCACTAAACAGAACTACTGGTTACCAGGTAATATCTAGGAGAAAATATTTGTAAAAAAAAATGAATTCGTATAATTTATAATAAATAATGTATGTTTTTAATCGACGGGTCAATGAATTAACATTCTACTATTCAAGTATGTTTTTAATATTATCTATAGGCAACTGCCATTGTAATTCATCTCTTCGTCTTGGGAGAAGCCTATGTCAACGCATATCTAAATGTTCACATGCAGGGTCCCGCGCAATTTCCTTTAATAAAAATTTTCGGATAATTTTTTTTTTTGATCTGGTAATTAATCAGAATTTATATTTATATTTAAAAAAATCATTTGACTTACTACATACGCTTTTTAAAACTGTAAAATTATAATAAGTATCACAATCATGATCTCAGCGACCCTAATAAGATTGCCAAAATGTAAAAAAATTTAGCAGTCTCAAATTTTAGTTGCATTAGGGACCTTAATTAAAAAATCATTTAAACTTAGTAATTCCATTTTTTCAGTGTTATTTTTTAAAAGAAATTTAAAATTAACTTTGTTTCAAAATCCAAACGAACTAAGCAATTCCGAAAGACCTTCTTAATTATATTTCTAGTAATAATCAATTGGTGAGGCGTAGGTGAACGATGACAGGATCAGAAGAATGAAGTAATTTAATAAGGTATAAATTATGTATAGTTATATTTAATAGTAAAGTTCTCAAATGTTAGAAGCATTAATATTTTATATTTATCTATCACGTAAGCAACTTTTCACTGGTTCATATAATTTTCGGTTTTTAAAATTGAAGCCGTTTTATTTCCTAAAACTTATTCCTTTGATTTTTCTCCTTTCATTGGTCTTGGAAACTTCTTGAAATAACACATATCTATATTTTTTGCAAATTCACATTCATTAGTTATACTTTTTGCTGAAAATATCAAAAACATCCACGTTAGACTTCAACTGACTTTTGATATTACAGTAACAAATACAATCTTTCCAAAGATACTTCTAATAGTGCAAATTAATATAAAATTTTAAATTCATTTAAAGTTTCGTTCATGCTGAAATAAAAAACAATTAATTAAGTAGAAACTTTACCTGCATTAACGCACTCTTGTCTTCCTTTAATATGTTCTTCAGCCTTATCTCCGTGGCGTTTAGTAGCATGTTCCTTGAATTTGTCCATGTTGACTTTGTTACCAGCTTCCAACTGTAATAATATTTATGATAATTTTGAAATTACTTGTTACTCATTTTTAATTGACCAAGATTTGGAATTCTGAATCTAAGAAAAGTGTATTTTTAAGGTTCTGTTTACGAAGTGAAGAAAAATGGTTTGGTACGAAATAATCCTCCCTTTATTCAATAAATGTAAGGCAAATAATAGTTGTACGTTGGTAAAATTTCAAAATTGATTTTCAATTTTCTGTTTCTTTCTTAATCCTTAATTGGAAACATAATTATTTTGTTTTTGTTCGATTTACAGGTCATGCTAAAAAAGAAAAAAATGAAAAAATTCGATATCATACAACTACACGGAGAAAATGTTTCAGATAAAGTTTACCATGTTAGCATGATACACCTCGGATCAAAGTGATTTTTAGAAAACTTTACCATTCAATTTATAATAGAAATTATTCAAGAATTAGAAATGTTTTATACAAAAATATGGATACACATCACTCTCTAGCATGGTAATTTGATGGTTGGAGGGCGATTCCTCGATTGTCAGAAAGTTGAGTAGTGTTATACATAGCACGTGGAAAAACTTTACCATGCTGGATGACAAAGCGCTGAGCTCGAATTCTTGAGCTCAGTGCGCCTCGACAATGCTCTTGTCAAGGCTCCTGCTCACCAGCATGGTAAAGTTTTGCCAACTAGATGATCTTTTCTATTCAACCAAAAAATAAAAAGATTTCCTTCATATTAATTACAGATTTATTTCCTATAGAGATTACTTATTTCGCTAATTATAATTACATTTAACGATACAATCACGATCATAGTTTTAACCTTAAGATTAATTTAATATTCTTTTGAACTATATACATGACGCGATTTACCTAAACTAAACTTACGCCGCAATATACAAATATCTATATACACATTCACGCAGTCCAAACACGCTCGAATACATTTGGAATTAGAGATTCAAACTTTCCTTATATACTAACTGAGTAGAATTGTATCCCTTTATGAGAAACGGTTTTAATTCTTATATCTTTAGACTGAATAATTATAATTTAAAACAATTATGTGTTAATTATTGCTTCCTTCCTTGATCAATTTTTTATATAAATCAAGTTTCAAAATTTTGGTAATTTCTATTAAATCTTTCTTTTTTGTCTTGCAATAATCTGTAAATCAAATTCAAAATGTTAATTTAGAACTTATTTTGTATTTTAAATTCTAAAAAGTATGACCAAAATATTATATTAATGTCGAATAGTTTTTTAATTTGAAAAAAAGTTTTATTTAGTAAATAAAGGTCTTATTATAAAAATTTACTTGTAGATATTTTAAAAATTATTATATATAATGTGTACAAATTTAACAATTATCTAAATTTTAAAAATAGGTATAATTAACAAAATCTTTGACTTTATCTTTTATTCACTTTAGATCAATTTCACTTGTGTTAATTTCGATTTCCGAGACTCCTGTATTATATAATTTTTAAATAAAGTAATTTAATAATTAGACAGAAAATTCTTATTTATTAAAATTTTAATTCTTACAATGTTTAAAAAACCAAATATTCATTTATTAAAAATATATTATATGTATTATATATAAAAATATTAATATAAATGTTATTTAATATAATAATTTTTATAGAAACAAATTTGTATTTTCTGCATTAAAAGTTTAATAACCTTGAAAATCCTATCTGTTCTTTTAATCTGAATTAGTTAAAAATAATTAATTATTAATAATAATCAGAATTTTACTAAAATATTATCTATTTTGATATAACTTAAAAATAAACTAAACTAATAATTATTTATTTTTTACTAAATGATTAGTAGAAATATAGCTATTTGAATTAAGAGCTAACTTTTTGATTTCAAGCTAGTTATTTTTAACTAACTCAGATTTAGAGAATTTGTTAAACGTTATTTACGAAAATAAATATTATTTTGAATAAGAATTTGAATAAATAAAAGTTATTACAACTAAAAATTGAAAGTAATGAATTAAGTAGATCTTATAAAGGTATAATAAATGAAAAGTAAGAAAAATAATAATTTTAAAAAATGACATTTAGCTATTTAAAAATAGTAAAGAGTAAAAATTACCATAATTGAAAATTTTCAAAGCAAGAAAGAAACTTTAAAATGTAAAAAATCTGCCTTTAAATTACAAAAAATTTTTATTTAAAAAAATTTACAAACATAGAAGTTTAGAAGTTGTAAAATATATGTTTGATAGTTTAATTTTACAATGATAAAAAAACCAAGAAAAGCATCATATCTGAAATATTTTAGGTAATTTTCTTTTTAATTAATGTAAAATACAAATATTGTTTAATTTATTATAAAATTTATTATTTTAGTATTAAATGTAAATAAATATTAAGAATTAAACTATTTACAGAAATACACAATTAAAGAATCAAAATATTATAAGAATTTAAAAAATAAACTAATTGAAAGAGTAGTCAGTAAAATATGAAATATCTAACAAGTTTTCGTTTAAAATTTGTTTGTCATAGTTGCATGTTATATAATTCAACGTAAGCTAGGCTAGCCTCTAATATAAGTATTAAAATTAATAATTTAAAGATCATTCTTTTTCCTTTTAATAGAAAGAGTTCTTGTGGAATTAACAGACAAATAATATGTGATCGCATCTGCAAATTAAAAATGGAAAAAGAGGGAGAAAGTTTGATTTATCATGCGATAGGAATAAATTCCGAGTTTTGAAGAGAGTTTACCATGCTAGAGAGTCATTGGACTTGACGCTGAGCCCGAACTCCGATTACCCGTAGCATGGTAAACTTCTGCACATTTCTCGGCAAACTCTTTTCAACTTTAATGCACATTTTACAGCTTTAAGCGAGTAGTCTTTTTCAGTCTACTTTTGACTCTCAAGTACCACGTATATAGGAAAATTTTTCTTATTTTTTGAAAATAACTACACTGAGAAAATAAACCTCTAGCCAAGCAGCTTTATTTCTAGGTTAGGGTTCCTCGGGACAAAACAAACAAAACACCGACGATGACAATCAAACTTCTAGGATACCGGAGCATATGTTCTGCTAAAATCAATTAAGTGCTTTGCAGGTGCTATATCAACAACCTCTCTCTGCTAAATTTAATCAAAAATTGGTTGTATTTAGTCAACTTATTTTCTCAGTGTATCAGAATTTTGAACACAATATCTCAATTGTAACTTTGATCCGAGGTCCTGCATATAATATGGGAAAGATTACCTCTAACGTTTTCCCCGTGTATGAGTTGTCTTATAGGTAAGTAATTTATCAGCCAAATATTTTTGGATTATATAAAAAATTGCCCGAGAGGGAGGGGGTTAAAGTTTTGAACTTTTTGTTAAGACGCTCTCATCTCTATATTTATTGAGCTTAAAAAAAATGATAAAGAAATTTTTTGGTACATTGTTTTTCTAGATTTTTTCATCAGCTTTCGATTGGCGTGGTCTATTTTAAATATTCTTTTTATTTTGACTAAAATTTTTGAAAATTAAAAATAAATTTCACTTTTTTTCGTCTTCGGGCTCGTTTTATTTTTTTTATTTTATTTTTTAAAGAAAGCTGAGATTTTTTCCTACAAAATATGTAATTTTCAAAAAACACTTTTTTTTTGTTTTTGAGAAATTTAATGTTGAAGTTAGCGCGCCACGTCAAGGCGAAGTCTCACTCTACCGCCCCGCTTGTTGCTGTGCGCTGTTTGCATCATTACGTGCATATTTAATTATTCTAACCCTTAATTGAACTTTTTTCTGCATTTTACAGTGCTGAGACTGACATGAAAACAATTAAGTGCCTGCACTATAGTTCTTTTGTTTATTTTTTTATGTTTAAATTTTTTTGGTAATTTTTTGATATTGGTTTCTCATAGAGAAAGTATTGTTTTACCTCCACAGGATCGATTAAGATTTTCTGAAATATCTTGTCATATTTTAAACTCAGGATTTTAAAAATTATGTTTTTAAAAAATGTCTTGCTTATGTGTGTATGTAGTTATGTTTGTTAAGATTATGTTAGGCTCTATATTGCGAAAACAATAATTTAAAACAATGTTTTTTTTTGAGAGATTATAGGTCTTTGGGGGGACAAATTATGCCTTACTTTTGAGTCTGATCTATCAGTTCTAACTAAATTTTTTTGAAATTTAAACATTTTGAAAAAAAAAAATTTCAAAAATGTACATATTTTTTTAAAACAGTAAAATCAGATTATTTTATTTTTTTTATCTTTTTAAAAATGCATCGATTAAGCTCTTAGCGATCCTTTTAGTGCAAATTGATAAAAAGTTAGGGAGCGTTCACAAATGACGTCACGCATTTTTTTCAAATGTTTGACCCCTCCCCCCCTCCTATCACGCTCTGTCACGTGAGAGTAAACACGTACCCCTAAAAGTACGTCACGTTTCTTGCCCCCCCCCCCTCTATTTTTATGATAATTTTATTTTCAACGTTAATAACAAAAAATTCAATAGTAATAATTTTCAATCGGTTTTGTTATTCTAAATTTGCAGTCATTTGGGTTTATTACTGATATTTGGTTAAAAAATAGATTATACACTGTGATTCAAAATTTTTCTTATTTTTTGCACAACAAATACATTAAGGACTGCTTCAAATCATATACCTCGAACTTTAAGTATTAAATACTTCATATTAAACATAAAAATAAATTTTCAAATAAAATTTGACGTCAAGTTTAGGACGACCCCCCCCCCCCCTCTCCCCTCTATAGCGTAACGTCATATGTGAACGCTCCCTTATTAATATTCTATAAACAAAAAATATTGAAAATTATGTTCTTTAACAATTTTATTTTTATATTTTGTTGCTTTTTTAATATATTTCTGATTACTTGTAGGTCACTAAAAATTAATCAAATGAGCTCTTTGCAAACAGTCTAATGTAATGTTATTCAGAGTTATCATTGTTTAAAAAAAAATTAAGTTTCGTAACTTACGGAATCTTATTTACATTTTATAAGAAATTATATATACACCTATTTTGCGGAGAGTTTAAAACCACATCGATTGGTATACATAACTTGTCCCCCTTAAAGACCTATAATTTCGCAAAAAAAACATTGTTTTAACTAGTATTGTTTTTGAAATATAGAGCCAAACATAATCTTAACATACATAACTACATAGACACATAAGCAAGACATTTTTTAAAAACATCATTTTTGACATCCTGAGTTCAAAATATATCAAGATATTTCAGAAAATCTCAATCGATCCTGTGGAGGTAAAACAATACTTTCTCTATGAGAAACCAATATCAAAAAATTACCAAAAAAATTTAAACATAAAAAATAAACAAAAGAACTATAGTGCAGGCACTTAATTGATTTCCTGTCAGTCTCAGCACTGTAAAATGCAGAGAAAAGTTCAATTTAGGGTTAGAATAATTAAATATCCACGTAATGATGCAAACAGCGCACAGCAACAAGCGGAGCGGTAGAGTGAGACTTCGCCTTGACGTGGCGCGCTAACTTCAACATTAAATTTCTCAAAAACAAAAAAAAAGTGTTTTTTGAAAATTACATATTTTGTAGGAGAAAAAATCTCAGCCTTCTTTTAAAAATAAAATAAAAAAAATAAAACGAGCCCGAAGACGAAAAAAAGTGAAATTTATTTTTAATTTTCAAAAATTTTAGTCAAAATAAAAAGAAAATTTAAAATAGACCACGCCAATCGAAAGCTGATGAAAAAATCAAGAAAAATTATGTACCAAAAAATTTCTTTATCATTTTTTTTAAGCTCAATAAATAAAGAAATGAGAGCGTCTTAACAAAAAGTTCAAAACTTTAACCCCCTCCCTCTCGGGCAATTTTTTATATAATCCAAAAATATTTGGCTAATAAATTACTTACCTATAAGACAACTCATAACAAAAATTGGGAAAGGATTAAACAAAATTTTTTTTTGGCTGGACAGTTGACGTGAAATGCATCATATATTAAATTAAAAGAATACGATTTCTTGACAAAATAACACACTGTTTATATTACTTTATTTACTGACAATTTGTTAAAGTTTCTTTGAAATTTTTCTATAACTTATCGCAACACTTTTGCAATATGTGTTGGTGTGACGGACGACAGTTGCTCGACCAAAAACGATATTTTGAGAAATTCGTTTGAATGAGACGAGATGAGATGAGATTTAAAACAAAAGAAAGCACACATTTTCTCATTCCCTCTCATTTTTCGGATTTCTCGCTCAAGTGCATCACTACTCATATATTGAATCCGAAACTTTGAATTTTGAAAATTGGACATGAGATTCATAATCAGAGACACTGAAAACCTCCAAATAACAAGTTTCACGCAAATGCTGAATATTTTGAAGAATTCGTCTGTAATATTGGATTTGACATTTTGAATTTTGAAAATCAGACATCAGATTCATAATCAGAGAACCCAAAAATCCCTGAGTTTTAAGCAATATTATTTTCGTGCAGCATCATGTACTATAATTTGTTTAAAACAACTGTTTATTAGGTCTTTTATATTTATTATATAATGTTTTGGTGTATGTATTTGCATTTTTTTTCTATGAGTGCAGTTGTAACATTTCTAAATGATATCTAGTTTATTTTAGCTTTTTCTGCAGAAATAAATTATTATCTGGTTAAAATATCCAATTTACATTGTATATTTGTTTATTTAACAAACAACAACAACTGAAATAAAACATTGAAAACCACAGTTCTCTTACGAATTTTCTTCTGAGTAATTTAAAAAAAACATATTGAAAATCGGTTAACAATTGTAATCTGTAGTTGATTATGAACAGTAAATTCCATTTTTAAACTACTGTGCGTCGGTATGACGCCAAAATTTGCGTCATGCGTCAAGTGGCCCAGAGCCGTAAAAATGAGTAAGATGGAGTCATGAGGGGCTATTCACTGAGATCCAAGAGATTCCAAAGACGACGTAATCGATTTGTGATCTCAAGAAATCGGTTTGTCGTCGCTAGCCGTCGCTGGTCGTCTCCGACCGTCTGATTGGTCGTCTCCTTATTCGTCTCTAGTCATTTCTAGAATCATGCTGGATAGCACACAGAAAATCATGTGACTGCAGGAGTCTTGATAAAGTTTAATCCAGAATAATTTTGATTTATTGTTTGACTAATAATACAAATTTTATTATAATTTGCAACAGGTAAGTGATGAATTGAAATTCAAGTATATACACGAATTACGTATATAGTTTATAGATCTGTATCATCTGTATAACCCGAGATATAACCTCAAATTTGCAGGCAACCTAAATGTCAAACTGATTAAAATCATAAGATATTGAAAAGCGTAGAAGTTTTCTTTTTAGAAAATCTTTATTTTTAATTTGATTTATACATTTGTCTTACAATTGTAGCTTTTCTGTTATTGAAACCATTTATATTAAACAAAAAAGTAATATAATAATTTATGATTTGGACAAGTTCAGTGTTAAAATATGTAGAATGTCCTGAATTATAATCACACCAGTTAAATCACTTTTCGCATATGTTGCACAGTATACTTTTTTAAACTTATTCAATAAACTACAAAATAAAAGTTATAAAGACCTGTCAAGAAGGCTAAATGTATAACGTTTTGACAAGTTTTTAAGTCAACCGAAAAGTGAGGTTAGATAATGCGTATATATGTATAGTTTTATTCTTGTAGTATCTGAAAAATGTATCACAAACAGTATTTAAAAGTGTTTATTACTTCATTTTTATTCTTTTTTCTTACATATTTTGACAAATAACTGTTAGAAAAAGGTTTTTTGCATGTGCGAAATACAAATAAAAACAGTTCAGTTTTCAATAATTTTACTAGAGTCAAAAATCGCATTTTTAAAAGCATACGTTAAAGAAAATAATTAACCTAATGTTTTGAATGTCCAAATTAAATGGGATATTTATTTTATCATCTTCAAAATAAAACTATTATATATATTGGAATTGAAAAACTACTTAAATTTTAAAATTATTTTGGTATAAGGGTAAATAATATTATTTTAAAAAATTTGAACAATTTAAATGTGCATTTATAAAAGATAAAAATTTTCTGTTTATTTGAAACGATTGTCAAATTTTAGGTTATTTTATCAAAATTGTTTCCAATAAACAAAAACTTGTTATTTTCATTCAAATTCAACTTGGAATTGATTAAAATGTTAAAAATAAAACTTTTTACTATTCTACCAAAACGTATTTTAAATTAATAAGACAGACATTTTATTTAAAATATACCGAAATTGGAATTGAACTACCTGTTTTCAAATTTTTTGTCTGATTCCTCGTTAGGAATGAAAATTCTTTATTATTTTGTTGTTTTAAAAGTTAAGAAAAAAAAAGATTTCAAGGAATATACAGAACCGCGGGATAATTAAAACAAAATAATTTTGTTAAATTTCAAAATAAAAATTTGTTTACTAATAGACAGTTTAAAAATGACTTAAAACCATTAAAATGGATTTGAAGTGATGATTGTAATAGATAATAAATTGATTCTTCCAATTTTTGTGAACATTACTATTTATTTTAAGTGGTATAATCAACAACTTTTATTCCCTACTTTTTATTCTGTTTTAGGTACTACTTCTATTTGAATTCGAAATTTGTCAGGGAAGCAGCATTATGTTGTCACAAAGTAACGCAGAAGGATTTCAAAATTCTTCTCAGAATCCAAATAAGGAGAATCAATTGAATGTTTTATGTTCAAAATGTGGTGATGTAATTAATCGGGAAGCTGAAAATAAAAAATTATTTAAAGAACGGTGCTCCTATTTTTGGAAAAAATTGTAAGCAGGTTTTAAGGGAACTCTGATATTGCCTGATTATATTAAAAATATTTTCAACTGTCAAAATTTGGCAAATTACCACGGGTTTCGGCAAATTACTACTGATACTATAAATGCACTACTGGCAGGAACCTGAAAATTACCGACACTATTCTAGCATTTGCAATAAATAACAAAGATAACATGGATCCTGAATTAAATAGAAAAGTGAGATCCGAAGTTAAAGTTACCATTACCCCTTTAAACGATTTAAATAACTCTTCTCTAAAATTGAGTTACGTAGCTCACGTAACGTGCCCTCAATGCAATGTGGTGTTAAAAACAACTAAAATAACAAAAAATAGTAGTAATAAATGGCATTTATCAAATTTCAGCAGACACATTAACCTTCATTCAGGAATTCGCCCTAAAAATAAAAAAGAAAGCAAAGAGAAAACTTCCTCTGTAGGACTACACAAGAAACCATTTAATCCTAATGTAGAAGATGACGTGGTTGAAGAAAGGGAGCGAAGTGTTTTAGAAAACTTAGATCTCAACAATATAGAAGAAATTGCAATGCTAAATTTAGATAATTCAAGTATTTACAAAAAAATTGCTTCAGATAATTTGGCTGTACACAATGTGGATAATATTTAAGAAGCGGTACAAGAAATCGGAACTCATTCATCTTTTGGCGCAGTGTTTGCCAACTCTTTGAACATTTTAGATGAGAACACGAGTGTTTCGGGGAAATAAATAGTCGGAACAATTATCGAACGAATTGTTCTGACCCACACACCACTAATATTCGACTACAAGAAGATCCTGTAGAGGGGATAGAACAGGAGAAATCTTCATTTTTAAATATGCTAAATGAAGCATCGATTGGAAAAGCAAGTGCTCAAAAGGGAGGCTATAAATATAACATGACAATGAAGAATTTTTCTTCTTATTTATTTTTGACAGGAGGAAGATTAGCTTACGAAACTCTAGCAAAAAATTTACCTCTTCCCTCATTAAGCACAATTAGTCGTACCATTAATAAATCTAAATCCATGATTATTGAGGGGAAATGTCGTTTTGAAGAACCAGCTTGTTAAATTTGTTTTGCCTCTTGATAGTGATGGGATGCCGAAAACAAATACATTTCTAGCCACCTCTGCAAAAACAATCGAAGATCATTTTCTCACAAACAAAAAGGCAACACAGTTGTATGCAGTAATGGCTCAGCCTTTGGTAAAAGATAGTCCTTCCTTTTGTTTATGTTTATTTGAAACGGATAACTCCTTTAAAACTGAAGATGTCAGAAAGCGTTGGGAATTTATTCTCAGAAGTTTGAAGGAACATTCGATAACCGTTGCTGGCATATCATCTGACGGAGATAGTAAACTATTAAAAGCCATGACGATTGAGAGCTTTTTGGGAACAACCGATGCAAATCTAAAAATATTGGACGGAAATGGTAGTGACTTTCCAGGATTTTATGCCTCAATACGAAATAACACTCTTTTTAGTCAAGATACTGTTCATATAGGCTCAAAAATGAGGAATCGGTTTTTAACAAATTCCATTCTCATGCCTATGGGAGATTTATTAGTTTCTGCTGGTCACATAAGAACATTAATGACGTCCGTTTCGAAGGATAAACACTGCCTTAAAGAAAAAGATATTTCAGGGAAGGATAAGATGAACTTTCAGTCAGTTGTAAAGCTTTGTTATCCTAAAATATGGACTTTACTTAGAGAATATGTTCCTGGAAGTGAAGCAACAATATCTTACTAAAAAGTAATATATTATGTTTTAACGTCTTACCTCTCCCAAAATATCACAGCTTTAGAACGAATTTATTATATTTGGTACAGTGTTTATTTATTAAAATTGTGGCGAGCATGGATAACTTCAATCCCAAACTATTCAGTGTCGAAGAACTCTATTACTAGAAATGCATATGGAATGTTTTAGAATAACTTTCTAAAACTTTCGACATAAACATACAAACCTTTTTGGAAAGGTTTCTACTCGCTTGTTTTATCATATAAAGATAGTAAATTATTTAGCCGATTATACATATATTTTTAAAATCAAGAATAAGATTATTTTCTGATGCTATTGACATAAACATACAAAGCATTGCGGTAACCTTGCAAACACTGTTTAGTAAATTGGACATGTTTTTTATTGTTTCTTCTCGCTTGTTTCATCATACAAAAAGATTAAAAATAATTTAGCTGATTATGCACTATAATAAACATCTTCCAATGAATGATGGAAGCATTATTTAAAGAGGATGCTCCCAAGGGCCGCATTAGGCAAAGTGTTCGGGAGGGGCGATATATGGGATAGAAAGAGATAGCACCATAGTACTATCTCTTTCTCTCTCTCTCTCTCTCTCTTACAAATATAAGATTCTTGGGGGGCGGGGCCATCGCCCCAATCGCCCCACGTAAACCCGCCACTGGATGCTCCCCATGTGTAAGACTCATGACCAGAGAATAGCTTACTTGAAAATATAAATATTCCCCCATAAGTTGGGTTCTGGGTAATACACACTAAACCTTGCTCGCTTTACAGAAGTATTTAAGACTCATCAGGATTAAACTAAGCAACCAACATCGTTGAATGCTAACTCCACCCATACCCATAGATCCCTCAGCCTACCATCAGATCTCGATTAGCCGACAAATCGAAGAGGTAAGAACCCCTACCGATCAACGGCGGACTTGTGATGTCAGGTGAAGGATTCTATACGGATTTCTTCCCTACTTTGTTGCCAGATTGACCCTGCTTCCCTCCCCTGCGACCATGTCCGTGTGTAATTTGGGCCGGCATACGTTTCAGGATTGGACGCGCTACGTTCTTACACGTGTGTTCAAAATGTTTAAAGTTATAAGGATGATTTCTTACAGGATTTAAATGGGTGGTTTAGGGCTTTCTGTGGGCATTGTGAAACAAAGCTTAATCTATCATAAAATCTTCAATTGAGTTTAAGGTTCCTATTAAGGTAAAAGTTCCCCTATTCTGTGGCCATGCCTGTCTTCCTTCTCTCTGTTACAGGATGGAGCTCGGATCGTTGCGTTGTGGAAGCTCTCCAACTCTTTCAGTTAGTCAGCGAAGGCCTGATGTGATGAGACAGATCAGTTCCGTTGTGGTTTGTCGTAGCTTTCTTACAGTCCACATCCATCGCGTTTTTTGATTGTAACACCCGACGATTTCTCTACTGCCCCTTTATTTTGTGTATCTACCGGATGAAAAAATGTGACGTATTCAAAATTTGAAATAACAAAAAACGATCCTTTGTGAAATCTAAAGTTTTACGAGTTTGTTTTTATAAATACCAGCATACATTCCTAACAACTTAAGAAAGCGAAACCTAATGTTTTTGGTATCGCAGACGTACCATTGTACCACAACCATTGATTCAGTTGAAAAGCCTAATGTTAATTTAGTTTCAAGTCAATGTTTAGTCGAAGATGAGAATCGTATGCAGAGGAAGAGTAATTTTGTTCTGTTTGGTTTTTCTAAGCGCGTTCCGAGTGAAATTGCTGTCGTCTAAATATAAATAAATGACTCTAATATCAGGTTTGATAAATTAATTTACCTAGGTGAATCTAATATGACTTTTTTAATATCAGTTCCATAATGTATAAACCTAAGGGAATCAAATATGATTTTTTTGTTTAGCGTAACTTCAATCTCTTTCTTTTAAAATCGTTCTTCCATATTTCCCCATTGCTACTATTCCGAATGTTTTTAATGAATAAAATGAATTTTTCATTAAAGATTCATGAATAGCTTAATCCGTTGTATGGCAATTACAATACCTAGACTGTTTCTCAGTTAAAAATTACTTTACAGGAAGTTTTAAGGATAGTATCATGAACCTTAAAGGTCGTGCAATCATTCCTTGGAGGATCCTGACATGATACCTTGACGGAATTTAGAACGTGGTTTAAAACTGGAATTTACTGTTCATAATCAACTACAGATCACAATTTTTAACCGATTTTCAATTTTTTTTTTTAAATTAGTCAGAACAAAATTCGTAAGAGAACTGTGGTTTTCAATTTTTTATTTTTGTTGTTGTTTAATTGTTAAATAAACAAATATACAATGTAAATTGGACATTTTAACAAGATATCGATTTATTTTTTCAGAAAAAGCTAAAATAAACTATATATCTCTCAGAAAAGTTACAACTACACTCATAGAAAAAAGTAATGCAAATACATACAACAAGACATTATACAATAAATAAAAAAGACCTAATAAACAATTGTTTTAAACAAATTATCGTACATGCTGCTGTATGAAGATACTAGGCTTGAAATTTGTTACTCGGGGGTTTTCGGGGTCTCTGATTACGAATCTGATGTCCAATTTTAAAAATTCAAAATGGCGGATCCAATATGGCGGACGAATTTTTTAAAATTGTTAGCATCTGCTTGAAACTTGTTACTCGGGGGTTTTCGGGGTCTCTGATTACGAATCTGATGTCTAATTTTAAAAATTCAAAATGGCGGATCCAATATGGCGAACGAATTTTTAAAAATTGTTAGCATCTGCTTGAAACTTGTTACTCGGGGGTTTTCGGGGTCTCTGATTACGAATCTGACGTCCAATTTTGAAAATTCAAAATGGCGGATCCAATATGTCGGACAAATTTTTAAAAATTGTTAGCATCTGCTTGAAACTTGTTACTCGGGGGTTTTCGGGTTCTCTGATTACGAATCTGATGTCCAATTTTAAAAATTCAAAATGGCGGATCCAATATGGCGGTGGATTTTTGAAAAATTAATTAAACTCACTTGAAAATTGCTACTCAGAGGTTTTTGGTGTTGCTGATTACAAATACCCAATCAAGTTTTAAAAAATTTTAAATGGCCCATGCAGTATGGAGACCGCGATTCGCAAACTTTAAACAAATACAACTTTTAATAAAAAATTCATTGTATTAGACCCCAAATAGCATCTTTAATCGCAATTGATTGACGCATTTTTAGGGTTTAAAAATCGCGGTCTTCATACTGGCTACGCCATTTTGAATTTTTGAAATCGAATGTCAAGTTAATAATAATCGGCGACTCCAAAAAGATTTGAGTAACTCATGTTAAATTTGTAATCATTATTCTCTAATTCCTGGTTTTATTTATTTTTATGATAGAGAATATAAGTTAAACGTCATTGTAATTAACCTAATCGTCAATTCAAATATAAAAAATAGGCTTAACTTTATGTTATATAATATATTTGATGTAATTTCATTAAATATATTATTTTAAAATTTATCAAAGAAAAAACTACTGACGCACTAGTGTAGTAGTGAAACAAATTCATTCACACTAATGTTATATTGACCACCCATATGTAGATGCATTTCTTAGCTACACAATTAGTGCACATGTTCTCGTGAATAAGAAAACTGTTGCGCCTGTATGTAGACCTTAGAATAATAATACGCATGAATTTGGGAGTTAGAAAACATCAGTGCTGATGAATTTATGCTTTACTACACAAGTAAGCATATATTTGTGCTTTAGAACACCAGTACGCATGAATTTATGCCTAAGTACACAAGTGTGCATGTATTTGTGCGTTAGAACACTAGTGCGCATGTATTTGTGCGTTAAAACACTAGTGCGCATGTGTTTGTGCGTTAGAACATTAGTGCGCATGTATTTATGCGATAGAACACTAGTGCGCATGTATCTGTGCGTTAGAACAATAGTGCGCACGTATTCGTACGTGAGAACATTAGTGCGCATGTATTTGTGCGTTAGAACACTAGTGCGCATGTGTTTGTGCGTTAGAACACTAGTGCGCATGTGTATGTGCGTTAGAACATTAGGGCGCATGTATTTGTGCGTTAGAACATTAGTGCGCATGTATTTATGCGATAGAACACTAGTGCGCATGTATTTGTGCGTTAGAACAATAGTGCATTACAAATTTGCCGCTAAAATTTCTAGTTTCTAACTTGCCGCTAGGAGGATGCACTTCTCACAAGAGACATCAGTTACTATTCTTTATATAAATGCAGAAGGTTTCACTAAAAATTCACTAATGCAGGTTTGTATACTTTGATCTTTTCACGTTTTATGTTCTGTTTCTATGTTCTGTGTTCTATATGTATATATATATATATGTCTTGAATTGTCTCGCCAGTATTTTTTTATTTTCGTGATTTAAAAAAAAAATTTGAGTGATTAAGATTGAGCCAGTATTAATTTTAATCGTTCTTTTTTTAATTTATAAATAATTTTAAAAATTGGATCAGTATTATTACCAACCCCTTTCTTTTATTTGTTAAATAATTAATTTCTGCAAATCTCTGATAATAATTCAGACTAAATGGATGTTTTTAAAGTACGTAAGAGGGTCTTGTGTGACTTTCTTATTGACAATAAGAACAGTAGTATTTCAGATTTAGTAAGTTACTTACAAACCCAGTACAGTTTTGATCCTGAGCAATTAACAATTGTGAACAATAACTTAAAATCTTACTTTTTAGGTAAATTTCAAAAGAAATGGAAAGATTGTTTCCATATTAAAAGTCAATTTGAAAATAAGTTCCACGCATGGTTAGAATCAGATTTTGTTGTAAATTTCACAAATGCTAAAGCCACAGGTGGAAGAAAACATTCAACTTTACCTTTCGAAGATGTTTCGGTGGGAACAAAAAGACGTAGATTATTGTCAATTGAAAAAGATTTTACGGATGTTGAAATTCAGGAAGCATTCCTACGAAATTTACGTACAACAGGAAGAAAAAAAATAGCCAATGCTGTAGAAGCACTTTTAAATTCAGCTGATAATGAAGATTTTAATCTTTCAAATATGTCTGATAATAATTCCTATGTGCCATACTCTCCGGAAGAAGCTGTAGCTTTATCGGAACAAGCCAGATTGTCCAAATATCAATACCAGGTTATTCAACTACAGGCTAAGGAAAGGAATGCTGATATTTATCCACCATATTATCAGTTGCTGAATGCTAAGAAAGAATGTTATCCTTCTGAAGTCCATGTAACAGAAGGAGGTGCCAGTATTCAGATTCAGTCTCTTATTGATCATTCAGTAAATAGATTATTTAAAGACCCTAGTTTATCTCTTCCAAATTCAGAAAAGAATGAGAAAACTACCTACCTAAATATGGAATTTAAGTATGGTATCGATGGATTGTCAACTGAAACGAAATACAACCAAAAATTTTGTGATGAAAATTTGTCTGATGAAAATCTGCTAACTGCATCAATGCTTCCCGTGTGCTTAAGATTAAGGGATGCATCAACAATTGTTTGGCAGAATCCTCATACTGCTTCATCAAAAAGATGTATACCTATTATGCTGAAATTTGCTAAGGAAACAAAAGAAATGACAAAATCAGAGATAGAGAATATTCAATCTCAAATTAAGAACTTAAAACCTACCACAATAACCACAGTTAATTCTGTATACGTTGTTAAATCTGACTTGAAATTAACGATGGTGGATGGTAAAGTTTGTCAGGCCCTTTCGGACACCTCTTCAGCTTCTACGTGTTATATTTGCAGAGCAAAACCATCACAAATGAACGATTTAATGCGAGTAAAACAAATGTCTGAAAATATAAGCTTTTTTGATTTTGGTCTTTCTACATTGCACGCGCGGATCAGGTTTATGGAGTGCATTTTACATATTGCATATAAGCTTCAAGTTCAAAAGTGGTATGTGTCAATTGCTGAAGAAAAAGAAATTGTAAAAAGTACTAAGCGAAGAATTTGTGATGAATTTAAGAGAAAGATAGGATTGATAGTTGATCAACCAAGTCAAGGATCCGGTAACTCCAATTGCGGCAACACTTCTCGCAGATTTTTTGCAGACGTTGAGCAGTCAGCAGAAATAACTGGAGTTGACCAGGAATTGATTAAAAGATTTGGCCAAATATTGGAGATGCTTACTACTAACCGAAAGATTCCTTCACAAATCTTCAAAGATTTCACCCTTAAAACAGCAGAACTTTATGTCAAACTGTATCCATGGTATTACATGCCATCATCAGTCTATAAAATTCTATTGCATGGAGGCAAAGTCATGGACAATTTTCTTCTACCAATTGGCGTTTACTCGGAAGGAGCTTCAGAAGCTCGAAATAAGGACATTAAGCACTTTCGAAATCATAACACTAGAAAAACTTCTCGATTGCACACTGTCGAAGATTTGATTCACAAGCTGCTTGTATCATCAGATCTGTACATTGGGTCTCTTAGACCCGAAAGAGAAACAATTGAATCTGATCTGGATTCAGAAATTGCACAGTTGATAGATGAGTACGAAAATGGAATCAATTAATTGCTAATTGCAAATATATAGAAGATAAGCTTACATAATAGTATTTTAATTCATATATACAATCGGCCCTTTTTAGGGCCTCACATGCAAAAAATGTAGCTAACGTGACAAACTTAATCAATAATGAACGTAAATTACTTACAAGGTAAGCAAAAATCTTGTTTCATACTAAAAACTATAACATTAAATTGGCCCTTCTCAGGGCCCCTAAAGCAAATGATAAAGCTTAAGTAAACTGACAATTTTTTAATTTTGTTTGTCATATTGGATCTGCCATTTTGAATTTTTAAAATTGGACATCAGATTCGTAATCAGAGACCCCGAAAACTGCCGAGTAACAAGTTTCAAACAGATGCTAACAATTTTTAGAAATTCGTCAGCCATATTGGATCCGCCATTTTGAATTTTTAAAATTGGACATCAGATTCGTAATCAGAGAACCCGAAAACCCCCGAGTAACAAGTTTCAAGCAGATGCTAACAATTTTTAAAAATTTGTCCGCCATATTGGATCCGCCATTTTGAATTTTCAAAATTGGACATCAGATTCGTAATCAGAGAACCCGAAAACCCCCGAGTAACAAGTTTCAAGCAGATGCTAACAATTTTAAAAAATTCGTCCGCCATATTGGATCCGCCATTTTGAATTTTTAAAATTGGACATCAGATTCGTAATCAGAGACCCCGAAAACCCCCGAGTAACAAATTTCAAGCCTAGTATCTTCATACAGCAGCATGTACGATAATTTGTTTAAAACAATTGTTTATTAGGTCTTTTTTATTTATTGTATAATGTCTTGTTGTATGTATTTGCATTACTTTTTTCTATGAGTGTAGTTGTAACTTTTCTGAGAGATATATAGTTTATTTTAGCTTTTTCTGAAAAAATAAATCGATATCTTGTTAAAATGTCCAATTTACATTGTATATTTGTTTATTTAACAATTAAACAACAACAAAAATAAAAAATTGAAAACCACAGTTCTCTTACGAATTTTGTTCTGACTAATTTAAAAAAAAAATTGAAAATCGGTTAAAAATTGTGATCTGTAGTTGATTATGAACAGTAAATTCCAGTTTTAAACCACTGTGCGATACTTCAATGGTTCCCGCGAAGGAACGCACAATGTGAATGTTCACATGCAGGTTCCCGCGCAGTATCCTTTAATAAAAATTTCCAGATAATTTTTTTTTTTGTTGATCTGATAATTATCAGAATTTATATTAATATCTAAAAAAAATCATTGGACTTACTACATACGCTTTTTTAAACTGTTAAATTATAATAATACAATCATGATCACAGCGACCCTAATAAAATTGACAGAATGTAAAAAAATTTAGCAGTCTTAAATTTTAGTTATAATAAGATTATAGGATCAGAAGAATGAAGTAATATAATAAAGAATAAATTATGTTTAGTTATATTTATTAGTAAAGTTCTCAAATGTTAAAAGCATTAATGTTTTATATTTATCTGTCACGTAAGCAACCTTTCATTAGTTTATATAATTTTCGGTTTTAGAAATTCAAGCCGTTTTATTTCTTAAAACTTATTCCTTCGATTTTTCTCCTCTCATTGGTCTTGGAAACTTCTTCATATAACACATATGTATATTTTTTGCAAATTCACATTCATCGGTTATACTTTTTGCTGAAAATATCAAAAACATCCACTTTAGAATTTAACTGACTCTTGATAATACAATAACAAATACAATCTTTCAAAAGATACTTCTAATAATGCAAATTAGTATAAAATTTGAAAGTCATTTAAAGTTTCGTTAATGCTGAAATAAAAAACTATTAATTAATTACTTATTAACTTTACCTGCATCAACGCACTCTTGCATTCCTTTAATATGTTCTGCAGCCTTATCTCCGTGGTGTTTAGTGGCATGTTCCTTGACTTTGTCCATGTTGAATTTGTTACCAGCTTCCAACTGTAATAATATTTATAATGATTTTAAAACTACTTGGTACTCATTTTTAATTGACCAAGATTTATAATTCTAAATCTAGGATAAGTGTATTTTTATAGTTCTGTTTACGAAGTGAAGAAAAACGGTTTGGTCTGTGATGTATATTAAACAATTACTTTTATTGTTTAACAAAATTACTAAGACACATAAAAAAATCTCCTAATGAATGATTAAAAACTCAACAACAACAAAACATTGAAGAAAAATGCGACAGTTAACATGTTTGCTCCCGTAAAATATTTGCTGAATAACCTTAAAAATATATTTTTATAAAAAAATTTGTTGACATCAACGTTTTATAATCAACGTTGTAGATTTTTTATCTACAGAAAATTTTATTTTAAATAATTAAAATAACAAAAATACCGTTTTTTAGGTTCCCTGATTTAGGTCTGTTTCGTTTACAGAGTCCTATAGGTTTAAGTTTGAGTTTATATAGCAGTTGCTTGATTTTTTCTTTGTAATTACAGAAGCATGTTATCAAATATTAATATTTCTTCCACTTACTTCGCCATGTTTCTTCATCAGACATGCAGATAAACACTTCATTTCTGGTTTTTCGGTCTTTGATTCATGGGCCTCTTTCATCATTTCTACAATTTTTTGTTATTATTATAATTTCTATTAATGTGCAACTTGTATAGAATCATATAAATTTAACGATGTTTTGAGACATTTGTTTTGTGTTAAGATTTAAACTTATAAAAATATTATAACATTTGTATAAGTATTAAAAAGTTCGAAGGTTTAAAATATTTAATTAACTCTGCGATACTCACCGAAAAAAATATATTCTTCTTTTTAGCGTATTTCTCCTACAATATGGTATCAAAATTTGATCCTCTCAAATTGAGTAGAATTCTGCTTGTTTTAAGAGGAATATACTTAATTTAACAGGAATTATTCTTCAATTAAGTAAAATATTCTTTATTTGACAGTAGTATTCTTCATTTGAGAGGAGTTCTTTTGATCATAGAGAATGTACTTTTTATACCATTTTTAAAAGGATCCTCTACAATAAAGAATATTCCTCTGAAATGAAGAATATTCCTCTCAAATGAAAAATATTTCACTTAAGGACATGTGATGGAGTATGACGTCACTGGTATAGTCAAAATTTGTCCGTAACTTTGCTTTTAAAAAATTAAATATTTTGTCATGAAACTTGGTAGAATTACTTAAAATGGCATTAAGAAGGTCTCTCAGACCCGAGTTTATTTAAATTTTGGTTGAAAACTTATTTTTAAAAATTTTTGCAATTTTTTGAAAATTTCCCAAAATTCAAACGAACTAGGGTCTGAGAGACCTTCCTAATGACATTTTAAGTAATTCTACCGAGTTTCATGACAAAATATTCAAGATTTTAAGGGAAAAGTTACGGACAAATTTCGTCTGTACCAGTGATGTCATAATCCATCACATGCCCTTAATTGAAGAATACTTCCTGTCAAATCAAGTATCTTCCTCTTCAAACAAGAAGAATTTTACTTAAGTGGAGAGGATGGAATTTTGATACCATATTGTAGGGGAAATACGCTCAAAAGAAAAATATTTTTTTTCTGTGCTTCAGAAATTTGTTATAATAGATAATAATATATAAATTTTAAATTGAAATATTACATATAAATAGTCACCTTTTGTTATTCCTAGTTCCTTCATACATTCTTTGAATTCCTTTTACCTTCAACTTTACCCTCAACGTTCATCTAAAGTTATAAAAAATACAAAAGATGACTTAAATATGAATAACACTGGACTATAAAAAACATTAACAACAACAATAACCAGAAAAAAAGTCGGTCAGTCCTATACTTGTCATATGACTCTTAATTTTTTTGCTTTAAAAGTTCAAGTCAGTCTGTAGAAGGTGATTGGTGTTTTCTATCATATCGTATTTTATTTTTTTAAAGCCTGAAAAATTCCCAAATACACATTTTTGACACTTAGACCCGGTTTTTAAGGACTGACCTGATGAAAAAAGTTTTTTTTTCTTTTTCATTGTTAAAAAAACCTTTCAATAAACACAGAAATTTAATAAAAAAATACAACCATTTTTTTTTAACCCATTAACGCCCAAATGTACAATTTTTTGTCATGAAGTTTCACGCAAAATTTTATCGATTCAGCGTTATGAAGAAAAATTTGCTATAGCCGTATTTTGTGGTCCAAAAATCGCTCTTTCAAATGGCGTATTGAGAAATCTTGTAAATTTTTAAATAAACAAATTATAGATGTTTCTTTAAACAAAAACACAAAATTTTTAGGTTCTTTTGTCAAATTATTACATTTTTTTATAAGCAATGGCATTGCAGTATCTATAAAGGTCATAAATATCGCGTCAAAAATAAGTAGGCTGTAAGATAGGAGTATTAAGAAAAACAAAAATTCAAAATGGCGGATACAAAATGGCGATTAAAGTGAATTTTTTAGGTAATGTACATAGCCTTGTGCACAAAATCGAAAAAAGTAAGGGACTCTTATAAAACTTGTTATACAAGGGTTTTTATGGTTGCTGATTACAAATCTAAAGTTCATTTTTAAAAATTCAAAATGGCGGATCCAATATGGCGGACGAAATTTTTAAAAATTAGATGGATTCGATTTAAACTTGTTACTTGGGGGTTTTTGGAGTCGCTGATTACAAATCTGACGTCACTTTTTAAAAATTCAAGATGACGGATCCAATATGGCGGACGAAATTTTTAAAAATTAGATGGATTCTATTTAAACTTGTTACTTGGGGGTTTTTGGGGTCGCTGATTACGAATCTGAAGTCCCTTTTTAAAAATTCAAAATGGCAAATCCAATATGGCAGACGAAATTTTTTCAAACTAATTGGATTTGCTTGAATCTTGTTACATGGGGGTTTTTATGGTCGCTGATTACGAATAATTTTATCATAACCCTCGTTATCTTAGACGCGGTCACATATGGTCAAAAGATTTGACGTTATGTGAATCTATTCTAACAATAATACTGTGTATCAATTATGTGTATTTTTAATGGTTAAAACAACTTTGAACAATTTAAATATCAGAACGCTTTTGACAAGATATTCGGTCAAATACACTGCAACAGCAAATGTCTTATAAATATTTTACAGTAAAACATTTGTCCTTGTAATATCCTAAGAGTGTCTTATGGTAACCCATACTTGGTGTCTTAAAACACTGTATCTCCTATGGTATATCATTTTTAAAGATTGAGCTTTTGCAGTATAAGTAATCAGAATTAATTACCATTACTATTTAAGACAAAAAGCATACTCGGAAGTATTCTCGAAATATTCTTCAATTCGACTCCAAAAAAACACTCATATAACAAGTTTTAAGCGAATCCAATTAATTTAAAAATTTTTCGCCCGCCATATTGGATTTGCCATTTTGAATTTTTAAAAAGTGACTTCAGATTCGTAATCAACGACCCAAAAAACCCCCGAGTAACAAGTTCAGACGATTTTAATCAATTTTTAAAAATCGTTTGCCATATTGGATCCGCCATTTTAAATTTTTAAAAAGTGACTTTAGATTCGTAATCAGCGACCCCAAAAAACCCCAAAAACCCCAAGTAACAAGTTTAAATCGAATCCAACTAATTTTTAAAAATTTCGTCCGACATATTGGATCCGCCATCTTGAATTTTTAAAAAGGGACTTCAGATTTGTAATCAGCGACTCCAAAAACCCACAAGTAACAAGTTTAAATCGAATCCAACTAATTTTTAAAAATTTCGTCCGCCATATTGGATCCGCCATTTTGAATTTTGAAAAATGAACTTTAGATTAGTAATCAGCAACCATAAAAACCCTTGTATAACATGTTTTATAAGAGTCCCTTACTTTTTTCGATTTTGTGCACAAGGCTATGTACATTACCTAAAAAATTCACTTTAATTGCCATTTTGTACCCACCATTTTGAATTTTTGTTTTTCTTAATACTCCTATCTTACAGCCTACTTATTTTTGACGCGATATTTATGACATTTATAGATACTGCAATGCCATTGCTTATAAAAAAATGTTTTAATTTGACAAAAAAACCTAAAAATTTTATGTTTTTGTTTAGAAAAAACATCTATAATTTGTTTATTTAAAAACTTACAAGATTTCTCAATACGCCATTCGAAAGAGTGATTTTTGGACCATAAGATACGGCTATAGTAAAATTTTTTTCATAAGGTTCAATTGATAAAATTTTGCGTGAAACTTTATGACAAAAAATTGTACATTTGGGCGTTAAAGGGTTAATGTCATAATGATCGCTCTAAGTTTTGAATGTATTTAATGTTAACAAAATTTGTTAACTCCTTAAATCTGAATTAATGAAAAACCTGACACTAATTCACTTTAAATTTAAGGAGATTTATCCAAAAAACGAATTTTTACAGATTCTTATAAAATTTTAATGACATATTAAATGCATTACTTTACATGTACACTTATTATTTTAATGAATTTTACCAATCTTGTTTTAAGATATAAATTTATAAATTAATAAAAAACCTCACACTAATTCACATTAGATTTAAGGAGGTTTATCCAAAAAACAAATTTTTACAGGTTCTACAAATTTTTAATAAAAAATAATATACATATTTTAAACTGTAATATAATAAAACTTTTACAACAATATTTTATTTATTTACCTTACGGTAGTTAAGAAAATGTTATTGAAGGTTTAGTAATTTTTCACTTTTTTGGAATAATCAGCAGGAAAAAATTTTAATAGCTTTATGTTTTCAACAGAAAATTTCTTTTTTTAGTAAAATTCGTTTGTGTAATAATTTTAACTATATACAAAATACTATTTAGAAATCATGGTCCAATAGAATAAGAACCGCTTGAGTGTATGAACATTCTTAAAAATTAAGCTTTTGTTTTTTTAAATCTTGTGAAAAGTAATATAATTTGCAGATTGGTAGGTTGACTTTTCAATAATTCAGATTTTAAGACAAAACTTTGTGACATATATAAATATTTGTTCACTTTTCAAATAGTTTTTTAATAGAAGATAATGATTCACTAAATTCTTTTAACTTACCAATTGGATGAGCACAATTGCAGCTAAAATCAAGAAGTACTTCATGGTTTTATTGAATTATGAATAATTCTTCTTTGCTGTGAATATTTTTACGAAAAGACTGGATATGGAAAAAGTATGCTTATTTGCTACCTTTATATACCTCTAAAACATAAAAAACATAACTATACATGTTAATTCCAATTAACAAATTTGAGGTATTTAATTTAAAAAAAAACAGGAAATGTGCAATATAATTTTCTGGACTATCATTGTAATTATATTGTCATTTTCTAAAAATCGTAAAATTCAATTAGTACCTTACTACTATAAAAGTGCGGAAGATAATCATTAACACGTAAGCAGTAAATAAAATATAATATCGTCGGAGATTTTTTGTGAAATTTTTTTTGAAACCGCTCATTTTTCACATTATGCTTTATTAACATTCAGAATTTAAATAATAAAAAAAAGTTTAACTATTCAGTTATGTTGAAGACATTCTGCTTAATGTTTCTTTTGAGTAAACCGTCAAGAAAAATCCTGTTGTATGAGTTATAGAAACTCAATGTCGGCCCAAGATAGCACCGTGTTTGCGGCTACTTTATGTACCAGAGTTTGTTGATTTATAAAGATGCGTACAAAATTTGTGTGCTCGTTTTTGCTTGATAAAATATATTTTTTACATATTCTATAGAACAACAATGAAAAAATTAGAAAATAACAAGTCTTTTAAAATTTTTAAATTGTGATTTATTCTTTAAAATTTTTGACATAGAAATTTTTTATCGTCACCGATTTGTTTGGAACCAAGGAACATAATTTTTTATTTAGTTGTACTGCTAAGTTTACAAATACCTTTTTTAAGAAGCGAAATTTTCAAAAATCAAAATTTAAAACTTTTTTGCAAATAGTTATATTATAAACCCTTGTTTCTAATTCCAGATTTTGTTATTTGTTTCGTTATTTGAAACTTGCTACCCAAGGGTTTTTGGGGTAGCTGGTTGCGAATCTAAGGTCCGGTTTAAATAATCCAAAATGGCGCATGCAATATGGAGGTCAATGTTTTTGAAATTGATCAGATTTGTTGAAAATTTTTTATTTAGGTGTTTTGGGGTCAAATTTCAGGAATGTAAAACTAAATTTTATTAGTGCATTAGTTTCTATTTATGTGAATCAATATAGCATACTTTTATTGTAAATGTATTATAATTGATGCATTTTACATGTTCTTTAGACATTAAAAGTATTTTAATTTTGTCCGACTTAATGTGATGCAATGTGAAGAGTTTCTTTATTTACTTTATTTTATTTTTTAATTTTTTTTTTCGTACTAGATACATGGTTGCATTATCTTGAGTCAAAAGTATTTTAATGTTGCACGCAACTATGACATGATTATTTAATTGTTACTCTTTTAAAAACAACATTTAAATATAATCTCCGATGTAATGCACTAAGTTAATTTTCATTTGACAGCATTACAAATTTCTTTTCCATTTTCTTGACAACATAGAATTATAATTTATATCATAAACTTGTACTTTCTTTGACAACGTGTACAATTTTTTGGCACACGGAGACAAGAATTGTAGTACTACTACGCGTTTAGTAAGAACAACTTATTAGTAATAAATAAATGTTTGAAAAAAGTTACAAATCGGTGTTTAGTTTTGTTGTACAAAACAAAGTAGTAGTGACATATATCTTTTAATAAAATTAACTCTCTCAACGCTTTTCAAATATTTTAATTATGCAACTGTTAAAATGGAGGTTAAACAAATATTAAATAGTTGTTGATCAATTATCAAAATTCAAAATAACGGATCCAATATGGTGGACAAATTTTTAGAAATTGACAGCATTTGCGTGAAACTCGTTACTTGAGGGTTTTGAGGGGTCTCTGGTTACGAATTTGATGTCCAATTTTCAAAATTGAAAATGGCGGATCCAAGATAGCGGATGGATTTTTAAAAATTTGCAGCATTTGCGTAAAATTTGTTACTCGGGGGTTTTCGATAATGTTTGGGGTCTATTACAATGAATTTTTTATTACAAGTAGTATTTGTTTATAGTTTAAAAATCGCGGTTTCCATACTGGATAGGTTCATTAAAATTTTTTCAAAACTTTACTTCAAATTTGTAATCAGCAACACCAAAAACTTCTGAGTAACAATTTTCAACCGATTTTAATTAGTTTTTGAAAAATTATCCGCCATATTGGATCCGCCATTTTCAATTGTGAAAATTGGACATCAGATCCGTAATCAGAGACCCCAAAAACACCTGAGTAACAAGTTTCAAGCCTATTATCTTCGTACAGCATCATATACGATAATTTGTTTAAAACAATTGTTAATTAGGTCTTTTATATTTGTTTAATGTTTTAATGTATGTATTTGCATGTTTTTCTATGAGTGCCGTTGTAACATTTCTAAATGATATCTAGTTTATTTTAGCCTTTTCCGCAGAAATAAATTGATATCTTGTTAAAATGTCCAATTTACATCGTATATTTGTTTATTTAACAATTAAACAACAACAACAAAAATGAAAAATTAAAAACCACAGTTCTCTTACGAAATTTCTTCTGAATAATTTAAAAAAAAAGTTCAAAATCGGTTAACAATTGTAATCTGTAGTTGATTATGAACAGTAAATTCCATTTTTAAACCACTGTTCAATTGACAAAAATAAGTTTTTAATTTTTTTATTTTAATTTTCACGTGGGTGCAAGTCACCCCCACATATACCAGCTGCTATAATTATTTATGTCATTATTGAATTAGTGTCATTACATTTTACTTATTTCTTCAATATCTCAATTATTGTGCTAAAATTTAAATTTTTTACACTAGTCTCAAACTTTTGTTTCAAATTTTAATTATTTTTGTCATTCTTTAATTACTTTTTTGTAACTTCAATTATTTGTAAAACCTTCTCAATAATTTGCTTCAAATTCCAATTATTTCGTTTCAATTTTTGTCATCATTTTTTTATTTTTAATCAATTTTTTAATGAGTTTTGTCATTTACAACTGTTTTTTTTTTTAATTAAATTATTTTTGTCATTATTTAATTATTTTCTGCATATTTCATTTATTTTTGGGATTTTCGAATTGTTTTTTTTTTCAAATTTGACTGGTTTATTTATTTATAATAATTATTATAGTTTAATTTCTAAAACATATTTTGCTACTTAACATGTAATCAATGAATTTTTTGTGCAGGAAATCTTTGATTTTCTAAATTATGCTTTATTAAAATTCGGAATTTAAAATAATAAAAAGTTTTACTATTCAGTTATTTTGTAGACATCATTCTCTATGTTTCTTTTGAGAAATGTGTAAAGACAATTTTTTTTGTCCCAGTAAAATTGTAGAAAATTTAAAACTTTAAAATTTTCTAAATTCAGTAACAATGAAGTAAATTTTATTTTTTGGCGGTATTATTAATCAAAAATATGAGGTTTACGATGTTATTTAGTAATCTTAAATGTGGCACTTTTTTTAAACACGTTATAATTACAACATTATTTTACTTTAAAAATCAAAACCTTCTAGAAATATAAATTCCATTATTTTAATCTTAGAAATGATGCAAATTATATAAAAATATTATTACTTTAAAATTATAATATAATTTAAAAAATTTCTACATGTAAAAACTTCAATGATTTTTTTAAGCTTACAACTTTGTTTCGGGAGATTATTAATTTGTGGGGCAAATGAAGGTGGTCACGGACAAATCAGTCAGTCAAATAGAGGTCACAAATTTGACTCTTTATTAATGTTTTTTTTTTAAATGAAGGGTTATAAAATATCGCACAGATCTGTGAGAGCCGAATTTTGAAAAATAATTAAAAAAAATTTTTATTCAACTTTAAAAATGAAAAATAAAATAATCTTTTATTTATTTAAGTATAATTTTAATAGATATGCAATTATATTATTGAATATTATTTTAAACAATAGAGTACTTCCTTATAAACAATATCTATAATTTTTAGGTAACTGAGAAATGCATTTAATTAGTTATAAAAAATAAAATCAATAATGCTCACATTATATACACACCTACAATTATTTAAGAAAAAATTTTAAATTTTGGAATGTAATTATTAATACGAATTCCTCATTATTAAGGAGCACATTATTCACAAAATAGTTGATTAATAATTATTTATAAACATATCAGTTAACAAAAACGTAGCTTAATCATTTTTTTTATGTAATTAGTTTAATTTTTCAGTATGTCTATCTAAAGTAAAGTTTATGTAGTTATAAAAATTATTACAAAATAGTTATTAATTAACTGTTTTGTGAATAATATGCTGTTTAATAATAAGGAACTTGTATTACATTACAAAGTTTATATTTTCATAAATATTTCTCAGTTACTTAAAACTTATAGATATTGTTTATAAGGAAGTACTCTATTGTTTAAAGCAATATTCATTAATATAATTGCATTTCTATAAAAATTATATATATATATATATATAATTTATTTACTCATCCCTATTTCTCACTCTTTCCTTTATCATTCTTATCTCACATTCTAAAGATACCCATTCACTCATCATTTTCATATATTCCTCTTCCAATCCTCCCAACATTTCCATTCATCCACTAACCCAGTTACTTCTTTTCAATTGCTCTTTTTACCTTCTCCCTTCCTCTTCTAAACCTCTTTGCGGTCCCACTTTGATAACCCCTTGTGTATCCTCTTTCACCAGCCATTCCACTCCCTCCACCCAAACACTTTCTCTATTGACTTTCACCACTCTTCCGTTTCTTCTTTCCACCCACGCTTTTTGCTCGAGCAGCCATTTTATCCTTCTCTCTTTCCATGTTCTATCAACATCTATTCTCTCCATACTTCCTTTCAACCTACTTTTTAATCTCATTACTTCCATCCTAGCATTCTCATCTTCTAATTCCACAATCCACAATTTCGGTTTTTCCATATCCTCTCCTCTCACACTGTTTCGTCGCAACAAAACTATATCATTTAAGATATTAATTTTCTTTAGCAATATAATTTTACAATCTTAATTTTGCTTATCAATATTATTCTAGGATCCCTGTTTAACAATGTTATTTTAAGGATTTGCAGATGCTTAGTTAGAAATGTTAATTGTTAGGGACAAACCTATAGAAACATAAAGTGATTGTGAAACTAACAGAATTTATTGCTCATAAAGTATAAACATTTAAACATCTCTAGGATCACTGTTACTATTGATAGTTAAGAGATTAAAAACGACCCTTTTAACGAGGTAACTTTACAACCTACTTTAGTTAAGGATCAATCCGAAAACCATTTGTTGGGTTTTTCTAGGAATTTGTGACGTTTAAGAAACAGTATCCTCCCCCGGTTTTGAAGCAACCAATAACTAGATTTTGTACCCCCTCTCTAAGATGTAACACCCCCTTCGACTCATTAAGGCTAGGACAGGAGCGTTAGTTACAATTTGACATCGATGAAATAAAGACATATTTTCAACTTTGTACTCTCTACTAATATTTTGAATAAATCAAGTTGTTATATTTAAGTTAAACTTGTGCATTCGACTCATTCATTTTACAATCAAATCAACAAAACATAATGGTCCTTCGAGCCGGATTTCGCCGTGTGGTACTTCAACGTGTGAAACAATAAAGTGTCGGCAACACATCAGTGCAATCTACAAAACTGTAACTGTGCATCTATCGCGAGAATCGAATATTAGTCTCTACCACTAATATAAACTTTTACATAACGCGAGTGTGCAAAGCCGTGTGTTTAACGACATTAATCAGCACATAGTAGAGAAGTTGAATTTCTAAATTTCTAGTGTCTAAACAATTTAGTGATCTTTATATTATACTATAAAGAACCACTCACTCATTCGTAACAACTGCATTTCATGTACATTATACTTGTGATTATTACAATTCAAACGTGAACTCTAAAACTATCAAACTCGCTAGGCAAGTGAATGTGATCTATTCGTCAAAGAACTCTACCGCACAGAATAACACATAAAAATCGTCTGCAAAGGTCCGGTGAATCAATTCACGAGAACTTTAACGAGAACTTCAACGAGAACTTCAACGAGAACTTCAACACGAGGCGGTCAAACCACGTCCAAAGTATCATCAGGTCGTCGGTCTGGTAAGCTAGTTATAGAATCACCAAATCATCCTTAAATATTTCTCGTGATTGCTTTCAATTTCGATTTAAATTAATATTTTATTAAATTAATCATGTCTGAAACAGCAGCCTTAATTCTTGACTTAATACGGAAACGCGGTCAAATAAAGTCTCAATTAACCTGTTTAGAAAAAGCTCTTGATACCGTTGAAGCAGATGCAAACGCAAAATTTGATCATTTTGATTGCGAAGGTAGATTAGAAAAACATAAAGCCTTGTGGGCAAAATATGAAGAAATTGAAACTAGTTTATTTACTTGTGAACCAGACGAAGCAACTGAAACTCTTTATCACGAGGAAAGGATCTCTTTCGAAAATAGATATTTTGCAATAAATGGTCGTATTAATGCCTTGATCAAATCACATTGTCTCGAAACTAATCGGGAAATAATAACGGTAACTCCTCAAGTTAGTACAGAATCAAATTCTAATGCGGGTAATGGGAACAGCACAAACGCAGCGCCAAATTCTAATGATAACTCGGCATCTTCTTCACTTTCTAATAATCCTGTTAATTTGCAAAATTCACATCACAACTTTTTACTTGATCCTAATTTACCAAAACTTGGTTTACCCTCCTTTGCTGGCACTTTTGACACATGGCTAGGCTTTAGAGATATTTTTACTTCTATGGTTCATGAAAACACTCAGGTGCCTACTATTTTCAAATTTTTATACCTTAAGTCATGTGTCACAAATGAGGCAAATGAAGTAATAAACTCGTTACAGACGTCGGAAGAGAATTACGAAATCGCGTGGAAACTTTTAAACGATCGGTATGACAATCGGAAACTAATTGCAGAAAATCACATGAAAGCTATTTTTGATTGTCCGTCTATATCCAAAGAATTCTCGATTCGATCTTTGCTTGATACTATATTAAAACATACAAGGGCTTTACGCGCTCTAAAACAACCAGTAGATAATTGGGATTTGCCCTTAATTCATATTATAAAACAAAAACTTAATAATCATACCCGCGAGAGATGGGAAGAATTCACAGGAACGTCTAAGGTTCCAACCATGAATGATATGATTAAATTTTTAGAACGAAGATCCCAGATAGACAATACACGTACTTCCTTTGTACCTGACGCGAATAAGCTTAATATTTCTAGAGGAAAATCATCTCCCTACCGTAACTCTCAGCCATCGCGAGCCTTTCACAATTCAAATGCGCCTAGTTCTTCAACACCTTCGGGTCATTCATTTCAAAATGATACTCGAAAATTATGTCTCATGTGCAAGGGAGAACATGCCATTTATCAATGCAAGCAATTTTTAAATCTGTCCCCTCAGGAACGAATAAATGAAGTCAAAAAGGCTTCGGTTTGTTTCAATTGTCTTGGAGGCAAACATAGACCAGCTGACTGCCGACTGGGAGGCTGTCGTCAATGCCATAAAAAACACAATACACTCCTCCATATAGACATGTCAAAAAGAGAGTCTCCAAACGAAAACGACACAGAAGTAGTTGCTGGTACTAGCATTAACACTCTCCACACATCATCCGAAGTTTATTTAGGTACAGCCATAGTAGATGTTTGCGATGCGCAGGGAAATTATCAAACGTGTCGCGTAATGTTAGACGGAGGAGCACAATCGTGTGCAATTACTGATAGATGTGCATCACGTTTAGGTCTGGTGAAAAATCCTATCCGAATTCCCTTGCTGTCAATTAATGACATACGAACTAATATAGAATTTGAAACTAGTGCAACAATCAGATCTCGGTTCAACAAAAGGAAACAAAAATTGAATCTTTTAATAGTCAATATCATTTCAAATACCATGCCTTCTTTGCCAGTGTCTAGAGATAATATCGCAATCCCAAACAACATGTTTCTGGCCGATCCCAAATTTAATGAGTCAGCCCCTGTAGACATGCTTATTGGAGCAGAATTTGTATATTCATTTCTACTTCCAGATCAATTAGCAATTAGAGGTCACTCTGCAGTTTTGCAAAAAACTATACTAGGTTGGGTAGTTGCCGGGAGAATTTATAATACGAAAATGGCTAGGAATTCTGGTCCAAAACAAATAGTTTGCAATTTATTAAAAAATCCAGACCTTCCCATTTTGTGGGAACTAGAAAATGTTAAAACAGCTTCCTTGCATTCTAAGGAAGAACAAATTTGCGAACAACATTACGAGAGCAATGTTCGGCGTGATATTGATGGTCGTTATGTGGTAAAACTACCATTTAATGAAAAAATAGGCAATTTAGGAGATTCGCGAAACATGGCGGTTCGACGGTTCTACTCACTAGAAAAACGATTTGATAATGACTCCTCACTACGGCAAAATTACGCTAATTGCATCAATGATTACATTACACAAAATCATATGATTGAAATCTCAGATGAAAATAATCGCGATCCAGGATTTTATCTACCTCATTTAGCGGTTATTAAAAACAATAGCGTGACAACCAAGACACGTGTAGTTTTTGATGCCTCGGCTAAATCCTCGACAGGTATTTCATTAAACGATTGTCTAATGACCGGTCCCACTATACAAGACAATTTATTTTCTATAGTCATTAGATTCAGATCCTTTTTATTCGCATTAACAGCAGACATTGAGCAGATGTATCGCCAGATTAAAGTAAATCCTGACGATATTAATTATCAAAAAGTCCTGTGGCGAAATAACAAAACAGAGAAATTAAAAGTTTATGCTTTAAACCGCGTTACGTTCGGGACCGCGGCCGCGCCTTATCTTGCGACACGAACTCTACTCCAGTTAGCACAGGACGAAGCAGAATCACATCCCCAAGCTTCAATTGCCCTAAAACGGGATTTTTACGTAGACGATTTGCTTACGGGATCAAACTCGTTTAATGAAGCTTTGATCCTACGAGATGAACTCATTCAATTATTAAACAAAGCAGGTTTTAATTTGCGAAAATGGGCATCCAATGATTCTCGCCTAACCAACAATTTTTCAGAAAATTCTGTTAGCGATCACATGTCTCTTGATCCAACAGAAACAATTAAGACTTTAGGAATTTTTTGGGAACATAAAACTGATTCAATTTTTTATACGGTTAATTTAGCTGACAGTAATGATCCCATTACGAAACGTTCAGTGTTATCTGAATCAGCTAAACTCTTCGACCCCCTAGGGTTAGTCGGACCGGTTATAGTTTCCGCAAAAATCTTGCTTCAATCTCTGTGGAAATTAAAAATTGATTGGGATGATCCTATCCCTCCCGACCTAGCACAATATTGGTCTGAGTATAAAAAGCAATTGCCATTGTTGAATAATTTTCGTACTCCACGGTGCATTACCGTTCCAAAAATTATCGAAACACAGATTCACGGGTTTTGCGACGCAAGTGAGAGAGCTTACGGCGCATGTTTATATCTCAGATCAACCGATAGTTTAGGCAATCATCATTGCGTTCTTATCTGCGCAAAATCTCGAGTTGCACCTCTGAAAATCATATCCATCCCGAAATTAGAATTGTGTGCTGCTCTTTTGTTAACGAATCTTTTGAAATCTACGTTATCAGCACTTAACACGTCAATTGATCAAGTTTTTCTTTGGTCAGATTCAACAATAGTTCTCAGTTGGATTAAAACTGAACCAAATTTGTTAAAAACCTTCGTGGCAAACAGGGTTGCAGAAATACAATCATTAAGCCAATCGCATAAGTGGTCACATGTCCCTACATTAGATAATCCAGCGGACCTGATCTCTAGAGGTCAAACACCAGTAGAATTTTTACAATCTATAATTTGGCAACATGGGCCAAAGTGGCTCACTCAGAGCGCCAATTCATGGCCCCAAAGTGCAGGATTGCAAAAAATTAATGACTTGCCCGAAACGAAAAACTTAAGCATTCCCTTGCGTTCATTTTCGATCACAATTAGTCGGAATAATGCAAATAACACACAAGACAACCTCTTAGAAGATACTCGTCATTGCGAACCTTGAAACACGTGGTAGCCTATTGCCAACGTTTTATAAATAATTGCAAAACAAAGATCAAAGCTCAACGGTCAATAGGTCCTTTATCGATAGATGAAGTAAAAACTTCAATGCATATTCTATTGAAGATTACCCAAGCGTCCGCGTTTAACAAAGAAATGAGTTCTTTATCGAAAGGTGAAGTTGTAGATAAAAAAAGTAGTTTAATTTGCTTAAATCCATTTTTGGAACAAGGAATCATAAAAGTAGGTGGACGATTAGAGAAGGCTAATATTCCTTATACGTACAAACACCCTATTGTTCTTCCTCGAAATCATCACATCACTACGTTAATCATTCGTGAAGAGCATATAAAAAGAAAACATGCTGGAACTCAAGCAACCCTTTATGGTGTTCGAGAGTTCTATTGGCCAATAGACGGTCGAAATTCGACGCGAAAAATAATTCATGCTTGCGTTAAATGTTTCCACGCGAAACCTCGCGAATCCGAACAAATGATGGGAAATTTACCAGAGCAAAGAGTATCATTTTCAAGACCTTTTCTCAATACGGGAGTAGATTATTGTGGTCCCTTTTTTATAAAAGAGAAGCGTCATCGAAACCGCGGAAAAGAGAAGGCCTACGTTTGTGTATTTGTTTGCCTTGCAACAAAGGCTGTACATCTTGAGTTGGTATGCGATTTAACAACGGAGACATTTATTGCAAGTCTATCGAGGTTCTTTTCTCGTCGCGGTAAAGCTGAAAACATGTATTCTGATAACGGGACAAATTTCGTGGGTGCTAATAAAGAGCTAAAAGAGCTATTTGAAATTTTGCAAAAAACAGAACAAGATCCTGAGGTAAAAAGATTTCTTCTAAAACAACAGGTAAATTGGCATTTTAATCCTCCCCGCGCTCCACACTTTGGTGGATTATGGGAGGCGTCAGTAAAATCAATTAAATTTCATCTTATGCGCACGGTAGGAAAACAATTACTGACGTATGAACAGCTGCAAACATATTTAATCGAAATTGAAGCAATTTTAAATTCACGCCCATTAACTCCAATGTCCTCAGATCCAAACGACCTTCTTCCTTTAACCCCTGCACATTTCCTTGTCGGTGGTTCTTTATCTAGTTTTCCACAAGCAGATGTCAGGAGCTTGCCAGTCAATAGACTTTCTGCCTGGCAATACGCGCAGCAGATAAAACAACATTTCTGGTCACGGTGGTATAAGGAGTACCTCAATGAGATGACCACCCGCAGCAAATGGAAAAATGCATCAAATCAAGATCAGCTCAAAGAAGGTGCTCTGGTCGTCGAGAAGGAAGACAACTTGCCCCCCTTGTGCTGGAAGTTAGCCCGTATAGTGAAAACTCACCCGGGAAGTGATGGTCAAGTGCGTGTGGTGACAATAAAAAATGCAAACGGAAGCTACAAACGTTGCATCAAAAAATTGTGTCCTCTCCCTATTGTACAGGCATAAACTTGTGCAACTGATGTGAAGTGCAAAAGAACTTGTAGTGACATTAATCCTAGCATAACGTATGTATGGATGCATGTTAAGTATATTCATGTTATGATGGATTTATGTATGGGTTGAATTATAGTAAGCCCGAATTCTCATTAATACATTTGACAGATACATTTACTATGTCAATCTAAATTTAATAATTTTGTTCAAATACCTTTCTTATTGGTCTTGAACACTTACGGTTCAACGGGGCCAGAATGTTTCGTCGCAACAAAACTATATCATTTAAGATATTAATTTTCTTTAGCAATATAATTTTACAATCTTAATTTTGCTTATCAATATTATTCTAGGATCCCTGTTTAACAATGTTATTTTAAGGATTTGCAGATGCTTAGTTAGAAATGTTAATTGTTAGGGACAAACCTATAGAAACATAAAGTGATTGTGAAACTAACAGAATTTATTGCTCATAAAGTATAAACATTTAAACATCTCTAGGATCACTGTTACTATTGATAGTTAAGAGATTAAAAACGACCCTTTTAACGAGGTAACTTTACAACCTACTTTAGTTAAGGATCAATCCGAAAACCATTTGTTGGGTTTTTCTAGGAATTTGCGACGTTTAAGAAACAGTATCCTCCCCCGGTTTTGAAGCAACCAATAACTAGATTTTGTACCCCCTCTCTAAGATGTAACACCCCCTTCGACTCATTAAGGCTAGGACAGGAGCGTTAGTTACAATTTGACATCGATGAAATAAAGACATATTTTCAACTTTGTACTCTCTACTAATATTTTGAATAAATCAAGTTGTTATATTTAAGTTAAACTTGTGCATTCGACTCATTCATTTTACAATCAAATCAACAAAACACACACCCTTAACGTTCTTGATCTTAACTTTCGCCCCAATTCTTAACAACAGTTTTCCTACCTCCTCTCTGCCTTCTCTCCATCCTACCTTCATACCTTTAATCACAATATTTCTTTTTCTCTTCTCCTTCTCCATCACTTCTACTCTCATCGCTAATTCCCCCATTTTTATTTTTAAATCGTCATCTACTTTTTCTCTACTCCCCTTTTTTTCTTCTACTCCTTCATTTAATGTTACCCTCTCCCTTTCTACATATTCTTTCGTCCTTCTCTCCTCACTCTCTTTTATTTCTTTTTCTAACTCCTCCATACTTTTCCACATATCTTCTTTCTTCTCTTCCCACTTTACCCCCCACTTTTCAATCATCTCTAACATCGCTTTCATTGCCTTTCGTAATCCCTAAATCTGTTTAAACCTTTTTTTGTCTAATTTCCTAATTTCGTTTATTTCATCCCAAACTTCATCTAAGTCCTCGTCGTTCTC
This sequence comes from Ganaspis brasiliensis, assembly GCA_037103525.1. NCBI lineage: Eukaryota > Metazoa > Arthropoda > Insecta > Hymenoptera > Figitidae > Ganaspis > Ganaspis brasiliensis. Next base: position 1,645,934 of record JAZKLR010000123.1, read on the forward strand.
CTTTACTGTTCTTTTAATTAGCCTAAGTAAAACTTGACAATCCTTACATTCAATACTTTTCCCGTCAAATTCCTTTTTAAATTTTCGCGCCTTAGACTCATTCCCGCTTTTACCACCTGCATCATTGCTTTCCTCTTTATTCGACATTGTCAAGTTCTACCTTATCGACACTCTATCACTCTCTCTCTCTCTCTCTCTCTATACTATATACCTCTCACTTACTTCGTATGCCGTCACCATAACCTCACAATTTTTCTTCTTTTTTACCGCTTTTTACACTTCATTCATTCAATTGCCTCTTCATCCACTCTTTTCATTCACACCCTCGCACTTCACTCTACACTTACCAATCACTCCACAGCCCACCCTTCAGTTATTATTTATAAATTTTTCACAAAAGTATTTCCCTCTCACAAACGCGTCAACTACTTATCGGTACCGGAAACGGAAGCCCTATAAAAATTATACTTAAATAAAAAATTATTTTATTTTACAAATTAATTAAAAAATTTTACAAAATTCTAAATAATTCAAAAAAATTAAATTTTTTTTTCACATATAAATAATAAACAACGAAGATGTTAAAAACATTTTATTGTTTATTAAAAAATACGTCAATTTCTCTTTTTATACAAATTTTTTTTAAACAGACAAATATGACGTTTTTTTAAAAAGAAATAAAATGTTTTTAAGATCTTTGTTGTTTAATATATAGGTAAAAAAAAATATTTTAAATTACTTTGTGAAATGTGATTATTCACGGAGAAAAAAAATTAGCAGCCAAAGCTAAGACTTAGCTACCTTAGCTAACTCTAATTGCTATTATATGGATAGCTAATTTTTTAGCTAACACAACTATTAATCAGCTTTCACAGCTAATTTTGTTTGTTGAAACAGCTAAATATTAGCTACCACAGCTAAAAATTAGCTATCCATATAGTAGCTAACTCATTTTTCTCAGTGTTTTATAAAAAAAATGTTGTTTCTTTTTTCAACAAACAGAACCTGATGAGTTTGAAAAATTCAGTTGTAATGATAGTCATTTTTGTTGCTCCGGAATTCACTCGCCGGATATCCAAGATTCTTGAAATCGTTGACTTAAATCTAGTTTCTTTAAATTAAATATATCTTTGTCTGCTGACTGACAATTGTTAAGTCAAATATTAGAGCAATATGAATCTTAGCCTGCTGGCTGATATTTAAATTGCATAATAAATTATCCTAGAGTGAAAAGGTAAAGTCATTGATGACACCATATTTGATAATAAATAATAATATATTCTAAAGTAAAGAAATAAAATAATTTACAAGAATTAAATGAAAAGTTTCGATGTTAATCATAAAATAGATTGAATGTAATTCGATAAACTTCAATTTTAAATTAGACTTAATACGGTTTCCAATCTAGACTGAGTTACATTAAATAATAAAACGATTCGAGGCTAATTCACATATCTTCGAGTAATCATATTTCTAGTTTCCTGTCTAACCTACGATTCTTAGTAAATTAAGTTGACCATCTCATGGTCCTACAAAGACTAAGTAATATATTTACTATTCTGATGTCACTCTCAACCCTCCGTACAATAATTCCCTCCAAGGGAAGAATTGCGTCTTAGTCATGGTGAGTTTAAACAGGGGAACCTGTATTAACTCCCACCATTACTTTTTGAGGAAAGCAAGACAACTTAAGCCGCCACGGGAGCACCCATAGACGACGAAAGATTTCGATTTCCGTTCTTCACTCCAGAAAGGTGAACCTTTACTGGAGGGAGAACGTCTGAACCACCCTTCCCCTCAAAGTTTCCGGATGTTACACCTGAGTTCAGAGGGAGGGGAACCTCCACTTAGCCCTCAGATGCCCTCACAGTCTTGCATAGTCTTTTTCACTAGACTACTCAGTGTCGCATGTGAGATGTAAAGGGGAACCCACACACTCTCACATGGACCAGCATCTCCTCACAGGTGAACCTGAAAGGCGATTGCCTTGGATTGAGCAGCCTAGAGCAAAACCGAGGTGAACCTCAAGTCTTGTCGACCAGGAGACTGAGCATTTCACGTGCGAGTACTAAGTTATATACTCAGTCTAGTCACCGAGATGTGGAAGGGGTCGAGAACGAGGCGAGGAGTAGTGGTAACCCCCACTTTCCACGAACCAAGGCGGCTACTATAGTAATGGTGGGAGCGTACGATCTCTTTCTAAACTCACATCATTACACAGTTAACAATCCATCGTAAATGTCCAAAATAAAAGGAAGAATATTCTTCTAATTTTTAACTAATCGTTCCTGAAATCGAAAAAATTTCTTTCTACATATTTGAAATATATAATAAAAACTATCTATGTTTTAAGAAATGTATTTAAGAATTAAAATACTTCTACTCAGTAGAAAAGGTTTTTAAAGTCCTGTTCTATTCCTAAAGAAGATTAATTTTTCTTATATGTAAACATCAATTTTTGTACTTAGTTCACAGTAAAATAAAGTTATTTTAATCTCGAAAAAAATGTTTACAAGTTAGAGGAAATTCAACTAAGACGGGCTTCCATTTTTATTTCTCATTCTCAACCTTTGTATTTCCCAATTCCATTTTAAGTATCCTTTTTACAACGTTTTTCTTAAAACGACTTTTTTTTTAATTTCTGTACACTCTAGCATAAGAAGTTTTAATTCAATAATTTTATAATTTAGCATGTTGTTTGGTTACATAAACACGTTCTGGGTCAACGTCAATCCTAAACAATATCATTATTTAATTTTGGTTCTTGATATAAAAAGTTGTATGAAAAAATGTTAAAAAATCATGTTTTTTGTTCACACTCTTACAAAAATTACTAAATTACTTCTTTTTCATGGAATTAAGGTTCACCTAAAAGAAATACATATAACAAAAAAAAATTCTTTGTGTCATTAATTTCAGATAATAATTGTGACGTCCACAATGGATACAAACTTCTGAGACGTATGCGCCATCCTGCAATGTGCGGCAGAATATATTATTATTAACTTTTGGGAAAAATGTTTAAAAATTATCAAAATATAATTTTAAATGTGTATATAAAGTATAAAAAAATAATTCCTTAAAAAATAATTAATTTTACATTAATTTTTTTTGAATTTCTGTACACTCTAGCATAAGAAGTTTTAATTCAATCATTTTATAATTTAGCATGTTGTTTGGTTACATAAACACGTTCTGGGTCAACGTCAATCCTAAAGAATATCATTATTTAATTTTGGTTCTTGATATAAAAAGTTGTATGAAAAAATGTTAAAAAATCATGTTTTTTGTTCACACTCTTACAAAAATTACTAAATTACTTCTTTTTCATGGAATTAAGGTTCACCTAAAAGAAATACATATAACAAAAAAAAATTCTTTGTGTCATTAATTTCAGATAAGAATTGTGACGTTCACAATGGATACAAACTTCTGAGACGTATGCGCCATCCTGCAATGTGCGGCAGAATATATTATTATTAACTTTTGGGAAAAATGTTTGAAAATTATCAGAATATACTTTTAAATGTGTATATAAAGTATAAAAAAATAATTCCTTAAAAAATAATTAATTTTACAGATGAAAAAAAGTTAATTTTGCTCGTGTTAAAAACAAAAAAACGAAAATGACAAATTTTGTTGGACTAGTGATATATACCTCTTTTTTGTAGGACATTCTTTCATTTGGACAGAGATCACACTAACCTATTATGTGTATTTTATAAACATTAATTAATAATTTTTTAAATTAATGTTTCCTATTAGATATTAAACAAACATAAAGTTTTCACGGTTTTGAACTGTAAAAAAATGCAATTTCTATTTTCTTAAGAATTATTTAAGTCTGATTAACATAAATCATTCTAAATCAGATGACCCATTATAACTTTTGAGTTAAAATCATTAAAAACTTTTGAAGACTTGATTTAAATTTTTACTTATTACTTCATCCTTGAGAAAATTCGACATTTCTTTTCAAAAAACTTTATATTCAAAATTATTTTTTCTACATACGTATTTCAAAAAGATTGTTTATACTATATGTCCGATTCCTCGTTAAATAAAATATTTAAAATATGTTAACTGTAATAAACTGTATTTAACTGTAATATGTTAAAAACTCAATTATTTTGTTTTATCTTGTAGTATTTCTGGGAAAACTTTATTTATCTTAGAAAACTTAAATTTGTTTTTTTTTTTTTTTTTTTTTTTGTATAATACCAACATACATTCCTAACAACTTCAGACAGTAGGAGACGTAATGTTTTTGGTATCGCAGAAGTACCACATTGGTAAGACGGTGCTCTCACAGACAAGGGTGATGCCCAACCATTGATTTAGTTAAAAAGCCAAATGTTAATTCAGTTGCACGTCAATGTTTAGACGAGGTTAAGAATCGTATGCAGAGGAAGAATAATCTTGTTCTGTTTGGATTTTCTGAGCGCGTTCCAAATAAAATTGCTGTCGTCTAAACATAAATAAATGACTCTAACATCAGTTTTGATTAATTAGTGTACCTAGGTGAATCTAATATGACATTTTTAATATCAGTTCCATAATGCATAAACCTAAGGGAATCAAATATGATTTTTTTGTTAAGCGTAACTTCAATCTCTTTCTTTTAAAATCGTTCTTCTATATTTCCCCATTGCTACTATTCCGAATGTTTTTAATGAATAAAATGAATTTTTCATGAAAGATTCATGAAGAGCTTATTCCGTTGTATGATGTGTGGTAATATTTAGTGTTCAATTACAACACCTAGACTGTTTCTCAGTTAAAAATTACTTTACAGGAAGTTTTATGAATTGTATCATGAACCTTAAAGGTCCTGCAATCATTCCTTGGAGGATCCTGACATGATCCCTTGACGGAATTTAAAACGATACTTCACTGGTTCCCGCGAAGGAACGCATAATGTAAATGTTCACATGCAGTTTCCCGAGCAGTATCCTTTAATAAAAATTTCCGGATAATTTTTTTTTTTTTGATCTGGTAATTATCAGGATTTATATTTATATCTAAAAAAAAATTATTTGACTTACTACATACGCTTTTTTAAACTGTAAAATTATAATATTACAATCATGATCACAGCGACCCTAATAAGATTGACAGAATGTAAAAAAATTTAGCAGTCTTAAATTTTAGTTGCATTAGGGACCTTAATTAAAAAATCGTTTAAACTTAGTAATTTTATGTTTTCAGTGATATTTTTTAAACAGAAATTTAAAATTAACTTTGTTTCAAAATCCTAATGAAGTTAGCAATTCAGAAAAACCTTCTTAATTAAATTTCTTGTAGTAATCAATTGATGATAAGATTATAGGATCAGAAGAATGAAGTAATATAATAAGGAATAAATTACGTTCAGTTATATTTATTAGTAAAGTTCTCAAATGTTAAAAGCATTAATATTTTATATTTATCTATCACGAAAGCAACTTTTCACTAGTTCATATAATTTTCGATTTTAGAAATTCAAGCCGTTTTATTCCTTCAAACTTATTCCTTTGATTTTTCTCCTTTCATTGGTCTTGGAAACTTCTTCATATGACACATATGTATATTTTGTGCAAATTCACATTCATCGGTTATACTTTTTGCTGAAAATATCAAAAACATCCACGTTAGAATTCAACTGACTCTTGATAATACAATAACAAATACAATCTTTCAAAAGATACTTCTAATAATGCAAATTAGTATAAAATTTGAAAGTCATTTAAAGTTTCGTTAATGCCGAAATAAAAAACCATTAATTAATTACTTATTAACTTTACCTGCATCAACGCACTCTTGCATTCCTTTAATATGTTCTTCAGCCTTATCTCCGTGGTGTTTAGTGGCATGTTCCTTGACTTTGTCCATGTTGACTTTGTTACCAGCTTCCAACTGTAATAATATTTATAATGATTTTAAAATTACATGCTACTCATTTTTAATTGACCAAGATTTAGAATTCTAAATCTAGGATAAGTGAATTTTTGAAGTTCTGTTTACGAAGTGAAAAAAAAACGGTTTGGTCTGTGATGTATATTAAACAATTACTTTTATTGTTTAACGACATTACTAAGACACATAAAAAAATCTCCTAATGAATAATTAAAAACTCAACAACAACAAAACATTGCAGAAAAATGCGACAGTTAACATGTTTGCTCCCGTAAAAAATTTGCTGAATAACCTTAAAAATATATTTTTAAAAAAAAATTTGTTGACATCAACGCTTTATAATCAACGTTGTAGATTTTTAATCTACAGAAAATTTTGTTTTAAATAAATAAAATAACAAAAAAACCGTTTTTTAGGTTCATAGACATGTGTCCCTGATTTACGTCTGTTTCGTTTATAGAGCCCTATAGGTTTGAGTTTGAGTTTATATCGCAATTGCTTGATTTTTTCTGTGTAATTATAGAAGCATCTTAACAAATATTAATATTTCTTCCACTTACTTCGCCATTTTTCTTCATCAGACATGCAGAGAAACACTTCATTTCTGGTTTTTCGGTTTTCGTTTCATGGGCCTCCTTCAGCATTTCTAGATTTTTTTGTTATTATTATAATTTCTATTAATGTGCAACTTGTATAGAATTATATAAATTTAATAATATATTGAAACATTTTTTGTTTTGTTCTGAGATTTTACGTTATACTAATATTGTAATTTTTGAATAAGTAATTCAAAAAGTTGAAAGATATAAAATATTTAATAAACTTTGTGATACGTTAGAACTTTGTTATGATAATAATAATATATAAATTTTGAATTGTAATGATACATATAGATTGTCACCTTTCGTTACTCCTAGTTCCTTCATACATTCTTTGAATTCCTTTTTACCCTCAACGTTTATCTGGTTAAGTTTTAAAAAATACAAAAAATGAATTAAATTAAGAACACTGAATTATAAAAAACATTTTCTACAACAATAACCAGAAAAAATTCTTCAGTCGGTCAGCCAAAATACACATTATTTACAATGCGACGTCGTTTTTTAAGGACTGACCTGATGAAAAAAATATTTCCTATTTTCTTGTTCATTGTCAAAGAACCTTTCAATAAACACAGAAATTAAATAAAAAATACTACATGAATGTTTTTTTTTTAAATGTAATAATATTCGCTTAAGGTTTAAATAGTATTTAACGTTAATAAATTTTGTAAACTCTCTAAATCTGAATTAATGAAAAACCTGACACTAATTTACATTAGATTTAAGGAGTTTTAACCAAATACCCAATTTCTACAATTTCATATAAAATTTTAATGACATATTAAATGCATTACATTACATGTACTGTTACAATTTTATTGAATTTTACCGTTTTTTTTAAGATATAAATTTATAAAGTTGGGACTTTTACATGGAAACAGTAACACAACGCTCAAAATGACTATATTTTAATTAATTGAAAAAAACATGGTTCTACATATTTTTTATAAAATCTAATATATTTTAAACTGTTATATAATACAACTTTTACAACAATATTTAAATAATATATCGTACCGTTGTTAAGAAAATGTTATTCAAGGTTAGTCATTCTTCACTTTTTTTAAATAATCAGGAAAAAGAAATTTTAATAGCTTGAAATTTTCAACAGAATTCACATTAGATTTAAGGAGGTTTATCCAAAAAACAAATTTTTACAGATTCTACAAATTTTTAATAAAAAATAATAGATTTTAAACTGTAATATAATACAACTTTTACAACAATATTTAATTAATTTACCTTACCGTAGTTAAAAAAATGTTATTGAAGGTTTAGTGATTCTTCACTTTTTTGAAATAATCAGGAGGGAGAAATTTTAATAGCTTGAGGTTTTTAACAGAAAATTTCTTTTTTTAATAAAATTCGTTTGTTTAATAATGTTAACTATAAAATACTATTTAGAAATCAAATTATAAGAAGAAATGAAATTAAAAAAATATTGACTACCATGGTTCAGTAGAATGAGAACCGCTTGAGAATAAACATCCTTAAAGATTAAGGTTTTGTTTTTCTAATACTTGTGAAAAGTAATATAATTTGCAGATTGGTAGGTTGACTTTTCAATAATTCAGATTTTAAGACAAAACATTATGACATATATAAATATTTTTTCAATTCTCAAATAGTTTTTTACAGAAGATAATGATTCACTAAATTCTTTTAACTTACCAATTGGATGAGCACAATTGCAGCTAAAATCAAGACGTACTTCATGGTTCTATTGAATTATGTACTTCTTTGCTGTGAATATTTTTACGAGAAGACTGGATATGGCAAAAGTATGCTTTTTTGCTACTTTTATATACCCCTAAAACATAAAAAAATATCTATACATGTTAATTCCAATTAACAAATTTGAGATATACAATTTTTTAAAAAAAAACAGGAAATGTGCAATATAATTTTCTGGACTATCATTGTAATTATATTGTCATTTTCTAAAAATCGTAAAATTCAATTAGTACCTTACTACTATAAAAGTGCGGAAGATAATCATTAACACGTAAGCAGTAAATAAAATATAATGAGATTTTTTGTGCACGAAACCTATCATTTTCCACATTATGCTTTATTAACATTCAGAATTTAAATAATAAAAAAAAGTTTAACTATTCAGTTATGTTGAAGACATCCTGCTTAATGTTTCTTTTGAAACATTGAAAGCAATCCTTAATCTTTAATCCTTGATCCGTCAAGAAAAATCCTGTTGTCAGAATTATAGAAATTCAAAGTCCTCCCAAAATAGCACCGTGTTTTGGGCTATTTTAAGTACCAGAGTTTGTTGATTTAAAAAGTTGCGTACAAAATTTGTGTGATCGTTTTTGCTTTATAAAATATATTTTTAAATATTCTGTAGAACAACAATGAAAAAATTTGAAAATTACAACTCTTTTAAAATTTTGTAAATTGTGATCGATTTATTCTTTAAAATTTTTGATATAGTATAAATTTTATATCTGTCAACCGATTCGTTTTGAACCAAGGAACACGATTTTTTATTTAGTTGTACTTCTAGGTTTACAAATACCTTTTTGAAAAAAGCGAAATTTTCAAAAATCAAAAACTTTTTGGGAAATAGTTACATAATAAACCCTTGTTTCTTATTCCAAATTTTGTTAGGTATTTGTTCCGTTATTTGAAACTTGCTACTTGGGGTTTTTTTCGCTGGTTGCGAATCTGAAGTCAGATTTATAAATTTTAAAATGGCGGATGCAATATGGCAATCGATATTTTTGAAATTATCTTTTTGGGCCTATTATTAGTGCACTAGTTTAAATTTATGTGGATCAATATAGCATACTTTTATTGTAAATGTATTATAATAGAATGATGCATTTTACATGTTCTTTAGCCATTAAAAGTGTTTTATTGTTGCCCGACTCAATGTGACGCAATGTGAAGAGTCTTTTTATTTATGTTTTTATTATTATTTTTTTTATACATTATTGTATGTTCTTAAGTCAAAAGTATTTTATAATGTTGCACAACTATGACATCATTATTTATTTGTTACTTCTTTGAAAACAGCATTTAAATATAATCTCAGATGTAATTGCACTAAAGTTTATTTTCATTAGACAGCATTACAAATTTCTTTTCCATTTCCTTGACAACATAGTAATTATAATCCGTATATTTATATCATAAACTTGTACTCTCTTTGACAACGTGTACAATGTCTTTGCACACGGAGAGAAGAGTTGTAGTACTACTACGCGTTTAGTAAGAAAAATTTATTAGTAATAAATAAATATTCAGAAAAGGTTATGAATCAGCGTTTAATTTTGGTGTACTAAACAGAGTAGTAGTGACAAATATCTTTTAATAAAATTAACCTTATCAACGCTTTTTAAATATTTTTAAATATTTTAATTCTGCAACTGTCAAAATGGAGGTTAAACAAATATTAAATAGATGTGGAATCAAAAAGTACATCGATGTGTTTGAAGGTAAGTCAATAATAAATTGTAAAATAATTATGTGTTATATTATAATTTTTAATTAGATATTTGAAATAAATAATTATCTGTAAAATATTATACACACAAAAGTAGGTATTAATATACTATGTATTATAATATGGTTTAAAATTGATATTAGAATAACATGTATTTATTTATATTCTTATTTCCTTTTTGCAGAAAATAGAATTGATAGCTCTGTTTTGTCTCTATTAACTTTCGACACATTGCGTTCATTAATTCCTTCTGTAAAAGACTAAGTTAAAATTCTACATTAATAGCTAATCAGAATACCTATGAAATAAGTAGAGAATATGATAATACAACATATTAATAAATAATTAATGCTTTATTTAAAAAAAGTTAAAATTTTTGTGAGATGTTTTTAAATAGTATCTAATACTCTAAATTGAGAATATTCAGTCGATACAAATTAGAATTCCCTTTTTGTCATTTATAAGACTTAAGTATGCATTTAATTTAAATTTTCCTTTATAAGTAGAAGCTTTAATAGCGTTTTCTTAGTCTATACAGTGATTTGATGAAAATATTAGATTGTGAAATGTAAAGACACGTTTAACAAGCTTCGCGAGTATTCGGCTTCTTCCGGCATCCTAAGACGCAATAAGTGTCTTAAAATGAGACATTTTTTGCGTTTTAGAAATAAAAAAGACACCAAAATGTCTTAAAATAAGACACTTAGAAGACAGAACTTTTTGCAGTTTAAGTGCAGGTTCCACTTGTGACGCGAGTTCAAATCCTCCCCCCTGCGATATTTATTTTTAAATTTTTAAAAAATATATTTATAAGCAAAAGTGGTTTGTTATATTTTCATCGAGACCATATTTATTTCATATTTAGATTCTAAGAATAAACTGTGAGGATTATTATCTTTTTAAAATAGTAGATCGTTTATAAATGTTAATGTTTTATAGAAATTCCCGAAAGAAATTGTGTTACCATTTTTATTTTATGTTTTGGGACGTATATATCTGAAATAGTTTTAATAAAATCAATGCAAAATAAAATAAATAATAGTATTTTAATTGTATTTTTATCAAATTTTGTTGTATAAACTAGAAAAAAATAAAATCCTCACTAAGAAAGAAGTTATATGCAAATGAGTTACCAAGGACCGTTACCAAGTAACGCTTCTCATTGGAGAGAGTGAAAAGGAAATATTTTTGCAGGTAATGAGAAAGAGAAAGGCAAATTACCTCTCTTTTCCATTATATTTGAAAATTTTGTCTCTTTTTCTAAAGCTATTAACCCTCATTATGCAAGGGATCGTTCGAACGATAATGGGCCTATCAGGAGGTCTTTTGTTTGCATTTAGAAATAAGATTTAAATGTGAAGAATATTTGTACACTGATCCCCAGATATTTTTCAGTAAAATGTAGATTCAAGTCAGTTGTACCTACTTGAACTGCTGCTAACGTTGATTGGTATTTTTAATCTTTTTAAAAAAGTTATTGTTTTTGCAATTTAAGAGAGAGTGTGTGTGTGTGTTTGTGTGAGAGAGAGAGAGAGAGAGAGAGAGTGAGAGAGAGAGAAATAGAGAGAAATAGAGAAACGGTGAAACTCAGTTTCTTTTTAATCTTCTATTTGACAAATCAATGTTTAAAAATCTCTATTATTAGGGTTATATTAACTTTACTTTTTTGATGCCATTTCAAATTTTAAATTTTAAGGATACCACGAGCAAAATGTTTTAATTGCTTTTAGTTACTTTAAAGAGAAATAAAAATCTTTGAATCCTATGCACTAACAATTAAAAGCAGACACTCATAACAACCATTAACTAGATTATTAAATTTTTAGTGTCAGGATGATGTCGTCTGCACAAATACTTTAAAAAAGATATGAATTTTAGGTTCCCAAAAACCTAAAATTCAAAAAACCTCAATTTGTTGTTAGGACGGCTTCAACCTTTCGCATACAATAGATGATTTATATTCTTTATTTTTCAGCAAAAATCTCCAGGAGAAATTATTTTTTTATTACCTAGAATAATAAAATTATTTGTTAGGATAACAACATTCTTTTAAAAATATAAAATTCCAATTATTTTAAAAAATTCTAGGAGAAGATGTTGACTTCATACCTGGATCACTAATATTTACTAGTATGACGGTTTCATCTTGTACTCGATAAATGTTGTTTTTTCTTTGATTTTGAACAAAAAATACCAGAAGAAGATGTTATTTTAGTATCTGGTGCAGATACTCTGATTAGAGTTTTCTATACATAGGTAAAAGATTTTTTTCTCAGTACCTGGACAACGCAGGATGGAACATAAACGTCAGAAACTACCAGGATAAGTAATCTCTCTAAAACTTTTTTCTTTAACTTTATTTTATTTTTAAATATTCAAAATTTACAAAAATTTTTGTCTAGCTCGCTAGAGACCGCTTTTACAACTGAACTCTGGTCATCTTCATTTTCTTCTTCTTGCTCTTTTGTTTTCAAGGTAGTTGGCAGTAGGATTAGATCATTTATACATGAATAACCTCAGGTTGCAATTTTCACGTTGTTTTAGACTATTGTCTTTAATGATGGAGATCTTTCTCCCTTATTATGAAGCTATTGCCTATACCTGAAACCTTTCTCAAGCTTATTTTTCTGAGACTATAGTCTCCGTAACTAGGACTTTCCTTGACAATGTACCATGTAAATTACATGTTTTTAGTTTGACCTTCGCCAATTTCCAATTAAATATAATTAAACTCAACGCAAAAACAAGAATACATTTACAACACACTTTAAATTTTGAGATTAACCTGTCCTCATTCGTTAAATATTTAACATCTCTGATTGGATGTTTGTTCACTTTTTACTAATGTATCATGCGATTCAGCTGTACGTAGTTTGGACCCTCATTATAATTTATTAAATTAAAAGTGTAATATTCCTTTTCACGGTGTAATTGAATGTATTAAATTTTTGTTTGAAAATACTTATTTTCAATTTAATGAAAAGTTTTACAATCAAATCCATGCAACTCCAATGGGTTCACCAGTTTCTCCTCTTTTTGCTGACATTGTTATTGATGATCTAGAGGTGGGCTGTTTAAGGATTCTAAAAGAAAAATACAACATTGTACCTATTTTTTATTGTAGATATGTTGATGATACGTTTATGTGTATTGAAAGAAAACTCATTGAACGTGTTATCAATATTTTGAATTCTTATGACAAACATTTGCATGTCACGTTTGAAATTGAAGACAATAATAAAATCAATTTTCTTGACTTGACATTAATAAAAGAAAATAATGATATAATTACTGACTGGTACAAAAAACCGACTTCTCAGACTGTTTAAAAAGTTTAAAGTTATGGGGAAGGTTTCTGGCGGGATTTGAAAGGGTGATTTGTGGCTTTCTGTAATCATTGTTAAACTGTGCTTGGTCTGTCATGGAATCTTTAATAGAGTATGAAGTTCCTAATGAGCTGGGTTTTTCCCTGTTCTGGGGCCATGCCATCCCTTATTCTTTTTCTACAGGATGGAGCTCGGATCGTTGGTGGAAGTTCTCCCACCCTTTTGGTCTGTCAGCGAGGGCCTGATGTGATGAGGTAGTTCAGTTCCGTTTTGGCTTTATTCTGTCCATATTGGGCGCGTTTCCTCGTGCATTTCTCGAGGAATTATTTAATGTTTTTCTTTTGTGTTCATGACGGGTATACAAATGTGACGTATTGTATAATTGTAATAATAATAAACTTTATTACGTGAAACTAAAAGTGCTGTGACATTTTGTGAAATCCCACCAAACAGTTTTTTAACACAGACAGATTAATCAGTTACCTCTCTGATCATCCTATATTCCTATTCAAAAAAAAAAGAATATTTCATATATAGAATAATTCTAGAAATAATTACATATAGTATTATGAAATTCTACAAACAAATGTTCACGACTCATCGACATATTTTTTACTATCTAAAATTAAATTTTGTATTCATGATTGCAGTTTTCACAAAAAAATCTGAAGATGCCTGTCGTCGACAGGCAAAAGCTAATTTAACTAGAAAATTAGAAAATTTAATAAAATAATAATAAGTTGCGGTATCGCAATTTGTTCAATATAAATAAATATGGATTTTTAAAAAAACAAACATTTGACTACAATGTTTACAATCCAAACAAAATAACAACTGAACAAAAAAAGAATATTGTTTTCAACTATGTAGATAGAGCAATTTCCTTGTTACACAAAAATATTCATTCAAAGAATTTATTAAGAGTGAAATCTATTTTGAAAATGAACAATTATACGATGGATTTTATTGAAAAATATATAAAAATTCGTTTAAATAAAATTAAATTTCTAGAATTGGATAATAATATTATAATAATAATATAAAACAATTTAAATTAACTTTGTTTTAAAATCCAAACGTACTTTGCAAATCAGACAAACGTTCTTAACTATCCTTCAGGTAGTAAATAAGGAATTGAGGCCTAGGTATGGGTACGATGAATCGATAAGAAAAATGTAGTAATTTAATAAGTTATATATTATATATTGCTATATTTATTATTTAAGTTCTCAAATGTTAGAAGCATTAATATTTTTTATTTATCTATCTCGTAAGCAATTTTTCACTGGTTCATGTTATTTTCGGTTTTTGAAATTCAAACAGTTTTATTTCTTAAAACTTATTCCTTTGATTTTTCTCCTCTCATTGGTCTTGGAAACTTCTTCATATAACACATATCTATACTCTTTGCAAATTCACATTCATCGGTTATACTTTTTGCTGAAAAAATCAAAAAGTTTCACATTAGAATTCAACTGACTCTTGATATTACAATAACAAATACAATCTTTCAAAAGATACTTCTAATAAGGCAATTTAATGTAAAATTTAAAATTCATTTAAAAGGGGTTAGACCACTGTGAACCTTTCAAGAAATAGAACCCTACTGTGCGCAGTGAATAAGAAATGACTATGTTCTTATACTTTTAACGCGTTTTTCTCAAAACTACATTTTTTAAACTGTCCGGTAACTTTGCTCGCACAATTTTTGACCGATTTACTTAAAACTTGGTATTCAGCTACATGATAACATTCTTCATGGAAGTACGTAGGGGTTTTTCTCTACTAAAAAAAAATTATTAACAATTTTCTATCGATTTTTTACCGCAAAACTTAAAATTTTGATTCAAATGTGTGCCATTTCACAAAAACCGTTTTTTTTAAATCCCCTTTTTACTTCTCTAGCTTTTAAGTTGCAAATTCATAAAAAAATTGGGTTTTGGTTCTAGATCATAAATTAAAAAAGATTTTCTACCGGCCGTAGACCTCCACTTAAAAATATGAATTTTTTAAATCGACCATCTAGGCCACCATTTTAACTTTTTCAACTTAACAAAATATTTTTTTTATACTTCAATAATAACTAATAATAATAAATCAACCGGATTTTAATTCATGTTATTCTAGGCTTCCATAAATAAATCTTAAAATTAAGTCTAATTTACGTGTTTTACAGTGTTCTTACCCCTTAAAGTTTTAATATTTAAATTGAATTATTTCGTTCATTCTAAAATGAAAAACAATTAGTTAATTAATTAATTAGAAACTTTACCTGCATCAACGCACTCTTGTCTTCCTTTAATATGTTCTTCAGCCTTATCTCCGAGGCGTTTAGTGGCATGTTCCTTGAATTTGTCCATGTTGACTTTGTTACCAGCTTCCAACTGTAATAATATTTATAATGATTTTAAAAATTTTAATTGACCAAGATTTAGAATTCTAAATTTAAGAAAAGTGTATTTTTAAGTTCTGTTTACGAAGTGAAGAAAAACGGTTTGGTACGAAATAATCATCCCTCTATTCAATAAATGTGAGGAAAATAATAGTTGTGCGGTGGTAAAATTTCAAAATTGATTTTCAATTTTCTGTTTCTTTTTTGATACTTAATTGGAAACGTAATTATTTTGTTTTTGTTCGAATTACAGGTCATGCTAAATAAGAAAAAATTGAAAAAAAATTAAAAATAAATTAAAAAATGTTGATATTAATACAACTGCATATTATTTGTCTTACATTTGAATAAATTGATTTTTCTTTTTTTAAGTAAAATCTATTGACTTTTACGAGATATTTTGTAAAACTCCAAAAACCAAATTACTTCCGCGAGATTAGACATTTAATCTACAGAATATTTTATTTTAAATAAATAAAATAGCAAAAAAACCGTTTTTAGGTTCATAGACATTTCTCCGTGATTCAGGTTTGTTTCATGTACAGAGCCCTATAGGTTTGAGTTTATATTGCAATTACTTGATTTTTTCTTTGTAATTACAGAAGCATCTTATTAAATATTAATATTTCTTCCACTTACTTCGCCACTTTTCTTCATCAGGCATGAAGACAAACACTTCATTTCTGGTTTTTCGGTCTTTGAGTCATGGGCCTCTTTCATCATTTCTACAATTTTTTGTTATTATTATAATTTCTATTAATGTGCAACTTGTATCAAAATATATGAATTTAACAATGTACTGAGACATTGTTTGTTTTGTTTTGAGATTTTACGTTATAATAAGATTATAATTTTTGTATAATTAATTGAAAACAATCAAAGGTATAAAATATTTCATTAACTTTTTAATACTTTTGAAATTTGTTATAATAATAATATCTAAATTTTGAATTGTAATAATATAATGTATGTATACATATAAATAGTCACCTTCTGTTACTCCTAGTTCTTTCATACATTCTTTGAAATGCTTTCTACCATCAACGTTTATCTAGAAAAGTTTTAAAAAATACAAAAAATGACTTAAAATGAATAACACTGGATTATTAAAAAACATTAACAACATCAATAACCGGAATAGAATTTTCATTCGGTCAGTCCTATAATTATCATAATACATTAATTTTTTTGCTTTAAAGTTCAAGTCAGTCATTATAAGGTGATTGGTGATTTTTATCATATCGTATTTTATTTGTTTAAAGCCTCAAAAAGTGCTAGAATACATATTTTTACATTTTGACCCCGTTTTTAAGGATTGACCTGTTGCAAAAACAATTTCCTATGTTCTTGTTTATTGTCAAAAAAAACCTATAAAATATACACAGAAATTTAATAAAACATCAATGTTTCTTTAATATTCGCTTTAATGCTTTGAAATTTGCCCGACGTATGGACCCCTGATTTATTTTTTCTTAAAATTACACAGGCACACAAAAAAAAAAAAGGTCAAATACCAGAGGGCAGACCAACATATTCCTAGGTTTTTGGGGTCGCTGAAACCGAATATGGCCATGAAAATATTATCTGCTTGCCCATTTTACCCCTAGCCCCCCCCCTTACACCCCTCGGGGGGTGACATTTCAGTTTTTCCAAAAACGTCAAAAAGGCAGTCTATTCCTATGTTTTTTGGGGCGCTGAATCCGAAAAAGACCACCAAAAGCCAATCCCCCCCTCCTGCACCCCCTAACACCCCCTGGGAGGGGGTTGGAATTTCGAATTTCACGAAAAGTCGAGTTCGGTGGCTATTTCTATGTTTTTTGGGGCGCTGAATCCGAAAAAGACCACGAAAAGAAAATTCCCCCTCTCCTTCACCCCCTATCACCACCTGGGAGGGGGTTGGAATTTCGAATTTCACGACAAGTCGAGTTCGGTATCTATTTCTACGTTTTTTGGGGCGCTGAATCCGAAAAAGTCCACCAAAAGCCAATTGGCCCTCCCCTTCACCCCCTATCACCCCCTGGTAGGGGGTTGGAATTTCGAATTTCACGACAAGTCGAGTTCGGTGTCCATTTCTATGTTTTTGGGGGCGGTGAAATTGGAAAAGGACACCAAAGGTAAATTCGTTCCGTTATTCACCTCTTAGCATCTAGTTACTAACACTGGGAGGGGGGTTGATATGTTCTCTTTTATGTGTAATTAAGAAGAATAAGCAATCCTTTTTTACGCATTTGAATAAATAATAACTAGGTAGGCACCGATGATTACACAAGTATGTACCAGCACAATTTGATGGATCTTGATTTTACTACACTTAGCGCGACCCAGGAACAACGGCGTGGACGTGGTAGTTTTTGTTCCCTTTGGGGTGCTTTTTTAACGTGAGTCCCCTTGCCTCTCACGATTGGTGGCGCTGCTTTAATGTGTTTTTCCTTAGAACGAATTTCGCTCATTTAGTTTTTTTATAGTGATGCATTTGAGCGAGATCTCTTCTCAAAAAGTCTCGAAAAAATGAGAATCTCGTGAAAATTACATTGGAAACAAATGAATGTACTGTTTTCGTCTCTTTTATCTTTTATGAAAGGACAGATTCTCGAAATGCATCACTAGTTTTTTGGCATTCATTTCTGCCTATGGTACCGTACTCGCTTGGATTCGAATGACCTTCTGAGAGGTTTTCTTTTCTGAGCCCTTTTTGTTTCTGGTGAATCCCTTTTTAGTGTCCAACAGTAATCGGCCAGCATATTCACATCCCACTTCCCTTGGTAACGACGTTCCATTTCTTTTAGATCCTGGTGAAACCTTTCACCTTGCTCTTCGCTATAGTCCCCTAAATTCGACGGAAAATAGTCTACATGGGACTCCAGGAAATGCAGTTTCAGATTCATCAAGCATCCAAGTTTTTTGTAGTTCTGCAGCAGCTTTTTTATTTCCTTTTTGTAATTTGGACTTTTCTTATTGCCAAAAAAATTTTCTGCTACATTTACAAAGCTAACCCAAGCATTTCTTTCCACAACTGTCATTGATTTTTTAAACTCAGCGTCGCGCAACAACTTCCGAATCTCTGGCCCATCAAAAATCCCTTCTTTGAGTTTCTGTTCCGACTTTTTCGGAAATTTCTCCTGGAGGTATAAAAAAGCTTTTCCCTCTTTGTTTAAGGCTTTTACAAATTGCTTCATCAACCCAAGCTTTATATGCAATGGAGGAAGAAGAACCTTTTCCGGTGATACAAGAGGATTTTTGAGGACATTTGCCAAGCCAGGAACAAAAGAGGTTCTAGCAGGCCATTGGAAGTTATTATAATGGTTCTTTCGATCTCGACTATTCCAAAGGCATAAGAAGCACGGATGACTTGTGAACCCACTTTGTTGACCCAAAAGAATTGTTATTATTTTCAGATCCCCGCAAATTTGCCAGTTATGTTCCGTGTACTTTATTTTTTCGAGTACCAGCTTCAAAGAATTATAGTCTTCTGACATATTAACGGAATGCGCTATTGGGATCGAGGCTAATTCATTGGTGTTGTGCAAGAGTACTGCTTTTAGACTGCGGGTGGAAGAGTCGATGAAAAGCCTCCATTCTTCACTCTTGTAAATGTTTGGTTTCAAAGAATTTATAAGCTCCCGAATATTTGTGCAGTAGACAAGACTTTCTTCTTTTTTGAAAAAGGGAAGAAATTCTTTTTCCCGATTTCGGAAAGAAGAAACCTTAGTACCTTTAGCCAAATGACCGTCCTCCTTGAGACTCGACGCAAGGTACTCAGCTGCATCTTTGGCTAAACCCAAATTTCTTACCACATCATTGAGCTTTTTTTGATCCCATAGTTTTATAGGTCGATCTCGTTTGAAGCGAACATCTCCTTTATCACTGTCAGAATTCGAGTCAACTTCACTTCCGGAATAAGTACTGTTGGAATCCACAGTTGGCTCATTAAGGTCCATTTGACTTTCAACTTCCACTGTATCAGCAGTGACATCCATCTTGACATCATCATCTGAAACATCATCATCGTCATTATAAATTGGAGGGGTGAAAGATGGAATACTTGGATATATAGCGTGATTAGGAGACATCATACCTTTAAATTTGATGGAGCAAATGTAACATTCCACTTGAGTTTTGGGCTCTTTCCACATAGCAGGAAACTTCAAAAAATTCTTGCCGCTTGAATTGGATGACCCGCGCTGTAATGTACCCCTGCATTTGTTACAGATACTGCTCGGTACCCATGAATTTCCCCGACCATTTTCAATCTGCAATGAAAAAAGAGAATTGTATTTATCCAGATATTTAGAAAAGTCTCTCCGATATTTTTCTATTTCAAACTTACCACATACGTAACAAAACATGGATCTGTCATTGTTACAGGTGTGAATGGTATTATCTTGAATATCCATACCATTGTCCGTAGGACCATCAGAAGCGCCTTGAAGATTTTCACGATTTGAACGCAAAGCTCTATTTCCATTAATTTTTCTTCTTGAAGCATTTAACTCAAAAGTAGCCAAGTTGCCCACCACCCTAGAGCTGCGGTTGCATGATGACGACGCCTGCGGGCCCGCTTGCTCACCCTGACCAGCCGCCGATACTGGGGTCTCCCTCCCCTGCATCGTAATCTTCTTCCCTACTTTTGCCATGAAGGCATCTTTTTTACCTAGGAACTTAGCCGGTTAACCGTTATCCGCCTTCACCGCGTGGAGGTGTCCTAGTTGCAAAAGTAGATGTGGAAGTAATTCATGAAAATTGAAATTGTAAACCCATCCCATGGGAGGGGGTAAGAGGGTGCTAGGGGGTGAATGAGGGGACGAATTTATTTTTGATCCCTTTTTTCAGTTTCATGGCCCTAAAAAATATTGGAATAGACTCTAAACTCGATTTTTCATAAAATTCGAAATTCCAACCCACTCAAGGCGATATTAGGGGCTTAAGCGGGCGGGAATTAGCTTTTGGTGGTCTTTTTCGGATTCAGCGCCCCAAAAAACGTAGAAATAGACACCGAACTCGATTTTTTGTGAAATTCGAAATTCCAACCCCCCTCCTAGGGGGTGATAGGGGGTGAAGGAGAGGGGGAATTGGCTTTTAGTGGTCTTTTTCGGATTCAGCGCCCCAAAAAACATAGAAATAGACACCGAACTCGACTTTTCGTGAAATTCGAAATTCCAACCCCCTCCCAGGGGGTGATAGGGGGTGAAGGAGAGGGGGAATTTTCTTTTCGTGGTCTTTTTCGGATTCAGCGCCCCAAAAAACATAGAAATAGCCACCGAACTCGACTTTTCGTGAAATTCGAAATTCCAACCCCCTCCCAGGGGGTGTTAGGGGGTGCAGGAGGGGGGGGATTGGCTTTTGGTGGTCTTTTTCGGATTCAGCGCCCCAAAAAACATAGGAATAGACTGCCTTTTCGACGTTTTTGGAAAAATTGAAATGTTACCCCCCGAGAGGTGTAAGGGGGGGGGCTAGGGGGAAAATGGGCAAGCAGATAATATTTTCATGGTCATATTCGGTTTCAGCGACCCCAAAAACCTAGGAATATGTTGGTCTGCCCTCTGGTATTTGACCTTTTTTTTTTTTGTGTGCCTGTGTTATTTACAAATGTAGAAAGACAGTTAATATAATTTATTTGAGAAATAAAGCATTAAGGTTTTGTTTTTCTAATATTTGTGAAAAGAAATCTAATTTGCAGATTGGTAGGGTGACTTTTCAATAATTCAAATTTAAAGAGAAAATTTTTGGGCCATGTATAAATATTTTTTCACTTTTCTAATAGTTTTTTAACAGAAGATAATGATTCACTAAATATTTTAACTTACTATTTGGATGAGCACAATTGCAGCTAAAATCAAAACGTACTTCATGGTTATATTGAATTATGTACTTCTTTTCTGTGAATATTTTTACGAGAAGACTCGATATGGCAAAAGTCTGCTTATTTCCTCTTTTTATATACTTTTGGAACATAAGACAATATCTATACATGTTAATTCCAATTTACAAATTTGAGGTATTGAATTTCAAAAAAACAGGAAATGTGCAGTATAATTTTCTTGACTATCTTTATTATAATAATGCCATTTTCTAAAAAACGTAAAATTCCATTAGTACCTTATTACTATAAAAGTGCGGAAGATAATCATTAACAAGTAAGCAATAAACAAAATACAATACTTTTACAAAATTAAAGAAACTATATCAATTCAAAATAAAAGACAAAATATAGTTAATCAATAATAAAATTAAAAATGTAGTGATCCTCGCACTCTCGCTCGTGACTATCGATCGCTCTCAATGTTCGAAATAAATCAAAAATATAAATATAAAAATACTCATCAAAATCAGGAGAGTGAATAAAGCGTTGACAAATTTCCTTGGCGGATACACCTTAAAGTACCAAAGGATAAAAGACTAATCCTCCGTGGGGTTCCGCAGATGATGCCACAGATTACGTCCATTAGGTTTGACATATCCAATGACTTTAAATATTTCCAATCTTTTGTTATCTTTGACATCAAACAAAACGGCCACACTTTATAAAAGAAAACCAAAAAAACCCATCATTTTATAAATATAACAAATAATAAAAACAAAACTAATAAAATATCCAATTTATACCTTCCGTGTCCCGGCCAGGCACGTGAGAGCGTAGCCGCTGTTGAAACCACCGTCTGCGAGGTACAAAGATCAATTAATGATTCTTCATAAGAAATTTCCTCAAATCGGTGATTCAACCCGGCACACTCCTAATTATGCCCTACTCTATGGCCAATTAATTAAAGTACAGAAAGGCAATCAGGACGAAAAATTCACGAACGCCTAACCGGTAGCATGAATTCTACTGTCAACGCGGACGCAATTTTTTTCCAGGGGTCACAGGAAATGACGTCACAATGGTGGAGTTATGAATATTTTCCTTTGAAAATTTCAAAAATTCCTTTTTAAATATATGTGACGCGCTCCGAAGAAAGGGACCTTAGAAGCAAATTCATAATTTTACATGAGAGCGAAAAGAAAAGACGAGCGCGCATGGTAATCTGTACAAATCACAGATGTTTGAATTATCATAACTTGAAAAATAATTAATAAAAATATTTTTTTACTTCAAATAATGGAAAAGGAACTTTTAATGAAATTAAATCAATGAAAAACCGAAAATCGATTTTTTGCTTCTAAGATCTCTTTCTTCGGAGCGCGTCACATATATCTTTAAGACAGTAAAAAGTTTAAATAAAATATTTTATTTTTTATATAAAAAAAATATGTTGAAAATAGACCTTTTTTCCTCGGAGATTTTAGGCTATAATCTACATAAGTACATTAATACTTAATATATTTTCATACAGAGAATTATATTCTTAAGAAGACACATCTGATCATAAATTAAAAATAAATTCAAATTTAAAATTTAGTGCACGTTAGAATTAAAAATTATTGAGAAACTGCTCTCCAGATAGGAATATCATCTTATCTAAATTTGCGTTCAAGTTTTGTAATCAGCGATAGAAAAAACCCTCGGAAAGCACGTTTCAAGCAAAATTTAGCTTATCTTTAAAAATTTATTCGACATACTGCATCCGCCTTTTTAAACTCTAAAATTCTAATATCAAAGTCCTGATCACAGCGATTCTAATAAAATGCAAAAAATGTAAACAAACTTAGCTAGTTTGGATAAAAACTTCCCATTGATCACAATTATCCTTTTTGAATGGCCACAATACAAGTGAGTTATTTTTCAAGTGATAGTTAGAAACCATAACTAAGTAAACTTATCAGGTTTCCATAAAAATTCACAACCGTTTTTCAGTATTTGATTTGAAATAAAGTTGTGCTTTGCAGGTGCTATTCTAACAATCTCACTCGATAACAAAAAAAAAAAAAGCAAATAATTAATAATTAGAACCTAAAAATCTTTTAATTTCAACAGTTGTACAAAATAACTGTTTAAAATTACAAGTAGGATTTCTCGCATGAATTAAATGGATTATTTATATTCTGTCATAAAATCTCTAATTGAGTATAAGGTTCCTATTGAGGTGAGTTTTCCCCTGTTCTGTGGCCGTGCCTGCCCTCTTTTTTCTCTACAATATGGAGCTTAAATCGTTGCACAGTGGGATGAATCTGGAATTTGCTGTTCAAAAATGTCCAGAGCCTTTAATTCTTGACCAGATTCAAAGTTTTTTTTCAATTAAAGCTTAATAAATTTCTAAAAATATTGTCGGAGCCGATTTTTGAAAAAAAATTTTGTTACCTTTGTTATTAATGTTTGAATGCAATAAAAGAGAATAATGTATCAACATTCCACACGCTTAATCTACGTCACTTAGTGATATTTGAGCAAAAAAAATTAATAACTTTACTTTCAGGAAAGTAAATTTTTATTTAATAAATAAAATTTTAAAATTTTCCTGACTGTTATAAACAAACTATTGCACAAGAGGCATATATTCAGTATTTATTAAGATTAAAGGCAATAAATAAGGTCTTTTTCTATCTGATCACATAATACATTACATCTGATACATTATTCTCTTTTATTGCATTTAAACATTAATAAAAAATTTAACCAAATTTTTTTCAAAAATCGGCTCCGACAATGTTTTTAGAAATTTATTAAGCTTTAATTTAAAAAAAAACTTTAAATTTGGTCAAGAATTAGAGGCTCTGGACATTTTTTAACAGTAAATTCCAGATTCATCCCACTGTGCGTTGGTGGGAGTTCTCCCACCCTTTTGGTTAGTCAGCGAGGGCCTGATGTGATGGCAGCAGTTCAATTTCGTTACGACTTTCATACAGTCCACATCGGGCGCGTCTACCTATGTATTTTCAAACGGTTTCTCAACCAGTTCTCTTAATTTGTGCCTGTGCCGAGTATACAATTGTGACGTATTCTGGTAATTGAAATCAATAAATTATAATTTGATTAAACTAACAATGCTATGAGTTTTTTTGTGCGACACCATCAACCATCATTTTAAACAATAACATTTATTTAAATTTATACAATATAACAATCTTCATGGTAAGTGATGTGTCAAAATGATACTCTAAAAATCGGTTATATTTAGTTATTTTAGTATTATTTTTTTAAAAAAATGTTAAATCAACTTTGTTTCAAAATCCAAACAAACTTAGCGAATCAGACAAACCTTGTTAATAATATTTTTGGTAGTAAATAAGGGATCAAGGCAGAGGAGCAATGAATCGATCAGAAGAGTGAAGCTACTTAATAAGGTATAAATTATGTATAGTTATATTTATTAGCTAAGTTCACAAATGTTTGAAGCATTAATATTTTATATTTATCTATCAAGGAGACTATCACGTAACTTTGAACATGAAAGCGAACCCGAAAATGAGAAAGCAAGTTTACAAATTTGCTCTTTTATCTTCGTTTTCAAGTTACGTGATGAGCCCCCAGGTAAGTAATTTTTCAATGAGTCATGTTATTTTCGGTTTTTAAATTGACGCAGTTTTATTTTTAAAAACTTTGGTTTTTTTTTCTTTCATTAGTTTTTAAAACTTCTTTATACGACATATATCTATATATGTTGCAAAATCACATTCATCGGTTATATTTTTTGCTGAAAATATCAGAAACATCCACGTTAAAATTCAACTGACTCTAGATAATACAGTAAAAAATGCATCCTTTTAGAAAATACTTCAAGTTAACTAAATAAATAAAAAAAAAATTTATTTATTTTAAAATTTTGTTCATGTTGAATTTAAAAATTATTTATTAATTACAAACTGTACCTGCATCAACACACTCTTGCTCTGCTTTAATATAGTCTTCTGCCTTAGCTCCATAGAATTTAGTAGCATATTCCTTTTCTTGTCTCTGTTAAATTTGTTCCCAGCTTCCAACTGTAATAATATTTATAGTAATTTTAAACTTACTTGTTACTCATTTTTAATTGACCAAGATTTAGAATTTTCTTTTAATAGTTCTCTTTACGAAGTGAACAAAAATGGTTTTGTACGAAATGGTCCTCCCTCTATTGTATTTTGATTAATTGTATATATGTGACGCTTCGCGCGAAAAGGAAGGTTTAAAAAAAAATTTTATTACGTACACTTTCTGTTGTAATACTTCAAATCTAAGCGTGCTAAGTTTATCGTATTTTTCGGATTTTCTTTGAACGACCGTTCGATGAAATTGTCTTTTATTGATTTTATTTTTTTATGGTAATTCTAATTCATATAGTAGAAAACTTCTAATTTTTAGTAGAAAACTACTAATTAAAATAGTGAAACTTTTATTTTAAAATAAGTAGATTTTTTTACTAATTTAATTAGTAGTTTTCTACTACAAAGTTAGTAGTTATAAAACTACTAAAAAAAAGTAAAATTCTTACTATTTTAATAGTAGCTCACTTTTAGCTAATTCATTACTATTAAACCATTAATTCAGATTTAGAGCAGAGTATAAAATATTTAAATAAACTTTGCGATTCTTTAGAAATATGTTATGATAATAATATATAAATTTTGAATTATACAGTGAAAAAAATGTGCGGTTAAACCTTTTGTCACCTTTTGTTATTCCTAGTTCCTTGATACATTCCTTGAAGTGAGTTTTTCTGTCAGCGCTTTTCTAGTAAAGTTTTAAAGAATACAAAGCATGACTTAAAATTAATAACACTGGATTTAAAAAAAATAACAACTATAACCAGAAAATTCTTTTCATCCTGTCAGTTTTTATTATTATTATCTGACTTTTAATTTTTTTTTGCTGTAAAGTTCAAGATCTTGTTTATAAGGTAATTATTGATTTTTATCATATCGCATTTTATTTTTATTAGGCTTCAAAAATGGCTAAAATACACATTTTTTACAGTTCGATCCCGTTTCTTAAGGACTGACCTGATAAAAAAAATTTTCCAGATGTTTTCCTGTTCATTGTCAATAAACCTTTAAAAAAATAGGAATTTGATGAAAAACACAACATCAATGTTTTTTTAAACATGGAATAATATTCTTTTTAACTTTTGAACTTTTTCTCTATCTTAAGATACGAACTTTCGAATAATTTGCATAAGCAAATTATTGTTATTATATATTAACTTTTGTTGAAATTTATCAAAACAATTATAGTCTTTTCTGATTATTGCAATTTTTTTTAGAGTAAAAAGAATTTAAAATTTATATTTTAACAATTTTATAAACGAATTTTATTAATATCAACCATAATTAGTTATAACAAATCTCTTTTCTAGTTTTTATAAATATACTACATTACACACAAAGGAGGAAAATCTGCAACACTTTAAAAAGATACAAATAAGTGTTAATAATTAACATTAATAACATAGCTTTTGTTATTTTAAACATTTAAAGTAAATAGAACAAGATAGCAGAATAAAACTTACAAGCAAAACAAATTTTTTTCATTTTCTAATTTTTTTTTATTTTTTATTGTTCTTTGTCAAGTTATAAAAAGTAGTTAAAATAATTTATTTAAGAAATAAAGCATTAAGGTTTCGTTTTTATAACTCTTGTTAAGAGAAATATAATTTGCAGATTGTCAGGTTTAATTTTCAATAATCTAACATTGTGAAATATGTGAATATTTTTTAACTTTTCTAATAGTATTTAATAGAAGATCGTGATTCACTAAATTTTTCAACTTACCATTTGGATGAGCACAATTGCAACTAAAAGCAATAAATACTTCATGTTTATATTAAATTAAATACTTCTTTGCTATGAATATTTTCACCAGATTATACTGCCGTTTTCTGAAAATCATAAAATTCAATTAGTGCCTTTACTACCATAAAAGTGCGGAAAATAGTCATTAACATGTAAGCAATAAACAAAGAATTGCATAATATTTTACATATTATGCTTTATTAAAATTTAGAATTTAACGCAATAAAAAGTTTTACTGCTTTGTATCAGTAATCAGTTATCAGTTTGTGCAGAGACCGCACAAGTCCATTTTTGTCGAAAATCACTTTTTTATAGAAATTTATATTTAAATAAATCTCTACGATCTAGTAAAATATTACATAAGTTACTTAACTCTAAACCCAACAAAAAATAATAAAATTTTCGTTTCGAGCAAAAGCAGCACATGTCCATGATTTCAAGTTGCGAAGATGCGCAATATAGGAAATAATATTTTGTGATATGCTTGACGTGTTTCAGACGTTGCTGTTAAATAATTTATATTAAACAGTTTATATTATAAATAAAATACACTCAAAGCAAGGCATTTATTAATTTAATTTTTTTTTAATTATCTATGATAAGAGGTAAAAGGTTTTATACTTGACCAAAATTAATTTGAAAAAAATTATAAACTCTTTCATCGAGCGTTTCGGGCTGCTATAGGCTGTGTTCATGATACATTGCAAAACTTTAAACACTCTTTTCTCGAAATACGATTTTTCAAATCTGCAAGAAGCATAATTCGAACAATTTTCATTTTTTTCACCTCATTTTTATATCTCATATTTAAAACAACGTTTCTTACAGAAATATGTAACCGATTTTTGACATTTTAAATTTTTGATTTTTTAAACACAAATAAGTAGTCATTTTTTGGTCAAAAAATTGATTTTTAACTTTGAATGCTCGCCAATTTAACAAAAATGAATATTTTTAAAATCGGATAAGTATTTATGTAGCTATTCTAATGCAAAATACGAAAAAAAAAATTACTTTTCTCCAGATTTATTTTTAACCCTGTGTACTGTTTGCAGTGGAGCCCTAAAAAAAAAAGTTTACAAAAAGTTTAAACTCTTACTAATGATTTCGACAGTTAATTTTAAATTTACCTTCAAAGAGTCTAATATTGATTTTGAGTTTTTTTTTAATTATGTAAGGAAAAAATATTCAATAATTAAACTAAAGAAGTTTAGTTACAAATTTTTATTGCGCATTCGTAGGTGCCATAGAAAACTATTCTGTTCTACAACGGAAAAACTTACGTAAACCACAAACAGTTCGAACAGATATTCAAGGAAAACCATTTGCATCTATAGAACCTATGTTTAGAGTCACGTTTCAATAATAATTTATATTAACAATGCACTGAAAAATTTTCGAAAAACGTTGAAAAAATTTGTTAGTACAAAAAAAAATTAAAATATCAAAAAACGGTTAAAAGTGTTTTGTTTATTCGTTTCGTTGTGAACTATTGATTTTCATAGTTGTTTTTACACTTCCAAAAATCTACATAAATTTTCAGTCACAGTTGATATGGAGATTGAAAAACAACCTACAGGTCTATAAAAAGTATAAATTTTATATTAAATTTGTATAACTAATTATGATTTTATAATAATAATATACAATATTATTATTATCAAAGTAAGTTTTTAATAGAGAAAATAATAATAATTTATAGAAATAAAGGTAAGAAACGACCCTTACAATCATAGAAATATATTCTTCTCTTTACAAATAGTTTTACTAATGCAATCAATTTTTCAAATGAATGGAGAATGATACGGGTCAAATATTTCCACGTAAATCGAACTGAGATTATTCATTCTCAACATTCTGTGCAGCGCCAAATGGAGCACAATGTTCGCATTAAAGGTTTTAGGAAAAAAAGTAATTGTAATCGTAATTCGTAGTAAATCATTCCGAATAAAAACATCGTAGAAAACAATTTCCTGTTACTTGAGTAAAAGAAACCTAGTTGAGAACCAAATTTTAACAATTTTGTTAGTAAAGTTATTGAAACTTTATATATTGCGTCATTTAAATTGAGTAAAAAAAATTTATAAGGTAAGTGTACTAATTATTGTAAGCTTCCAGCGAAACTCTTTTCAAATAAAAAATACAGTCTTCATATTGAAAGAAAAGAATTTTCGTTCTATTAGTAATTTTTTTAATATTGGAAGCATTATTTGTTACATTAAACGCCAAATGTAGCATGTAGTTAAGGTCGGAACACTGTTGATAGCTGTGGTCGAAAGACTAGAAATACTAATATGACGTCAAGCTTTTTTTATCTGACATTACTACAATTCGAAAAACTGTTTACTAAAATTAAACTTTTTGGATGTAACCGACAAAGTGAAAAATCAATATTCATTTAACTTAAAATGCATTCAGCCTAAATCTCATTTTACATAAAATGCATTTAGCCTAAATCCCATTTTAGATAAAATGAATTTAGCCTAAATTCCACTTCAAATAAAAACATTCAGCCTAAAACCCATTTACCCTAAAATGCATTCAGCCTAAATTCCACTTAACCTAATATACATTTAGCCTAAATCCCATTTAACCTAAAATGCATTCTGCCTAAAACCCATTAAACCTTGTAACCGTTAAAATAAAAAAATTAGATTTATACCAAATAATTAATTAATACTTACTTTAATAATGTATTAATTTTATAAGTTGACTAAATGAATAATTAATTTGAGATTTACGGAAACAAAAAAGTGGTTACTAAAACGGGAGAAATCAAAACCAAATTGGAGGGCGCCAGATCTTTTTTGGGTCAAATTAAAAAAAAAATAAAAATAAATCAAAGAAATTAAAGGAAGAAAACTATAGGACCAAATCCACAACCAAAAAGAATTGGAAGCTCAATTTACAAAAGAAATTGATTGATAACCAAAAACGATTGGAAAATCAATCAAGAAAGACAACAAGACAATTATTGACAACCAAAAAAAATGGAAGCTCAACAAATAAATTTTATGTCCGAATAACACAATCCCATATTTGGAAAAAGGTAGATGGGGTGATTCGAAATTAATCTGAAAAGATTTAATTAAACTTAAACAAATAATGATATACACCTTATTTGAGTTATGACTTTTATTTAGATCAATTTTTAGGTTAGAAAGTCATAATTTACAATCCATCACAAATTTAATAATTAAATATTTAAGATGTAATGAATTCAAATTTTTCAGGTTATAGGCATCTAAATTTACAATTTAATGTCAAATAATCTATTATTGTTACAATCACGTAGATTACATAACTTAAATAAATAATTAAAAATCTAAATGAATGAAATGAAATATTTAAGATTCTAAATTGAAATAAATTTACTTGATTTAATCGGATTAAATCAAGGATCTCTCCAAAATTCACAAGACTTGATCAAATTTCCAATGTAAAATTAACTTGACAATGAAATGAAATTAAATTAGGAATCTAAATAAACACATTATGTTAAAAGAGGCAAAATTCAGTTAATTAACAATACGATTTCACAGTTATTAAAAAAACTTAATTTAATCTTTACATTCTTTTAAAGGTTTAAAATTAAACGTTTTGGAAAATTTAGGAAAGAAGAAAAATTAGGAGTTTCGGAACATGGAAATAAACAGGAATCGATAGTCAAAATAAATTTAATTTAATTAGCAATCAAATCAAGAAAAGGGAATTGAAAAATTAATAGTTTAAGTTTTTCTAATGAAGAAATGAAATCTTACCAATATGAATCCAGAAACAATTTTCGTTCGAATATCCAACAAAATTTTAATACATCTCAGAAGTTGGCTCCAAAGATATGATATTATCCGAATAAATTTCGTCTTTTTAAAGAATGTTTAAAGAAAGCGTCTGTTCTCTCTGGCTTTTGGAATAGGACAAGATGGAGACTCTAGTTTTTTCATTACCATGGTTACCAACATTCCGAAACTCAATTTTTTTTAAAATAAACAAAAAAGAAACTATACTAAATTAAAACTAAGTTTACAATAGAGAATCCAATCGAAATCAATATTCTAAAGTCTTCCTTCCTATTGGCTGAATTTGGAATTGGTGGCAAAATTAAAATCTTCTAGACGGAATTCTTTAATGAATAAGTTAATAAAATTCTTCTGAGTTAATTTCAAACCAAAACAATGAATTAACTCGGTTCAAAAGATGGTAAATCGTCATGCTTCTCTTTTAATAAAATGATTCTTAAATAGTTGGCAACTGAAATCCGTGAATTTCAAAGGAATGGAATTCTTCCATTCTTGAATCCACAAAAGATATAGTCTCTTCTACATTAATTCTCAAATTATGGGCCATTGACATACCCGTCGTCAAACTAAGGCTTTTATTGACGAATATATAAATGATGAAACCTTCCAAGGTTTTAATCATTTCAAATATTATTCCAGGTAACTAAGTCGAAATCTTAACACAGGACACAAGGTATCAAACAGCAGCGGGGATAAGGTCGATATTTTAAAATAATTAAACTCCTAAGGTACAACCAGAAGAAATTAAATGAAACAATCCATCAGAAAATCCAAATTAATATTACAATCCATAAATCAATAAATTCCAATTTTTTTTTACAATAAATAAATCTTGATATGAGTAAAATTTAACAAAATCCATAAATCATTATAATTCCAAAAACATCTTTAAAACCATTATTAGCGGTAAATTCAAAATTATCAGGAACACAGGAAGCAATTTCGTTCTTTTCTTCAGGTTATAATAATTACAGGGAATCGTCAACATTTTCAGATAATTTTTAGATTAAAAGCAGTTGACTTTATACAGGATTACATGAAATAGGGAAAAATGAATAAAATGAATACTTAAATACTAAAATTACAAAAATTTGGATCAACTCTTGGAATGTCGCGGAACCATTGAGAACAGATTAATAGATATTATAAGTTTAACCGAATGGAATCTAAAAAAAGTTATTTAATTAAACAAAATTTTAAATTTTAATAAAAAAGAAAATTTTTTGAGTTGTAAAATTATTATACCAAATGTTACAGAGTTACAACCTAAAGTGCATTCAACCTTAATCCCATTTAACATAAAATGCATTTAGCCTAAAACACATTTTACCTAAAATGCTTTTAGCTTAAATCCCATTTAACCTAAAATGCATTAAGGGGTTACGCCTAGTTGTTCAGGTCAAAAAAATCGATTTTTGGGTTTTTGCATTTTCTGAGAGTATAATACCTACAGATTATGAATCTATAGTTGGTTTTTTAAAATTCAAAATGGCGGATCCAATATGTCGGACAAAATTTTAGAAAAGTTTTTGATTTCCTTGAAACTTGTTACTCGGGGGTTTTTGGGGTCGCTGATTACGAATCTGAAGTCAGTTTTTCAAAATTCAAAATTGCGGATCCAATATGGCGGACAAAATTTTAAAAAAGTTATTGGTTTGCTTGAAACTTGTTACTCGGGGGTTTTTGGGGTCGCTGATTACGAATCTGAAGTCAGTTTTTCAAAATTCAAAATGGCGAATCCAATATGTCGGACAAAATTTTAGAAAAGTTTTTGATTTCCTTGAAACTTGTTACTCGGGGGTTTTTGGGGTCGCTGATTACGAATCTGAAGTCAGTTTTTCAAAATTCAAAATGGCGAATCCAATATGTCGGACAAAATTTTAGAAAAGTTTTTGATTTCCTTGAAACTTGTTACTCGGGGGTTTTTGGGGTCGCTGATTACGAATCTGAAGTCAGTTTTTCAAAATTCAAAATGGCGAATCCAATATGTCGGACAAAATTTTAGAAAAGTTTTTGATTTCCTTGAAACTTGTTACTCGGGGGTTTTTGGGGTCGCTAATTACGAATCTGAAGTCAGTTTTTCAAAATTCAAAATTGCGGATCCAATATGGCGGACAAAATTTTAGAAAAGTTTTTGATTTCCTTGAAACTTGTTACTCGGGGGTTTTTGGGGTCGCTGATTACGAATCTGAAGTCAGTTTTTCAAAATTCAAAATTGCGGATCCAATATGGCGGACAAAATTTTAAAAAAGTTTTTGGTTTGCTTGAAACTTGTTACTCGGGGGTTTTTGGGGTCGCTGATTACGAATCTGAAGTCAGTTTTTCAAAATTCAAAATGGCGAATCCAATATGGCGGACAAAATTTTAGAAAAGTTTTTGATTTCCTTGAAACTTGTTACTTGGGGGTTTTTGGGGTCGCTGATTACGAATCTGAAGTCAGTTTTTCAAAATTCAAAATGGCAGAATAATAAGTTTCAAGCAAATTTTTTTTTTTAACTTTTTTTAAAACTTTGTCCGCCATATTGGATCCGCCATTTTGAATTTTGAAAAACTGATTTCAGATTCGTAATCACACTGCAAAAACAGGTGTCTTAAATTGTTCAAAATTGTCTTAAAATAAGACATTTTTCGTGTCTTAGACACCAAAAGTATCTTAATTTAAGACATTTTTGGACCATTTAAGACACCATGTTTTTGCAGTGCAGTGACCCCAAAAACCCACAATTAACAAGTTTCAAGCAAATCAAAAACTTTTTTAAAATTTTGTCCGCCATATTGGATCCGCCATTTTGAATTTTGAAAAACTGACTTCAGATTCGTAATCAGCGACCCCAAAAACCCCCGAGTAACAAGTTTCAAGCAAAACAAAAATTTTTTTAAAATTTTGTCCGCCATATTGGATCCGTTATTTTGAATTTTGAAAAACTGACTTCAGATTCGTAATTAGCAACCCCAAAAACCCCCGAGTAACAAGTTTCAAGCGAATCTGATTAATTTTTTATAAAAATTTTGGTCACTCCGTTCTAAAAACTTTAAATGCGTTTTTCTCGAAATTACATTTTTCAAGAAATACCCATGCGGTGGACAAGATTTCTCAAAAACTACTGAACCGATCGGCTTCAAATTTATAGGTATTATTTTACACATAAATAGCTAGTTCGTGAACGAAGGATTTTTTATTTGAATAAAAACTTTCATTTTTATTAATGAAAATCCAAAATTTTTTGCTTAAAAAATCGTTTTTTTGTCAAAAATGGCTGCCATTTTACTAAAAATTAAAATTTTTTAAAAACCTTCGCTCACGAACTGCGTATGGCATCGTACTAATTAAAAGTTTTTGGTTTTTTGATTTCAGACTAGCTGTTTCCGAAAAAAGCTGTCCACCGCAAAACCATTTTTAAAAAAAGCATTTTTTATGATCCTATTGCAAGTTAAATATTTTTAAATATTTTTTTATTGTTAAATTATTTTTAAGTGTTAAAATATATGCACTTTTAAACAAATTATTACTTTTTTTAAAAAAGTTTTATGAAAAAGAAAAAAAAATTGTCAAATATTACTGTTGTTTTGCCTATGTCAACTAGGTGTAACCCCTTAAGCCTAAAACAATTTGGCCTCAGTGTTACATTTCATTTAAAATTTTCGTTAGGATATTTTGTAATGCGAGTTTCAGTGAAAAAGAATAAATTAAGCATGATTTTAGTTGATAAAGGATTCTCTATTAATATTGTTTTTACATTTATTTAACAGAACGTAAACTTCAATTTATGTATTTTAAAAAACTTTTGTCCATTAAACTTGTGATGTAGTTGGGTGGCTTGTTTGACAAAAAATTACTCATATATATAGCTATTATATTTCAGAAGTAATATTATTTTATTATTATTTTGGATTACGTTATCATATGCATAAGAAATATTGCATTTGTTTATGTTATCTCCGGTTTTTAAATTTAAGAAACTCTTTCTTTTCCACTTATTAGGCACCTTTGGCTTTTTTTAGATCTGGAAACTTCTTAGACATACATTTGTGTATACTATTTGCAAACTCACACTCATCGGTTATGCTTTTTGCTGAAAATATCAAAAGATTTACGTTAAATATAAAGTAAATAGATAATACATTAAAAATTGACTTTTTAAAATTAGAGATATTTCTAACTCTGTGGCTTAAAGGTATAATAACATAACTAAAAGATTTAATTCAGGTTTCTTTATATTTGATAATGCTTTTTAAAAATTTCATAACGGTAAAATCATTTGTTTTGTTAAATGCCGTCAAAAACATTGCATAACACACTCGCAAACTGAATTAAAATCGCGTAAAATAATAATTAATGTTCTTTTTTGAAACATTTGTATTTTATTAAGCAGATTTAAAAACTACACTAAAAACTAGAATTAAATGTTAAATATAAAAAAATATTTATTCATTTTTTAGTTTTACAGATTCAAGAAAAGAAATGGAAAGATGCATTAAACTGCAAATTAATTTAAATTTTCGTTCATGGTAGAATTAAAAATAATTTATGAAATATATAGTTTACCTGCGTCAAGACACTCTCGATTTTCTTTAATAAGTTCATCGACTTTAGTTGGATAGTGCTTTGTAACATATTCCTTGTAAATGTCCATATTGAATTTATTACCTGTTTCCAACTATAATAATAAAAAGGATGATAATAATAATAATAATAATCATAATATAATATAACATTAATAATAATAATAATAAATAATTGTTGGGCATTTTTATATTATGCGGCAGAAAGAGCTGCAAATGAACTTAGTCTCCCATTTGAAGCCAGTGATATGGAATACGGCTTAGTATCGTTAACACCATTGATGCTTAAAAAATGTGTCAAAAAAGCAGAACATTCTGTTACAGAAATATACTGGCAGGCCTGTATATGTGACGCTCCGCGAGAGAAGGGACCTATCGCGGAAAAAATCAATTTTCTTTTTTTTATGCTGAAAGATAATTTTTGAGTTGTTCTTTCAGTTTCATGTTTCAAAAAAAAATTTTTTTTAATTACACTTTTTGTTATAATGCTTCAAACTTAGGCATACTAAGTGTATCGCATTTATTGGTTTTTCTTTAAACGACCGTCCCGTAAAATTAACAATTTATTATTTTGAATTTTTTATGGTAAAAGATAGTTTTTGAGTTGCTTTTTGAGTTCCATAAATCAAAATTTGATTCCTACAATTAGTTTTCTTGTTATGAAGCTTTAAACATAAGCATGTTAAGCGTCCCGATTTTGCTTCCTTCTCTTCACCCGTCCATTCTTTAAATTTTGCTTTCTCAGCGATAGGTCCCTTCTCTCGCGGAGCGTCACATTTGGACAATTCTTCAGCCTCATAAAAAAATGTGATTTTCTTTCCTTAAATCTGTGGGTTTGAAATCGAAGACTGAAGGATTTTTCTTTGCTTGTCAGGATGAAGTAATAAATACTTTGGTGTACCGCAGTCGAGTGATGCATATATCTGTCGACAATACCAACCGCTGTGCGTGCAAACAATTCCCTGAAACACTTACTCAAATTTCAAGTTGTGACGATGTAAATCGTCAACATTTATATTTTTTTTGTCTTTCCCTAGAGATCTTTAATTTAGTTAATTTTGTAGTAATTTATTGAGAGCGCCCGTGGTTGAATTATGAGATACGAGCCTGGGTGCCTAGTATTGATTTTCTGGTCGATCTGTATCTCTCGTCTTTCTCTAGATCAGCGGTCTTATTATTGTCGTTCTTCGTTGAATTCATAAATTGCTATTTGCGCAAGTCAAGTTCACGAATTGTGACGAAGGTCAGCGTAAGGATCCGAATTTTTCTTTTAGATGACGCCTCTCCTTAGGTGCAACCGAGAAGGTGTATGGTTTCCTAGCGGCTGAGGAAGTGAGACGCAGCAAGGAAGAAGAAGACGTGGAAAGGAAAAGATCGTGGAAAAGAGGATCTACCATATAATTTTAGTTTGCCATATGCTCGATAATTCATTCACGTGTGATCCTAGAATTATTATAGTCGCCTATTTTCCGTAATGGTATAATTTGTCGTGTTATCATATATATTTAAAGAGTGTAATTTTTTATTAAAGACTAATTGTGAAAAATAGCGATTGAGTACGGTTGAGATTATAATAAATTTTGTGTTATTTAAAGTGTCTTCCTGTTGTTTTTATAAAGAAGTCTAAGGAGTCCTAAAATTAAAGACTGCTGTTCAGTTCATTTCGTGTATTTTGCTTCGAATTGGTGAGTCAATTGGTTAATTTATTGGTGTCTGCCTCAACGTCGGTATCGCGACGTATAATCTCAGTGGAATCTTCCTTTCGATTTTTTTGGATCAGCACGGAGAGAGTTTGGTTTTGATAGTTTATTAATATTTTTGAATATCGAGACGATGCAAATTCGATTTGGTTAAGCGAAATAATCTCTTTACTTTAAAGTACCTGCCCAAAGGAAGCATGTTACAGATATAAAGAAAGACACAATGCTGCGCTTAAGGTGTTGTACTATCACCTTTGACACCAATATGTTAAAGATAAAGATTCCATCTTGCCGTATACCCAAGGGAATCAGAAGTTTGTTGTGGAAAATGATCAGTGTAAGATCTACAGGAATTTTTCTTTTCCCACCACTCATCGTATCAGTGCTACTAAGTCTGATACAGTGCTCCAATATCATAAAAATAAGGTCATTTGTATGATAAAGTTTTCCGCACATGCTGAGAACAATATCACTCAAAAGAAGACTGAGAAAAGGACACAGTATCAAATCATTCTGTTTGAATTGAGTAGATTATATGCAGGCTACAAAGTCCGATTAATTGTTCTTCTGCTTGGTTATTTGGGAGGGATGCAATCCTTATTTGTGAGACAATTAAAAAAGATCCCTAATTCCCTAGCTGCGAGAGTCAAGCTGATGCATTGGCGATTCACGTGCAGAAAGCTGTTCTTCTAAACTCTCTCAATTTAGTTTGACAGCATTTTTCATTATAAGATCCTATTCGGTAGCTCTAAAAGAGCACTTTACAACATTCTCAACCAACGCTTAAGAATATTAGTGGAATGGATGAGAACAAAAGTGCTATAAACAAGAATAACGTCTCCGGCAAATGAATCATGATTTTGCTTACCTTCCAGAACGGATGAAGCAAATGAGGATTAAGAGTAAGTAAAGCAAGAATAATAATATCAATAAAAATTTCATAAGTTAGTGGCATCGGTTTCTAAACAGTTTAAAGGAATAGCATAGACTTAATTGGTATTTGCTTCAAACCTAAGAGGATCAGGATTCCATTGTGGAAATGATCAGTGCTAGATGATTATCATTTGGAAGTATCCGTTACCAAACAGTTTAAGGGAATATGACAGACTTAGCTGGTATATGCTTCATACCTAAGGATGATTAAAGAAAGAGCACTTGTGTGTATTTTAAAAAAACGGACAAAGTATCAAGAGCTTCTGTTTCAGATTTTATCAAAATCATTTAAATTGTTTTTGATATATCTTAGCTTAGTATTTTTGGCATTTTGTATGTTTTTTTTAATTATACAACAGATTAACTTACTTTTCCACTTTTCTTCATTACACACGCAGCTAAACATTTCAATTCTGGTTTGTCGTAATTATTCGATTCACGGGCCTCTTTTATCATTTCTAAAATTGTTATAATTATAATTTACATTAATGTTCAATTTTTATAAAATTATATTGGAGATTGATTTAATATGTTGAAAAAAAAATGTCAAGTTTCAAAATTTTTTTACTTTTCTTTATGCTTGAAAGTTAAAGATTATCGATTCGTTTATTATAATTGAAAAATGCATGGAAAAAATAGATTTTTGAATCAATAGACAGTATATTGCTTTGACGCATTAAAAAACGACTTTGTTCTTGCTATAACATATTTACTGTAATTTTATAAGTAAATATTAAAGGCTATGGCATTATGAATTTCATAATATATTTTTATTAGGGGCCATCCACGTATTACGTCACAGAAAATTGGACATTTTTATACTCCCCTCCCCCCTCTCTCTAAATCTGAATTAGTAGTTTTCTACTATGAATTAGTCAAATTCATGGCTCATTTTTCTCTAATTCATATAGTAGAAAACTACTAATTCTTAGTAGAAAACTACTAATTCTTAGTAGAAAACTACTAATTA
The DNA here is from genome assembly GCA_037103525.1 of Ganaspis brasiliensis. NCBI lineage: Eukaryota > Metazoa > Arthropoda > Insecta > Hymenoptera > Figitidae > Ganaspis > Ganaspis brasiliensis. The sequence continues at coordinate 1,685,218 of JAZKLR010000123.1, forward strand.
TTAGTAGAAAATTACTAATTATTAGTAGAAAACTACTAATTGAAATAGTGAAACTTTACTTTTCAAAAAAGTAGATTTTTTTACTAATTTAATTAGTAGTTTTCTACTACAAGATTAGTAGTTTTCTACTAAAAATTAGTAAAATTCTTACTTTTTTAATAGTAGCTCACTTTTTGCTAATTCATTAGTAGAAAACCACTAATTCAGATTTAGAGAGCTTATATCATACTTTTAACATTGTGAAATGTTTAAATTAACACGGAGTGTCACAAATCCTTAGACCCCCCTTTCCCTTCTAGAGCATGACGTAGTATATGGATGCCCCACAGTGGTCTGAAACCTGATTCTAGGTGGACAAAAGTCGGAAAATCGATGTCTTTAAAAAAATTTTTTTTTAGTATTTTTATGTTTTATAATATCTAGAGCATCCGTTTTTGTGTGATTCAATCACTAAAAAAAATTATATTACTGTATTAATGCTTGTACTTGCGTAAACTCACGCACAATTGATTTTGCTCTAAAAATCATAGCTTTATTTAAACGCAGCTCGTGACCTATTAAATCATCAAATTTTAAACAATCCTATATGAATTCTATAGTTTGATTCACACACTACAAGATAGCGTTAGGTAAATTATTTTATTTTTAATGTTTATATTTGAAAACCGACGACAAAAGTAAGTTTGTCTGCTACTTGTATAATAAAAACTTTAAAACAGAAAAAGTAAAATTATTCAAATTTATTTAAAAAGTTATTCATGGGAGAATGTGAATTATGACCTAAAGTTTCCGTAACCACTAACACTTTTTGCCACTTTTCGATATTTTTGTGTTTAAAGCGGGCCATAAAACCCGATTCTAAAAGGAAAAAAATATTTGCACAAAGAGGCTTTGATGCTATTTTATTTCTAGCAGTTTTGAGGCAGCTGATTAAAAATATGAAGTCAGATTTCAAAAATTCAAAATGGCGGATCCAATATGGCGGACCAAAAAATTACGAAATCCATGTAATTTACTAAAACATGGTATTTTAAGGTTTTTGAGGTCGCTGATTAAGAATCTGTTGTTATATTTTAAAAATTCAAAATGGCGGATTCAATATGGCTGACCTAAAAAATAAAAAAATTGGTTTATTTTAGTATAACTAGAAATTTAAGGGTATTTGAGGTCGCTGATTACGAATCTCAAGTCAGATTTCAAAAATTCAAAATGGTGGATCCAATATGGCGGACCAAAAAATGAAGAAATCATTGTTTTTAAATAAAACATGGTATTTTAAGATTTTTGGGGTCGCTGATTACGAATTTGAAGATACCAAGTTTCATTAAAATACACTAATTTTTTTATTTGTCAGTCCACCAAATTGGATCCACCATTTTAATTTTTGAAATGTGACTTTAGATTCGTAATCAGCAACCTTAAAAACATTTAAATACCATGTTATATTAGAATAAATTAATGTCTTCATTTTTCAGTTCGCCATATTGGATCCGCCATTTTAATTGTTGAAATCTGACTTCAGATTCGTAATTAGCGACCTCAAAAACCTTTAAATACATTGTTATGTTAAAATAAACCAATTTTGTAATATTTGGGTCATCCATATTGAATCCGTCATTTTGAATTTTTAAAATCTAACAGCAGCGACTCCAAAAACCTTAAAATACCATGTTTTAGTAAATTACATGGATTTCGTAATTTTTTGGTCCGCCATATTGGATCCGCCATTTTGAATTTTTGAAATCTGACTTGAGATTCGTAATCAGCGACCTCAAATACCCTTAAATTTCTAGTTATACTAAAATAAACCAATTTTTTTATTTTTTAGGTCAGCCATATTGAATCCGCCATTTTGAATTTTTAAAATATAACAACAGATTCTTAATCAGCGACCTCAAAAACCTTAAAATACCATATTTTAGTAAAATACAATGATTTCGTAATTTTTTGGTCCGCCATATTAGATCCGCCATTTTTAATTTTTGAAATCTGACTTCATATTTGTAATCAGCGGCCTCAAAAACTGCTAGAAACAAAGTGGCGTAAAATTGTATCAAAGCGTTCTTAAGTGAATAGTTTTGTCCAGCTAGAATCGGGTTTTAGACCACTGTGTGCCCCCTTAAATCATTCTTCAAAATATTTTAAATTTTGGTACAAGAATATGCAGATTGTTTATCAACAAGCACATAAGGAAATGTTGCTTTCAGTTTTAAAATTTTGTATATATAATTCTTTGATTGTAATAATATATAATTTTTGACCTTTTGATATTTTTAATTCCTTGGCACAGTCTTTAAAAATCTTCTTTTTACCCTCAACACTCATCTAGAAAAATTTAGAAAAAAAAATTAGATAGTTATTAATAGTCACTAGTGCGTTCTTATACAAAACCTAATGTATTCCATTTTATTAAATTCTGTTCTATTAAAAATTATAAGAAGAATATTTTTGATTTTTTTTAAATTGCGTGAAATTTTAGGTAAAGTGTAGATACACTTTTTTATATACTCTGTTAAATGAATTAAATAAAAATAATTTAAAATTTTTATCTCTAAACTAATAGCTAATAAAAAAATATTTTATTGTTAAGTTGAAAACATCTTGTGATTAATTTTTAATTTTAATTAAACATGACAATTTTCCTTCTCGAAAAAGCAAAGTTATTAGAAACGTATTATACATAAATTTAAATTCGCACTTGACTTTTCGCACTAATTCAAATTAAAAAGAAAAAAGTCTTGTGAGACAATATTTAAATTTTTTTATATTTTTAAGACATAAGATAGTGATTTAATTCATTTGCTTACCATTTGTATGAGCACAATTATTGCTGCTAAAAGCAACACGTATTTCATGATTATTTTGAATTAAATTCCTGTTCGCTGTTAATATTTCTGTGGGAAGACTAGTTATGTCAAAATAAAGTATTTTTGCAATGTTTATATAGCTGTGAATTACAAAAAAAAAATCTATACAAGTGAATTCCAATTTACAAATTCGTGCTTTTTAATTTAAAAAAAAAACAGGAAACGTGTAGCATAATTTTCTTGGCTATTTTTATTATAATAATGCTGTTTTCTGAAAATCATAAAATTCAATTATTACCTTACCGCTCTAAAAGTGCGGAAGATAATCGTTAAACACGTTTGCAATAAAAAGAATTATTACATTTGCAGTATTTTTTTAAGACCTTCTATTTTTCTGCTGTTTAATTTTTTATTATTTGTTTCACATTAAAACTTCTATTATGATGTAATATTATTCTCTTATAATAACGATACGACATTTATACTTAATTATTATTATTAAGGAGTGTAGACCTCAAAACGAAATGAGCAGTGGATTGTTTTTCATATTTCATTATTCAACAGATGAGTTGAATAGAAAACAGTTCTCCGAAATATCTATATTGATCGTAATAAACAGCACATTTTAGTGTTTAAATTTTTTCTCAGGTTAGATATAAAGGTTACATATAAAACCATTTATATACTTTATTGATCAAGTTAAATTTAAATATGTGTCAGTTATTACAATTTTTGTTACTTTTTTAAAATCCATCAATGTTACTAATTTCTGGATTTATCTATTTCGGTAGACATCCCTTGAAACAGTTTCAATTTTTCAATACATGTGTTTTGAAGCAAATTATTTAAAAAAAAAAAATTAAAAAACAATTTATTGAATTAAAATTTCTGTCACAAATTATTTTACTAATACGTGAAACAAAGTTTTCAAACAAATGAAAAATTTTAGAGTTGAATATTTAAAATATTTCCACGTAAATCGAACTAAAACTTTTCATTCTCAACATCCTGTGCAACGCCGAAGAGTACACAATGTTCACATTAAAGCTTTTAGGGAAAAAAGTACTTGTGTTTGTAAATCGTATTAAAACATTCCAAATAAAAAAATCTTCTAAAATAATTTCCTATGAGCGGAATAAAAGAATCCATTAAAAACTATATGCAAACAATTTGTTTAATGAAATTTGGAGCTATATATTTTGCCATTTAAAATTTGTACGAAGTATCTCTAAAAATATTATTATATGCTGTTATCTCTAAAGTAATTTAATCTATATTAATATTAATTTTTATAATCAGATATTTTTTATAGTCAGAGGTCTGCCCCCAAAAATTTACAAGAATCACCAAACATTTTTTTGCAGGCCTGTGTAATTAATGATAGTCCTAAACTTTTTTATTGACTTATGTGTAATAATCATAAGCAGTGCTAAAGTACTTAAAATAGTCAATTGATTGATTTTAATACATACTATGTATGTGTGTGTACATGAGGTGAATATATACCTAATTATTCACAGAATTCAATATTTAATAGTTGGGAATACTTAAGCTTCGAAGTTTGGAAAGGTGCCAAAATTGCTGCTTTCGTGGTTTTAAAACATTTGCAGAGAATTGTTACGAATTTGGAAATATTCCAAATTTATGGTACTTTCGACTCTGGAGAAATCTTAAAAGCATCAAAGTTTTAAATGTGTGCAGGTATCAACTTTCGGAAAAGTTTCAGATATTATTATTCAAGCATTGAAGGAATGAGTAATTGAACATTTCTGTCATTGATTTTAGAAACTGTATTTAAACATAAGATACTATCATTCTACAAAATTCTATCTTTCTACAAAAGTTTATATTTTTGTCAAAATTGCTTTTATCTTTTTTAAAATAAAATTTTACAATTTACAGCAATTTTAATTTTATTATTTGTTTAATTTGTAAACTCAAAGTCATACATAAAATAGCCTCACTGATGGGAATATTTTGTGCATCAAAGTTTGTTTATTTATAAGGTTCTGTAAAAAAAAATTTTTATCGTTTTTACTGTATAAAGTATTTTGTCTAGATATTGTAGTGTATAATAAAGAAAACCGAAGCTAAAAATATGTTTTTTGTAGGAATTGTTTAACTTACTTGAAAGTAAAATATTGAAATTTCCCAAAAATGTAGATTTACAAAAAAATTTATTTAAAAACTTAAGCAACTCAATAGAAAGAATTTATTCATTAAAAACCTCGTGTGCACAAAATAGCTCCCGAGTGTACAAAAGGGTATATTAAAGTAAAACATATTTTCCATAATTACCATAAAATCTTAAAGTTTTGAAAATTTATACCATTCCTTTTTAATGTTGCTATTTCTGATACTAGATCTGGTTCTCGAAAGTTCTGGACAGGGATAATTACTATAGTTCAAAACAAAGTAATATTGTCGCAAACATTTAATTGTGACATTATAAATAGTAAAGTAAATAATATTATTATTAATAGTAAAAGCAGTAATAATTGTTTATCTCTTTGTGACATTTTTGTGTAAAAATGTGAAAATAAAATAAAACTATAAATTTTTGGATCTAAATAATGCTTGGAATACGCAATAATTAATTGCAATCTGGTTTCATGCTGACGAAAAAAAAAATAAATTGAATTTTAATTGTGACACAGTTCTCTGACAGTTATTTTCAGTTTGTTTGTTTTACTCAGATACTTTATTTAGTCTGACTAGTGAATGTCTTTTATAGGAAATAAAACTAACTGTAAATTAAATTAGAGCTTAAATAGATGCTAATTAAAAAAAAAAGTATACGGTGTTTGCATGATTAATGATACGATTTACTTTTTTCGTCTATTTTTAGATACAACCACTTAAAAAGTTCGTTAATTTCTAAAACGGTACAGATATTTGTAATTTTTTTATTTATAAATCATTAGCGTTGAACTATGATTGGAAAAGATAAATAACGACTTTTAACGAAAATTAAACACCAGAAAATGTTTTTGATTTGAGCGTAAATTAACCATCAAGAAGAGTTTTTATTTTAACGAATGTTGAACAGAAAACTTTTGATTTGAAATCATAATAATTAATAAATTTCAGATAAATAAAGTTACTTGTTCTAACAATGACACGGTTGCATTGAGAATTATATAAGGAATACTTGTTTTTAACCTATTTTGAAACAAAAAGAATAATGATCAAATATGAATTATTAGATTTTTTTCAATTGACGAAACTTTACAAAAAAATATTTTTTTACACGATCATAAAGATTTAATTCCATTTTAAAAAAAAAATTTAATTTATTAAATTCCATATATGAATTTTAATATGTCTTATATTGGTTAAAAAAAAAGACATTTACAAGAAAGAACAACAACCGAGTAAAACCCACTAAAGGGTATACACAATTTTATGAAGTTATTTTACGTATGTTATTAATTATTTATTTTAAAAAACAAAAAACAAAAAAGAGAGATTAGAGGGTATAATACCATAATGGTATTACAAAAAAAAAAAAAAATTTAAAGCCACAAAAGTTACCCAGCTTCAATAAATCAATTTGTTTTTTTTTTAATTTCTTAAACTTATCCGAAACTTAATTCTGATATTTACAAACAACAACTTGTCACCTTCGGTAATTGCACATCAAGATTATATTTCAATAGTCAACAAGAATCTTAATGCACTTTGATCAAATTGACACGCTAATAGATAGAGATAGCGTCGTTTGTGTCATAGAATTTGCCTCAAAGCTTATTAAATACCCACTTACATAGATAATGGACCTCGTTTGTGTGAGAAAACTTTATTTCCTTGGTGTCATAAAAGCCATTTCACACAGAGAAATCAGGCTACACTTAACAGAACACAAGTAAAAGTCTTTTGTGCAAATGACATGGACATGAAGAAGGATGAAAAAATTTCAAGTTTGGAATTGCAGCTGTTGTGCTTTTTAAAAAGCACACATCAACAAAGAAGATGGAAAAGAAGAACGAAAAATTGATAAATAAGAACCACTCTAGCATACACCTTTGACGTTCACGTTTTATCCATTTTATTTTACTTTTAGAAAACCGAAGACTCCGGAGAAAACCCAACTCGACAAGGGTAAACTAAGCGGTAATCGAATTTCTTTTCTGTCGTCGTTTCTTTCTTGAAAGGAACATTTGCCAGCAGTGACAAATACGTTAAGAGTTAACTTGATAATTTAACCCCTACTTTACTTCAACATCCGAAATATTTTCGTTGTGTATCAAAATTTTTATGATTAATTTTTATTAACTAATGTCCTGATTAAATAAAGATTTGCACTTAACAAATTCCACTTTCAATAGTAACTTTATTTTCTAATACACACTGAATTATTTTTGGTAAATATTTTTGTTTTTTGGTAAATATTTTTCCTTTGAATGATAAGAGTTATCTCAACAGCTGGTCGCGTTGCCACAATATAACAAAAGAAACTGAATCCTTGAGCAAATATCTGTTTCGATCGGGCTGTGTGTTTGTTTTTTCCCTCCACCCCTTTTTTCTCTCTCAATTTTTCTCTGTATAGATTAGGAAATGTGAAAACAAAATTTGTATGTATGAGTTTATGTGTGTTGTAGTCTGTGAATATAAACATAATACGGAAATTAAAACAGTTGTTTTTGTATCCTACATGAAAAGAACTGGATTGCAGACTCGATGTTTATCAGGATTATGGAAACAGTTGACTATAGTTGACTTTTTTCGGACATTTTTGAAAGTTGTAAATACTAAATTTTGAATGATTGCTACGAATTCGTTGGTCGCTTTTGCCCAGTGTTCATAACTTCTAGAGATCTGAAAATAAATAAACTTTGGACATCTGGCTAACAAACTTATGTCTAGTAATATGGAAAATTTTTACGTTGTAGTTTTGTGCTGCGAATAAGGTGATTTTTGTGCAGGGGAAAAGCGTAGGTGAGGTAAAAAAGGTAAGAGGAACTGTGTATTTTGCGTGGGTGTTTGAGGTATAAGTGTAAGAAAATGAGCGTGTGTAAAATAAAAATAAAATAAAGTGTGAATTTGAGGTTAGGTGTGTTTGGAAGGGTGCGGTGAGAGAAGAGAGAAAGGTTGGGAATGTATATAGCAAATGACAATGGCGGTGAAGGAATTGGCGATAGAGAAAAGAGAGAAATTTGAAAATGTGGAGGGGGAGTTAGAAAACAGTAAAAGAGGAGGTGAGAGTAGGGAGCGACAGCTAAAGGAAATCTGGGAGGAGATAGGGAAAAACCGATTGAAATTAGACAAATGGGATGAGAAGTGGAAGGAAGAACAAGATAAGGTGAAGGAAATGTGCGATAGGTTGGAAATGAGATGAGAGGAGGAGGAAAGTGAGAGAAAGGAGTTGGGAAAGAATAGAAAAGTTGTCGGGGAGGAGAAGCACCAGAGGCAAGGAGGAAGAGGATAGGAATTCGGTAAAGGCAGCAGGAGGGAATTTGAAGGGAAAGGTAAAAGTGTTAGAGAGTAAATTAGAGGATGTAGAGAAGGATCGAAGGAAAGCTAATGTGATAATAAGAGGCTTAAGGGGGGAACACCAGTTGAAATTTTCGAAAAATCGTTTTTTCTTTTTTTGCATTTTCTTAAAGTATAAATATTTAGAAATGTGTTTGTAAATTTCTAAGTTGATCCAGTAAAAATATACAGCATTTGCATTTCGGACGAAATATACTTGCGGGATGCTGCTCACCGAAATTCGTCTTTTTTCCGAAGGCGTCACTTCAATTGCTCATATCTCCTAAAGTATTTGTTAAAAAACAATTTTCCTTTTTTTGAATTAAAACTTTCCACATGTACTTTTAATTAATAAATAGTATTCTTTACAAAGTTGCATGGTTTTTTAGGAAAATATTCTTGAAAAAAGCATTTTTTTCAGTTACAACTGGTATTTCCCCTTTAAAGGTAGAGAGAGGAAAATGAGAATAAAAAATGAAATAAGAAGTTGGAGGTAGAAAAGATATTAAGGGAGATAGATCCAAAGGTGACAGTGATGAGGGTAGTAGGGGTAGGAGGAATGGACAGACAGAAACTAAAAGTATGTGCCATGAAATTAGGAAGATGAAAAGTGGTAGGTGATGGAGAAGAAAAAGGCGCTGCGAGGTAGAAGAGAGAGGATAGAGAAAGATTTAACGCAGAGGGAGAGGAGAGTAAGCTGGTTGATTAACTAGAAAGCCTGGGAGGAGAGAGGAAAGGGTAGGATGGTAAGAGTGGTGTATATGAGAAGATGGAGAGAGATTAAAGGTGGAAGAAAGCAAAGGAGTAATGGAGTTTAGAAGGGCGGCTAACGAGAGGAAGGAAACGGAGAAGAGAGAGCAGGAGTTTCAGTAAAAGGAAAGAAGGTAGAGGAGGGTATAAGGGAAGACAAAAGTATCGCAGCAGCGTTCTAGAATGTAGCAGGGCTGGGGAATAAGGATGACGGTTTTTGGGCAACGCTAAGCGAATGGGATGTGGTGTTTCTAAGTGAAACCTGGGTGGATAAAGAAGACTTAAAAAGATTAAGGGGGAAGGTACCTAAGAAGTATGTTTGGAAATTGAAGGCAGCGGCTGAAAGTCGGGAGGAATGTTAATATGAGTGGGTAAAGACATAAAGTTAGCGGAGAGAAAGGGAGTAGGGAGAAGAGAGGTGGGGTGTATGGCGAGGAGAATAAAGATGGGTAAAGAGAAATTGCACTTGGTGGGGATGTACAGAAGGGGGAGAGAAGAGGGAGGTTGGGTTAGCTTGGGTTATGGATGGAGGAACGCAAAGACAATGACCTTAATGTTTAGACAGGAAAGAGAGAAGGGGGATGTTGGGATGAGGAAGGGCAAGATTTCAGGACAAATTCAAAACACAAAGAGGTGGATCAGGAGGGAAGAAAACTGTTATGGATACTTGGAGAGCATCAATTTTAAATGGGAATATTATGGGGGATATGGAGGGAGAAATAAAGTTGCGTGGTAAAAACAACTCGAGGATTGATTAAATATTTGCGGAAGTTGATCAGGAGGCTAGAAGTGGAAAGTAAGGTGAGGTCGGATCGCTTTCCAGTAATGATACCGTTCAGGTTTAATAAATGAAAGACGAAAAAGGAGGTAGGGGAGAAAGGAGGACCGTTTACAGAAGTATCAGATTAGGATAGAGAAATTGTATGCAGATGAGATAAGGAAAACTGGACTTTAGGACAGATTGACAAATATAAAAAAGAGAATAGGTTGGGCTAAGGAGCAGATAGGAAGAGAGTTAGAGGAAGAAGTTTTGGGGTTACGGTGGATGGTAGGATGAGTATGAAAAAAGCAAGGAGGCTTTAAGGAAAGATATAAGGGAACATGCGAATAGGAGATGGAGATGGAATTAGATAGGAAGAGGTATATGAGGTCGTTATTGTATATAGAGGGGTAGAGGTGAGAGTGAGGGACGAGGGGATAAAAGATAGGGCAAGAAAATAAGAGGAAAGGTAGAGGAAGAGAAAGAGGTTAGAAGGGAGCAGGTCAGAAGGGCGACAGATAAATTGAAGAGGGATAAAGCATCAGGAATGGCAGGAATGGAAAATAAAGAACTGAACTATAAGGGGAAGGAGTAAGGGACGAGATATGGAAAGTAGTCAGCGATGAATGGGAACAGAAAGGATGGCCGGAGTAGTGGAAGACAGAGGTGATAGTCCATATAGTTAAGAAGGAGGAAGGAAGAAATGTGGAAGACTATAGAGGAATCACACTGATACCTGTGGTTTCCGCAAGGAATCAGGTTCACAAATCGTGAATTTTATGACGGGATTGGCGACCTCGCGGTGCCTGAGCTAAGCCGATAGGGCCACCTGATGAGAGATTAGCTTCAGTTTCTGTCGCGTCTCTTGGGTGAGCTTTAGCATTGATCATGCGATCGGCTCTGCCCTTCTCGTTGTGGTGAAGGGGCCTTCTGGCTTGCTAGAGGGCGCTGTGTAAACAGTCAGTAACATGCATCAAGCGTCCCAAAATACCGCCTGGTGTCAACGTGAAGAAGCCAATAGGTATATGGTTAATGGACGGTGGCAGGTACAGGCTCGTGTAATATAAGATCCTGGCGTTGAGGTGCAGGTTCTCTGTATCTCTCCTGACTCAAGGGTATGAGTCCTGTATGTGTCACAGCTAGGACTACGGAAAAGTCTTAAGGGTGAGGGCGGACGACGCTCGTTCACTTGGTACCGAAAGGAGTAGGTCGGCACGGGGCTGTTTCTGGTTCAGCCTCGTCCACCGAAACGAATAGGTCCAGTGGCTTGCGCTGGTTACCCATATCCCCGGAAGACCGGTACCGATCAGTACCAGGATACTATGACTCTCTAAAAGGAGTCCGATTCTCTGGCTACTGGTCGTGCCCGAAGTCGTACCAAGTAAAGGAGCCACAACCTAGTAGTTGACCTGGAAATATGAGGGACTGGGCCGAGTAGAGATCTGGCGACTTATGCAGCATATCTGAAAGAAAAGATTGGGCCACTGTCCAGATCGTCGAAACCGCTCCTATCACGATTCCTAGTACTAAGTGAGCACACTCGCTACGGCGGTTGCTGGGAGAAGGGCCTCCACGAGGTTCCCTGCGGGTCCTGCCCTTGGGAGCGTTTAGCATCTCGTTGCTGAGCACTAACAAGGGTTGCTAAATACTTCTCCTTCCCGAAAAGGACACTCGGGTCTTCTAATTTCCGTTTGGATGTCACAGACTTCGCTAAACGGTGATTTTTCCACGCCCCTCCCTTCCCGGGATTGCAATGTCTATGTTGCAATCGTGGGCAACGCAGTGTTTTCGTTAACCCTCCTACTTCCTTCCTCTTTTCTCTCTCTCTTCTTCCTTCCTTTTCTGCCCGGTATATATACCTGTGGTGTGGACGACTCCGACCAGTGCGCTTTGCGTTCTGGCTGGGGAAGCACCGGTGGACCTCCTGCTTCAGGAACGAGCCGCCATGTTCTGGGTGAGGAAGCGATTGGGATTCACACTCGGCAACCTTACCCTGTCTCCTGATGAGATTGGCCGCGGTACGGTCGCCTTGGTTCGGGGAGAGACTGCCCGTTTGTGGCAGCAATCCTGGGACAGCGACGACTTAGGGAGAAAGACGTACGTTTACTTCCCGGATGTGAGGGAAAGACTTAAAGAACGCTGCGTCACCCCAGGGCGTCACACCTCGCAATTCCTGACCGGTCACTGAGACTTTAACGCCTATCTGAGGCGATTCAGCCTTCGAGACGGATCCAGGTGCGCGTGTGGCGCCCCAGAGAAGACCGCTGCTGATGTCTTGACCTCCTGTCCGGAACACACGACAGACAGACTGCCACTTGAACTAAGACTTGGAGGTCTCATTCAGTGGACTGAGGTAGCTCCTGCTCTAATGGCTAGAGACACATGGCCCCTGTTCGCGGAATTTGCGCGATCTGTCCTCACTCGTAAGGAAGAAAGGAGCCGACGAGCTGTCGATAACGACTAGCCTGATACTAGTCCCTGGCAGCTCGATACCACATCACCTTCATCACTACCTACCCACTCCACCTTAGACCAAATAAAATTTGGTCCCTGGATCTGGGTAAAACTCACTATCATCATCCAACAGCTTACTCACTATGTTCTCACTAAAGTGAGACCCTGAGTAAGCTGGCAACCATCATCATATGTCTCATCACCATTTACACCCACACACACCAAATACGACTGGCTCACACCAGTCAATTGGATGTCTGGTAACCTCATCCCCATCTTATACAGCCCTCTTACAAAGTTCGTGTAAGCTCGGACCATTGATTAGCTGGAAACCATTCATCTTGAGTGTGGTGAAAGCCTTCTGCTTCCACCAGGGGTGGAACCTCCACGCGGTCCCAGCTGGGTACTTCGGTTGGTGTGTCCTGGTCAAGTAACATTGACCGGGCCAAAACAAGCGAAGATAACCACCCTCCCCTCTGGGGCACTCGGTCTTCTTCGTCACTTTGGATTTAACAGTCCTTGCAGTGACAATTTTTCCATACCCGTGACCTTCCGGTGCAACTCGGATGATTTAGATCATCCGAGTTTCATTATGTAAAGGGTTCTGGATAGTAACTAGAAATTAGATTTGCAGTCGTAGGAGTATAGCCCGTGGGGGCCTAGCTATCCGTTGAGGAGACTTTGTCTCTCGAACTGGCACAAATATGATACCTGTGGTGTATAAGGTATATGCTGAAGTAATCAGAAATAGGTTAGGAAATAAGGTGAAAGGATTAGGTTGCATCCTACATAATCAATCGGGATTTAGTAGGGGAATAGGGACGATGAACAATATATATGTTTTGAATCACCTAGTGAGCTAGGGATTGGAGAAGAAAGGAGGAAAAGTGTTGGCGATTTTTGTCGACTTGAAATCGGAATTTCCGTTAATTAACAGGGGGTACTGTGGAAGGTCGTGAGAGATAGAGAAATAGAGGAGAGCATGATAGAAAGGATTAAGGAGATTTACGAAAACTCAAAAGTAAAGATTGAATGGGAAGGTTGTGGAAGAGGTAAATGAGTTTTGTTATTTAGGATATTAATTAGAGTCGAAAAGTAAAGTAATGGGAGAAGTGAGGGGGATAGGGAAGAGAAGGTTTAAGAACGATTGGAAAAGAAGAGTGTGAATTTTTGGTGCATCGGCGTGGTCGGTCGTAAGTTATGGTGTGGAAATGTGGGGATGGAGAGAGAGAGGGATGGTTGAAAAATTGCATAAAACGTTTCTGAAGTAGGTGATAGGGGTGAGTGGAAGCTGCCCAGGGTATATGAACCGAGAAGAATTGAGTAGGGATAAAATGATGGTGAGGCAAAGGAAAAGAGTATGGACTTTTGAAGAGAAGCTAAGGAACGGAGGAGGTAGTAGAATAGCACAGATGTGTTGGAAGGCTGTAATGGAAAGAGAGGAAAAAGGGACGGAGAGTAGAATTGGTTGGGAAAAGGAAAGATAATTGGTTAGAAAGGAGGAAGTGAGGAGTTGGGAGGAATTGGAAAAGCTCCTGAGGAAAAGGGATCAGGAAGAGAGAATTAAGGAATCTAGATGTATTAGATGGTATTGGATGGTGAAGAATGAAGATGTGTGGAGGTATTTAAATGTATGGAAGAAAGGGAAAAAGTGGAATAGAGTGTTAAGATTTAGGATGAATGAGAGGATGAAAGAGTGTAGATATTAGATGGATGATGAGAAGAAGATGTGCAGGGTACGTGGGTTTGAGGTGGAGGATTGGGTGCATGTGTTGGATAGATGTACTGTGTATGCTGAATTTTGGATGAAAGTGGGCAAGAAAAATTTATAAATAACTAATTATAAAACAAAATATTCTTAACAACTCTAGAACTATCTTAGTTTTTGAGATTTACCATAATGTCAGTTCCCTAGTCAAGCCTCTGTATGTAACTAGAGTAACTATTATTGTGAAGTATTTGGAATAGTTTTCCAGCTATGTGTTAAGAAGTATTAAAACCCTGGTGACATTTAGAATTTACTTTTTTCCCTTTTCATTAATTACTAGCAAAATATACGCGCGCGAGAATGACGTTTTGCATTTGGGCGATTATCCCAAAATTTTCTTTTTTGTAATTGGAAAATAAAAAAAAATAAGTTTAATTTTCGAGCGCAAAAGCACAGAATCATATTAAGCTTTAAAAAATCTATCACCTCCATAACTTAATCACGCTGTTTTGCACTTTTTAAATAACATTTTTAATATTAAAATTTATTAAAAATCTGGAGGTTAAAATTTGGAGCAGATGTTTTTTTTAAATAAAGGACAACTTCACATCTTTTGATCTTAAACTCATTTTTAAGTCAAGCAAAATTTTTCGATTTAAATAAACATAAACCTTTTCTTATCAGACAAAAATAAAAAGAAGATAATTTTTAAAAAATATGAATGAAAGGGAAAATGAAAAAGCTAAAATAATTAATTCCAGGTTAAACTTAAACGAATTCTTTTTTATTTAATATAAAATATTATACAAATTTTAAACTTGAAATAAGTATTTAGAAAACAAAAATACTCAATTTTTTAAGGCAGTCTTCTTTTTTATTATACATTTTTTTTATAGTTGACTTTGATTGTAACATTTTTCTCAATATTATTCTGTGTAACAGCAACCTGCGTGCGATAAGATCTTTTCCTTTTTATTTGAACTAACAAATACTGTACAGGAATTAGATTTTCGGGATATATTTTTGTTTCTCTATTGACAGTAACACTTTGTCTTATTTCTGGAAATACATTGTTAAATGATTTAAGCAATTATACTCTAGAACCTAGGGTAATATGAACAGTTGTTTTTTTTACTGAACTTAAATGGTTTTACATTTTTAGGAGAAAAATTACTTTTTATATGATGAACTTTAATTGTTCCTTTAAAACTTAAAAAGTTTTTATCCTCTAGTTGTTTGGAAATTTTGTGAACTTCTTCGGCAGTCACAGGTATGTAAGTTATACCATTAATATTTTCCGAAAGTCCTTTGCGCAATGAATCAAATGATGCAATGTCTTTTCCTTGAGACTCTAATCTGTCTGCTGTTCGTTTTGTCAGTCCACCTAATCCATCTGAGACTTCTTTGCCATGACCTGCTTCCGAATAATTTAATGAAAAATTCAGTATTTTTGGAAGTTCATTAGCGAGAAAATAAAACATTATTTTGTTGCGGTACTGTGTAACTGGACTATCGCTAACAAAATGCAGTGTATGCTCTTGAAATATGGTAATCTTAAAAGCTCTTGTAATATATTTTTATTGATAACTTTATACTTTTATTTATAACTTTTACATCTAACTTGTGTGGATGATGTGATTGCATGATATAAAATTTCTTAAGTGAATATGTGTAAAATTGTGTTTATTACATTTTTCATAACTGCAGTCATTTTATCATCTAAAAATCGCAAATAAAAAGACAATTTAAAAGGCAGTTTATGGATGCATTCAGACTCAAGATCATCTATTACTATGTCAGCGTTAATGGGAGATATCAGAGACCCTATTGGAAATCTCCATTTTTGTCTAAATGACTTTTCTGAAAAATTAATGGTACAAAACCGTATATAGTTGTTTTGTATTGTGCAATGGGTATTTTTGTTTTTTATATTTTTTTCGACGCTTTGTTATCGCTTTATGTGCGAAACCCGTTTGTACATTTATAAAGAAGAACTTGACATCTAGTGAAATGTGTATATAGTTTGACGGAAGGTGTAATTTTTTCAATAACTTTTAAAAATTAAAAACTGTTTTTTATTGTAAATTTTAAAGAAGTTACTCCATATTAAAAATAACATTCAATATATGTTTTAAAAAAGTTGTTATATTGAAGTGTTTTTTGTCAAGACAACAAGCATTGATTACGTATATTTATAAACTTTCAACAAATATTAAAAATGTGTAAATCCGTGCAACGATTTTAATACGTCAATACGGTATTAACTTTAAAATTAGTTCCGAATTTATGACGTTACTAACAATTCTAACTTTAAAACGGTTCATTTGTAACAATTTCAACTTTGAATGTAAAATATGAATAAATTAAATCCTACATTTTGTTTTTAATCCGAATGACACAATTCACACTTTTGGAATGAATATTCCATCATATAAATACTGCAAATAAGACGAACTTATGCGTTAAATAATTCTACTAATTATTCTAATATACTTGTAGAAAGTAGATACAATTTCATGTGAATTCAACAGTCCCAACTGCATTCGTGATGCTGCACTCGGTAATTTAAATAATTTAGTTAGTGCTTTTACATAATTCAGTTTCTTAGGGAATTGAATCTCACTGCATTAAACAGAGACTTCAGTCTTACAGAAATCTCATTAAAATTAGGAGTATTTTGAACTCGTCTCGCGAATTTTAAAGGAAGATTTCTTTGTGTATACTTTATTTTGAAACGTTTAAATAAAAATGTATCACGTGAAATGTAGTTTCCTCTGTGAATTTCTTTTTTTCTTAATTTAATTCATGTTGGTGGGTTTAAATTTTATTTTAATTGTGCAATTTTAGTTTTATTATTTAAATCTCTTTTGACAAAGAATAACTCTTTTTAAAACATTTTATGGAAAATTTATTCTAATTCTAATAAACTGTAAATTCTTGTAATTAAGATTTAATTTTAATTATCTAATTAGGTGTTTCAACTTTTTCAGAAAAAAGTCACCTATACATAAAAATCTGAGGATACAAAACAATCAATTAATTAATTTTTTTAATAAAATTTTATAGATTGTTTTGATATTCTTTATAATTAGTTTTATTACACAGTATTATTCTATTAATTACTTGTAATAAAACATAAAATTGATATTAATAAATAATAATAAAATAGTAAATATATAATAAATAAGGATAGTTACAATTAGTGGTAACTTCCTTTTAGTTATAAGTCAATTAGAAAATAAATAATAATATTAATATCTTCAATAACATTTATTAATGTGTCAAGAGATTACTTATACGTTGATGCATCCTTTCCATATATATTTCTTAAAAATTTATCTGTACCTACCTAATTTTCTGCTGGAAACTTTTTACCCAACAATTATTTAAATCTTATTTCCTAGAAGTACGATAACTTCTAATTAGAGTTTTTTTAATGTTCTAATGAAGATTATAATTTTGACTAACACTTTAAATTTCATGCAAGAGTAATGAAACGCAGTATTAAGTTGAGTTACTTTACCAAATAATTATACTCTAATCTCTGCCTCTTTCGGAGAAGTTTTAAAGCTACTGTTCTGGCAGTCCGAGCTTGAAATAATGGCGCCTAGTTAGAAACTGTAGAAATAATTAAAATAATTAAGACTCATTTAAATATAACAAATGATGGCAAAACCAGTATTTTACAAAATTGTCCAAAAATGATAAGAATTAATGTATTAAAATCAGTTTTTCTTGAAAAAGAAATGTGACAAGACTTATAATTATTAAGTATAGATCTTTAATTTATATATTCTGTACATACACTTTTATCTATAATATTATTTCAATTTACGAGGTACAAAAATATGTACTCCTGCTATACTGCTATTTTTCTTTCTTTTTACATTAATTATTTAACCTATTATTTTGTTTTACATTTTTGTACACATATACGTATATGTCGACCCATATGAATATAGTTTATCTATAATAATTATTCTATTTTTTTTGTGCGTAGGATGTAAAAACCTGGCTTCAGGTACGTTTTCATTCAAAAAAATGTTTAGCCTCAAATAATTTTTTGCAGATTCTATGTGAAAAAAAAGAAACACATTTTTTTCTCTTTAAATAAAAATTAAGAAAGTTATGGATTTTTTTTATTTAATGTTTTTAATGTTTTACTTGGAATTTTTTTTCAAATTCTATTTAAAAAATAAGGAAATACGTATTTTTCCATTTTTTTATTGAATGAAAATTACAGAACTTATGAATTTATGAAAATTAACGTTTTGAGAATTTTTGATACGCTTTCTTCTTCGTCATTATTTAAAATTTATAAATAATTCCCTGCATGAAAATTGCTTAGTTTTTATTAAACTTTTTAGACATCTAGTAAAAGCTAAAAGATAATGTATTTGCAACAAAACTACATAAAAAATGTAATTTATGCCAAAAAAGTGACTTTTCTTAAAATCAAAGTTATCGACTTTCGATTTTTTTCTTTTAACAAAGTTACTGATAAATGAAGTAATTTTTCTCATAAGTCTGAAAGTGTTGCTCTTTAACGTTTAAATGATATTTATCATTTTTCGTTGTTGTACAAAGGCTTAAATTATGAATTTTAGAATTCTTTTGTTTTTTGAATGAAGGTTAAATTTTTAAAAATTATAAAAGTAAACCAAATAAATGTAAATATCATTTAAACGTTAAAAATCACTACTTTGAGACTTTTAATAAAAATTATTTTAATAATCAGTCTTTGTTAAAGTTTGTTTTAATTTTTTTAAAAATCCAGTTATGTAGCCGCTTTTCGGTTTTAAAACCGTAACCAACCTTTTTAGAAAAATAAGAGCCAAGATCCACCACCCTTTTCAATTTGCTAAGGATGCAGAAATAAGATGCAGAAGATTACATGCCTTATAAAATGTAGATTATTATTTAATCATGCTGACTATTGATATAAGTATAGTCTAGGTTCATATAAAGACTTCTTGAGGGAAAACGTGAGTTTATAACCTACACATTTTATTACGTCACGTAAGTTCCAGAACATTTGACTTTAGGTTAAATACTACTTTGGAACGAAAAAGTCTAAGTACCACGCCACAATCCAAAAATATTCTTTACATTTTAAACTTTAAAAAAGTAGCATAACCATAACGTGAAGTGTTGTGCAGTCCTACATGTATAGGGTACTCTATAACTTTCTTGAAAATGTTCTCATTTTTCTACTTTAACACGTTTGGATATTTATATGACGTTTATCTTTGCATCCGATTTATCATGACTTCCCTGAAGAAGATTTCAGTGAACTTAGCGGGACGATTGAATATAGCAACCAACATTACCGAGTGTTAACTTCACCCATACCCACAGATACCTCAACCTAACATCAGGTATCAATCAGTCAACAAATCAAAGGGGGTAAAGACCACCTCAGATCAACGATGGACTTGGAAGTGATACCAGGAGTAAGATTCTATACGTCTATCCTCGTTCCAATATTCGCAAACGAAGAGGGTTTGTTTTGCGTTATGTAGCTGGGGAGTCCCAATAAGATTACGATTCCTCTTCTCTTAAATTAAAGCGTTTCAAATACTCGTTAAAACAACCATGACCTGTTAGCGCCTGTGTTAAGTAGTAACTGACCTCACCATGCTTGAAGCCATTTAGTGAAATTGAAAAAATGCGGTAAGTCCACCTTCCGGTAGATTCCCTATTCCATCTAATCTGTCACTCCTCGACCAATCTTGCTATTCTACGAATATGATCCTAAAAGCGCTGTCTGTCATCCTCCCGGAGCAAGCTTGTCTGATCTTTAGCGAAAATATAGACAAATTGTCTTTCATTCCTCAACAGATCTATTGGCAGAATCTATCCGGTAGGCTAAGATTATTCTCAGCAGTACTGCTTTTTAAGCTGAAAGCAGTCTGTTAGAGATATTTACGACATTTATTAATTTAAGATACATCGAAAGGTTTACAAAATAGTCGGCCGTATGGTACGGCCCTTACAAAAGACGCGCACTGAACACTGACTTTATTTTTAACAAAATAGTTGGAGAATCGACTCTTATCAAATAAAATAAAAAAATTAATAATGGAGTTCACCTGATAGGGCACAATGGCCACGAATAGAGCCCCTGGCAGTTATTTTGTTACATCTTTACAAATAAAGTTTCCAACTAAGTATTAAACAATATACGACCAAAGGGTCGAACACATCAATTCAAAATGCCGATGACAGTGAGAACGCCTCGTCGACAAGTTCATGTGCGGCGACACATGCGCCACGGTGCCGCTCTCACAAACCACATTTTAAAGTTTGCCAAGTAGCATTATTCGAGGATGGAAAGATTGAGCGGCGATCGACCGAGAAGTGTGAATTAGGTATAGTGGTGGCGGCGCTGATGTCAAGCGCTAAAACAAGATGGCTGCCATCAGTGTTTTGACAGTTTATAAACACGACTGACGACATCATTTTCTGGTCCTGGCTTTCTTGAGAGAACGGGACACATATCCGGACCAATGAGTCAGGACAATCTCACGACGATGAGGAATGCCAACCACGGCGATGATGACCACCAGAACCACCTCCTCGACAATTCATTATGATGTGGAAAACTCCACATCGGAGTAAAGCTGTGTTCGTGCGTGTAAAATAAAAGTGCGAACATTTAATGTTTATTGCACAAAACAATATTTATCCGGTCTGACAAGTTGGCAGGTAAGAACCTGAAGTTCAAATATCAACATTATTTCAATTAATTAAATACAAAGTCAAAATATAAATATTATTATTTATTTACTCATCTCTTACGGGTTCGAGGGCCTCTATTCCCTTTACATCTAGATACAAGTAACGCTTACAAATAACCTTAATTAACCTTACTCTAAATACATAATGAACTTAACCTAACCGCCACTCTTCTCATATCTTAAACCACATAACTGACAAGTGCGTGGGCTTCCGTTTCCTGTTCCTTTTTCCCGTAATGGGTTCATCCCGTTTATCGCCCACCCTTTTTTATAAAATCGAACTCTACTTTCCTCTTTCATCTTCTTAACATTAATCATTTCATTCATCTTTCATCTTCTTCTCTACTTTTTAATTCCCAACATGTTCCCCCTTTACCATTCATACGCTCCGCTCATAACCCTTTACTAACATCCTCTCAATGTCTCTCGTGCAATCATCACATTATTCTAACCTCATCGTTTTTCCATTTACACGTTTTCCTTTCTCCCTATGGTCTATTTAACTTCTCCTTTCTATATCTAAGCCTATTTCTGGACCCACTTTGTTGACCCCTTCGGTATCCTCTTTCACCTACTATCTTACACCATCCACCCAAACACTTTCTCTGTCCATTTTTACCTTACTTCCCTTTCTTCTTAGCCCATGCTGCTTGTTCCAGCTTCCATCTTCTCCTTCTCTCTCTCCAAATTCTATCCACATATATCCTCTCCATACATCCTTTCAATTTACTTTTTAATGTAATAACTTTATTCTTATCTTCCTCATCCTCTAATTCCACAATCGACAATTTTGTTATTTCCGTATCTTCTCCCCTCACCCCCTTAACATTTCTGATCCTAACCTTAGCCCCAATCCTTGACAACAATGCTTCTACTTTTTCTTTACCTTCTCTCCACCCTACCTTCATGCCTCTGATCACAATATTCCTCTTTCTTTTCTCCCTCTCCATAAGTTCTATTCGCCTCCAGTAAAGTGCCAAAGTGTGAATGAAAAGAGTGTATGAAGAGGTAGTTGACTGTATGAATGGTAAAAAGAAGTGAAAAAGAAGGAAAAATTGTGATGTTATGGTGAGAGCGTGCTGAGTGAGAATGACTGGTAAAGAGAGTGACGAAGATAAAGATAGCGATAAAATGTAGATAAGGTAGGGCGTAAGAATGTCGGAGAGCAATGACTCGAGTAGTAGTGAAAGAGTGAATAACGACAAGGCGCGTAAATTTGAAAAAGAGAATATCATGAAAAGCATTAAATGTAAAGATTGTCAAGTTTTACATAGAAAAGCGCAATAAAGGATTCGAAAGAGAAATTTAATGAAGCTTGGGAGGAAATGGATAAGTTTAAGGAATTAGAGGAAAAAAGGTCTAGGCAGATTGAAATGTTATGAAAGGCAGTGAAAGGGATATTTTAAAGCGGTTTGAAGAGTGGGAGGCAAGTTGGGAAGAGGAGAAGGAGAGTATGTGGAAGAGAATAGAGAACTTCAAAATATAAATATATCCTAATTTAACAAAATCGTAAATTCGACAATAATCAAAATAAACTTTTGAATCTCAAATAATAAATAAAATTAAATGATGTAAACTCAAAATAATAACAGGCACAAATCGACAAGTTTACATTAAGGCTGAACAATAGGCTGGAATTGATTCCAGACTGGTGTGTAATAATTTAATTGAACAATTAATATATCATTATAATATTTTTAAATTCATTTAAATTTACTGTGCGAGGTAACTTTTTACCTTGTCACAGTATACAAAAGTTGAATGTAAATCCCAAAGTAAGAAAGTAGATACTGCCTTCTTCTGGGTACCCGTACCTGGTTCAAAATAATACCATGCGCGGCCGGGTAAATCAATTTCAAGTGTATAACTCTGTTTTTCTTTAGAAATGTTAAAAGAGGAACATCTAAAAATTAATTTATAGACTAAAATAAAAAAAAATATTGCTAAATATTCTTTATTGATGTTTTACTTCTTCACTTTATTGGTAATTTTTTATTTCCGTCAAAAATAGATTGTATTTAAAGATTTATAAATAAGTTATTAGATGTTCGTCTTAAAATACTTCTAAAGAGAAAAAGGTATCCGGTTAAAAATTATATTCACCTATAAGGATTTTGTAGCAATTCTACAAAAAAAAAGTGGTTTTCGAATGCAAAGTGTATGGGAAACTTTGAGCGTTTTGAACCACCAATCAAAAAATTGTTTATTTAAAATAAAAAATACGAATCTATTGATTTATTAAATAGATATATAGAACAATTCTGAAACGTACGTGCACAAAAATTTAAACATTTTGTTTTTGGTCCAGTCTTTTTAAAACTTTTTAAAACCATCTTTATAAAACCATTTTTTTAACTCAGCTAGAAATTTCTACAAACCCTCCATAGTGAGTGTTCTGCATATGAAGCTCACGTACTAATTTTTTACAATTTAATTAAAACTTAACAATTTTTGCATCATCTAAGTTAAAAAACACATTTTTCTTTTTAGGTCGATGTTCATTAAAACGGATTTTAAATGATCGCTGAGTCTGACCTACATATATCCAGATACATCGAAACAGATTCAAAAAGGTGTTTCTTTTTAAATATTGTAGCTCAAGTTGTGGAGAAAATGATATTCTTTTTTCAGCATTTTAATTTCTTTAAGAAAAGTTTTATATGTCTAAACTGTTATTTTTTAAAAAATTTTCAAGAACTAAATTTAATTTCAATTTCTAAAAGAGCAAAACATAGGGTTCCTAAAGCCGTTAAAAAGGATTAGTTTAAAAACATTATCGACGTTCAGATTACCAATGATTTTATTGATATTGGTTTTTCACTTACAAATTACAGTTTGAATAGTTCTGTTTCTGAACGCGACACGGTTATAACTTTAAAAACTTGAATCATCCGTATCAGCTTTTAAGTGTGAAAATAACATTAAAGAAATTTAGAAGACAAAGTTTCAAAGATTTTAGTTGATAATCTTTTGATTCACGATTGCTAACTTGCCTCGACAGAGAATTTATTTTAAAAAACTTCTTTTTACGAAGCCTTATTAAAAAACCATCTTGACGTTTTATTTACCACTACCGATAAAGGAAATAGATAAAAACTCTCAAAGACAAACGAACACGGAATCGTACTTAAAACCTAATTTTTGGTATCCTGGATTCGAGAGATGTCCAAAAATGTTAATAACTCAAATCCGAAAATTTAAAAGCAAGCAATACTTCCAATGTAAAAAAAGTAATATAAACTTGTTTGAATTAAGGGTAAATGCTCTCATTAATTATGTCAAAAAATATCTAAAGAATCGAATTTGGCTTATCATCATCATAAAGTAAAAAACACTGCCAAGTTGTGCTTAAATTATTTATTGTGAGTGAGAAATTTTTTGCGTTCATTTTTTTTTCACTAAGTTTTAATTAATAGCTCGCAAGAAAGAATTAAATTGGCCAATTGATGCAGTTTTGGATTGTCTACAAAACGAGCAAAAATTGTTCTTCATAAAATTTATACAAAAGCAAAAAACACAAAAAATTAATTTTTAAAAAATTCGAAACAGGATTACAGTAAAAGGTTCGCAAATAGCTCATTCGATGTGTCTTTTTATCACCTACATAATAATGAATATATATTGAAGCTTTTAATAAAGTATAAAAATAAAGTTATTAAAAAACAAGATTTTCAAATTTTTTGATTTTTAAAATGCTAATAACTTTCAATTATGTAATATGTAATATGTGAAACAATACTTCCTCTATGAGGAAGCAAAATTAGATAAAATTCTAAATAGAGAAGAGAGAATAGATGGAATCAAGACAATTAAGACATTCAAAAAATTGACAATAAATAATAAAATAAAATGCAAAAACTTATCCGTCCGGTAGAAATGAGTTTTTGAAAATATGACAAGCGTCGTTGGAGTCCAATCTTTTTTGGTGAGTCAACTCGAAAACTGCTAGAACCGGAAATGATATTTGAAAAAGTCTTGCTGATTGAAGGATGCTGAGAACTGCTCAAATTTTTTTATATTACACATTCCCCTTCGTCAGTGGCCAATTTTTCCGGGGAAATAAATGATTATCAAATCGAGAATAAATTTCCATTTTCGACCTTCCACGCACGCTGTCTTCAATTACCAGTCAAACACCAAGATAAAATCGCCACTCTAAATTCGATAAATTTTAAATAATATAGTGACACTACTTTAATAAAATATTTTTACTACAAAAATATATAATTAACGAAATATTACACAAAATCTATACCTTTGGCTGTCGGCGACACGCAAAGATGTGGCGATTGACTTATTCTATTGGATCGATGTAAATGAGAACAAATCATGCGCGGAAATTAGTTTTATTAATTATACCCCTAAATTTCCAAAGATGCCCACATCCGCCAGTTCTGGAGCTTCGTCATGTGCCTCGACCCGAAATCCTCCGAATTTTATCGAAAAAGGCCAAAGTTAAGAGATTGGAAAATTAGAATATCACAACCCTATTCTAAAAAGAACAGACGTTGTGGTTAACTTCAGACATGTAACTCCATTTCCGAGTCTCCCATTGGTCAGTAGATATCAAACCTCACTATCGATATTTTTCAGTTTCGATTTTTTGTTTTGCAGACGAATTAAAATCTTTTAATTAAATATTGTAACTTCAAGTTCATTTTATAAAATTTCTTATAATGTTAGCAATATAAAATAACAAAAAATTTTATTAAAATAATTAATACATAGAAATTAGCTTTGACCTTGACTTCCCTATACGAGAACCCTTTCGACCAACTTCACAGGGGTAACGCGTTTCATCAGGCTTCTGATTAGCTAGCAGAATTTCGATATTTTTTGTCAACAATAACATCACAGTTTAGACGTTTATTTGTACTATTTTTCAATTTATTTAAAATCTTCGTTTATTGAATAATTGCATTTTATGAAATAATAATAAATTGAAAATAAATTACATTGCAATAATTAAGGAGTGATAGTGTAAGAAGTGACAGTGATTTTAGTGAAGTTTTTAAGGTTATAGTATTTTCAGTGAAATAATCTTTTGTTTACATTGGCATTCGTTTCTGACAGGTGAGTAATGATAATAATATTAATAATCTTCTATTTATTTTTATTTTATTTGTATCTTATTTATCTGTTTTTAGTTCTATTATTTAAATGTAATTTTTTTTTCTAAAAGTATTATAATTATTTATGTCATTTAAGGTTTTCATATTTCTTTTTATTGGAATGCACGTGGTGATTGTCATCGGATTTCTTTTCGGTCAAGTGGAAATGGTGAAACTGGTAAGTTATAATAATTTTTAATTCTTTATTTTGTTTTATTGTATGTTTATAATTTATTAACCTTTTAAGTTTCTAAAAATAAAAATATTATACTTTCATGTTTAAGGTTATATTTTTTGTTATTATTCTCCAATTAGGTAGCACAGTGGGATAAAATCACAAAATTTGGTTGAAATTGACTTTTAGATCGCAATTTTAAACCAAATTAAAAAATTCTTCTTTCCTCTAACCAGGGATCACAGGTTGTTCCCTATTCACCTTTTTTCCCCTATTTTAAAATTTTGCACCTATTTCCCCTATTTTAAAGAATTGTCCCCTATTTCCCCTTTTTCTAATTTTCAGTATTAAAGTTTATAGTTATAGTCAAAATCGATAGAAAATCCCCATTAAAAATACATAATGAAAAATAATCTTTTAAAAGATCATATCTTTTAAGATATGGTGTTTAAAGAAATTAAATTTTCAAAATGTCGTATGTTACAAAAAATATTTAGAAATAATACAGGAAATTCAACAAAATTTCAAAATTTTGGATATACATTCAAAATTTTGACTTTCTATATTTTCGAATTAATCATCTTGAATCACGATTGCCGAGGATTTTCGAGGCCTCCAAAATGAAAAATCTCGTGTAAAAAATTCAGTTTTCAAAAAAATTACATTACATCATCAATTTTTTAAATATGCAGTCTACAAGTATTTAATTTCTGCATCTCTTTACAATTATTTTTTTCATTTTTAAAGTACTTTTGTCAATTTTCAAGTATTTCTAAGATTTTGAATTTCATTTTTTCGAATATCAATTATTTTCTTCAGTCTTTAAATTCTTGTCAGGAATAGTTAAATTTATTACACAAGTTTTCATTTATTTTTGTCATATTTAAATTATTTTTTTAAAATTTCAAGTATATTCTAAAATCTATAAATTATTGCCAAGAATATTTAAATTTTCTACACAAGTTTCAATTTACTTTTGTCAATTTTTAATTATTTGTTTAAAAATTTTAATTACTTTTGGCATATTTCTTAGTATTTTCGTTAATTTCACATTATTTTCTTCATATTTCTATTATTTTTGTCATTTTAGAAATATTTTATAAAAATTTCAATTGTTATATTCAATTTCTTTTTGTCATGAATTTTTAAATTTTACACCAGTTTTAATTTATTTACTTCAAAATTTAAAAATTGTCTTCATTCTTTTTATTATTGTCACTAATTTATTAACTTTTTACAACTTTTTCAATTATTTTCTACGCATTTCAATCATTTTCTAGAAACTTTAATTACTTTCTTCTTATTTAAATTTTTTGACATTTTTTAATTAGTCTATTAAATTACAATTATTTTCTTTAAACTTTAATTTAATGACAGAAATATTTAAAATTTCTACACAAATTTCAATTTAGTTTTGTTATTTTTTAATTATTTTCTTCAGATTTCAATTACTTTTGTTATTATTCAATTATTTTTGTCATTTTCCAAATATTTTCTTCATATTTTTATTATTTTTGACGTTTTAAAATTATTTTTAATAAATTTAAATTATTTTATTCAATTTTGTTTATTGTCAAGAAATTAAAAAAAAATTACACCAGTTTTAAATAAAATTCTTCAAATTTCAATCATTTTCTTTATCCTTTTTATTATTCTCATGAATTTATTAATTTTTTACAACTCTTTCAATTATTTCTACAAATTACAATTACTTTCCTTATGTTTAAATTTTATGACATTTTTGAATTATTATCTTCAAATTTCAATTTTTTTCTTCAGACTTCAATTAATTTCTTAAACTTTCAATTATTTTCCTCAAATTTCCAAAATTTTTTTCAATTGTTCAATTATTGTCTATAATTTTTTAATTTTCAAACCAGCTTTCAATTATTTATCTCCTTATTCAATTAGTTTCTTAATATTTCAATTGTTTCGTCAATTTTTCAAGTATTGTCTTCAAATTTATATTTTTTCACACTTTTTTAAATTATTTTCTACAAAATTCAATTCCTTTCCTCATATTTAATTTTTTTTTGACATTTTTGAATTATTCTCTTTAAATTTTAATTATTTTCTTCAAACGTCAAATAATATCTTCAACTTTTCATTATAATATTAATTATAATATTATAATATAATTATAATATTAATTTAATAATTAATATATATAAATATTATATTTAATTATAAACTTTTAATATTTTTTTAATTTTTCAATAATTATTGTCTATAAATTTTTAATTCTTTACATCAGTTATCAATTATTATTATCATTTCTCAATTATTTTTTTCAAACTACAATTATTTTTGTCATTATTCAAATATTTTTAACATTTTGGAATTATTTTCTTTAAATGGCATTTTCTTTAATATTTTTATTATTGTTGCCTATAAATTTTTAATTTTAACACTAGCTTTCAATTATTTAGGACATTATTCAATTAGCTTCTTCACGTTTCAATAATGTCCTTAATTTTTCAATTAATGTAATACACTTTTTACTCTTTACTTCATTTTTTGAATTATATTTCTCATTAATTTTTCCAAATTATAGTTTTTTTTGGTAATTTTTCAACTGTTTTCTATATATTTTCTACATATGTAAATTTATTTTATCTTTTTTTAAATTATTTTCTTTTAAGTTTTATTCATTATTTTTCGTAAAATTTTACTTATTTTTGTCATTTTTCAATTATTTTCTTGTAATTACAAGTGTTCTTTAAATTTTTCAAATATTTTCTTTAAATTTCAATTATTTTGTTTTAAATTTACAATTTTTGTCTTCATTTCTTGATTTTTAATTAACTTTCCAATTAGTTTTCTCATTTAACAAATTTTTGTTTCAAATTTGATATTGAGAGCACTGATTAATTATTGCGGGCCCCAAATTAATATCAGTAATATTTTGTTTTTTATTGCAAATTATTGTTTATTCACTTTTTTCACTTAAAAACTCCCTATTTATTCACCATTTTAAATTAAAAAGTCACATTTTTGTACTATTTTTAATCCACAAATCCACTGGCAGCCCTGTATAATGTTTCCATATTTAAAATTTGTAAATAAAAAAGTCCTAAAAAATCTTCAAGTATACATAAGTTAAAGCAAATTTTCTATCCCCTTTTTGTCCCCTATTTTTGAAAAAATTCGCACCATTCACCTTTTTCAATAGCAATAGGTCCTGTGATCTCTGTCTAACGCAGAAATAAATTCTAAAGAGATCTGTGAGAGTCGATTTTTTAATTACTGTTTTATAAATTTTTAATGTTAATGCAAAAAGTTTTAAAAAAATGGTTTTTTACAATTATTGATTTCTTTTGCACAAACATTTTTTTGCATACTTCATAAAGTATGCATTTAATGTTTGGGGGTGTGTCAATAGTAAAAAAGAAGTTTTTGCGCTTAAAAAAATTGTTATAAACAATTTATATAAATAATTACACTTTATGATTTTTCTTAAACAGTTCACATTATAAACATTCATTAAGAAAAAAAATAACAAGCGCGCCGCGGCGCGCGGGTCGATCTCGTTTTAATTAATTCAAGATCTATAATCTCTTCAACTACAATTTGGTTAGAAGCTTATTTTCACAGTACACGAGGAAGCAATATTCAAAAATGTTTCATTCATGTATTTCAATTTTTTGTGAGACCCTATTGATAGGTATTGCAACTCGTCCACGTGTGTTGATTTCTCAGTTGTAAAGCTGGTGGGCTGCGTGGCGAGATATTAAAAAGCTACGAGCAGACTCA
Source organism: Ganaspis brasiliensis (assembly GCA_037103525.1). Lineage (NCBI taxonomy): Eukaryota > Metazoa > Arthropoda > Insecta > Hymenoptera > Figitidae > Ganaspis > Ganaspis brasiliensis. The sequence continues at coordinate 1,714,948 of JAZKLR010000123.1, forward strand.
TGCGAGTCATTCGCCTGATTAAAACCATAAAACGTGTCCATCAGTGAAACAGAAACTCTTGTTGATGTATATTCCAGAAAAGCGCAGGTGAACGAGCAAAAGCTGAGAACATAGGAAAGTGATGAGGAGGGATAACTTGAGAAGAAAACAGAATGGCCTTAATGTGTAAGCGAGAGAAAGAGACACAAGGGTAGATGAGTGACACAATCCGAACAACGCAGGCGCGTCTAGACTCCAGGCACGAGTCTCATGCTTCCAGAACGTCGCGACGCTCTTTTACTTCTCATTCGACTCTCGCACGCGCGATCGCGATAATCTAATTCTGTTGCATACCTTGGATTGGATCATTTTATTTAATTACCATTAGTTTCATTTAATTATAAGATAAAGTGCTGTCAACAAATTGCACCCACATCCCTAATAAGATTATTTCTTTTAGACTCTTACAACCGAACTGAAATAAATTTTTTAATTCAAACAAGTTATAAAAGTTGAACAAGTTTAAAAACTAAAAAAGTTTCAGCAGTAAAAAAAATACTAGAGAAACGCGCAAGTGGGTTTTAAAATGATCTTTTACGGGTGCAATTTTTCTTGAGGAAGTGGATGTCACGGTGAAAAGGAATAACGGGGTTGTGAGATATTGTAAACGAGACACTGGGGATTTAAAAATGTAGATGTTAACAATATGCAGACATCTGAAAAGGATCCTAAGAGACTTTTGGGAAATATATTATTTCTCGATTGTGAAGATTAATCTACTACAAGGTGATTCTCGAAAACCTCGAAGGATCAGCAGTCGCTCAAAGTTTCCGAGTTTATTAGTTTGAAACTTTTTTAAAAAAGGAATCTCTCTTCATTTGGTATTCATGACCCTTTAAATGGCAAAAATCGATGGATCGCATTTCTTTAGGCTGTGACGATTCTTTAAGATTGTAATCATGAAGATTCCCAAAGGATGAATCCTTTCTTATCATTTAATAGCATATTCTCTAAGGCTTCCGGGACATTTACCTACGATGGTCGGCGGTTTTAAAAGAGTTGAATTTCTCCTAATTCTGTGAATCGGTCCAATATCGTTTTGATAATTAAACAAGATTTAGAAAAGGTTTGGTGAAAATTGGTGTTTATGTGCTGTGAATAATATTTTGTGATATAATATTTTATTGTGGGTGGTACTATGCTGTGGATAATACTTTGCTATGAATAAGGCGTAATTTGTTATGCATACAATTTTTCTTTGGGTAAAACTTACCTATGGATAAAACTTCGATATGGATAGTACCACGCTATAAATCATACTATTCTGTGATCAATACCGGGCTATTATTGATACTATGCTGCGAATAATTTCATGTAATGGATACTACTAATTCAAGATAAACTGAATAGGATACGACACCGGTAATACTACACAATTATTCATGATATACCGGTTGCTTTGTTTTGATATTGATACATTGATATTATAATATTGACGACAAAACAGAGTAGATTATTGGTGACACACTACTAATGATATGATTGACAGTCCCATAAGTGGATGAGACACTGATGTTGAAAAAAGAATACTATTGCTGATATTAAGATACTGGTGGTGACAACTTATGGATGATGTTAATGAAAAACAATTTGAAACTGATAGTAACATATTATCGATAATGATATAAAATTGTTGGTAACGTATTGTGGATAATAGCATAAAATTGATGGTAATATGTTGTGAATAATGATATAAAATTTATGGAAACGTGTTGAGCATAATAGGATAAAATTGTTGGTAACATGTTGTGGATAATAATGTAAAATCGATTGTAACATGTATGTAAAATGAAATTGATGATGTTATAGATAAGTATGAAATTATATATCACAATGTTACGAATGACATTGTGAAGTTGGTTACAGATAATACTCGGATATGACATACCAGTAACATCTATGAATAATAGTATAATATTGATGGTAGTATTTTATGAATAGTACTACTAGAATCCGTGGTAACATCTTATGGTTAATTTATAACAACAGCTTATGGATAATGGCGGCATCTGACAGATAATGACAACATGTACGCAATTTTAAACAAGGTTTAAAAGGCTGTAGTACCATTGAAGCTATAATAACACTGATGACGAGTTTTTGGTGATATACTGCCATACTGATGGTAAGATCTTCCGGATAACCTTACAACAAAGATCTTACGATCTTATCAATGCCATTGGTATCATGTTGTAAGTACTTTACCAATTAGGATATCCAATCAAGAATTATTTCTACTTATAAAAATCATTGGTATATACCAATGATTTCCTATCATCAAGAATAAAGAAACATTATACCACCGATGATAGATGGCCTTTATCAATACTCCATTATCATCACAATGCAATGACAAAAATCCAAACATTTCAAGGTCCTCTTAAAAATGTCATTACAGCTAGGAAAAACTCCCTTAAAATGACACATTACAATTAAATTTGAGTGCAAAGAACGGCCCAAAAATGAACTCGACTTTTGAGTCACAATGTGTCGGTTGGCTGGACAGCTTCCACACGAAGTATATAGCAGTCCATGGATGGGCCAGTTTTCTGGTTTGTGTCTTCGGCTCAATTGCAAACGGCCTTAACATAGCGGTTTTAACCCGAAAAGAAATGTGTTCTCCAACAAATGCTATCCTGACTGGATTGGCAGTTGCTGATTTGTTAGTGATGTTAGAGTACATCCCTTATGCACTGCATTCCTATCTTTATCTTCGGTCTCCAATGGACACCTACACCTACGGATGGACCGTTTTTGTTCTCTTCCATGCCCTCTTCGCCCAAGTCTTCCACACAATTTCCATCTGGTTGACCGTGACCCTGGCAGTGTGGCGATATATAGCCGTGACACATCCTCAAAAAAATCGGGAGTGGTGCAGCTATTATAGAAGCATTGTAGCGATTGTGAGTGCCTATCTCATCTGTCCCCTAATATGTGTCCCTCTTTTTGTGACTACGAGCATTCAAGAGAGAAGACAATTGTTCGATTCTAATGGGATGACTGTTAATAATTCTTTGTACAACGAGACTTTCCTACCGGCGAATATCACCAATGGGACAGTTTTTCTTGTGTCTCTTAGCGATTCGGCGCAGGTGCTAAATTTTTGGATGTACAGTGTGGTTATCAAATTGATACCATGTTGCGCTTTGACTATCTTGAGCCTCAGGTTAATCCTGGCTTTAATGGAGGCGAAGAAAAGAAGAAAGAAACTTGCTGAGGCTACGATGGTGAAGAGCGAGGAAGTGTCAGAGGAATTTTGTAGTAGCAAAAAGAAAAAACGAAAATCCACGAGACTGATGGACAAGGAAAAACAAACTGATAGAACCACAAGGATGCTGCTGGCAATACTGCTCCTATTTTTACTCACAGAGTTTCCTCAAGGAGTTCTGGGACTGCTTAGCGTTATTCTTGGACAAAAATTTTTTGAAAAATGCTACGTTAAACTAGGTAAGTGACATGATTTATCTCGTGATAAAATACTTGTGGAGGGATCTCGATATCTAGTAATGTTAGGGATCATAATTCGCTGGTTAGGGTGAGCGACCTAGGAAAACAGAGGGTGGAGAGCAAAATGGAATTATAATGGGATTCGGAAATGTCTTCTTTGTTTGGCACTATATCCTTAATGGCCTTATCTGATTTCCAAACACATTAACTTTTTATTTAGCTGCATATTAGGATGTCAGTTCTTTTTCATTGTTTTGTATTTACTCTTCTAGTAATAATATTATTTACCTATGATCTGTTTTATTGTAGTTCTTGTTGGTTTTTTGTTTTATTTTTTTAAACTATATATTGTTATTCAAATATTTTAAAACATTAGTTTCATAGTGATTTTTGTCAATGATTTTAATGTTTACGAAATGAAAAGGGTTCAAAAATGATAATTTTAAAAAAAGGGCAAAGAAAACATTTATTTTATTTTATACTATCTATTCTTAAAGTAAATAATCATTAATCCATTGTGCCCCATGGTTAGGAAAATGTGGATACCAAAAAAGTCAATACAAAAAAGAGGACCGTAAATAAACTGATGATTTTTGCTATTAAAAATTGTTTAACAAAAAATTTGTTTAAACAAATTGTTATAGACAAATAGAAAAAAAACTGAAAATTATTAAAAATAAATAGTGCCATTCGATTATGCGAAAAATTACCCAAGAAACATGTTAGACTTTTCTAACTTTTCGCTTTATTTGTTATAAATAAAATCAATAAAGAATAACAATGACTTTCAACACATCTCAGCCTACGCCGAGGGAAATGCGGATACCAAAACAATCAATATCGGAAAGAGAACCGTGGTCCAAATGATGATTTTTGACATTAAAAATTGTTTTTAAAAAAATTTGTTTAAACAAATTGTTACAAATGCAAAACAACTAAAAAGTATGAAAAAGTAAATAGCAATAATTTCCACTTTTTTTCTATTTGTTTATAAAAATTTGTTTAAACACATTTTTTTGTTAAACAATTTTTAATGGCAAAAATCATCAATTCATTTACGGTCCTCTTTCTTGTATTGACATTTTTGGTATCCACATTTCCCTAAGCATGGGTCTTAATGGGTTAATAAAAATTATAATATAATAATTATAGTAATCAACTGCGATGAGGAGTTTTTTTTTTAATTTATGACTGTTATTTAGGCAATCCTATTAAAACTTATAATACAGATAATTGTTTAATTATATTTTCCTGTTTCCATTTATTTTAAACCCAGAAGTTTATTTCAAAATTAATTACGTATATTTTCTGCTACTTTAAGATTTTTTCAATAAAATAAAGCCAAATTACATTTTAGATTTTGGACAATATTAAATCTTTCTGTGAGTCTCAGAATTGGGTTGTGATATTATTATTTGACCGCAAAGTGTCGTTAAAGGGCAATTAAAGCAATTAATTTTGCAAAAATTTTATAACAATTTTTTTCACATTTGCTTAAATATTTAATAACGTAATTTTAAAATTAAAAATCAAGGTGTATGATTTGAAAAAAGACCTTACTCCATACAGATATTTAAATATATATTTTTAATACCGAAAACAGAGTGTAATTAAGAAAATTCTCATTTTGAATATTTTCTTGGGATTCGTTTCCAAGAATTAAAATAAATTCCAAGAATGAAAACAGAGTGTAATTAACAAAAATTCTCATTTTGAATATTTTCTTGGGATTCGTTTCTAAGAATTTAGGTATACAATTTCATGGCTTTGGGGAAATTGTTTCTTAGTTAAAGTAAAATTGGCTCATAAACTAATTGAGTACGTAGGATGGGAATTTTGGATCTGTAGTGAGAATGGTCAAAACTCATTAAAATTTTCAGAGTTTCGAAAATGTTCAGTTTCCATTCGACAGTTAACGAAGAAGGTTAAAGGGAAGCAGTGCGAGTTTTGTGACTAAGTGCGAGTGTTGTGACAAAGTGCATTTTAGGAGTTCAAAATACGAAAGAAGAAGAGGAAGAGGAAACATCAGAAGAAGATAAAACAGAGGGATAAAAGCTACATATTGACAAGTACGAGATAGTTCAAAATTTTTATTTCATAAAACAAATTGACACTGTTAAAATACCTGTATAGCTTTGTCTACACTTACTCTTTACTAATACGCAATTATTATTTTAATTTAATCAGAAAAAAGTGTTTAAAAAAAAAAAATTTGTGTTAAGGGCATGTAATGGAAAATGTCACTAGTGTAGGTGAAACTTGTCCGTAAACTTACTCTAACACTAATAAACATTGTGTCTTCAAACTTTGTGAATTTCTTTAAAACAAAATTAAAAAGGTCTTTCTGATCCGAATTTGCTTGAATTTTGCCTTAAAATTAATTTTTAAAGAAATTCGCTGATTTTTGGAAATTAAAAAAAAATTAATAATAAAGCAAAATATTACAGTCAAATTTTGCCTACACTGGTGACTTCATTTTCCATCACATACCATTAGCTGCATTTTTATTGATTATTATTAATATATATAATACATATATAATAAAATTATAAGGAAAATAAGATCTAAAAGAACTAGTTAATATTTGCATGACATATTTGTAAAAAAGACAATGCTTGTTTGCTGTTTTATTGAAATAAAAATTACTTCTGAATAATTAACGTTTTTTAATGTTCTAAGGCTTATTAATTTTAATCGTAATTTATTATAGAAATGATTAACTATAAAGGAGACAAAGGATTAAGTTCTAAAATTAATTATTTATTACATAGTATATTTAGATAATTAGGAAGAATCTTCTTTTAGTCGAAATTAAACATTTTCTAATACGTTTTGAATCAAACATAAATTAATCCCAATTTTGACTTAACAGAATTTTTAGGCCACCTAATTCATATGTAACAGAATTTTTATATTACAGAAATCCTTTTAACCAACTTTTCATTTAAAAGAATTCCAATTTAAACGAATTTTAATCGAATTTTTAAATACCAGAATATTTATTTGATAGAATCTTCATTTGTTCGAAATTGTATTAGTACGAATTGACATTTGATAGAAAACTTAAAATACCAAATGTTCATTTGTCCGAAATTGCAAATGTCCGAAAAAGTGTCCGACAGCAGTAATTTGGCGCGAATTTTGAAATGGACCAAACAGATAATGTGAAGAAAATTGCAATTGGTCAATTTCAAAATTCGCGCTGAATTTAACGAAGATGGTTAAAGGGAAGTAACGTGAGTGTTGTATCCGTCGGATAATTTTTCGACCATTTGCAATTTCGGACAAATGAATATTCTGGTATTTAAAAATTCGATTAAACCAAAATTCTGTAAAATAAAAATTCTTCTAAATTAAAATTCGTTTAATTTGGAATTATTTTCAATGAAAAGTTGGTTAAAAGGACTTCTGTAAAATAAAAATTCTGTTAAATATGAATTCGGAGGCCTAAAAATTCTGTTAGGTCAAAATTTGGATTAATTTATGTTCGATTCAAAAAGTGCAATTTTTTTCTTAAAGATGGAACGACCAAGTTGGACCAAAAAGGAGTTAAAAATAAACAACATATTTTATGTAATTTTGATAATAATTCTAAATACTATTAAGTTTAACAAAATTATTTTTCTGTTAAAAAAATCTATTATAATTTTTAATATTTTTTTGGTCCAACTTTGACAGGTTGCATTTTTGAGGAAAAAAATTACACGCTAATGTTTATAATGCATGTCAATTCTATAATAAATTACTATTAAAATATGCCTTAGATCATTCAAAATTTATAATAAATTTACTATTAAAATATTTGGGCGATTCCACGTGAAATTTACATGCAGATTTTAAATTCGGCAAAACATATTTTTTTTTAATTTTCATTGAAAAAAAATACGTAATTTTTTTTTTATTTTGTTTTTGGTAGCTTGGTTTTCCAATTGAATTTTTAAAATTTTTTGTTTTTAAAAATATACCTATTTTTGAACACATATCTCTGAAACTACGCACTATAGAAAAATTTTTGCACAAGAGAAAAAATTTAGTTTTTCCTCAACTTTTCAATAATTTTAACAAATAAAAAATTTTTTAATTTTTTTAATAAAATTACAATTTTTTATAAACTAATTAATTATTTTTTAATTTAGGGGATTTTTTTAAATTTTTTTTTTTTTAAGATACTTTAGAGAAAAAAGAAAAGTTTGAAAAAGGTTTCAGAATGGGCCTGATGATCTTAATGGGTTAAAATAAATTTTTCTTCATCCCCTATCCAAAAGTTTAGCAACCCATTTGCTGCCTTAGCAAATTTTTTTTTACAATAACAAAAAAGTTGCAGGCGCTATATTAGCAATTCAGTTTACTATCATAGCAATTTTTTTCTCAGTGTACTTTCGGATAGGGGATGAGGAAAAATTTATTTTAACCCATTAAGATGATCAGGCCCATTCTGAAACCATTTGCAAACTTTTCTTATTTCTCTCAAGTAATTTAAAAAAAAATTGTCATTTTTTAAAAAAAATTTAAAAATTTTGTTAAAATTATTTAAAAGTTGAGGAGAAACTAAACTTTTTCTCTTCTGGGAAAATTTTTCTATAGTGCATAGTTTAAGAGATATGTGTTTAAAAATAGATATACTTTTAAAAACAAAAAATTTTAAAAATTCATAACTCTAAAACTAAGCTACAAAACACAATATAAATCTAACCCAATCCTCCTTGACCTAACCGCCCAACCCTACCTGCCCCCCCGTTTGATCTCTTACCCCCGGTAGTTCCCCTAACCCTACCAGCCAACCACCGGGCCCGACCCTACCCGGTCTTACCGTCCTTCCCCCAACCTTACCCGATCCTAACCGCCAACCAATTAATCCTACCATAAGGATAAAGTTAGATCGATTGGGTGGCCGTAGGGGTTAGGATAAGGGGTATGAACTGGGGTTCAGGTAGGGTTCAGGTAGGGTTAGGTAGGGTCAGATAGGGTTAGGTAGGGATAGGTAGAGTCAGATAGGGTTAGATAGGACGTGGGGTTGGTCGGGTACGATTCGTTGGCCGTACGGGTAAGTTGTCAGGTTGGGTCACGTCGAGCAGGATATGTAGGGACCAGGTCGGGCTAGTACGGTAGGATTAATCCCTACATCTCGACGTGACCCAACCTGACAACTTACCCGTACGGCCAACGAATCGTACCCGACCAACCCCACGTCCTATCTAACCCTATCTGACCCTACCTATCCCTACCTAACCCTATCTGACCCTACCTAACCCTACCTGACTTTACCCCAGTTCCTGCCCCTTATCCTAACCCCTACGGCCACCCAATCGATCTAACTTAATCCTCCTAGACCCTACCCGAACCTGCCCGATCCTACCTGCCAACCTAACCCTGCGGCCGCCCAATTTATCTTTTCTGACCTACCCGAGTTTATCCCCGATTTTGCCCCATCTTTCCCTTGACCACAACCCCTCGATCTTTGCGCTCCGAAAGATCTTACTTTTAACGTTTCAAGCTGTAATTATTTAAATTGATGTTTTAATTATATTAATGACCATCCCAGTATACCCGCCAAGCATAAAAAGAAGAGTTTTTCGCAGAACTTACGTTCCCTCACTATATTTTTTATAAAAAAAGGGGGCGGTACGAGTTCACGCGTCCAGTTGGGTAAGAGGGTTTTTACTGGGATGGTCGATTGGAATCCCATTTGGGATCATATAGTATTTTAATTTTGAATTGAAAAAATTAATTTTTGAAAATTAATAAGCATAATATAGTATATAATATAATAAGGGAATTTATTAGTCCAACAATTTTTTAAGGTTTGAAAAACGTCTCTTAAAAATTATTTTTTAAAAATTAATAAGCATATAATATAGTTATAATAAAGGAATTTATTAGTCCAACAATTTTTTAAGGTTTGAAAAACTTCTCTTATTAACGTATAAAGTACAATAATTAAAATTTTTCTGCCTTTTATTTCTTTAAAGTAGATGAAATTTTAAAACCTGACTGAAGTGATTTAATGACGGGTTTTTAAAGTTTCTGTACTTGTATTAAATTGACTCTTTAAAGAATGAGACTGTTGTATAAGCACTTAAGTGCAATTTTTCCTTAGAATATATGCAAGGCTCAAATAGTGAACCAAAGTCATTATTTTGACAAACATAATTTTTAAAATTTGAATAAATATATTCCTTTTTCCGACAATTGTTGAAAATTACAACTTTCTCTCTAAATCTGGATTAGTAAAAAATAATTAATTTGAAAGCAAAAACTCAGTCACTAATAATTCAAATAGTTATATTACTACTAATCATTTAGTAAATAACTAATTATTAGTCAAATTCATTTTTAGGTTATTTCAAAATAACTAATATATTAACAAAATTCTGTATACTAATTCAATTAGTCAAACTTAACTAGTTTTTAGTTATTTGTTTACAATAATTAGTCATATTTTACTAACAATGTTATTTTTCACTAATTAGAGAATTAGTGAGTTGGAATTGGAATTAGAATTAGAGAGTTGGTATATTTTATATAGCTGTGTTAATCAAGAAATAAACAATCGTTTTTCTATCTTTAAGTCTAACTTCTGAGACTTGCTTAGGGAAAAAATTGCACTTTAATCCTTATACAATGAAATCTTATTCTTCAAAAAATAAGCTTTAAAAAACCGTTATTATTTGAATATTATTTCGAACTTTTTTTAGTTTCCTCAAAATTCCATCTACTTTGAGGAAATAAAAATAGGAAAAGACGTTTTTCAAACCTTAAATAATAGGTGAACTGACATTACAATTTTTAGTAATCTTTTATATATTTTATATATTTATGAAGCAAAATTTTTCAAGTGCACCAATCAAAACAATGAATTTAGTTAAATGCACAAAATTTAGCATCATGAAATTCTAATAAAAATTATATTAGCGGTAAGGGGTTAAATATTCTGGTCAATCGTAAAGAGTTAATTTTTTGAAAAATCATAACGATTATAAAACACTGTGAAAAAAATTTTGACCTATATGTTTTCGAAAGGATTTTTCCTCCTCTTTCTAATGGTGCAAATTTCTTTTTTAAATTTTCCAAATTTAATCTGTTTCTTCAACAAACAAATTTGACTTTTTTTGAAAGACATTTTTTTCTTTTTCTTTTAAAATGAAGATTAATATGTGCACTTTATACACAAAAAAATGTCATTTTTTCATATTATTAATTAATTAATTAGTAAAAAATAAAATATTTTACAAACTTTTGGTAGTTTTAGGCTTGTCAACGTAAAACTTATCAAATTCCGCATTTAACAATAATAATTTCGTAGTCTTTTCTTTATAAAAATACATTTTTTATTTAATTTTGAATTATTAATTATCCATTTACCATTCATTTATGAAAAATAATTTAATACTTGTTCGGTACGTAATTGATTAAACTTTACGTTGCATTGGTAAGCCCAAAATTAAATTACCAAAAGATTTTTGTTTGTAAAATATTTCATTTTTTACTAATTTTTTAAAAAAAATTTTATATTTCTATTAATGAATTAATAATTCTAAAACAAGAAAAACGCCATTTTTTGATTTCATGGTATTGAAAGTGCACATATTAAGCTTTATTTTAAAAGAAAAAAAGAAGAAAAAAAATGTCTATTAAAAGAAAGTCAAATTTATCTTTTTTTTAAATATAGGTTATGTTTTAAAAATAAAATAAAAAGTTTGCATCATTCGAGAGAGGAATAATACTTTTGAAAACAAAGATCAAAATTTGTTTCACCCCATAGTCTTATGGTTCTGATTTTTCAAAAAATTCACACTTCACAAGAATTTTAAACCCCGTCCCACTTCCATAATTTTTATTAGACTTTCATAATTCTTGGTGGTTTAAATACTTACATTTTAATACTAATTTTTTTGTAATTATTAGCCCTTTTCATGTTTTTGATTGATGCACTTGAGAAATTTTGCCCCATATATTAATAATCAATAAAAAATCCAGTTAAAACAAAAGAAAAATTAAAATAATAATTGCGTATGAGTAAAAAATCAGTCAAATTTTAATTTAAACTAGAAAACAATGCAATACATCATGCAAGTGTTTTAATAATTTTTTTTATGAAATAGATTAAGAATTATCTCTTACCTGTCAATATGTAGTTTCTTCCCTATCTGTCCCTTCTTCAGCTTCGTCCTCTTCTTCTTCGTATCTTGAACACAAAAAATGCACTTTATCACAACACAGACACTACTTCTCTTTAACCATCTTCGTTCAATGTCCAATGCAAACTGAAGATTTTCAAAACTCTGAAAATTTTAATGAGTTTTGACCATTCTCACTACAGACCCAAAATTCCCATTCTACGAACTCAATTAGTTTATGAACCTATTTTACTTGGAGAAACAATTTCCCCAAAGCCATAAAATTTTATACCTAAATTCTTGGAAACGAATCCCAAGAAAATATTCAAAATGAGAATTTTTGTTTATTACCCTCCGTTTTCAGTACAAAAATATATTTAAATACTTGTTTTTGAAATCATACACCTTGAATTTTGATTTTAAAATTATGTTATTAAAACATTTAAGCAAATGAAAGAAATTGGTATACAATTTTTTCAAAAGTAATTATTTTAAAAATACTTTATCGCAAAATTTTCATATTTTACACTCAATGAAATATTTAATAATAATATCCCAGATATATGATTTGAAGATAGACCCTGCTTAAATAAAAATTATAGTAGGAAATCCTATAGAAATGGAAAATATAATAATTGTTTCGTGAAAAATAATTCAACAATTGCGCAAATAATTAAACATTAAAAAAATATTTTTATAATATGCTTAAATATCATTGGAATTTAAGGAAAATAATTGAAATTGAAACAAAATAAGTTTAAGGCAAAATACAAACAAATTTGGGTCTAGCAGATTTTTCCAAAAATATTTTTAATAATTCTACAAATTTTGGTGTAAAATATATATTACTTTTTGGAGAAAGTTTACGGACAAATTGAACCTAAACCAGTCACATCATATTCTATCACATGCCCTAAAATCAGTTCAGCCGTATAATTGTAATGAACGTTTAAAGTTTTACGACAAACAGACAGACAGACAGACATGAAATTAGTTATAGATATTTTTGCATTCCTAGATGCTTAAAACGAATCTTTATGTTAAAAAATTTAAATTTTAAGTATGATCACAATTTTTTCAACTGTAGGGAGGAGGGGTACTAATTACTTAAAACTTTTTAAATCCGAAAATTTGGTATTTAAAGAGGTCTCGAAAAATTGTTAAGAGCTTGGATTTTCAGCTTTAATTTTTCTACATATTTTTGCTGTAGGTTGCTTTTAATGGTAGTTATGACGATTTTACAAAACATAAAAAAAATTAATAGATAGCTTTTTTATTTTCTAAATTAAATTAAATGTTTATTTTCAGGAGTTGAATTTAACAACAAGGAAACATAAGAGATAGTTCGTGTTGATTTTTCTTCCTACACCAATTATCTTACTTTACTCAATTGATCCTCATCAATTAAGAAAGCTTTACGATTCCACTCACTAACCATTCTATATCTAAACACAAGTAAAATAGAATATGTGATTAGTTCTGCCCTACCCTACCATAAATTATATTATTACATATAATAATTCTTTTTTTAATGAGAAATCTAAAAAAAAGACCAAGTAACAAAATTTTCTTTTTATCTTTTTTGCCAATATTTGCATATTCACATTTTCTGTAATCGACATGTAATGAAATTCATAAAGTATATTTATTATAAGTACTTTATATTATTAATTAATCTCCATTTATTATTATTCTTAATACTTGCCTGACATTACATTTGCATGTTGCCTGAATACTTGGTTAAATTTCTCTTTGGTCTTTCAGTTGTTTTTGATATACTTAATTTTTTTTTTAATTTCTCAACCTGCTATATGTTCCCACGTAAAATGATTCGATAAAAAATACCATCTAGAATTTCCATAGAATTATCGTAAAATTTCTGTACAACTTTTGTAAAATTTTCGCGAAAAAGTAGTTCCAGTTGCAATTTTCGTTGAATTAATTAATTTATTTATTAATGTTTTATTTAATTTATTTTATTCTTCACTTTCTTCTCTATCGCAGCATTCACGGTAAATTATCCGAAGTGAAGTTAAACTCAACACATGAAAACTGAACAGGTTGGATAAAAACTACCAGAATAGTCACATTAATAAATTTAATTTTTTAAGTTTGCCAGTTTACAATTTCTATTAAATTCCTGTAATTAATAAACATTATTAACAACAAAATACTTTGATAATTTTCTATTATTTTTTCTTTATTAACACCAAAGATTTATTTTGTCACGAAAAATTATGTATTTCATAATAATTACAAAAACACAAATCCGTAATTCCGAATTATCGTAAAAGAAAAAAAAATGTCAATTGAGATTCAAAGAGCAAAAAGCTACAAAGATAAAAAGAATTAGAAAATTTCTAAACTGTTTGAGATTTAAGAATTATAAGATTAAAAAAATTAATTATAACAATCCATTTGTCAGGAAAAGTTAAACTACGATCTAATTAAAGAAAATCCTGCTTTTGCTAAACTTTTGTAATATGTGCGCAAAATGTTATCGCAACTTTAACTTTGTTGTTAATTTAAATAATTAAATGGTATATTAACTAAGTACAATATTTGTAGTTGCGAGAGAACTAGAATTAATTTTCACATTCTCTAGAGGTTTGTTGTTTTCTTAATTCTAGACATGCAAATTGTCTCTAAAAACTTCTCCTAAAATAAACTTTATAACCTGACAAGTTTGCAGGCTTCTCCCTAAACTTAACGCACGTATGGTAAACTTCTAGAGCAAATATATTAAAGCGATACATATCTAATAGTTTTTTTTATCTCAGAAAATTCATTGTAGCAAAAATATTCACTTGCCTTTCGTTAATGAAGATTGATGAAATTACTAAAATTCAGTAATGTAAAGTGAATTAAGTTGGTTTTATCAGTAGCACAGCTCAGCCTTTGAATTTTCTTATCAACCAAGCTAATCGTTTTTTTTTTACTCACTTCTGAAATATATGAAACAAAAGAAACGTTTCTTATTTGATTATGATTTGCTTTTATTTAAACGAAGTTCTACCTCAACAATAAACTTTTCCTATTATCCAAAACTTTTTTTTTTTGTTGGACTTCCTGAAATTAATTCTTTCTTGTTAACAATATATTTTTCAATAGTTTCTACACTTTTTCTATTTTTTGAAAATTTATATTTCATATAAGTAATGTCTAAACTGTCTTGGAATAAACATTTGAACTAGAATAAAAAATTAATCAAAATAAAAAGTTGATTATTAATGAATGACAGATATTATTTTCAATAAATATAAATAAACAATTTAAATAAAATAATTTTAATAATTTAACGAGAAAATCGGGAGAAAGGAAGCTTGAATTATTAAATTAATTTTAACAGCAAAATACAGTTCGAATTCCGATTAAATATCTATCTTTCGTTCCTTACTCTTCCTCATCTATATGTACACTCTAATGACAAATATTCATCCACTCGAGCTTAAATCAGTGTACCCAGATTACACCCTAGAGAGAAATTTCTCATTTGGAGTAGATAAATCAATAAATTAAGTATTAAGAACAGTTTTTTAATAATATAAAACTAATAATATACATTCTTTATTCTTGAAATATTACGTTTAAAATGCATTTAATTTTTAAAAGAAAGAAATTTTATATTTTTTCTTTAATCAAAGATTTGACGTGTTCTTTAGAAATGAAAGTAATCAATTTCTACCGTTAAAAGGTAGAAGGAAACAAATATCGATCTGAAATTTGAAAAACCATCAAATATATAGGGATCAATATTATTATTATTATTATTATTAATAATATTAATTATTAAAAAATAACAATAATTAATTAATAACAAGATTGTAAAATTTGATAAATTAGTTTAAAAAATATCTAACTTTTTTCAATCTCTTTCTAGGTTTACTTTTCGGATCATAATTCTTAAGGGATGACGTTAAGGATCAAATTTAATTGCATTTTGAACTATCTTGTAATTATTAAGAGTATTTTCTAAAGTTTTAAGTACGTGCTGTATTTCTTTCTTGTGAAGCAAACTTTAAAATTTTACAACTCTAATATATTTTCTAGACTTGACAACTATACATAAATAAATGACTAGAAAACACCTGCAAAGTCTTCCGAAGTTACTAACCATTTATAATTGCACGAATGAAATTAAAAGTTATAATTCACAACGTAATCAAAATACATATTAGATTAAGATAATCAACTCTGTGAAGACAAATGTAAGTTTATTTTAAGCAAAAATGTTACCGTAGTATAAAATGAAAAGAAAATGTTATGCTGTGGTTTTTATAATTGTTATTATTGTTCAAAATTTGAAAAAAATGTAACTCAAACCCAAGTTTTATAACAATTAGCACAATATCTTCGTTAAGACTCCCAGGAAATTTCTCGAAAAGATTCCTGAAATTCCGTATAAAACGAGCAGAAAGATCCTAGAAAATCCAGGACGTCCTTCTTCAGAAAAGCTTCTCAGGATTTTCCATGGAATCTGCAAGGAAGGAAAGATCCTAGAAGTTTCTGAAAATTTTCTTACGAATCTCTAGACCGTAATCTCTAAGAAATCCTCAGGGAAGGTTTCACTGGTATCTCTAAAAACACCAACGAGAGATTTGACCGAGAAAATGTTCCATCTGTCGTCTTAAAAAAAATATCTTAATTCGTCAACCTGACAAAATATCAACAACAGACGCCAAAAAAAACCAACCAAACAATTCAAAACATTTGGAACTAACGACTACATCGAGAACAAAGACCAGTGCCCATATAATCAGGGTAAATCCCAACTTCGCAGGATGGAAATCTCTAAACAGAAAAAACCAAGTTATTTTTTTTTTTATTTTATATCAATAAACGGGAAAAAACCCCTTTAATACATGAAAAATTAAAATATACATTTGTACTAAAAAATTTCAAAACGACCTGACATGATAATTAAGCCAGAAAACAGCGAATCCAGCAGCAATATCGTGAAAGGAGGTCAAAAAACATCGACAATTTTTGCCATAATTTGTTCGATGAAAAGGTACCTTAAAGATGGTGAACCCTCTAGTGAGCATTTAGAATAAGATACAAGAATTTGAGTTCCAAAAAAGTATGCCTGTAATGCAATGAGGGGATTTTTAATTGAGTGCGTAGGCCCGAGTAATCATGAGAGAATCTATCGTATAATAAATCTAATTGATATGCAGCAAATCTTAAAAATCTATTCTGAACTCTTTCAATTCTAATTCTGTGATTTTCATAATAAGGAGTCCAGACAACAGAAGCAAATTCTAGATGTGGTCTGATTAATGCAAAATACATGACTTTCAAAACCAGAGGGTTATGAAAGTTACAAGAAGCTCTGATTACCATGCCTAAGACTCTCAATGATTTATTTATTATAAATGATAAGTGATCACAGTACGTTAAAGCGGAATCAAATAAAACACCTAAATCTCGTACAGTATAAACTCTCGGTAATAGTTTAGATTCAACATTATAAAAGAATTTAATGGTCTTATTTTTTTTGTAAATGTAATTACAGAACACTTATTAATATTAATCGGCAAATTATTTAAAATAGACCACAACAGTACCCCCTCAAGGTCACCCTGCAATTCAGAGGCATCTAGTGAAGACTCAATTTTTTTAAACAATTTTAAATCATCAGCGTAACAAAGAAATTTACTATTTATAATGTGACTCTTAACATCATTTATGAAAACCATAAAAAGAAGGGGACACAGATGGGAGCCTTGTGGGACTCCAGAAGTTGCAATTATCATGTTTGATAGATAACCATTACATCTAACATATTGTTTTCTGTTAGTTAAATAATGAGTGAACCAAGATAAAGCACTCCCATTAATACCATAAGCTTTTAATTTATGCAGTAATATACTGTGATCCACTTTGTCAAAAGCCTTAGAAAAATCGTTGTATACAGTCAACTTGGCAACCCCTCTCTAATTTATTAGCTATATATTGTGCGTATATGCAAAGATTTGTTACGACCGAACGACCACGTCTAAAACCATGCTGCTCTTCAATAAAGAGTTTCTTAAATGCATCATACAATCTATCATTAATAATTCCTTCAAAAACTTTCGGAATAGAATCAAGTAAAGTGATAGGTCTGTAATTCATAACATTTGAGGGATCACCATCCTTATGGATCGGAACTATTATACCATTTTTCCAACAGCTGGGAAAATATCCAAATCTAATGCAAGCGTTAAAAATAAGACACAATGGTACAACTAAAGAGAATCTACAGGATTTAAGAAAAACCGGTGGAATACCATCCAGCCCAGCACCCTTATGTTTACTCAAATTAGCTAATTTGCTCTATATAGTTAATTCAGAAATGTTAGAAAAATTTAAATCAATAATGTCATTGAAAATGAAATCATACCGGTCATTTCCAGATTTGTTATAAACTGATTCAAAGTAGCGGGCAAATAAATCGGCAGTACCCTTGCTAGTTTCAGATTTATCGTCCTCTCAAAACATTAGATTCGGCAATGAAGACTCTTGTTTAGTCTAATTAACGTAAGACCAGAAAAACTTAGGATTTTCAATACTACTACGTTCAGACTTCAGTATATATTCGTTAAAACATTTCTCAGTTTTTAATTTACATTGTGCTTGTAACACAGAGAAATCCTCGTAATCGGTTAATTCGCTTGTCCTCTTATATATAGAATGCGCTAATTTTTTTTGCTTTATAAGCTTTATTAGGTCCCGAGAAAACCATTTCGGAAAGGTAGAATTGAAAAAATATATCTAACGTATATAACTTGAAAAAACAAAATAAACTTGTGAATAAAAAATAGTGATCATGCTATCTATTATTTCGAAAGTATCTAATGACTCATCATTAAAAGCTCTTGAGCTTAAAGCTTCAATCTGAGTCGAGAATAGAAATTTCCAATCAATACAACTTAAATACAAGTTTATTAACGCATAAGCAGCATTTTTAAAATCGAGATTAAAATAATGATTTGACAATTCCGTGGTCATGTTTTCTTTTGGTAAATTAAATTCATACAAAAGCGCAGGATGATATCTATCACAGGATAACAGAGATTCAGGAGCTAAAGAAACACGCCAATTAACCGAGTTTGATATCTAAATATCTAAATATCTAAAAGAGATCCATTGTCATTTAAAATGTGGTTTTTTTGTTTAAGATTTAGAAAACCCAGTGTGTCAGAAATCACAGACGCTATATCGGCTTGAATTTGTGTCGAGGTGGGTTTCACAACACACGTAAAATCGTTTGAAACCAAATTTGTCCATATAACAAAAGGAATGTTTAAATAACTTACAAAATGGAAAGGAATATTCATCAAACTTTGCAGTACCCCCTCGACATTCAAACAAAAATCTCTGTATTTACCGACCTCTGAGCCAGGCGGAATATAGGCAGAGCAAAACAAGTGTTTGTTATTAAAAATATTTACTTGTACAAATAAAATTTCTATTGAAACCATAGGACAAAATACCTGGAAACTCGAGAAACGTTTGTTAACCGCTATCAATAGAGAACGGTCACTAGTTAAGTGGTTTCTGTCACACCTGTAAACATTATAATTGTCAAAACCCAGCTCGGAATTAATAATATTGCCAGATAGCCAAGTCTCGGAAAAAGCAATGACATCAGCAGATACTGACGGAATTACCTTTCTTAAGTCTGATAACTTGGTCTGTAAACGTCTAACATTCTGGTAGTAAACATAAAAATATAAACACTCGCTGACACTTTTAGAACACCCGGTATTAACTACTGAATCTTCCTGCACTGAACAAAAATCAGGACACTGATCTTCAAAGTGGTATCTCGATGATGATGCTAATCCAATGGCTGGCGAACTTGAACAATCACTGGAACTATTTTTTTGTATATAATTCTCAGGTTGCCTTCTCCTCCCGCAATTCTCTCGGTCAAATCTCGTTTCAAGTTCTTGTACATCTGCTGTTGAGAAGGTGTATTGTCCGGTGCAATTACTAGATGCAATCGAACATAAGCGTCTAATGATTGGATCTTTCTCACCGTCGACAGTATTTTTGAAGCCATTTCCATGGTCGGACAGCGGACTTTGACAGGTCTTGGCTTTTTTCTGGCCTGCGAAAAAGCACCCAAGCGAGATGTAAATATATTTTCAAAATAATTCGATCATTCAGATGGCATGAATTTAGATAAAAAAGATACAATAAAACTTTTGTCTAAGGTTGACTCGGAGTCTTTATCTAGTTTAGAATTCGATTGTTCATTCATACCAAAAATTAAGAAATTGCATTTTTTATTTAGTCTATCTTCAAACTCACTGAGTAAATTTGCCGCTAACCGTTGGTTCACTTCCTCAAGACTTCTTTCAACAGACTGTACTTTCCCCTCCGCTGTCACAAGACGTTTATTATACTCCTGGAAATCATTTTGTAATGAAGTGACAGATGTTTCCAATTTGGTAAACCCACTGTTCCTATTGTTAATTTGTTGAAAAAGGGTTTTGATTTCATTTGTAAGAGTAATTAACAATGAAGCGTTTGATTCAAGCCCAGAAGAAGATGGTGAGGAGGTTGTTGACTCACAACAATGACTAAAGCCAACATGAGGAATTAACTTGGTTTTTTTAGAGCATCTAGGATGGTACGGTACCCAACAGACAGGACTAAAAATTGGATCGTCCACTTTTTTCTGAGTGCAAAAATAATCACCAACAAAGCCTCGTATTTTCGGTAAAATTGAAATTGAAATTAACTTCAAGAAACACGTGGTTGGGACACTGCAGTTCGTAAAAGAAGTGGTAAAAAGTGTTAAAAAGGTGACAAAAAACACTAACTTAATATTAGCAAATTAAAAAGACACACTAATAAATTGCATCTACAGTCACGTAACCGAAAAAAGTCTCAATAAAACATAATTAATCGAACAAAATACCGAGAGCTCATATAAGAACTGACTACTCGAGTACAGGACCGTACCAATGCTTACTCGACTAAATATGCGTACTCCACAAAATTGATCCTCCAATATGTGAACATTGTGTTACGTTTGCAACAAAAAACTTTTATAAATATACCCTAAATTCCTCCTTTTAAATTGAATTCAATTAAGAATTGGATTTGGAATGAGGATAAGTCAATGAGTAATCTAAGTTTTATGAGAATATTTATTTATAAATGTAAAATGAGAGTTAAAACAGTTACAATAGTTAAATTTTGGAATTGAACCTTACTTTATATAAAAAAACGGTTGTAAGTTAAGTTTGACGAAAGATATGGTGGTGGACCCTTGTCGAAGATTTCAAACAGAGATATGCGTTAAGACTCTACGTAGACAATTAGGCAGAAACTTGATGGAACCGCTCTTTATCAGTAGTATGTCCGCAAGTAAAATATTGACACAAGATGCACAATCGTTATATTATCCGAGAGATTCTCCTGTGGCTAGGGCCAGATGGGTCTCTTGGTTTCTCGTTAAAGAGGCAAAAATCAACATCAAATCTTGAAACGTGATTTTGATGTGATAACAAAATGAGGGATAGACTTCCTCGACGAATTGATATTTAAGTTCAGTTGTACTTGATGCTGAAGATACTGTCACTAACTTTGATAAATAGAGACTGATCACTGGTACTGATGACTTAACACTAGTAGCTGTTTTGATTTATTTTTGCAACTAAACTTTAACTCTGCCTTCTTCTTTTGGTGGCCCGTTTATATATTGAATTCACACGTGCATCTTCAGATTACTGTATCGAGATTTTGGTCTTCGAAGCGTTATCGCGTGTCGCTTGGTTTCTCATGCATAACGGCTTGGTTCCAAAATGCTGCTGCATTTTTTCTAGCTTCTCGCATGCTGCTTTTCAGGTGGTTGTAGAGAACTCATAGAGCCTGGAATTTTTATGTCTAAGCTGGGTGTTAGCTCTTATAATCGTTCTCATTTAAGTAAGCTGAATGTACGTAAGACAAATATAAGAATTACTTGTTGAGATTACATGTAGAAAGAAATTCATATGATATGATATAATGTAATACAATACGATATAATGACAATATAATATAATATAATAAATGCATTGGTTACGTACGTAACAATTGCAACACAAACCTTAGTGTAGACCACCTAATAATAGGCGGTCACAAATACGAGCACTTTAGAAAAATATTGAAGGTATCCAACTCACTCCAATAAGCAATCAGATATCCAGCACATATTCAAAATTATTAATTAAATTATATAAATGAAAAACTAGTCAAACTAACCCTCAAATAGGAGCCAAAACAATTACTAATCATTTATATTTAATTTGTTTAATGAAATCACTCACAAATCATTTATTACTTAACTATTTCAAAAATCAACTATAGCAGTTCAAGTATCACCAACTACTGTTTAATGTACAATTAGATTTTACAATATGACTTTGTTTTGAAGAATTAATGGCTAGGTTTCAAATATTATTTTTCCTTGTTATTTGTAAAATGCTCGAACATTTTTTTAAATTACTAAAGAACTACTCAATATTTTTTAAATGTCAAAGAGTTTTTATAAAGCTGAGACTGCAATGTTGAACGCTGTGTAAGTTTCAAAATTTTCCTTCAATTTTTCTAGATTATACAGGGTCTCAAACAAAGTAACCGAAAATGGGAAAATTCAAAAATGTTTTCAAAAACATATCAGGTAATGAAATGTCTCCATAGAGTTTAAAATTTTTAAATTATATATTACTAAACGCAGAATTCTCCAAGCTTTCAAACAATCTAAGTTTTAAGCTCGTATCTTTTTTCTGTGTTGAACTATCTACTTCTAAAGTCAGTAGAAATTTTTCACTGTCCGCACACTCATCGTGCTGGCAATTCCCGACGGTAGTGTATTTGTGCAAGTATTTTTCTGAAGAGTAAACTTCATTTTCAAATAAAGAAACGACTGAGTTTAATGAACAATTGGAAACCGGTTATGATAGTAATTGTCATAACGTTTGCTATTTCATCCGCTAAACCAATAAGTAGAAAAAAGTAAGAAGAGGTTGAAACAGAGAAAGAAAACGAAGAGAAGAACAAATCTGGAATATTGTTTCGTCTTACGGTGGTTTTCAACTTGAAAATATGACCGGTTACTTACAAATTAATATACAATTCTAAATTCTTTATTTTCTTACAAAAAAACATTACATTTGCAGATTATTTTATCGAACTTTCAATTTTTTGGGATTATTTTATAATTTATTTATTATATTTTTAAATAGATCATAATATAAAAGAATTTACATCAGTTCTCATGAACGATTTTATTTTATGAAAATATGACTTTAAGAAAAAAAAATTTTTAATTGTACTTTGGGAGAGCGATTTTTCTCTGGAAATAGAATTTTTCAGGAAAAGCGTCCATTGGAAAAAATGGTTTGAGAGAAAGTAACCCCCTAACAAATTTTTAGTTAAGGCTAATATGAACTATTGAAAAATCTTTGATTCACGTATTGAAACTTTTTTTACTATAGAAAAAGTAGTGATATTTGCATAAGAAATATTTGAACACAATGAGTTATAGTCGGCAACTGTAAGATCAAAAATCTTCCTTCAGTTCCGTATAAAGTCAAGAATATATTCAATAAAAAGTTCCTTTGACGGCTAAATACACAAACAGATTTTTGATCTGAATAGAGTTTCCGACTTAAAGCATGAGTATTGCATTCTTTCTTTCGTTTTTTGTCAAGTAGTAAGAGGGTTGAATGCGTAGCTTACTTTTTTTTTTGTTTGAATTGGCAACTGACAAAGAGAGCTTTACGTTCCGACAAAGCACTTTATCTTCGATGAGACGGATCTGTCTGTAAAGAAATGCGCCTTCAACAGTTCTAGTTATCTAGGACTTTCGAGGAAATTCACAAGTTCTATATTTCTTATCAGGATTGATTCCACATAAAGTTTCTAAAATTATTCGCAATCGCTTGTTTACACGAATCAAGATTTATTCCAACTTTCTCATTCCACGGTTTTATCTAAATCCTTCTGATTGTATTCAATTCGAAATTCATCAACTGGAAATATCTCTCTTGCAATTTCAAGTGATGCGACCCATTACCATAATCCAAACATTGGCTTATTTACAGAAAATAAAAATACTATTTTTATTTGAATAATAATACATAATAGTATTGGGTAAAGGCCTAACTAAATTAAAAATTAAATCAAAATTAACAATTTTACAAATATTTTTCAGGTTAGTTTTATTATTTTCTGTTGATAAAATTCGGGCATTTTCAAAGCTAAATTTATGATATTTATTGTGCGAGTGATGTACAAGTGCACAACCATTTTCATCCCTACTACATGCAGTTCTATGCTGACCAGTTTTACACCTAACCTGAAAAATATTATATAAGACACAGTCGAAACAGTTATAAGATCAATCTATAAAATTTTACAGATTATAAACAATGACCGTGATTCATTATAACAAATTGATGTAAATTAAGGGTGTAACTTAATTAACTTATTGACTTGTCCTCATTTCAAATCAGATTCTTCATTCAATTTGGTTTAAAAGAAGAAATCTAGATAGGATTTAAGGTGACTTCATTCTCGACATACGAAATTTTAACTAAACTGCATAGTCCAGTAATTTTATGTTTACTCAATTTATTCACTTTGTGAACTGGTTATCAGATATATAAAAGACTCATTCGGGAATATTCGGAAAGGACTCGTAAAAGCAATTGAAGTGACTGCAGAAATATTCTACTTTGTTTAAATGGTTTCTTGTAGTGAGAAATATCCAGAACTATGACTGAGGAAGTAACTCAAAGCGTTAAAAGTACTTTCACATGGTCCTGTATGTTTTCAATTCAGCGCTTCCATGACAAACCCAAAGGGAATGCACTTTATTCCAAAACTTTGAATAGCCATGGAGTTATAGTTTAGTTTCGGACCGTTGCATACAGAAAATAAACTTTTTATAAATATATTTTAAAATTTATTTTGGATTTTAATTTGCATACGGACAGGATTAGTTTTTAAATTTACCAAAATATAATTCCCGATGAAAAGGAACCCGCCTATCAATAAAACTGCTTGGGACTAATTATAAATTTATTAGTAACACAAATCTAATTAATTTCGAACTTAACCATAACAGTTCCAGATAACAAAAATTCTTATCATCAACCTTACTGTTTTGGACTGATTCCGAATTCTCTTGGCTCGCGGATTATAAATTCGGAATTAGAATTAAAAAATTAAAATGTCAAATTTAATTGTAGAATTTAAAATCTACAAAATCATTTAATTCCACAAAAATCCCTGCTAGGATTCTATGAAGATAAAGATTCTAAATTCAATATTTAAGTTTTAGATAACAATCTGCAGGACTTTTAATGACGAACAAATATGGATGAAAATTATACGAATACCGTGGGATTAGATAACAGGAGCTTTAAGTTTGTAAGTCCATTTTTTAATTTCTGAACTTTTTCCGTATTTGGAAACCTTGTATGCTTAAATGCTAGTCTCTTTTATTTCCATTCTGTTTAATTAAATATCGATGCTGCGTATGTAAATGTCATGCATACGGTGATTAAGGATAATTGTGTTACAGGGGCAAAAAATTAGTCAAATGTCTGCCATTGAAAAATTCGTCGATTAAAATAACATGCAGCAATTTTATTTGAATCCAATTTCTGATTATTCAAATCTAATATCAGGTAATTTGAATTCTGTATAGCATAAAAAAGAGCATTAACATTTAATACAATCCAAACAATTATTTGTAGAAATGAATATCCTAATTTTCAAAAGTGAACTGATGCATATATAAACATGTATTTTACTCTGTCGAACTATTCATTATTATTTTCCGTTTTACCACAAAATCAATAACAATGAATAAGGAACTCCTAATTAAATTAAGTATGATACAATTCACAATAACGGAAGTAGTCATAAACTAGAAAAACTAAATTTAATTGTGTGCATTGATTATTAATAATCTAAGTTAAATTTTGGACGCTTATTTTAGCCAAGTGGCTGACAATCTTAATTCTGGTATTAAAGCATTGAGAATCTTAGTATGCTGGCTGACATTTACTTTATAATTTACTAATCTAACGGGGAAAAGTAACAGTCTTAGATACAAGAACAGAAGGAAAAATTGATGATTTTAAATAAATCATCTAAAACGTAAGGATATTTTCCTCAACGAAAAAAAAATTGTCTTATAAGAAAAATGAGGAAGATGGAAAGCGTGAGAAGGTAGAAATATATGCGGTAATTAGAGGTAAAAAGAAAGTAAGCGTTGCACAAAGTAGAAGAATAGAAGAACTTGAATATCCTTCCGGCAGGATAAAAAACAATGTTGCGAGTTTCTCCAAAATCGAGTTATAAAATTATATTGCATTAAATAAATTTAAATAATAATATGTATTTTACGCTCTAATTTTATTCTTAAACTTATTTTATTATTTAAATTTAATTGAAATGTCAATATTTATTTTAATTTACTTACATTTAATTTATCTACTAAGACAAGCTAAGCGTTATGCGCCAAGTTATTTGTAATTGTACATAAATCAAATGATTTAATAACTAAACCTACATAATTTATTACTTTTATTTATTTATTTATTAGTGTATTTACGGGCTCGAAACCCTTTGGTACAAATGTACTTAACAAATGTCAACTTATAACTAAATAACAATATAATAAAGTGAGAAATATATGAAATGAGCGTTAGGTTATACATAAATTACGTTGTTATTATGAGAGTTTATAAAATATTGATGCAGTCTGATTACAGATATGTGTAATTAATTTTTGAGGTTGCATAATATAGACTCAAATGTTTTACACTCTTTAAAATAAAAATATAAAGTTTGTAATAAAAGTTAGAAGAGAGTAAACAGAGAAAAATAGAAAGAAAAGAAAAACTTGAACCGAATTTTAAGATAAGGTGTTTCTAATGAGATCAGTAGATATGTGCGTCACTGTGTATATACACCAGACTACGCAGACAAAATAAAGCAATTGGAGAGCTGATCAAGTAGAAGTTCAGCGTGTGCGAGAGTTTGGTTTATTTGAAGACACAATTTTTGGTTCTGCCTTGACATAGGCAATCCGAAATCCAGTTTTTCCTTTCGAGATTTTTTCCTTTAGTAAAATACGTGTCTTCTTGAACTCCTCCGACTACATAGGCGTCCTGTCAACAGACATCGAGAGATTCTCCGGTATTGGGTCTGGTATGGCTGAATTATTCCTCTTGAGTTTTACAAATGCAGTGATAGTATATTTGACAGATGTATCGTCTGTCAAAGTGATACAAAGAGGACTTGTATGTGGCGTCATCTGTGAGTGTTTTCCAAGACGAGTTAATGAAATAATTTTTGGAGTATCTTTTGGTATTAGTGATTTTATAATATTTTATGCTTTTTTTAAATCTTCTTCAAAATTTTGCTTTTGGTGCGAGTTAGAAGAATTTTTTATTAAATCAGGAAAATTAAAAAGTATTAAATTTGGTTTGCGATTATCCCAGTCTGAGAGTTCACGCAAACAGTTTGGCATAATTTCACCTGTACATTTAGAAAAATTAGTTTTTAAAACAACAATCTCATTTTTTATATTCTGGACTTCCTCCTCTAAAGTGCAAACTCTAGTCAAAGCATCAGTAATAGATGTTTTAATATTACTTAATCTTTCAGAGACATTTTTCAAAGACTCACTCAGAGGGTTGATTAATGCACAGATTTTTTCAAGTTGAGCAGCCATAACTGTTGAAAGGTTCTCACTTGTTAATGCCCTTCTGGAAGAAGGGGAGGAAGATCTTGAACCACAGCACTTCTTAGTTTTGCTATAGCTAGAATGGTATGGAGAATTACATGTTTCACAACGAACTATTCTCTTTTGTATTTACACATTGCAACCACGGCAAATTTTATCATTGTCAGGTACCAACAGAGCACAAGTAGACATGGTTATAGGTTAGAAAAAGTTTTTCGCAAAAAAATAATCGGTTTAATGTGAAAGCCGCACTAAATTTCACACAATGTAAGTAAAAACTGTGGAGTACAAAATATAAACAGTTTCAAACAAAAAAAACTGTTCGCAAAATGTAATAAAATGTAAATTTTAAAGGAGCCACAAAAGAGCACGTTTGCACAAACGTGCTCCAAACCAAACTAGCAATTAAAAGTTTACGGAGAGTAGGGAGTTTAGGAGCCACACTAAACAGCACTTTTAGTTAACTCGGAAAGAAATAAAAACACATAATTAATTATGAAAATTAAGTGAGGTATGTGTGAGGCCCCAATGTTCTCAAGACAATTCACACTTAACAAAATTTTATTATTTTACTCATGAAATTTTATTACACGGCACTGATCACGAGTTTAACAAAACTGGGTTAAATGAGATCATAAGTGATACTGTGGGGTAGGGTGCCACATCTACGATGAGGGCGCTTTTAGTTGGCAGCCGGGAACAATGGCCAGAATTGTAGCCAACTTTAAGAAGTGGTCGCTGAACTTTAGAGTTTAACCCAAAACTGATTTTACTCGAAAAAATAGTTCCAAATATAGTTAATATAAATATTCTGCAGGAGCTCGCCAGTTATTATCCGACGACGATTTCGCGAGCCTCGAGATGTCATTTTTATTTAGAAGTATCCTATAACCGATCAGCAATTTTACCAAATGACAAATTTACCGAATGTCAAAATCACCGAATGCCATTAAACCAAATGCTACAAATCCCGAAAATATTTTGAAAAAAATTATTTTTAAAGTACAATGTTGTGGCCAATTGCTCTTAGGAAATCAAAATCCTGGCCATCTTTTATTTAATCAGGATAGATCTGTACAATGGTCCTTATTCGCCTTTGATGTTCTATCCCCTTTCTTTTCGGAGCTGCCTTCACTTTTCTTCCCAAACTTAGCTTGTCGACAAGAATCTTAGAATCTACCTGTTCCTTTTGGTACTCTATGATAGCAGAGTAGAGGTCCGGATGATGTTTTTCTATGACCAGTCTGATGTTGTTGGTTTGATAAGAACCGTTGAGAGCAGCCTCATGTTGATTCCAATTACTTGTGCCATTTTATACTTGTTTAAATTTTAAAAATATGTAATGATTTCGAACAAAAATTTAGGACTGACAAAGGCTTTTGTCAAAACTTGTTTATTTACAGTAGTTGATATGGTAATGATTATCATTTATTTATTTTGTACAATTGTAACAAATTCAAAATTTAAAAATCGGTGAAAATGCATTCAGTAAAAAAATTTTCAGTGAAATTGATTTGAAGAAAGTTCCTTCGGTAAGAAAGTTATACATGCGCAGTAGTGCGCTTTATCAGCGTATACATGCGCGCACTCACTGAACTCTAATACTACTGGAACATGCACCACTCATGTTGAACTGTAATAGGGCAGTGGATGCAAGACTGTTAGAAGGAAGGGCATGCTTGTGTATGTCCAAACTAAGAACACACGAAGCGCGAGAAAATAAAATTGAGGAAATTAAATGCGTAGCTGAACTTATTTAAGGAAATCAAAAATATATAAGGAAATTTAAACGGAAAGGTTAGAAAGGAAATTGTCACTTTTGAAGGGAGCAAAACATGGGAGAGATTTTATGAGGCGTTGTATGAGTTTGGGTCTCAGTTCCAGAGAACGTGTTCTAGATCTTCGTTTATAGAAGGTCACAAGAACAGGCTGGAGATGCAACTATGTTTTTCCTAAAAAGGCTCTCGTTAAAGGAAAGATGGTTGCTTCTCATCCGACAAAGAGAAACAATCCATTACCTCTTAGCATCAAAACACGAGAACCTCGGTTTTTTATCGGCTTGGTACCGCACAGTGGTTCGAACTATAAAATTTCTGTTCAAAATCGTCCACAGCCGTCAATTTTTGACGGATTTAAACTTCTTTTTTTTTTAAACACTGGGAACTTTCATTCTGAGCGTGTAAAATAAAAGAAGTTTAAATCCGTCAAAAATTGACCGCTGTGGACGATTTTGAACAGCAATTTCTCAGTTCGAACCACTGTGTACCGTTCCGTATAATAAATTCCGAAAGAGCGTCCTCTAGTTTCATAGTATTGGTGTCATTTTCTATTAAGCTATTTACAAAATTTGGATGTATAATCAGAATGTGGTAAGCCTATATTTATAGAAGAGGTTGGTTAATTGACACCAGTTTTGGGGCTTCATCATCAATCTCATTTTTCTCTAGGACTAAGTATCCGGGGATTCAAATTAATAAAATTTCAAAATCTATATCTGACATTGCTTCCAAGCGATTAGTTATCAAAAGTATGATATAATGTTTAGTATTAAGAGGATTAGGTAACATTAGGTAATTAGGTAGTGTAGATTAACTTTTCTCTCACAGTGAATGCTAAAATCTTGAAACTTGAGTTGGTTAGTTTTGCGAGACAGTGCATACAATTTTAGTTATTGGCACAAGCAAACTTCTAAGAAGAACTGTACCATCTTGACTCGCGAGAGATGAAAATTGACCCTTTCTAATGATAACTAATATAGCTGTTTCGAGGGTACAAGCAAAAATAAATAAAACTGTGCAGAGAACCTGAAAAATGAACCACGAGGTTCAACTATATAAACATATAACTATATAAACTATATATACATATATCTCTGTAAGCCACTCTCGTAACTCCGTGTGTTAGAAGTGTTTAATGATATTTCACAAAAATTCACAGCACTTTTATATTTTACGAAGAATAGTTTATTCTTATTACAAGTTGAGAAAACGTCACGTTTGTTCACCCGTTATAAACACAAATTGGAGAACCAGTAAAGAAACCGTCGGGTAATGCACTTGAAAACTAGCCCGATGTTGACTGTAAGAAGGCCAAAACGGAACTGCTTAATCACATCAGGCCCTAGCTGACCATGATCCAAGTAGTAAGGTCTCGCCACGCGCAAGTAAAAAAAACTGAAACCAATCAGAATGGAGCCCTGAGCCAGACATTATTCAGCGGGTACTTTCGAAAAATTAAATTCGCGAAGCATGTAAAATTATTAATTCGAAAATAAGAGGAAATAATAGATTAAAGATATATTTTGCAGAATATATCACGACGCAAGATAAATATTGACTTTTTAAAATGCTGGGAAGCGAATACAAAATAGCTTTTAAATTCAAAACTTCTGCGTCTCTAGGAAAATAAATATGGCCGGTTCAGGTCCCCTTAGCTTTTGCGCATGTCTGCGCCTCGTGATCTTAAATTTTTTTTCCGATTGGCGAGACCTTACTACTTGGATCATATAGCTGACTAACAAAACGGAGGGAGAGCTCCCACCAACAATTCGAGCTCCATTCTATAGAGATATAGAGATAAAGAGAGCAAGCATGGACACATAACAGGGAAAAACCCAAGGAATTTCCCTTACAACTTTAAATATTTTAAACATCGTGCCTGTTCCTGTAGTATTATAGTTCAGTGTGGGCCCTCGCTTAATCGTGCATTCGTGATCAGATAGGTAATTTAGAATTTTCGTTTACTCTTCCTGCTTTGGTTGTGACTTAATTCGACATTACGATTCTTATTGTTAATGCAACAAAAGATATTATTTGACCACCCCAGAATATATCTCTTTCTTTAGGAGATCAAAAAAGAACAGGCAAACATTGAAACAATGCTGTGGCAAATGTAACTAGGACAGAAAATTAAAAGAGGTATTGATGCGAAGAAACTGCAAACTCAGGAACAAATCATTAGTATTGTTGCGTTATATCACGATCATGTTTAAAATAAAAAAGTTTCAACACAAATGCTTAAGAAGTGTTGATTAAAACGTTATATTATAAAATTCAATCACATTTTTTTTTAACTTTTTTTTGATAAATTTTAGTTTGGTAAAATTGGATTGGAAAATAAAATTATTTGAATATATAAATTTGGAAAAATAAAACTTTGGATCTGGTGGATTGGTAAAAATGACCTCCATTCAAGAAGGGAGGTGGAAAGTAAAAAGTAGAAAGTAGAAAGGTCAAGAATAATAAAGAAGTGGAATAAGTGGAATGATAAAAAGATTTTAAAGGATGAGTTATATATGAAGGAGAAGTATGTAAATGGTTGAACAGAGTTGGTTAGATGAACGGATAAGTGGAATAAGTTGAGAATAGAGGAGTAGATATGGTTGTGACAGAGAATGATGGTCAAAAGTGTGAATGAAAAAAAGAGTAGAAAAAGAAAAATATACGTTTAAATGGGTGGACAAACAAAAGGATGAACCCTGTATGAAAAAAGAGCGAGAAACGAAAGCACAGGCACTTGGAAAATAAGTACATAGAATATAGTAAACAAAACCCGGACGCCAAGCTATTTTAATGAAAACTAAACAAAAATAATAGTAAAATAAAAGACTATTTAAACTAATGAAATGATTCTAATCTTTAATTGAAATATAATAAAGCCACGACTAACTCATGATCCGGAGAGTGGGGAGTAAAGAGCAGCAACAAACCAAAAATTTTAATGAAACCACAACACAACAAATTTATTAAATGGAAACTATTTCAAAAGGTTACAAAAAATCAAAAATAGCCGGCTACATGGCACGAACATATACAGAAATACGCGCACTAAACATTGACTCTATTTTTAATAAAATAGTCGGAGAACCGACTCCATCAAATAAAAATAAAAATAAAAAAAGTTAAAAATGGAGCTACCTGATGGGGCACAATGGCCACGAATAGAGCTCCGGCACTTATTTTGTTACATTTTTATAAAGTTTCTAGGACTTTTAATAAACAATACGACCAACAGGTCGAACACACCAGTTCAGAATACGACGACAGCGAGAACGCGTCGTCGACAAGTCAATATGCGACGATACAAGCGCCGCGGTGCCGCTCTCACGAATCACATTTCAAAATCGAGCGGCAATCGACCGAGAAAAGAAAATCAGGTGTAGTGGATCTTCTTCTGATCCTGACAGTCTTGAGAGAACGGGACTCACATCTGAACTCATGTGCCAGGACAATCCCACGACGATCAGAAATGCCAACCACGACGATATGACGACCACCAGGACCACCTCCTCGACGATTCCTTATGATGTAGAAAAGTCCACATCGGAACAAGCAGTATTCGTGCGTGTAGAATAAAAGTGGGAACCTTTAATGTTTATCGCACAAAACAATATTTGTCCGCTCAGACAAGTTGGCAGGTGAAAATCGGAAATTCAAATAATAATATTATCTAATCAATTTAATTAATTAAAAATAAAATCAAAATAGAAATAAATCTTAATTTAATTAAATCTTAAATTTGACAATCAAAATAAATATAAATTAATGTGAATTTTAAATATTTAATAAAAATAAATAATGTAAACTCAAAATAGGTAATAACAGCCACAAATCGCCAAGTTTTAAATTAATTTAAAAATATTGTGGGCGATAACTTTTTACCGCGTCACAGTAATTAAGGTAAGATTAACGAAAAATGAAATCAACACAAATAGAAATTATTTTAACTTTTTTAAATGATAAAGAAGCTGTTATCTTTAGCTTCATCTAATTATTTTTTCTCAAAAATATTGCAATAAGTTTATACATTTCTCAAAATTGTTTCTTCAACTTACAATAGCGTACTTAAAAACTTAATTTTTACACAATTTTCTATTAATTAAACTGAGAGATTGTTGGAGAATATTTGAGAAGCTTGTTACAAATAATTAAAAAAGAAATGAAGCTCCATACTGCATAAGCAGGTTGTTTATAGTTAAAAGAAAATTGCAAAATGTCAAATACTAGTGAGTATTTAAATAATTTGGAATATTCAGATGATCTTGAATCTAACTTTAAAAGTAATAAAAGGAAAAAAAGAATTTTTCCCTCTTATTAATAATTATTATTTCATGATATTTCATACTTCATTTTTGTTTGTTGAATACTAAAAATAGTTTAAAACTTAAGAATGTGTTTTAAAAATAGGAATTCACGAAATAAGGCAAAATATATCTTAGGGTGAATTTTATCCTAAGTTTTAACTCAAAATATAACTAAAGCATATCCCTCGGTCATCCCATGGATTTTGGATGATTTGGTAGGATATCCTGAAAATTTCCTAAAAATGGCCTTGGAGATCCTCAGGATATTCAATAGATATTGAAATTTCTGCTTTCCTAGAAAACTTCTGGGATATTTTCAGGATATTTAAAATTATTATCTTCAACATATCCTGAGAACATTTAACCATAATAAAGGGATATTTTCTGGATATCCAACGGATATGCGCTGCTATCAGTGTCTAATTACCAATTTGTGTCTATTTAAAAACATAAAAAAAGTTGTTGCATTAAATAACTGGTCTTCAAATTTTTCATTAAATTCTCACTTGAACATGAATTTCAGAAAAAATTAATTTAAAGAACGAGTTTCTTCACTCTGACAATTTCAAACTAGTTTAATTATTAAGTGCTACTTGTGCTGGGTTGAAAGAGCAACTCGTCACTCGAGACTTAGAAATAAACTTTCTTGTGTTTTTTCTAGCGCAAATAATCAAAATCTTAAGGAACGCGACAAGTTAAAATAAACATCTGCTATCTCCAAGAATAGTATTTGGCACAAGAAACATGTTCTATTCTTTCTTTCATCGCTTTGAAGTATAATTCTAAGGTTATGGGCTAAATTCTAATATTTCCTACTCATATTTATTTGAGTCATACATTTCCTCATTTATTTTTTAAAAAACTGGTTTGTCCAACCCGCAGCATTTTTGGAATAAACGAAGCTTAAAAATATTCAATGGGTAGTTTCAGTAGTTCTTGTGTCCAATTTTAGATATAAAATTGTCTATTTTCCGGGAAAAATAAATTTAAAATTTTCTCAAAAATTGTTTTGAACATTATCTTTATAAAAGAGCATGTTTTATTAGATATTAGATACTATGTATTAGAGTGAATTCTTCTGTTAAGAAAGAAAAGTAAGAAATGAAACACACCTCTCAAATGTTTTACGAGTAGAGTTTATGATTTAAACTGTAAAACAATTGACCATATTTTCGTGTTCACAAAATCTGTTGTCTTATTTTTCATGTAATCGCTACTCTATGTATGTTTCTACAATACATATATTGCAATCATTCTAGCTTTATTGTTCAGTAAAATGGATACATTATCATTTGTCTTTATGAATTTCATAAATGTACTTATATATTTTCTAAAGTAATGTGCAATAATAGCAAATAAAAGGCAATAGTAAAAATGGTGACAATAACAAAAATACATAATAGCAATAATAATAATAAAATTATGACCTATTTCGGATGTTTGGTAACATATCTGTTGCCAAACATCTTAAAACTTCGAATTTGACTTGGCACTTGGATAACTATAATTTACTTAAATTTAAAATCGAAACCGAAAACTAAACAACCAGTTCGTTTACTACTTTTTTAAATGGCAGTTCTTGTCCTGATCATTGAGATCAAAATGCTTTTATTTGCGATTAAGAACAGTCTTGGGGCTAAAGGCATTTAATGGATTATGACGCCACTGGTATAAGCAAAATTTGTCCCTAACTTTTCTCTTAAAATATTGAATATTTTGTCAAAAAACTTAGTAGAAGAACTACTTAACTGGCCTTAAGAGTGTCTTTTAATTTAATAATTTTATAAATTTCCCGATTGAAAAATACAAACATTGAACACAATGATCACAAAACCAAACTGACATATTTTTTTAATGTGTCCATGTCCCAGGTCTTTCTTACTTCCTATTGTAAGAATCGTGATTTGTGACGTTCTTTTTAATTATTAATTCTATTCTCTTTCACCTTATATTTTATTTAAAGTTCTATTTTTATTTTTTTTCTTAAAGCGCCAAGTTATGTTTCTAACAATAGTAGAAAAGGACCAATAACTAAATCTGAGTTCCTATTATTGATTATCCGTACTAGAATGACGTAAAGCAATTTCTAGACTTGGATGGAGGGCAGTTTTTTTGTTAAAAGGTTTAAAATTTAGATAAATATTTTATACAAGCCAGAAATTTTTGAGGGCATGCAGATTGATCCCCTTCTGAATACTCACCTCTTAAAAATTGACATATATCAGACCGTTGAAAATTAAACTCCTAGCACTTGATACCAGGGAAATCAAATACTGGGACAGATAAATGACAGACAGAAATTAACACTTGGATTTTTCACTTTCTAATTGGTTAACCGACCATCAAAATACAAGCATAGTTACACCTATAGTGACGCGTTGTACAAACCACAATAGGTCTTTCTCGAAGGAAGAGACAGAAGACAACAATTAGACAAACCCTGAGTGTCTTAAATGGATAAACTAACTTTAGAAAGACGCTTTACCAAGTTGGCAAGGAAGTTCATCTTTCCGATGAATATACATATTCTGACGTCACAAGAAATGGATCAATATTTATACAGATTACATTTAAATGACGCCTGAATGTTTAAGGAACGTAGTTAGGATTAAGGGTTGTCAAACAAAGCTTGGCGATCTGGTGTTGATTGGCATTCAATTCGGTTGACAAATAATTTGTAGTTATATACTTCAGTTTATATATAACGTGCTATGACGCATTCTTATTATTTTATGGTTAAATTCTAAATGAACTAAGCAAATAAATAACAATATAAAACCCTATGCGCCAAGTTATTTTATTTTTAAATAACTAAACAAAAAAAGAAAAACAATGGACTAGATAAACAAATTCATTTCTCTAATTAATAAGAATTTAATAAGCCACGACTAACACAATAATAATTAATTCAGGAGAATGGAGAGCAAGGTGCAGCAACAAACCACCATTCACGTTCAATCGCAAGTATTTTTAAACAAAGTATATTTAAGTATATTTAAATATTTTTTAAATGAATTTGAAAGAATTACAAAAGTTAAGATTAGACCGGCCACATGACACTGCCATTTTACAATAAAATATGCTCACTGTGGCTGGGGCGCTGCCTTATTTTTATCCTGATAAATGTAAAGCGATTAAAGAAAAAGTGTATAACTGTTCCTTCAGGTAATAATTTTTTTTTTTAAATTTACATTAGTACCGTATTTTATAACATTATCCAAGAAGTATACATATTATATTCTTGTAAAATCAATACAAAAATTATTTCTATAACTGATTAATTGTAACGAGTCACTCATTATTTAAATTTTACACCTAACTCGAAACGCTAAAACTCTTATTTGACTTTTCACCCCGGATAAAATATCAACCCAACGCTGTTGCCGGCCTCGGTAACGCAGAAAATAAAATTGACAAAACCTTAATTAAAAATAATTCCAAATTCCACTAAATTGTCTTTTTATTAATTTAACAACGAACTTTACACTTACACTTTTTAAAACTCAAATATTTAAATAATAATTTTCGCTATCTCTCATAGACCCCGAAACAAATATTCCCAACTCGTTGATTCCGATAGAATAACTGCGAAAATGGCCGTGATCTCCGAATATATAGATCAGCCGGTCGATCCCTTTTTTTCGATCTTCTTCCTAGCTCCGTCCTTCGTCATCCTGGCCCTCGGACCTATTCTCTTCTCCGTCACTCCCCTCACGGAGAGAAAATTTGACAGGATGTACGTCAACTTAAACGGGGTAAATAGCTTCGATATACCATCGAGGCAATACCAGTTGAAGAACGACGAAAAGAAGGTTGATATTTAAGGCCCGCTATGTCGATAGTCTATCAGGGCGTATGACCTTAACGATCAACTTGTATTGCCTCGACGATCAGTGATCCCCTCCCTTCTGAGGCACTCACAAGTTCCCATGCTTCGAAATTTGGCGGATTTTCCCCTGATCATCGAGGCAATAGAAGTTGATCGTTGAGGCCGTACGCCCCGATAGACTATCGACATAGCGGGCCTCGAATATCAACCTTCTTTTCGTCGTTCTTCAACTGGCATTGCCTCGATGGTATATCGAGACTATTACCCTGAACCTAATCGACGTAAATCCTGTCAAATTTTCTCTCCGTGCTAGAACCCGAAGACCACCGAAAAACGCTCGGAAAAACGAAGCTGACCTCACGCAACTCATTATTCCTTGGACACTCAAGCTAACGACCAAAATCACAAGCAGAAACGAATATGAGAATAAGAAAATACTGACAAAACTAATGAATCAGAAACCTTTTGCAGCATTTAAATATTTTAACACCAAATTCTATTTAAAACTATTTAAGTAACGATTCCCAACGTTATAAACAATATACAAAAAAAAATTAAATTCCAATTTTAAGTCCGGGCTAACTTACCCATTTACACCTAGGAAAGTCCTTTCATAGTCGCCAAATGGAAGATAAAATCCATTTTAGTCTGTTAAAAAAAATTTACACGCGTTTTTCTCAAAACCATGTTTCTTAAACTGGCGGACATCATAACTCGAGTTCTTTTTAATCATTTTAAAAAAACCTTAAATCAATTTCTTCGTTATGAAATCCTTCAGGCATCCCCTCTATATTCGATTGTTTACTTTTTTTTAACGACTCAAAAATAACAAAAACATAACCATTTTTGTAATTTTTTTTAAATTAGCCCAATTTTTTTATTTTTTAACATTTTTATCGGGGTTTGGGAAGATGCCTAACCACATGTATCATCTTTAATACCACATTTGAATTTTTTAAATCAGATGTTTCTGTGAGGCTTTAGCTTGTCCGACGATTTATCGTTTATTTTTTTTTATCTTGACTTTGCCGCCCTCTAGTGATGAAGCAAGCACAGTAAAAAATTTTTATTTTTTTATTTTTGACAGACAAAAATGTTAAAAATATGATGCAAAAACTTTCATTGCGTTCAATAAAATTATCACCGAGAAAAAAATTGTTTTTTAAAGTCATCTGTGACAGCTTACAAAGTATAATACTACCTTAATTGCAATAAATTGCTGGTTAATTATACTCAGTACTGTTATACTCAAATGATTCCTGCGAAATTCATTTCCATCACAACTTTTCCGAAATCATACATGTGCGGACTAGGAGTGAGTCCCAAACTTTTCACCTTTGAGCGCAAGTGGTATATAATTCAGTGCTTTTTAACTGTAATGAGTTCCAAATATACAGCACTGTTTTTCTATAAATCGTGATGGAAATGAATTGCTACGCTAAAAGGACTCAGTACCGTTTTTTTAAACTCGAGTTTTTTGCGTGTACAGTTGTTGGAGATTTTTAAGTGCTTCTTTGACTTAAGTTGTCCGGGCTGGGCTAATTATCTTTGGTTTTACCTGGCGAAAGTTTATGGGCGCTGTTGACCGCGAGGGTTTTTTTGTGTTTAGAATTTGTAAGCTCTTCGTGTCACGAGCTCAGTTGTAAAATTACCACATTCAAGCCCAGAGGTGGATCTTAATCTCAGAATAATTCTGTTCTTTTCATCGCATCTGTATGATGTGAATAGTGAATTTAAAGTGTGGTCTACATTTTAATATTCTTTAATTTACTGTGTTTTCGTTACTTATACGATCAAATATTGTGTTCAAGTAAATTGTATTTAATTGTTAACTTTTGTCATAGAAGCGTTAAATTAAGTTTATTTATCATTTAAACAATTGACTGTGTCATCATTATTGATTTATGTCTGTCTGCCTCAAAGCATAATTCCATTAAAATCTCAAAATGAAGTAACACAGTCTTTAACCCTTTTGGCATTACCGTCAATCAAAAGAATCTAACAATAAGAGTCAGCATAAACTTTGTCTTCCATCTGTCAATTTTTTTTTTTTGTGGTGTGAATTTCAATTGTGTTAAATGAGCAATGAACAATTTACTGCTACCAAGAGATATCGGATTATAATACGTTAGAATATGCATTCACTGGGATTAAACACTTGCAAGTAGAAGGTATAGTGTCTTCTTTGAGAGTTTCATGAACCAAAGGGAGTTACCCCACTATTAAACAAAGAGGGGTCTGAAGGGCTAAGTTCGTGAGAAGGCTTGATAGCAATGTGCCCGATAGATTCCCACATGCAGACGTGATGTTACACCTCTGTAATACTAAACTCATTTTCTTAAAACCTCTGTGACGAATTAAAAACTTACCTCTCATAATATTTTTAAATTCTTCAAAAATATTAAAACACACCAGTCCAGAATCAATTTTCACGGACTATTTAAACTCGTCGATCTGTGCCTTTTCTTATTTTGAGTTTACATTCTAAATTATTTCAAAATGAGAAAACTGTTATTTTTATATAATAAATTTGTATATTTCGTAACATGCGTGGCAAGCAGTCGTTTCTGAAACGAGAGCAATGTTTTTGCAACGAGTGAAACGAGTTGCAAAAATTGCGCGAGTTTCAAAACAACTGCTTTGTTCACGCAGTTACGAACGATACTTTTCATAACAAAGTCATAAAAGGCGTGATTCGGTTCTCTGTATAGATAACCAGAAAATTGCAGAATTAAGAATGATTCACTACGTCACGTCAGAGTGTACACAAATACAATCCAAATTGAATGTCTCACACTTTTTTACTTGTCAACACGCCGCGCTAGTGATACGGTCAGGTTAGATTTTGAAGCGGTACTACTCACGCTAAAGATATCGACTCTGTTATGTTGGTTAAACAGTGCGTGCAAGAAAAGGAGAAAAGTGGGGGACATGCAATTTGGACTGTACTTGTTTGCACTCTGACGTCACATAGTGAATCGTTCTTAAATCTGTAACTTTCTGGTTATCTACAGAGAACCGAATCACGCCATTTTTAAGACTGCGTTATGAAAAGTATATTTCGTAACATGCGTGACAAGCAGTCGTTTCTGAAACGAGTGCAATGTTTTTGCAACGAGTCAAACGACTTTATGACTTTTTGCAAAGTCATAAAAGGCGTGATTCGGTTCTCTGTATAGATAACCAGAAAGTTGCAGAATTAAGAACGATTCACTATGTCACGTCAGAGTGTACACAAATACAATCCAAATTGAATGTCTCACACTTTTTTACTTGTCAATACGCCGCGCTAGTGATACGGTCAGGTTAGATTTTGAAGCTGTACTTCTCACGCTAAAGACATCGACTCTGTTCTGTTGGTCAAACAGTGCATGCATGAAAAGTAGAAAAGTGGGAGACATGCAATTTGGACTGTATTTGTTTGCACTATGACGTCACATAGTGAATCGTTCTTAAATCTGCAACTTTCTGGTTATCTACAGAGAACCGAATCACGCCATTTTTAAGACTGAGTTATGAAAAAGTTATTTTATTAAAGTAAGATTTAATTAAATTAATTAATTAAATAAATAATGTAATTTATTTTGATTTGATTAACTTTGTGTTGATTTATATTTGACTTTAATTTTGTTCATTAAAACTAATATCATTTAAAACTTTAACACTTGTCTTATTTAAATCGGTTATGTCAATTAATCTAGTTGTTAAAAACTTATTTATATATGTTTATTTATTGAAGACATTTCGTCCTTACAAAGAGGTTGCGATTAAACATTAATTTTTCTTTTTTGTCGAGTATTGCTTTATTAAAAAGATAAAACTTTCTCACTGACTCACTTTTTAAAATGTTTAAAGGAGGCTTTATTCTCTACAGGATGGAGCTCGGATTGTTGGTGGGAGCTCTCCTACTCTTTTGGTCAGTCAGCGTGGACCTGATGTCTTGAGGGCGCGTCTTTCCGTGCTTTTCTCGGTTTCGACATTTGTGTTCATAACGGGTGTACCAACTGTGACGTTTTTATATCATCGCAATAAGAATAAACTATTCTTTGAAAGATCGAAATGTGCTGTGACTTTTTTTGTGAATCACCAACCATCTAACACTCACCTTCCGGACTTAAGAGTATATCGACAAAAGCATACTTTTTTGAAATTTCATCCTGAGCACTACTAATAAAATTGAGTTTGGATTCTTTCGATCTCGTCCATATACTTTAATCTCCATATTAAGATTCCATACGACAAGATACTTAAAACCAAAGTATTATTTATCACCCTTTCTTGATCAACCGTTCTAAACACCACAATCTTTGTTTTGCTAATGTTGATTTCAAGATTATCAATGAGACAATTCTTATATAGAGCTCTCAATATTTTTCTTATGCTTGAGGCAGAATCAGAAAATATGACAATATCATCTGCATAGGTTAGTGATAAGATCTCCATCAAATGATTCACTGACACTCCTCTAATAACCTTCCCCATCAGGAAATCTTTGAAATCAGCAATAAAAAGACAGAATAAGATTGAGCTAAATAAATTAATGAATGGTTGAAAGAAAGAATAAATGAATAAATATATTGTTCTTTTATAGAAATACTTTAAATGAATATTTTTATTGTTGTTAGTATTTATTCTTTTATTTACATCGAAGTATCGAAATTACGCAGTTATTGAAACTTATACTATCGTTGGGACAATCTGATGATCTCACTTATCCTAGGCACTTTCCTCCACCCCCTAATTCTGTCCTCCTTAAAGAAAATAACCTGACAATGAGTTTAGTTCATCTCTACCTTATCGATCTACAAAACACATCCACTGAAAACTTTTATGTATTAGAATAATCTGCAGCACGATTGTTTTAAGCCAATTTCAAATTATTTAAATTCTATTAGGTATAAAAAAAAGAACGTTGCAAAACAATTTTCTGTGTCGATGATTTGGATATGAATACGAAAAACCAATACTAAATCACGGGTCATCTGTATAAAAGCAAATCAGTTTTCAACACTATTCGGCCTCTGCAACACTTAAGTTCTGATCTCTAAGAAGTGAAGATCATTGAGAGTGGTTACACTACTGGCTTAAGATTGGTATTAGATGCTTAAAAGCAGGCTTCAATTATTTAACATGGAAACCAATACTTTCAAGCCAACTCAATAGGTTTAATCCCGCTTTTAGACGTCTTATGCCAGTCTTAAGCCAGCAGTGTAACCACGCTAATTTTGCAGTTCAGTCCCATCGATTAACGCCTTAGTACCATAACTTGAATCGGTATTGTAGACTTCTAATACTTATAGTTTAAAATTTAAATTCCAAGTCAAATTAGCCGAACTATTAAATAATTAACAAAGGGTATCGCATAAAACACAAATCGAAACAAGATTCTATTTTATTGTTTGAATAAAAGTTTTATTCTCTAAAATCTATACCCTTTTGTTCCAGAATTGTTTTTTCTCTAATTTATCAAATAAATAAATTTGTCTTTACGTACAAAAATGTAATGAGAGCTTCCGTAAAGCTGAAGTGAAAATGTTTCTACAAAAAAAGAAAAATAATAAACCAATTTGTGGGAAGGGTTAAATAACTCCGAAGAATTAAAATATTTAATAAATTCGGTCCACGCAAACGTAAAAGTTGTAAAATTTGGAGTCAGTGTTCAGTGGTCGTTTCTTCTTTTGTAAAAAGACTGAGCTATGCTGCGAGTAGTACTTTAAATTTTTAAAGTGTATTTTTTCGAATATAATGTAAACTAAATGTATTAACTTTTAAAACTTTTAATTAATGGTGTTGTGCTGCTTCTTACCGAATCACTCTCTGAATCTTTGTTGCTAGTCATGGTTATATTTTTGCTAATTAGTAATTTAAATTAGTCTATTTTTTCCTATTTTGTTTAGTGTTAAAATAACTTGTCGCTTTGGTTGAAAATTAGAATTTCTTTGTTTATTGTTTTACTTAAAAATAAAAAATTAATTACACTTAAAGTGTAATATTGAAATAAGAAAAATGCATCATATACCTCTTAAGAAATGTCTTTAAATAAAATGTTATTTGTAATAATATCTTACTTTTATTGTTAACTTAATGTTTCCAATCTGGATAATATAGCTGTTGAATTGTAAGGCAACAGTGTTTTATTGACTCGAAACAATTGGTCATTTTCTTTCTTTATTAATAACAATAAATATGTTCTAAAATCTGTAATACAATAAAAAAAAAAAAATACTAATAGTACTGATATTAATATTAGTAATAATGGTGACAAAATGACTTTTAATAGTGCACTTTCTGTGCAATGAACTGTAAAAAAGCCTTCACTTATATTATTCACTCCTATTATGTCAACAGCAAAGCTTTTACATCATAAATCTTACCATGTCTCCTTTTACTTAGATTCCACTATGAGAAAATCGATACATTCGCTGAAATAACTATTGACTTTGGTTTTGTAAAACATAGAATATTGAAATAAAGATCTTATGAGAAACACAAAAGATAAAATTAAACACTGTCTTTTCTTTCGTTTACATGTACATAATTTACAGAATCCTGAGTAGTTTTCTGGGTACTAAATCATAATTATTTACTATCACCATAGATAT
Organism: Ganaspis brasiliensis; assembly: GCA_037103525.1. Classification (NCBI taxonomy): domain Eukaryota; kingdom Metazoa; phylum Arthropoda; class Insecta; order Hymenoptera; family Figitidae; genus Ganaspis; species Ganaspis brasiliensis. The sequence goes on from JAZKLR010000123.1 coordinate 1,758,809, forward strand.
TCTAAAATTAATATTTTCACACTGAGAAAACTCTAAAAGACGGGAACTCTATATAAACCACTTACTTGATTGATTTTGTGAACTCTTTTGTCAGTGTATATAAATGTACTCTGAGGTTAAGATTTTGTAGTATTCATTTCATACAGTTCGTTTTGTAGAGGTTTTGTTAAATCTGTAACTTGGCACAATATAGACCATTAAGCACTCGAGAATGGATTTTCTCACAGCTTGTATGACACGGACGCTATTCTTTACACGCTTTCTTTTCATAAACAGCTGAATAGTAGGTCCCACTATTTTTGTTACAAAATATCTTTCTTAATGGTCTTCCAATCAACCAAGTCGTAAATTTGCCAAAGAAAAAAACTAGTATGTACTGTATCACTTATATTATTATGATTTGTAAATTTTAATTTATATTTATTTAAGTGTCAAGTGAATTATAATTATTTTAATTTAACCCTTAAAGTGTAACGTGCTTTTTGGCACCCTTAAGCTGTAACGCTGGGTCACTTGTGCCTTAAGCCTAAAAAAGTGCTTTAAAGTGCTCTGAAAAATCCGGGAAAATTCATAGTCTTTCGTCAACTATCCTAGTATAGGGACTAATCATTATATTGCCGATATGCTCATTTGTTTAAACAATACAATTCTTTAAACAAATAAAAACTTGAAAAAAATCAATTTTTTTAAAAAAATCATAACTTTGGATTGAATGGATATTTTTTAAAATTTCAAAAAGTAAATTAAAGCTTAAGAGTGGTGCTTTAAGAAAAAAAATATTGAAAGTCTGCAAAAATGAATGGAATGCTTAAGTTTTAGGCATGAAAATCACGATTTTTCACATGTAGCATTACGATAATCGACTTGGCGACCTCGAGAAAAAAATCTCCTTATGTGACCTGTACGACATAATCTTATCTAAAAAACATTTTACAACAATATTCTGTATGAAAAACATCAATTCATAATGAAAAAATATAAAAATATGGAAAAATACATTTTACTTATTTTGTTTTTTCGCCAACGTAAACTGTAACGCTGGGTCACTCGTGCCTTTTTAGACTTTCTTTTTGCTCTTGTGACAGTTGTTCATGCACCAAATCATCGGCACTTGTGGAGCACTTAGTATTCTAGAATACAATTTTTTTAGTATAGTTTTGCCCCACCTCTTGTCCCTCCTTTTGAGTTAGCAAGGTGTAACAGTTTGACAGAGGCACAAGTGACCCAGCGTTACAGCTTAAGGGTTAATTATCACAACCTTAGATTTTATCTCCAAAGCTGAATAAGAAGCTCCAAGTTATTCTAATTGTACAATAATCAAATGGATTAATAATAATGATAATAATTGCCAAACATGTTAGGATTTCATGCGGACCTTAAAGCCAATATAAATCCTCTCCAATTTTATAACAAAGGGTCAAAATAACATTGTTTAATACTATAAAACTGTTTGACAATAAACCGGTATTTCTTAAGGTTAGGTCCAACTGCGTTTAACCAGTCCATTTTAAATATCTATAGCACAGAAATGTTAGTAGAGTATATAAAATTACTGTAAATAAGATAATACTAAGAACTGCAATAATTATTTTACCTTTTGAATACTTATTTCTATGCCCTAAAAATAACAATATAACCTTACAGACAACATACCTCATCTTTTGGAAAAGTAAATAATGACCGACGATTTTATTCACTTTCATCCTTCCTCCAGCAGTTAGCAACATAACACTTATCACTTATTTTTTATCCTATTTCCCACCTGGAGAATTATGTACACCAAATTACGCAGAACACAGATATTAGACGCAAGACAAGAGCAACATTCAAATTTTGAAGGCAAATCACATACACTTCTGTGTGTGAAATGCGCTTAATCAAAAACAGACAATAGACCTTTCTATCTCGAATAGGAAGTGATGAATGCGCATGCTCAGTTTAACATGACAGTCGGTCATATTCGGAAATTCACTACTTTTTTAACATGTGTTATAACGCATTCTTTCACATTATGTTTAATGTTTAATTTTTAAATCTTTAAAATTTAAGTTTTATTAAACAAATAAACAATATAAAAATAAAAACTGTTGCGTAGAGTTATTTTAATGAGAAATAACTAAACAAAAGAATAACAAAACAATAGAATAATGAAAATAATCAAATTATTCTTTTTTTGAATAAAATCTAAACAACAAGCCACTACTAACAAGTTTTCCTGAGAGTGGAGCAATAAGAAGCAGCACAAATTAAATTTTAAATATTCACCACAATCTAACGCTTTTATTTGATTTTAACACTATTAAGAAATTACAATAAGGTGAAAATAGTTGGATGTATGGCACTGCCATTTACAAAAGACGCGCACTGACACTGACTCGAAATTTTACAAAATAGTCGGAGAACCGACTCCAGCATAGACAAAAAGTCAATTATTTAGTCAATGAGCTTACCTGGGATGGGTCTTCGACCCATCCCATTATTGACATGAGTTCAATAAAATATGTCTCAAAAATGTCACAAATTACGCGAGAATGTATCTCACGAGGCTAAACGCGTCGTCGTCAAGCCACAATTGTCTACACACAATCAACCCTTGCGCGACAAGCCGGGGACACAATCGTTCCAAGTTCAAAGTTACGCCGAGATCCGTCGCCGTTACGTAGCAACCGTGAGAGACCGAGCTCTGTTGCGCGGCGAAGTGGTAGCCTCATCCGCCCACCCCTGTATCTCAGTCGTCTGCTACTTTGTTTTCAAAGGTTATAAACAACTACAGTCAACATCGTCTTCTGGTCCTAGCACTCTTGTCAGGACGGGACTCACATCCGTGCATTCTTCTTGAAATCGAAAAACGACGATCCTCAGGGCAAATTTTCAGTGAAATAAAAGTGGAGAATCCTCCAATTTTCAAAATAGAGACGAGTCAGGTTCGTCTTCAGTTTAATTTTTCTTATAGGAAAAAAGATATAGGCTGATTGAGGTAATAAAAGAGGAGCTTGGCTGGATAAGGAAGAAGTTAAAAAAGTGGGAGGTAAACAGGAAAAACAAACTCTAACAGGTTAGAGAATGAATTAACGGATTGGAGTAAGGAAGATGGGAAGAATGTGAAGGTTAAATTAGAAGTAAGAGATGTAGGGGAAAAAAGCTAGTAATGAGGAAAATAGAGAAGTGATAATGGCTTGAAAATGGAAATAAAAGAGTTGGCGAGTTAGGTAGAGCTTATTAAAAAGGGAAGTAGAAAGAGGAACATCGTTATGAGAGATTTGAAAAACGGGCATACAGGGAAGGCAAAGAGAAAATAGAGATTGCCAGCAAGGATTGGGGCGAAAGCAAAAATTAAAAAGGTTAAGAGAATTAGAGGAGAAAATTAGAAGATAACGAAGTTGTGGATTGTAGAGTTAAAAGAGGAGGAGGACAAGTATGAAGTAATGAAATTAAAAGGTAGGTTGAGAGTCAGTGGGAAGAGAATAGATGAAGACAAAACATGAAGAGAGAGAACGATAAAGTAGCTCTTTGAAGAAAAAGTATGAACAGAGAGAAGAAAAGGAAGTGAAGTAAGAATTAAAAGAAAAAGTATCTGGGTGGACGGAAGAAGATAAAAAGTGAGAGAAGAAAGAAGAAAGGTTTTTAAAGTATGATTGAGGATGAGTATGTGATGCATAGATATGTAAATGATTGAAGCAAGGTGAGGGGTGATTAACTAAAGAGGTGTCCCAGAGGAACGATTAAGGAACCTAAATTTATGAGTTGATGGGCGAGATTTTATTTCAGATCTTTTAAGGTCTTCTGGCGTCATTTATAAAATCAGTAGCAATTGGAAAAGCGAACTATGCACATCATCAGCATAAATCGCTAGAGATTTTATATATCTCTTCAAGTATAATGCAAATACATTCTTACCATGTAAATAGTGCATTCAATAAGGAGGTTTTCTTGCAGGATTTAAATGGGTGCTTTATAACTTTTTGTAAGCTTTGTGAAACAATGCTTAATCTGTCCTGAAATCTTTAATTGAATTTAAGGTTCCTATTGAGGTGGGAGCTCCCTTCTTCTGTGGCCATGCCTGCCCTCCTTCTATCTCTACAGAATGGAGCTCGGATTGTTGATGGGAGCTCTCTCACCCTTTTGGTCAGTCAACGTGGGCCTGATGTCATGAGGTGGGTCAGTACCGTCTTGAACTTTGGCAGTTCAGTTGCTTTACGACCTTAATACCATCCACATCGGGCGCGTCTTCCCGTGCTTTTTTGGTTTCGCCATTTGTGTTCATAACGGGTGTACTAACTGTGACGTATTTATATCATCGCAACAAGAATAAACTATTCTTTGAAAGATCGAAATGTGCTGTGACCTTTTTGGCGAATCACCAACCATCAATTCTAACACAAGCAATAAACAGGAGAAACAAATAATCCTATAAAATGAATGGTAAAGAAAAAAATAGTAAAATATAAGCGAGTTGTCGATAGCGGGGTTAAAGCCAGAATTGGTAAAATTATCAAGAAATGAAGGCCCAGGCACTTGTCGGATAAATTGTTAAAATAGGTTATGATGACGATTAGATTTGAAGTAGATTAGAGTTGTACATAAATAGTTATAAAAATTTTATTGTAATAAAAGTGTAAAGGAAAAGGGGCACTCGAACCTGTAAAAGGGGAAGTAAATAAATGTTATATGCCAAGTTATACCTTCCTCTTGTTAGGTCAGAACTTATTTATTCAGAAAGTTTAAAACTAATTTTTCAAACAGATAATTTTTATCCCATCAAACCTAAAAAGTAAACAAAGTTTAGTAAAGTTTTATAAAGTAGAAAACTCTAGCGGCGCAATTGCTTCTTCTTTAATTTCAAAAGGTTTTAATTCCCTCGCGTTGAAAAGACTCATCAAATTACACTTCCATTTAAAAATCCAAACTTTCAGAAGAGCTAGCAGATTAAATAGTCGTCTGATTCGAGAAGAAAGCATCCAATATAGATTCCTGTATTATTCTTTCGTATTTGAGCAATGACCTAAGAATCCTTAAGAGAGGACAAAGGAACATTAATAAAGTAAAGTACACGTGAAGAAACATTATTACTCTCAAAAGAGCGATTCTAAGATTTTCTTCCCTGGACTCAAGTCAACAATATCACTATATTTTTCTCTATTTCACCATTGCTTGAGAGTTCTCAGAAACGCACTCTAGCGAATCTCACAAATCGGTCTCTTATCGCTGTGAAATTCTTATATATGTCTCGAAGATCCTATAAAATTGTAACATCGCCCTATTGGCCAGTTTATCACTTGAGAAAAATCCAACTTTTGTATTATTCGAAAGAAATGAAAGGTTCATTTATACTTTTCTCGTTGCTCCATTACTTATGCCTAATGAACTGCTGTTTTAATCAATTTTCACTAGTTTCTCGCTGAGGTTTATTCACATCAAATCGTAATAAGATCAATACCCGCATGATACAAACCTCACAAAAGTTTAGTACTGTGCCAGATATTCATTACCTTTGGCATAAAAAGAAATTCTCATGCATGTAATAGGAAAATCTTAAAATTAGTTTTTTATACATGCAATTTTTAACTTGCACTTTTCATGTTTTATTAACAAAAAATTCAATTTTTTTAAAATGTATTTAGGCTTTTAGTTTCGAGAAGAGAAAAAAAGTTTTGCTCATAATTAATTAAACTTTTAAAAAATATTGATAAAGTGTTCCCTTCGTATAATGTCAGAACCTCATAGTTACTCATTTTTTAATAAACTTCTAATAACAAAACACGAGTTTTTTTTAAAAAACCTGGAAAGTGCATTAATTTATTAAACACAGGTAATTCTGAGATGAAACTTGAAAAAAGTTGAAAGTAAAAAAATGTTAATATTTATTATGAAATTTTTACCTTCGGATTATTCATAAAATAATTTACTCTGGAAACTTTATTAACTAGAGTAAACAACTTGAGCAAGCGTGCAATTAGTTTTCAGAGTTTTTGTTAAACTAATTTTATATTTTTTAATTATTATTTATCCAAAGATGTTGCTTGACGTCATTTAGCTTTTGGTTAACACTCATTTCTAAGGTTCATGACATTAATCTGCAAATGAATTTTTTCTAAAGAGGATAACCAATCAGTTATGACTGACAAAACAACCTAAATTAGCTTTTAATTGAAACGTAAATTGTGATCTGATTATCACGTAGAAAATAAGAATATACTTTAAATTCTAATCAACACTTAGGTCTTGTAAAACCTGAATGATTTTGTAAATTCCTCTTATTTTTTAAGATTAAGATTATGATCATTAATCAGGTAGAAACCTTGGACAAAAAACTCGTTGTTCGTAATATTATTTAGTTCAGTTTCTACCTTGCCAAGTTTTAAAGTAGATTATCAGCTTGTAGGTCCATCTAATGAACACTTCCAGAGTTCTATATTTCTTTTTTTGAGTAATCTGATAATCTCACATGTATTTTTATTAAATTTTTACACTCAAGAGAAAGGATTGGATTATTCTTATTTTAATTATATCCTTCTCAGAGTTCTTAAATTGTGATTTCGTCCAAATAAAAACAGTCATAATAACTATTGCACGGACACTGATTTTGAAAAATTTTGCGATATGAGGAGTTAATTTTGTTAATCGGTTTCCTTCTTTTGCTCTTTTCTTATTGCTTTTTCTTTTCTTTTTAATCTATAATCTTCATTTTAATGTTCGTCTTTTTCTTTCGACAATTGGCTCAAAACTATAAAAAGTTTTATTTGTCTGAAAGGATCATGTAACCATAAAACTATTTTAATTTTATTTTAAAAATAAATGCTTGTATTCTTTAAAAACTTACACTGTCTAAGAAAAGTGATTAGAACAGACTTTAATGTACAAAGTTTTATAGAGTACTGATTAATTCTTCTTCTAAAACCTTGATTTTATGTTCAGGAAAGTCGTTTGGTAAGAACTACAATATTATTATATTTGACCAATAAAATTTTTATTCCTTCCATCAGTTTTCTCAAAGTAGAGAGTATAAAAGTCAAACACATATTGGTATTGTAATAGAAAGACATAAATGTCGTCTTTGAAATTACTGAGGTTTATGTAGTGATTAACAAAAGATCATTATGTCAAAATATCAACTCGAATTTTCTCGTACAAAATGTCATCTGCCTTCAACTATCTCATATCAGAAACCTCTCTTCATTTAGAGCACAAAAATAACATTTTATATCAAGAAAAAAATTATTAATTCCAGATTTTAAAAAAAAAAGTAATAAATAATTTTTTATGCGCTTCAATTGTCGCTGACTAGGGAATCATGTTTTTTAAATTTGTAAAATCAGTTTTATAGAAAATCGAAAATTTTTCAATGAATTCTTGGATTTTATTCTTTGGGTAATATCGCACCTATAAAATACGTACGTCAATAAAATGGCAATGTCAGAGGCTTAGTGATATGGGATTGTGGAAGGCTTGAAGGTATCATGAATGGACTCGCTGAATTCACATAGAAAGCTTATGTGACCCCTTGGGGAAAAGCACACTTCTCAGGGACGATTCTATGACATTCATGCACATGTGTACTTACACCAAGAATTATTCTATTCTCCAGTGACCCAAACTTTCTAACTTTCACTATATATGAGAAATAACATTACTTGCTAGGGAAAATGTATCCCATTGGCTGGTCTCATGATACCGACGACTGAATTCATTGCGTACACATCGATCTGAAACTTTTCCTTCCATCTCATCGCACCCTCACTTTTCCCTCTCCATTTGTCCCTGAAAAATGAAGTGATAAACTCATCATACAATATTCGACTGGAGATAAGTTTGAAAGTTACTTTTTTCATTAATATCATGATGCTATTTCACATTGCACGTTTCATATCAATTTCTAAATTGAGAAAAAGTGACATATAACTCGAGAGTAATTTCTACCTTCTTTCTATATTGTAAAATTTCTTAGAATAATTTTGCAACTCATAATACGTATCATTTTATCATTTGGTTATTAATTTGTAATTTATATAATACATTTAATTATTATTATTAAACTAATTATTTCAGGTCGTCAATTACATCATTCCGTAGAGCAACAGATATTTCCTTAATCTTTCCTGAACCTTGCAGTAAAAGGTTTGTAACATTGCAATTCGCAGTTCAGCAAAGCTTGATGAATGCCCACATATGAGGAAATGTTACTAGTTTAAATTTTTTTTTGTATCTGGTGATTGACCATATTTTTCGTCATGTTTCACATTGATAGGATTTCAGAAAATTAACCCTTCGAGCCCAGACGTATTTTCGGCACCTTCGGAGCCCGGACCTGGGTCGTTTTCGTCCTGTCGTGTTTACAGGTAGAAAAAATGCTTTAAAAAAATTGAAAAAATTCATAGATCATCATCAATACTTCTAGTTGAAGTAACAATTACGTTTTTAAAAAAAAAAATTTATTTATTATTATTATTAAAAAATAGACTTACCTCCTGAAAAATTGCTACTTCACTTAAAAAATCATAACTTTGAGCCAAATTGAGATATCCAAAAGTTTAAAAAAGGTAATTAAGGCTGAAGAGTGTGCCTTTCACAAAAAAAATAGTAAATTTTATTTTCTTAAAAAAAATGATTAATTTTTTGACCTTAAGAATGGTAAAAAATTACTTCACAATTTTCAATAAAAAGCTATATTGACTTCTTTTAATGACAAAAAATAATTGTAAAATGGGTATAAATCAGTAAAAACTCAACATTTTAGTAGAAAAGAACAATTTTATTTTCAAGATAAATTTTATTTATCAAGACAAAGTACAATTCTATGATCGTCGCAAGTTGGTTTGGCGCATTTTGCGCAACAATAATTTGTTTTTCGGTATTTTTTGGTCGGACAAAAGTAGCATCGCTTTCTTTTTGACATTTTTTGAGAGATTAGATTTAAATTTTCTTTATCTTCAAGGTTTAAAAGATAACGGATGTTTTGACTAACATACGCGGAAAATTCGCTGTCGTGGTCCTCAACAGCATCTACCTCTTCGTCTGAATCGTCCTCTTCGGAATAATTGAATATTTGACGAGGACGCAATATTCTGAGGACCTCCTCGCTCGTGGACCCTCAGAAATTTTTTTCAAAAAACTGCAAAAATCATTTTTTTAAAATACTTTTTACTTCTTTTATTTATTCCATTATTTTTAAAATACTTTTTAATTGTAAAATACGAGCATTTTTATCTAAAAACTACTAAAAAATGTCAAAAAAAAAATTTTCGAATAAAAACAATTTTTTTATACTTTTGAATTATTTTTAAAACTTTTTTTAAATTAAAAGACACATTTTTACATTAAAAATTCTAAGTTTTAAAAGAAAGAAAAAAAAATTATTTACACTTTTCGCACCTTCGGAGCCCAGACCTGGGTCGTTTTCGTTTACACTCAAGTTGACACACCTTTCCTGAAGGCTGAAGGAGTACTACTGCTCTGCCATTCGGTAGAAGGGTTCGCACGGACCATAACTTTTTTTACGAACGGGTAGTGGCGCCACTGCCAGCCGATTTTGGAAATTACAGCACTTTTAAATTTCGCCTGGGTCGTTTTCGACCCAGGTCCGGGTTCGAAGGGTTAAAAACTACTGTACAGCCGTAATGCCCATAGGTACCAAGATCGAACAGTGCGCAGTATCTAAAGTTGAATATTTCAGGAACATTGAATTAAAGTATTCAGGCAACATAGGTTATCAACATTTTCTCATAATTTTGCTAATTTTACCAAACTTTCTTGAGCTGCGAATCGCAATATTGCGAACCTTGACTGCAAGATTCAGGAAAGGTTCAGGAAATATCTTATGCTGTACGAGATGTTTTTAAAGATAACGTCAGTACTGATCGTAAAAAGATTTGTTGTTAGTGGAATCTTTAAAGCACAATGCCATTAAAAGTCTGCATTATCTACTGAGTTTTCCTATAGGAGCATAAAATTTATTTTGATTCTTCTTAAAACGTTTTAAGGACTCGTTAAAATAACCAACGAAGATTACTCATAATTACTATATGCTTTTTACTGAAATCAGCCTTCTATTGTAATGTATTCTATTACGACCAAATCCCTAACAGGGATTTTTTACAACTTTTTCAGTTCCTTTATTATGCTGGATAGTAAAAAAAACTGTTGACCAAAGAATGATCTGGCCCAGACAGTCTCGTGAAAAAATTTTTGACTGATGTTACTCCCCACCCCTGTTCAAAAATTTTTTCCTAGAAAAGAATTGCGTCCACATTTAGTTGGGACTGTTTAAAATGTTTAAAGTTATAAGGAAGTTTTCATTCGGGATTTGAATGGGTGGTTTATGGCTTTCGGTAATCATTGTGAAACAAGACATAATCTGTCATAAAATCTTTAGTAGCGTATAAAGTTTCTATTAAGGTGGGTTTTCCCCTATTCTGCAGCCATGTCTGCTCTGTTTCTCTCTCTATAGGATGGACCTCGAATCGTTGGTAGGATGATCTCCCTCCCTCTTAGTCAGTCAGTGAGGGCCTGATGTGATGATGCACTTCAGTTCCTTCTCGGTCTTCCTACAGACCAGTTCCGTATTGTTCGTCCTACAGTCCACATTGGTCGGGTTTTCGAGTGCTTTAGCAACGTATTCTTAACTAATTCTTCTTTTTGTGTTTACAACGGGTGTGCAAATGTGACGTATTCTAAACTTATAATAATAATAATAAACTCTCCTTCGTTAAATGAGGCATTCTCTGAGCAAAAAGCCACCCTAAAAAAAAAGTTGCCTAATGTTTTGGTCAATGATATGTAGTCAAAAAACAAAAATTTTAAGTGGGTTCTTAGGTCAGTGTAATGCGTGGTTGCCATGTTATCAGGGGCCCAATTTTATTGCAGCGTAATTTTCAACTGCCAATAACTTTTAACCGGATAAATGGATTTAAAAATCTTATAGGTGTTTTTTGTGCAGAATTTCCTAAACTTTCAAATAAAATTACTCATTATATTTATAATTTTATTTTTGACAAGACAAATGCAAAAAAATGTTTGTTTTTTAATTTTTGACCAACACTCCCCCCTAAGAACTTTTTCATAGCTACCTAGAAATGATCTTTATTTTATAAGCTTTTCAACGCCCTAAATGCTATTTTGGGAGAGCACGATTCGTAGAAGTTATAGGTGAATGTGTGCTACAGTACACCTTACCAATCGTTCTTTTTGTTGTAGAAAAAATAATGTATACTATTTTTTCACTTTTTTGTTCAAGTATAGAAAGTTGGTAACATTAAAATCATTTAAGACTATATAAAAGAAAACTGGATGCAAATTTGTAAGGTGTACTATAACACACATTCACCTATAGCTTCTACGAATCTTGCTCTCCCAAAATGGCATTTAGGGGGTTGAAAAGCTTATGAAATAAAGATCATTTCTAGGTAGCTATGAAAAAGTTCTTAGGGGGGAGTGTTGGTCAAAAATTCAAAAACAAACATTTTTTTGCATTTTTCTTGTCAAAAATAAAATTATAAAAATAATGAGTAATTTTATTTGAAAGTTTAGGAAATTCTGCACAAAAAACACCCATAAGATTTTTAAATCCATTTATCCGGTTAAAAGTTATTGGCAGTTGAAAATTACGCTGCAATAAAATTGGGCCCCTGATAACATGGCAACCACGCATTACACTGACCTAAGAACCCACTTAAAATTTTTGTTTTTTGACTACATATCATTGACCAAAACATTAGGCAACTTTTTTTTTAGGGTGGCTTTTTGCTCAGAGAATGCCTCAAATATGAAACTGCTGTGGGTTTTTTGTGAATTACCACCCTAACTTTCTAAAAGCTTCTCATTGGAAACTTATATCATTACAAAACAAAATTAAATTGATGGAACGCCAACTCAAATTAATCCGTACAAGCCACCGAATGCTTATTTAATTTCGACTACACAGCGCTCGAAAATGATTCCACGTTTGGTGTTTCATGTTCAGTTTAAAAATTTGTTGAATTGTTTATTAATCACATGAAGATAAATTAAATAAATTTAATATATTGTGCGTGACATATGCCTGTCTTGGTTCATCGAGTACTGTTATAAGACTTAATTCCTACTTATAAACTAAGACAGATTACTTCTTTTTGTTTAATAAAGCATGTTTCTTAATCTAATTCAAACAAAATAAGACGGATATTTGGCTCTATTTTTACTTCTGAAAACACTGTAATTAGGTCTCCTTCGTGATCTCTTCGGTCCTTTGGGTTTGGACTTGTGGTTGCAGTAGTTAAAAGCTTATAGGGCTGAATTCGTACAATAAAGTGACTTTCATCAGTCCTAATGGACTGCTGAGTGTCGGAAACTCTGATTTGATATGTCGACATGTGAGCTACGTCACTTTAACTTAGATTGTGTCTTGCAGAACTGGTAAGAGTTTAGATAAGTTCTCTCTCTCGCCCATAGGATTTAACGGATTATCGAACTTAATGACATTTCGTAGGTTAGTAGGTGTAAGCTTTAAACACACATCGCCTTTGCACATAAGGTAGTCGTCTTCTCATATCCTTCGACAAATCATGTCGGCATGCCCATATTTTGTATAGGTTGGTCCTTTCACTGATACAAATTTACCAACCCCTTCCTGTTCTAGGAGTCATTCTATTGGAGAACCAGTTCGGTTAACTATAATATAACTGTACAGAATTAATCAATTGGTTAATTTTTATCAATTAAACCATATCTTACTATTGGTTTTTCATAAATTTCAGGAAGATTCTCATTCAGTTGAAATAGAAAAAAAATTAAGAATAACATATTATGTTAAAGAGTTACAAGTTAATAAAAACTCAACTGCATTTTAATATTGCTTGTCAAACAAATTTTTACAAATATTTTAAATGAATTGTTATGTCCGGAGGGGTAAAACTACAATTTATTTATTTTAATATTTATCCCTGATTTATTTACAAAGCCAAGAGGCTTTGAACTAATGGTACAGGGCAAAAGAAATTCTGCCGAACAATGCGTTAGGGAGCGTGATAAGTTAATTTATTTATCTAAATTACATAGATCGCGGAGTTGAAAGGATGAGAGGAAGAAATCTTCATGAAAACCTGAATCCTTGTTCTTTATGGTCACAACAACTGAAACATAAGTGACTTATTAATTTAAGGCATCAAATAACGGGAGGCAAAAATAGAATGTAAAATCTTACTTTATTAGTGAATCTGTAACGTGCGAGACGTCCCCTCAAAACCTCCAATGGCAGGTTCTTAAGACTCTCAAAGGAAATTTATGGGCTGCAGTCGTCTCGGCTTTAAGACGAGATAGCAAGTGAAAAGGTCCCAACCACCGGAAAAATACTTAGAGACCCAAATCTAAGTTACGATGCAAAGGAATAGTTTATGTATCCTAGTCGTCTCAAATTTCAGGGTCAATTTCCTCTTCAACCAGAAGTCATTCAATGCTGATTAATATACTGATAAAAGGTCAATGATCCACAATCCTTCGATTTAAAAGATTCTTCAAGGCAAAGATTCAGGATAAAGGGTTAAAGGGTTAGAACTGATAAAAAGGTTAAAGGATTAAAATTGATTCCAAGGTTAAAATGATAAAAAGGGTTAAGGATTAAAATTTGTTGAAATGGTTAAAGTGATGAAAAGATATGGGATTTCTCGGTTACTGACAAATTATGTCAGAAGTTCTTACGCTTTCCCTTCTAAAAAATATTTTTAAAAATGTTGTGAAATGATTCCCAGGGTATATTTCAATCAGTTTTAATTGCGAAACATAATCTAATTCTACTTTTAAAGAATTGAGCAGTTTTTAACGACGTAATTCCAGTTAATTAATTATTCAAAATATCGATCATTTTACTTAAAAAGAACTACGTACATTCCATTAATTATAAACAGACCGATCTTTGAGTGTTGAATTATAATCTCAAATTGCCTTCAGATAGTATTAATTTACATCCTGCTATTCAAGTTTATGAATGAGACGATTTAATGAAAAATGCATAATTTTGCATAATCTTGGAATCCAAATGGAATTTTAAATATTTATGATTTATGAAGAACACACAAAGCCTGTTTTCAATAATAGCTTCGAAGACCACTTTATTCCTGACTTATAATCAAGAAATTTCAGCATTAATCATTCCATGAATCTAAATTCTCATTTCATGGTAATTATTATTTATCGATTTTCACCCATTTTCAATAATTAATATTAAGATTTTAACTTTATTTAAGTATGATTGCCAATTAAGAGTCAAAAGGCATGTATTTGTTGTATTTTATTGGGAAAATTTTAATTAAGAAGAATTGTGGGTAGAGTATGTACGAACCACTTTAACTATTTGTTCAACCTATTCATATGAAAAACGTAATGCTGTGCCCCACTTTGCTAATTAATTTTGTTACTTTCCTTTTAATAATTTTTTTCTTCCCCTGAACTTTTATTGAAATTTTTAACTTTAGTTTCTAGAGGTTTATTTTCACTGAGTTTACACTGATTTTAATTGCACAAAATTTGAATGACGATTATTATCAAATTTTTATCAATTTAATATATCGTGCAAGATTCAATTATGTGCCTATTTAAAAGCAAAAAATGCAATAAAAAGTATCGCGTGTAAATAAATGTTAGGTAAAATTTATAAGAGTTCGCTCTTTATATCTAATCGTTTGGGCTTTACTGCCTTGGAATAAATCCAAAGTTTCTAGATCCATTTCAATTAGAGCAATAGCACTGTCGGAAATTAAGTGAGTCCACGAAAAGTAAATATAGGTAACTTTCACCTAAACCTCAAAGGACTTAATTTATAGTACGAAGTAACAAACGACCTGAGGGGATTTTCCCACGACACGAAACTTTTTCACCCTATACACAAAATACCAAATGACCCTACATCCATTAAGTTTCTGTTAATATATTTTTTTCCTAAAATTGACTTTTAATCTTCAATTGCTTGTAAGTGGCACCGTTATCTCAGTGGCAAAATTTGAAAACTAAGGAATACTAAAAAGGCAATAAGATTGAAAATCGTTTTATGTATTTTTAATATACCTTTGGAAAAAATATTCTAAAATAAAAGACAAACCGATTAATATTTATAAATGAAGTATGTATTTTTCTATGTATTAATAAATTTATTAAAACATTTTCCTATAAAAGGATATTACAATTTTTTTTTTTTTTTTTTTTTTGAAGGGTAAATTTGGTTTATATTTCAAAGTTCTTTATTGAACTGCAGGGATTTAAAAATCAATGATTTTAATTTCGAAAGAAAGTTCAAGAAATTTCCATAAAAGCAAGATTTAAAAATGTTGACCACACCTATTGTAATTTTCCCTGAGGAGCCATTCATACGTCCACTTGAAGGTGAAATCCAATGGAGATCGCGTGACCTCGCGTGAATTTTTAGTTCCTGATTATAGTTACGTTCCGATCCATTCAAGAAAAAGATGATTCACTACTGAAAATAATTTTCTACTTCCACAAAAATATTATCAAATTAATCCGGTAGTTTTGACATAGAATTCAATATATAATTCAATAAAAACATATTTTTAACTTGACAAATATATTTTTGGTATACAATGGTATATTGGTAAATTCTGATTACGTTACTTAGTTTTTATTTTATTTTCTTTTTATTTATCAATTTATAACACAATTTAACTCAAACTGTTAAAATGGTGATAACCAGTTTTCGGTTCTTAAATTAACTGCAATCTTATGTTATGTCCATAACCTATATTAAAACATTATATTTCTTTATTATGTCATTTCTCGTAAATCATATTGAATCATAATATATGTAACCTTATAATGGTACAAGATAGAAAACCATTCAGTACTTGTATGCGTAGAAATTGCTTAGGGAAAGAGAAATAACAGTCTTACATTATAAAATCATAAAGGACCGGTGAAGCGAACACCCTACAAATCAGAGTAAGAAGAATATATCGGATAAATGGTACTCGACAACAGCCAGAAGTTACATAGGGTGCGATGACCTATATTCATAATAAGGCGGAACCTGAGTTTGGGCTAGAGGAGGAGAAAGTGTTGCAAAAAAAGGGGTTTCGATATACACTAAGAAGGGAGCTGATACTCAAACTGTGGGTTTGGAACTAACAGAAGGGATTTAGTACACAAAAAGGAATAAAAAGAGCGTTGATACTCAAAAACTGGGTTTAGAACTAAAGGAAGGGATTTAGTACACAAAAAGGGAACTACCATGTATTAAAAAGCTATAAAAGCAGGCTAGACCAGCTCAGTGGACAGTAATCATTATCAACAGAATAACCATCAGTCCAGTCTTGATCTTAACGGAGTCTTAACTTAACGGAGTTAAGTTATACCAAGTCAAGAAACAGTATTGAAATTAGTGAATTCAAAATCTAACATCAGTTCGAAACCAGTTAAAATAAACAGTAATCCAGAACCAGTGGAAGTTAACATCGAATTAAGTTAAATTCAAAATTCATCAACTCAGTTAGTTTACTCGAGAATCGGAAGAAGAATTCAGTTCAAGTGATAAAAAGCTATTCAAATCTTAGTGAAATCTCAGTTTCATCTCGAACTATAATAACCGAGAGGGAACCTATAAGCATTAGCATCCCTTCAAAGACTTTCTTCAAATATTAAAAGTGTAGTGCGATTAACCCCAACACCAGTTGCAATCTTGTGTCAACAATCTACCTGAATAAGTCCCAACTACGAGAGCTACACCTAATCGTCCACTCGAAGCAGCTGAAGACCACTATCTCCGCCATCTATACGCAAGATAAGGATCCTCACGGATTTTAAACCATTCACAAACTTTTTTTCTCTTCCTTAAAGTAAGACTCAATTTCTAATACATATTTTCATTTGTAACATTTTCTCTCTTGCCAGAAATAAATATACTCTTTAATAACCTAGCTTGCTCATTGACTTATCCTCATCCCAAATCAGATTCCCACCGAAACTGATTTAAAACGAGGAAATTAGGGAAGATTAGAAAGGACTTCTACTTCTGACGTAACACTTATAATTATTTATTACTCTAAAAAAAAAGTACGTAAATTTTTGATTGACTTGATACTCGACTTTTGGATAGGACTTGAAGAGCTCTTGTCAGTGAAACATTGACGAAAGGTCGACAATAAATACTGTTTATTAGACAATAATTTGTTAGTATTTTTTTATTTTTTTATAAGAAATACATTACCTGCACAATTTTGCTTTAACGGATCAATCCTAATTAAATCTATGTCTTTAAATTAAAATTATTCAAAATCGCGTGCGTGGTAATTATTTAGGTTAAACTGCAGTTTAGGAATGTAAGCCTTGAAAGTGGCTGCAAGTAGATCAGCTGTTTTCAAGATTGCAACCTAACAAGCGCGTGAAATTCTCCCGCTTGGAGACTCTCTATCGCTTAGCTAAATGTGTTTCACTGAGTTCTACCCACCCACATTAGTAGTGTGTTATCAATATTACTTTCTGAAAAATATAAGTTGGACGAAATACAAGGGGGTTAACTTAGTTTCTTTTACCCCCTCGTATTTCATCCAACTTATATTATTATTATAATTGGAAAAGTTTATTCTAACGTTTCTTCTAACTCGCGTGATTAGTAGTCTCTTTTCAATAAATCTTACATATTACATTTTATCTTAGAATTACAATCAACCCTTCTCAGGGTCACAAATTTACCATTATTTATTGGATCTGAGTAAATATATCGGAAACATTCTTAGCAATTAATTATGTGTTAAAATGCGCATAAGACAAACGCCTGCTGTAATAGTATCCTTACTAAGGGTAAAATGAGAGAAGAGTATCTAAGGTATACTCAGATAAAAAATCAATCTTCATCAAACGAAGCAGTCAGATCTCGGGGTGACCATTATTCTTCCCGATAGAAGTCGTTCACCCTGATGTTGTAGGAGGAAAGAATACTCAATTTCCCGAAAAAGTTATTCAACTAAAAGTAATTCTGGGTCTTACATTCTCGAATGCAATCCGAGTAACACGTCCATATAAATAGTCAGTTATCTGATCGCCACCCTATAAGTTCATAAAACCTGAGAGAATCGAATTGTGGTCCATAAAGTCCAATAGACGATGTAAAAAAATATATTTTAATTTGGATCTCCGATAAGCAATTAAATAACGATGTTTTTTTCCCTATTAGGCAATAATAATCTGAATTAAAATAGAAGTCCGAAGGGCAAGATTCACAAAAAGGTGATGATAAAAATTTAGAATGAATTATCAAAAATGTTATGCATGTATAATAAAGCAAAATAAATAAATTCAAGCAAAGAAGTTTAGGCTATCTTTTATGAGTACAGAAACGTGAAAAATCATCATCGTACAATTTCACTTTTTTATTTTTTTGTTGAAAAAATCATGGTCTACTATCAAATTAATACATCATGATTTTAATTGAAAATTTACGATTCAATTATTTGGAAGCAAGAAAGAAATCTTAAAAGCCATGGATGTTTCTTTTTGTAAATAAATATTAATCAGTCGTTTTCATTAATTAATTTAAATTACCTTTGTTATTTATAAGTGTTTACTTTATTAAATATAATTGTAACAATGTAATTTAAAAATTATTTTTCTATGTTTAATAACGCTTCTAAATATTCTAAATATCTTTAAAAAATGTGGTATTTTCTATTTGAAATAATAAGTAATGTACTTTTTTATTGTGACGCGCCGATAGACGAATATTATAAACGTGTAAGCGGTTTCATATACATTTACCTACCGTCAGGTTTTTCTTTTTGATCTTATAATCTCATTATTATTATTTAATGGTAAGCAGATTTTACAGAAAAAGAAGAATTTTTCTGAATTTAAAACAGATGCAAGAAATTATTAGCATTTTAAAAAATAATATGAAGGAGGGTAAAACGACTAATCACACTGAAATTGCCAGGCAGTACAATATTTCAGTCTCAACGGTTATAGGGATTAGTAATCACCAGCAGAATTTATTAACACATTTCACAAATACAAATGAGGATCTAAAAGCCAGAATAAAATATCGCTTGCTCCAAATTCTTGTCTTAAACAGCTTCTCTATGAATGGTTTAAACAGAGAAGAATTATCGCGGACAACCGATTTCAGGAGCAGTGTTACTAAAACAAGCTTTAATAATAAACAGAAAAATAAACGGTGACCGCAGTTTAAAGCTAACAGCGGATGGATTAATAGATTGAAAAACAAGTTTAATATTCAATTCCGTTCAACACAAAATAAAACATTGTCTGCTTATTATAAAACCATCATAAAGTAAATATAATGTCCACAATAATACGAATAATTAATTTTTGATTATTTCAAATTTATAATACAGATGAAACTGGACTATTTTACGAAAGTATTACCAAAAATAAAATATGTATCATAGTGTTTATAAGTTAAGAGTTAGAATTTCCTTTAATTTTTTTCTAACCCAAAAAGTATTTTGAAAAAGAACTACTAATAATAATAATGTCTAAATAACTTTCTCTTCAGGACAATTAACAAAATTAATTAATTATTTAGATATAAAGAAAATCAAGTGTTCATATCGTCGTCCAATTTTTACATAAAAATATATTACTATTATCTTTTACAACGAAATGAAACTTCCATGATTTCCATGAAGAAAAAGTCGCGAGCCATATCAAAAACCGATTCTAATCTTGGCGGAAAATTAACTAAGTCCGAAAGAAGCGAAATATAAGCGCGGCAAACGACGGGATTGGAGAACGCGCGATTGGAGCATCAAGCTCAAACCAATGAAAATTTTCGTGGCGCTAGCCCCGCCCACTACGGCGCCTAGATAAAAATAGGACGAGTAACTCACAGTTGATACTACACATACATCACACTTTTGAAAATTATGATAACATGGCATTTAATAATCCGAATGATCCAAACCTAAACAATATTACTATAACAAGCCATTATTTTAAAAATAATTGACAAATTAAATTTGACAAAATAAAAAGAAGTTTGAAAAAAATAACCTTCCTGAGATCATTTAAATAATTTAATAAATAAATTAAAATGAATAATTTAAATAATTCAAAAAACTTTTGAATAAATGTTTGATTTTAACAGACCTTTTTACTGTAATTAATTTGCAACAGACGAACTCTTAACCCGAAAGAATCCTGATCCTGGCGAGCAAAATTTAGGGTTAATCGTAGGCGAGAATTTTTTTTAGTCTCGTTGCACTATGAACTAAGGAATTATTGAAAAATGAAGAAGGTTTCTATTATTATTCAACTACGATTAGTTTTCCATATGTTTTAGAAATTAAACTATAATAATAAATAAAACAAATTGGTAAATAATATTTATCTATTAAGGAAGGCTGCCAGTGGACTTGCAAATTGAAAATAGCGAAAAAAGACTTTTTAATTTAAAAAAGTGAGTAAATAATGAGGTTTTAAGTGAAAAAAGTGAGTTTTTAAATAAAAAAAGTGATTAAATAGTAAGTTTCTAAATAAAAAAAAAATGAATAAGCAATATAGAGTTTGACATTACTAATATTAAATTGTGGGGGCGCCAGCAGGAAAAGCCATTCAAATTTGAAACAAACAATTTGAAAATCGCAAAAATAATTGAAATGTGTAGAAAATAATTAAATAATGACAAAAATAATTCAATTTGAAAAAAAGTTGTAAATGACAAAACTAATTGAAAATATTATTAAAAATAAAAAAATGATGACAAAAATTGAAACGAAATGGTTGGAATTTGAAGTAAATAATTGAAAGGTTAAAAAATAATTGAAGTTACAAAAAAATAATAAAAGAATGACAAAAATAATTAAAAATTGAAACAAAAGTTTGAGACTGGTTAAAAAAATTTTAATTTTCAGAGAATAATTGAGATATTGAAAAAATAAATAAAATGTACAGAAACTAATTGAATAATGACACAAATAATTATAAAAGCTGGTGTAAAAATTACACTTTTTAGACAAATAGTTGAAAAATTGAAAAAAATAATAGAATTTTAAAGAAAATAATTGAAATTTGAAAAAAATAATTTAAAAATATCAAAAAATATATGTGTAGAAAATGGTTGAATAATGACAAAAATAACTGAAATTTAGGAAAAAAAAATTCATGAAAAAGGAGAAATATATTCAAAAATGAAGTCAAAGAATAAAAAATTTAATACATTATTTGAAAAATTGTATAAAAGAATTGAAAAATTAACGATATAATTAAAATGTGAACAAACTAATTGAATAATGACATAAATAATTGAAAACAGATCTTCAAAAGTTAATAAATTCTTGATAATAATACGGAGATTGAAGAAAATGACATTTTAAGAAAATAATTCCAAAATGTCAAAAATATTTGAATATTGACAAAAATAGTTGTAACTTGAAAAAATAATTGAGAGATGACAAAAATAATAATTTATAATTTTAAAAAAAATAAAAATTTGAAGAAAATACAAAGTAAACTTGCAAAAACAATTGAAATATTGAAATAAATAATTCAAAACTGGTGTAAAAATTAAAAAATTATAGACAATAATTGTAAAGTTAAAAAAAAATTATAAGTTTGAGGGAAATAATTGAAGTTTGAAGATAATAATTGCAATTTGAAGAGAATAATCCAAAAATGGCAAAATAATTTAAATAAGAAAAAATAATTAAAGTTTGAAGAAAATAATCAAAAGAGGTGTAAAAAAATTAATAATAATTCGTAACAATAATAAAAATAATGATGAAAATAATTGAAAACAGGTGTAAGAAATTTAGAAGTTTATGACAATAAAAAAAATTGAATAAAATAATTGCAATTTGTAAAAAATAATTCTAAAATGGCAAAAATAACAAAAATATGAGGAAAATAATTGGAAAATAACAAAAATAATTGATTAATGACAAAAGTAATTGAAATTTGAAGAAAATAATCGAAAAATAACGAAGGTAAATTAAACTTGTGTAGAAAATTTGGATAAAAATTTGGATGTATGTTCTAATTTCTATAGAAAATTATCTTTAAAATAATACCAAGAACATAAAGATATCTTTATTATTTTAAAATTTATTAAAAATTGAAAAATACTCTATAATTTACACTTTTTTTACAATAAATTTTTTTAAAGCGAACAAAACGACTTCATCCTAAGCTAATTTTATTCAGAATGTAGGTACTTTTGAACCAATTGCAGAGAAAATATTTCATTGTAGAATTAGATCGAAGAAATAATTAAATGGTTACGAAATTCTCATGATTTAATCAAATGTAATGTCAATTTTGATTGATTGATTTAATAAACATTAATATTCATGTTATTTGAAAAACTTGTGTTCTTTAAAAAAATAAAAAATTGTTTTTAAACAAAAATTATTTGTTACTTAATTTAAGCGTTATCAAATTTCTTCAATATTTGTTATTTTATTAATTTATAATTATTTGAGCCTAAAAATGTTTATGTAATTAATAATTAAAAATAAATATTAATAACTAATCAATTTACTATTAACAATTACCTAACTGTCAATTACAAAAATATTTGTATAAATTTTTTTTTTTTTTCTTAATTTTGACCTTTCTTTAAGTTTTCATCTTTTAAATTTCTTTTATCTTGATTTTTGTATCATGTCATTCTAAAAATCTTTTTAAAATTATTATAATAAATAACTTTTAAGAATTATTATAATATAAATAATGACATATGTAAATTAAAGAAACCAACAACATTCTTTTATAAACTTTCCTGAATTATAAACTTTAAAAAATAGAAAATCGATTTAAGGGTAGGATTCGGGCACATTTTTGGTTACATTAGAAAATTTTTCTAAATGATCATGAAAATTATATTTATATAAATTTGTTCGCGAAACAACACTTCAAAAAAACATCACATGAAAAAAACTTTAACCAAGAAGTAAATAAAAAGACTCTTGTTTGTAAAAAAAACATTCTGGCAGTAAACTAACTAATTACAAACCGTACCAAATTAAAATTACATCCCGATCGTAATTTAACATTGATCTTTTTTACACTGTATACCTCATCTGCATTGTTTTATCTGTAAACTGAAACAATTTTAAATTTTCCTGATAAAGAAACAGGGACTAACTTCACTATGGATTTTAAAACGCGGACAGAAAAAGATGAATAAATATAAAAACTAATGACCAACTTCACTTCAAGTTTTAAAGCATGGACAGATAAAAATGAATAAATACAAATAGTAACTAACTTCAGGAGTTTACGGAGATTATTATTTAACTAGCAAAATAAAACGCGCGCCAGCGCGCGATTAGTTTTTCATACCTTTTAGAAATTATAAAATACAATAAAAAATATAACAAATCGTTAAAAAATATCTATCTAATATGAAGAAATAAATATTTTAAATATAATATTTAAAAATCAATTAATATAAATAAAATAAATATTTATTTAGGACAAAATTTATAATATTTTAGAATTAAAAAAAATTGCAAAAAATAATTGAAATTAAACAAAATAATAGCAAATTTTGCAAATTAATTGAAAAAAAAATGAAAGCAATTAAAAATTAAGGAAAGTAATTTAAACAATCATAAAAATATTTTAAACATAAAGAAAATAATTTAAATTTGAGAAAAATACTTGAGAATCTTAAAAGTAAATTAAAACAAAATTGAATAATGAAAAATTAGAGAAAATAATTGAAAATTGAAAAAACATGGTTAAAAATTGAGATAAACAAATTAAAACTAAAAGAAATAATTAAAATTTAGGAAAATAATTAAACAAATTACATAAAATATTTTAAAAAAAGGAAAGTTAAGCAAAATTTGAGAAAAATACTTAAAACTTTCAGAAGTTTATTGAAAAAAAAGAAAATAATTAAAAATTAGAGAAAATAAATGAAAAAAGATAAACATAATTTAAAATTGAACAGAACAAATTTTAATTAAAGAGAAATAAGTAAAAACTTTTTGGCAATTATGAAAAAGAACGAGAAGAAGAATGAAAGTAATTGAAAATTGAAGAAAATAATATAAATAATGAAATAATTAAAAAGTCAGATAAATATTTAACAATTTTTGAAATTATGAAACAAATGTAAAGAATTAAAAATTGAAGAAAATAAATTTTGCTAAATAATTGAAAAATGTTTTTAAATTTTAAAATTTGAAGAAAATAATTAAACTATGATACAAACAATGATAAGTTCTAAAAAATAAATGACATTTAAGTGTGATAATTGAAGAAACTACAGAATTTTTTTTAAATAATAAAGAATAAATAATCGAAATTTGACAAAAATACATGAAGATCTTAGAAATCAATTAAAAACTAAAAATTGGAGAAAAGAATTGAAGAAATAAGCTAAAAGTAATTGAAATTTACGATAATTAATAAACAAATTTTGAAATTATGAAAACAAAGAAAAATAATTAAAAATTAAAGAAAACAATTGAAATTTTAGAAAAATTCTTATAAATTTTAGAAAATAATTTTAGAAAATGAGAAAAACTAAAAATTGAAAAAAGACTGGAAGAATGCTAAAAATAATTGAAATTTACGATAATTAATAAATTTTTTTTAGAAATTATGAAAACAAAGAAAAATAATTAAAAATTAAAGAAAACAATTGAAATTTTAGAAAAATTCTTATAAATTTTAGAAAATAATTTTAGAAAATGAGAAAAACTAAAAATTGAAAAAAGATGCTAAAAATAATTGAAATTTACGATAATTAATAAATTTTTTTAGAAATTATGAAATCAAAGAAAAATAATTAAAAATTGAACAAAATAATAGAAATTTGAGAAAAATACTTAAAAAATTTTAGAAATTTATTTTATAAAATGAGGAAAACTAAAAATTGGAGATACGTATGGAAGAAAGCTAAAAATAATTGAAATTTATGATAATTAATAAAAAAAAATTTGAAATTCCGATAACAAATGAAAATAATTAGAAATTGAAGAAAATGTTTAAACTTTCAGAAAAATACTTAAAAATCTTAGAAAATAATTTTAGAAAATGAGTATAATAATTAAAATCGAAAAAAATAATTGAAAAATGATAAAATTAATTAAAAATTGACAAAAATAATTGAAATATGCTGAAAATAATTTAAGATTGAGAAAGAAAATTGATTTATGATGAAAATAATATAAAAACTTGAAAACATTCAATAATATTTGAGAGAAATAACTGAAAAATAGAATATATGTTTAAAAAAAATAATAATTACAAAATTACTTAAAAAATTTTAATTAAAGAGAATAATTAAAAAATCGCAGAAATAATCGAAAATTGATGAAAATAATTGCAATATCGGATAAATAATTGAAAATTTTAAAAGTAATGCCAAAATAATGAATCGAATTATAAATTGACGAAAATCAAGAAAAATTGCAGAATTTATTTTTAAGCAAAAGACAATAATTAAAAAATTGTTATATAATGGAAAATTGATGACAATAATCTAAATTTGAGATAATAACTGAAAATTTAGAAAATTAATTGCATGTGTTTATGTATATTTTAAACTTCTTCAAAAACCATAATAAATTTTTAAAGCATTTTTCGAAACTGTTTTTTTTTTACACAAATGAAAATTAAAAAGCAGTAAAACACAACACTAACGAAAAAGGTACCTTATTCTTTCAATTCAAATTTCAAAATATTTACTGATAAAGAGAGTAAAAAACCAATAAAATAACAGGGAGTAATACTAACTTCACTTCAGTTTTTAAAACATGGACAGAAAAAGATGAATAAATATTAATACTAACTAACTTCACTTCAGACTTTAAAACGTGGACAGAAAAAATGAATAAATATAAAAAGTAACTAACTTCAGGAGTTTACGGAGATTATTATTATTTAATTAATTATTTAAAAGTATTAAATATTTTAATCAGATGCATGATATAAATTCCCAGTATACATGGTCAGCAATTAGTAACATAAATATTTGTCGAATTGGAAGAAAACTAATCCTTGTTTATAATATCAAGCATGAAAATACAACTTACAAAACTGAGGATGACATTCTACAGAATTTGCACAGAATTCCTCAATTTGAAAATATTAATTATACAAGGAAGTATCTACGTAGCTACAAGCAGATTTTAATGATCTCGGTTAGAAGCTTTTGAGCGTAAAGCGATGCTTTTTCAAAAACAACAATTTCCTTCTTCTCCGTATTAGTATTAAAATTTCTGTTTCAAATTATTGAAAACAAGATTTTAATACAATTTCAAATTTAGGCTTTCACGAAATTCAAAAAATGACAATTGATGAATTACTAGACTTCAATTTTCCCCTCTCTTGTTACTAATTTTTAGGTTGCATGCCAAGCTTCTCGGAATATTTCATTTAGTTTTTACTGTTAGCAGAAATTTCGTTTCATAATTCAATATTTTCTCTTCGGTACATATTGGATACATATGTATATATAATAGGAATCGTGCCAAAGTATGATCACGCTGCCATGCACGATGGATAATAAAAACCTGGTCTGTAGAAATGATTTATTCCCCACGGATTCTGCTCAATTTTGTTCAAGACTTTTCTTGCAGGTGCTGACGTGTATTTGTAAAATTTCAACATTATTATTTATTCTCTTATTTCTCCTAGGACTGAACATTCGTCTAGGAATGCAAATATTAGTTTAAACCGATAATACAATTTTGCTGAAATAATTTATAAATTCGTAAATTCAAGTGAATGATAATATTATCTTTGGATAAAGTTCCGAAAATCCCAAAGTTTTAATTTTATTGAAACTACGTATATTTACGTATTTTAATGCGCTGGTTACGAAAATTATAGTAAAAAACCCGCAAATTTGGATTTCATGGTAAAAAAACATTTAAAAAACTATTATAATTAACGATTTTTTGCTATTATTCCTTAAAATATTCGAAATTTAAAAAAGTGTTTTGAACAAAAGTTGTAGATCTGATAAAAATGAACATTTCGTGTGCTATGAATTTTTTTATAAAAATTAATAGTTTCATAGAAAAATGCAAAAAAATAAAAATGACATGTTTAAGTGCCCTAAGAAGTAAAAAAAATTTCTAAACGGATACAGGGGGGCTGGGCGGTGACAAAAGGTGAAAACTGTTTTTAAATCAAATTACATATGTAACATATTTTCCAGTTTACCAGACTATTATTCAGTAATAATATAACTATAGGCTATTATCATAGTGGTTGACCTTTTTTTGTAATTTTTCAGAAAACTATTGACTTTAAGTGAAAATGTATATAAGATAAAATGTGTAATTTTATAAGATCTACAACTTTTATTAGAAATGTTTTCTGAAATTTTAAATATTTGATGAGATAATAGCAAAAAACTGTTAATTATTATAGTAGTTTTTGTTTTTTACCTTTCTCAGAAGTGAAGTACAAGTAATACATATTTAAATTTTAACTATGTGTTTAATTTGATATTTACTTTTTCTATTGTATTATTGTAAATTACAAAAAACTACTTTTTCACAAATTTTCGTTTTTAATTTTTTATTTTTGAAAAAACTAATAAAGTTCCGTTATATTTCATTTAGTGTTCGAGTGCATAGGAAGTCTGTAAAAAACGATATATTTTCTGAGGCAATCTCAGAGCGCAATTAATGTTGTATCCAGTGCTAATTAGAAAAAAGAATGATAATTGCCCTTGTGAAAAACAGAAACTACAAGCCCTTAGATTCTTACAAGAAATAATACTTTTTTTTCCAAAGCACAAAATTGAATATAAAAAAACTATAGAAAAAATTCGTTAATCACTTCAGCTATTATACAGAAAAGAAAAAGAAAAGGAAAAGAAAAAGAAACACAAAAAAGTAAAAGCTTCTAATTGTTAAAAATCTACAATTACATCGTCTCATTAATTTGATTAAAAGTTATATTAAAGTCAAAATTGATTGTTATCAGTTTAATTAATTTGGAAGATTTGTGTTCGTTGAAAGTGAATAATGAATTTTCATTCATCTAACTAATTTTAATGAATTTTCTAATCAGATAATTGGAACTATTTTTTGTATATGTAAATATGTTAATTTTAACTAAAACGCTTAATTAACGAATTTTTCAATTACCAGCTTACGGTAACAATATTTTTCTATCTTCTACTAGATTTCAGCAGTAAAACAAAATTTTAATGTTATTTATTTAATCTCTAGTAATTGTTTTTAATTATAACATATACTCATTATAAAATATTAATAACAGCTAATTATCTCAAGATACCTATACGGAGAATTTTAATGAAAGTTAGAATATTCTTGTGCTATATTAAATTTTAATTACAAATTCCCCGTCAGTTATGTTCATTGAATTAAAATTGAAAGGGTTAAAAATTATTATTTTCCAAAGAAATGAATATTTTCTTAAATTATTTTACCCAGTTGAACAAAAGAACGAAATTTTCAATTATTTCGTCGTATTAGAAACAAATCTTTACAATTGTTCTGTGAATAATTTTCATTACGTAACTAAATAGTATTCTGTTTATTGATTTTGGTCCTCCGATACATCATTTTATGTAAGATTGACACGAAACTAAGATTCATACATATTTCATGATGAAAATTTGCATATTATTTCAATTCTGCTTACGCTGCACAATTGCCGGATTCGTTCTCAAGATTTAAATTTTTTTCCATTCTTTTAATCTTATCGACGAGAAGATGTGCTGATAACTTGAAAATTTTTTGCATATATGAAATTAGCGCCCAATAGACGCATTTTTATAATTATTTTAAGTAACATTGTTATGTATGTTGTACTCATTAAAAATTGTAATTCATAATTTTTTATCAAGAAAATTTAATTCTCTTCTTTTTAACACTCTTTAAATTTTTTAAATCCGGCATTTTTCATTTTAAAATTTGTTGCAGACAAAATTTGCCTACTTAGAAAGGGATAGAAATAAAAAATATTTTCAAAAAACTGCATCTTTTGTAGAAAATCTTTTTTGTGATACGAATATTTTTGAAAATATTTAAAAGTTTAAGATTCTAAGTCTTTGTTACAAAGTCACTATTTTTTTCATTTAAGAACATTTGATGGAAACTGATGTGACCCTTATACAAAATTTCTCAGCAATTTTTCTCTCAAACTACTAAATATTTTTAAAAGAAACTTTATAGAATTACTTAAAATTCCATCTCGAAAGTCTCTCTGTCGATAGTTTGTTTTTATTTTGTCTGAAAAAATAATTTTGTAAAATTACCAAAAATGAAAAAAATTTTTAAATTTTATTTTGGGGTAGTCATAGTCTAATTTAATTTAAATTTTAAAATCTTTTTGGGAAGAAGTGATTGAAAAAAATCATAAAAAATGTGGATATAAATTATGTTTACTTATAAAACTACGTTTATATGCATATTTTCAAATACATTTTAAATTTTTTTTCAGAAAAATGGAGGTATTGTATGCTTTACTACCTCTGCTCTATACAGAATACAAGAGTTTCTCACAAAAGCTTAACGATAAAAATAAATTCGCTTAATATTACTTTTTGATGAAGTTATTAATAATAACGAATTTATTCACTAAATATAAAAGGTCGATAAAAAAACTTTTTTGAAACTGCAATTTGACGTCGTTTGCGTTGGAATGATTAATTAAAATAAATTAATAACAAATCGCTAACGAGATGAAAGAGTTAAAATGGAAGTTTGTAAGCCAGCTAAGACGCAATGGTATCGACAT
Organism: Ganaspis brasiliensis; assembly: GCA_037103525.1. NCBI lineage: Eukaryota > Metazoa > Arthropoda > Insecta > Hymenoptera > Figitidae > Ganaspis > Ganaspis brasiliensis. Next base: position 1,788,476 of record JAZKLR010000123.1, read on the forward strand.
TTTGCATCAAACTTTTAATCGACTCAAAGTTATCGAACGCTTATATATTTAAATTTTTATTGGCATGTACGTGAATATATACGTACAGAGAAATTTAATTAAAGTCGAAACGTTCGTGGGTGATGCAAAGTTTTCAAGAAAAATGAACCATGGCAAAGATAAATTAATGACACAAAATCCTTGCATATTTCATGAAACGATATTCTGACTGAGTTATATTTTTTTTCATATTACACTTTTCAATATTTTTTTTCAATATTTATACAGAACAAAAATACGTAGCAAGTTTTCTCTAGAAGTTTCAGTAATTTTATTATACTGGATTCTTATTTCAACAGCTACAAAAATCTTGTTCTATTATTAATTTTAAACAACTTAAATGTATTGTAAAAGGTCGGAATACATTTTTGAGATAATCTGAAATAAAGATTACACTTGTCTTTTTTCATTGACCCTAAAGCCAATACAAGACTTCTTGAATACGTATTTAATTTTAATAAATAATGTTTTATTTTGAATTTTATTTCAATTAATCAATGCTGAATATAAAAGTTATTATTAACAAAATTCTGAAAGTATTATGTTCAATTTTGATTGAAGAAATATTAATTGTTTATTAATTCTTCCTGGTAAAATGTTTAAAGGTGATTAAATTTTATTAAACAATGCCTTATTTTATTGAGAAAAAGATTGTTAACAACTTTATTGAACTAATTTTAAGCCACGAGAAAGAGTTTATGAAAAATTAATGTGAGTTATAACCTTCTTGATTTCGTTTACCAATTAAAATTGTTTAAGACCACTGAAGGTTTCTGGTCTAAAAATTTAATATTAAATTGTAAAAAATTGATATATTTCAAAAGTTAACTTCATCATAAAAAATAGATAACATTTTTAATATGTCGGAAAATTAGAACACCAATAAAATAATGAAAAATCGAAATCTGTAGATAAATAATCAAAATCCACTACATATAGTTAAAATAAAAATGCAAATAAAAATATAAATAAAAATTTTTAAAACGAAAACTAAAAATAAAAACGTCAATGTTTTAATATAAAGAATTATTTTACCTATGGAGTCTGTAGGTATAAATATATGGCCTCATAAAGACAAATAATTTGATAAAATCGTTTAATCAATGTTACAAAAGTAAAAATAGAAAATCAATCTTTATGAAACTGAAAAATACCTAAAGTGGAGAAAACTGATTTAAAAATTTAAGAATTACTTTAAAATTAAAATAAAAAATTTAAGAGTGCTATTTTGTGCACGCTAGGTTTTTAATTAATAAAATCTTTATATTGAGATGTTTAAGTTTGTCACTTGGTGTCAATATTATTTGATTATTGTACTAAGTGTAGTTACTTAATTCTTTTGTCCGCCATTTATCAGGATATTTAAATTCTCGAATATATATTTCCCAAAAATTGTTTTTAACAGATTCATTATTTGTCCAAACATTTAACTAATCAAAACTTTATTTATCAGAGTCTTAAACTTCCCGAATATAAAAATTCCAAAATGTGCATTTGTCCGACACACGGAATGCAGAATTTCTAAAAGAGCTCGCTGATTGGCCGGTAATATTTCCGGAAAGATTACCAGCCAATCAGATAGCTCTTTTATCAAATGGGAAAACAGAAAAATGGTATTAGAAATAAAATTTCCAATTCAGCTGATCCATTTGACGTATTATAACCTTTTTCGGACTACCAAAAAAATCGGAAATCTCTCTTATTCGGAAAGAGACCCATTTTTAAACCCCAAAATCCAAACTCTCACTCTTAACCCTCCGCAACATTTAATTTTAGCTCTTACCCACAGTTTTCAAGCCTGATACTCCCTGTCAATTTTCTTAACTTTTATCTAAAGTCTTTTTTTAACTCTTTTCACACTGCTTTATTCCAGAAATTGTATTTTTCTTCATGAAAATTAATGATTTATTGATGAATGAAATTTTTACAAATTTTATTAACTGTCAAATAAAGGGAATTAATGACGCTTTCTTTTGTTATGTTCAACAGGTGAAGTGATGGACATACTGGCTTTGATAAACTCTGCCATCAATTTCATTCTTTATTGCGCGATGAGTCGACAATTCAGGATGACTTTCAAGCAACTTTTCTGCAAGAGAAAACTTTTCGGAAGGTGGCTTCCGGTTCCACTGCACGGAGAAAATAATGGCAATACAGGGACCAATCACACTGTAACACAAGTCACTCAAGTCTAGCACAGGAGAGTCCGACAACCAATTTGCTTTCATCTTTAGGCAAATTTCTTTTGAATTTTCTAACGATCCAATTTTTTTAATCAACAACTTTCTGCCTGACATATAAATTAACTATTTTAAATTAATAGATACACCCCCCCCCCCAATTAGCGGATGTAATAACACGTAAATTGGAATCTTTTAATCTTTGATGGAAATTATTATATAAGGCTGATTCCAGAAAAAAGTCAAAAATGGCTTTACCGAGTTCATCAATTTTTTTTTTTACTCATTATTGAATTTTTTTTTCTCAAGCCGTATTTTTAAATAATTAGTTAGTGAGGGAATGACGAATCGAAACAAAATGACCATAATCTCAGAAGCATAACCTTACTTCCCTATGTACCGTGAACAATGCGATATAAATACTGGAAACATATATGTAAATACACTACGATTAGTGAATTAAAATGTGTTTACCTATTTATAAATCAACATGAGGAAATGACGTGAAGAAATGTATTTTTTAAAAATCTCATTGATAAATTAGTTTTATTAAAATATCCTTTCTACAAACCTTCACTGCAGTATAGGTTGTCAATAACAATGTTGCCAACTTTCAAAAAACTTAAGGCGGGACTTAGTAGGCATTCAAATTTTGCTCCAATTACACTGTTTCAAAGCGGTGAGGGAATGATAAGTTTTTCAAGGACAAATTTTGAAGTATATTTAAAAATATTTCCATTCGCTGCTTTTAAATTATAAACTCGTGTAGTTGCAGTCAATACTATCTTATATAAATTAAAAATAAAGTAACAAACAATTACTAAGGAATTTTACGTTTTGAGTTAATGATTCTCTTCGAATTCAGCAGTTGGGACATAGTGAGGGAATGATTTTCAGGGTACTCTCTTGGACATATCTTGTTTGTTTATCATACAAGAAATAAATTTGTTTCATAAATTCGTATATCTAGTATAGTAGTATCATTAAAAAAATAACTTTTCATAATCAACAATCCTGATTTTCAGAAATCATTATAAGGAAATCAATTTCGATTTTTTTCTGGAATCAGCCATAAATGATTAAATGACAGCAAATTAAAACTTAATGTGCATTTCAAATTTAATTTAATTATTTACCAAAAACTTCATAATAATATTGTAAGAAAATAAAACATTTTAATTGCAAAAAATTTGTAATATTTATTTTATATTTTTTTTTAAATTGCTTCCATTTATATAAAAACAGACAATATTTAATCACTGCCCTGGACAAAAAAACTTATTGCTATTGATGAGACATTTTTTTGAATCATTTTTGACAATTGTGAATTGGATCAAACATTTGTAGGTTAGGTTGTAAAAAAATTGTAAAAAGAGAAAAGGAGATTTCCTTTTAAGAATGTAATATTACAAATTCTTAGAAAATCTCCGATTCACTTTTTTCAATTTTTTTACAAACTAAGCTACAAATTTTTGATCCGATTCACAATTGTCAAAAAAGATTCAGAAAATTTTAATCTTCAATCCGCATTCTTAAAATCTCCGATTCACCAAGAAATTCAGCATTAAGTTTTTTTTCCCAGGGTGAAATTGTTTTGCAGATTAAAAAATAAATTAAAAATAGATTGTGCGAAAGACACATTTTTTGGTTGATGAGTCAACGATTTTGATCGCATTAAAGTAGACGTACCATTTCCATTATAAGATATAAAAAGAATCCGTAAAATTTACTTGAAAATAAAAATTAGACATTATTTTAACATTTAAAATAATCAGTCGAATTAATTGAAATAAAATCGTTTCCAAATTCATACCGAGAATTAAAATAATTTTTTTAAATTTCGCTTTTTTTTGTTAGTACATCAGAACACAACACGAAATAATAGTCCACTAAAAATAAAAATTATTGTAAATAATAGTTATAAAATAAATAAAAATGAAGTCACTTTTCAGAAACAGTGTATTTAAGAAAGAATAAATTATTATTCATTATTTCCAGTAAATTTAAATTTCATTTGACCTAAATCATATTTGAATTTCATTTAATTAAATTTTTAAACTGACACGCTTGCAACGAAAAAACAAACACTTTGCTCAAGTCTGAGTAGAACAGAATTGAGAATAAAGACAGAAAATTTAAAATATGACAGAAAAATAGAAATTTTGCTCTTACTAACTAAAAGGTTGGATATCAAATGGTTGTCGGACTTTGAACGTGAAAACTATTTTTAATCATAGAGCGATTCTTTAGGTAGTTCCAAATTTATTTTGTTTAATTTAAAAATATATTTTTTCCAACTCATGCTTTGAAAATACGATTTTTGAGGTTTAGTATAAAATCTTCAGAAAATGAACTTTTATTAATTCATTTCGGTCGTTAGAGAAAATCTTTTTGCAATATTTATCGATTAAAATATTTAATAAAAGAGAATAAAAATTCAGTGATAAGTAGCTTAAAGTAATTTTTCAAGTGATTTTTGAATAATTTTCAAGATAGTTCTAAAATGAACTATATATAAATATATGAAACCTAACCTCACTTTCGGTGAAGTTCAAAATCTATCAAAAACGCCAAAAATACTATTAGATTTGCATTTTCTCGCATTATTTGGAAAAAGTATCGTGTACAATACACTTGCTGAATAATACACTATTTATTGCCTGAAAAATTTGGTAATTGCACATAATAGTTATGATTTTGCATAAATTTAATAAAACTTATTTTAATACCTATTTATTAAATAAAAATTTTATATGTTTTAGTTAAATAAACATTTATGTGTATCCAATAAACCGTTTTCAAGTAAAGTAAATATTATTTTGTAGGCTGTTTCTATTTCAAATCATACAGATCGAATATGTTCAAAATTCAAAATCATGTTTAACATGATTTTTATTGTTTTTTAGGGCAAATAATGAGACACATATTTTTTTGTTTTGAATAAAAAATTTTTTTTTCGCAGAGTTACGAACATTTGAAAGTTTTAGGACAAAGAGTGATTTTTGAACGAAAACGCTAACAAATTTTTTTAAAATAACTCTATAGTTTTTCCAAAAAATTATATTTTTGATTTTTTTTTCTGATTTTACTTATGTTTTAAGTGCTCTTTCTTAGCAACTTTGAAAATTTAAAAAATTTTGAAAATTAACAAAATGACGGCCATTTTTTAAAAAATCAAAAAACTCAAATTTCTCAAAAACGTAATTTTTTTTTGAAATTTTTTTTGTAAGATAACAAAAAAAAAATTTTTCCAATAGGTTTAATGTGCGCTAAAATACTGTGGGAGGCGCAGCAATTTTTTTTGTGAAAAAATGTCCATTTTTCAAAAATAAAAAAGCCTTATTTTCTCAAAAACAATATTTTTTATTTCTTTAAAATTTGTTTTCATTTACTAGATAAAAAAAGGAATTAAAAATTATATTTCTCTAAATAAAAAATAGTTGTTTAAAAAGCAAATAAAAAATATGCAAGGTGATTTTTCCAACTGAAAGATATCTTTGCATTAGCCAAAATAATGACTTTTTGTATTTTCAAAAAAAAATTCTTGAGCCTTTCACAGTGTATAGCGCACATTAAACCTATTAAAAAAAAATTTTTTTGTTATCTAGTAACTATAAATAAAAATTAAAAAAAAAATTACGTTTTTGAGAAATTTAAGTTTTTTGATTTTTTCAAAAAATGGCCGCCATTTTGTTAATTTTCAAAAATTTTTAAATTTTCAAAATTGCTAAGAAAGAGCACATAAAACATAAGTAAAATCAAGAAATAGAATAAATATATGAATAATATATGGCGCTGTATTAGTAAAAATAATGACTTTTATAATTTTCACAAAAAAAAATTGCTGCGCCTTCCACAGTGTTTTAGCGCACATTAAACCTATTGGAAAATTTTTTTTTGTTATCTAGTAACTACAAAAAAAGTTTCAAAAAAAAAAATTACTTTTTTAAGAAATTTGAGTTTTTTGATTTTTTAAAAAATGGCCGCCATTTTGTTAATTTTCAAAATTTTTTAAATTTTCAAAGTTGCTAAGAAAGAGCACTTAAAACATAAGTAAAATCAGAAAAAAAATTTTTTGAAAAAACGAGTGATTTTAAAAAAATTTGTTAGCGTTTTCGTTCAAAAATCACTCTTTGCCCTAAAACTTTCAAATGCTCGTAACTCTGCGAAAAAAAATTTTTTTATTCAAAACAAAAAAATATGTGTCTCATTATTTGCCCTAAAAAACAATAAAAATCATGTTAAACATGATTTTGAATTTTGAACATATTTGACCTGTATGATTTGAAATGGAAGCAGCCAGTAGTAAAATTTGTTTACTTCTGCCGAATGTAATGCAACTTTTGACAGCGCTCAACCGCAAATTAAAAATTTTATATATATAAATTTTGACGAGATTAGAAAGATTCTATTGCAAAATTAAAAATTAAACAACATAAAGCAATATTTGTAAAGAAAAAACAATTCGAAATGTTTGTCACAAAAAAATTTGTTTTTGCAATTAAATATATTTTTCCTTTTCTTTAAAAAATACATGAAATTATTTGAATAAATATAATATAAATTGTAATTGAAATAAGCCTAAATAAAAAATATATTTTTTAAGCGAATTAAATGAAATTTAAAAATTTGTAAATTCTTAATAGCATTCTATAACTAAAATAGATATATTACTGGAATTTTGAGATCCACTCTAATTTTTCTTATCTCTATGAAGGAACTTTTAATTTAATTTGATTGCATTCTGCAATTTTAGGAAAGCTTAAGTTTTTATTGAACAAACAGACCAAAAATTTAACAATTTATATGTTTACACTTCGAAGCGGAAGGTTTCACGATGTGAGGCAAATATACGTGGGTTGCCACAAACCGTTAAAATATTTCATTTGGAAAATTTCCATTGTGAGAATGTTCTCAAAGAGCTGCAGATGTTAAATAATTTACATTGCATTCTTTTTTCTTTATCATGCTGTTATTATAAATGTATTTTTGATATAAACGACATTTTTCATTAAATTTCTATTCTGGATTTTTCCTGAGCCCAAAATATCCAGAACAAAATTTTGTTATTGTCAAGCTATGTAATTTAAATTACGTATTTTTATTTTATTAATCATTATTAATGATTAAATATTTATTGATGATAATTATAATTATATGCAGAGAAAATTACTACAACTGAAATGAATAAATTTAATTTTTCATAGATAAAGAATTTTCTCTGCATGTAATAAATTTTTTAATTAAATAAACTAATCTCGAATTAATATCGAAATATCGAAATATCGATTTATCGATAGTTTTAATTTAAGTCGATAAATAAAATCCGAGATATCAGTGTTGTTTATTGTATCGTCATCTTGAAATCGATAGATCGATAGATCGATATTAAAAATATCGTAAAAATTTTCGAAATTAACTATTAATAATAATCGAATCGAAATATCGATATTTCAAAAATGATATATCGATAATTGTAAACGATGTATCGATATTTTGAAAGCGATGTTTGGTATTTTGTAAACAATAAATCGATAAATACATTGATAATTTATAAACGATGTAGCAATATTTTAGTAATCGAAAAAAAATGTTTTTGATATTCTATCATTAATCTATAAAAGTAAAATAATTTCGAATAAAACGACGAGAAAGCTGTCAATTTAGAGAAATATTTACATTAAAATGTATATTTCGAAATTTACTGAATGGAATATATATTTTAAATTATATTTCTATTAAAATAAAAAATTTTAATTTTACGCGATCTGTGTTGCCTTGAGTACTTGATGCACAAAGACCATGTATGTGTCAAAAAGTCCAGTCTTGCGTTTCAAATTAATAATGTAAATTATGAATGAAAATCACAAGGGATGTCTATCAGTTTGTTATAATAATGTTATAATCGACGCTTAAAATGTAGTCTAATTTGAATAAAATTATATACATAAATATATATATTATAGATAGTGTTATAAAAGAAATATTAAATTAATTAAGATTTGTATATGAAAAGTTTCAAATAAATTTAAAAATCATCATAGATGTGTTTGCTTTTTGTTGGTAAATTATTTTTTAATTTTACTTTCTTTCGCTTCTCAATTTATCATTACATTTTTAATGTGTTTTCAATTTCAGGTTTCAACTTTCTTCGGAATAAAAAATTGCCAACAGCTTTAAAATTGTGCAAAAGTTATAAGCTTCGTGCTTTTACGTAATATGAGAAACTGCGAAAAGATTTGAAGAAGATTGATATTCAGGAACTTTGTTTAAAAGAGAAAGTTGCATTAAAACTCTTTTCGGAGATTTTTTTTCATACAAATTATTCTTGAAAATATAATAATAAATTCAAATTAATAATATGATATTATATTGAATTATATGCAAAAAAATTTAAAGTATTAAGCGTTCGGAAAGTTTGAAAAATCTAATGTTAAGTAATGATTGGTTCAGTCTTTTTTATTTTGTTGCAGAAGCGAGAGCTTTAATAAAGTTATCAATTTTTAAAAAGCTTCTACTCTTGTAGTAGCTTTTAAGAACATAAAGTGGTTTTACATGCTTGTACCTTTTTTCACCCTTCTTCAGGATAAAATCTTTTGAAAGAAAGATGCAGATATTATTCTTATTTTATTAAAAAAAAAATATTTTCTCCTATATTTTTTGTCCATAGACATTATTATATGATATAATAAATAACTGTAACAGGTTTTAAGTAATTTGGTAAATATTTAGTCTAGATACAACGATGTATTTATCAAAAAGTAATTAATTTTCCAAACTTCTGTTTTACTTTTCAACTTTTCCCAGTGGGCACACTTGGCTCAAAAACGTTCTTCAAACGTATTTTTAAAAACGTTATTTGAACATTGAAAAAGAAAACGTCCTAAGGACGTTTTATAAATTGCTGTTTCCAGCAATTTCCTTTGAAAAAGTAACATTTTCTAAAGTCCGACATAAAAAGAATTATTACAGTTTTAGTTTGGAATGAAATTTTTAATTTTATTTTTAATAAAAAATTTTTAATTTATAGCAAGGGACTTTAAAATTTCTTATTATATATTATATAGGTATTACATATTGAATATAAGGCATTCGTAATTTAAAACAGGCCAATTTTAGGATATCTTAAACCTAGCTAGTTTAGTACAGTGGTCAGAGCATCGGATTTTAAATCTAAGAGTCTCGAGCTCAAATCCTGTCGGACGTAAATATTTTGATTGCCTAACAATAATTTTATACAACTTGAAAAATCATATATTATAGATAGTATAAAAAGTATATAAATTAGATTAAATAATTCCAACTATAAAAGTACTTTATCAGGACATCCCACCTAATATTAATAAGGAGATATCTGGAACGCTTTTGGAAAACTTTTGAACGTTTTTTAAATATTTTTGGAATTCAGACCAGTTCGGGTAATGAAAAACAGCTAATGTTTGCTTTTAATTTACAATTTTTTAAACAAGTTTACCATCAAAATCTTTTTTAGATTAGATAACACAATTTTATTGTGTTACATTACCCCAAATAAGCCTATTTTGTTATTATTTTGATTTATTATAGAGGAGTTGAAATTTGATTTCAGGAAGGTAAATAGCACAAAAAAAACACCAAAATTTGTTTTATGTCATTTGCTTTTTTATTTTTAAGCAACCTTTCGATGACTAATATTTGTCATCCTCATCAAGCTAATCGTCAAATTTAACCTTACATAGTAACTCAGTTTTAAAAGGCATGTCAGATGGTAACAAACATCTTGTCAAGACTGATATTTTTATTTATTATAATTATTTTCTTATCATTATTAACTGAACCTGACGCACATTTTGTGGCTTTCCCTGCTCCGATTGCTATATGGTATAGAAGTTTAACATTCTATCAATCTCCATCCCCAAATATGTAGAGCTTAATTTAGTGGTGGTTACTGTTGATAAATTCCTCTGAGATCTGCTGATTACTAATTCGCCTAGCCTGCTTAGAAGAGACGTGGTAATCGTAAAATCAATAATTGATCCAATATCGTCGTCCCTAAACGTCCACTTCTGAACCCAGTTGATAAAAGTCAAATTGTTCCTGGAGAGTATTGCTGCTATCAAGATTCCTCTTCTAGCCAGGCCTCAAGCCACTCTGTCGACTTCACATTGAACTCGCCGGTGATGAGGACTTCCAACTTGGAATCTCGAAGATTCGACTCGAGTTCATCTAATCTTGTATTCGACGGCTGTTAGCTGATCATTAGATGAGAAGTAATAGCAGTACATTCGCATACCAGATACTACACGAGCCCACTACTCGTCTCCAGAAACCTATCTATCCACTAGCAACTCTGAGTTGCAAACCTGAATAGCTGCCTTCCTCTATGTGTCGTAGAACAGAACTGTTCAAATTCTGTTTTTCGTTCTATTTGCAAGTGCTAAAGTATGCTCCTTTTTAGCAAAACCCTAATGAATGTCTGTCGTCAAATTGGCGACACAATCGGAAGATTCAACAAAGTTCTCTAAACGTTTTTGTACCATTCTTTTAAACAATTTACATAAGTAGGAAGTGAGAGAAATCGGTATGTAACTATTACCATTAGGCTTAGGAAAAACCCTACATGGCACAAATCCAATCATCCGGGAAAACTGAAAGCAAAAAGAATAAATTAAACAAACAAAACAACAGGTTTTTACAGAAAGGTGGAACAAGTCTAATAATATTAATCGAGATAGAATCCATGCCAGGTGCTGAATCCTTTTTCAAAAGAGAAATTGCAGAGTTAAACTTCTGTGACGAAATTGGAGTATTAAGAGGATGCATCTCAGATGGATCCGGCACAAACAGCATAACAGACAGTGAAACATTTTCTTGTACATGATCCTCCTATAACTTACGAAAATGCTCCGAGTTTGGGTCATTTCACACCTCTGTTCTAAGAGAATGTAAAGCGTTCGAAAATGCTCTAACCTTACCCTAAATCTGTTTCGACCCCACAGAGGGATCAATTGAATTACAGAACTCAACAAAAGAAGATTTCTTTTTATCGCGCAACAACCACTTAACCTCGTAATCAATGATCATGAACTCCTCTCTAGAAGCAGTAGTTTGTACTTCTAAACAATGTTTACTGGCAACCCTTCTCTCCAAAGCCGCCTCACATTCAGAATCCCACCATAAAGGTTGAGATTTCCTTATACTGGATAAATTGGAAGGAACATATGCTCAAGAATCCAACAGAACATTTATAATTTCAGAAACATAATTATCATAAACATCTAGAGACGAAGTATCATTATCTATATCTCTCTTAAAATCTGAAACCTTATCAACCATTAATTTGGCAAATTTACCCCATTTAACCCTCTTAAGATTAATTCTATATGTCGATGATTTAACAAATTTTTGAGTAACATCGTAACTAAAAATTGATCAGAAGAAAAGTATGAGGTGTAACTTCCACCTTTGAAAATTGAAATAAATAAGAAGCGAAAATCAAATCCAAATTGCTCTTGATACCTTCATGATTAACAAAAGTAGGCACAGAATCATTAAGAGGAATAATATCAGCAGCTTCAGTAATCCGACTCAATTGAGATACTCTAGTATTATTAAACTCAGCACCCCACATCCAAGCATCAGCATTAAAATCCTCACAAAAAATCATCGAATATTTCAGACCCCCAGCACAATTCACAGAAGTCCAAACAGTTGCCGGAATGACCACACGAGTTGGAGCATAAATAGAGAAAAATTTAAGATGACCTGACTCTTTATCCACAGAAACAGCTACAGCATCAACAACACTCAAATCAACAGAATCCAAAGAAATAGGAGTAATAACATTTAACGAAAGAGTACCACCACCCTGACGAGTAACCCGATCATTCCAGTAGGTAAATACCCATTAAACTGGAAAATTTGCTAATCAGGAGAAAGACATGTTCCTGTAATAGACAAAACATCCAAATTATAAGTTTTCAATAACGATTCAATTTCAGACTTCTTATTTAAGGCATTCCAATACTTAATCGAACACAGAAATTTATTATACGTAGTATACTCTCCAAACAAATCAACACCAAAATCAGAACAATAAATCTACTTATAATGTTCCGAGAGATTGCCTTAGTAGTGAATAAACAAAAAAGAATACAAAAAATAAATAATAATATAAAAAATAAACGAATAATAAAGTGAATAAAAAAGTAGTCCAATATAGGAAATATTCTTTCTAATGGAATCAATGTTTTTGATTTTCACATTACTGAGACTCAACAAATCCTCGAAACTATCAATCTTATCAGCCAAGGCAGGACCATTCAACCCAAGAGCGATTCTAGATAATTCACCACACCTAGCTCCAAAAACACACCGAGAATCACTACCTGGAACATCCCTAAAATTAGCAGAAGTAAAAGTACCTTTAAATTTATCCAACACCTGAAAAGAATCACTCCTAGTTTCAACATTATTCAAAATATCAGGATTCTCCTTAATAAGCATCAGCTTAGCCTCCTCCTGACTGCATCCCAAAGTATATCTCAACTTCAATAAGAAAAATTTAAATTTAAATACTAGGCACAAATTAGAGGATGCCATATATCCTCCTCTACAATTCTTACATTTAGAACTGGAATTACCATCCAAACAGTTCTTAGTAAAATATCTACCAGCACAAAACTGACATGAAGGAAAAGTCGACCTACATTGGTCAGCAGTATGACAGAACCGCTGACATTTGAAACATATACGATGTCTGGATATCACAGGCGTCAACTCCAAAAGGAAAACACTAAGCGAAATATCACTAGGAGCAACTTGGGAGCTAGAAGTAAATTCAGCCCTGTTAGAAATTTCATTATTAATAGAAATCCTTTTAACTGACATTAACTTAGACATAGCCCTAGAACTAAGTGAGATACAATATCTTTGACAGAACGTTCAACCGGAAAAACATCGGTAAAAACCATCTTACCTTAAAAGGAATTCGGTTTAAAAGCTCTAAAATCTACAAAAACCAATTCACGAGAATCTACCAAATTATTGTTACTAAGAAAATTAGAGCATTCGATTTTCAATTGATTTATACCACTACGCGATATTTCTTTATCACCATCAATAAATGGCTCAAGAGTATCCAAAACCCTAATAGAATATAGCTTACCTACGTTACCACCAGGAACAATGATGTCTAACAAAATTACAAAAGGAGGTGAACTTTGCCCATTATATTTTTAGAACAAAGTTTTGTTGAAGGATTAATCCAAACTGTATCAGACTACGACGACACAACCAATGGGTCAGGAGTAGAAGTAATCAAACGATGGTCATCCGATACCAGATCTGCATCTATGACAGGAGCCAAGCCCGATGTCCCAGGACCTCGCCCACCATAGACAGTCCCAAAAACAGGAACACCCTGAGCCATGAAAGAATCTCCAACAACCCGATCACCTCTTGAGACCAAAGAACCCCCCGACCTCCCCCCCAAAGAACCAGAAACAAGCGGTTTAGAAGTCGATGAAGCCTTCACCCAAGAAAAGGAATTCTTACCCTCAGGAAGAGAATCCACACCAACATTCTTATCCAAATTCCTACCAGACAAGGACCCCTCCAAAATATTCTTTTTAAAAAAGTAAATCAATCCCCTATTCACCAGCACCTGCATACCCGCCAGAGCTTGCCGCGGATTCTAACATCATCAAGGAAGCATCCAAGTCACGATTAACAGTTTTCTCCTCCGGAACAGCATCATTAAAATTCACAACCTCCTCCTCCATCTTCTCATCACCAAAGGAAAGATCCTTCCAACTAGATTCATCCTCCGGAAGTTTAAATTGATCCGCCATCTTACCTAAACAAAGAGTCTATCAAAAAAATATTCACAAAATACCTGAAGGAATTTAAAGCAGATGATAAAAGTTACTAGTAACAGAAAATTTATAATATAAATTTAGATAAGCAAAACCAGAAATTAAGTACACTCAATTAATTAAATAAAAATTAACCAAAGTAATTCTAAACAGTAGAAAACCTTCAAAAAACAAATTTAAAAATACCTCAAATAAGCAGCTTTACAAAAATATAAAATAAAAAGGAAAACAGGAAATAAATCGGAAAGGAAAAGAAAAAGAAATCCATCCGAAAGAAAATTAGAAACTGTAAAAGTATATCCAGCCAAAAGCAATCGAAGCGTACATATCAGCATCAAACATTCCTCAAGAAGAAAGCAGATCCAAATATCTGCAATAAGCAAGAAAACTATACCATAAATCCTATAGAACTCCAATGTATCAAAAATGTTCAGTAGAATAATTTAAAGACCAGTAGTTGAATATTATCTAAGATAGCGTCGGCGTGGCCAATGGAGGTTATGTTACCATGTGCATCTTGAAGCATTCAAATCTTTAGAAACATCTAAGAAATATATTCAATGAACTAGAATCAGCAATCTCCCAAACACATATTCCAGTTCATATTAAAAGATTCATTAAAAATCTCATATTCCTTTTGGATTAAAACTAAGTGTTCCCATGCCCACTCTGATCACACGTGGTAAAAATTTCCAAAGAAATTTTTAGAAAATTCTAAAAGAAAAACACTAAAAAGAGGACTGTTATCCTCATAAACACTTGTCTGACTACAAGTAAAAATTTAAACAAAACTGATTAACATTATAACAAGAAAAATTAAAATTAATTCAAGAGAGAGTCAAAGTACGACCTACTTCAAAAACCACACAACGAGAATCCGCTACTAGATTTGGAACCATAATCTCGTAACTGACACCTCCATCTACCATCACTGGACTTTACAATGATGTGTCACGTGACACGCTGTCAGTGCCGTATTCAAGTATAAGTCCGAACGTAAGGGGTATCTCAAAGAATCGGGCAGTTACAAGACCCGACTGTATTTCGTAATTTTAATTTTTTTTAATTTAATTATAAATTAAGTTTTAATTCAGTTTTAGTTTACAAAATTAATTTAAATTTAAGTTTACTTTTTAGTTTTCAGGTCCTTTGCAATTATGTTGAGTATGGACTGTATAATATTAATAACTAATGCAATTACCGCTAATGTTTGTTTACGAGCGACAGTCGAGGACAAACAAAGCGAGCCCTGGTCACTTTTGAAAAATGCCTGGGCATTCTAGGGAATTCCTAGGAATCCCTTGAAGTTCTTGAGAACTCCGCTAGAGGGCGGACTGATAAGTATATCTAGTTGAGTTTCTGCGATCCTTTTTATAGTTTTTAAACTGTTTATGTGCTTTTGCAATAGTGCAGTATCGAATTCTACGTTGTTGATCTGCAATTAGTTATTTTGAGTGTATCATTTACTCTTTTTCATAACTTTTTATCTATTAAAAGGTATATTTTTTGTGGCGGACATAACCTCAAACTTTTGCGCGTGAATTTATAATTATTCTCCTGCAAAAATGGCACCTAAGGTTAATTTATTAATTTGTGGCAAGTGCAAGAAAGGTGTTTCAGCTAGTGTTCCATCCTGCCCGGGTTGTTCTACTAGGCATCATCCTGCTTGTGCGGAACTAGTAGGGTTACTCGATAACGGGTGCTACGTGAAATGCTGTGGTTCAAGGTCACGCAATGGTAGTCCAGAACCGAATAGTTTAAATTTGATTTCGTCTGAGGTGGAAACTATTATTAATAATTGTGGGTCAACTTCGAATGCACAGCTGTTAGCTCCAGATTCTACTGCTTCTGGATTAACTTCTTCTGTACCATTTTTAAATAGTATTAAACTTATTATTAATAAAGCTTTGACTGCTCATCTTGCTGGAATTTCTGTAAAAATGGATGCTTTATCTGCAAATTTGGACAATCATAGTACAAGAATCGAGACTTCTGAAATTAGAATTGATGATCTTTCATAAAGAATGACAGCAGTTGAAGGTATGATTAAAGATTTTAATTCGCAAGTAAAGTCAGTATTCAATTCTACAAAAAACATTTCAAGTAAATGCATAAAAGAGATTGAGGACAGGACTATGCGAAGGAACAACTTAATGCTATTTGGTGTTCCTGAGCAGGATGTCTCTCCTTCTGAAGTTGATGTAAACTCTCCATCTAATAGTAAAATTTGTCTTTCTCAAATATTTGGTAATGCCTTCTCTCTCGATCCATATACACATACTCAGATATCAAGATTAGGATTATTCTCGCAGAAACGTCAGAAACCCCGCCCTCTAAGATTGACATTCGAGACACAACAATTAGCACATGCGTTTCATCGAGAATTTCTTTTGACCAAGAAGAAAACAACTTTGTCAAATCTGAAAGGATATTGGTTGACTTTCGACAAAACCAAGCAACAGTTAGAGGAAATAGCAGAGCTGAAAAACCAAATCAGGACTTGCATACAAAACGGAGAAACTGGAGTGAAGATCTCTTATCGCCGGGAAGTTCCTGGGATCACAAGACTACCTGCAATTCCAAATATATTAGTCAGCACTGTTATGTGATGAACTCTTCTGCTGTCTCTTCTCCGAATAATAATTCTCTCTCCTTCGTATTATAGCGCTTACTCAGATTTGATGTCTATGAGTCGTGTACTACTAGAATGTCAGGAGTGTATGCACCAAGTTATGATGTTTTTATTCTTTTTTCTTTCGGAAATTATTCTCAATAACAGTATTGAAGAATGTGAATTATATTTGTTTAATTATGATGTTTTAATATTAGTTCAACTTTGCTCGAGGGTGGTATGTGTGTAGCAACCAAACGGTGTTCTATAATTAACAATAGTCCTTTTTCCGTCGAGCATGTTTTGTTAAAGTACAAATTTACTTGAAGACAATAATAATAGGAATTTTTTATTCACTGCCGAACAGCTCATAGGGGACATTAAAACGCATATGCTTAGGATTATTATTGTAATCAGAAGCGGATTTTTTATAATTTTGTATAATTTTTTTATTTTAATTTTAAGGTTCTGATCTTTATTTTTTTGTAAAAGGGTACTTTTGTCGGCCGTACATGTGGTTAAATAAACTCTTTGGTAATTCCTGGAAAACCCTTGAGCATTCCTAGGAATCCCTTGGATATTCCTGCGAACTCTTAATAAATCCCTGAGAATTCTTGGAAAAATCCTGAAAAATCCCTGAGAATTCCTTAAAAATGCCTAGGAATTTCTGGAAATTCCTGGAACTCTTAGGACATTCCTAGAAATTCCTGGAACTCTTAGGACATTCCTGGAAAATTCTGGAAATTCTTGGAAATCCCTTGGAAATTTCTGGGAACTCTTCAGAAATTTACGGATACTTCTGGAAATTCTTGGGAATCCCTTCGAAATTCCTGGGAACTCTTCAAAATTTCCTGGAAAACCCTGTGCAATCCTGTCAATTTCTGAGAATCTCTTGGAAATTTCTGGGAACTCTTAGGAAAATCGTTGATATTTCTGGAAATTCTTGGGAATCCTTTCGAAATTCCTGAGAATTCTTTAAAAATTCCTGACGAAACCCTGTGCATTCCTGTCAGTTCTTGAGAATCTCTTGGGAATTTCTGGAAAATCTTGGGAAATTTCTGAAAATTCTTGGAAAAATCCTGGGAAACCTCTGGTTATCTGGTCATTTCTGTCAATTTCTGGAAATCCCTTAAAAATTCCTGAGAGCTCTGGGAAAATTTCTGTGCATTTCTTGAAATCCCTGGGAATTCCTGGGAATCCCTTGAAAATTTCTGGAAACTCTTGGGAAAATCCTGGGAAACCCTTGGGCATACCTGGAAAATTCCTGATCATCTTTGGCAATTTCTAGGAACTCTTGGCAAATTTGTGCGAATTCTTAGGAAAATACTGGAAAACCTCTGGACATTCCTGGTAAATCCCTGGTCGTTTTTGACAATTTCTTAGAATCCCTTCGAAATTCCTTAAAACTCTGGGGAAATTCCTGGGAATCCCTTGGAAATTTCTGGTAATTCTTGGGAAATTCGTAGATGTTTCTGGAAATTCCTGAGGGTCAATTTCTAATTCCTGGGAACTCTTGAAAAATTCCTTAGAAACCCCTAAGTATTTCTCTCAATTTCTGGGAATTCTGGGGAAAAGCCTGGGAAATACTTGGGCATTCATGGAAAATTCCTGGTCATCTTTGGCAATTTCTGGGAATTCCTTGAAAACTCTTGGGAATCCCTTAGAAATTTCTGGAAACTCTTAAGAAATTCCTGGGTACTCTTGGGTAATCCCTGGAGCATTCTTTAGATATCTTTTGAAAATGTCTGGAAACTCTTAGGAAACTTTTGGCAATTTCTGAGAATCCCTTGGAAATTTCTGGAAATTCTTGGAAATCTTTTAAAAATTCCTGGGAACTCTTGAAAAATTGGTGGGAAATCCCTTAGTATGCCTCTCAATTTCTGGGAATTCTTCAGAAAATCCTGGGAAATTTTTGGGCATTCATGGAAAATCTTTGGTCATCTTTGTCAATTCCTAGGAATCTCTTGAAAACTCTTGGGAAACCATTGGAAATTTCTAAAAACTCTTAAGAAATTCCTGGGTACTCTTGGGTAATTCCTGGGAGCTTTTTGGAAATCCCTGGAGCATTCTTTAGATATCTTTTGAAAATGTCTGGAAACTCTTAGGAAACTTTTGGCAATTTCTGAGAATCCCTTGGAAATTTCTGGAAATTCTTGGAAATCTTTTAAAAATTCCTGGGAACTCTTGAAAAATTGGTGGGAAATCCCTAGGTATGCCTCTCAATTTCTGGGAATTCTTCAGAAAATCGTGGGAAATTTTTAGGCATTCATGGAAAATGTTTGGTCATCTTTGTCAATTCCTGGGAATCTCTTGAAAACTCTTGGGAATCCCTTGGAAATTTCTGGAAAATCTTAAGAAATTCCTGGGTACTCTTGGGTAATTCCTGGGAGCTTTTTGGAAATCCCTGGAGCATTCTTTAGATATCTTTTGAAAATGTCTGGAAACTCTTAGGAAACTTTTGGCAATTTCTGAGAATCCCTTGGAAATTTCTGGAAGTTCTTGGAAATCTTTTAACAATTTCTGGTAACTCTTGAAAAATTGATGGGAAATCCCTAAGTATGCCTCTCAATTTCTGGGAATTCTTCAGAAAATCCTGGGACATTTCTTGAGCCAGTATCATTTTGACACATGACTTAATTTTAGATTGTTATATTGTACAGAATGGAAATGTTATTTTGTACAACTGCTAAATGTTATTTTGTACAGTTTTGAAAAATGAATTTGTTATTTTGTACAATTTTTTAAAAAAGCAATAAAACATTGGAAGTACAATATTTTAGCTTTTTTAAAGAATTGTACAAAATAACAAATTCATTTTTCAAAATTGTACAAAATATCATTTAGCAGTTGTACAAAATAACATTTCCATTCTGTACAATATAACAATCTAAAATTAAGTCATGTGTCAAAATGATACTGGCTCCATTTCTTGGGCATTCCTGGAAAATCCCTTGTCTTCTTTGGCAATTTCTGAAGAACCCTTGGAAATTCCTGTGAGCTCTCTCTTGAGAAATTTCTGGGAATTCCTGGAAAATCTTTAAGGATTCACAGATGATTTTTATGGGAATTAGAGAATATATATATCGATTTGACTTAAGCATAAGACTAAAAACTTAGGTCGAAAGGGTCGGATTGTCTGATGTCATTTCTGATGTAATTTCTGATGTTATTTCTGATGTTATTTCTGAGGTCATTTCAGACATAATTTCCGATGTCATTTCCAGTTCCAAAATCAGATGTCATTGTTGATATCATTTCTGATGTTCGATTTTTTAACAGTTTGGCGGTGGGGGGGGGGGGGGTGTAGAACCACAATTCTTAAAACAACGCCGCACAGTGGTTCAAAATGAGAATTTACTGTTCAAAATTCTTATGATTTAATAATTATAAACAATGATTATAAACAAATTGTTACCTGTGCTTCTTAATTCTAAGAAAATGATTTTTTTGGTAGTACAATTGTTAAAAGTTGTAGAAAAGGCAATAAACAATTTTAAAACGCTATTTTCGATAAACAATTACTATTGTTATTAACCTTTATATAAACAAATTCTGAATTTTTATATTTTATCACAGAGCGTAAGGTTTTTTTTACTGCAATTGGTTGTTTTTTTCTAAAAGATATTGTAGCTTGAAAACATATTGTATATTAAAAAAATTCGATTATTAATAACAATTATAATAAATAATTTCTCATGTGTGTTATTTTATTTAAAACTTGTTTTTCAACACAAAAAATTTATAAAATTAAATATTGTTATAAAATAATAATTTTTATTAATAATTGTATATTAATAATATAAATAATAAACCAGGTACGTAATAATTATAAAAATTATAATAAATTATACAACATTTACCAAAAAAAATCATTTTTTTTAGGATTATGAAGCACAGGTAAGAATTTGTTTATAATCATTGTTTATAATTATTAAATCATAAGTTTATTGAATTAGTTTTTTTCTATGAGAGTTATTACAATACTTTCTTAGGATACTAAGTTGAATTTTATTATTTTTTTAAAGATAAAAATTATTATAGCTCAAATAGACTGTATTTTTGTTTATTTATAAATTAAATAAATAAAAAATCGAAAATGACAATCTTATAGATAATTTTATACTGAGAAATTAAAAAAAAATTCGAAATTGGTTAAGAATTGCGGGTTGTAGAGAATTTTAAACAGTAAATTCTCATTTTAAACCACTGTGCGTCGGCAGCAGCAGCGGTAAAATCTTTTTTGTAATGTAGTGAGATATTTCAATTTTATTGTTATTATTAATTGTAATTATTCTTTTGCAAATAAACTCTGGTGTATAAATAAATACATACTGTTGTTTTCCCCCAATCAGAAGCTGAAAAGTGAAAACTCTATCACACAAATGACCTCTCTTTTATTAGCCTAGAACATTAATATTATAATAATAATAATAATAATAATAATAATAATAATAATAATGAATATTATTATTCTGGTTTAGTATATTTTAGTTTATTTTACAATTCAATTTGAAATTTGAATAACTCTCTAATGTTTTATTGGAGTTTGTGTACTGATAAACTGTGAGTTTAAAAGCTCAATTTTATGAATAGCATTCAGTTTTGATACATTCTGTGGTTTTGAGGAAATAAACTTTTGAGAAAAATATCAAGATTTAAAGACTCTAAAAGAAGTAGAAAAATACATGTGAATAAACGAAGAATGCCATATATAGTTTTAGTAGAATTGACATTCTCGTCGACAGTCTAATAAAAAGCAATGGTATATCCTAGAGACAACCAGACAATTTTAGAAAATCATGAACTGGATTTGGAGGAAACTATATATTCTTAAATATACATTGTGTTTTTTAAAATAAAGAAAAATTCTTTTTCTCATTGTTTTATCTCATTTCAATCTATCCAATTTTGAAAATCAGACTAAGTTGCTCTGTTATTGGAGAATGAATGAATAAATAAATAAATAGGACAAACTGACTTATTTAGGTATTTTATGAACATTGCTTTCTAATAAACATGACCTAATTGGTGCATTTGCATAATTAAAATTAGGAAATTAAATCAGTTTAATATAAAAAAAAAACACCAAAAAACCCTAAGAATTAAATTTTTTATTATATTTATTTATCTTTGAACTTTTTATAACTAATCTGAGGAAATCTAAACAGGTAGATTATTGAACTCTTTTTTTAACTGTCTACGAAAAGTCTTAAAATTTTTTGATAAATTGCAAAAAAAATGTATTTATAAATGAATTTACACACAATTTTCAGTTTTAAAAATCTTAATAACTGAATAAAATTACTCTATAAGGTTTATAAATAGGGTTAACTAATAATTAGTAATTAATAATTACCCTAATAGGGTAATTAGGGTTTTTAAAGTGTCCACAAATTGATGGAAATATATTAAAACTTACAAAAAAAAGTTTAAAAAATTTCTTTGGAAATTTTTTTTATTTTTATTTTTTTTAATTTTAAAAAATTATTTCATAAATTTCAATATTTCCTAATAACAACTTTACATTCGTCGCTGACCATAAATATACAACTACTTAAAATATAAATATTTTAAATAATAAATTCCACATTTTTTAAATTTTAATCAATTTCGATGTTTCTGCTCGCAGATCTGCACAAAGTTCGTCCTTTAAATGAAAAAGACACCTGAAAAGAGAAAAATGAAAAATTTGTGCAGTTTATCGTCTTTATGGAAGTCAATATTCGGTGGATGCAAAAATGAAATAGTTGGAAAAAAGTCATGCGGTTGACATATGTTTGTATATGTATAGGATATGTGTATACATATGTATACATAGAAAAGGTGTCATTTCAAGCGAGGAGAAATTTATAAAGCAGCACAAAAAGACGGATGTCGTACAATCGAAAAAGAGGAGAAAAAATGTCACCCAGAATATTACAAATCGATCTTTACATCCAGTTAAAAAAAAAGATAAACTCAATATTTTATATATCCTACATTCGCCATCTAGGAAATTAAAAAATGCACAACTGGCAGTTTTTAAATTTATTTATAAAGAGCAAATCTCTCCCACACTTATGAAAAAATATCATTAAATCGACTAGAAATTGGTTTTTAAAAAAACACTGTTTTTTAAAAACTCGCTTAAAGCTAGAAATGAATAAATATTATAATAATTATTAAAAACTATTTTTTTTTATTTATATTAAGACCTTTAAAATTGTTTCTGTATAGACAAAAATTTGAACAAAAATCAATTAATAATTTAAATTATGTGAGCAATTGAAAAAAATACTAGTGTAATTAAAATTATATAAATTTATTTATTGTAATTTTTTGTTCATTTTTTTTTTTATTAAAAATTTTGTGTAATTTTTTGTATTAATTGCTTTAGATAAAATTAACTGGAAAAAGCTAAATTAAATATAATGTCAAAGGAAACATTTTATATATATTCGGCAATATTATTGAAATTATTGGAAAATGAGAAACACACAGATTGAAAATTGCAATGGTACTATAAATGTACTGCTTCGTTATCAGGTCACTGATTTTATACCAAAGCTCTTTATCATCTTGGTTTTCGAGCCAATATTAAAAAATTTCTTCTTAATTAAAAACATACAATTTTAAGTTAAATACATTTAATATTTCCACATAAGCAAATGGAAACATTCCAATAGAAAATAATTATTTCATATCGATTTACTTATTTTTTTATTAATTTTGCTGTAATTTTTAATCAACATTATTTATTAATAAATAATAAATTTTTTTAATTTTCTATTAGTCTTCTTTTAAAAAAACAATAAAAATACAAAAATCCCTATAATATTTTACGATATTACATATTTTGTATTTATACTTTTTTCTATTGTTGCAAATAATTGAGTTCAGGTGTTATGCAACCCTCCTTACAAAATATAGTATTTACGTGAACTCTTACACCTGCGCGTATATTGTCGATTTACAAACCTTCTTTTTTCTAAAAATATTTTTATTAACTTTACTTTCATTAATTTTCTAAACTCTTAGTTTCAAATGGAATAAATAAATTACTAATTACTAAATATAGCTTGTTCAATAAATAAAATACAAAACGACGTTTTTTAAAAGGTGTAAAAACCGCAGCCCCTGTTGAACTTTTTTTTACAAGCTTTGATGTGTGCATAAAAGACGTCACCACCTGTCAAACAGTAACCGATCTACCTTACCGACTCAACAACCCAGTGTTGTGAAAAAAAATTAGGGTTATGTTGTTTTTAATGTTTAGAACAGTTTAGAACGTTTAGAATGCCAGTGAATCAAAATTAAAAGTGGAAATTGAAGAAAAATAATAACTGGAATTATAGTGGTTAAAATTAAAACGTAAAAGTGTATGAATTCTCTCTCGATCTTTGAAAAAAATTCAAATCTTGAAATCATATTTTGGAGCTGACTGGAAGTTTGGACAGTTTTCAACATTTTTAAACTTTTAGCGTTTTAAACACAACTTATTTCAATGTATCAATCAATAGTTGAGAAGAATCTACCACGTTTATTAATAATTAGCGATGTTAATAGCAAAACTGTCAATCTTGCAAAAAGTAAGTGATAATTTACAAAACGTAACCTAGAAACTGATGAAAATATTCGTCTTAATTTAATCAAATTTAGAATTCTGTTTTAAATATTTATTTTGTTGAGGGGCAAAATAATTAAATTGTTTCATTTGCAAGTCAGGTATGCATGAAAAGTATCTGCACATTTTTCCGCATAAAAAATTAAATTAAAATACTTTACAATAATTAATCTGGATTAGTTATCCATCAAATGATAATTCGAATATTTATAATTTTAATATTAATATATTTAATACTAATTGAAATGGAAATAAAAATAATTAAATGATAAGTTTCTAGAGAATTGAAATTTTCAGATTGTAAATAAAAACGAACGAAATAAGCTTTAAATGTGATCAATGCTCTATTATTGAAATTTAAATTTTTATTAACGTAAATTTAAGTAATTAAATTAATAAATTTGATGGTATTTAAGATCATTCAGGATAATTTTTTAATTCCACATTAAAATAAACTTAATTTTTAAATATTAAAATCATATTTATATTTTATTTGTATTTTCGTTTAAAAATTATTTTGGAAAAACAAACTTTTAATTTTATATTTAAAAATTACTCAAATCTATATGCAGTTTATAATTAAAAAATTACAATACGTTTGTAATTTACTAATTACAAATTTTAATATAATAATAAATAAATAGAATTTGAAAGTGAATTTAATTAAATAAATAAAAAAAAAATTTATGTTTGAAAAAAGTCTACAAAAATAATAAATTATGCAATGATAACGAAAGTAAAGGAAATTATTTAAATTTAATATTTATTAAATTTCAATTATTTTAAATTTAGAATTTAAAGAGAATTATTTAAATAATTTTGAAAAAACGAAAAATTGTAAAATATTAGAAAATAAATGAGGAAAAATCCTCATAACTTGAATTTAAAATTAAAATCAAACAACAGAGAAATGTATAATTTTTTTAAAAAAATTAAGAATGTTTTTTATTTGGATTCAAAATACTTATTAATTATACAATTGAAATTTTGATTAATTAAAGTTTAAATACTATAAAATTTAGTTTAACTTGCATTTTGGGTTTATTTAAGTAAACAAAAAAGGTGAAATAATCAAAATTAATTCAAGTTTTAATAGAAAAAAGGAAATAAGTGAAAAATTAAAGAAGAAAAATCTTTAAAAAATTAGAAAAATCAAGAAATTAAATCCTAACGTCCATAATAATTACAAGTACATTTTTAATTTACGACCATAATTTGACAAATTTTTAGCATAATTCTGGAAAAATAAGGTATATTTGAAAAAAATAATTGAAAAAATGAACACAAAAAACGTGGATATTTCACTGAAGATTATAAGAACAAAAAATAAAATTTTTGCATGAAAATAAGAAACTTTCAGAACTTTAGAAAAAGACTAATAAAAAAAAAATCTTTGGAAAAAGATAAAAATTCAGAAAAATAATAAAAGGCATCTTAGAGAAAACAGTTTTAAGAAATTGTTAATCGTTTCAAAAGTATAAAAAACTAAGAAAAAATTTTTGTAGCAAAAATGGCAGTTTTCTTTTATGAACTCTATTCATAGTCATTTTTAACTAAAATATACATTTATTATTTAATTCTATAATTATAATAATTTACATTTTATTTGATTTTAGTGATAGGAGCGGAACCATTATCAAAAGAGGAAGGAATTGAATATCATTTGTGGAATATAGACAATAAATATTACTCAGCACAAATTTTAGTGTCTGAGACGCAAAATCTTGCGCCAAATATTTCTTTTGAAGGTGTTGAAGCATTAATCGTCCATCATGAACCTAAAGCTGTAAGAGAAAAAATCTAAACTAATTTTATTAATTATTTATTTTATTACTAAAAACTAATTTTATTAAACCAACAATGTTTTGTAAGGTAAAATCAGATTAAAAATCGGAAAAAAGTTAGTTCAACGCTATATTTCCGTATATTTTAAATTAAAAAATTCGCTCAATTTATAAAACGTTTTTGTGAAAGGGTACAAAATTTTAATTTTAACCTTTTAACCAATTTAAAATTGCCTTTAGATAAAAATAACAATTTTCTGTTTATTAAAAACGATTGTCAAATTTTCGATTATTTTATCTAGAATGTTTCCAATAAACAGAAAATTGTAATTTTTATTCAAATGTTACTTTGAATTGATCGAAATGTAAAAAATTAATCCTTTACACGAAAACACTTTTCAAATGCAGATAATTTTTTTATTGTAATATACGAAAATATGAAACTCACCTTTTTCTGATTGTCTGATTTCTTTTTAATTTTTAATTAATCTGTGTCAGGGCCGCAATAAATTTAAATTCTTGAGTCATTTGCATTAAAATCATGATTTAAATTTAAAAAAAAATTCACAATTTACCGGATATCTAATACTGTATGTAAAAAATCTGAAGTTTAAAAAGAAATTTGTGGATAAATCTTGAAAATTTCAATTTTAATATTTTATTCTTTATAAACTTTGAAAAATTGTACTGCCTAATAGATATAGTCAAATGCGATCTAAAAAATTTTAATATTAAGATAGCAATAAAGAGTATTACTTTTTGATATATTTATTGTAATTTAAAAAGATTCCTAACGTTAATTGATAGAATTAAATCATATTTCAATTTTTCAAACTTACAAATTTCAATTAATTAAAATGTAAATGCACATCAATTATATCGTATTAATTATTTCAGATATTCATAATAATCATTTTTTTATTTCTTATAAGATTTCTAAAAGATTCCACTTTTTCGAAAGTGTTCAATTTTTATTTTCTTATTTTTTCAAAATTAAAAGATTTTTTCTTCTTTTGCTTCTGATACTTTTTTTGTTTTTATTTTTCTATTCTAAAGTTTGCTTTAATTTTCTTTTTTTTATTCAAATTATTTCATATTATTTTACACAATTTTCTTATAACAACATTCACTTATCTTTTTTTTTTGATGATTTTGGGTTTAATTTTCTTAAACGTTTTTATTTTTAAAAGATTTTTACTTTTTTTTTAAAATCTTTCTTCTATTACTTAGAATTTTTTTTTCATTCGAATTTTCTGAAATTTTATTCAATTTTTAAAATAATTCTCTAATTTTTCTATTTTTAAAGAATTATTTCTCTTTAGTAATATATTTTAAAGTTTTTTTTATTTATCTTATTATTTTTTTTTTTTAATTTAAATATGCCTATAAATATTTTATTTTTTCAAAAAGATTTTCTACTTTTTTATATATTTTTGTCACTTTTTCAATCTTGTGTAGTTTTTTTATGAACTGTGATTTTATGTATTGAAAAAAATTGGTTTTTTTTTTAAATTATGACTTTTATTGATCTGTGTTTTATTAATTGGTGAAAAATTTTGATTTTCTTTCTCAAAACTATTAAAATTGTTCTTAAAACTTCCTTATTCTTTCAAAAACTTTATACAGTATTTTACATTTTTCTTAATTTCTTTTTATTTTTAAATATTGTTCTTTTTCTTTTCATTTTTCTTCTCATTTTTTCTTTTTCTTTTTTTTTTTTGTCATTTTTTCATTCTTGTATACCTCTGATTCTTTATTTTTTCGTAGATTAACGCATAGATTTCTTCATTTTTCTAATTTGGAAGTCTTTGTAGACTTTCTTCAATTTTTATACATCTTTTCTGTAAATTTATTATCTTACTCTTTTATTTTCAAGGTTTCTTAATTTATTTCAAATTAAACTTTTTTATTCTTTTCATTTTATTTTATTTTTAGATAATAATTTTAATAAAAATAGTTTTAGTAATTTTTGGTAGTCTAAATTTTTCGTTGTACCCCATTTCTAGTTGGTAAATTCTTACCGTTTTCTTAACTTTTTTTCTTTTTCGCTTTGTAGATTTTTTTTTATGAATTAGATACTTTGTTGTAAAGATACTCTTATTTCATATTTTTTTTAATTTCCGTAAACTTATAAATGTTCGAAAGCAGTTATTAATTTGTCAGAATGTATTGAAAAATGTTCTATTTTTAAAATTTTATAAAGAAATTCTGAGAAATTAGATAAAGTCATGAATTTTTTAATTAATTGACGAAATTCTCTATTTGAATAATCTGAATATTTTTCCTGTCTATTTAAAAAAAAGTTTAAGAGACATAAATTTTGAATATGATATAAATAGTTATATAAATTAAAAACGAAATTTGACATTTGAATAGTTTATGAAAATTAATGATTCTTTTGTGCGTTTATTTAGAAATTTTAATTTCTTTGGTTCCATTTTTTCAAAATTTATTGAAATATTATCACATTTGTGATGGAATTTTGAAAAGAAGGTCAGAAAACTTGAAATAATTATGAAATTTTACTTTTTTGAAACCGTAGGAATATTTTTAATTCTTATTAAAGTGACATCAAGTCATCAATTTTTAAGAATTCTTATTTCGAGAAATAGTTTACAATTAATTTGAAAGACTGAAAAATAAAAAAAAATTAACAACAATTTTCAAAATATTAATTAAAAATTCTGTTATTTCTAGGATGAAACTTCGTGCTATTTGGAAAAGTGGAAGTCTTTAATACCAATATTTTCGGAAGTAGAAATTCTTTTATTTGTCTGTAATTCTATTAACGATTCATCTCTTAAAGAACAATGTGAGACTTTTTTAAATTAATCTAGTTATTTCTGTAGATTTCAAATTTCGGAGATTCAAAGAACTTTATTTTTTTTATAACACGATATCATAAATTAACCTGTCAAATAAAGAAAAACTTAAAACCCTTAATTTTAAAAATTATTTTATTTTCAGAAACTTACAAATTATTAGGTTAATTTGGATTATAATAAAAAAATTCGAGTTAAAATTCGAGAAGTACAATTTTATACTTCGATAGCCATAAAACTAAGTTTTATTTGTTTGTTAAATTTTTAGTAACAGAATGGTGTATGCAACAAAAATTTGAACTAGTGGATCTGGAGCAGCCAGAAATTCAAGAAACAGATGATTTTGAATCTGGACGAAATTCTTATGGAATTGAACGAATCATCGAAGCCCTGCAGGCACACACGTGGTCCAATATGAAATTAAAAAATAGTAAATACAAATCTATATGTCCTAAAAATTTGTAATGATCATTTAAACATTTTTCGGCGTCTCTTAAAATTACTAGTTAGGAGAAATTTGAATTTAAAAGAAAATTAAAACCATTTTTTATTCGTTTAAACGTTCAGAGAATTTATTTTCTTATTTATGAACTAAAAGTAAATTAAATATTTTATATTTTTTAGATCAAGCGACAAAATCGAGGGAAGAAATAAGCCGAGTTGAAGAACAAATAGAGAATATTCAATTAGATGCTCAACCTGATGTTTCAGAACGACTCCGAATGGAAAGTGTGTTCGGTTAGTTAATGAATTTTTTATTAAAAATTACATACAACATTAATTCAAATTTTTAAAAGGATTTTCGTTTGTATTTTTCAAATAGTCGTTTAAGACAAAAAATTTAATTAAATTATTTCCAAAAAATGAAAAGTATCGTAAATTAATTTATAAACTATTTGCTTAAATTAAAAAATCCAAGTTGTAATTTAATCTACTTTCGTTTATATAGAATTTCAATATATTTTCTACTTTTATAAAAACTAATTTTCATATAATTGAATTACCATTTTATCGACTTTTTATGTGACCCAAATTTTTATTAAATTTAATATTAAACGTAATTTATGTGTATGTGTGAATACGAAAAAGCTTTTTTCGTATTTTCTTTTCAAAATTAATAAGTTACTTTTTTGATTTTTAAGTTAATTACAATTTATGGAATTTATAATTTATTGGAATTATTTTTTAATCCAATCTTTTTTTTGTTAAATATTTGATATTTTAATTGAAAAATTATTATTTTATTTTTAAAAATTAATATTAATTAATTCTCGGCTTTTTTCGATTACTTTTTTTCAATTTTTAAGTATATTCTTTAAATTTTAATTCCATTCTACAAATTTTAATTGCTTTTTCAATTAAATTTTTTTTAAATTCAATTTTAATTATTTTTTTCTATTGTTAAGGTAGTAGTTAAATGTGGAATTATTTCCAACAATTATTCTTATACTTTTCTTAATTTTTCAATTTGCAATTATTTTCTTTAAATTTAATAATCCTTGTTTAATTTTTTCAATTATTTTTTTCAGTTGTTTATTAATCTAGTCATTTTTTGAATTTTGTTTTTAATTCACAATTATTTTCGTAATTTTTCAACTATTTTCTTCAATTATTAATTTTTTCCCCGCAATTTTCAAGTATTTCCTACAATTTTTTCAATTTTCAATTATTAGTTTAAAATTTTATAATTATTCTTTGATTTTTTAAATTATTTTGTTTGGTTGTGTTTTAATCTAGCCGTTTTTTGAATTTTGTTTTCAATAGTCAATTATTTCCGTCATTTTGTAATTTTTTTTCAGTTATTAATTATTTTTTTAAATTTAATTTAATTTAATTCTTAAATTTTCAATTTATTTACTAAATTCTTAATTTATTTCCTCAATTTTTGATTATTTTCTTCTATTTCAATTTTTTTTTTTCATTTTCCAATCTAGTTGTTCAATTATTTTCAATCTTTTCAATTGTGTATGTAGACATTTTTCGAATTTTGTTTAAACTATCAATTATTTTCGTCATTTTTCAGATATATTCTTCAATTTCGTAATTTTCATTATTTGAATTTGTAAAAAATTTATACTTTCAAATGACCAACAACAATCCAAAGTTTGTTAATGTTAACTAGTCGAAATTATAGTACGTAATTCTTTTTAAATGTTGAAGATTGTCCAAAATTTATTGTCCAAAAATTTAGATTTTAATATTTTTGGATAATAAACCTTGTTAAGCTCTAATTATAATATGAATAAGATTATAAGAATGTGTTAATTTTAAATTTAAGTATAAAGTTATATTTTAAATATAAATTTCGTAAAATTAAAAATACTGGTTTATTTGTTCGAAAATTTGTGACCGCGGGAAATCTAAAAATTGATCGGGAAAAATAAGGAATTTAATTTCATAAAAAAAAGTGACCACCCTGAGTTTGTAACTATGTACTTTAATAAAAACATTTTTTTACAAATTTTTTTAAAACATATACAATTTGTTTTACAGACGGAATAATGGACAGCGAAAATGTCGATTTTGGAGAACTTTTTGGACAATTAATGGCAATGAAAGAACACGCCGCTTCTTTGCCTACTAATCAAAGAAAAGTCGCTGCAGAACAATTAGTCACAGCTTTTTGGAAAGCCATGGGCGGCGATCCTTCGGAAATTAGTGATTTAGACTAAAAAAAAAAAAAAAAAAACCCAAATCATATTAGATGGAAATAATAATTGTATATTGTAATTATTCTATTCAATTTTAATCAAATGTTTAACTATTTTTTAAAATATAATGATTTGAAATTTTTACTTTCATTAATTTATTTTGTAATTATTTTTCATGAAAGAGAAAATTAGAAAGTCGTATAAAATTTGATATGTTTATAGTTATTAGGTAATTTTAATTAAATACAAAAATATTCTTGTTTAAATATATTATATTTAATGGTACAATTATTCCTTTAACAGAATCTTATGTAACCTAAATATATGTACAAATTCGAGAAATTATTATTAATTAAAAAATATTATATTATACTTAGTACTTTTATGTTTTTAAACTAAACATGCTCAATACACAGAAACCTATATTTTTAAAATTAGTTTTTCTGTTTATGGACGCAATCTACTTAAATAGTCTCTTGAGTATTACAATAAAAAAAAATACATTTAATCTTTAAAAAAAGAATAACATAAGTATTAATAACATTATTATTATAAAATGATTATTAAAATGTATTTTTAACAGATTTTATTATTTTAACAATGATAATTATTATATTTTCCTTTCATTATTTTGTTATTATGCAATAGACATTTTTTCCATTTTTTCTCGATTATTGGAAGTAGAAAGTAAAAATATCTACTTCTTTTTGCTAAATGTTTTACCAATTTTATTCATAATTGTATAATTTTAATCCAATAGTTTTTTTATTTCGATGCTTTATTGCATTAATTTTATTATTATTATTATTATTATCTTATAAAACAATTCAACAAATTTTTTATAAAACATTTTTTTTATTTATTAAATGTTGTGGCAATACTGAATATCTAAAATTTTCCCGCCAAGTATAAAATCCGCCTAAAAAGTCAAATTTTTTAAGAAACAATTCATGATGAATATTGAAAAAAATGTAAATGAAATAAAAATAATTAAGTTAATTTTCTATCTTCTTATCTTTCGCTATTTACAACATCAAGAATTTGTTCTTAATTTCTTAGTATATCCGATTTATTTCTACTTTTTAGGTTATGTTCAATTACTACTACTACAGTCGAATGCACAACTTAAAAAACGAGAAAATTAAGGATTATTATTCACTAGCAAAGCACGCAGCAGTCAGATTAAGTCTTTTCACAATTATCCTTCACTTGACGATTAATTATACCAATTTAAATAATTAATTTATCAAAGAAAAAATCAGTGTAGTGACGATAGAGTTGAAAAATTCTCGGTAATTTACAATCCGGTTACATTCTCAAGAATATAACCGAGAATATTCTCCTTCCGGAGAATTTATGAGAATCTTCTATATTTGAATGAGCCCCGCTATTTTGAAACACCAACAATTTATTTAAAAAAATGGATAAATAACAAAATAATTATAATTATAATAATTGCAAATTAACTATAAGTCAATGAAGTGTAAAAATTATTATTAAATATAACAATTATCAACCATATTAAAATGAAAGAAAGTAATTTAAATTTGAGAAAAATACGACGAAAATCTTTGAAATAAATTGAAAAAAATTATTCAAATTGAGATAAATAATTAAAAATTTAGAAAATTAATTCAGAAAATGATAAAAATTATTAAAAATTGAAGAAAATTATAAAGAAATAATATGAATAATTTAAAATTGAAGAAATTAATTAAAATTTAAAAAAATAATTAAAAAAATTGTATAATACATTTTAAATAAAGGAAATTTAAAGGGGATTAAAAAAAAAATTCAGGAAAATACTTGAAATTTTTAGAAATTTATTGCAAAAAAAAAGAAAATAATTAAAAATAAGAGAAAATAAATGAAAAAACATAGTTTGAAATTGGGAAAAACAATTTTTAATTTAAAAGATACAAGAAAATCGTAGATATAATTGAAAATTGAGTAGAAAAATGAAAATTTCAGATAAATAATTAAAAACTTTTTGAAAATTATGAAAAAGAACGTAAGTAATTGAAAATACTAAACAAATAATATAACTAATTGAAAATTGAATTAAATAATTAAAAATGATTAAAAATTAAATAAAATAATAGGAAATTTGTGAAAAATATTTGAAAATTTTAGAAAATAATTTAAAAATATAAGAATAATTAAAACTTGTGGAAAATAACTGGAAAAAAATTTTAAAATTTGAAACTTGAAGACAATAATTTAAATATGATGAAAACAATGATAAATTGAAAAAAATTTTGTTAATTTTCTTTCAATTATCAACTATTTTTTTTAAATTTAAATTTAAATCTTTAATTTTCAATTTAATTATTTAATCTTCCATTTATTTATTTAATTTTCAATTATTTTCTTTAATATTTAATTATTTTTGTTATATTGTAATTTTTCTTTTAATTATAAATTATTTTATTGTAATTTACACTTACCTAGTTCTCTAAATTACAATTTATTTCTTCAAATTTTAATTATTTCTTCAATTCTCCAAATTTTTCTTTAAATTTAAATTATTTTGATCGATTTTCAATTAATTCCTTAATATTAATTAATTCCCGCATTTTCTCAATTATCAATTATTTTCCTTCAATATAATTCTTCAATTTCCAATTGATTTCATTTATTTTCTACAATTTTTCTCCATATTTTTCATCAGTTTTCAATTGGCCTCCTCTAATTTTATGAATATTCATTAATTACAAAATTTTTTTTGTACGAATGACAATTATTTTCACCATTTGTCAATTTTTTTTCAATTGTTAATTATTTCTTTAATATTAATAAATTAATTTAATATTAATAAATTTTTTAATATTTAATTGTTTTCGACATATTGTAATTTTTCTTTTGATTATCAATAATTTTCCTGAAATTACCATTTAATTATATAATTTCCAATTTAATTAATTTTTTAATTAATTCCTCAATATTCAATAATTCTCTTATTTTTTCAATTATTATTTTTCACTCATAAAAATTGTTTTAAAATTTCAATTTAATTATTCAATTCTAGAACTATTCTCTTTAATTCTCAGTTATTTTCTTCAAATTTAAATTCACTTTTAAATTTTCAATTATTTTCTTAAAAATTAAAAATTTTCGCCTTTTTACTATTCATCAATTTTTTATTACTTACGTCAATGTTGAATTATTTTTTTCAACTTTTAAGTTTTTTTTTCGATTTTCAATTTAGTTGTTCAATTTGGAATTATTTTCAACAGTTATTAAAAAATTCTGGGAAAATTTGAATTAGTTATTCCTATAATTTTTCACATTTTTTCTTTAATTTTTGAAACTATTCTTTTCAATTGTGTAGTCATTTTTTTAATTTTGTTATCAATTATCAATTATTTTCTTTAAATTTGAATATTATTTTTCAATTTTCATTTATTTTCTAAAATTTTTTCCATAATTATCATCAATTTGAATTGACAATTTATAATTATTCTTCAATTTTATGATTATTCTTTAATTTTAAAAAAATTTTGGTCAAATGCCAATTATTCTCACCTTTTTTCGATTTTTTTTTAATTGTTTTTTTTAATAGTTAATTATTTTCGTCAATATTTATTTATTTTCATCATATTGTAATTTTTCTTTTAATTATCATATATTTTCTTGAAATATTCATTTAATTCTTTAGTTTCCAATTGATTTCTTTAATTTTCAAATCTTTTCTTTCATTATCAATTAATTCCTCAATATTCAGTAATTCTCGGATTTTTTCAATTATTTTTTTCACTTATAGAGGTTCTACTTAACCAGGTTTGACTGAATATTAATTAATTCTCGGCTTTTTTCAATTACTTTGTACCAATTTTTAAGTATATTCTTTAAATTTCAATTCCATTCTACAAATTTTAATTGCTTTCTTCAATTTAAATTTCTTTTTTTTTCAATTTTAATTATTTTTGTCGATTTTTAATCTAATCGTTAAATGTGCAATAATTTCCTACAATTATTCCTATACTTTTCTTAATTTTTAAATTTGCAATTATTTTCTTTAAATTTAATATTTTTTGTTTAATTTTTTCAATTATTTTTTTTCAGTTATCTGTTAATCTATTCAATTTTCGAATTTTGTTTTCAATTGACAATTATTTTCGTCATTTTTCACATATTTTCTTCAAATTTTCACATATTTTCGTCATTTTTCATCTATTTTCTTCAATTATTAATTTTTCCCATCAATTTTCAAGTATTTCCTACAATTTTTTCAATTTTCAATTATTATCTTAAAATTTTATAATTATTCTTTGATTTGTTAAATTATTTTGTTGGATTGTGTAGTAATATAGCCATTTTTTGAATTTTTTTTTTAATTGTCAAAGATTTTCGTCGGTTTATAATTTTTTTTCAATTATCAATTATTTTTTCAAATTTTAATTTAATTCTTAAATTTTTAATATATTTCCTCAATTTTTTATTATTTAATTTTAATTTTTTTCTGATTTTCAATCCAGTTCGTGAATATGCAATTATTTCCAACATATTTTCTTCAATTATTCAATTATTCTCGTCAGTTTTCAACTACTTTCTTCAATTATTAGTTATTTTTAGCTATTTTCAATTATTTACTTCAATTTTTTTCAATTGCAACTGTTATTCCTATAATTTTTCAATTATTTTGTTTAAATTTAATATTGATAGTTCAATTTTTGTAAATTATTTTCTTTCAGTTGTCTATTATTCTAGTCATTTTTCGAATTTTGTTTTCAATTGACAATTATTTTCGTCATTTTTCATATATTTTTTACAATTTTCCAACTACCCAGATAGCACGTAACCTTGCAGCAACCTTGCCGCAATGTTGCCGTGCAAGTTTTGCAATATTGCCGGGCAACATTGCGGCAAGGTTGCTGCAAGGTTAAAATGTCCCACATTGCCGAATCTTGCACAGTAAGCTTGCTGGAAGCTTGTCGCAAGATTGCACCGCAAGCTTGCACGGTAATATTGTCGCAAGATTGCTCGGCAAGATTGCATGGTAAGCTTGCTGCAAGGTTAATGTGCAAGGTTGCTGCAAGGTTGTAAAAATTTATTTCCATAGGTAATATTATAGGTAATTATTTTAATTGTATTTTATGACTTTACAGCAACCTCATCGCAACCTTGCATCAACCTTGCACATCAACCTTGCAGCAACCTTGAAGCAACCTTGCTACAATCTTGCAGCAAGCTTACCATGCAATTTTGTCGAGCAATCTTGCGACAATATTACCGTGCAACCTTGCCGCAATGTTGCCCGTCAATATTGCAAAACTTGCACGGCAATATTCTCACCATTTTTCAACTATTTCCTTCAATTATTAGTCATTTTTCGCAATTTTAAATTATTTCTTACAATTTTTTCAATTTTGAATTTTTATCTTTAAATTTTACAATTGTTCTTTGATTTTTTAAATTATTTTGTTCGGTTGTGTATTAATCTAGCCAAATTTTGCACTGTGTTTCCAGTTGTCAATTATATTTTCGTCATTTTGTAATTTTTTTTTTAATTATCAATTGTTTTTTCAATTTTTAATTTAATTCTTAAATTTTTATTTTGTTTCCTCAATTTTTTATTATTTTCTTAAATCTCAATTGCTTTCTTCAATTTCAATTATTTTTTTCGATTTTTATCTCAGTTGGTAATTATGCAATTATTTCCAACAATTATTCCTATAATTTTCTTAATTTTTAAATTTGCAATTATTTTCTTTAAATTCAATATTTCTTGTTTACTTTTTTCAATTTTTTTTTCAGTTATCTGTTAATATCTATTCAATTTTCGAATTTTGTTTTCAATTGACAATTATTTGCGTCATTATTCATATATTTTCTTCAATTTTTCAATTATTCTCCTAATTTTTTAACTATTTTCCGCAATTTTCAAGTATTTCCTACTACAATCTTTTTAATTTTTAATTATTATCTTAAAATTTTATTATTATTCTTTGATTTTTTACATTATTTTTTTTTTCAATAATCAATTATTTTTTCAAATTTTAATTTGATTCTTACATTTTCATTTTATTTCCTCAATTTTTTATTATTTTCTTTAATTTCATTTATTTTTTCGATTTTTAATCCAGTTGTTTAATTTGCAATTATTTGCAACTGTTATTCCTATAATTTTTCGCAATTGTTTATTTTTTTAAACTATTATTCTTTTCAATAATTTTATAATTATCCATTTTTCGAATTTTGTTTTCAACAGTCAATTATTTTCGTCATTTTTCAGATATTACGTAATTTTTATTATTTGAATTTGCAAACAATTTATATAGTTTTAAATCACAATAAATAAAAAACTTAAATTCTTATAAATTCTCGGATTAGAATTTTGATCGGTTATATTCCCGGTTATATTCTCGTTCTCATTACCGTTCTCCAGGTAATATTACTTCAAGTGACGACGAAATCATTTTTAAGTTTTTTGTGTTTCACGGTTGTCATTCTGAAGGTCCAAGATGTCTGCTAAGTCTGCATCATCGCAGGGATGAGTGGTGCCCGTCGTATCTCTTTTTTATGTTGTGCACTGTGTTAGTTGAAATAGTTTGTTTATAAATCTCAAATTGTTGTAAGGATAAACAGCTGAAAAATCTACAATTTTCTTCACTTCGACTCGACACTTAAGAATGAAGAATTTGGATTTTTGGACGTTTTGAGTCACAGATCGAGGTAAGTCAAGAAACCTCGCCGCCTTTGCTGACTGCTTCGATTTGCAAACAGAGCTTCCGGCTTATATTTGCTTTTAACGAGAAAGATAAAAGTTTTCTAGTATTTTATTATATTTTTTTTATGACGTCGCGTACTTGCACTTACAATTTTAAGTTTTTTCGTGCTAGTGAAATAAATGGACGAGAATATATCGTTTCGTCTCGTCATTTTCAAACAAGTGTGAAACGTTTTACTCTATTTTGTTAAAGGAGAAAAAAAAAAAGATATTTTAATTAACGAATATTAATTATCAATTTATGTGTCTTTAGTGTCTTATTGATTTTTAATAGGATTATGATTAAAGGACGAAGAAAGTTGTTTAACAAATTTTGGAGACATTACAAAATTAATTAACTTTAAAAAAAGTTAAATTAGTGAGAAAAAAGTAATTTTTTAAAGTTAAAGAACAGGATAATTTGAAGTTGTGTGTTTTGAAAATAATCTTGTTTTAATATTTGCTTAACGGTTCAGGAAAAAAAAAGATTTTTAAACAGTGGAGCAAATATTTATTTTTTATTCAAATTAAAAAATTGGTTATGTCTTTTTAAATACGTATTTAAAATTGTTTATTGTTACTTTTTTTCAAGTTTAAAAAAAAATTCGAATATTCATTTAAAATGTCTTAATTATTTTGTACTTTTTTTTTCAAATTATTTATTGAATAATTGAAGAAGATTTAGGTTAAATTGATAAGACTGAACTATCTGTTGCGCGAAATTGAAATTTAAATATCTAGTAAAATTGGTTTCAATTTTTTTTTATTGTGTATTGTTTTGTTTATTAATATTTTTGTTTATAATAATTTAATTAAAATTTAATATTTCTTTAAGGATCGATCAAAATTGTAATTTTATCAGAAATCTATAAAAAAAAAAAAAAAACAATAATTATCTGGCAAATTTTAGAAAAATCTTATTTTATTTTTTTTTAATTAAATTATTATTATTCAAGAATTAAAATTTATTTATTTCAAATTTTCGTCAAAGTAAATTTTTTTAATATAATTAATGTGATTTTTAATACGAAATTACAATATAAACTAATTTTAAAGATTTTTTTATTGGGTATTTTGTGTTTTAATTTTGGTATTTTTAATAATAAAAATTTCTATTACAGAGAAAACAAATTTCAATGGCGGATTCAGTGGAGGAATCTGCGGCAGATCTTAATATCTTGCTGTCAGAAATACCTACTCCACAAACTCCAGACAACAGCAAAATTCAAACAACTGACGATGATTCACTCAAAACGGAAAGTCCCAAGTTACTTAAACCAGTACTTGGGAAATTGCAGGCTAAAAAGCGATTAATGGCATTTGCCAAAAATTATACTGTTATTCCAAATCCACTTCCAAAAGCTCCACGTATGAAACACAAAGGCCACAGTAAAAAGAATGCAGAAGATGGCAAAAGTAAAAGTAAGTTTTTCACCTTAGAAAAACAACAATTAAATTATTAAATTTTAATTATAATCCAAGATAACAACAGAATTTAATTTGATAAAATTGTCCTATTTAAAAGAAGTGGTTTTTTTAAATATAATCTGTATAAAACGTAAGGGAGAACTAAAAAAAATAGTGAAACATTAAAAAAATAAAATAAATAGGAAGAAAATAGAGAAATGTTTTTTTTCCTAACAAACTGTAAAAAAATGTAAAAAGTACAAAAAAAATAATCAAATTTAATTAGAATCTAGTAAAAAATTAGAATTAATAAAAATAAAAAAATGTACATAGGTATCGAGATAAATAAAAAGTTCACAAAAACACTTAAAAATCTTTTAAAAATAAAAAATGTTTACAAATTAAACCAAGAATATTTTTATAATATTAATTATTACACTTAAAATAGGTCCAACAATAAATTTAGAAAAATAAAGGAAATCAAACAAATTTATGAAAGAATAAGTAAGTTTGCAAAAAATAGACAAGATGTGAAAACAAATTGAATAAATTTCAGGGCTGATAAAAAACATAAATTTTGTTAAAAACATCGGAATTTTTTATTTAAATCAAAAAATTAAACTATTTACGGCCATTCTTGTAAATTAAAATAAAAAAATAAAAGAAGATAACTAAAAAAAAAACGTTGAAATATATTACTAAAGAGAAGAAAATTGACAAATTATAAAAAGTAGAGAATTATTTTACAAATTGAATGAAAAAAGATAGAATAAAATTTTGGAAAACCAAAAAGAAATTCTATGGAATAGAAGAACGATGTTGAAATGAGAATATTTAGTACAAGATTAAATTTACATAATTTAAAATAAAAGAATAAAAGCTTTCAAAAAAGTAGAAAATTGAGAAATTTGAACAATGTAGATGATAGCAAAGAATAAATGTTTTCAAAAATTAGTAACTTCGAGATAAAAACTAAACAATTGAAAAGAAGGAAAAATGTTTCTAAGAAATGAAAAAATAATGACAAAAATTAAAGAATTAATTAAAACGCAAGAAAGGACTAAAAAAATAGTGAAACATCAAGAAAATTAAATAAATAGGAAGAAAATGGAGAAATATTTTTTTCCTTAATTTAACTAACAGTAAAAAAAATGTAAAAAGTACAAAAAATAATAGAATTTAGTTAGAATCTACTAAAAAAAAAGAATAATTAAAAATAAATTAAAAAAAAATGTATATATCAAAATAGATAAAAAAAAAGTCCACAAATGAAATTTAATAATTCTTTAAAAATAAAAAAGTTTATGCAAATTAAACCGAAAACATTTTTATAATATTACACTTGAATCAAGTGCAACAATAAATTTAGAAAAATAAAGAAAATCTAAAAATTTCATTAAAGAATAAGTAAGTTTGCGAAAAATCTCGGAAAAAATAGACAAGATGTGAAAACAAATTGAATAAATTTACAAAAAAATGAGCGTAGGTATTTATTTTTAAAAATATGTAAATAATTATGAAATTTAACGAAATAAAAAGTTTAGTGAATGATATAATAACACAATTGTGTAAAATAATATTAAATAATTTGCATAACAGGAAGAAAATTAAAAAAAATCCTAAAATAAAAAGACAAATACAAAAAAAAATATCAAAAAACTATTAAAAACTACCTACATCTGAAAAATGACGAAAATAATTGACAGTTAAAAACAATATTCGAAAAATGGCTACATAATTACACAATTGAAAAAAATATTTTAAAAAAATTAAATAATAAATATTAAATTTAAACAAAATAGTTGAAAAATTATAGGAATAACTGTTGGAAATAATTGCAAATTGAACAACTGGATTGAAATTTGAAAAAAAATTGAAATTAAAGAAAATAATAGAAAATGATGAAAAAAAATTAAAAATTTAGAAATTAAAATAAAAATTGAAAAAAAAATTACAAATTATAAAAATAATTGACAATTGGAAACACAATGCAACATTAATACACAACCGAACAAAATAATTTAAAAAATCAAAGAATAATTATAAAATTTAAAGATAATTCAAAATTAAAAAAATTGTAAGAAATAATTGAAAATTGCGGAAAATGACTAATAATTGAAGGAAATAGTTGAAAAATGATGAGATTAATTTAAAAAATTGAAGAAAATATGTGAAAAATATGAAAATAACTGTTAATTGAAAACAAAATTCGAAAAATGACTAGATTAATAGACAACTGAAGATAATAATTGGTAAAACCACAGAATTAATAAATATAGAAGAAAACAATTGTATTTAAATTAAAGAATCTTAATGATAATCGAAAAAAATAACAGAAAAAAGGCGTTTATTTTTTAATGTTAAAGAAAAGAATTGAAAATTATTTCTATGAGTGAAAAAAATAATTGAAAAAATCAGAAAATTATTATTTAGGATTTAATTGAAAATCGATAAAAATATTTGAAAATTAAAGAAAATATTGAGGAATTGAAGGATATAATAAAAAATTGAAGAAATAAATTGGAAATTAAAGAATTAAATGGAAATTTCAAGAAAATTATTGACAATTTAAAGAACAATTACAATATAAAATTTAATGCGAAAGGGCAATTTTTATATTTTACATTTGTAAGCCCGTACACTGATGTTAAATAAATAAATAAATATGACGAAAATAATTAAATACTGAGGAAAATAATTAACTATTAAAAAAAATAATTAACAATTGAACAAAAAAATTCAAGAAATGATGAGAATAATCGGTATTCGAACAAAAAAATGTTTTGAAATTAATGAATAATCATAAAATTGAAGGAGAATAATAAATTGTTAATTGAAAACTGATGAAAATTATGGAAAAAATTGTAAAAAATAAATTATAAAATTGAAGAATTGTATTGAAATTTTCAGACAATAATTGATAATTGAGAAAATGCGAGAATTAAGTATTAAATATTGAATAAAATAATTGAAAAACAAAGAATGCTATTGAAAATTGAAGAAAATAATTGTGAATTGAATAAAATAATTGAAAATTAAAGAATAAAATTGAAGATTAAAGAATGAAATTGAAATTTAGGAAAATAGTTGATAATTGAAAGAAAAATTACAAAATGACTAAAATAATTAAAT
Source organism: Ganaspis brasiliensis (assembly GCA_037103525.1). Lineage (NCBI taxonomy): Eukaryota > Metazoa > Arthropoda > Insecta > Hymenoptera > Figitidae > Ganaspis > Ganaspis brasiliensis. Next base: position 1,831,269 of record JAZKLR010000123.1, read on the forward strand.
ATTCAAAAAAATAATTCAGAAATGAGGAAAATAATTGACAATCGAAAGAAAAAGTCTAAATCTGTCGAGAGTAATCGACAACAGAACAAAATAATTAAACAAAATTGAAGAATAATTATAAAATTTAAAGAGAATAATAATTATTAATTAATTAATTAATTTATTAAAAAAGTTATAGATTTATTTATTAATGAAGTTAAAATTATTTGAACTGATGTTTATAATTTTAAATTTAAATCAATTTAAATGCATTTTTTAAAAGGTATTTAATTTAAAACATGAAAATATCTAAATTTTATAAAGATTGAAATATTAAAATTGAAATTTTTAAGATTTATCCACAAATTTGTGGTTTTTGTTAATAGTTTGCGATGTTTTACATGCAGTATTAGAAATCTGGAGAATTGTAAAGTTTTTTTTATTTAAATTATGATTTTAATGCAAATGCCTCAGTGATTTAAATCAAAGTGATTTAAATCAATAACAGCCCTGCTTTTATTGTTGTTGGAAACCTGATTGGCTATCCAATCAGTTGAAGTATTTCATACATTTTCTATTGAAGAATGTAAACAGTCAAATGTCAAATAACATTTATGGTTTGTATTTATTTGTTTTTTTTTTACAAATTGATTAAATAACCAGACCCTGTCAAAATAAAACGAACAAAATAGTCAAGTAAACGATTAATTTAATTGCCTATTAGAAATTAAAAATAATTTAAATTGTTACTTGAGCCGCAACTCAAAATTCTAATTAATCTAAGTTTCAGTAAATCTTAATTTTAATTTGTTAAAACAATTTTTATAATTGCAATTTTATCAACTTCAAATTTAATTCATCCATTTTCTAAACAGTCGAAATTAATTCCAGTTAAATTTTAAAGGACCTTTTAATTATATTTTTAATCTAATTCACGTTAAATCAATTTGAATTTTAAATTGTACAAATTTATAATTTTTATTGGTAAAAAAAATTTTTATTAAATATTTATTGAGGTTCATAATTTTAATTAATCCATGTTTCAATTTACACAAATTTCAATAATCTGTAAATTTAATTCATTCAAATTTTAATTTCAATTCATTATAAATTTACTAAGCCTTAAAATTCAGTTTTTCCAAATTATTATCAAACTAAATTTCAATAAATCTTCATTTTAATTTACCAAAATTAATTAAAATTTTAATCATCTTGAAATTTAATTTATCTAAATTCTTAACAGATGAAATTAATTTTACTAAAATTTTAAAGGATTTAAATTTCATTTTATCCTATGTATTTTTAATTAAAATCAAATTAAATCAATTCAAATTTTAAAAGAATCAAATTTTAGTAAATTCTAAATTCTATTGATAAAAAAATTTTGTTCGATTCTAAATATAATTCCTCAAGATTTTAATTAGATTTCAATTCCAATTTTTTTAAAATTTTATTCTTTTTCTATTTAATTCAAAAAATTTAGACAAATTTTAAAAGAGTTAAATTTCCGCTTATTTTATTTTTAATCAACCTCAAATTCAATCGATTAAAATTTCAATTTATCCAAATTGTAATCGATTTAAATTTCAATTAATCTAAATTTCAAATAATTCTTATTTTTATTAGAGAAATTTTCAATAGATTCTAAGTTTAATTCCATTCAAATTACTCTTACTCTTGTAGGTATTATTTAATGATTTAAAATATTTTGGAATTTATTCTGAAGAAAATAATATTCATAGATTTACATAATAATAGAGAAACAAATTTTCTTTTAGCTTGCAATGAAAATACGAAACTAATTTTAAAAATAAAACTAATAAAATTCACCAAAAGAATAACAAAACCAACACTTAACATTTTTCAACGTAAAAGAAATGCCCTAAAAATATTTAAAAATCAAATTAAACTAATCTGTGATTTAAACAAGAAGTAAACAAATTTTAATTCATATTAGAAATCTTCAAACTTAAAAACATGACATTTTTATAAAAATAATAAGTTTTCTATTTATTTATTTATTTCTTGATTTTATTTTCTAGATTTAGGTTTTGAGGATTTTTTCTACTATTTCAAGATTATTTCGAATTCTTTCACAATTTATTTGCATTTTATTTTTATTTGCTTCATTTTTGATTAATTTCCTTAATTTCTTTTCATTTTAAAAGAATTTCTTTTGTAACATTCTTAATTCTCGTTTTAGTTTTTCAATTTTTTTGTTTTTAATTTTTGGTTGATTTCAATTCTCTATGTTTTTTAATTTGATCATTGTTTTCTAGATTATCACATAATTTCTTGGTTTTTTTTTATCAATTTAAACTTTAATATTTTCTGTTAAACCTTCCCTGTTTTTTTTCTTTTTTTAATTAAAAATATTTTGTTTTAAAAATCTAGTTCCTTTTCTACTTTTTATTGTCTTAAAAGTTTTATTCTCTTTGGAATTCTACATTGTTTTTCATGAATTTAAATGAACTTTTAACCATAATTTCCATTCTCAACTTTGTTTCAGAAGCAGAAAAATTATTAGCTATTGAAGAAATTGTTAGAGAAGAGAGCAAAAATAAGTTGCTACTTGCTCAGAGTTTAGCAGGTTTGTAATTTTCCAATTTAATACCATTTTTTGTTTTTCTGAAAAAAAAATCGATTAAATTAGATATATATTGGAATAAAATAGCGTTAAATTAACTAAAAAATATACATAGGAGAAAATAATGATTATATTTTCTATTTAATGTGATAAAGATATGGGTCACTTGAAAAATCGATAAAGGAGTAGTTTAATATTTTACAAATACTTAGTGTAAGAGTTTTATAGTAGCAAACAGAAATCTTGTAAAATAATTATTTTTATAAACCAAATATCGAAATAATTTAAAAACTCTTTTAGCTTGGTAAACTGAATTTTAAAAATGTACAAATTTAAAATTGTATATTTAAGCGGCAATAATTTAACGGATAAAATTTTAGTTATTGTTTTGATACTTATTTATTAAATCCTAGAAATTGATTTTTAATTATTTTTATATTATAAAAAACGTTTATTGTTTTTTTTTTAAACAGACGATCGTAGCATTAGAGCTAGACGAGGATTGCTAGGTTATAGAAGAAAATCAAACAGTAGAGAAAGAAAGACGAGAAACGACCATTATTCCAGATCCTCGGATAGAAAGTACAGCGATAGGTAAATATTTTAACGCAAATTATTAATAGATAAAGGAAGAATCAATAAAATAAAATATTAATATTACAGGGTGTCCACCAGAGAAAGTCAGAGAATTTGGAAAATACAATTTTTCCAATGAAAAATTACACTAGTTTTTGTTTATTACTCGGCACAAAAATTAACAAAATGAGATGTTTTTTACCTCCGTGAAATTTCACCCCAATGCTTTTATTATTTTATAGAATTATAAAACAGGGAGTCTAGTGAGCATTAAAAAAAAACGGAATTCTCAAGAACATCTGGGAATTTGAAAAAAAAGTCCTGCAATTCTTAGAAATATCTTGAAAATTTTATTTTCATATTCTTTATTAATTTTAAATAATTCGCAGTTTCAAAAATAATATTCATTAATTTATAAAGTAATAAAAGAAGAAAATTTCTTATAAAACAAATTAATAAAAGAACCTCTAAATATAAATTCACCAAATACAACAAAATCAAAAATACAGGGCTCGAACTAGCTCCGTAAATCCCGTAAAAGTCCGTAAATTTACTTATGGTCCGTAAAAGTCCGTTTTTTTAAAAAAAGGTCCGTAAAGTTCGTAATTTGTTTAGAAAAGTCCGCAAATTCCGTAAATTCTAAGATAAGAGGCTCTAAGCAGTGTAAAAACGGTTGAGTTTCAATTTTTCAATTCCTTGCTTCAATTTTTAATTATTTTATTTAATATTCAATAATACTCGCCTTTTTTCAATTATCAGTTATTTTGTTGAAAATTTAAAATGTTTTTCAAGTTCCAATTGATTTCTTCAATTTTCATTTATTTCCTAAAATGTTTCCTACAATTTTCTTTAGTTTAGATTATCAATTAATAAATTCATAATTTGAAAAAAGTTTTTTCAAATATAATTATTTTCATCCACTTTTATAATTACTCTTTAATTTTTAAAATTACTTTGTTCTAATAACGATTATTCGCGACACATTTCGAATTTTTTTCAACTGTCAATTATTTTCGTCAATTTCTAATTTTTTCTTCAATTATCAATTATTATCTTAAAACTGCAATTTAATTCCTTTACATTTAAAAATTCCCTGATTTTTTCAATTATTTGTTTCACTCATAAAAACTTTAAAATTTAAATTCAATTGTTCGATTCTAAAACTATCTCCTTCAATTCTCCATTATTTCCTTCAAATTTCAATTCTATTTTTCAATTTTCAATTTTTTTCTTTATTATTAAAAATTCTTGCCTTTTGTCCATTTTTTTTATTATCAATAAGTTTCTATGACTATAATTCACATGTTCAATTAGTTTCTTCAATTCTGAATTTTTTTTCAAATTTCAATTCTATTTTTCAGTTTTTAATTATTTTCTGCTATATTTAATAAATCACAGTATTTATAAATTACTTTTTGGAATTTTCAATTAAATTATATAAATTTTAATTCCATTCTTCAACTTATAGTAATTTTTTTATTTTTAAATGATTTTTCGAATTATAAAATTGTTTTAATTTAGCGATTTGTCAAAGTTTGTTATCAGTTGTCAATTATTTTCGTTATTTTTCAGATTTTTATTCAATTCTTCAATTATTCTCGTCAGAAACTGTGTTTTTCAATTAATATTCATTTTCCGCAACTTTCAATTTATTTTTTACAATTTTTTTTATTTTTATTCATTCTCTTGAAGTTTTATAATTATTCTTTAACTTTTTTAATTATTTTGTTCTCTTGTTGATTATTCTTGACAGTTTTCGAATTTTTTTCATTTGTCTATTATTTTCTTTAATATTGGATAATTTTGTATTTTGTTATTTTCCTTTTAATTATCTATCTGTCTTCTTCAAAATTTGATTTAATTCTTTAATTTTCAATTATTTTTAAAATATTTAATTAATTTTTCCAGTTTACTTTTTTGTTTATAATTTTTCTTTAATTCTCGGCTTTTTTCAATCATTTTTTTCAATTATAAAAATTGTTTTAAATTTAAATTCAGTTTTTCAATTCTACAACTATTTTTTTAACCTTTTAAATATTTTTTTCAATTTTACATTTTTTATTCAAATTTCAATTTATTTTTTAACTTTTCAGTTGTTTAATTCAATTTGCAATTATTTTTTTCACTCATAAAAATTGTTTCAAAATTTCAATACAATTGTTTAATTCTACAACTATTTAATAAATTTTTTTTTTTTTTTTGAGTATCGCAATAAATTTTGTTAATTTTAAAAGCAGTTGTTTAATTGTGTTATTCTATATTCAATAATTATCTTCTTTTTTCAATTTTAAGTTTATTCTTTGAAATTCAATTCCTTTTTGCAATTTCTAATTATTTTCTTAATTTTTCAATTTTTCCCCCCTTTTTTTTGTAATTATTGCTTTCAATTTTCAATCTAGTTGTTCAGTGTTTAATTATTTCCGACAATTGTTCATATAATTTTCATATTTTTAAAGTATTTTTTTTCAATTGTCAATTAATATATTTTTCAACTATTTCTTGCAATTATTATTATTTATTTTACCCAATTTTCAATTGTTTGCACACTTTTTTCAATTATTCTCTAAAAATTTTATAATAATTCTTTAATTTTTTCAATTTTAATTTTTTTTCAGTCCTTTTGTAATTTTTTTTAAATTATTAATTATTTTTCCAATTTCAATTCAGTTCTTAAATTTTCAATTTATTTCACGAAATTGTTATTATTTCCTTCAGTTTTCAATTATTTTCTTCAATTTCCATTATTTTGTCGATTTTCAACTCAGTTTTTCAATTTGCAATTATTTCCAACAGTTTATTTTTTAATTTTCTTGTTTAATTTGAATATTTATTGTTCAATTATTTAAATTATTCTTTTTCAATTGTATAATTATATATACATTTTTCGAGTTTTGATTTCAATTGTCAATTATTTTCGTTATTTTTCAGTTAGTTTCTTAAAGTTTGTAACTATTCTCCTAATTTTCATTATTCGAAGTTGCAAAAATTTATAGTTTTTAATAACAAATAACAATGCAAAGTTTCTGGCGCGCGTTAATGTTGCTAGTACTATAATAAGACTTATAGGTCTATTTTAATGCACAGAGAGCTTTTTTTTGTGCCTATGTTATAAGTATACCTACAATAATTGTTCTCTTATTTGCCTCAATCACTATTATTTTTCTATTTAATATTAATAAAATTTTCTATAATTTTCAAAGAAATAAATTATTTTAAACATAAAAAATACAATTTCTTTTTACTTTTCTACTGTATTTTAATTCTATCACACTCAAAATAGTCTTTCGGGATACAAAATGTTTATTTGTAACTAGTCCGTAAAAGTCCGTAATTTTGAATTTTTGGTCCGTAAAGTCCGTATTTTTAAGTACTTTTACCAGTTCGAGCCCTGAAAATATAAAAAATAATGTCTAAAAATGTTAACAAACTTGTGATTAAAACGTTAATTTAATTACATTTTTTATTTTACTTTTTAAAAATTTTTTTTTGTTTTTTGTAAACAGAAAAAACAAGTGAAGCTCAAAAAAACGTTACATTATGTTTTGATAAAAAATATTACAGAAATAATAAGTTTCATAATGTTTTTATCATTTCTTTTTAAATTTATTTCGTGTTTTTTCCTATATTTTCCACTATTTTGTAATTATTCTCATTTTAAAAAATTTTGTCGTTTTTGTTGTTAAATGTACTCATTTTATTATTTTATTTTACTTATTAGTTTAATTTCTTTAATATTTATTTTATTATTTATAATTTATTTACATTTTATTATCAATTTTACGCAAAATAGTTTAATTTATTCAAAGAGTTTTTTGTTTTTATAGCAAATAGAAAATTTTTTACTTTAGAATTTCATTGCTTTTCACTTTTATTTTCATAATTGTAAAATGTTTCATTCATATTTAAAAACTTTCTTGTTATCGCTATACTTGCGTTTGTTAGTTTTCTTCTTATCATATTTAATTATTGCATAGTTTTAATTTTTTTTTTTTTTCCATTTTTCCTCGATTAGATATTGCATGATTTATTGATTATTTCAAGAATTTAGAAACTTTTCTTATATTTTGTAATGTTTCAAGATTTTTTTCATTTTCTCAGTCTTTATTAGATTTTTCCTTTTTTTGTTTTCAACAATTTAAATTTTTTTTTTTAATTTACAGTATTTTTCATATTTGATTAAATTCTTCTTTTCCTTAGTTTTGAAAAGTTTTTTCTATCCTCTTACCACATTTATTCGTCTTTTTTAATAATTTTTTTATTTTAGAATTTTGTCTTAAATTCTATAAACTTTTTTTATTTTTCGTTCTCTAAAACTTATTTTTAGACAGTACCTTTCTTTTTTTTATATATATTTTCTTACTTTATTCTTCCATTCTCTCATTATTAACAGTTTTATTCTCTCATTACTGCATTTATTCATAAAGTTTTGAATTTTCTTTTTAATTTTTCTTATTTTTACATAATTTGTTAGATTTTTAAATAACATTTTCCCTTTTTTTAAATTTTTGTTTACTATTTCTGATTAAATATTCTCATTCGGTGGAAACCCTGTATCAATTACAATAAAATTTTCACAAAATCTTTAGTTAATCTTCTTTTGTTGTTTTTTAGAAAACGCAACAGGAACAGAGAGAAAAACGATGTTCGTGTTGGAAAAGATGAGAAAGATCGAAAAGATGGCAAAGAACATTCCAGTGAAAAATTACCACCTGATAAAGATTCTAAGAAACGAGATAAAAGGGATGATAAGGAGAAGCGTGAAACAGATGAAAAGTCGAATGACGTTCATAAGGAAAAAACTGATTCTAAAATAAAGAGAGATGACAATAGAGAAAATAATATTGAGGGTAAAGAGAAAAAGGAGGAAAATAATAAAGTGAAGGATGAGAAAAAGGAGGAAATCAAAGTAAGAGACGAGAAGAAAGAGGAAATTAAGGTTAAAGAGGATAAAAGAGAGAAGGAAGATCATAAAGTGAAACGAGACGATTCCAAAGAAAAACGTGAAACTGAAAAATATAAAGACGAGAGTAAAAGTAAACGAGGTGATGAAAAGAAAGAAAAAAGAGAAAAGAGAGAAGATTCAAGGGGCAAAGATTCTAAGGATAAATCAACGAAAGAGAAAGGAAAGCATAAAGATAAGGAAAAGGATAAGGAAAAGGAATTAAATCAGTGTAATTCCTGGGCAGATTTGAGGAAAATTGGATTATCGATTGATGAAGTTACACGGATAAAAAAAGCTGAGATTCCGGATAAACCCGAAAAAGCAAAGTTAGTGGGATTTTTCTTAAAAATGTTTTTATCGCAAGAATTCTAAAAATTGCCTTTAAACTTATTCTAATTAAAATTCTTGTCGCAGGGCTGATACTTAAAAATCATGTTTTTTTTTTATTTAAATAACATAAAATCAGTATATAAAATTTTCAAATGTTTATTTGTAAGTAGTTTATTTTTTAAACTGCGAACATTTAATGAGAAATAATGAAGAATAAAACATTTAATCAAACAAATAATATCGAATAAATGAGAAGATTTCAAAAAAATATCTTCAAATTCATATGATTACAAAATTAAGAAAATTATGTAAAAGTATCGAAAAAATAATAAATTATAAAAAAAAAAAAACGTAAAAAGATAAGAAAAGAGTCTATTAAAAAAATTAGAAAATTATTTTAATTAAAAAAAGTCACGTACTTTATTACAGTAATAAAGAAAAGTTTTGTAAAAACATCACAAGAATTGAAACAACTACATAAAAATGTATAAAAAGGTAGAAACTCTTTTCAAAAAATTAAACTATTTAAGGACATTTTTTGTTTAAATGAAAGAAATACATAAGAAGATAATTTAAAAAAACGTTAAAATATACTACTAAAGAGAAAAAAAAGATATTTTTAATTAGAAAAATTAGGGAATTATTTTTCAAATTAAAGAAAAAAAGAATGAATAAAATTTTGGATAATTTTAAAAAATGTTATGGAATAGAAGAACATTATTAAAATGAGAATATTTAGTATAAAATTAAATTTACATAATATAAAATAAAAGAATAAAAGTCTTCAAAAAAGTAGAAAATTGAGAATTTTGATCAATATTATAAAAGTTAAATAGGTCAATCGATTCGTTGTCAGATTTTTTGGCAAAGAACTATGTTTTTTCAATGACAAAAATGCTCAAAAACTTTTGATTGGGTATTTTTAAAAATTCCTCTGTACAAATTTAGATATTTATTACAAAAATATAAAAAGTACAAAAATTTAGAAAATTTGGTAAAATTCTAGTAAAAAGTTTGAATTATTAAAAATAAAATAAAAAAATGTATATAAAGAAAGGTAAATAAAAAGTCCACAAAAGAAATTTAAGATTCCTTTAATATGAAAAAAGTTTAGGAAAATTGATACAAAAATATTTATATAATATTAATTATTACCTACAATTAAAACAAGTTCAACAATAAATTTAGAAAAATAAAGAAAATCTAATAATTTTAAGAAAGAATAAGTAAGTTTGCAAAAAATAGACAAGATGTGAAAACAATTTGAATAAATTTACAAAAATGAGCGTATTTATTTTTAAAAATATGGAAATAATTAAGAAAATCAACGAAATCTCTTAGAAATCTTGTAAGAATTAAAAGAAAAGGATTATTGTGAATATACAAAAAAATTAATGTTATTTATTTTGCATTAATTAATGTGCATTTGAATTTAAATAAATTAAAATTTAAAGGTTTGAATAAATTAGAATATATGAGTTAATTGACGTTTGGAATTCATTTAAATTATAATGACTTAAAAAGATGAGAATTTAGTACTATTTGTTGCTATCTTCATACTATAAATTTGTAAATTGTAGGTATTTTAATTATTTGCATTATTACAATTTTTAAAATCTTATAAAGAACTAAATACAGAGCTGCCAGTGACTTACTTTTTTCACTTTTTTTATATCCGCTCACTATTACTCACTTTTTTAATTAATTCATTTTTTGAATTATTTTCTTTAAATTTCAATTACTTTTGTCATTATTTAAGAATTTTTGTCCTTTTCCTATTACCTTTTTCATATTTCTATTATTTTTGCAATTTTATAATTATTTTTTACAAATTTCAATTATTTTATTCAACTTTTTTTTATTGTCATGAATTTTTTATTTTCTTACACTAGTTTTCAATTATTTTTTTCAAATTTTAATAATTTTCTTTAACTTTTTTTATTATTGTCCCGAATATATTAATTGTTTACACCTTTTTCAATTATTTTCTTAACATTTCAATTGATTCGTCAATTTTTCAAGTATCGTCTTCAAATTTTTAATTTTTTACACCAGTTATCAATTATTTTTGTCATTTCTCAATTATTTTTTTCAAATTACTTTTTGCCAAGATTAAAATATTTTTGACATTTTGGAATTATTTTCTTTAAATGTCATTTTCCTAAATCTTTTTATTACTGTTATGAATTTTTATTAACTTTTGAACACCAGTTTTCAGTTATTTATGTCATTATATTAGTTTCTTCACATTTTAATTATATCGTTAATTTTTTAATTATTTCTTATTTCACATAAATGTTATTATTATTTTATTTATTATTTAATTTTTCTAAATTATTTTCTTCAAGTTTCAATTATTTTCTTGAAACTCCTAATTATTTTTTTCAATTTTTCAACTATTGTCTAAAAAGCTTAATTTTTACGCCAGCTTTCAACTATTTATGTCATTATTCAATTAGTTTCTTTACAAGTTAATTATTTCGTCAATATCTCAATTATTGTACTCAAAATTTTAGTTTTTTTACACCAGTCTCAAATTTTTTTAAATTTTAATTATTTTTGTCATTCATCAATTATTTTCTTGTAACTTCAATTATTTTCCTCAAATTTGAATTATTCATTTTTTGTCTTCATTTCTTAATTTTTAATCAATTTTTCAATTAGTTTAGTCATTTTTCAATTATTTTTGCCATTTTCGAATTACTTTCTTCACTATTTACTCACTTTTTTCACTTAAAAACTTACTTTTTCCACCATTTTTTTCTGCAAGTTCGCTGGCAGCTCTGAAAATATTAAAATTGATTTTTTGCAAGATTTAACAACAAATTTCTGATTTTTTTTATGGTTAGCGATTTTTTACAATCAGTATTAAACATCCTGAGAATTGAAAAGTTTTTTTTTATTTAAATCATGATTTTAATGTAAATGTATCAATTGAGTTAAATCACTTGTAGCCCTGCTTGTCCTTGATAAAGTTATAGATAAAAATATTTATTCCACAAAAACAATTTTTATTAAACATATTAAAGGAATATTATTTCACGAATAATTGTAAATATATATGACTTATTATATTAAATTATATTTTAAATATTTTTTACAGAACTCCGCAAGATTTCGCCGATTTATTTGGTCAGATGTTACTTCTTGGTGATCATAAAAAACATCGAAGTTCATATGTCGCCGACGGTCTTGGTGGTCCTAAAGAATATCCTCCAGAAACTGTTCGTGTTACAAAAACACGTCCACAAATTCTCTATTCCGAAAATCCAGAAGTTGCTCTTCTTCTTGATCGTCGTCAAGTATTAAACATTGTCCCTCCAGAAAGACGAGAAAAAATGGGCGTCATTTGTGAAGCAACTCAAGCCAAGTCAGTTTATTAATAATTTTTAGTATTTTAGGGTCAAACCATTTTATTTCGCCCAACGTATTTTTCACCTTTTTAAAAAACTTCAACAAGTTCTACTCGAGAATTCTAACTTCTAATCGAGAATTTATGAGAATTTAGGTTTTTTATTTACTTATCAAATTAAGTCAAATTTTCTCAATCAATGTACGAAAAAAGAATCTCTAGTGTCATTCTAATTAGTAATGATTTGAATTTCAATGTTAAAAGTAAGAATTACATATTTCACCTTTTCAAAATGTTCTCAAATTTTAAATTTATAGCAATTTTATTTTCTTCAAATTTCTGTTAATTTGAATTTGCATCGATTAAAAGTTTAATTAATCCACGGTTCAAATATACTAAAATGAAATTAATTTTTTTAATTCACCATTATTATTTTCATTTTACATTTATTATCTTCAATTTTTAATCATTTTTATTATTTCTGAATTAATATCCTTAACTTTTAAATATATATCTCAATTTTCAATTATTTTCTTCAATATTCATTTCTTTTTATCATTTTGCAATTATTTTCTCCATCTTTTAATTATTATAGTTATTTTTCAATTAATTTCCTAAATTTTCAGTTATTTTTTTAAATTTAGATTATTGTCTTCAATTTTCAACTTTTTAAATGATTTTAAAATTTTTTTTTTTTTTTCTTAAAAATAAATTCTGTAATTTTTCTATTATTTTCTCCAATTTCTAACTATTATTTTTGCATAATTTTCAAATATCTCAATCATTAATCTGAAATTTTAATTATTTCCATCATACTTCAATTATTTAAAAAAAAATTTAATTATTTTCATCAGATTAAAATTATTTTTTAAAAGTTTAAATTATTTCCATCATTTTTCAATTATTTCCCTAAATTCTTAATTATTATTCTCATTTTGTAAAATGATTTTTTAAGACTTTTAAGTAATTTTTTCAAATTTCAATTATTTTCTTCAATTTTTATTTATTTTCATTTGTTTTCATAATTTACAAAAATTGTTTTAATTATTTTTAACCTTCTTCAATTTTTAATCATTCGTATTTTTTTCAGCTAATTTCACGGGGTTTCAAGAATTTTTCTCAAATTTAAAATTTTTTCCTATTTTATTTATTTATTTTTATTTATTTTATAAAATTTTATTAATTAGGTTACACGCACATACATTTGGGCGTTGAAACCGACAAACGGTTCTTTTAAAACTTTCATTTCAAATTTCATTAATTTTTTTCAACTTATCATTGTTTTTATCATATTTTAATTATTTTCTTCAAGTTTCAAATTTTAAAATTATTTTTCAATTATTTTCTCCAATTTTTAATTCTTCTTATTTTTTAAAATTTTTATCTAAAATTTTTCTCAAATTTCAAGTTATTTTCTTCCATTTTTAATCATTTTCAGTTTTTTTTTTTCATAATTTCCAAATTTTAAACTATTAATCTGACATTTCAATTATTCAATTTTATGTACCTATATTCTGTATTTTTTGCAATTATTTCTCTTAAATTGAAAATTGTTCTTTTCAATTTTAAATTATATTTATCTTTTTTCGTTTATTTTCTCTGACTTTTAAGTATTTTCTTTTTTTTTTGCAACGAACTTTTAAAAGTTTCAAGTAACCTTTTATCTTTATTCTTTTTCTTAAATCTTCTTTAATTTTCCTTTATTTAAAATATATATTATGTAATTTTTTCAATCATTTTCTCAAATTTTAATTACTTTCTTCAATTTTAAAATATTTATATTATTTTTTTTATTATTTTCTCATTGGTTTTTTCAAGTTTCAATTATTTTTTTGCAATTTGTTATTACTCTCACTTTTTCAATTTCTTTCTAAGAATATAAAACACTGTTCATAAGTATTATATTTAACAATAATTTTGACACTTCACTGACTTATAGATAATTTGTAATGATAATTAATCGCAATGTTTTTGTGATTTTTAAATAACTCATGAAATAATAAAGATTTTTTTATGTTCTTGGTCTCATTTTAAACCTATTTTTTCATAGAATGCGAATATTTTATTGGTATTATTGCATAATTTTTTTTTTTTTTTTTGACTGTTGGGAAGAAGTTGAATTTGATTCGAAGAAAAGTAAAAAATTTAAATAACAATGTTACTGAGCAAAATATTTTATTTAATTATCGCACAGTTATTTTTAAATATTTCTTGGAAATATTTATTTTTTTGATTTATAATATTTTTTTAGACCGACCAAATAAAAAATTTTTGTTCTCACTCCAGCTTTTTCTCTAAAAAATGTTTCCTTTTATCTCAAAGTATTGAAGTTTTTCAAAAAGGTGAAAATCACGTTAGGCGAAATAAAATGGTTTGATCCTTTAATTCGTAGTTACTACTAAGTGTTCCAATAAAAAGCCTTTTTTGGATGAAGATAAGTTGTGAAATTTTTATATTAAAATCTAAAATTACAATAAATTTTTTGCAATCAATAAAAAATGGTTTTTTCAAATTATTTTCAGAATTGACGCGCCAGATAATGAAGAATTGAATAAACCTCGAGGTTGGTATCACACAGTGGATTATGCCAAAAACCAATCTCCAATTAATGTTCAATTTCCAAAATCAAAATGGGACAGTGAAGCAGAAGAAGGTGAAATTGCGGATGAAACAGAATCTCAAGACACTTCAACTGTAGCGGAAGAAAAAACTGTTGAAAATTCTCCTGCAACAGTTATTTCTGGTAAGATTGTTTTTCTTAATCTTATTTAATCTTAATCTTTGTTATAAAATCTCTCAAAATCAATTTGATTCGTATTGTTTTATTTTATTAGAATTTGTATTAAAACGTTTCTAGGTGAGTTCCTCTAAAAAAAAAAAAATACTAATTTAGTAAGTGAACTCAAAGAATTAAATGGAAAATTATTACCTACTTATTACAATTAATTATATCTAAGTATTGTTGAAATATTTATTTGTTGAATTTATAAGATCAATTTAGTAAATTAATTTCAAATAACATGAAGAAAAATTGATAAATTTAAATTAAATAACATTTAACTTGAATTCTTTAACATTCAAGTTTTAATTTATTAAATCATTAACTTTTTCTTTGTAGTGCACAATCAGGTAATTTCGCTGTTAAAAAATTCGAGACGCATTATTATTTCCCTAAAACTTATTGACCAAAATTTTCAAGAAATAGAAGTTAATAAGATGAAATTATATTTTTTCGGCTCTTTTGTGTTTCCTATTAAATATTTATCAGAATAAATATTACTTATTAATCGATTTATTATTTGTGGAAATTTTCCAAAAGAATAGCTTCTAATTCACCGAAATTGTATTTAACGGAATTTTCAAAAGAATGAATTTTAATTCATTTTTTCTCATACGAAAATTCAGCGGATCGAATTTGTCAGAATTTTTGTTTAACACAATATTTATTTAACAGAATGTCTGTTTAATCGAGTTTTCGTCTTTTATCATTTTTCTATGTCAGATTTGTTATTTAACAGAATTTATAATCTTATCTTTATTTACAGCAGTTTCAATTAACAGAATTATAATACAAATTATGAAATATGTGACTTATAAAGTTTTTTCTATTTTTCATAAATTCTTCTATAATTAATTTTTTTTCTTAAAATTCTAGTGCTTCTTGGTTTAAGAAAATAAAAGAGAATAATAATAAAATTGTTATAGATATTTCTCAGAAGGTTTTCTTATTTTTTCAGATTTATTCGTTCCTTTAAAGTTGTTTTCATATTTATTTTAATTTCCTCATTCTTAAAGAATTTTCTCATTTCTTTTGTTTTTTTCTTTTTAATCTCCTCATTTTTTAAAAATTTTCTTATTTCTTCAATTTTGAACTTTTTAGTTAATTTTCCCATAAGGTCATTTTTTAAAATCATTTTTTGTTTTTATTCAATTATTATTATTCCTATTCTTAAAATGTTTTCGCTTTTTCTTAATTCTTCAGACTTTTAAATTGTTTCTTAATTTTTCAATCTTCTGATGATTTTCTAATTTGCTTTATCCTAGATTTCTTTTTGGAATTTTTAAAATTAATTTAATATTTTTGATTGTTTAATTTTCTCAATTTTTTGCTGTGTGACCGTTAAGAATTTTTATTTTCTAAAATATTACTATTACATTTTTCCACTTTTATTTGATTCTTCAGTTTTTTCTTATTAATTTCCTTGCTTTTTATGGAAAAAGTATTTTATTTGAACTTTCAAA
Source organism: Ganaspis brasiliensis (assembly GCA_037103525.1). Taxonomy (NCBI): domain Eukaryota; kingdom Metazoa; phylum Arthropoda; class Insecta; order Hymenoptera; family Figitidae; genus Ganaspis; species Ganaspis brasiliensis. The sequence goes on from JAZKLR010000123.1 coordinate 1,847,277, forward strand.
TTTCAATCAATCTAGATTCCAATAATGAAAAATTAATTAACTTGCATATATCAACTTATTTTTCAGTAAATTATTTCATTCTTGAGTAGACTTTCACTTGAATTAAAAATTTCCGCCTTTTTTCGTTTTTTTTTTTTATTTTTGAAAATGATTTTTGGTTATCATATTTAACTTTTTAATCAATTTTTTTTAATAAATTAATTTTCTAGCGAAATCTTAAATTTTTTTTCTTAGAATTCCTTATTTTTTTCGAAAAATGTATTCATTGTGTTTTTCTTCAATTTTAAAAAGAAATTCCCGAATTTTTCTACTCTTTAAAATATTTTCTACTTTATTAAAATTTTAACAGTTATTTTTATTGATTTTCTTATAAATATTCTCAACTTGAATAAAACTGTCCGTAAGTATTAACATTTTTTCCTAGAAATTTCTACTGTGTTATATATTTTTTGACACTTTTTTTTTATGTAGTTTTTTAAAACTTTTTTTTTCCATTTTTGAATAATATTCATAACTCTATTAATTTTTAATAATTTTCTCAATCCTTTTGTAGACTGTTTTCTTATCTTTTTACATCTTAATATATTTTGTTTTTATATTTTCTCATTTTTATGACTTTTTTCTCAATTTTTTTTCGTTCATGAGGGTTAAAATATTTTCTTCCAGTTTTCTCATTCATTTATAATTTTTTTTACTTTCGATTAAATGTTTACTTCATTTTTTATTATTTCTTATTAAATGTTCTTATTTTTTCTCAATTTCCTTAAATGTTTATATTTTTTTATAAATTTTCTGATGTTTTGAAATCTTTAAATAATTTTTTTTCGTTGTTCCTTTTCAATTTAATTTTGTATAATGTATCTATTTTTTCTAAATAAAAATCACGTTTATTGAATTTTTCAAAATGTCCCTTTTAATATTTTGTTTTAGTAAGCCTATAAATATTTAAATAATTAATATTAAAGGAATAAATGCGAAAAAGTAATTATATTTTTTTGTCATGTTTTGCTTCTTTTTTCTAAATTTATTGTTCGACTTCTTTATAAGAATATTTTTGGTTGTATATTTTCTTAAACTTCTTTATTTTTTAAAGATTTTAAAATTTCTTTTGCGGACTTTTTATTTATCTTTATATACATTTCTTTATTTTATTTTTATTAATTCTTATTGTTTAGTGGATTCTTACCAAATTTTTTTATTTTTTGTACTTTTTACATGTTTCTACAGTTTGTTAGATTAGGAAAAAAAACATTTCTGCATTTCTTTCCTATTTATTTAATTTTCTTGTTATACAATTTTTTAGTTCTTTCTTGCAATTAATAATTTTATTTAATTACTTCTTTAATTTTTATCATCATTTTTCTATTTACTAAAAACATTTTTCCTTCTTTTAAATTCTTTAGTTTTTATCTTGTAATTACGAATTTTTGAAAAAACATTTATTCAATGCTTTTACCTACATTTTTTATTTTCTCAATTTTCTACTTTTTGAAGACTTTTATTCTCTTATTTTATAATTATGTAAATTTAATTTTTTACTAAATATTCTCATTTTAACATTATTCTTCTATTTCATAGATTTTTTTTTATTTTCCGAAATTATATTCATTGTTCTTTTCTTCAATTTGTAAAATAATTCTCTAATATTTCTAATTTAAAAAATTTTCTGTCTTTAGTAATATAATTTAACGTCTTTTTTTTTTGAAGTATCTTCTTATTTATTCTTTTAATTTAAAAAAAATATCCGTAAATAGTTTATTTTTTAAAAAGCATTTCTACTTTATTCCGATTTTATATATGTTTTTAAAAAAATCATAAGTTTTATCAGCCCTGAAATATATTTTAAAAAATCAGGGTTTCGTACAATATGTCACTAACTTCACAATGTAGAGAAATTTTGGGAAAAATCTAAAATTTACATAAAATAATCATTTTTTTCTAGGGTTATTTAATTTTGATCTTCATATCATTAGGCATCGAATTTTATAATCAATTGATTTTCCGAGAAATAAAAAAGAAGAATAAAATTTGATGCATTTTTGCGAAAAAGTTAAAATTCAATTTCAATTTCGCGCCAATTTCCTGTGAAAATGCGTATCTTTTTTAGTTGACTGCGTGTCCGCTTGGTGCGTGATTTGCATTCTACCGCGAATTCCTGGAAAGAAACTAAAATATTTCGGCTTCGCGTTCGCGTTTATCGTTGTCTTATGTTTGCCAAAAATTATGGCAAAAAATGCTGGGTTCAATGAACTATGCTGAGTAAAAGTAATGTTGATTTGAAAGTCTGTGATAATATGTTCGATCTGTTGCTAAAACTTCAAAAAATACTGCGAGAACGTAAGTACTTGAATGTGTTTTGTTTTCACTGACTGCGCTCGTGTCGCACGTGTCATCAAAAGAAAAATGATAAAGAGGGGATGAGAAAAATCTCTATTTATCATTTATGGGAATTTCCAATCTTTATTTGATAAGTTAAGACTCAAAAAAGGGAATGAAAATCACGAATGAACAAGGTTATTTGAGGCTCAATTTGCATTACAAATGGTCGAGCAAGTTCTTACTTTTGTGACCCAAATTTGACCTGGTTTTCTTCTTTTTGTCAGTTTCAGTATATTATATAAACAATGAATATATTGTTGTTTATACATTGATTTAGTGCAATTTTGTTATTTTAAACCAAATGGCTTTCAGTTTATGAAAATATTGTATAAGTATGTCACCTAGTTTACTAAGTGTTTCCATATTTTGCTATGTTTCACTTCAAGTATTATTTCCCAAGTAAAATCAATACCAAGTATGTTTTAATCGAGAAATATTAAATTATGTTTAATTTACGTGTGAGTGCGGAATTTTTGATAACGGTTAATATAGCTTGAAATAAATTAGTCAGGAACCTGTTGTCCTGTTTGTTTACGAATTTTTAGGTTAGGTACGCTGGTATCCAAGCTATCCAATTTTCGAAGTAATCGCTTTAAAAAAATACTTTTTTAATTGAAGAACATGAATTTTGATGGAATTTTCTATTTAAAAATTGATTTAAACTTGATTAAAACCTCTTTTTTTGTGTTATATTTACCTTTTTTGTAACTTTTGTTTTGAAATTCTTGAAACTTTCCAGTGACCTGCGCAGAAATTTCCATGTAATATAAGAATATTGGTCATTTTTACGGTAAATTATATGAAACTGACAATCAATGGTACATCTTACTCTTCATTGCTATTAAATATTAAAGCTGCTTCTATTCAACCTTGAATAATAATTTAAAAATTAAATACTAACAAAATTTTGATGGATTTAGATTTTAAATAATCCAATTTTCAATTAGTTTATTCTCATTTTTATTACTTAAAGTATTCATACATGTATTCATTAAAATTTTAATCAACTCTGAACTTAAATTTCAATCTTATTAAAATTTTGACGTTTCCAAACATCAGGCTTTGATGCAAATTCTATTCTTCCAAGTTTTAAATGATCTAAATATTCATTAATTCTATTTTTAGTCAAATTCAATCAATAATTCGAACTTATAATCTAGGAAAGTTTTTATTTAGTCAATTTTCATCTGAACAGGATTAAACTTTTCCTTGATACCAAATTTTATTCTTACAAATCCAATATGATCTAAATATTAATTTCTTCTTTCCTTAATTTCAATTTTAATCTGATTTCTCAAATTCAAATTATATTCTTAAATTTATTAAATTTTTTTCATCATTTTTCAATAATTTTTTCAAATTACAATTATTTTCTTCAATATTAAATCTTTTTCTTCATTTATCTATTTTATTTTCAATTTTGTTTTTCATTTTTTAATTATTCTGCTTTTTCTTTAATTAATTTTTCAATTTTTAATTATTTTCTGAAAAGTTAAATTATGTTTTTCAATATATTGAATTTTTTTTAAATCATTTTATTACATTTTTATTTTTGTTCTTGAAACGTCAATCGTATTTTTCCATTGTTTCAATAATTTTATTAAATTTCTTAATTATCTTTCTTTAATTGTTGCGCTTGTTTTCAGCAAATATCCTTCTTTCACCATTTTTTAATTTATCATTTCTTTCAATTTTTCTAATAAATTATGAAAATACGGTCTAAGAATCTTGAATAAAAATTCAAAAATAATATTAAATTTTTAATAATTCTAAGTCATTCTAATTTGAATAAATCCCTAACTCTAATTAAGTCAAACTTAAATTTATTCAAACTTTTAGATTTCAATAAATTTAAATTCCCATATTCTATAATAATTTCTTTTGCACTTTGTTTTACTTAAAATATTTCCAACTTTTTCTAACTTTCTAACTTAATCAGACATTTTTTCCTTATTTCAAAAAAAAAAAAATTGTGTTCTAGATTTTCTGTAAATTTCTTTTTTTTTATGTGAATTATTTCAGTTTATTTTATACAATTTTGTTTAAACGTTTAACTAATTTTTTTTTATTTTCATACTTTGGTGGGAAATACAATTATTTCTTCAATTTTGTGATTTTTTTTTTTTAGATTTACTCATTTTTTATAAATTTGTGTAATTTTCTTTACATTTTGTTTATTTTGGGTAAATTTATTTACTCCTTCATAAATTTTCTAGATTTGATGATTTAAAACAAAAATTATTGTTAGAATGATTTTAAAAATACATGTAATTTTTTTAACAAATTTTTTTTAGAATTCATTTTTAAATTTTCTTTATTTTGGAAATAAATAATAATAATAAATTCCGTTTATTTTCTACAATTTTTATATTTTCAAACTATTGCTTTATTATTTTTTATTTATGTTATAAGTTTTTCCCATTTCTTTAATTTTCTTTTAATTTATTCGTTCTTTCATCATTTGTCTTTATCACTTTTTGAACTTACCTATATAATAAATTCATTCATATTTATTTTATAATTTCTAATTTTTTCATAATTTTTTAAATTAAATATTTTTTCTTTTCTCAAAGATGTTTTTAATTTTTCATTTTTTAAAACAAATTATTTATTGTTTTTTTTTCGTAATATTCTTAACATTTTTTAGTTTTTTCTCATTCAGTAAAGTTTTAACGTCTTTTATTGATTTTCTTAATTTGAAAAATCATATCCATAAATATGTTAATTTTTCGGAAAAAATGTCTTTTTATTCTTTAGTATTTTTAATTCTTGATTTTTTAAATTTTACTATTTTTTTTGTATATTATCGATCCGTCTTTGATTAAATAACAATTTAAGCATTTTTTTATTTTTCTAATGTTTTAAGACATTATTATCATATTTCTGAATTTTCTGCTTGTATTCTTAATTATTTTTTTAACTTTATGGTTTTTAAAAAAACGTATGTAATTTTTGCAGGTTTTTTAATTATCTTTTTACATTTTTTGTTTGTTTGTAATTTTCTCATCTTAGAGTAGATTATTCTCAATATTCTTCTTTTTGCATTTACAATAATGTTTTTAATAATTTTTGTAATTATATCGTTTTTTCATAATTCGGCGATTTTTCCTCTTCTTCATAAAATTTTTGAGATTTTAAAATTTTTTAATAATTTGTTTCTTTTGTTTATGTTGTTATATATTCAATGTTCAACAATTCTCATATTCTTTCAATTATCAATTATTTTTTTGAAATTTAAATACAATTCTTTAATTATCTTCTTCAGTTTTCATTTATTTTCTAAAAATTATTTTTAATATTTTCTTCAATTATTATTTTCGTCATTTTTCAAGTATTTCTCTCAATTATTAATTATTTTTCACAATTTACTATTATTTCCTACAATTTTATCAATTATTCTCTTAAAATTTTATAATTATTCTTTAATTTTTACAATTTTATTGTTTTGTTGTCTATTAATCTAGTCATTTTTCGAATTTTGTTTTCAATTGTCTATTATTTTCGTCATTTTTCAGATATTTTCTTCAATTTTTCATTTTTCTCGTCATTTTTCAAATATTTCTTTCAACTATTAATTTTTTTCCCCGTAATTTTCAATTATTTTCTTCAAATTTTTCAATTTATAATTATTTTTCTTAAATTTTATATAATTATTCTTTAATTTTTAAAATTATTTTGTTCTGTTGTCGATTATTCTCGACAGTTTTCAAAATTTTTTTCAATTGTCAATTATTTTCTCTAAATTTTAATTCATTATCTTAATTTTTAATTTTATTTCTTCAATTTTTAACTACTATTTTCTTCACTTCTCAATTATTATTTTCAATTTGAAATTGCAGTCTTCAATTTTAAATTATTTTATTCAATATTCAATAATTCTCACCTTTTTTTAAATATCAATTATTTTTTCAAATTTGAATTTAATTCATAAATATTCAATTTATTTCTTCATTTTTTTTATTGTTTTCTTCAAATTTCAATACTATTCTTCAGTTTTCAATTATTTTCTTCTATATTCCAGAATTCTCAGCTTTTTTAATTACTTTTTTCAATTTTTAATTATATTCTTCAAATTTTAATTTCATTCTTTAATTTTCAATTATTTTCAACAATTCTTCCTGTAATTTTCATAATTTTTCTTGTTTCTTAATTTAATATTTCTTGTTTAATTTTCTCAATTATTTTTTTCAGTTGTCCATTAAACTAGTCATTTATCGAATTTTGTTTTTAATTGTCAATTTTTCAATTATTCTCTTCATTTTTCAATTATTTCCTAAGAAATTTTCAATTTTCAGTTATACTCTTAAAATTTTATAATTATTTTTTGATTTTTTATATTTTTTTATTAGGTTGTGTGTTAATTTAGAGCTCCCTGATTATAAAAAATACAGCCCCCTATTGTTCAAAAATCTACTTTAAATTTTTATAAAAATCAAATTTTAGTTACACCAAAAATTTTATTGCCTTAAACCATTTTAGGCAACCCCAACCGAGACCAAAAAAAGTTGCAAGTCAATCCATCCTAAGGAACCCCCTCATTTTGCCCCCTATTGTTCAAAAATCAACTTTTAATGTTTCAAAAAATCGAATTTTAGTTACACCAAAAAATTTATCAGCCTAACCCATTCCAGGCAACCCCAACCGAGACCAAAAAAAGTTACAGCCCAATCCACCCTATGGAACCCCCTCATTTTGCCCCCTATTGTTAAAAAATCAACTTTTAAATTTTTATAAAAATCGAATTTTAGTTACACCAAAAATTTTATTGCCTTAAACCATTCCAGGCAACCCCAATCGAGACCAAAAAAAGTTCAAGCCCAATCCATCCTATGGAACCCTTTCATTTTACCCCCTATTGTTCAAAAATCAACATATAATTTTTTAAAAAATCGAATTTTAGTTACACCAAAAATTTTATCCGCTTAAGCAATCCCAGGCAACCTTTTTTTAATGTAACTAAAATTCGACTTTTTTAAAAAATTAAAACTTGATTTTTTAACAATAGGGGGCAAAATGAGGGGGTTCCATAGGGTGGATTGGGCTGCAACTTTTTTTGGTCTCGGTTGGGGTTGCCTGAAATGGGTTAGGCCAATAAAATTTTTGGTGGAACTAAAATTCGATTTTCATAAAAATTAAAAGTTGATTTTTTAACAATAGGGGGCAAAATGAAGGGGTTCCATAGGGTGGATTAGGCTGCAACTTTTTTTGGTCTCGGTGGGGGCTGCCTGGAATGGTTTAAGCCAATAAAATTTTTGGTGTAACTAAAATTCGATTTTTATAAAAATTAAAAGTTGATTTTTTAACAATAGGGGGCAAAATGAGGGGGTTCCATCGGGTGGATTGGGCTGCAACTTTTTTTGGTCTCGGTTGGGGTTGCCTGGAATGGTTTAAGGCAATAAAATTTTTGGTGTAACTAAAATTCGATTTTTATAAAAATTTAAAAGTTGATTTTTTAACAATAGGGGGCAAAATGAGTGGGTTCCATAGGGTGGATTGGGCTGTGACTTTTTTTGGCCTCGGTTGGGGTTGCCTGGAATGGGTTAGGCCAATAAAATTTTTGGTGTAACTAAAATTCGATTTTTTAAAAAATTAAAAGTTGATTTTTGATCAATAGGGGGCAAATTGAGGGGGTTCCATAGGATGGATTTGGCTGCAACTTTTTTTGGTCTCGGTTGGGGTTGCCTGGAATGGTTTAAGCAAATAAAATTTTTGGTGTAACTAAAATTCGATTTTCATAAAAATTAAAAGTTGATTTTTTAACAATAGGGGGCAAAATGAGGGGGTTCCATAGGGTGGATTAGGCTGCAACTTTTTTTGGTCTCGGTGGGGGCTGCCTGGAATGGTTTAAGCCAATAAAATTTTTGGTGTAACTAAAATTCGATTTTTATAAAAGTTAAAAGTTGATTTTTTAACAATAGGGGGCAAAATGAGGGGGTTCCATCGGGTGGATTGGGCTGCAACTTTTTTTGGTCTCGGTTGGGGTTGCCTGGAATGGTTTAAGGCAATAAAATTTTTGTTGTAACTAAAATTCGATTTTTATAAAAATTTAAAAGTTGATTTTTTAAAAATAGGGGGCAAAATGAGTGGGTTCCATAGGGTGGATTGGGCTGTGACTTTTTTTGGCCTCGGTTGGGGTTGCCTGGAATGGGTTAGGCCAATAAAATTTTTGGTGTAACTAAAATTCGATTTTTTAAAAAATTAAAAGTTGATTTTTGATCAATAGGGTGCAAATTGAGGGGGTTCCATAGGATGGATTTGGCTGCAACTTTTTTTGGTCTCGGTTGGGGTTGCCTGGAATGGTTTAAGCAAATAAAATTTTTGGTGTAACTAAAATTTGATTTTCATAAAAATTAAAAGTTGATTTTTTAACAATAGGGGGCAAAATGAGGGGGTTCCATAGGGTGGATTAGGCTGCAACTTTTTTTGGTCTCGGTGGGGGCTGCCTGGAATGATTTAAGCCAATAAAATTTTTGGTGTAACTAAAATTCGATTTTTATAAAAATTAAAAGTTGATTTTTTAACAATAGGGGGCAAAATGAGGGGGTTCCATTGGGTGGATTGGGCTGCAACTTTTTTTGGTCTCGGTTGGGGTTGCCTGGAATTGTTTAAGCCAATAAAATTGTTGGTGTTACGAAAATTCGATTTTGATAAAAATTAAAAGTTGATTTTTTATCAATTGGTGGCAAAATGAGGGGGTTCCATAGGGTGGATTGGGCTGCAACTTTTTTTGGTCTCGGTTGGGGTTGCCTGGAATGGGTTAGGCCAATAAAATTTTTGGTGTAATTAAAATTTGATTTTTTAAAAAATTAAAAGTAGATTTTTGAACAATAGGGGGCTGTATTTTTTGTTTTGGGGATTTCGGCCCCCTATAATTATTTAGAAATGTCTTCGGTAATCGTTGTTGAGCAACGTTGCGCACTTCAGGGAGCTTAATTTAGCCGTTTTTTTAAATTTGATTTTCAATTGTACATTATTTTCGTCATTTTTCAGATATTTTCTTTAATTTTGTAATCATTCTCGTAATTTTCATTATTTATTGCATTTGCAAAAATTTATAGCTTTAAATGACAAACAATGCAAAGTTTCTCGCACATTCGAGCGCGTGTTAATGTTGCTACTTATTTTATCTGCCGTGCAAAACTGAAAAACCGTAATTTTTTTTTACTTAGGTTATGTTGACTATTATATTGCTTCAATTATAAAAATATGGAGATTGTAATTATGAAAAATTTTATGCATAAAAGGTGAGGACTTTTTATTTGTAACTTCCATGAATGATATTTGTTAAAATTTCAATCTCTATATTTTTATAAATGAAGCAATATAGTAGTCAACATAACCTAAGTAAAAAATGAAGTTACGGTTTTTCAGTTTTGCACGGCAGTTATATTTGGTCATAGAATTTGATGAAAAATAGTCTGGAAAACCTACAAAAAGTCATGAAATTTTGAAAACCTAGCAACCCTGTTTTTAGACACTGTTTATAAATTTAATTATATAATGTTTTTTTTTTGTTTTCAGAGAAGAAAGACTCGCCTTGTTCTACGGAGGCTGTGAATGAGAATAAATTTAATAAAGAGTCGAGGCAAAAAGATAGCGAGAAAGATGAAGAAGTTGAGAAAATCAAGGAAAATAAAGAAGATGATGACGATGACGATGACAAGAGCGACGAAGATGATAGTGACGATGAAAGTGAAGATGAAAGTGAAAATGAAAGAGATGCAGACAGCAATAGTAAAAATGACTCAGAAGGAGATAAAGACAAAAAAGCTCATAGTTCTCCTTCAGTTAAGTCTTTAGGTAGCGAGAAATTAGCCTCTGAATACGAGCAATTTATGAAAATGGTTAGCAACGACAATTCGTCGAAATCTGCTTTAATTAGGAGCAAGCTAGCTTCTAAACTTGTTTCTCCCTCAAATTATGATGAGTTTAATATTGAATCGGAGCAAGTAAAGCAGAGAGATTATAAATTTGTTGATCAGTCTGAAGATGTTGAAAAGGTGGCAGACAAGCAGGAAAAACAAAAGGAAGAAAATAAAAGTAAAAAAACACAAGTAGAAACGGAAAATGTACCTCAAGAGAAAACAGTCGTTGAAGACACACCAACAGAGAAGAGAAATACTGCTGTTGCCGCTGCTGCTGTTAATGATGACGGAAAGTCAGACGAGGAAGGTCAAGAGTCAGATTCTAGATCGATTCCCAGCGATTGGGAAAATGTGACAATCAAGGTTGAGCAAGTCAGCGACGAAAATACCGAAGGCAAGAAAATTAAGAAGAAGAAAAAGAGAAAAAAACAAAGATCTTATTCGACTAGCAGTGAATCAAGTTCGTCGAGTTCCTCGGATTCGGATGAAAAAACGGTTAAAAAGCGAAAGAAAAAGAAAGTTCAGGCGAGCAGTGATTCTGACAGTAGTGACAGTAGCTCGAGTGATTCCTCCAGTTCAGAGGACTCGAAGAAGAAGAAACGAAAGCGAGGCAAAAAGAAGAAGCGAGTGAAGAAGGCATTGAGGAAAACGAAGAAGAAACGCTCGAGAAAACGAGTCAATTCGAGTAGCAGTGATTCGGAAGAGACACGGAAGAAGAAAAAAATCAAAAAGAAGAAGCTCAAGAAGAAATTAGCCGAGGCGAAAGTAGAGGCGGCTAGAAAACGGAAACGAAAGTCCTCGACGAGATCGCTGAGCAGCGAGAAAGTCGCGAAACGAGCGCACCTTGAGAAGGGAATTGGCGAGGGAAAGCGAAAGAAGAAGAAACGATTGGAGAAGTCGAAACGAGCGAAATTGTCCAGTGAGCTCGAGAAACGAATTCTAGCCGAGGCTTTGTCGCCGAATAGTGTTTTGTTAAAGGAATGCGACACCGGGAAGGAGCAGAATCTTATTCAGGAACAGGCCCGCAAGCAGAAGAAAAGAAAGAGGGAAATAAGTGTGGACAGACTCTCGGAGTGGGAGAAGGAGTCGATTCTGATGACGAAACAAATTGAGGGACACTTGGATCAGGATTTGACATCTGATGGAAGTTTAGAGAAAGAGGATATTAGGATAGAGGAGGTTGAGGTAAAGGAGAGCGAGGAGGTGAGAAGAAGCGAAGAAAAGGGAAAGAAGGAAGAGAAGATGAAGAAGGAGGAGAAAGGAAGGAGAGAAGAGAAGGAAAGGAAGGAAGAGAAGGAGAAAGGTAAAAGAGTGGAGAAGGAAAAGAAGGGAGAGAAGGGAAGGAGAGAGGAAGAAACGGGAGATGTTAAGGATGAGGTGAAGGTTGAAATGTTGACGGATGTGAAGGAGAAATGTGAGGAGAAGGAGAAGGAGATGCTTTCCGAATGGGAGAAAGAGAGTCAGAGGATAACGAATGTTTTGAAGCTGATTGACTCTGAGTCGTTGTCTGTGCCTTCTTTGACGCATCTTGAAGCGGAGGTTAGAAAGAGGGATATTTTAGCCGATGAGTGGGAAGTCGATAGTCTCGAGTCAATCCGTGAGTCAAAATCGAGTAAGAAGAGAAGTTCTAAGCGACACGAGACGGTGAAATACGACGAGAAAACCGATACGTACATTACTGTTGAGCGAGAAGCTTCGAGGGATAATAAGAAGAAACAGGAGAGACTGCCGGCAATTAGAATATGGGAGGAGGAACAAGAGGAAGGTGATAAAGAGATGTTGCTGATTGAGGAGAAGACAAAGCACAAGATTGAAAATTGGAATATTGAGGATGATTTTATACGATCGGAGTCTTTTGTCGAGATTAACACGGATGATCTTCTGCAAAGTAATTTGAAGGAAGAGAAAGATAAGGGTGATAAAACGATTCTGGAAGTGGAGGAAAGTAGTAAGAAAAGTGAAATTGCGGATGTTGGTAAAAGAAGGAAGAGAAGTCGATGGGATGTGGGAAATCAGGACGAGGAAAAGGATGATATTAATATGACTCCTGTCATGTGGGAGGAAGAGGGCACTGATTGGCAGAAGAGTTCTGGTACAGAGTCAGCTTTACTGCATTTGGCAAAGGTCAAAGAGCAGATTTTTGAAACGATTCCAGAGAAAATTAAATTGGAAGATTTTAATATAACAGATTCGCCGGATATTTTCCAGAAGAAATTGCAAAAAATGGGATTGTCAGAGGAATGGATGTCGGATGAAGTTGTTTCTAAGGAGAAAGTTACTTTGGCAATTGAGACGGAAAAAGTTGAGACTGAGGGGACTGCTAAGTTGAAGACTATTGTGGAACTTCAGGAAAAAGAAGCGAAGAGTGTCGATCTCTATAGTCCTAGTTCTCCGGCTCTTTCACAAAAATCTGAGGTGAGCAAAGTTTTGGTTACATTTTTTAATTGGGATTATTCCATGAAAATTGTTAATTCGAATTTTTAGTGTCTTAAAATTCACAGCTTAGAACTGTTTTATTAGTTAAAATAAATTCTAATTGATAATTATAAAGATTTGGCACTTGGTGAAATAATTTTATTTCTCATCTTTATTATTCGAGACGTATGATTAAGTTCTAAAATTAATTATTTCGAATATTTATTTCAAAGAATTTCATTAGGAAGAATCTTCTTTTAGTCGAAATTTCACATTCTCGTTTCAAATCGAACATAAATTAATTCGAATTTTAACCTAACAGAATTTTCAGGTCACCGAATTCATATTTAACAAAATTTTCATTTTACAGAAATCCTTTTAATCAACTTTCTATTTAGAAGAATTCTAATTTTAAAGGAATTTTAATTTAGAAGAATTTTACTTTTACAGAATTTTAGGGTAATCGAATTTTTAAATATCAAAATATTCATTGGCAGAATCTTCATTTGTCCGAAATTGTATTAGTACGAATTGACATTTGATAGACAATTTAAAATGCAGAATGTTCAGTTGAACGAAATTGCAAATGGCCGAAAAAGTATTCAATAGAAATATTTTGACGCGAATTTCGAAATTGATCAGTCAGAAAATATGAGGAAAATTGCAATTGGTCAATTTCGAAATTCGTGCCAAAATATTTCTGTTGGATACTTTTTCGGACATTTGCAATTTCGTTCAACTGAACATTCTGCATTTTAAATTGTCTATCAAATGTCAATTCGTACTAATACAATTTCGGACAAATGAAGATTCTGCCAATGAATATTTTGATATTTAAAAATTCGATTACCCTAAAATTCTGTAAAAGTAAAATTCTTCTGAATTAAAATTCCTTTAAAATTGGAATTCTTTTAAATAGAAAGTTGATTAAAAGGATTTCTGTAAAATGAAAATTTTGTTAAATATTAATTCGGTGACCTGAAAATTCTGTTAGGTTAAAATTCGGATTAATTTATGTTCGATTGAAAACATTCAAAAATTTGAAATTTCGTCTAAACGAAGACTTTTTTTAACGAAATTCTATGAAATAAATATTCTAAATAAATAATTTTAGAACTTAATCATACGTCCCTCGAGTTTCTTGACATATTTATGTTTTGAAAACATAACCATGAAGTTTTGAATTAATTTAAAAAAAAATTTATTATTTAATAAATTCAAGAACAATTAATATTATAAAATAAACTTCAGACAATTTTAGATTTTTTTATTATAATACATAAGGTCCAGAATATCTATTGAAAATATTCAAAATTCTATTGAATTTCTTCGATTCTAAAATAAATTCTATATCATTTTAGATTTATTTTTGGATTTTTTAGATAATAGAATAAATTCTAAAGATTTTTTGGAGTTATTAACTAGTTTCAAAGTATTTTATATTTTCTGTATAATTTTTTAGTTTCTAGTGTGAATTCTAGAAAATTTAATTATTTTAATAAAGACTCCAGAAAATTTAAGATTATATTATAAATTATAGAACATTTCAGATTTTTTTTTAGATTTGAATTCGGGATTAAATTCCCGAATCTTTTAGACTCGAAAAAAAATTCTTAAGTAATTTCAGAATGTTTGAGATTCTAATATAAATTACAGAAAAGTTTAGATTTAAAAAGAAATACCAGAAGATTTTAGATTTTTTTTTATTTTTTTTAGATTTTAGATAAACTTGTAGTCTAATTCTAGTTTTTTCGAAACATGTTGGAGAATTATTTTAATCTTTGTCTATATAAAATTCTTTAAAGCCAAAATAATACCACACACAAGGATTTTATTCTAGTTTATTTATTAAATTCCAGGATTGTTTAGATTTTAATTCTTTGGATTGTTTTTGTTGAGATTTTATTTTTATTTTTAGAATTTTGATAAACATCCTCAATTTTTAATTTCTAAATTAAATTACAGAAATTTGTAGATTTTATAATAAAAGACTTAGATTTTATTTTTAATTATTAGATTTTCCATAAGAATCCGACATTATTAGATTCTAATATTTTTAGGATGTTTAAGATTATAAATAAATTACAGAAAAGTTTATTTTTAAAATTAAATTCTACAAAATTATAGAAATAATAAATTTCAAAACATTTAAGATCTTGTGCAAAATTCCGAATTTTTTAAATTCTGGATGAAATTTCATAACTTGTTTAGATTCTAGAATAAATACGCAAAATCTATTTTACGTATTCTGGAATTCTGGAATTTATTATTTCTATAATTTTGTACAATTTATTTTTCAAATTAATTTTTTCTGCAATTTATTTATAATCTCAAACAAAAACAATCTCAAAGAATTAAAATCTTAACATTTCTGGGATTTAATAAATAAAAAGAATCTTAAATGTTCTGGAATTTTTATTGGTGTCTAAAAAAATTCTGGAATTTATTTTTAAATTTAACCTTTTCCGTAACCTTTTATGATGTCTGGATTCGCTCACTTTTTTTATAAATTTATTCAATTTATTTTCACATTTTGTATATTTTTTCGTCAGCTTACTTATTTCTTTACGCAATTTTTAGATTTTGATGATCTTTCTAAAATTGTTGTTAGGATTATTTTCAATCTAACATTATAAAAAAAAATTTCTTAGAATTTGTTTCCTTAAGAAAATCTAACTTTTAATCAAATTTTATGTAGACAAAATGTAAAGATTTTAATTTAAAGCAAAATAAACAATTAAAACTCATAATTATAGGTATGAAAATTGAAGATTTTTAACATTCAGAAACGTTTTAGAGAAATGAGGGAAACTATAAATTTCTTTATAAATGTCAAATATCATCAATTTTTATCGAATTGTGATTTTTAATTGTTTATTTTGTTTTAAATTAGATTTACCACCTTTCATCTAAAACAAATTACAGTAAAAGCTATTTTTTTTTATTTCAAAAAGCCTAATAATTACTTCAAACATAACTTTTTCTTCTCGAGTATGTGTCAAATTTCACCTTAAAAATGTTTAATTATATTATTTATTTCATTCTCATCTTTTTGTCTTTATAACATTTAGAAAAATTTTTATGTTTTTTCGATGATTTACTTATTAATTTTCATAACTTTAAAAAAAAAAAAAAAATTTCACTAAATCTTTGAACTTTTGTAAGGATTTTCTTGTTTTTATCCTATCTAGTTTTAATTCTGTATTTTTTTTTTTTTTAATACAGAATATTATCGTAAAATACAACATGTTATTCTGTTTTTAAATTTAAGTTTTCAGGATTTTTTCTGAAAGTTTATAATATTTTTTTATTTTTTCAAAATTATTTTCATATTTTCTTTAAAATTCTTTATTTTAAAAATAATGACGTTAACTTTTTAGTATCTTTCTTAAAGTGTCTATTACTTTAAGATATTTTTATTCTTTTTAAGTTGTTTTTATTTTTTTTGAATTTCCTTTTTTTTAAATTATTTTTCTCAACTTATTTATTTCTTAAAAATTTCGTCTAAGAAGTTGATTTCGTCTTTTATTTTGTGTTGACTTTTATCTATCTCTCTACATTTTCTCTTTTTTTAGCAAATATTACCTAATTTTCTTGTTTCAAATTTCATATTTTTTTAATCTTTTTTGAAATTTTATAATTTTCTTTATTTTAAATAGTTTATTATGATAAGACGCTGAAGTGCGCAACGTTTCTGAGAAACGAACAAAATTTTCGTAAATTATATTTAAAATTGTACGGGTAAATATGATTAATTATTCTCTGAATTAGCTATATAATAGAACTAAAATCAATTTTAAAAGTTTATTTGTCCAGAAAAGTTTTAAAAATTATTTTTTTTCTAATTTATTATCTTTATATATCATATATTATAGATTATTATCTTTATCTTATTGAACTTTTTTTCTCGATTGCAGGTATCAAGTGACGGCATTCAATCAAAAGACTCAAAAACTCAAAAAATAAAGGAAGTATCGCAATTGACGGACAACGCAATCTGCAACATTCCCTTACCTCTAGAGACAATACCAATGCCACCTCCTGTAAAAGAAGAAATCAATCGACCAGCAGATGGTTGGATCAGCGAAAAAGCTTGCGATGATCCAAATAAATACAACGACCTAGAACTTGACAGTCTAAATCCCGACAGTGAAGATCTAATAGACTTGCACCCAGGAAGTTTGGACGAGAAAGAACTAAACGAAATCAGCAATAAAGACTTGTCAAGTGCAGAGAATCGTGTTGTCTTGTCCGATTCTCAAAAAGACGAGGCTAATTCTGAAAACAAAATTTCCCTGAAACTGGTGTCAAAACCGCTTTTAATTCGTCGGCCACTTGATGGCTCTAAAAGCAAAAGTCTCCTTCAAACCAGCTTAAAAGAAGTCTTTGAAAATCCTTCTGATTACGAGGACGAGAAAAATTCTCCAGAAGAGGAATTGAAAAGTGTACCTGTCGATAAATTGGAATCGTCGAAAACGGAGAAAGTGGCTTTAAAGAAACCAGAGAAGTTTGAGACGGATTCTCGAGATAGATCTTCAAATAGAAGAGAAAAGGAAGATTCGCAGCGATCAAAGTCACCGTTGAGGGAGAGAAAGAGAAGTCCGAGAAAAGATAAGAGAGATGATGATGAAGATAGAAGTAAGAGTAGAGGGTATCATGATTCGAAGGATAAAGAGAAAAGTCGAGCGGATAAAGAATCGAGGAATTTGAAAGTGATTCATAATGAGAGAAGAAGACCGAGTCCGCAAAGCAGTCGAGGAAGAACAGTCAGAAGTGGAAGTCCGTGGGAAAATGAGAGCACGAGAAGTAAAAGTAAGGATCGTAGCAGAAGTAGGAGTTTCAGCAGAAGTCCAAGAAGAAGGGAGAACAGTAGAGAAAGAGATAAGAAGTTTGAAGATGACAGATTTTCAAAAAATAAATTCACGACTGACAGAAGAGACCGAGCTACTCGGAGTCCAATTAAGGGATATAAAGGTACAGTTTGAGATGAATTAATATTTTCTTAACCTAATCCCAGGGCTCGAACTAGATCCGTAAATCCCGTAAAAGTCCGTAAAGACCGTAATTTGTTTAGAAAAATACAAAAAGTCGTAAATTCTATCTTTATAAAAATGTAAATTTTTAATAATTTTGATGAATTTATTTATTTAGATTTTCATTTGTAATACTGTGTAAGTAAAATTAAACTTCAATTAAATTTGTTATATTAAGATAACAAATAAGATGACAATTAACAAAACGTTCAAAAATATTACTAAAAAAAACAAAATTTTAAAACTGGAAAAAGTAGAGAATTAGTTGACAAATTGAATATAAAAATAAATAAAAGAAATTTTATTAAATAGAAGAACGATGTTCAAATGAGAATATTTAGTACACGATTAAATTTACATAATATAAAATAAAAGAATAAAAGTTTTCAAGAAGAAAGCTTTTCTAAGAAATGGAAAAATAATGACAAAAATTAAAGAATTAATTAAAACGCAAGTAAGGACTAAAAAAATAGTGAAACATCAAAAAAATTAAATAAATAGGAAGAAAATTCAGCAATGTTTTTTCCTTAATCTAACAAACTTTAAAAAATTGTATAAAGTACAAAAAAAAAAAATTTGGTTAGAATCTACTAAAAAATTAGAATTAATAAAAATAAAAATAAAAAAAATGTAGGTATATATCAAGATAAAAAAAGTCTACAAAAGAAATTTAATAATCCTTTAAAAATAAAAAAGTTGAAGCAAATTAAACTAAAAACATTTTTACAATATTACACTTAAAATGAGTCAAACAATAAATTTAGAAAAATTAAGGAAATCTAAGAATTTTATGGAAGAGTAACTAAGTTTGCGAAAAACCTTGCAAAAATAGACAAGATGTGAAAACAAATTGAATAAATTTAGAAAAAAAATGAGCGCATTTATTTTTAAAAATATAGAAATAATTATGAAAATCAACAAAATAAAAAGTTTAGTGAATGTTATAATAACAAAATTGTGTAAAATAATATTAAATAATTTGCATAAAAAGAAGAAAATTAAAGAAATTTCTCAAATAAAAAAAAAATCGAAAGTAAAAAGAGAAAACATCTTTAAATTTTGTAAAAATAAGAAATTATAAGATAAAAATTAAACAAGCTCGAAAAATTGAAATTTCTTAGTAATAGAATAGGATTATTGTGAATATGGAAAATAATCAGTATTATTTAATTATTTTGCATTAATCAACCAATATGAATTTAAATTTGAATTATTTATTTAACATCGTTCTTCTATTTCATAGAATTTTTCTCTTTTAAATTCTTATTTTTTTAAATTTTCCAAAATTTTATTCGTTCTTTTTTGTCTTCAATTTTTATCATAATTCTTTAATCTTTCTAATTTAAAAAAATTCTCTTTTGTGATATATTTTATCGTTTTTTTTTTTCATTTAAAAAAGATATTCCACTTTTTTATGTATTTTTTGTCCTTTTTTATTCTTGTTTAGTTTTTTTTTAATTTTTCTCTACTTCTTTAATAATGTCTAGAACTCTTTTAATCTTAAAGAATTTTTTCCTTTTTTTGTAGACTTTCTTATCTTTATATTTTAATGTTTAATTTTCATATTTATTATATTTAGTCGAATTTTTATATGGCAAAATTCCTATTTTATTTAATTTTCAACAAAATTCGTATTTACTTAACAGAATTTTCATTTCGTCCATTTTTTATTTAACCAAATATTTTATAAAATAGCATGTATAGAAATTAAGGTAATTAAAAATTCGATTTAATACAGATTTGACTAAATAACAGTTTTACTAAATGAAAATTTAGCACCATAGACATTTTACTTAACGAAAATGCAAATGAAAATCATCGAAATATAAATTTTGTTATGTAAATATTCGACTTAAGGGCATGTGATGGAGTATGTCGTCACTGATATAGGCAAAAATTGTCCGTAACTTTTCTCTTAAAATATTGAATATTTTGTCACGAAACTTGGTAGAATTACTTAAAATATCATCAGGAAGGTCTCTCTGACCCAAATTTGTTTGATTTTTGGGTCAAAAGTGATTTTTAAAAAATTTTCTATTTTTCGAAAATTTCTCAAAAATTAATTTTGAGCCAAAATTCAAACAAATTTGGGTCAGAGAGACCTTCCTAATGATATTTTAAGTAATTCTACCAAGTTTCATGACAAAATATTTAATAATCTGAGAGAAAAGTTACGGAAAAATTTTACCTATACCAGTGACGTCATAATCCATCACATGCCCTTAATAGAAATTTTACTAAATGATAATTTCGTAAAATAGAAATTCTGTAAATTGGAAATTGTTGTGTTCCCACATTTCTCTATACATTTTTTCTTATTTCTTTTTTTTCAATTCTTTAAAATTTTTTTGAGTAGCATATTCAAAACTCTCTCTTTTTTCACCTAAAATTAAAAAAAGACACTAAAATTTATTAGACTGGTATATCTTTTATTCAAATTTTTAATAAAAAGAAATCAGTTAGAAATTTCATTTAACAGAAATCTAATTTGATCGAATGTTCATTAAACAGAAATCTCATTTATATGTCAATTATTACTAAGTAGACGTAAATTTTGTCTCTAAAATTTGTAAATATTTTTTAGAAAATATGTAATAACTGTTATGTTTTTCAATATTACAGAAAATAGAAAACGACCTAGGTTATCTCCACTGAGAAGTGATCGTGACAGAGGCAAAAGAAGGTATGATGACAGCGTTGAACGTGAAAAAGAAAAGCCATACGACCCCATGGAAATTCTGCGAGAAAAGAGTTTAGATTCAGAAAGGCTTCGTAATAACAGGTATGATTATATACAAGAAAATATTTTTGTGTTTTTTCTTTGTTTTCAAAAGTAAGGTATAGTATTTAGAATAATGTCTATTCAAGGTTTCGAAACGAAGACGAACCTCCAAAACCTTATCGGCGATTTGGCGACGATAATTGTCGAAGAGATGACGAAGATTTTATAGATACTTATAAAAATAGAACTAATCCCGCATTAGATTACGAAGACAAATCCTTCATTAAAAATCGCAGTTTAGATAGGGACGTTGATGGGCCTGTTTCAAGTCCAAATGCTAGAAATATAAACAGGTATTTTAAAACAAAAAAATAGAATCATGTGTTTTTCATCATTTTTAATTTCAAAAAATCTAGCACCAATTTTCATATTCAACATTTCAAATTTAATTTATTTGACAACTTAAAATTTATTTAAGAATTAATTTGTTTTATTATTATACATATTTGTTTTGTTTCATAACTGAAAATTTATTTAATTTTATACCTGATATTTTTTTAAACTTCATAAGCGAAAATTTCCTTAAATAAATTTAATACCTGAATACCTAATTAAAGATATATTTTTTATATTACTGGACATTTTTATTTATATTATAGAAAATGTCTTCCTTTTGATAATTTAATTCTTTTTTTTTTTATTTAATGTAATTTAATCCTAATTTTTAATGGTAAAAATTTTTATTAACGAAATATCGATTCTAAATTTAATTCATTCGAATTTTCACTTTTAAAATCTGCGAAAGAAATTTCCATTGATTCTAAATTTAATTTCATTTGAATTAATGATAATTTTAAACAATGCCAAACTCAAACAAATTTTCTTTTCTGGAACTTAATTCCGTTTTTTGTATAAATGTACTGATTTACTTCCGTAACACAAACCTTTCTCTTAAAATTTTATCTCATACTGAAGTTAATAAAAATGTTTGAAAACTTTTTTAGTTATCATGTTTTTAATTTTAATGTTTATGTTATGCTATTTATACTCTTGTACCTTGGTTTTGCTCTCTCTCTTTCTCTCACTCCTTTTTTTTTATTTATAAAATAAGATTTTATTGCAGAAATAGAGCAAGGAGTAAAGAAAGAAGAGATCGTGGCTGGGACAAAAGTCGATTATCCCCGGATTCGGATAGAGGATCCTCTCTTCGTAGAGGAGACAAATTACCTCTAAGAAGATCACCTCTTCGGCGAAGATCTCCTGCAAGATTGCTTAGATATGGATCTCGTTCCAGATCCCGATCTTGGTCAAAAACCAGATCCAGATCTAGATCTTTATCCAGATCAAGGACCAGATCCAGAACTAGAAGCAGATCAAGATCTAGATCCTTGTCTCGATCAAGAGCCAGGTTAAGGAGTCCTGATCGTCGTCCCAGATCTCTATCAAGAGACAGGTAAATTATCATTTTTCAGTTAAATTTATAATTTTCCATGTTTCTAAAATTCTGAACTTTCATTTCAACGGAACGCCTGATGATTCCCTAAAACTAATTAAGCAGAATCACCAAAAGTTCAAAATGAATAAGATAGAAAGTTACTTCAAATACAAATTCAACTCTAAAATTATTCAACACAGTTTATTTTTAATTCAATTTAACCGAATTTTAATTTAGCAATTAATTACAAATGATCAGACAAACACCCGACAGAAATACTTTATCGCGAAGCTCAATATTGATTATTCCTAATTTTCTAGATAATTTTTTAATGTTAACGCCAAAATCTTTCTGCGGGACGTTTGTTTGGCCATTTGTAAATTTGGAGAAATAAAAGTTGTGTGAAATTATGGTTAAGTTTTCCAAAATCCGGGAATTTGAAAATAATCCTTTGCTAGACACTCTGCATTAACTATGGTAAATCTATAATAATTTATCGGAAGTCTGATTTAAAAAATGATTTAAAATCATTCAATCATTTGTCTTTGATAAATCTATTGGACATTTTTTTCAATATTAATTTTAATATCGCCTGCAGATCTTTATCACCACCTGAGAGAAATCGAAGTGCTCACATTGAAAGGTTGAGGGAGGATGACGGCAGAATAAAATCTCTGGAATCAACAATTTCTTGCCCGGATAGAGGCAGACGCATGGATACGATTATTCAATTAACTGGCGGTACAGATACCACGACAGATCCCATTATGGGATCTGAAACAATTGCCAATGAAAGTGTTGATAACTTGAATAGCACGCACTTTAACTATCCAAGCGAAACAGCCACCGGAAACGAGTACAGTTATTATCCAAGAAATAATCTCACTTATCCTCCGAGAATAGATGAAACATCTTCTTCTCCGAAGCGTCTGTCTCTTGACGAAAGGTAAACACTGTCATGATTTATATATATATAATATATATATACTTATTTATATATATATATATCTTTTCCAATCCTCATCCTCCCTTCAGCCTCCATGTGATAAATCCTGACTTGTATCCTGTACATCTCCGTAACGTATAACTGTTTTTATTCAGTAACTCTGATTCACTTTCGTATCCATTTTTTCAAATTATATCTTTCTAATTAATTTGCAAATTTACAGACTTGAGCTTGAATTGGGTATCAAGAAGCCAACGCCTTCAGCTGATTACAATTCGGCTAATTTCAATTCTGGTGCTTATGCGTCATCACCTTTGATTCAACAGCAAAGAGCGTTTCATCAACCTCCTACAGTTTTACAAGTACGTAATTTGGAATTTAAGTAACTTTCTCAATTGCTTTGTCGTTTTCATGGACTCTTTTGGTCCTAGTATTAGAAAAGAGAATTTATTTATTTATTTAATAATATAGACGGGTGACTATGATCCATAAAGTTTGAAACAATTCTAACTATGTACAATTACAATCAATAATATAATATATGTACCAAATAAAATTATGCTTACAATGTTATTTAAATATATTAAATTAAATTAAACTTAATTAGGGCAGCCTGTTAACAGAGAAGAATTCGACGCCTCCCACAACAAAATGCTATCTTAACCGCCAATTCAATATAAGGCCATCTTCAAGCTTTGTGCAACATAATCCTTTTCTTATATTCGGTTCAAGATCATTCTTTCTCAATACTAGGCTTGTGCAGTATTGAAAATCCAAAACCGGTTTTCGGTTTTAAATCCTTCGGTTCAAATCCTTAATATTAATTAAAAACGAAAAAAAAAAATTTTATATTTTCTAAAATTTGCCTAATTTAATTGAAAAGAAATAATCATAAAATATAAAAAAAAAAAACAGTATGATTTGACGAATAATTTTTGTAATTTTACAATTATTTAATTTCAACTTAATTATTCAAGTTTTATAGAAATTATAAAATATTTACACTTCAATTTTTTTTTAATTTACAATGTTTTTAAGTCAATAAAGATCTCATGCGAGTTACAGAATTAATTTAAAAGAAATTGTTTTGCAAAAGTTTTTTTGTTTGGTTAGAATTTAAATAGGTAATAACTAATAATTAATATAATGTTATTAAAAATAAAAATAAAATGATTAAAGAACGTTATATTTCACACATATTAAAACTATTAAAATGATAATTCTTTCTAATAAAAGAATACAAATATTCTTTTATTTATTAACAATAAGGTTTTAGTTTTAAAGAGTGATGTAGAGTATTGAACTGAAAATTCATTCTACAAAACTGAGATCTCATTATTTATTTTTATGAGAAAATTTTATAAACTGTTTGTGGATCACTCAATTTTCAAATATTCTTTTCTCAGTAAAGAGACATGATTTGAATACTCTTCAATTTAGTGGAGATGAGTAAGAATTGGTGCTTACAATATATTTTTGTAACGCGTTATTTTAAAAAGAATCCAATTTTATAAGCATATAAGTTGTGAAAAGCATTAAATTAAACGTACTCTGTCAAAATTAGTTTACATTGAAAACCTTAAGGTTATCTTGCTCTGAAGCTTAAGAAAAAATTATATTGAACGCAATTTCACATAGGATTATATAGCACGCAGTTTTGAGAAAGCATTATCTTGCACTGAATATAAGAAAAGGATTATGTTGCAATAAGCTTGAAGATGGCTTCATATTGAATTGTCGATTGATGTAGCATTTTGTAGTCAGGAGACGTCGAATTAGATGTAGTAATATGAAAACTTTTCGATTTTGAATACTTCTAACTCCTCAGGTGCAAACTGAAAAAATCCAATTTTGATATTAATATTTGAGTTAGATCTTCTTTTTCATCCTATCAAATTTTGGCGATAGATTTCGAGCTACTTTATAGTTTTATTCAGTTTGAAAAATTAGCTGCCAAAAATGAAATTAAAAGTTAAAATTCAAATAGTTTTAAGAAACTAACGTTAGCTGTCTGAATATCGATTTATTGGTTTAAATTCAATTTTAAGTTTGTAAATAGAATGTAATCTTTGAAATTCATTAAAATTATTATTGTTAACAATAATAATATGATTAATATAAATTGAAAAATTATTATTTACAATCATAATATTAATGAATTTCAATGATTAAATTTTATTTACAAACTTTAATTTGAATTTAAATTATTGTCAAGTCTTATCATTATCTTTTTATTGTTGTTATCTAATTTTAGAATTATTGTTAAGTACTTATGTACCAAAGGGTTTTGAGCCCGTAAATCTGATTAAATAAATAAATAATTTATTATATTTTAAAGATTTTTTCCATTTTTCAATCTTTTTATATTTTTTATTTTATAATAAAGGGATTTTTCCAGTTTATGTTTGGAATAAATTAATAAATAAATAATTATCAATAAATTCCAGATTGGCAATGTCTTGCAAGTGGTACCAGGAGATTATTCGGGGATGCCAGCACAGGGAGTTCTTCGAAATGAAGTGCCTGCTACATCTCCTGCCGGAATTAATAAAGTTGTCAGAGTTGGAAATGTACTGCAGGTTGTACCAACGACAACAATTGATTGGAGTGCAAGTCCTCATCCTCCAATTGACCGAAAAAGCGGAACAAGATATCCTGTTGTTGTTCCACCTTCACCTATCAATGTTCCTATTTCTGTACCAATTCCCGTTCCACTTCCCGTACCTGGTCCAGTTGCCATTACACCACAAAATCTCCTGCCAACTGTATCTTCTGTTCCCGTTCCACTTCCCCTTCCACTACCAACTGCCATCTGTCTTCCTGTTCCTTTACCAATGCCTACAAATGTCTCTACACCCGTCAAAAGTAAACCTCCCCCACCAGCACCACCTGCTCCTCCTCCACAAGGTAATTATTGATTTAATTTTTCAAAATTATATTAAAACTTTTATGCATTAAATAAACAGGGTGTCTACTCACCGGGAAATTGCCGGGGGAAAAAAAATATCTGTGAATTTCTAAAAAGTTCTGCTAATTTGTTAACCCTTTCGTGCCCGCCGGAAATTCAAGCGAATTTGAACATTTTCAGGGCTGACAGTTACTCACTTTTATTCATTTTTTAAAAAAATCAGGGTTGTTACGGTTCTAGAAAACCTGGAATTTTCATGGAATTTTTTTGTAGTCAGGGAAAAACCTAGAAAAGTCAGGGGATTTTATAAAATGTTGTTTTAAAAAATTAATTTCTCTTTTTATGATTTCAATCAGTTATATTTAATTTGAAATAATTTGAAATGAGTTAACTGCTGAATTGTCGGTGACTTTTACCTGATTCATCAATAAAAAATAATACACATTTCAATTTAATTCTTTAACTTACAAATAATCTTTTCCATTTTTAATTATTTTCTTCAATTTTCAATTATTTTTTTGAAATTTTAATACAATTCTTTAATTATCTTCTGCAATTTTCATTTATTTTCTAAAAATTTTTCTATAATTTTTTTCAGTTTTTAATTGACAATTTAATATTATCTCTTTCAATTTTATAATTATGCTTTAATTTTTTCAATAATTTTGCTCTATTATCGATTATTCTCGCCATTTTTCGAACTTTTTTTTTACTATTTTTTCACTTGTCAAGAATTTTTCTTAATGTTTAATTATTTCAGTTATTTAGTAATTTTTCTTTTAATTATCAATTATTTTCTTACATTTTCAATTTAGGTAATTCTTTAATCTTCAATTTATTTCTTTAATTTTTAATATATTCTCCAATTATTATTCTCGTCATTTTTCAATTATTTCTTGAATTTTGTTTTCAATTATTACTAATAATTTTCTTCAATTTTCAATTGTTTTCTTTAATTTTTCAATTATTTCCTATAATTTTGACAATTTTCAACTATTCTCTGAAAATTTTATAATTGTTCTTTCATTTTTTTAGAATTATGTTGTTCGGTTGTGTATTAATTTAGCCACTTTTGAAATTTGTTTTTTAATTGTACATTATTTTCGTTATTTTTCAAATATTTTCTTCAATTTTGTAATTATTCTCGTAATTTTCATTATTTATTAAATTTGCAAAAATTTATAATTATAATTAACCAACAGAGTGCAAACTTTCTTAATGTTGCTGCCTATTTTATATTTGGTCATGAAATTTGATGAAAAATGGTTTGGAAAATCTGGAAAAGTCGTGGAATTTTGAAATTCTGAAAACGTAGCAACCCTGTAAAATCACTCTACTTACTTTAAAAAAAAAAACTTACTTTTCTCACTTTCTTAGTAAAATGATTATTATTATTATATTATATACAGTTATTTTCTTCAAATTTCAATTATTTTTGACATTGTTTAATTAGTGTCCTCTAATTTTAGTTACTTTTTCAATTTTTAATTAATGTCTACAAATTTTTAAACCAGTATTGTCAATTACTTCGTCGTCTTTCAATTTTTTCATCAAATTTCAATTATTTTTGTTATTATTTAATTATTTTTATCATTTTTCAATTATTTTCCGCATATTCCTATTAGTTTTAACATTTGAAAATTATTTTCATCAAATTTCAATAATTTTTTTCAACCTTTTTTTTATGGTCATGAATTTCTCATTTTATTACAGTTTTCAATTTTTTTCTACGATTTTCAATTATTTTCTTCAAATTTCATCAATCATCTTCAATAATTTTATTATTATGTATCAATAATTTTTAAATACTTTACACCAATTGACAATTATTTTTTAAAAGTTTCATTTATTTTTTTTCAAATTTCAATTATTTTTTTTTCAATCTTTCATTCTTTTAATTATGTACACCAATTATCAATTATTCATGTCATTATTCAATTATTTATCTCAAATTTTTATTATTTTTCACTTATTACCTTCAAATCTAAATTTTTTGTGATTTCTCAATTATTTTCTTTAAATTTTTGTTATTTTGGTTATTTATCCACTATTTTTTCCTATTTTAAATTATTTTTGTCATCTTTTAATTGTTTTTTAAAATTTTCAATTAATTTAGTAATTTCTCAATTATTATCAATATTTTCGACATTTTTGTATTTCTTTAAATTATTGTCATGGATTCTTTAATTTCTTACTTCAATTTTCATTTATTTTTGTCATTTCTCAATTTCATTTCAAATTTTAATTATTTTTATCATTTTTCAAGTATTTTCTTCAAATTTTTTGTTTTTTATTTAATTTTTAATTAGTTTTGCCATCTTTCAATTATTTATCTCAAATTTTTGTTATTTTTCACTTATTACCTTCAAATTAAAATTTTTGTGATTTCTCAATTATTTTCTTTAAATTTTTGTTATTTTTGTTATTTATCCACTATTTTTTCCTATTTTAAATTATTTTTGTCATCTTTTAATTGTTTTTTAAAATTTTCAATTAATTTAGTCATTTCTCAATTATTATTATTAATATTTTCGAAATTTTTTTATTACTTTCTCCAATTATTACTTATTTTCTTATATATTTAATTATTGTCATGGATTCTTTAATTTCTTACTTTAATTTACATTTAATTTTTTCATTTTTCAATTATTCTTGTCATTTGTCAATTGCTTTTTATTTGAATTTTAATTAATTTTATCATTTTTCAAGTATTTTCTTCATTTTTCAATTATTTATGTCATTTCTCGACTGTTTGTTCCATTTTTTGATTATTTTTGTCATTTCTCAATTTTTTAATTTTAATTATTTTTATCATTTTTCAAGTAATTTCTTCAAATCTCTATCAATTTTATGATTTTTCAATTATTTAATTATTTTCTTTAATTATCAATTTTTTTAATTATGTATTGACATTAAATTTTTAATTTTTTATTTAATTTTTAATTATTTTTGTCATTTTCCAATTATTTTCTTCAAACGAAGCCGAGTAATTTTGATAAAAGAAATTTCCGTCATATTGTACCCGCGTTTTTGAATTGTCGACTGATTAGTCCCTAAAATAAATTATATTATATTTTTCTAATTAAGAAAGACGTGTATTCACTTTTTATACCCAATTTGCTTAATATTTCTTTTTAACAGATAATTATTTTAATATTATATTTAATATTATAATCATACATAAAAGAAATCCGGGAAAAATGTGATTTTAGATCCGGGAATTTGAAAATCATGTTTCAGTAGACACCCTGAATAAATGAATATAATAAGAATATTAATATTTTTTCTAATAATGCAAAATAATGATTTTTAGTGCCATCAATTCCTGTTTACGATTACGAAGCGATTCTGGAAGTTCGACGTAGAGAAAAAGAGGAACGAAAGCGGGTGCGTGAAGAGCGCAAGAGGGAGAAAGAGAGACGAAAGATTGAAAGAGCGAAACGAAAAGTTGAGAGAATCTTGGGAAGGAAATTGGTTGCGCGTCGCTCTGATATTGATCAGAAGAAATCGGATCGGTTGAGAAAGAGGCACTCGACTGAGGAATTATTTGAGTCGGAAGCATTAGTTTCTAATGTGGAAGAAAAATCGGAGGATGCAAGTGTAAAAGAAGATGAGACGAATGCGGCTAGTCCTGTGGCGCAGACTGAGAAACCAGAGGGTGAAGAGGAAAAAGAGGGAAAAGAAGGAAAAGGAGAAGAGGAAGAGGAAGAAGAGGAGCATGAGGATGATGAGGATGAGGATGGCGATGAGGAAGATGAAGAGGAGGATGAGGAGGATGAAGAGAAACAATCAAATCAACCACCTCCATCAGATGATGTTGTAACACTTGCAGAATCTGAGGAAGCGGGTCAAATTAGAGTCGACGCCAAGGAATGGCCTTCTTTGCCTCCAGCTCCGCTCAAAGGCATTCT
The DNA here is from genome assembly GCA_037103525.1 of Ganaspis brasiliensis. Taxonomy (NCBI): domain Eukaryota; kingdom Metazoa; phylum Arthropoda; class Insecta; order Hymenoptera; family Figitidae; genus Ganaspis; species Ganaspis brasiliensis. The sequence goes on from JAZKLR010000123.1 coordinate 1,876,891, forward strand.
TGTGGGTCCTGGTTTTGGGTAAGTTGAATTTTTTTTAAAAAGATTTCGTAGCCTAGAACCAAAACACAGACAATAGCTATTTTTTTCTGGTTTTAACGCCGTTCTAAACCATTTCGAACTATTTCTAAAAGGTTTCAAAGTTGTTTTGAATTTTAAACTGTTTATTTTCAAACAGCTTTAGTTAAAAACAGTTTTGAACTAGTTTCAAATAGCTTTGGAACACGTTCTAAATGGTTTTATATAGTTCTAAATACATCTAAATTGTTGTAAAACTGTTCTAATGAGTATGAACAAGTTCTAAACATTTTAATGTATTCTGCAACTTCACTTATTTAAAGTCTCACTTATTTGAAGTCGCATTTATTTTAACAATTCGAAGTCTTACTTATTTTAACTTGTTGACCAATCAAAAATATTTGAGTTGACTTAAATTTGGATAGATTAAATCATTTATTTAAAAGATGCAAAGTTAAATATCTGTGATCCCTGAATTAATATAAGCTTAGAAATGTTAAAAAAAAATTGATTTAACCAGTTTATTTTATATATATTTTCAGAGGATTGTCCAATGGAGATGCAGATATTCTTTCAGAGGACGATAATGAAGATCATATTGAAACTGAGCTGGAGAACGAAGAGACGGCTCGAGATGAAAATAAAGATAATGGAGATGGAGAAAAAACGAATGCGGTAGCACGAGTAAAACAGAGGAAAGTTAAAAGAATACAGAGAGTTAAGAAAAATGTCCAGTTCGCTGATGGAATTAAGCCAGGCGAGGGAACTAGTCCAAGTGGAGGTGAGGGTGATATGCCTTCACCACCACCTCCTACGCCGGTGACCATCTCCAAAGAAAGTGTACTAGAACTTATAAGAAAGTCACGTTACCGAAAGAGTAGGAGAAAGCAAAAACGAGTCAAATCGTCGAAAACAAAGAAGAAGGTTAAGGTAAATAATTTTACTGTTTTCTTTGTTTTTTGCTTTTTAATACTTTTTATATAAATTATAATAATTTTTCATATTTTATTAGTTTCTTGTGAGAATTAAAAAAAAAAAATTCTGGATATTTTAACCCCTTTCCAAGAAATTATTATTGTTTAGTAAAAAAAAAAAAATTAGAAATTAAAGAAGAATACTAGAAACTAAAAGAAATTGCTTGAAAAATACAACATAACTATGTTGATGAAAATTTCTATAAATCCATTTAAAAATAACTGGAAAATAACGAAAAATTTCACAGAAAATGTAAAATAATAAAATTAAGGAAGAATATTTAGAAATCTCTCTCATTCTTAAGATTAACGAATTTACGATTAGGGGAGAGTGGCCATCAATGTACCAGTTTTTTCAATGAACCATTTCAATTTCCTCAGAAACAATTAAATAAAAATTCTCCTAATTTTAAATATAAATAAAGTTTGCGTAAACACACTACGTCCATAAGTTTAAGACGTGTGGATTTATTCTTTACAGAAAAAACTAAAAAAAACTGTTTTTGATGCACTGAAGAAAAAATTTACCTAAAATACAAACACGTTTTTTAATTGAAATAAGGTAATTTAAAAATAAATAAACTTACGATTTATTTTGTATCGGGCCTTAACTACAATATTCTAATGAGATAAAGATTTTGAAATATTGGATTAAGTTATAAAAAACCATTTTTGTTGCAAATGTATTGTTGATTCAATGTACCAGGGAACAATGAACCACCTGGAATTTCAGTGTATTTTCAATTTCCAGATTGGTATGCCTGATTATAAAACTAGGCATGTGTACAGCATGTGATCGCGATTGTTATCAGTACTCTTCTCAACATAGCAAAAATAAAATCCCATTTTAGCTAGTTAACTTCAATTTGAGGTATATTTATGATATACATTATCAATTAAAAAGTATTAAGTAATAATTTTTTATAGTATTTGATAGAAAAAAGTTTTTTCACAAAGTGAAAATTGCAATATTATTATTGTTGAACATTTTAAGTGTTTTTATAGAGGTGGTTCATTGTGTACCCAGGTTGTTGAAAATGAAAATAGCGTGTTAGTTTAGAAAAATCCTGAATTTTATTACTTAATCAAAATAAATCGGGTATAATATGTGTGCATTACCTAGAGAAGTGTTCCAGTTTTATATTGATGCAAAAAAGTGCTTGAAATTGGTAAAATTGAATAAATACTATGACCTTGAAAAAAACCCAGTACATTGATGGCCACTCTCCCCTAACGACTTTATCTGATTAGGAATAATAATAAATATAAAATTTCAAAAAATTACTAGAAAATAAAAAATAACTAGAAGTTGTTTAAAAGACACTAGAAAGGAAAGAGAAATTAATATAAAGAAAAAGAAGAGAAAGACAAATGAAAACAACTAGAAAATTGAGAAGAATTATTTTAAAGTGATAAAATCATTAGACAGAAAAACTAGAGAGTTAAAAAATAACTATAGGTTGATTAAAAGGCCTAAAATTTATTAGAAAGTAACCAATAAGCGATGAGAATTCTTAAAAAGCATAACAATAACCAAATTAAAAGCAATAAAATTAGAAATATGGAAAATAAATAGGTGCAAAAAAAAAAAACATTTAGACATTAAGAAAGATAATTATAAAATAACTAGGATTTTTTGTATAACCGTAAAAAAATTACTGTGAAGTAAAAAATATCTGGTTGTATGAAAATGATAACTAGAAAGTGAACAAGAAACTATTGAATAAAAAAAATGAGGAAAATTTACTAAAAGAGAACAAAACAAAACAAATTGGTAGAAATATATTAAAATTATATTACATAAAATAAATAACTAGAAAATTATGAAAAATCACTTAAAATTTACATTTTAAATTAATATAAATAAACTATATTAAAGAACAGCAACTCGAAATTAACTAATAGAAGCGAATAAGTATTAGATATTAAAAAATATAACTAGAAAATAGAGGGAAATGGTTAAAAAATTGACAATTTATTATTCTCCTCAAATTTCATAATTTTCATTAATTTAAAAAAAAATTTGTTCCAATGCCGATTGTTCTCACCATCTTTTGATTTTTTTAAATTCTTAATTGTTTATTGTAAAAGTTAATTATTTTCTTTTATGTTTAACTATTTGTGTCATTATGTAATTTTTCTTTCAATTATCAATTATTTTCTTCACATTTCAATTTAATTCTTTAACTTTCAAATAATTCCCTCCATTTTTAATTACCTATTTTCTTCAATTCACAAATATTTTCTTTAATTTTCCATTATTTTTATCGATTTTGAATTAATTCCTCAATATTAAATAATTCTCTTATTTTTTCAATTTTACTTTTTTCACTCATAAAAATTATTTTTTAAATTTTGAATTTAATTATTCAATCCTAGAACTATTCTCTTCAATTTTCAGTTGTTTTCTTCAAATTTAAATTTTCAGTTTTAAATTTTCAATTATTTTCTTTAATATTAAAAAATTATCGCCTTTTTTCTATTATTTTTTCGCATATCATTAAGTTTCTTTAATTTTAAATACAATTGTTCAATTATTTTCTTTAATTTTTAATTCCATTCTTCAGTTTTTAATTAATTTCTTCTATATTCATTAATTCTCGGCTCTTTTTAATTACTTTTTTTTTCATTTTTAAGTATATTCTTTAAATTTCAATTCAATTCTTCAAATTTTAATTTCTTTCTTCAATTTTTAATCCGGTTGTTAAAAGTGCAATTATTTTCAACAATTATTTCTACAATTTTCTTAATATTTCAATTTGCAATTATTTTTTTTTTAATTTTATATTTCTTGTTTAATTGTTTCAATTATTTTTTAGTTGTCTATTAATCTAGTCATTTTTCGAATATTGTTTTCAATTGATAATTATTTTCGTCATTTTTCACATATTTTCTTCAATTTTTCAATTAATCTTACCATTTTTCAACTATTTCCTACAATTTTTTCAATTTTAATTATTATCTTAAAATTTTATAATGATTCTTTGATTTTTTTAGAATTATTTTCTTCGGTTGTGTATTAATCTAGCCATTTTTTAAAATTTTGTTTTCAATTGTGAATTATTTTCATAATTTTGTAATTTTTTTTCAATTATAAGTTATTTTTTCATATTTTTAATTTAATTCCTTCTCTAAAAACGAATCGATTGACCTATATAACTTATAATTGATCAAAAATTCGTAAAATAATTCATGGTTTTTCATTTTTTTTTTTGCATTTAAAATTCTTTTTTTTTTAAATAACTTTTTGAATTAACTTTTATATTATTCATTTATTGCTTTCTCTATGAGGAAGCAAATTATTTTTCTTACTTGAAAGCGAAATGTCCATGAAATAAATATAATTTTTACCTAGTTTAAACTACTTTCAATTGTGTATTATGTAGTTATTTTTCGAATTTTGTTTTCAACTTTCAATTATTTTCGTCATTTTTCAGATATATTCTTCAATTTCGTAATTTTCATTATTTGAATTTGCAAAAATTTATAGTTTTAAAGGACCATCAACAATGCAAAGTTAATATTTCTAGTGGAATTATAATATGCAATTCTTTCCAAATGTTTCAGACAAATTATTGTCAAAAAATTTAGATTTTAATATTTTGTGATAATTAATCAAACTTTTTAAGCTTTAATTATAATTATATTAAGGTTATAAGAATGTGTAAATTTTAAATTTAAGTATAAAGCTATATTTTAAATATTAAGGGCGAATTTCGCAAAATTAAAAATACTGTCTTAATTGTTCGAGAATTTATGACTGGGAATTTAATTTCATAAAAAAAGTGGCTACCCTGAAAAGTCATGGAATTTCGTTTTAAGAATGTCGTAGCAACTCTGAGTTGGTTTTTTTTTTAAATAGTAGTTAATTTATAAAAATTTGTGTTTTATTATAGTATACATAATTTATAATAATTGGTATTGCAGGTAAAGATAATAAAACTGAAGAAGCCGAGAATAACGCCTTTGACTGCGCTGATGTTAGAGGACTCGGACGAAGCAGACGATCGTTCTCCGCCACCTCCACCTCCAGGTTCTCCGCCTCCCTCGCACATGTGGCCAAGTTACCTGGCAGCTTACAACGCGGCTCTTAAAACCGTCACATCGAATCCTCTGCCTCCACAGGCAGCTCCTGCTCAACCACCACCACCGCCGACACCGTTGCCTTTGTTGGTACCGCCACCTCCTCTCAATTATACAATACAGCCTTGCAGCAAAGCCTTGAGTTGAGCTTAATTTTTGTCAAGGTGTCCACCACAGTGTTTGTACATATAGTAACTATTACTAAGTAATAAGAATGACACGCTTTCTCGGGTATTTCGACCTCGTCTGGGTTCTCTCTAACTTTTAAGGATAGTGTTCATTTAGACTTCTCCTGACCTAATGACGTCGAAAAATAAAATGTTAATTAATCACTCAAGGTTCAACAAAAAAAGAAGAAAACAATTTTAAACGAGTATTCTTTTGTACAATACTCGAATTTCTTTGCTCATAGAGAATTGTAAGTCGATACTAGTGCAAAAGAGATTCTTTAATGAATGTGAAAATATGCGAAGTTTTTTTTTTTTTTTTAATTGTATGTTTTAATTTTTTTGTTTTTAATGAAACAGAAGTTACCACTGTTTCTCAATAATAAAATTATTTTAATTTTGGTTAAATAGACGTTTCAAGTATTGTAGTTCTAATTATGAATTTCGCAATATTACTTTATACAGAGGCGCGCACCTTGTATATAAAATAAAATAAAAAACCGCCTCTGGAGGTTTATTTACGTACGCGCGATTTATCGATCGAACAGATTTTTGTATTTATTGTTTATAGCTCTTGGATTAAGTAGATATGCTCTTCTATTGTATTTTAAGAATTAGTATTATTTATTCGTGATGAAAGGATTGAGAGGATTCATCTTTTTACAGTGAGATGTAAATAAACATTCTAAATATAAATCATTTAATTTAATTGACGTCTTTTTTTTAATTGTAAAATGTATTTTACATCAAGTTCATGGCAATGAAGCTTATTTGGCATCCATTTATGGATATTAAACCACAAGTCGAAACTTTTAAACATCTACTAATAATTATTTTTTGTTAATTTATGTCGTTTCTTTTTTGTTCTTTTGTAGTGTATTAAAAGACATTTTTAAAGTAAATATAATAGTTTCTCTAAAAAAAAGAACACTCCCAAAAAGAAGTAATTTTTTTCCCAATCTTAAACCGGAATGTCCCCTTAATAAATTTTCTAATTTTATCATAATTTTTCTCTTTGGAATTTTTTTCTTTTTCTGAAGCTTAATATTCTGTTTAATTTTTCTCTTATAATTCATTTTTTATTTCTTCAAACAATTATGTCAGCTTCATTTCGTTTTTCCATAATATAATAACGATAAGTATTTTAATACTTAACAGAACAAACTTTTAATTTTATGTTAGAATTTTTCTTAAATTTTTTAATATTCTACGACCTTTTCGTTGCTTTAAAATTGTTTTAATATTTCGTTTTTAATTTCCCGAATTTTTAAAAAATAATTTCTGACACTTTTTTACTTTTGACAAATTTCTCTTGTAGACTATTTATTGGTTTTTTTACATTTTCTTATTTTTTAATAGCTATTTCTCATTCGTGAGATTTTAAATATTATGTATAATTTTTTCCTCAATATGAAATTCATTAGATTTTTAAAAAGACAATCTCTTTTTCGAAATTTTTTTTCATTATTTTTTAATAAATGTTCTCAGTTCTTATTCCTTCAGTCTTTTTGACTTTTGTTCTTTCCTTTTTTACTACACTCAAGACTTTCTCTTGATTTTGAAATTGAAATGTCATCTTAATAAATTTTTTATTATTTCGTTTAATAAATTCTTCTGATAACAAATCTTTAAAAATATCTCTCCTTAGTAAAATTTTTATTATTCTTGTTGATTTTCTTAATTAATGTTGTTTTCATTATTTTTTAAAAAATGTTTCCGTGTAAACTATTTCATTACAATTGGACAGTTTTTTCAACTTTTTTTACTCGTCTCACTTTTTGTCAATCTTATGCATTTTAAGTCGTAATATTTGTAATTAAATTGAATTGAAATTATTCAATTCAATTCAATAAAAAAAAGATACATGCTTCAATTATGAAGCATACTTATCTTTTTTTTTTAATTTCTGTAGAATTGAGATTTCAATAAATTAAAATTTGAGTAGATTAAAGAATTAATTGAACTATAAATATATTAAATTTTAGAATAGATTGAGATTTGAATGAATTCAAATTTAGTTAAATTGAATATTGTATTGATTGAATTATTAGATACTAACAACTAGAATGAATTTAAATTTAGATTTTATTAAAATTTTAAGTAGAAAAAAGCTGAAAAATTGACATTCTGAATTATTTAATCTGAAATGTTTTTTAAATAATTATAATTTTTATAAAATTTTCAATTTTTATTTTTTATATTATGTGAATGCACAGAAAAAACGAAAGATTTGGGAGTTTTTGTTTGAAAGTCGCGCGCAACTTTATTTAATCAATCTTTATGAATGAATCACGTAATCAAAAGTATTTTTCCACCGCTGTCAGTTTCAGTCAGTTTGAATACAAGATGAAAGTTGCAGTTGTGGGAGGAGGAATCGTCGGTTTATCGACGGCTTTAAATTTGCAGAATGAGTTTAGAGATTCAAAAATTACCATTTTTGCAACGAGTTTTGATGATACGACGAGTCATGTAGCCGCAGGTATTTTTCGAGTTGGAACTTCATTTTCTGGGCCTACAGACGAGATAACTTGGTAAGAGTTTGATAAAAGTTCCAATGTCCAAAACTGACATTACTTGTAAATATTTTAGGAAATGGGTCAAAGACTCGTACGAGTATTATGACGAAATACGAAAATCGGATGAAGCTGCTTTAGCCGGAGTAACTAGTATTTCAGGCTATTTGTTCTCTAAATCATCTCCAAACGCTGTCAAGGTAATTTGAAAAAATTTGTCCGCTTGAAGGAAGAAAATGTTATTTTTGCGACATTTTTTTCTAAAAAAAAAAAATTGCTTTTAAGCTAGAAAAAATTTAATATTTATTCAAATAATTGTAAAAATAGAATCTATGGATGGAAAATCTAGTCCCAATTTACAGAAAAGTGACTCCAGAAGAGTTGCAACTCGTCGGAGGAGATTGGAAGTACGGATCGTTTTTTACAACTATTCTCAATGAAACAAATATTCATCTACCATGGGCCAGAGAAAAGTACTGTTTACTTTCAGAATATTTTCATTAGAGTACCGAAATTACAAAGTGTTGAAAATTTAATTTTATATTTAGATTGAGTTCGAATGGAGTTATTTTTGTTGAAAAAACAGTAAAATCCTTGAAAGACTTAATTAATGACTATGATCTAATAATTAATTGTTCCGGTTTTGGAGCTCGTGAACTTTGCAATGATAGACACATGGTTCCAATTCGCGGTCAAGTTACCAAGGTATACATATATTTTAAAAATTATAATTATAGGATATTTTTAAATAGAGTAAGATAATAGTTAATTATATTAATTTTAGAATTAACAAGAATATTTTTCAACTAGTTCAATTAACAATAACAAAATAGAAAAACAGGGCTGCCAGTGACTCATTTTTCTCACTTTTTTAAAAATCGCTCACTATTACTGACTTAAAAAAAAAAAAAAAAAATAGTCACTTTTTTAGTAAAATGTAAAAAATACTTTAAACCTATTTTTGGCAATTTTCAAGTATTTCTGCGATTTTGAATTTAATTTTTCCAAATATCAATTTTCTTCAGTCTTTAAATTATTGTCATGAATATAAATAATTTTGAAGACATGTTTTTATTAAACAGGTAAATAATTTTATTTTGCTTAATCATTTTAAAATTGTATATCTATTTAATATATTAAAAATATATTAATAATTTATATTTACTAATTTAATCATTTTTGTAAAACTAAAAATATGAAATTACAAATGAAATGTCACAATTCTAAAAAAATAATTTTTAAGAAATACAGAAAAACAATGACAAAAATGTTCTTAAATTTTCTGTTCTAAAATAATAATTTTTTAATAACCATAAATTTGCAACAACAAAAAATACAAAAATTTGTTGTAATAAATTTTTACAAAAAAGTTTATCTTAAAAAAAAACCAATATCTTCATTATTTATTTATATTTAGGTGAGAGCTCCTTGGATAAAGACCTTCTTTTATGGAGAAAATGATACCTATATAATTCCCGGATTCAATGGCATTTGTACCTTGGGAGGAATCCGATCTTTCGAATCAGTTAATCGAGAAATTTGCCCTTACGAAGCAGCTTCCATTAAAGACAGATGTGAAAAGTTACTTCCTTCTTTGTCGAAAGCTCAAATTTTAAGACATCTGACTGGCTTACGACCTCACAGAGAAGGCCAAGTTCGTGTAGATTTGGAGCGCATTTCGGATGGATTTGTTACTAAAATGGTGTTTATTAATTTAAAAATATCAAATAATAAACAACGTATTTTAAAATTCACTTTACAAAATCATTTAGATCGTTAAAGATTAGAAACAATTAAAAATTCGGTTAATTAAAATTTCTGATTATTACAATTTCGATTAATTTTTTATGCAAAAAATTATAATAGATTGTGTTGAATTGCAGATGGTACATAATTATGGCCACGGTGGTTATGGTGTTTCCACAGCACCTGGAACTGCTAAATATGCTGTCAACCTTGCAAGAGAAACTCGCAGATTGTCTTCTAGATTGTGATTAATTCTATAAAAATAATTAAAAACTGTAATTTACTACCAATGAAAAAAATAACTAATAAAGGAAGGCTTTTTTATCGACAAAAACACGTTTTATTTTGGATTTATACAAGAAAATCACTACTGCGCAGTAATACTGGGTGATAAGTCGTCCTTACTTGTAATTTTACCACGTGCGATGCGCAATAATCGCGCGTGATTTTACAACTGGTTCTGTATGTATTAAAAAAAAAAAAAAAAATGGAATTAGTGCTGGGCACAAAATTAAGAACAGCTACATGTAATATATGATCTTAATAACATGTTTTAGTCACAGAAACTGAAAAATTAAGAATCCGTGTTAAATTGAAGAAAATCAAAATCTGTGTCAAACTGAAAAGAATTTTTATAAATATTTTCAGCTTTTTGAAGCACAAACCGATTTTCACGTGACTTTAAAGAAGTATTCGCCAAGAATTTGTCAGTTTTGCATACATCAATTTTTTTGCAGTGAACAAAAGCAACTTCGTCACATCTCGTGGTTAAAATTCATTCTAGAATTTCTTTTGTTTTTTCCTGTTTTTCGTCCGAAAGATGATTTTCACCGTGCACGTCGAAACAGCGAAAAATTATTTTCAAGCGATCGCTATGAATCTCGAGATTTTCTCACGATTATCTGGCCAAAGATACTCGTTCGCTAGGCGCGCTTAGTTTGTAAAATGAGAGAATAAATCTATAGAGATTTTCGCGCTATTTTTTCCCGGGTTTTACATTTTTTCTTGGAGGCGCACCCCAACGCAAAGCACTACTGTCCACTGTTAGTCTTGGTCTTTTATACTGACTGCTTCTCATGTGTTCCTCAACAAGTTTTGGCGTGACACAAATCACATGCTGGCCTTTCCAATACTTCACCATATTCATACTTTGAAGGGTTGATATTATGTCTGTCTGTGAAATGCTGGTCATGTGACTGAAAAATACAAATTAAAAATAATATATTTATGGAAAATTATTAAGAAATAATTGATGTTTTCATTATCTTATATAATTATTATTATTATTATATAAATTATTAAGAAATAATTGAATATTACTAAGAAATAAATGAAATTTTTTAAAAAAAAATCATTCAAATTCTTAAAAAGAAGCTAAAAAATACTTGCAAACTTCATTCACTTATTCATTTATTCATTCAGGGGCGGAACCCAAAGGGGCCTGGTGACAGAATTTAATGTATCATGAAAAAAACTGTCAATTCGACGACAATTTTTAAAATGATCCGCGAATTGTGAAAACTATCCGCAAATGTTTAAGAAACTCAAGGAAGGTAGATAATTCCTCCAAATTTCAGTCTTGTATTCTTTAATAATGGAAAAAAAAATTACAAAATGCGAAATCAATTGACAATTGAAAACAAAATTCGAAAAATGCCTCGGTAGATTAATAGGTACACAGCCAAAAAAAATAACTGAAAAACTCAAAGAATAATTATAAAACTTTAAGAGACTAACTGGAAATAGAAAAAATTGTAGGAAATAATTTCAAATTACGAAAAATAGTTGATAATTAAAAAAAATAATTGAAAAATGACTTGAAAAATTGAAGAAAATATCTGCAAAATGACCAAGATTAATAGACAACTGGGAAAAAAATGGATAAAATTTAACAAAAACTTTAAATGTAAAGAAAATAATTTCAAACTTAAAAATTAAGTAAATTATAGGAATAATTGTTGGAAATAATTGCGCAATGAACGAATGGATTAAAAATCGAAAAGAAATAATTAAAAATATAAATTTAAATTTAAAGAATATAATTAAAAATTGAAAAAAAATAATTTAAAAAATCCGAAAGTTATTGAATATAGAAGTGAACAAATAAAAACTGAAAAATGGAATTGAAATATGAAAAATAAAATTGAGAATTGAAGAAACTATTTTGAAATTAACAAATCTTATTGATAAACGAAAAAAATAATTGGCAAAAGGCGAGAATTTTTAAATATTAAAGAAAATATTTTGAAAATAGAAAAATGGAATTAAAATTTTAAGAAATTAATTGAAAGTTGAAGAAAATATTTGTAGAATTGAACAATTGATTTGAACTTTATAAAACAATTTTTATGAAAAATATTTGAAATAGCCTAGAATTATTGGATATTGAAAAATTAATTGAAAATCGAAAAAAGTAAATAAAAATTAAATAAAATAATTGAAAATTGAAAAAAATAATTGAGTTGAAGGAAATAATTAAAAATCGAGAAAATGAATTAAAAATTTAAGAATTAACTGGAAATTATCAGAAAATAATTGATAAATAAAATAAAAAGTACAAAATGATGAAAATAATTAAACATAAAATAAAATAACTGAGAAATAAAGAAAATAATTGACAATTGGAAACAAAATTAAAAAAATGACAAGATTAATACACAACTGGAAAAAATAATTTAAAAAATTAAACTATAAATATTTAATTTAAACTAAATAATTAAAAATTGAAAAATTAAGAAAATTATAGAAATAATTGTTGGAAATAATTGCTAACTAAACAACTGGATTGTAATTCGAAAAAAATAATTAAATTTGAAGAAAAAAATTAGTGAATGGAAATGATATTTTTAAAAAATAATTGAGAACTGAAGAGAATAATTGAACAATTGTATTAAAAATTAAAGCAGCTTATTGATATTTGAAAAAATAATAATAATAAGTCATAACTTATTAATTCTTATAATTTTTAAATTTACTTTTTCGTTAATTTAATTTTTTATTAATTTGATCTTTTAATATATTTTCTCATTTGATCATAATTTCTCTATTTCTTAGAAATATTGTTTTTTTTTTCTCAAAATTGTTTAATTGTTTTTATTTTATTCTTCATTAAAAAAAAATTATTTTTAATAGTTTTATTTATCGTCGCTTTAACTACATTGGTCTTAAACATAGGTTTCTTTCTTGAGCATAGTATTTGCACTTAACTAATAAGCGTTGAACTGTGAGGTTACAGGTACATCGTGGACACTGGTTTGGTAGTTCTTTAGATAGGGTAGGTGAGAGTAAGTTCGGACACCCCCCCCCCCCCCCAGTAGTCGGCCACTTTTCAATGTTAAGTAGTTATAATACTATATCAGATAGAAACAATCTGTTTGTTATTAAACATTCCTAGTATAATTATAAACAAGCATATGCTTATGTAAGTGCAAAAATCCTTACTAAGAAATAAGTTATATGCGAATGAGTTACCAAGGACCGTTAGATGAGTTAGAAAGGGCCGTTAGAAACTAACTCTTCTCTTTGGAGAGAGTGAGAAGCAAATATTATTGCAGGTAATGAGAAAGAGAAAGGCAAATTTTCTCTCTTTTCCATTAAAGTTCGATATTTTCGCCTCTTTTCCTAAAGCTATTAACCCTCATTATGCAAGGGTTCGTTCAGACGATAATTGGCCTAGCAGGAGGTCTATTGTTTGTATTTAGAAATAAGATTTAAACTTGAAGAATATTAGTATAAAGAGGTAAAATTTTAGGTAAAATTTCAGATTTAAATGTGTGTGTGTGTGTGTGAGAGAGAGAGAGAGAGAGAGAGAGAGAGAGAGAGAGAAACGGTGAAACTCAGTTTCTTTTTAACCGAGGGTCTTTACCAGGACATATGTAAAAGAAAAGAGCGCGCAGAGCGCGCCATTGTTAGTGCTAGTAGTATATTAAGCAACAAGGGGTTAAAGGCAGCCATTTGTTTACGATGATGTTTCGTACACAAACATCATTGCAAACAAATTGGACTGAATTTAAACTCGTGTTGCTTACGATACTTTTTATTCCAAAGGCACAAACGGGGTGCTTTTAAATGCCTGTAGGTTAGGGTCTAAAGGCGTTCATCTGTTTGACCGTATGAAAATGGCGTCTATTTTTCCCTAAGGTCGAAAGAATGCATGGATCAGCTGTTAATTTTTTCCCTAGGGAAAAAATAGACGCCATTTTCACACGGTCAAACAAATGAATGTGTTTAGACCCTGCCTACAGGCATCTATAAGCACCATGTTTGTGTCTGTGAGATAAAAAATTATTTTTATATTATTTTTAAAGGTTTTTAAAACATAACCGACTACTGTCATTTTGGTGTCCGACTACTGTCGTAGTTTTATTTATTAATTAAATTGTTTTTTAACGAATAAGAAATGTTTTTTTAGTATCATGATTGATTTGAAGGGTAGCATGACAAAAGGGGTCAAGCGCCAATTTTTCGAATTTGAGATTTTTTCATTAAAAAATCAAGAAAATTCATTTACACATTTTTTTTAAAAATTTTCTTTTGAATTGTGTTTTTAAACCGATTTTTAAACAAAATTGAAATCACAAATGCATAAGTTTTTACCTACAATCACAGATCAATTGAAAAACAATAGAAGTGTAAAGTGGATAATAATTTGTAAATAAGGTTAAAAAATCAGAAAAAATTCTATTTTTACAATGAAAGTGCCCCATAAATGGAAAAAATACTTTCTATAAGAAAGAAATTTATAAAATTGAAAACTATTAGAAGTGTTATATTAAAATTTTAATAAATAGTTGTAAAAAAGGTACGTATTAACGTCTAACCTAAATTTTATTGCTGGATTTCGAGAGAAACATTTATTAATTCATTAGTTTCTTGAAAACAATCAATGTTTTTTTAATAACCTTTTTTGCATTTGATTCTTCAATTTGTTAATTCAAAACTAGAATTCCAATTTTTCTTTAAATTTATACTTTTTTCACAGTTATCGTTTAAAGAAAAAATGCACTTTTGATGTAACCTTAAAGTAGCACAATTTTTTTTATATTTCTCGTTAATATGTAAATTTAGCTAAACAAATTAATATTTTTCTACTAAAAAATATCAATATCTCAAAACGGGTTTCTTAGTTTCGTTCCAAATAACCCGCAAAATCTTTAAATTGGTTTTTTTCGCTTTCTGTAAAAACATGAAGTTGGCGCTTGACCCCTTTTGTAATGCTACCCTTCATTTAGTAGTTTGGTATAATCATGAGGAGCAATTGAACATGGCAGAAATTTAAATAAAATCTTAATTACATATTTTATACAGTGATAATTAAAAGCATTGCTTTAAGTGTCCGTCTACTGTCGCTTTCATATTTATTTATTAATCATTTTTTTTTTAAATAAGAAACTTTTATTTTCTAAACATTATTGATTTAATAGTTACGTATAATCATAAGGAACAATTATACTTCAACCAAATTTTTAAAAAATCTTTCTTATACTTTTTATAGAGTGTTAATTAAAAAGATCCCCTTAACTGGCCGACTACTGTATCGTTTACCCTATTAGGTGGAGGTGACTGAGGTTCGTGTGTCATATCTTGTGTCGATTTATAGCGGTTTCTTGTCGAATTTTTTATGTGAATGAAATATTTTGGGAGGTGTCTGTTCTTACTTTGTGGAGTTCCGACGTTAAGTTTAACCAAGTGTCATTCTATTTCATCTTAACCTTTGCGAGTAGGAATCTTCTGTTTTCACTGACATTTGGTATTGCTAGGGGTTTGATGAAGTTTAATTTGGTCGCTTCTTTGGCAGCTAAGTCAGCTGTTTCATTTTTTTTTATTCCCTTGTGGGCTGGGATCCAACATAATGTTATGTTAATTTGTTTCTTGGAAAGTTCGATAAGACTTTTCTGGATATTATTTATTAGTGTGTTCTTAATGTTTATTTTGGATTGCTGAGATACTTGATTTAGAATCGGTGAAAATTATATAATTTTTATAATGCATATTTTCATTAATCATATTTAGTATTTTATTAATTGCAAAAGTTTCGCAGGAGAATATGGTGAACTGTAGAGGGAGTTTACAAGCATATAATGTTTCGCTTTCAAAGGGTATGGTACAGGCTGGATTTCCATTTAGAATAGATCCATCTGTATAAAACTGTAGGAAATGTTTATATTTTTCTTGTTGCTTTTGAAATAGTTGTTGGAAGGTGGTAGATGAAGTTGAAGTTCTGTCGTATTTGGTAAGTTCAAGATCAACATTAATTTTGAGTGGTTCCCAGGGTGGAAGGGAGCAGGGGGTTCTGGCTATAGTTTTGGGGATTTGAGTACGTAACTCATTTAAATAGTTCTGTACTGTGATGTTTAATGGTTTTGGTAGGTGTCTGCGATTATCGTAGATGTCGTCTTAGATGGTTGTCAAAGATTGATTCGGTTGGATTTTTTGAGAGTTAAGTAAGGTAGCAGGTAAATTTAAGACAAAGAAATTTCCGTCGTTCATCGAGTGGGATTTCATTAGATTCCGCTAGGATGCTTGACACTGGGCTTGTCTTAAATGCTTCTAATGCTAGTCTGAGTGCTGTGTGATGTATACTGTTGAGTATACTAAGAAGTTGGTATTCGCAGATCCATATATTATGCTTCTATAGTCTATTTTAGATTGAATAATAGCATGGTAAATTTTTAACATTGAATTTTTATCTGCTCCGTAGTTTATGGAAGCTATGGATTTAATAATATTTAAGGTAAATGTCCCAATTAGTGCACTACTAAGAATTGTACTAAAATAAATAAAGAAAAAATTAGTTTTTAATTCTTCTATAAAAATAATTTTTTGCATTGAAATGAAGCCAATCCTTTTCTGAATTGAAAATGATTTTAATTTAGGTTTTATTATCAAAATATAATAAATTATTGTGGTTTAATGAAATAATGCTATTGTACCAATTTGTGAACATACATGAAAAATGCATGGCGATTGTCATATTTTTCTTGATCTGTCAAAACCAACGACACTGTCAAAGTTTATATTTAATTTTTCGTTTTCTAAGTGAACAAGAATCATGAAACATAAATCAAGACCAAGTATATAAAAGGTAAAATTAAAAACATTTGTTTTTTATATTATTTTTATATTGTGTGATATTTATTTTAAACATTTAAACTCAGTTGTGCACAAATTGGTACATGTCCACAAATAGGGACATTTACCTTAATCTTTTAATGCATTCGATTTTAAGGTGTTTAATGTGGTAAGTCCAGGATAATTTATCATCAAAGATTAATCCTCTCTTTTGTAGTTTTAATTTTTTGATCTAAGAACTTTTACTGTTTATCGCGTAGTATTTTGATTTTAAACTTTTTTATTTTTTTAGGGGTGCCCTGAAATTTTTTTGTGCTTCAGGGCCCGTAACAGCTTTGATACAAACGTGCATCCATTCATTCAGTCATTCATTCAATGAAGTTTGGCACTAGAGATGTTTTTTTGTTATAAATCAGCCACTTTTGAAGAAATGTATTTTTATATTAATTATATGATTTTTTATTTTATTTATATGATTATATTAGTCCTCCGGAATCTAAATTTGTTAAAATATAAACTATTTGAACTATTTGAAAATTGAAAAAAATGAGAACTTGTAAAAAAAGTTTTATACCTTAAATCCTTGATACTGAGGGTACCCCTAAAATCGCGTAAAATTTCCAAAAGAATCCAACTCCAGTAACTTCGGTAAGACAATTTTCCCAAATCACTTAACGGTTTTTCTGGACTACCAACTGCTTGCTCAATTCTACTTAATTCGTAACTAAATGCAATTAATAATTTGCCATATCCTTGGCGCTGGAACGGTGGAAGTGTTAGAATGCAAGCTACATTATTTCCATCAGGAGATTCCTTCTCCTTTGAAAAGTAACCAACCAGATGAGCTCCGTGTTTATCAACTTCACAAAGGATATAAAAGAGAAAAGGTTCGACGTCAAAATACAAAGTTTTGTGGTCCAAGAACAATTTGGCGAGTAAACATAAATTTTGACAATACACCTTGTGTTCTCTACCATCCACTTCCCAAATACTCAAAGTTCCTTTTCGATATATTTCCTTTCCAACAGGCTGTCTGTGTATACATTCACTCTGAAATAATCATATATATTACAAATTAAGTAAGATTATTTAAATTAAAATTTTAATTAAGAAATAGTTGCATAGAAACTTTATTTAAAGCATGATTTATTTAGACTACGCATTTTGGCATCTGACAGTTTTCCAGATATCCTTTTTCCCGACAACTCTTTATCCCAATTATATTTTCCTTACACCTTTTTCCCCGACAATAATTACATATAGATTTGTAAATTATTTGAAGGTGTTGTTTAACTGTTCAAATGTCAGATCATATATTATTTTCTTGCAAAAGTTATGTCGTTTGGTTACATCTTTAAAGTTTTAGTTCATTTTTTTAAATTATCGTTTGAAATTAATATTTTACCGGAAATATGTTATGAACAGAACTTGGGGACTTTTCATCTGGGGGTTTATCTAACTTCCAAATTTAATAAAATCAATGTGAAGTTATCACCGTCGTGACTTTTTACCTAACTCTATTTCATTCGAAGCATTTTGTTCCTTCTTTATACAAATGACTTGAGGAGTGCTCTTAAACATTCTAAGCATATGAACTTTGTGGATGATCTACAGATCTATTTACATTCTAGTCTTGAAAACCTAAGAAATAATCTGGTCTTAATAAATGAAGATGCAGAATCTGCATGGGCCGAGGTAAATATGCTTAAGTTAAATTTTTGTAAAACGTATTCCATGATAATTGGATCCACTTGGTATATTAATAATATAAACTTAAATAACTATTCTCAGATCATAGTTGATGATGTTTCCATCCCATTTGTTGACTCAATTAGAAAGAGTGTTATTTTTAGACCTACTTTATCTTGGGATAAACATGTTTATTGTTAATAAATCACCATGTTTTTAATTTTTATTTTTTACAAAATATCATCGAGAAGTAGTTGTCGAGAAAATCAGTATTCGGTAAATTCATTTTGGAAAACTGACGGAAATCATGTATTTTCATTTTTGCGCATAGAATATACACGAAAGTAATTCATAGAGCATCTCGTAACTTTAAATAATGTAGACTCTTTGATTTTAATTGTCTAAATAAGTGAAGTTTCAGTGCAACTATTATCGTTTGTGTTATCTACATATAAACAATTACCATGTGATAACGGTAAGTTTTTTCCAGTCGCATGTATTTGAGACAATATTCGCAAATCCAAAGCTTTGGTTGCTTGCCATATTCTTCCGGGTAGGGACTGAAGTACCAAGTATCGATTTCATATTTACCTGAAAGGGCACTTTTAAGAATCGTGAAACTTTTTTATTAAAAAAAAACTAAGTTTATTAAAAAAAGAAAAAATTAAGAGAACCTTACCTATTTGTATCTTATCGATATATTTGACTTTGGTAATGGCTTCGTGTTCTTTCTCCAACGCAGCGGTTGTTGGATCCATTTCCGCATATGTCTAAAACAATAACCATTTTCTTTTAAAAAAAAATCTTTTAATCCATTTTTTATGAACTCTGAAAATATATTTGTTCCAAACTAGAAAAAATATTGTGAATGTTTTTAAACTGTTGACTCCTTATGTACAAATTATGAACTATTTAAAAACAAAATACAAAACCGTTTTAGACAATTATTGTTTAAAAACAATGGATTTTCACTTTCTTTTATTTTTTTCAAGATTACTATTATAATAGTTAGATTTAGATACCTCTTCGACACGCGGCACACTGGGGAATGACACACGTTGTTTTAAAGCTTCCTACAGGTCGTAAATATTCACGAATTTTTAATTTTAAAGACCCAAATTAAACATTATAAAATTTTGTATGGTTATTTTTACTACAAAAATCTGGAATCTGATCCAAGGGTTTTTAAATATTTAGTCAGATATCAAACATTCAAAATAGCGGATCCAATATATGGCGAACACAAAATTAAAAAAATTAATGAATTTCCATGAAACTTGGTATCGAGAGGTTTTGTAGAGAAATTTTCGCTACCTCTCGCATTTTTTAACTTTTGGATAAGTCCTGGAATGGAAGAGATGGACGAATAGCTCCTAAATTTGTTTTCTGTTTAGTAGCTAAAGAGTTTTCAATATCAGTTTAAAAATACGGAATTTCGAAAGAAAAATTCCAATAATCTGCATATTTTGTCTCAAATCTATTTTTCATTCCATGTATGCTATTCCATTTTTGATTCCACATAGATCTAATAATTCTTAGAGAAATTCGTAATTTTTTTAACCTTTCGTCTTCTACAGAATTAGATTTTAAATTTAATTTTGCCAGAATAAAAGCAATTGCGAATTTAATATATTGTATATCTCGTTTTCATACTCGTAATTACTAAAAAGTAAATCAATGATTTCCCATTTTCTAAACATCGTCATGATCATTGCAAAATCAATAAGAAATATTAACTTTAAAAGCATTTTAATTATGAACTAAAAACTAAGACTCGAAGCAATAAATTATTTGTAGTAACATAACTTAGAATTATTTTAAGCTTTAATATTTAAAAGTTAACTATATATTCTTGATTAATTTACTAATTTCTTAGGTACAGGCACTTAAAATTAATAACAATATTATATTATTTCAAAAAATAATAAACATGAATAAATAAATTTGCATTTTATTTAAATTTAAATTTATTTAAATAATTGTTTAGTACTTGAATAAACATTAAATGTTTTTAAAAAGATTTATTATAGAAGTAAAACATTAAAATCCAATGAGAAATCTCTAACCCCCGATATCTTCTGAATCAGTTTTTAACTGTCGGATTTATTTTGAGTCTTTTATGTTAATCAAAAAGAAAAGAACATTACTTATAACTACTAGACCTTATATAAAAAATGATTATGCATTTTGTATAATTATTTGATGATCTTGAATTTTGGCACTTTTTTTAGTCTTTCAGACCACTATGCGATCAATATTCTGAATTTTGTGTATGACTCTACTTCTATTGTTATCATTTTACCTTGATTATTATTTTGTTTTATATTATATTACACTATTTAATTTAATTTATCATTGTCAGTACTTATTGTACCAAAGGGCGTTTTTTCTCGTCTTTTGACCGTCTATGAATAAATAAATAAATATTTACAACCTGTAGCAAGTTTTGAAACAACCTATGTCATTATTCCCCAGTGTGCGTGACTTCAATAATTACTGTATTGTGTTGATAAAAATAACTCTGAACCATAGTAACACCTTTTGAATGTGATTAATTTCATCGTGTCTTCTTTTTTGATTTCTAGTTATTTTTCGGTCTGTAGAATCTGCAAGTAAATCGGTTGCTGGATTTCTGTCGCTATTTTTCCACGAACGATCGCTCATGTCAAACCTGCTGGACATAATTCTATCCCTGGGTACCCACTCATCCAATCTTCTGTTGTAACCTTCGTAGTGAACGTAGTATTCATAATGACTTTCTCCTTCATTATAACGGGTTTGAATTATTTCGGCTGGATCTATAATTACAAAAAGTATCTTTTTATTCTAAATATAATAATATATGTTCAGTAATAATACAAATAAAATAATAATAAATCGAAAACTGATAATTACTTAACATTTACTACCTGAAAAAATGAATTACAATTAAATTCAATAAATATCAATTATATTATACAAAATATCAAATTCAATTTAATACAATTAAATGTTTAAATTAACATAAATTAAAAGTATACTTTTGTTTTTAATTAGACTGTATTAAATCAAAATTATAATACTTTATAAAAGAAAATGTTAAAAATTCAGTAAAATACATTCAAGAGAAAGTTTAAAAAAATATGTTTAAAAATTAGGGAAAAAGTATAAAATACGTTTTAAAAGAGTCAAATATCTTTAAAAATTAAAATTTCCCAATAATATTCAGAATTAAATCTAAATAACTTCTATTTTCTATTTATGTGTCGGAATAAATTTAATACATTAATTTTTACGTCGCTTGATAAATTGACAATTAATCAAAGAAAAAGAAATTTATTATGAATTTTGAAAACAAAATAAATTTTTCAAAATCAATATAGTTATTGATTTTTATATTTAATATTCTTTCTATAAATTATTATTAATATTCTTAAAAACCCATTATTCTCAATTTCGTACATTATTTAATTTCAACTAAAACTTTTTTGAAAAAAAATTTAAGACCCATAAATGTGTCAAATCAATAAAGAATTCAACTCTACAGTTAAGTAGCATGTAAGTATGTAGAAAAAAAATATTATAGTATCTAGTTTAAAAAACTTAGGTTTATAAATAAAAAGAGCTGATAATAAAAATTATGTCACTTTTCAAAATATTGCGCAATATAATATTCGAGAAAATTGCTCGATTATTTTTGTCCCCGGGGAACAATAGAAAAGGAGAATTGAATTTTGAAATGATTTAAAAACATGTTTGTATATGTTTCAAGTAAAATGTGTTAGAATTGGCGTAAAGGGTACGTATATAAATGATAGGTCAAAAAACCGCGTGGAAACGACGATCGGCACCGGAACCGGTCGAATATTTCCGAGAGGGGAGACAAGAGGCATCGAAACGAATACGAAATGGCTTACTTGAGTGCACTCTAATGAAAATTACTCACGCCAAGAATCGTCAGATCTTCGGACTAAGTAATGCTCCCCAATGTCCAATGGCAATTCCTCGAGACTGTCTGCATCGTCCCCCGAGCCTTTGCCACCATTTGTTAAACTGTTCTCACGTTTTTCTTCTTTTACCATCGTTTCTTTGGACGCCGACGTTGTATCCTCCTTTGTTCGATGCTCACCATCCGCCATCTTCGAGGACAAAAATTCACGCGCAATCGCCGGCCGAGCGAATCTTACTAAACTGGTTTCCGGTTTTCCTCCTTTTCCCCATTCCCGCCTTAAACAGAAAAAAAGACTAGCGCTACCTAGCGAGCGATTCGTTAACCAGTCTCTTGAGAAAGTTTTTCAATATTTTACAATATTAATTTCTGATCATTATTAATTGGAAGGTTAAATTGAAAAAATTGTAATTTCGTTAAAATTTACAAATTTATTGCCTAAACTTGATTTGATTGAGAAAAAAGAGGAATTTGGATGTAAGTTGGTGGTAATCGTGTTGGTATTACCAACCGAGGGAATTCAAATTATTTCGATCAATCAAAATAATTCGCTTTTTAATTAATTTATTTGCGTAATTCATAAATATTTATAAATAATATTGTAAAAACTTGTTAAATTAAAATAATACCTATCTGTATTTTCCAGAGGGAACCATTAAAATTCCCGCTTTTGGTTAATTTTTTTTAAAAACTTTAATATTTGAAGGTGGCGTAGAAACGAAATAATTAAAAAAGTGATTTCAAAATCGGAAAACAATTGAAGCTTTACAAAAAATGAAATAAAAATGGGAAAAATGACTGGGAGTTATTTAAAAACAAGATTAAACAACAGAACAGATTAGTTTATTCTACACCTTATCTTATCAACATTTATAAATATTTTAAATAAGTTAATATTTAAAAAAAAAAAAAAAAAAAAATGTATATAATACAAAATTTATAAAATTTTAGAAAAAAATAAAGAAAACAATTAAAACTTGGCGAAAGTAATTTAAAAAATCATAGAAATGATTTCAAATTAAAGAAAATAATTTAAATTTGAGAAAAATACTTGAAAATCTTAGAAATAAATTGCAAAAAATTAGAATAATGAAAAATTAGAGAAAATAATTGAAAATTGATAAAAATGATTGAAATTGAGATAAATAATTTAAAATTTAGGAAATTGATTCAGAAATAATGAAAATTATTAAAAATTGAAAAACTTAATGAAAAAATAATAAGGTAAATAATTTAAAATTGAAGAAAATAATTAAAATTTGAGAAAATGATTGAAAAAATTACATAGTACATATATTTTAAATAAAAGAAAGTTAAAGAAAATTGTAGAAAAATATTTGAAACTTTTAGAAGTCCAGTAAAAAAAAAAGAAGAAAAATAATTAAAAATTACAGAAATTAAAATAAATGAAAAAAGATAAACATAATTTAAAATTGACAAGTACAAATATTAATTTAAGGGAAATATATGCAAAAATACAGAACAGTATAAAAATACAAGAAAATCATCAAAATAATTGAAATTTCAGTAACATAATGGAAATTTTAGATAAATAATTAAAATGAACGTCAATAATTAAAAATTAAAGAAAACAATAAAAAAATAATACAAATAATTTAAAATCGAATTAAATAATTAAAATATCAGATAAAACTAGTTAAGAATTTTTGATATTACGAAAAAAAATGGAAAATAATTAAAAAGTAAAGAAAATAATGGGAAAATTGGGAAAAATATTTAAAAAACTAAGAAAATAATTTTAAAAAATTTTAAACTTGTAGAAAATAATTGAAATATGATAAAAACAATGATAAGTTGAAAAAAATAAATGCAATTAAAATAAATAATTGAAAAAATTGCGGATTGTTAAAAAAAACTGAATTTTTATCAAAATACTTGAAAATCTGAAAAATTAATTGAAAAAAATTAGCATAATTTAAAATTGAAGAAAACTAACAATAATTTAAATTTAAGTCAAATAATAACAATTTTTGAAAATTATGAAAATAATTAAAAATTGAAGAAAATAATAGGAAATTTGAGAAAAAAATTTTGAAAACTAAATAAATAATTTTAAAAAGAAGAATAATTAAAACTTGGAGAAAAATAATTGAAAAATGATTTTAAATTTTGAATCTTGAAGAAAATAATTGAAATACGACAAAAACAATTATAAATTGAAAAAAAAACAAATGAAATTTGAAATAAATAATTGAAAAAATTGCAGAATTTTTTTTAAATAAAAAAAATAATTAAAATTTGAGAAAAATACTTGGAAATTTGGGAAATTAATTGAAAAAAATTGGAATAATTCAAAATTGAAGAAAAGAAATGAAGAAAGCTAAAAATAATTGAAATTTAAAATAATTAATAACAATTTTCGGAAATTATGAAAACAAATGAAAATAATTAAAAATTGAAGAAAATAATTGAAATTTCAGAAAAATACGTAAAAATCTTAAAAAGTAATTTTACAAATTGAGAATAATATATTATTAAAAGTTGAGGGAAAATAATTGAAAAATGTTAAGAATAATTTTAAATTTATAATAATAATTGAAATATGATGAAAATAATTAAAATCTCAAATAAATAATTGGAACTTTTGAAAATTATGCCAAGAGAATAAAAATAAGTAGAACTTAGAGAGAGTACAGAATTTATTTTTAAGAAAAAGAAAATAATTGAAAAATCGTGAAAGAAATTGAAAATTGAAGACAATTATTATCTAAATTTGAGATAATATCTACTGAAAATTTAGGAAATTAATTGAAAGATAATTAAAAGATGAAGAAAATAATTGCAAAATGTTAAAAAAAAATGAATATTGAACAATAAAATTGAGATATATATTTGATTATTTAGGACATTAATTCAGAAATGATGAAAATGATAAAAAATTGAGGATAATTGCAAAATGATATAAATACAAAATTTAACAAGTCTTACTGTCGAAGAGAAAATAATAAAAGTTGAAAAAGTGATTGAAAAAATTGCAGCAAATAATTGAAATTTACAGAAGGTAGATTTAAGATTTAAGGAAAGAAGTAAGAAATAATTAAAAAATGCAGAAAATAATTGTAGAATGATAAAAATAGTTGAAAATTGTTGTTTAAGTAATTGAAATCATAAGAGAAAAGAATTAATAAAAATTGAAGAAATTTTTCTTCACTTCAAATTGCTGTATAAATTAAACATTTTAGGACATTTCAAACAGTTGATAATAAAATTTAAAAAATAAAATAAATAAGAAAAAAATAAAAAGAGATTAAATAAAATACGTTAAAATAGAAAAAAATAACTAAAAAAAAGATTACAATAATGTGAAAAAAATTAAGGTACTAAAGAGAAAAAAACTAAAATTTTCTAAAATTCTTTCAGATAATTGAAGACTGTAGAAAGTATCTACACAATAAAATACAAATATCTGTAAATTGAAGAGAATATAAAAAGGCGTAAGAAAATATTAAGAAAATATTCAAAAAAATTTAAAAATCACTAAACTTATAGAAATTAAATAAAAAAATAATCCCTTAATTTTAATTCCCTAAATAATAAATAGGAAAATTAAAAAAAATGTAGAACATTGATTAAATAATAAATACAATTCAAATATAATTCAAATTCACAAAAAAAATTCTACTCCAAGATTTAGACAATAATTTTATTTATTATAATAATTCACACAATGTCGAGAATAATTTATACAATACTTATATGTAGAAAAACATGATAAATAATAATGCAGTTTGCAACAATTAATTCGACGCTTTTAGGAATGTTATCTTCTTTTTTATATAATACATATAAATTACACTCGCACCTGTTACACTACATAAACAAATGTTTTTATAAATTTTTAAAAAATCCAAGTTACGTAAAATTGAATTAGATTAACGAATAATATCTATAAAATATAAAAGACGCTTAAAATGGAAGCAAAAATGCGTAACAGTATTACTAATCAATTGTTTTAATCTTGCAAAATACTAATCAATTCATAAATTACTGGCAAATAATTACTTACAATTGTGTCGATTAGCAACAATTTAAAACAATCGAATTAAATAGAAAGACTAGAACCAAAATTTTGGAAATGCGTGAGTTGTAATATTCAATAAAAAAAAAATATGTAAAAATATTTATAATATTTAAAACAAAATTGTTGTAAGTCCAAAACAATAACATTGTTTTATCGCAATTTTTATCAGACCATTAAAGCTAGGAGTTTAACCTTCACATTAGAAAAGACAAAAATGATAAAATATGTACGATTAAGTTGAAATACTGTTTTTAGGCACAAATATATTTCATCCACGTGAACAATTTAAACTAACTTCAATAATAAATTTATAAAATTTATTACTAAATTAAAAACTTTACGATTATTAAAGTTTTCAATTTTTTTTTTTTTGTTTCTGGTTAGAATGAATACAATAAGTAAATTTGTTTACAATAAATGATGTGACAATTAGAGAAAAAAAAAGCTTAAAAGTGCAGTTATAAATTTTTATACAAAGTCAAGTTAAAATTTAAATACTATGATAAAATATTAGATCTTTGCAGAAGTTAGAATTCGACAGTCTTTTCATTATAAGGAACAATTCAAGTTGCTCTTTGTATCCAGTTAACTAAAACTTTTACAATTGTTACTTATTGTTTCACCTTTTATCAAATTCTTAAATTTATATGTGATTCTCCCACTTCTTTTTGTGCTTATGCTTATATTTCTGTTTTAATAAAACAAAGTTTGGAAATTCATCGCAAGCATGGCAAAATTCATGCTGAACGTTTGATCAAGAAGTGATTTTAGCTCCAAGTAATTGAGGCCTTAAAGTTTTTTCTAATCTTCTTTGATGTTGCTCAAATAAACGTTGCTCTCGCTCTCGTCTCTTTTGTTCTCTTAAAACTTCTGTTGGATCTCCAAATTCTTCTACTGTTTCTTCCTCCCAACCAGCTGTATTATCTTCCCATTCTTTCAATTCGCTCTAAAAATAAAAAAAGAAATAATAAACCAAGGTCGTTTTTTCTTTTTTAATTTTTATCCCCCTCTCTGAAACTCACAAATTTTATTTTACTGCGTAAAAAATGAGATACGTATTCTTTTTATCAATAAAATAAAAAGAATAGTATAAAATTAAAACTTTTTTTAGCTTTGAATTTATTCATAAACTAAATTACACAACTTAGCATCAAAAGCTTGTGTCATTAACAATTATAAATATTTTAAATAGAATATTTAAAAATTAAAAAAACAAGTTTTATTTCTAGAGAACAAATTTTATAAATTTTTTTAATAACATTAAAGAAAATAATTAAAAATTGAAAAAAATACTTGAAAATCTTAAGAATTTATTGAAAAAAATGTGAATAATTAAAATTTGGGTAAAAAAAATTAAAAAATGGTAAAAATAATCGAAAATTGAAGTAATTGAAATTTGATAGAAATAATTGACAATTTAGGAAATTAATTAAAAAATGATAAAAATAATTTCAAATTTGGGAAAATAATTAAAAATGATGAATAGAATGGTGAATTGGAAAAAGTGAGTGAAATTTGATTTACATAATTGAAAATTTATGAAATTAATTGAAAAAATTACATAATATACTTGAAAATAAAAAATAATAATTAAAGAATGATTTAAAAATGTTTAAATTAAAGAAAATAATTTTAAATATCATAGAAATAATTGATAATTGAATAAAATATTTGAAATTTTGGATAAATAATTGAAAAATTATTTTAAAAATTTAAATTTGAGAACAATAATTTAGATTTAAGATAATCAATAAAAATTAGGGAATTAACTGAAAAATAATGAAAATAATAATTAATATGTGGAGAAAATAATTGCAAAATGATAATAATAATTGAAAATTAAAATTAAAGTAAATACTTGAAAATTTAGGAAACTAATTGAAAAAGAATGAGAATTATTAAAAATTTGAGAAAATAATTTAAATTTGAGAGAATTATTTGAAAATTGAAGTTTGAGAAAAATACTTAGAAACATTAATAATATATTGAAAACAAATGGGAATAATTAAAAATTGGGAAAAATAATTTAAAAAATGGTGAAAATAATCGGAAATTTGAGAAAAATAATTGAAAATTTAGGAAATTAATTATAAAATTATAAAAATAATTAAATACTTGGGAAAATAATTGAAAAATGATGAATAGAATGGTGAATTGAAAAAAGTCAGTGAAATAAAAAAAATAATTAATAAAGGATTTAAAATTTTTCAAATTGAAGAAAAAAATTTAAAAAATCATAGAAATAATTGATAATTGAATAAAATAATTGAAATTTTATTTATAAATTAATTTTAGATAAATAATTAAA
Source organism: Ganaspis brasiliensis (assembly GCA_037103525.1). NCBI lineage: Eukaryota > Metazoa > Arthropoda > Insecta > Hymenoptera > Figitidae > Ganaspis > Ganaspis brasiliensis. The sequence goes on from JAZKLR010000123.1 coordinate 1,905,427, forward strand.
AAATTATTTTAAAAATTTAAATTTGAGATAATCAATAAAAATTAGAGAATTAACTGAAAAAAAATGAAAACCACAATAAATATATGGAGAAAATAATTGCAAAAAGATAATAATAAATAAAAATATAACATTAAGATAAATACTTGAAAATTTAGAAAAATAATTGAAAAATAATGAAAATGATTAAAAATTGGAGAAAATAATTAAAATTTGAAAAAATTGATTGAAAATTGAAAAAAATATATAAAATTTGAGAAAAAATAATTGAAAATTTAGTAAATTAAATGAAGAATAATGAAAATAATTAAAAATTGGAGAAATTAATTGTAAAATAATAATTGAGAATTGTAGAAAATATGTAATTGTAAAATGATCGAAATAATTTGAAAATTTGAAAAATAATTTTAATTCGTGAAGAATAATTGAAAAAGATTCATACTTAATTTTAAATAAACGAAAATAATAATTACAGAATGATAGAAATAATTGAAGATTTAGGAAATAAATTAACAAATAATAAAAATGATTATTGGGAGAAAAGATTTGAAAAATGATCAAAATAATTGAAAATTGAAGAAAACAATAACAATTTCTGAAAAATAGTGGAAAAAATTACAGAATAAATTTGAAATATACAAGATTACTAGAAAACTAATTATAAAAATACCTAAAAATTGATGAAGTTTTTTAAATTTAGATAAATAATTGAGAAAATTACAGAGTATAATTGAAAAATAATGACAAAAAATTAAAAATAACTAAATATAATAATTAATAAATAATGAAATTGATTTAATGTTAAAAAATGTTTGAAACTGAAAAACCAATTGAAAAAATTTTTAAGAATAATTGAAAAATGATAAAACTAGTTGAAAATTGTAATTGAAATCATAATAATATAAAAAAGAATTATTAAATATTGATGAAATTTTTAATCATTTCAAATTTAGTATTCTTGAACCTTGGATTAATTAAACTTTTAATCAATGCAAGTTCAAATTAGTTGAGGTTTAAAGAAATTAAAATTGGTATAAATTTAAAACTTGACAAAATTTTAAATAGGTAAAAAATGATTGAAAAAATAAATATAAAATAAAACGAAAAAAAAACATTTAGTTAAATTTTGTTTTTAATTTTAATTTTGATTTAAAACATTTAAATAAAATAAAATAAAAAAAATATAGATAAATTTTAAAAATATATATATAAAAATAACTAAAAAAACAAAACAAAATTATAAATAGATAAATAACGAAAAATGAAAAATTTTCAAAATCCAATGTCTCAATTTATTCAAAACAAAATGCCTAAAAACAATAAAATAAAATACAAAAAATAGGACTCTATGTAGAATTTAAAACAAAGTATTAAGAACAATGGATTCTCTAAAAAAAATAAACATTTTAAAAAAAAGTAAAATAATATATATTTTTTTATTAAAAAATTCGAGTAAAAAACAGTAAGTAGGTATGATAATTCTACATTTTTATAATTTATGGATGTTTTATAGGTGCATATAACAAATAATAAAAAAAAGATAAAGAATATGATTTTATCGTTTAGACATTTTTAAAGAGAAATGTTTTGTAGATAAAAAATATTTGATTTTTAAAAAAAATTCTCATTTTTTAAATACGAATGATAAAAGTGTTGCAAATTTGAATCAGAAAAATATTTTTGATGCCTATTAATATAAACATTAAGTCAAAAAGTTTCATTATAAATTAGATTTCCTTCTTAAATTATAATTTATTTTTAAAATCTATATGTATATTTAAAACTAAACAAATCAAAAAAGTAATAAACTTACTGTTGGCAACGGATCCGTCATTATTTCAAACTTAGACGAATTTGTATGAATATTATCAGACTTTTTATCCTTAATCAGAACTTTCATTTGTTTTGTAATCTTTGGAGTCATATTCTGCAATAAATTAATTATGATTATTATATTATTATCATATTATATACTGAAGCTTCACTTATTTTAACCTAGTCTACACAATCCATGACAAAAGTCGCACTTATGTTAACTTCCATATACTTCTAGAGAACTTATCTGATTAGCTGATCTGATTCGCAACAACCAATGAAAATTTTAATTTGATTTTTGATTGAATTTTGATTTTTTTTTTTTTTGAATTTTGATTGGTCGACAAGTTAAAATAAGTGAGACTTCGAACTGTTAAAATAAATGTGACTTGAAATAAACGAGACTTTAAATAAGTGAAGTTGAAGTGTATTAGGAAAATTAAATTAAAGCTTACTTCAAAAAAATTTGGTTGGAGCTCTTCTTCCGTTGGAGAAGGAGGTTTAAAAGCTTGTTGTCGATACTGATCTATTTTTTCTTGAATTGGATTTACTGGTTTATTTGACACTACAATAACTGGATTTTCTTCCCATTGTTCCCACTGCACCAATTCCTTGAGAGAAAAAAATTATACCAATAAACAAAAGTATTTAATTTATTATCATAAGTTATTACTGTTTATATTTTTTATTATCGATATTATGTATTAATATTAAATAACACGATTTATTATGGATTTTATAATATAACAACAATTACGATTATTATTCTAATAATGATCTAATTTTGCAATTAAATTAGAAAAATTATTTCATTGTATTTATCATCAATTATTATTACGATTATATTATTTATTATCATACATTAGATTATTATTATCATTATGAAACATTTTTTGTGACTAAAGTTAAATACATAAAAATACTTTTTCTTTTAAATTGAAACGCATTTTTTACGAAGGACTAAAACAAATTCCTATTTACTTAAATATCGTTCAAGTGAAATCTTTGAAATTTATAAATGAATATTTTAAAATTATGAAAGTATCAAAAGCTTATATTTTGATATTAGTAAACGAAAAAACCATCTGTAATTTCATTATTATATTTCTTATCGATATGTAAATAGAGGAAATAAAAGCAGTTATTATTATGATTAAAAAAAAAATATAGAAAATATGTAGTCATTTTTAATAAACATATAGATTTAATCATGTTATACGTACTTTTTTTTTAAAGCAAAATATCTTTAGAAAATAAAAATTTAGGGAAATTGGTTGACTTACTTCTCGATGATTAGGAACTACTCCAATTGCAGAAAGAGGAATTGAGTCACATGAAGATCTTCTTCTTCGTCGAAAACAACACATAGCACGACGAAAAACTCCCAAAACTAGTACAATTAAGGCTTTTAGCCGGTTTACTAAAAATTCCATAGCCATTTTTGCACTGGCAGATAAAGTATAACCTATGTTATTTTCTGCCACAACGGCAGATTGTTTACCTTGTTTATTCTTTATTTATTTAAAAGCAGTCTCTTTTTAAGAGACAGGAATTTTAAGAAGTCTTACATGTTCACAATTCAAAAGTCTTTTGTTTATTGTTACGAAAATAAATTATATAAATAAACAATAGTTTTTTTTTATCTTAACCTTTAAATGATTTAAATCCCAGCTGTCCCAGCTAAATACAGTAATACAGTCATGCAATACATACACACACACACTATTCACCTTCAACCTCAAGCACTAAGCACAATTGTCCGTTTATACGTTAACTATTCTGTCTTCTTCTAATGCATGTGCCAATGCATGAGCTGGAAGAAGACGGAAGAACTAAAATGAAAAGGACTATTGTGCTTAGGGCTTAAAAGGTAATTTTGTGCATGGAAAAGTTCCTGAGTTTTTTTACGTAATTACATGTGTAATCATCATTCCGAGCTTCCATATTTTTATGGTGGACAGTAAAAAATATTTAGAAAATGTTTTACGTCAAAAACTTGGTCTAAAAACGGAAAGACGGCTACTAAAAATAAATTTGTATAGAACGCAGGGTTGGGTCAGTAGTACTAAAATTCTCGGTAAAATTACCGATAACGAGAGAATTTATGATGACGTCACTGGTATCTAGTGTGTAGACAAAATGTGGAAAATGAAATTTCTGTTTAATATAAATTCGTTGCTCTAAAAATTCTGTTAATTAATAAATTGGAAAAATAGAAATTAGAACAGATTTAAATCTTAGTAAAACGAAAATTATCTCAACCAATAAATTAGAGGAGGTTTATCGAATATTTAAATTGTCGAATTTTCAAATTGTCCAACATCCATTTTGTCGAATATCCATTTTGTCGAATGTCCAAATTGTCGAATGTCCAAACTGTCGAATTTCCAAATTGTTGAATTTCCATTTTGTCGAATATCCATTTTGTCGAATTTCTAAATTGTCGAATGTCCAAATTGTCGAATGTCCAAACTGTCGAATTTCCAAATTGTCGAATATCCATTTTGTCGAATCTCCAAATTGTCGAATGTCCATTTTGTCGAATTTCCAAATTGTCGAGTATCTACTTTGTCGAATTTCTAAATTGTCGAATATCCACTTTGTCGAATTTCAATTGAGCAAACGAGTGTGACGTCACAAGTCCGTTAAATTTTGTCATTCGTCAAAAAGGTTGAGTCCGAAACCCAAATTTACATTGAAATGCATGGGATTATTATTATAAAATGGTTTTACGAGTAATTTATTGTAAAATTGCATAAATTATTGCAATTAAAAGGTAGAATATGTTTTTTGCGTCTTTGTAATATACTTTATGTTTCTTATCAATTATTTAATTTGCACTTAACAGATAAATAAACAACCAGAATGACAGAACTTCCTAACCTATTTTTAATTTTTCAGTATGTTTTTGGCATTTAAAAATAAAGAAAATAACTGATAATATGTATAAATATATTTTAGAAAAGTAATAAAATATGTTTTATTTACCACCCTTAATAATTCTAACTGTATTTTATAAAAATCACTTTTTATTAAAATTCCCATACATTGCAAAATGTAAATTTGGGTTTCGAACCCAACCTTCTTGACAAACGGCAAAACTTAACCAGGGTGTCTACTAATTTCGTCCCACAAAATTCCCGGTTATTTCCCGGTTTTTCCCGGTTTTTGTTCCTATTTTTCCCGGTTTTTTCTCTTGTTAATTTAAAATTTATTTTAAGTATAAATAGACCTACAAATTGCTACAAAAATTGAATATAACAGCTGATAATTGAAGAAAATAAAGAAAATTCAAAGAAAATAATTGAGAATTGAAGAATTAAATATTAAACTTTACAAAAAATAATAATTAAGAATTAAAAAAAACAATTAATAATGAAAAGAAATAATTAATAATAGAAAGAAATAATTGAACAATGACAAAGATATTTGACAATTAAAAACAAAATTAAAAAAAATAAGTAAATATTAATCTACAATTGAACAATCATTGAAAAAATTGAACAATGGTTATTAAATTCAAAGAATGTAATATTGAAAATTAGTCAACTAGATAGAAAATCCAAAAAAATAATTTAAAATTTAAGTTAATAATTCAAAATTGAAGAAATAAATTGAAAATTAAATAATCAAATTGAAATTAGAAAAACACAAAATTATTGAATATTAAAAAAAAATAGAAAATTGAGAAATAAAATTGAAATTCGAATAGAATAATCGAGAATTAAAGAAAATTACTGAACAATTGGATTGAAAAAAGAAGAAAATAATTTATAATTAAAGAAGAATAGAAAATGACAGGAATTATTTAATATTGAAGAAAACATTGAAAATTGAAGAATAGAATTGTTATTTAAAAAAATTAATTAAGAATTGAAAAAAATGATTGACTAATTAAACAATTAAATTGAAAATAGAAAAAATTGAAAATTGAAGGAGGTTTTGAAATATGAAATAAATAACTGATAATTGAAAAAAAAAAAAATAATTTAAAAAAGTCGATATTACTGTATATTGAAACAAACAATTGAAAATTGAACAAAATAATTAAAAATTAAAGAAAGTAATTGAAAATTGAAGAAAATAATTAAAAATTGAAGAAAGTACTTAAAAATTAAATACAATATTTAGAAACAGCAGAAAAATTTAGAAATCGACGAATATAATGGCGATTTGATGAAAATAATTTAAAAATTCTCAATTTAAATAAAAATTGAAAGAAAAACATAAGTTAAAAAAGCTGAGAATTGTTAAATATTGAAGAAAATTGAGAAGAAATTGAAAATTGAAAAAAATTGAGAAATTAAAAGAAATATGACAAAATAATTGAAAATTAAAGAAAATAATTGAAATTTAAGAAAAAAAATTGTAATTTGAAGAAAATAATTAAAAATTGTAGAAAATAATTTGAAATTGAAGAAAATGCGATTTTATGAAAATTGTTGAATAATAACTGATGAATTGAATTTAAGTTTCAAAAACATAACTGATAATTGAAAAAAAATATTGAAAAAAGCCGAGAATTATTGATTATAGAAGGAAATAATTGAAAAATGGATGAGTTATTGAGATGTGAAATAAATAAATGATAATTGAAAAAAATAGTTGAAAAAAGTCGAGAATTATTGAATATTAAATTAAATAATCAAAAATTGAAGGAAATAGTTGAGATCTGAAGAAAATAATTGAAAATTGAATCAAATAATTGGCAATTCAAAAAAAATAATTTATAGTTGAAGAAAATAATTAAAAATTGTTTAAAATAATTGAAAATCGTAGAAAATATTTCAGAATTAAATAAATTATTTAGAAATTAATGAAAATAATTGAAAATTGAAGAAAATAATTGGCAATTGAAGAAAATAGTAGAAAATTGAAGAAAATAATTGAGAAATGAAGAAATAATTTTAAATTAATGAAAATAATTTAAAATGGAAGAAAATAATTGAGAATTGTAGAAAATAATTGGTAATTGAAGAAAATAATTTAAAATTGAAAAGAATTTATTATCCTAGGAAAGAAATTCCCGCTTTGACGGAAAATTCTCGGTTAATTCCCGGTTTTTCCCGGTCATTTTAAATTCCCGGTTATTTCCCAGTTTTCCCGGTTACTAGACACCCTGTTAACGGACTTGTGACGTCACACTATGGTTTACTCAATTTTGTCGAATAACCATTTTATCGAATTTCCAAATTGTAGAGTTTCCAAATTGTCGAATTTCCTCTTGTCGAATATCCATTTTGTCGAATTTCCAAAAGATCGAATATCCAAAATGTCGAATTTCCAAATTGTCGAATATCCAAATTGTCGAATATCCAAATAGTCGAGTTTCCAAATTGTCGAAATTGCAAATTGTCGAATCTCCAAATGGTCTATATCCAAATGTTCGAACTTTTTTTTTATGCAAGTTTCCTATCTACTATACCAACATATATCTTAGATAGGAATCTTACATGCAAAAAAAAGTTCGAACATTTGGACATTCGACCATTTGGAGATTCGACAATTAAAAATTCGACAAAGTGGATACTCAAGAATTTGGAAATTCGACAATCTGGACATTCGACAAAATGGATATTTAACAAAATGGATATTCGACAATTTGGAAATTTGCCAAAAAAGATATTCGACAATTTGGAAATTCGACAAAATGGACTTTCGACAATGTGGATATTCGACATTTTCGAAATTCGACAAAGTGGATGTTCGACAATTAAGAAATTCGACCATTTGGAGATTCATACAGAAATTTATAAATAAATTTTTTGCGGCACGTAAAGAACAATGTTATTTACGGATATTACGCCCAAAACCTCGAGTTACGTACGTATCACTGCCCATCCCTGTTGACCACAATTTGAAAAAAAATATTTGGGGGTTTAAAATAACAAATATGTCATACAAATATTATGTAGAATGAAAATTCAGAAAAATGATTAATAAACGACAATTGTTTCAAATAGACATAAATCCTATTAACATATTTATAGAGGTTATGTGCACATCCCTAAATTAAAGTATACAAAAATTATACCCGATTTACTATTCCATACATATGATTTTCAGACAAATAAACTTTAGGTAAATTGCAAATTTGAAAAATAATCCTGCATTTCTTGACCAATATTTAAAGACACAAGGAAACAACCAATCGATGAAATAAGCAGCCATCACGATTGGTCACACGGGAAAAAAACTCCTCTCCGATTCGTTATTTCTGTTAAATCTTATTCCTACTGCAATCTGACAAATTCCATATTTTTATATTCAAATTTCCCAAAATTACGTGTGCCTATTTCACCACTGCAATAAACAAAGATAATTTACTAATTAAAAGTATTATTTTCCCCTAAAAAAGAACAAAAACGTTATTTTCGCGGGCAAATTTAAATTGCCTTGATCCGTGATTGGTTGCCAGTAAATCATCCTCCCTGAAGTTTTTCACGGAAACACCTTTCATGAGACATCACTCACACTGACTCACGAATTGCTCCGAACGTCACATTAATGGGAAAATATACTCGGGATTTAGAGAAAAAGGGTATTTTTGTTGCTCTGGAAAGAGTGTTTTCGTGATTCGTTGATGCTTTAAAAGTGAAATCGAGTCTGTGTTTTTGTGTTGAGCTTCTGTCGGTGAAAAGAACGGTTTTAGAAACAGGATGGCGACTTGACCTCACGAAGAATGAAACACTCTGCTCGAAGGTACGTCTTGTCACTTATTGTGAGAATTTCGGAATTAGTTTGTTCTCGTCCTTGGTAAAAAAATCGTCACTTTTTGGCCGTGTCAATGTCAATTTGTCGATAAAAGTTGCAAAAAATGTCGAGTTAAACAAAGCCTTAAATTTTTCGTCTTATTCTGTCTTTCTCCGTATCGTCTTTTGTGTGCCTCGTGTATAATTAATGGTCGAGTCGTACTCGATTAAAATGTGCTTTCCTCAAACTTGTGTGATAAAAAGTGCCCAAATGTGTTTCAGAATTGGGATCTAAGCTTTGCTGAACAAGTCCCAGATACATAAAAAAGGTGAGTTCCTTTGTCAGATTTTCAGTCGTTAAGAATCCGTTAGAATAACAATTTTCGTCTAAAGGAGAAAGTCGTTTCGAACTTTTAAACGGGCTATTTTCAAATAAAGAAAATTGTAATTCATTTGATTCAAATCTTTGCCAATTTTTTTTCATCGGCATACAATTCTTAATTTTTAACAATAAATGTCAAGTTTGTTACTAAGTGAATTTCCATATTTTTGCTTATCAAAACTTTTTTATTTTCTATTTATAGAATTATTATAATTGATTTTGTTTTAATTCTCATTCTTAATTTTTATTATCACCAAATTTTCTCGATTCTTTTTTTTTGTAAACATGTGACTATAGTGTCTTATAAAGAGTAAATAACAATTTAATTTGTATAAAATTTATATTCAATTTATTCTATATACAGTAAAAGTTTTAATTTTATTCAAATCTTAGTCTATACAATTAGGCTTTGTTTTTGTTTTTCTGCAATTCTTGTTTCCAAACAATAATTTTTCTATAACTTCTAGTTTTCTAGAATATTCTAAAATAGACGCAATAATTACTTGTTAATGTGAAAATTTAAAAAGAAAATGATTCACTCATCGTGACTTAATTATTTTTATCATTTATTTTTAATTATCCATTATTTTAACGTTAATTTGAAATTAGTTGTTAGATAAGATTTCCAAAATGGAACTGTTTTTTCGAAAAAGGACTAATTAACCATTATTTTTTTTTATTAATAATTAATTAGATAATTTTTTACGTTAAGGTATTTCTCCGATGAGCAGTCCCTGCTAAAAGTTAATATTTCAGTTAATAGCGATTATTGATTAATATAATTTATTTCTTAATTTATTATTTACTATTAATAGTTAATCAGACATCGACCAATAGTTTTTTAATAAAACTGTTTTAAAAATGAACAAAAGTTGCTAAATTTTTAATGTTTTTCAAAGATACCGTTTTTACAAGTCTATCTTTTCTTAATTTTTTTTTTAAAAAATGCTGCAATTTAAGTAAATAATACCTTATTTTCTTGAGAAAATATTTTTAAAAATCTAACGAGGTGAAGTTGTAGAGTTTGTTCTTCTCAAGAAAATAAGCTATTATTTACTAAAATTGTACCAATTTTAAAAAAAATGTAAGAAAAGATAAACTTGTAAAAAAGGTATCTTTAAAAAACGTTAAAAATTTAGCAACATTTGTTCATTTATAAAACATTTTCATTAAAAAACTATTGGTCGATGTCTGATTAACTATTAATAGTAAATAATAATAATTAATAATCGATATTAAATAAACCATTAACTTTTGGCAAGGACTGTCCATCGGAGAAATACCTTAACTTAAGAAAAGAACCTTCTTGAAGTTGTTGATTTTTTTTTGTTTAAAATAATTATTTAAATTTAAACAACTATTTTTCTTTAAAAATATAGTCTGTTTCCTATTTTTCTTGGTGGCCTTAGTTTAATGATTCAGAAAACAGATTTAATTAACTTGTCTTCATTATCCGTTGCCTTTAACGAAAAGAGTTGCAAAGCAGAGTCAAGAACATGCAACAATAGCAAGCGTTAATTATAAACTGTTTAACATTTGAAAGCAATATTTAAAAATATTTGTTCAATTTTTAGTTTTGTTTAATTTTAAAAGGCAATTTCTGTTTTGTTTTATTTTTAGTAATAATCAAAGATTTATTGCTTTTTTAAATCTGTTTCTTTCCTATAAAGTTCTTATTTTTATGTTACAATTATTTATAACAATTGTTTTATGTTTTTTTTAAAGTTAGATGATTCAAATTCTAAAATTAATATTTTCAAATTTTTCGGAGTCTTAATAAAATATATTTTAAGCATTAAATAAATAATTATTACATTTATTAGAATAATTGTTCTTTAATATTCTACTCTAAAAATATAATTTATAAGAATTAAATAATTATAATCTCCTTATTCATCTTTTTCTGTTCACGTTTTAAAGTCTGAAGTGAAGTTAGTTAGTATTAATATTTATTCATCTTCTTCTATCCACGTTTTAAAATCCAGAGTGAATCAATTTTCGTTATTTCTGCAATTTTTTAATTACTCTCTTTAATTAAAATTTTTTAAGTAATTTTATAATTATTATTTTTTTTAAAACATATACTCTATGATTTTTTCAGTTATTTCTCTCAAATTTTATTGAATGTTTTCAATTTTTTATATTTAAATTATTTTGATCATAATTATTTTCATCATAATTCAATTTTCTTTCTCAATCTTAAATTATTTTCAGCATATTTCAATTATTTTTTTCAATTTTGAATTAATTTGATCATTTTTTAATTATTTTTCTCGATTGTTAATTATTATTCTCTTTTTCTAAAATTATTTTCTAAGATTTTCAAGTATTTTTCTGAAAATTCAAATATTTTTTTTCAATTTCTAATTATTTTTATTTGTTATCAGAATTTCAAATTTTTTTTTTAATTATCGTAAATTTCAATTATTTTCAGCTTTCTTCGAGACTTTTCTCCAATTTTTTGTTTTTCTAATTTTATAAAATTAATTTCTAAAATTTTAAAGTATTTTTCTGAAATTTCTATTATTTTCTTTAATTTTTAATTATTTGTATTTGTTTTCATAATTTTCAAAAAAATTTATTAATTATCGGAAATTTCAATTATTTTTAGCATTCTTCCCGCCTTTTCTCCAATTTTTAGTCATTCTCATTTTCTAAAAATATTTTCTAACAATAAGATTTTTAAGAATTTTTCTAAAATTTCAATTGTTTTCTTCAATTTTTAATTATTTTTATTTGTTTTCATAATTTCAAATTTTGTTTATTAATTATCGTAAATTTCAATTACTTTTAGCTTATTTCTTCAATTGTTTTCTCCAATTTTTAGTTATTTTCTTTTTTTTTTTAATTGATTTCTAAGATCTTCATTTATTGTTTTTTCAAAGTTTAATTATTTTTTCTTTATTTAAAAAAAATTCTGTAGTTTTGGCAATTATCACACTTAAATGTCATTTATTTTTTACAACTTATCATTGTTTGTATCATATTTTAATTATATTCGTCAAGTTTTAAAATTTAAAAACATTTTTCAATTATTTTCCAAAATTTATTTTCTTCAATTTTTAATTCTTTACATTTGTTTCATAATTTCAAAAATTGTTTACTATTTATCTGACTTTTCAATTCTTTCATTATTTATATTCTATTTAAATTATTTTCTTCAATTTTCAATTACTTTCGTTCTTTCTTTCGTTCTTTTTTATAATTGCCAAAAAGTTTTTACTTAATTCTCTTTAATTAAAACTTGTTCTATTCAATTTTAAATTATTTTTATTTTTTTTCATTTATTTTCTCTAATTTTTAATTATTTTATTTTATTTCAATGAACTTCTGAAAGTTTTAAGTATTTTTCTCAAATTTTGTTTAACTTTCCTTTGTTTAAAATATTTTATGTAATTTGTTTAATTATTTTCTCAAATTTTTATTATTTTCTTTAATTTTAATTTATTTATATCAATTTCTAACCATGTTTTTTCAGTGTTCAATTATTTTCTCTAATTTTTCATTATTCAATTTTGTTTGTTAATTCTAAAATATTATAAATTTTTTCCTAAATAAATATTTATTTTATTTATATTAATTGATTTTTAAATATTATATTTAAAATATTTATTTCTTTTTATTAGATATATAGTATTTACCAATTTGTTATATTTATTATTGTATTTTATAATTTTTAAAATGTATGAAAAATTTTTATTTTGCCAGTATTATTTGATTTTCAGAAAAAGCAATTTGAAATGTTCATATTTTAACTTATTGGTTTATTTAAATATAAACAGACAAGTTTTAAGATGTTTTGATATAAAAATCTTCTTTAATTACAATTTTTTGTCTATTTTTCAGTTTTTTAAATTATTTTTAGACTGGAATTGAAAATTATTTTCAATTTGTTTTCATTTTCGAATTATTTTAGGTTTGAAGAATTTATCATTTCCAATTAATTCGAAATTTAAAGCAAAAATAATTTTGAAAAATTTTCAATCTGCAAGTTTTTTATTTCCAAACTCTTAGAAATTTTTTAAATTTCACGGCATTCTGGTATTCTATCAGTTTTATGTTGAATCTTTTAAAAATTTGTTCAATTTCTACTTTTGAACGTTTTCAAATCTGAGTTTTTTTTTTTTTTTTTGCAGAAATTTCAAAGCGTTTTAAATTTCTATTCATTTTTAAATTTAAAATTATCCTAAAATATGAAAATTTTTTATTTTTGAATTATTCATAAAAAATGGTTTGCAAATTTCGAAATTTTTTAAGCATTTTTTTCTGAAATTTCTTTCTAACTCAAAAGTTTTTCTTTTTTTTTATCTTATTAAAGTTTTATTTGTTTTTAATTTAGAATCTGTTGAAAATTGTTAATTTTTGAATTTCTATTTTCTAGTCGAAAAAAAAAAGATTTTAATTTGGAAATTTGAAAATGTCAATTTTAAGGTTTTTGAAATTTAATCTAAAAAAAGATATGGAGCATTTTAAATTTTGGATCGTTTTCAAAAAAGCGAATTTAATTGTGAAAAAAAAGTGTATCTCTATAGCAATTTGAAATTTGGCTCGTGTTCAAGAAATATTTTGAAATTAAAAAAAATAAAATTTTACTAATTATACAATTTGCTAGCTTTTTTTATTTTTTTATTTAAAATGCATTTTGCAACTTTGATTATTTTAAAATAAAATTGTATCTTTCTGCAAATTTGGAAAAATAAAATTTTTTCAAGGATTTTGAGATTTGTAATTTGCAAAATCGTTTCGTTCTTAATATTTAAGGCAATTTTAAAAATTTAGATTTTTAATGATTTAATTTATTTATTGAAAAGTAATAAATAAAATTTTACTTTTTATTTTTCGATTAGTTTTTAAAGTAATCTTAAAATTAAATAAAATAATCTTTTTTATTTTTTTTTAAAGTTTTCGAAAATTTGTTTCTTTATTTGTAAACAATTGATTGAATTTTATTTTATAGATTTAAATCGAGCATAATTGAGTCATTTTTAAAAATTTCAATTTAAACATTTTTTATTTGTTTCAAAAGTGTAAAATTATACGATTTTCATCCAAAAAAATTGTTGTTAATTTTGATTGTTTTGATAACAAATTTTTTATTTCCATTTACATTTTTTGATAAATAACATTTGCAACAGAAAATAAAAACTGGAAGTTTTTTTTAGTATTTTTTATTATCTAATTTTTTTTAGTATCTAAATAAATTCTTTGTTGTACAGTTTAATATTTTAACTTAAATTTGAATTAAGAAAAAGGTGAAATATAATTTTCGTTTATTTAAATATTTTTTTGAGTTGTAATTAATTAATTAATTTTTTTAATTTTAAAACATTGATTTTTTGCTTGTACTTTGTGTAAAATTGACTAAGATATGCTATAAATATAAAAAAACTAATTAATGTATTGTTAATTTTGGTATCAAGATGGCGGACGTGGACCCGGAAACGTTACTGGAGTGGTTAAGTATGGGACAAGGTGATGAGAGGGACATGCAGCTGATTGCACTAGAACAACTATGTATGTTGCTGCTGATGTCCGATAATGTCGATCGCTGCTTTGAAAGGTATATAACTATCTTTAAATATTTTATATTCACTTCAAAGTAATCGATTCAGATTTACACAGAAGACAGTAAATTTTAAAATAGAAACCGCAACACGTTTAATATCAATTTTCAAGTCCTTGAATCTCGAAAACTCTAATTTTTCCTCAACTTTAAAGACAAACAAAAGTAAAACATTCTTTCACATTCTTTTTATTATTAGTCATCTTGAGTTTTAACTTTTACTTGGTATTTATTAGTTTATTATTCACTTCTGTTTCTTTTATTTATTAGCTTTAATTTAATTCAATTTTTATTTTCTAAATTCAGTTTCAATTCTAGTTTTATTACATTTAATTTTGCAATTATTTATAGTTTATTTCTAAATTTAACTTTAATTTCATTTATAAATTCTAACTTTGTTTATTCCAGTTATATTATTTAAATGTTTTAAAATAAGATATATTTTTAAAAGTAATTTTATACACAATTGGAATGTAATTTATTAATCCGGGTTTTTTTTTAAACTCGCGTGAAAGTTAAAAAAAGGGTGAAAATAATTTTTTAATTTTCCAATATCGGGAAAATGTTTCTCGTAATAATTTCCTAATAATATAATTTTTTTGGTGAAATTCACAGTTTCTTAAAGAAATTTTAGGTTTGGAATTTGAGAAAATATATTTTACGGGTTAAAATATTCATAAAAACTTTCTCAACGAGTTTTTGAATCAAGTTCAACATCTGTCGGCTTCGTGGAAAAACTTTTTACGTTAATGGCAAAAATAGATATAGGTAATGTTTAAAAAATGGGCCAACTGCGTATTTGTTTAAATAATATTGAATTGATATTTAGGTGCCAAATTTTATAAAACGGACAAATATCTAAACAATTCTGCTGGAAAAAGGAACATTTTTAACTGAGAATTGAAATAACTGTGTATTTGTTTAATAAATTAATTAAAATCGTAATTATAAATTAAAATCATTTATAATTTTTATTAGTGAAAATTGTAATCGATTCTAAATTTAATTTATCTTATTATTATTATTGTTAAAATTATTATTGTAATTTAATTTAGAATTTATTAATATTTAACTTCATTAAAATTGTAATTAATTTCAATTTCAATGGATTAAAGTTTAACATGATTATAATTTCTATCAATCGAAACTTAATTTAGCAAATTTTAATTTATTAAAATTTAAGTAAAACAAGTTTACATTGACTCAAAATTAAATTAAAATTAAAGTGAATTTAATTTGGATTTATCTAATTTTTAATTAATCCATCTGAATATGTTCTAATTGTTCTAATTATAATTATAATTAATTTCTATTTTAATTCTAATTTTAATTTTAGTTCTAATTTTAATTAAATCCACATTTAAATTAAACCGAGTTTGAACTAATCTTGAGCAATTTTTTAAGATTATTTAAATTCAAATCGATTCTAATTAATTCAAATTATGAATTTATTCAATATTATTCGACTAATTTTTATTTTTATTGTCAAAAATTTATGTTAATATAAAATTTGAAAGATTTTAAATTTAATTTATATGGATTGAAATTAATTTTAAGCTCTTTTCATCATAATTTGACTCGATCACAACCTTAAATTAATTGAAATTTAATTAATTTTAATTAATCAAATTTCAATGAGTGGAGATCGTAATTTATTTTATATAAATATTAGGTATATGTTATGTTGATTCAAAATCAAATTAATTCTGAATCGTTATGAAAGTTAAGACAGATTGAAGTTTTGATAAAATTGAAGCTAGAATCAGAATTATGATAGATACAATTATCTACCTCTGTTACAATTTAATCTGTTAATTAGTCAACTTTAATGTTAAAGTATCGTTAATTATTAAGTTTTAATTTAAAATTCAATCTAAATTGATCTAATTCTCAATCTATTTAATTAATTTTATTTTATTAAAAAAAACTGTAAATTTTAACCCTGAAATCCATTCAAGTTTAAAAACATCCAAATTTAAATTAATTTAAATTTCTAAACAGTTCCTATTTGTTAATTTAATCGAATTTTTAATTTAATTTAATTTTAATCGATTTTAAATTTTATTCATCCAGATTTTTGTTTTTCTTCGTTTAAGTAAAACGAAAAAAAAGTTTTTATTAAATCCGGGAATTTGCAAATGATAATAATTTTATTGACGAAACACCCTGTTAATAAGTTATAAGGTTAAAGTAACGACAATTAAAATTAATTAACGTTAAGTGGTAAACTGTGTGGTTAAAATAGATTTTATTTATTTATATTCAGGGCTGTTATAGATTTAATTCATTGAGGAATTCGCATTCGAAACTTTTTTAATTTTTATCTTACAATTTCTTATTTTTACAAAATTCAAAATAAGTCCTTTTACTTTTGATATTTTTTTTTATTTTGTCTTCTTATTTTAGAATTTTCTTTAATTTTCTTCTTTTTATGCAAATTATTTAATATTATTTTACACAATTTTGTTATCACTAAATTTTTTATTTCGTTGGTTTTCATAATTATTTCCATATTTTTAAAAATAAATACGCTCATTTTTTGTAAATTTATTCAATTTGTTTTCACGTCTTTTCTATTTTTTGCGAGATTTTTTGTAAACTTATTCTTCCATAAAATTTTTAGATTTACTTTATTTTTCTAAATTTATTGTTGAACTTGTTTTAAGTGTAATATTAAAAAAATGTTTTTGGTATAATTTTCATAAACTTCTTTATTTTTAAAGGATTTTTAATTTTTTTTTTGTACTTTATACTTTTTTTTTAAAGTTTGTTAGATTAAGGAAAAATAGATTTCTCCATTTTCTTTCTATTTATTTAATTTTCTTGATGTTTCACTATTTTTTTAGTCCTAGCATTTTAATTAATTCTTTAATTTTTGTCATCATTTTTCCATTTCTTATAGAAACATTTTTCCTTCTTTTCAATTGTTTAGTTTTTCTCCTATAATAATACGAATTTTTGAAAACATTTATTTGATGTTTCTATCTACATTTTGTAAATTTCTTAATTTTCTAATTTTTTGGAAGCTTTTGTTCTTTTATTTTATATACTTTAAATTTAGCCTTGTACTAAATATTCTGATTCGAACAACGTTCTTCTAATTTTAAAAAATGAATTTCTCTTTTTATGACTTCAATCAGTAATATTTCATTTGTAATCATTTTGTAATTTTTTTTTTCAATTATCAATTATTATCATCACATTTCTATTTAATTCTTTAATTTTCAATTCTCGCCATTTTTCGAACTTTTTTTTTGTTTTTTTTTTAATTGCTAAGTATTTTCCTTAATATTTCATTATTTTAGTCATTTAGTAATTTTTCTTTTAATTGTCAATTATTTTCTTACAATTTAAATTTAATTCTTCAATCTTCAATTTATTTCTTCATTTTTTAATATTTTCTCCAATTATTACTCTCGTTATTTTTCAATTATTCTCTTAAAATTTTATAATTAATCTTTAATTTTTTCAATTATTTTGTTCTGTTGTCTATTAATATAGTCATTTTTCGAATTTGGTTTTCAATTGTATATTATTTTCTTCAATTTCAGATATTTTCTTCAAATTTTCATTTATTCTCGTCATTTTTCAATTATTTTTTTTTCAATTATATTAATTTTTCCGCAAATTCCAATTATTTTTTACAAATTTTTAAATTTACCTTAAATTTTATAAATATTCTTTAATTTATAAAATTATTTTGTTCTGTTATCGATATTCTCGCAATTTTTCGAAATTTTTTTACTCTTTTTTCAATTGCCAAATATTTTCCTTAATATTTAATTATTTTAGTCTTTTAGTAATTTTTCTTTTGATTATCAATTATTTTCTTACAATTTCAATTTAATTCTTTAGTCGATAGGGTGCAAATAATAACACATTAATAAACAATAATTTAAATTTAACAAATTAAGCATTTATTTCAGATTCTTTAATCTTCAATTTATTTCTTCAATTTTTAATATTTTCTCCAATTATTATTTTCGTCATTTTTCAATTATTTCTTTTAATTATTAATAATTTTTCACAATTTACAATTATTTCCTACAATTTTTTCAATTTCTCGAATTTTGTTATTATTTTCGTAATTTTTCAGATATTTTTTTCAATTATGCTCGTCATTATTTTTCAATCATTTCTTACAATTATTAATCATTTTCTTCAATTTCCAATTATATTCCGAAATTTTTCAATTATTTTCTACAATTTTTGAAATTTTCAGTTATTCTCATAAAATTTTTTAATTTATCTTCGATTTTTTAAATTTTTTTGTTCGATTTTGTATTAATCTAGCCATTTTTTAATTTTTTGTTTTCAATTGTTTATTATTTTCTTCATTTTACAGATATTTTCTTCAATTTGTCAATTATTCTCGTAATTTTCATTATTTATTGCACAAGCAAAAATGTACAGTTTTAAATTATTAACAACAATGCAAATGTTGCTACTTATTTTATATTTGGTCATTGAATTTGATGAAAAATGGTCTGGAAAGCCTGAAAAAGTTATGAGATTTTGAAATTTGGAAAACGTTAGCAACCCTGTATTATTTATAATTTGATTAGTTTTAATAAGAATTTGATTTGATTTAATGGCTTGTGATTAATTTATTTAAATGTTTTTCAGCTGTCCTCCACGAACGTTTCTACCTGCTCTTTGCCGAATATTTCTTGACGAGCACGCACCTGATAGTGTTCTCGAAGTAACCGCTCGTGCAATTACTTACTATCTCGATGTCTCTGCTGAATGCACCAGGCGAGTAGTTGCTATGGAGGGTGCCATCAAGGCCATTTGCAGTCGTCTTTCAGGCGCTGCGCTCGGTTCAAGAGCTAGTCGAGACCTAGCGGAACAATGTATAAAAGTAAGAAAAACTTTTTTTTTTAAATTTTAATTAATCATTTTAATAATTTTCCTATTTATATTTTTTATTTCAATGTTATCCCTTTAAATATTCCTCCATCCTCTTTTAGCTTTTTTTTAAACAATTAATTTATCAATAAAGACAAAAAAATATTTAATTTGAAAAATTATTATGTCTGTCTGTCTGTCTGTCTGTGATATTTTCTATGGAAATCTTGTAAGAACGACACGGAAACTTGACATTTTTCTAGAGGATTAACTAACTAAAAATTAACATTTGTCAGAAATAAAAAAAATTTGAATCTGAGATATAGCCTTAACATTTTCTTTTGGATAAAAGGAAAAGAAACGAAAAATCAATAAAATATAATAGATTGCAAATAATAAAACCGCAAAAAATAATTAAATCATGAATAAATTTTAAAAATAAGAAAATCGGGGAAACTATCAGAAAATAAGAATAAAAGAAGATTTTCTAAAAATAAATAAACGAAGGAAAATATTTAAATACATGAGGAAATTAAAAAGAAAAGAAAGATGAAAACGACTTTGAAAGAAAGAAACTAATTTTAAAATATTAGAAAATTTTATTTAAAAATCCTAAAAACTTGAATTAGAAACAAATAATTATGATAATCTGCGAAAAAACTGTGAATAAATGAGCAGAAGTAAAAAAATCTTATTAAAAAAACGAATAAAATGAAGAAACGAGACATGTTGCAAGAAATAAAAATTAACTTTTTGGAAAAATGTGAAATTGTAATAGATAAACGTAACAATTTTAAGAAAAGAAAAACATTTATAATTTTATATTTAAGAATTAAGGATTTTTATAAAATACAAAAATAAAGATAAAATAAAAAAAAATTTCGGAAGGTCAAAGAAAAATAAAAAAGTAGGAAAGATTTAAAAAATTAACGAGTAGAGAAAGAAGCCTTAAAAAATAGGCAAATTTTTTATGAAATTGTCTACTCAAGAATTTAACATAGAATAAATTAACATGCAGAATAATTATAATTCTTTATTATGAAATTTTAAAATTCACGGATGTCCAGAACGTTCAATATAAATAATATATAAATTAATGTTCAATACAAAGGAAAATTTTAATAACATATATTATTTTGAGGAGATATTGAATAATTAACTAAAAAACAGGTTTCACACTAAAAAGATAAGTCCCTCAATGTCTCATATTTTGAAATTTTTTCTCTAATATCTCCTATTTTTCATGAAAACTGGTAATTTGTAAAAAACTTTAAAAACACTTTTGATCTAAAACTTTAATTTATTCAGAGTTTTAAATGACAATTATTGCAAAATTTAACAGAATTAAAATTACAAAATTAATTATTTTGTGATTCATTTTTTATTATTTTTTAACTTATAAATAATGACTTTTCTAATTTAATAATCATGTTTCTATTTATTTGAAATTTTAAATATATATCATTTTTTGAAAATTTACATTTTTTTCTTATAATTTCTTATTCTTAAAAAAAAACTGTCATTTTATTATTATTATTATTTCTTGTTTATTTTTATACAATTTATTAATGCTAATCACTTTTTAAAAATTTTTCTTTTCTTTGCTTCTAATTTGAGGGGAAAGGAGGAATTTTTTTCATTTTTCGAATTATTTTTAGATTAACTTGTTTTTTATGTAAATTTATTCAGTTTTCTTTATATTTTGTCTATTTTATCGCAAATTTATTTACTCTTAGATAACATTTTTTGATTCTAAGATTTTTTAAACAAATTTTTGTTTTTAAATTGTTTAAAAATGTGTTTTTTTTTTTAGTTTTAAAATTTATTTACATATTCCTTTTTAAGATTTCTTCAACTCGTGAATAATTTTCTAAATTTTTTCATTTTTAAAGAAATTTGTCATTCTGTTTATACTTAAATAATTGGTCCGTTATTTTTAGCGTTTTTTTCGTTGATTTTCTTAATTATTTCCATATTTTAAAAAATAAATACGCTCATTTTTTTGTAAATTTATTCAATTTATTTTCACATCTTGTCTATTTCTTTATAAACTTACTAAGTTTTTCATAAAATTTGTAGATTTTCTACATTTTTCTGAATTTACTGTTGCACTTGGATTAAATATAATACCTACAAAAAATATTTTTGGTTTAATTTTCCTAAACATTTTTATTTTTAAAGGATCTTTAAATTTCTTTTGTGGGATTTTCATTTGTCTTTATATATATTTTTTATTTTTATTAATCTAATTTTTCAGTAGATTCTTGGAAAATTTTTTGTTTTTTTACTTTTTGTGTTTTTACAGTTTGTTAGATTAAGGAAAAAACATTTCTGAATAATTTAATATAATTTTCTTGTTGTTTTACAATTTTCTTAGTCTTTACTTACATTTTAATTAATTATTTAATTTTTGTCATCATTTTTCTATTTCTTAGAAATGTTTATCTTTATTTTAAATCGTTTAGTTTTTATTTTGTAATTACGAAGTTTTGAAAACATTTATTCGATTCTTTTATCTACATTTTTCAAATTTCTAATTTTTCTACTTTTTTTAAGACTTTTATTCTATATTATGTTAATTTAATCTTGTACTAAATATTCTCATTTTAAAATCGCTCTTCTATTTCATAGAATTTTTCTTCTTTTGAATTTTTTTTTAGTTTTCCAAAATTTTATTGATTCTTCTTTTCTTCAATTCTTTGTAAAATAATTCTCTGGTTTTTCTAATTAAAATTTTTTTTAATTATCTTCTTATTTATATTTATTTTAATTTTATTAAATATTATTAATTTTTAATAAATTAATATTTAATTTATTTTATATTTTTATGTCACTGTTAATAGACTGTTTTCTTATCTTTTTACGTTTTCATTTTATAATTTATTGTTTTTTAGTTGCTTTTACCTAATTATCTTAATTTTGCAATTATATGAATTTGAAAATATTTTTTTTGAAATTTTCTCATTTTTTCGATATAATTTGTTTTTTGATTTTAAAAATAAAATACTTACAAATAAGCACTTGAAAAATTTATATACTGATTTTATGTATTTAAAAAAATTGGATTTTTGTTTAAAAATCATGATTTTTATTAGCCCTGTATGAACAGAAAGAATGTGATTTTATTTGTATAAATTGTTGCAGGTTTTAGAATTGGTCTGCGCAAGAGAAGCAGGTGCTGTTTTCGAAGCAGGAGGTCTTCCATGTGCTTTGTGCTTTATTAGAGAAAATGGAGCTCGAGTTCATCGCGATACGCTTCATTCGGCAATGGCTGTGGTCTCGCGCCTCTGCGGAAAAGTAGAACCTCAAGATAAAACTTTGCCAGATTGTGTCGAAGCACTTTCTACGCTTCTTAGGCACGAAGACGCACACGTCGCGGATGGCGCTTTACGCTGTTTCGCATCACTTGCTGACAGATTCTCTAGAAGAGGCACAGATCCTGCGCCTCTTGCTTGCAATGGCTTGGTTTCTGAATTATTGTACAGGTAAAAATTCTTCTTTCAAAAAAGAATCAGACAAACAATCGGAAAACAAACTAGTCCAATTCCTTATTTTCCAGAATCAAACCATTTTATTTCAACCAAAGTGTTAGAAAGGATCAATTTTTAACAAATTTGGTTAAAACAATTTTTTAAACTCAGGAATGATTCGGTGATATTTTTTTAAGTTTAAAATACAAGGAATTATTTTTAATTATTCAAGTACTTAATTATTACAATAATAGATTAGATTTGAATTTAAATTTTATCTAGAAAATAACCTAATTTAGCGTTCTTCAGAAGTTATTTACAGAAAATTGAACTTGGCACTTTTTAAATTTTTTATTTAAAAATATAGGAATTTTTAAATTTGAAATAAAAAGGGAAAATAAAAGTTTTGTTGGCCCCTGCTTCAAATTTTGAGTAAATTAAAACTTCTCTTAATAAATTCACCTTTCTGTAAATAACTTCTGAAATACACTTAATCAGGTTATTTTTTAGATAAACTTTGAACTCATATGTCATCCATTATTGTTATAATTAAATACTTTAATAATTATATAAGTATAATAAATTCAATTATTCTTGACAAATACAAATAAATCATTTCACATTTCTAAGGATAATTTTAGGTTTTCTTTCGCAATTTCTACCAGCTGAAAAAATATCAGTTTTCCATAACTCCTACGCTTTTAAATTCATAATAATTTAAAAATAATTTCTTGTATTTTATACTTGAAAAATATCACCGAATTAGTTCTAAAAGTATCAATATTTTTAAAAACATACCTGTGATTTTATAATGTGAAAACATTCTTGACCTTTCTGTAGATTCGAAATTTAATTAGTTGAGATATAAATCTTAATTTAAATTCCTTCAAACATTTTTAGGGACTTATTGGAATTTTAATCGTTCTAAATCTAAATTAATTATATCTCTAACCGACCTTCAATTCAAACAAAAACAAAATATAATTTATCAGAAATGTTATTTATGCAAATTTCCTTCTATTTACATTTTTTAATTGAATTAAATTTCAGTTAGTCCGAAATACAAAATTCATCGACATTTTTTGAATACTTCATTATTTTAGTAATTTTGTAATTTTTCTTTCAATGATCAACTATTTTCTTAAAATTTCCATTTAATTCTTTAATCTTCAATTTATTTCTTTAATTTTTATTTATTTTCTTTGATTCTCAATTATTTTCTTCAATTTTTAATTACATTCTTCATGTTTCAATTATTTTATTCAATATTCAATAATTTTTGCATTTTCTCAATTATTTCCTTGAAATTTCAATACAATTCTTCAATTTTCATTTATTTTTTACAATTTTATCCAAAATTTTTATAAGTTTTTAATTGGCATGTTATTATTCTTCTTCAATTTTATGATTATTCATTAATTAAAAAAAAAATTCTTTAAATGCCGATTATTCTAAAAAAATTTCGATTTTTTTAATTGTTAATTTTTTTTTAATATTTAATTATATTTTAGTCATCTTGTAATTTTTCTTTTAATTATCAATTATTTTCTTGAAATTTCCATTCAATTCTTTAATTTTTAATTTATTTCTTTAATTTTTAACTATTTTCCTCAATATTTAATAATTCTCGGATTTTTTCAATTATTCTTTTCACTTGTAAAAATTGTTGTAAAATTTCAGTGCAATCTTTTAGTTTTAGAATCATTCTCTTCAATTCTCAATTATTTTTTTCAAATTTAAATTCCACTTTTCAATTTACAATTATTTCCTTCAATTTTAAAAAATTATCGACTTTCTATTATTTTATTCGATTATCTTTAAGTTTTTTTAATTTTAAATAAAATTGTTCAATTATTTTCTTTAATTTTTAATTCCATACTTCAATTTTTATTTCCATTCATCAGTTTTTAATTGTTTTTTGCTTCATTTATTAATTTTTGGCTTTTTTCAATTATTTGTTTTCAATTTTTAAGTACATTCTTTAAATTTCAAGTCAATTTTTCAATTTTTAATTGCTTTCTTTAATTTCAGTTATTTATTTCAATTTTAATTATTTTTTTTCGATTTTTAAACTAGTTGTTAAATGTGCAATTATTTCCAACAATTATTCCTATAATTTTCTTAATTTTTGAATTTGCAATTATTTTCTTTAAATTTAATATTTCTTGATTAATTTTTCAATTTTTTTTTTCAGTTGACAATTATTTTCGTCATTTTTTACATATTTTCTTCAATTTTTTAATTAGTTTTTTCAATTTTTAAGTAGTATATCTTTTAAATTTCAATTCAATTATTCAATTTTTAATTATTTTTTTCAATTTTAATTAAGTAATTTTTTCGATTTTCAATCTAGTTGTTAAATGTGTAATTATATCCAACCATTATTCTTATAATTCTATTAATTTTTCAATTTGCTATTATTTTCTATAAATTTAATATTTCTTGATTAATTACTTCAATTATTTTTTCCAGTTGTCTATTAATTTAATCATTTTTCGAATTTTGATTTCAATTGACAATTATTTTCGTTATTTTTCACACATTTACTTTAAATTTCCAATTATTCTCGTCATTTTTCAACTATTTCCTTCAATTGTTAATTATTTTCCGCAATTTTTAATTATTACTTACAATTGTTTTTAATTTTCAATTATTATCTTAAAATTTTATAATTATTCGTTGATTTTTTAAATTATTTTGTTCGGTTGCGTATTAATCTAACCAGTTTTTTAATCTTGTTTTCAATTGTAAATTATTTTTGTCATTTTATAATTTTTTTCTCAATTATCAGTTATTTTTTCAAATTTTAATTTAATTCTTAAAATTTTAATTTATTTCCTCAATTTTGTATTATTTTCTTCAATTTCAATTATTTTTTTCGATTTTTAATCCAGTTGTTCAATTTGCAATTATTTCTAACAGTTATTTTTATAATTTTTCAATTATTTTGTTTAAATTCAACATTTATTGTTTAATTTTTTAATCTTTTCTATTCTTTTCGCAATTTTCAATTATTATCTTAAAGTTTTATAATTATTTTTTGATTTTTCAAATTATTTTGTTGAGTTGTGTATTAATCTAGCTATTTTTTAAGTATGTTCTTTAAATTTCAATTCCATTCTTGAATCGTTGAATGCTTTCTTCAATTTGCAATTATTTTTTTTAACTTTAATTATTTTTTTCGATTTTCAATCCAGTTGTTAAATGTGGAATTATTTTCAGGAATTATTCCTTTAATTGTCTTAATTTTTCAATTTGCAATTATTTTCTTTAAATTTATTAATTCTTGTTCAATTTTTATAATTATTTTTTTCAGTTGTCTATTAATATAGTCATTTTTCGAATTTTGTTTTTAATTTACAATTATTTTTGTGATTTTTCACATATTAACTTCAAATTTTTAATCTCGTCATTTTTCAATTATTTCCTACAATTTTTAATTATTACCTTAAAATTTTATAATTATTCTTTGATTTTTTAAGGAGGATAGTTTGAATGAGCTAGTCAAGGTCAAAACTTTTTTTTTCTAAAATGCCAAATATGAAATAAAAAGGTTAATGTAAAACTAAATTTTATATTTTTAAACAATATTCCTTGTGTTCCAACATTAAAAAATATAAGTAATAAAATTTTAAAGAAAAATAGTAATTTTTTTGAAAAACGTAGTGCAGAGGATTTAGAAATCTGTCAAACTAACCATGATTTCAATGACAGCTACAGAATTTTCGATTTTAAGTTTATGACTATTATTTGAAAAATATTTTGTTGAGTAACAGTTATTGAAACTTTAACTAAGTAAAATTATATTTTATTAGAAGGCTTTTGTGTTACTTCCCTTTTTACGCCAAAAAATTCGTTTTAAAATTTGTCGTTTTATTCGAATCTTCGCGGTATTCAACTTTTTTAGTCACTTGTTTTGTGTTTTCAACATAAAAAATTTTTTTTGCAACATTTTAATTTTAGGATAAATAATACTCAACAACTAAACGGTAAATCTTTTGGTCTTTCAAGAGTAATATGATCCTTGAATATTGAATTATTTTTGTTTTAATTTTGAATTAAGACCTAATTGTACATCAAAAGTTATTAAATGATATATTTCAAGTTACTAATTTTTTTCGCGTCGGACATTAGAAAAATGCAAAATATTAAGAAAAATAGTGAATTTTGGAAGACAAGATCTCAGAAACTATACGGTAAAATTATCTCAAGTTTAACAATAATGTGCATTAATATTTTAATTACTTTTGCTGAAAATTTCAAACTTGTACCGACAATTAGTGATTTTCAACTAACCTCCTTAAATTAGTTTTTGATTTGCGTATTAATCTAGCCATTTTTTAAATCCTGTTTTCAATTGTCAATTATTTTCGTCATTTTTCAAATACATTCTTAAATTTCGTAATTTTCATTATTTTAATTTGCAAAAATTTATAGTTTTAAATGACCAACAAGAATTTATTAAGATAAAGTATTGTCCAAAAATTTAGATTTTAATATTCTGTGATAATAAAACTTTTTGAGCTTTAATTATTATTTATTTCATAAATAAACGTGAAAACCCCTCTTTATTGCATTAAAAAATTATAATTAATAAGATTATAAGAATGTGTAAATTTTAAATTTAAGTATAAAACTATATTTTAAATATAAAGGCGAATTTTTCAAAACAAAAAATACTGTTTTAATTGCTCGAAACTTCGTGACCGGGAATTTAATTTCCTAAAAAAAGTGGTCACCCTGATAATCTTTCAATATAAAAAAAAATAATTATCAATTTACAGGTTATCGAACGCAGCAGGACCTAATACATCAGTTTCAACCGCATCTGGAAATCCAAAAACTCCACCTCCAAATACAACCACCACAATTCCAGCAGCTGAACCAAAATCTTGCGCCTCTGTCTCTACAATTATTAGCCTACTGTCGACACTCTGTCGAGGCTCTCCTTCAATAACTCATGATTTGCTCAGATCAGAGCTACCAGACGCGATAGAAAAAGCGCTCAAAGGTGACGAGAGATGTGCACTAGATTCTATGCGACTTGTAGATCTGCTTCTTGTTCTTCTTTTCGAGGGAAGATCGGCCCTCGGTCGAAACAACACTGGAGGCCCTTCCGGTCCACTGTTACCACGTCTCAGGCATTTGGATAGTGCTGGCGAGAAAACACATCGACAATTGATCGACTGTATTCGATCGAAAGACACCGATGCCTTGATTGAAGCAATTGACTCGGGAGGAATTGAAGTCAATTTCATGGACGACGTTGGACAAACTTTATTAAATTGGGCCTCAGCGTTCGGCACTCAGGAAATGGTCGAGTTTCTCTGCGATCGTGGCGCTGATGTCAATAAAGGCCAACGATCATCCAGTTTACATTACGCGGCTTGTTTTGGAAGACCGGCGATCGCCAAAGTTTTATTGAGGCACGGTGCCAATCCAGATTTAAGGGATGAGGATGGAAAGACACCCTTGGACAAGGCTCGTGAAAGAATCGACGAGGGACATCGAGAAGTCGCTGCTATTCTTCAATCGCCAGGCGAATGGATGTTGCCACCAAATCAAGACAGTAGAAAAACCGAAACTGAAACAGAAGAGTATATGGAACCAAAAGGCGATCCTGAAATGGCACCTGTCTATCTAAAGAGGCTTTTGCCAGTGTTTTGCTCCACCTTCCAATCAACAATGCTGCCAAGTGTGAGAAAAGCCAGCTTGAGCTTAATACGGAAAATGGTTCATTATATTCAACCGGAGCTGCTGGTGGAGACGTGTGGATCTGATAGGACCGGAGGATGTGGTGCTATGCTAGTTGAAGTTATTGCCAACGTTTTGGATAATGAGGTATGTCAAGATTCTTATTTGGAATGCGTGAAAGTGTGACAATGAAAAATTACTCTTTATCGGGCCTAGTGGAGATTTTAGGTAATGAAAAACTGAAAAGAATGGTATATATTAAATCTTTGATGCACCCTCTGCATTTCCTCCAAAACCCGATTAAGCGAACTTGCAATTGGCCAAAATTTAATTGTCCGAATTTGTAATTTCCCGAACTTGCATTTATCTTAATTTCAGGGTGTCTACTAACCGGGAAAACCGGGAAATAACTGGGAATTTAAAATGACCGGGAAAAACCGGGAATTTAAAATGATCGGGAAAAACTGGGAATTTCTTTTCTGGGATAATAAATTCTTTTCAACTTTAAATTATTTTCTTCAATTTCCAATTATTTTCTACAATTCTCAATTATTTTCTTCCATTTTAAATTATTTTCATTAATTTAAAATTATTTCTTCATTTCTCAATTATTTTCTTCAATTTTCTACTATTTTCTTTAATTGCCAATTATTTTCTTCAATTTTCAATTATTTTCATTAATTTCTAAATAATTTATTTAATTCTGAAATATTTTCTATAATTTTCAATTATTTTAATCAATTTTTAATTATTTTCTTCAACTATAAATTTTTTTTTTTGAATTGCCAATTATTTTCTTCAAATTTTAATTATTTTCATCAATTTTTAATTATTTTCTTCAGATCTCAACTATTACCTTCAATTTTCAATGATTTAAGGACGCTTATACCCTCAAGCGGTTCTCATTCTTCGGACCATTATAGTCAATATTTTTTTAATTTCATTTCTTCTTATAATTTGGTTTCTAAATAGTATTTTGTAGTTAAAATCATTACATAAACAAATTTTATTGAAAAAAAATTTTCCGTTGAAAATTTCAAGCTATTAAAATTTTTTCTTCCTGATTATTTCAAAAAAGTGAAGAATTTCTACTCTTAAATAACATTTTCTTAACAACGGAACGGTAAATTAATTAAATATTGTTGTAAAAGTCGTATTCTATTACAGTTTAAAATATATTAGTTTTTTTAAAAAATTTGTAGAGCCGTGTTTTTTTAATTAATTAAAATATAGTCATATTGCGCGTTTTGTTACTGTTTCCATGTAAAAGTCCAAACTTTATAAATTCATATCTTAAAAACAGAACGGTAAAAATCAATAAAATTTTAACAGTACATGTAAAGTAATGCATTTAATATGTCATAAAAATTTTATAAGAATCTGTAGAAATTGGTTTTTTGGATAAACATCCTTAATTTAATATTTAATAATTCTCGACTTTTTTCAATTATTTTTTTCAATTATCATTTATTTATTTCACATCTCAATAACTCATCCATTTTTCAATTATTTTCTTCTATAATCAATAATTCTCGGTTTTTTTCAATATTTCTTTTCAATTATCAATTATGTTTTTGAAACTTAAATTCAATTCATCAGTTATTATTCAACAATTTTCATAAAATCGCATTTTCTTCAATTTCAAATTATTTTCTACAATTTTTAATTATTTTCTTTAAATTCCAATTTTTTTTCTTAAATTTCAATTATTTTCTTTAATTTTCAATTATTTTTTCATATTTCTTTCAATTTCTCAATTTTTTTCAATTTTCAATTTCTTCTCAATTTTCTTCAATATTTAACAATTCTCAGCTTTTTTAACTTACGTTTTTCTTTCAATTTTTATTTAAATTGAGAATTTTTAAATTATTTTCATCAAATCGCCATTATTTCCGTTGATTTCTAAATTTTTCTGCTGTTTCCAAATATTGTATTTAATTTTTAAGTACTTTCTTCAATTTTTAATTATTTTCTTCAATTTTCAATTATTTTCTTTAATTTTTAATTATTTTGTTCAATTTTCAATTGTCTGTTTCAATATTCAGTAATCTCGACTTTTTTCAATTATTTTTTTTTTCAATTATCAGTTATTTATTTCATGTTTCAAAACCTCCTTCAATTTTCAATAATTTTCTTCTACTTTCAATTTAATTGTTCAATTATTTTTTTCAATTCTGAATTAATTTCTTTAAATAACAATTCTATTCTTCAATTTTCAATGTTTTCTTCAATATTAAATAATTCCTGTCATTTTCCATTTTTTTTTAATTATAAATTATTTTCTTCTTTTTTCAATCCAATTGTTCAGTAATTTTCTTTAATTCTCAATTATTCTATTCGAATTTCAATTTTATTTCTCAATTTTCCATTTTCTTTTAATATTCAATAATTTTGTGTTTTTCTAATTTCAATTTCATTATTTAATTTTCAATTTATTTCTTCAATTTTGAATTATTAACTTAAATTTTAAATTATTTTTTTGAAATTTTCTATCTAGTTGACTAATTTTCAATATTACATTCTTTGAATTTAATAACCATTGTTCAATTTTTTCAATGATTGTTCAATTGTAGATTAATATTTACTTATTTTTTTAAAATTTTGTTTCTAATTGTCAAATATCTTTGTCATTATTCAATTATTTCTTTCTAATATTAATTATTTCTTTTCATTATTAATTGTTTTTTTTAATTCTTAATTATTATTTTTTGTAAAGTTTAATATTTAATTCTTCAATTCTCAATTATTTCCTTTGAATTTCCTTTATTTTCTTCAATTATCAGCTGTTATATTCAATTTTTGTAGCAATTTGTAGCAATTTATACTTAAAATAAATTTTAAATTAATAAGAGAAAAAACCGGGAAAAATAGGAACAAAAACCGGGAAATAACCGGGAATTTTGTGGGACGAAATTAGTAGAAACCCTGAATCTGTAATCTCCTGACCTTGCATTTGTCTGAACTTTTAACTTTCCGAATTTGTATTTCTAAACAAGTCTTATGATTGGCTGGTAAATTTCCCGGAAACATTACCATTCATTCAGAAGACTCTTTTAGAAAGTCTACTTACCGAGGGTCTGGCAAATGCAAATTCGGAGAGTTAATGTTTTGACAAATGCGAGTTCGGTGATTTAAAAGTTCGTCCAAATGCAAGTTCGGAAAAGTGTAAATTCCAAGGGGTCACCTGCATTTTCTCCAAAACTCAATGGTCAGAATATCCATTTGACCAAATTTTATTTAACCGAAAGGCTATTTATCAAAAATCTAATTTGACAGAAATTCCAATTATCAGAAATCTCATTAATTCAAAAGTGTACATATTTATCAGAAATCTCATTAATCCAAAATTGCATTCATCAGAAATCTAAATTGTCAAAATTATATTTATCAGAAATCTCGATTATCCAAAATTGCATTTATCAGAAATCTAATTCTTCAGAAGTTTCTATTATCAGAATTCTCATTTATCCTAAAATGCTTTTATTAGAAATCTTATTTGTCCGAATTTGCATTTATCAGAAATCTAATTCGTCAGAAGTATCTATTATCGTAAGTCTCATTTATCCAAAATTGCATTTATCAGAAATCTCGATTATCCAAAATTGCCTTTATCAGAAATCTCATTTATTCAAAAATGCTTTTATCAGTGAGAAATCTTATTTGTCCGAAATTGCATTTATCAGAAATCTAATTTTTCAGAAGCTTCTATTATCAGAATTCTCATTTAACCAAAAAGGCATTTATCAGAAATCTAATTTGTCAGAAGTTTTTATTATCTGAAATCTCATTTATCCAAAATTGCATTTATTAGAAATTTAAATTGTCAAAATTACATTTATCAGAAATCTCTATTATCCAAAATTGCATTTATCAGAAATCTAATTCGTCAAAATTACATTTTTCAGGAATCTCGATTATCCAAAATTGCATTTATCAGAGATCTAATTTGTTAGAAGTTTCTATTATCAGAATTCTCGTTTAACCAAAAAGTCATTTATCAGAAATCTAATTTGGGGGTCGTCCACATATCACGTGATATCTTTAGGGGTGGGAGGGGGGTAGGCAAAATATCACGGTCCATGGAAATAAATTTTTTTAGCAATAGAAAAAGTATCACGAGGAGGGGGGAGGGGGTTCAAAATAGCTAAAATTTGTATCACGTGATATGTGAATGATCCCTTGTCAGAAATTTTTATTATTTAAAATCTCATTTATCTAAAATTGCATTTATCAGAAATCTAATTCGTCAGAAGTTTCTATTATCAGAAATCACATTTATCAAAAATTGCATTTACCAGAAATCTCATTTGTTCGAAATCGCATTTATCAAAAATCTAATTCGTCAGGAGTTTTTATTATCATAAGTTGCATTTATCTAAAATTGCATTTATTAGAAATCTAAATCGTAAAAATTACATTTATCAGAAATATCGATTATCCAAAATTGCATTTATCAGAAATTTAATTTGTCAGTAGTTTCTATTATCAGAAGTCTTATAAATCCAAAATCTGATTTGTCAGAAATTTAATGATGTCATTTCAAATTTAAACATGGACTAGCTTTAACAATTTACAACCGCTTTTATTCAATCAGCGGTCTTTTAAAGCGAAATTGATTGAGCTTTCGAAGTTTGATGAGAAAAAAATAATTTAAATAGGGCACAAAATAAAAATTAATCTTAAAGTTGAAAAATTATTTAATCATTCTTTTTATTTTTTTATTACCTATAACCTCTACTAGTTCCGATGAGAAGTAATTTTAATTTTTTTTTTTTTTTTTTAACAGAGTCTTATTCAGGGAAATCATTTATCCTGAAATGTCAAAATAAACGTATTTTTTTTCAACAAAATCGTTTATTTTCTAGATTACTTTTAAAATTTTTCTTTTTAAGGAAGAATTAGGCACCTACTCAAGAAGAGGTTTTATCTGAAGTCCTTTTTTTTCTTTTGAAGTAGAAAAACTAACTTTTAATGCAATTTTATTTAGACAAAAAAACTCATAATTGGATAAAAATTTTAAAAATTTGAGATACAGAAACGTTTTAGAGAAACGAAAGAAACTATAAATTTGTGTCTGAATCTCAAAAATCTTTAAATTTGATCCATTTATTAGTTTTTATGATTCATTCTGTTTTAATTAAATTTCTCACTTTTCGTTAAAGAAATAAAAATAAAGTAAAAGGTAATTTTTCTATACTTCGAAAAAAAAAATAATAATAATAATGAGTTCAAAAATAATCTCTTCTCGAGCATCTGTCCATGCGTGCAAATTCTCCATAATGTATAATTAATTGTGCAAAAAATTAAACCTAAACTATACAAATTTTATTAATTTGTCTATAAAATATTATAAAAACAGTTAAATTTATAATGTTTATTTTATTTATTTTTTTTAACATTAAGAAATCTATGAAACATTAGAAAAATTAAAGGAAAAGTAAAACAATTTAAAGAATCAAAATAAAAAATAGTGGAAAAACCAGGAATTTTTTAAAAATATATAATAATTAATTGAACATTTTTTTAACCACTTCAAGAAATAACAAATAAAATTTAATAAAATATCTAAAAATGTTAGAAGGCTATGAAACAAATGAAAATCTACGGAAAAGTAGGGTGATTAATTAAAAAGTAAAGAGGTTTGATGAAAAAAAGAACATTTAATAAAAAATAATTTTAAAAATATACTTGAAAAGTTGGAAAAATATTTTTAAAAATGTGTAAAAATGATAAATTTAGAGAAAAAAAGGTACGAACATTATAAATAAATGGAAAAATAAGAAGAAAATGTAAGAAGTAAAGTTAAAAGTCTAAAATAAAAAGAAATAAGAATAATCTTCATAAATTGAAAAATTAAGAAAATAATTTAAAAATTGAGGTTACTAATCAAAATATCAAAACAATTTAGAAAGAAAGGAAGAAAATCATAACATATTGCCTGGAATCATTTTTTCTCAATACTAATTTTCAAATTGATTATTGACGTTTTCTCTATGGACATTTTGCAATATTGATAAAGAGAAAAGTTTTAAAAATTTTAACTAGGCAAAAATTTTAAAAAGAGATGAAATAGTTTCACGATAATAAATAATTTACGGAAAAATGGTAACAAAAAGTAACAAGGGTGCAAAAAGTAACAAGGGTGCAAAAAAGTCTAATAAATTATGTAAAAAACAGAAAAAAAATTTTGAAACCTTTTGTATAAAGAAATACTAAAAACTTTGTAAACAAAGAATAAATAGGTGGAAAAAATATAAAAAGAAAAATTTGAAGAATATCTACAAAAAGACAAGCAAATTTAAGAGAAATTAGAAAATTGAAAACAATTAATAAATCTTTTCGAAAAAAAATTTGCAACCTAGGACAATATAATTTAAAAAAAATAATTATAACTGCGCAACTGTGAAAAATATTACAGAAAGTGATACAAGAAAAAAAAACGTAAAAAGATAGAAAAATGAGGAAAAACCTTATTATTTTTTAATTGAATTTCTTAAATTGTTTCGTTCTTTTATGGCTATATTATAATTTATATCTTCTTACATATTTTGAAGATTTCCATTTTTTTGTTTTTTAATTTCATTGTTTTATTTATTATTACATATTCTTTAATTTAAATATTTCCTGCAATTTTTTTTCTTATAATATTTAGTAAAATTTCCATATTTATTCATTAATTAGTTATTACAAAATATTTTTTCGTTCTTCAAAGTGTTTTTTAAGTATTTTTTTTATAAAACAAAAAAAAAATTATGTCTCGTTTTCAATACTGTTCTCAACTATATTTTAAAAACTTTTCTCTTCTTAAAATTTCTATTGTTTAATGTGTATCTCTCGGTTAAATACAGACTATCATAAAAAAAATTCAGTGTAAAAAATTGTTTATTTACACACATTTTTAGTCAATCAAATTTTTCTCTCATATCGCCTCTGTACAAATTTCTAAAATTGATCCGATTTTGATTTACAATAAGTTCATTTTTTTCAAAAACAGATTATCCACAAATTCACGGAAGCGAATTTAAAAAAAAAATACACCGTTTTTCAAATAAGATTATTTGTTTACAAAAAATGTCACTTTATTTGTTAAACAAATAATCATATTTGAAACATGGTACAGTTTTTTGAAAATTTGCTCCCGTGAAATTGAAAAATTTTTGTAAAGAAGAAAAGTTTGAGTGCCTAAAAATATTTGTAAATAAACAGTTTTAAACATTAACATTTTTTTTTCCTAAAAAATGACGTTTTTCCTTCCCAAAAATATAGTTTCCGAAAAGTTGTTAATTCTTTTGAAGGACACTGGAATTTTTTTCTGAGAGACTGTTTATAACCGAGAGATATATACCTTAAAAAAATATTTGTTATAAACTTTTTTCTTATTTTTCAACAGACTCGATAATATTTTTTAATCTAAATTTTGTATTAATTTGTATACATTTTTTAAAGAGTTTCTGGTTAGCAATGATTTTTTTCAAAAGTAACTGATTTAAAATAATATCTAGTGTGGACGTAATGAAAGAATGAAAGAATCATCTCAATTATTATTATATAGGATTATTATTTATTATTTATTATTTATTAACTAAAAAACGTACAGGCAGACAGAAAGCTAAATCAGATTCGACTTAGATAAGATTTTTCGCAGGAAATTGAGATAAAGGCATCACCGCCACCACATCCGCCTCTCAAGTTGATCATTGGCCCAAAATTGCCCTGCTTTACGACACGCAAGTCATCCAGTTCCCAGAACTTCATTATTGATAAGACGGTAAAATCCGTTGTATTTTTATTGCATTTCGCTAACTCAGTTCCCTTTAACAAAATTTTGTCCTCGACTTGCAGCTCGCGTTTTCTAATGGTGTTGCACAGCCGATGGCTTTTTTCACCATTAACATGATTTTTATAACAATTTTAGCATGATTTCTGTTATGCCAGTGTTATCTTGTTAAAATTGTCCTCTGTTATTATTTTTTTTTCTATTTTTTTTTCCATTTTGCTAATTTGTCTCTAATGACAATTTTCATACAATAAAAAAATCTCCTGTTCGTGAAGTTTGTCCAGTTTTTATGTTAGTCCATGAATCTTGAAACTTGAAATTTTCCTATAATTAATTAATTTTTTCTTAACATCCTTTCCGTTTTTCATTTTAGAAATAATGGGTTGCCGGAAGTGGATTGGTTGATGCTTGGGTTTAAAAAATAATTGTTTGTTTCCCTAAAAAGATTGACATTTAATACTTTTTTAAAAAAATTAATTATAAAATTTTTTTATTGTAGGTATCTTACAATATTTATAATTTTTAATATTTTGATTCAACAATTAATAATTTTTTGTTTTATTCCAATTATTAAGAATTTTTTTCTGTTACAAATTATTTATATTTTGTGATTTTATGTTAAATTTTTAATTTTTCGTTTAAGAGGAAAGTGTGTGTGAAATCTTTATCAAAATTGTAAGAATTGACGTTGGAAAAATTTTTGTTAGTATACAACTATTTTGAAAAATGTTATTTTGTGTTTGCTGAAATGTACTTCAATTTGATGAATTTTCATCAAATAATAAGGCTAGCTGTCTGCCTGCTACCATTCTGGTATTAATACTGACCGATGGTAGATTAAAATTGTTTTATTTAATTGTCTTAATTAATTTAAGATAATTATATAAAAACTGTGTTAATAATTTCATCATTCATTTTTGTATTTGTTGTACATTAATTAATTTACAGCAATTAAACAAGTCATGTAAATATAATAATTTTTTATAACAGTAATAATAACAACGAATACCTAATAATAATAATAATAATCATCATCATCGTAATTATAATCACAGCCATAAAAAAATTAATAGTAATACTAGTGATAATGGTACGAATAATACTAATATAACCAAAAATCCTGTGATAATTAATAATTTAAACAGAATCCTTAGTGACTAAAAATATTAAAATTAACATAAATTGTAAAAAAATCTTTGTTTTTTTCATTAATTTTATAATAGAATAATTTGAGGCGCATGATTTGTTCAAAAATCGTTTGAATAATATTTCAATAGCAAAAGTGATATTTGAAAAAAATAAATCAGAAAAAATTGATGATAGAATATAAAAAAATATGTGAAAATTGTAGAAAATTGTAGAAAATATTTACTTGAGAAATAAAACTAGATTTTATATTAGGAAAATGAAAAAAAGAATATTTTTAAATTTAACTAAAATAACTATCAACTAAAGAAATTGATTTAACAAATAAAAATAAATATTTAACTTTAATTTACTATAGAATGAAAACTTGAAAAAATACAAAGCTTCCTCCATGAGGAAGCACTAGAGAATTATTGTAAAAAAATACGTTATCTCTGTATCTAGAAAATAAATTTTTTACTGAAAAAAAAGACTAGAAAATAAAAAAATAACAATTCAAGAAAATACGTTGTGAACAAACGAAATAACAAGACTTAAAAATTATAATTAAAATTTTGAAAAGTTATTAATAATGTAGAAAAATTATTCAAAATTTATGAAAATTACCAAAAATAAAAGGAAATGAAGAAAAATGAGAAAACTAAAAGAAGATAATTTAAACCCTTTTAAATTTTCACAAAAATAAATAAATAAATAAACAAATAGTGGAGATACCTAAATATTCTAAAAATAATCATTATAACGATGAATAATTAAACAAATTAAAATTTTAATGGATTAAAATTCAGACCAACTAAATTTGGATACACTTTAACTTTTTTTCTTCATTTTCTAGTAATTTTGTATTTTTTTTTTTTTTTTTTTGTTAAATTCTTAGATCTTTGATAGACATTTTTTTTATCTTTTTTAATAAGTAATTTTTTGTTTTTTAATTAATTTTTCTGTATTTCTTTGTAATTTTTATCATTTTTCAATTTCTGAATTATTTGACAAGGTCACTGAATAGTAAATTATTTGAAAATTATGAAAATTGTGTTTGTTATTGAAGGAAAAATGAATATTAATTGGAGAAAATATCCAATTAAATCTGAAGAAAATGCTTTGGAGGGGCAGATTTTTAAAAATGATTTCCGTACATTAGAAAACTATTGAAACTAATTGAAAATAGAAACAATTTTTAAGTAAATACGAATTAAAATTGGAAAGATTTTTTCGGAAATTAAGAACATAATTATTAAATTCAATAAATTGATTTTATAAAACTAAGAAACAAAAAAAGTTTTCAGCTTCTGTAAATTTCTTTTATGTTATTTCTGTTTTAAACGCTTTAAAAAGTAATATTTAATATTTTTTGTCCAAAATTAATAACGAAAAAGCATTTTTGGAAACTTTTCTAACTTGTTTTTGGAAAATCAGTAGATTTTTAAAATCGGATTTTTGAGTTAATTTTTAACTCTCGAATGTTGGACTTTTTTTTATTATTTACGATTCTTATAATAAAAAAATAACGATTGATCAACTTTTTAACAAATGTTTCGAGTTTTTTATTAGAATAATATTTACAAAAACTACAAGAAAAAACTACTAGTAAAAAAAACTAAAAAGATAACTAAAAGATAACTAAAAATTATCTTATTAAATAAATAAATAAATAAATTTTCTTCAAAGCAGAAATAAAAAAATTAGCTTTTAATCATTTTTCAAAATCTGTTTTCAAAACTTATTTTTAAAAGCTTCTGAGTTTTAATCTTGAGAATATTTTTATTTAAAAATTTTCCAAGAATGAAATATTAAAAATAAGTTTTATTGAACGTGACTGAAAATTTTTAATGATTTTAATTAATAAATTTTACTAAACATCTGAATTTGAATAATTTCAATAAATATGGTCTCAAAATTTTAGAAAAAGAAACTTCACATGTTTTCAAAATCTAAAATCTTGAAAACTTTGTTCAAAACACGACTTGACAAATTAGTTTTTAATAATTTCTGAAAATCTGTACTTAAAATTTCTCTTTTAAATGTTTAAAAGGTAAATTTTGTGAATGTTTAGAATTTACAAATACTATTTGTCTGAACAATTTTCCAAGAACGGATTTTAAATAGATCTTTAAGCACTTTTTGACAATTTAACTCTTCAATTTTTAATTAGAATAATTTCCTTAAATCTGTCATTCGAAAATTGAAATGAAGAACTTTAATTTTCTTTTTAAATCTAAAAATCTCGAAAACAGGAGGAAAAAATTTTTAATAGTTTTTTTTTCAATTTTCTGGTCAAGTAACCCCCGAAAACTGCTTTTAGTTATTTTATATAGCTAATGTAATAAACTAATAATAATTCAAATTAATAATATTTAGGTATCCATAAAATTTCAACTATTAAAAACAATTTTTTTCGTTTCTCAGAAATGTTGTGGACTTCAGCATCATAATAAAACAGACTTTAGTCATTTTTAAGACAAAAAGAAAATGTTTGTTGAGTAATTAAAAAATTTTGAAAATTTTTCGCAGATTAATACTGAAATACTCTAAATAAAATTTCTTAAAAATATTAATTTATGAATTATTCTTATTAGAAAGTTAATGTTTATTTAATATCTAACAGTTATAATAAAAAATGTTTTATAAAGAAAAATAAAAACACCTTTTTAAAGATATTTTTAATTATGGAACAATGCGATCAAAGCGACTTTTAATGACTTAAATTCAATCCCAGGTTTGAATTTCAATGATAGGTGAGACCGTGAAACGTAAAACTTATTTGATTAAAATTATATAAAAAAAAGAGAAGAAAGATAAAAACGATTTTCAGAATTACTCATGCGCTTCAATAATTTACATTTGAATTTAATTTGTTATAATATTGATTCTCGAAAAAATTGTTCCACTTTATTGTTTCTATTTTTGTGATTTTAACAGGAAGACGAAGATGGTCATCTCGTAATTCTTCAGATGATCCAAGACCTGATGATGAAAGGAAAAGACGAATTTTTGGAACATTTTGCACGTCTTGGTGTTTTTTCAAAAGTCGCGTCACTGGCTGGTCCACAAGAAACGGCCCCTGAACCCGAGACAGAACCTAATCAAAATGGAGAAGAGCAGCGTTTAGAAGACGCTCGTGAATTATTAATTGGAAAAGCTTATCATTGGCGGGATTGGTTTATCTGTCGTGGTCGTGATTGTCTTTATGTTTGGTCAGACGCCGCGGCCTTGGAATTGTCAAACGGCAGCAATGGATGGTTTAGATTTATTCTTGATGGGAAACTTGCAACCATGTACTCGAGCGGAAGTCCTGAAGGTGGAACTGACACGACGGGTAAGAATTTCCCATCGTTGCATGATTATTTCGTTCTCAGTTGCACTTTTTATATTATTATTATTCATGCTGATTCTTTTCATGTGTTTCCAATATTTATCCAACACACTCATTGTGATGTCTCTTAAATATTGTTCATTTGCCTCGTTTCACAATAGACAATTTTATTTTCTTTTCATTTGTTTTTCTTCTTATTTTTATTCATTTTCGATACAATAAAGTTCTTTAACTTGATTCATGCCAGCAATTAAATGTTAAATATTATTTAAAATACTCATTGTTATTGATTTTGAAACGAGAATTTGGTGGTAATATTGCATAATTGAAAAGATAATTAAAATAAGTAATTAATTTAAATCTGTGAATAAGGAAATTTTATGTGTTGAGAGAATTGGATGTGAATTATGTAAAACAGGAGGCGGGAAATTTTAGATAAAAGTATTAGTATTAGCATTTAAAAATAAGGTAAAATTGTGTTTTTAAGGAATGTAATTAAAAAATACTTTTTCTAAGAAACACAAAATTTAAAGGAAAAATTGTTTTTTGAAATGGAAAAACTAACTTTTTATCTTGTTTTATTTAGACAAAAATGGGCAAATTTGATTTAAAACGAAACGAAGTATTAAAACTGATAATTGGATAGAAATATAAAAAATAAAGATTTTTGATATTCAGAAACATTTTAGGGAAGTGAGAGAAATTGTAAATTTGTTTCTGAATATCGAAAATCTTTAATTTTTATATTTCTATCCAATCATGAGTTTTATTACTTCATTTTGTTTTAAATTAAATTTGAAATTAGATTAAACGTTAGATTTTTCTATTTCCAAAAGCAAAATAACAAGTTGAAAAATAACCTCTTTTTGAGCAACTGTTCAATTTCTCCTTAAAACTATAGAAATTAAATAAGAAAAATAAAA
This sequence comes from Ganaspis brasiliensis, assembly GCA_037103525.1. Taxonomy (NCBI): domain Eukaryota; kingdom Metazoa; phylum Arthropoda; class Insecta; order Hymenoptera; family Figitidae; genus Ganaspis; species Ganaspis brasiliensis. The sequence goes on from JAZKLR010000123.1 coordinate 1,947,047, forward strand.
AGACATATTTAATTTTAATTCACTAGATATAATGAAAAAGGAAAATTGAGAAAAAGAATAAAATAAATGTAAAATAAAATATTTGCTAGGGAAAATTCTATAAAAATCCCGTGAATGGAAATAAATAAATAAAAATGCTATAAAGTTGAGTAAACAATCAAAATTTGTTAAATTTCTAAAAAATAATTAAAATAACACAAAAATAAAATTAAGAAGAAAAAACTAAGGGTTTTAGATGAAAGAAAATAAATGAATGTGTATAAATTTTCCTTTAAAAAAATAGCAGAAAAACAATTACAAATACAGAAATATTAACAAGCGAAGAAAAATAAAGATTAAATAACCAAAGATTAGGAAAATAGTTAGAAATGTTTTAAAAATTCGACAAAATATTAAAAGATCATCAAAAATTTAAGAAAGTGATCTGAAAATTAGGAAAACATTTATGAACTGAAAAAGCACTCTAGGAAATAAAAAATTCAAACAAAAATTGCACAAAAGTTTAGAAAAAAAAATTATTAAGTTGAAATAAAGAATTGATGATAAAAAGATTTACTAATTAAAATAAAAAAAGAAGAAAAAAAAGAATAATGGAAAGTAGAAGTATGTAGAAAATTGTTAAATTGACAATAAATACAGGAGATAATCGAATAAAAAAAGGTTTACTACAAATTGTTTAAAAAATCACAGAAAGTTTAAATAAAGAATAAAATATGTTAAAAATAACTGCATCATACTTCCAAATATTTTCAAACTAGTTTCGAATAATACGGAACTATTTTCAAAAAACCGTTTTGAGCTAGATTAAAGTAGTGTCGAAATAGATTCATACATTTTTTTAGACTAATTCCAAACAGTTTCAAATTATTTGCAAATAATTTATAACTAGTAGTTTCAAAATTTTTTAAAATAATGTAAAAATAGTTTCAAATGCCTCTAAACTAGTTTCAAACAGTTTTAGACTAATAATACTAATTTCAAATTATTCCAAACTAGTTTCCAACCGTTAGAAACTAGTTTAAAATAATTTCGAAATAGTTTTAAACAATTTTCAACTTGTTTCAAAAAGTTTTAAACTGTTCCGACCAAAAAAATAATTTCGAAATAATTCTAAATCCTTTCAAACTAGTTTCAAACAGTTTAGAAACTATTTTAAAACAATTTCAAAATAGGTTTAAACAATATTGAACTTGTTTCAAAAAGTTTCAAACAGTTTTAGACTAATTCCAAACAATTTAAAACAGTCTTGAACTACTTTGAAATAGTTTTGAACTTGTTTCAAAATAGTTCAAACATTTTTGGACTATATTCAAGTAGTTTCAAATAATTTCAAATCATTCCGAACTAGTTTCCAACACTTTAGAAACTAGTTTCTAAACTAAATAATTTTAAAATAGTTTTAAACAATTTTAAACTTGTTCCAAACAGTTTAAAACAGTCTTGAACTATTTTGAAGTAGTTTTGAAATTTTTTCAAAATAGTTTGAACAGTTTTGGACTAGATTTAAATAGTTTCAAACTAGTTTCAATTAGTTTAGAAACTAGTTTCAAAATTAAATAATTTTGAAATAGGTTTAAACAATTTTAAACTTTCATAAATTTCAAACAGTTTAAGAGTAAATTCAAACAATTTAAAAGAGTTTTGAGCTATTTTGAACTAGTTTTAAACTTGTTTCAAAATAATTAAAACAGTTTTAGACTAGATTCAAGTAGTTTCAAATAATTTCTAATCACTCCAAACCAATTTCAAACAGTTTAGAAACTAGTTTAAAATAATTTTGAAATAGTTTTAAACAATTTTAAACTTGTTTCAAAAAGTTTCAAACCGTTCCGACCTAGTGTAAAAAAATAATTCCAAAATAATTTAACTAGTTTCAAACAATTTAGAAACTAGTTTTAAATAATTTGAAGATAGGATTAAACAATTTAAACTTGTCCCAAAAAGGTTCAAACAGTTTTAGACTACTTTCAAACAGTTTTAAACTATTATAAAATAGTTTTGAATTTGCTTCAAAACAGTTTAAACTGTTTTGGACTGGATTCAAGTAGTTTCAAATAATTTCCAATCATTTCAAACTAATTTTAAACTATTTTAAACTTGTTTCAAAAAGTTTCAAACAGTTCCGACCTAGTGTAAAAAAATAATTTTAAATCCTTCGAAACTAGTTTCAAACAGTTTAGAAACTATTTCAAAACAAATTCAAAATAGGTTTAAACAATTTTGAACTTGTTTTAAAAAGTTTCAAACAGTTTTAGACTAACTCTAAACAGTTTAAAACAGTCTTGAACGGTTTTGAAATAGTTTTAAACAATTTTAAATTTGTTCTAAAAAGTTCAAAACAAATTTTCAAATTGTTTAGAAACTAGTTTAAAATAATTTTGAAATAGTTTTAAATAATAGTTATAATAGTTCGAAAGAGTTATTATTAAATAGTTGTTAATAAGTTTCAAAAGATTTTATACATATAGTTATAACTAATTCCAAACTGTTTTGAAGCAGTTATAATGAGTTTTCAATAAGTTCTAAACAGTTTTAAGTTGTTTTAAACATTTTTAAGGAGTTTTAAACATGTTTCGAATATTTCTAAGTTACTTAAAACTGTTTAAAACTTGATTAAATAACTGTAAAACTGTTTCAAACTTAAAAAAAATCTGCTGAACTGTTTTTAAACTTATTTTTCAAAGCAAAATGAATGGTTTTCTTCTTTTTCAATTTTTTTCTTTTTTATTGCAAGATGTCGCATCAGTTTCTACTCCATTTTGATGTCAGAGGTCTCAATAAATTTCATTAAATTTCATTTCAATTGCAGACAATGAATTTAAAATAAAACTAATTTCCTTTCTAGCATGAATTTTTGTTAGAGTACTTTTTGAATGTTTACAATTTTTAGAATTTGTTATATATTAGAATCTATTTCTTTGTTTTTGTTTCTTGTTTATTCTGTCGTTTATTTTTCTATTTTTTGTACATTTATTCTTTCCCAGTGATTCAGATTACGACGGCTTTGCTGGCTGCAAAATTGTTAAAAATACAAACAAAAATTCCATTTCACTTAAAAATGTAAAAAAATTCTGTAGTTTACTTTATCTCTTAAAAAAATTCAAAATTTTGATAAATTGCATAAATACAATTTGTTGATTAGAATATTATAAAATAGATTTATTAATTGTAAAATCTAATTAATTAACAAAGTATCAAAAAGGTTTCTGTATAAATGTCCAATAATTTTGTGATTTACTTTATTTTATGAAAATTGTTAATTTAAAAAAAAATAGTTGAAAAATTTGCTTAAATTACCGTATAATTGACACTAAGGATTGAAAAATATAAATTAGAATTTGTGGACATAAACTAGAATCAGTTGAAGAAATAAAGTAAATATGACAATAAATTTGCAAAAATTGGTACATATTTTTGTCTGAAATGATTCCTCTCCTTTCATTTGTGATTAACTTGATGCAGGGAGTGGTTTAAAAAATAACTTGTTTTACTAACTGCCTACAGGAAAGGGGAGGAACACTGAGTCGCTTGGTACTGAAGGTAGGTATCCTTTTTTTCAATGATTATGTTTTTCATTTTTCCGTTTTCAATTTCTAACTTTTACCTCAATTCAATTAGTTATTCTGCTTGCTGTTACCTTCTCACTTCATATTTTACATTTGCCTCGTCACCAATACCTTTTATCATATGTGAGCCTTACAATTCTCCAAATTTTTATTTCTTACACACACATAATTCTTAGACCAAATCTCCATCATGTCTGGGCACATAATTTTATATTAATTTCAAGTTATTTTCAATAAAAATTATCCAAATTTTATTTTTAGCTTTGCCATTTACTTTCTCAAATATAAAAGAATTTTAATTTGAAATTTTTAAAGTTTAGAATTTAATTACTTTTTGAATAATTGGATTTTTTTTCCAAATTGCCAAGTTTTGCAAATGTAAAAGTTAATTTAATTTAATTTTGATAGAATAACTTTGATTTAATTAATTATTTGCCTGGAGATGAATTAAATTTGTTGACTTGATGTGGTGAGTTTTAAAAAAATGCTATTATTACAGAAAATCGAGGAGAATTTTTGGAAAAACTTCAACGTGCCAGGAGCCAAGTAAAGCCAAATTCTGTGAGTCAGCCAATTCTTTCGAGGCCAGGAGCCATAAGACTTGTTGTTGGAAATTGGGCATTGTCCAGTAAAAAAGAAAGCGAGTTGTCCATTCACAATAGCGATGGACAACAACAAGCTACAATTCTCAGGGAAGATTTACCAGGATTTATTTTTGAATCTAATCGAGGAACCAAACACTCATTCACAGCTGAAACTAGTTTAGGTATTTGTCACTTTATTATTTTCATAAATAATTAAAAAAGAAAGTTTAGTACAGAAAATTAAAAAATTTGAATCGGCAAACGTTAAAAATATTTGCAGTTTAGAATAATTGGATTTTGAATCAATAAAAGTTGGAAATAATTGAAATTTAGATTGATTAAAAAGTGTTTATTGGTCAATTATTTGTATAGAAGTTTTCAAACATTTTGATTAAAGAAAGGGGATATATTGTAATTTTTTCTAACGAAAAAAATTCAGTTTCTAAAACAATCAGAATTAATCTATGAAATGTTTCTTTTCTCTTCATTAATTTGTAATAAGTAGTTTTTAATAAATGAAAATTATATCTGTAAGGTACAATATAAAGCAAATTTGGATTTAAATATAAAAACAGAAAAAATTAATTTTAATCTTGTGTTAATAATAACTAGCATCATCTTTGCATTGTTGTTGGTAATTTAAAACTATAAATTAAAAATTGTAAAAATTGTAGGAAATAATTGAAAATTGCGGAAAATAATTAATAATTGAAGGAAATAGTTAAAAATGACGAGAATAATTGAAAAATTGAAGAAAATATGTGAAAAATGAGGAAAATAATTGTTAATTGAAAACAAAATTAGTAAAATGACTAGATTGATAGACAACTGAAAAAAATATTTGTAAAAATTAAAAAAAAAATTTTAAATTTAAAGAAAATAATTGCAAATTGGAAATTTAAGAAAATTATAGAAATAATTGCACATTTAGCAACTAGATTGAAAATCGAAAAAAATAATTGAAAATTGAAAGAAGCAATTAAAAATTGAAGAATGAAATTGAAATTTCAAGAATATAGTTAAAAATTAAAAAAAGTAATTAAAAACAGCCGAGAATTGATAAATATAGAAGAGATTGAAAACCGAAGAATGGAAATAAAAATTGAAGAATGACATTAAAAATTAAAGAAAATTATTGAACAATTGTGTTTAAAATTAAAGAAACTTAATCGAAGAAAATAATAGAAAAAATGCTATAATTTTTTAATATTAAAGAAAATAATTGAAAATTGAAAGTGGAATTTAAATTTAAAAATAATACCCTAGAATTGAAGAGAATAGTTATAAAATTGAATAATTGAATTGAAAATTTAAAACAATTTTTATGAGTGAAAAAAATAATTGAAAAAACACGATAATTATTTAAATATTGAGGATTTAATTTACAATTAATAAAAATAATTGAAAATTAAAAGAAATATTTGAAAGTTGAAGAAAATAATTAATAGTTGAAGAAATAAATTGTAAATTAAATTATTAAATGGTCATTTTTCGAATTTTGTTTTCAATTGTCTATTATTTTCGTCATTTTTCAGATATTTTCTTTAATTTTGTATTTATTCTTGTCATTTTTCAATTATTTCTTTCAACTAATAACTTTTTTCCGCAATTTTCAATTGTTTCCTACAAATTTTTCGATTTACAATAATTATTTTTCTTAAATTTTATATTTATTCATTACTTTTTAAAATTATTTTGTTCTGTTGTCGATTATTCTCGACAGTTTTCTAATTTTTTCTTCAATTGTCAATTATTTTCCCAAAATTTTAATTCAATTCCTTAATCTTTAATTTAATTTTTCAAATTTTAATTATTTTCTTCACTTCTCAAATATTATTTTCAATTTGAAATTGCAGTCTTCAATTTTAAATTATTTTATTCAATATTCAATAATTCTCATCTTTTTTTAATTATCAATTATTTTTTCAAATTTGAATTTAATTCTAAAATTTTCAATTTATTTCTTCATTTTTTTATTATTTTCTTCAAATTTCAATACCATTTATCAGTTTTCCATTATTTGCTTCTATATTCCACAGCTCACAGCTTTTTAAATACTTTTTTCAATTTTTAATTATATTCTTTAAATTTAAATTTCATTCTTTAATTTTTAATTTTTTTCGATTTTCAATACAGTTATTCAATTTGTAATTATTTCCAACAATTTTTCATATAATTTTCTTAATTTTTTACAATTATTTTTCTCAGTTGTCTATTAATCATTTTTCGAATTTTGATTTCAATTGACAATTATTTTCGTCACTTTTCACATATTTTTTTCAATTATTCTGCTCATTTTTCAACTATTTTCTTGAATTATTAATTATTTTTCGCAATTTTCAAGTATTTCCTACAATTTTTTCAAATTTTTATTATTATCTTAAAATTGTATAATTATTCTGTGATTTTTTAAGTTACTTTTTTTTGGTTGAGTATTAATTTAGACATTTTTTGAATTTTGTTTTCAATTGTACATTATTTTCGTCATTTTGTAATTTTATTTTTCAATTTTCAAATATTTTTTTCGATTTCCAATCCAGTTGTTAAATTTACAATTATTTCCAACAATTATTCTTATCATTTTATTTATTTTAAATTTGCAATTATTTTCTGTAAATTTAATATTTCTTGATTTATTTTTTCAATTTTTTTTTCTCAGTTATCTATTAATTTAGTCATTTTTCAAATTTTGTTTTCAAACGACAATTGTTTTCGTAATTTTTCACATATTTTATCAATTTTTCAATTATTCTCGGCTTTTTTCAATTTTTTTTTTATAATTATTAATAATTTTCTTCAATTTTTAATTTCTTTCCGAAATTTTACAATTGTTTCCTACAATATTTTCAATTTTCAGTTATTCTCTTAAAATTTTATAATTATTCTTTGATTTTTTATATTATTTTGTTCTGTTGAGTATTAATCTAGACATTTTTTGAGCTTTGTTGTCAATTGTACATTATTTTTGTCATTTTTCAGATATTTATTTCAATTTTGTAGTCTTTCTCGTAATTTTAATTATTTATTGCATTTGCAAAAATTTTTAGTTTTAAATGACCAACAACAATGCAAAATTTCTCACGCTTTTGAGTGCGTGTTAATGTTGCTACTTATTTTATATTTGATCATGGAATTTTATGAAAAATGGTCTGAAAAAACTTAATAAAGTCATGGAATTTTAAAATTTTGAAAATGAAGCAACTCTGAAATAAATTGAAGATTAATATAAAGAATAGAATTGAAATTATAAGAAAATTGTTGATAATTGAAAGAAAAATTACATGTCTAAAATAAATAAATATTAAAGAAAATAATTCAGAAATGAGGAAAATAGTTAACAATCGAAAGAAAAATTCGAAATCTGTCTAGAATAATGGACAACAGAACAAAATAATTAAACAAAATTGAAGAATAATTATATAATTTAAAGAGAATAATAATAATTTGTGGAAAAAATTGTAGATTTATTTATTAATGAAATTAAAATTATTTGAACTGATATTTAAAGTTTCATTGCTCAATTTCAAGAGAAACATTTATTAATGAATTATTTTCGTCACTTTTGTTAATTCAAAACTAATTTCCCAATTTTTCATTAAATCGTATACTTTTTTCACAGTTAACGTTTAAAGAAAAAATGCACTTTTAATGTAACTTTAAAGTAGCACAATTTTTTTTATATTTCTCATTAATATGTATGTTTAGCTAAACAAATTATTATTTTTCTAGTAAAACATATCAATATTTGAAAATGGTTTTTTTTTAGTTTTGTTTCAAATAACCAGTAAAATCATTAAATTTGTTTTTTTCGCTTCCTGTAAAAATATGAAATTGGCGCTTGACCCTTTTTGTCATGCGACCCTTTAAATAACGACAAAAATTTTTTAATAATTATACTTTTAAAGAAATTTTGCAAACCTTAAAAAATGAGTGGACCGACAAATTCCGACAGTACTGTATTTTCAAAAATAATTCACCTTTTCTCATATTTTTTAAGGAAAAAGAAATGTACTAAAATGATTAATATTTAATTTCAGGGCCAGAATTTGCGGCAGGATGGGCAGGAAAACGTGGCAAGCGGCTACGTTCAAAAATCGAAGCATTGAAGCAGAAAGTAAAAAGTCAAGCACAAGATATCTACGAGCGTTACTTTAAAGCAGCACAGGCTGAGCCACGTGGTGTTGTCGCTAAATTAAGTGCAATTGTCAGTCAAATTGAGAAAGCTTGTCACAAGCAACAATCCGGCAATCGAGAATGGCGTGGAGTTTTGCAGAGTGCATTAGAAGAATTGAAAATTCTCTTGAACGAAGAGGGAAAAGTATCGGCCTATGAGCTACATTCAAGTGGCCTTGTTCAAGCTTTGCTTGGTTTATTAGCAGCACCGTCCGGTTCTCAACCACCTTCAGTGCGAACCACCAAACTTCGACTCCAGAGGATAGCCGTCTTTAAAAACTGCTTTCAAACCAAGGACTCGAACAGAGAACACAATTCCGCGAAAACCCTTGTACAAAAGTTAATTTCCGTTCTCGAGTCAATTGAAAAATTACCCGTTTATCTGTACGATACACCTGGCTCCGGATACGGTCTTCAAATTTTAACCCGACGCTTGAGATTTCGACTGGAGAAGGCGAATGGAGAGAGCGCCTTGATCGATAGATCTGGAAGAAGTTTGAAAATGGAGCCATTGAGCACAATTCAACAATTGGAGAATCATCTGCTGAAAATGGTGGCGAAACAGTGGCACGATCATGACAGATCTACATTTTCGTTCGTTAAGAAACTCAAGGAAGGGAATAGACTGAGCTTCAAGTATCAGCACGATTTTGATGAGAATGGAGTGCTGTATTGGATTGGAACGAATTCGAAAAATTGCCCGGAATGGGTGAATCCTGGACAGTACGGATTGGTGGTTGTGACGTCGAGCGACGGGAGAAACCTTCCTTATGGCCATCTCGAGGATATTCTGAGTAGAGATCCAGCGGCGTTGAATTGTCACACGAACGATGATAAAAGAGCGTGGTTCTCGATTGATTTGGGAGTTTGGATAATTCCGAGCTCGTATACTTTGAGGCACGCGAGAGGATATGGTAGAAGTGCTTTAAGAAATTGGCTGTTCCAGGCGTCTAAGGATGGCATCAACTGGACGACTTTGTTCGCACATGTGGATGATTGCTCGTTGAATGAACCTGGCAGCACGGCGACCTGGACACTGGATCCACCGAGTGATGAAACTCAGGGTTGGAGGCATTTACGACTGCAGCAGACTGGAAAGAATGCCTCGGGACAGACGCACTATTTGTCTGTTTCTGGATTCGAGATTTATGGAGAAGTTACCGGGGTTTGTGAGGATTTGGGCAAAGCTGCGAGGGAAGCCGAGGCTGGAGTCAGGAGACAGAGGAGACTGATTAGAACGCAAGTCTTGAGACACTTAGTCGCTGGCGCTCGAGTTGCAAGGGGTCTGGATTGGAAATGGAGGGATCAGGACGGAGTACCACCAGGTAATTTATTCATGTTAACTAGTAAAGTACAACGCGCGATTGTACATTTTAGGAATTAAACTATAATTTAATAAATAAAACAAATCGATGAATAATATTTATCCAATAAAGAGGGCTGCCTGCGGTCTTTCAGATTGAAAATAGTGCAAAAAAATGACTTTTTAATTTTAAAAACTGAGTAAATAATTAGTTTTTGAGTGAAAAAAGTGAGTGAATGGGCAATAATTTTGAAATGAACCAATTAGAGTTGCAAAATTCTCGGTAATTTAAAATCTGGTTACATTCTCGAGAATATAACCGAGAATATTCTTCCTCCAGAGAATTTATGAGAATTTTCTATGTTTGAATGAGCTCCACTATTATGAAACACAAACCATTTATTTTTTAAAAAATAGATAAATAACAAAATAATTATCATTACAAACTAACTATAATTCAATGAAGTGTAAAAATTATTATTAAACTAGCAACATAAACTTTCCATTGTTGTTGGTCATTTAAAACTATAAATTTTTGCAAATCCAAATAATGAAAATTACGAAATTGAAGAATATACCTGAAAAATGATGAAAATAATTGACAAATGAAAGAAAATAAATTGAAAATTGTAGAATTACATTAAAATTGGAAAAAATAATTGATAACTGGAACAAAAATTACAAAATAACGAAAATATTCGATAATTGAAAACAAAATAAGAAAATGTCCAGATTGATACACAACCGAACAAAATAATTTAAAAAATCAAAGAATAATTATAAAATTTAAAGATAATAATTGAAAATTGCGGAAAGAATAGAATAGATTAAAAAATTAAACAATAAATGTTAAAATTAAACAAAATATTTGGAAAATTATAGGAATAACTGTTAGAAATAATTGCAAATTGAACAACTGGATTAAAAATCGAAAAAAATAATTGAAATTGAAGAAAATACAAAATTGAGAAAATAAATTGAAATTTTAAGAATTAAATTAAATTATGAAAAAATAATTGATAATTGAGAAAAAAAAAATAATGAAAATAATTTACAATTGAAAACAAGATTAAAAAACTGGTTAGATTAATACGCAACCGAACAAAATAATTTAAAAAATCAAAGAATAATTATAAAATTTTAAGATAATAATTGAAAATTAAAAATAATTGTAAGTAATAATTAAAAATTGCGGAAAATAATTAATAATTGAAGGAAATAGTTGAAAAATGACGAGAATAATTGGAAATTTAAAGTAAATGTGTGAAAAATAACGAAAATAATTGTCAATTGAAATCAAAATTCGAAAAATGATTAAATTAATGGACAACTGGAAAAAATAATTGAAGAAATTAATCAAGAAATATTAAATTTATAGAAAAAAAATAGCAAATTGAAAAATTATAAGAATAATTGTTGGATATAATTACACATTTAACAACTGGATTGAAAATCGAAAAAATTAATTAAAATTGAAAATAATAATGAAAAATTGAATAATTGAATTGAAATTTAAAGGATATACTACTTAAAAATTGAAAAAACTAATTGAAAAATTAAAGAAAATATGTGAAAAATGAGGAAAATAATTGTCAATTGAAAAAAAAAATTGAAAAAATTAATCAAGAAATATTAAATTTGAAGAAAATAATTGCAAATGGAAAAATTAAGAAAATAATAGGAATAATTGTTGGAATCGTCAAACGTTAAAAATAGTTTAGAATAATTGGATTTTGAATCAATAAAAGTTGGTAATAATTGAAATTTAGATTGATTAAAAAGTGTTTATTGGTCAATTATTTGTATAGAAGTTTTCAAACATTTTGATTAAATAAAGGGGATACATTGTAATTTTTTCTAACGAAAAAAATTCAGTTTCTAAAACAATCAGAATTAATCTATGAAATGTTTCTTTTCTCTTCATTAATTTGTAATAAGTAGTTTTTAATCAATGAAAATTATATCTGTAAGGTACAATATAAAGCAAATTTGGATTTAAATATAAAAACTGAAAAAATTAATTTTAATCTTGTGTTAATAATAACTAGCATAATCTTTGCATTGTTGTTGGTAATTTAAAACTATAAATCAAAAATTGAAAAAAATGTAGAAAATAATTGAAAATTGATGAAAACAATTAATAACTGGAAGAAATAGTTGAAAATTGACGAGAATAATTAAAAAATGGATGAAAATATGTGAAAAATAACGAAAATAACTGCCAATTAAAAAAAAAAAATTCGAAAAATGACTAGATTAATAACTGATAAAAATAATTGAAAAATTTAAACAAGAAATATTAGTTTTAAAGAACATAATTGCAAATTGAAAAATTAAGAAAATTGAAGGAATAATTATTGGAAATAATTGCACATTGAACAACTGGATTAAAAATCGAAAAACATAGTTAAAATTAAAAAAAAATTAAAAATTAAAGAATTGAATTTAAATTTGTGGAATATACTTAAAAATTATGATGAGTGAAAAAAGAAATTGAAAAAATCCGAGAATTATTTAATATTGAGGAATTAGTGAAAGAACGATAAAAATAATTGAAAATTAAAGAATTAAATCAAAATATCAAGAAAATATTTGACAATTAAAAAATAAAATTACAATATGACGAAAATAATTAACAATTAAAAAAAAATAATTAACAATTGAAAAAAATATCAAAGAATAGTGAGAATCATCGATATCAGATTTTTTTTTTAAATTAATAAATAATCATACAATTGAAGGAGAATAATAAGTTGTCAATTAAAAACTGATGAAAATTATATGGATAAAATTAAAAGAAAATAAATTAAAATTGAAGAATTGTATTGAAATTTTTATAAAATAATGGATAATTGAAAGAAAATTTACAAAATTACTAAAAAAAATTAAATATTACAGAAAATAATTCAGAAATGAGAAAAATAATTGCCAATAGAAAGAAAAATTTAAAATCTGTCGAGAATAATAGACAACAGAACAAAATATCTAAAAAAATTAAAGAATAATTATCAAATTTAAAGATAATAATTGAGTGTCCGGATCAAATAACTCGCTCCGACGAGTGCGCCGAGTCCCCCGCGCAGCCGTGCTCTGCCTGGACGAGGGGCCTTCCAGCCAAGCGTCGGTCGAGTTATTTGATCCAGACACTCAATTGTATATTGAAAACTGCTAAAAATTATAGCAACATAATCCATGTAAAACATTGGATTGTTTCTGGTCATTTGAAACTATAAATTTTTGCAAGTACAAATAAGATTAATAATTTAATGAAATTTGTTATTCAAATAAACTTAATATTTTAGATAAATATAACTTTCATTCTCTGCAAATTCGTACTAATACAATTTCGGACAAATGAATATTCTGTTATTTAAAAATTTGATTAATCTAAAATTCTGTAAAATAAAAATTCTTCTAAATTAAAATTCGTTTAAATTGAAAATCTTTTGAATAAAAAGATGCTTTAAAGGATTTCTGTAAAATGAAAATTCTGTTAATTATGAATTTGGTGACCTAAAAATCTTATTAGGCCAAAATTCGGATTAATTTATGGTCGATTGAAAACATATTCGAAAATGTTAAATTTCGATTAACAGAAGATTTTTTTTTAATGAAATTCTATGAAATAAATATTCTAAATAATAAATTTTAGAACTTAATCATACATCTCTAATTTTTCTAATGGAATTATATAATTTGAAAATTTTAGGTGAAGGAACCGTGACCGGGGAGCTGCACAATGGATGGATAGACGTGACCTGGGATTACGGCGGTTCAAACTCGTACAGGATGGGTGCTGAGGGAAAATACGATCTCCGATTAGTTGGCACTGGAATGGATTCCGAAAGCAGCATAAAGGGTAAGAATACAGGCGTTTTAACTGGCCGAAAATCGAGCAGTACACCAAGTCTCCCTGATTGCACCGACACTGTTCGATGTTCCGTAGCTTCCACCGACCAAGCCGCGAGCACCGACAACTTAGCAGCCAAGGTAAAAACCACTATAAATTACAATCATTGTAAATTACAAATTTTAACCCTCAACTGCTAGACTGGGTCTGACAGACCCAGTTTTTAGAGTCACTTTTTTCACTATTTTCAATCTACAGTCCGTTGTAGGAGAGAGCGGGGAAGGGTCTGTCAGACCCAGTCTAGCAGTTGAGGGTTAATATTATAAAATTATATTAAACAATAAAAAAATAATATTAAAAAATTATTTTTTGCTTAAATACTAATTTTTAAATGTCGGATGTTTCATTGACTTTATTTTGGGTTATTTTTAAAATTGCAGCAAGCAGCGGAGTCAATGGCAGAAAGTGTGTTGTCAGTTGCTCGCGCAGAAGCTGTTGTCGCCGTCACCGGTGAAGGAGGAGCGAATTCCACTGGAGAGCTGTCCGTCGTTCTTCATCCGAGACCTGACACTACTGTTACCAGTGACCTCGCGACCATTGTCGAAAGCCTTGCTCTTAACACCGAGTGCTCAACAAATAGTAACAGTAATCGAACATCGAATAGCTCAAAACCGCTTTTTCCTCCCGTCAGAGGAAATAAGGTGAGTAAACGTCCAGACTTTCAACTGATGAAGTTTATCTCAACTGAAAGAGATTTTTTTGATTTGATAGGATTTTAATAATATTCTCTGTAATTACTTCTTCGGTAATAATTAACCATTTTTGAAGGACGCACGAATCTTCCACACATCTCATTTGACGTAATGCACAATTTATCTAAACTTATTGCATCGAACCGGCAATTGTCATAATTTGAATTTACTACAGGGTTGCCACAGGTCAGGGAAATCAGGGAAAAGTCAGGGAAACTGAAATCGGTCAGGGAAGTCAGGAAAAAGTCAGGGATTTTCATAAAAAATACTGGAAAAATGCAAAGAATCTAAAAAAGATGAAAAATTATATTTTTCTGAAATTTACTAAGTAGAGAAATTTACTAAACAAATTTTTAGAAATCACATTTTAAACATACTAAAAATAAATAATGTTTTGCAATCTGAAAAATAATTATATTTCACAATTTATCAATTTCTTCAATTTTTAACAATTCTTTTCTATTATGATTCCGACTAAAATTTTCAACATTTTCATTACTTTTCAATTATTAACTTCAATTTTCAATTATTTTAATTATTTTTCAATTTCTTCGTTAAGTCTTAAATTTACTTTACGAAAATTTCAATTATCTTTTTTTTTCGATTTACCATTATTTTCATCATAATGCAATTATTTTCTTCCACTGCACTTCAAATATATAACTAGAATTAATATCTAGTTCAATTTTCATTCAACTGAACTGTTTGTCCATTAGCTCTAATTTTCCTTTTGAAGAAATGTTATTTTACAGAAATTGTTTTAGCATGAGTAGACATCTGCATTATTTTTTATTTGTCAAATTTATTGGTTGAAATAATTTTCGTTTTACTAAGATTTAATCTATTCTAATTTCGATTTTCACAATTTATTAATTGCCAGAATTTGTAGGGCACTGAATTCATATTGAACAGAAAATTTATTTTACAAAATTTCTCTTCAACCGACTTTTTATGTAAAAGACAAGACAGTATTATTATTATTTATTTTTTTTTTTTACTTTCTTAATTTTCGAAACTGCCTAAAAAATTCTTAATCAGAGACCCAAAAAACTCTTAAATATCAACAATGAAAAAAAGAACAATGTAATATTGGTTTGAGTTGTCAAGTAATATTTACTTTTTAACTCTAGCAGTACAAACAAAATAAAACTTACTTTGTTTTCTAAGGAAAAAAATTACTTAAAAAGAATGTTTGAGGTAATTAAAGAAAAATAAACAATAAATTAATATGCAATTAACATGTGTATTAACTTTTACTTATTTTTCCACTATCAAATCTTCCGGAATGTAATAGAAATTTCATTTCAAACAGTTTGACACAAAAACGTCAAATTTTGCTTCAAAAGTGTCAATTGTTTTTTTCCCTTGATAAACAAAGTAAAAATTGCCTGACTTTACAGCAATTTTTTTTTTTGCATTGCTTGCGTAACAAAGTAAAAATTACTTTAAACTCAAGTAAATCTTAAATAGTTTTGTTTTCAGTCAAGTTTCATAAAAATTGAATAATTTTTTTCAAATTTATCCGCCATATTGGATCAGCTATTTAAAATTTTTTAAAACTGACTTCAGATTCGTAATCAGCGGCCCAAAAAATCCTTGGATACGAAGTTTTATAAAAATCTTGAAAGTATAAGTTAACTTTTAAATTACCTTCGATTTATAATACGGCTACTTTTTTTAAATCCTACTTTACAAAAATGATAGATTTTTCATAGGTGCAAAAAAAATGTTAATTTTGTCGGACGGTGTTACAGAGAATATTATTAAAATTACATTAGGTCAACAAAATCTCTATGTTGAGTTGACATGGACTTTATCAACTGGCAAAAACGAAAAAATCATTTTCTGAAGATTATAAAGTTTTTTTTTTTTGTAGTGATTTCATTTTCATTTTGAGAAATTTTGTAAAATGGATTTAACTCTCGAATTGGCGCATTTTTTAAAACAAGTTTAAAGAGGAAGCAGACAAATAAGAAAAAAGTTTGTCCAGCTCTTTGTTTTCGCATATATTATAAATAAAAAATCGATCTAAAGTTTAAAAGCGTTTTGGTATTATTGTTAATACAGAAATTGTTGATAATTTTACAAATTTATAGGCTATTAGTAAAGTCGTCAAAATGGTTATTTTACCTGAAACATTTACAATAAACATAAAATTGTAATTTTTATTCAAATGCTACTTTGAATTAATCAAAATGTTAAAAATTTAATTATTTACCTTTCCACCAGAACGCTTTTGAAGTTTAGATAGTTTTTTAATAGATAATATAGGAAAATGTGGAGTTTTTTTCTGATTGTTTGTCTGATTCCTTGTTAATCAGGTGACAGGTAAAAAAAATGTAGAAGTCAAGGTTTTAGAACAAAAAACCTTCAAAAACTGGAAAATTTATGGTTAAACAAAAGAAAAAATGTAAAAATTCTATTTTTTTTAAATAATCGCGGGATAAGATTTAATTGCAGAGTGTCTAGCGATCCGGGAAATAGCCAAGAATTTTGTATATATAATGAATTAAAACCAGATTTTGTAAAAAGATCCAGGAATTCTTAAAATAATCCAGGAAGCAGGGTTCGAATTTTACCGACTATTTTTTACTTTTTTTTCAGAAATTGCGACTTTTTTCGACCTTTAAAGTGAAAATTTTCGAAGTTTTTTTTTTTTTTTTTAATTTTAGGCCTTGGATTATACACTCTCTTTTATCGTCATTTTTTTACTTTTTTCAAGAAATACTATCATTTTTTACTTCTGTCTGTAAAAACCAATTTTTAACCTAACGATTTTTTTAGTTAAATATTAATTAATAATTTGCCAAGAATTAAATAATAAATAATTTTAAAAATAATAAGTAAAATTCTTTAAAAGTGTCTTTAAATGTTTTTGACTAATTTCAACTCAAATATTTTACTAAACATCTGACAAATTGACAAATTTGTTTTTACACCTAAAACTTCTTTTTAGAATTTATAAGAATTGAAATATTGAGGATAATTTTTGTTAAAAATTTTTTAAAAATTATTTACCTCAACAATTTTTCTAAGGATAAAAAAACAAATAAGTTTTTTTAAATTTAGTTTATTATTTATTTTTTTCTAAATAAGAATGATGTGTATTGCTTGTTTTGAATCGCTCTTAATATTTCTTTTAAACCAATTAATATTAGGACGCTAAACAAAAAATATATCAATTGTTTAGAATTCTTGGATAGTTAATGATACGAGTATTTTTTTCTTCATTAAATAGACAAATTTCTATTAATAATATTTATTTTTGATACAATAACAGCCTGTGAGTAGTTTATTGAGCCTGGAAGCTGCAGAAGTCCTGGACCGAATGAGAGAAGGTGCAGACAGACTGAAAAACAATACAAATAGTTTTCTGAGTGGAGAATTGGTCGGTTTAGTTCCTGTTAGAATTAGCGTAGCTGCTGAAACTGAAGAAAACTCTCTTAGGATACGACCAATCCCTAGACATCATCCTGACATGGTAGATGGTACGTTTCACAATCTAGAAAAATTAATATTCTTCCTTTATATTTGATAAAAGTGTCCTTTTGGGTTTGTTTTAATATTATTTACTCCTTTCCTTTTTTGTTTTCAATTGTTATTTATTCCTTTCTGTTGTGGCGTATAATTATTCCCTAAATTTCAACCTCATAATTTTCTTACATCTATATAAATATATGTTATAGCTAAATACAATTTATATCAAATTAAATAAATATTTAATAATATAAATACTATATCAAATATTACTTATTTGAAATAAATATTACGTTATATGAATGTTTAAAATATATAGTTTATGTAATTTTTCTGAAAAACAATAATTATCATGATAAATTATTATTATGGAGAAAAAATACAGGATAAATAATTTTTCGTCTCAATAAAAATTATGCCATAAAAGAATTTTATTATTTAGAAATTAGATTCCATTAGAATTGAAATGAATTAAAATTATATGAAATGGTAATTCGAATTATAAAATTGATGTCAAATAGCAAGTTGCTAATAAATATTTCGACGTATAAAAATGAAAAAATGAAAATTTGGTGATTAATCATGCGCCACCTTCCTGTTTAATATTACCAAATCTTTTGGCTTGCATGATCTGTTCTCCTTTAGAATTAATAATAAACCTGTAAAAATGTGATGTGTTACCTATAAAGTTGGGACTAAAGAATGCAGCCGAGATAAGGAGGCAAGCTCTTCCTCACAAAATCCCGCTGGAGGATGTTCTGTTGTTGTTACCAATCCTATGTCCGTCTCAGTGCCCAACCTTGCTTGTTCCGATGCTAACAACACCTTGGAACCGGCGGCCGCTACCGGCTTGCTGGAAACTTTTGCTGCAATGGCGCGAAGACGGACGCTAGGTCAGTTTAGTTTTCCTCGGATTAATCATTTGTCTCAATTAATATAATAATTATGGAAACAGGATCATTAGGTTTTGAGGCAAATATCATTTATTGAATTGTTTTCAAAAGTTTAAATTCACATAAATTATTACTTACGTAAAATAAATTGCAATTTTCGAAAACATTATGTAGCAGAGTGTCCAACGACCTTTAAAACATGGAAAAATTAAATTCTCGTGAAACTTTTTTTAGCTCAGAAACCTTGAAATGATCCAGAATTTTGAGACCATTTCTTGAGGTTCATGAATTTTCACTAAAACCCATTTGGTTTAAATCTATTTGGCCTAAAATCTATTTGGCCTTAAACTCATTTAGCATTAATCCCATTTGACTTAAAACGCATTTATCCTTAATCCCATTTAGCCTAAAATACTTTTTTGATACTTTTTTTGGTCAATGCTACTTTTTTATTACTAATTTCGGACTAAAGCTACTAAATGCTACTTTTTTTAAAGAATAATGTAAAAAGATTAACAGAATTCAAGAATTTCAGTTTTTTAGTCAATTTTTTAGTTTTTAAAAGCCCGCCATAATTCTCCTTCCGGAGAATTATGAACAGCGTTCTATATAAATTATAAAAATTGTAATTTTTTATATCCAAGTTATTAACAATTGTAAATATTTTAACTATAATATTTTTTAAAAAATAATGGCAAATTTGACAAATTAATTGAAAAAAAAAATAATGAAAACGATTAAAATTGTCAAAAGTAATTTAAGAAATCATAGAAATGTTTTAAAACTAAAGAAAATAATTTAAATCTGAGAAAAAAAACTGCAAAATCTTAGAA
The DNA here is from genome assembly GCA_037103525.1 of Ganaspis brasiliensis. NCBI lineage: Eukaryota > Metazoa > Arthropoda > Insecta > Hymenoptera > Figitidae > Ganaspis > Ganaspis brasiliensis. The sequence goes on from JAZKLR010000123.1 coordinate 1,966,478, forward strand.
ATAAATTTAAAACATTAGAATAATAAAAAATTGGAGAAAATAACTGGAAATTGAAAAAAATGATAGAAATTGAGATAGATCATTAAAAGTTTAGAAAACTATTTAAAAAATGATGATAATGATTAATATTTTAAGCATATAATGAAAAAGTACCTACAATAAATAATTTAAAATTGGAGAAAATAATTGAAAAAATTATATAATGTATTTTAAATGAAGGAAAATTAAAGAAAATTGCAGGTAAATACTTGAAGCTGTTAGAAGTTAATTGTACCTAAAAGTAAAAAGAAAATATTTAAAAATTAAAGAAAACAATGAAAAAAAATTACATACATAACTTAAAATTGAAAAAAACGATTTTTAATTTAAGGGAAATAATTACGAAAAATACAGAATATAGGTATATATAAAATACAAGAAAATCGTAGATGTAATTGAAAATTAAGTAGAAAAATGAAAATTTCAGACAGTTAATCAAAAAATTTTTGAAAACTATGAAAAAGAACGTAAGTAATTGAAAATTGAAGAAAAAAATTGAAATTTGAGAAAAATATTTAAAAACCTTTAAAAATAATTTTACAAAATGAAAATAATGCCTAAGAATTTAAAGAAATAATTGAAAAATGATAAGAATAATTTAAAAATGAAAAAAATAATTTAAATATGATGAAAATAATTTAAAATTTGAAAAAATCATTGAAATATGATGAAAATAATTAAAATTTCAAATAAATAACTGCAACTATTGAAAAATATGCAAAAAGAATGAAAATAATTAGAAAATTGAGAAAATTACAGAATTCATTTTTAAGCAAAAGAAAATAATTGAAAAATTGGTTATAAAATTGAAAGTTGAAGACAATAATCTGAATTTAAGATAAAAATTGAAAATTTAGGAAATTTATTAAAAAATAATTTAAAAATTGAGAGATGGAGAAAACAATTGCAAAAGGATGAAAAGAAATGAATATTCAACAAAATAATTGAAAATATTGTGATATGTAAGTGAAAGTTAGGGATATTAATTCAGAAATAATAAAAATGATTAGAAATTGAAGATAATAATTAAAAATTTTATAATAATTAAGAATGTTAAATTAAGAAACTTAATTTAAAATTGCGATAAATAATATAACATTTAGCAAAAAAATAATGGAATTGTTTTATTTTCAAAGAGAGAATAATTAAAATTTTAAAAGTTATTGAGAAAATTAAAGATAATAATTGAAATTTTAGAAGAATATTTGAAAATCTGGGAAATTAATTGAAAAAATTAAAATAATCAAAAATTGAAGAAAAGAATTGAAGAAAACCTAAAATAATTGAAATTAAGATAATTAATAAATATTTTTGGAAATTATAAAAAAAAAATCAAAATAAATAAAAATTAAAGAAAATAATTGAAATTTGAGAAAAATACTTAAAAATTTAAAAAAATAATTTTACAAAATTGGAATAATATTTTTTAAAAATTAAGGGAAACAGTTGAAAAATATGATGATAACAACTAAAATTTCAGATAAATAATTGAAATTTTTGAAAATTATGACAAAAGAATGACAGTAATTAAAAACTGAAGAAAATAATTATAGATAGGTAAATTACAGAATTTATTTTAAAAAAAAGAAGAAAAGAAAATTGAAAAATTGATGTCAATAAAATCTAAGTTTGCGATAATAAATGAAAATTTATGAAATTAATTGAAAAATAATTAAAATAATTAAATGATAAAGAAAAAATTGCAAAATAATAAAAAGAAATTAGGTAATATTAAACAAAATAATTTAAAATTAATGAAGATAATTTAAAAAATTTTAAAATAATTGTTAATAGAATGAAAATAATTAAAATTTCAGATAAATAATTGCAATTTTTGAAAATTATGCAAAAAGAATGAAAATAATTAGAAATTGGAGAAAACAATTTAGAAAAATTATAGAATTTTTCTTTAGGCAAAAGAAAGAGTTGTTAAAATAAAACTTCTTATGGAAGATCTGTAATATAAGCATTATTAACAATTACCTTTTATATGTAAAAATTTTGTTATAAACGATTGGGTTTGAATCTCTATTGTTTTTCCTTTCAATTTTATTAGAAAAAAATTATTTTTACTTTAAAATTGAACTTAAAAACTTATTTTACTTCACTTAAAAAATACTTTTTCATACTTTTTTTAGTTTCTTACTACGCTTCAAAGGCTGCATTTGGTCTAAATCTCATTTGTCCTAAGACTCACTTGGCGTAAATTCCATTTAACCTAAAATGCATTTAACCTAAAGCTCATTTAGTCTAAAACTCATTTATCCTAAAACTCATTTACATTATCAAATGGCGAATTATTTTCTCCAACTTGAAAGAATATTCCGCTATTGGCAGTTTAAATTTAAAAAACGCCGCTATCGGTTACTCTAGGAACTATCAAATATGTCCGACATAAGAGTGACATCATAGTAAAAATTTACGTTATTTGTACACGGCAATTAGTATTTTTTTGAAGAAATAAGATTTTTAGTTGTTTTCAGAAGTGAAGGATAATTTTATAATAATGATAAATATTTATTTTGTGTGGAAACAATGTAATTTAAACAAAAATTCCGAATTTACCTTTTATTATATTTGAGGAGTACTTTTTCAAAAGTTGATAAATCCACATTTTGTTATTTTCAGAAAATTAAACAAATGCAGTTTTGCACCTAACCCCTAGAGTTAATTATAAAGTAGAAACATATACGAAATTATTTATATACGAATGTTTTTTGCACTTAAAGAGATTTATTTTTAATTAAAGTTTATAGTAATTAAGGAATTTAAAGGTTTTTGTAATTTATTCTAGGAAAAAAGTTCAAGTTTTTTTTTAAATTGAAAATTCTTTAATAATAAATTTTTTTCTTGAATTTAACAGTGACAGATCGATTTGTAAGGTTCCTAATATGTTAAATTTGTGATTATCTCAACTTTTTTGAAAATGGATTTATCAACTTTTGAAAAAGTGCTCCTCATTTCTAGATGACGGAGTAGCTTTACAGAAAGAAAACGAATTGTTTAAGATTAAAGCTAAAATGCTTTTAATTTATAATTCTGAAGAAATAATAATTTATTGTAAAAATAAACTTCAGTGTTTAAAAAACACTTTTATGTCGGCCATATTTGTTTTGACACAAGTGACACCTCACTATCCGCTGTGGTAATTTTATTTGTCAATTGTTTCAATTATTATTATTTTCTAAAAAGTCACTGGACACTCTGCATTAGAAGAATTATTTTAGTTTTCAAGAAGCATAATTCACGGAATTTATTGTCTCTCTTTTTTTCTTGAAACTGCGAATTATAATGTATCTTTTTTTACCTAGAATATTAAAGTGTACTTAATTATATAGGGGAGACCACCCAACAGTAGATAATAGCAAACATTAGATAATTTGAATTTTCTAAAAAGTGATTTTAAAATTTTAATTCAGCTTATTATAATAAGATTTTAGGAATGAAATAAGGTAACTTAACAATGTTTTTTTGAAAGAATATAAATAATTACAGTTTTCAAAAACATGTCAAATTATAGTTTGAATACTTCTATATATAAATTGTAACTAATTTCCGCTAACCTTAATTGTTAGGTTTGGTTAGGCGTGACAAGAATCCTCGTATTTCTAATATTTTATTTAATTACTAAAAAATAAACAACTTTTATGTTGACAAATTGATTTTATTTTCAAGAGTACTTATCAAGGAAATGTATTACGGGTAAAAAGCTGCACCACAATTTATATTTTTCAAATAAGAAAGAATTATCTACTGTTGGCAGTAGGTAATTTTTTAGTAAATTTTTATCGTATTATAAAAATACTTATGGGTGATTCTACGTCAGAAATATCACAATCTGCAAGTGGTTTACAGAATTTTATGATACTTGGTAAAATTGTAGTATAAAATAAGAGAAATTAGTCAGCAAAATGAATTTTTAAAATATCATAAATTGTAGGAGTTATACTATTTTGAATTTTGATTCAAGATTTTCTTAATTATTTTATATCTCGGTCAATTTTTAACCGATTTTGATGAGTCACCCACCAATTTCTTCATAAAATTGTGTATTTTTAGAAAATCATAAAGCAAAAAACTAAATTTATTATTTAGATAGTAAAAAAGTGAAAATAAAACTTTATTTATATATTTTATTAATTTTGACCCAATTCTTTAATTTTTTAATTTTTTAATAATATTCCCCTTTATTTCATCTTTATCTTAAAATAAAGATCATCCTGGAGACTTTATTAGATCATGTGATATCGTCCTTTTAGTATCATAATCTCAAAGAAAAATACTACGTGAATTTATGTTTTTACCTTCATTTGTTTTTCGACATTTTTTTTAAACTAGAAACTATTTACTGTGAAGATTTCTTTTCAATTTCTCTATTAAATACAGTGAAAATCAAATAAAATTGTTATTCTATTAATAGATTTGGAAATAATGATTAATTTTAAGTAAAAATAAAAAAATTTAATTAAAAATTAATTTTAATATAATTAAATAAATTAGGTAGTTAAATCATTATTTATTTAATAACATTATAATTATAATATAATATAATGAATATTTATACAATGATTTATTTAGTAAGCGATTTTGCTTAAATAAAAAATTTAAATATTAAAAAATTTGTAACAAAACAAGTATAACTGATTTAATAGTATACAAATTCACATAATTGTCCTAAAATCTATCGCTTTCGTTTTTATGATACTTGGACTTAAAGTCTGAAGGTTTCTTTGGCAGCAAAATATTTTCTGCATTGAATTGATTAATTTCCATAATTTAATTAAATGTTTTTATTTTTACTTAAAATTAATAATTATTTCCAAATCTATTAATAGAGTAACAATTTTATTGGATTTTCACTTTATTTAATAGAGAAATTGAAAAGAAATCTTCACAGTAAATAGTTTCTAATTTAAAAAAATGTCAAAAAACAAATGAAGGTAAAAACATAAATTTACGAATTATCTTTCTTTGAGATGACGATACTAAAAGGACGATATCACAAGATCTAATAAAGTCTCCAGGATGACCTTTATTTTAAGATAAAGATGAAATAAAGGGGAATACTATTAAACAATTAAAATTTTAAAGAATTGCGGGTCAAAATTGAAAAAAAATATAAATAAAGTTTTATTTTCACTTTTTTACTATCTAAATAATAAATTTTGTTTTTTGCTTTATGATTTTCTAAAAATACACAATTTTATGAAGAAATTGGTGGGTGACTCATCAAAATCGGTTAAAAATTGACCGAGATATAAAATAATTAAAAAAATGTAGCATCAAAATTCAAAGTATTATAACTCCTACAATTTATGATATTTTGAAAATTCTTTTTGCTAATTAATTTCTCTTATATTGTACTACAATTTCACCAAGTTTCATTAAATTCTGTATACCACTTGAAAATTGTGATATTTTTGACGTAGAATCACCCTATTATAAATGAGTTGTTAATTTTAGGTCTATTTTGGGGACGCATAAATTTATACCGATTGACATTTGATCGACTGGACATTTGGACGAAGGGCATTTGGACGAATCGACATTTTGACGAAAGGACATTTGGACGAATCGACATTTTGACGAATCGACATTCTAACGAAAGGACATTTGGACGAATCGACATTTGGACGAATGGACATTTGGACGAATCGACATTTTGACGAAAGGACATTTGGACAAATCGACATTTTGACGAAAGGACATTTGGACGAATCGACATTTTGACGAAATGACATTTGGACGAATCGACATTTTGACGAATGGACATTTGGACGAATCGACATTTTAACGAAAGGACATTTGGACGAATCGACATTTGGACGAATGGACATTTGGACGAATCGACATTTTGACGAATGGACATTTGGACGAATCGACATTTTGACGAAAGGACATTTGGACGAATCGACATTTTGACGAATGGACATTTGGACGAATCGACATTTTGACGAAAAGACATTTGGACGAATCGACATTTTGACGAAAGGACATTTGGACGAATCGACATTTTGACGATTGGACATTTGGACGAATGGACATTTGGACGAATCGACATTTTGATGAAACGACACTTGGACGAATCTTTTTTGGCATATAAGTTTACTCTCTATGTTGTACTTGTTCATGGTTTCCAATTATCAAATATTCCAAGTGTTGATAGGGTTCAGTGTTTATCCGAGAGATGGAACTAGGAGAATTACAATTGTGTATAAAATGAAATTTTTATATTTTTTGATAATTTTTAGGTAATTTACCTACAGATTACCTAAATTTTAATACCCCTAGCTCCATCTCACGGAGAAACAACACTTGGAATATTTGATAATTTGAAACCATGAACAAGTACAACATAGAGAGTAAACTTATATGCCAAAAAAGATTCGTCCAAGTGTCGATTCGTCCAAATGTCTTTTCGTTAAAATGTTGATTCGTCCAAATGTCCTTTCGTCAAAATGTCGATTCGTCCAAATGTCCTTTCGTCAAAATGTCGATTCGTCCAAATGTCTTTTCGTTAAAATGTCGATTCGTCCAAATGTCTTTTCGTTAAAATGTCGATTCGTCCAAATGTCGATTCGTCAAAATGTCGATTCGTCCAAATGTCGATTCGTCCAAATGTCCATTCGTCAAAATGTCGATTCGTCCAAATGTCCTTTCGTTAAAATGTCGATTCGTCCAAATGTCCTTTCGTCCAAATGTCCTTTCGTCAAAATGTCGATTCGTCCAAATGTCCATTCGTCCAAATGTCCTTTCGTCAAAATGTCGATTCGTCCAAATGTCCTTTCGTCAAAATGTCGATTCGTCCAAATATCCTTTCGTCAAAATGTCGATTCGTCCAAATGTCGATTCGTCCAAATGTCCTTTCGTCCAAATGTCGATTCGTCCAAATGTCCTTTCGTCAAAATGTCGATTCGTCCAAATGTCCTTTCGTCAAAATGTCGATTCGTCCAAATGTCATTTCGTCCAAATGTCGATTCGTCCAAATGTCGATTCGTCCAAATGTCATTTCGTCCAAATGTCAATTCGTCCAAATGCCCTTCGTCCAAATGTCCAGTCGATCAAATGTCAATCGGTATAAATTTATGCGTCCCCTATTTTGATGATTGTGATAATCAATTAAATATATTAGCTTCAGTTTAGTGTTAAACATTTTATTAATTACTTCAGCCTGAAATAATTACATCTGTTGGAAATTTTTACTATCTACTGTTGGTCGGTCTCCCCTAAGTCAATTATGTGTACTTTATTACCTAGAGCAATAATGATTTTTATTACCCAGAGCAGTACCTTTTACTTTATTACCTAGAACAATAATACTTTTTTTTATTATCTAAGAAAATAATGTGCACTTTACTATCTTGAGTAATTAGTTAATTTGAAATGTAAAAAATACGTGATACTTTTTTTAGGTCCTGTTGGAGGTCAGCACATTGCTCCAAACTCGAATTCCGGTTCGAATCCTCGAGGACCGAATTCAGTTTCTAGTTTGGTTAGATTAGCTCTTAGTTCAAATTTCCCTGGAGGGCTGCTTAGTACAGCTCAAAGTTATCCAAGCTTGACGAGCAGTGGTCAAGTTGCAGGAAGTGGCGTTACCACGACTACGGGACCAGGTTTAGGACAAGCTTTTACAATGTCCCTGACAAGTACAAGTAGTGATAGTGAACAGGTGAGATACACAATTTAATTATTTATTTTCTTTTAAATTAAGCGTAGAATTTTCTTTCTTTTTTTTTTCAATACCTTTTTTAATTCGTGATTAAAATGACAATTTCTGACTTTTATAAAATAAAATTGATAAGCAACCTTGTGATGTTAAAACATTAATTGGCGGTTAGTTTTACTTATTTTTAATGTAATGGAAAGTTGTGGCTACAGGTTAGTCTTGAGGATTTTTTGGAGTCGTGCGGAGGAGTCGCGGGCTCTAGTGTCAGTGGAGGTCGCACAACCGGTGGACCGACTCTTCTCACCGAATTGGAAGATGATGAAGATCCCATTCTTCCAGAAGAGGACGACGACAACGATGAAAACGATCAGGAAGTATGTAAAGCACAGTAGATAAGCTGATTTATTCCTCTTGAATGATTTGTACGTAAAGTAATTCCTAGTGTCGTATTCTTGGCAATTTAGTTCCTTGTTTTCCAAATAGATGGATTTTTAAAAAGCATTTTTTAGCTACTTTGTTTTAAATGTTGAGATTCACAAAAAATGAGTGTTAATAAGATCCGGCCTCACCTTTAAATTCAATCCATATTTTCCAAAATTTTACTCGATTTAAACAAAAAAAAAACACTAAAACTTCACTTATTTAAAGTCTCGTTTATATGAAGTCGCATTTATTTTAATATTTCGAAGTCTCACTTACTTTAACTTGACGACAAATGAAAACCAACTACCATTTTCATTGGTTGCTACGAATTAGACAATCCAATCAGAGAATTTTTCTATAACTACGTGGAAGTTAAAATAAGTGAGACTTTTATCATGGATTTGCGTGGATCGGGTTAAAATAAGTGAAGCTTTAGTGTATTTCAAATTTGCTCTTTATGAATACACTAAAGCTTCATTTATTTTAACCCGATCCACACAAATCCATGATGAAAGTCTCACTTATTTTAACTTCCACGTAGTTATGGAGAAATTCTCTGATTGGCTGATTCAATTCCTAGCAACCAAGGAAAACGTTAGTTAGTTTTGATTGGTCGCCAAGTTAAAACAAGTGAGACTTTGAATTGTTAAAATAAATGCGACTTCAAATAAGCGAGACTTTAAATAAGTGAAATTTCAATGTATTCAGATTTTGAAAATCTACTACTTTTGAGTAAGAATTTTTTCGGGAAATGAGTTTTTATTTAATATTGAGGATTTTAAAAATGGCGACACAAAAACAAAATCATTAATTTTTCAGTTTAACTGGACAAAAATAATTTGCAAATACGAGAAGAGGAACGATGTCCTTAAGGGCCTAAAACCAACTTATTGACACTCATTTTTTAGAAAAAAAAAAAAGTATTTTCCATTTTTTCTGCTTTTCACTCATCATTTTTTTAAATTTCTTTCAACTGTCAATAAATTACAGAAGTCAAATTGATAATTTAATGGTTCGAATTTAACAAATTTTTTATTTTAATTTAATCGATATTTATATTTTAGAGAAAAAAGCGATTTTTGTCAGTATATTTTGGTTTTTAGATTTTTTTAATTTTCAATTTTGGAGCCAAATATTATTTAATTCGAATATAAACCCTTTTTTCTAAATAGATAAATTAAATTTTTATTTCAAAATATAAGATTTAAAATTCTGCGTGTCTGCAAAATTGATATATTTGTTTATTTAATAAAAAATAATGATAATGATTTATTAACCTTTTTTTATCAAATCAAAATTCTATTAATGTTAATTTAAATTAGATGAAAAATAATTCACGGATTAAAATCTCAAAATAACAAAGTTTAAATTCGTTCTAATTTTAAATAAATAAATATTCAAGTTTTAATGTTTCTCAATTTTAATCTATTTAAATTTCAACTGATTCAAATTTTAATTTATCCCGATTTTAATTTATTTAAATTTTATCAATTCCAGTTTTATTTTATCCATAGATATTTACATCTCAACATGTTTGAATTTCAATTTATTCAAATTTTAAATCTGGTCGAATTTCAATTAATTCATATTTTAATCTATTCAAATTTCAATCGATTCGAAATTTAATTTAGCCAAATTTTTAATCCTTTCCAATTTTGATTCATTCAAATTTCAATTTATTTAAGTTTCAATTAGTTTAGACTCTAATTTCTCCAAATGTCAGTTTACTCAATTTTCAATTGAAATAATTGTCAATCCTTTCCAAATATAAATCGTTTCAAATTGCAAACAATCGAAGTTTCAATAAATCTTAATTTTCATTTATCAGAACATTTGTTTATTATAGTTTTGTTCGATTCTTTATTAAATTTCTAAATTTATTTTATTTTTATTCAAATTTTGTCACAATCAATCTAAACTTGAATTTTTAAAAAATTTTAATCTTTCCGAAATTTAATAGATTTGTGTTTTAAATTATTCTAATTCAACTGATTCAAGTTTTTTATTTCCTAAAATTTCTATTTGTCCTAATTTCAATCTATTGTAACTTCAATTTATTGTTAGTTAGATTTTATTCTTGGTATTTAAATTGTATTTGATTCAATATTGAATATATCCAAATTGCAATCTATTTAAGTTCTAATCTGTTGAAATTTATCAAAATTCTAGTCGATTACAATTTTAACTGTTTCAAGTTTCAATTAATCAAAATTTCAATTTTTTCAAATTTTAATTGAATTCAAATTAAAAAGAACCAATTTGTAATCAATTCTAATTTGAGTTTTATTTAATCCAACTTTTATGTTTACAAATTTTAAACAATGTTAGCTTCAATTAATACAAGTTTCAAATAATTAAATTTTCAGTAGGTGCTAATTAATTATTGTACACTTTATTTATTCTTTAAAATAAATTTTTATTTTCATAAAATAATTGTAAAAATACTCTATTTTAAGAAAGAAGGATTTAAAATTTTGATATTTCATTTTACAATGAGTTTAGAAAACTTCAAATTCCTCATATATGCAAAATTTTCTCTCGAAGTTTTTAAATAACCTGTTCAGAAAATTTGGAATACAAAATTTAATTTTGTTTTCTTGCTTTTTCACAAAACTGACTGCAGATTCGTTATTTTTTTCGTTGTGTAACTTTAGTTGATATGTATTGAGAAATGTCAAAGTAATTTATGTTAGAGATTTTTTTGTCTTTATATAATTTGAGCCATTTTAATTTCAGTTTGATTTGGGTTAAATTTTTGACTAGATATTTATAATAGGAGTAAATCAGCACTTTAGTTTATTTATTTTTTTACTGATCGTTTCTTGTACCAGAGCATGCAGTGTATTTATATACACTTGTTGATTTTAAAGGTTTACTTTTTACAGGACGATGATGAGGAAAATGAGGAGGAAGGTGACGGTGGCGAGGGAGAATATGAAGAAATGATGGTCAATCGAAATCTCTTAGCTGCTTTTCTAGAAGAAGAGACGCCACAAAGCACCAAACGAAGAGCTTGGGACGACGAGTTTGTTCTCAAACGGCAGTTTTCTGCACTTATTCCGGCCTTTGATCCTCGACCTGGTCGAACTAATATCAACCAGGTACTTTATTTTTCAATCTGCTCAATATTTTTAAATTGACCTGAAGCTAATCGTTACATTTTAGATGTAATTTTTTAAAAAATATATTATTTAAGGGTTAAACCATTCTATTTCAAATAAAGTGGTCGTAGACCGATTTTTAAATAAATGGATACTTTTAGAAATGATTTGGTGATATTTTTTAAGTATAAAATACAGGAATTTGTTTTAAAACCAGCTAAATTAACGCGCGACAAACTTTGCATTGTTGACGGTCATTTAAAACTATAAATTTTTTTGCATATTCAAATAATGAAAATAACGAAATTGAAGAATATATCTGAAAAATGACAAAAATAATTGAGAGATGAAAATAAAATTCGAAAAATAGCTAGATAATTGCACAATTAAAAATATTAGTTTGAAAAATTAAACAATAAATATTACATTTAAATAAAATAGTTGAAAAATTATAGGAATAACTGTTGAAAATAATTGCGCATTTTACAACTGCATTGAGAATAAAAAAAATCATTGAAATTGAAAAAAAAAAATTGAGGAGATAAATTGAAAATTTAAGAATTGAATTAAAATTTGAAAAAATAATTGATAATTAAAAAAAAAATTACAAAATGACGAAAATAATTGATAATTGAAAACAAAATTAAAAAAGTGTCTAGATTTAACACAAAAAAATTTTAAAAATCAAAGAATAATTATAAAATTTTAAGATAATAATTGAAAAATGCGGAAAATAATTAATAATTGAAGGAAATAAATCAAAAATGACGAGAATAACTTAAAAATTAAAGAAAATATGTAAAAAATTACGAAAATAATTGACAATTGAAAACAAAATTCGAAAAATGATAAGATTAATAGATAACTGAAACAAATAATTGGAAAAATTAAATTTAAAGAAAATAACTGAAAAATGAAAAATTAAGAAAATTGTAGGAATAATGGTTGAAAATAATTACACATTTAACAATGAAAAAAAAATGATTGAAATTGAAGAAAATAAAAAATTGAGGAAATAAATTGAAAATTTAAGAATTAAATTAAAATTGGAAAAAATAATTGATAATTGAAAAAAAAATACAAAATGACGAAAATAATTGACAATTGAAAACAAAATAATTTAAAAATATGTTAAACATTAAAAACAAAAAAAAACTTAATGTCTTCAAGAAATAAAATAAAATAAATAATTAAATAAAAAATAATAAAACTTCGGAGATGAATTTGAATTTTTACTGGCGCTAATTTTCTAACTTTTATTATTTATAAAAGCAACGTTTTTTCTTTAAATTATAAATTATAAGAGAAAAAAATAAATATTAAATGCTTAACTTTCGTTTAACATGTTTTAAAAATTTGTTTAGAAGATTTTTAACATGTTAAAATATAATTATACATCGCAAAGCAATTTTAACCTAGAACTGAAGACAAAGTTTAAAGACTTTTGTTATCCAAAAATCTGAAGGCTAAAAATTTTAAACATTTATATGAAAACAAGAAAAACATTCAAGTTTCTGTATCTTTATAATTTAAAAATTAAAAAGAATTCAAGAAAACTTTCAAAAACTTAAAAGATATAGTGATAAACGCTAAATTGTAACTATAAATATTGACAATAATTATTTCTGAATAGTTTATATAAAATTAATAGGGACATTCAAATAGTTACTTTCAGTAGAATCACCCATATATTTTTAATAAATTTGAAACAACGTGCTTTGAGATATTTAAAAGATTATCTTTCAAACTATATTTTGTATATAAATTACTTATGTTTGAAAAAAATTCTTTTTATCATTGTAAAATTTAGAAAATTTTCTTTTCAAACTAATAATTACAAAAATAATTTGGACTTAATAAGTAGAAGAAATAATTATTTAAAAATAAATTTAGTCATTCTACACAAATACAAATAATTCTTTTCACATTTCTAAGGATAATTCTAGGTTTTTTTTCGCAATTTCTACTAGCTGATTTCCATAAGTCCTATGCTTTAAACTCATAATTTAAAAGAAATAATAACAATTTTAAAAAAATTTCTTGTATTTTATACTTAAAAAATATCACCGAATCATTTCTGAAGGTATCAATTTTTTTAAAAATTGGTCCGCGACCACTTTGGTTGTAATAAAATGATTTGACCCTTAAGTTATATTATTTAAGTAAATTTTATTTTGTGTTTATTATTTTACAATTTTTTGTGTAATTTAATGTGTTTTAGACAACGGATTTAGATGTGCCTCAACCCGGTAGTGAAACCCAAGCAAGTATTCGAGTCGGTGCGACCCAAATGCCAAAACTTGCTCTTTCCCTAAAAGGTCCCGGACTTCCGGGCATTGCTGATGTAGAGTTACCTCTTTCGGAGCCAAAAGCCAGTATTTTCCAGTCGGTTCAAGAACTGATGCAACTTACGGAATTGGGAAGTAGACAGGAGAAATTAAGAAGAATATGGGAACCAACTTACACGTAAGTCTGGCATAATGCTCTATTTCCTCAAAAAACAATTCTCAAATTCGGTCGACTCACAGTGAGCTAGATTGCTTAAAAATGCTGCAAAACGAAAAAAATAGAGTTTAAATTTTTTATTTTTATCTATGGAATATCATAGATACATTGATTTCTGAAAAACATGATTTATAATCTGCTGTATTTAATAAACGACGCGTCTGAACTTAACCTTTTTTAAATGATAATTGTAACGATTTTTTACAACGAAATTTTGAATTTGTTTCAATAACTTAAATTTTTTAAAAAATTATTTTTTTATTACGAATAATTTTTAGTGAAAATATTTGACATACATGATTTAAAATAAAATAAATTAACTATAGAACCCTCATTTCCTGTTAAAAAATTTTATTTACATAAATGGATTCTTCAAATATAGAATAAATTTTATTTAAAATGCATTTGCTTCTAAAATTTTTTACATTAAAAATAACACAATTTAAAATTTAAAAAATCTGAAATTAAATTTATGATGAACAACCTAAAAAAGTTATAAGAAGGGGTGGACCCTTGTTGACATTCAATGAAATTTAAATTTTTCCATTCGATATATTGGATCCGTCATATTGAATTTAAAAAATCTGACACTAGATTCATCATCAGCGACCCCAAAAACCTCTAGATACAAAGTTATATTAAAATCCTACAGTTTTTAAAAAATTTATCAGCCATATTAAATCCGCCATTTTGAATTTTGAAATTTGGACTTAAGATTTGTGATAAGGGACCCCAAAAACCCCTAGATAATTATAAACAAATAAAGTTGCAAAATAGAGTATTTTTCCAAATATCAGTCATTATCTTTCTATAAATTAGTGTAATCTATTTCTTATCAATCATAATAACTAAGAAAAATTGCAAGGACTTCAACAGAAAATTAAGAAAATGACATTTTTCAAGAGTGTATAAAATTATCATTTTATTTATTTTTTTTCACGATAAATCTGCAATATTCTGGCTCACTATATTTTAAATAAATTATACAAACAAGAAAATTAAAATTTTTAAAATTTGTTTAATAATTAAAATATTAATAAAATAATAATAATTAATATAATAATTAAATTGTTTAATAATAATTAAATATCAGTTAATAGGAGAATTTTTTAGCATATTTCTAGTTATTATTTTAATGTAATTTGTATTGTGATTATAAACTAAACATGGTATCTAGCGATCCGGAGAATCAGGGAAGATGCCTAGAATTTTAATATATCAAGGAAAAACCGGGAATTTTTGAAAAAATCCTAGAATTCTTAAAATAATCCGAGAATTTTTAAAAAATTCCGAATATTCATAGATGAATTCTGCAAATTTCAATCTTGTATTCTTCAATAACTTCAAAAAGTCAATTTCAAATGGACAAATTGCGATCTAAAAATTTTGTAAAGAAAGAAAGTCAAAAGTAACATTAAATTTTTAATAGTTTTAAGTGATTCAAATTAAAATAAATCTCGAACTCTAATTAAATCAAAATTTAATATATTCAAACATTTAAATTTTAATTAATATATTATATACATTTTAGTAGTCAAAAATTAATTCGTTTGCATTTCACTTTAAGTATATTATTTTACTTCAAATATTTCCAACTTTTTCTAATTTTCTAACTTTATCATTAATTTTTTCCTTCTTTCAAAAATGTTTTTCTTATGGATTTTATTTCATTTTTATCTTTTTACGCAAATTATTTCAGTTTATTTTATACAATTTTGTTTTTAAACATTTAGAAAATGTTATTTATTTTCATACTTTGGTGGGAAATAACATTTTTTTCATCAATTTTATGACTTGAATTTTTTGTAAATTTGCTTAAAAGAGTTTTTTTCATTTTTCAAATATTTTGAATCTTTAAAACTTTTTGACTCCGCCTAAAATTTTGTTAATTTTCCTTCAATTTATTCTTTTTCTTATAATTTTATTAATCACTTTTCGATCTTTTAATAATTTTGTAAATGTTTATCTTATAATTTCTAATTTTTTAAAAAATTTATTTGTTATATTTGTTATAGTTTATTTATTTTCTATAATTTTTTAAGAGTTCTTTTTTCTATTTTATGTAAATTTTTTCTAACAAATTTCTCATTTTATCATCATATTTTTGCTTTTAAAAAAATGTTTCCTTTTTTCGAAAACGTATTTTTATGGTTTTTTTAAAATTTATTCTTTTAAGGATGTTTAACTGATTGAAATAACCTCAAACTAAAAAATGGTTCTTCACAAAAAATACAGAAAATTTTCAAAAAAAATTAGGTTGAGACAAAATTTGTTATCAAATAATAATTATTTAACATTTTGGGTTTTTTCTTGTAAACAAATAAAATTTTTCGATTTTATATTTTTTAAACAAATCATATTTAAACAAAATTCAACGAAAAGACTTGTAGAGATTGTTTCAAAAATTACAATAACCCATTATTTGTCAAAATTGGATAAAAATTACAACTGTTCACTAACTTTGATGAAAAAACACAAAATATTAAATAATTTTTATTTGATAATAAATTTTGTCTCAACCTAGTTAAGTTTTTGAAAAATGTACAACTGGGATTTTCAAAATTGGTTGAAATCAATTTTAATAATATTTTTATTTTATGTGAAAACCCGTTTTTTAGTTTGAGGTGATGTCAATGGGATGAACATCTTTAATTTGGCAAAACATATATATGTAAATATTTTAAATTTTTGCTAAAGTTTTCTTTTTATTCTTTTGTTGTTTTTAATTCTTGATTTTTTAAATTTTACTATTTTTCCTATTTTTTTGCGCGGGGTCTTGATTTAAAACAAATATAATTTAAGCATTTTTTCTAAAAGATTCTTATATATTTCAAGACATTATAATTTATTATTATCAATTTTATCGTATTTTTTATAATTTCTTAGTTTTTTTGGGAAGGGAGGGGGGGGGGGTATTTTTTCATTATTCATAAAATTTTCTTACTTTTTTAATTTATTCAGTATTTTTTACCTTTTCTAAGATATCTTTATTCTTTCGTTGATTCGTTTGTCTATTTTTGATCCCTATCCCTAAATGTTTAAAAAAATTTTAAATCATTTGTTTGTTTTGTTTTTGTATTTATATTTGAGACTTATCTTAATACTTCATTCAAATCATTTAATAATTAACTAGTACTTTTATTAATTGAGGAGCACTTTTTCAAAAGTTGATCAATCCATTTTTCAAAAAGGTAGAGATAAACACAATTTTAACATATTAAGAACTTTGAAAATCGATCGGTTACTGTTAAATTTAAGAAAAAAAATGTATTAACAAAGAATTTTTAATTTAAAAAAATCTGAACTTGAACAAGATGATACAAAATTTTAATTTTTTTTTTCCTAGTTAAAATTACAAAACCCTTTAAAGTCCCTATTTATGATAAACTTTAATTAAAAACAAATCGCCTTAAGTTCAAAAAATATTCTTATATCATTAATTTAGTGTAGTTTTTCTACTTTGTCAGGTGCAAAACTGTATTTGTTTAATTTTCTCGAAATTATTAACATTAGCTATTTTATTTCGTTATTTTAAAAAATTGTTAACTAAATTAAAGTATATTGTATTTGAAATAAAAGAATGAGTATATAGTTAGTGGATTGAATAATATAACAATAATAATTATTTATTATTTAACAGAATAATATACAAAGAAGCAAAAGATGATGAATCTTCTGGAAGAGCAACGCCAATTGTAACGCTTTATTCCCGAAACTCAAATCAAACTACAAACCCCTGTACAGTGGAAGACGTCCTACAACTTCTTCGTCATGTGTATGTGCTAAGTACAACCAAAGATGATAAAAAAGACGAGAGTTGTATAGCGGATGAGGATGAGTGTCTAGTTCATCCTGACGACTTTACTTCTAAGAAAATAACAAATAAAATAGTACAACAGATTCAGGATCCCTTGGCCCTTGCGGCAGGAGCCTTGCCTACCTGGTGCGAAGAACTCGCAAGAAGTTGTCCATTTTTGTTGCCTTTTGAGACCAGGAGGCTCTATTTTAGTTGCACGGCTTTTGGAGCTTCAAGATCAATTGTCTGGCTTCAGACACAAAGGGATGCTGTACTTGAAAGGCAAAGGGCGCCAGGTCTTAGTCCGAGACGAGACGATAGTCATGAATTCCGAGTGGGAAGATTGAAACACGAAAGAGTCAGTGTACCAAGAGGCGATAAATTACTCGATTGGGCAGAGCAGGTTCTCAAAGTAAGTATTTAGTATTCTCTAAAATATTTATCAGATTTATCATTTTAAAACTGGTCTTTATTTTAAATAAGCTATTGATTAAATTTGCCATTCTGATAGTAAATTAAAAATACATATTTTAAATCCACGCGCGCTTTTCTAGTGACTCAGTGATTAAAAAAAGAAACTTGAGGACATAGCCTCAAAATAAAAAAATTATTTTTCACATAAAATAAAAATATTTTTAAATTGGTTTCACTTAATTTTGAAAGATCGACTTGTACATTTTTCAAAATAAATTAGGTTGAGACAAAATTTGTTATCGAATAATAAAAATTTAACGTTTTGTGTTTTTTTTTTATAATGTTGGTAAACAATTGCAATTATCATTCAATTTCGATAGAAGTAGCTCATTTTGATCTTTGGAACTTTATCTATAAATCTGTTCGTTTAATGTTGTAAATAATATTTTGTTAAACGAACAGACTTGTAGAGATTGTTTCAAAAATTAAAACAACCTATTATTTGTCAAAATTGGATAAAAATTACAATTGTTCACTAACTTTAAAGAAAAAACACAAAATGTCAAATAATTATTATTTGATAATAAACTTTGTCTCAATCTAACTTTTTTTGAAAAATGTACAACTGGAACTTTCAAAATTGGGTGAAATCAATTTTAATAATTTTTTTATTTTATGTGAAAAACCATTTTCTAGTTTGAGGTTATGTCAATGGGTTGAATATCCTTAAATGGGTGGTTTTTGTTTCGATTTACAACGTAGGAAGAGAAACTTCTTAATTTATCGAAATTATAATCTATTCTGATTTTAATAGATTTTAATTGCAAGAGATTGAAATCCCTATTGTTTAGAATGTCAGTCTATTCAAATCAGATTTCTATTTTCAGTTTTTATTTAATTCAATCGTAGTTTTTAGAAGGAAAAATGATTTTTCTATAGAAATCTTAATTCATTCTGAATTGAATTGTTTAAAATTTTAATTGATTTAAATCTCGATTTATTCTTATTTTAAGCAGTCTCAAGTTCATTCGATTTAAACTTGAAACTATCAAAATTTCAATCATTTGTAATTTCACTTGCATTTCATCATATTTGTAAAAAAAAAATTTAAAAACATTTTGAACGATTCTTCATTTAATTTATTCTTTCAATTTATTTTTCTTGCAATTAATTATAATTAAAATCAGTGTATAACTCAATTCGTCCAAACTTCAAGCAGCCCAAATTTATGTTCATCCGAATAATTTCAATTTTAATCACTCCAAACTTTATTTTTTTATAATTTTGATTTACTTAGATTTTATTTAATCCCAAATCTAAATCGATTTAAAAACCTAGTAAAAAAACGATATGTGAATTAAAAAAAAAGTGTTAAATTACCTGACAGTTTTTAAAAAAAATATTTTAAAGCAAATAGAACTTTTGTAATAAATAAATCCCCCAAAAAAGATTAATTTGGTTTATTAATTAAGATGTCACAAAACCGTTAAATTTGAGAACATTTTAAATAATAAGCAAATAATAATAATAAACAAATAACAAATACAAATAATGAAAAATAACATTATTTTAAATAAATTTCTTTAAATTAATATTATTTCTATATTATTATTATTGTCGTTATTGGAAATTTTTTTAACTAACTGTATTTTTAAATAACTTAATTTTGTACACTTTGTCAATTTTGGAATCTTAAAATTTAAAATGATTGGATTTTTGATATAATAAAATTGAAATTTATTGCCATTAGACATTTACATATATTGGATAGTTTCGAAATAATTGAAATATGCATTGTTAAATTTTGAAAGTATTAAAATTTTACAATAATTAAGACCTGGATTGATTAACATTTTAAATAATTAAAATTTGAATTAAAGTTTGAATCGATATAAGTTGGAAATAATTTAAGTTTGGAAAAATTTGAATTTAAATAGTAACTGGTATTCATAAATGAAAATTTGAATTCAAGAAAATTATATTATAACAGAAATTTGCATTGTTTGAAAAAAAATTTAAAAAAAAAGGAATTTTAAGCAACAGAAATTTTGAATAATTAAAGTTTGTACATATAGAAGTTTAAATACATTTTGTCTAAAAAAATTATTTAAAAAAAAAGATTATTCTGTAACTTTTTGTAAATTACCTACTATACAAATTTTTATTTTTCATAAGATAATCTGAATGAATCTATGAAACTTTTTTTTCTTTTATTAAATTGAAACAGTTTTAAAAAATAAAATTTAATTCATGCGTAAAACTTCCTTATTTGTAATATTTCGTTAAAAATAATTTAAATTAGTAATTATTTTTGAAATTATATTTTTCGCATGCATATTTTTTATGTTTTTTCAGAGTAGATAAAAACTAAATTTTTGATTTTATTTGGAAGCATAGTGTTGTATTATTAATTTTAAATTAATCGAAAATTAATGAAAACCAATAATTTTAAATACAGTTTGCAAATTATATAAATTTTTAAACAAGTCAATATATTCTCAAATAAAAAAATAAAGAAATAATTTCGTAAGTCCTTCTCGCACATATATATTTCAGGGTTGCCACGGTTCTGAAAAACCTAGGAAACCTGGAATTGTCATGGAATTTTTTTGTAGTCAGGGAAAACCTAAAAAACCAGAAAAAGTCAAGGAATTTTACAAAATGTTGTTTTAAAAAATTATTAATTAATTTCTCTTTTTATGATTATAATCAGTTATATTTTATTCAAAACTGCGGAATATATCAGTGAAAAAATACTAATAATTTAGTCCTTTTAAAGTGATTTCCTGTGAAATTTTATTGATTGAAATCATGAATAAAGAGTGATTTTCAATATAAAATTATTCTCCTTAAATTTTATAATTATTCTTTAATTTTTTAAATTATTTTGTTCTGTTGTCGATTATCCTCGACAGCTTTCGAATTTTTTTGTCAATTATCTTCCTCATTTCTCAATTATTTTCTTTAATATTTAATTATTTTCGTCATTTTGTAATTTTTCTTTCAGTTATCAATTATTTTCTTCGCATTTCAATTTAATTCTTTAATTTTCAAATAATTTCCTCCAATTTTAATTATTTTCTTCAATTTTCAATTATTTTTTTCAATTTTCAATATTTCTCGTCTTTTTTCAATTATCAATTATTTTTTTGAAATTTCAATACAATTCTTTAATTATCTTCTTCAATTTTATAATTATTCTTTAATTTTTTCAATAATTTTCTACAGTCTTTAATTGACAACTTAATATTCTTCTTCAATTTTATAATTATTCTTTAATTTCTTCAATAATTTTGTTATATCGATTATTTTTGGTTTTGTTGTCTATTCTAGTAATTTTTCGAATTTTATTTACAATTGTCTATTATTTTCGTAATTTTTCATATATTTTCTTCAATTTTTCATTTATTCTCATAATTTTTCAATTATTTCTTTCAACTATTAATTTTTTTCCGCGTTTTTCAATTATTTTCTACAAATTTACTATTTACAATTATTTTTCTTAAATTTTATATTTCTTCTTTAATTTTTAAAATTATTTTGTTCTGTTGACAATTATTCTTGACAGTTTTCTACTTTTGTTTTCAATTGTCAATTACTTTCTCAAAAATTTAAGTCAATTCCTTAATCTGTAATTGAATTCTTCAATTTTTTTTTATTTTCTTCACTTCTCAATTATTATTTTCAATTTAAAATTGCAGTCTTTAATTTTAAATTATTTTATTTAATATTCAATAATTCTCACCTTTTTTTAATTATCAATTATTTTTTCAAATTATTTCCAACAATTATTTCTATAATTTTCTTAATTTTTCTTGTTTCTTAATTTAATATTTCTTGTTTAATTTTTTCAATTAATTTTTTCAGTTGTCTATTAATCTAATCATTTTTCGAATTTTATTTTTAATTGTTAATCTTTTTTGTCATTTTTCAAATTTTCAATTATTCTCATCATTTTTCAATTATTTCTTATAATTATTAATAAGTTTCTTCAATTTTCAATTATTTTCCGAAATTTGTCAATTATTTCCTACAATTTTTTCAATTTTCAGCTATTTTTTTAAAATTTTGTAATTATTCTTTGATTTTTTCAATTTTTGCTTCCTCATAGAAGAAGCTTTGTGATCGTTAAGATTTTCGATTTTCCAAAAATAGTCTAAATCGATTCATTTTCATCTAAAAAGCGTAAATTTTCATTCTGAAGCAAATGTCCAGATGTATGTGTGTGTGTATAGCGTTTTTTGTGTACGAGATATCTAGAGAACGCTTGAACGGCTTTCAATAAAATTTGGATGACTTATAAAGCTCTTGAATATCTAAATTTGGACATAGGGATTTTTGAAAATACCCAACAAAAATTTTTTGAGCACCTTTTTCATCGAAAAAAATCGTTTTTTTACATAAAATTTTTTCATACTAAAAATACAACTTAATGAATACAAAAATCATACTTCTTATCTTAAAGCGAATCGATTGACCTATATAACTATTATAATTGATCAAAAATTCGTAAAATAATTCATGTTTTATCATTTTTTTTGCATTTAAAATCCTTTTTTTTTAATAAATTCTCCAATTAACTTTTTTATTATTAATTTATTGCTACCTCTATGAGGAAGAAAATTATTTTGCCTACTTTGAAGCGAAATGTCCATGAAATGGATGTAATTTCCATCTAGTTTTGTTCGGTTGTGAATTAATCAAGCCATTTTTTAAATTTGGTTTTATTGCATTTGCAAAAATTTATAGTTTTTAATTGACCAACAACAATGCAAAGTGTCTCGCGTTTTTGGGCGCTTGTTAATGTTGCAACTTATTTTATATTTGGACATGAAATTTGATGAAAAATGGTCTGGAAAACCTGGAAAAGTTATGGAATTTTAAAATTTTGAAAACGTAGCAATACTGTATTTTGCTAGAAATAATCTTTTACAATTTTCATAATTTGAATGCAACCAATTTTTAATTTTAAAAAATAATGTCTAAACTATTTTTTGAACTAACTAGAAAATGAGGTGATTGTCGTCGAAATGATAATAATTAAATTCGAATTTTCATTATTTCAGGTTCACTCGAGTCGAAAGAGCATCTTGGAAGTGGAATTTGTCGGCGAGGAAGGCACCGGTCTTGGACCAACTTTAGAATTCTTTGCTCTGGTAGCAGCTGAACTTCAACGAAAGGATTTGGGTCTCTGGCTTTGCGACGATGAGGAGACCTGTGATCAGAGCAATCTCTGTCCTTCCGGAGAACAAATACGGCCTCACGGTTATTACGTGACGCGTCCCAGTGGATTATTCCCCGCGCCTCTTCTCCAGGACTCTGCAGCTTGTGCCCGTGCCACAAGGTACTTCTGGTTCCTCGGAGTTTTCCTGGCCAAGGTCCTTCAAGACAATAGATTAGTAGATTTACCTTTATCTCGGCCTTTCCTGAAATTAATGTGTCGAGGCGACATCACTAATAATGTAAATGAGAGAATCGGCTTAACTGGCGTCACCCAGGAAAGTATGTCGTCAAGTATGGCGAGCAGTTTTATTTCCGAGGAGGGAGAACAAGACACTGCGGCTTACTCGAGTCTAGAGCCTTCGCCGTGGTACAGTGGAATCCTCGATATCGAAGATCTCGCCTCAGTTGATCCAGTCAGAGGACAATTTCTCAAAGAAATGCAGAATCTGACCTCGAGGCGCGAGAGAGCGATTTCAGAGGGACAGTCCTCGGCTGACGAGAGCTATGACTCGTTCAGGCTGACGCACTCGTCGGGTGCTTCGGTAGCTATTGAGGATCTAGCTTTAACAATGACCTACGCGCCTAGCTCCAAAATTTTCGAACACGATGTCGTGGAATTGAGAGAGGACGGAGCTGATGTGACGGTCACTTTAGAAAATGCAAAGGAATATACCGAATTAACTGTTAAATATTGCCTTGATCGGGGAATTTCCAAGCAGATGGAGGCCTTCAGAGCTGGATTTTCGAAAGTATTCCCAATGGAAAAATTACACGCTTTTAGCCCCGAGGAAATTAGAGCAATGCTCTGCGGTGAACAAAATCCACAATGGACTAGAGAGGATCTGCTCAATTACACGGAACCTAAATTAGGTTACACGAGAGAAAGGTAGGATAATTTCATTTTAATTTACTCTATTTTTCTATTTATTTATCATTTTCGTTTTACTTTAATAATTTAATTGAAAAAAAAAAAATTGGTAATAATAAAAAGAGGGTCCAGGACTATTTTATTTCGACCCAAGTCGTTGCTGACCAATTAAAAAAAAAATCTAAAATTTTCAGAAATGATTATTTATGGGTTCTAGAGTTTGAAACAGGGCTGATAAAAATCATGATTTTTTAAAAATATAATCAGTATGTAAAATCTTCAAATGTTTATTTGTAAGTAGCTTATTTTTTAAACTGAGAACATTTAATAAGAAATAATGAAGAATAAAACATTCAATCAAATAAATTATGTCGAATAAATGAGAAAAATTCAAATAATTATCTTCAAATTCATGTGATGGCAAATTAAGAAAATCACGTAAAGCAACGAAATATAATAAGTTGTAAAAAATAAAACAAAAACGTAAAATGATAAGAAAATAGTCTATTAAAAAAATTAGAAAATTCTTTTAAATAAAAAATGTCATGGTTCAAGAAATGGAGAAAAAATTAAAAAAAACAAAACAAGAATGAAACAGTGCCATAAAAATATATATATTATAAAAAAGTAGAAACTTTTTTCAAAAAATTAAACTATTTACGGACATTTTTTTTTAATTAAAAAAACTTTAAAATATACTACTAAAGAGAAAAAAAATTAAAATTAGAGAATTATTTTACAAATTGAATTAAAAAGAAAGAATAAAATTTTGGAAAATTTTATGAAATAGAAAAATCATTTTAAAATGAGAATATTTAGTACAAGATTAAATTTACGTAATAAAAGAATAAAAGTTAAAAAAAAAAAAAATAGAGAATTGAGATACTGAAAAAATGTAGATAAAAGCATCGAATAAATATTTTCAATAATTCGTAATTACAAGATAAACACTAAACAATTTAAAAGGAAAATGTTTCTGAGAAATAGAAAAATGATGACAAAAAATAAAGAATTAATTAAAACGCAAGGAAAGACTAAAAAGATAGTAAAATATCAAGAAAATTAAATAAATAGGAAGAAATTGGAGAAATTTCCTTTTTCTTAATCTAACAAACTGTTAAAAAAATGTAAAAAGCATCAAAAAAATAAATAAAATTCGGTTAAAATATAATACAGAATTAGATATAATAAAAATAAAATAATAAATGTATATACAATAAAGATAAATTAAAAGTCCACGAAAGAAATTTAAAAATAAAAAAGTTTAAAATATTAAGCCAAAAATATTTTTATAATATTACACTTCAAACAAGTCCAATAATGAATTTATAAAAATAAAAAAAATCCAAAAATTGTATGAAATAATAAGTAAGTTTGCAAAAAATAAACAAGATGTGAAAACAAATTGAATACATATTTACAAAAAAAATGAGAATATTTATTTTTAAAAATATGGAAATAATTATGAAAATCAACGAAATAAAAAGTTTAGTGAATGATATAATAACAAAATTGTATAAAATAATATAAAATAATTTGCATAAAAAGAAGAAAATTTAAGAAAGTCCTAAAATAAAAAAATTAATATTATTTAATTGTTTTGCATTAATTAATATGCATTTAAATTTGAATTAATTGAAATTTAAATTTTATAAAGATTAAAATATTAAAATTGAAATTTTTAAGATTTACCCACAAAATTTAAAATTATCCTGAATTCAAAGAGTAAGTAATTTAAAAATGTATGAATAGAACTTTTAAAGAACGAAAAAAAATTTTTTACAAAATTTAAGATTAAAATTGTAAAAATTACTTAACAAAATTTAAGATTGTCAAAAAAAGTTAATTAATAATTAATTAATTAATTAATTTTTTACAAAATTTAAGATTAAAATTGTAAAAATTACTTAACAAAAGTTAAGATTCCCAAAAAACTTTATTGAAAGAAGGAAATCAAACCATCTTGCGATAATCCAGAAAAAATTGTGAAATTAAAAAAAAAGACTATGTCATATGAAAAAATAAAAAGAATTTGGAAGATTGAAAAAATCGTTTAAAAAACGTGAATTTTTAAAAAAGAAATCTCACAAAATATGAAAATTTGTTATAAACAAGAAGATTCATTTAAAAAATGAGAAAATTAAAAGAAAATATGACATTAATGAACTTTCAAAGAAAAAACAAAACTATGTATCTATATTATGAAATTTAGGAAAAAGTTTAGAAAACTTTAATTTGGAAATGAAAACTAAGAAACGATGCATTAATCCAGGAAATGTGGATTAAAATACAAAAAAACTACAGGAAAGTAAAATATTAAAAAATGAAAAAAATTGAGGAGTGACAAAACGTATAAAGAAATTGAAAATATTTTAAAAACAATCTAAAAAATTATGAAATAATTGGAAAAGTTAATAATATTTGAAATGTTAAGAATGAATGCAGAAATAAGATAATCAGTGAAAATCTACTAAAAGGAATTATTTAAAAATATGGTGAAATTGATCAAAAATATATTAAATTAACTTTGAAAGAACCAAACAATTTTAAAATATTAGACATTTTAAAAAAAAAAACTGTAAAGCCTTGAGAAAAAATCAAGATATAATTCAATAATTCACGAAAAAATTGTAAATTTATAACAACTTTTCAAGCACAATTTTGAAATAGTAATTAATAATTTACAAAAATTAAGAAACTTAAAAAAAATTATATGGAAATCAAGAAAAACATAAAAAATTTACAGAGACACTTTAAAATAAAGTCATTATGAAAAATGTATTGTTACAAAAAATAATATGGTTTTTAGTTAAAATTACGAATATAATAGTGAAAATTACCGAAAATTTAATTATCATTATA
Source organism: Ganaspis brasiliensis (assembly GCA_037103525.1). Taxonomy (NCBI): domain Eukaryota; kingdom Metazoa; phylum Arthropoda; class Insecta; order Hymenoptera; family Figitidae; genus Ganaspis; species Ganaspis brasiliensis. Next base: position 1,993,375 of record JAZKLR010000123.1, read on the forward strand.
ATTTATGCAACATTTTTTTACTTTAAAAATGTACCTAATCATATTAAATTTTATTTTTATTTTCATTAAAATGATTTTTAAAGTCTTGAAAGTGTGTCGATTATAAACATAAAAGAGAAAATTGAAGAAATAACGTGAAATTTTAAAAAATGATGTAAAACCAGAAATTTACCGAATAAATAAAAATATTTTACTTAATATTGCGCAAAGTATCTACAAAAATCTGTTATCAAATAGAAAAATCTGTAAAAAATTAAGAAATTAGGGAAAATATGAGGGGAAGGGGGAGAAAGTAAAATAAATGATAAAGAAAATAAAAATTTTGTCTTGAGAAATGGAAAAACTTTCTAAGAAGGGCAAAATAAATAACTTAAATAGTGTAAAATTAAGTGGCTCAGTTTCTTTTTTATCGAACAAACAATGTTTTTTTCTGACAGAAATTTGTCCAAAGAACAAGGCTTATAAAAATCATGATTTTTTTAAAAATGTAAAAAAAATACAACTTTTTCTTTAAATCACCTTTTTTTTATTTAAATTAAAAATTCATTTTTTAAAAATATAATCAGTATAAAAACTTAATTAATTAATAATTAAAACGTAAGGAAGGACTAAAAAAATAATAAAACATCAAGAAAATTAAATAAATAGGAAGAAAATATAGAAATGTTTTTTCCTTAATCTAACAAACTAAAAAAGTTTAAGCAAATTAAAACATACACACTTTTATAATAATACACTTAAAACAATTCCAATAATACATTTAGAAAAATAAAGAAAATCTAAAAACTGTATGGAAGAATAAGTAAGTTTGCAAAAAATTTCGCAAAAAATTAACAAGATATGAACAAAATTGAATACATATTTACAAAAAAAATGAGAATATTTATTTTTAAAAATATGGAAATAATTATGAAAATCAACGAAATAAAAAGTTTAGTGAATGATATAATAACAAAATTGTAGGTACCTATAAAATAATATAAAATAATTTGCATAAAAAGAAAGAAATTTAAGAAAGTCCTAAAATAAAAAGACAAACACAAAAAAAAATCAAATTTAAAAGAAAAAATCTTAATATTTGGTAAAAATAAGAAATTATAAAACGTTTGGAATTTATTTAAATTAAAATGACTTAAAGACTTAAAAATTGTATACTATTTTTTGCTATTTTCATACCAAATGTTTGTAAATCGTAGGCATTTTGATCATCTGTATTAGCACCATTTTTTAAATTTTATGAAGATTAAAATATTAAAATTGAAATTTTTAAGATCCCAATGATGTAAATCTATAACAGCCCTGCCAGAAAATGTTCTGTAATTGAAAATTGGTTTTTAATTTTTAATTTAATTAACATAATTTTTACTTTTTTATAGTCCTGGCTTCCAGAGATTCGTCAATGTTTTACTGTCGCTGACTGGTGCCGAAAGAAAGGCCTTTCTACAATTTGCAACCGGGTGCTCTGCCCTTCCTCCTGGTGGTTTATGCAATTTACATCCTAGGCTGACAGTTGTACGGAAAGTCGACGCAGGATCCGGCGGCTATCCATCCGTAAACACATGCGTGCATTATTTAAAATTACCAGAATATCCAACTGAAGAAATTTTAAAAGAGAGACTCCTCGCTGCCACGCGAGAAAGAGGTTTTCACTTGAATTAAACTTAGTCATCGAATAGGGAAAAAAAAAACAAAAAAAAAAATGAAAAAAACACAGAAAAAGAATATAATTAACAAAAGAGTCACCAATGTCTGACGACTCGTTTGGCGTTTAAAAAAAAAATACAAGCGTCGTTTTCGATAGTTCTTGAAATTACTCAGATATAGCTAATTTTTCACAGTCAGAGCTATTGAAACATGAATTTTTCAACCGCCAATCACTCGCCTCTCTGCGAGAATTCAGACTCGTTTCGTTCCAGAGTTCGATTCACTCTTTTTAGAAATTCTACCGATTATTTCTGAAGCTTTCCATTTGGTAGATACAATGGTTGATAACGAAAGTGTTTGTATCGTCGTTATTCAAAGATAATGTGATAAACTCCATGTGACAAAACTATTTTGCAATGCTGTAGGCATTGCCTGTTTTCTCCAGTCTCCAAGTCCTTAACTGGGTATGAATTTCAATTAATTTTTCTCTCGATCGAGTTTTTAATGTTAAGTATACGCGTACTACCAATTAATATGAATTTAATCATTGTTTCATGTACTATAGACTATTATTTTCGTCAATACATTTTACCTTTACTTTTGATTTCTTCTCTCTTCTTCTCTATAAACTTTGTCTTTTCTCATCCTGTGTTTCCGGTAGTTAGTAATTAACTCAGTACTTACGATATTAGGTCGCTTGCCACGCCAGCGTCTTTTTTTTTTTTTTTGAATTTTTATGGTCTTTAAGATCTCAGCTTATTTCCGTCTTGGAAGTTTAAAGTGGCTTTAAAAGAAATTTTCTATTATTAAAGAGAACTTTAACCATTGATGTAATCTCAAATTATGATAGAAATTCAAACTTAAGTGTACATTTTAATAAAAAGAATTTTAGTATTTATTTAATTTTCAGAATTATTCAACAGTTACCAATAATTATTATTGGATTCTTTATAACATTAAAACAATTTCATTCTAAGCTTTTTCTAAAAGAGAATGTTTTAGTATTATTCTTTTTCTCTCAGAATTTTATACGCAATTAATTGTGGGTCGAATTTGATTCTTTTTCGCTTTTAATGCAGCTTTAGTTTGAGTTTAGGTCAATGGATGGTTCCTTTTTAAGATTATTTCTCACGGAACGTTTTTTAAACGATCTTTCCTCTCAAAATCCAAATTAGCGCTAGTTTATTTTTTAGCCTCGCAATAAAATTTCTTGCGAAAATGCGCACGCATCGGTGAATATATAATTAATATTGTAAAATATAGTTTCTTTTAAAATGAATTTCTAAAATTCGAAAAACTAGGATTCCTTTATTTTAAATATTATTCTAATTATGTAACGAGTTTGTTTTCAAACTGGAGGAAGGTTTTTGAAGGGTAGAATAATTATCTGATTTAAAAAAATCATATTTACTTAGCATTGTTAAAGTATCAGGACTTGCAGAAGATTGTTGAAAACAAACCTTAAATTGTGATTTCATCCCTTCTGAAAAATTAGACGAATTAAGCACTCTGTTTGTACGGTAACATACTTAATGCTCACACGGTATTTACGACTATAGGCTGAAAAAAAACAAACAATCGTATACCTGTAATTGCATATAGAGGAAAGATATAAAAGATACATAATATAAATGTGAGAAAATATTAATAACGATGTCGAAATGGAAAAAAAGATAGTTACTATTACTGTAAAATAAATTATTATTGATTCTTGTGAGAAGAATAAATGATAAATACGTTACACAAGTGTGGCTTTTATTTGTCCTTTTCTTGTAGATTTAAATTTCAAATTATTAGTTTTAAAAAATTTGTATAATAATGTAATATTACTCAAATAAATTATTAATGTGTGGTAAAAAGAAAACTTGGGACTTATTTTATGTGTCTCAATCTTGTCAAATTTAAAATTATCAGAGAATGTTTCACATAACTCACTTTTAAAAACTATCAAAAGAAAATTTTGCAAACAATTAAAACTCTTTAGGGTCAAACCATTAAATTACGTTTTAGGGCTGTTGCTTCTTCTTCTGCTTCTTCTTTGTTTAAATGGCCTCTTGTATTAACAAATAGCCAGAACAGATATCCAAACTTGAATAATGTAATTAAAATAATTCGCAATTATAATTTAAAACCAGGGAGTGGGTAAAACAAGTAGGAAAGGTGGCAAATTCAAATCTCGGGAAGGACAAGGAACTCATTAAACAGATAAGATATAAATTTGAGAACACTTGAGTTACAAAATAATGTTACTGTTTGCAAAGAACTCACCAATCTCCTTCACACCCTCCAGTCTTGGATCGAAAATAATATCATCCAAATCAAAATTATCTGGATTGAATCCCGGTATTCTGTGTACCACCCCCCCCCCCCCTTAAAGCTCTGCCAGTTTCTTCCAGCTTCTTAATAGCCCAAGTCAGATTTTTGGATCTTACATAATATGTAAGATCATCAGCGAACATAAGCCAGTTAACTAAATGAGAAATACAATTATCAGCTTTACTTAAAGCCAAATTGAAAGGTAAAGCGCACCCTGGGGTACGCTTACCCCAGACACTCTGTAATCCTCAGAATTATCAGGAAAAACAATATCCTGGAGCTAAAAAGGAAAGAAACAAAATTAATTATCTTAAATGACGCCCGAATATCAACTAAACTATTGTAAATAGCCAAGGGAGAAACATTATTAAAAGCCCCCTTTATATCAATGGCCATCATAAAAGTATGTTCCTTCCTAGCAAAGCCCTGATGTATATAAGTCACCAAATTAGAAACACATTCAAAAGACGACCGGCCTCTTCTTAAGCCAAACTGATAGCGTGGAATAATATTAGACGACTTCACAAGATATTCCAAACATTTCTGGACCATCCTTTCAATTAGCTTGCACATACACTAGGCCAAAGAAATCGGCCCATAACCTTTTTCAGCCGGCTTAGGTTTAAAAATAACCCTAGTCTTAATCCAATCATCCGGAAAAATAGAGAGAGCAAAAAACAAATTAAAAAACCGAAGCAACAATTGTTTACAGGGAAAAGGAAGGAGTTTAATAATATTATCAGAGATCGAATCCATGCCCGGAGATGAGTCCTTCCTCAAAAGAAAAATAGCATCACAGAACTCTCCATAAGAGAAAGGAGAATTCAGAGGAATTTCAGAAAATGAGAAGCACTCGAAAATGCTCTGATCTCCGCCAGATCTGTTTAGAGCCAAATATTGCCTACGAGCAACCTTTCTCTCTACAGCCTTCTCGCATTTTGAGTCCCACCATAAAGGTTGAGATTTTCTTTTTCCCGGAAGATCAGATGGAACAAACGCTCCAGATTCCAATAGACCTTTAATCTCGGAAATAATGCGATCTTATATCACCAAAGACGACTCGCCGCCCCGCAAATCCCTCTCCAGGTCTTCAACAACCCCAGGCATAGATTCAGAAAATTTTACCTAATCAACGTTTTTAAGGTTGCGATTCTATTAGACGACGAATTTTCAAATTTCGGAGAAATATCCGTGCTAGCAACAATCAAAAAATGATCCGAGGTAAAAGTATGTAATGTAACTTCTGGCATAGAAAATTGAGCCCAAGCAATAGGCACGAAAATTAAGTTTAAATTATTCTTCAGACCATCACGACTAACGAAGGTAAGTTTTGAATCATTTAGGGAAACCAGATCCGCCTTCTAAACTATGCGGCTCAGCGGTAATCCTCTAGCGCCATTAAAACTATTACCACCTCCACCACTCCTTCTAGAAAACTTAGCGAGAATTCTGACGACAGAATTCTCATAAATCTGCTCCTGATTAATCTCCACCCCTGAAGTATCACCCCTAGCAACAATATTGTTCAAAATATCTGGGATTTCCTTAATCAACATTGCCTTAGCTTCCTCTCGACTACAATCCAGTGTTTAACGAAGCGTCAAGATAGAAAATTCGAACCTGAATATAGGGCATAGATTAGAAAAATCCATATGGTTGCCGCAGCAATTCTTGCACTTAGAACTTACATTGGCTGTGTGACAAAACCTTTGACATTTAAAACATCTTCGCGCCCTAGGAACAACAAGAGTAAGTTGCAAAAGAAACCCAACCAAGGAAACACTGACAGGAGCAACCTGAGTACAGGAGGTGAATTCAACTCTGTCAGAAATGTTATTATTATTAAAAATCCTTTTATTGATACTATCTTTTTCAGAGCTTCAGAATTCAAACGAGAGACTATATCCTTAATAGAGTGATCGGAAGGGAAAACATCTGTAAACGCCATTCTACCTAAAAAGGAATCAGGAATAAAAATTTTGTATTCCGCAAATTTCAACTCCCGAGACTACCAGTTTATTATTGGCACTCAAATAATCCGAACATTCAATTTTAAGCTGATTGATACCATTTCAAGAAATCTTTTTATCACCACTAATGAATGGTCCCAACATATCTAAGACCCGAATAGAGTCCAATTTTCCCACATTACGGCCAGGAGTAGAGCTTTCCAGCAAAATAGTAAATATTTATGAGTTGGACCTAAGCCCAAATTTAGCTCTTCAATTCCCTCCAATACAGCTCCCCTACCCTCCACATTAGTAGCAGACGACATCCCAACATTTGCACCCCCGTCAGCCTGCCCAATTTTATCGTTAACCCGAGAATCCCCCCCAACCTGACCTAAACCAAAAATCACATTATTATTAAAAATCCCAGTAAATCCAGCAGGAGGAGGTAAAAAATTAAGAACCCTAGTAGGTCCAGGAAAAAAAATTTTCTTCCTCCCATGAACAAATCCATCCCCAAAAGCGTCAGCCAAATCCCCATTTTTATCTAAGCTACCCCTCTTGGAACCTATAACAGGTTTAATAAAAGGGGATAAACACTCAAATAAACCAGCTAAATTTAATTTCATGTTGCCAGTTAAGAAATTCGGCCCTGGTTCAGTACTCTAACTAACAAACCTCCGGGATTTCGCCGAAACTAACCTTACCTGATTGCCAGGCATACGGAAAGTTAAAAGAAATTAATCCGCGAAACACTCTCAGTACGCACTCAACACAAATTACCATTTGTTTGCTGACGTTTATATTATGTAAATTAACTGATTCTTAATATTTTGTAAAATCATCTGTTTTGTTTCTCTTAAACACGATGTAAAACGGATAGCTACTTTTAATAGTACTTATAAATTACCGACGCGAAGCACAGTTCGCGTACCCCGCGACCAACACTACACTACCCGACACTCGAACCACGACGATGAGACCGATGTAGGGGTCCGGACGGTCGATGTAGGGGGTCCGGACGGTCGATGCAGTGGGTCCGGACGGTCAATATCGTGATCGTTGGCCAGCTGATCGAACCTTGTTGACATCTGGCCAAGCAGACGGCGCGAGATGACAGTTAGTTCCGAAAGTAACCGCCAGTGCGGTCAGCAGTGGACGGGACGGAACAGCAAGCCAGGACCACCAACCGGCAAGCGCATGAACCAACGTTGCGTGCGCCGAGCCCTGGAGAGCTCAGTGTGTATGTACTAAGACGTGAGCGCAATACGAGTTGTGAAAATTTTGCGAGTGAAAACCGACAACTGTGAGGAAATCTGTCAATTGTTGCAAAGATTAGAAGCGACGTCGGCGGATCTCAGAACAGCGGATGTATCAACTAGGAGTTCTGAAACGGCTCGAAGGTCAGTGTCCCTTTTCCAAGTCCGAATTAGTGGCTGGAGTAGCATTATTGTGCGTGGTCGCGGCTGTGCTGAGCCAAGGTGCTCAGTAGTATTTTCTTTTCTTATTTTTGTAAATCGTGGTTTTCAGTAATTAATATTTCAATTAAAGTCAAGTTCTTTAAATCGAGTTTGTTTATTGTGTTTTACCCATATTAAAGCTTGCGTGTTTCTCGATTTGTAAGTATGTTCGTTTATCTCTCTCTCTCTCTCTCTTTCTCGTACGCGAGAAGGTGCACGCCGTGAGATAGGAGCTAGCCGGCCGGTACCCAGACCATGGGATCTCAATCTCGGAGGAGCCCGGATGGAAGTTTCCACCTGGCGCAGAAATAAATACAAACGGGCTTCGTGGGGCTCTCGCAAGCTAAAAGCGTAAGGCGGGATTGTCTATCCGTCATTGTGGTAAGTCAGCTGTTTCACATAACCTTTCTCTCTCGCACGCATTGTCACTACGAGTTGCGTGTGTTAGAAAGATAACGGTTACGACCTTCACGACTCCGACAAATACTGTAATTTAGGGGCCAAAGTACTCATAGATTAAAAGAGATTCCTGATAGTAAGATAGTAAACTTCCAGCAAAAGACCGCTCATCTGGGTGACAAAGGGGGATCGTCCACCTCACACACCAGGCTCCTGAAGTGAATAGGTTTTACAAAAATGAATGCAAAATCGGCAACTGGGGTCTCATTTGTACTCATTTACACTCTTAAAATTCGTTTAGAACGAAATCCTAGCTGCTCGGTTTCGCCAGAAATACACGTTCAATTAAATAATCGAAACAGCATAAGTTGATTTGATAATTATATTATAAATTACATAAATCCATTAATTAATTACTGCATATTTAAATATGCTGCGAGGAGAATTCGACTACCGCCTTTTTTTAAATTAGATAAGTATCTTTTATCTTCAACCAGGTTGATTTTGATTCGGTTTCAAAATTTTTTTACAAATACGTTATAAATTATATGAATGGTCGGCTTGTTATATATGGTCGGCTTGTTCCGACCATATTCCAAGACTGATTTTATCCAAGGAAATAGAACACTGGGACAAGTGATTTAATATCAACTGGATTTTTAGTGTCTCGCTAACTCCTGTTTAATAATTAAAAATAAAATAAAAATAATGCTAATAAATAATAATAGTAACAATAGTGAAATAATAACGATAGTATTAATAAATAAAAACTACTTTTACTTTTAAAAGATATTTTTAATTCCCTTACAAGTTCTTTACAATTAATATGTACTTTTCTAGTGGAGAAAGAAGCATTCACAATTTGGTCAATAAGTTTTAAAGAAGAAACGAAGGGTACTAATTTTAAAGATTTAACTTTGCCACAAATTTTAGATTCTAAAAGTTTGTCATTATGTTTTAATAATTTTCTGCATACTAGGAAAGTACATATCAATTGTTATTATTAAACAGGTGTCAGCTAGACACTAAAAATCCATGTGATTTTAAAGCACTTGTCCTAGTGTCCTATTTCCTTGGATAAAATCGGTCTTGGAATATGGTCGGAACAAGCTGGTGAAACAATTTATAACGTATTTATACAAAAATTTTAAAACCGATTAAAAATCAACCTGGTTGAAGATAAAAGATACTTATCTAATTTAAAAAAGGCGGTAGTTGAATTCTCCTCGCAGCATATTTGAATATGAAGTAATTAATTCATTGATTTATGTAATTTATGTAATTACATAACGCATAAAGTTAAAAATTTGTTATTTATATGTTAAATGTTGTTAGTTTATATAAATTCTCCGAATAAACTTATTAAATATCTTAAATCAACTTATGCTGTTTCGATTATTTAATTGAACGTGTATTTCTGGCGAAACAGAGCAGCTAGGATTTCGTTCTAAACGGATTTTAAGAGTGTAAATGAGTACAAATAAGACCCCAGTTGCCGATTTTGCATTCATTTTTGTAAAACCTATTCACCTCAGGAGCCTGGTGTGCTCAGATTAGAAAAAAGTCAAGGGATTCGAGCTCATGCAACCCATGATCGTCCTCAGAGCCAGGGATTGAATCCGTTCAAGAATAGCCAAATTCGAGTCACTGTCTGCCATAAAAAATTTACATCCCTACTCCAAATGAGTCTTTAATGACGTTAATAGCTTGAGTAGTTCTACCAGCAATCTCCTTTAAGTGTGTCAACCAAAGAAGTTTTTTATCCAAGACAATACCCAGATATTTCAACTTATTACCAACCTTGACAACAGAACCATCTAATATCACTTGCAAATTCTTTAAGTTCTTATTATTAGATCTGGAAAAAATCATAAATTGGGACTTAGAGGCAGAAATCGATAGACCCAACCTCCCAGCTTATCAATCAGTGCCCTACCAGTTTCTTCCAAAATCGTCACAGTCTAGGCTAATTCCTTTAATCAAATATAATAAGTAAGATCATCTGCAAACATAAGCCATTTGACTAGATGTGGAATTCATGAACCCATCTTACTCAGGGCCAAATTAAAAACAAAGGGGATTATATATAAATATAATATTAATATATATATATATATATTATATTTATATGTAAATTTCTTATAAATGCTTTTATCATTAATTAAAAAATTTGTATTTTTTACTTGGACGCCAGGTAACCATTTTTTTTGCAATTTTTGGGGTTTTTAGCGGCTTTGAATAAAATATTTCATACAATTTATGTAATAAAAAAGTATCAGAATTTTATCTTTTGAACATTTATGAAGAGAAATATTGTTTGTGCATTGAAAAATTACAGCAAATTTATGAAAAGGCGATTCTTTTTATGTTAAAATATGTGGAAAAACTCAGTTGCCTGGAGACACGTGTTAATATTGCTTGATTTGTCTCAAACTAAAAGAAAAATTATTTTCGTAACTTCATTATAGTTTTCCAGGTGTAGACAGAATTTTGAAAAGATCGCCCAAATAAGGGTCACCCTAATATAAATATTATATTTACATTTCACCATCTGTACTTTTACTGAGAATAAAGATAATTACGATAAAAAGCAAGGTTTGCAAGTCATTTTTTTATTTATTTTATTATTATTTTATTATTTTATTTTATTATTATTTCATACTGTCAACAAATAAGTGCTTATCGCAGAAAAATTGTGTGAATAATTTATTCACTTGGATGTATTATCACCATAGGTATTCATATATTGTATATTCTCAAAGAATTTTAATCTGTACTGTCAATTTTTTAAATTTTATTACTTTCTAAAACATTATTGAAAAAAAAACAATTACTCAGTGGCGGTTTTACGTGAGGGCGATTGAGGCGACCGCCCCCACCCCGAAAATCTTATATTTGTATAAGAGAAAGAGAGATATCACTATGGTGCTATCTCTTTCTATCCCATATATCGTCCCTTCTGAACACTTTGCCTATAGCCGCCCATGCAATCACTTATACTAATAAATGGTGGGGAGCACTAAAAAAATTTGTTATCCTCCAGACACAAAAATGGCGCTTCTGGATACCTGAAGGCAGGTACTGAAAGTCACTCATTTGTTCGATTCTAACGTTTATTTTTACACTTGGTAAAAAAATTATGCATGACGCGTCTGTTTTTTTGCCCTTGGTTTAAAATTGACGCTATTTTTATATAATCAAACAAATGAATGACTTTCAGTCTCTGTCAGCAGGTTATCTAACGCCTTTAACCTTTTTTGAGAAGACAGTAAATGATCTATGGAAGGTTATTGAAATAAATTTTCGTTCTCAAATTACAAACATGGAAGGAAATAGACTCAATTTATTGCCTTTAACCTTCTTTAAAGGCCATTCTTGGCATTCTTGGTTACGCAAAAAAAATTTTTTTTAGAAATTATAAGTATGTGCATCTATAGGGTCAAAATATCGTTTTCACAAAAAAGCAATCACAAATTTTTTTTCAAAAGATTGTCATTTTAACAAAATCAAATATTTTTAAATTTTTTTTCTTCAGTTTAGTAGCATTTTTAATAATATTTCGAGCCCTGATTGAAATTTTTAAAAAAAATTTAAATTTACAAAATTGCGGCTATTTTTTAAAAACCAAAAAATTTAAACTACTAAACTCAAAAAACAAAATTAAAAAATGTTTATTTTTGTTGAAATGACAGCCTTTTGAAAAAAACTTGTGATTGCTTATTCTCTGAAAACGATATTTTGACCCTATAGATGCACATACTCATAACAAATTTTTTTTCGCATAACCACTGCCAAGGACTTCTTTATTCAAAGCATTTACAACAAATTCTCAAATTTAGATAAGAATCGGAGACTTCACCTGCAAATTTTGAAAAACTTGAGATAAATTCAGTCTAATGAGTATATAATGCATAATACCTTTTTGTTAACCATAAATACCTAATGTTGTTCTGTATGACAAGATCCTAATGAATTATGAAATTATAAATAATTATTTTAACTTAAAAAGTCAATGATTATAAACTTTCAAGTACCCATGTTCATATTTGGCTATTCATATTCTTTTATTTTGTCCACACCTGAAGTTTGTCACTTAGATATTTTTTTTGTTTTCAATCGCAGTTACGTATCAAAAAAAAAAATTTTAAATTAATTATAAATCATAATATATGAGTTTTTATTTTATATATCTAATTAATAATTGTTTTTTATTATAAAGCTAGAATAATAAGTAATATAATAATAATATATGTATAAGGAAATATCATGAGTTATTATATCATTAAAAATAAAACAAGCACCATTTTTAAATATTTGAGAAGTGTCTATAATTTTTTCATTTCTTAATGATTAAAATCTTTTTAATGTTTCAAAACTTCTAACGTTATTTTTATTTTTGAAAAAACCTACTAAATTAAATTTCTTTAAATGAATGTTGTATTTTAGATCTCAAAATGATTGCTTTTTGTTGACAATTCAAACAGATAAAGCTGCGCTCCTAGTGGCCGACTTTGAACTACCATTGGCGTGAATATTTTTGAGTTATGGGTAAGAATTCTTCAAAAATATCACGATTTGCAAGTGGTCCTCCGATTTCTTTGAAATCGTGGGAAATAATAGTCTTATATAAGTTACATTTAATCCTAAAAGGATTTTGAAACATTTTCAAAATGGCGGCCGCTACGCTATGTTGAAAATCTTAGTTGCGTTTTTTTCAAAAATTAATATCTCCGAAACTTTTTTATGGATTTTAATCAAATTTACAGACAATATAGTTAAAAATGTGTAGTTTAATGTTATGTTATAACCAAAAAAAAATTTTCAAATTTTGACTAAAAAAAAGTCAAAAAAATTTTTTGATTCAATTTTTAGTCATTTTGGACCAAAAGTTGAGATTTCTATTTGCGATGAAAATATTCCCTGTATTTTTACCTTTATTTAAAAAAAAAAATCTTGGAGACTTCAATAGTTCTCGAGATATTGCATTTTTTGTGGACCAGTGCAAAGCTTTAGCGGCAGCTTTGTTAACTATACTATGCACATAATGTGTGATGATATATTTGGTAAGCACGGAAACAGCCAGTGACTATTATTTCTGGTATTTAAAATTTTTTTTATATGTAATTTACATAGTCGTCATAATTCTTAAGAGTATGAGAATGTAAGATTAGCTAAGTTTTTAAATAGTTCCCTTTACCAGGATAGGTTAATAATTTTCGTTTCCTTGATTTTTCAATTTCAAATTCAAATGTTTCTGTTGAATTTGAATATTCTCTACATAAAATTTTTTTGTCACTAATTGGTACAAATGAGTGAAAATCTCTGGTACCTACAATTCTTTAAGCTTTGCTAAAAAGATTTTTTAAGCTTCGAGCTTTTTTGTCGTGTTCCTTTTTAGTGCAGAACAACATTGTTATATTTGGTAAAGCATTAGTACCCCACTCGTATAAATCGTGGACCGTCATAATTTGTTTACTACTTTCACGTTGCAAACTAGCTCGACCAGCTTCGCGTTTAACTGTACCTCCTATACCGTCACATGGACTTTTACCATGAGAAGTAGCAAAAAACTTCCAACGCGCTTCAATTCCGAAATCTCGTTTATGATATGCCAGATTGATAAAATTGCTTTTGTTTTTGTACTGAGCTGCTGCGCCATCTGAAAAATATATATATTTTTTTTTTTTTTTGCGTAGGATGTGAAAACCTGCCTTCAGGTACCCTGTAGCCCGTACTACAGGGTTATGCGGGGGTGGCGATGTTCTGCCGACCCGCTAAAAACACACCCTTATTTAGGGGACCTTAAGACCACTCCCGGTTAGCACTTTTCGCGCGTATCGCCATCGGGAGTGGTCTTATACCCCATTGCTGCCGCCGAAGCGACTTTCTCCGGTCCGCGGGACCTACTATCACTGACGGTCATGGAGGCCCTTAACGCACACAAGTTGAGTCAAGGGTCTCGACGAACCGTCAGTTCGCTCTAAAAACGTTTCAAGAGGGAGAAAGCTTCCTCTATCCGAGTTTTTTTTTGCGGCCTAGGTGGTCCTAAAGCGACTTCGCTTTAGGGCTTCTTCTTTCTTCGCCTGTTCCAAGATTTTCCTGAAACAGGAGCACTTCCCTAAACCTGCTTCATGGGACACCTCTGTCGTGCTCGGATCTTCCGAGCACAAAAAACAAACTGCCTCCTTGGTACACTCTGCACGAGAGTGGCCAGACTCCCCGCACTTGTAGCATGCGGAGGATCTGTCCACCCCCTTGCACTCAGCCTTTCTGTGGCCATACGCCAGACACCTGTGGCACCTGGTCACCATCAGCCTCCTTCGGACCTGGCAACTTAAAAAGCCTACTTTTAAGCGTCCGACTTCTACCAATTTCTTGGCTTCTTCCTGCCCGGTGACCACGATGGCCAACTTTGCTCCTCGCCTGTTAGGTCCCAGGACCATCACCTGTCTCTTTTCTCGAGGTGTCTGCAACAGCTCCTCGAGAGCACAAACCACTTCCTCCTTTTCTGTGAGACCGTCAAGGTCCCGGATTTCTAAAGTTACCTTCTGATCCTCCCGGGTCCTGACGGTTCCAATGCCATTTACGGCTTCGGCGACCTTGGCCGCAAACGCCTTACAGTCTGAACCTCCTCCTAAACGTAGGAGAAGGTTTCCTTCCTTTGTGGGTCCAACGCCCACTACAGTCGCCTGACAAGAGCCAGGATCGACGTCCTTTCTGAGTTTGCCAAGGACAGAGGCATACGTCTGTCCCTGGCAGACTCGCACTACTAGCGTCGCCTTTTTAGGCCGCACTGTTTCAACTGTGACCTGAGGGGGTGGCACAGGCACTACCGGCTTCTTCTTCTTTTGTGGAGCCTTAACCTTTGGAGGAAGACTCTTCTTTTCTTTGCTTCTTTGTCTGAGTCTCTTCTTTCGGGGGAGATCGCTCAGACGCGGCTCTTTTCTTTCTTTCGCATTCCAGGACAAGGCTTCTCATTGCCCTGGCCTGGAAGCACTCCCTTATCTTTTTTCGGTCAAGCCGACCTTCCTCTACCTGCTCAAGGCCCGTTTCAAATGTCCAAGAGGCCTCGTCAGCCTCTTCGTGTTTCATCCTTAATGCAGGGATCCATTGCTCGAATTTTCTCAATCCCGCTTGAATCTCCGCAGCTACGTTCTTTTGAACAGTAAGCTTCGCCAACATGATTTGAAGCTCACTTTCCATCTCTCCTATAATGTCGGCTTCCTCCGCTCGCAACTTTTTAAGCTTAGTCTTGTCTGCCTCACAAGTACTAAGCCCATAAGCTGTGGCGTTACTAAACGCGCTGCCACAGCTGCTTATGCTTGCTGCACTTCCTCTTCTTGATCTTTGCAGGTCCTCCACAATTAAGTACGGTGGACCTGCGCTAGCGTCCTTCCTGCCAGCATTTCTCGATGACCTCGAGTAACCTCCCGCGTTTTCTGAGCGCCTTTCTTCGTCGTTTAATTTAAAATTGAAATCTTCCATGTAATTCCCACGAGCCTTGGAGAAAAAACGGTCCACCCACACAGAGCTCCGATGTGTAGGTAAGGCATTGAATCACTAGAAAAATATATTATTTTTCGAATAAAATGTTTACCTTTCAACTCAGTTACTAATTTTCCTATAAACAAGTGAACAGCGTTGGTATTATGCTCTAAATCTTCGGAAATAACGACATAGCTTTCGCATACTGTTTTATCATCTTTTTTGAAGTAAACTACTGCAGGGAGGACAGTTATTTGTCGTTTATTCCAAAATTCACTCTGAACAGCATTTTGAATTATTGTTTCATAATTTTGAGCAAAATCAAGCAATACTACAAATTCACCTTCTTCCAGAGATTCTTTAGTGTCTTTAAGAAACTTGCTTTGTTTTTTCGCAATAAAATCGTGTTTCAGAAGATTATTTAGATGAGAAGATAATTTTTCTAAATAAGTCTCAATAGCGTCACAAAAAGTATCCAATGAAGTGCGATCAGTTGATGTCCAACTATTGTAAGTGATATTTTCAACAAAATTATCCTCGAAAAGTTGGCGAAGTTTTCTAATTAAAGGTGTTTGATATTTAAGGGTTAGTCAGTGAATGAATGATGTGCGCATGCGTAGGTAATTGCGTGGAAACGGGGGAAAACGAGGGAAAAAGCCAGTGTCGATTGAGCGATGTAACAAAAAGGATCTCTGACGTGCAAATCAATAAATTTGTTAATTTAAAGTTTAAATTCAAGGCTCAAATTCATTTATTTCCACCTCATTCTCGCACTATTGCACATTTTGGTCCTTCGAGCCGGATTTTTATCTACTGGGAGGTGAAAAAGTGAATTTAATCGCTCAAAACGGATCGCAAATATTCGATCGACGCTCAACCACGCCGGCAGCCATTACTCTCATGGCAAAATTCAACGATTAATTTTGAAAAAAGGACTCAAAGAATTCAATTTCTACAAGGACGACGGAGATTGTTGGATTAATAAACTGTTGGACGAATGGATGGATTATTGTAAATTTACTAAGGATCATAACCTCACTCGAATCGGCAACTGCTCGGAACACGCAGCGCAGACATCTCAACGGCATTTCAAACGGAAGGAATCTCATCCACACGCATCTACTCGACTTCGGAAATTAATTGGCACTTATTTGTAAGAATATTTTGTAAAATTCGAGCTTCAACAATTGTGATTATTCATCGACTACGGTAAGCTCTTTTACGCTTTATTTATCTGTGTATTGTCTAATATTGAAATGGCGGACGTCGCGACATTAAAAAGACAACGCTCGACTTTAAGGGCAAAAGCCACTCGGTTTAAAACTTATATCGAAAAATATGTTCCGAACGCGGATACAGTGTTCGAACTTGAATCACGCATTGAAAAATTTAATTTGCTTTGGTCGGAATTTGATCATATTCAAGACGAGATTGACGAACAATTACAAGAACCGGAAACTGCAGAACGCGATATGTTTGAAAACGCCTTTTTTGCAACATTAACTCTTGCAAAAAAGAAAAAAGCGGAAATTCAAAATCAAACTCGAACAGTGCCTGTTGGTTCAGGGTCGAACACAGTCACAAACATTGATCGTGGTAGTGGTGCAGTGTTGTCAAGTGCACGGTTGCCAATGATTACACTCCTAAATTTTGACGGCAGTTATGAACGTTGGCAGAGCTTTTTTGACATATTTAGCGCGATGGTCGATAGAAACAATTCGTTGGACACAGTGACAAAATTTCATTATTTACAATCGGCTTTAACGGGAAAAGCGACGGATTACATAAACTCGTTTGAAATAACAGACGCAAATTACTCGATCGTATTAGAGTTGTTAAAGAAAAGATATCACAATTCGCGATTGGTTATTAATCACCACGTGCAACAGTTGTTTAGTCGTCCATCGGTAACTCGAGATTCTGCCGGTTCACTGCGCGCGCTGTCTGACGGATTGCAAAAACATACACGAATATTGGAACAGTTGAAGGAACCTGTCAAGGAGTGGGACACATTGTTAATTTACTTGGCTTCTACACGATTAGACAAT
Organism: Ganaspis brasiliensis; assembly: GCA_037103525.1. Classification (NCBI taxonomy): domain Eukaryota; kingdom Metazoa; phylum Arthropoda; class Insecta; order Hymenoptera; family Figitidae; genus Ganaspis; species Ganaspis brasiliensis. The sequence continues at coordinate 2,010,676 of JAZKLR010000123.1, forward strand.
GTTACAAAACGAGAGTGGGAGTTAAAGGTCGTTTCAGAGAAATTAGATAAATTGTCTCAATTTATAGATTTTCTAGAGGTTAGGTGTCAAATGTTGGAGGCGGTTTCATCAAACTCAAACGGAACAAATAACTTATCGGGATTAAAATCGACTCAATTTAATAAAAGGGAAACAAAAACACTGACTCACTTCGCGGCAGGTGACGTGTCATCTGAGTGTGCAATCTGTCGAGACAATCATCGGATCTATTCATGTACTAAATTTCGCAATTTATCGGTAGAAGAAAAACGAAACAAAGTAAGGGAACTTAATTTATGTTTTAATTGTTTAGGGAATAAACATACGGCTCGAGATTGCAAATCTATACGTTTTTGTAAAACTTGTTCAGGAAAGCATCATTCGCTTTTACACATTGACAGATCGGGATTGACAAACAGCAATAATATCGATTTAAATAATCAAAATTGTGAAAAGAATACCGCGCAGAACGCGTTATCAACATCAATAACGATGTTTGCTTATAGAGATCGTAGCGAGAAATTATTATCTACTGCAATTGTTTATATAAAAAATAACGTTGGTGAATTAGTTGAAGCTAGAGCGCTCTTAGATAGTGGCTCTATGTCAAATTTTATGACGAAGAATTTGTGTAGAAGGCTTAGACTTAGGGAAAATGTCACGTCTCATGTAATTTCAGGAGTAGACTTAACGGAAACGGCTATATCGTCACGAACCGCAACGAGTATTCAATCTATGCAAAATGCTTATAAAATTAGAGCTGATTTTCTTGTAATTAACGATATTTCAAATTGTATTCCGATGAAGCGAATTAACAAGAGTGAGATTTTAATTCCGGAGCACATAGTCTTAGCCGATCCTGATTTTAACATTCCTAACCCTGTTGATCTCCTCCTAGGTACCGCTATTTTTTGGGACTCTTTAGAACCTGAACAAATAAAACAAGGACAGACTCATCCAGTATTGCAGCGCACCAAATTCGGCTGGATTTTGGGAGGACATTTAACGAGAGTGGAGGCAGCTGGTCAGCTTAAATCACAAACGAAATTTTGCGGTTTCATTTCGAACGCAACATTGAATGATCAGCTGGAACGGTTCTGGAAAATCAACGAGGAAAAAACTACTGCTCCAAAATCGGCGTTGGAACTCGACTGTGAAAAGATGTTTTCCGACACATATACGAGAACTTCTGATGGACGATTCCAGGTGGACATGTTGTTAAAAATAAATCCCGACGAGCTAGGTGAGTCACATTCTAACGCAAAAAGAAGATTAATGGCAATGGAACGCCGTTTTAATAATGATTCTGTCATGAAGGAACGATACCACGCATTTTTGGATGAATATATAACTTAAGGATACATGTCTCGAGTTCCTGAAGATCAAATACATACTGTCAGGAATTATCTGCCGCATCATGCCGTCTGTAAGGAGTCAAGCACCACGACAAAGCTGAGAGTCGTCTTTGACGCCTCGTGCAAGACGACATCGGGCTTATCCTTAAAGCTGGCTCTACATGCAAAGCTAACTTTGATCCGACACGACATGTCGGACCCGACTTGCACGAGATAGAAAAGGACAGAGACTCTCTCCGTCCTTTTCTATCTCATGCACGACGTGCGTGCGGAGCAGTGTTAGGTTCACATGTAGAGCCAGCTTAAATGATTGTGTCATGGCAGGGCCCACAGTCCAGCAGGAATTATTTGACATAATTCTGCGTTTTAGACAGCACAGATTTGTGCTCACCGGTGACATTATCAAAATGTATCGTCAGATTCTACTGAATCCTGATCAACGTAAACTCCAATGCATCTTGTTGAGAAAAACTCCAGATCATCCTCGGGAAACTTTCCAGTTGGACACTGTCACATTTGGAATAGCCTCATCGCCATACTTGGCAACTCGATGTCTCAATCAATTAGCCCGGGATTCGGAATCCACATGGCCACTCGCCTCACGGATCATCAGAGAAGATTTCTACGTAGACGACCTCTTGACGGGTGCTCAGACGGAAGAGGAGATCAACGAGATAAGGAAGGATGTAACTGCAATATTGAAATCAGCTGGATTCGAGTTGCAAAAATCATACTCAAATATCAGTAATTTCGATTGTGGTGATGAGGAGCAAGAAATTACTGAAATCAAGACTCTGAGATTGCGCTGGAAACCAAAGGGTGATCAATTAACCTATCATACAACTTATGATTCTAACTCAAAGGTTTTCACTAAGCGCACGCTGTTGTCTGCTATTGCGCAGATTTTTGATCCTCTGGGATTGCTCGGACCTTTGACTGTACGATCAAAAATCTTGCTACAACATCTCTGGAAATTAAAAGTGGGATGGGACAGTCCAATTCCTATAGAATTGACTGAAGGATGGAATCAATATTGTAAACAACTGCAAGAAATCAACCGAATTGAGATTCCTCGTCATGTTCTGTGCAGCAAGCCAATCAGCATCCAAATTCATGGGTTTAGTGATGCTTCGGAAGCGGCATATGGCGCATGTATATATATGCGGTCAACGGAAAACGACGGCACAGTAAAGTCACGTCTACTGTGTGCCAGATCACGAATAGCACCGATCAAATCTGTGAGTCTTCCCAGATTGGAACTCTGTGGGGCAGTGTTGCTGGCCAATCTATACGCCAAAGTTACGGAAGCACTGACCATAAATGTTGAGGACGCCTATTTCTGGAGCGATTCTAGCATCACCCTGGCCTGGATTAGAGGAGATGCAGCAAGATGGCACACCTTTGTAGGAAACAGAACGGCCGAGATTCAGCAGCTGACATCAGTAGAGAGATGGAGGCATGTTGCTTCAGAACAAAACCCAGCAGACTTAATATCTAGAGGAATGACCTCTACGGAATTAAAATCGTCCGGATTATGGTGGAATGGTCCTGCGTGGCTTCAGGAAGAAGCTGATGCCTGGCCGCAAGATATGAATACTCTGGAAGAGGTTCCTGAAAGCAAGAAGGTGACCTTGAATTTTGTCGCAATGGAAAAGGACTTCTCAATTTTCTCAAGATTTTCGTCATGGAATAAGCTTCTCAGGGTGACGGCTTACTGCTACAGGTTCAAGGAGAATCTCCAAAGGAAGGTGAAGAAAGAACCAATTATCAGTGAAACTCTATCAGCAGATGAGTTATCAAAGGCAGAATTGATTCTAATCAAACTACACCAGCAGGAAGTATTTCAGAAGGAGTTAGTGGATCTTCGACAGAACAAATCAGTGAACTTCAAGAGCCGACTGGCACCATTAAATCCATTTCAAGATCAGGAAGGACTACTTCGAGTGGGGGGACGCCTAAATAATGCACCTCTTTCCTATTCTCAAAGATTCCCTATCATTCTTGCTCCTAATCATGTGCTCACGGAATTGCTCGTTCGTGACTCTCATTATAAAAATCTTCATGCCGGAACATCATTGTTAATCGCGTCCTTGAGAGAGAGGTATTGGATTTTATCAATTAGAAATGTTGTACGTCGTATTTTAAAAAAATGTGTATTGTGTTTTAGAGTGAAACCGGTGTCCCCGACACAATTAATGGGTGCGTTGCCACCAGAACGCGTGACTCCGTCACGAATTTTTGCTCATACGGGATTGGACTATGCAGGGCCTTTCAATGTAAAGATCTCTCGGAATAAAACTGGCAAAGCGTATATTTGCGTATTCGTTTGTATGGCGATAAAGGCGGTACATTTGGAACTGGTCCCGGACCTCACTACGAATGGATTCTTAAATGCATTAAAAAGATTTATAGCGCGAAGAGGAAAATGCATTTCCTTGTCCTCAGATAATGGGAAAAACTTCGTCGGGGCTAATAATGAGCTGCAAAAAATAGTTAACTCTTTGTTCGTGGAATCCGGGAGCAGATCCAAAATTCTCGATTTCGTAGCGAAAAATTCAATAAAGTGGAATTTTATTCCCCCGCACTCGCCCCATATGGGAGGCTTATGGGAAGCTGCAGTTAAGTCTGCTAAATCCCACTTGAAAAAGGTAATCAACAACACACCTTTGACCTTCGAAGAGTTCTATACGGTACTTACTCAAATTGAGTCAATCTTAAATTCAAGGCCCTTGTGTCCTCTTTCTTCAGATGTTGAAGATCTAAGTTTTCTCACTCCTGGGCACTTCCTGATCGGAACGGCCTTGAACTCTGTTCTGGAAGAGAACGTAAGGGAAATTCCTATAAATCGTTTGAGTCGGTTTCAGTTGCTTAGTCAAATGCAACAGTCATTCTGGCAAAGGTGGTCGACTGAATACGTTACGCAGTTGCAATCTCGATCTAAATGGAAAAAGGTTCAATCTAACGATTGTTTACGAGTAGGTCAAATGATAATAGTAAAAGACGATAATCTTCCGCCTTTGCGATGGCAATTGGGTCGCATTATTGAATTACACCCTGGAGCGGATAATAATTTAGTGCGTATTGTTAGTATTAAAACAAGCACAGGGGTTTTGAAACGATCTCTGCCAAAGATTTGTATTTTGCCGATTGAGACTGAAAGGTAGAACGGGTAAATAAACTTGTCAATGAGTATTGGTTATGACTCTTATCTAAATTTTGTTTATTTGACGCTTGAGATGATTTTTATTGTTCTCGCAATCATCTCAAGAGGGGGGAGTATGTTTGATATTTAAGGGTTAGTCAGTGAATGAATGATGTGCGCATGCGTAGGTAATTGCGTGGAAACGGGGGAAAACGAGGGAAAAAACCAGTGTCGATTGAGCGATGTAACAAAAAGGATCTCTAACGTGCAAATCAATAAATTTGTTAAGTTAAAGTTTAAATTCAAGGCTCAAATTCATTTATTTCCACCTCATTCTCGCACTATTGCACAAAAGGTATGACACCTGCACAAGATTCACAGGATCCTAAGTAGCAAGAAGGAGTATTGGAATCGCAAATTATTGATACCAACATGGTCTTATATGATAACAAGAAGCTCAAAGTTTTATCGTCAGCAATAAGTTCAGCAAGATTAGCACCATCAATTAAAAGTTTCGTGTTTTCGTGAAGTTTGCAGACACAAATGGAGTGGGTACCACTAGTGCCAGCAAAAATACACTCCTTTGGACGCAATTTAACAAATTTCGAAAAGCCTACTTTTAAATTAGGGAACTGAGATTTAAAACTTGCATAAACTTCTTTAAGATTTCCTAAAATTAAACGCTTCTGAAATAATTTTCGAGTGCCATCATCTTGTTTTACAGACACACAGTCTTTTTTCCCCGGCAAATATCGACTAACATCACATTCATAATAAAAGTCTCGAACTGCTTTAACCGTCTCATTTGGTAATTTTCTACCTGGTTTTGGATTTGGTGACGATAAAATGCCATTTTTAGCATGTAATTGCAAAGCTATTCTAGCAAGACTGTAAGGTACTTCAAATTCAGAAGTGACGTCATGAATGCTCCAACTCTTTGGAAGAATAGTTAGAAGTTCTATTATGCGAGATTTTTTAGGCTTTTTTCCCAGTTCTTCTTTAATATCAATAATAAGGTAATCTATTTTTCTTTTATCGTCATTATCTTCAGTATGTTGAAATACCACTTTCAATAAATTTTCGAAAGCCACTCGAATTTCACTTAATTTTTGCCGTTTTGCTGATTGTGTTCGAAAATGTTTACTAACTACGACTAATTCAACATCCAATATCTGCAAAATATTATTTAATTTTGTTCTATTTTGTTCATTTTCAACATCAAATTCTATAGTTTTTATAAAATCATCAGCAGAAGGATCTTCGAGTTCTTCGAACTTAATCGCTACATCATTTTCCTCATTAAATTCATTTCAATTTTCATTATTAACAGAAAAATTACTTTCAATCCCTGCAGCATTTTCTTCAATAGATTTATGTGAACTTTTGTTATCAAATGAAAAATTACTTTCATTTTTTATTTGTAAGCGACAGCTATCACAAATATATTTATCTTGATCAACTGAAAACATATTGATAATTTCTTTTGAAATAAGCCGAAGCTTTTTTGGGTCCACAGAACCATGTGGTTTTTTCTTTAATGGATTAAAGCAATGTACCCGCGCCATTGTAGGTCGTTTAAGAAGAGGAAAACAATGTTTTACTTAAATCTAATATTTAAAACTACTACTAAAAACTACGCTAGAAAGAAAAAACCGAAATCGAAAAAAATAAATGCAATGAAAAATAAAGTAATAAATTAAAAAGAAAACGATTAAAAAGAATGAATATCCTACCTTAAAGAACAAGTCAAGACTTGCACCAAGAAACACCTGAAATATCTCGAGAACTATTGAAGTCTCCAAGACTTTTTTTTTAAAATAAAGGTAAAAATACAGGGAATATTTTCATCGCAAACAGAAATCTCAACTTTTGGTCCAAAATGACTAAAAATTAAATCAAAAAATTTTTTTGACATTTTTTCAGGGACTGACACGAAAACCGAATTCTGTTTCTGTTTTGAATTGTTGTGACGAAACAAAAATGTACAATCAATATTGTTTTGTATTGAGCCTGAAACGAAAAGGCTCTGAATTACGTTTTCGTCTCAAGCCCGAAACGAAAATCAACTCCGAATTTCGTTTCAGTCTCATGCCCGAAACGAAAAGACTCTGAATTTCGTTTTCGTCTCCTGCAAGAAAAGAATTGTGTTTAAAATTGTTTTTGTGAAATTTAGAGCCTTTTTTATGAGAAACGAAAACGGAATTCGGAGCGGATTTTCGTTTCGGGCATGAAACGAAAACAAAATTCGAAGCCTTTTCTTTTCGGGCATGAGACGAAAACGTAATTCAGAGCCTTTTCGTTTCAGGTTCAACACAAAACAAAATTAAATTGATATTTTGTTTCAGTTTTTCAAAACCAAAACGAAACAAAAATAAAATACATTTTGTTTCGGTTTTCGTGTCAGTCCCTGCATTTTTTTGGTCAAAATTTGAAAATTTTTTTTTGGTCATAACATAAAATTAAACTACATATTTTTAACTATATTGTCTGTAAATTTGATTAAAATCCATAAAAAAGTTTCGGAGATATTAATTTTTGAAAAAAACGCAACTAAGATTTTCAACATAGCGTAGCGGCCGCCATTTTGAAAGTTTTTTAAAATCCTTTTAGGATTAAATGTAACTTATATAAGACTATTATTTCCCACGATTTCAAAGAAATCGGAGGACCACTTGCAAACCGTGATATTTTTGAAGAATTCTTACCCTTAAGTTTAAAAATTGTGGGAAAAAGCTCAGTCTATTTGCTTGGAAGTCTTTGATCTTATAAAAAAGTTTAATTTTATATTTGTAAATTCTAATTAAAGTAAAAAAAATTATTATTAAAGTTTATTATTATAAGATTTTTAAATGTATTATATTCAATATTTTTATAATTTATATAGGTCAACTTAACATGGATTTATAAATGAAAACATATATATCTCAATATTCACTATTATTGGAAAATTTTTAATAATTTCATTACACCTGTTCCCAATTATTTTCATAATTTTATTTATTTAAAATTTAGAAAAGTTCATTTAAATAATTTATACAAAATATTTATTTACATATAAACTTCCTCTATGATGAAGCAAAAGATAAAGAGCACTATAAATTCAGAACAAATACTTATTTCCATTATTGTCAGTTTCTGATTGTGAACTGAAAGCCTATTAATCATTCGAGGAAGTATAGAGAGAGAAATTTAAGTATAATATATTTTAAAATTTATTAGTTCATATTATTTGCTTTAGACAAAGTTTATTTAATATTACCATGTGAAAAATAGATAAGATTTAATTAGATATATAAAAACGTATTCGAGATTTAAATTTTGCTTTACAAGTAAAACATTCTTACATTTAGTAAAAATGTTTCGAAAAGATTTTTTAAAACTTTTGTCTTTCTTGAGCTTACTTTCCATAGCTGTAAGTATTTGAATTTTGTTTCTAAAATTTATTATAAACGCTTTTATTTAAGATGTTGACCTTTTAAAAAAACTCATATGATATCTGATTTGAGATCATATACATAGAAATTCATATGAAAATTTGATAATTCTTAATTAAAAATTTCATATGTCAAAACTCACATTAAATCGCATATGAAATCTGTCTTTTCTAAAACTTTCGCATATAAAATCGTATATAAATTCCCATATAAAATCCTATGTAATTCCAAATCTCAATACGTCAGCTAAAAATAAAAAAAATTTCTATATTATGCTACCATTAAAGAAATTTTGTATTTCTTCAAATTTGGTACATCTAGAACTTGAAATAAACGCAAAACCTATATGAAATAAATCTTTCTCTACTCAGTATCTTGATGACTAACAATTCAATGAATCAGTGACATTCCTACTGGAGAATCCTATGTAGGTTTCTACTAGAAAACCTACAAGATTTTCACGTAGATTCCTATACGATTCTTTATAAAATCCTACATATAGATTCACATGTATGAACATTCCTACATAGGAATCTATGTTATTGTATAGACGAATAATATACAATATTCTTATTAAGATTCCTATATAAGGTCAATCCACTGACTTTCGTCTGAGGGCTGTTGCGACCATATTTTTAATAATTCTAATTTTAAAATATGTGAAACTCCAACATTTTGTGAATTTAGTAAGCATATTACAATGGTATAAATTTTATTTCTTTTCGTGATATTATTAATCAAAAAATGAAGGTTCACAACTTCAAGTGTAACCTCAAATCTGATGCTTTTTTTAAAGATGTTCTAATTCTTGGACTAATTTATATAATATTTATCAGAACTTATTATAAATATAAATCATTTAATTCTAAATACAGAAAAGACGGATTTAGTACAAAAATTTTATTATTTTAAAGTGATACTCTAATTTAAAATATTTACATTTGTAAAAAATTTCACTATTTTTAGAAGCTCATTACTTTTTTGTGGAACCTCCTACAAATTTAAGGTTTTGAATATAATTTAATATTAATATAATCTATTTGGCTATAAAGTTTGACGAATGTGTTTTGCTTCGTTTAGGAAGTATTACAATTTTTAAATTTCTTACTCAAAAAGGTTAATTTTGATATTTTAAGTAAACACAGCAATTTCACACCGCTCCATTTAAATTAAATTAGTATACAAATGAAGCGACGTGAAATTGCTGTGTTTATTTAAAATATCAGAATTAACCTTTTTGAGTAAGAAATTTAAAAATTGTAATATTTCCTAAACGAAGCAAAACACATTCGTCAAACTTTATAGGCAAGTAGATTATATTAATATTAAATTATATTCAAAACCTCAAATTTGTAGGAGGTTCCACAAAAAAGTAATGAGCTTCTAAAAATAGTGTAATTTTTTACAAGTGTAAATATTTTAAATTAGAGTATCACTTTAAAATAATAAAATTTTTGTACTAAATCCGTCTTTTCTGTGTTTAGAATTAAATGATTTATATTTCTAATAAGTTCTGATAAATATTATATAAATTAGTCTAAGAATTATAACATCTTTAAAAAAAGCATCAGATTTGAGGTTACACTTGAAGTTGTGAACCTTCATTTTTTGATTAATAATATCACGAAAAGAAATAAAATTTATACCATTGTAATATGCTTACTAAATTCACAAAATGTTGGAGTTTCACATATTTTAAAATAAGAATTATTAAAAATATGTTCGCAACAGCCATCAGACGAAAGTCAGTGGATTGACCCTATAGGAATCTACGTAGTTTTCCTATAGATATGAAATAGGAAAAATTATAATATCCTATAGGATTCTTTATAGATTTTTATAGGAAAACATATTATTTCCTAAGACTATCAGGACTCTAAGAAATTAAAAATCAGCTCGACCAGTGCACTTCATTTAACATTGAACCTTCAAGCATTCCTATATATGAGATCCTATCGTGGATTTCTATAAAAAAAATGTATGTTATTCTATAGGATTTTATATGAATTCTTATATGGATTCTCATATTGAATCCTATATAGAAACCATATAACTTCCTATTTTAAATCTATATAAGATTCTTGTAGGAAAACTACGTAGTTACTCATAGAAAATTATATGTTTTCTTATAAAAATTTATAAAGGAATCCTGTAGGATATTTTTTCCTATTTTTTTTTACGTGGAAAACTTGTAGAAAGGAACCTACATAGGATTTTTCAGTAGGGATGTTTACTAACACAAATTATTTAAATTAGGATCATTTGTTATAAATAAGTAAAACTAATCAACTAATTACCCTCTTCGCTAAATAAATAAATATAAAATTTAAAACTAAACGGGATATCGAAGCTTATACCAAATCTCATATAAAACCTTATGAGAAATCTGCATATTTTATACAATATTTAATGTAAGACTATGAAAAAATTACCTAATCTTACATTTAATCTTATATGAAATTATATATAAAATCTTATATTAAATCTCATATGAAATCTTATATGAAATTTCATATGAAATCTTAATACGAAATCACCAGCTTTCATATAGGATATATAAGATTATCATTATTTGATATAATTTATAGATTTTTATTTTTTAAAAAATAATAATTCAGTCTTTGCAAAACAGATAGCATAATTAAACGTAAGATTTCTAAAAATCTTAAAATGGAATACTTTGCGTAATCCAATAAACTGAATAAACGATTATATTGAAAACGATCTTACAGTAGGTAATTTAACGAATCTATCAAAAAACTACTAAAGAGAATTACTTTAGGTAGCATCAAATAAACGACGAAATTTGAAACAATATTAACTTTCGCGCTTCTAAAAATTTTTGTATACGCGCACGGACTTTTATTTGTATGTATCAAAAAAAAATTAAGTTCATAAACATTTTTTACTGTTATTGTTGTTTATCAACAACTATTGTATTTTACGAATATTCAAAGAGAAAAGAGGATTACTTTTGCGAAGAATAAAAATGTGTTTACATTGATTGTCTTGATAGAAATCGTACTTATGCTTGATCCAAGAATAAGATATTATTTGACGTAATCTCGGGTCACTTCTGTCATGCACAAAACAGTTTATCATAACCTCAAATTCTTGAGTCTATAAGGTCTATAATATTTTATACTAGGACCTTTAAAAAGTTTTTTCTCATTGTTATGATGAATTTTTAATTTGTTTAAACAATTTATTGTTGAAAAATTGTAGCATTTCCAAATAAACTAAAAGAGTAAGAAAATTAAAAAAAAATTGTCGAATTTTGCTTCCTCATAAAGGAATTTTTGTGATCTTTAAATTTTTTAACTAGTTTTTAGCAGGTTTAAACTAGTTTTGAATAGTTTTTAAAAAGTTAAAAAAGTTCTAACCAGTCCTAAGGGGTCATCTACATATCAGGTAATATTTTTAGGGCTGGGAGGGGGGTAGGCAAAATATTACAGTCCATGGAAATTCTTAATGAGTACTAGTTTTTAGCAGTTACAAACTAGTTTTAAATAGTTAGAAACTTGTTTTAAATAGTTTGGTTCAAGTTAAGAACAGTTCTAACTAGTCCTAAACAGTTTTATACGAGTTTCAGTCAGTTTTAAACAACTGGAAACAGTAAAAACTACTTTTAAACTAGTTGTTAACAATTTCAAACTAGTTTTTTGAATCAGTTTTAAAAAATTGGAAACAGTTCAAACTACTTTTAAACTAGTTTTAGCAGTTTTAAATTAGTTCTAATTATTCAAAAACAGGTTCTAGACAGTTGTAAACAGTTCTTGTCAGTTTTAAACTATAGTCTTAAAACACAGAAACAAGTTAGAAGTACTATTTCTACTATTTCATTTAGTAGTTTTCTACTAGAAATTAGTAGTTTTCTAGTAAAAATAAGTAACATCTCCCTCCGAGATGCTTACGTATAATAATTAATGAATAGCCCCTAACCATATACTAATAAAATATTAGAAATCTTTTGTTTATACTTATTGATCATAATACTTATTATGCAGGCTAGTCTTGAACTAATGAACGAAAATATATTGATAGATGTTCAAAGAAAAGACATGTACGTAAATACGAAGTTAATAAATATTCTTGAATCTTCGAACATACAAGAGAATGGTTCATTCAAGGGATTGGACGATCTGATTTTTAAATGTGGTTTTCAAGATGATATAATTCTAACGGTATGATTTTATTTATTATTAGTGATATTTTATTCAGCGTACGTAAATATCAAAGCATTCTGTCGAAGGTGTAATAAACTAATTTCTCTATTAATTGCCTCTTGTTGAGATTTTGTTTTACTATTTGCGGTAAGATTTACATTACTTATGAATATTAATTTAAGTTTTGTTTTGGCAATGCACTAACATTGTGCGCTCTAAACAATGTTTTAAATTTTGATTAAAAAGTATTTATAAACTTATCATCACATTTATATTAGATACTGTTTAACTTGAAACATAAATATGTATTATGTCATTATATTTTAGAAAAATTTTTCGCATTTAGGGAAATCTATTTGTGGAGTATACTACTTTTGAAATAGACAACATTGAACTAACTAATTTGAACATTTGTGACACTTATTTGCCTAGAACGGTGCAACATTTTAGTAAAGATTTGTCCAATTTAGCATTTGGTACCCATAATATGGGATGGCTTCAAAACTTGATCAATAACATTTTTGATACGAGTTGCAATTATTTTACGGTATGTATAAACATACTATAAGATTGACTTTATATTAATTTATTTTTAATTTAATATTATGTAATAATTAATAAATATTGTAAACATTCTAAATAATAGAAATATTTTTTATTTTTAGCACGATAAGTTTATAAGTCCAGGACACATAAGAGAAGAAATTATCAGGCCTCCTCAGATACATTGTGACAGAAAAGTTAATTTAATTTTAAAATTGTACGTTAGAAACATAAATAAAAACTTTTCAAGGCAATTGCTATTTGCCAAAGCTACATACTTTGGATTTTTACGATGTGTATATAAAGATTTATCAAATTCAATGACCTTTTTAACAGAGCATGTATATTTAAGTGATCATTACATGTTTTAGTTGTGTATTATTGAAAAATGTATAGTATTAAAATTGAGTTTCTAGTGCAGTAATAATAAAACGTTTACAACAAAAATTTTTGTTAAAAAATGTATATTACATCATCCATTATAATATTACATACTCATGTTACGAAGAATATAAAAATGTTTTTTTAAAGTCATATTCATAGGGTGTCTAGCGATCCGGGAAAACTGTAAAAATTAAATGTTAAATTGGTCAAAATACTATGTAAATATCTTCAGTAGAAAGAAAATAAAAAAGAAATATTAAACATTTCTTAAAGATCTAAGTCAATTAAATCAAACTTTGAAATTTCAATAATAAAAAATTAATTCTTTTGCATTTTATTTTGTTTTACTTCAATTATTTACAACTTTTTCTAATTTCTTAAGTTCATCATAAATATTTTCCTTCTGTCAAAATTTTTTTTTTCGTGCTATAGATTGTCTTTATTTTTATCTTTAAATTATTTCAGTTCAGGCCCGGATTGGCCATTCAGGATACCGGGAAAAATCCCGGTGGGCCGCCGCTAGGCGGGCCGGTATTTTTGTAGGTCTAATTAATAATTTAATTTATGTAATTAAATTTCATTTAACTTTCAATTACTCTTTTCTATTTTCAATTAATTTTACAACATTCAATCATTTTCGGCTTCTTTCTATGTTCTTTTCAATCACAGAAATTGTAGAATTTCAATTAAATTGTTCAATTCTACAACTATTTTTTACAATTCTTATTTATTATTATCTTCAACTTTCAATTCCATTCTTCAATTTTCAATTTCATTCTTCAGTTTTCAATTATTATTTTTTTCTGTATTCAAGAATTCTAGACTTTTTCAATTACTTCTTTCAATTTTTAATTACATTTTTTAAATTTCCATTACATTCCTCAATTTTCAATTATCTCCTTCAATTTTTTCAATCCTCAATAATTCTCAAAAAATTTTATAACTAATCTTTAACTTTTTAAATTATTTTGTTCTCTTGACCATTATTTCTTAGTGCTTTACGATATCAAGACGATATCATATTTGAGCAATATTGATATTGATCTCAAAATCTCTTGACCATCCAAAAATGTTCTCGAGTTGATAATATCGACCTAAAATAACTAAAAAATGACGAAAATAATTGACAAATGAAAAAAATTGGAATAATGACAAGATTAATAAATCGACAATTGACAAAAATAATTTAAAAAATTAAAGAACAAATATAATATTTTAAAAAAACAATTGGAAATTAAAAAAGGAAAAAAATTACAGAAATAATAATAATTGAAAAAAATTTTAATTTTAAAAAATTGACCGGGATTGAAATTTGAAGAAATAATCACAAATTGATAAGAAGAAAATAATATTAAAAATTGCCAAAATAATTAAAAAATGAAGAAAATAATTGTGAATTAGATAGAAAAATTGAGGAATTAAGGAGTTAAATTGAGATTTCAAAAAAATTATTGATAATAAATAATTTACAAATTACTATATCAATAAATAAATAAATAGTATAAAAGAGTGAAAAAGCCCAGGATTGGTGAATATTTAAGAAAATAATTGACAATTAAAAACTGAAGAAAACTGTAGGAATAATTATAACAAATAATTGGAAATTGAATGGGATTTCAAAAAGTTAAAGTTGGTTGAAAATCGAAGAAAATAATTTCAAATTAGAAGAAATAGTTGAAAAATGAAGAAAAAAATTCAAAATTAAAGAAAATAATAATTGTGAATTTAAGAGGATAGTTGAAAAATTGAATTGAAAGTTCAAGAAAAATATTGTTAATTGAAAAAATCATCTAAAAAAGCCGAGAATTATTAAATATTGAATAAAATAATTGCCAATTGGAAAAAATTCTAAACATGGCAAGATTATTAAATTAAAAACTGACAGAAATAATTTTAAACAGAAAAAGATAAACATGAAATTAAAAAAAACTAAAAAAGAAAGAAAATGATAGGAATAGTTCTAGAAACAATTGAAAGTTTAATTGCTTTTTGAAAAATTAAACATTATTAAAATTTGAAGAAAATACTTTCAAATTGAGAGAATAATTGAAAATGAAAAAAAGTATCAATAAAAGACAAGAATTGTGATTGGATACAAATAATTAAAGAATTAAAGAACTGAATTGAAATTTCAAGAAAATGATTAATAATTGAATAATATGAAAGAAAATAATTGAAAAAAGACGAAAATAAAGGACAATTGCAAAAAATTCGAAAAATTGCAACATTAAAAAGTTTACATTTCAACATGTTAATAAAAATTTCCAATTATATAGAAAGGGGCCGCTTTGAATATCTTTCCCGGGCCGCTTTTAATTCCCAATCCGGCCCTGTTTCAGTTTATTTTGTACTTAGTCCGAACCCGACGCTAATAATAATTTTTTAATGTCATTGTAGAAGTATTTACAAAATTCTAGAATTATTTTGGACGAATTCCCGAAAAATTCCTGTATCCACGTTTCTTGAACAAGTTCCAGAATTATTCTAGTACTAATTTTTTTCGTGTAGGTCTCCTCATCACACAACAAGAGTGTGAGAGAAAAATAAAATATAATTAATATATTTCATTTTTTATCATAGTTTTTTACCCTCAGAATAATATTTTAAGCATGGAATTTATTAATGATATACAATGCACTATTTTATAAGTACGAGAGGCTTAGAATTATATTATACGCAAAGAATTTTATTCTTTTATGCATTGTTACTTTCAGGGCCGGATTGGAAATTAAAAGCGGCCCGGGAAAGATATTCAAAGCGGCCCCTTTCTATATAATTGGAAATTTTTATTAACATTTAAAACTAAAATATAAAAATATTAAATTATTAAATTATTTTATTTAAACTTATTAATAATTTAATTATTTGGAATTTCTTGAACAGTAGCATTCTCTACTGCCATTTGTACGAAAGCAGCAGTAATTTCTTAGTTTAATGAACACCTCAATCTGGTTTTAACCAATTTTAAAGGACAAAAAATGGACAACTTCTATTAAACAAATATAATAAAAAAATTTTGAGAGAATTTCCTGGCTTTAAAAATTGCTCTGAATGTATTCCTATCTACCTTAACCCCTTCAGCATCAAAAACAACCCTTTAAAATCATTCCCTGATCTTCAATCAAGAAATGGACAATTTTTATTAAATAAATATAAAAAAAAGTTTTTTAGCGAATTCCCCGGCTTTAAAAATCGCTCAGAATGAATTTCTATCTACTTTGCCCCCTTTAGCATAAAAAAAGTCGGCTTTCATTCACCTGAAAATCATTTTTTCAATATTTGAATACCCAATTACTTTCTTTAATTTACAATTATTTTCTTCAAATCTCAATTATTATCTTCTATTCACAATTATTTTAATTAATTTTTAATCATGTTTTTTAATTTTCAAATATTCTCTTTAATATTCAATAATTTTCGGCTTCTTTCAATATTTTTATCAATTTTCAATTGTTTTCTTCAATATTCAATAATTCTCATTTTTTCAATTGTTTTTCCAGTTTTCAACTATTTTCTTCAATTTTCAAATATTTTCGGTTTTTTTCAATTATTCTTTTCAGTTTTCAAATATTCTCGTTTTTTCAATTATTTTTTCAGTTTTCAATTATTTTCTTCGATTTTCAAATATTGTCGGTTTTTCAATTATTTTTTTTTCAGTTTTCAATTACTTTTTCAGTTTTCAAATATTCTCATTTTTTCAATTATTTTTCAGTTTTCAATTATTTACTTGAATTTTTAATTATTTCAGTCAATATTCAATAATTCTCGATTTTTTTTCAATTATTTTTTCAATTTTCACTTGTTTCCTTCAATAGGCAATTATTTTCCAAGAACTTCAATCCAGTTCAATTTTTTATAATCCAATTAAATTTACAATTATTTTCTACAATTACTACAGTAATTTTCTTTCAATTTTTATTCTTAGTTATTTCTGTTCTAAATTTTAATTTACATTCTTAACTTTTAAGATAATTCTGTTGAAATGTAAACTTTTTAATGTTGCAATTTTTCGAATTTTTTGCAATTGTCCTTTATTTTCGTCTTTTTTCAATTATTTTCTTTCATATTATTCAATTATTAATCATTTTCTTGAAATTTCAATTCAGTTCTTTAATTCTTTAATTATTTGTATCCAATCACAATTCTTGTCTTTTATTGATACTTTTTTTCATTTTCAATTATTCTCTCAATTTGAAAGTATTTTCTTCAAATTTTAATAAAGTTTAATTTTTCAAAAAGCAATTAAACTTTCAATTGTTTCTAGAACTATTCCTATCATTTTCTTTCTTTTTTAGTTTTTTTTAATTTCATGTTTATCTTTTTCTGTTTAAAATTATTTCTGTCAGTTTTTAATTTAATAATCTTGCCATGTTTAGAATTTTTTCCAATTGGCAATTATTTTATTCAATATTTAATAATTCTCGGCTTTTTTCGATGATTTTTTCAATTAACAATATTTTTCTTGAACTTTCAATTCAATTTTTCAACTATCCTCTTAAATTCACAATTATTATTTTCTTTAATTTTGAATTTTTTTCTTCATTTTTCAACTATTTCTTCTAATTTGAAATTATTTTCTTCGATTTTCAACCAACTTTAACTTTTTGAAATCCCATTCAATTTCCAATTATTTGTTATAATTATTCCTACAGTTTTCTTCAGTTTTTAATTGTCAATTATTTTCTTAAATATTCACCAATCCTGGGCTTTTTCACTCTTTTATACTATTTATTTATTTATTGATATAGTAATTTGTAAATTATTTATTATCAATAATTTTTTTGAAATCTCAATTTAACTCCTTAATTCCTCAATTTTTCTATCTAATTCACAATTATTTTCTTCATTTTTTAATTATTTTGGCAATTTTTAATATTATTTTCTTCTTATCAATTTGTGATTATTTCTTCAAATTTCAATCCCGGTCAATTTTTTAAAATTAAATTTTTTTTCAATTATTATTATTTCTGTAATTTTTTTCCTTTTTTAATTTCCAATTGTTTTTTTAAAATATTATATTTGTTCTTTAATTTTTTAAATTATTTTTGCCAATTGTCGATTTATTAATCTTGTCATTATTCCAATTTTTTTCATTTGTCAATTATTTTCGTCATTTTTTAGTTATTTTAGGTCGATATTATCAACTCGAGAACATTTTTGGATGGTCAAGAGATTTTGAGATCAATATCAATATTGCTCAAATATGATATCGTCTTGATATCGTAAAGCACTAAGAAATAATGGTCAAGAGAACAAAATAATTTAAAAAGTTAAAGATTAGTTATAAAATTTTTTGAGAATTATTGAGGATTGAAAAAATTGAAGGAGATAATTGAAAATTGAGGAATGTAATGGAAATTTAAAAAATGTAATTAAAAATTGAAAGAAGTAATTGAAAAAGTCTAGAATTCTTGAATACAGAAAAAAATAATAATTGAAAACTGAAGAATGAAATTGAAAATTGAAGAATGGAATTGAAAGTTGAAGATAATAATAAATAAGAATTGTAAAAAATAGTTGTAGAATTGAACAATTTAATTGAAATTCTACAATTTCTGTGATTGAAAAGAACATAGAAAGAAGCCGAAAATGATTGAATGTTGTAAAATTAATTGAAAATAGAAAAGAGTAATTGAAAGTTAAATGAAATTTAATTACATAAATTAAATTATTAATTAGACCTACAAAAATACCGGCCCGCCTAGCGGCGGCCCACCGGGATTTTTCCCGGTATCCTGAATGGCCAATCCGGGCCTGGTTACTTTTAATGTACAATAGCTTTATATTAATACTTTTTATTATAAATATTCATTGACATTAACATGAGAATAATAAATTAATAAGCACGCTTACAGTTAATGCTATCATGTGAAATCATAAATGAAACTTAAATACATACATTAAAATTTATGAATACATAATAATATGCTTTTCATAGAATTAATATGATTTTTCCACTTCAATAATAGATAGAATTTAATCATAAATAGTACAAACAGAAAGTCAATGGAGTTCCAAATTTTACTTTTCATCAAACGATTCCACTACAAAAATGCTTCGTACACATTTTTTGAAAATTTTTGCATTCTTGAGTTATTTTCGTGGTTCTTTTTCTGAAGCTGTAAGTATTTAAATTGGGCTTTTAAAATGTAAGCTAAAGATTTTTTATATTAAATACATGTATATTTTACTTATTAGTATTTTCTGCAATTAAAAGTTCTCTTTTTACCTACCCAATGGGAAATTGCCAAGGCTCACGATTGGCTAAATATTGGTCCAATATTGGCATTTATATTGGGCCAAGGCTGGGAGTGTAGAAACCAATGCCAAGCCTCGGAATACAATATTCAACCAATATTGAACCAATATTGCAGATATCAGTTTCTTTCGAAAAAAAAATTTGGTTACGACATATATTACGGTTTTAGGGGTTGCTGATTACGAATCTAAAGTCCAATTTCCAAAATTCAAAATGGCTGACTCAATATGGCGGACGAATTTTTAAAAAAAAAAAACGATAAAAATCGCTAAAAACTTGTCACTCGGGGGTTTTTGGGGTCACTGATTATGAATCTAAAATCCGATTTCCAAAATTCAAAATGGTAGACCCAATATAGCGGTCAAATTTTTTAAAAAATGATAAAATTCGCTTGAAACTTGTTACTCGGGGGTTTTTGGGGTCACTGATAACAAATCTAAAATTTGATTTTCAAAATTCAAAATGACGAATCCAATATGGCGGACAAAATGTTAAAAATTCATTGAAATCGCTTGAAACTTGTTACTCGGGGATTTTTGGGTCACTGATAACGAATCTAGTTATGCCATGCTGGGCCTGGGCCAGTTACCGACTATCGGTAATGCATATTTATACTTTACCGACCGCGAAAAGTCGTGTTTCTACCGGGGTTATCATGTTACCATCAGTCGGTAATACAGATTTCTTCTTTGCAGGCAGTAAACATTAGTGTTTTTCATGGTGTTAGATTAGTAAAACAGAACACTTTACAGAAACACTAATTTCTTCCTGGAGATCAAGTAGAAATCTGCATTACCGACTGATGGTAACACACTGTCTTGCAAAAATGCGATACTTGGTGGTCGGTATGCTAGAAATCTGCATTACCGACAGTCGGTAAGTGGTGCAGGAGCAACATAGCATAATTACTAAGTTTCTAATAATTTCAAAGAACTTTTAAAAATTTGTCAGCCATGGTGGTTACGCCATTTTGAATTTTGAAAATCATTCATTATAGTGACCCCAAAAACCCCCGAGTAACAAGTTTCAAGCGATTTCCATCATTTTTTTAAAAATTCGTCAGCCATATTGAGTCCGCCATTTTGAATTTTGAAAATCTGAGTTTAGATTCGTTATCAGTGACCCTAAAAACCCCCGAGTAACAAGTTTTAAGCGATTTTCATGGATTTTAAAAAATTCCTCCGCCATATTGGGTCCGCCATTTTGAATTTTGAAAATCAGGTTTTAGATTTATTGTTAGTGACCCCTAAAACATTAAAATATGTCGTGATCCAATTTTATTTTTTGACAGAAACTGATATCTGCAATGTCCAATTTTGTATTCCGAGGCTTGGCAGTCTTGGCATTGGTTTCTACACTCCCAATATTGGCCCAATATTGTACAATATTGGACCAATGTTGCGCCAATCGTATTTTTCCCATTGGGTATATGACTATATTTATTGTATTAAATTTCTACAACAGGCGAATATCGCAGCTAGCTTCAATCATATGATGATAGACGTTCAAAGAAGAGATGTGTACTTAAATACAAAGTACAATAATATTCTTGAGTCGCCAAATATAACAACAAGTGATACTTTTGAGGGAAACGATGATTTGATTTTCAAATGGAATTTTAAAGATGATCAAGCTTTAATGGTAAGATTTTCCTTATGAGGTATTAATAATATCCTTTCATTTAGATTTCGCAATTTGTCTTAAAATAATCCAGAAGAAGTTGAAATTTGACAGATTGACCTAACATTCAAAAAATCAAAAATTTATCTGATATTGTCTGAATCCTGAAAGGCTAGAACATATTAATTCGATTTTTTATCTGCATTTTTAAATATCTGAAACTGACCAGCTAGAAATTTACATTAATAACCAAAAATTCCCTTTGCAATATTTAAATATATCTTGTCAAATAGGGTAAAAGTATAACAGTAGTCGGACGGTGAATTTAAAGTCAGCCACAAATGTTAGAACGTTATAACTTCTAAATTAGATTAATTTGGTTACATTTAAATTTTTTAGTACAAAAATAAGTCCCTTTTTTTACTTTATTACTTAATTTGAAATATTTTATTTCTAAAAGAAAATAAATGTTTGGCTGACTACTGATACCGGACGAACCTATTATACCTTTTGAATGCGATTCTTAATTTTTTAGATATTTTATAATACGATTTCGAATGTACTCAAATGAATCGTTTTTATCCTGCCTTGAGTACTTTAGATGTTCTATCTAAGAAAACAATTTTTAAACTTAATATTACATTTAAAATAAATACTGATTATTTTGAAAATAAATAAAAATATTACATAAAAAAATATTTTTTTGCGTTTAGGGAAATCTTATTCTTGACTATGTTACTTCCGGATGGAGCTACCTGCTGCAAGATTTTAGCATCTGTGATATTTATGGGTCTAAATCGACAAACTATTTTGCTCAAAAGCTGTTTGATTTAGTATTTGGTGACATTAAAGTGGGATGGTTTAAAGAAATTATTAACACGCTTTTTAATTCTCGATGCCCTCTTCTTAAGGTATGTTGAACATTAGATGCGGTTGGCTAATTTAATTTAAATTAAAATGCTTTGATATGAATTAAAAGTTTTAAGTCTTGTATAGCAGAAAAATTGAATATTTTTAGCACAATTACTTCACAAGTCCAGGATATATAAGACAAGAAATAAACAGGCCATCTAACATCCAATGTAATAAAAAAGTAAATATAATTTTAGAATTATATGTTAAAGACAGAAATGAAAATGTTGATAGTAAATTTTTATTGGCAAAAGCTTCATACTTTGGAGCTTTACGATGTGCATATCAGAATTTATGGTCTTTATCGGCGATTTACGAAGGGAATATTTATTTAAGTGACGATTATATTGAGTAGTTGTGAGTGTAATGTGTATATTATAATATATATGCTGTTGAATCTGGATAAATGGAATACCTCTATAAGTGGAACAAGAATTTTGGTCCCTTCAGGTCCCACTTATCCAGGTTCGACTGTAGTTACAATAATTAAAAAATTCAGAAACTTCCCTGTACTGTTACCCTTCTAAAAAATATGAAAATGTAAAGATAAATAAAAGATAGACTCTATGAACAATATTGTATAGATTCTATAAACGATTGGGGTACAAAAGTTCCAAACTGCAAGTTCCAAGAAAAAAGTTCCAGAGTAAAATTGAAATAAACACTCTTTTTATCTTGTTTTTTAATAAACACTATTTCAGCAAATTTTTTTTTTTTTTTGAATTATTTTACAGCATATTTTGTAAACTACTCCTGTTTTTTCTAAAATATTATTTATTTATTTGTTTAAAGAATACAGCATCCTAGGGTATGTGGTCTTTATCAAGTTTTATAAATTTATTTAATTTAAAATTTACTTTAAAAATAGTTTTTATGTTATGTTTAGAGAGTATTCAATTTATTGTCTGAGAAACCTTTTGGTATGGAATTGTGATAAATTTTTCATTTTTTTCATTTTTTCTTCAAAGAACTATCCTTACCTTTTATAATTTTTAAATTTAAAAAATTTATACTATTGTCGTTTTCAGTTTCATATGTAAATTAAAGTCTAGGGTGGTAAGAATTAAAAACTGACAAAGTTTCTTCAATTTTATTTTTAGGAATAAAAAGAATTGTGTCATCGACATACCTGCGATAAAAAGGATTCTACGTTTGTTATTTATGTGTGTCTCATATTATTGTTTTTGATAGTGAGTGAGAGTGATAATAATTAAAATTTTGTAATATAAATTTTTTTAAATATTTTAGATTACAATAATTACATGTGTATTTCAGTCCTTGAAAATGAGAACAGTTCGTTTTTTTAAAATGTCGGATAATATCATAATAAATTAAATAAAAGACTGTCTGAAAGTGTCATTATTTTTTTAATATTTAATAATCTTGGACGTTAAATACAAGAAAAAATTTTTAACAATAGAAAAAGTATCAGCAAGAGAGGAGGGGTTTAATTTAGCTAAAATTTGTATCACGTAATATGTGAACGATCTCGAAAGTAAATCATTTTGCTGACATGGAAGCAAAGTTTTCATGAAAAATGAACATAATTTTTAGCATGTAGCAAGAGTTTGTAGTAGTTTAATTCATCTTTTTATAACAATTTTTATTCAATTAATAAATTTAAACAATAATTTGAATTTACCCTTCTTAAAACGTATAATGGTATATTTTTCGATATAATACGTATTTAACTATATGTATTTTATGTAGACAACTTGAAATGACACACCTAGTACATTGTTTCCTTCCCATCATTGTTCTTTATGTTTCACAGGCTGGCCGGTTTGGCAGTGCATCGTTAATATAAGCAGTGTCTGGCAGTTTCAGAGAGAAATCTCATTGTTGTTTCAAGTTGTTGATACAAATTTTTTACTATGGCGGATATAAATCGCACTATTAAGTATACAAAGGTAATCTTGCAAAATTTTTAATTTTGGAGCAGGTGGTAAGACAAGCTATTGGTCTATAATTTTTTGGATTAGACAAATCTCCAGATTTTGGTGAGAGTACTGTTCGTTCTTCCACCAACCACTGTGATATTGAAAGTTCGCCGTTAAGAAAGGTAGAGAATATACGAGCCAAATGTTGGTGAGTTAAAGTAACTTCTTCCACCAAAGATTATTAATCTTATCCGGCCCGAGCGCTGAAAAGTTCTTCGTTTTAGCAACTATATTTTTCACCTCCTCCTTAGTAATTGGTGGGCTTACCTCTGCAGGATGGTCAAGCCTCTGCCTAATATAGAAGCTACAAAAGAGTCTCAATGATGACTCTTTATCGTTAACTGAATGGGCTTTCCTAAAGGTGTTACTCCAGAAGTTTTCAATCTCTTCACGACATGCGTGTCTTTCGACAGTTGTCAATGGTGAACTGAACAGACGGGAAGGATTAATAGCATAGGTAATATTTTGCTTCATCCTTTTAACCCGCCATTTTAATCGCTCTCTTATGACAACAAGAGAAAGTATCTTCTCAATCCAATTGTTGCTTGATGGTCTGCAACTTCGATTCCTTCAAAGTGCGATCCAATCTTTTTAGAGTTTGGGCAATTTCCAAAACTCTGGGTGTAAATTTTCTTTGCGATTCTACATATACAATCACATTCTGCAATTGAGAAACATGCCGTCGAGCATTGAACTATAATACTACTGGAACGGGCACCACGCTTGTTGAGCTGAAAGAGAGCAGCGTTTGTGAGACAGACAGATGGGGGGGCATGCTTTCTCTCTCGCAGAACGCTTCATTTCAGTGAATGCTAAAACTTTAAAACTAATGCGTTGGTCAGTTTTGCGTGTTGTGAGCGTTTGGCACAAGCAAACTTCTCAAGCGGACTGTACAGAAAGAGACAACATGCCCCTCCAAAACTCTCTCTCTCTATGCCGCTTTTGTAGCGCTGTGCCTGTTCCAGTAGTATTATAGTTCAGTGCCGTCGAGTCACCCCAATCTTAAACTGCACTTGTCTGATTCGTTTAAAGGCCTAACGACGCGGTCAGCAACAGATTTTCTGTTACTTTCACGAAGCAGGATCCTTCTTGGATCCATGGGTGAACCAGATGTCACCATTGGTAGGAAGGAGCACGAGTCCATTTTAACAATCCCCTTTTGTTGATAAACTGATCTTATACAGTCGGGACTCTTATAGTTGCAATTTTTGGGAGTGGTATGCATCCGTGAAAACTGTAAACATTGGGCTAGAGACAATGCGACAGGCGAGGATTTTGAGCAACAAATTTCCTCCCCTCTTTCTTCCCATAACTCCTCGTCTATCCTCTCTTCCGACTCACTGCAACCGAAGTGTCCGCATCCATGAAAGTCCCGACTGTATTTCTTGTCAAAGAGGTACTGTGGAGAAAGTCTATCCCTCATCATTTTGAAGATAGGTTTTTCCACCAAACAAGCAGAAAGTGTCACATAACCCATTCCCCTGACATACTTTCGTCCCAATCCATCATTTATTCTCAGGGAAAATTTAACCGCCTCTGTTTTAATAGTAAGGTGTATTGGTTCCAGCCCTAGAAGTGCACTCAGGAACATTACAGGTGTAGTACCCAACTCTCTCGTTAGGCTTCTCAGGACCATTCCCCTTACACTTTCAAGTTTATCAATACTTGACAAAAGTTCGACTCTACTCCACCAGACCATAGATGCGTAAGTTAATCTAAAAAGCAGAATCGCCTTATAGATCGACATTAGTGTTTCCGGTTTCAAACTCTAGCTATGCCCAATGGCTCTTTTCCATTGCCAGAGGGCTGCCATGAATTTGTTGCACTTGTCTTTCAAGTGTTCACTCCAGGGCAGTTTACTATACAGGATGACTCCTAGATACTTTGCTCGCGCTGTCAGCTGAAGTTTTTGCCCTTAGAGTCTCAGCGTGCGTGTAGTGTTCCACTTATATCGTCTCGTAAAGACGACAACCTCAGTTTTTTTTATTCACGGTCAGGCTGACTCGACGCACCAATTGTCGACGAGGTTCAGTGCCTGCTGCATTATTCCAAATAATTAATTTAAGTGCTGGCCACGGACAATCAACAACATGTCATCCGCGTATCCAATCACATGGAAGCCGTTCAGTGTGAGTAACTTTAGCAAGTCATCTACCAACAGGCACCACAGGATGGGTGAGATAACTCCTTTATACGGTTAGCCGGAATCAACGACCCCCCGCAGGGTAGTATCACCTTTACTCGTTACAAGGTTCCTATTGCCTAACATGTGGCAGGTCAAGTCAACGATTGCCTCAAGGACTCCATTGATACGCATAGCCCTTCATACAACATTTCTGGAGGTGTTATTAAAGGCTCCCTTGATTTCCATAAAAACCCCTATAGCGAAACCCTTTACTTCTAGCTGGCTATCAATCAAATGCACAGCTATTATCAAGGCTGTTTCTGTAAAGCGTGTCCCATTTTAATCTATCGGTCGAAATAATTTGGTAGGATGTAATTTTACCAAAAAATGTTTCAAACAAAAGTTGTTCCATTAAAAAGGGGTCAAAAAGTAGTGACCATCATTTTGACCTTCAGGACATTTTTGAAGATCAAATGAAGGTCAACATGTTTTTTTTAAACGGAATGACCTACTTTTGAAACCGGAAATGAAAAACGCAAAAATTTTCACGTTAAAAACATTTAAGTCATTTTTTTATTAATAGACCTATAAAGGTCAAATAAGGCATAAAGCGCTTTAATAGTTAAAATTCATTACTAACGCATGAATAAACTAACAGAAAACACATTTGAACCAATATTAAGCTTATACGAACAAGACAACCGATGTAGACCTTGAATTAAAAAAACTGACCTTTTTGAAGGTCACTTCAAAGGCAAAGATCTTTATCTCATAGAATTGAACTAATTTAGGACCAAAAATGAGAGAAGTCGACAATTTAAAAATAAAGATGTACAAAATACTTTTATTAATAACAGACCTGCAAAGGTCAAAAAGGTCATAAAGTGCTTTAGTAAACCAGACTCATTACTCTTGGGTTAATGAACTAAGCCAAAACATATTTGAAACAAACTTAAGCGTATACGAAGCAAGACAATCGATGTAGACCTTGAATTTAAGCAACTGACCTTCTTGAAGGTCACTTCAAGGTCAAAGATCTTTATCTCATAGAATTGAACTAATTTAGGACCAAAAATGAGAGAAGTCGACAATTTAAAAATAAAGATGTACAAAACACTTTTGTTAATAACAGACCTGCAAAGGTCAAATAGGTCATAAAGTGTTTTTGTAAACAAGACTCATTACTCTTGCATTAATGAACTAAGCCAAAACACATTTGAAACAAACTTAAGCGTATACGAAGCAAAGCAATCGATGTAGACCTTGACTTCAAGAAACTGACTTTTTTGAAAGTCACTTCAAGGTGTAAGACCTTTTTCTCTTGGAATTGAACGAATTTAAGACTAAAAATGGAAGAAATCATCAATTTCAGATTTAAAATGTACAAAACACTATTTTTAATTACATTCTTTTTTAATTTTTGATTTTTTTTTAATTTTTAATAACAAATGGGCCATGAAGCCTTTTTATAGACTAAACTCATTATTTATGCAAAAATTAACTCAGAGAAAACGATTTTTAAACAAACTACAGTGTATTTAAAGCAAGACAATGGACGTATACATGGAATTGGAGAAACTGACCTTTTCAAAGTAACTTGAAGGTCGAAGACCTTTTTCACGTGGAACAGAACGAATTTAAGATAAAAAACGATGCGAGTCGACAATTTCAGGTTGAAAATGAACAAAACACTATTTTTAATAACATTTTTTTTTTTTTTTTTTTTAATTTTTAATAACATATGGGTCATGAAACCTTTTTATAAACTAAACTCATTACTTATGCAAGAAATAACTCAGAGAGAACGCTTTTTAAACAAACAACATTGTATTTAAAGCAAGACAATGGATGTAGACATTGAATTGGAGAAACTGACCTTTTTTAGGATCACATTAAGGTCGAAGACCTTTTTCGCATGGAACGGAACATATTTGAGATCAAACACGAAACGAGTAGACAATTTTAGATTAAAATTGTACAAAACACTATTTTTTATAACCGACCTGCAAAGGTCAAATATGTTATCAAGTGACTGAAAAATAATTTTTACCGCACAACCAGGCTCGAAAAATTTCTAATCTTCGAGAAACAAGTAACATTGAGAGAG
The DNA here is from genome assembly GCA_037103525.1 of Ganaspis brasiliensis. Lineage (NCBI taxonomy): Eukaryota > Metazoa > Arthropoda > Insecta > Hymenoptera > Figitidae > Ganaspis > Ganaspis brasiliensis. Next base: position 2,038,681 of record JAZKLR010000123.1, read on the forward strand.
GATGAAAATCAGTAGATAGAATAGTTTCTAAGGGATGATCATGTTCGGTCATAACTTCTAAGTAACCGAACAATAATTTCCACCAAATGACCAGGAAAAGCAAGTAATTTTGATAGAGAAAGAAAATCAGGAGCTAGGGTAGATTTTTAGGGATGATCATGTTTATTTATAACATGTTAATACTTCTAAGTAACTAAAAAATAGTTCACAACACACAACCAGGCTCGCAAAATTTCTAATCTTCGAGAAACAAGTAACATTGAGAGAGGATGAAAATCAGTAGATAGAATAGTTTCTAAGGGATGATCATGTTCGGTCATAACTTCTAAGTAACCGAACAATAATTTCCACCAAATGACCAGGAAAAGCAAGTAATTTTGATAGAGAAAGAAAATCAGGAGCTAGGGTAGATTTTTAGGGATGATCATGTTTATTTATAACATGTTAATACTTCTAAGTAACTAAAAAATAGTTCACAACACACAACCAGGCTCGCAAAACTTCCTAAACTTCGAGAAAGCAAGTAACATTAATTTGGAAAAAAAATCACGGTGTAGGGTAGTTTTTTAGGGTTGATCATGTTGGATTTTGACATGTTATCACTTCCAAATACCTAAAAATGATTTTGACCGCATTACTTTTCTTAAAAAAGATCATAACGCTTGTGAAAGCAACCCTGTCATATGGCGAAGTTCTCAAGAGAGAAACCATTGGCGCCAGGAAAGGAGCATCGAAAGATGATGGCTTCCAGATTAAAATTCATAAGAGAAAGGAAGCAAGAAAAAAGAAAGCCGAGAATAAGGCAGAAAATAGGGAAAGGAAGATGGAGAAAAGTAAAAACCTTAAATCCAGATCCACGGAAGCAGTAAGAATTTCGGTCGGTGAGTCGCAGTCCTATGACCAGCTCATCAAGGACATGAAAACGGCAGTTAAGCCACAGGACTCGAATATCGAGGTTCTAAAAATAAGACGTACACTCAAAAAGGAGGTTCTCCTCGTAGTTAAAAAGGGAGGAGAAACGTCAAAGTTTGCGGGAGCACTTGCTACTGCTCTAAAGGACAGGGCCCAAGTGACTGCCCTTGTCAACCGAGGAAGCCTCGAGGTTCGAGACCTGGATGAGACAGTAACCGAAGCTGAGGTTATAACAGCGGTAAGGAAACAGGTTGAAGATAACAACTTGGAGCTCACGTGTCGCCTTCTTTCACGTTACGGTGGAATGAAGACAGCATTGATCCGATTGCTGGAGACACAGAGTAATACTCTGCTTAAGTCCGGCAAACTCCGAGTGGGATGGATCAATGCTCACGTCCGAGAGGATTTAGAGGTTCCTAGATGCCAGAAGTGCCTTGGCTTCGGTCACCTGACCCGAAATTGCAAGGGCCTCGACAGAACTAAAAACTGTCGGAGATGCGACACCTCGGGTCATATGGCTAGAGACTGTACCTCTGAACATCCGCAATGTCTGACTTGCTCAGACCAAAAAAAGGAGGATTATGCTCATCTCTCCTGGAGTAGCACTTGTCCAACCTACAAAGAGGAACTGCAGAAACTTAAAAAGGCAAGGGCCTAAAGTTTCTGCAGGTTAACCCGCACAAGTGCAAAGAGGCTCAAGACCTCCTTATGCAAACAGCCGGGGAGAAGAAGATCGATGTCTTGTTCTGCACAGAACAGAACAGAAAGAACGATCTCACTCCCTGGTATCAGGATAAATCGGGAAGAGCAGCCATTCAGATCTGCAATTCCGAGTTGCGGGTAGATAAGTTCCTGGAAACGAACAGTGGATTCGTGTGGGTAGAAATGTCAGGCATACGTATGTATAGCTGTTATTTCTCGCCCAACGATAAACTGTCAGCCTTCGAAGATCAGATTTATGACCTGGAAATGAGCCTTAGAGAATCCAGGTTGGATACCCTCATTACAGGTGACTTTAATGCTAAGTCACCAGAATGGGTCGAGAAAAGGCTCGACAATCGAGGAATCTTGGTCGGAGAAATGATCTCCAGGAACAACCTGATGGTTGCGAACCGTGGGAGGTCTTGGACTTTTAGGAGAAACGGTCAGGGATCGATAATTGACTTGTCGATCACAACGGCCCTTCTAAATAAACGTATTAAAGATTGGCGCGTCCTGGAGGATTATACCCATAGTGACCACCAGTATATCGAGTTTTCAGTCTCAAGGGGAGACACGCTGCGGGCCAGGAACCACAGAGTTCCCCGTGAAAATGGCCCAAAGTGGAACATTAAAAAAATCGACAAGGAGAAGTTCGGCCGGTCCCTGGAAGAATCCCGCCTCATAGAGGATTTGGGATGGGTGAAGAGGCCGAATAACCTTGAAGGGGAGGTGCGGACGGTGAAAAATATGATTGTCACCGCATGCGACGCGTCTATGCCGCGTTGTAGAAGCACAACCCCAAGAAGAAGAAATGTATACTGGTGGTCAGAGGAATTGGCCTCTTTGCGAAAGGCATGCCTCAAAGCAAGAAGGAGATATGACCGTTCAAACGGAGATCCTCTGCTGAAAGAGGCATATACAGAGGCCAAGAGAATCCTCAGGAAGGAGATACGCGCTGCAAAAAGAAAGAGCTGGAAGAACCTAATCGGTGACCTCGAAAATGACCCATGGGGTCTGGCTTATAAAATCGTTAACAAGAAATTGTTATCGAGGCAAAAGACTCCGGTCTAGACAATCCCGATTGGGTCCGGCAAATCATAAAGGCTTTGTTTCCTCCAGGAGAACCATGGCCTAGGATGGACTGGAGTAACTGTCATGTCGGTGAGGAAGAACTCTTCACTCTTACAGAATTACAAAAAGCAGGCAGTAGGTTAAAGCCAGGCAAAGCGCCGGGATTAGATGGGATAAGCAACGAGATCCTTAAAGAAGTGATCGTTGCGTCACCCCAGATTCTCCTAGACTGCTATAACAACTGCCTGAAGAGAGGAGAGTTTTTCCGCGACTGGAAAAGACAGAGGCTGGTCCTCCTAAAAAAAGGAGACAAACCTCTAGATAAAGTCTCATCCTACAGGCCTATATGCCTGTTAGATACGATGGGTAAGCTTCTAAAGGACATGGTTCTGCAGAGAATGCAATCTCACTTGACCGGAAAGAATAGTCTGTCTGACAACCAATTTGGATTCCGCAAAGGCCTGTCCACAGTAGACGCCATTCAGAAGGCGGTGGACCTAGCCAGAGAAGGAAAAAACAAATTGGGACCAGGGAAGAAAAAGGGCTTCTGCGCGTTGGTAGCCATTGATATACGCAACGCGTTTAAAACCGCGCGATGGGAAGATCTCATCAAGTCGATGAGAAACAAAGGAATACCGCCCTACCTGTTGCGGATAATGGATAATTATCTTAGCGACAGGTGGGTAATTTACGAGGGTGACACCTGCACTCTGAAAGAGGAGATACAGAAAGGTGCCCCCCAAGGCTCGAGGATAGGACCATTCGTCTGGAATGTCTCGTATGACGACTTCTTGCGAATGGGTCTACCTAAAGGCGCGGTGATCATCGGCTTCGCGGACGACGCGTTGATCGTATGCACTGCCGAAACAGTAGAAGCTCTGGGCGTATTGGTGAACGAATGTCTGAGACGGGCAAAGCGCTGGCTGGAGGCCAGAGGCCTCCAAATGGCTCTGGAAAAGACCGAAGCGCTGCTAGTCACAGACAGACGTGGTTATACAGCCCCTGGTATTCAGATAGACGGATTCGAGGTCCAATGGAGGAATCATATTAAATATTTAGGTGTCGAACTCGACAAATTTTTGAATTTGAAACACCATATAGCCGTAGCATGTCAGAAGGCCGAACAGTGTTCGGCAAGTTTAGCTCGTCTACTGCCGAACATTGGTGGACCTTCTGAAGCAAAGAGGAGACTGGTGGCGAGTGTTGCCCTTTCAAAGCTGCTATACGCAGCACCTGTATGGGCTCCGACCCTGCGAAATGACAGAAGTAAGACCATCTGTAGAAGGATACTGTCCGCGCAAAGAAATGTTACTAAACGTATCATTTCGGCCTATCGGACAGTACCGACGTGTGCTGCTCAGGTCCTTGCCAGCGTCCCGCCGGCAGATCTTTTGGCACAAGAAAGGGAGGAAGTTTTCCTCCTTTTCAAGAAGAGAAATTCTTCCGCATATACGGAAGATAATAGACCCAGCAAGGACCAAATTCGCCGAGATGCGAGAAGCAGACTCGTCGATAGATGGCAAGAACGATGGAGCGGGGAGGAGACAGGCCGATGGACGTATCGGCTGATACCTACACTCGCCACCTGGATAAGTAGGAAGCATGGAGTGGTTTCCTACTATTTAACCCAAGCTCTCACAGGGCACGGGTGTTTCGGCTCGTATCTGGAGCGATTTAAAAAAGTCGTTAGCTCGGAGTGTGTGTACTGCAAGTTCCCAGTGGACGACCCAGAGCACACACTCTTCAGCTGTAAGCGTTGGGAAGCGGAGAGGCAGGTTATGTTTACCGGTGTTAATCGCAAGGTTACACCGGAGAACATGATCCCGCTTATGACTCGCTCTCCCGAGGATTGGCGAACCATCGAGACCTTCATACATTATGTTATGAGGGTCAAAGATCTCGATGGTCGACAAAGAATGGAGGTCCCGTAGAATAAGGGAGAAAGTCGCTTTGGCGATAGAGGAGGGGATATAAGACCACTCCCGATGGCGATACGCGCGAAAAGTGCTAGCCGGGAGTGGTCCTAAGGTCCCCAAATAAGGGTGTCAACTGTCCTTATAATTTATGAAATGCTAAAATACTTAATTCATTGGTTCAATTGATCGCCCGTTCACCTGAATGCATTTCTCAATTCGTTTTTGGAATGAATTCCTAAGTTTTTTGAGAATTGCAACGGTGATTGAGCTGCAGGCATCTCGAATACGGTTTTTCATATCCTCAATTGTAGTCGGTTCCGTAGTATAGACTTTCTCTTTCACGCATCCCCAAAAAAAAAAGTTTAAGGGTGTCAAATCTGGCGATCGTGGTGGCCAAACTTGCGTCTGGCTACTCAAACCTATCCACTTGTTTGGGAATCGTGCATTCAAATAATTTGTTACATTTCTTGCTCTATGACCAGGCGCTCCGTCTTGTTGAAATCACATTATTTGAAGAACATTAAGGGGAACATTTCCAAGTAGCTGCGGTAATTCATGCTGCAGGAAATTTAAATAGTTGTTCCCATTCAAATGTTGATCAAAGAAGAATGGCCCAGCAATGTGATCTCCAACAATTCCAACCTAGACATTAATCGACCATTGTCTCTGAAACTCTTGCTGTTGCGTCCATTCAGGATTGCCATCAGAGTAATAGTGACAATTGTGTCGATTAACGCCTCCTCGGTTTGTAAAAGTTGCTTCATCGCTGAAGAGCACCTGCTCAAGGAACGCTGGATTTTCCTGAATGTTATTTTTCATCCAGTTACAAAATTGAACACGGCGAGGAAAGTCACCTTCTTCGAGCTTATGAAGAAGGGTTATTCTGTATGGATGGAACTTATTAGTTTTGAGGATTCTATGAGCCGTTGATTTCGGGATGCCGGGCTGCATTTCGATTTGCTTGGTCGACATATGAGGGTTGACCACCACAGCAGCCAAAACAGTAACCTACCTTACTTTTACAGAAAGAATAAAATAATTAAAATGAAAAATTAATTATTTCTAAAAAGAGCCATGAAGAAAGCACACTTTAAATTGTATTACTTATCTAAAAGTACTGAAAAGACTAAAATAATGAAATAAAATGAAATTGGAAATACGATTCAATTGCTTAACCCAGAGACTCATTGGATTTTCTGAAGCGGTGAAGAAATCTTACATCGTCTTATCAGAAAAGTTGTATCAATGCTACGAAAATAATTTATTAATGTTTCTGCAATGATACGATACTACTACTGCAACAATGCACATATGATACAAAATTAATACAAATCACTAATCTATTATAAAAACAATGAAAAAAATTGCATTGAAGAAGAAAACAATCTTTACTTTGCAGAAAGAATCACAAAAAACATAAACACATTCTCTAACACCGAAGCCTGTCTTAAAGTTCCAAAAAGAAAAATGTAATTTCGTAAAAATGAAAGCAAAATCACAATCTAATCCGATGAGGTACTATAAATTCGCAGTTATCAACCCGAAATTTCCTAATGATATCACACCAACTTTGCAAATCTCTTGTACCCGCCCTGAGTTTATGGTATCTTAATGTTTCAGCAATGATGCTGTAATGCTAGTGCAGAAACAAATCAGAAATAACCAATCACTAGAATGATACATTAATGATACATACACTTAGATTTTTAGACGCTTAACCTTCGATAGTCATTTATTTTACATTGAAAACCATGGAGACTCTTGCCATCAATAGTCATTTGTTTTAGATTGAAAACGATGCAACAAATAACTTACGATATCCATTTGTTTGATGGTAAAAACCATGGAGAACAGATGAATATCTAGGGTTAGCCTTTCAATTGTTTTCAATGTAAAACAAATCACTATGAAGGGTAAAGCTTTTTCGAGCCTGGTTATAATGTAGAAATTATTTTTCAGTTACTTGGGACTTTAAATATGTTATCACCGGATATAATCAACCCAAAAAAACTACCCTACCCCCTGAGTTTCTTCCTCTATCAATATTACTTGCTTTCTCGAAGGTTAGAAATTTTTGCGAGCCTCGTTGTGTCATGAACAATATTTTCCAGTTACTCGGAAGTGTTAACATTTTATAACTCAACATAATCAACTTTGAAAAACTACCCGACCCCCTGATTTGCTCTCCCTATCAATAATACTTGCTTTTTCGAAATTTTGGAATTTTTTTGAGCCTTGTTGTGTGGTGGAAATTATTTTTCAGTTACTTGGAAGTTTTAATATGTTATAATTCAACATGATAAACCCAGAGAAACTACCCTACCCCCTCATTTTTGCACCCTATCAATAATACTTGTTTGTTCGGAATTTTTTTTAGCCTGGTTATAAGGTGAAAATTATTTTTTAGTTAGTTGGAAGAGATAACACAATTTTATCAACCAAATAAAATGACCCTACCCGACGATTTCCGCCCCTATCAATAACACTTGCTTTCTTAAAAGTTAGAACTTTTTTGAGCCTAGTTATGTAATGGAAATTATTTTTTCGTTACTTGGAAGTGTTACTATGTTATAACTTAACAGGATCAACCCTGAAAAACTATCATACCCCCTAATTTTCACCTCCTATCAATATTACTTGCTTTTACGAAAGTTAGCATTTTTTGCGAGCCTCGTTGTGACATGAAAAGTATTTTTCAGTTACTGGGAAGTGTTAACCTGTTATAACAAAACATGATCAACACTAAAAACCAACCCTTCCCCCTAATTCCCCCCTTACCAACAACACTTGCTTTCTTAAAATTTAGGAATTTTTGTGAGCCTTATTATGTGATGAAATTTCTTTTCTAGTTACTTGGTACTGTTAATCAATTATGAGCAAGCATGATGATCCCTAAAAAACTACCCAACCCCTTTAGTTTTCTCTCCTAACAATACCACTTGCTTTTTCGTGGTTCAGGAATTTTTATGAGCCTGGTAATGTGGTAGAAATTATTTTTCAGTTACTTAGAACTCTTAACCTAATACAACCAAACATGATCAACCCTAAAAAAACTACCCTACTATCACTTGAAAATACCTAACAAACGAATTTTAGTCCTTGAAGGGTCTTAAAAAAATATTAAAGTTCATAAAAATCAGTTACAGCAAAAAGAGTTAAAAATGTAGTTATAATGTTATTCAAGGATTGGCCATGATATAGAGAAACATTTTATCACTTCACGATTCCTGACAAACAATTTTAAACCCATGAGAAGTCTTTACAAAAATTTTGAAGATCATAAAAATCGGTAACAGAAATAAGGGTTGACAACGTGCAATTAGGGTGTTGTTGAAGGGTTGGCTGTGTTAGGATAAAACAAGTTATCACTTCATAATACCTAATAAACAACTTTTAGTTCAATAGAGTTTTTAAAAAAATTTTCAAGCCCATCAAAATCGGTAAAAGCAATCAGGGTTAAAAATGTGGGTATGAAGTTGTTTAAGTGTTAGGCATGTTCTTGTGAAACATGCTATCACTTAAAAATACTTGTCAAACATTTTTCAGCCCACAAAAAGGCACTAAAAAATCTTGAAATTCACAAAAATCGGTAACAGCAATATGCGTTGAAAAAATGTAACTAGGGTTTTCTTTAAGGGTTAGTCATGTTCGGGAGAAAAATGTTATCACTTCAAAACACCTGATAAATAACTTCCAGATCATGACTAGTCTTTAAAAAAATCTTGAATCTCATAAACATCGGTAAAAGCAATAAGGGTTAACAAATTTAGCTAGAGTGTTCTTTCAGGGTTGGACATGTTCGTGTGAAACATGATATCACTTCAAGATAACTGATAAACACTTTTTAGTCCATTAAAAGTCTCTAAAAAAATCTTAAAGCTCATAATTATCGGTAACAACAATAGAAAATGTAGCTAAGGTGTTGTTTAAGGGTTAGCAATGTTTATGTGACACATGTTATCCACTTTAAGAAACCAGACTTACAACTTTTAGCTCCTGAAAAGTCTGTAAAAAAATCCAGAAGCTCATAAACATCGGTAACAGCAATAAGGGTTGTAAAAATGTAGCTAAGGTAGTGTTTAAGGGTTGGCCATGTTCGGGTGAAATATTTTATCATTTTAAACATACTGACGAACAACTTTTAGCTCCTGACAAGACCCTTAAAGAATCTTGAAGCTCTTAAAAATCGGTGACAGCAATAATGGTAAAAAACTGTAGCTAGCGTGGTGTTTAAGGGTTGGACATGTTTGGGTAAAATATGTTATCACTTTAAAAAACCTGACAAACAACTTTCAGCCCCTGAAAGTCTGTAAAAAAATCTAGAAGCTTATAAAAATTGTTAACAGCAATAAGGGTTAAAAAAAGTTATTACTTAAAGTAACCTGACAAACAACTTTCAGCCCCTGACATGACTCTAAACAATCTTGAAGCTCTTAAAAATCGGTAACAGCAATAACAGTTGAATGATGTAGCTAGCGTGGTGTTTAAGGGTTGGCAATGTTCGGGTGAAATATGATATCACTTTAAAAATCCTGACAAACAACTTTTAGCTCCTGAAAAGACTCTAAAAAATCTTAAAGCTCTTAAAATCAGTAACAGCAATAAAAGTTGAAAAATGTAGCTAGGGTAGTGTTTTAGGGTTGGCCATGTTCGGGTGAAATATGTTACCACTTTAACAAACCTGACAAATAACTTTTAGCTTCTGACAAGACTCTTCAAAAATCTTGTAGCTCTAATAAATCGCTAACAGCAATAATGGTAAAAAACAGTAGTTAGCGTGGTGTTTAAGGATTGGACATGTTTGGGTAAAATATATTATCACTTTAAAAAACCTGACAAACAACTTTTAGCCCCTGAAAAGTCTTTAAAAATCTGTAATTTTATAAACATCGGTAACAGCAATAAGGGTTAAAAAATGTAGCTATGACAGTTTTTGAGTAAGAAGGGTTCAAATTTAAAAAATTAAGTGCAAAATGCATTCCTCTTAGGTCAAAACAATAACAACCAAACGGATATGACCACAAAAAACTATCTACTACAAAGTTTACTCGCCTGATAAATAGAAGCCATATTATGGTCTAAAAAACCAAACATGTTGAACCCTTTGGAACCACCCCAAATATATATTTTCATCCCCTATGCGTCCCACTTATTTTCGTCAGACTTTGGATTTTTTGCAGAAATTCCAAGCTAAGAGAAAAAATTCAATAGAGACCCAGACCTAATAAAACATTAATTGCAAACATGTTTAACCCTCTGGATCTACCTTTCGTTGATATTTCCATCCCCTATTCGATATACTCATTTTCGACGGAGGTTGGATTTTTTGCAAAAATTCCAAAGTAAGTGAAAAAATTCAATACAGACCCAGACCTTATAAAACGTTTATTCAAAATATGTTTAACCCTATCGAACTAACATTCATTGACATTTTCATCCTCTATTCGATATACTCATTTTCGACGGAGGTTGGATTTTTTCCAAAATTTCCAAGCTAAGAGAAAAAATTCAATGAAGATCCAGACTTAACAACACATTAATTGCAAACATGTTCAACCCTCTGGATCTACCCTTCGTTGTTATTTACATACCCTTTCAGTTCTACTCGATTTCGACGGATTTTTGATTTTTATAGGACTCCCTACCTAAGAAAAATAAGTCAATATAAATCTAGAACTGATATAACATTCATTTGTAACATGATCAACACTTTCAAACAAACCTTTATTGATATTTTCATCCCTCCGAAATACTCATTTTCGACGGACTTGAAATTTTTTTCAACACCTGGAAGCTAACAGAAAAAATTCAATAGAGACCCAGACCTGATAAAACAATAATTCCGAAAATTTCAAACCTCAAGAAATACACTTCGTTAATATTTTCATACCCTACCTGTTCTACTTATTTTCGACGGATTTCGAATTTTTTTGAGGACTCTATAGCAAAGAACAATACTTTAATACAGGTCTAAAACTAATAAAACTTTTATTCGAAAAAAGGTTCAACCCTTTAAAACAATCCTTTAATCATTTTTTCATCCCCTACGCGTTCTACTTACTTTTGTCAAAATAAGGATTTTTTTCTGGACTTCAAACATAAATAAAAATAATTCCATAGAGATCTAGAACTAATACAACAATCAATTGGAACATGACCAACCCTCTGAACCTATCCTTCATTGATATTTTCATGCCCTATCCATTATACTCATTTTCAAGGACTTGGCATTTTTTTCACACTACGGTGATCCATAGACATATTCCATGCCACACTCGAGTGTTAAAAAATCTTGGGGCTAGTGAATCTAAGCCAAAGTAATTTATCTAGATTATCCAAACGTGGGTTGGCAAGAAAGGGTTAATTATTGATGATCATCATGATCATCACACTACGAGGCTTTACAAACATGTTCCATACCAGACTCGAGTGTCAAAAAAATCTTGGGGCTAGTGATTCTGAACCAAAGTGGTATACCTAGATTATCACAACGTGGGTTGGCTGGAAAAGATTATTTGTTTATGATCATCATTGATCATCACTCTAGAGTGATTCACAGACATGTTCCATACCAGACTCGAGTGTTGAAAAAATCTTGGGGCTAGTGATTCTGAACGAAAGTGGTATACCTAGATTATCCCATCGTAGGTTGGCTGTAAAGGGTTAATTGTTGATGATCATTAATGATCATCACACTACGAGGATCCACAGACATGTTCCATACCAGACTCGAGTGTTAAAAAAATCTTGGGGCTAGTGAATCTAAACCAAAGTGGTATACTTGGATTATCACATGGTGGGTTGGCTGAAAAGGGTTAATTGTTGATGATTATCATTGATTGTCCACGCCGAGGTCGCGCAAAAGCAGTCCCCTCAAGATACCCAATAAAACTGTGGAACCAATACGAGGCCAACCTCCTAGGTTTACATCGAACCAATAATATTAGTGAAGGGTGGCACAATCGTTTCAGGTTGGTCATCGGCAAGAAACATCCTGATTTATATTCCTGTCTTCTTGAATTCCAAAATGAGCAGCGGGATACTGAGGCGCCTGTAATTGAATTAAATATGGGCAAATCTGTAAAAGCAGCCTCGAAAAAAAATTGGATTACAGTCCAGGAAAGAATGCGACGAGTTGCAGAGGAATACGAAACATATAAGAGCGGAAACAAAATTTTGGAATATTTAGAGACAATGTCGTACAACATACGAATTTCTTAACTTTTTTGAGAGATTTTATACTTTTTTGAGAGATTTTATACTTTTTTGAGAGATTTTTATTAATTGTATATGATAAAAAACTTTCTTCTTTGAACTTCTACTTATTTTATTTGCAATCGGGAAAAAAGTACGATCGGGCTACAGGTGTCGGGCGATAGGAATCGGGCACTTTTTTTCCGGGCGATAGTCAATCGGGTAAAAGTCCAGTCGGGCGTGTGAAATCGGGCGATTGACCTACAATCCTTCTAGCCAACTTACGTTGTGATATTCTAGGTATAACACTTTGGATCAGAATCACTAGCCCCAAGATTTTTTTTAACTAAAGTCTAGCATGGAACATGTTTGTGGATCACCGTAGTATGATGATCAATGATGATCATCAACAATTGATCTTTTTTAGTTAACCCACGTTGGGATAATCTAGATATATTACTTTGGCTCAGATTCACTAGCCCCAAGATTTTTTCAGCACTCGAGACTGGTATTGAAGATGTCTATGGATCACCGTAGTGTGAAAAAATGCCTAGTCCTTTGAAAATGACTATAATGGATAGGGGATGAAAATATCAATGAAGGATAGGTCCAGAGGGTTGGTCATGTTCCAAATGATTGTTATATCAGTTCTAGATTTCTATGGAATTATTGTTATTTAGCTTTAAAGTCCAGAAAAAATTTCCATGTCTGACAAAAGTAAGTAGAAATAGGAGATGAAAAAATTAATAAAGGATTGTTTTATAGGTTTGAACATGATTCGAATAAAGGTTTTATCAGTTTTAGACTGGTATTAAATTATTGTTTTTTGCTATAGTCCTAAAAAAAATACGAAATCCGTCGAAAATAAAAAGAACAGGCAGTGTATGAAAATATTAACGAAGTGTAGTTCCAGGTTTGAAAATGTTCGGAGTAATTGTTTTATTAGGTATTATTATTTTCCGACGGAAATGAGTGGGACGCATAGGTGATGAAAAAATATATATGGGGTGGTTTGGTTGTTATTGTTTTGGCCTAAGAGGAATGCATTTTACACTTGATTTTTGAACTTTGTACTCTTCTTACTCAAAAACTGTCTATAGGTTTATGTTTATTTCTACAGATGTTTATTTGGAAAGACAAAAAAATAAATTTACAAAGTTACAATTAATTTGGCTGAAAGGCATTTTACATAGTAAAAGTGCGAGGTCCGCAACGCTAACAGCAATAAAGGTTGGAAAATTGTAGCTAGGGTTGTGTTTAAGGGTTAGCCATGTTTGGGTGAAATATGTTATCTCTTTAAGAAACCTGACAAACAACTTTCAGTCCCTGACAAAACTGTAAAAAAATCTTGAAGGTCTTAAAAATCAATAACAGCAATAAAGGTTGAAAAAATGTAGCTAGGGTGGTGTTTAAGGGTTGGACATGTTGAGGTAAAATATGTTATCATTTTAGGAAACCTGACAGACAACTGTCAGCCCCTGAAATGTCTGTAAAAACTCTAGAAGCTCTTAAAAAATGCTATAAGCAATAAGGGTTGAAAACATGTAGCTAGGGTGTTGTTAAGAGTTTTCTATCTATATGATAAATAAAAAATACAAGTTTGACAGTTTTGCAAAATTTTAATTTTTTTAATAGCTTTTTTTTTAATAGCTGTTATTAATAACATTTTTTCGTATGATTTTCCAAATAATTTATTTTCTTCGTTTCTATCGGAGGAATCAAGCTTATTTTTGGCATAAATAATTAAAAATAACACCAGTTTTGATAAATATTTGTCATCAGATAATATTTAAAAAATTGTTAAAAATATAAACAATTAAAAATAATGTCATTTTCTCCCATGATTTTTCAGATTTTTTTTATTGAATATTATTCTATATTTAATGACGAAAAATTTAAAAAAAAAGTGGGTATAATTCAAATTAGGTCAAAAGTTATTCAAGTTTTTCTATCAGCGCACTACGCGCCATGCAGACGCACTCCTTTCCCACAGTGCGTGGTCAGAATCTGCAATTTACTTTTCAAAAAAGCCTACAGCCTCCAAATTTTAACCAAATTGGTTGATTCTTAATTTAAAACACTCAAGAATAAATCCTTAACACTGTTTGTGTTTGTTATAAACAAATTGAATGAACAAATTATTGAAAAAAAAACAAGTGAGCTGTTCATGTGTTAATTTAATTTTTATTTGTCAGAATTTTATTAGAAACTATTCTGTTATAGTCGAATTTTTATTTTCGAATTAGTTTTCGAACGAATTTAATTAAGTCTGAATTTTTCTTAACAGAACTTAAAGAAATTCGTGAAGAATTATTACTGTTGAGTGAATTATAAAAATTTCAGGAAAAAAAGTTCAGTTTTGATAAAAAAAAATCAGCTGTTTGTTTGTTAATTTAATTAGTCTATAACAATTAGAAATAAAATTTTTAAACATTATTCATAAAGAAATATTAATGTTTAGAAAAGTATAAAAATATATGGAAAAAAACGATTCAGTTTCCATAAAAAACAAGTGATCTGTTCATTTGTTAATTTAATTTGTTTATAACAATGAGGGATTTTTTTAAACAATCTTTATTATGAAATGTTACAGTTAAGAGAATTATAAAAATATGTGGAAAATACGATTCAGACATATATTGCTGTCTAGTCTATACACTTCAAGGACAGTATCCGATGAAAATTTAATTCAGACAAAAAAATACATAATAACGTCACACTGTAAAAATAAATGATCACAATACAATAAATTTAACACAATAAATGATTTAACAGTTTAAAGACTGACGCTTTAACAATATTTTACCTTAAAGGCTCTCGCTAAGGCGTTTAAATGTAACGTTTAAATTTTAATTCGATGGAACGTTCCTTCTGGTCGCTAATCAATCTATTCAAATTTATATATTAAAGAGATTTTTCCCTCTTAAGTTTAGAATAAGAAAGGGAACAAAGCCCCACCTTTCACAATCAGAATATGAATCATAATGAATTGAATTCTGTCTTGAAAATTTATAATAATTACTCTCTTAATATCTCTAAGATTTTTAAGTGCATAATATTCAATATTTTATATAGGTCAACTCAACATGGATTTAATTTATAAATGAAAACATATATCTCAATTAAAATTAATATTGGAAAATTTTTAATAATTTCATTACACCTGTTCCCAAATATTTTCATAACTTTGTTTACTCAAATTTGAAAATCTTCATTTAAATAATTTATACGAAGTATTTAATTACATATAAGCATCCTCTATGATAAAGCAAAAGATAAAAAGCACTATAAATTCAGAACGAATACTTATTTACATTATTGGCAGTTTCTGATTGTAAACAGAAAGCCTATTTAAATATCGAGAGAGAAATTTAAGTATAATATATTTTAAAATTTATGAGTATATATTATTTGCTTCAGACAAAGTTTATTTAATATTACCATGTGAAGAATAGATAAGATTTAATCAGATATATAAAAACGTATTCGAGATATAAATTTTGCTTTACAAGTAAAACAATTTTACGTTTAGTAAATATGTTTCGAAAAGATTTTTTAAAAATTTTGTCTTTCTTGAGCTTACTTTCCATAGCTGTAAGTATTTGAATTTCGTTTCCAAAATTAATTTTAAAAACTTTTATTTAAAATGTTGCCCTAATGAAAAAACTCATATGAGATTCATATGAGATTCTCAAATGAGGATCTCATTTGAGATCATATTTGGTTCCATATATAGAAACTTATATAAAAACCCATGTTCAATATAGGAACCAAAATTGACTAGTGCGCATAATTTAACGTGGAAACTATACCTACAACTGCGCCGTAGTTTTTAATTTTTTAAAAGACTCTAAGGACTCTTCCTTAGATTGTAATTGTAAAAGTAAACCAAATAAATGTTAATATCATTTAAACGTTAGAGAGCACCACTTTTAAACTTATGAGAGAAATTCATTATCATTAATCAGTAACCTTGTTGAAAGAAAAGAATCAAAAATCGATAACTTTGGTTTTGAGAAAACTCACTTTTTAGGCTTAAATTCAATATGTTTTCTAATTTTGTTGTGAATACATTATTTTTTACTAAATGCTTAAAAATTTAAAAAAAACTGAGCAAATTTTATGCAGGCCATTTTTTTAATTTCTAATAGTAACGGAGAAAAACTCGTCTCAAAAATGCTTTGTCTCTGAAAATGTTAAATTTCATAAATACATAACAACTGTAATTTTCATTTAATAAAAAAATTATTTCCAGACAAAAAAATTTTTGAATGGAAATGCCACGTAGAATGAATTTATACATCAAATCGTGTTGCAACTTCACATACGATTTGACATGCGATCTCATATGAGTTTTTTCAATAGGGTGAAAGATCAGAAATACCAACATTTCGCTAACGCTTTCCAACAACTTCATATATAATTATTTCTTCCCAGAACTTCAAACTCATGTCACTCTTTAAATTTTTTGGTGTGAGTTTTCACTCCACAAAAAGTGAAAATTGAGCCACTCTAATCAGCTTGAGAAACTCACTCTAAAGGATAGTGAAGTTTTCACCTAAATCATGTTAAATTAACAAAAAAATTTTCCAATGTTGGAGTGGCTTAATTTTGACATTTCGTGGAGTGGAAGCTCACTCGAAGAAATTTAGAGAGCCATTAGAGCCTTGATTAGTAATTGTCACACAAAAAGACTTGTAAAACTTGTCTATGATCTAAATCATATTATGTATTGCTCGTGTTATTATGTAGTATTATTCAAAAGCTTGACATATTTTTACGCTCTACTCAGTACATTCTCCGTTATGACACATATAGGTAAAAATTGTACTAGAACAAATTCAGAATCAGGTAGAAACTGAGGAAAAGGAGTTTTTTTGGAAATACGTCCGAAAAATTCAATAATTGATCAATAATTGAATTTGTTGATCTTCAGTCTGTTGAATGTAAACTTAATTTTTTAACTAATATAATTATCTCTGCTTTAGATGAACATGCTCCTCTCTGTTCTCATGTTCCTTGTAGAAAGAAATTAAAAATGCTTCTCCGTGGATGACGGAGGAGATAAGGAACTTGATAAAACAGAGAGAGTCTAACTTTAGAGCTTGGAAGAGAGTAGGTAATCTTTCAATTAGAATCAGATACAAAACTCTAAGAAATAAAGTTAAGCTATTACACTGTTAAAAAAAGGAGTTGAAATTTAACTCCCTACGGGACTCTATAAAAGTCGCACGCCTTGAAGAGTTGAAGTAAAGGGAGTTAACGCTCAATCCTTCAGTATCCACTCTTCTTTAACATGGAGCGTATGAGACTCACTCACCTTGGAGAGTCGATTTTTAACTCTAAAATCTCAACTCCTAACTCCAGCAACCGTTAACTCTCCAAATTTTTAAAAGTGTAGTTAGAGAGGCTCGTAATGATTTTGATGCTAATAAACTTCAGGGATTGACAGATCAGTGGAGTGTTTGGAGGGAGCTGAGGCATCTTGGCATTGTATTTAAAAGGGAAGATGATTCTTCTGTAGCTTTTGATGTTAATGATATGAATGGTTACTTCTTATCTGTTTGCGGAGGCTCAAGGACCTGATGGTCTTTCTATTAGTGTTATCTTAAAAGCTATGCCTGTACTTTTCAGTCATGTTCTTGCTCTCTTTTATCAATCTTTGCAAACCTTAGTCTTTCCTGATGAATGGAAAAAGGTTCTCATAAGACCTATTAATAAAGTAAAGATTCCTCAGCAACTTAATGATTATAGACCTATATCTCTATTCTTTGTTGTATTTCCAAAGTTCTAGAGAGACTTGTATTCAATCAATTAATTGAGTTCGTTGAGTCCAATAATATTCTGGATCCTTTTCAATCTGGTTATAGGAGAGGTCTTAGCACTCAGAGACCAAAGCAAAAAAAACTCAGAGAAAACTCAGAGACAGTTCTAACACCCTTTTGCTAAAGGTAACTGATGATATCGCTAATGCTATATTAGATGAAAGGAAGGTAACTATAATTGTTTCCTTTAATTTTAGCAAAGCCTTTGACACGATCCCTCATAACTTTCTTTTATTAAATCTTAAATCTATTGGTTTGTCCTGCTCTGTTTTGAAGTGGTTTGCTTCCTACCCTTCCGATAGAAAGCAGACTGTTCTTGGTTGTGATGATGAAATGTCTGATTGAAATGAGTGTCCCGCAGGGATCAGTGCTGGGTCTTGTCCTATTTTTAATTTTCACTAGTGATCTGTGGCGTATTTTCAAGCATGTCAAACACAAATCTTTTGTGAATGACTTGCAAATCTATTTCCATACTAGTATAGATAAATTGAACTAGTCACTTGCTGTGATTAATGAGGATGTTAAAGCTGTTTGTGAATGGAATGAGGCAAAAAATCTTAAAATTAATCCGAGCAAGACTTACTCAATGGTTATTGGATCTTCTTGGTATGTAAATAACATTAATATTAACGAGTGTCCTCAGATCAGCATTGATAAAGCAGTAATTCCCTATGTACAATCAGTTAAAGATTTAGAAGTTATTTTTAGACCTACTCTTTCTTGGGATAAGCACGTTGGTCAAATATGTAGAAGAGTTTATGCAACACTTAATCAGCTGAAGTCAAATGAGCACATTTCTTCTTACCGGGAAACACAATATACTACAGTATGACCGTTCAGATGGTTCACACAAGTGAAGTCCTATTCGAAGTCCTGTTGATTGTGAGAATATCTCTCCAGATATTCCAATGGTTCTTCAGTCTTGATCCATATCGTTTCCGAAAATGTCTCTCTCCCTGAAGTTTGTTGTTCCTCATCCCGTTCCTTACTTTTAATTTGTATACTTGGATTGATGCATCAATGACCACTCCACCCATCTTCCTTAGTCATTATTGCTATTTTTCCTGTCACATTGTAAGCTATTTTTAACTCATAAAATTTAGATTTTGACAAAATTGCTGAAGTTCTCACTTTCCCATCTGGGCTTTTTTCACTTGGACGCGATAAGGGGAACGGTTCCATCCATCTGTAGGGCTAATAAAACTGCAATTTAGTAAATGTTATTCTAATACTAACTTCTTAGAGTCTAAGCTATTTCCAAACTTCTTAGAATCTTTTCTAGATATGCAACCACAATTTGTAATTAACCCTCTGTCTACGCTAACTTCTTTTTACTCTTTCTCCCCACCAGGCGTCAAAATAGATGATTTTAAATGATAATGGTCATCTGAGTAGGTGGAAGGTTAAGGCGCGTGCCATCATAACACCTGAATCTTGAAGTACACGTGATTGATTCGATTGAGATTTTCAACAACTCATTTTGCAACTGATTTTCTGTTACTTTCATGAAGCAAGGGTACTACTTTTTTAAACACAGCATAATTCCATGTCCAGATCGAGACCTACATTTATTTATTTATTTCAATGGAAGTCCCTTGGGCTGATAAGTCTTCCTTAAAACAAAACAAAATTTGTACATAAAAATATGATCGAAGGAGAAATTACAATAAATAGTGTATTATGGTAGATAATAACAGAAATTAATGGGTAACGAATTATAGAAGAAAATTATAAGAAAGAAAAAGAAAAAGGCAATAAATCAATTATCTTTTTAACACAGAAGCTAATCAGACCTGTAGAAAAAACAAAAAAAATATGAAATTGTACTTACCCGTACAATTCATGAGCTTCTATATGCCTGGAAATTGCAGTGCAATGTTTAGGAAATATTGCAAAAAAACATTCCTGCAAAATTCAGGCAATGTTTCAAAAAAAAGTTCAAAACCACTGCGCAGACCTACGGGCCATAGGAGCCAAGATCGACCAGGTCCATATTGTCCTTGAAAATTAAACAAAAAGCCAAATTAGCATAATATTGGAAATCCGCAATACGGCGGCGAAGAGGCCGTATGCAGGTATGCGTTGGCACTAAAGCTAAGTCTGAACAAGTATTAATGCCTGGTAACCATTTAGAAGTATGCCAACTCGCGTTAAATAACAGAATAAATTATCAAAATCAGCCTAAAATTTGCTTGAGTGTGACACTCAGCTTTTTTCCACTGAAGGAAAAAACTCAGGACTCACCACGTGAAGGTGGCCACACATCGAGTCCCGTCCTATCACTACCCAACCAACCAACCATAAGGGATATGCTGCACTTTATGATCTACAGTTATAATCAGACTTTGTTTTGAATTTTGGCATTATTTCCCTAGAGTCAATAGTGTTTCTTATGAAACCGTTCCTTTTTTCTGCACCAGTTAAAGCTTTAGATGCTTTTGTCGCTAGCTGAACTGTTCTTTTCACTGCCTGAGTTTGACAAGAGAATGGAGGCAAATTATTTTTGACGAAGAATGTATCATCAATGGCCTTTTCGAGATCATTGTCTGTAAAGCGACGAAGCACTGGAGGAAAAGTTACTTTTAGCTTTTTCCACTCTATTAGATCAGTGTAGTCATCTGTCTTAAAGTTTATTTTTGGCGGGAGGTACTCTCGTACAGTGTTGTTCTGATTTACCCATCGTGCTTCCTTTAACATATTCACGGATGATTGCCTGACTGTTTTGCGACTGTCATGAAGCATGGTTACCGGTAAGTTTTCTGGATGCAGATCACAGGCATTTCTTTCTATTACGGGATCAATTATGTCTCTTATTTTCTTTCGTAAGTATCGAGAGAGTTGTATCTCTTTCCACACATATAAGCTGGAATAGTAAAATTTCCACTCTACTTTAACATAAAACCAAACTTGTGCATAAACCTTGAGTATGAATTCAGTTAAGGTTTGTAGATTCTTGGAGGGCTTTTCTGTATAGCAACATATAAACGGGGAATTCGGCAAGCTGCTGCGATCCATCTTGCGTGTTTTGGAGGATCAGGTTTCATCTGAGCAAGTAAGTCTTAGACTTCGCCCGAAGACACTGATTGATACATAAAGTAGAGGTACAGCTGATCAATGCTCAGAAGAGGTCCATCAACATTAGGAAGATCTGATCTTATTACTCTAAATTTAACTGCAGGCATACTTTCCCAGTTCTTCAATTGAATTTCAATAGGACCAGAAAAACACTTAGGGCCCACTGCTTTTCCATTTAACATAGATATTAAATGTCTAAGAGGCAATTCATTGAAGCGAGAAAATTCCGCTCTCTTGAAGCAATTTTGTTTTCAGTTCAGAATCGTTCTTAAAGTTTGCAAGTCTTTTAATGTAAGCTTCAGATGCTGATCCATTTGACCCGTAGCGATTTAGATCAAGATATTTATCATTGTACTTTTTTACTTTGTCCTAAATACTTTTAATAGGCATAGGTGTTATCGATGCTTTTACCCAAATATCACTTATGCTTTAAGCGATAACAAGTGAAATGTCATTAACAGACGGATCTTTGAGACTGTCTTGTTTATTTATGATATCATAATGCAGGCCTGCACAAGCGAGCAGCTCCGGAGCATGCGTAAGGGGAAGCGGTCTCCCACCATGCGTACGTTCCACCCTTCGCTCTGCCTCTCTTACCTCCGCACATGCCTATCCGTCCGCATGGTAGGAGTCCACTTCCCCTTACGCGTGCTCCGGTGCTGCTCGCTTGTGCAGGCCTATCATAATGGATATGAAGAAATAGACGCATCACATCCTTGTATGTTGGAAACAGATATCCAAATTCTGCAGGTTGCCCGATTATTGGGCAAGAAACCCTACCAATGTGCTTTCTTGACTTTGAAGCCGTTGTGAAAGTATATGGTGGGAGTACGGGATAGAAGTCGAGTAAGCAAGAAAGAATTCTTTGATTACGAGAATTCGTCGTTACAGAAAAATTTATTCGAATGCTTAAATTAAAAATTAGTCCTAAAAATATTGAAGTAGTTGTAAAAAAGCTAGATTCCAAATTAGGAAGGCGGCAAATAGTTGTAAAAACAACTGATTGAAAATTTCACAAATGCAAATGTTAAAAAAAATCAAATTACAATACCTGCTATAATTTAATGTCTGCTCTTTTAAAGAGACAAAAACTTTCGTTGAAGTTATTCTTGTCATTCAGAACAAACTTTACTAAATGCCAGGAAGAAAATGTTGCTAAGCATGCATTGCTTGCTTTGAAAAGCAGTTGAAAAGAAAACAATTGAACATATTTTCTCCTAAAATATTGAATAATTTGTCACAAAATTTGGTAGAGTTATTAAAAATATCATTCACTCCGAGTCAAGGATGGTAAAAAAAGAAAAAAACCAAATTTTCTTTTACGTTTCAACAGCACCGCTGTCCTCTTCAGAAATGTTAAGTAAAAAATTAGTTATACATAATTAATTGCATCTCTTTTTAAAAAAAGGACGTCAGACAATTAACAGTAACGACAAGACACTTAACGTTTCTGAAGAGGACAGCGCTGCTGCTGAAACGTAAAAAAAAATTTGTTTTTTTTTTTTTTTTACCATTCTTGACTCCGAGTGAATAATATCTTCACCTTGACTATTAATACACGACTGAGTGATAAGTTCCTAATTTTATTAAAAATATTATTAGGAAGAGCTCTCTGACCCGAATTTGTTTGAAATTCGTTTCAAAATTATTTTAGGCCAAAATTCAAACTAATTCGTGCCAGAGAAAACTTCCTAATGATATTTTAAGTAATCCCACCAAGTTTTGTGACAAAATATTCACTATTTTAAGAGAAAGGTTACGTACAAGTTGTGCTTATACCAGTGACGTCAAAATCCATCACATGCTCTTAAGAAATTAGAAGAAGTTGTAAATATTTGAAGTAAGATAAAATAAAATGCAAAAGAATTAATTTTATATTATTAAAATTTAAATTACCTAATTGAAATTTCAAAGTTTGACTAAATTGAAGTTTGATTTAATACTTATTCCGATCGCGTCGCGAATTAAATTTTTTTTAATGTCATTGTAGAAATACCTGCAAAATTCTAGAATTATTTTGAACGAATTTCCGACAAATTCCTGTATCCACAGTTCTTGAACAAGTTCTAGTATTATTTTAGTCCTAATTTTTTCCGTGTATGCCTCCTCACCATTACTAGGTAACAATGAGAATAATAGATTAATAAGTATATTTTTAATGCAATCATGTGAAATCATATATGAAACTTAAATACATACATTAAAATTTATAAATACATAATAATATGCTTATAATAGAATTAATTTGATTTTTCCACTTGAATAATAGATAGGATTCAATCATAAATAGTACAAATGAAAAGTCAATAGAGTTTCAAATTTTGCTTTTCATCAAACGGTTCTCTACAAAAATGCGTCGTACAAATTTGTTAACATTTTTTGCAATCTTGAGTTATTTCCGAGGTTCTTTTTCTGAAGTTGTAAGTATATTTAAATTGGTATTAAATTTAAGTTTTATTTCAAAATATAAGCTAAAGACTTTTATATTAAAAACATATATTTTATTAGAATGCAATTAAAAATTCCCTTTTTATCTATATATTTATTGCATTTAATTTCTACAATAGGTGAATATCACATCTATCTTTAGTCATGTGATGATAGATGTTCAAAGAAAAGATATGTACTTAAATACAAAATACAATAATATTCTTGAGTCTCCAAATATAACAATAAGTGATACTTTTGAGGGAAACGATGATTTGATTTTTAAATGGAATTTTAAAGATGATCAAGTTTTAAGGGTAAGATTTTCTTTATTAAGTATTAATAATATCCTTTCATTTAGATTTCGCAATTTGTCTTAAAATAATCCAGAAGAAGTTGAAATTTGACAGATTGACCTAGCTTTCAAAGAATCAAAAGTTTATCTAATATTTTCTGAATCCTGAACGGCTAGAACATATTAATTCGATTTTTTATCTGAATTTTGAAGGATCTGAATGCGATTCTTAATTTTTTTTAGAAAAAGCGTTTATATAATTAGAAAAATAATTAGTTAATTAGTTGGATAGAACGTCCAAGCTTATATATCCTGCCGGAAGGGGCTCAAGTGAGAACATTTGGACAGGAGTTATAAAAGTACTTTAGATTCAAATAAAAACAAAATATAAAACATGATTTTAAAGGTAATAAAACTATCTGTTTGATCATGCTTTGATCAAGTTTCTAAATACAGCCATTGAAGTTAGGGAATCCGAAGAAGTTGACTGTTTTTTCAGAATTTAAATTTTGAAAAATTAAGAAACCAATTTTTAAACTTAACATTACATTTATATTAAACATTGATTATTTTAAAAATAAATAAAAATATTACCTAAAAAATATTTTTTTGTGTTTAGGGAAATCTTATTATTGACTATGTTACTTCCGGATGGAGCTTCCTGCTACAAGATTTTAACATCTGTGATATTTATGGGCCTAGATCGACGAACCATTTTGGTCAAAAGCTGTTTGATTTCGCATTTGGTTCCATTAAAGTGGGATGGTTTAGAGAATTTATTGACATCATTATTTTTAATTATCGATGCCCTCTTCTTAAGGTATGTTGAACATTAGATGTTGGCTAATTTAATTCGAATTAAAAGTTTTAAGTCTTGTATAGCAGAACAATTCAACATTTTTAGCACAATTACTTCACGAGTCCAGGATATATAAGAGAAGAAATAAGAAGGCCTTTTCACATTCAATGTAATAAAAAAGTAAATATAATTTTAGAGTTATATGTTAAAGACAGAAATAAAACTGTTGATAATAAATTGTTATTTGCCAAAGCTTCATACTTTGGAGCTTTACGATGTGCATATAAGAATTTATGGTCTTCATCGGCGATTTACCAAAGAAATATTTATTTAAGCGACGATTATATTGAGTAGTTGTGAGTGTAATGTGTATATTATAATTTATACTGTCGAACCTGGATAAGTGGAATACCACTATAAGTAGAACAAGAATTTTGGTCCCTTCAGGTCCCACTTATCCATGTTCGACTGTAGTTACAATAATTAAAAAATTCAGAACCTTCTAAAAAATATGAAAATGTAAATATAAATAAAGGATAGATTCTAAGAAGAATATTGTATAAATTCTATAAACTATTGGGGTACAAAAGTTCCGAATTGAAAGTTCCAAGAAAAAAGTTTCTATTTTTTTATCCTGATCTTCCAACTATCGAAAAATAGAGCTTTTATTGAAAACATAATGGAAGAAGAAAATATTAGGTACTTATTTCCATAACTATCGTTTTTATATCGAACTTATTCGTACGAGTGACCAGAGACTAATAGTAATGATTAAAATTTTAAGACATTGAGATAAAATTATTATTTTAAGATTTGTAAAATTGAATTAAACACTCTCTTTATCTTCTTTTTTAATTTAATTTTTTCGGTAAATTTTCTTTTTTGGGAATCAGCCTCATTGTGTAACATTTACAGGATATTTTGTAAACTACTCCCGTTTTTTCTAAAATATTAATAGAGTCTTTACCAAGTTTTATAAATCTATTTAATTCAGAATTTACATTAAAAATAGTTTTTATGTAATGTTTAGAGAGCATTCTTTACATTGTCTGAGAAACCTTTCCATGGTGTGGAATTGTGATATAATTTTCAGTTTTTTCATCATTATTTTTATTTAGAGATTTTGTAACAGAGTTGTGTCTATTATCAATAACATATTTTCGTTTTATAATTTCTTTATTGACTAGTTGTTCAAGGTAATTGTTTAAAAATAGAAATTGTTTTATGATTTTAAGATTTTCCTTATGGAAAGATTTATCAGACAAGAGTAGTGCAGTATCAACCAGGTTTTTTATAATCGAAATCTTATGTTGTATAGGGTGGTTAAACAGAAAATTTTAAAATCTTCCAGAAAAAGTTTCTTTTCTAAACCAGTTGATCTTCAGAGAACCATCCGTATCTTTTATAATTTATAAATTTAAAAAATTTATACTATTGTCGTTTTCAGTTTCATATATGTAAATTGAAGTCTATGGCTGTAAGAATTAAAAAGCGACAAAGTTTCTTCAACTTTATTTTTAGGAAAAAAAAATATTTCAACGCATGTTAGTGTGTTTTCTCCGACAAAATGTAAAAAGTTCAAATAAAAAAACATGTTTCTCTTTATAAGAGAACATGTTTTTAATTTTAGTTAATAAGAAATTTTAATGTAATATTTTTAAATTAAAATAATTTGAATGATTGATTTAATTTCACCTGAAGAGGACACTAATAATAATCAATGATCAGTGATCACAATAAATACTTTATCCAAATAAGTTGCTGTTTTTGGATCCTCTAAAGTATTATTGTCAATTTTCAAGTATTTTTGTGATTCTGAATTTATAATTTTTTCAAATATCAATTATTCTCTTCAGTCTTTAAATTATTTTCATGAATAATTAAATTTATTACATAAGTTTTCATTCACTTCTCTCATTTTTCAATTATTTTCTCAACATTTCAATTATTTTTTTCTATCTTTATAAATTATTGACAGTAATATTTAAATATTCAACACCAGTTTCTATTCTACTTTTGTTAATTTTTAATAATTTTCTTCAAATTTCAATTGCTTTTGGCATTATTCAAGTACTTTTGTCATTTTAGATTATTTTTTTCATGTTTCTATTATTTTTGCAATTTTAGAATTATTTTTTACAAATTTAAATTATTATTTTATTCAAATTATCGAATGCGAGACATTAATATTTAATATAGTAATTATTACACAGGCCAACATAATTTTGTTGCCCAATCAATGGAAGCTAATTCTTATAGGATTTTATCCGTAGAATCCAGATTTGACCTTGAAATTTTTGGATTGGCTCTAGTTTTCAAGCAATTTTGGTTTAAATGTGTAAAAACACGCATTTTTGGTATTTTTTGAGTTTACGTAAAACAATAAAGCAAAACAATAAATCTGTCAGCATTAGACAAAATGATGGCTCAAACATTACCCTTTTAGACCCAAAAACAAAAACCTAAGTATTATACATAACCTTTAATATCCAATGTGATGTACCTAGTCCCAGAAAAGTGATTAAAACAACATAACTTTTGATCATGTAAACCAATTTACGTCAAAATTTGTATCTGGGGGTTTCTAGGGTCGCTGCTTACAAATCGGTTATCAAAATTTTTAAATTCAAAATGGCGGATCCAAAATGGGCTACAATTTCTTTTTAAATTTACATTTTTATGAAACATGGTATATAGGGGTTTTTGAGACCGCTGATTGTAAATCTGTTCTAAGATTTTCAAAACCCAAATGGCGCACCTAATATGGCGGAAAATTTTTTTAAAAAAATTCACATCTTAATGAAACTTTGTATTTGGAGGTTTTGCGAATACAGATTACGAATGTGTGATCAGGTTTTCAAAATTCAAAATGGCAGATACAATATGTCGTTCACCCGTCCAGTTAAGGAGAAATAAAAATGTCTTTACCCAACCAAGAAAGTTAAAATAAAGTTATCGTTGCCCGACCATTTAAGGTGAGATAAAATTACTTTCACCCGTCCAGTGAAGGAGAGATAAAAATTTCCAGACCCAACCAACAAAGGTAAGTCAAAATTGTCGTTACCCGACATTTTAAGGTTAGATAAAATGATTTTACCCGTCCAGTAAAGTACCCCAAGTAACATGTTTCAATTAAATCCGGCAGATTTTTAATCCTTTGTCAGCCATATTGGATCCGCCATTTTGAATTTTAAAAAACTAATGTCAGATTCGCATTTAGCGACCTTGAAAACTCAGGAGTAATGTGTTTCAAGTAAATATGGCAGATTTTTTATTTTCAGTCCGACATATTGGATCCTCCATTTTGAATTTTATAAATCTGTCAGATTCATATTCAGCGACCCCAAAAACCTACAAGTAACATGTTCCTACTGGATCTGACAGATTTTTAATTTTTTGTCCGACATATTAGATCCGCTATTTTTAATTTAAAAAAATTATTGTCAAATTCGCATTTAGCGACCCCGAAAACTCTCGAATAATGTGTTTCAATTAAATCCGGCAGATTTATAATTTTTTTTGTCCGCCATATTGGATCCGCCATTTTGAATTTTTTAAATCTGATGTCGAATTCGTAATCAGCGACCTCAAAAACTATTGAATACATTCGATTAAAAAAAAATTGTTCT
Organism: Ganaspis brasiliensis; assembly: GCA_037103525.1. NCBI lineage: Eukaryota > Metazoa > Arthropoda > Insecta > Hymenoptera > Figitidae > Ganaspis > Ganaspis brasiliensis. Next base: position 2,066,526 of record JAZKLR010000123.1, read on the forward strand.
GTATGAAAATATGCTGTATGTTTTTGATTAAGAGGAAGTTTGCGAACAAATTTTCCCTATACCAGTGACGTCATTTACCATCACATGCTGTTAAAGTATGCAATACTTAAATTTTTTTGTTATTGGGTCTCAAAGAGCAATGTTTAAGCTTGCATTTGGTCCTATGCAGGCAGATTTACTGTTGTGGTTTATTGTTTTACAGACATTAAAATAATGCCGAAAAGGCGTTTTTTTGCATATTAAAACCTAAATTGCTAAAAAAATAGAGCCAATCCAATATTTTCAAGGCTAAATTCGTATTCTACGGACAAAATCCTATAAGAATCGGCTGTGACATTTCAGGCAACATGCAGTTAGTGAAATTTTGTCGGTCTGTGTTATTGTTATATCAAATTTTAATTTTATTGTTACTTAAAATAAATTTTTAAATTTTATATTGTAATGGGCTTTTGCCCTTAAATAAATAAAGAAATTAATAAATTCAATGTTTTTTATTTCCATAAATTTTTAAATTTATTAGATTAGTTTTCAACTATTTTCTACAGATTTAAATCATTTTTTTCATTATTTTTATTACTGCCACGAGTTTATTAAATTTGTACATTTTTTTCAATTAATTACAACAAATTTTAATTACTTTCTTCAAACTTAAATTATTCTCTATACATTTTTTATTTATACACCAGCTTTCAATTATTTATGTCATTATTCCATCAGTTTCTTAAAATTTCAATTATATTTAAAACTTTTCAATTATTTTTTTTTTAAATTTCAATTGTGTTCTTCAATCTTCAAATTATTGTCAGGAATATCCAAATTTTCTACACAAATTCAATTCACTTTTGTTATTTTTCAATTAATTTTTTCAAATTTCAATTACTTTTGTCATTTTCCAATTATTTTTTTCATATTTTTATTATTTTTGCCCTTTTAGAATTATTTTTTACAAATTGCGATTATTATATTCATTTTTTTTTATTGTCAAGAACTTTCAAATTTCTTACAGCAGCTTTCAATTATTTTTGTCATTGTTTAAATATTATTGACATTTTAGAATTATTTTAATTAAATGTCATTTTCTTCAATCTTTTTATTATTAACTTTTACACTATTTTTCAATTATCTATGTCATTATTCAATTAGTTTCTTCACATTTCAATTATATCGTTAATTTTTTAATTATCTTATACAATTTTTTAATTATTATATTTAATTTTTTTCTTTTTACACCAGTTTTGAATTATTTATTTTCATATTCCAATTTTTTTGTCAAGTTTTCAAGTATTTTCTTCAAATTTTTAATTTTTTTAAAGTTATCAATTAATTTTGTCATTTCTCAATTATTTTGTCAAATTACAACTATTTTTGTCAACATTCAAATATTTGTGACATCTTAGAATTATTTTCTTTAAATGTCATTTTCTTCAATCTTTTTATTATTGTCATGAATTTATTAACTTTTGAAGATCAGTTTTAATGTATTTATGTTAGAATTCAATTAGTTTCTTCACATTTTAATTATATCGTTAATTTTTCAATTATTTTATACAATTTTCCAATTAATGTATTAAATTGTTTATTTTTTTACTTCATTTCTGAATATATTTCTTATTTTCCATTAATTTTTTTTCCAAATTTCAGTTATTTTTATTATTATTAAACTTTTTCTACACCTATACATTTTTTTAATATTTTATAATTATTTTTTTCAAATTTCAATAATTTTCTTGAAAATTCTTTTTTTTTCAATTTTTCAACTATTGTCTAAAAAGTCAAAGTGTAATTTTTACAACAGCTATTATAATTATTTGTGTCATTATTCAATTAGTTTCTTTACAATTTACTTATTTCTTCAATATCTCAATTATTGTGCAAAAATTTACATTTTTTACACCAATCTCAAACTATTGTTTCGAATTTTAATTATTTTTGTCATTCTTTAATTATTTTTTTGTTACTACAATTTTCTAAACTTTTCAATTATTTACTTCAAATTCCAATTATTTCGTTTCAATTTTTCTAATCTTTTTTTGATTTTTAGTCAATTTTTCAATTAGTTTTTTCATTTACAACTTTTTTTTCAAATTGTATTATTTTTGTCATTATTTTATTATTTTCTACATATTTCAATTATTTTTGCGATTTTCAAATTTGTTTTTTTTTCAAATTTGAATGGCTTTTCCTGCCGGCGCCCCCCCCCCCCCATCCCAATTTAATATCAGTAATGTCAAAATCTATATTACTTATTCACTCTTTTTATTTAAAAACTAACTGTTCAATCACTTTTTTTTATTTAAAAGCTCACTAATTACTCACTTTTTTAAATTAAAAAGTTTTTTTTTCACTATTTTCAATCTGTAAGTCCACTGGCAGCCCTTCTCATTGGATAAATATTATTCATCGATTTGTTTTATTTAATTATTATAGTTTAATTTTTAAAATGTATGGAAAACTAATTTTATTTTGCTACTATTTAATAATCTTGGACGTTAAATACAAGAAACAATTTTTAACAATAGAAAAAGTATCATGCAAAGGGGGAGGGCGTTCAAATTAGCTAAAATTTGTATCACGTAATATGTGAACGATCCCGACAGGGCCGAATTGGGAATTAAAAGCGGCCCGGGAAAGATATTCAAAGCGGCCCCTTTCTATATAATTGGAAATTTTTATTAACATTTAAAACTAAAATATAAAAATATTAAATTATTAAATTATTTTATTTAAACTTATTAATAATTTAATTATTTGGAATTTCTTGAACAGTAGCATTCTCTACTGCCATTTGTACGAAAGCAGCAGTAATTTCTTAGTTTAATGAACACCTCAATCTGGTTTTAACCAATTTTAAAGGACAAAAAATGGACAACTTCTATTAAACAAATATAATAAAAAAATTTTGAGAGAATTTCCTGGCTTTAAAAATTGCTCTGAATGTATTCCTATCTACCTTAACCCCTTCAGCATCAAAAACAACCCTTTAAAATCATTCCCTGATCTTCAATCAAGAAATGGACAATTTTTATTAAATAAATATAAAAAAAAGTTTTTTAGCGAATTCCCCGGCTTTAAAAATCGCTCAGAATGAATTTCTATCTACTTTGCCCCCTTTAGCATAAAAAAAGTCGGCTTTCATTCACCTGAAAATCATTTTTTCAATATTTGAATACCCAATTACTTTCTTTAATTTACAATTATTTTCTTCAAATCTCAATTATTATCTTCTATTCACAATTATTTTAATTAATTTTTAATCATGTTTTTTAATTTTCAAATATTCTCTTTAATATTCAATAATTTTCGGCTTCTTTCAACATTTTTATCAATTTTCAATTGTTTTCTTCAATATTCAATAATTCTCATTTTTTCAATTGTTTTTCCAGTTTTCAACTATTTTCTTCAATTTTCAAATATTTTCGGTTTTTTTCAATTATTCTTTTCAGTTTTCAAATATTCTCGTTTTTTCAATTATTTTTTCAGTTTTCAATTATTTTCTTCGATTTTCAAATATTGTCGGTTTTTCAATTATTTTTTTTTCAGTTTTCAATTACTTTTTCAGTTTTCAAATATTCTCATTTTTTCAATTATTTTTCAGTTTTCAATTATTTACTTGAATTTTTAATTATTTCAGTCAATATTCAATAATTCTCGATTTTTTTTCAATTATTTTTTCAATTTTCATGCGATGCGGGTTTTTTTTTCGTTTTGTTATTCTATATATAAGAATCTAATTATTATTATTTTTTTTTTTAAAAAAGGGTGTTTTTGTAGCCCGTATATCTGGTTAAATAAATTCACTTGTTTCCTTCAATAGGCAATTATTTTCCAAGAACTTCAATCCAGTTCAATTTTTTATAATCCAATTAAATTTACAATTATTTTCTACAATTACTACAGTAATTTTCTTTCAATTTTTATTCTTAGTTATTTCTGTTCTAAATTTTAATTTACATTCTTAACTTTTAAGATAATTCTGTTGAAATGTAAACTTTTTAATGTTGCAATTTTTCGAATTTTTTGCAATTGTCCTTTATTTTCGTCTTTTTTCAATTATTTTCTTTCATATTATTCAATTATTAATCATTTTCTTGAAATTTCAATTCAGTTCTTTAATTCTTTAATTATTTGTATCCAATCACAATTCTTGTCTTTTATTGATACTTTTTTTCATTTTCAATTATTCTCTCAATTTGAAAGTATTTTCTTCAAATTTTAATAATGTTTAATTTTTCAAAAAGCAATTAAACTTTCAATTGTTTCTAGAACTATTCCTATCATTTTCTTTCTTTTTTAGTTTTTTTTAATTTCATGTTTATCTTTTTCTGTTTAAAATTATTTCTGTCAGTTTTTAATTTAATAATCTTGCCATGTTTAGAATTTTTTCCAATTGGCAATTATTTTATTCAATATTTAATAATTCTCGGCTTTTTTAGATGATTTTTTCAATTAACAATATTTTTCTTGAACTTTCAATTCAATTTTTCAACTATCCTCTTAAATTCACAATTATTATTTTCTTTAATTTTGAATTTTTTTCTTCATTTTTCAACTATTTCTTCTAATTTGAAATTATTTTCTTCGATTTTCAAGCAACTTTAACTTTTTGAAATCCCATTCAATTTCCAATTATTTGTTATAATTATTCCTACAGTTTTCTTCAGTTTTTAATTGTCAATTATTTTCTTAAATATTCACCAATCCTGGGCTTTTTCACTCTTTTATACTATTTATTTATTTATTTATTGATATAGTAATTTGTAAATTATTTATTATCAATAATTTTTTTGAAATCTCAATTTAACTCCTTAATTCCTCAATTTTTCTATCTAATTCACAATTATTTTCTTCATTTTTTAATTATTTTGGCAATTTTTAATATTATTTTCTTCTTATCAATTTGTGATTATTTCTTCAAATTTCAATCCCGGTCAATTTTTTAAAATTAAAATTTTTTTCAATTATTATTATTTCTGTAATTTTTTTCCTTTTTTAATTTCCAATTGTTTTTTTAAAATATTATATTTGTTCTTTAATTTTTTAAATTATTTTTGTCAATTGTCGATTTATTAATCTTGTCATTATTCCAATTTTTTTCATTTGTCAATTATTTTCGTCATTTTTTAGTTATTTTAGGTCGATATTATCAACTCGAGAACATTTTTGGATGGTCAAGAGATTTTGAGATCAATATCAATATTGCTCAAATATGATATCGTCTTGATATCGTAAAGCACTAAGAAATAATGGTCAAGAGAACAAAATAATTTAAAAAGTTAAAGATTAGTTATAAAATTTTTTGAGAATTATTGAGGATTGAAAAAATTGAAGGAGATAATTGAAAATTGAGGAATGTAATGGAAATTTAAAAAATGTAATTAAAAATTGAAAGAAGTAATTGAAAAAGTCTAGAATTCTTGAATACAGAAAAAAATAATAATTGAAAACTGAAGAATGAAATTGAAAATTGAAGAATGGAATTGAAAGTTGAAGATAATAATAAATAAGAATTGTAAAAAATAGTTGTAGAATTGAACAATTTAATTGAAATTCTACAATTTCTGTGATTGAAAAGAACATAGAAAGAAGCCGAAAATGATTGAATGTTGTAAAATTAATTGAAAATAGAAAAGAGTAATTGAAAGTTAAATGAAATTTAATTACATAAATTAAATTATTAATTAGACCTACAAAAATACCGGCCCGCCTAGCGGCGGCCCACCGGGATTTTTCCCGGTATCCTGAATGGCCAATCCGGGCCTGGATCCCGATAAAGTAAATCATTTTGCTGACGTGGAAGCAAAATGTTCAGGAAAAATTAACATAATTTTTAGCATGTAGCATATGTTTTCAGTAATTTAATTTATCTTTTTGTAACAATCTTTATTCAATTAATAAATTTAAACAATAATTTGAATTTACCCATCTTAAAACGTATAATGGTATATTTTTCGATATAATACGTATTTAACTATATGTATTTTACGCAGAAAATTTTAAATGACACACCCAGTACATTATTTCCTTCCCATCTCTGTTCTTTATATTTCACAGCCTGGCCGGCTTAGCAGTGCATCGTTAGTATAAACAGTTACTGACAGTTACAAAGAGAAATCTCATTGTTGTTTCAAGTTGTTGGAACAGATTTTTTACTATGGCGGATCCAAATCCCACTATTAAGTACACAAAGGTAAGATTTTTAAAAATGTATTCTGATATTAGTTTCGCACATAATATTTTTGCAATGATAAACTCTATATCACATACGTACATACATTTATGTAGGGAAAAATACCGCACTTTATAGCCAAGTTATTTTTATTTTTAACATCATAGAAATGAGAGTGGTTAGTTTTTAGAAACTAAAAAATTATGAACAATTATTATCTTTTAAAATTTGTCATTTGGTGACAGAAAACAAGTTGTGTGACAAAGATTTATTGTTAATTTCATCGTATTTTATATCAATAGGTGACTTGAAATATTTGTTAATTTTCTTTATTTATGTCATGTGCTTCTTACTTATGTGACTCGGAATATGATTTTCAATTTCTTGGTTTACATATTACAAGGAATTATGTTTCGGTTAGAATAAGTATATGTATAATATTACATAAAAGAGTGTCACAATACAAGTTTTTCCCTAGACAATGTGTATCACTATCTTACAAAATTTTTATTTTTATAAATTTACTATTTACAAGAATTTTATATGCAATATAATATATCATTTATAACTTATATAAATTATAACATATATCCATAAGAAGAAAAATGTAACAATTCTCATTTTTTAATTTGAGAATGTTCGGAAATAACGTCATATTTTAGAAAGGGGAGTCCCCTTTTTTTAAAAAAGGTATATTCAACTAAACATATGTAACAAATTACGTACAGGAAGTACTAAACTAAGCATTGACGTATTAAATTGATATCTAAGTACTGGATTGAGTACTTGAAAACAGGATTCATCGAGACCTGTACTTTATGCAAGTCACATAAACGTATTATGTTTCAATTGGTATTATGCCATTTATGAAGAATGCGTGCAAAATTCATTTTTCTTTCAGACATAATTTAACATTATCTGCATAATAATCATAAATTATTTCAATACAAATTTTAAAAAATATCTCTTTTTATACATTTTTCTAATAAGGTGTTAAGAATTGGGTTAAATTTTGTATTGAATATCACAAAAATAGTTAAATTTGCAATGTTTTCTTAACATGATTTTTATTCCTAATGGTATCAAAGTTATGTTATGTTCCTGCATTTATTCTGATGTTAGTTTTATATTATACCAAAATAAATTATAAATATGTTTTTCTTTTTTTTGAAAATGTAGACTGTGTGGAACAAATTGCTCACATATTTGAAAAATTCAAAATATAGAAATTGTGCATGGACAGTATAAAATAGTCTGGTAATATTATAATTATTTTCCGATTATGAGAAATATTAAAATTTAATATTTTGATTTAATATTAAGGTTAATCGAACCTATGGGCAAAAATGCCCTCATCTGATTTCAATGTTAACATTCCTCTCTCTTAATTTTGGGATTTTTTTTTATTTTTGGGACATTATTTTTAAAAATCCACCTAATCCTTTAGTTCAATACTTTTTTGCAGAATTTTAAAAACTAATAATATTTTAAAGAAAAAAATTGTAATTATTATTTTGTAAAGAATCAACAATTTTTGCAATAATAAAAAAAGAGTCGTACCGACATTTTTCAATATTACTACTAAATTTTCTAAATTCCTATAAGCCTAAGTGCTAAATCAATATTCAAAATTCGTTATTACTATCTTCGTATTTATTTTTAATAGAAAATAGTTAATCGGATATTTTTTACAAATCGTACACTGAAAAAAATGTTTAGTCATAGCAACAAACATTTGGTTGGCTCAACCAAATTTTTGTTGATATGACTAAACATTTTTTTCAGTGTAAATTTAAAGTTGTTGAACATTTTTTACAAAGCCTTATAACGAATTACTCAAAACAATCTTCTATTATAAATTAATTTTTTGTTGTAAAAATACATGATTCTATATCTTCTTCATGTCACAAACAATCAATTAATAAACAATTGTGATTTGTACAAGTGTACAATTACAAATGTCATTAATAAACACTAATGAATGAAATTAAAATGAAAAATGACAGAATTTCCATAAAGTAGGAGACTTATTATTTATAAAACTACATAGTTAACAATTTAAATCATTAACAGAAGAATATAAATCAAATGTAAATTTTGAGGTATATACAAGAGATATACATCGATATGAAATCAGTAATTATTAATAATTAATAGCTATATAATTTATGAACTAATTACTGGCTTCATATCGATATGTATATATCGTTTGTATGTTAACCTCAAATCATGAAATTCTTATACACATTTAGATAACAAAATTTATAGCTTTCTAAAAATTAATTAATAATTTTAAAAAATTGAACCTAAAATAGTGGGAGATTGGTCACTGAATATTTCTATTAGTATCGCTATGCTCACCAATTTTTAATAGAAAATTTTAAGAGAAATTATTGTAAAATGTTCGAGAAAATTTTTATATTTTTATCAACAGCTTTCGTGCAATGTTCTCAAAAATTGTAAAAATTTTGTTCTGCACTACTTTTACATATGTACAAAGCGATAAATATTTTTGACAAGATAATGTATTATCTAACTCTTGAAACTTGCTCGTTATCAAGAATCCATTCAAACTTGAAAACATTTAAAAATAATACTTTTTGCCTTATTATGTCTGACCTGTACTTGATTAAAGAAAGAAAAATTTGATAAGAAATCAAAAAAACACCTTTTACAATAAAATGTAAAGTTGAAAAATTTGTAGTGTTAATTACTAATTTCAGACAATAATAATAATAATAATAATAATAAGTTTGCAATCTGAAAGCATTGTTTTGTAAAATTAGATAAAAATAGAAAATTTTTGGGTACAGGGATTTCATACGCGAATTGTACAAATTTGCTGCTTATTATAATAATTTTTAGAAATTTTTTTTTAATGACTGCTGATACAAATGAAATTTAGTTTTATTGAAAAAAAAGAAAATTGTATAAAAAATTGTCTCATATAAGATGATCCATTAATAAAATAATTATTCTCTAATTAATGTTGGCTTAATTTTCTTTCTGATTTTCAGTTGTTTATTAACAATGAGTTCGTGAATTCAGTCAGTGGGAAAAAATTTCCTACTATAAATCCTGTCAATGAGAAAGTCATCGTTGAAGTTGCAGAAGGAGATAAGGTACTTGAAACAATTTATTTTAAAAAAGTTACACTCAAATCTCGCTATAACGACCTTCGCTATTACGAGAGCTCTTTATAACGAGCTGATAAAATCTCTCTATTACGAGCTAAATAAATTCACATTTATTGCCACTACTTATTTTTTATTCAAAACGTGCTTTCTTTTATTTTGATACCTGTTGTCATTTTTCGTTGATTATTCACTACAGTACTCTCTCACTAAGTGACCGAAAACGGGGCTGTAGGGGAATAAAATGGTTACTTATCGAGAGCCCCCACTCTCTTTTGCATTATATGTAGATTTCATTTTAAAACAATTGAATGTAAATAAACTCAAAAAGAAATAGTTCGCGGTAAATTTAAAATGACTCAAGAAAATATTTAAAAAATGTTTAGATATCTTTGTTTACTAAAAATTAAGAGTATAAGGAAAAATAAAATTAAGGAGGGTCACTTGTCAACTTTTAACCCTTTCATAATGGTAATGTTTTTTAATGTAAAGTTTAGAGATCTAAAATTATCGTATCATAAAAAAATAGGAATATAATTTTGACCAGCTTAGCATCTGTATTCTTAAGAAAATTGTAATGTTTGAAATTTTAACTTCTTCCACAATTTTTTATAGGCTTCTTTTAGAGAAAGAGAATTATTATCACTGAAACTCATAAATTTCGATGGGTTAAAATTTTTATTATTGACTCGTCCACGAAGACTACATATAAAATAATAAATTTAGTTCAAAATTGATAAACGATAAATTTTATCTTTTATTTTAAAATTCAAATTTTTTATTGTCTACAATTATTAATTCTTTGAGAAAAATCTTTATCAAGTTTACTCTTAGGTTTGTTTACGTCTATTTTTGGTTATTTAATTATTTGTCATTTTTCTAACACTTGAAGTTGCTAATTTAAACTTAACTTTCATTTTATCGCGTTTGCTATGGTGGGGAACAAATAATGTGTGTGTAAAAATATGTGTGAAGGGGAACGGCTACTTACTGAGCGGGCACTTAGTGAGAGAGTACTGTATTATTATATGTAAGTAAATTTTATTCGTGTAATTGGAAAAAAGGTTCATCTCAGATTTTTTATTTCTAAAAACAAAAAACAAAAATTTTTTAATATAGCGAAAGTTCACGGTTCTGAATTTCTCGTTATAGCGAGATTTGAGATTAGAAAATAAGTGAAAGCAAATTAAAAAATTCATAATATTTATACAAAATAAAATTAAATAACAATTTAATGAAATAAATATTTAAATGTTTACAGGCTGATGTTAATCTTGCTGTTGCTGCTGCGAAGAAAGCATTTTCAAGAGGATCAGAATGGAGGAAAATGGATGCTTCCGATCGTGCCAGGTTGATGAACAAGGTATTTAAAATATTAATATAATACTCTATTAAAAATGAACACCTATTAAATAATAATAATCTCCGTAAACTCCTGAAGTTAGTTACTATTTATAATTATTCATTTTTTCTGTCCACGTTTTAAAGTCTGAAGTGAAGTTAGTTATATTAATATTTATTCATTTTTTCCGTCCATGTTTTAAAAACTGAAGTGAAGTTAGTCCCTGTTATTTTATTTTGTGCTGGTTTTTAATTGTCATTTGTGTAAAAATAAAGTTTTGAAAAATGCTTTAAAAATTTATTATAGTTTTTAAAGAAGTTTAAAATATATACACATGCAATTAATTTCCTAAATTTTCAGTTATTATCTCAAATTTACATTATTGTCATCAATTTTCCATTATATAACGATTTTTTAATTATTTTCTTTTGCTTAAAAATAAATTCTGCAATTCTTATTGATTGTCATCAATTTATAATTATATTCATTATTTTGTCATTACCTTTAAAAATTTCAATTATTTATCCGATATTGCAATTATTTTCATCAGTTTTCGTTATTTCTGCGGTTTTTTAATTATTCTCTGTAATTAAAATTTTTTACGTAATTTTGTAATTACTTTTTTTTTTAAACATATATTCTATGATTTTTTCAGTTATTTTTCTCAAATTTTATTGAATGTTTTCAATTTTTAATATTTAAATTATTTTCATCATAATTCAATTTTCTTTCTCAATCTTAAATTATTTTCAGCATATTTCAATTATTTTTTTCCATTTTGAAATAATTTTATCATTTTTCAATTATTTTCCTCGATTGTTAATTATTATTCTTATTTTCTAAAATTGTTTTTTTTTTAAGATTTTTCAGTAATTTTCTGGAAATTCAAATATTTTCTTCAATTTTTAATTATTTTCATTTGTTATCAGAATTTTAATTTTTTTTTTTTTATTAATTATAGTAAATTTCAATTATTTTTTAGCTTTTTTCCAGATTTTTCTCCAATTTTTAGATTTTCTCATTTTAAAAAATTAATTTCTAAAACTTTAAAGTATTTTTCTCAAATTTCTATTATTTTCTTCAATTTTTAATTATTTTTATTTGCTTTCATAATTTCCAAAAAATTTGATTAATTATCGTAAATTTCAATTATTTTTAGCATTCTTCCAGTCTTTTCTCAAATTTTAAGTTATTCTCATTTTCTAAAATTAATTTCTAAGATTTTTAAGAATTTTTCTAAAATTTCAATTGTTTTCTTCAATTTTTAATTATTTTCATTTCTTTTCATAATTCCAAATTTTTTTACTAATTTTCGTAAATTTTAATTACTTTTAGCTTATTTCTTCAATTCTTTTTTCCAATTTTTAGTTATTTTCTTTTTTTCAATTGATTTCTAAGATCTTCATGTATTTTTTTCAAATTTCAATTATTTTTTCTTATTTCTTTAATTCTTTTCTCCAATTTTAAGTTATTTTCTTTCTTTTCACATTTTAATTATTTTTTCTTTATTTAAAAAAATTCTGTAATTTTTTCAATTATCACACTTAAAGTCATTTATTTTTTACAACTTATCTTTGTTTGTATCATATTTTAATTATTTTCGTCAAGTTTTAGAATTTAAAAACATTTTTCAATTATTTTCCAAAATTTATTTCCCTCAATTTACAATTCATTATATTTGTTTCATAATTTCAAATAATTTTAACTATTTATCTGACTTTTCAATTATTTCATTATTTAGATTATTTTCTTCAATTTTCAATTACTTTCGTTCTATTTCTTGTTCTTTTTCATAATTATCAAAAAGTTTTTACTTATTTCTCTTTAATTACAACTTGTTGTGTTCAATTTATTTCATTTATTTTCTCTAATTTTTCATTATTTTCTCTTATTTCAATGAACTTCTGAAAGTTTTAAGTATTTTTCTTAATAATTTTGTTTAAGTTTCCTTTATTTAAAATCTTTTATATAATTTGTTTAATTATTTTCTCAAATTTTAATTATTTTTTTTTTAATTTTAATTTATTTATCTCAATTTTTAATCATGTTTTTCAAATTTTCAATTATTTTCTCTAATTTTTCATTATTCAATTTTGTTTTAATTTACTTTTAAGATTCTTAAGTATATTTCTCAAATTAAAATTATTTTCCTTATTAATTTAATGAATTGAATTTAATGATTTATTTTCGTCATATTTAAAACCTTTTTATGATTGTTTAAATTACTTTCCCCAATTTTTAATTGATTTTATTATTTTTTTTCAATTAATTTGCCAAATTTGCAATTATATACTTTGTTTAATTTCAATTATTTTTTGCAATTCTTTTTAATTCTAAAATATTATAAATTTTGTCCTAATTAAATATTTATTTTATTTATATTAATTGATTTTTAAACATTATATTTAAAATATTTATTTCTTTTTATTAGATAAATATTATTTACCGATTTGTTATATTTATTATTGTATTTTATAATTTCTAAAATGCATGGAAAACTAATCGCGCGCTTGCGCGCGTTCTATTTTGCTAGTATTATAATAATTGTTTTAATAACTTCTACTGTTTATCATTGTAATAACTTTTAAAAATTAACAAAATTTCAAAACAAATTTCACTAAAATAATTAATAAATAAAACGTATTAAACTTTAATATAGTTTTTATGAAACCTGATAAACTTATGATTCTAGGGCTTATGCATTCAATTAAAATTTATAGAAAATCCATAGCTCAGAACTGGTATTTCATAGAAATAAATTAATTTGAACCAAATTGTAGATAAATTTTTATTATACAAAATTTCCATTTAATCGAATATGTATATAATTTAATTTTAATTCATTCGTATTTTTATTTATAACAATACTAAAATAATTAATAAATAAAACGTATTAAACTTTAATATAGTTTTTATGAAACCTGATAAACTTATGATTCTAGGGCTTATGCATTCAATTAAAATTTATAGAAAATTTAGTAAAGATTTTTGTTCATCAATTTTAAATAAAACATATGTTTCAAATTAATATTAGTAAAATAGTCGTTTTATTAGTAATAATAAATTAGCACAAGTTGTGCAAACTTAATTTTATTGTTTTAAAAAAAGGGTTAAATATGAGTTATAAGGTCATTTGAGGAATCTCGTCTCATTGAGGAACTTGAATGTGTTAACCCACATAGCACAATTCATTGTCTGAAGTTTGAGTGAAGTTGATTAATTAATGATTAAAATTTTTAGTTGGCAGATTTAATTGAACGAGATGAAACTTATTTGGCCAATATTGAAACTCTAGACTGTGGAAAAACTTTTACGAGCGCTTTGGGCGATATGAGAGGAAGTGTTGCGACAATTCGATACTATGCTGGATGGTGTGATAAAATTCACGGAAGCACAATTCCAGCTGGTCAGAATTATTTTTTTTTCTCTTTTACGACCTTTTATTTTCATTGCATTTGCTAAATGCAAACAAATCATCAAACTCATACAATTTTTATAAACATGAAACAAAAAATTTTAAAGTTTTATAATTTTGGGAGCTTTTCAGATTTCTAAATAATTTATATTATCCACCATTGAAGCTATTATTCACTGAGGCTGTCTTCCTTAAAATTCATTTTGAAAGACATATCGTTTAGTAATTAAGCCGCCGCATGCAGAAACAGCCTCTGTAAGCGGCGGCTCAATTATAACATTAATAACTGTCATAAATCTCATTAAAATTCAAGAATCATACTTCTGTTAATGTTGCGTGTAAGAGCGACAAAGTAAAAAAAACATATTACTCATGACATTTTCACGCTTTAGATGGCAATAATTTTACGCTAACAAGGAAAGAGCCAGTTGGAGTTGTGGGACAAATAATTCCCTGGAATTACCCAATGGCAATGGCAGCTTGGAAACTAGGTCCAGCTTTATGTACTGGTTGCACTATAATCCTGAAGCCAGCGGAACAAACTCCTTTAAGTGCTCTTTATTTAGCTTCTCTAATAAAGGAAGCCGGATTTCCTCCAGGAGTTGTGAATATTATTCCAGGTTATGGTCCTACAGCCGGTGCTGCTATTTCTGAACATTCTGATGTCAATAAAGTTGCCTTCACTGGATCTACACAAGTAGGACAAATAGTATTAATGTACTTCACTTTCGTTTTTTTTTTTCAAATTAAATTCATAATTATGTCATGTACACTACCAGCCAAAATTGTGGGATCACTTACAAAAATAAGATTTAAAACATGGTTGATAAAATGTTGATAACTCTGTCAGATATTAGCAAAATGAAATTTTTTACAGACCATTGGAAAGCTTATAAAATTTCCCGATAAATGGTCCTATTTTAAAGCTTTTTCGAGTAATAGAAACTGAGATTCAATATGATAAAGCCAGGTGAATTTTTCGATTTTTGTGAATTTTCATTGTTTAAGTTTGGTGGGCTGCATTTTCTAGAAAATTAATTGAAAATAATTTAAATTGAGCTCACTTAAACCTTGAACTATTAGCTTTAAAATAAGCCAAATAAAATTAAAATATCTTGACTGGTTCAAAAGTTATGAGTAAATGTGTATAAAGAACAAAACGTAACAATCCCTTTGTTTCCTCCCCTCTCCGTCTGTCTCCACTAGAATCGTTGCGTTTTTTCGTATCCTACATTTACTTATAACTTCTGAACCAGTCGAGATATTTTAATTTTCTTTGACTTATTTTAAAGCTAATAGTTCAAGGTTTAAGTTAGCTTAATTTTAAAATTTTCCAATTACTTTTCTAGAAAATGCAGCCCACCAAACTTGAAGAATAAAAATTCACAAAAAACGAAAAATTTAGCTGCTTTATCGTATTGAATCTCCGTTTCTATTAATCAAAAAAAGCTTTAAAATAGGACCATTTAGAGGAAAATTTTATAAGCTTTCCAATTATTTTTGAAAAATTTCAATTTTATGATATCTGACAGAGTTATCAAGATTTTAATACGGTCATGTTTTTAATCCCATTTTTGTAAATGGTCCCACAATTTTGGCCGGTAGTCTAAATATATCTACTCACAAATTCTTGATTCTTCTCAGGTTGGACATATAATCATGGCTGCTTCGGCAAAAAGTAATTTGAAGAGAGTTAGTCTTGAACTTGGAGGAAAAAGTCCTCTTGTTGTTTGTGAAGATGCTGATCGTAAGTTTTTTAAATCTACATATTTTGCCGTACTAAAAAAAATCTTAGGTTTAGGTAAAAAAAATTTTGGCCAAACTGAGAAAATAAAGAAAAACAATATTTGCATTAAGAATTCTGATATAAACTGAAAAATTGTTTAATCTAATTTAACATATTTAATTAACTTTAATTCTTTTCATTCATTATTTTATTTTTATATTTTATATTTACCCAAGTTTTTCCTTAGAACGACAGTATTATAATACCTGGATTATTTTGACAAACTTGAGAACCTATGAAAATGAAATAAATATTTTATTTTTAGTTGATGAAGCAGCAGATATAGCTTACAATGCTCTTTTCGACAATCATGGTCAAAGTTGCTGTGCGGGTTCACGCACCTTTGTACAATCAACAGTTTACGATCAGTTTGTTAATAAAGCCAAAAAATTGGCAAAAGATAGAAAAGTTGGAGATCCTTTCAAATCTGATACTGATCAAGGAC
Source organism: Ganaspis brasiliensis (assembly GCA_037103525.1). Taxonomy (NCBI): domain Eukaryota; kingdom Metazoa; phylum Arthropoda; class Insecta; order Hymenoptera; family Figitidae; genus Ganaspis; species Ganaspis brasiliensis. Next base: position 2,082,814 of record JAZKLR010000123.1, read on the forward strand.
CTCAGGTTGATCGAGACATGTTTGACAAGGTTATGGAATTGATTAAATCCGGAAAAGACGCTAAGGCCAAAGTTGAAACTGGAGGAAATCGTGTTGGCAACACAGGATTTTTCATCGAGGTTTCTTTCATATTTAATTTACTAAATTCGACTTTTATCGCGTAATAAATCAAGTTTAACCCATTATAATACGAAATGAAAACACTACCCGATTTTGCACCTACAAAATTTTTACCCTGTCATCGCTGATTAAAAAAGTCGGTAAAGTTTTAGTCCCTTTAGAAATCGGCATAAAGTTTTTTAGAAAATATTGGGTTAAATTTCACAAGTATATTTTTAAAATTAAGAACAAAATATATATTTATTTTCATGAAAAATAAATTTTTTTCGTGTAGGTAATAGTTCTTCTCCTATTCGTTTTAACGTAAACTAAATTTGTAATAAAAAAGGTTCATTTATCGAAAATTTAAATTTTATAAACAGTCCAAAACTAATTTGACTTATCAAATTATTGATACAATTTTTGATATTTACTTTGTAAAATGAATCGTAATACTTGGAAAGATTTGCAAAGATAAATTAGTTTTGGTTTCCTTATTAAATTTAAATTTTCGGTAAATGAACTTTTTTTTTTAGATGCATGATTATACCATAAAACTTTTTTTTTCGAATTTTCAATATTTCGAAATCCATAGCTCAGAACTGGTATTTCATAGAAATAAATTAATTTGAACCAAATTATAGATAAATTTTTATTATACAAAATTTCCATTTAATCGAAGATTTATATAATTTAATTTTAATTCATTCTATTTTTATTTATAACAATAATTATTTGAATGAATTCCATTTTTTCGAGTCTTCTGTAAAAAGAACAGCAAATGCAATGAAATATTATTTTGCAGACATTTAACATGTAATAAATTTATTTAAAGATAATTCAGAATTAGAGGAACAATATTAATTTTTAGAAATTTAAGGTTATGTAATTTTCCTTTGATAGAAATTCAATTTAATGAATTTGAAGTAAGCAGAATTGATAATTAAAAGAAATTGCAAATTTCCAGTTCGTGAACTATTCTAAAAACATCAAGAAACGAAAGTCCAATGAAGTTTTAGTTGTAAAAACTTTCCTTTGTACAAAAAAAAGGAAATAGGACTATATGAACAGCAATAAAAGTTAAGAAACAGTTGTTCGCCATATTTTTTTACATTTTTTACAAGTTTTTTACGTAAATAACATTTTTTACGTAATTTACGTCAAAAACTCGCAAGTTACACGTAACTTTACATCCCTGACTGCCCCTGAAATATGTCTTTTTAGCACGCTCAAGTCTGCTACTATATTTGATATAAAACACTTATTTTCTTCTGACTACAGATATTTTCACAATAAATTCACATATATTTACATAATTATGTATACACTAAATAATATTCAACCAGTATTTTCATCTTATTTAACGTATTAAATATTTAGGTAAGTTAAACACAACGCTTGCCCAAACTACTTTTTCGCCACTCGAATAATTTATTCTTTACTGGGCATTTTAATCAATCTATCAAATAAAAGTTACGTTAACTTTAAATTCAGCTCTTGTCAATTTCTTTTAATTACCAATTCTGTTTATTTCAAATTCATTAAATTGAATTTCCATCAAATGAAAATTACATAACCTTAAATTTTTAAGAATTGTTCCTCTAATTCTTAATTATCTTTAAATAAATTTCTTACATGTTAAACGTCTGCAAAATAAGATTTCATTGCATTTGCTTTTAACAGAGGACTCGAAAAAACAGAATTCATTCAAATAATTATTGTTATAAATAAAAATACGAATGAATTAAAATTTAATTATATGAATATTCGATTAAATGAAAATTCTGTATGGTCAAAATTCATCTACAATTTAGTTTGTATTAATTTATTTCTATGAAGTAGCAATTCTGAGCTATGGATTTCGAAATATTGAAAATTCGGAAAAAAGTTTTATGGTATAATCATGCACCCCCCTTTTTTAATACAAGTTTAATTTTCGAAAAAATTAGTTTCCAAAAAACTATTGTTTAGGCGACTGTGAAATCTCTTCTTGCAATATTCTTAAGTTTAATAATGTCAAATTTCTAAAGCCCACAGTTTTCTCAAATGTGACGGACGACATGAGAATCGCCAAAGAAGAAATATTTGGTCCAGTGCAGAGTATTTTGAAATTTGAAACACTCGATGAAGTTATTGAGAGAGCAAATAATACAAAATATGGCCTTGCATCTGCCATTATTACCAAGGACATTGACAAGGCTTTGAAATTTGCTCAAGCAATCGAAGCAGGCAGTGTTTGGTAACTACCAGATACATATTTATTTTTTATTTTGACAAATTTTTTCCACATTATTTTAATTATTAATTATTTTGATTAGGATTAATTGTTACGATGCTATTACGCCCCAGACGCCTTTCGGAGGCTACAAATTATCTGGAATGGGCCGCGAACTGTGAGTATAAGAATAATTAAAATATCTGACCGGACGGTTAAAAAGAAATCAAAAAAACTTTTTCTGTCAACTGTTTAATTGGGAAGAGCTCATTTTTAAAATCAGAATCGACAAAATACTGAAAATTAATTGTTTTGAAACTATAGGTCCCTTTTAACTGTCCAGGTCATGTAAAATAAACCGAATTTAAAATAAAATGTGTATTTAACAATTATACTTATTTTATTTGATTTCAGGGGAGAAGAAGGATTGCACGAATATCTTGAAGTTAAGACGATTAACATTAAGATGCCTTGAAAAAATTGAATTGTAATTTGCATCTATTATTAAAAACTATACTTATATTGTTTATATATTTATATTCTACAGAAAGGCGTAACATAATATTCTATATTTTATTACTCTTTACTAATAAAAATTAATGCAAATTCTGGAAGTCAAATAATTATTATTTGGAATATCATTAATTGGACACGAGTTCTCCGAATTTTTTATTATTATAGTGCTGATAAAAATCATGATTTTTTTTATTTAAATCAAAAATTGATTTTTTTTTAATAGGTATATAAAATTTTCAAATGCTTATGTATATATAAGTGGTTTATTTTCTAAACTGAGAACATTTAATAAGAAATAATAAAGAATCAAACATTTAATCAAAATTAAATAAATTATGTCGAATAAATGAGAAAATTTCAAAAAAGTATCTTCAAATTCATATGATCGCAGTATTAAATAAATTGAAAAAACGAATTTTTCAAAAAATAAAAATTTAATAAGAATTAAAAGAAGGATTATTATAAGAAACAAATTTGAACTAAAACAAAAATTTTGGAAATTTATAATTCCTCTCCGGACAGTTTTTAATATATCTTAAACCTTAAACTAAAAAGAAATACTTTAAATACAATTCTAAATCAATTTATTGAAAACAATATGCTACAGAAGCAGATTGAAGATAAATCAAACAGAGGTCGCGTTTTCAAAAAGAAATTTTATTAATTTTCAAAACGACAAGTTCTATCACAACGAATCCTTTCAAAAAATTGGGTACCTTTTATATTATATGATTTTAAACTGTAGCACACTAAGAAAAAATACTTTGCTGACAAAAAAGTGAGATTTGGAAACTAACCAAAAGCGGTAAATTCTAAAAGCACCGCATTTTTGTCAGTTAACCACATTTTTCTCAGTGTATAATTAATATTCTAATTTTTTAAAAAGAATTTTTAAAAATATCTACACTATTTATAGAACGATCAACAGTCTGCATCATCTAGTGGAATTCCAAGATCTGCGTCAGCCCAGTCTTCTGGTTCCGGAAGATCAAATCCCTATGAGAAATAAACTTAAAAAATAACAGGTTCTTTCTGAGATAGTAATGAGGTATTCACTTTAAAGTTTATACTTCTAATTTCAATCAAACTTTACTATTTTTTAATTTTAACGACTTTTTTGACAATGAAACTGTCCAGAATGTGTAGTGACACGTTAAAATTTATAAATATTGTGTGATGCCAGGGTCGAATTTCGTTGTCTTTAGTTTTTAAATTTTGAAAGAATTCGAATCTGGCTTAGATATAAATTCAACTTTACTTTATGTCAGATTATTGAAAAATATATATTTTATACCTCTAAAATGTCCATAATAAGTTAAAGGGAATTTGAAACTGCAGAACCTTAGTTTCCTTTTCACATAGGTTTCAAGAAAATTTGAGGAGGGGTATTTTGAGATGTCAAGAGTTTTAGAATTCAAATAGGAATTTCTTTATGAAATTAAGAAAAATTTATAAAAATCAAAGACCAATCGAAAGAAGATTAAATTTACTTTAAAAATAGTGCATAACATATTTCATGAATTATTTAACTGAATTATAAACTGAAGCGTACTTAAATTATACAGAAAAAACCAAAAATTCAAGGTGGGACGCATTGCAGCAAAGGATTAAAAAAAGATAATTTTCTTAAAAAAATAAAGTGCAAAATTTACTTAGAAGATTCTAAAAATAACTTTAGATATTTCTGATTGTGAAAAAAATTGATGGCCTTTTTTTCATTACAGGTTAATAGAAACTTCATATTTAATGAAAAAAATACATATTTTGATCATTTGCTAATGTTCAGTGACTTTGTTTTTAATAATTATTAACTAAAAGACATTTTTTTTACTTATTTATATAATTCCAAATTTCAAAATGGCTGATTAGAATGTGAAACTTCTATAGATGTATGTGGTGGCTCAATTACAGTTTCATTAGAAGTTTTAAGAGAAAAGTCGTTAAAATGTCAAATAAACAAAATACAAATAGAGGAACGATTTGATCTAGAATACCCTTTATTTGGTAAAAAATGTAAAAATACCACTAAATGGTGCCAATCGTGATAACAATGCCAAAGAATCCACCAGATAAGAAATCCACCACAAAGTTCAGACATGATGTAAGCGGCTCGAACAGGTTTTCCTGGTTCTCGATAGGCCCATCTGAAAATTTGTATTAGTTTTAAAAAGAAATTCTAAAATCATTGTAATTCAGGTAAAATTAGCGGAAATAATTACTTCAGATTAAAATATGTCTTTTCAATTTATTTAAATTTTACATTATTTTAAATTTTATTCACATTTATAATTCACACACTCACACGATTCAAATTTAAATTAATTAAAATTTCATTTATTTACATATTTAAATTTCAATTGATTCAAATTTTAATCTATTTAAGTTCTACTTGATTCAAACTGCAAGTGATCCTAAATTTAATGTTATTCAAATTTTAAACAGTCCAAGATACATTTAATATTAATTTGTTTGTGGAAAAAATTTAACCATGCAAATTCAATCGACTCTAAACTTAATTCATTCAAATTTTAATTGATCAAAATTTCAATTTATTCGATTTTTATAATAAAATTTAAATTTAATTAAAAAAAGATTTTAAATTTCGTAACTTCAATCTATTTGATAAATAATAATAGTCTTATATTATGAATCAAATTTCAATTTTTCCAAATTTTACTCAATTTAAGTTTCAATTGATCTAAAATGTAAATTTTAATTTTATATTCAAATTTTAATCATTTGTAGGAATTTTTTCATTTAATTTCTCATGCTATATTTAAATCACTATTTTTTTTATGTTCGGGAATAATAATCCACTCAATGTTAAATTTTTAAGATATTCGATTTATAGAAAATTTAATCTATGAAACAGCAAATTTATCTTTATTTGCATATTTTATTTGAAAACTTTTATCATTGAAAAATTTATTGAGTAAAGTTTTAATAAGCTTGAAATTCCATATTTATTGAAAATTATAATCAATAAAAATTTAAACTCCGTTTAAATCAATGAAAAAATTATAAGCAGTTAAAATTGAATTGAATTTGAGGATGATTTAAATTACAATAATTTAAAAGTTATTTGCAGGAAAAATGAATTTAAAAAAATTGAAAATTATACCTATTAATTAACGATTGAATGAATTAACATAATTCAAGTTTAAAACTATTAAATTTCAGGTTCATTAAAATTAGAATCAAATATTAGAAATTTTAATAATTTACAATATGAATTAAAAGTAGAGAAATAAATTAAGACCGCTTAAAACTTGGTTAAATTAACTTTAATATCAATAAAAATTCTAATCAATATATATATGCTTAAAATATAAAATTTGGATAAATTAACTTGAGAATTGATAAAAATGCTTTAATTATTTTAAATTAAGACTTCTTAAAATTAGAACTGTTTAATTTAAGGTTCATTAAAAATGTTTTAAAATGCAATTTAAAGGCTTAAAAGTTTGATGAAATATTAAACCTATAAAAATAAGTAAGAATAAAAAAAAATTACTAAAAAACCTTTATTAACAATAGATTTAACAAAGTATTTTTCAAAAAACTTTTTCCCTGAACGATCAAAGGAACGAAATTATTTTTAACATTTTCTAGATTCAAATTTAACCAAATTTCATGTTCATCAAGCCAAAAAATCGATTTGGATATTTTAAGAATTGAATCTCTTTTGTATTACAAAAATTATTTTTAAAAATATTTTCAGGAAAAAAAATCCCATTTGAATGAAGGTTCAGAACTTTAGGAACATGAATTTTTCTAACAACTGTCAAATAATAAAACAGAGAAAAAATACAAATTTCCCTATTGCTTATAAAATAATATACATTTAAGAATAGAGAAAAAGAGATTTCTTAGTTGCAAAACCATTAATTTATTACAAAATTATGTTTCAAGGGAAAAAAAACAAATTTGACACAATATAACCTAAAAGCTACGTGAATTACATAAGTTGTGTAACTTACTGTCCATGCCAATAATTTCTAACTTGTTGTTTGGGAACAATTGAATTTTGTTTTACAGCAAATTTTGCTACTCGCAGCAAATGTGTACCCCGAGACAACAACATTATACTGTAAAATTTGTAAACTATCTATTATGACTTTAGCAGACACATCAAAAAAACCAAATTTGCCAATTGGTAGCAGACGAAAAGTCGATAGCGCCAAGTGGTCAGAATTTAAACCCCTATACCACGGTCGGTCAAGTGGAAAACATTCATCTAAATAATAATTTTCAATACTGTCAACAACACGTCAACACTCATAATAATTAATACTAATCAATTATAATTTGAATATTATTATATTAATAACAACCAATATGACCCAAAATTCCTAATTTTTATTTTCTAAATTTATTAAATAAAGTCTTTTTTTAAAAAAAATAATTATCTCTATTTTCTTAATTTATTTTTCAGCTGTAGCTGATATCTTTTTGCTAAAATTTTGAAAACATTTTGCATGTCCACACCTATCTGAAGTTTGTCACTAAATGGTTTTTCTTGTTTTAAATTTTTCCACCATATTTCACCTTTTCAAAAAGTTCTCAAATTTTGAATTCTATAGCAATTTTAATTTTTTAATTTTTTTTTTTTTTAATTTTTTTTAATTTTTTATATTTCTTTTAATTTGAACTTGCATTGATTTTTAATCCACTGTTCAAATATACTTAATTTCTTCAATTGTTAATAATTCTATTCTCTTATGATTTCTATTACTTAAATTACAATTTTCCACTATTTTTATCATTTTTCAATTATTTTCATTATTTTTCACTTTTCTCTCAAAATCTTAAATCTACCTTCCGCAAATTTCAATTAACTGTCTTCAATTTTTTCAATCACTTTTTCAATTTTAATTATTTTCTCTTCGACAATAAAACAATTTCCGCATTTATTGCTAAACTTTATATTATTTATCGCAAATTTAAATATATTTTTTTAATTTATCACTTATTATTTTCATTTTTCAATTTATCTTAAATTTTAAATCATTTTCATAATTTCTAAATTAATATTCTGAACTTCCAAGATAAATATCTCAAGTTTCTATTATTTCATTTAATATTGATTTCCATTTTTATCATTTTGCAATTATTTTTCCATCTTTTAATAATTTTAATTATTTTTCAAATAATTACATAATTATCATCAGTTATTAACTCAAATTTAAAATATTGTATTGATTTCTAAATTTTTTAAAAGATTTTTCAATTACCTTTTTATTAATTTTAAATTATGTTTATCATTTTTCAACTTTCCCCAATTTTTAATTATTATTCTCATTTTATAAAAATTATTTTTTAAGATTTTAAGTATTTTTCTCACATTTCAATTATTTTATCAGTTTTTAATTATTTTCATTTGTTTACATAATTTCCAAAAATTGTTATTAATTATCTTAAATTTCAATTATTTTTAGCTTTCTTCAATCCTTTTCTTTAATTTTTAACTATTATCATTTTTTTCAATTAATTTTTCAGATTTTCAAATATTTTTCTCAAATTTCAATTATATTTTTTTATAAAAAAGAATTCTGTAATTTTTTCATTATTTATTACAAATTTCATTTACTTTTTTCCACTTATTATTGTTTCTATCATATTTCAATTATTTTATTCAAGTTTTAAAATTTAAAATCATATTTAAAATATTTTTCTCAATTTTTAATTATTCTTATTTTTTAAAATTATTTTCTAAGATTTTAAAATATTTTTCTCAAATTTCGCATTATTTCCTTCAACTTTTAATTATTTTAAATTTGTTTCATATTTTCCAAAGTTTTAAACTGTTTATCTTATATTTCAATATGTTAATTCAATTTTAAATTATTTATATTATTATTTTTTATTATTTTCTACAATTTGCAATTTCTCACCATCTTTTTTAAAATTTCCAAAAAGTTTTTAAATATTTATCGTAAATTTCCATTATTTAATTCAATTTTAAATTGAGGGCCCGGATGCAATAACTACGTTTTCGCTCGAAGGCCTAGACTGATTCCTTTTTCACAAGATAATTTGACGGGAAAATTATCTGGAAAAAAATTGAAGGAAATTGAAATTTAAAAATTGATATCAATAGAGGAGATAAAGGCGCACATTTTTTCTTCATAAAGTTTTTTTGTCAGACTATTATTTAGTTGAATAAAAATTAAAAACTATTTTTTTTTAGACATTGAAAATAATTATATTTTTACAATCAACTCGTGATATCTCAGAATCATATGGATAAAAAAAGTTGCAACTTCTCCTGCATAATTAAAAAACATTGCAGATCCTAATAAAATGGTTGTAATTATGTAAAAATTGTAATTTGTTATTGATCTTTAATAATAATGTAGTCGCTATCATTACTGTGCTTTACCATCTTTGAGCAAAAAATCTCTGTTAAAAAGTTTCGAATTTCTAAGGTTTGAATTACACAAGTTGTTCAGTAAGGTATTAAAAAGTTTTATCAAAAATAATTTTTTCGATTCATTAAATATTTCAGCTTTTATAAACAATTTTGTTTGAAGCTACTGCGCGTCACGCGTTAACATTTGGTCAGCTGACTGGCTGAGCTCTAACCGTGAGAGGAACAAGGAAGGATGCACTCCGGAGTGGCTATGGCGAGAGAGAGAAAGCGACAATAAAGTGTTTTTACTGTAGAAATCAACTTTTTTATTTTCTATTTACATATAACTGTTAATAAATTAACTCACTTTTAGAGAATAAATAACATAATAAAACTATAACAATTAAATCAAAATCTTTCTTCGAGAGCGGCAAGGACTTTTAAGAACAAAACATTTTGTTTTTAATTTTTGTAAAACCAATTTTGCAGTACAAATTTCATTATTTAAACACTTTTGAAAACAAATAAACTGGACTGAAAATATTAAAAGTACAAGATTGTAAATGTTTGAAACAAATAAACTTATTTTAATAACATAAAATATAGGTCTGTTTTTTACAAGTTATTTTTTAAAATATTTAATTTCCCATAATTTATGGTTTTATTATGTTATTTATTCTTTAAAAGTGTGTTAATTTATTAACAGTTATACGTAAATAGAAAATAAAAAAGTTGATATCTACAGTAAAAACACTTTATTGTCGCTCTCTCTCTCTCTCTCTCTCTCTCTCTCTCTCTCTCTCTCTCTCTCTCTCTCTCGCCATAGCCACTCCGGAGTGTATCCATCCTTGTTCCGCTCACGGCTTAGAGCTCAGCCAGTCAGCTGACCAAATGTTAACGCGTGACGTGCAGTAGCTTCAAACAAAATTGTTTATAAAAGCTGAAATATTTAATGAATCGAAAAAATTCTTTTTGATAAAACTTTTTAATACCTTACTGAACAACTTGTGTGATTCAAACCTTAAAAATTCGAAACTTTGTAACAGAGATTTTTTGCTCAAAGTTAGTAAAGCACAGTAATGATAGCGACTACATTATTATTAAAGATCAATAACAAATTACAATTTTTACATAATTACAACCATTTTATTAGGATCTGCAATGTTTTTTAATTATGCAGGAGAAGTTGCAACTTTTTTTATCCATATGATTCTGAGATATCACGAGTTGATTGTAAAAATATAATTATTTTCAATGTCTAAAAAAAATTAGTTTTTAATTTTTATTCAACTAAATAATAGTCTGACAAAAAAACTTTATTAAGAAAAAATGTGCGTCTTTATCTCCTCTATTGATATCAATTTTTAAATTTCAATTTTCTTCAACTTTTTTTCCAGATAATTTTCCCGTCAAATTATCTTGTGAAAAAGGAGACAGTCTAGGCCTTCGAGCGAAAACGTAGTTATTATAAATTATTTTCTTGTATATTCTGTATTTTTTGCAATTATTTATATTACAATAAAAATTGTTCTCTTCAATTTTAAATAACGTTGATATTTTTTCACTTATTTTCTCTAATTTTTAAATATTTTCTTTTTTTTCAATCAAGTTCTAAAAGTTTCACGTATTTTTCTGAAATTGTCTTAAACGTTCCTTTATTTAAAATACATAATTTAATATTTTTTCAATTATATTCTCAAATTTTAATTATTTTCTTCCATTTTTAATTATTTTCAATTATTATTCCAATTTTATAAAATAACTCTTTAAGATTTTTCTCAAATTTCAATTATTTTTTTTATAAAAAAGAATTATTTCATTACTTATTTTAAATTTCATTTATTTTCTTTAACTTATCATTGTTTCTATCATATTTTTATCATATTATGTTCATCTTTTTTCATTTATTTTCTCTAATTTCTGATTATTTTTTTCTTTAATGAAGTTCAAAAGCTTTTAATTATTTTTTTGAAATATTCTTTAACATTTGCCTTATTTAAAATATATTATGTAACTTTTACAATTATTTTCTACAGTTTTAAATTATTTGTATTATATTCTTTTATTATTTTCTTCATTTTTAACCATTTTTATTATTTATTTATTCATTCATAGGCGGTCAAAGTTCAGAAATTATTTAACAATTTTTTGTAAATTGATTTCCTAAAATTTTAATTATTTATCTCAATTTTTAATTATTTTCTTTTTTTTTCATAAAGTTCTAAAGCTTTAAATTATTTTTTTGAATTTTTCTTCAACTTTCCCTCATTTAAAATATATTATGTAACTTTTTCAATTATTTTCCTCAATTTTTAATTAATATTCTTATTTTGTAAACTTATTTTTCAAGATTTTCGAGTAGTTTTCTCAAATGTCAATTATTTTTTTTTAATTTAAAAAAAAAGCTGCAGTTTTTTCACTATTTCTTTCAAATTTTGATTTCATTTTTCAATTTATCATTGTTTTTACCGTATTTCAATTATTTTCTTCAATTTAATTATTCTTAATTTTTAAAATTATTTTCTTCAATTTTCAATTATTTTCATAATTTCTATTATGTTATTTAATTTTCAATTGTATTTATCTTTTTTCATTTATTTTTTCCAATTTCTAAATATTTTCTATTTTTTCTCTGAATTTTTCTTTAATTTTGTTTATTTAAAATATCTTATGTAATTTTTTCAATGATTTTCTCAAATTTTAATTATTTTCGTAATTTCAAAAATTTTAAACTATTTATATTTATCTTATATGTATTTTAATTTATTAATTCAATTTTAAATTATTTTTTCATTATTTTCTTCAGTTTAAAATCACTGTCGTTCTTTTTCATAATTTCCAAACAGTTTTGAATTATTTATCTGAAATTTGCTTTTTTCATTCAATTTTCAGTTATATCTACGATTTTCTTGTATTTTATGTACAATCTGTATTTTTTGCAATTATTTATCTTCAATTTTAAATTATGTTTATCTTTTTTCATTTATTTTCTCTAATTTCTAATTATTTTCCTTGTTATTATTGAAGATCCGAAGCTTTCAAGTACTTATTTTTCTGAATTTTTTTAACTTTGTTTTATTTAAAATAATTGTGAAATTTATTCAATTATTTTCATAATTTTCAAAATTTTAATTATTTATCTCAATTTCAATCATTTTTTCAATTTTTAATTATTTTCTCCAATCCTCCATTATTCTAATTTTTTTAAAAATTTATTTCCAAGATTATCAAGTGTTTTTTTCAAATTTAAATTATTTTATGTAATTCTAAAGCATTTGTATGATTCTTTAAATTACTTTTGACATTTTTTAATTGTTTTCATTATTTTTTTCAATTAATTTGCAAAATTTGTCATTATTTTTTTAAATTTCAATTATTTTATACAATTTTTTTTAATTTCGCTGTATGTTCAATTTTGTCGTATATGTAAATAAAATTTTTTATTTAATTTCAAGTATTATAACTAAAATATTTATAATTATTAATAAACATAAAGCGTAGAAACTAATTTCCCATTGTTTAATCAACTTTACAATAACTAAACATCTCAATATCCTAAAATCAGAAACAATAACCAAAGTTTATTCAATAACTCCAAATTGCCTTTTTTCCAATTGAAGCTTTATTCTAAATCAATACACGCCAGAGAAAATGCAGAGTCGCTAAGCTGCTGCCGCCGCCGCTCAATGGGAATTGCTTTTTAAATTTCGAGATGTATCGATTCTCGATGGGGTTCGTCAATTTGACACAAGAGAGCGCTATTTTTCTACAGTCCAAAGAACCAATCCCGTGCCAGTTGGAGTGGGAGATAGTTGATGAACGAGTGGCGACACCTGGTGGCAAAAGTCGCCAGTCGTTTCCTGCCGAGGTTCACGAGGAGGTTCGCTCGCCATATTTGTTGTTGTCGTCGATGGGGTAGGCCAGCCAGGGATTAAAATCGGTGACAGTGCGGTGATAGTGCGTTAATCCCAAGAAAGGGAACGACTTGTCGAGTGCGCGTAAATGCCGTTCCAAAATTCCCCCGAGGTTCCCTGACCGCGAAACGATATGTCTCTTACATAAAACTGACGGGACACTCAGCTGTCCTGTCCTGTCGGGTTTTCGAGTGTGTAAACCGCTGCTTTCGGGTTTGTGTTGGTGATAAGAGTATAGGGTGTCCAGTGCGTTGGTGGTAGGCGTTTCGAGGTAAGAGAAAAGAGCCCATAAACAGGTTTAGAAAAACGTTGCCTTGGGGAAAAGAATAGAGAGAAAGAGAGAGAGAGACGAGTAAAGTTAGAGAAAGAGGGGTGGATCGCCTTTATGGGATTCGGGTCGTCGCACGTTCTTGACATGTCTGTGGACTCGCCAAGGTCCTTGTACTTAAACGATAATACAGTGTGTCATTTGTGCACTGATTTCAAACATAACCTATCTCAACGTGTTATTTGACACTTGGGAGAGATAAGTTCCCGGGAACGTATGTTGCATGAAAACAAATACGAGATTTGAGGTGGAAATAACTAACCTAGCCCAATTTCTCGGATGGTTAATTTTTCTAGTAGGATTTCGCGAGTTTGCAGACTCTGTCGGATAAAAATGGTGTTGGGTTGATTAGAGTTTTTGTAAAGGACGGTTGGCGTCGATGTTTTTGTAAATGAGCTTCGGCCTGGGAAACAGGGAAAAGAGGAGGGTGAAACGGATGGTTCAGGGAGGAAAAATCGATATGCTTCCACCAAGGAAAATCAGCTGTTCCACTTTTTTCTGATAACTCGGCTCTAAAAGGCAACATTTGTTGGGTTTTAAAGATTGCAGCTGTTGACACTTGGTGTGGTTACTTGAATCTTGCAGATGGACAACTTTCTCTTTCTTCACGTCTCTCTTTCTTCTTGTCTCGCTAAATATTATTTCTCGAATAATAAACTGTGTCGGAAAAATAAATTTGTTTACTTAAATAAAGACGCCATGCTCAAATGCTTCTTTTGTTTTGACAAGTGACTTTATAGTTTTCTTTAAATATTTGACTAAAATATGTGTTTTGTTGAAAACAAAGGTTTTGGTAATAAATAATGGGCAAAATTAGCAAAACTAAAGCAAAAATTAATATTTCAATGAAAAATGATATTGAAAAGTAAAAACGTTGAAAATTTGTTCGAAATTTATCGATTTTCGTAATGGAAACTTTTTTTCTCTTGATATTGAAAACTGAATTAAAAGTATTGTTTATTATTGGATGAATGAATAATTTTTCGGTTCTAAAATAGAGGATTGTACTATAATAATACATGCAATAATTAGATTGTACTAGTTTTGAAATTTCAATAACGTAATCTTCGAAAAACTCGTTACTTAAAAAATGTAAACAAATACAATTTTTGAAACACTGTCAGGTTGAATCACTGTCAGAATCGCGTAAAGTAATTGCTAAAAACATAAATTTATAAACATTCAGATGAACGAAATTTTCAAAAATAACCTTTGCAGCAGAAAATAAAAATAGGGAATCAATTTTTAAAATATTAAACAGGGTTGCTACGGTTCTGGAAAATGAGCCAGTATCATTTTGACACATGACTTAATTCGAAGATTCTTATATTGTACAGAATGGAAATGTTATTCTGTACAACTGCTAAATGTTATTTTGTACAATTTTGAAAAATAAATTTATTATTTTGTACAATTTTTTAAAAAAGCTAAAAAACTTTGGGATTACAATTAAGTCCATTTTTTAAATAATTGTACAAAATAACAAATTCATTTTTCAAAATTGTACAAAATAACATTTAGCAGTTGTACAAAATAACATTTCCATTCTGTACAATATAACAATCTTCGAACTAAGTCATGTGTCAAAATAATTCTGGCTCTGGAAAATATGGAAATCTTGGAATCGTCAGGGAATTTTATAAAATGTTGTTTTAAAAAATTCATTTAATTAATAAAGTTGCTATTTTTCAGGACCTTAGTATCAGATTTAAAATTGTGAAAAAACACTTGTGGCCTTGGTTCCGTGGTTGTAATTAAAACAGAAAATCAAATTAAGGTGTTATTATTATTATTGCTCAAATGCATTTTCGCTGTTAATTAATTAATAATAACAATAATTAATGTCTCTTTTTATGATTTTAATCAGTTATATTTCCTTTCAAATAAGTTAAAAATTGCTGAATTGTCGGTGACTTTTACCTGATTGATCAATAGAAAATAATTGAAGTTTTTAATGCTGTTTCTGAAATTGAAAATTATTTTCATCTATATCAATCAGTGAAAAACTACTGACAATTTAGTCATTTTAAAGTGATTTCCTGTGAAATTTCATTAATTGAAATCATGAATAGAAAGTGATTTTCAATATAAAATTATTATTTTTAAATTTTATAATTATTCTTCAATTTTTTAAATTATTTTGTTCTGTTGTCGATTATTCTCGATAGCTTTCGAATTTTTTGGTCAATTGTCAATTATTTTCGTCATTTTGTAGTGTTTTTCTTTCAATTATCAATTATTTTCTTCAAATGATTTCCTCCATTTTTAATTATTTTCTTCAATTTTCAATTATTTTATTCAGTGTTCAATAATTCTCGTTTTTTTTCAATTATTAATTATTTTTTTGAAATTTCAATACATTCTTTAATTATTTTCTTCAATTTTCATTTATTTTCTAAAATTTTTTCTTTAATCTTCTTCAGTTTTTAATTGACAACTTAATATTCTCTTTCAATTTTATAGTTATTCTTTAATTTTTTCAATAATTTTGTTATGTATCGATTATTCTCGACATTTTTCGAACTTTTTTTAAACTTTTTTTTCAATTGTCAAGTATTTTTTTTAATGTTTAATTATTTTAGTCATTTAGTAATTTATCTTTTAATTATCAATTATTTTCTTACAATTTCAATTTAAATCTTTAATCTTCATTTTATTTCTTCAATTTTTATTAGTTTCTCTTATTATTATTTCTTTCCATTATTTCTTCCAATTATTAATTATTTTCTACAATTTACAATTATTTCCAACAATTTTTCCAATTATTCTCTTAAAATTTTATAATTTTTTTGTTTTGTTTTCTATTAATCTAGTCATTTGTCGAATTTTGTTTTCCATTGTCTATTATTTTTGTCATTTTTCAGATTTTTTCGCCAACTTTTCATTTATTCTCGTCATTTTTCAATTATTTCTTTCAACTATTAATTTTTTTCCGCAATTTTCAATTATTTTCTATAAATTTTGCACTTTACAATTATTTTTCTTAAATTTTACATTTGTTCTTTAATTTTTAAAATTACTTTGTTGTATTGTCATTCTCGTTCTAATTTTCTTTTCAATTGTCAATTATTTTCTCAAAATTTTAATTTAATTCTTCAATTTTTAATAATTTTCTTCACTTCTCAACTATTATTTTCAATTATTTGAAATTGCAGTCTTCAATTTTCAATTATTTTATTCAATATTCAATAATTCGCACCTTTTTTTAATTTTAAATTATTTTTTTCAACTTTGAATTAAATTCTTAAATTTTCAACTTATTTATTCTTTTCTTTAAATTCCAATACCATTCTTCAGTTTTCAATTATTTTCTTCTATATTCCATAATTATCAGCCTTTTTAATTACTTTTTTTAATTTTGAATTATATTCTTTAAATTTCACTTTCATTGTTTAATTTTCATTTTTTTTCGATTTTCAATCCAGTTGTTCAATTTGTAATTATTTCCAAGTAGTATTCCTATAATTTTCTTAATTTTTCTTGTTTCTTAATTACTTAATTTAATATTTCTTGTTTAATTTTTTCAATTATTTTTTTCAGTTTTCTATTAATCTAATCATTCTTTTAAACATTTTTTTTCTCTGTGCTTAAACTGATTTTTTAAAAAGTTTTTAGTGGTTTTTGATATTTTATTATGAAGAAGTGAAAATTATTTTTTTAAATAACTGGTTTTGTCCTGTCTTAAATTATGACAAACCTTCGTATCGTGGACTTTTATTGATATTCTTAAAAACATTTTTATTCATTTATATTTTTTAAAATTCAACATTCTATGGAATTTTCATTTTCCAGATATTTCTCCTAATGTTAATGTTTTTGGTTTTTTTGGTGCACAAATTTTCATATTCAATTGATGGTATGTTGATAATTTTTTTTTAATTTACTTTATAATTTTTTTTGTATTTATATTCTTTTTATAATATTATTATTAGTTTCTTTTAAGAGTTCCACAATCTGAAACATTATATTTATTTTTTATAATATTTTGCGTCAAATGTAAAAACGCAAATTTAATAAAAAAATAGTCGTATAGGACAAAAAAGAAATTACATAATTTTTATTAATATTACCCAATTATTAATTAAATATATTTTAATGTAATGATGAGATTAAAATTTATTTTTTAATCAATTAAATATTTACTAAAATGAAAATAATGATCTAAAGTCTCGTTTAAACGTTCAAAATTTTAAGTAGACTTAATTTGTCGGATAATTAAGATTAATTTATGCTCTACATAAATTTTATCGAACTGTTTAATTTTGGCTTATCAATGTTGGATTGCAGACACTTTGTCTTATTATTTTCGCTTTTCATAAAGAGCTTTTACTGATTTAAAATTAGTTTCACTTGACATTATAAAATCACGTACAATGTACAATAAAATTATCTTTTTGATAAGATTGAGATAGAGAAAATCGTGAAATACTTGTAAAACGCATTATGTACTGTTCTATCCGAATTTGTAGAAAAATTAAACTATTTCCACATTCATCTTTATTGAAAATAGTTAGATTATTATTTAGTTTTATTATTATTTGAAACAATTTTTAAAAAGTTGGTGAACCTGAAAAGTTTTTACCTAGTTTTTAATGTTTCTTAAAATTAAGATTTTTAATCGCAAAAAAGTTATGATTAAATGAAGAAAAACTTTTTACTCTAAATATTTTAAAGAATAAAAACAAAATAAAATGGAAACAACATTAAACACTATTTTTTATTGAAAACTAAAGAAAAATCGAAGTCCTGAACTTTAATCGTTATTATAATATACAACATGGTAAAACTTTTTACTACTTGTGAGAAATTATGTTGTACTAAAAGCTTAATAATAATCATTTTAATTTTATCAGAAATACATAAAAAAGTATATCTTTAATAGAGGTCAATTTTTAAATAGAAATTTATTAAGATGCTAATAAATTTGATATTTAACACATTAATTATGAGAAATTTAAGAGGTTTTTCCGTACTCTACTTTTAGCATATCATTAAAGACTTTTACTGTAAATAAAATAATTTTTTTTGGAATTCATTTTCTTTGTCAGACAGCGTTTCATAAAGAAATAGAATTTTGTTCAATAAATAAGCAAATAATGTGAGCGTTTATTGTTTGCAGACTTCATTTAAATTTTATTCCTACTTAATATTTTTGCCTTGATAACACAATGGCTAATAACTTGTCTTTTTTACGTTGTTATGATGGATAAATACATAAAAATAAAGAAACAAGAGTAAAATGAAAGAAATTTGTATTATCGTTGGGCATAAAATTGAAAAAGATATTTAATACATTTTTAATACTTTAATAAAAATAGAAAATACAAATGAAAATAATATTATTTTTGTGTTTTGCGCATTTAGAGTGATTCTTAAGATGTATAGCTGTTGTCGAAAGTAGTTTACAGATTGGTGAAAATATAATTTCCTCAGCATTTAGTATCTGTCTTTGTGAGGCACGTTTATAGTCAAGTTGTAAAAGTTACAGGGATTGTAATGGGCGTGAATAGCAATTTACGCAACATCGTCTCAACTAAGTTGCATAAACTGGTGCTACGATGATAGCAACTCTTGTGAATAGAGTTGCCCGTAGCGAATTAGCGCCGTTACGATTAAACACTGAAATTGCAATTATCGAGAGTCCGCAAGCTACAATGCATGATCATTTTCCTACACGATATTGTCGAGCTCTTGTGTTATATGGCAATTGTACTTTAACTTCCGTTATAGAACAAAGTGAAAATGCTTCGGAAAATGCTTCCTACAAGTTTTACTTATTTGCCTTGTGTATTGTTTGAGAATCTCGTTTTTAATAAATGCATATAGAATTAGTTTTCTTTATAATAAAATGTTATCAACATTAATCGGTGACTTGTTTCTCCAGTGAATATTCATTTGAACGAAATTTGTTAGTAACTTTTGCAACAGAAAAGAAAAAGGTTTATTCAATTCTTTTTAGTATTCAAATAAATGTTTTGGTATGCAGAAGGATATTTTAAATCAAATTTGCATTTTAAAATGGGAATAAAAAAAGAACTTTTGTTCATTCGAATGTTCATAACTTGGTTCATATAGGTGACAATAATTATAGGTCCGTCAAGCTGCAACCCCCGCAAACGAAATTTCGAATTTCCAACACGTGAGAATTTAGGGCTTTTTTAGGGCTATTTTTGGGCCATAGTGACGATTTTAGGGCTCATCAATTTTTTCCAAAAAATCAATTTTTTTTCGGGGGTTGCAGCTTGACGTCAAGCTACAACCCCATGGACAGAAAAAATGATAAATATAAAAAAACAAACACGTCACATTTTAGGGCTAATTTAGGGCTCTTCAAAAATGTTATACATGACCAACCCCTTTCATCCCTTAACCATAAACCCACCCCTATGCAAATAACAGGGTCACAAAAAATAAAAAAAATTCGTGTTTTCAGTACATATGATTATTCTACAAACAATAAAATCAATAAAAACACTTATCTTCATATGCTAGATTTCATCCCTTACCCAAACCCACCCCCCAAAAAAAAACTCTAACAATTTTTTTTTCTTTCTAATAATAATTGCTACTTTTTATTAATAATTATTAATCTTCAACTTGAAGGCTCTCCATAAACAATTTGACCAAATTTACGACTCCTACTCTTATCACAAAACCACCCCCTAAAATGACTCTGACTAATCAAGATTCTGAAATAGTAATAAAATGCCACTTTTCTCTACAGCATATCAACCCACTATTTTTGGGCTCTCGAAAAATACTTGACCCGATTTTAGGGCTCCTACCCTCAACCCAAAACCACCCCCTAAAATGACTTTGACTAATCAAGATTCTGAAATAGTAATAAAATGCGACTTTTCTCTACAGCATAACAACCCACTATGTTTGGGCTCTCGAAAAATACTTGACCCGATTTTAGGGCTCCTACCCTCAACCCAAAACCACCCCCTAAAATGACTTTAACTAATCAAGATTCTGAAATAAATATAACATCTCACTTTTTTCAATGAAATATCAACCCACTATTTTTAGGCTCTCGAAAAATACTTGTCCCGATTTTAGGGCCCCTACCCTTAACCAAAAACCACCCCCTAAAATCACTTTAACTAATCAAGATTCTGAAATAAGTATAACATCTCACCTTTTTCAATGAAATATCAACCCACTATTTTTGGGCTCTCGAAAAATACTTGTCCCGATTTTAGGGCTCCTACCCTTAACCAAAAACCCACACCCTAAAATGACTTTCACTAATCAAGATTCTGAAATAGTAATAAAATGCCACTTTTCTCTACAGCATATCAACCCACTATTTTTAGGCTCACGAAAAATACTTGTCCGGATTTTAGGGCTCCTACCCTTAACCCAAAACCACCCCCTAAAATGACTTTGACTAATCAAGATTCTGAAATAGTAATAAAATGCCACTTTTCTCTACAGCATATTAACCCACTATTTTTGGGCTCTCGAAAAATACTTGTCCCGATTTTAGGGCTCCTACCCTTAACCAAAAAACCACCCCCTAAAATGACTTTGACTAATCAAGATTCTGAAATAGTAATAAAATGCCACTTTTCTCTACAGCATATCAACCCACTATTTTTAGGCTCTCGAAAAATACTTGTCCGGATTTTAGGGCTCCTACCCTTAACCCAAAACCACCCCCTAAAATGACTTTGACTAATCAAGATTCTGAAATAGTAATAAAATGCCACTTTTCTCTACAGCATATCAACCCACTATTTTTGGGCTCTCGAAAAATACTTGTCCGGATTTTAGGGCTCCTACCCTTAACCCAAAACCACCCCCTAAAATGACTTTGACTAATCAAGATTCTGAAATAGTAATAAAATGCCACTTTTCTCTACAGCATATCAACCCACTATTTTTAGGCTCTCGAAAAATACTTGTCCGGATTTTAGGGCTCCTACCCTTAACCCAAAACCACCCCCTAAAATGACTTTGACTAATCAAGATTCTGAAATAGTAATAAAATGCCACTTTTCTCTACAGCATATCAACCCACTATTTTTGGGCTCTCGAAAAATACTTGTCCGGATTTTAGGGCTCCTACCCTTAACCCAAAACCACCCCCTAAAATGACTTTGACTAATCAAGATTCTGAAATAGTAATAAAATGCCACTTTTCTCTACAGCATATCAACCCACTATTTTTGGGCTCTCGAAAAATACTTGTCCGGATTTTAGGGCTCCTACCCTTAACCAAAAACCACCCCCTAAAATCACTTTAACTAATCAAAATTCTGAAATAAGTATAACATTTCAGTTTTTTCAATGAAATATTAACCCGCTATTTTTAGGCTCTCGAAAAATACTTGTCCCGATCTTAGGGCTCCTACCCTTAACCCAAAACCACCCTCTAACATGACTCTGAGTTATCAAAATTCTGAAATAATTAGAAAATGACACTTTTCTCTACGGGATATCAACCTAATATTTTTAGGCTCTCGAAAATTTAAATTGAGCCTCCGGATTCAAAAACCGCCTCTGCGCGTGAAAAGTCTGACATATGGTAGTCGGGTAGCAGTGAGCGACAATTAGAATTTCACTGATTTTCTTAACGTTTGGTTAGACATTTTTCAGGCAGAGGCGGTTTTTGAATCCGGCGGCTCAATTAAAGTTTTCAACAAAATTTTCTTTTATTTTGTTTAGATAATGAAGCTGAAGATCAAGTATGCAATTATAATATTCTCATGTCGCTGATTAAAAATAAGCAAAATTAATAATGTCCGATCTAAAATGGCAGACAATTTTTTAAAAATAGTTAATTTCTAAATTTTGTTAACCTTTAGGTTGGTCGAAAAATGTACAGTAAAAAAATTTTTTTCGAAATGTTTTGCTGCTACCCCCGAAAAAGTTTCCAAATCAAAAACAAATATACTCTTTTTTTTTTATTTAATCGGAACATATTCAGGGGTGGCTCAAACCCCTTGAAATTTCCCATTGGTTTTACATGGGAAAAATAAACTATTTCGTAAATTCGCTACAAAATTTACAAAACCACTCAAAACAGCCATACAGCGAATCACTTCTTGAAAAGTCCTTAAACAACAATATTCCATAAATTATTTAATAATTTATTAATATTAATAATTTTTTATAGGGTTATAAACAATCCCATAAATGCAAAAAAATGATAATTTTTTTTTTTATTACAAATTAATAGTTTCTTCAGGATTTTTTAACAAAATTGTTACATATCGTCCATTTACGAATGTTTATAGATATTTTTATGTAGTTTCAATTTGTTTAAAAAACAACTGTCGTTAAGGTTGTTTTTAATTTATTATTGTTAATTTATAGCTATTATTGAAAGAAACCTAACGAGTTGTAGTTTTTTCTGACTTAACTATCTTTTAGATTTACAATTAAAAAAAGTATTTAGTTGAATTAATCACAACAACAATTTGCAATTTTTTAAACAAATTATTGTTCATAATAATTATCTTTTTAAAAATGCACCTAGAAAGACACAACTTTTTCCTAATTTTACAAATTAATGGGCTTTGGTTAGAATAAGAAAAATTATTTAGTATAGTTTATTATTTTTACTTTGTTTAAACAGATTATAATTGTTTATTTTTAACTTCTATCCTAAAAACCTAGTATGTAGTAATTTTTTTAACGTGTTAATTGTTTATATATAAAACCCCAAAATATTCACAAAAATTAAAAGCAACTACCGTTTGTCATTGTATAAACAAATTATTGTTAATAAAAATTAACAAATAAACCGAAAGACATGAATCTTTCATAATTTTACAATTTGTGTTGTGCTAGAAATATTTAAAAAAATTAAAAATTATTAAAAATAATTTCTTTAAACAATTTTACGTGTTGGCTACGAATATTTGTTCTAAATAACTTATTACTTTCAAAATAGAAAGTTACAAAGGTAAGAAAACTACGAATCGCTAGGTGTTTTAGGATAAAAGTTATAATATTCCGTAGAGAAAAGTGTCATTTTCTAATTATTTCAAAACTTGATTAGTTAAAGTCATTTTAGGGGGTGGTTTTGTGATAAAGGTAGGAGCCCTAAAATCGGGACAAGTATTTTTCGAGAGCCCAAAAATAGTGGGTTGATATTTCATTGAAAAAGGTGAGATGTTATACTTATTTCAGAATCTTGATTAGTTAAAGTGATTTTAGGGGGTGGTTTTTGGTTAAGGGTAGGGGCCCTAAAATCGGGACAAGTATTTTTCGAGAGCCTAAAAATAGTGGGTTGATATTTCATTGAAAAAAGTGAGATGTTATATTTATTTCATAATCTTGATTAGTTAAAGTCATTTTAGGGGGTGGTTTTGGGTTGAGGGTAGGAGCCCTAAAATCGGGTCAAGTATTTTTCGAGAGCCCAAACATAGTGGGTTGTTATGCTGTAGAGAAAAGTGGCATTTTATTACTATTTCAGAATCTTGATTAGTCAAAGTCATTTTAGGGGGTGGTTTTGGGTTGAGGGTAGGAGCCCTAAAATCGGGTCAAGTATTTTTCGAGAGCCCAAAAATAGTGGGTTGATATGCTGTAGAGAAAAGTGGCATTTTATTACTATTTCAGAATCTTGATTAGTCAGAGTCATTTTAGGGGGTGGTTTTGTGATAAGAGTAGGAGTCGTAAATTTGGTCAAATTGTTTATGGAGAGCCTTCAAGTTGAAGATTAATAATTATTAATAAAAAGTAGCAATTATTATTAGAAAGAAAAAAAAATTGTTAGAGTTTTTTTTTGGGGGGTGGGTTTGGGTAAGGGATGAAATCTAGCATATGAAGATAAGTGTTTTTATTGATTTTATTGTTTGTAGAATAATCATATGTACTGAAAACACGAATTTTTTTTATTTTTTGTGACCCTGTTATTTGCATAGGGGTGGGTTTATGGTTAAGGGATGAAAGGGGTTGGTCATGTATAACATTTTTGAAGAGCCCTAAATTAGCCCTAAAATGTGACGTGTTTGTTTTTTTATATTTATCATTTTTTCTGTCCATGGGGTTGTAGCTTGACGTCAAGCTGCAACCCCCGAAAAAAAATTGATTTTTTGGAAAAAATTGATGAGCCCTAAAATCGTCACTATGGCCCAAAAATAGCCCTAAAAAAGCCCTAAATTCTCACGTGTTGTAAATTCGAAATTTCGTTTGCGGGGGTTGCAGCTTGACGGGCCTATAATTATTGATTTTCTACTAATAAATTAACAAAACATCTGTTAATATTACGTAAATAGTAAAAAATTTATTAATTTTTAGTAGAGAACTACTTATTAAAAGTACAAAACTACTAATTAAAGGTGGAACTACTAATTTAAAAGTTAAACATCTTTTACTATTTAATAGTAACCGATTTTTCGTTAAATCACATGTAGAAATACTAATTCAAATTTCTAAAGTAGCTGATTCAGAAAGTCACATTCAGTTGATGAGTCAATAAATTTTACTGTTGTCTTCTATTAAAATTACATTGATTCACCGCAGTTTATTCGCTAAAATGAATCAGCTTATACTCATAGCCAATTACAGGATTCTATTACCAGTATTATTAGTTAACCAACGATTTACTGCAATTTTTTTAGTATTCGCTCTAATTCTTAAATTATTATTTTTTCTCCATGTCTTTCTTATGTTGTATTAGCTACTTGTGAAAATCCGCAAGCAATCAATCTAAGCAATAGTTGCTCAAAGAAACGCCAAATGTTGCTATGATTTTGTATCCGGTGAAGTTTTTAAAAATAGTTTATCTTCCTCTAAAATTTAAAGGGAACAATATTTATTGGCTTAGTAAATTAGAGATTCAGTATTTGAAAAAACTTTCAAAGAACCGAATGAAAAAAGAATTTTTAAGATTGGTGAAATTGTTCTTGGGTTATACCATTTTTTAAGTCAGTATTAAGTTGCGCCCTCTGTGAAGGGAATATGACAACATTTTTTGAGACTGCAATTTTATTTTTTAATAGTTAAAATACTTGAAAGCATGTGAAAACATTTACTTCATTACATATGAAAACTTACGAGAAAAAATTATTGAACAACCTTCTATTATGTAGCCTGAAAAAATTCACTAGATCCTTTAACGAGCTATTTTATTATGCGCGTCAAAATTTAAAAAATGTTAAAAACGTTAAATGATTTCAAAAAAAAATGTTCTCATTATTTAAATCTCAAAGAATATACATATGGAGAAGAAAATCAAAAGTAGCAGAATCTTTGGGTTAAACCCAGTTCATGCGACCGTTGTATTGCGTCTCATTTTTAGACATTTAAGCTGGTATCGTATCTCATTTTAATACTTGATGAATTATTTTGTTTTTTAGATAGGTGCCACGGAAAGGCGAGAGCTCGGAGGTGGCGGTGGTGTTGATATCGGCGGTGGAGGAGGAGGTGGGGTAGTAGCACCAGTCTTGTCGTGCGTGCTACACCGTACGACGATTTAAACTGGCGGACAACCTGGCTCGGTCCCCCGTGGTGGTGGGTGGTAATGGCGGAAGGTGTGGTGCGGATAGGGCCGCATCCGCCGCGGCAAATGCCGGAGCTGGGAATGGCGCCCCAGGTGCTCCGGGCGCGATCCTCGATTGGGAAGAGACTGATCGTTTCTCTTTCGAGGATTCCGATCGCTTCGAGGAAGATTCACTGTGTAGTTGGAGCAGTGAGCCTGAATCCATATGCAACAACTGGCGAGGATGGAGACGACCACCTGCGGCATTTATGACCTCCAAGAAGACTGCAGAAGGTCAGCACTTCAACCTTATTGTCTCCAATATATATATCTGTATCTTATCTAAGTTACTATTTATTTTAACAGGAAACTTCAAGTTTTTACTTTATTGGAATAATGGAAAAACTGATGAAGAGTTAATTTGTGCAAAAGCGTTATTCTGATTATCCTTACAGAGGGAAATCATATTAGATAGGATGGTCGATATATCGACCATCCGACCCACACTGGTCCAACACGCAAAAATGCTGGTCTTTTCCGACATTACGCATAAAGACATATTAGAAAGCTTAACACAAGTTAAAACAAATGCCACAGGACCCGATTCAATTTCAATTGCAATGATTACATTAGCCCTTCCGGTCATTTTTCCTGTTCTGCTGCATATTTATAATTACTCCTTTCAAACCGGTATCTTCCATGACATACATATGGAAGACTAGTATTATACGACTCATTCCTAAAATAAATAATCCAAAAACACCCAATGACTTCAGAGTAATATCCATCGTATGTGCCTTGTCGAAGCTACTTGAAAAGATAGTCTGCAAACAAATAACAAATTATCAGGGTTGCCAGCAAACCTCCATAGGTCGGCGCCATCTGTTGAAAAAAAATCGCCAAAAATCGCCAAATGCGGGAAATTCAAATAATAAGTTTTTATCTTGTTACCAAATAATTTAATAATGTTGATGTAAAATAAATATTATTCATTTCTTATTCGAATATAATTACAATTATTTAAAGCAGGTCAATCAAAATATTTACAAAATAAATAACGGATGTAGGAATACAGGGAAATATTTTTTAACTCAGTTTATTATTGAAAAATATTTTTAATATTTAAAATTTCAAGACCGCCAAAAAAAGCGCCACGCGCCAAGCCGAAAAATCAGTAGCCATTTCCCAAAAAAAATCGCCAGTTTGGCGCAAAATCGCCAATACTGGCAACCCTGCAAATTATTTCTCGGAAAACAACCTTTTTGAGCCATTTCAGTCGGGCTTTCGCGCAAAACATAGTACATCTACAGCAGTCTTAAAGTTTACTACAGATATAAAACTCGCTATGGATCAGAAGCATTTTACTGCTGCTATTTTCTTTGACTTTTCAAAAGCCTTCACTGAGAAAATAAGTTGACTAAATATAACAAATTTCTTACTACCGTAGCGTAGGGAGGTTGTTGATATGGCACCTGCAAACCACTTTGTCTACTGTAACCGATTAAACGTGTACTGTTAACCTTCAAGTTCACTGTGATCGCCGGTATCTTGTTTGTTTTGTTCCGAGTACGTCAACAAAGAAATATGCTAGAGGCTTATTTTCTCAGTGTTTCTCTCGGTTAATCATGATCTACTTTTGAGCAAGCTAAGGTTCTTTAATTTATCAAAATCGGTATGTAAGTGGTTTGCATCTTATGTTGATTGCAGATTCCAAACAATTATTGATGAAAAAGGTAACTTTTCTGACTGGGAGAGACTTGAATATGGTGTTCCTCAAGGAGCAGCTCTTTCATCCCTTTTTAACATCTACGTTTTTGATCTTGGCAAAAACCTTAAATATTCTACATTTCATAAATTCGCAGACGATTTTGAAGTTTATCTTTTAGGTTCATTACATACACTTCCAGAATTGCTTCAAAAGTTACAGATAGATATTAACTGTGTAGTTGCATGGGTGAAAGACACTTTGCTTACATTATATTCAAGTAAAACTCATGCTATGGTTTTTAGTTCATCAATTTATTCTTCTACAGAAACCCTAAGAACCCTTCCTTCTCTCTTGGTCGATGGGACTCATATCTCATTCACAGAAACAGTAAAGGACCTTGGTTTGCTTGTTCATCGTGCTTTATCATGGAAGGAAAAGTAATAATATTTCACGTAAAACATTTATAGTTTGACAACAACTAAATAGAAGCAGAGACTCTTTACCCTCTTCAACCCGCTTATTATTGGTAAAATCTTTGATTCTTCCTTTTCTTGATTACTGCTGTCATGTATATAATGACATCACCAATGAACATAATAATAAACTAGAAAGAGCATTGAATGCCTGCATCCGTTTTTTTACAACCTTCTTAAAACTGAGCATATCACTGAGTTTAGAGCAAAAACGGGACTTTTAAACCTTGCCACAAGAAGGCAATTTTTTATTGGGAATTTACTCTACTCTATCATCAACAACAGAACTCCTTTATATCTTTATGATTTTTATAATTTTAAGAACAATACCAGACTAAGAGAAACAAATAGTATCTTAACAATTCCAATTCATCGAACATGTAAAATGCAAAAATCTTTTATTGTAAGAAGTGACTTTGGAACAAATTCCCTAGCGATATCAGATATACAACCTTATGATTATAATATCTGTAATATTATGTATTTGTTCCTTAAAGGGCTATCAGCCCTAGGAACTTGATCTCGATAAATAAATAAATAAATATGAAGGATTCAATGAATTAATCAATCTTATGCACCAAACAGTTTTTGGGGTTGCTGATTACGTTAAGCCCACCAGATGATCCATCTCTGGATAAGTTCCAGATAAACTTATCGCAGTTATTTCTTATGGCTATCTGACAGTTAAAGTTAACTGAGAGTTAAATAAACTGGGGCTAAGAAGACATTAATTATTTGTTAATGTGAATCGCCCTATTTATGGCTATTTATTAATTTCAAATTGTTTACCTAAATATCTAAAATTAATCCAAATGTTTATTTTACTTTCTTAATCAAATAAACTTGTCTGAAATGCATTAATAATGGTTTTTCATCATCAATTTAGTATTCTTATTAAAGACACCAAACTGCGAAATTCTTTCAACCTCAAAAATTTGATCTGCAACTTAGAATCTCCGATATTATTAATATTTCCTATTTTAATTGTTTATTAATAAATGTAGTTTAATTTTTGTGTGTTATTTTGAAAGGGATTTATCTTTTCGGAATTAAGTTTAATTTAATTTAAAATCGAACCACCCTCTCTACCATTATGCAGATTCGGGACTGTAGCTGGACAATGTAATTGTTACGGGAGATTGTAATTCTTTTTGATTCTTCTTATCTTATTTTTTCTTTCTCTGTCCCTTTTTTGCTTTTATTTTATTTTTGTAGAATGATCCAAAAAAGATCTGGCGCCCACCCTTTTTAAATAATTTCGAGAATCATCCTTTATTGTAGCTAACATATAAAATAGTGGTTACAATATCTATGACGATAACAAGCTCGCACGGGAATGTTCCCAGGTGTAATACTCGGACTCGGTTGAAACTTTGCTCATTGAAAGGTCTTCATAATTAACGATGATTCGCCTTTAAACTTGTTGCCACAATTCATAAGGCAACAAAATGGTGGACCAAACAGAAATTAGAAATTAATGTCATTTGCTTGAAACTTGTTTCTCGGGTTTTTTAAAGTCGATGAATTCGAACCTAATCTTAAATTTGTATTTAGCAATCCCACAATACTCCGAGTAGATTTCTTTAATATAACTTCTCCAATTGTCATTTTTAAGTA
Organism: Ganaspis brasiliensis; assembly: GCA_037103525.1. Taxonomy (NCBI): domain Eukaryota; kingdom Metazoa; phylum Arthropoda; class Insecta; order Hymenoptera; family Figitidae; genus Ganaspis; species Ganaspis brasiliensis. The sequence goes on from JAZKLR010000123.1 coordinate 2,112,472, forward strand.
ATGATGCCTTTATAAAAAATGTTTTACAGTTTTTGGTCCGTCCATGAATTGCATCAACAAGTTTAAAAGTCAATCATAATCAATTTGGCAGGCTTTTCGATGTTTAACGTTTTAACCGAATCCTATAGTGATACACCTGGGAAATAAATTTTTACAAACCCCTTTTATTTTCATTTAAATAATCAAGAAAAAGTTCACAACATTTTTCATTTTACGTGTAGGTAACTTTTTGTTTGATATTCGGAAAAAGGTATGTACATCGATAATGAGGTTTAGTATTTTTGATAAAAAACTTTGATGAAGTATAATTTTTTCACCGGCCATCAATCAATATCAGCAGGATTCTGACCTTTTGAATGACTAGAAAATACGAGAATATATTGCAGACATTTTGGAAGGGGTTGACACAAAGCGCCTCAAACTCATGAGTATAGGGGTTGAGGTAGGAAGTGTAGTCTCTTTCATTTCACAATTGATTTTTCTTTTAGCTTTATATTTATATTTTTTATATACTTTTTTGCTATTGCATTATTTGATTTAACTAAAAGTTGAGAAACTACTTTTACCTGACTAACCAGAGTAATAAAATTTAAACGAAATAATTAATTTTGACTGAATTGATTCTCAAGCAAGTTCCTAAAACCCCTCTGGCGTATGGAAATTTGAAAGCATTCGAAGGTTGAAGTGGAAACCACTCAACGTTTAATTCAATTTAACTGGATCATTTGGCAAGTTACTTGCTCCAATTATCCACTTTCTACATAGTATTTTGATTTTACTATATCGTTATTACAAAACGCAACCTACAAAATTTAAAGTTCCTCTAAATTGGTTTCTTCCATCAACTATCGCTTTTTACCGAGAAACTTTGTCTCAGGCTCCATTTCATTTTATGTACAAAATGGAGGAAAGACATTTAATTTATTGACTTTTTTATAAAGTTCATCTAAAAGTCAATGCTAAACTGTTCTACATAAACCCAAATAGAAAAAAAAGCTTTCGTATATGTAAAGCAAATGCTTGCTTTTTGAAGTTCGAATTCATACATTTTTTGTTCTAAATGGCTTGAACTATCAAATTTATTCAAAGTACAAAGAAATTTACCATGTACTACATGGTGTTATCTTTGTGGACTTGTAATTATTAAAGTTTTATTCTGTTTAAACTTAAAACATAAATTAACAAATAAAGATTTTTATTTTTTTCTATTTTCTAAAAAAAAGTTGATCATTATTTTAAATAAAGATTGTAATGTTAGTGTAAGGCGTTCACATTGCGGGAGTAGCTTGATCGCGTTACACGCAAATTACGTTCTTGTGCAGTACCTAAAGGTATACATTACTTCTTGCGATAATAGTTTGCTTTATGGGTGCACCCAGTAGACTTGAAGGCACACCATCTACTCAAGGCGAAGTCAATTTATTCTATATAGTGGACAAGACATTATTACTATACAATTGTGGTTCTGACTGGAATTAAAATAAGATCGAATAATTGGACCTTTACGAAAGAAAATCAGATAACAATGAGTCAACGTATGTATTATGGTTACAAAGTTATAATTCGAAAGCAAGTAGAAGGACATGTTCGTTTTCAATAATGCTAATTAATTGAGCGCAAAATTGTCCAGCTTTTTATAACATCACTACAGCAAAATACGTTTATAATGACTCCGCTTACATTGGCTAACCGTTTATAGTGACATAATTTGGATAAAAGGTTTGGTTTCATAAAAATTTTAATGTATTCAAGTCCGCTTATAATGATGTCGCTTAGTGTGACACTCCGCTTATTTATATTGTTGTATTTTGAAAAATCACACCTGTTATAATGATGAATGTTACACTGTAAAAAATAATGGAAAATTTTCCATACAAAAGTAACGAATTTTTTCTATACTTGGTATGGAAATATGTTTTTCAGTACATCAGTATGGAAAAATTTCATGACATTATGGAAAATATTCATTCTTATAGTAAAATACCCAATTTGAGTATGGAAAAATTTCCTTACGACAAAATTCCATACATGGGGATGGAAGAATTACAATACATTACAAAATATTTTCATACGTGTTTGGAAAAATTCTAATTTTTTTAAAACAGTAATAATGATAAATTGTATGTAATTATAGGTGCATAATTTTTACAATAGTTAATAAAATAAAAAGTTAATGAAATAATTGGAAGAAAATATACCTATTATTACGTGCTAGATAGCGTAATTTTGTAAAATCATTTATTTCTAAAAAACTTTAATCATATAAATTAAATAAATTCTATTTATTTAAATAAAAATCCCCCTCAATATATTATATGTAAATAATTTTTATAATTTACTTTTGTATTAAGTATTATTGAAACTAATTATTTAAATAATATTTTATTTTTAAATAATAATATTAAATTAAAATTAAAATTAATAAATAATAATTATTTGTTAATTTTGTTTACATATATTGCAATTATTATATTAGAATATTTATTTATAAAATATTTAGAAGTTAGGAGATTGGATTGTATAAACTGTGTATCAGTATATACAAAAGATAAATAAATTCTATTAATTTATTTTAGATAATTAATACGTTCCAGAATTATTATAATTTAAATAGCATGTAATCCAGGCCTGAACCTCCCAAAGTTATTTCTATCGACACTCAACTACCCGGCATAGCCGAGTGGTACTAATAGCGTGCGTTCACCGCGAGCGAATTCGTCTATAGGGCCGTGGGTTCGATCCCCCCTTGAGCGTGCGATATTTTAATTCATAGGTTAAGTGTTTATATGTATTAAAATTGTTAATTAGTCTTAGGTCTATAATAATTAAGTGTTTAAATGTACACTTAAGATTAAATTATAAAAATAACAATCTAAAAATATCAATTTAAATAATTATAGATTCTGCTTCTGTGGAAACAGACTTGACCATACAACGTATGGGTTTTTTTTACATACAATCGTATGAAAAAATTGCAACAAAGTATGTTGATATAACTATACAACGTATGGTTTTTTTCCATACAATCGTATGGAAAAATAACAATAAAATATACTAATATAACCATACAATGTATGGTTTTTTTCCATACAACTGTATGGAAAAATTACAGTAATGTAAGGGTTAATTTACGTCCAGTACATGTATGGAAAATTTACCACAAAAATTTTTTACAGTGTAGTTACAAATTGTTTGTTTTCATATTCATTTGGTCATGAAAATCCTCAATTACTCTATTGACAATGACAAGTTTCGTTTAGTTGTACAATCAGTCGTCGACTGTTAGTTCTACACAAAAATGCCTAACCATCGCAAAGTTTTCACGATTGAAGAAAAAGGTGCTATTATATGCAGATTAGAAAATGGAGAATCGAATTTGTCACTTGCGAAAGAGTTTGGCGTTGGGCAGTCCACTATTTCTATGATTTTTAAAAATAAAGACCAAATTAAGAAGTCGTTAAACTCAAATACTATAAAATCAAAGAGAATTCGGAAGTTGGTGAATATTGAAAAATGCTTAATTCAATTGTTTCATGATATGAGACCAAAAATAATCCCTATAAATGGTCCTTTATCAACAGAGAAGGCCAATTTGTTTGCTAAGAAAATGAATATAAGTTTTAATTGTATCCAAAGTTGGATAAGTAGATTTAAAATTCGACATAACATTGTGATTAGGAAAATAAATGGAGAATCCTCTAGCATTGATGTAACTCCTGTCAACTGTGTGGCCAAATTTACGAAACAGATCTTCTGCTGATGAAATATTCAGTGCGGAAGAAACTGAATTTTTTTACAAAATGATTGAAGATAGCCGACTTAGCCCAATTTGTTTATAGTAATTTTGACAATGATAAAATTAATGTCGTAATGTCTTCTGTACATAATGCAATAAGAGATCATTACTAATAAAATACATAAGCAGATGAAAATTTGATTTTTGACACACTTGCAGCCAGTAGCAGCTATCTTGTTAGCATAAGCTGTAAATTTGAAATGGGGCATAATTTTCCCTAACTGAGTTAATGTTAGGTCACAAGTCTCGGAAAGTTTGCGTGTGAGTTTTGCTCTTATTTCATGGTAGGAACGCACGAACATTTGTGATTGTTGCAATTTTTCAGTTCACGCAAAGCTTTATGATCTTTCACGTTAAACCATTACTGTTGCATACGTATTAGCGATAATCTTCTGACGCAGACCTAACGGTTTTGGTTTTTGTCGTTTTTAACTGGTTCTTGTTTTAACGTTTTTGCTCACGAGTTGAGGTTCTATTTATTAACACACGAATCGCCAGCAGGAAACCATTTGGCGGAAATTGCCCCGCTCTCGAGACTCTGCGTACAATTCGTATTTCACTCCAGAGTTCGAAGTACTGCTAACTGATTTAGTCATTCTCTTTCAAACGGTGATATAATTCATCTTTATGTGGATAATTTGCATCACGCTAAAGCTACTCCATTTCAAAAGAAAGATACGCAATCCGAAAAAAAATTACCATTTCCTTCTGCTTCATGAAAATTTATGACAAGCTATTAAGAGACATTATTTGTCCTAAAAGTTTCGAATAATATATTAGAACTGGAATTTTATTCTAATTTTAATTGATATCTAAGGTATCTGAGATTGCTGGTTTGTAGAAATTATGATAAAGTCGAGGATAAAGATCAGTACTGCATCATAAATTTTATGATTAAGTTCATCATGAAATCGGTATTTTAAAATGGAAAGACAGTAGTTTCCCCATAAAACTGAATATTCATGAGTCACCTTTATGACAGAATTAATGATTTAATTAAAGCAGAGACGAGGATAATTCGATGCATGGTTTCTTAATAATATTCTCTGAGACTTTGAAAATTTTGCACAATGAGTAGGTAAATTTTATCTGAAAGTAGCATGTTGTTTTAAGGCTGACGTGAGTTTAATAAGGTAGTTAAAAGTTTTGCCCTTTAACTTTAGTCGTTCAGTGATTGCTTGTTCAAGATTTCAATTTGTTTAACTGACATGTAGAATTGACCTCTTTTTAAGTGCGATAATTCTTTTCCTGTGCTGTTTAGATCAAGCTAGACAATAATTTCCATGTGGAGAAATTTCGTGTCATTATATTTTCAGGAAATAAAGTGGTAACAATATATTAAAATGGGTTAAACGCAAAAAGTACAATACTGGACAAATGTATTGCCATCATCCAAACTTATGAATTACGATTAAACAGAAATTTACCAGCAGTGTTAATTAGAAACCTTAGGGTCAATTAAAGTCTATGTAATGGAACGTGATTATAGTTAGGTGCTTGCTAATAAACTTTTACGATATCGCATTCTAACATGTGACAAGACTGCAGAAATTGTATCATGGCACATTGTATTTCGAAGTAGGGATTAGCGATTCACATTTTGAAAATTAGACACATTGATAATTAATTTAATTATCCAATAAATTCTGAAAATTGTAGAAATACAAGCGCTTTTATTTTTGGAACTGTGATAAGAATTTTCTGTCAGTGTAGTTTTCAAAAAGGGATCATTCGGAATGTAAACTTGTCAAAGATATGTGTGGTTAGATATTTGAAAATTTTTCAAACACATCTCGGAACGTTACAAGAGTAGGTCATTGGCAGCGATGAAGCTGAAGCGGAAAATAGTGTGAGTCATAAGATCAGGGGCTCTCGAGTTTAGGTACCAGATGCGGGTTCATGGTCCCGACATTAAAGTCTACCTTCGAGAGCAATAGAAGCCTTTCTGGCGAAGATGGTAATAAGACGAACAGATAAAGTGAGTTTAGGACTCGAAAGAAGATGGGATACAAAACGAAAAAAGATACGACCAGAGTAGACGGAGGTAAATAAATAAACAGGCTTTAAAAGAGAGGGATATCAGAGACTGCCTACAACTTGAGACAAAGGAATGATTCTCCAGATGAATCTTACAGAGAAGAACCTAAATGTAGTTAATAGTTTGAATTTTGAGTTAATAAGCAAAGGAAGACAATATTTCGTAAACATCATGCATGAAGATGATGGTGATTAATGCAGAAAAAACATTTTTATTAACTTTAACAAATCGTAAACTTTTCAGAAACATATTTTGAGCTGTTACAAATATAGAGAACGTGTTTGAGAAATGATGTTAGTTTCTTTGGCTCGGCTAGTGAATAATAATCGTTGAGATGAAGCAACTAGTGAATTTTCTTGAAAGACTGTACGATTCGTATACACTATACACATGCGTTGACTGTCATATTGACTTGGCGCCGAACTTGAGCCTCGGAGACTGCGAGGCAGACTTTCCAATCGGAACGAACGATTGGAGGCGATACGGCCAACTTGAATAGACCGAGTAGAGGGGGAATTTCGTCCTTTTCTCTTCTCTTTTTACTCGGTCCTTGCTCCACCATGGAGGGATCAAGGCCGAGAAAAAATCAAAACAAAGAACAGTGAACCTACCTTGTTGCACACCCGACTGCTTCTCTCCCACCCGCTACACTGACTGCCTTGATAAAATTTGAAAAAGCCACATCTTCTGCTTTAATCTTTTCTCAGTACCTGCTCACATTTTTCTTTTAAGTAATTTATTGATTTTATAAAGGGATTGAATGATGTCACATTCAAATTTTTAGAAGCAAAACGTAATTCTTAATTAAAGTTGCAATAAACCATGAGAAAATGTAATGAAAGAATGTAAAACTTCTTTTTTAAAAATAAGCAAGTCTCTTTTCCGCGTTAAATCAAATTCAGACTGTGAATATAATTATTCCTTCATTGCAGTTGAAATCAGAATAAAAGAGCTTTTTATCAGTCACGACATGTAACTTTGGCATTTAGTTTCTGTTGACTTACTGTTAGTATCGTTTAGATTATGACAAATAGAAGTGAATGCAAGGTTAGAGAAGGCTTCATCGTTTGTTGCGTTCGTAATCACTTGGGTCTCCTGGGATCGTAGGTGTGTTGTTTCATTCAAATCCTGATGCTCAATTAGTCAATCATGTCTTGTCTTCTTGTAAATGATCCAAGACCTTTCTCAACATACTTAAGATATTTTCATGCATCTTTTTTTTTATTCTACACGGAAATAAAAATATTGCTTTTGTACCATTAGATTACTCTATAGTATTTTTCTATTTGCGTTTGCTTACCTAAAGTTTTGCAGTATTAGGTATCGTCATAGGAAATACCTATCATAGACTTACTTTTATAGTAAGAACATAATAGTCTAAACGCAAAGACGTTTTAGTCCAAAAGCAAGAAACATCGTTATGTTCTTTTATTATAAAAGTAAGTCTATGATAGGTATTTCCTATGGCAATACCTAATATTGCAAAACTATATATTGTTGCTTTTATAGGTTAGCAAACGCAAATAGGAAAATACTATAAGAGTACTCTACTGGTACAAAAGCAATATTTTTCTTTCTGTGTACAGGAACTGTTTGATTTTCCTAATTTTTTATTGTACTTTTGAACTGATTTTGTATAAAGGATACTTATGTATATTGTTTTTTGACAAGATGGAAGTTTCGTATAATAATTGTATTATTTTAAACAACTAGTTGGATTGAAAACGGTTTACGGCAGAATAGTTTGCATTTGGAATTCCAAGCATTGTGTACGGTTGCAGCAAATGGGGTAGTGTTGGCAATCAAGTAATTAAAATCCATCGTCTTCGTGCCGAAATGGCCGCAAGACTGTAGAGTAGAGGTGTAGTAGAGTGAGCTTGTACACAGTTTCCTGCGGAAATGGTCCTAATGTAAACCGTTTGTTCATGTGTTGGTGCGACACATGCATATGAAGCGACACAAGATACATGAGCGGACATTCTGTAGCCGCAAACGGGACCCGTTCATAGTATTCGCGGTGCATTAGTCTAATTGAAATCCAGATGGCGGCGAGGCGCGCGTGACCACACCGTATCTCAAGCTGTCACACTTCCTGAGATAGGTGCTAGAGCGACATCGGGCTGCTCATTATATACTCCTTTCATGTGGATGGTGCTGCATTGCTCTCACAATATAAATACGATTAAGCACGTATCCTGTCGATAATTCTCCATTTGAGCCGTTCGTTCAGAGAACCACCTAAGTTGACTTGGGTTTAAAATTTTTGAAACTTAGGTTTTAAAAATATGGCTATCAATAGCTAGTTAGGTATGGTTCCTAATAGTGGTAAATACCATAGGTAAACAGGTTTAGAGGATAAATAAATATGTTTAGCTATGGTATCATGATAATGTCAAATGCGCAGCGTTTCCAAGAAACAAACAAAAAGAATAAAGTTTTGCAAAAATTTTTTTTAAAATTCTCTGGTCAAGTAATCCTTTAAAATTGTTTCTAATTTCCTTGAATAGCTAATTTAATTAGTAATTGATAATATTTAACCATAAATTTTCAAGCAGAATAGAAGAACAAAAATTCCATTTCTTAGAAACGTTGCGTACTTCAGCATTACAACATTCTCGATGTTGAAGCAACGAAATATGTATTTGAAAATAAGAAAAAATATTGTGAATAATGTTTTTACATAAAATGGTGAGCATTGTGCATCCAAAGCTAAAGAACACCGAAAAAAAAATATTCTTCTAAAGAGAGTAACATTCCTTTCGTGAAATCCTCTCACGTTTTTACATTGTTTTGAGAGTATCCTCTACTTTTGAGAGGAAAATTCGCATCAAAATGAGAGTATCCTCTCAAAATGAGAGGATCCTTTAGAGGCCATATTGTAGAGGAAAATTCGCATCAAAATGAGAGGATTCCTCTCAATCCAAGTATATTTTTTTTCGGTGAAAAAGTTCCATCCCTAAAACACATCCGGAACCCATTGTTTAAAAGGAAGAACAACCCCACTAGAATAAAAAATTTATCAAAATGCACCTAATTCTGCGAACAATTTTTTTATTGTATAAAGTGTTATGCTTCTGGCCCCAATGCTATAAAAAATGTTTAATCCCCAAAACACATCCAGAACCCATTGTTTAAAAGGAAAAACAATCCTGAAAAATAAAGAAAATTATCAAAATACATCTAATTTAGTTACCAATTTTTTTATTGCGTAAAGAGAGTAAAATGTGTCCCTTAAGCATTAAAAAAAGTTTCATCCCCAATTACATTCGGAACTTTTAATTTAAAAGGAAAAACGACCACCCCCCCAAAATCATGAAAATGCAACTAATTTAGTGAATAATTTTTAATTTTTGGGGAGTCGTTTTTCCTTTTAAACAATGGGTTTTGAATGTGCTTTAGGGACGAAACTTTTTTTTAAAGATTCGGGGACGCAAAGCATGCTATTTTATGCAATAAATAAATTGTTCACTGAATTATGTACATTTTAATAAATTTTTTTATTCTTGGGGGGTCGTTTTTCATTTCGGACAATGGGTTTCGAAAGTGTTTTGGGGTAAAAACTTTTTTTAATGCTTCGGGGACGCAATTCACGCTATTTTACGCAATAGAAAAATTATTTGCTGAATCTGGTGAGTTTTTATAATTTTTTTTTATTTTTTGGGGTTGTTTCTCCTTTTAAACAATGAGTTCCGGATGTGTTTTAGGGAAGAATTTTTTTTTTAAGATTCGGGAACGCAATGCACGCTATTTTACGCAACAAATAAATTGTTCACTGAATTATGTACATTTTAATAAATTTTTTTATTCTTGGGGGGTCGTTTTTCATTTTGGACAATGGGTTTCGAAGTGTTTTGGGGTAAAAACTTTTTTTAATGCTTCAGGGACGCAATTCACGCTATTTTACGCAATAAAAAAATTATTTGCTGAATTAGGTGAATTTTTATAATTTTTTTTTATTTTTTGGGGTTGTTTTTTTTCCTTTTTAACAATGGGTTCCGGATGTGTTTTGAGGACGAAATTTTTTTTAATGCTTCGGGGATGCAATGCAAGCTATTTTACGGAATAAAAAAATTGTTCATTGAATTAGGTATATTTTAATAATTTTTTTTATTTTTGGGGGGTCGTTTTTCATTTTGGACAATGGGTTTGGAAAGTTTTTTGAAGTCAAAAATTTTTTAATGCTTCGGGGACGCAATGCACGTTATTTTACGCAATAAAAAAATTGTTCACTTAATATCATACAATTTAATAAATTTTTTTATTTTTCTGTGTTTTTTTTTATCTTGGACAATGGGTTCCGGATGTGTTTTGGGGACGAAACGTTTTTTAATTTTTCGGGGACGCAATTCACGCTATTTTACGCAATAAAAAAAATTATTCGCTGAATAAGGTGAATTTTTAATTTTTTTTTTTAATTTTTGGGGGTTGTTTTTTTTTTAAACAATGGGTTTCCTGATGGGTTTGGGAACGAATTTTTTTTTTAAGATTCGGGGGCACAATGCACGCCTTTTTGTGCAATAAAAAAATTGTAGGTGCATTTTGATAATTCTTTCGTAACTTTAGGGTGTTGTTTTTTCTTTCTAACGAAGGGTTACGCATGTGTTTTGGGGTGAAATTTTTTCTTTAAATTTGGGGACATAATAGCCACCATTTTATGAAAAAAACAGCTTACTTAGAAATTATATTAGCTGTCATATCTAACATTTATCTGTTGTGACTAAATAAGTGTCTGCTAAACCTCACTTTTTTCCGTGCAGTTGAAAAATTCGGTAGGTGCGGAATTCTTAGATTTTAGGACTTTTTTTGCTCGATTTTATGCTGTTTAAGATACCAAATTTGTTAAAGATATTTATTTTACTTATTTACTGCAATTATTGAGTTACTCAACTTTTGTGAAATTTACCATCTATTGTTAAATGTTCTTCTTGAATTCATGAATATAAAAATAGATTTAAATACTGCAATAATTTACAATCGTCAAAACATGAAACTGTACATTAATTTATTGTAATAAATATTCCGGTGCAAATTATCCAACTAGTAATATTTGTTTCCCTCCTGAGCTATTGTCGGCTTTTCTCATTTGCGTATGCATGCATTTAATGTAATATACGTACAACTGTATATTTACATGGGACATGTCCTACATAATGAATTAGGAGAGTTTCCACTGTCCAAAAGATTACATTTTCGTACTTTCTCTATTCTTCCTTGTGATTTATCTTCCTTAATGTCACTGTTGAATTTTCTTTTCGTGCACAATTTTGAAATAGGGTAAATAAAACGGAAACGATTACTGAAGTATACGCAGTTTTTCTTAGAGGTCTTGCTTTCATTTAAATTATGTGAAAAAGTCGAAATGCAGGGATATAAATTTGATGAAATGTTAGATGAAAATTATATTATATAATGTACACTTTCAATCCTCTCAAGTTTTGAAAAAAATTCTAAGAAACTTTTTTTTTTTTTTTTGCTAGCTTGACAATGATTGTACTGGCTCATTTTGTATTTTGAATTTATGTAAAATTACTGATTCGGAGAGCTTAAACAGTTTAGACACGTGGTAGCTACAGAGGCAGCAGTCTTACGTTTAAGTCATTTCCACATGCATAAATATGCAAATCACTGGAGGCTAGTCTTTGAGAAGCACTTATGGTGGCTTCCGATACACTAAGAATGCTAATGCAATGATTAAAGTCAGAAAAGAAACGAGAACTTTTATTTTATTATATTTCCATTCGTGACAATAACTTTTTCAATTTCTTAATTCAGGGTGTCCAAAGTGCGGGATTTTTTTCTATCACTGGTAATTTTTAAATAATACATCTGACATATTGACGTAGGTGACTTGAGGATAATCGTTAATTTTTATCATATTAGACACAACATAACAGTATATGTACTATTACATTGTCGTAAAATCGTTTTGCAAGACTTCAAATTGTCGTAAATATCGTTTCACAGAATAAGGACTTTAAACATTAAAGTTGGTTTATTACTTTAATATCATACACATTTGGCAAAATGAATGTGCGAATACAATTATTTTCTATGATAAAGTCTATTTAAGTAGTCTTTTCTGTGGAGAATAATTTAAAATAATTCTTGGAATCATCAAATACTAATTTATTCGAGTTGTGGAGTATATTGCGGATATTAAACAACATTTCTAGAATGTTAGAGCGTATAAGAGATATTGCAATCAAATCCGTATATCTCATTGTGTCACAGTACATAGCAGTGTCTTGATGGAGTTATCAGTTGCGCAAATACTATCCTAGTTCGCACGATTCTCTAATCATGGATATTGTAAATTCCATTGGAACGCACGATCTGATCATTACTCGATGAGTTTATAATACGGCCTACTTATATGAAATAGATCAATGAAACTAATTTTGCTGATGTAGACTGTTGGATCTTCTTGATATATATCATCTACATCTTTATGATAATCTTCAATATCTTTATTTTTCATTGTTTCCTCAACCACTGGTATCATTTCACCTTTTCACTTTCGGTATCAATCTCTAATATCGACTTTTATTTACACGCTTGGCTGCATTTCATTTTTCTTTCTTTTTTATAAGGCTCTTAGGTCTACTCTTATTCACTGAATGACAGCTCCTGTCGTTATTTTTCTTTTCTTTATGATTTACTGTTATATTTTTTTTTAAATGATCAACTTGGAGACAGTTTACATTGAATTTTACCAGTTCCAATATGATTAAGAGGTTACGTGATTTTAAAAAATCATAATTGTTTCTATCTTGAAGTTATGGAAGATACCTACTAAATATTCCAGTGTAGTTTTTGCCAATTGTTTTGTTCCTCCTCACCATTCGATTGTTGAATACACATCTGCACTTTTTTTTTCATTTTTTACTCTATTTCATTTCACTGGAAGTTTTACGTTTTGTTTCTGTCTGCGTGTTCTCGTGTCAATGTTTCTGGTAATAAAAATAGGAAAAAAAAATATATATATATGCATCACTAGAAGCATGGCCGAACTAGTGTCGCTTGGTATTGCGAAAAACAATGGGGTTGTTGCACGCGAACGATGAGACTTGTAACGAGAGGTGAAGAGGGTGAAAAAGTGGAATGAGTCGTTGCTTGTGGGTGACAAAGAGAACAGTTTCAGGGGCGAAGGGTGAGAAGAACTTTGGGTCGATGTTATACTGACGGTACAGACGTAGAGTAATGGTAGAGAGAAATAGGCATATCTCCTTTCTGGTTTTTTATTTCTATGTGAAAGGGAATGCGCACACACACACACACACAACCAGATAAAAAAATATGCATTAATGTCATCTGCACACATATTTCAGACTAGAAAATATATATTCGAATTAGTGTTTGGGAGCTCCAGGCACTAATTCGAATACATTATTTTACATTGAATTTATCTTCTGCAGTCATTTCAGAACAAAGTTAAAAATTTATGCACCTGTGAACAAGAATTCATTTGTATATGTCATGTCAGTTAATAAATTAGCGAATTACCGCTTCACGAAACCAAATAATGTTTCTTGGCATGAAAATAAGATCTGTGACAAAATTAAATAAGAATAAGTAATTGACAGGAAATTGGTCTTTCTTTCGTAGAGTCTCACATTAATCACTCAAACACAGTCTTGATGGAAGAATGATTTTTACTTTTTGTTGAAAGCGATGAAATCTCGACGTTAAATATATCTCCTGCCAAAAAGTACAAACTGAGCATTCTATACGTACATACGCGATCGAAACGCTTTCCAAGACCAAGGATAGATTTATCCTCGGAGCCTTATCACTGATTGCCATCGTTTACGCTCCGATAATGAGCTATAAATTTAATTAATCGCTCTAACGTCATGTTCAAGGCACGCTTAAGTCTCACGTGTTTACAGGTGAATATATCGGCTCTCCATATGAGCAAAAGAAAAGTCTTACGTACTCCGGAGTAAATGTATAAGCACGACCTTGGCCAACGACCTTAATCTTCTCTTTGACCTCGTTTGTCGCGAAGGGAATCGGTTTTGTATGAAACTGTCGTAATAGAAAAGTACCCACTTGCAGCCTTCATGAAGAAAAATAGCTGGAGATCAAACTTACAAAGTGGATATTCTCCGTTTTACGCTGAAAACAATTGGAGCATTGCTTGTAGTAGTAGAATTTGAAACATTCATTAAAAACCAGTCTGAAAGAAAGGTTGCTTTAATTTTTGACAATAATTTATGGCCCCCTTAATTTGATGCCGTAAATCTTACTGCAAAAGAACCTGCATTGTTTGGCTTTTAAATTGTTGAGTCTTTTGCTTTGGAGTTGTGTGCATTATTTATGTGCCGAAAGTCAAGAACATTTTGGATAATGTGTTATGTTGGGGTATTTTTCAAAACTTTTTATATCACTGAAAAAAATATTTTTGAGGAACTACCATAATTATAGGTAGATTGAACATATTTTATGGCTAACTAAATTTTAATCTAAAAAGCTCAGAACTGTAGGAAATTAGAAAAGTGTTGAAACTTTATAAAACTACAAAGAAGTTTTTCATAAACCACATAGACCTATTTTGGACGATTTTTACCCCCTCCACTCTGCAAAGCCATGGGTAACTTTTAATTAGCCCCCCCCCCCCCGCCCCCCTCTAGCCATTATGAAACGTAGCATAATGGATAAATTTTTTAAGAGCTGAATAGATTGTTTTTAAAATTTTATTGACATTAATATATTGAAAATATAAATTATTTTCCTCATAACAGAGATAGAGATCAGAAATATCATCACACAATAAAATATTTTGAAAAAGCAACAAATAATAATACAAAATAAAGTAAAATAAGGCTAGGGGTCGTTCATGTACCACGTGGACAATTTTTAATCACTTTTTAATCCCCCCTCTCCCCCTCGTGTTTAGACTATTTTCGGAAATCGAAAATCGTAACGATCACAAAGCTTCCTCTTAGAAAATAATTAAAAAATAATGAAGGCAATTGAAAATTGTAGTAAATAAGTAAAATTTGAGATAAATATTTAGAAAATTTAGAAAATTAATTGAAAAACAATTAAAATCTTTAAAATTTGGAGTAAATTAATGTAAAATAATGAAAATAATTGAAAAATAAAACTAAATATAAAATAAATTTAATATAAATAATTTAAAATTGAAGAAAATAATTACAATTTTGAAAAAAATAAGTGACAATGCGTCCTATGTTATCAGAAAGCAAAATCAAAAAATTTAATCGAAATTAAAGAAAATAATTGAAAAATGGTAAAAAAATGAAAAATATACAAAAAGTAATTGATATTTAAAGAATTTATTGAAATTAGTGATAAACAATTGGAAATTTAGGAAATAATTAAAAAAATAATTAAAAATTGGAGAAAAAAATTGCAAAATAATAAAAATATTTGAAAATTTAATAAAATAATTGAGGCTTTAGGTAAATAATTGAAATTTGAAGTAAATAATTGAAATTTAAGGAAAATAAGAGATAATAATTCCTATGTGAGAAAGCAAAATAAAAAAATTAAATTAAAATTAAATCAAATAATTGTAAAATGGTCAAAATAATTAAGCATTGAAGAAAGTAATTGTTATTTAAAAAATTAATTAAAATTTGAGATAAATAATTGGAAATTTTTATAATTTACTAAAAAACATTGAATTGTTTCTGGTCATTTACAACTATAAATTTTTGCAAGTACAAATAAGATAAATAATAATTTAATGAAATTTGTAATTCAAATAAACTTAATATTCTAGATAAATATAACTTTTATTTTATGCAAATTAAAATTGCTGCCGACTTTAAGAAATAAACAAATAAGTGAAAGTAAATGAAAAATATTATAAAAGAGCACGAATTTTCCAATTTTAAATTTTAAAAAGAAAAAATAATAAGAAAAATAAATAAAAGGAGAAAATAGTGTAGGTAGATACATTACAAAAAATTAAAATATTTTTATTGAAAGAATAGTTTTTTGAACAAAATGTATTCAAACTTTTATAGTTTATAGTAACTTCAATCGTTCCAAATTTCTATTGAGGATAATTTCTATTCTTCAAAAGTTTTAACAATTCAAGTTTTAATTTTTCCAAATTTAAAATAGTTTTAAACTTAAAACAGTTTCAACGAAATGTTGACTCAAATTTATTTAAACTTTAATTAATTCAAATTTTTATTTGTTAAAGTCTTAAGACATATTTTATTTTTTTTAAATTCCTTTAAATTTTAAATAATAAAAATTTTAATTAATTCAAATTTGAACTGTTATAAACCTTACATATTTTCAAAATCTAATAATGCATATTTAAATTATTTTTAACATTAATCATTATATAAAAACTTCCAATTATACAAAAAAATTTCATTGTATATTAAAGCTTTAATCAGTCAAAATTTTAAAATTAATAATTTAGACTATAGTTTGAATCAATGAAAATTGGGTCTAATGGAATTTGAAATTAAGAAAAATTTATATTTACAAAAAAAAATGAAAATTGTGAAAAGTTTAAATGTTTAGATATTAATAATCAGAATAATAAAAATGCAAGGATTGATTAAAATTTAGATAATTTAAAGCCTAATAACCAATAAAAATTTAGACGAATTCAAACTTGAATAAATTAAAACTTAAATATATATTGATTCTTAATTACTAATTTAGATTTTCATTAAAAATAATTATTTCAAAATTTTAATGATCTCAATTTCCAATGATCTAAATATCAATTAATTTAATCACAAAAACATTTTAAGTTAACTTATATTGATAGAATTAAATTTTAATTTACTAAAAATTTGAGAGTGTGGAAATTTCAGTTCAATATTTTAGAGTAAACTATATTTTAATTAATTTATTTTCTGTCAATGCAGTTTAAATTAACTCTTATGAAAGTAGTCTCTAATTTTAATTTAAAGATACATTTTTTCAAATGTAAAAGATTTAAAACAAAAAAATATCTAAGTGACAAACTTCAGGTGCGGATAGACAAGAATGAATGAATGAATGAATGAATCTTGCGGATTATTATTATAGATTATTATTATTATATTTGTGTATTTCACAAAATCAGATTTATGTAATTAAAAATTTTCTAATATGTTATTAACGTTTTGCATCATATGTTAAAAACGCCAATTTATGAGTATTATTCTTCAGAAAACTTACTTTATAAACGAAATAAAAATTATTTAAACAATTTATGTATGAAGAAAATAACCAATAAATATTGCATTTTGTCAAATAAAAAAAATTCTGTAATGAAAGGCATAAAAAATAGTAGTTTTGGTCTAATAACCTTTAAAAGCTGAATTTTCATTCAGAGGTAGGTTTTTTGAGGCACTCTGAAAGGGGGTTAATTGATCCCGTATCATTTTGACACAAAGTTTTTCGTAGCGTATGTTATAGGTATTGTTTAAGCTAAGAAAATGTTATTTTGTACTCCTACTAAAATCAACGATTTTTAAGTCTTAAAATAATTGATTTTAATACATTAAATTGATATTAAATAATTGTTTATAACTTTTTACATGTTTATTATAAATGAATTTTGATAACAGAATCCAAAAGAGCGATAAATTTTACGTTGGAAATGGTTTGTTTAAAATTAAAAAAATAATTTTTTATTAACAAGAAATAGCCTTAAAAATTTGGTAAAATTTCTCTTCTCTTGGGTGTTAAAGGGTTAATATTGTGCGATCAGAAAAAGAAGAAATACGTATGTTTAATTTTTTTCGTATTGGCACCGATCTAGCTATGAGCATTTTATCAATATTCCAAAAATGACCTTTTTTGAATCACCCTACTGAACAGTTTTTTTTTCAGTGTACTAGAAATATATTATATGGTTCATCCTGAAAAAGACATTCACTGCTTTGCTCTATAATCTTGTTGGTAAAATTCTTTTAGGAGGATTTTGTTAATAAGTCGACAATTCGGTACTGATTTGATTTTTGGCCCTAATGCCACTTCTTAACCCTGTAAAAGGCATCCACACGTGCCTATTACCTGGTATAGTGGTTCTATGTAACAATAGGCGTGGACCCCCTAAGCAATTACGTACCAGTCACTTTGAGAGTCTTCTTGTTCTGTGCATCGTCTGTATTGTGTGTAGTACAAAACGAAATTGGCAAATGTAATTTTGCGTGTGTGAGTAACTGAAATTCATTGCCGAATATCAGATCCAACAATGTGTCTGGCATTTCTAAAGATTCAAGATATACCGAATTCAGCACAAGTACATACATGCATGTCAAAAAGGCGTGTGAATATCACGCAAATAGGTTACACTCGAAAAATTATTTTATTAATTTTCCAATCAACTGTTTCAGGAAAAACAGTGTATGCATTTATATCAACAGAATGATACATTTCTTTATCACGCAAGGGATTCTTTTTATTGAAATAATCAAAGGTTACTCTCATTGTTAGAAGAGAGGGCGTGTATTTGTAATGTATGTCTTTTACTAATGTACTTGTATGTGCATAGTAATAGAAGCAAACCCGTAATACATTATGCAGGACGATCGACCTGAAGCGCGTGCTGCACGCATTTCCTTTTTCTCCCTCAGGCACTTCATTTATTTATACCTTTTATTTTTACATCTCATCTCTTTCTTTTTCCAAATTCTCTTTGTTATGAGAATATCCTTGATTCAACTTGTGAAATTCCTCAACTATGAAATCGTAGACTCTCTCTGCCATTGTCATAAATTTCAGTAAAACACTCACGTATGACATGCAGTCGTCTTGAAATCATATCCACGAGTATTTCTCTAGTAGGAATGCAACAATCGTCTGTGTTTGATCGATATGAGCCTGTCAAGGGGATATAGAAAACCACGTCACACATATAAATTATCAAGTCCGATAGAATGAACCACAAGGTCGACAAAAGGCTCGAGGTGATTGCACCCTTTCAGTGGGATCATGTGTCGCTTAATATTTCATTGGTGCAATGAATTTATAACTAGATTCTGGAAATATTCTAGATTCTCGTCAATCACTAGTTTGTGAGAGATAAAATCTGTTTTAATGCTGAAAGACTATAACGTGATTAACAAAAGGTTAATTTTCGAAAATTGTTTACGCTCATAGCCAGATCGGTGCCAAAAAAATAGTGAACACGGATTTTTTCTTTTTTTTTACAGCACAATATTAAGGGACGCAGTCACCCTTTATTTTTCCATTAGAATCCAGGCTTGGGTCCGTAAATAGTCTACTTCACTATAGAATTTACTTTTATAGTGAATCAGACTATTTACGGACACAAGCCTGTTAGAATCACATGGAAAAGACGTACTTTTTTAAAGAATGAACAAAAAATGTAAATTTTAATCTAGAAGAAGGCTTAGAACTGTATAGGAAACTTTGAAAAGCGTCAAACTTCATTAAACTATAAAGAATTATTATTTTTTAGGAAATAACCCACTTCCAGGGTACCTAAGAAAACGAACCTCTAATTGACAAAAATTCAGATTTAAAAGGTTATTAGGCCAAAACTACTAATTTTTATGCCCTTCATTACAGCATTTTTTTTATTTGCCAAATTGCATTTTTATTGTATTCTTTATTATGTTGCAAAAAGTTAATAGTAAAATGGAAAATTGTTAAATACATCAGTAAGCATTTTGTTTAAACAATTTCTAATTGTTTAAAAACAAGTTTTCACTAAATAGTTCTAGAATCAAGTTTTTTGCATTGTCCTTTAATAAATTACACTGAAATTTAATTGTATACACTGAAAAAACAGTCCGGTTAACTTAACCGGAATTCTGGTTAAGCCCTATTTAACATGATTTTCCGGTTATTGTAACCGGAAATTCTGGTAAAGCTAACCAGAATACTAGAAAATTAACCAGAATTCTGGTTAAAATAACCGGAAAATCATGTTAAATAGGGCTTAACCGGATTTCCGGTTAAGTTAACCGGACTGTTTTTTCAGTGTACAATATACTTTTCAGATGATTCCCTTGAAACAATTTTCACTTGTTTAAACAATTTTTTACTTAGTAGTCCCAGAAAGATGTAGTTTTTTGCAATATTATTTATTAAACTACACGAGAATTATCTAGAATACCTAGAATCCTTATTATTCTTTAATAACTTCACCAGAATTGTCTTTTATATAATCTACCACTTTTTTGCTTTCTTTAAAACAAATTTCCATTTGTTTAAAAATTCGTAATTGTTAAAAACTACTTTTCACTTAATAGTCCTATAGAATCATATAGTTTCTTTCATTATTATTTAATAAACTACAACGGAATTCACCTTTTTGGAATCATTTACTTAGTTGCTTTCCTTTAAGCTATTTTTATTTATTTAAATAATTTTCTTTGTTTCAATAAGTTTCTTGTTTCGTTGTTTGTTTGTTTTCTAATTTATTTACAGCTATTTGGTCAATTCTTATTTGCTTATATGAAATAACATTACATAAATTCTGGATCAATTTTTTACAGAATAATGTGCGGAAACTATTTGATTCTAGACGTGTTTAGTGAAAAGTTATTTCTAAACAATCAGGAATTGTTTAAGCAAATGTAAATTGTTCCCAGAAAAGCAACTAAAAAATAGATGACAAAAAAGTACTAAACATTAGTATAGTTTATTAAAGGATAATGTGAAAAGTTGTAGGCTATTTCAATGAAAAGTTGTTTTTAAAAAATTATAAAATATTTAAACAAATGAAAATATTTTTAAAGATAGCAACAAAGTAGTAGATTATTTAAAATTAAATTCTCGTGTAGTTTAATGAATAATATTGCAAAAAACTACATCATTCTAGGACTACTAAGTGAAAAATGGATGTTAAACAATTAGAAATTGTTTAAACAACTGAAATTTGTTTCAAGCGAATCATCTAATAAGTAGATTATATAAAATTAAATTCCAGTGTAATTTATTAAAGGATAATGCAAGAAACTTGATGATTCTAGAACTATTTATTGACAATTTGTTGTTAAACAATTAGAAATAGTTTAAACAAAATGTTTATTAATGTAATTAACAATTTTCCATTTCACTATTAACGTTTTGCTTCATATTGTTAAAAATGCTAATAAAAATAACATTATTTAGGAAACCTACTTTATAAATAAAATAAAAATTATTCAAAACAATTAAAAATAGGCCAAACAATTTGTTTAGCCTTTAATGAATAAAAAATTGCAATATATATTGCATTTTCTCAAATAAAAAAAAATCTTTAATGAAAGGCATACAAAATATTAGTTTTGGTCTAATAATAACCTTTAAAAGTTAAATTGTCATTTAGGGGTTGGTTTTTGAAAGAAGAGTGAGTTCTCACTTGTTTTGAGAACAGACTGAAATCCAAGCTTTTCACATAAGCTTTCAAGTCAGCTTTAATGACAAGAAATATTGTTGACACACTAACTATTTAATCACTAAATTATTTTGAAGGAATCACAAATGGATACGATAATGCGGCAAATGATAAAATAAACACACACAAATTCCCTTTTTAGCTTAAGTTTATTAAAACACGTCAGCTTTCATCCACATAAACACAATTCACATAATTCTTAACTAATTATTGATAACAGAATAAAAGTTTCATAGTTTTCCATTCAACAGGTACAATTGAGACACAGAAATAAAATGGTTCAACCAAAATTCAGTGCAACGTATGTGTGTGATTCTTGAAAGGAACCTTGCAAGCGCGGGTCAACTCAAAAGGGCTTGCAAGGAAGCAATTCAATCAATCTAAGTGTTTTGACAGACTTGTATATCACTCTGGAAGGTTCGTGAGACAAACTTGCGAGCGCGTGTCACTCTCAGAAGGGCTCGCAAGAATGCGTTTTGAACTCTGTCTCACGAACGCGGTTTAACTCGTCCAGAGTGAACTCGGATGCAAACTAACACAGAAAAAAACTCAATTCACAAAATGTATCGTAAACACTGGTAACAATTACTTTAGGCTCACGGTTAACTCTACTTAATAATGGTGCGGCTTAAGAGCGCTTTGAATTTAGATTACAAGTGATTCTCGATTGACTTGTCAAGACGAAAGACATTTCAAGACTGAAGAACAAGGACCATGCCCTTCCACAAAGGGGATACCAAGGTCGGCAAAAAGGGGGAAAGTGAAAAGTTAGGAAAATTAAAAGATGCAGTTTTTTTTACTTGGGAAAGGCTCTCTGGCTAGTTTTGCCAGATGTGGGATTTGAAGTGGAGCGCAGGCAAAGTCATAAACAGGGTAGACTCGACTCTTATTTTCACAAAAATTCAATCTCACGAAAAATACAAAATATTCAAGTTTACGGAGTTTAGAATCCGAATGTTTGATTTCTCAATTTAACAAACTATAATTACTCATGTTTGAACATTTCCGCCCGCCTTTCGTTAATCTAATTGACGAAAATTTTAAAGACATTCAACCTCGACAGGTAGCAAGCAAATTTTGGTGATTGGCCGCTTAAAAGTGGTAGTTTGAGTTTTTACCGTGACGACTCTGGTAAGACCGTCCTTGCCTGGATGAACTGTTAGAATGCGACCAAGTGGCCACTTGGATGGAGGGTACCGCTCGTCAGTGATGAGGACCAAACAACCAGGCTTGATTGAATCATTGGGTTGATTCCATTTGCCTGAAGTTTGGTATCGTTGCAGAAACTCCCTGGACCACCTTGTCCAGAAGCTGTCCAACATCTGTCGAAGTAGTTGCCATCGTGAGAGCCTTGCTGTCTTTAGGCTCTCAAGGCTTGGCTCAGGAATGACAGTTAGTGGTCCGCCGATGAGGAAATGCCCTGGTGTGAGCGCATTAAGATCCTCTGGGTCTTCGGTGAGTGGAGACAGAGGCCGAGAATTCAAAACAGCTTCAACCTGTAACAAAAAAGTGTTCATCTCCTCGTAGGTGAGAAGATGATCCCCGACGACTCGCCGAAGGTGATGCTTGACCGAGCGCACTCCAGCTTCCCATTGCCCGCCAAAATGAGGAGCGGCAGGAGGATTGAACACCCATTGCGTTCCATCCTTGGCAAGAAGCGATGACAGAACTCCCAGCTGTTTGGATGATGATGAAAAGAGAGAGCGCAGTTCCTTGTCTGCGCCAGTTAGAGTGGTTCCGCAATCACTGTTCAAGGTTGCACAAATTCCTCGCCTTGCAGTAAACCGCTTGTAGGCTGCGATGAATGACTCAGAGCTGTAATCAGTTACGAGTTCTAGGTGAATAGCAGCAGTGGCTTGGCAGATGAACAAAGCAATGTATGCTTTATATGTGCGAGCTGCTCTTCCTTTCCATGTTTTTAAAAGCAGTGGTCCGGCATAGTCTATACCAGAATGAAGGAATGGACGAGAAGGTGTGACACGTTGAGCTGGTAATTGGCCCATGAGTTGAACTCCTCGTTGTTTTCGATGACGAGTGCATTTAACACATTTCCAGATAAAAGAACTGATTGGAACCCGTCCGCCCAATATCCAGAATTCATTTCTGATGAATGACAATGTTAGTTGAGTGCCTCCATGCAGGGTCCGCTGGTGAGCGTCAAAAATAATTAGTTGCGTAAGTGGCGAATCTCGTGGTAGAATCTTTGGATGCTTTGAATTGAATGGCAGGAATGAGGCATTCAATCTTCCTCCGACTCTCATGAGATTCTCATTGTCAAGAAATGGTGTCAACCGAGCGATTGGGTGACTTGATGGTAATGCTTCACCTTTCAAAAGCGAAGCTCGTTCTTTCTTGAAGATTTGTTGTTGAGTAGTTCGAATCCAAAAATTTTTTGCTTCGTCAAGCTCTTGTTGAGTAAGAGGTGTTTTCATCAAACTATCAGCCGCTTTCTTGAGAATGAGAAAAAATCGCTTGCATAAGGCGGTGATCCTGAGGAGTCTGTTAAGGCTCGAGTACTTCGTGAGAAGATCAAATGATGAATTTTCGGTAGAATTGTCACCTCTTGGGATGGCGAGATTTGTTGCGACTTGACGTTCTTCCAGATTGTCTGTGACTTCTGGAATTGAAATCATTTTCGGCCATGATTCAGGAGATTGTTGCAACCAATCTGGGCCCGTCCACCAACTTAAGCTGTTAGCTAGCTGACTTGGAGTGAACCCGCGAGTAGCGAAGTCGGCGGGATTTTCTTTACCGGGTATGAAATGCTACTTAGCCGATGGAAGAGTGTCATGGATGAAGCAGACTCGGTTGTGAATGAAATCCTTCCATCGAGATGGATGGTTGCTTATCCACGTGTAGGTGATTGCTGAATCCGTCCACAAATGTGTCACAACTTTTTCCAACTTCAAAACTTGCTGAATATGATGTACCAACTTCGATCCGAGGACAGCCGCAGATAATTCTAGGCGAGGAATAGTCAATCGCTTAATCGGAGCAACTTTCGTCTTTGCACAGATAAGGGATGTTCGCACCTGAGTATCTTCATCAACAGTCCGAATATAAACGGCGGCAGCCATAGCATATTGGGATGCATCACAGAAGACGTGTAATTCTGAAGATGAGGATGAAGTGATCCCTAGCCAGCGTGGAAAAGCTAAAGTTTTGATGTCTTGCAGTTGCTCAATGAATAAATTCCATTTTTCCGTAAGATGGGAGGGTAACTCCTCATCCCAATCCAGCTTAAGTGACCAGAGATCTTGAATAAAGAGTTTACCAGTAATCACGATAGGAGATAGTAATCCTTGGGGGTCATAGATTTTGGCGATTGCTGACAACGTTGCTCTTTTTGTCACTTTAGATTTGAGTGGCATTGTTGAACTAAAATGAAACGTGTCTGTTAAAGGATTCCAACTCATGCCTAGAGTGTGAACCAATGTTGCGGAAGCTTGATGGAAAGACCTTGGCCTAGAAAGCAATTGCTTCTCAACTGGTAAATCTCGCAAAATACTAGGCTCATTGCTTGTCCACTTTTGGAGGGGGAATCCGCCCGCCATGCACAAGTCATGAACTTGACGAACGACTTCCTGAGCTTCAGGAATTGAATGAGCTCCTCCAAATGTATCATCAACATACCTGCCGTTGATTAATGTCGGAATTGCTAAAGGGAATCTTGAGCCTTCATCTTCTATGAGCTGTTGAACTGCGCGAAGAGCAAGAAATGGAGCACAGGCAAGACCGTAGGTAACAGTAGTCAGCTGGTAGTCGATGATCTTACTCGGAGTCTCACTCCAAACAATGCGTTGTAACTTCTGATCATCGGGATGTACTTTTATTTGTCGATACATTTTCTCAATATCGCTAGTGAAGACATATCGAAATTGACGGAACCATAGAAGGACGTCAATGATGTCACGTTGTAATTTGGCACCAGAGTGCACAATCTCGTTGAGAGAGATACCAGTTGACGTTCGGTTGGATCCGTTGAATACAACGCGTAGTTTGGTGGTGGTACTGCTTTCACGCAAGACTCCATGATGCGGAAGATAGTAAACATCGTGAAGTAAGTCATCGCTAGTTGTTGATACGGGTTTCATGTGATTTAGCTTCTCATATTCCTGAAGGAAATCACAGTAGGCCGATTTGAAGTTAGGATCATTGTTCATTCGAGTCATCAATCTGGACAGCATCCGTATGGCAGCAGTTCTTGAGTTTCCCAGAAGTGATGATGGTTTCTTGAGGGGAATCCGTACTATGTATTGACCATCTGAATTTCGAGTGTGAGTGGATTTGAAGTGATCTTCACACTCCTGCTCTTCCTGTGAAATGGAAGATTTGGTAGTAATAGGAATTTCATCTAGTTTCCAAAAATTCTGGAGTAAATCATAAAGTTCCTCATCGATTGACACATGATGACTTTGATTCGCGTCCGTTGATGAAATCAAGTTTGATGGCCCGAATAAAATCCATCCAAAAATTGTAGCCTGAGCGGTTGGAGACTGAAGAGAGCCACGCCTGATACCCTCTTCTAAGATTAAACCATAATAATCAGCTCCGATGATTATGTCAATCTCTCCAGACGACGCAAATTCAGGATCTGCGAGTTGAATGTCCTGAAGATGTGTCCATTGTGTTGTATCCGTGGTTGTGGAAGAGAAGCGAGCGGTTAACTTGGGTAGTATGTATGCGACTATTTGGAAATCAACTGACTGATCGAAATATGGGTTCAATTTAACAGACACGAGGCCTCGAGTACGCCCAGCTCTGATTGCTCCAATTCCGGTCAATGGAACAGAGGTCGGTTGACGTACAAGTTTTAAACTTTGCACCAATCGTTCAGAGATGAAAGAGATTTGAGACCCAGGATCGACAAAGGCGCGGACTTTGAGTCTTTCACCCTTATCTGAGGAAACAATCAATTGAATGGTAGCTAGAATTGTTCGTGAGGGTGATGAGATCTGATGGACTGTAGAACAATTTACTTGAGCAGCGACTTCCGATGTTGAATTTTCAGTAGTTCCTGATGCAGGCCTGTCTGATTTATCAGCATCGTCTGATCGATGAATTGTAGTGTGATGTTTCTTTCCACATTTCAAGCATCGTCTCGTGGAATGACACTCGGCAGCTCGATGTTGACCGAGGCAGTTATAGCATAACTTGTGTTTCCGTATGAGATCAATTCGATCCTTCGAATTCTTATTTTGATATTGAGGGCACTTGCCTGCGTAGTGTTCAGCATCGCAAATAGGGCAATTGCTTGTTGATGTTAGGCCGTCAGTTGTTAAATGAGCTTTGACAGGTTGTTGTTGAGTTGGCCTATCGTTTCTTGAATTTTCTACTGCCTTTAACGTCAAGAGTCTGTTCAGCAAGTGTTGTATAAATTGGCGCCACGTGGGAGGATCCTGAGAAGATCCAAGGTGCTGTTCCCAACTTTTGACTGATTCAGGATCTAACTTCCGAACGGCAGAGAAGACTAAAATATCTCCCCATGACTCGACAGGGCGGCCGAGAGTTTCGAGAGAACGATAAATTTGAGTGATTGTCGTATATAACTTTTCGAGTTCCACGGAAGACTCTTTAGTGATAGGCTTGATCGCGAATAAAGAGTGAAGAGCAGAGTTGACCAACAACCGTTTATTTTCATAAAACAAGACAAGGGAGTCCCATGCTTTCTGAAAGTTGTCACTCGTGAGTGTGGTATTTTTTAAGAGATGAGCAGCGGTACCGGTTAAGCTTTGTTTCAGGTAGTGAAGTTTCCACACAGGAGTAAGAGTTCCATTTGACAACACCATCGAGTCGAATAAATCCTTAAATTGTAGCCATTCACTAGGAGATCCATTGAAGGTCGGAAGGGTTAAATTTGGCAACCGTGGACCAAAATTGAAAGACGTTGGAAATGTTGAGGCTTGTGAGTTCGCTTGGATAGAAGGAGATCGCGAATCTTTGCGTAACCTGTCAAGCATAGTGTCCATTGCCTCCAAAGCTTCAAAATATCCTTCCTGTGTTGCGTTAAACAATTTATCCTTAAAATAAGGAACTCTTGAGATGTAGTTCTTGTCTCGAGAACTTAATTGACGCACAGCAATTGTTATCGCTTTGTTTGTTACCGAGAATTTGTTCCACTCATTCACAAGGGCACTGCGACGTGTTTCAATTCGATGAGACGATACGTTCGAAACTCCGACACTAATTAAGTTATTAAATGCATTTGCTATAAACTCCATTCGCGAGGATTGTTCCTCGATGTGATTTTGAATGTGACTCACCCTCATTTTGTTTTTTCACACTGAACTTAATTTAATGAGACAGAATCACTAAACACAAAATATCCGGCTCGAAGGACCAAAAATGTTTTGAGAACAGACTGAAATCCAAGCTTTTCACATAAGCTTTCAAGTCAGCTTTAATGACAAGAAATATTGTTGACACACTAACTATTTAATCACTAAATTATTTTGAAGGAATCACAAATGGATACGATAATGCGGCAAATGATAAAATAAACACACACAAATTCCCTTTTTAGCTTAAGTTTATTAAAACACGTCAGCTTTCATCCACATAAACACAATTCACATAATTCTTAACTAATTATTGATAACAGAATAAAAGTTTCATAGTTTTCCATTCAACAGGTACAATTGAGACACAGAAATAAAATGGTTCAACCAAAATTCAGTGCAACGTATGTGTGTGATTCTTGAAAGGAACCTTGCAAGCGCGGGTCAACTCAAAAGGGCTTGCAAGGAAGCAATTCAATCAATCTAAGTGTTTTGACAGACTTGTATATCACTCTGGAAGGTTCGTGAGACAAACTTGCGAGCGCGTGTCACTCTCAGAAGGGCTCGCAAGAATGCGTTTTGAACTCTGTCTCACGAACGCGGTTTAACTCGTCCAGAGTGAACTCGGATGCAAACTAACACAGAAAAAAACTCAATTCACAAAATGTATCGTAAACACTGGTAACAATTACTTTAGGCTCACGGTTAACTCTACTTAATAATGGTGCGGCTTAAGAGCGCTTTGAATTTAGATTACAAGTGATTCTCGATTGACTTGTCAAGACGAAAGACATTTCAAGACTGAAGAACAAGGACCATGCCCTTCCACAAAGGGGATACCAAGGTCGGCAAAAAGGGGGAAAGTGAAAAGTTAGGAAAATTAAAAGATGCAGTTTTTTTTTACTTGGGAAAGGCTCTCTGGCTAGTTTTGCCAGATGTGGGATTTGAAGTGGAGCGCAGGCAAAGTCATAAACAGGGTAGACTCGACTCTTATTTTCACAAAAATTCAATCTCACGAAAAATACAAAATATTCAAGTTTACGGAGTTTAGAATCCGAATGTTTGATTTCTCAATTTAACAAACTATAATTACTCATGTTTGAACATCACTATTTTAGAGTGAGTTTCTCACTCTAATTAGAGTGGCTCAAATTTCACTCTTTCTGGAGTGGAAACTCGCTCCAAGAAATTTAGAGAGTACGAATAATTTTGAAAATATGAAAAAGAAGAAAAAAAAAGAACTTAATCTTTTTTTCATTCTGTTCTTAAGAAAAAGTAAACAGCAATAATTAGAGCGATAATTTCGTAGCTAGAAAGGATATCCGTACTCTACAATTAGCCTCCAACCTGGCGTCTTGTATTGTCTTAGTTCTCGACATTTGCAACATGCATTTGTTGTAAATGAGTATGAGAAGAAGACTTTAATTCTCAGTACTCTCTAAGAAAAGCCGGTAGATTCTAGAAGGGAATTTCTTAAGACAAACAAACTACTTAATAGCTATTGTTGAATGCTTATTTCAGAGAACTTTCTTTAGGGCAATATGAACTTGAGCAAAAGCACGAGTCAGTTCAGGAGAAAAGAGAAATATATTTAAATAATGTAACTTGATATTTTAACATAGATAAGTCACATTTTTGAAAAAAAAAATCCCAGTGAATCTATTACCTTTTGTTTTCACAAATATATGGCTATATATATTCTCTTGCTGAAAAATAACATGTAAATAACTGGAACGGAAACACTGATAACAATACTCCCGCAAAAATGGACATTTTTTTATTAAAATTTATTCAAATCCTATACAAAAGAACTCGGGTGTTTTTATCTAGAAAGCTCTTTTCATTTTTTGGCTTAATAAAATGATAAAAAGTGAATATGTGAAAGAAAATTAATTTTTAAATATAATTTCCACAAATTTTATTTTTTCGTAAATCATTATAGTCTTTGAAAAAAAAAATATTATAAAATCAACTCTTTTTGGGAAATCTTTTACTTGAATGAGTTTCCTTAAAATTTGATAGGTTTTACGCCTTTGTGAAGGAGGTAGAGAGCAGACGACTGGGCAGACAGGGTGAATTATTTTATTTTTCTTTCATCGTTGGTGTCCAGTTCATTTCGCTCTTTCTGCACGCTTCGTTAATGGTTTGGGTGTTCAGCAACGTTGCTTTTCACCTTTCAGGTCTTTCAGCTTCTCTAAGGTCTGACGACAGAAAACCAATTCTCTTGAAAGAAACATAATGGAATGATGATATTAAAAAATATTATCCATTGAAAACAAAAACTTCATCTTTTCATTAAATTATACAAACTTTTTACTGCTATTCAAGTTACTAATTGTAATTGAGGTGTGCTTCAAAGAGATGGAAATTTCAATGGAGTATATAGAAAAAAATGTGAAGCGCTCGGAAAAAAGGAACCTGAGAAGAAAAACATTGTATTAGGGAATTTTTAGAGTCGTTGGTTACGAATTTGGAGTCTGATTTTGGAAATAAAAAATGTCGGATGAGTTGAAGTATTACATCTTCAGTTGCAATAAAATCGTCGAAAACGGGATATGGTATGATTTTAATTTATTCAGATGATGAGTATAAATGTAGTAAAGATTATAAAGAACTTACTGAGAGAAGTACAAGTTTATAAATTTAATATAAATTGATTTCTTAACGAGTCTATAAATTGAGCAAAAATCTCATTTGAATATAAATTGTACGTAATTTAATTGGGCGGAAAGGAGATTAATGCCAATGATGGACAGAAATTGTTTATTGTCGTTGTTACCCCAAGTTCTCGTAAAATACATTCACGTGTTTAGACACAAAAGCTCTAAATCACAGTCTTGCAAGGGTATGGTAATCCAAAGCAAGTCGTGATTACGAGACCGAACTGGTTCAACTGAGCCCATCAAGATCGAATGACTAAGGGTGCAATGAGCTTAAGTCTAGTCATTATGCAGGATCATCAGATCATCACCATCAATCCTCTAGTGCACATTAGAATTATTATATAGTTTTTCTCCTGTTGTAATTAAATGTCCTTTTCCATCTTGACATATTTCGATAATTTTTAAAAGTTATACAATTACAAAAGTAGTAAAATATTTTATAAAGTTAAAACATAATTTATAAATTCAATTACTCTTAACATCAGACTATAATAAATGTAACATTTGAATTCTAAACTTTGTGTTCTATTTCTGTTCTATTTGAATAAGTGTGTTGGCTCACAAAAAAAAAGTTTTGAAAATTTATTCATAATGTATTAATTTCATTATTAATTAAGTCTAGGAAAGTCCTGAAGTATAAAACATCAGTGGAATTAAATAAAGTTACTCCAAATCTGACAATAAATTAGATTTTTATTAATTTCTTTTTCTTTTTAATTAAAATTGAAAATTGTAATAATTTTTTTTATAAACAACACTGCGTGGTAGATTTTTTTTATACGACAAATTTAAGTAAAGTCAAAACTTTAAAAAATATATCTGTTTCACATTTCATTTAATATTTTTACTTTAGTTGAAAATTAGTCAATAAAAAATAAAAAAAGTTGCATCGGCCGGGAATCGAACCCGGGCCGCCCGCGTGGCAGGCGAGCATTCTACCACTGAACCACCGATGCTTGTGATATTTAAATTTTTCGCCCCTGATGATCAATTCACTGAGATTTTATCCATAAACTAGTTGAACAACTTCTTGTAATAACCAGTTCAGCACTTAATAATATAACGTGCTCAGAATGACTGAAAAGAAACAGAAAAACATGAAAAGTTCAACGTAACTTCTGTTTACAAAACAGTCGCTGGAATGCTATGTAAATTTAAATGAAATTACTAGTCTCAGTGATAATAAAATAAGCAAAAAATATAAACACTTTTTTATAATTAATAATTAGATGTACGGTATTTGGTTTCTTATTTTGCACTTATTGAAATTGTTATCACAAATTTAATGCAAATCAATTAATAAAAAATTTAAAAGCAATAATTTTGAGTATTAAATTTATTTTAAAAAACTTATTGCTATATTATCTTATATATTAATAAAAAAAATATTACTATGACAGATTGGTGTATTAATTTTGTGAATTAATTAAATGTAAACTGAATTTTTTATTAATACCTTATATATTAAAATTTATAAATAAAGTTTGTAAAGTTTTATATTAATTTAATTGAAATTTTAAAAATATTTTAAATTCATTTGTTTTTTTTTAGTTGTGTAATTTTCTACTTAAATTTTGTGATAACAAAATCTTTTCAAGTTGTGGACTATTTAGAGGTATATTTAAAAAATAGAGAATATTAGATTCTTAAAAAAACTACAACTATATGGTTCCTCCATTTTCGTATTGCTAACTAAATACTTTATTTTTTATAAACACTGAAAAAAATTCAAATAAATGTGGACTTAAATAATCACCATTATCAAATAAATTTTAATTCGTATCAAATAATTGTTATTTAAATAAAAAGATTTTATTTGAACCAATAATTTCAATATTTAAAGCAATTACCATTTAATTGATGCAATTATTTGATACAAATTAATGTTTATTGGATAGTAGTAAAGTAGATGAATATTTAAAAAAATAATTTTTTTTCAGGGTACTTTTATAATTAAAAGTAAAATAAATAATTTGAAACCAGAGACACAGTTAAATGGACGAAACGTTCCTTTTATGCAAAAATAAATAACTTTTCTATATTGACCTTCCTAAGATCCCAAAATTCTTTTAAAATAATAAAATATTTCAAAAAACAATATCTAACTAAAACTAAACGTAAAAAAAAGCGAAAACTATTTTACTAACTGAATTTCAAATTGATTAAATCTTTGGTTTTATGAACTAACGAAAGTTTAAAAAAAAAAATTGCATCGGCCGGGAATCGAACCCGGGCCGCCCGCGTGGCAGGCGAGCATTCTACCACTGAACCACCGATGCTTATAGAATTAATTACATGTATTAAAAGTATCTACAAAATTGATTTTATTTCTCAAACCAGTTTTTCTTATTGTACAAAAATCTGAGCAATATTATGAGTAATTTATTATTCTTATTACTGTTATATTTATTTTTATATTGTATTCTTTAAATAATTGATACTTACATATTTAAACATGCTTCTACTAAACAAGTTTTTTCTATTCTCAACTTCATAAAATATTTTTGGAATGATAGTACAGGTTTAGATTAAAAATTATAACCTGTTACAATCTGTAGATTTTTTCCTACTATATCATTATATCAGTAAAACAGAAGTTTAATTTGAGACAGCTTCGTTCATATCCTATGAATACTGTTAGAAGAATTACCACTTTTATCAGTTGATTTTCAATTATCTTAATACGTTGAGAGACTTAATTATTTTAAAATGTCTAGATGAATACAGACATTTCCTTTACATTTAACCACATGCTGAAGATAATATTTATAAAGTGTTTTTCAATTCTAGTACTTAATTGCAATATTACTTTGCAAATGTAATATATTATTCATTTTATTTGCCACAGCCATGTTGAATTATTTATTATTAATGGATTTCTTTAAGCAGATAAACGTAGAAATATGCCTCTTTCGAAATGTTAATATAATTTCCTAAAATTCAAAAGCTTTAATTTGTAAATTTGCTCATTACGGTGACATTTAATTGTTAGTCATTTTTATTATTTTATGTAAAATTCGTCAATAATAACTGATTTGTCACTATATACACGTGGGCGCAGATAATGGTCAATTCAAATTTAAAACAGGCATCTTATTTTTTGGATGAGGCACAGTGACTCTGGTTCATGGTCGGACATTGCTCTTTCGAAACAAGACACGACTAAAAGAGTATAGGTATATTTATTCTGTTTTTACAATTTTACCATTTTATAATGGTTTAAAAACAGAAAACCTTTCAATTCGGGAAAAAAATCGCATTTGATTTTTCCCCACGTACAGACCTTTCATTCCTGTAAATAATTTATAAGAAAAAATTCATTAAAAAATGAAAAGAGAAGTTGGTCAATTGAGTGTGGAATAACTTGTCTTGTGTCGATAATATCTTATCGAAATAAGTTTATATGAATCTTTATTCATATAAGTACTGTGGCAGTCGCTTATCTCACCCGATCATGATTGTCAATTTATGATATTAACGGTCTCCTATACTAAAACTGATAATCGAGTTTGCAGCGACCTTCTCACCCGGTTCGCCAGTATTTTTTACGATATCTTTTTTTTTCTCTGAACACACAATGGATTGCAAATTGAAAGGGTGAGCCCAAACTCATGTTCAGCAGAACAAGGACTTGTGAGTATTCAAGGACCTAAAGTTCAAGGGAGATGAGTCCAAAGGTCGCAGTTGATTTCTCCCTGAACTGAATATGTGGAGCTCGGGTCCAAGTTTCATCTTCAATATTCTATTTCAAATTCGGTCCTTTCATCTTCATTTGGATTCGATCCGGATCTTGAGTTATAGAGAGAAATTCAAGCACTGCAACTATTAATGTAACTGAATATATAATACTGAGTTCATCTCTATAACTGAATATTCAAATTGTAAGGGTGAAATACCTATAACTTATAACATGTAGTAAAAATGTATAAAATTGCATGAAATATTATTAATACCTATTATTTACAAACTTTTACTTAATCCAATAATCAAGTCAGTTTTCTTAGGAACTCTTTTATTCTCCCACATTATATTCTTCTAGTTGTTAAGATTTTCCCTTGAAATAATATTTTAATGCAACTAATTACCTTGGCGGTTGATCTTCTATCCTGCGAGTTGCTATTGCCATTGGCGATAACCTTGAGAACCTGGGATAGTTTCAAGACAAGACGGAATCGACTCATTTCGAGATAAAACGATCAGTAGTGCCCAGAGGGAAAGGTTTCTTTATTCTACATCTACAACATGTTTGGTTGTTGTAAAGTGAAGCCAAGTGGCATATCAGAGGTTCATGGTCATCTTGTTTTATGCATTCTGCATTTTAAGTAATTACTATTTAACTAAAGCACCAAGTGAACCTCAAGAGCAGTCAATGATTGTTATAATAGCATTATTAAGCAACCAGTATTAAACTTTGCGATATTAATTATGGCTTATTAAGAATTTCCCAAAAAATAACAAGTTGCAGTGAGTTATTGACGTCAAACGAAATTGTCATAGTTACCTTGTTATGTTCTCTGGTGAAGAGAAGGACGACACAAAGCAAGATAAACGAACCCAAGTTTATTAACCTCAACTTCCCTCTTGCCTCTCCCTTTAATCGTTGAGAAGAGACGAAACAGAAACTACTAGTCTGTTGTGCAAAACAAAGTTTTGCAGACAGTCCTGAGTTTAGCAGTTTTTTCTTTTGTATTATCTACTTGTTTACCAAACTTGAAATTAACACATAACTGAACATTGCTCCAGCGACGAACGAAAAAAATATTTCATCTTTCTTTTTGCATATTTCGAAATCAATAGATGCTCCAAGAATAAAAATTAACTTTAACCCTTTCGTGCCTCTGGTACATATTTATGTACCACTTACAAAATTTGATATAACTCTTACACATTTAAACAAATTGACAATAAGTATAGCTTGTTTTTATCACCAACGTAACTATTATATGTAAAAAAATAGCAAGGTTCATAGTACGATTGTAATTATTATAAACAACAGCTAGAATATTGATAAAAAAAAATAGGGGTGTTATATTTCTAAAATTTTGAAAAAATGTCCAACATATTGGATCCGTCGTTTTGAATACTGAAAATCTGACTTCTGATTCGTAATCAGCGATCACGAAAACCCCCGAGTAACAAATTTTAATCAAATTTGAGCAATTTTAAAAAAAGTCCGCCATATTGGATTCACCATTTGGATTTTTAAAAATTTTGAAAATCGGACTTCAGATTCGTAATCAGCAATCCACAAAACTCCCAATTAACAAGTTTCACAAAATACAATTGCTGGGTTTCCCGAGGGCACGAAAGGGTTAAAGTCGAAATCGATCCTAGGACATCAATAATCATCCCCTAAAATTCCAAACTCAAATTTTCAGCACACAAAAATTGACAAAAATTAAACGAAGTTCTAAAATATTTTTTTATCTTTAGTTTGAAGCAAAAAATGCCCAAAGAACCCCCCCAAAAAATCTACAAATCATCTCCCAAAATTTGCCAAAACTCCAATTTTCAGCAAAAAAAAAAAAAAAAAAATATAAAAAATAAAATTAAGTTCCAGAAGAATTTTTTATCCTCTTAACTTGAAGCAAGTCCCAAAGAATGTCAAAAATGTTTTGGGACCAATATCGACCCCGAAAAATCCACAAATCATTCCCCAAATTTGCTAAAACTCCAATTTTTAGGAAAAAAATACTAAAAATTAAACTAGGTTCCAGAAGAATTTCTTATCCTTTTAAATTGAAGCAAGAGATGACCAAAAAATGTCTAAAAGCATTGGGACCAATATCGCCCCCGAAAAATCCACAAATCAACCCCCAAAAATTGCAAAAACTGCAATTTTCAGCCAAAAAACAATACCAAAAAGTAAACTAAGTTCCAGAAGAATTTTTCATCCCCTTAACTTGAAGCAAGGCCTAAAGAATGTCAAAAAAGCTTAAGACCAATATTGACCCCAAAAAATCCACAAATCATCCCCTAAATTTGCTAAAACTCCAATTTTCAGAAAAAAAAATACCAAAAATTAAGCTAAGTTCCAGAAGAATTTTTATTCTTTTAACTTGAAGCAAGAGATGCCCAAAAAATTTTTAGAAACTTTAGCACCAATATCGCCCCCGAAAAATCCACAAATCATCCCCCAAAAATTGCGAAAACTGCAATTTTCAGCCAAAAAATAATACCAAAAATTATACTGAGTTCCAGAATTATTTTTTATCCTCTTTTGAAGCAAGAGATGCCCAAAGAATGTCAAAAATTTTTGTGACCGATATCGAACATCCCCAATCATCCCCAAAATTTACCAAAACTTTAATTTTTATCAACAATAAGTGCCAAAAATAAAATTTAAAAAAATAAATAATAAAATAAAAATGAATAAAATAAATAAATATCACCTAAGTTCACTAAAACTCCTATTTTTAATACAAAAAAAATTGTAAAAATGAAACTAAAGTCAACACTAAAATGTGTTTTGAGTTAATTTAATTTTTATTCAATCTTGTTTCGATAGTTTTTTGCAGCGTTGTAAAATTTATTTTACATATATTTTAACTTTTTAATCTGAAAAATAATTTATTTTGCTTCCTTGTAGAGAAAGCTTTGTAACCGTTACGATTACTTTTTTAAAAAATAGTCTAAATATTATATTCATCTAAAAAGCCTGAATTTTCAATTTTTCAGAAAAAGTCTGTGTGTGTGTGTGTGTGTGTGTGTGTGTATGTGTGTTTGTGTGTGTGTGTGTGGTAAATTTGTTGTCGCTTTGATATCTCAAGAACGCGTTAACGGATTTTAATAAAATTTGAAGGGAGAATTTAGCCCATAAATATCTAAATTTGGACACAGGAATTTTTTAAAATACCCAACCAAATTGTTTTTAGCACCATTTTTCACTAAAAAAATTGTTTTTTGACAAAAAATTTGTTCACATTAAAAATAAAATTTAACAAATAAAAGAATCATATTCCTTGTCTTAAAACGAATCGAGTGACCTATTTAAAGTTTATAATTGACCAAAAATTCGCATATTAAATCATGATTTTTCATTTTTTTTTACATTTAGAACTATTTTTCATTTTATAACTTC
Organism: Ganaspis brasiliensis; assembly: GCA_037103525.1. NCBI lineage: Eukaryota > Metazoa > Arthropoda > Insecta > Hymenoptera > Figitidae > Ganaspis > Ganaspis brasiliensis. The sequence goes on from JAZKLR010000123.1 coordinate 2,149,665, forward strand.
TTCAATTTTTATATTTAAAATCATAGGTCTTTTGGACGAAATACTCTATATGAAAACATAGATCAAGTTAATTATATAAAGTATACATTTTATCCTAATAATTTTAAATAAATAACAGAGATTCTTAATTTTTAATAAAATTTTAATTTTGTTTTCTTCAATATAACTTCTCCAATTGTCATTTTTAAGTAATGATTCCTCTATAAAAAATTTTTTACAATGAAAACTGAATTGATAGATATTTACATAGTAGATATACTTTCCCATAAATTAACATAATATTTATGAAAATAAACTAAAAAATAAATTTTACAAAAATAAAGAATTTATTAATTAAATAAAATAATAAAGAGCATATAAAATGTTTATATGAGAAAGCAAATATTTTGCTTATCTGCGGAAGCGAAGTGTTTAGAAATGAACATAATTCTTACTTAGTTTAAATTTTCAGTCTCATTACAATTACAATTTTATAAGATTCAAGTTTTAATCCACAGCAAATTTAAATAAATCCTAATTTGAAGTTTTTTTTCTTTTTTTATTTGCTTTACAAACATGAATTTTATTTGATTATTTGGGGATGTTCCGGATACGTCATTGACCCGAAAGCTTTTTTTTACATTTTTGGGGCAACTATTGCTTTAAATTAAAGCGTTAAAAAAGTTGGTCTAGACTTTTGTTTGTTTTAGCATTTTTTTTCTTTTTATTTTTTTTACTAAAAATAGAACTTTTCGAAAATTTAGGGGATGATTTAGGGATGTTTCGGGGGGGGGGGGGGGGAGATGTGTCTTTAAAGTTTATTTTTATTCTCAGGGCATCTATTGGTTTCAAAATATCTCAAAAAATATTAAATATTAAAAAATTAATATTTTAATTTGATCGTTCTTAAACGAGAGAACAGAGAGGATTTCGAAAAATTTGTCCAAGAACAATACATCATGTTTTTATTACTCAAAATGGTTCATCAGCTTCAAAAATTTATGAATCAGATATAGCCAGAATCATAATATTATTTTGTTAATTTTACGTCTTTTTTTTTAAATGATTGAAAAGAAACCTGTTTTGGTTCAAAATATATAATACGTTTCAATTTCGCAGACTCTTATTTTGATTCTTTGGTCGCTCAAAGCAATTAGACCTTTATTCACGAAACAACTTGCCAGCGTAATACCTCCTTTAGTTTCTCTTTCTTGGACTTGAAGACAGTCTGGAGTGTATAATTGAATTCGCGTTGATCTTCCGCACTACCCACTTCTTACATTTATTCACGAATTGTCTGACTACTCCAGTCGGAGTATTTGAATCTGTCTAAAATTAACCTTTTCTTTCATTAATCAGAGTTTTATACTTTCTTTCTGGAAAGAAAATTATCTTCTTTAAATAAGAGTTGCTATATTTAGTTAGAACGGTGAATTATTTCATTTCAAATGCAATTTTCCAACAGAGAAATGTCCGTAAATTAAAAATAATTCCTGTTGATTAAAATGAAGTGAGTATTTTCTGTGTTTCATTAATTTAAATGGAAACTTTATTATTTGGTTATAATATTGGTTTGTTTTTTTGGGTAGCCGACATTTTGACTAAACCGAAATTTATTTATCCGAACTCTGTCAATTGAGTTTTGGTCGAAATCTCGGCTTCTCTGTTTTTTAATGTCATTTTATAATTTTTAGAAGTTTGCAATTATAATCAAAGATTGAAGTATTGAAAGAAATGAATGATACTGTTGCAGGAATAAAGACAATTTTTGTAAAGTTGTTTGCTCATTGATCGGCAAATACAGGAACTAATACATATTGTCTTCGCCACAAGATTAATGCGACTTGGTCTGTTTTTGTCCGTAATGCTTACTGAAGTTTGAATTCGTTCAAAATATCACAATCAATCGACAGATAAAAAAAAACTGTAAAAAAAGTACCGATTCTCCTATTCGTTTTGTAGTTCTCCATCCTGAAACAACCTTTTTTTTACGATTGAAATGTTTCTTGTCTATCATCAGAAAGCAATTTCAACGATTTTATCGAGCAGATTCCGACTCTCAGTACCTTTTTCAATACTTCGATAAATTTCGAGACACAGCTCGTAAAACTCAAATGTTATTTTTTAAATTAAAAAAATGCACCTATTGGTAGTTATTCTAGAACTAAACTTGTAAACTATGGTACAATTTTTATTCATCTTAAATTGTATACATTCCATTGGATATCTCAAACCACTTCAAGGTAAATAGCACATCAATTTAAATAGCACATCAATTTTAACAGCACATCAATTTCTTTCGCTTGCAAAATGTATGTATATGAGGAGTTTCTTTTTCCCGTGTAATAGAAGGAATATTGACATTATTTATTCCACTTGTCTGAAAAATGGTAAATTGGTATTTATGAGCTTTCGCTTGTATATTTTAATAGGATTGAGGTATACACTTGAATTATACACAAAAATATATTTTCAAAATCAAATAAAAATCTGGGTTATACCATACACTATGTGTTATAAATGTTTAATATGCTTTAACAAATTGACTAATATCGGAAGAATGATATTGACATTAAGCACAGATGTTGGGTATAATATTTATTAAATCAGCAAAATTGCGTTTAATGTCTCGTTTAAAATGAACGTGTGATCATGAATTAGGGTAAAGCATCAATTCGAAATGACGCGTTCATAACCATAATTTGAGGGTCGGACTGCTGATCATTGGAGAAAGATATATAGGTGACAGCTATAAATTCTTTTACGAATGGCAGACAGTCTTCCATCCATGATTCTGCAGGTATCCATAAACTGAAATTGATTTTGCACAAGCGAGTTTTATTGCAGTCTCACACCCTGTCTTTTCACCCCATAGGACACGAGACATGCGAGCTGTGTGCGATTAAGTACCCACCCAGAGGTGGAATTGCATCAGTGAGCAAACGGACAAAGAAAAGACGTACTATCGTTCCTTGTGCAATTTCAAATTGGATACACCTAAACGCAAAAAAGAAACACCTAGAAAATACACATCGATAGATATCGTCTCTTGACTGTTTTGCTGAGTCTTCTCGGATAGATGTCGATTCAATTCTTCCGTATAAGAATAGAGTATTTCACGGGAGAAATTGAGAATGTTGGAAAATTGATTCTATCAGTAGATATGCATCTATATATATATATTTATATATATAATTATATATATATATATATATATATATATATATAGTATATACAGATGCAAGCAATTGAATAGTAATGATTTCTTTGTACTGAAAATTGTTTGTTGAGTCTTACTCGGTTCGTTTGTCAAAATGAAGAAAATTAAGTTGTAACAAACATTCAGAAAAGATAATTGTATAACGGGATAAGAGTTGTTTTTGTTTGCCCGGTGAAAAATAAAAGACTGGTAAGGGGTCGTTGATATACCACGTGGACAATTTTTAAGGAGGGGGGGTGCGGTATGGATTAAATAACAAAAAAAACCCTTTTTAAACATTTTTTTTTACGAAACTACAAAATATTTTTTAATCCTTTTATTACTACATTATTTAGTAACTTTTAAAGTAACTTTTTGAATTTTTTAAGAAAAAATGTCCTGAAACAACAGAGTTGCAGCCACTTCCAGTAGGCCATGTCGAAAATTTTTCATTTTACGGTGTCCCGGATTTAAAATCGTAGAATCATCTGAAACACATGGGATTAAGAAAAATTAGTTATTTGGAAGTATACCTCCCAGTCAAAAAACAATCGATCAGAAGCAAAAAAAAAATAAAAGAGCAACGTTGACTGGGAGGTATACTTCCAAATAATTAATTTTTCTTAATCCCATGTGTTTTAGATGATAATACGGTTTTAAATCCGGGACACCGTAAAATTCGACATGGCCTACTGGAAGTGGCTGCAACTCCGTTGTTTCTAGCCATTTTTTTCTTAAAAAATTCAAAAAGTTATTTTAAAAGTTACTAAATAATGTAGTAATAAAAGGATTAAAAAATATTTAGTAGTTTCGTCAAAAAAAAAAAAAATGTTTAAAAAGGGTTTTTTTTGCTATTTAAACCATACCCCTCCCCTTAATCATTTTCCCCTTCTATAATTTTTTCTTTAATTTTCAACAGTTTTCAATATACAATTTTTCTTTTTAAATTTTCTAATTATTCTTTAATTTTTTAAAATTATTTTTTTCTGATGTCGATTATTCTCGACATTTTTTGATTTTTCTCTCAATTGTCAATTATTTTTCTCGTTTCTCAATTATTTTCTTTAAATATTAAATTATTTTCGTCATATGGTAATTTTTCTTTTAATTATCAATTATTTTCTTGAAATTTCCATTTAATTCTAAAAATTCCAATTTATTTCTTCAATTTGTAATTATTTTCTTCAATTATTCTCGGATTTTTTCAATTTTCTTCACTCATAAAAAAGGGTATTAAAATTCCAATTTATTAATTAAATTTTAGATCTATTCTCTTTAATTCCCATTAATTTTTTTTAAAATTTAAATTCAACTTTTCAATGTCCAATTATTTTCTTTAATTTTTAATTTCATTCTTAATTTTTATTTCCATTCTTCAGTTTTCAATTGTTTTCTTCTATATTCATTAATTATCGGCTATTTTCATTTCCTTTTTCTCTGTTTTTAAGTATATTCTTCAATTTTTAATTGCTTTCTTCAATTTTTTAAAGAATTAATTGAAATTTCAGATAAATAATGGGAAATTTTGAAAATTTACTAAAACATAATATAAAATTGGAGAAAACAATTGCAAAATAATGAAAATATTTAAAAATTGAAATAAGTAATTAAAATCTAAGGTAAATAATTGAAAATTGAAGAAAATAATTAAAATTTTGAAAAAAAAGTAATAAAATTACAAAATTAATTTGAAATTGAAGAAAGTAATTGAAATATGAGAGAAATATTTGAAAATTTAGGAAATTGATAAAAATTTGAAAAAGTATAATAGAAATTTTAAGAAAAGTATCTAGTTGAAAAATTATAAAAGCAATTAAAAATTGTAGAAAATATTTGCAGTTTAAAGCATTAATTAAAACTCGGTAAAATAGTAGGTAGAATAATAATAATAGTTGAAAATAGAAGAAAATAATTAAAATTTTTAAAAATAATAATTGAAAAATAATAGAAAAGTTTGGTACATTAGTTAAAAAATAATTAAAATATTAAAAAATTAGCGAAAACAATTTTAAAATGGTAAAAGTAATTGAAAGTCTAAGAAATAATTAAAATATCAGAAAAATGTATTTATAAAATTACAAAATATATTTAAAATATAAGAAAAGAATTAAAAAGTAATTTGAAAAATTAAACATTATAAAAATTATTGAAATATGAGATAAATATTTGTAAATTAAGGTAATTGACTAAAAAATATTGAAAATTCTCACAAATCGGAGAAAAAGTGCAAATTTATGAAAATAATTTAAAATAAAAAAATATGATTGAAATTTGTGATAAATAATTAAAAATTCAAGAAAATAATAGGAAAATAATTCTGAAAATTGAGCATTCATAAACATTATTGAAATTTGAGATAAATAATTGAAAAATTTAGGAAATTAAAAAAAATATTGAATATAATTTAAAATTTGAGAAAATAATTGCAAAATAGTGAAAATATTTAAAAATTGAAAAAAAATAATTAAAATTTGAGGTAAATAATTAAAAATTGAAGAAAATAATTAAAATTTTGAAAAAAGTGATAAAATACAAAATGAATTGGAAATTGAAGAAAATACGTTATATATGAGAGAAATAATTGGTAATTCCAAGAAAAATTATAGAAAAATGATAATGACAATTGAAAAATGTATAAAATACTTGGAATTGAAAGAATTAATTAAAAATTGAGATTAATAAGCCATCCAAGTGCGTCAACCAGCCCCTGCGCCAAACAGCCCCGGTCTCCCCTACTGCTAAAATGAACTATTTTTGCACATTTTTTCGACAAAAATTTAGGTCTCCTTTAAACTTTATTTAAATTGGAATAAAACTTTTCAAAAAACCACCCCTAATTCTTTAAATTATTTCTATTAAAAAAGTCTTCACTTATTTTCAAAATACACCACCTTAAAATTTAAATCAAGTATAGGTACCTATTTCTGAACATATTTTTCCACAACAATTTAGAGTTAATTTAGGAGTCCTAAATAGCCTTAATAACATCAGAATTTCTAACAAACTATTTTCATACTTCAAAAATGAACTTCTTATCGGAATTTAGAGCTAATTAAACACTTCTGAATTATAACTTTCCAAAAGAATTTTTAAAAAGCTACCCCTAATTTCTGAAGTGATATCATGAAAATTAAGATTTCTTGAAAATCTGTTTAAAAATCAAGCGTTTTAAATTCAAATGAAGTATTTTTTACAGGAATGTTTATTACCTGAAATTTAGGGATGATTTAGCGTTTATAAATGGCTTTAATCACAATTATTTGGCATAAAACCGTCTGGCATAAAACTCAATTGGCATAAAACTCATTTGACATAATATACATTTGGAATAAAACTCATTTGGTATAAAAACCAATTAGCATAAAACCCATAGCATAAGATCCATTTAGCAAAAAACTCATTTCACATAAAACACATTTGCCATAAAACTTATTTTGAATAAAACTCATTTGTCACAAAACTCATTTGGTACAAAACCCATTTAATAATATTATGTCGTCGGAGCTATTTAGATATCTTGAATTTACAACTTGTTAATACCGCCGAGCATCTTCAAATTCCTTAAGGGCTATGTTACAGGTCAAATTGCACTTAAAGTAGCCTTTAAAGAATTTGCAGAAACGCGACATTAGCTTATATTTCTCTTATTTAGAACAAATTTAAGACTTCTAATATCCTTATTAAGTTATATTATATTATTATTATATTATAAATTCACGGAAATTCGGATTTCACTTGGGCCCATAAATTGCCTCAATAACAATTTTTAAAAAACTACCACCTTCATTTTAAAAGAATGGCTTAACGAATTTTCATAAAACTTGGTCCTAAGGGTTTCTTGGGGTCGCTGAGTATGAGTTTGAAGTCAAATTTACAAAATTAAAAATGGCGAATCCAATATGGCCGCCAAAATTTTTGAAAATCTTATGATGTCAATGAAATTTTGAGATACTTATTACTAAGGGGTTTTCGGGGTCGCTGATTATGAATCTGACATCAAAGTGTAAAAATCCAATATGGTGGATCCAATATGGTCGCCAAAATGTTTGAAAATCTTAAAATGTCAACGTAAATTTGCGAAACTTGGTACTCGGGGGTTTTTTGGGTCACTGAGTACGAATCTGACATCAGAGTATAAACATTCAAAATGTCGGATCCAATATGGCCGCAAAATGTTTGATAATCTTAAAATTCTGGAATTTTAATTTTTTCAAAATTGTTGGCAGTCATATTGGATCCGCCATTTTGAATTTTCAAACTTTGATGTCAGATTCGTACTCAGTGACCTAAAAAAAAACCCGATTACCAAGTTTTACAAATTTACGTTGACATTTTAAGATTTTCAAACATTTTGGCGACCATATTGGATCCGCCATATTGAAATTTTAAACTTTGATGTCAGATTCATATTCAGCGACCCCGAAAACCTTAGTAATACGTATCTCAAAATTTCATTGACATCATAAGATTTTCAAACATTTTGGCGGACATATTGGATCCGAGAAAGAAGAATTTTTACAAGCATGTAATTTCACTTGCAATAAGATGCATTTTGGATTATAAGTATAGTTCAGCTATTTAAAATTATTATTGAGCTTGGGGCCATTTAGAAATCATAAAAAAACCACAATCTTCAATTTCTATGATTTTCAAAACTATTTTATTTCAATTTTAAGGGGGTGAATTTATGAATTATCGATCGTTCTTACTTCTAAATAATAAAAAAGAATACAATGCATATTTAACATTCATCATGAATACAACCCTCTGTGTTGCATTTTTAATATCGGTATCAATTTTCAGTTGTAGAATGCAGTTAAGTTATATGTTTGAAAATTGTAAAACGAGAATATAACCATTTTTCATGATCCTTTTACTGAAATATGTATAAAAGAAAAGAGAAGACAGACGAAATAGTGGGAAATAAATCGGATTCGTCTTTTGGCATTCAGGTCCTATTTCCGGTACAAAGTGGCTTTGTTGCGCATATCGGATGCGTTGTGAAGGTTTTACTCCTCTTCGTGCTAAGGAAAAGCGAGTGATAGGGCTTTGTATCGCTGCAGAGCAACAATTTGCTCTCCTAGCCTCCTTCTATGAATAAATTATAGCTCTCGAACTCGAATGCGAAAAGTCTAGAGAACATTGCAGGTGTAGTGGCTCTCACGCCAGGGTTTTCTCCTCGAGCGCTCGATCCTTATGCATTTTATTGCCCTGTAAAAATGTCCTTGTTTATGCACAAAGTTTTACTACACCCGCACATAAGCGCAAGTCGCTAAAGTAAATAATCGAAGATCTGCCTCACACGCTTTATACAAAAAATTTTTAATTTATATGTCATGTGTACCTCAAATTTTCTTCTTGTAGAAAAATTTTCTTCCTTGATTAAAAGAAGATACTATTGCGTTAAAAAAAAAATAATTAAAAGCAAAAAAGCGTTGCGAATTTTACTAAATTGTGATATTTAAATCTCATGTATAGCTCAGAAGGTTTGATGCAGAGGATTTTTATAACTACCACATGAAGCGAATCGAAGTAAGAACATATTTTATCGTAAAACTACTCTTCCGATCAGCTTCAAGTCTGCTAGAAAGCCTATAAAATGGACCGTAAAAATTTTTTAGTTACATTTTATGAGAAAACCCATTATTATACCATTTTATATTTCCTTATATATTTTCTATTTTCAAACAGGATGTGAATTCTGTTTTATAATATATTAAATAAGAGATAAATGCAGTTTTCAAAAAGTTTTCTAACATTTACATTTTTCAAAATTGTTCTTCTAAAGCATATTTGTAATATCCTTAAATCCACCCCCAAACTTAAAAAAATTGCCATTTTAAGATAGAACACTGCAAAAACAGGTGTCTTGAATTGTTCAAAAATGTCTTAAAATAAGACATTTTTCGTGTCTTAGACACCAAAGGTATCTTAATTTAAGACATTTTTGGCCAATTTAAGACACCAGGTTTTTGCAGTGAAAGAATTCCTAAAGCACCATAATATCGAGAGCGACTTTTTAATTGCATTTTCTACACTAATGGATTCCAAATGAAATCCAAATTCCAAAATCTTGTTATTTTCTTGACAACGCTATAATTATGATCAACCCTTAGAAACATGTTCTCTATAATTTTCTTTTTATCTACATGTAAAAATACACATGTGTACTAAATTTGAACTTTCTAAGTCAAATAGTTTGTCGGTTAGGGGGGAGAGGGGAGATACGATTTTCGACAAAGTCTTTCCAAAATAGGGTTCCGTGCGTAAACTTGTAGTGTACAGAAACCTAAAAAATTTCTAATAACACCATTATATCGAGATCAACCTTTTATTTCAGGGCTGATAAAAATCAAAAGATTAAAAAATGTATATATCAAGATAAATAGAAAGAAATATTGACCCGGAGTGATTGATAAATTCCTATGAATTAATAACTTCACCGAGTGATAAATTCTTTTAATATAAATAAAAGGAAAGTCTATAAAAGAAACTTAAAAATCCTTTAAAAATAAAAAAGTTTAGGCAAATTAAGCCAAACATATTTTTATAATATTACACTTAAAATAAGTCCAACAATAAATTTGGAAAAATAAAGCAAATCTAAATTTTTTTAAAAAAATTGAATAAACTTAGAAAAAAATGAGGGTATTTATTTTTAAAAATATGAAAATAATTATGAAAATCAACGAAATAAAAAGTTTAGTGAATGTTGTAGTAACAAAATTGTGTAAAATTATATTAAATAATTTGTATAAAAAGAGGAAAATTAAAGAAAATCCTAAACTAAAAAGATAAATACAAAAAAAAAATCAAAAGTAAAAGAAGAAAAGATCGTTACATTTTGTAAAAATAAGAATTTATAAGATAAAAATTAAACAGTTTCGACAAATTGAAATCTCTTAGAAATCTTGTAAGAATATTAAAAAAAGGATTATTGTGAGTATGAAAAATAATTAATATTACTTAATTGTTTTGCATTAATTAATATGCATTTAAATTTGAATTAATTGAAATTTAAAAGTTGGAACCAATTGAAATATGACTTAATTGACGTTTGGAATTCATATAATTATAATGACTTGAAGATATAAAAACGTAATACTATTTTTTGCTAACTTCATACACAAAAATTTGAAAATCTTAGGTATTTTGATCATCTGTATTAGCACAATTTTTAAAATTGTTTGAAAGATTAAAATATTAAAATTAAAAGTTTTAAGATTTATCCACAAATTTGTGGTTTTTGTTTATGGTTTGCGATGTTTTACATTCAATATTAGATATCCAAGAATTGTAAAGTTTATTTTATTTAAATCATGATTTTAATGCAAATTTTTCAATGATTTAAATCATGATTTAAATCAATAACAGCCCTGTATTTATTTGCATTTTCTCACACTAATGGTTCTTAAGAAGGTTTTCTCCATCTACATAACCTTAAACTAGAAAGTCGTTTTTCACTTCAAATAAAAATATTATTCAAATTTATTTCACTAAATTTGGAAAGATCCAGTTGTACATTTTCAGAAAAAATCAGGTTGATTTCAAATTTGTTGTCAAATAACAATTTTTTAACATTTTATTTTTTTTTCTTTAAATTTAATAAACAATTGCAATTTTCATCCAATTCTCACAAATAATAGCTTATTTTCCTCGTTGAAACATTCTCTAGAATTTTATTTGTTGGGTTTTGTTAAAAGATATTTTGTTTAAAAAACATATAAAGAACAAATGTTATTTGTTTAATGACTTTTAAACAAAATACCATTTAGCAAAATCCAACAAATAAAATTCTAGAGAATGTTTTAACGAAAAAAATGAGCTATTATTTGTTAAAATTGGATGAAAATTACAGATTTTAACTAGATTTAAAGAAAAAATATAAAATGTTAAAAAATTATTATTTGACAACCAATTTTCGCTCAACCTAATTTTTTCTGAAAAAAATAATTTTTTTATTTGGGGTGAAAAACAACTTTCTAGTTTGAGGTTATGTCAATGGAAAGAACCTCCCTAAATAAACTCAAAAAAGTTTCATCTCCATATCGATTCCGTAGCAGTATATACTTTCTATGTTAGATTAATTTTTGTTTTTTGAATATGTTGATTTTGTGTAAGAAATTGTAGATTTTCGTAAGGGGTCATCCATAAAGAACTTTCCACTGTAAAGGGGAAGGGGGGGGGGTGAAAAGGGGGGTTTGTCATTTGTAACCTAGTGCAACATAGGGGGGAGGGTAAGAACCCTGAAAATTGGTAGAACGTTCTTTTGAGGACGACCCCTAAGTGGTAAAAGAAAATTAAAAAAATCAGGAATATAAGATTTAAGCCTTATTATTATTGAAATATAAGTACGCAGTTTTTTGAGTTGTTATATTTTTAATTATGTTGTTCTGACAAAATAAAAACAATTTGATTTAATTAATATATGACCCCCCCCCCCCCCATTTAGGGGGGTTGTTGTCATTTGTAACTAAGTGCAACATAGGGGGGAGGGTAAAAACTCTGAAAACTTGTGGAACGTTCTTTACGGATGACCCCTAATTGGTCAAAGAAAATTGAAGAAATCAGGAATATAAGATTTAAGCCTTATTATTGAAATATGAGTACGCAGTTTTTTGAGTTTTTTGTTCAGTAAAATTTTCCCAGCATCGCAAAAAGATACATTAACATAAATTTGCACTTTAGGCGTGATTTACTTGCTCGAAAGTGAATGAAAAGCTTGTTACAGCACAAGAGCGATGATAATCTAATGATACAATATGTATGTGTATGTGTATTTGACTTGGATTATTACTAGTTAATTCTAGCATAATTAAGCTTCTATTTAGAATTCTTTTTATGCAAGTTACATGTGAAGCAAAGTTGAATAGTGTAAGCCTAATAACCCCATAACTCACGTCGACCTCGAAGTCGCAGAAATTGTGGCGTTGCCGTCGGTTCGTTTGTTGTGACGAGTAGAAGGGCAATAATAACAGCTGCAAGTGAGTGCTCTCATTAACCGTTACGAGCACTATCACACTTGAAATCTGCACATGACTTGCGTGCTTATATATGCAGATTAAAGATGCGTGTCAAACTGAAATTATAGTATAGTCGAAGATGGAATCGATTTGGCGCGACGAATTGGTAAATAAGTAAAACGATACTATATAAGGGTTCACGGAGTTCATAGACGCAGCTGGTTATTACTTTTTGTTTTTACCTCCATTAGTGTTGCCGCGATACGAGACAAGGCGATAATTTTATCTGTCTCGCCTTGTATCGATTTGGTGATAATAAAAAGCATCGTATCGAGGTATAGGTTCTCTCGTCTCTTCTCTCTAGGTCAGAAAAGTTAACGGGGCCAGAAAAACAAACTGCAGAGTCATAAAGTTTTCAATTTTTTGCTATTTTCAGTCACAAACACATTTTTTTTATACGTAAATTTTTTAGATAATAGGACTCTGCTGACATTTCAGCAAGAACAGGAATTGGAAATCTTATCACTTACTCTAAAAAGAATAGTGTCCCGCAATTACTAAAACCAAAAGGTTTTAATTTTCCTGTAATCTACACATCAAACTACATACGAGTACCAAATTTCAGCACCCTAAGTCAAAAACTCTGGCCGCAAAGGGGAGGGGGGACAGGGTCATTTTCGAATTTCGATTTTTTTTCAAAAAATCGTAGATTTTGTCTAGTATACATGATGAAGACCACATTTCCCAAAGTTCTTTATAATTTTCCTGTAATCTACACATCAAACTACATAGGTGTGCCAAATTTCAGCATCCTAAGACAAAAATTCTGGCAGCCAACGGGAGGGGGGCATGGTAATTTTTTCGAATTTTTTTCAAAAAATCGTAGATTTTGGCTAGTAAACACTATGAAGATCGCTTTTCTCAAAGTTTTCTATAATTTTCTTGTAATCTACACATCAAGCTCCATGTGTGTACCAAATTTCAGTATCCTAAGTCAAAAACTCTGGCAGCCAAGGGGGGGGGGGGCAGAGACATTTTTTTGCATTTTAGGCTTAAAATTTTGGTTTTTGCTGGAATTTAGCGTATTTATTTTCTCTATTGTTCGTTCAAAAAGTCTTCAAAAAATTATTTATTTTAAAATCAAACCTATTAAAAAATACGCAACCCTTCAAAAATCAAATTTTTGGCTCTATTTTATTCAACAACTGCTGACCTTCCTAACCCTTTGATTTCGAAGTTAGGGGCCATCCATAAATTACGTAAGACGTTTTTTCGGTAATTTGGCCCCCCCCTCCCCCACGTAAGATTTTTTACATACATTAGCGCCATTTTTTCTATTGGTCGTAAGATTTCCTGGACCCCCCTCCCCCCTAAAAGTCTTACGTAATTTATGGAAGGCCCCTTATTATTAACGTTATCTTTGAATTTTTTTGCTCGTGAAATTTACGCTTTATATTGCATTTTCAACCCACATAAAAACTGGATTTTTTGCTCATTAAATTTAGGCTCTAAACCATATTTTGAACCCCCATAAAAATTTGGTATTGTTTTGCTCATCGGATTTAGATTTTCATAATTTCATTCCCATAATGACTTTAAATATTTTTGCTTTACAGAATCCAAAATCATTCTGAGGGTTAAAATGTGGTTCTAAGTGTACATCTAATGTGTAAAAAACTAAAAATTATTTTTAGGGGTTAAAATGTTATTGTAAATCTGAATATGACGAGAAAAATTTTCCAAGTTTTTATAGGGGTTGGAAATATGTTTTAATTTGTAAACTGGACGATAAAAAAATTAAGTTTTTTTGGGGGTGAAAAATGAGATTTAGAGCCTAAATATAATTATGAATCGAAATTTGATAAGGAAAAAATTCTCAAGTTTTTGTGGGGGGTTAAAAATATGGCTTAGTGCGTAAATTTGATAATAAAAAAGCAAACTTTTTATGGGGGTTAAGAAGTTCAAAAATTAGGAAATAAAAGTTATGATAACACGCAGGGGATGGTAACTTTTGTTAATATTTTGAACTTCATAATTTTGACAAGATACTATATTAAAAAAGACGCTGAAGTGCGCAACGTTTCTGTGAAACGAAGAAAATTTTTGTAAATTATATTTAAAATTGTATGGGTAAATATGATTAATTATTTATTGAATTAGCTATATAATAGAACTAAAAACAATTTTAAAAGTTTATTTGGCCAAAAAAGTTTTAAAAATATTTTTTTTTCTAATTTATTCTTTTTGTTTGTTTCTCAGAAACGTTGCGCACTTCAGCGTCATTATTAAAATGCAATTAGTATTCAACATTGAATAAATAGGGGTTGCGAAATTTTTTTAAGGGTTGATTTTGAAATAATGATCTTCAGTATTAGAATATAAAAATAGCAAAAAAAATTGTGTTAGAACATTTCTTGTTACTTATTAATAGAAAATTATCTATTTATAATTTTTATGTTTTTAACATTTGTGTGTAATATTTTGTTTTGTTTCTTTGTTTCAGGTAAGAGTTTTCTTAGTCATTATACGTTTGTGTCTGATTTCATCCAACAGGAGTAAGTACCACATTTCCATTTTCTTTTCAAAGAATCTCTCCAACTTTTCGTTTCTATTTTCTGTTTTCATTTCATTTTCCGCATTTTGCATTTTTCTTTATATTTTAACCAACATGTGGTGGAAAGAATTTTGTCCTACATGGAATGACAGCATACAACCACTGGAATACGATCGTTACAGCGAACAAAGGCAAAGCGTGATATGTATTTATTCATTAGAGACTTGCGCCAGTAAGATACTGAAGGATTATGAGAAGCGAACGGGAGTTCATATTAGAGTGCAATTGCTCTAGAAAAATGAGAAAAAGGGAGCTGCAGGGAACTCAGCCCCAGAAAAAATATATGTTCAGTACGTGTTCCCAGTCTCCTAAGCTGAGATGATAAAAAGACGTGTTCTGGATGTCTTATGAGATTTGCCAACTTTTTAAAAGGTTCCCTCTTTCTTTCGCTGTTAATCTCACTTTTCAAAGGTGAAACTTTTTCCAGTTGGCAAAAAATATGCCCCTTTATTTTCAAATTTAATAAATCCAGATTATGACCGTAATTCATGATATTCAAGTGCACAACGTTGGCAGAAAACGTAAAGAAAAAAAAATTTTAATGGGGTGGTTTTGATAAATCCTTGAAATTAAGGCAAGTTTTAGATATAATTAATATTGATGCATTCTGTGTTGATTTGGTGTACAATGATTATACTTTGTGGACCAAAATTTTGAATTGGGAACAACATATTTATTATTTATTTTTTACAAAGATAGTTTATGTTTTAATCTCGTATTAAATGTCTAATTTAGATATTAAATTTTTTCCGTGCAACTATTTAGTAGTTTTTTCTATAGGATATAGAGGAGTGGTCCGATATTACTCGGGAAAAAACAGTGTTTATAGCCCAAGATACGAGAAATTGAATTTCTATGATATAGAGCTTCCAGTGTTTCCGGGCAGATTGAAAATGTGGTTTTGAGAAAAAAAAAGAGGGAAATTTTGCAGAACTTGACCACTTGCTGTTGTAATACCTATACTAAAAACCACTGCTTCCACTCTTGATTCTTATCCTCTTCTTCCGCTCTTACTTTTTCCATGCCGGAAAGTAAGCAAAAACAGGAATCCTTTACTCGATGCGTCTTCTACATAACGTCCTTTAGATGTTTTTGTCCATAACTGCCGACGTTTTTACGTGACATCCAAGAACTGTTGGGGATGTTTTTATAGTGCTGCCTGTTGTGTAGAACAGGTTGTTGGACAAAATTTAGTGATTGGTTGAAATAAAGACATCCAAAAATATCTTAAAAATTACCACATAAGTATCTTAAAATAAGACACCTGTTTTTGCAGTGATAAATACTTTCGGCACACGCTTATGATGTGACTAAGTCTATCCGGATATTGTTTGCATACTTGACAATTGCAATTGTCGACATATGTTTGTAAAACACCAACTACGATATAAATGTCACCATCTTGTGAAACGATTAACTTCTCAGTTTCTGATTTCAAGCCAGCAAACTTTAAAAACATTCATTGAGAAAAGGTAGTAATAGTAATAGTGGCATATTATCTGTTAAGTAAGGTATACCTTTTGACAAAGTTCCTGAAATTGGAAAATGCTTCAATTCTTACAATGATCGCTTTAAATTTACTCATGAAATCGAAACTAACAATTTTATTAGTTGTTTGGATGTTATTGTCATTAGACAAAACAATAATTTAATCACTGCCTAGTTCGTAAAACCTACAAATTCTGGTAGATTTTTAAATTTTCATTCTCAACATCCTAAATCTCAAAAAATTGCTATGATTTTTAAACTTGACAGATAGAGCTATAAAACTTTGTAACAACAATTTTCATTTTCACTTAAATATTATTAACGATTTATGATTAAAAAATGGCTATCCATCAAGTTTTATTAAAAAATATATTGATAAAAGATTATATCTAATCAACTCAAAACAAAATTAGGCAAATAAAGAATTGTTGTATCGAAGAGTGAGCAAAATATGACTACCTTATATTGGAGACTTTTTCTAAAAAACATCATCTCTTTTTCGACATAATAATGTTATAACGATCCCACGAATTGTAAATAACAATTATTAAATAATAATAATCTCAGTAAACTCCTGAAATTAGTTACTACTTATATTTATTCATTTTTTTCTGTCCACGTTTTAAAATCCAAAGTGAAGTTAGTCTGTGTTTTTTTTTCATTAATTTTAATTCTCTTTATCAGGAAAATTTAAAATTGTTTTAGTTTACAGTCAAAATATGCAGATGAGATAGCCTTAATGACGAGATATTAATTATAATTAATATTAATGTATATATTACACACTTATATGAATTTTATTTTAATAGTAATTTAGATTAATTTAAAGTGTCGCATAGTCGAATTTATTAAAAATTCAAATGACGCTATTTTACCTCGTTGGAAAAAATTAAATACAGTTTAAATTATTCTGTAACTTTTTTAACCATTTTTGATGTTCCGAAACTTTCATCAAGTTTAATGCAAGTTTGGAAACTTCCGGAAAGGTTGCGGCAAAGTTTCAATGAAGTAATATTTAGAATCCTTAAATACTTATTTATTTCTTCTTATTGTAGGGCTGCCAGTGAAACATTTTTTTACTTTTACTGACTTTTTTTAAAATTGCTCACTATTACTCACTTTTTTAAAAAAAACTCACTTTTCTCACTTTTTTTTAGTAAAATGTCTATTCCAACTGCTGGAAGGGAGGAAGGTTCTAATATTAATAATTGCCTGTTTAAAAATTTACCTTATAAATCAATTAGTTTGTTAATATTCCAATTACATCCTCAATTTTAAAATTACGATTTAAAATAAGTAATTTCTACACTTCTTTTCAATTATTTTTGTCATTTTTAAAGTAATTTTGTCAACTCCAAAGTATTATTGTCAATTTTTAAATGTTTTTGCGATTCTGAATTTAATTTTTCGAAATATCAAGTATTCTCTTCAGTCTTTAAATTATTGTCATGAATATTTAATTTTATTACACGAGATTTCATTTACTTCTGTCATTTTTCAATTATTTTCTTAACATTTCAATCTATTTTTTTATCTTTAAATTATTGCCAGGAATATTTAAATTTTCAACACCAGTTTCTATTCTACTTTTGTTAACTTTAAATAATTTTCTTCAAATTTCAATTACTTTTGTCATTTAAAATTATTTTCTTCATATTTCTATTATTTTTGCAATTTTAGAATTATTTTCTACAAATTGCAATTATTATTTTATTCAAATTATTGAATTTATCTATCAATATTTAATGTAGTAATTATTATTGTTATATTGTAATGGGCTTCTGCCCGTAAATAAATAAATAAATAAATAAATTTAATGTTTTTTATTGACAGGAATTTTAAAATTTATTATATTAGTTTTTAATTATTTTCTACAAATTTCAATCATTTTCTTCATTATTTTTATTATTGTCATAAGTTTATTAAATTTGTAAAATTTTTTTTAATTAATTTCAATTATTTATGTCATTAATCAATCAGTTTCTTAAATTTTCAATTGTTTGGTCAATTCAAGTATTGTCTTTAAATTTTTAATTTTATGCACCAGTTATCAATTATTTTTTTCAAATTAAAATTTTTTTGTTATTGTTCGATTATTTTCTTGTAACTTCAATTGCTTTTGAAACTTTTCAATTATTTTTTTTATTTCCAATTGTGCTCTTCAATCTTCAAACTATTGTCAGAAATATCCAAATTTTCTACACAAAATCAATTCACTTTCATTATTTTTCAATTATTTTCTTCAAATATTTTTTTAATATTTTTGTTATTTTTGCCATTTCAGAATAGTTTTTTATAAATTGCAATTATTTTATTCAATTCTTGTTGTTGTCATGAACTTTTATATTTCTTACACCTGTTTTCAATTGTTTCCATCATTATTTTTATTGTTACGAATTTGTTAATTTTTTTACACCTTTTTAAATTATTTTCTTTAAACTTTAATTATTCTTTTCATATTTGAATGTTTTTCCCATTTTTGAATTATTCTCTTCTAATTTCAATTATTGTCTTTAAAACTTCAATTAATTTCTTCAACTTTCAATTATTTTCCTCAAACTTATAATACTTTTTTTAACTTTACACTTATTATCTATAATTTTTCAATTTTTACACCAATTTTGAATTATTTATTTCAATATTTCAATTGTTTCGTCATGTTTTCAAGTATTTTCTTCAAAGTTTTAATTTCTTTAAAGCTATCAATTATTTCTGTCATTTCTCAATTATTTTTTTAAATTACAACTATTTTTGTCAATATTCAAATATTTTTGACATTTTTGAATTATTTTCATTAAATGTCATTTTCTTCAATCTTTTTATTGTCATGAATTTATTAACTTTTGAAGATCAGTTTTCATTTATTTATGTCATTATTCAATTAGTTTCTTCACATTTTAATTATATCGTTAATTTTTCTATTATTTTATACAATTTTTCAATTAATGTATTAATTTTTTTATTTTTTTACTTTATTTTTGAATAAATTTCTCATTTTTCATTAATTTTTTTTTCTAAATTTCAGTTATTTTTGTTATTATTCAACTGCTATCTACACATATACATTTATTGATATTTTTTAATTATTTTTTTAATGTTTCAATTATTTTCTTGAAAATTCTATTATTTTTTTTTTTTAATTTTTCAACTATTGTCTAAAAAGTGTAATTTTTACACCAGGTTTCATAATTATTCATATCATTAGTCAATTAGTTTCTTTACATTTTACTTATGTCTTCAATATCTCTATTATTGTGCGAAAATTTAAATTTTTTACAGCCTCAAACTTTTGTTTCAAATTTTAATTATTTTTTCATTCTTTAATTATTTTTTTGTAACTTCAATTATTTTTGAAACTTTTCAATTATTTACTTCAAATTCCAATTTCGTTTCAATTTTTGTCATTATTTTTTTATTCTTAACCAATTTTCCAATTAGTTTTGTCATTTACAACTTTTTTTCAAATTGAATTATTTTTGTCATTATTTAATTATTTTCTACATATTTAAATTATTTTTGCGATTTTCGAATTGTTTTTTTTTTTCAATTTTGAATGATTCGATTTGTTTTACACAGAAAATTGTTTTGGATTAAATTAATCTGCAACGCTCTTTCTTTTATACCAAATAGAATTTAAATAATCTGATATTGGCTTAAGGTAGTTCTCTTGGTTTAGTGGTTCTCAACTCAAAATTTGTCATTTTTTACTTATTTTGTGATGTTTAATGAATATCGACAACTTCAAGATGTAGAGTCTCTCTCTTTTGTATTTATTTAAAAAAAATGAATAAAACGTCAAAACGTATATTTCAAAATACTATTTTTCGAAATTTAGTACCGCAAGCCACATTTTTCAAAGCGGAATCTTATGCCCTATACTTTAAAATATAATTTAATAGTTGTTATTTTTAAACCTAAAGATTTTTAACCATGGCTTCTACTTTCTTCCATGTTAAAAAGTTCAACTTCACACTGCAAAAACTGCTGTCTTCTAAGTGTCTTATTTTAAGACACAAGACATTAAGAAAGCGTCTTACTGTTATTTCAAGGTATTTGATTGGTTAATAATTTTGAAAGATGCTTTCTCATTGGTTTAAAATTAAGACACTCCAAAATGTCTTAAAAGTGAGGATAAAAATGTCTTAAAATAAGACACTTTTTCTTACAGTGCATTCTCAAATATCTTAAGAAGTAGCACCGCTTCCTACTTTTAAAAAAATATCATTGTATTCGTTAAATGTTCTTTTGTATGATACTAAAAATAAACTACCTTAAAACAGTCGCGCTGCAGATTATTTTAATACATAAAAGTTTTCAGTGTATTTATTATTATAGTTTCATTTGTAAACTGTATGGAAAACTAATCGCGCGTTAAATTTTGCTAGTAAACTATTTAATTCGTATTCCATTTAATTGTCCCAAATGTATGAAGAAGGTATAGAGCGTCTATATAAAAAGGAGAGTTTAAAGCACACAGTTAAAAATTTTGTGTAAAAAACGGTCCACATATTCTTTGTGTTAAATTTAACACAAAGATTGTGTTAATTTAACATAAACGATTGTTAAATAAACATATAGTTTGTGTTATTTTAACACAAATTTTGAGTGGACCGTTTCGGACATTTAATTTGTGTTAAATATACACAAAATTTTTAACTGTGCAGGTACTCTCTATTTCTATTTCGTTCAAATAAATTTTCCTGACAACTTAAAGTCCATTTTAGACATTGTCGACTTGATTCAAGGCTTTGCACAGTCCGCGCCTGGGTTCAGTCTTATTTTCACTTCCAACTAAATCCTGCTGGTGAAGTATGGTTAACCCACCACAAAGTGGATAATTATATTGGTCCGCCCCGGGTATATTTGATAACCTCGGTATCACCATTATATGAAAGGCTTTCCCCTATCTGCCACCTGGGGAGGTTCCCGATTGGGGTGCCAAAACCCCCAAACTGAATACAATCTATACACTTGACCAAACCGATCAAGCACTCTTGTAGTAATATTAAGTTACGGAATATGCTTTGCCAAATCGGTGAAGCATTTTTATTATGCAACAATATTTGTAATTTACCCTAGACTCATTTATTTGTGATGAATTGACAGAAACAAATGTTCTATAAGATATAAGACCTTATTTTTAAGGAATTAAATTTCGATAAATTTGGTTAGATTGAGTATTGAAAGTGCAGAAGTATTAAGATTTATTCAAATCATGTCTCATTTAACAATACTGCGCCACGCATTCAGGAAAATTGAATGCATATTCTTCTTACTTTTCTCATCTCGATTTTATATTTTCCTATCCTCTGGAAATGAAAAAAGGGCGATTGACAAAAGCGCCGATTTTTCTCCCTTCTTCCAATCAACACTCGACAATGCTGAATGCTCAAAACGCGAATAAAAGACTTTGAAGAACTCAAGTAGAATTTCATGAATATGTGTACGTATTTGAAAATCCATGCATTTTCTTTTCCGATAAGACTTATTTTCTTATTGAATAACATTTTCTAATTTTTTAATCAAAATTTATTACTCAGTTAGAAGTAGTGATTTATATACTTTTCTTTGGAGAGTACACAGTAAAAAATTTTGTGTTAAATTTAACATTTTGCACATGTCCCAAACGGTCCACTCAAAACTTTGTGTTAATTCAACACAAAAAAATATGTTGAATTTTGTACACAAATTTTAACCTCTTATTTTACGCATTATAATAATTTAAAGCGTGTATATTTTATGCAATTACTATTGTATTTTATCTTTTGCAAGTTAAAATGAATTTTCTATAAGGAATTTATGCTTTTGCAACAAAAAAATAAACATAAATTACAGAGTTACTACTAAAAAATTTGAGGTTATGTTCAAGAATCAAATGACATTTGAAGAATGTGTAAAATCAACACACGAAAAATGTTAAATTTTAACACAAAAAATTTAACAAGGACTGTTTTCTACACAAATACACAAAATTTTTAACTGCGTAGGTTTCACTTTCGTATAAAAGTGATGAAGTGTAATGTATGTTCTGCCAAAGAAAATAGTTTATTAAATAAGTATAATTTCACATACGAAATTTAAAGCTACAATTGATTAAACTTGAACTTAAAGTATTGCTGATTACTTTTGAGAAATATATAGCATCGAGAATATGTTTACAAGACAGTGAATCAGATCCATTGGAGTCAAATGCTGCATTGATTGGCCTTTGTAGGCTAATCAATGCTACCAATTCAGTCCACGGTCAGCGTTTCCAGGCGCTTCTCAGACATGGTTTGTTGGTAATTGGTGTGCATCTATTAGCAGTTGCACATAAGTCAGTGGATTTGCTTCAAGTAATTGTTTGTAAACTTCATGAACTATCAATGGGGTATTATGATGTATACGTATTCTAATTAACTGCTGCATTAAACGCATTTATTAATTAACTGTATTACATTCGTACATTTAAAAAATGTTACTATATCTACAAGGACTTTCTTCCAAAAATATAGCAGAATACGTTGGACTGTCCTATAGCAGTTATTTCAAAATGTCAAAAAACACCATTATTAGAGTTTTTAACTATATAATCTATACATCTTTCTGTAAAAGTTGACGCAACCATAGATTAGTGTTTAGCAGACAGTATATGTGACGCTCCTCGGTGAAAGGGACCTTAGTTGTAAGAAATGAATTTTACAGGACGGGCGTTTAAGTTGAGCCTGTCTATGTTATTGTTAGGTTGTGCCTATGTTTCATCGCTACACTGTAAAAAGAAACATCTTAAAATATATTGTAGTCACTTTTAAGACATATTTAAAGTATCTTATTTTTCAGTTTCCATCTTAGAAAACTAATGTATTTTAAGATACTTTTGCTAACTTTTCAGAAACATCTTAAAAGTGACTACAAATGTATCTTAAATTAAGATGCTTACTTTTTGCAGTGTAATAACACAAAAACTAATAGACATACAAAAGTTTCTATTTCTTTATGTGATGGAACAACTCAAATTCTATCGATTCATAATAAAGATTCAAAATCGAATGTTTTGGATTTTTCAATACATCGCTAATAACACAAAAACTAATAGACATACAAAAGTTTCTATTTCTTTATGTGAAGGAGCAACCCAAATTCTATCGATTCATAACACAGGAACACAAAAAAATTAAAGTTCTCTGATCTGGGTATGAGACCAATATTTTCATATGTATTTTGATGCGCTGAATCCGAATCCGTCAACAGAATTGACCCATCACGTCACGTTTTGACCCTAACCTCAAAATCAATAAAATGACAGTTTTTGTTCATTAGAATCTGAACCCGACTTAACTTTAATACATGCCTAGGGCCAACCCAATGGGAAATTGCCAATGATCACCATTGGCTAAATAATGGTCCCATGATTGGCGGCCAACAGTTTTTTCTTGGCAAACTATTGGCAACCAATATTGGACCACAGTTGGTCAATCCTTGGGATGATAACGGGTTTGCCAGTCATTGGCAGCCATCATTGGTTCAATATTGGTTGCCAATGATAATGCCAATAAATAAAATTTTTTAAATTAACAATATTAAAATCTATATTTTTATATTGTTAATTTATTTATTGTTTAAAAAAATTTTTTTTTTTAATAAATATTTTAATTTATTTATTAATGCATGTCAAGTATTGGTACAATAATTGGCTTTCAATATTGGTCCATCCTTGGGAGCCAATGAATAACCAACAATCTTATTTTTACAACTCTATATGGAAACAGAGTTGTTAATTTAATCTTCAGCCAATATTTGACAATGAAGATTTGAGTGTTGAACACATTAGAAATGTATTTTCAGAGGTACGGGATCAGGCCTTATATAAAAGAGCTGAAGAAACTCGATCGTGAGAGAGGCTGACCGATGCGCGCCCTATGCCAGTTTCCGAAACCACAAACGCGTGAGAATCCTCGGCGCGCAGACGCGGCATAGATGCGGCGGGAAACTTCCACTATTTGAATTTGAATTTTTTATGCATTTAATCAAAAACAAGAAAAGAAATATAATAATACAAAAATTATACAAATTCTTAAATTTGTATAGTTTTCTGATTGTTATTAAAAAGTAATACGCTTAATTATAAAGAAATACTTATAATAAATATCCTCCATAAATAATTGTTCAATTCTTGAAGATTTGAAAAACTCTTAAAGGTGTGTCCTAAAGTTAAAAATTATTGTTCTAAATCTACTTTAATCGATTTTCATGTTATAGAAATTATTTTAATAAATTAATTAGTTTTAAAGAAATCAGAAAGAAATTAAATTGATGAAAAAATAAACATTTAATATTAAAAATAATATTAATAAAAATAATCACATTAAAACTTTGCTTGTAAAATAAACAGAACGAAAAATTTAAAATTAAAAAATTAATGAACAATTACAAAATATTAAAGAAGACTTTAATTTTATTAAAATGTAAACTTAAGTCACATAAATACAAATATTCATGTAAGTATTTAAATTTTAAATTCACCATTTTTTCTGTTTAAATTTAAAGTAAAATTTAACAAATTGTAAAGAATGATAGTCAATAAATATTTAACTTTATTTGTTATTCTTTTCGTTTTTCACATGCAAAAAATAATCATTTTTTTTTATAAAACTAAGAAACAAATTCTCTAAATTTGAATACAAATTAAAAATGAAAAAAATTTAATATATGTAAAAAAATTTTAAATTTGAATCATTTAATTAAATAATTTATTTTAACAAAATGACTTTCTAAATATAACTATCCAGAATATATAAAAAATATGAGCAAAAAAAATCAAAATTGGTTTTTAAAAATAAAAAAATAAACTTTTTAAAGTTAAAAAAAAATTAAATTTTTTTTAAATTTTGTTATTCTAAAATTAATATTAAACTTGAATAATAATTTTTAATACAATTACTTAAAGTTAGTTTTCAAAAAATTCAATTATCATTAAAATGAATCTTTCCAAATAATAAAACTTAAACAGAAAGAATTAATGGTTTCTTTTAAATTAAAGAAATAATAGAGCATTAAACATAGTTAATTTAATATTTTGAATACTATTAAAAAAAATTTAACTTTAAAAAAATTAATGATATCAAAAATATTATTTTTTGATCCTAATTAAAAAATGTAACTTATTTCAATTTAGCTATTACAAAACGGCATTGAGTTTTAAAATTTAAATTTGTATAGAAAGGTTTAATTTAGTTCACATCTTATTTCCAGTTTAACTTAAAAGTTTAAAAAATTTTAAACAAAGTTTTTACTTTCTGAGCACATTTTTAATAATATTCGAAATGTTTACTTTAAAATTTTTAAAATTTTGATATCATTAATTTTTTTAAACTTAATTTTTTTTTAATTTTATTCCAAAATTTTAATTAACCATGTTTAATGCTCTATTATTTCTTTAATTTAAAAGAAACATTTAATTTTTTCTGTTCAAGTTTTACTATTTGTAAAGATTCGTTTTAAAATTAATTTAAGTTTTTGGAAACTAACTTTAAGTAATTATATTTGAAAATATTATTTAAGATTAATATTAATTTTTATATAACGAATTTTAAAATATTTTTAATTCAACTTTAAACTTTAAAAAGTTTATATTTTATTTTTAAAAACAAATTTTAATTTAATTTTAATAAAAGATATGGACATAAAAGAAAATAGGATGTAAACTAATTTAAAGCTTAATACCTAGACACAAATTTTAAAATTTTAAATTTAAAAATCAATACTGTTTTATAAAGCTAAATTAATATGAATTTTTTTTTAAATTAAGATCGAAAAATAATATTTCTGATGTCATTAATTTTTTTAAACTTAAATTTTTTTTAATAGTATTTAAAACCTTTAATTTTTTCTGTTCAAGTTTTACTATTTGTAAAGATTCGTAATTTTAAAATTAATTCAAGTTTTTGGAAACTAACTTTAAGTAATTATATTTGAAATTATTATTTAAGATTAATCTTAATTTTAATATAACGAATTTTAAATAATTTTCAATTCAACTTTAAACTTTAAAAAGTTTATATTTTATTTTTAAAAACAAATTTTAATTTAATTTTAATAAAAGATATGGACAAAAAAGAAAATAAGATGTAACTAATTTAAAGCTTAATACCTAGACTCAAATTTAAAAATTTTAAATTTAAAAATCAACACTGTTTTATAAAGTTACATTAATATGAATTTTTTTTTAAAATTAAGATAAAAAATAATATTTTTGATGTCATTAAATTTTTTAAACTTAATTTTTTTTTAATAATATTCAAAACATTAAATTAACCATGTTTAATGCTTTATTATTTCTTTAATTTTAAAGAAACCTTTAATTTTTTCTGTTCAAGTTTTACTATTTGTAAAGATTCGTTTTAAAATTAATTCAAGTTTTTGGAAACTAACTTTAAGTAATTATATTTGAAATTATTAATTAAGATTAATATTATAATTTTAATATAACGAATTTTAAAAAATTTTCAATTCAACTTTAAACTTTAAAATGTTTATATTTTATTTTTAAAAACAAATTTTAATTTAATTTTAATAAAAGATATGGACATGAAAAAAAATAAGATGTAATCAAATTTAAAGCTTAATACCTAGACACAAATTTTAAAATTTAAAAATCAACACTGTTCAATAAAGATAAATTAAAATGAATTTTTTTTTTAAATTACGATCGAAAAATAATATTTTTGATATCATTAATTTTTTTAAAGTTAAATTTTTTTTAATAGTATTCAAAATATTAAATTAACTATGTTTAATGCTCTATTATTTCTTTAATTTAAAAGAAACCATTAATTCTTTCTGTTTAAGTTTTATTATTTGGAAAGATTCATTTTAATGATAATTGAATTTTTTGAAAACTAACTTTAAGTAATTGTATTAAAAATTATTATTCAAGTTTAATATTAATTTTAGAATAACAAAATTTAAAAAAAATTTAATTTTTTTTTAACTTTAAAAAGTTTATTTTTTTATTTTTAAAAACCAATTTTGATTTTTTTTGCTCATATTTTTTATATATTCTGGATAGTTATATTTAGAAAGTCATTTTGTTAAAATAAATTATTTAATTAAATGATTCAAATTTAAAATTTTTTTACATATATTAAATTTTTTTCATTTTTAATTTGTATTCAAATTTAGAGAATTTGTTTCTTAGTTTTATAAAAAAAAATGATTATTTTTTGCATGTGAAAAACGAAAAGAATAACAAATAAAGTTAAATATTTATTGACTATCATTCTTTACAATTTGTTAAATTTTACTTTAAATTTAAACAGAAAAAATGGTGAATTTAAAATTTAAATACTTACATGAATATTTGTATTTATGTGACTTAAGTTTACATTTTAATAAAATTAAAGTCTTCTTTAATATTTTGTAATTGTTCATTAATTTTTTAATTTTAAATTTTTCGTTCTGTTTATTTTACAAGCAAAGTTTTAATGTGATTATTTTTATTAATATTATTTTTAATATTAAATGTTTATTTTTTCATCAATTTAATTTCTTTCTGATTTCTTTAAAACTAATTAATTTATTAAAATAATTTCTATAACATGAAAATCGATTAAAGTAGATTTAGAACAATAATTTTTAACTTTAGGACACACCTTTAAGAGTTTTTCAAATCTTCAAGAATTGAACAATTATTTATGGAGGATATTTATTATAAGTATTTCTTTATAATTAAGCGTATTACTTTTTAATAACAATCAGAAAACTATACAAATTTAAGAATTTGTATAATTTTTGTATTATTATATTTCTTTTCTTGTTTTTGATTAAATGCATAAAAAATTCAAATTCAAATAGTGGAAGTTTCCCGCCGCATCTATGCCGCGTCTGCGCGCCGAGGATTCTCACGCGTTTGTGGTTTCGGAAACTGGCATAGGGCGCGCATCGGTCAGCCTCTCTCACGATCGAGTTTCTTCAGCTCTTTTATATAAGGCCTGATCCCGTACCTCTGAAAATACATTTCTAATGTGTCCAACACTCAAATCTTCATTGTCAAATATTGGCTGAAGATTAAATTAACAACTCTGTTTCCATATAGAGTTGTAAAAATAAGATTGTTGGTTATTCATTGGCTCCCAAGGATGGACCAATATTGAAAGCCAATTATTGTACCAATACTTGACATGCATTAATAAATAAATTAAAATATTTATTAAAAAAAAAAATTTTTTTAAACAATAAATAAATTAACAATATAAAAATATAGATTTTAATATTGTTAATTTAAAAAATTTTATTTATTGGCATTATCATTGGCAACCAATATTGAACCAATGATGGCTGCCAATGACTGGCAAACCCGTTATCATCCCAAGGATTGACCAACTGTGGTCCAATATTGGTTTCCATTAATGCGCCAATATTGGCACCATTGGCTCCCAATACTGGTCCATTAATGCGCCAATCGTTAGTTTCCCATTGGGAATAGAAAGTCTGATTTATGACCTTTAAAATGCTTTTTTAAAAATTGTTCTACGATGATTTTTAACGGAGATATGGTATGTTTTTCATAAAATAATTTTTTTCCATAATTCACTATTCACGCGTTTTTAACATTTTAAAAAAATCATATATTACGTAAAACCTCATATCTCGTGACGTGATGGGTCAATTCTGTTGACGGATTCGGATTCAGCGCATCAAAATACATAGGAAAATATTGGTCTCATACCCAGATCAGAGAACTTTAATTTTTTTGTGTGCCTGTGTAATTAAAATTCAAAATCAAATGTTTTGCAACTAAGCTCTCTTTCACCGTGGAGCGTCACATATGTGTAGGCCTGCATGAAAAGAGCTCACTTTAGTACTATTAGACTTATCTATATATAATCATATTCTTTATTAAATTTCGAACATTTTGAGAATTAAAAATTCACAAAGTTACAAGCAATCAAAGTTAGAAGTGTCAAAACCCTAGTTTTGAGGAAAACGAGTTTATAAAGTTCAAGATTACCGTTAGCGCATATGCATTTTAAAAATTAAAAATAAGATTATCTTGTATTTTTAATTTCGATAAAGTTATGATAAACGCATAATTCGTCGTGGAACATTACGTAGTTTGTTTTTCACCAAAAAAAGAAATTCGAAACTCTGAATCTCCTTTACAAAAATGCGAATATCTCGGAAAATAAAATTGACGACTTTTCATGTGGACGTACACATATAAAGAGACACACTTTACATCTTCCATAAACTTTTTCAAAATTAAGAATTAAATTCCTTAATTTTTGTTCTTATCATTGATTAAGCTGTAAACATGCAGCCATACACATAGTGGTGAAAATCCAGAAAATTATTTTCAAAAGGATCTACTGACTAATACAATTATTGTTAACGGATTTCAATTTCTTTTCTTTTGTTATAAAGAAGAATAAATTCTTAATCCTTTCAAATATATATTTTTCTATGAAACGAAATTTACGGGTCTTGGCAGTCTACATAATTTTTGGGGTTGCTTATTACGAACCTGAAGTCAATTTTTAAAAATTCGAAATGGGGATCAAATACGAAAGACAAATATTTAAATTTCTTTAATATACATGAGACTTGGTATCTAGGAGTTTTTGAGGTTGCTGATTAAGAATCTGAAAACAGTTGTTGAAAATTCAAAATAGCGGTCCACCTATATGGTGGACAAATTTTTAATAAATTGTTTGATTCTCATGAGACATATAGTATCTAGGAGTTTTTGAAGTCGCTGATTAGACATTTGTCTAATAAAAGATATTTGGAGTTAAAAATTAATTTAGTTTGTTGTAAACTAATTACCATATTATAAAAAATTAAAAATTTGACAAATATTTAATAATTTTATTAACGAATTAATTAAACAAATTCGCGTTATATGCATCTATGCACTGAGAAAAAATTTTGTTTGAATCAAACATAATATGCTTGATTTAAACTTAATTTCACTTTATTATACAGTCAAACATAATTAAGTTTGATTTGAACAAATTTAGTGGTTGATCATTTATGTTTGATTTAAACATATTTTTTGTTTGATTTAAACAAAAATTTTATTTACTTTAAACAAAATATAATTTTTCATTTTAAACGAAGTAAATTTTATTTTAAATAGAAGAAATTTTTATCCTTATCATATTATTCTTTTTATTTTTAACACAAAATTTGTTTATTTTAAACACAAAATTTGTTCCGCGATAGTTTAATTTTTGTTTCTTGCTTTTATATAAAGCATCCTTTATGTTTGAGATTACATTAAGTGTTTACATATAAACTATATAAAAACCGAAGAAAATTACATTTTTCATTATAACTGCACACAATTCTGGAAATATAGAACTTTGAATCAGTCTAACTTTGAAGACAAATGCACAAAAGAAACAATATCTTTAGTAAACTCACTTGTGCACAAAAGTTTTAATCACTTCAAATATACCTCAATTTTTCGTTAAAATAATATAACACTTACACATTTAAGAAATCACTTTAATAAAAACAAAACCACGATTGTAAACATTTTTTTCCAATAAAGCGACAAACACACGTAACTACTAGAAACGACGTGTACATGTCTTACAGAAAAAGTAAACTAACGTCAGAACAGTATCGACGCCATATTGAATGCGCAAAGACCTCTGCGCATTCAATATGTTTGAATCAAACATAAAATACATTTCTTTCAAGTATGAAGACTTCAAACACAAATTTGGTTTAATTTGAATAAAATTTAGTTTTTAATCAAACAAACAGAAAATTATCTTCAAACATAAAATATATTTCAATCAAAACTTCAGATATTTCTAATATATTGAAATTAAACTTGAAAACATTATTCATTCAACCAAAATCATTCAAACAAATACTTATATTTAAATCAAGAAAATATTTTTCGCAGTGTGAGTAGAATTCATTTGTTTCTTTTTAAAATTGGTTGTAGTTTACACCAATACTTAAGCTCTATTATAAAAGTTCCATTTTTTATTTAAATCAATAGTTTTATAAACAAATTATGTCCATTATATAAACAATTGTATGACATACACAATTTTCATCCGAAAAAATTCGTTTCTTTTTACTATTGTCTCAAATTTGCACAAAACAATATTGGTCCTTAATAAAAATTTGCTTTTTATAATTATTTATTATGTTATAAACAAATCTACGCGTGAATTTTTTAAGGAGAACAAATCCGATTCTTCTAAATGTTGACTTCAAATGACTTCAAATTATTTTACTTCAATGTCTTGAAATGATATCAAGAATTATTAACCCCTAAAAACTAAAAATAATAATCGAAAAAAAAGAAAAAAATTATCAATTTCTACAAAAAAATTAAAATGAAGTTCTAAAATGGCGCAAAATACTTAAGAATATGACCCCTAATTTTTCCAATTAATAACCAACAGTATCATTCACTAAAAATCACCCCTGAGGAAAATAGTTGAAAGGAAATTCTATTAAAGTTCTAAAATGGTGGGACATACGCGGAAATATTTCCTCTAATTTTTTCAACCATTAAGGAACTTCATAGAATTTTTTTATAGAAATTGATAATTTTTTCAAATTTTTTTTCGATTTTCTTCCGGGATGGTTTTTAGGGGATGATAGTTCAGTTTATCAATTTGAAAAAGTTAGGGGTTATATTCCTGAGTATTTTCTAATATTTTAGAACTTCATTAGAATTTTTTTTGTAGAAACTGATAATTTTTTTGAAGTTTTTTTTCTATTATCTTTCTCAGGGATACAATTTTTTTGGAGGATGATAATTCTGGTTGTCAGTTGAAAAAATTAGGGGGCATATTTCTGATTATTTTCCGCCATTTCAGAAGCTCATTAGAATTTTTTTGTAGAAATTTATAATTTTTTTGAAAATTTTTTTCGATTATTTTTCTTAGGGGTGATTTTTATGGGAGGGTAATTTTGGTTATCATTTATAAAAAAAATAGAGTGTATATGTTTTGAGTATTTTCCGCCATTATAGAACCTCATTAAAATCTTTCTATATTAGAAATTAATAATTTTTTTGAAATTTTTTTTCGATTGTTTTACTCAGGGGTGATTTTTAACGGAAGATAATTCTGGTTATCAATTGGAGAAAGTATGGGGTATATTTCTGAGTATTTTCCGCCATTTTAGAACCTCATTAGAATTTTTTTGTAGAAATTGATTTTTTTTGAATTTTTTTTTCGATTATTTTTCTCATGGGTGAATTTTAGGAGATGATAATTCTGGTTATCAATTATAAAAATTAACGGGCATATTTTTGAGTATTTTCCGCCATTTTAGAACCTCATTAGAATTTTTTTGTAGAAATTGATTTTTTTGGAATTTTTTTTTCGATTATTTTTCTCATGGGTGAATTTTAGGAGATGATAATTCTGGTTATCAATTATAAAAATTATCGGGCATTTTTTTGAGTATTTTCCGCCATTTTAAAACCTCATTAGAATTTTTTTTGTAGAAATTGATAATTTTTTTGAAATTTTTTTTTCTATTTTTTTACTCAGGGGTGATTTTTAGGGCATGATAATGCTGGTTAGTAATTGGAAAAATTAGGGGTCATATTCTTAAGTATTTTGCGCCATTTTAAAACCTTATTAGAATGTTTTTGCAGAAATTGATAATTTTTTTGAAAATTATTTTCGATTATTTTTCTCAGGGGTGGCTTTTAGGGGATGGTAATTCTGGTTATCAATTATAAAAATTAGAGGGCATATTTCTGAGTATTTTCCGCCATTTGTGAACCTTATTAGGAGTTGTTTTCGGCTAAAAATTGTGTATGTTATGAATTTGTTTGTAGAATTGACATAATTTGTTTAATAAAACTATTGATTTAGATAAAAAATTAAATTTTTATAACCGAGCCTAAATATTAATGTAAATTATAACCAATTGTAAAAAGAAACGACTGATTGCTCCTCACAGATGCATATAACGCGCATTTGTTTAATTAATTTGTTTATAAAATTATTAAATATTTGTCAACTGTTAATTTTTTATAATCTAGTAATGAGTGTACTACAAACTAAATGAATTTTTAATCCCAAATATCTTTTATTAGACAAATGTCTATTATCTTGGGTATTAGTTAATTAACATTACTTTTATAACAATGAATTGTTAATGTTAACTTTTTTTTTCTCTTTTGCATTTTTGTGAACAAAATTATTGCTGTTTAAAGCTTAAAAAATCTTTTTCAATGTTGATTAAATAAGAAAATGCAAAAGTTTACATTTTTGTTAACAATTAACATGGTTAAAATTTTTTTTTTTTAAATCATCTGTCATCAGTTTTGTTTTGTTTTTTTTGAAATTTTATAACAATTAATTTAAGAATTTAAAATCGAAAATCGGTTAATATTTACGCCCTATAGGAAGTTTTGAAACAACTTGTGTCATTTTTCCCCAGTGTGCTATGGACTCTACAATTTTTTTACAATAATATAGGTATTAAATTTGTCATCGCTGAAATTTACATCACAACAGTTGGTACTGCGGCTACTTCTATTCTTGTTTCATATAAAAGCATAGAATAATCCTCTCTTACCGCTTGTCCCTTAAAGATAGTAACCATCCTCCTTAAGAGCAGTTCCTTAAGATAGGATTTTCCAAGAGATTTTCTGAGGCATAAAATGTTGTCTTTGGAAATGAATGGAACATGAATGAGACTCGACAAATCCAAGAAACCGTAAAAGTTTGCAGTAAAGGCCTTGAAGAGCTTTTTCTTCCCTATCCATGGCATTGCGTGGTAGCGCTCTAAGCTCATTTTTGCAGGACATCTTTCGCGAGATCCAGGGTCATTCAATGCCAAACACTCGAATGCTGTGGCGCAAGTTTGAAGCCTCCTCACATTAATAGCTTCGTATAGAATCCGGATCGTTTCATATATCTCG
The DNA here is from genome assembly GCA_037103525.1 of Ganaspis brasiliensis. Taxonomy (NCBI): domain Eukaryota; kingdom Metazoa; phylum Arthropoda; class Insecta; order Hymenoptera; family Figitidae; genus Ganaspis; species Ganaspis brasiliensis. The sequence goes on from JAZKLR010000123.1 coordinate 2,183,801, forward strand.
TGGAAGCTTGTAGAGGGGGTCGATACCGTTGCCATGACAACGGAAGGCTTCCATAGAATACAGCGATACATCTCAATACAGCGTTCTCCCGTCATCCCGATTTTCCTTTTTCCTCCTTTCGCACTTTTCTCTACCTTCCTCTTATTTCCTCTCTCAATGACTCTGTCTCATCCCTTTTTCTAAATCCTTTTCCCCGAGACCATTGTCCTTGTTCACAAGCCGAAAGCAGTCGGCTTTTAATTTTCAAGACTCTGCGACTGTTTCCATGCCAGGCGCGCAACACAACTTGGTAAAGGTTAAGGTTAGGATCGACGAATAAGCTCGAATCCAAAAGCTCAAGCTGTATCTACCGGCTTTAATGCTTGAGAAAACAAAAATATAATTGAAAACCGCGTCTTTTTTAGGATTGAGAAATTTTATTTTTTGTTTTATCGACAAACATTGAAAATAAACGAGTTGCTTATTACTCTTAACTAAAGCTACACTGTAAAAACAAGTGTCTTATTTTAAGACATTTTTGTCCTCACTTTTAAGACGTTTTAAGGTGTCTTAATTTTAAACCAATGAGAAAGCATCTTTCAAAATTATCAACCAATGAAATAGTTTGAAATAACCGTAAGACGCTTTCTTAATGTCTTGCGTCTTAAAATAAGACACTTAGAAGACAGGAGTTTTTGCAGTGTAGTTTATGAAAAGATAAAAATAACACAGTATTACAAAAAATAAAAGTATTAGGGTTGAGGTAGATACATATGTAGTTTGATGCCCAGAATCCGAATCCGACATCAGAATTGGCCCAGTATGTTTAGTGCTGGTCATATTTAATATGACTAATGTTTTACATAAATATATAGGTCAAAATATTAATTAGGTTACGAGAATTGAAATTTCGAAAAATAATTTTAAATAGCAATATCTTCCATTCCATCAGTCGTATCGAGGTTTTCTTTTTTTAAAATGATCAGAAAAATATAAGGAGCAAGATTGCAAGACAAAATTCAATGAGTCAAATGCTAAAACAAACTTATCTGTGTTTTTTTCAAGATTCCAAAAGAAATGAACTTCACAGTTAGTTCCTTGATATTTAATTTTAATAAATTATAAATATAAACATTAGAGATTTCTGTTAGTAAACAAATCAACATGATTGCGTACTCACTTCCACCTGAGGGGAATGAAGTCATGATTATGCGAAGTCTAAGTGATGCCAATGTTTGCATTTATAATTTATTAAAATTAAATATCAAGGAAGTAACTGTAAACTTCATTACTTTTGGAATCTTGAAAAGAACACAGGTAAGTTCATTTTAGCATTTGGGTCATTGAATTTCGTCTTGCTGCTTAAAAGTTATATAACTTTTATTTAATAACTTTGTTAATACTAAAATATTAAAAATTGTCCTGAAATAAAAATATTCCTTTTATTTTTCTGATCATTTAAAAAAAAAAACCTTGATATGTTAAACCGTTAAACTGCCTGAAAATAACGTAAATCTCACTTGGAATCGCACATCTTTAAAATGCTTTTTTAAAAATTGTTCTACGATGAGTTTTAACGAAGATATGATATATTTCCGGGGACAAGAAAGGGTTAAATAAAATATATCATAACTTTGTTAAAAAGCCTTAAAAATCATCGTAAAACAATTTTGAAAAAAGTTTTTTAAAGGTAATAATTCAAGTTTTCTATTGACCTTAGATATGTATCAATTTGGAGTCGGGTTTAGTTTCCAGTAGACAGAAAATGCAATTTTTATATGTTTTTGAGGTTAGGGTCAAACCTAGACGTTCAGGGACATTTCTGATGGCGGATTCGGATTCAAGGCATGAAAATTCATAGGAATATATGGGTTTCATACTTCTACCCCGATATTTTTATTTTTTTTTGTGTGGCTGTGTAATATAAGACAGATATTAAACAGATGGTAAAAGCAAATAGTAAAATGTAAATTTATTCACACGACAAACGACAACGAAAGAAATAAAATGACGAGGTAATAACCTCTAATTCAAGCACAAATAAAATTCTACTATTTTTCCGTCAACTATTCTCCCTTTTTTATGTGACGGACAAAAATTTAATTTAAGGAACACGTGTTGTTGGGCGCCATTCAGTGAAAGAGAAGGGTAGATCAGTGCTGTCGTTGAGCACATGAGACCAATTCTGTCGTTCGATAATGTCGCGGGTATAAAAGCTTTTCTTTATGGAAACGTTACATTAAGATTTATCGACATTATTCAGCGCACAACAATAAGAAAATCAGAAAAAAAAAATAAAGATAAGCATTCCTTCTTTTTCGATGAAGATTATCAGTTTTTGATTTTAAACAAATCTAAAAAAAGAGAAGTATGTATTTTATTTGTGTAAAAGAAATATTATTTTGAATGAAATTAATTTAATTGAAATTGTACATTGATAAACGACATAAAATTGATTTTGAATTAGCTTCATTAAATAAGCCGTAATTTATCACTAAGCACAATGACATTGGTTTATAAAACAATGACGGTTTTTCAATCCACTGAACGCGTAAATTCTAATTGTAAATCAATGGAAATTCACTGTATTAAAGCAATGTAGTGCTTCACAAATTGTAAATAAACCTCTTCAATCAGTTTAGTTTAAATTTAATTTAACGTAGGTGCTGATTTCATTTTTTAATCAAATACATTGCATATAATGATAATAATGGATTTAATTAATTTTTTGGTTAATGTAATACTTTATAATAAGAAAGAAGAAAAAATAATACTAACAAATAAACCTACACGGGAAAATTTAATTCTAAGGAAGTCGGGGAGTTTATTCAGACCGAGATTCAGACACATATGAAAGAAAAGACAGTATTCATGCTTATATACCTCTTTCAGACAAAAGGATGAACAATTTCGTGAAACATATTGAATCAATATTTTGAATTTATTCACGAACTATAACCGCAGTAGTAATTATGTTGTCATAATTAGATGTAGTTATAATATTTAATTATCTATTAATTGTAATATTATATTACACATGCTATAATTAAGTAACTAATAAAACTAGATTATAAAATATAATTGCAGTTAAATTACATTAATAAGAGTTAAATTCCAATTATATAAAGGAGAGTCGAAGAGTTCGCTTAAAAAAAGTTGAGAGTACAAAAAGTACCACCTAATGGGAGTATTTAAATATACTAACCTATGGGCACATATCGGAATATTCCCGAGAGGAGAAGTGCCTACCCCCACCACCGGGCACTACCGAGCATCCCAGCGCTCGGTCTGCCATTGTCTGCTAATGCGTTTTTCTATAACCTCATTAAAGACCATTAGGTCGGTAATGAGGTTTTACAAAAATTTTTTTTTTTTAAATTTTGATATAAAATTACTTTTAGCGTTAGATTCGTAATCTGTGTTCCTTGACGATTACGAGCATATAAAATTTTTTTCAAAATTTCCAATTTTTAATGTTTTTTACTTTATAAACAAATAGTTTTCAGCCATAAAAAATTTGTTAATTTCCGTAATTTTTTAATATTTTTTTTAGGTATTTCAAATGTAAATACAGTAGGAACTCGGTTATCCGGATACATGCCTGCATCCATTAGTCCGGATAATCGAATCTCTACTGTATTTTATTTGTTGTACCACCTTTCGTGTCCGACCTTTCCATGTCAGTAAATGTCCACTTTTTTCCCTACTAATTTGAATTTTCCCTTCACACTTTTTCCAGGCAATAAAACATGTGTTATTTTCAGACCTAGTAAAAGATTAGAAAACGTCTGTGATACAATTAATTTTCAGACCTTCTAAAAGGTTAGAAAACGTCTGTGATACAATTAATTTTCAGACCTTGTAAAAGGTTATAATTTTAAACATTTCAACATTTGTGTTTTTCGAAAAAACAAATTTTTTAAACACGCCAGCATAATGAAGTACCGTGCTGCCAGTCCTAAGCCTGGAAAAAGTGTGAAGGGAAAATTCAAATTAGTAGGGAAAAAAGTGGACATTTACTGACATGGAAAGGTCGGACACGAAAGGTGGTACAACAAATAAAATACAGTAGAGATTCGATTATCCGGACTAATGGATGCAGGCATGTATCCGGATAACCGAGTTCCTACTGTATTTACATTTGAAATACCTAAAAAAAATATTAAAAAATTACGGAAATTAACAAATTTTTTATGGCTGAAAACTATTTGTTTATAAAGTAAAAAACATTAAAAATTGGAAATTTTGAAAAAAATTTTATATGCTCGTAATCGTCAAGGAACACAGATTACGAATCTAACGCTAAAAGTAATTTTATATCAAAATTTAAAAAAAAAAAAATTTTTGTAAAACCTCATTACCGACCTAATGGTCTTTAATGAGGTTATAGAAAAACGCATTAGCAGACAATGGCAGACCGAGCGCTGGGATGCTCGGTAGTGCCCGGTGGTGGGGGTAGGCACTTCTCCTCTCGGGAATATTCCGATAATCGCCCTAACCTATCACCATTAAATAATTGGTTTTTTTAAAGCATAGTGTTTTAAGATTATAATTACAAAAAATCAATTTATCCAAATCTTATTCGTACACGAAATAAAACGTTATTCGTACACGACAATTAGTATTTTAAAAAAACAAGATTTTGAGGTGTTTTCAGAAGTGCATGATAATTTTTATTTTAAACATTGGGTCCTTGCCAGGGCTATTATTGATTTAAATCACTTCGATTTAAATCGTGATTTAAATCATTGAAAAATTTGCATTAAAATCATGCTTTAAATCAAAAAAACTTTACAATTCTCCGGATGTCTAATATTGCATGTGAAACATCGCAAACCATAAACAAAAACCACAAATTTGTGGATAAATCTTAAAACTTTTAATTTTAATATTTTAATCTTTCAAACAATTTTAAAAATTGTGCTAATACAGATGATCAAAATACCTACAATTTATAAATTTTTGGTATGAAGATAGCAAAAAATAGTATTACCTTTTTATATCTTCTAGTCATTTTAATTATATAAATTCCAAACGTCAATTAAGTCATATGCCAATTGGTTCCAGCTTATAAATTTCAAATAATTTAAATTTTAATGCATATTAATTAATGCAAACTAATTAAATAATATTAATTATTTTTCACATTCACAATAATCCTTTTTTTTTAATATTCTTACAAGATTTGTAAGAGATTTCAATTTGTCAAAAATGTTTAATTTTTATCTCATAAATTCTTATTTTTACAAAATGTAACGATCTTTTCTTTTACTTTTGATTTTTTTTTGTATTTGTCTTTTTAGTTTAGGATTTTCTTTAATTTTCCTCTTTTTATACAAATTATTTAATATAATTTTACACAATTTTGTTATTATAACATTCACTAAACTTTTTATTTCGTTGATTTTCATATTTTTAAAAATAAATACTCTCATTTTTTTAAGTTTATTCAATTTTTTTAAAAAAATTTAGGTTTGCTTTATTTTTTCAAATTTATTGTTGGACTTATTTTAATTGTAATATTATAAAATTGTGTTTGGCTTAATTTGCTTAAAATTTTTTTTTTTTTAAGGATTTTTAAGTTTCTTTTATGGAAAAAAAATACGAAAACCATGAATTTTTTTTTAAAAATTGTCCTGGAATTTTCCCAAAAATTTCCCAAAATTTGATGTAGAAAACCTGCAAAAGTCATGAACTTTTTAATTCAGACTTCTGTATCAACCAGTAATTATTGTCATGAATATTTAAATTTTCTACACAAGTTTCAATTATTTTCTTCAAACTTAAATTACTTATGTCATTATTCAAGTATTTTTGCTATTTTTCAATTATTTTAAATACATATTATTTTATTATTTTTGCCATTTTGAATTGTTTTCTACAAATTTCAATAATTTTATTCAATTTTTTTAATTGTTATGAATTTAAAAAATTTTTACACCAGTTTTAAATTATTTTTTTCAAATTTCAATCATTTTCGTCATTTGTTTTATTATTATCATGAATTTATTAATTTTTTATACCTTTTTCAATCAATTTCTACAAATTTCAATTATGATTCTAAAACTTGAATTACTTTCTAAATAATTAAATTTTGTTGACATTTTTTAATTATTCTCTTCAAATTTTAATTATTTTATTCCAACTTTAATTAATTTCTTCAACTTTCAATTATTTTTCTCAAACTTCGAATATTTTTTTTAATTTTTCAATGATCGTATTTAAATTTTTAAATTTTACTCCAGCTTTCAATTATTTGTGTCATTATTCAATTAGTCTCTTTACATTTTAATTATTTCGTCAATATCTCAATTATCGTACTCAAAATTTTATTTTTTTACACCAGTCTCAAATAATTTTTTTCAAAGTTTAATTTTTTTCTCATTCTTCAATTATTTTCTTCTAATTTCAATTCTTTTTTTCAAATATCAATTATTTCGTTTCAATTTTCCAATTTTTATCTTCATTTTTTGATTTTAAATCAATTTTTCATTTTGAAAGCTAACTGTTTAAGCTTAAAGCTAAAATACTTTAAATTTATAACAAAAATAATAATTAAAAATAATTAAATAATTAAAAAATAATAATTTATTGTAAAAATAAACTTCAAGCATATCACTTTCTGAAAATCACTCTTATGACGGACATGTTTGTTTTGTAACAAATGGCGGCGGAGGTAATTTTCTTTGACAATTTTTATTAATAACTAATCGATAACCACAAAAAATTGTAGAAACCATCGTTATCTCACAAAACGTCACTATTATACAAAGAATTTAACTTAACCTAATTTTTTCAAAAGTTATTAACAAAAACAGCCTTAGCCTTATTTTGAAAGAAAATAAATTTTCTTAAAGTCGTGTCAGGGTCTTCAGTTTTCTCTAAGTACAAAATTTTTATCTATAAAACATTAAACATTATGAGTAGAGTTGAGTAGAATAGAATAGTTTCTAGAGAGAAACTTTTATTCTTGCATGACATAGTCATTACGTACTTGGGGAGGAACAATAGTCAAAGAAGCGTGCAAGACAGAACTTCCTTTAAATGCGATTTGTGCGCCAGGTGTTTGAATTCGTTTTCCACGAGGGCTGTATTTATGAGTCAGAGAAAATGTATCAATGGAATAAATTTTATAACTTTAATAGCTCACGTGTAATTTTTCTAACAACCACTTTCTTTAAAATACTCTTACTTTATCTTTTATTTTATAACTGACCACATACCTACAATATGCATGTTAAATTTATAAATTGAATTTTTTATATCTATCAAAACCAGGGACCGTCACGAATGTAATTTGGTTTTTGGAGTTTTTTCAAAATATCTCGTAGATTTTGGATAATATGGAACAAAATCTTGTCGACCTACCGCAATGCAATTTCAATTGTAAACATACAAGACAGATAAATTTAAAGTTCCCCCGACTACAAATGAGGCAATTGAATGGAAATATGTTTAAACAGAAAAGAGAAAGACACACACCTTGGTAAATTTTGTGTCGTTTGTAACCGGCAAAGTTTTTTCTTTTTTGTATACAGCTGGGGTAAAAAAAGTGACCTTGTTTTTGTGAGAGCCAGTTGAGACGATCGTGTCGACAGAATCTGACTCGAGTCAGAATCAGCTGGCGCACCTGTCAGGGCTTTATGTAATTTTATTCAGTCGTTCCACTTTGCCTGCCTTGTTGCTTTTGTCTCTCGCGCTCGCAAAAGACCAAAACATGAGACGCTGCATATTGCAACTGAGGTCAATCAGACCACGAATTATACTCTCTTGTTTAAAAAATCGAAAGCAAAATAAATTGCAGAGACGAGTTATCGAACGGTCTGACCTCCTGTGAAATTTGCCAAATTACAATTTTACCTGGGGCAAGGGAAATCACTTGGATTATATGATGCAAAAGTTATTTTGCGAAATAATAGGTTCTTGTAAATGAATTTTTAAACTGATCGATGATGATGTGCTAAATTGCCATTTTATGCATTTATTGCGAGACAATTTCCATCTTCATATCATATTTGTTTTTAAAAAAATTTTTGTGTAACTCCACTCCGTCGCCGTTCACTTAAAAAATTTTACATTAAAACAAGAATTATTCATTTCTGTTTTAATACCATTAAACCAACTTTGAAGAATACTGATTTATTATTAAATTTTGCACTTAATTGATGAATTGTCAATGCAAAATATTTGTAACTTTATTTTAGAAAATTAAATAAGTTTTGTGTATTACTTTAAACTCCACTCCGTCGTCAAATACGAATATATGTAAGTGATAAATTTAAAAGAACATGTTAAAGTGAAATAAAACTTTGAAAAGGCGCAGAGTGATGTTTACGCATGTTGTAACTTAAAAACTCCACTCCGTCGCCACAGTTTCTTTTTTAATTTTAGGATATAAATTATAAGTATTATTAATAAGCAGAAGAGTAAGAGTTTTCTTGCATAGGATTTCACAAATATTATCTATATAAATGGTTTGTTTTTATATTACAATTAGTATATATTGGAAAATTAAAAAACTCCACTCCGTCTCCATAACTCGGGTTCGTATCATTTTGACACAAAATTTTTTTGTGACAATTGTTACATTATATTCCGAAGATAAATAAATCCTATTAAAACTAAAAGATTTTCAAGTTTTAATTTTTGAATAATTCAATTTACTGTGTTAATTGAGTCTTTTAATATGAATTAAATGTATTAAAATCAAATATTTAATAAATAAAGCTTAAAAATCTTTGATTTTAGAAGGAGTACAAAATAACATTTATTTTTAGATTACAAAATAACAATAGTCACGAAAAACTTTGCGTTAAAATGATACAGATCCCAAAACTCCACTCCGTCTCCATAATTTCTTTTTGATATATTTAGTAGGTAAATTATTAATATTATAAATGATTAGTAGAAGATTTATTTTTTTTCATTAAATTTCGCAAATATCATCTTGTGAAAATTGTTTCTTTATTATTAGAAGTTTTATATAATGGAAAAATAAGAAACTCCACTCCGTATCCAAAACTCCGTCGCCATAATTTCTATTTGACATTCAGTTAGTAAATGATAAATATGATTAATGATCCACTATAAAAAAGTGATGTGTTTTTTTTCACTTTATATCAGTGTTTTTTTACAGAACCAAATAATTTTATGTAATTTTAGGCATTAATAACTCAAAAACAAGCTTTAATAGAGTTGGAATTGAAAATAAATTTTTAAAAAACGATAAAAACAAATTTGCTTCAGATATAAGCAGTGTTATTAATGTTTTTTTAATTTTATTTTGAAAAAAATTCTAATTAAAAAATTGCCCTTTTACAGAGAATGAGACCTATATATCCAATTTTAATATTCTATAACTTTATGGTTTCTAGTACAAATAGTTTTACTAAGGTCGTTTTAATTTTTTAATTCACCCATATAACATGTTGACAGAGTTTTCACTTATTCAGCATTCTCAATGATTCTAGATTGAAAGGTTAAGGGTCGAAGAAGGTTAAAATAACGCGAATTAGTTGTAGTAAATGTGGAACAAACTCTCTAAATTTCTTAGAGTGAAACCTCACTCTTAAAGAGTGAGATTTCACTCCAGGCAAGAGTGAAAATTGAGCCACTCCATATGGAGTGAATGTTCACTCATTGAAAGAGCGAATTTATTCACTCTATAGATAGAGTGACGAGTTCACTCTAATTATAGTGAATTTTTCAGCTGATTTAAAATGGCGGCTCATTCCTCTTAGATCAAATTTCCCACTCCAATTTTAGATTGGGTAAATTAAAGCTTTTGGAAATTTGCATAACATAACTTTAAAGGAATAATATCTTATTTTTGAAAAATAAAAATAATAAATAAAAATAAATATTGAATCTCTTGAATAACTTTCTGTCAGTACTGTGGTATTTTCGTATTTATTTAGTCTCAAGGATATTTGTTATTTATATTATTTTATAACATTTTATTATATTATATTTACAAATAAAACATACAACTTAATACTAACGCTAAACTTATATAATTAAAATATTTGACGCTGAGGGGTCTCGAACGTGCGACCCCCAGGCCTAAAGCCCAACGCTCTAACCACTATGCTATACGCTCGTTGGTACAAAACTTACGAACTGCCGTTATAAGTTATACGTGCTTACGTTCACTCAAAACAGAGTGAAAGTTTCACTCTAAGTCTTGGAGTGAATATTCACTCCAACCACTGGAGTGAATTTCTGCACTCTTTCCATTAGAGTGAGCGATTTCACTCTTTTAGAGTGAACTTTCACTCTATCTGGAGTGAATGTACATCTCACTCCTAAATTAGAGTGAAATATTCACTCTAAGAAATTTAGAGAGAATGGATAAACTAGGTAAAAATTATATATCCATTTTGTGGAAAAAAAATAATTTGCTTCCCCATAGAGGAATCAATAAATTAATATAATATAAAAGTTAATTGCAGAAGTTATTAACAAAAAAAGATTTTAAATGCAAAAAAATGAAAAAACATTTATGATTTTACAAATTTTTGATCAATTATGAACTTTATATAAGTCAATCGATTCGTTTTCAGATAAAGAATGTGATTTTTTTATTCATTAAGTTGTATTTTTAACATGAAAAAAGTTTTGTGAAAGAAAGATTTTTACGGTGAGAAAAGGTGCTCAAAAAAATTTGACCGGGTATTTTGAAAAATCTCTGTGTCCAAATTTAGATATTTATGAACTTAATAAGCCATCCAAATTTTATTGAAATACGTTGAAGCGTTCTCGAGATATCCTGTCGACAAAAAAGCTATACACACACATGCATCTGGACATTTGTTTAAAAATTAAAATTTACGCTTCTTAGATAAAAATGAGTAGATTCAGACTATTTTTGGAAAATCGAAAATCTTAAAACAATCACAAAGTTTCCTCTATGAGAAAAAATGATTGGATTTGTAAACTAAATGGGCATCATAAGCTCACTAATGATAAATGCGTAGGTAAAACAAATGGATGAAAGATGTTCATGTAGATGTGTTTAGTATTGTCAATAATAATGGACAAAATGAAGATAGAATAAGGCAATGCACAAAGAATTGAAATATACAAAGAAATGTGTACAGTAGTGAAAACGTTGTATCAGATAAATATTGTAATGCAGTTAAATACCTAGAATAAAAGGGTGATGTAGACAGAAGGATAAGTTAAACAAATGTATTAGAAAAGAATACAAATGAAAGAAAATATAGATTGTGGAAATATATATTAGGTCGACTAAATAAGATTAGTATGAATAATGTGAATAGAATAATAATATGGCAAAGAATGGATGCATGTGTGGATATGATGAAAACTATATAAGCAAGTTTGTTGAGATAATTTCAATGTATCGATTTTATATCCTTTATTATTGAGAAATGGAAACAATTACTGAGTGTCATAATATAAAAATAGATTCTTAAATGGCAAAAGGCTCGGCATAAGGTTATAATTAATGTATTGAATTTGTCTTTATATTTTCTTTTATTCTTTCTTTATATCCTTTTACTCTTTTATTGTTCCATTCTGCGTGCAGAAAAATAGTCAAGACGGTCGTGAAATAATAATTAACAAAGTCGTTGGACCAAAAGGTGCCTTTTGTGAAATAGTTGGTCCATTAGCGAAAACGATTTACGCTAGGTGCACTCGTGAGACTGAAAAATGGATTTTCTTGAAACGAGTCGTATCGCCAAGAGAGAAAAGGGGAGAGAATGTCGTCGATATTAAAGAGCTCTCGCAGTCGGTTTCAGCCTCGAGTTTAATGGCGCGAACGACAACCAGAGCCGTGAAAAATAATCAATCAACATGTTACCCGTCTGATAGACAAAATGTTGTCAGAAGCACCCATATCACTTTTTTGTCCAAGTAAAAGCAAAAATTTGTGTGCAGAGCTTCAAGAAGATTAAACAGCTTTTTTATAAGGATCTTTTTTATGGATTATTTTATGATGTTTCTAATACCTATTTTGAAGAAAATAGTTAGTGGTTTGTATTAACATATTTAAACAACACCCTTGAGGATGTAGGCACAGATTTTAAAAAGGGTTTTTATGACAGATATCCGCAAACTTTAAATGACTGTAAAATGGAAAGTTTTATAGATTCTTTGTTATCTTGGTTAAGTGATGGAGATGAGATAGTTTTACGCACAATTGTTGGACCGTACTTGGACCGTCTCTACTTAAACTGTTTATGATGCTATGAAATACGTCTCCAGATGTTGAAAGGCGATAATCTTTATAATAAAATTAAGGTCTTACCCTTTCCGACTCCTTTAGACAGGTCCTAAAAGTTGCTCTTTTGTGAATTTCACATTTCTTAGTTTTTTCTTCTTAAGGGCATGTGATGGATAATGACGTCACTGCCCTAAGCAAAATTTGTCTGTAACTTGTCTCTGAAAATATTGAAATGTCATTATGAAGGTATCTCTGACCCGAGTTTTTTTTAATTTTGGGTCAAAAGTAATTTTTATAAAGTTTGCTATTTTTCGAAAATTTCCCAAAAATTAATTTCAGCAATTTTCTTGAATAATTTTATTATTAGGATAATGTTACCTTGAGTGGACCGTCACCATGAGTGGACAGCCTAAAAGTTTTTGGTGATCTGATAGTGGAAACGTAAAATAAATAGTTCGAACAGCAGCGTTGCAGCCGGAAACCAAAAGAAATTAAGTTTTGCGGTGAACAAATACTTTACTGTTTGACAAAACGAATTTTTTAAAAAACAAACTGTTAAAAAAGTCGTCGTTACAATTAATGAGGTGATTCTGAAGTGAAAAAATAGTGTTGAACCCGAGTTCTAAAGTGTAATTTTTTTTTCCTGTTAGTTTGGATACTGAAATTGATTTTTTAAGTTTAATTAAGTGATAATTTTGCCTAGAAAGAAAAATGTTTGTTGCTCCCTTAAAAAGTCACATGTCACCTTAAGTGGACCATTGTTTATAATCTTGAGTGATCCATCTAATTTTTTTAATTTTTAATGTCAATTTACCATTTTTATGGATATAAATTAAAAATAAACTTGTTTATATCTATATTTTATGTTATTTTTCAATATTTTTTGTGATTTCGAAAAAGGTATAGTCGAAAATAGTATAGAATAACAGGAAGTCAAAACTAGATAATTTACTGACAGAAATTAAAAATATTAAATAACTTTTGCAATTTCTTGAGTTATTATTTATTTTCTGACCTTTTCTTGCAATTTTTCAAGAGTGGTCCACTCATGGTTACATTTTTTTCATTCCTCAAAAAACCGCATATTTTTTTATGTCAAATTTATTTTTTCTAAATAACAAATCAAAGCTCTCATGACATAAACTCTTATCTAGGTATCTAAACAAAAACTTGGAATAAAGAAGTACATTTAATTTACTTTCATATAAAATTTATTCGAAAAAAAGCTTAAGCGGTCCACTCATGGTGACATTACCCTATGTATAAATAATTTTTAAATACTTTACACCCATTGCCAATTACTTTTTACAAGTTTCATTTATTTTTTCAAATTTCATTATTTTTTTTCAATCTTTCATTCTTTTAATTATTTTACACCAGTTATCAATCATTATTCATGTCATTATTTAATTATTTATATCTCAAATTTTTAATATTTTTGTTATTTTTCATGTATTACCTTCAAATTTAAATTTTTTGTGATCTTTCAATTACTGTCTTCAAATTTCAAATGTTATTTGTATTTTAAATTGTTTTTTTTTTAAATTTTCAAATAATTTAGTAATTTCGCAATTATTGTCAATATTTTCGACATTGTTTTATTACTTTCTTAAAATTTTATGCTTATTTTCTTATATCTTTAAATTATTGTCATGGATTTTTTAATTTCTTACTTAAATTTACATTTATTTTTTTCATTGATCAATTTCTTTTCAAATTTTAATTATTTTTATGAGACACCAAAAGTATCTTAATTTAAGACATTTTTGGCCAATTTAAGAGACCATGTTTTTGCAGTGTTTTCTTCAAGTTTTTTATTTTTTACTTAATTTTTAATTAATTTATGTCATCTTTTAATTATTTGTCTAAAATTTTTATTATTATTGTTATTTTTCACGTATTACCTTCAAATTAAAATTTTTTTTAATTTCTAAATTATTTTCTGCAAATTTCTGTTATTTTTGTTATTTTTCGACTATTTTTTCCTATTTTAAATTATTTTTGTCATATTTGAATTGTTTTTTAAACTTTTCAATTAATGTAGACATTTCTAAATTATTATCATTATTTTCGACATTTTTTTATTAGTTTCTCCAAATTTTACTTTCGTTTTTATATCTTTAAATTATTGTCATGGATTCTTTAATTTCTTACTTTAATTTACATTTAAGTTTTTTATTTTTCAATTATTTTTGTCATCTGTCAATCACTTATTATTTTTAATTTTAATTATTCTTATTATTTTTCAAGTGTTTTCTTCAAATTTCAGTTTTTTGTGTTTTTGCAATTATTTTGCCATTATTCAATTTTCTTTAAGCGTCAATTTTTATCACCAATTTTTCAATTATTGATTTCTAATTGCTATTTCGTTTCTCCATTTTTCAATTATTTATGTTAATTTCTACGTCCTTTCCTCAAATCATAAATTTTTTACATAATTTTATCATCTTTCATCTTTTTACTTTTTGGTTCAATTATTTTTGTCAATTCTCTCGACGATTTCTTCCTTTTTTTTATTATTTTTGTAATTTCTGAATTGTTTTTTCTTAAATTTTAATTATTTGTATCATCTTTAAAGTATTTTCTTCAAATTTCTATCAATTTTATGATATTTCAGTTATTTAATTGTTTTCTTTAGTCTTCAATTTTTGTCTCTAATTTTTTTAATTATGTATTGACATCAAATTTTTATTCTTTTTTTCTATTTTTCAATTATTTTTGTCATTTTCCAAGTCTTTTCTTCAAATTTTGTATTTTTTACTTAATTTTTAATTAGGTTTGTCATCTTTCATTTTGTTTCTTCAAATTAAAATTATTTTTGTCATTTCCCAATTATTTTCTACTAATTTTTTTTATTTCCCAAATATTTTTTCCTATTTAAAATTATTTTTATCATTTTTCAAGTCTTTTTCTCACTTGTTTACTTTTACTTAATTTTTAATTAGTTTTGTCATCTTATTTCAATTATTTGTCAGAAATTTTTATTATTGTTATTTTTCACGTATTACCTTCAAATTAAATTTTTTTTTAATTTCTAAATTATTTGCTGCAAATTTTTGTTATTTTTGTTATTTCTCATTTATTTTTTCCTATTTTAAATTATTTTTGACATATTTGAATTGTTCTTTTTAATTTCAATTAATTTAGTCATTTCTAAATTATCATTATTTTCGACATTTGTTTATTACTTTCTCCAAATTCTACTTATGTTCTTATATCTTTAAATTATTGTCATGGATTCTTTAATTTCTTACTTTAATTTACATTTAAGTTTTTTATTTTTTAATTATTTTTATCATTTCTCAAATGCTTTTTATTTTTAAGTTTAATTATTTTCATCATTTTTTTTGTGTTTTCTTCAAATTTCAAAAAATTTTTCATTTTGCAATTATTTTGTCATTATTCAATTATTTTCCTTAAGCGTCAATTTCTATCTTCAATTTTTCAATTATTATGTTAATTTTTACGTCTTTTCTTCAAATCATAAATTTTTTTCATAATTGTAATTTACTTTTATAATTTTTTATCTTTTTTCTTCTTGGTTCAATTATTTTTGTCATTTCTCGACTATTTGTTCTATTTTTTGATTATTTTTGTAATTTTCAATTATTTTTGTCATTCACCGAAAAAAAATATACTTGGATTGAGAGGAATCCTCTCATTTTGATGCGAATTTTCCTCTACAATATGGCCTCTAAAGGATCCTCTCATTTTGAGAGGATACTCTCATTTTGATGCGAATTTTCCTCTCAAAAGTAGAGGATACTCTCAAAACAATGTAAAAACGTGAGAGGATTTCACGAAAGGAATGTTACTCTCTTTAGAAGAATATTTTTTTTTCGGTGTTTCTCAATTGTTTTTGTTTTTTTAAATTTTAATTATTTTTATCATTTTTCAAGTATTTTCTTCAAATTTCTATCAATTTTATGATTTTTTAGTTATTTAAGTATTTTATTTATTCTTCAATTTTTGTCTCCAATTTTTTAAATATGTATTGACATTAAATTTTTTTTCTTCTATTTTTTAATTATTTTTGTCAGTTTCCAAGTCTTTTCTTTAAATTTCTAATTTTTTACTTAATTTTTAATCAGATTTGTCATCTTTCAATTTTGTTTCTTCAAATTTCAATTATTTTTGTCATTTTCCAATTCTTTTTTTCAAATCATAAATTTTTTACCTAATTTTTAATTAGTTTTATCATCTTTCATCTTTTTTCTTCTTGGTTCAATTATTTTTGTCATTTCTCGACTATTTGTTCTATTTTTTGATTATTTTTGTAATTTTCAATTATTTTTAATTTTTAATTATTTTTATCAGTTTTTTAAGTATTTTCTTTAAATTTTTATCAATTTTTTTATTACTTACTGGTAATTACAATTGCAATTATTAGTCTAGTTAGGAATAGTAGTTCTGGAAACTTACTGTTTATACTTTAATCTTAAAAAGGAAATATTTGGATTTGTCTCCAATATTGTTTAATGTTTAAGGTTAGGCTGTACGACACATTTTCTTTTTTTTTATTCGTTTTCTTGGTTTTATAGTTATAACTGTTGTTATAGTGTGAGAAAGCAGTTCTAAAGTTTATCCCTTATGTTAGATTAAAGAGGAACATATTTTTTCTTTTTTGATTTGTTATACTTTTATTTAGTTTTTAAGGCCATGGGCATTAAATTTTTGATTTTGTAAATTTTCTTCTATTAAGGGCTCACAGTCCTACGAACTTTTGATGAATATATAAAGAAATAAATTTTATGATTTTTCAGTTATTTAATTATTTTCTGTAATCGTCAATTTTTGTCTCTAATTTTTTAATTATGTATTGACATTAAATTTTTGTTTTTCTATTTTTCAATTATTTTTGTCATTTTCCAAGTCTTTTCTTCAAATTTTTAAATGTTCACTTAATTTTGAATTAGTTTTGTCATCTTTCATTTTGTTTCTTCAAATTTCAATTATTTTTGTCATTTTCCAATTTCTATTATTTTTGCCATTTTAGAATTATTTTTTTCAAAGATCAATTTTACCTTAAAAACTTATGTATTATAAAACCTGTTTCTACCAATGGGCCAAATTTGATAAAAATGGTAATGCTAATTCTATTTATGCTAGAACCCCCTTGAAATTAACTTTTTAAAAAATTCGCCGTTTTTTGGAAATTTTAAAAACTTAATTCAATATGGCAAATCTCAAACAATTTTGGGTCAGACAGACCTTTTTTAAAATATTCTTATAAATTCTACAAAGTTTAGTGTCAAAATATTTATTAGCTTAAGAGAAAATTTACGTTCAATTGCAGTTGAAATTTCCTCAGGTTAAAAAAAGGTGGTCTAATAGAGTATCCTTTTTAAATAAGCAGGGTAAAATGTATTCCGAAACATGTTATCTGTATGCTGATGAAACTCTTTTGTATGATGGAAAAGGGGAAAAGCAAAAAAGTGTTTACCTTTGTCGTTCTGAAAAGTGTATATACCTATATATATATATATATATATATATATATGAACATAAAGAAATGTCTCATTCGGAAAAGGTGGTAATAAATATTGATTTTCGTAATATCCCAAGTTTGTGTGCGGCAAGCAGGCAGAAAAGTTTCTAAAATGTCGTTATCTTTAGTTGCTGGCTCTCACTTTTCCTCTCGCATTTCATCCCTAATGCTTCTTCGTCTCTTCTTAGTTTCTCCTTGAAGCAGAAGCGCCCCATCGTCAAGAACTATTCCCTCGACTTGAAAGTTGGAACAGAGAGGACAGACTAAGTGCAACGAGTGCATCTTACAATTGCGCTGAAAGTATAAGCACAGGTACACATACAAGGAAACACTGCGTTGTAGTTGTTAGAGGGTAGTTGGTAGCAGTTTCAAAGACCAGCAGACCCACAGGAATACTCAAGTTCCAACTATATATTTCCAAGTTATCTGCGAGCAACGGTATAGAGTAATAATAATAACAACGCGAGTTTACGGTCTTGTAGTGGCAGTGAGAACGAGAGGCAGATAAGCCGGGAAAAAGAAGGAAGATCAATAGTCCAGAGAGTAGCGACCCAGGGCGCCGCGCCATACTCACTCAGAGACTCCGTGGGTCAGGTCGGCGATTACGATCACGCATGTGTTTTTTTTTTTTTTTTTTTTTGCAACTCCAAACTCAGTAAACAAGCTTGTTTTCGTATATAGTCGATTTTTTATCTTTTCTTTTTGGGAACCTTTAATAAGACTGGGTTTATTTATTAGTTGATTTACAAAATAAAAGTCGACAATTTAAAAACATTCCTTGCATAGGTATTTTATTTCTATAAATAAAATATATGTGACGCTCCACGGTGAAATGGACCTTAGCTGCAAAACATTTGATTTTGATTTTTTATTATGAATCGATAGAATTTGAGTTGCTCTTTCTATCTCATTTCATTCGGGAATAATGGCCCCAGATATAATAATCATTATTATAACTTTAGATCTAAGATGATTGAAATGCATCCCATTGTTGGGTCAAAACGACACACAGTGGTCAAAAATGCTCTTTTTTGTGTGAAAATCAAAGAACTTTTGATAGAAGTGTTTAATTTTAATAAATCCAACGGGAATCAAAAAATTATTTCCTACACACTGAGAAAAATGAGTTAGCTAAGGTAGCTAAGTCTTAGCTTTGGCTGCTAATTTTTTTTCTCCGTGCAGAATACAGAAAAAATATGGAAAAAGTGAAAAAAAAATTCTAACCTATTAAAAATCGAGTTAAAGTTGAGTTTTCCTATGGAAACTATCATTTTTTGCCTACGCAGCCAAAAAAAATGTCATTAATAACTAAATAATTAATAAAACTTGAAGATTTCATACTGATTAACACCTGGAGTTAAGATTGCACATTCAATATGGTGGACGAAATATTAAAATTTTATTCGATTTGCTTGAAATTTTCTATTTAAAAGTTTTTATGGTCACTGACCAGAAATGTGACATCAGTTCTAAAAAATTCATAATTGCAAATCCAGTTTAGCGAAAATGAAATTTAAAATCAATAGAATTTGTTTGAAACTATACAATTTTTTGCAGTTTATATTACGTGCAAATTAAAAACATTTTACATCATTAATCAGTAAATTGGATCAGCCGTTTAAATATTTAAAAACTAAGATAAAATTCGTAATGGGTAACCCAAAAAACTTCTCGATTTCATATATCAATCAAACTTGAAAAAATTTCGAATATTACATCCACTATATTAGATCAGACATTTTGAATATTTGAAAACTGATGTGAAATACACAATCAGAGATAAAAAAAACTACTAAATAGCAAGTTTTAAGTGGATCTGATTAAATTTTAAATATTTCGTCCGCCATATTGGATCCACCATATTGAAGTTTTAAAAACTGACACCAGATTCGTAATCAGCGACCCAAAAAACCTTTAAATAGCAAGTTTCAAGAAAATTCAAATAAATTTTTAATATTTTGTCCGCCATATTGGATCCTCCATATTGAATTTTTAAAAACTGTCATCAGATTCATAATCAGCGACCTCAAAAACCTTTAGATAGCAAGTTTTAAGAAAATCCGAAAACTTGTTACATTTTGTCCGCCATATTGAATCCGCCATTTTGAACGTGCAATGTTAACTTCAGGTTTTATTCAGTATGACGAAATCTTCAAGTTTTATTCATTATTTAATTATTAATACATTTTTCTTGGCTGTGCAGGCAAAAAATGATATTTTTCATAGGATAACTCAACTTTAACGCGATTTTTAATAGGTAAGAATTTTTTTTTTCACTTTTTATATATTTTTTCTGTATTTTGTACGAAATAATCTTTTGTTTCCCGTTGGATTTATTAAAATTAATCACTTCTATAAAAAGTTATTTGATTTTGACACGAAAAAGAGCATTTTTTGACCACTGTGCGGCGCACAGTGTGGGAATTTGTTAATTTGTGTCTCAAAATCATATAACTTTTGACACAATTAAAATAATTAAACAAAAAGACTGGGAAATGAAAGCCTAAACTATACAGATTACAGGAAAAATATTTCATACAAAACTGCTCTGCGAGAAATTTTAAAATATAGAATTGAATATAAGATTATTATTGAAAGGAGACTATTCAAGACTTACCGGAAAAAACTAATTTGTTTAATTTTAAACTGTTGCAGTGAAGAAAAGAGAATTTAATAGTGACTATATTAAACATTAAAACGAAATTTTGAGTATTAATATAGTCACTATTAAATTTTCTTTTCGTAATTGCAACAATTTAAAAGTGACCCAATTAGTTTTCTCCAGTAGGTCTTAAATAGTTTCTTTTCAATATATTTAATATTAAATTTTATAGTGTCATTTTTAAATATTATTTCAAAATTCCTTTCAGTGTGTTTTAATATGTATCTCAATCAACCATACTTACTTATTTATTCATATTAATTACGAATCTGATGTAAAAGTTCATTAAAAAATGTGGAAATTAAAGTTGCCACGTTTTTATACCAAAATGTAAAAATGCTTTAGATTTTTACAGATTTTTGACAGAACTCACGTTTTAAATGTTTTTGGGGTCGTTGAACACGAATCTGAAGTCAAAATTCAAAATAGCGGATTCAATATGGCGTTCTAAATATAAAAAAAACTCTCTAAATCTGAATTAGTAGTTTTCTACTATGAATTAGTCAAATTCATAGCTCATTTTTCTCTAATTCATATAGTAGAAAACTTCTAATTCTTAGTAGAAAATTACTAATTCTTAGTAGAAAACTACTAATTGAAATAGTGAAACTTTACTTTTCAAAAAAGTAGGTTTTTTTACTAATTTAATTAGTAGTTTTCTACTACAAGATTAGTAGTTTTCTACTAATTCTAAATAGTTTTCTACTAAAAATTAGTAAAATTCTTACTATTTTAATAGTAGCTCACTTTTCGCTAATTCATTAGTAGAAAAACACCGAAAAACCACTAATTTAGATTTAGAGAGAATGCATTGGATGTAGATTAAATTCATATTTTAAAGATTTTTGCGGCTGCTTAATAGAAAATAATTAAAAATTAGAAAAAATAATTAAAACTGTCATAAATAATTGAAATTTTAGAAAATTAGAAAATTAGAAAATTAGAAAATTAATTCAGAAATGATGAAAATGATTAAAAATTTAGGAAAATAATAAAAAAAAATATATAAATAATTTAAAATTAAAGAAATAGTTGAAATAATTACGTAATATATTTTAAATAAAGGAAAATTAAAGTGAATTTTAGAAAAATATTTGAAACTTTCAGGCGTTTATTGCAAAAAAAAAGGGAAATAATTAAAAATTAGACAAAATCAATGGGAAAAGATAAACATAATTAAAAATTAAAAAGAACAATTTTTAATTTAAGAGAAATAATGCAAATAATACAAGAAAATCGTAAATATAATTAAAAATTGAATAGAAAAATCAAAATTTCAGATAATTAATTAAAAACTTTTTGGAAATTATGAAAAAGAACATAAGTAATTGGAAATTGAAGAAAATAATAAACAAATAATATAAAAATTGAAAATTAAATTAAATAATTGAAATATCAGATAAATAGTATATAAATTTGGAAATTATGAAAAGAATTTAAAATGATTAAAAATTGAAGAAAATAATTGGAAATTTGAGAAAAATATTTAAAAATTTAGAAAATAATTTAAAAAATAATAATAAATGAGGAAAATAATAAAAAATGATTTTTAATTTTGAAACTTGAAAAAAATTATTAAAATATCATAAAAATAATGATAAGTTGAAAAAAAATTAATGATATTTGAAAATAATTCAAAAAATTGCAGAATTTTTTCAAATTTTTTAAAAGTTCCGTTTGTTGGTTTCAACGCCCCAATGTATGAGGCGTGTAACCTAATGAATATTATTATTATTATTATTGTATAAATAATTTGTATAGTTTCTATAATTGTCCATTTTTAACTGCGGGATATATTATAAAATGAATAAATAAATAAAATTAAAAAAATTGAAGTTTGAGAAAAGTACCTACTTGAAAATTTGAGAAATTAATTGAAAGAAATGAGAATAATTAAAAATTGAAGAAATGAATTGAAGTAGGCTAAAAATAATTGAAACTTAAAATAATTAATAAGTTTTTTTGGAAATTATAAAAACAAATGAAAGTAATTAAAAATTGAAGAAAATAATTGAAATTTGAGAAAAATCGTAAAAAATAAAATTTATAATTAAGAATTTAGGAAATTAATTGAAAAATAATTAAAATAATTGCAAAATGATAAAAAGAAATGAATATTGAAAAGAATAATTAAAAATTGAGATATTTAAAAGTTTAGGATATCAATTCAGAAATGATGAAAATGATTAAAAATTGAAGATAATATAATTGTAAAATGAAAATAACTGAAAATAACAATGGTGAATTAAAAAAATTAATTTCATTTATCGATAAATAATATGAAATTTATCAATAAATAATGAAATTGTTTTATTCTCAATGAGAAAATAATTAAAATTGAAAAAGTAATTGAAATTTTTTTTAAATATAATTGAAATTTGCGGGAGGTAGATTTAAGATTAAGGAGAAAAGTGTGAAGCAATGAAAATAATTAAAAATTGCAGAAAGTAATTGAAAAATGATAAAAATGTTAATTAGTTTCAAATTAACAGAAAATTGAACAAAATTAAAATTGCTATAAATTTAAATTTTGAGAACATTTTAAAAATAGGTAAAATATGATGTAAGAATTTAAAGCAAAAAAAGAACATCTAGTGAGAAACTTTCGGTGTGAATAAAATTAAAAAAAACTTGAAAATTATTCTATATTTATAATTCTTACTTTTAAAATTGAAATTTAAATCAATTAGAATGACTTAGAAATTTCAAAAAATCAATTTTTTTTGCATTTTTGTAATGTTTCAAATTCTTAAAGGTCTGTAAGGATCGAATTTTGAAGAATTTATTTTCATGTTTAATCGGACAGAGTTTGTAGCTCTGTGAATGAGCGGATTTTAAAGAATTGGTTTTTATGTTTGGTCGGAGTTTGTAGGGTCGGTCTGCTAACATTCTGTTTTTGATTTTTTTGATAATTTAAATCAAGTAAGTTTTGCAGAATCGGTTTATGAAGATTTCAAAATACATATTTATAACTTTGGTTTTTCTTCTTTTATAATAAATAAATATTCTCAAAATTGTTTAGCTTCTCATTGATTTATCCTCATTCTAAATTAGGATCATTTATCTGAACCTAGTTGAAAACTTAGGGAATATTTGAAGATTTTTCAATCCTTTTATAATACTTCCAAAAAACTTTCTCGAGGAATATGAATTTTAGACAATACAACTGGTCACCGAGATGACACAAAAAGTATGTCTGTTAAAACTTTCTTTATAAACTATCATCTGGCCTAGAAGAAGTTTTCTATGACAGCAAACTTTTAATCTAACACATCTAACTGAGTTTACTGAAATTGGAACAGCTAAAAAGTCTGCTGTGGGAGTTACCTTTTTTCAATTTTAGGTTGATCTTTGTTTATTTGACTTACTGCCGAGGTAGCAAATATTTTCGATGTGGTAATATATTTTTACGGTAAACATCAGTTTAGACAACATCTGATTACCAAGACGATAAAAAGGTATAAAATTAATGTCTAAATTAATGATTCCCAAACAACTACCTTATTGATTAATGCTTTAGCTAAAAGTATATTGTATTTTTTAGATACACACCTGTACATTGTTGAAAAACGGTTTGTCATCTTGTTAATCCGTTCCATCCTCTGACTCTTATTTTTTAATTAATTTATCCCAGAAGCATCTGCACTTCTTCCATCTTGCAAGATAATTTCTTCAGGAAGCATAGAATCAGTTGTACTTAAAAATAGAGTAATAAACACTTAGATCTTTTGGTAGTTATCAACAAAGTTTTTATTGTTATAAGTGCAAAGAACTACAATCACACTACTGCCTTTACATATCAAAATTCTTTGGTTTATAAAATATACTATTATTACTTTCTTTGTTGGTACAACAATTTACTTTACCCGTGAGGTCATTGGTTGAGTTGTCTCAGACTCACATTACCCAATAAAATTGTTTGGACATCAGTCGGTTGATACTTTATATCATGATGATAAGCTACTATGTTATCTAAAACTCACATTTCTTCAAGGAAGTTGTTTAGACCAGAAGTTGTTAATTGGTCTATTAATACATTTTTGTCATTGATGGGATGATACTTTGTTTTGTTCCAAGTTCCTACTCTTAACAATTTTGCAATTGTATATAAATATCATGAATGACGAACCACTGTTTGACGCTAAAGAAACTTTTTCACACTATTTTTCTAGATAAAACCTTTCTTAAGAAAAAATGTAATAAAAAGAGACTTCTTTAGTTACATGTGTGTCCCACTAACTTTCAAAAGATTCTTACTCTATTGAGTAAAATTACTCAAAAATCAGCTTTTTTAAACTGCATTCAGTTTTTTTTAGATTTGAAAGTATGTTTTCGAATATGCATATTTAGTACCTATACTTAAATAATTTATTATTGAATTTCGTATCAGAGTCCAGATTTGTGTTATACCATGAGAGCACAATTCAAATTTCGAGGCACAAAATTCATCCTACGCGGATATTCTAAAATCTAATGGGATAACAAATTCAGAGATTAATAGTTAATGCACGTAGATCCTCTCATTAGTTGCAGCAAGAGAAGCCTTTGCAACCAGCCATCCGTTTGCCGAGCTCCACTAACTTGATTCGGTTGGAGGGATGGTAACTTATAAAGATTAACGCCAAGTCGAGAAAATATCGTTCTCAGGGGATACAAGACTAGGTGATAAGAACCCTCGTTAGAATAAATTGTGAGTATATAAATGGACTTTGGTAAATGTAAACGACTGTGTCCATTTCGATTCAACATTATAGACGTATATTGTATGTCTAGTCTGATACGGAAATGTCTATTTCCAAAAAATTTTGCAATATTTCCGAAATTAGAAATAAATTGTATGAGAAATTGTATTTTAGCTATTTTCCGTACATCCTGGTAACGTAATAGAGACAAATGATTGCTTTGAAAAATATTATACCTTTGGAATCTCGGTAAAGGTTTTGGTGTCAATCCAACGGACTAAATATTAGAAACACAATCGAGGTCAAAATTAAAATTTTTCAATAACACCATATATCTCATAGAAACTAAAAATATTCATCATTTTACTAGTTTCCCTATAGAAATTCTTTATTTTCCATCGGATTAACTTTAATCTTTCGGGAAAACTTGTTTAATGACAAAAGAATAACTGTATGGCCAGAAGTTTTCAAAGCATGCAAATTACTTGGACAACTTTCTCGTTCGAAGATTGAAAAACGCATTTTAATCGAATTTTTATTTTGTTATAACTTATTATTAGAGAATATGAACTACTTTTTGGTCTTAATTGAGCATAACCAACCTTCAGATGAAAAAGTTACCGAAGGAATTTCCATGCTATGAAAACTTCTCGTGACAAAGTTTCTCCTTTATCATTGTGCAAAATTTTCCTTAAGTTTAAAATTAAACCGCAAAAAAATAAAGAATTTATACTGCATGATTGTTTGTAATGTATTCACTGAATAACAAAATTATTAAAAATAAAATAATAAATTGGAGTGATTGATTAATTCATCCTACTTATGAAAATAATAAATTGGCTATTAAGCTAAATTCAAACTGATTTCCTTTTGTCGTCATAAATAAAAAATAAGATGAAAGTATAATAATTCTCTAGATTTCCAGAAGCAAATGCACCGACCGCAATGCAGACAGAGTGACAGGATTCTGATTGTACGACTTCTTTAAAGGAAGCAATTATTGTATTTTATGCTTTTAATGAGAAAAGCGGCTAATCGACTTTTCACATTTCTTTTAAACTGTTGTACTTACACTTTTTAAGTTCTTAATGTGTTTCAGTAAATAACAAAGATATTCTCCTAAATACTATTAATTAGAATAAACCACTATTTCAAGAAAAAAAAATAGTTTTCAAGTCGTTCCATAAATTCGATAATGTCGATTAATTTTTAGATTATAGTTTTAAAAAATATAAGATATTATTAGACAGTTATTAAATTATAATTTTGTTTATTAAGAATGGTGAACGAGCACGGACAGACGGATGGACATCAAAGTTTCGTTATAAGAGTTGCGACCCTTGTCCACAAAATTCTAAAATCATATAATTCGGTACATTTTTGGTGCAAAATATTGTGTTTATTAACTTGAAAGTTTCAATTTTTTTTTTAAATAGATCTATTTGTATTTTAACAGGAATCAAAACATATAAATGCCTCTTTATGTTTTCATTATTTTAACAAAAGAAGTCGAAAAGTGCGTGTCTTATTGTCCTTGCATCCTATTGACTATAGATGATGACACTAGGTGGTTTATTCATTTAAAGGTATCCAACATCCCTCTGACATTTTGGTCAGTGAACGTGACTAATTGTTTTCGACCAATCGTATTATTATTTTCCGAATGAATTGATGAAATATAAATTGATCACGTGACCAAAACAACAGGCGGTTATTTTCCCCTTTTTCGTGTAGCATCACAATTCAATTATATTTTTAATGACAAACACAAAATAATCTCCGAGTATAATAAAAATAATTCCTCTTTTATACCAAATATAGGATATAAATTAAAATTTTGTAAAACGAATTTTAGAGTATAATTACAATTTTCAACTTTTTAAGTTTATAAATCTAACTTTGGTCAATACCTAATATACCGCAAAATGTTGTTTTTACATCGGTTCAGTCGTTTAAATGTTATTGATGTACAAAATTTTGTGACTGACAAACAGACAGAGAGACAGACAGACATACCAATTTTTATGGTCATTTTTGGATTCCTTGATGCTCAAAACGAAAATTTATGTTAAAAATTTGAGTTCGAAACAATGTACATACAAAACTCTGAACTTATTTATAAGAATTTGATAAATAAACTAGTTTTCAAGTTTTTTGTACTTATACAATAATTGTTTTCTTTTCTTTGTTTCAGGTAAGCCAATCAATTTCCTAGAAATTACGCTTGTGTCTTTTATATAAAAAAAAGAGTAAGTACTATGATTATTTTTTTACCTATATCATTTTTTAATGATTTTATTAAAAATTTAATAAAATTTAATGTTGACAGGCTTCACAGACCCTAAATGTTCCCTTATTTTGCGATGGATTCCTAAAAGTTCCCTATTTAGAAAATTTTTCCCTACAATCCTCTTTTTTTCACGAAAGTATATTTAAAGTCAAGGTATCTAGAGATTTTCAATTATTGTCCATCTTCTTTAACCCGGCGAGCGTAAGGTAGGGTAAAATTTACCCTGTAAAATATTTATTTCTTAATAATTTGAATTTGGCATGATGAATTTCTCTGTAATTTTTAATAGCTGCACGTGTCACGGTAACAAAGCAATAACGATTAAAAAAAATTTTTGTTTTACATTTCTTATTGTTTATTTATAACAATTGTGAACACATAGGGTAAATGCGGGGGTAGTCGGACACTTAAGGATTTGATCTTAAATAATGATATTTTTCTTAAAATAGAAAAGTATTTTAACATATTGCTTTGCATGAACCGTTAAAGGACTTATTCAGGATTAATTTTCATATAAATTTGCAACAAACAATTCATTATTTAATAAAATATAGCAATTTTAATAAAAAATCAGGATATCAGCAGTAGTCGGACACTTGCCTGTAAAGTCGGACACAACTGTATCAGTAGTCGGACATTTTTCTATTTTAAGATAATAAAATATTTCATGTTTTTATGCTATAAAACCTATCAAATTAAATTGCAGAAATAATGCTCAGGAAGCATGGTTTTAATTTGTAAACCCATGTGGTGAATCTTAAATAAAAAAAGATAGTTTTTTAGTTTTAAAATTTTATACTTCTCTATGGCATTTTAAAGACAATCTGTCAAGTTCTGTTGTGATCATTCGGTGAAAAGGAGGAATTCGTATAAAATCAAATTTTAGGTTATTTTTCTGTTGATACAGAAAATGTTTAAAAGTTAACAAATTTATAGGCTATAAGTAATTGTTTTTATGGTATTTACTTTTTCAACATCTAAAATATTACGAGATATAATACAAGTAATATATGTGTCCGACTTCACAAGCAGTCTAAAATCTGACATGTTAGGTCGGACACATCAATTATTTGTAAATTTAAAGTCATTTTAAGGTTATATTCACTTTTAAACATAAAATTAGAGTTTTTATAATCACTTTGTAATATTTTCAAACATAAACACGACCTATAAAACCTTATTTCGTACTAATAAAAATCTCTACCTCCTTGACGGCCGGAACAAGGAAGCAAACAAAATGTCAAAACAACGCGGTTGAGTAAATAACTGTTGCATTTTAACTAATTTAAAAATCACCAGAGGGCGCTGCAGGTAGTTTTTACATTCTATAATTTTGACAAATTTAATAAAATAATTTTGTGAGAAGATTCCAATAGTAAATAATTATTTATTTAACTTCAAAACTGAAAGTGTCCGACTATCGGTACTGTCCGGACTTACCCGCATTTACCCTATACGCTGACTATAAAAACACACCAAGAGTTTTTTTCTTTGTATATTGTAAAAGAAAGTTTAAATCATTAGGTTTAAACATTGTAATTGTTTACTAAAGGTTAATAATGTATTTTACTATTGTTACGATTAATTTTTCAATTGTTTAAACAAATTTATAGAAATTCACTATTCTCTATATTAGTTTTGACATTGTTACAATCTCGCAATAACAAATTGTTTAAACAAATGAAAGATTTATTATAACATTAATGAATGACATTGACAGGCAATATAAAACAAATATGTTTAAAAATTTCCAAGATTTAAAGCTTTTTTTTTAATATACAAATAGAAAATCTTTACAGGGTAAAAAATACCCTACCTTACGCTTCGTGTTACGAAGTTTCACCTTACGTTCGCCCTTTTTAAATTTTTATTATTTTTTCAATCTTCAATTATTTCTATAATTTTTCAATTATTTTATTCAATTTAAATTATTTTTTTCCACTTATTAAATGTTTTTACTACTTTTCCATTAATTTTCAAAAATTGCAATTATTTCTTTACATTCTTAAATTTTCAATTATTTATCTCAAATTTCAATTATGTCCTTTAATTTGATATAATATATATTCCGTAATTTTTTAAAATAATTTTTCTCAAATCTCGATTGTTTTCTTTAATTTTCAAATATTTTCTTAATTTTAAATTACTGTCTTCAATTTTCAATTATTTCTAAAATTTTGCAATTTTTTTTCTTCAATTGTTAATTTTTAAAATTGTTTTCAGTTTTTTTTACTTATAATCTTCATTTAATAATCTTAAATTTTAATTCATTGTTTTCAATGTTTAATTCGTTTTATAACCTTTTCATTGATGTCTATGTTTTTAAATTAGCCTAATAATTTTTTAATAAGTTTCCTAAATTTTCAATTTTTTTTTTCTTAATTCTCGATTGTTTTCATCAATTTTGCTTTTTTTCAATTATTCTCATCATTTTTAAATTATTTTTAAATTGATTTATTAAATCTTCCATTATTTATCTTAAATTAGAACTCTTTCTTTTAGTTTTGATTAGTTTTATAATCTTCTTTAAATGCTTTTTTCCAATTTTTAATTAATTACTTAAATTCTCAATTTTTTTTAATTTACCATCATTCTTATCTTTTTTCAATTATTTCTTAAGTTCTGCATTCATTTTCTATAATTTTGAATGATTATTTATCAGTTTTAAATTACTTTCCACAATTTTTAGCTATTTTCCTCTTTTTTTTTTTATTAATTTTAAAATCCTGTAATTATATTTTTTTTATCGTACAACTTTGTAATTTTGTCCTACCCAAATAAAATCGAGTTTCTACTGTATATAATTAATTTATCTTTATTTATAAAGTTTTTAAACTAGGTACCCTAAAAGTTCCCTATTTTTGTATATTTTATCCCCTATTTCCCCTAAAATATTCTTCATTGTCACTGTGAAGTCTGTTTGATCTTCTTAACTTTCACATAAGTTTAGGGTTAAAATTTGTAAAAAATATGAAAATTTTCGGAATTTTTTTAAAGAATAAATTATTGAATGCGATTATATTCGAATGTATGACTGCTTTTACGGTATTTTTGAAAAAAGAAGATAATTTCGGGTATTTGTTTAGTGTGTTTTGAGTGACTTTGTCTCATTAATATTGGGTTCAGTTAGGGTCGAGTCCATACCAAGTGATCACACCAATTTCAGTCATATTGAGTAATATTTACGAAATTGATATTTTGGGTTCCTTTAGGAGTAAAAAAAATAAATTTTAATTATTTTTAAAAAATTCAAAATATTTTCGAAAATATTCAAATTCAAAATTTTGAGTACTATTTTTTTTGTTTTATCATAACTTCTGTAATTTTGAAGCAATTGAGATCATTTTTTTTTAAATCACTCGTATTTAAATACTCTTTCAAGAAAAATTATAATAATTAAGAAATTGTTTATAATTAAATTTTTATTAAAAAAATTAAATTATTTATTTAAACAAAATCTAAAGTATATCATCGATCTTTTTCAAAAAATTCATAAACATAGCCTATAATGTGCTTAAAAATTAAAGCCAAAGAAAAAGATGGTATGTATTATAGTTTTTGAGAAAAAAATTATTAAGTTATGCTAGCGCGGCGCAGACCGGTGTCACCGCTACTCAACGCGTAGTTCCGTAGTAACCGAAATGTATTTATATTATTACAGAATATAAATACAGTTAATCGTCATGTTTATTTTTTTATTTTACAAATTGTGCTGTGCACAGAATTTGAAAAAATTTTTGTTTCAATTTTATTCTCAAGGGGTACGAAGGAATGAAATTTTTGTGTACCTTTAATGGTCATAGCTTGATTAAATCTTTCACTTAACAATTGTTTTTCAGCTTCATATTCTGCGTAATTACAAAATTCTACATTAATTTTCTCTAAACTGGATTTTGCCCACTCGTTTAAGTCAAGAGGAGTAACAATTTGATTGTTTAATGGTCGTTGTAAACTTGCTTCTTTCAACTATTTTCAAACTATTTTTATCATTCTTTAAGGGGAGAGATAGGTGAAATTTTAACTCAACAAAATTTTTGATGCTCAGAGGTGTCATTTTTTTTCTTACATCAATTAAGATGTAGAATTATGGTATTACATAAAAATTAAAAAACAATATTTTTTTGGTCATTTTCGAAATTTTATTTTTCAAAATCCATACGATGGATTGTAGAAAATCATTTAAAAATCCCACAAAAAAATTGTCGATGGAAAAAATGAAAATTGTGAAAGAGGTTTAATTTTTAAAATTTAAGTTTTTCTTAGAATAAATTTCTCAAACTCCGCAAATTATTTGTTTCTCTATTTTTGACATTACCCCATAATTTTAGGTCTAAAATTGCATAAGAAAAAAAATTAACACCCCTGAACATCGCGAATTTTGATAATTTTACCAGTCCATTATTTTTCTTTCTTCAGTTTTAAATTATTTTAATTATTCACTTATTTTCACTTATTTTTACCAGTTTTTAATTATATTAATTATTTTTCAATTGATTTAACAAATTTTCAATTATTATTCTTAAATTTTAATAACTTTCCCAATTTTTAGTTATTTTTATTATTTTTCTATAAATTACCAATTTTTTAATTACTTTTTTTTACTTTAATTATTTTCTCCGATTTTTTTAATTCTAAAGTTTGATGTCCATGTACTATGAAAAGATCAGTGTGACTTTCTGAAGCTTATAATTTAAATATAATAAACTAACTATATTTACATTATGTAAAAATATACATACATTTCGGTTACTACGGAACTACGCGTTGAGTAGCGGTGACACCGGTCCGCGCCGCGCTAGCATAACTTAATAATTTTTTTCTCAAAAACTATAATACATACCATCTTTTTCTTTGGCTTAAATTTTTAAGCACATTATAGGCTATGTTTATGAATTTTTTGAAAAAGAACGATGATATACTTTAGATTTTGTTTAAATGAATAATTTAATTTTTTTAATAAAAATTTAATTATAAACAATTTCTTAATTATTATAATTTTTCTTGAAAGAGTATTTAAATACGAGTAATTTAAAAAAAAATGATCTCAATTGCTTCAAAATTACAGAAGTTATGATAACACAAAAAAAATAGTACATAAAATTTCGAATTTGAATATTTTCGAAAATATTTTGAATTTTTTAAAAATAATTAAAATTTATTTTTTTTACTCCTAAAGGAAGCCAAAATATCAATTTCGTAAATATTACTCAATATGACTGAAATTGGTGTGATCACTTGGTATGGACTCGACCTTAGAGAGGATGAGAAAAGACGACCTCACTGTAAACAAATTAGCTTGGCCAAACAAATGGCTAGTGGTGGATTAGGGTTAACGAACTTCTCTCCTCCTATTTACTGGTTGCACCTGGCTGCTTCGTCTAAACAGCGCAGCAAAGAGAAGTCTTGGACTTGATGCACGCATAACCTCACATGTGTGAGTCCAAGGACCTTAAGATAAGACCAGCTGGCAATGCTATTGCGCCACCTCACACATCTCCACACTTCAAAGTGTAAATACTAAACACATCAGTGGCTGAACATCAGTTTATTTGTAATACTGCTCTTCACAAGTATAATTGAAGATAATTTGCATCAAATCAACAAAGCTGATAAGCAATGATACTCATCTATTGAATTTTAATTACTTTATAAATTGTCATTTTTATCAGTTTGCTATATACACAAAGAAATCAAAAATATAATTAGTGATTGCTAGCAGTGATACATTCGAGAATCTCTCTTTTTTTTAGAAAACAAAAAAGACAATGCTTTAAAAATATGTAGACTAGATTCTGCCTTAAATTTCCTATTAATTAAAAAAATATATAAATAATTATTAAAATTTACGAATTTTCACATGATTTTAGATTTGCCAGAATTTGGTTACTTAGGTTTTAGCGCACTGAAAAAAATATTTCCGTGGAACTGCGATAATTATAGGCAGATTGGCAATATTTTATTGCTGTTTTGGGAACTGTCATACGTATTGGTGTTTTAGCCATACGGCTGTGTGAAACCGCGAGTCATATTGTAAGGTTATGTAAAATGGACAGTGGCGCACCGATGCATTATGGGAAATTCGAACGTATAGTTGTCAAACTTCTACATAACCTGTCAACCATACTCAAATGTCTAATCTCATCACAGTATTTTTTTCAGTGCGTTTTTAGGGTTATGACTACGAATCCGGTGTTAATTTTTAAAAACACAAAATAACGGATCCAATATGGCGAACAAAATATAAAAAATTATTTAGATTTGTTTAAAACTTGGTACTCGTGTTTTTTAAAGTCTTTGATTACAAAACTAATACTAATTTTCCAAAATTCAACATGGCGGATCCAATATGTAGAGTTGCGAAGAAGTAATATTACCTGGAGAACGGTAATGAGAACGAGAATATAACCGACCAAAATTCTAATCGAGAATTTATAAGAATTTAAGTTTTCTATTTATTTATCAAATTAAGTCAAATTTTCTCAATCAATGTACGAAAATAGAATCTCTAGTGTCATTCTTATTAGTAATGATTTGAATTTTAATGTTAATATTAAGAATTATATATAATAACTATAGCAACATTAAAGACAAACTTTGCATTATTGTTGGTGATTTAAAACTATAGATTTTTGCAAATTCAAATAATGAAAATTACGAAATTGAAGAATATATCTGAAAAATGACGACAATAAACAATAATTGACTGTTGAAAACAAAATTCGAAAAATTGCTACATAATTACACAATTATGAAAAGAATAGTTTAAAAAATAAACAATAAATATATTAAATTTAAACAAAATAGTTAAAAAATTATAGGAATAACAGTTGGAAATAATTGCAAATTAAACAACTGCATTGAAAATCGAAAAAAATTATTGAAATTGAAGAAAATAATAAAAAAATTGGGGAAATAATAATTTAAAAAATCAAAGAATAATTATAAAATTTTAAGATAATAATTAAAAATTGAAAAAATAGTAGGAAATAATTGAAAATTGCGGAAAATAATTAATAATTAAAGGAAATAGTTGAATAACTGAAGAAAATAGGTAAAAAATTACGAAAATTATTGGCAATTGAAAACAAAATTAAAAAAATAACTAGATTAATAGACAACTGAAAAAAAATAATTGTAAAAATTAAACAAGAAATATTAAGTTTCAAGAAAGTAATTGCAAATTTAAAAATCAAGAAAATTATAGGAATAATTGTTGGAAATAATTACACATTTAACAACTGGATTGAAAATCGAAAAAAATAATTAAATTTAAAAAAAATAATTGAAAAAAGCAGTAAAAAATTGAATTAAAATTTATGGAATATACTTAAAAATTAAAAAAAAATAATTACAAAAATCCGATAATTAACGAATATAGAAGAAAACAATTTAAAACTGAAGAATGGAAATAAAAATTGAAGAATAGACTTAAAAATTAAAGGAAATAATTGAACAATTGTATTTAAAATTAAAGAAACTTAATAATAATCGAAAAAAATAATAGAAAAAAGGCGACAAGTTTGTAATATTATAGAAAATAATTGAAAATTTAAAAGTGAAATTTAAATTTGAAAGAAATAACTAAAAATTGAAGAGAATAGTTGTAGAATTGAATAATTGAATTGAAATTTTAAAACAAAAATAATTTAAAATAATTATTTTATTTTAATATATTTTTTTTATATATATATATAAAATTTTTTTTATATATATTTTTATTTATTTATTTAAAATAATTATAATTATTTAAAATAATTTAAAATTGAAGAAAATAATTAAAAATTCAAGAAATAATTTGGAAATTAAAGAATTAAATGGAAATTTCAAGAAAATAATTGATAATCATAAGAAAAATTACAATATGACGAAAATAATTAAATATTAAAAAAATTATTAATATTAAATTAATTTATTAATATTAAAAAAAATAATTAACGAATGAAAAAAAATTCGACGAATGTAAAAGAATAATCGTCATTCGTATAAAAAAAACTTTGTAATTAATGAATAATCATAAAATTGAAGGAAAATAATAAATTGACAATTGAAAACTCATGTAAATTATGGAAAAAAATTGTAGAAAATAAATGAAAATTAAAGAATTCAATTGAAAATTCGAGAATTGTATTGAAAGAAAATAATTGATAATTGAGAAAATGCGGGAATTAATTAATATTTTGGAATTTATTGAAAATCGATCAAAATAATTAAAATTTAAAGAAAATTTTTGAGAATTGAAGAAAATATCTAATTAAAAATTAAAGAAATAAATTGGAAATTAAAGACTTAAATGTAAATTTCAAGAAAATAATTTATAATTAAAAAAAAATTCCAATATGATGAAAATAATTAAATATTGACGAAAATAATAAACTATTAAAAAAAAAAATTAACAATTAAAAAAAAATTTTTTTAAATGATGAGAATAATCGGTATTTAAAAAAAAAATTTCATTGATGAATAATCATAAAATTGAAGGAGAAAAATAAATTGTCAATTGAAAACTAATGCAAATAATGGAAACAATTGTAAAAAATAAATGAAAATTAAAGAAATCATTTGGAAGTTGAAGAATTGTATTAAAATTTCAAGAAAATATTTAATAATTGAGAAAATGCGAGAATTATTAGACTTTGAATAAAGTAATTAAAAAACTAAGAATGCAATTGAAAATTGTAGAAAATAATTAAAAATTAAATAAATAAATAGAAGATAAAATAATTAAATTAAAAATTAAAGATTGAAATTGAAATTTTAAAAAAAGAGTTGATGATTGAAAGAACAATAACAAAATATTTTTCCACTTATCATTGTTTTCATCATATTTCAATTATTGTCTTCAAGTTTCAAATTTTAAAATCATTTCCTAATTATTTTCCACAAGTTTTAATTATTTTTATTTTTTAAAATTATTTTCTAAAATTTTTAAATATTTTTCTCATATTTCCCATTATTTTCTTTAATTTTTAATCATTTTCAATTATTTATATTCTTTGTCTATTATTTTCAATTACTTACGTTCTTTTTCATAATTTCCAAAAAGTTTTTAATTATTTATCTGAAATTTTCATTTTTCTATTTATTTTTCAATTATATCTATACGATTTTCTTGTATTTTATGCACCTATATTCTGTATGTTCTGCAATTATTTTTCTTAAATTAAAAATTGTTTTTCTCAATTTTAAATTATGTTTATTTTTTATCATTTATTTTCTCTAATTTGTATAATTATTTTCTTTTTTTTTGCAATTAACTTTTAAAAGTTTCAAGTACTTTTTGGAAGTTTTCTTTAAATTTCCTTTATTTAAAATATATTATGCAATTTTTTCA
Organism: Ganaspis brasiliensis; assembly: GCA_037103525.1. Classification (NCBI taxonomy): domain Eukaryota; kingdom Metazoa; phylum Arthropoda; class Insecta; order Hymenoptera; family Figitidae; genus Ganaspis; species Ganaspis brasiliensis. Next base: position 2,220,423 of record JAZKLR010000123.1, read on the forward strand.
ATTATTTTTTTAAATTTTTATTATTTTTTTTAATTTTAAATTATTTATATTCACTGCAAAAACAGGTGTCCTAAATTGTTCAAAAATGTCTTAAAATAAGACATTTTTGGTGTCTTAGACACCAAAAGTATCTTAATTTTCTAAAATTTTAATTATTTATCTCAATTTGAATCATTTTTTTTTAATTTTCAATTATATTCACCAATTTTTCATTACCCGAAAATTCTCGGTTGTATTCTCGAGAATGTAACCGGATTTTAAATTACCGAGAATTTTGCAACTCTACCAATATGTATTATTTTAATCTTTCAAGATTTAAGTTATATTTTAAATTATCCAATATTTTAAATTAGATTCAAATTTCAAGTAATTCCAATTTATCTGTATGCAATTTGAAATCGGTTATCCAAATATTGAATCAATCATAATTTTTATTGACAAAAACAGGTGTTTTGTGGGTGTCTTTTTTAAGGAAATAATTTATAAAACGTCGTACAGTTATTGCAAAAAGTTTCATTGGTTAATAATTTATGTAAAACGCCCTCTTATTGGTCGAAATCTAAGACGCCCGAAATATCTTTAATTGACCACATAAGTGTTTTACAATAAGCCACTTTCTCAAAAAAGGTGTAAAATTACCATATATTGTTAAATCACCTAAAAGTTAATTTGCCTTTTTTAAAATTTCACAGAATTTTGTTTTTACTTCGAATTTCGTAAATATATATGGCGTGACCACACGCAGTTGGTATTGATCTCAAAAGCCCCTATCTCAATGATCGATGGGGAGATTGAACTCAGTGTGTATAATTCTAACATAGACCATATATAGAGAAATTATGGTCTAACCAAAGTACTCGACGCTGTAAATTCATGAAGAAATGAAGAACTTTCTATCCAACAAATGTTATCTGATGCAAAACTGTTCTACAGAGTAGGTATTTTATTATGAGAGAAAACTAGTGAACAAATTGCAGCATGTTACTAAAAAAACATGCTACGAAAGAACTGCTCAGTTATTTGTTTACAATCATACATTATCAGTAATATATTATTAGTACAGAGAAAGATTGTAATAAAATTATTTTTCTATTATACATTACACGTAATAAAGAATGCATGATTTCATTGATAAATTATTATTAGATATGTATATAATAATGTCAATTGAAGTTTATCATGTGATGATCAACGTCAATCCTAAGAGTAAGATAAGTAATACCTTGTATAGTTTGTATGACTCCCAGCTAAAAAAAAATAAAATTATGAAAAAATAAACGAAAAATACTGTTACATGAAAATGCAACAACAAAAAGAATAAGAGATTTCTTAAGCTTAACTTCACGTTTCCTCTATTTTTCTCTCCGAGCTTTCTTTTTCTTTCGCACTTTGCTTTTTCTCTGTTTCTACCTTAATCTTCACTCGTTTCCTCTGAAGAAAACCAGGTGCGCCTGGCGAATGCGAATTACTAGAAAATAACCAAGTGTCGTCACGCCCTCTTCAATGAGAAAACAGTATTCTTCTCTTCAAACAGTAAAACAAAAAATTTCGAGTAGAAGTTTCGAAAAATTACATCAAAAATTTGTCGAGAAAGGAAAATTGGCTTCAGACTCATGTCTTTACATTTTTTTCAAATATACAATTATTTCTTAATGTTTCGGAAAAAAGGAAACCAAAAATCTAAATTACACGTTAATCAGATAATTTTCTGAAATTCATCCGTCATTTTTAATTTTCAGTAAATAACACTCTAAAAACAAGTGTCTTATTTTGTCCTCACTTTTAAGACATTTTGACGTGTCTTAATTTTAAACCATTGAGATAGTGTCTTAAAAATGCCTGTAAGACGCTTTCTAAACGTCTTATGTCTTAAAATTAGACACTTGTAAGACACCTGTTTTTACAGTGAACTTTATAAATTCGATAACTTGCTTTCAAAAATCCCCGATACATATTTCTTGAAAAATCAAATAAATTTTTTTATATTCGAAAATTTTAATTTTTGAACGAGATGCATGAATGATTCATAAAACTCGTTTGGCATGAAACTCAATTGGCATAGAAGCCATAGTTGGATATAAAATCCGTTTGGTATAAAACTCATCTGGTATTAGACCCATTTAGCACAAACCACATTTGTCATAAAACCCATTTGGAATAAAATCAATTTGGCATCAAACCCATTCAGCTTAAAACTCATTTAGCAAAAAAACTTTGCATAGAACGCATTTAGCATGAAACTCATTTGGCACAAAATCCGTTTGACATAAAAGTCATCTGGTATAAAACCCATTTGACATAAACTGCATTTGGCATAAAACTCAATTGCCATATAACCCATATTTGGCATAACTCATTTGGCATAAACCACAATTGCAAAAAAACCCATTTAAAAAAAAATCCATTTGGCATAAAACCCATTTAGCTTAAAAGTCATTTATCATAAAACTTATTTGGCATAGAACACATTTATCATAAAACACATTTGGCATAAAATCCGTTTAGCATAAAGTTCATCTGGTATAAAACCCCTTTGACATAAACCACATTTGTCATAAAACTCATTTAGGATAAAACACATTTAGCATAAAACTTATTTTGCATAGAACCCATATTTGGCATAACTCATTTGGCATAAAACCCATTTGGAATAAAATCCATTTGGCATAAAACTCATTTATCATAAAAGTCATTTATCATAAAACTTTTTTGGCATAGAACACATTTAGCATAAAACACATTTGGCATAAAATCCGTTTAGCATAAAGTTCATCTGGTATAAAACCCTTTTGACATAAACCACATTTGTCATAAAACTCATTCAGCATAAAACACATTTAGCATAAAACTTATTTATCATAGAACACATTGAAATACATAAAACTCATTTGGTATAAAATGCGTTGGCATAAAACTTATCTGGTATAAAACCCATTTGTCATAAAAACCATATTTTGCATATAACTTATCTGGTATAAAACTCATGTGGCATAAATCGCATTTGGCATAAAACTCAATAATTGGCATAGAACCCATATTAGTAGTATAGCTACATGTATATAAATATTTATAAATAAAATTTTTGTTATCCTAGAAGTTAATAATTTAATAATATTAGAATAAAAACTGTAATTTTAAATTTTGGACTACAAAATGTTTGGTCCTGCAAATCAACTGTGATATATAGTTTATTTATCTTTATTTATAAACTTTTTAAAGTATCCTAAAAGTCCCCTATTTTTATCTATTCAGTATATTATTTCCCATAAAATATTCACAAAACTTTAAACAACACAGAAAATTGTTTTGGATTAAATTAATCTGCAACGCTCTTTTTTTTATACCAAATGGAATTTAAATAATCTGAAATTGGTTTTAAAACAATCGCGCTGCAGATTATTTTAATATATAAAAGTTTTCAGTGAATTTATCCGCCATTTTGAATTTTAAAAATCATGCTTTACATTCACAACAGCTATATCCTCCTTTTTAATTGTTTTGTGAGAAGCAGGTTAGGTTGATTGTTAAAACTTGTCGACTTTTACAAGTGCATGATCTCCATCGTTTGTAGAGAACGAAACTTGAGTTCTTTTTAGTCTTTAACATTATCTACATCCTTCTGTCCCTCCACATTTAATGCCACTGATTTCTTTTTCTCTGAGCCGCCCAAGCCGTCACAAAGGTTCGCCTTTCCGACAAATTCCCCATGGAGTTGTCAATTTGTTTTTTCTTCCTTTTTTCCTTTTGCAAATAACTGTCCCTTTCGTCATTTTTCGTTCAATCTTCGCCTCCAGCGAATGGCAAATCACGTCCCGTTCAAAGTCACTCTTTTGTACAAAGCAATAAAGTTTCCTTTGTTCTTTTCAAGCAATTAACGAGTGCTCGTTTAGAAATATTGCATTCTCTTGAAAAAGAACAGCTCTTCAAACTGTTTTCTTTTTTTAAATTTTCAAACTAATTTTCCGATATTTAATTTGTTGTTTTTGATCCTTATTGTTGAAAACAATAATGATTTACTCTTATAAAATAATATTAAACAATCTTTCATTAATTGGAGTTTAAAAAAAGTGTAATACAAATTTTAATTAGTTGTAATTTTATGATAAACATATAATAATACTTTTAAATGCTATTTGTCATTTTCAAAAAAACGAAATTTTGGTGAAATGATAATTTAGATAATTTGGTTTAAGGATGCTCTTTCTTTTATATAACCTCAAACTAGAAAGTCGTTTTTCGCCCCAAATAAAAATATTATTGAAATCAATTTCACCAAATTTTGAAAGATCAAGTTGTATATTGTTCAGAAAAAATTAGATTGAGCTAAAATATGTTGTCAAATAATAATTATTTTACATTTTATTTTCTTTCTTTCGATGACTGATTTTAACTGCATTGACAGAAAAAACATAAAATGTAAAATAATTATTATTTGACAACATATTTTAGTTCAACCTAATTTTTTCTGAACAATATACAACTTGATCTTTCAAAATTTGGTAAAATTGATTTCAATAATATTTTTATTTGAGGTGAAAAGCGACTTTCTAATTTGAGGTTAAGTAAATTGTGAGAATTAAAAATAATTGTTTTAAAACTGTTTAAAGCTACTTTGAAATTGACTAAAACTGATCAGAAACTTACACTGAGAAAAAAGAATTGTTGGATTTACAAATCGGATTGTGAATATAGAACTTACAAATCCGATTTATTGTTGTAGCAAAGTTTTTGTCATCTTAGCAGTTTGGGACTGTTGTAGTGACAAAATTTTTTTCAATTAATCAGAAATGATTGTTACTACAACAATCCCAAACTTTAAGGTGGCAAAAACTTTGCTACAATAACAAATCGAAGTTGGCAGTTCTATATTAACAATCCGGTTTGTAAATCCAACAATTCCTTTTTCTCTGTGTAGTTACTTATACTGCGTTTAAAACAAATTTGACACGTAGGTTTAAAACAGTTTAGAACTGCTTTAAAACTGTTTTTAATTTGATCAATATACTGAATTTACAAAAAGTATAAAATTGTTTAAATCCTACTCTACTACTGTTAAGAAGTACTTTAAAACTGTTTATAACTTGTTTAAAAACAGTTCATAAATAGTTCTTAGCTGTTGTACCAAAATTATACAAATCCTTAAGTCGTACGGAACCAGAACCAGAAATTCACAACTATAATTATAAAAGTGAACGACAAATCGACAGACGGAAGGACGGATGGACAAACACCCATCTTTTGTTATAAAGTTTTTTGTTCTTGTCAACAAAACCCTAAAAATGTATCGGTTAGATGTATAACTTGATGGCCAAGTGAGGAAATTATACCTACAGACTGATCCCCTCTACTCACGCTAGAAGTGAAAAACGAATACCGGGGGGTTGGGGTACCATAAAAAGTAGAAAATGATTTTTTGAAGAAATACATGGGGGTTGGGTACCATAAAAAGTAGAAAATCCTTTTTGAAAGAAATACCGGAGGGTTGGTGTACCATAAAAGTAGAAAATCATTTTTGAAAGAAATACCGGGGGGTTGGTGTGCCATAAAAAGTAGAAAATGATTTTTGAAAAAATACCGGGGGGTTGGGGTACCATAAAAAGTAGAAAATAATTTTTGAAAGAAATACCGGGGGGTTGGAGTTCCATAAAAGAAGAAAATAATTTTTGGAAGAAATACCTGGGGGTTGGTTGCCATAAAAAGTAGAAAATCATTTTTGGAAAAAATACCGGGGGGTTGGTGTGCCATAAAAGTAGAATGTAATTTTTGAAGAAATACCGGGGTGTTGGGGTACCATAAAAAGTAGAAAATGATTTTTTGAAGAAATACATGGGGGTTGGGTACCATAAAAAGTAGAAAATCCTTTTTGAAAGAAATACCGGGGGGTTGGTGTACTATAAAAGTAGAAAATCATTTTTGAAAGAAATACCGGGGGGTTGGGGTACCATAAAAAGTAGAAAATAATTTTTGAAAGAAATACCGGGGGGTTGGAGTTCCATAAAAGTAGAAAATAATTTTTGGAAGAAATACCTGGGAGTTGGTTGCCATAAAAAGTAGAAAATCATTTTTGGAAGAAATACCGGGGGGTTGGAGTTCCATAAAAGTAGAAAATAATTTTTGGAAGAAATACCTGGGAGTTGGTTGCCATAAAAAGTAGAAAATCATTTTTGGAAGAAATACCGGGGGGTTGGAGTTCCATAAAAGTAGAAAATAATTTTTGGAAGAAATACCTGGGAGTTGGTTGCCATAAAAAGTAGAAAATCATTTTTGGAAGAAATACCGGGGGGTTGGTGTGCCATAAAAGTAGAATGTAATTTTTGAAGAAATACCGGAGTGTTGGAGTTCCATAAAAGTAAAAAATAATTTTTGGAAGAAATACCGGGGCGTTGTGGTACCATAAAAAGTAGAAAATAATTTTTGAAAGAAATACCGGGGGGTTGGAGTTCCATAAAAGTAGAAAATAATTTTTGGAAGAAATACCTGGGGGTTGGTTGCCATAAAAAGTAGAAAATAATTTTTGGAAAAAGAACCGGGGGGTTGGTGTGCCATAAAAGTAGAAAATAATTTTTGGAAGAAATACCTGGGGGGTTGGTGTGACATGAAAAGTAGAATGTCTTGTTAAATTATAAACAACCTATTAAAAATTTTTAAAGTTCAGCAAGGAAGTTTCGTTTTTTGGAGGTGAAAGAGTCCTCAGATAAGACTTCTCCTCTTGGCGTGCAAATTACAATTTCCCAATGTACCTACTTTTGATTTTATGACAAAATATTGATTCATGGACCGAATTAACTTATATCAATTGTTTTTTGACAGACAAAGAAGTTAATTATTTTTTCTTTATAAACTGTTTAGAAAAGAGCAATAAATCGTGCTTTTGTGTGATGTAATGATATGAGTAAGCTGAATCGTTTGAAGATAGTTAGAAAAGTGGTTAGCAGCAGTATTTCCTAACAAATGACTTTTTTTTTAACTCCTTCAAGGTGAGATTAGATTCTTGTAAGGACCGTACATAGTAGACTTAATACGTGAAAGAGTCTAGAGACGTTAAAGTGCTACGTGAGACCATTGAGAAGGTCAACGTGTAGGCATTCCCGCTTATTTTAAACCTTGATGCTTTTATATTAAACTAATTTGTTTATAAAAATAACGTTTCATTATTTTTAATTAATATTTTGTAAATTATAGTATTTGAAAGGAATTGAAATTTCCAAAGCGATTTATTTATCAATAATAATAATAATAATAATAAATGCACAAAAGCACTTCCTTCTCTTTATAAAGCTTGCTTTGTAAAAAGAGAATAATAATAATAATATTTTATTTTCTTTCATTTAGATTTGAAATTAATGATGCTTCATAGTACTTTTCAGTGATATTATTATAGTAACTTCCATATTAGTTTGCAAACGCTAATTAAATTCCTTTTATTTTTCGTGCAATGTTTTCAATGAAATGGACGGAACATTGAGCGAGATATTCTTTCGTAAAGAAGAAATGTGCTTTGCTGGATATGAGAAAAGGGAGAAAAAGAGAAAATGGGAAAAAGGGAGACAACGAGGTAGGCAAATGGGGTAATTAACATGAAGCTTCATACGTGGCAGGAACGTCGAATGTAGTCTGTAATTTGAATTCTCGAGTCACGTTTAAAGGGCACTCGTTACTTGGAAATATTATATGAAACTCAATTGAATTTCAATTGTCATTTATTCAAATAATTTTGCAAAAATCGCTGTCTATTTATTTCAATCCACTGAAAATGTAAAATTAAACATCTATTTAATAATAATAAACTAGAAACTTTGATTTAATAAATAAATAAATAATAATCTCTATATTTGAGCTACCTACATAACTTTTTATTTAAAAATGTCATCTCTATCATTTACTATTGTACATTTTTGTATGATAATCTAATACCTCATTTGACAAAAGTGAACCATCCTTGGAGCAAAATAAAAGGAAACAAATATAAAAAAAAATGAAAAATTATGCAGAAAATTTTTACAAATTTCTTAATACCTTGAATCTTGCAAATTAATGAACTAATTACGTTTTATTCTTTTAGAACACTGTAGAAAAACAAATAGAAAGAAAAAAAATATTTAGTCATTAGAAACAGATAACTTGAAAATAAAGACAAGTTACTATATTGGAACTACAATATTGAATAGTTGAATAAAAAACTTGTTAAATAATAAGTTAAATAAAAATGTCAAGAAAAAGGAAGAATAATAGTAAAAAGTGGAAGTAAAATTCTAAAATAAATAAAAAAAACTTTGAAACAAAACAGAATTACTAAGAAATGGAATAAATGTAGTATTTAAAATATTTTTAAAATTTACAAAAATATATCTTTAACACTAAAATAAGCGGAAAAAATTACTCTAGTTTATTGACAATTAACTTAAATGCAAAAAAAATCACTAGAAAGTGGATACATTATAGTTACATTGAAAAAGTTACTTGCAAGTAATTAATAATCATAGATATGAAGATAAATAACTTTACAAATTATGGAAAAAACTTGGAACTGACAAACAAATTTTTTTGAGATTGAACTATGATTTGAATTAAAAAAGTATCTAGATATTTAAAAAATAGTTTGCAATTGTAGCAAAAAATTACTAGAATTCGAACAAAAACACTATTTAAAAAAATTTGGAATGCTTATAGTGGAATCGAGTAGAATTAAAAAAAACATGTTATTTTAAGAATCGTGAAAAATTAAATCAGGTATTTTTAATAAATAGGTTTTATAATAATATTAATAAAAATATTTATAATATAAAGTCAAAATTTCTGAGTTGGAAAACTCTTTCCAATTAACAGTATATAAATTAAATCACAATTATATGAGCTAATTAAATGATTAAAAAGATTTTTTCACAAAATTAAAGTTTCCTTTGTTATAAGACTGTTTCCATTTCAAATCATACAAGCCAAATATTTTCAAAATTCAAAATCATGTTTAACATGCCTTTTATTGTTTTCTAGAACAAATAAAGAGACACTTATTTTTTTGTTTTGCAAAAAAAAAATTTTTCGTAGAGTTAGGAGCATTTAAACATTTTAGGACAAAGAATGGTTTTTGAGCGAAACCGCTAACAAATTTATTTAAAATTGACTCTAGTTTTTTTAAAAATTGATATTTTTTTAATTTTGTCTTTTGATTTTATTAGTATTTTAGATTCTCTTTCTTAGCAATTCTGAAAATTTTGAAAATTAATAGAATGTCGGACAATTCATTAATAATCATAAAACTCGATTTTCTTAAAAAACATCTTTCTGTATATTTTTTTAAAATTAATTTTGTATTCAATTATATAAAAAAAATAATTTTTCCAGTATAGGTTTAATGTGCGCTAAAACATCGCTAAAGGCGCAAGAATTTTTGTTTTGTTTTGAAAACACACTTTCTTTGTAAATTTATAAATTCCAAAAATTTATAAAATGTCTATTTTTTGAAAAATAAAGAAGTTTAATTTTCTTAAAAACAATATTTTTTATTTCCTTTGATATTTTTTTGTATATACTAGATATAAAAAAATGATGTTCTTGAGAAAATCTAGTCTTTTGATTAAATGTTCGCCATTTTGTTAATTTTCAAAATTTTCAAAAATGCTAAGGAAGAGAATCTAAAACATTAGTAAAATCAAAAGAAGAAATTAAAAAATATCGTTTTTTGAAAACAACTAGATGGATTTTAAAAAAAAGTGTTAGCGGTTTTGCTCAAAAACCACTCTTTGTCCTAAAGTTAATCCTAATTAATCCTTCAGGATTAATTAAATAGTTCATTTTGGAATAAAAAAATATCTCTTCTATGAGAACGCAATAATAAATATGATTTTATATATCTATTTTTTAATTAACAGTTTGTTGTATTGAAATAAAAGATTGAATTGCAGTGATTCAAAAGTACGGGGTTATTTTTCTTGACTTCATAACGACATAAAGGTGCAATAATAAACTTTTTATTTCATTTGGAATGGTCAGAAGCAGTGATTAATTTATCAATATCGAAGCTGTAACGAGCGCACCGGGAAATGTTCGGTTCACTAGACTTTATTCGATTCCATCGCAGTGGGAAACGCTAGTTGATTACCAACGTCGAACAGGTTCGCTCTCAGGGGATATTACACTTGAAATTCGTTTATCCGAATGTTAAAAAAAAACATAAAAAATTGTTAAAATATCTCCTACTATTTTTTTCCCCTCGAATTAATTGGAAATTCATTTGTAATTGCAATTTGAAATATTTATACATATTACTGATCAAAAATTAGTAAAATCACTTATTAATGACTACATTTTTTTGCTTGTCTCATCTTTTTGGAAATATTATAATTTTCTAGTGGAAATTATATAGATTTAGTAGGTTTCACAGGCGCCCCCTATTTTTTCTAAAAGCCTCCTATTTTGACAACTTTTCCCTAATATCCCCTATTTTTCACAAAAACTGGAAATTGGTAAAAGAGTTTTAAAAACTTTTGATCCCAAACTTTAATTTATTCAAAGTTTTAATTTTTAAATTACAATTATTTTAAATTTTAGGCAATTTAATTTTTAAGCACCATACCTTGATTTGACCCCCTTAAATTTTCATGACTTTAGTGAGCTATATTTTTTTTGCATCTTTTGGATCCTAAAAAGATGCAGATTGATCAAATATCAAATATCTTAATTTTTGCTGATTTTAGAATTGTTATTCTTTGAAAAATTAAAAAAAAATTAGATTCCATGTGAGAAATTCGTAAGAATCATTTTAAAAAACGTATAAAAAAATTTACAATGAAAAATAATGAAAATTGTAAAAAAAAATGGTAAATATTTGAACAAATTTTAAAACTTTTCAAAATTTTATATTTGTTTGAAAATTAAAAATTTTGGAAAATCCATGCGAGAGATTCAAAAGAATTATTAAAAAGCGTGTACTCAAAAAACGGTTTTTTTTTCATTTGAGAATATTATTCTCGAAAGAGATGTTCAATTTTCAGAAATTATAATTTTTCAAGACTTTAAATTCTATTTAGATTTTATATTTTTGACCCCTTTGTATGTTTTTGGGACCCAAATAATGCAAAAAAATGTAGCCTATTAAGGGGATGGAAATTTAAAGGAGTCAAAACAAAGGGTAGTGCCTCCCCCTAATAAATGAATTATTTTGTGATTTATTTTAACTTAATTTAAATCTTTCCGAAATTTTAAAAATTTTCTATTTGTTGTCAATTCTTTCCTTTCTTGATAATTTTATTTTATCATTGTCTAGCTTATTAATATAATGAATTTTTTAATGTTATAATCATGTTTCTATTTTGTTTTAATTTTAAATATATTATCACTTTATTCTTTTTACACAAAGCATTTCAGGTTATTTTATATAATTTTGGTTTTTTAAGATTTCGAAAAATTTATGCATTTTTTTATTGATTTTCTTATTTAATTTGATAATTTAAGGGGAGAAGGGAGTACAATTTTTTTTCATTTATCGGATTATTTTTAGATTTACTCGTTTTTTATGTAAATTTATTTAATTTTCTTCACCTTTTGTCTATTTTATCGCAAATTTACTTACCCTTTCATAAAAGTTTTTGATCCCAAGATTTTTAAACAAATTTTGGTTGTTGAAATTGTTTAAAATTTTGTTTCTCTTATTTTTTAAATTTATTTATGTTTTTCTTTAATTTCCTTCTTAAATTTTTTTCAATTTGTGAATTATTTTGTAAATTTTTTCATTTTTCAAGAATTTTGTCATTCTGTTTATACAATTTTTACATTTCCTTATTTTATTCTTACTATTCTTTTTTTTTATATTTTGTTCAATCCATTCAAATTTTATTACATTTAAGTTTATGTCGATTCAAATTATCATTCTTTTGAGAATTGTTTATAGCTTTTAAGAAATAAGGAAAAAAAATTCTCTGTAAATCTAAATTAGTAGTTTTTTACTAATGAATTAGCGAAAAGTGAGCAACTGTTTAATAGTAAGAATTTTACTCATTTTTTTAGTAGAAAACTACTAACTTTTAGTAAAAGCTTCTAATTGAAATAGTAGGAAAATAATAATTGAAATTTTAATGTTTCACTATTTGAATTTGTAATTTTTTACTATTTCAAATAGTAGTTTTCTACTAACGGATTTAAAGAGTTTTCATAGTTCTTACGTTTAAAGATGTTTTTCGAGATGTTTTTATTAATTTCATAATAAGTAGCCCTAAAATTCTGACTATGCTGTCTTATTGTTTCATGCATGCATTTATAAATAAAATATTTTTTATCATAAAAGTTAATAATTTAATAACATTTGAAAAATTATCTTAACTCTTTTAAATTTTGCACTAGAAAATATTTTATTCTCTGTTATAAAATCCCATTATTATCATCAGTTTACAGGTATTTAATACTGAAATAATATAATGTCGTTGACAGAAATTGAATAGTAAAATTAATTCCAGCTATTATTGTTATTATTATTATTATTGAAAGTGTTATTCGCCTGATGCCATTAATTTGATCTGAACAAAAGCTTGGATTAATTCAGACGGAAATAATTCCAGGGTGTATTAGTACCCATATAAAATTGCTTGAGTTCTTTTTGCAATGGGAGATGATGAAAATTATGAGTAGGACGGAATTCGAATGTCGAAGTCGTTGACCCTGAGAGATGGTTTTACGTATGCTTTGGAGAGCTATAAAAATAAATGAGACGTAGAAGTGTCTGGCGGCAAATCTGAAATTATCCTGGCCTCTGGTCATCGACCAATATCGTTCCTGGAAAGGTGATTATTGAAAAAACGGAGACTTGCCAAAGATTTGCCTCGTCGTCTTTTTATTGTTTTTTTCTCTTCCCTTTAATATTAAATTTTATTGCCAAAAGGCACGGAATCGTTTTTTTTTTTTAATGGTCCAAGAATTTCGACGATCCAGCTGTTCGTCCATTTTGCCGTAGGTCGGGGCACGCATTGGCATCGTCTTAACAAAATGATGAATAGCCAGCTCAAGCTGATGCCGGCAGCGTATCCATTTTTCACAAAATTCTCGTAAATCTACATTGGCTATGAAAAAACGATGTTTATGAAAAAATTGACATGTGTTTTAACAGTGTTAAGCAGTCAAATATTTAAGCAAAAAACAGAAAAAAAACAGAACTTTTGTAGTACTTTATTTAAAATGCTTTTTTATATGAGTTTTAGCATAAATAAATGATTTTCAGTCGAATTAAACTGAAATAGTTCATTTTTTAACAAAACACGAAAATATAAAGAGATAAAAAAACAGTCTACAAAAAAATGAAAAAATTCTTTAAAATAAAAAAAGTTTTGGATATTATTAAAGAAATAGAAAGCAATTTTATAAAATTACACAAGATTGGAAAAGTGACAAAAATATATATAAAAAAGTAGAAAGTTTACATAAAATGAAATAAAAGAATAAATGTCTTCAAAAAAGTAGAAAATTAAGAAATTACAAGAAAAATATAAATAAAATTATCGAATAGATGTTATTAGAAATTACAAGCTAAACACTAAACAATTTAAAAGACGGAAAAGCATTTCTAAGTTAGTAGAAAAATAATGCCAAAATTAAAATGCAAAGAATGACTAAAGAAATTGCAAAACAAGAAAATGAAAAAATTAGGATGGAAGAAAATGGAAAAATGTTTTTTTTATGTAAGAAACTATAAGAAGATAAGAAAATTACAACATCAACAAAATTTGGTAAGAATCTACTCTTAAAAATAATAAGTAGTAAAAATAAAATTTTAATAATGTATAAAGATAAATAAACAGTTCTCAAAAGAAATGTAACAATTCTGTAAAAGTAAAAACATTTAAGAAAATTAAACGAAAAATATTTTTATAATATTAGACCTCGTATTAAACTTAAAACAAGCCCAACAATAATTTTAGAAAATTAAAGAAAACTTGAGAAATGTATTAAAGAATAAGTATTGCAAAAAAAAATAGAGAAGATATGAAAACACAAATTGAATAAATTTAGAAAAAAAGCGTCTTTTTTTTAAAAATATGCAAAATAATTAAGAAAATAAACGAAAAGAAAGTTTTGTGAATGTTATAATTCTTAACAAAATTGTGTAAAATAATAAATTATTAGCATTAAAAAAAGAAAATCAATGAAAGTTTTGAAATAGAAAAACAGATACAAAAAAAAATATCAAAAGCAAAAGAAAAAAAAGTCTTTCAGTATTGAAAAAATAAGAAATTATAATATAAAAATTGAACAGTTTTGAAAAAGTGAAAACTCTCAGAATTGACAATCTCTAATAAATACAATTTTTTAAATTTTACAAAGAATAAATTAAAAATTGATATTTTTAACATTTATCCATGAATTTCAGTTTTCATTATATTTCCGATTTTTTACATGCAGAATTAGATATCCCGAAAATTATGAAGTTTGTTTTTAATTAAATCATAATTTTAATGCAACTAAGACGATTCCGTAAAATTTATTAAACAGATAATAACATTATTTAACATTTTGTGTTCTTTCTTTTACGTTTGTGATTATTATTTTCATTCAATTTTGACAAATAATAGTTCACTTTAATCTTTAAAACATTCTTTAAAAAATCTGTTCGTTGGGTTTTGTTAATAATATTTTGAGAAAAAATTATTATCAAACAAATAAAATGTTTCTATTACATATTTTTTAAACAAAATATATTTGCACAACACATAACAACTAGAATTGTAAAGAATGTTACGAAGATTAAATCCAATTTGTCAAAATTGTATGAAAAATACAAAAATTCACAAAGTTTAAAGAACAAATACAAAATGTTAAATAATTATTATTTGATAACAAATTTTGTATCAAGCTAATTTTTTTTAAATGTACAACTGTGTTTTTTAAAATTAGGTGAAATCAATTTTAATAATATTTTTATTTTATGCAAAAAACCATTTTGAGGTTATGTCAATGGGTTGAACAAATGGAGAATTTGCATGCAAACTGCAACACTGCAACAAAATCTAATTTACATGTGGTTTTTGTCTGAACATAAATAATTATTATTCGTTTTGTAGAGTCGAGACGTGAACGGTAAACTCTCGCATGAAAATTCAAATTTTCGGAAAAGCATGAGAGCCATTTCACTAAACTTGAGCTACAAAGGAAATTCCTACATTATGTCAGGAATTGTGTTTGCTCGACGAGAATGACCTGAGAATATAATAAATTGTTGAGTAAAAGGTTTGTTTTGACTGGATGCATGCATGTATAAACTAGTTAAATTGAAAATGCAGACTCAGGATGTACAAGAAATGAAAAGCTGCTTAGGTGCTCTACATCAGAGGAAAGTCATAGATACCAACACGATTTGCCCTTTCAGCATAGAGATTCTAAATCGATGTCTATACATATAACGCACCCTTTGAAACCAATGGAACACGAACTTGGAACAATGCTTGTGAATACTAATCCAATCAACGATAAAACATAGTTCTGCACTTCCTCAAATGGAATTTCAGGGAAATTTAATTTCTCTGAAAGCATGGCTGCTATTCAACCTCTCTCTAAATATCACTAAACTACGTCCTTAGTATTTCAATAAATAGTTTATAACAAATTCTGTTAGAACTCTAAATGACATTCATCTATTTCGTCAACAAATTTCTGGTATTGTTTTATCCAGTTATATATCTCTGTTTAGAAAGTCTATGAAAAGTCTAATAAAGTTTTTTTTTGTATGTAAAATAATTCTAATCGTTTGTCATTTTAAAATTCATTATAAATTTAATATTTAGGGGAGATCGGAGCTGGTTGGTCCATTTTGTATTCTTCGTTGTTTAACTTCATTAATATCCAATTTATGAAAACCTTATCATACAGAAAACTTGCTCTAATATATTTCAGCTTTGATTTAAAAAATAAAAAATCCTGTTATCACTTTTAGATTTTTTGGGGAACATTGTTTTTGGAGAAATTCAAAGTGACAGAATCCGCCTTGACCCTGGTAGGTTGGATCATGATTAAAATTTTATTGTTTAAATGTAAGAATATTACTTTATGTAATAAACTTAAGTAGTTTTCAGGGTTGTTTTATAATAAAAAAAATTGAAAAATGAATATATTTAATGTAAAACAGTGAAAGTATAAGACCATAAAATAGAAAAATTGCTCATATTGAAAAACGTATTTTTTAATTCCTAATTGTTAAAAAGTATTATCATTAGTGTTGATTGATTGAAATAAATTACTGATGGTTAAATTTAAATTAATTAATGTAGTTTATTTAATGTAGTATAAGTAAATATTTGATTGTTTTTTCTATCGATACTGCAAATATGAATTAAAATCTCTTCATTGTTCTTTAAAAGCAACAATTCAAAGATTAAAATTTGATAATTAGACTTTTTCTAAAACTATTACTCAGAAAGATATAACAATAAATCACTTTTTCGAAACTGTTTAATTATTATCTTATAATTTCTTATTATTACAAAAATATTTTTTTCTTCTTTATTTTTGATATTTTTTTTTGTATCTGTCTTGTTATTTTAGGATTTTCTTTAATTTTCTTCTTTTTATGCAAATTATTTAATATTATTTTACACATTTTTTATTATAACATATTCACTAAACTTTTTATTTTGTAGATTATCTTAATTATTTCCATATTTAAAATAAAAAATCCGCTCATTTTTTTGTGAATTTATTCAATTTGTTTTCACATCTTGCCTATTTTTCGCAAACGTACATTCTTTCATAAAATTTTTCCATTTTCTTTATGTTTCTAAATTTATTGTTAGACTTGCTTTAAGCGTAATATTACAAAGATATTTTTTGTTTAATTTTCCTAAACTTGTTTATTTTTCAAGAATTTTCAAATTTCTTTTGTGAACTTTTTATTCATCTTCATATGGATTTTTTCATTTTATTCTTATTAACTCTAATTTTTAGTAGATTTTTACTAAATTTTTTTCTTTTCTGTACGTTTTTTACAGTTTGTCAGATTAAGAAAAAAACATTTCTCCATTTTCTTCCTATTTATTTAATTTTCTTGTTTCACATTTTTTATTGTCCTTCCGTGCATTTTAATTAATTCTTTAATTTTTGTCGTTACTTCTATATCTTGATAGATTTTCCCTTCCTTTAAATTGTTTTATTTTTATCTTGTAATATCTAATTTTGAAAAACATTTATTCGATATTTTTATTTACATATTTCTTGTAATTTCTTAATTTTCTACTTTTTTGAAGACATTTACTTATTCTTTTATTTCATATTATGTAAATTTAATCTTGTACTAAATATTCTCATTTTAAAATCGTTCTTCTATTTCATAAAATATTTTCTTTTAAAATTGTCCAAAAATTTATTCATTCTTTTTTCTTTAACTCTTTGCAAAATAATTCTTTAGTTTTTTTAATTTTAAAAGTCTTTTAATTATTTTCTTGTTTATATTTTTAATTTAAAACAATGTACGTAAATAGTTTAATTTTTTGAAAAGAGTTTTGATTTTCAAAACTCAAAGTGGTGGGTCCAATATGGCGGACATTTTTTAAAAATTGCTCAAATCCGCTTGAAATTTGTTACTTGGGAGTTTTTAGGGTCGCTGATTACGAATCTAAAATCATATTTTCAAAATTCAAAATGGCAGATCCAATATGGCGGATATATTTTTTTAAATTGCTCAAATTTTCTTGAAACTTGTTACTCGGAGGTTTTCGGGATCGCTAATTAATAATCTGAAATCCGATTTTTAAAATTTAAAATGGCGGATCCAATATGGCAAAATTAAGCAATTTTGAAAAAATGTCCGCCATATTGGATCCGCCATTTTTAATTTTTAAAATTTGACTTCATATTCGTAATCAGCGTAAACCACCAATTTACAAGTTTCAAGCGAATTTTAGAAAATTTTGAAAAAATAATTTCGCTACTTTTTTACCAATATTCTACGCATTGTTTATAAGAATTATAATCTTGCTATGTGGTTTTTTCTGAATGGTTTGTTTAAATCGAATTTTGCTGTGATTCAAAATATTTTGTATATCTAAGTAAATCCAAGCTTATATAATATATTGTGTGGTTTATCTTTATTTGTTGCACCATCTTTAGATATTTTTTGCACTCTATTCTTAAAGTTTGTTTATATGCTTGATATATATAATGCGTGTTCGGAACATAAATCTGTATTAAGCACACAGCTTTATTATCCTCCCCACACATAAAAAAATCGCTTTGACACTTGAATAAAGGTGTAAAAAATGTTGTTCGAGCGTATATTTTAGAACGTAGCAACGATTTGCAATAATTTATTGACAAGGCCGCTGCAACAGTTGTGAAATTGCCTGTTAAACATTTATCTCTTTCATGTTCATCTTGTTCTTGAAGCTTCTGGAAATACACGTTAAGCAAATTTATTTATCAGACTTGATACATGATGTATGATGATATTTATGAACGATTTAATTAAATAGAACACTAAATAATTTATAATTGCATTAAATAATAAACTTCTTGATTTATTCGTTCGTTTATTCTGTCCTTATCTCAAGTTTATCATTACAGGCGTTTTTTTGGTTTCAAATTAATTATTTCTGAAAATAACGAATTATAGATTAATTTTTGAAAAGGATTTTTAAGTTTATTTCATATTAATTCAGCGCCAAATTATAGCCAGCGCAAAAAAAAATCATCATTGCTTAAAAAATCAACAAAAGTTTCTCTGACCGAGAGGAACTATTAATTGAATTGTGGAACGGAATATGCGGAACGCGCGAAATAATAGAATTGGATATATGTAAATAATAAAGATTTCTGTCGGAGAAGTTTTATTAAAAATTGTATAGAATTTTTGTCAATTTTTCTGCCAAATTTGGCCGAAATTTCAGAGGAAATTTGTACAGAATTGAATACAAAAATTTCATTGAAATGTCTGGTACAATTTCCACAAAAATTCTGAAAAAAGTTCCTGAACATTTCTGTAGCTGAATTTTGATAAAAACTTTTGCGAAATTCTTGCCGAAATTTTATATAAAAATTCTACTGAAATTTTCTGCAAGAATTTCATTCATAATTGCGAAAAAATACTTAATTCAAATTTCATGTAGGAATTCTGTTGAAATTTTCAGCAATAATTTCATCAAGAATTTCTGAAAATTGTATTGATCTTTATACTGAATTGTTCTCAAAATATCAAACATGAATTCACAATTCGTTTTGAAAATGACACTGAAATTTCCGATAGAATTTCGGCAGATATAAATTAACGCAAGAATTTTCTTTAAAATTTTGTATAGAAGTTTTACCCGAATTTTAGTAAATTTCTGAAATATTTATGATGCTGGAAAGTTTTGTAAAACTATTACAAAATTTCTAGCTGAAACATTCTATCCGAAATTTCAGCATGAGTTGTGTGAGAGTTTCTCTTAACTTACCGAAAAATTCCTCATTCAAAGCGGAGAATTTCAAGCACGGAAAATTTACAGGAATTCTTGCGGAATTATTCACCCAAATTTTACCTAGAAATTTTACTAAAATTTCCGCAAGTTTTTCGTCAAGAATTTCGAGAAAAATTCTGAAAAAAGAAATTACCTATAAGATAAAAAAATACAAATGTACACAAAAATAAATAATTTTAAAAATCTTTTTTTTGTTTCAGGTGAGTGTAACGTGTATTATACTTAAATGCAATTTTGACTGAATTAGTGAAGATTGATTTATTAAGGTAAGGTAAATTGAAAACAGTTTTATGAGAATTAGGTTTAAGTCAATATTTCCAGTCAATTTTAATTTTGTGTTTTAATTTTATTAATGTCTAAGATTCTAGTTAAAAAGTGTTTTGTTTTAAGATTCTCTTTCTTAGCAATTTTAAAGATTTACAAAATATTCACAATTTACAAAATGGCGGCTTTTTATTTAAAAATAAAAAAACTCAATTTTCTCAAAAACAATAACTTTTATTTGACATTTTTTTGTATTTACGAAACAAAAATTACATTTTAGCGTATGTATTAAACCTATTAGATTTTGATTTTTTGATTTTTCAAAAAATCGCCAACATTTTGTCAATTTAAAAAGCTTTTTCAAATTTCTAAATTTGCGAAGAAAAAGCATCTAAAACGCTACTAAAAGTAAAAATGTTACAAAATTAAAAAATATGGATTTTTGAATAATAAATCAATAATTTAAAATTTTATATTAAATTGCCCTTTTAATGCTATTTTTTAAAGAAAATTGGGGGAAAAAGTATTTTTTTGTTTTTTATAGAAATTATGTTTAATAAATTTCCCCTCATTTAACATTTAAGTGGGACTAAACGTTTGTTTTAAAAAGTTTTTAAAAGTTTCAAAAACAGTGTAATGACCATCATCATGTTACTCATCTTTCATAAAACTGAACAAATATGAATTTGAAAATTTTTTCCTATGTAAAGAGTACTTAAAGTGATTTAGAATTTAATGTTCGTTATTGCGAGTGTTGACCGAAGAATGCACAAGTTGGATATATAAAAATCTATTAATCTATGTGGAGTACGTATTTTTGTGATACAAATGCTAGTCCAGAAAACCTTGTATAAGATTTTATTTTCAGATTATCTGAAATGTGAGATAATGCCGGAAATTGCAGCTATTTCCTAGTTACATATAAAAGAACTATTGTCCAAAGTTCTTATGCTTGTAGTTTACATTCGTATATAAAACAACTAAATACAATTCTAGAAAACCTTGTTTTTCCTCTTTTTTTGTTTTATGTCATGATTTTAACAATTGTCAACGAATTCAGTTAAATTCAAATTCTTTTTAATATAGAAAATCGATTAAAAATAAATTCGACGACCTAAAAATTCTGTTAAGTGAAAATTCAGATTTTAGAATAATG
Source organism: Ganaspis brasiliensis (assembly GCA_037103525.1). Taxonomy (NCBI): domain Eukaryota; kingdom Metazoa; phylum Arthropoda; class Insecta; order Hymenoptera; family Figitidae; genus Ganaspis; species Ganaspis brasiliensis. The sequence continues at coordinate 2,241,270 of JAZKLR010000123.1, forward strand.
TTCCGTTTTTCGTAAATTCTCTTCATCACATTTTGGCTAGCATTTTGGTGTAAAATATTTTATAACTTATTTCACTTAAACTTTTAACATTTTAAAAAATTGCAACTTATATCTAATTTTGGAAAAATTCATTAAGTTTAAAAATACTCTACTTTTATCATCCAAGGAAAGTAATTGCTTTTTCTTTCTATATGAATTAAATTCGTTTCTTCAATTCAGAAAGACACATTTCTAATTACAGATATTGATTAGACTGACTTAATTAACCTGATGTCCTTTAATTCAATTTCACGACGGGAGAGCAAAAAAGTGCGATAAAAACAATCTAGACTTTAATTCACCGACTTAAATAACCGATTATAGTCAAGAGAGTGTAGAAATAGTTTTTTTTTTTCTTTTTTTCTTTCATTTATTTATTTTTTTCGCTTTTTTTCTTACACGTGTATTTTAAAAATACTGGGTTCTTGGTGACCTGTGCAGTCCTGTTTGGACTGAGAAAAGATTTTATTTGCTAAAGGAAAAGGAAAAAAGGGGTGAGGTGAAAGGCAAAAGTTTAGTCAGCATCTTTTCTCGTCCCAAATGAAACAACACATGGGGTTGGGTTCTGACAACTACCACTCATCTGAGACAGATGCTGTGCCGTGAGGAAAAATAAAAATGAAATAAACACCACCAAACATCACAAAAAGTTTGTTAAATTTAATTCTGCGTATTTTAACAAGAAAACGTAAATAGAATTTCGTGACATTAATTAACATCGCGAAAAATTCTAATTAAAATGTACAACTTTGTATAAAAAGAAAAAAATCAACTAAAGAATTTTTTTTATTATATTCGAGAATAAAATTTCAAATAGATTAAGTAATTTGACCATTTTGTCTGGATTAGCGACTTAAACAACACTGTCACTTGTGTAGGGTAAATGTACCAATTATTGCGGTGTGAAATTGAGGTTCGGTAAAAAAATTGAAAAAAAGATAGATATAAATGAAAGATAAATATTTGACGTATTTTAAAAGCACTTTTGTTATCTATTGATTTAGAAACCACTAATTAAAAGATAAAAATAAATTACGTGTGTTGTTAAAATTAACGAATTTATAAAAAAAATACTATGTGCTGGTATTACTGCGGGCTCGACTGCGGGTTTGCATGAATTACTGTGCATCAACTACTGCGGCGAGAATAACGTCTATTTAGAGGTTAGGTTGCTTCTTGTTTCGGCAGTAACACTTTCTTCAATAATTTTTGAGCCATCTAATTGAAATTTTTCATATTCCACCATGAAATGTGATGTTATTGTTATAGAGAATATCGATATTTTTCGATAGGTATCTTATCACTCTTTAGCGTTAAACTATTAAATTAAAGTTTTTAAAAATTTAATTTCTTGATAAATACAGTAAAATGATTAGAAACTCGTTTAAGAATTGTTGCAATTCTTCCATTTAATTTGATAACTTTCTTTCTTTTATCCCGCAAGAATACACTGGGAAAAATTTTTATTTGAATAAAATGGTCTTCACAGACCGTCCCCTATTTCCCTTAAATGTTTCCTTATTTTGCGATGGGTTCCTAAAAATCCCCTATTTGGACAATTTTTCCCTAAAATCCCCTTTTTTTCACGAAAGTATATTTTAAGTCAAGGTATCTAGAGATTTTCAATTATTTTCAATCTTCTTTAAAGTTTTATTATTTATTCAATCTTCAATTATATTTCTATCACTTTTAAATTATTTTCTCTAATTTTTCATTTATTAAAATATATTTAAATTCTTTTCTTCAATTTACAATTATGTTTATCATTATTTCTTAATTTTTTCCTACCATTCATACTGATTTCTATTATTATTTGACTAATTTCATAAACTATCAATTATTTTCATCAAATTTAAATTATTTTATTCAATTTAAATTATTTTTTTCTACTTATTAAATATTTTCACTATTTTTCAATTAATTTCCAAAACTTTCAATTATTCTTTTACATTCTAATTTTTTTATTATTTTTTCATTGTGTTTATCATTTTTCAGTTGTTTTATTTAATTTCAAAAATGTTTTGTAATTTCATAACTTATTTTTCATAAATTTTCTTTATTTTCTTAAACTTTCAATTATTTCTATAACTATGAAAATATTTTCTTCAATTTTCAGTTTTTAAAAGTATTTTTCAAATTTCAATTAATTAAAAAAATTGTTAATAAATTTTAGAATTTTTCAATTATTTTTTTCAAATTTACAATTACTTTGGGTATTTTGTAATTAATTTCCTAAATTTTAAATTATTTATCTCAAATTTCAATTATTTTAAAAATTTTATCATTATTTTTGCCATTTTTCAATTATTCTTCTCATTTCTCCATTGTTTTCGTCAATTCTAAAATATTTTCTAAATTTTAAATTAGTGTCTTCAATTTTCAATTATTTCTATAATTTTGCCATTTTTTCTCCAACTTATAAATTTTTTAATTATTTTTTAACTGATTTACTTAACTTTTAATTATTAAATTCAAAATTCAATTAATTAACAAAATTGTTAATAAATTTTAGAATGTTTCAATTATTTTTTTCTAATTAAATTTTTTCTAAATTTTTAATTATTTATCTCAAATTTCAATTATTTTAAAAATTGTATCATTATTTCTGCCATTTTTCAATTATTCTTCTGATTTCCCGATTGTTTTCGTCAATTGTGAAATATATTCTAAATTTTAAATTAGTGTCTTCAATTTTCAATTCCTCTCTATATTTTTGTAATTTTTTTTCCTCCAAATTATAATTTTTAAAATTATTCTTCAACTGATTTACTAAATCTTTAATCATTTATTTCAAATTTCAATTGATTAAAAAAATTGTTAATAAATTTTAGAATTTTTCAATTATTTTTTTCAAATTTACAATTACTTTGTGTATTTTGTAATTAATTTCCTAAATTTTAAATTATTTATCTCAAATTTCAATTATTTTAAAAATTTATCATTATTTGTGCTATATTATTTCCTTTAATTTGATAAAATATATTCTGTAATTTTTTTAAATTATTCTTCTCAAATCTCGAATGTTTTCTTTAATTTTCAAATATTTTCTTAATTAATTACTGTCTTCAATTTTCAATTATTTCTATATTTTTGCAATTTTTTTCTTCAATTTTTAAAATTATTTTCTGTTTGATTTACTTATAATCTGTATTTATTAATCTTAAATTTAAATTTTTTGTTTTTCAATTTTTAATTTGTTTTATAACCTTTTCATTAATTTCTTCGATTTTAAATTAGCCTAATTATTTTTTAATTAGTGTCCTTTTTTTCAATTATTTTCATTATTTTTAAATTAATTTTTTCAATTTTCAATTATTTTCTCTATTTTTAGTCGTTTCTATAAATTTGCAATTATAGAAACAATTTTGTAATGTTTTAAATTATTTTTAAATTGATTGATTAAATCTTTAATTATTTATCTCAAATTTGAACTCTTTCTTTTAGTTTCGATTAGTTTTATAATGTTTTTTAAATGCTTTTTTCCAATTTTTATTTATGTTCATTATTTTTTAATTAATTACTTAAATTTTCAGTTATTTTTTAATTTACCATTATTCTTATCTGTTTTCAATTATTTCTTAAGTTCTGCATTTATTTTCTATAATTTTTAATGATTATTTATCAGTTTTAAATTACTTTCCACAATTTGTACAATTTGTAGTTATTTTCCTTTTTTTTTTTTTATTAATTTGAAAATTCTGTAATTTTTGTTGATTTTACAACTTTATAATTTTGTCCTACCCAAATAAAATCGAGGGTCTACTGTATATAATTAATTATTATTAATACCGGATTTGCTAGTAAAAATTGTAGCAAATCCGGTAAAAATTCTAATTGTAAGACAGCACGGTAAAATTCTAAGACATTTCTAACAGTTGTCTTACCATTTGAACAATTTTTAGTCGTTACATGTTGAAAATTATAATAGAAATTCATAAATTGCCCAACTTTTAATTTTTTTGAATTTTACTATATATATTGCACATTGGGCTTTACTGCATCACGCTATACATTCAAATTTATATCTGGACATTTTTGGTTATCTGTGGAATTGAAGTAGCGAAAATTTTGCCTCTCTCTGTGTTGGCAATTAGAGACTGTCGATAACAATGATAAATGTAAATTGTGAAAAGTGTGTGTATGTGTGTGAGTGTGTAGAGAAGACGCAGTGGGTGTACGATTAATGAACGCTCTATTCAAGACTGGACCGCAGGCAAAACCGCGAAGCAATGCTATGTACAAGTATAAGTGAGCACTATATAAAACAACATAGACTCATGATAATGGACGACGCAGACATGTGGATGTATAGAACACTTAAACACCCACGGTTCACTTTTGTTCAGCAGGAGTCTACGTTGTTCCATAATTTTACTTTTAAAAGATCCTAAGTATGCAAATGCATTTAGTGAAAGTTTGTACCTATTAATTTTAAATTCGCACAAAGAGAAATGTAATTAAATAATTCACTAAGCTGTTAAACAAAATTACAATGTAAAAGCTAAAGCGGTCATTTCTTGATTCTTAATTTCCATTGATTCAATTTATCATAGTCTAATTTTAATCGGATTAAGGACGTTTATACAAAAATCAGGCTTGGGTCCGTAAATAGTCTACTTCAGTATAGAATTTACTTTTATAGTGAATCAGACTATTTACGGACACAAGCCTGACAAAAATCGACTTTTCTTACAACTTTTTTTTCAAGTGGATAAAGTTTTAATTATTACATGCAAATGGTAACAAAATATATCAAATAACAATGTTTTCATTAATAGGGAAGTGAGCCCCAAGAGACATCACTCTAAAAACAAGTGTCTTATTTTGTCCTCACTTTTAAGACATTTTCAGGTGTCTTAATTTTAAACCATTGAGATAGTGTCTTAAAAATGCCTGTAAGACGCTTTCTAAACGTCTTATGTCTTAAAATTAGACACTTATAAGACACCTGTTTTTACAGTGATCAGAGATTAAATTTTATTTAAAACATAAACATTCTTAATAGCATTTTTTCTAATTGTTAAAATTTTCGATCTAAAAAAAGTAGTCTCAAGATGGACACCTTCTTAAAAGTCACTGAAAAATATGGCAAATAAAAAATAAACATATCATGTAACAATTCTTAAACTAATTTTTAATCATTTTGTTATATTTATCAAGGAGTAACATTTCAGTTCTTGAGAAATATGTTATTCAAAATTAACATCTGACGTTACCAGAAGGGATACATTTTAATATTTTTGAGAAAAAGTATGTTTTTAACAAAATACCTTAGTGGAATGAATTTTACTATGAAATACTATTAAAAAATTAAATGATATCAAAAAATAAAATTTAAAAGATTTTGTGTATTATGATCGCATAGAATGAGAACCACTTGAGCGGATGAACGTCCTTATTAATAATTCTAAAAAATTATCTACCGGAATTTAATAGTGAAAATTGCTCGGCTTCACAAGTTTTAGAGTGTAAATCAGTGAATTTACCTTTAAATTTAAATCTGAATCCCTGTGCAATAAGGAAGGGTCTAAAACTTTTGGAATGACTTTTCTGTCGAAAATCTCTAGAGAAAAAGATTTGGTATAAAGCTAATGCCAATGTACGAGGATTCTTCTTTATTCGTGTAGTGTCTGTAGGTAGGTAACGTAATAGGATGTATTCCCTGGAGCTAATGGTCCGTGAATACATACACAATGTCTTCAAACTAAAATCCACCCTCCATTTCTGTCATGATATACGAGCTGGCGAAAACTCTCAAATGTCTAATCGTACCTCAAATTAAAAGTAACAAATTGTTATGACTGGATTAAATATATAATTATTTTTTGGAAAAAAAAACCAACAAAATTGAATTGCTGACTTTTTAAAAAGCATCAGCTTAAATTACTAAATAACTTTTGACGTATAAAATTAAAGCGAGTATGCTTGGATTGAAAGGAGTTTTCGTACAACTTTCCTTTTAATTAAAAGCACGCCTGTTTGCAAGTCCGTCTGTTTATGAGCGCAAATTAAAGGAAGTTTATTAGTAGTGCTACTATTACTGAACTATATCATATCCTGTTATTTATTTATTTTCTAACGTTGGTCAACAGTTGTATTGCTCAACTATTTTTATTTCAAATTAATGGTGCAATTATGATTTTTAACTTTGAGAAAATTAGAAAAAAATAGAAAAAACAGAAAAAATCTTGACATTAAAAAAGAAACAACTATGCATTACTGGAAAGTAAAATTTAATGAGCGGGAATTGAACAAACAAGCCAAGGAATATTTCATGAATATTTTGCTTCCTCATGAAGGAAGCAATAAGTTCATTTTTAAAAAATTAAAAATTACAATTTTTCAAAAATTTTAAAATTTGCGATTTATTTTTTCAAAAGAAATTCCTGAGGTCGAAATATGTCGTTTTTAAAAAAAATCGCAATCGATAATTTGGGGATAAAAAAATGATTCATCTACGAGGAAGCAAAAAAATAACAAAAGAAAACCTTAAAAATTAAATTTGTCAGCAGTAATAGAAACATGTTCATGTTCTAATTACTGCGGTAAGTTGTAATTTAAACTACAATAATAATTAAATAAATAAACATTTAAATGTACATTTTTATTGACAATTGTATCGAGTAAGGTTTCAACTAATTTTTCAATTAATTTGAATTAATTTGATACTTTTTAAAAGAGCATAATAACTTTTTCAAAAAACTGCAGTAATTGGTGCTTTCGCAGTAATGGGTACATCTACCCTATGATTTTTTCTTTGTTAAGTTGTATTTTGGGAATGAAAAAAATTTTAAATTTTAAAAATCATTTTGTCCGATTTTAGATATAATATATACCTATACTAGGGTGGTCCTTAAAATGGAAAGTTGCGAATTTGAAAGGTCTCACCCCCTGATTTTGTTACTTATCGAAAAATAAGAGATACGTATTTTTTTATTTTTTTTTATTTTAATATTTGATGGTGCCTCATCGACCTTGAAATTTCCCATGCATTTTGCATGGGGAAAAAACTTTTTTTCGTAGATTTGCAATAAAATCATGAAAAATCAACATTTTTTAACCGGATTACTCTATTTCTCTTGGGAAATGTTCAAACAATGACATCCAATAATTTATTTAAGAATTTTTTATTATTAACTATTTTTTACAGGGTCGTGAAAAAACCCCATAAATTGCAAAATTATGGAAAAATCGTTAAAAAATATTTATTACTATTATTTCTGGTATTTATTGCTAAAATTTTTATTTACAACTAAAACAAATATTATTAATAATATTTTCAGGTAATTCGCAATTTGTTTAAACAATTTGTTGTTGTTATTGTTAAATTATTTTTAAATACATGTAGAAAAGTATGGTTTTTTGTATTATTTTACAATTGACTTTGACATTAATCATACAAAATAATGATTAATTGTTAAAAATTATAAAAATAATTGTTTAAACAATTTATTGTTGCTATTTGAAAAATAATCTTTAAATATATCTACGGAGTTGCAGTTTTTTCTTAATTTTGCAAGTAGTTGTGCTGTAAGGGACTGTAAAAAAGAATTAAATATGAAACATAATTTTCAACAATTGTTTAAACAATTAATTGTTGCTATTTGGAAGTTTGTCTTTGAATGTATTTACAAACTTGCAGTTTTTCCTTAATTTTTTAAGTAGTCCTACTGTAAGGAACTGTTAACGAGTATTAAATATAAAACATAATTTCAACAATTGTTTAAACAAATTATTGTTGCTATTTGGAAATTTGTCTTTAAATACATCCACAATCTGGCAGGTTTTCCTTTATTTTTCAAGTAGCCCTGCGTATATTTGACTCGGGGTGATCCATATATTTTAGAAAGTTTGAAAAACATTAAGTTTATAGAATTATTATAAATAAGATTAACTATGAAATATAATGTTAATAATCATTTGAAGATTTTATTTAGTTTACAAATTTACTAGTGTTGATGTTTGTTAAGAGCTATTAAGTGTCTTATAATGTTATAAGACATACGCGTGTTTTTTCGCGCTATGACAAGTTTATATTTCATAGTTAATCTTATTTATAATAATTCTATAAACTTAATGTTTTTCAAACTTTCTAAAATATATGGATCACCCCGAGTCAAATATACGCAGGGCTACTTGAAAAATAAAGGAAAACCTGCCAGATTGTGGATGTATTTAAAGACAAATTTCCAAATAGCAACAATAATTTGTTTAAACAATTGTTGAAATTATGTTTTATATTTAATACTCGTTAACAGTTCCTTACAGTAGGACTACTTAAAAAATTAAGGAAAAACTGCAAGTTTGTAAATACATTCAAAGACAAACTTCCAAATAGCAACAATTAATTGTTTAAACAATTGTTGAAAATTATGTTTCATATTTAATTCTTTTTTACAGTCCCTTACAGCACAACTACTTGCAAAATTAAGAAAAAACTGCAACTCCGTAGATATATTTAAAGATTATTTTTCAAATAGCAACAATAAATTGTTTAAACAATTATTTTTATAATTTTTAACAATTAATCATTATTTTGTATGATTAATGTCAAAGTCAATTGTAAAATAATACAAAAAACCATACTTTTCTACATGTATTTAAAAATAATTTAACAATAACAACAACAAATTGTTTAAACAAATTGCGAATTACCTGAAAATATTATTAATAATATTTGTTTTAGTTGTAAATAAAAATTTTAGCAATAAATACCAGAAATAATAGTAATAAATATTTTTTAACGATTTTTCCATAATTTTGCAATTTATGGGGTTTTTTCACGACCCTGTAAAAAATAGTTAATAATAAAAAATTCTTAAATAAATTATTGGATGTCATTGTTTGAACATTTCCCAAGAGAAATAGAGTAATCCGGTTAAAAAATGTTGATTTTTCATGATTTTATTGCAAATCTACGAAAAAAAGTTTTTTCCCCATGCAAAATGCATGGGAAATTTCAAGGTCGATGAGGCACCATCAAATATTAAAATAAAAAAAAATAAAAAAATACGTATCTCTTATTTTTCGATAAGTAACAAAATCAGGGGGTGAGACCTTTCAAATTCGCAACTTTCCATTTTAAGGACCACCCTAACCTATACATAAGTTTAATAAGCTTATCAAATTTTTTGAAATTCGGTTAAAATATTCTTGAGCCGTTTTGCGACAAAAAAGTTATTATACACATTCACACACCCTACACATACTTTTTTTAAGTGTATGCAAATGAGCTATATTTTTATACCTTTTTGACGTTGGATCATCTTCAGAATTGCATTTGCGCTTCCATTTGAATTTGACATCAAATTTAACGGTTGAATCCTAAAAGAATGAAATATGATAAGTTTTAATGATGATTTAAACTTTATTATTATTTTAAGTCGCCATCTCGCATTCAATATTTTTAGTATCGAAGTTTTAATATGAGGTTTATTATTCTTTAAATCTAAATAAGTGTTTATCTTCTAATGAAGAAGAGACAAATCGGTTACTTATTGAAACAGTAGGAATGACTAATTTTTTTTAGTATTTTTCTACTAATTTTTAGTAGAAAATCACTAATTTGAATCTGGGACGTAGATATATGATATTACCTGGAGAAATATATTAAATTTTAGCACAAGAATATAACAAAAGTTTTCATTTCGCATGGTCTGTAGAAATTTTTGAGTTATACTAGGTAGGGTTAGTAAGGACTTAAGCTAAGGTTAAGTTAGGTTAGGTAAAGTTAGCTTAGGTAGGGTCAGTTTAAATATATAGGCTTTTGCCCCCTAAAAAAGTAATAAAGAGGAGTATAAAAAATAAGTATTATGAGGAAATGCATAAGAAATAAATTCAAGGATGATAAGAGCAGATTTCAAGAAGAGGTTGAGCAGAGAAAGGAGAAGAGGTATGGAGAATAGTTCGGTGGCTGGTATAGAGTATATGAGAAAAAAGGATATAATACCCTTATACTTATAGAGTGTAGGAAGGACGAAGAGAAAGAAACAATCTTTAAGGGAATGGATACGGTACTAAAGAATTTAATGCTAGGGAAAGCATCGAGAAGAGATAAAATCTGAAATGTACAGTATATATGAAATGATTAGGCGAATCATACAAGAAATGATATTTTCCGCTTTATTATTCTCAGTTCCATTGCACTAATTATTTGATTCCCTGGAGATTGGATTATTCTGATAGCTAGACCGGATAATGCAATTTACATTCGTAATAATCTCATCCACAATTATTCGGGATGCTCTCAGGTCCCTCAATTCCGACAGATATTTCTATGAATCACCTTAAATTATAACCAATGTGGTAAATTCTCATTCCACACTTTGGTAGCAATCTATTCTCTGCTTGATACTTGATCTCTGGAGATTTAACCCACGTTACCTCTCTGAAATTTTCCTCTCCCAGCAACGGGGACGAAATGTCGGCTGCAACTTCCGAATAGCTTGCCACAAAGTTTATAAACTCAACTGAAATTCGCAATTCGCTTGACTCGACACATTTCTGAGCTATGAGCCCGACCCTCCATTCCCCTCTATTAATCCGCCTTCTCCTGCCATCTTTGAAAACTTGACTCAGCCAATTTCTACAATTGCAAGGAGTTCTTAATTACAATTGTCAACTTTCATTCATCTTTTTATTTTCTCACGACCCAAGTAAAAGGATTTCATTTCACCAGAAAGTTCAAACTTGAAGAATTTTCTCGTATTTTTCGTTGAGGCATAGAACACTCTGACTTAATGGTAGATTTAATAGTGTACGTCTCAATAGATAAGACTTAAGATATAAGAGTTTTAAGACATAGGATTTAAAATGTGAGTCTTAAGACGTAAAGCTTAAGACTTAATGTAGAAGTCTGAAACCATAAGACCTGAGACATAAAACTTAATACATAAGACATATAAGATATGAGGCATAAGGTAACCTTGTTGATATAAGAGATAAGGAATTAGGCTTAGATTTAAAATATGAGACCTTGCATCAGGACGTTACGCTAATTTAAGATTTGGAGTATGTTTGGGCATAAGATTTAAAGCACAAGATTTACAAAACATAAGACCTATAAGATATATGACCTTGGACTTAAAGCATAAATCTCAAACCATAAAACTCAAAACATAAGACTTATGAGACACAAGACTTAGGGCCGATTCCACAAGTATGTTTAACCGGAGTTTAAATTGGTAAACTCGGTTTAGTGAAAACTACGTATTCCACAAGTTCTTAAACTCGTGTTAAAATGGCTGACCCCTGGTTAAAGTTAACCGGCCAAGGTTGGCGGTTCAAATACTTAAACCTCGGTTAACTTGCTCCCCACCAGTAACAGATGCGTACAGCTGCAGCGCATACATCCATTGTACGCATTGTTTGTCTAATTCCTCCTAAATAAACAATTTTTATACTTCGTTTTAATTACTTTCTTCTAACATGAAATATAAAAAAAAGATGTTTTTTATTTATTCATTTGTAAAATTTTAACAATTTATGATTAAAAAGTAGAATTTGCTGCAGTTTCTTTGTTCTAAATGCTATTATTATAAAATAAGAATAATTACTTGTAGTTAATTGTTCACGCCGCATTTCGGCAAAATGTTTTTTACTCCTTTTTCTACAATTTTCCCAATATGCCTTTAGTAATTCACATGTTCTATAATTTTCTAAATTATTACTATTATACTCCGCAGTAAGTTGTTCCCAACAAGACTCTTTCATTTTCAAAGTCACATCATCGGTTTTTTTATTTTCTAAAATATCTTTATTTTTCTCAACTAAGGTCATAAGTTTTCCTTTCTTAATTTCACAAAAATTTGCACCTCGTTTCCTTTTTCACTTTTTAGTGACATTTTAATATCTTGAAAACAATTTGATTAACTTTTTATAAACACTCCAACATGTGTCATAGTTTGGCTTTTTTGAAACATGTGTCAATCTTCCGATTTTACTTCGCCCAATCAAACAGACAGCTACAGAAGAAACGAAAGGAAATATAAGGTATGTTCTCGCTACCTACACTTTCTACACTTTTCACAAAAGTGTACACTTTTGCGTTCTCGCTACCAGAAGTGACGAGATAGTGTACACTCAAATCCCTAGCTGCCGTTGCACTTTTCCCTATTTCATTACACTCGACTACAAGCGAGTGTAAAAAGTGGAGTAAACGAAATGGCGCAAAAGTGGCATCTAATTCAAAATTAAAATTTTGTTAATGATAAAAATTCAAAGTCATTTACTTATGTTTATGATTTTTTCGTAACCTATAGTTTGTTTATAGAAATTATAAAAATTAGTAATTGATAAAATTAACACAAAATGCAGGTTAACCTCAAATAAAAAATATTATGTATATATACATATATATGTTTATTAAACATTTATGTAATTAATAACAAAAATAAAAAAAAAATTTAATTAAAAAAAGAATTATTAAAGAAATTATTTATTTATTAAATTTATTAATTATATACGTAAATAAATAAAACGCTATATAGAGAAATAATGAAATTAATGAAATATATGTAAACAAAAATTTGAATATTTAAAAATGTTTAATTATCATTAAATAATATGAATTAAAATTAATTGATTTTGAGTAAAATCTAAATCTGAAGGGTTACAATTTTCACATTTAAAAGCAGGGCTGTTATAATTGTTTTAAATCATGATATATATATAAATCATTGGATTTAAATTAAAAAAAACTTTACAATAAAATATTTAATTTTTGATAAAATTAAAGAAATTGTGTTAATACTGATGATCAAAATACCTACTATCTAACAATTTTTGGTATGAAGATATATACAGCACACATTATTATTAAATTTATATACATATATTTTTAAGTCATTATAATTTTAATAAATTCTAAACGTCAATTAACTCACATTCCAATTTGTTCAAGCTTTTAAATTTCACTTAATTCAAATTTAAATGCATATTAATTAATACAACATAATTAAATAACATTATTTATATTTCATATTCATAATAAACCTTTTTGTAATAATTCTTAAAGTTTTTCTAAGAGATTTCACTTTTTAGAAACTATTTAATTTTTATCTTATAATTTCTTATTTTTACAAAATTTTAAGATTTTTTCTCCTTTTTCATCTGATTTTTTTTTGTATTTTCGTCTTTTCATTTTAGGATTTTCTTTAATTTTCTCTTTTTATGCAAATTATTTAATATTATTTTACACAATTTTGTTATTATAACATTCACTAAACTTTTTATTTTGTTGATTTTCATACTTATGTATTTACACTTTCTTACAGTTTGTAAGATTATAAGGAAAAAAAACATTTCTCCATTTTCTTCCTATTTATTTAATTTTTTCATGTTTTACTATTTTTTAGTCATTCCTTTCGTTTTAATTAATTCTTTAACTTTTGTCGTCATTTTTCCATTTCTTATACATCTTTTTTCTTCATTTAAATTTTTTTTGTTTCTATCCTGTACTTACGAATTTTTGAAAATATTTGTTCGATGCTGTTATAATTTTTTAAATTTCTCAACTTTCTACATTATTTTGTAGACTTTTATTCTTTTATTTTTTATTTTGTAAATTTAGGCTTTTACTAAATATTCTTAATTTAACATCGTTCTTCTATTTCATAGAATGTTTTTTCTTTAAAAATTTTCCCAACTTTGCTTCATTTTTTTTTTTTTCTTCAATTTGTGAATAATTCTCTAATTTTTCTAATTTTAAAATTTTCTTCTCTTTTGTAATATATTTTAACGTTTTTATAATTATCTTCTTAATTATTTTTTAATAAAAAAAATGTCCGTAAATAGTTTAATTTTTTGAAAAGAATTTCTGCTTTTTATATATTTTTATGTCACTGTTTCATTCATGTGTTGTTTTTTTAATCTTTTCTTCATTTCTTTAATATTATTGCCATGACATTTTTTATTTAAAAGAATTTTCTCATTTTTTTAATAGACTGTTTTCTTATCTTTTTACGTTCTTTTTTTTTTATTTTTTTATAATTTATTACCTTTTTGTTGCTTTTACCTAATTTTCCTAAGTTTGCATTCATATAAATTTGAAGGTGTTTTTTTAAAATTTTCTCATTTATTCGACATACTTTATTTGATTTTGATTAAATGTTTTATTATTCATTATTTCTTATTAAATATTCTATATATAAGTTTGAAAAATAAACTACTTACAAATAATCATTTGAAGATTTTATATACTGATTGGATTTTTAAAAAAATCAATTTTTGGTTTAAATAAAGAAAATCCGATTTAAATAAAAAAAAATCGGATTGTTTGACTTTTTTAAAAAAATTATGATTTTTATCAGCCTTGTTTAAAAGGAATATAATAAAAATTTTAATGAAAGAATGATCTTAATTAAAGAAAATAAAGTTTCATTCATATTGTTAATTAATTTCCAGTAAAATAATTGCATATTTATCAAGCAACTTAAACAAATGTTGGTAAAATTTTATTATTATAAATTCAATATCTATGCTTTCTAACTAATCATTCACTGTTTTTTATTTATGAACCTTCTTAGATTTTTTGTTTTAAATATATATATTTTTAAGGTAATTTTATGATGTAATAAAATAAGTTCAAAATTTGACAGTATAACTACTTTTAATGTCTTACATAATTTGAAAAAAAGTGTAACAGATCTACACTATTCTGTTCTCGTTAGTTTCTGTACTTTACTTTAATGCGCATGCTCCATTTTACACCTTCTTACACTCGAGTGTAGCAAGTGTAGGTAGCGAGAACATACCTATAGAGTTATGACGAAGGAGCATACGTTTAGTTAAACGATGTTCAAAAATCACATGTGGAACGCAAGACTCGTTAACTGCCGGTTAAAGCTTCGGTTAAATTTGAACTCGGCTTAACTAACCTCGGTTTAAAGCCATAGTTGTGGAATCGGCCCTTAAGATTTAAAACATAAGCACTAAGGCATAAAGCAAAAGACTTACGACATAAAACTCAATATCATAAAACATAAGACATAAGATCTATAAGACACAACACTTAAGATTTAAAACATAAGCACTAAGGCATAAAGCATAAGACTTAAGACATAATGCATAATTCTCAAACAATAAGACTTGAGACGTAAAACTTAAGACATTTAAGATATAAGACTTATAAGACATAAGATATAGTAACCTTGTTGATATAATAGGTGAGGAATAAAACATAAGATTTATAAGATATAAGCCTTAGGACTTAAAACATAAATCTCATACCCTAAATATGTAAGGCATAGGAAATCAGGTTGAATCTTAAGATATTACCTTAAAATTTGAGGCATCATATATAGGCATAACACTTAAAGCAAAAGATTGATGAAACATAAGACTTAGGACTTAAAGTATAAATCTCAAACCTTAAGTCTAAAGATATAAAATTTATAAGTCACCCGACGCGACATTAGATTTAAAGCATAAGTCTTAAGGTATAAAGCATTAGACATAAAATATAAGTCTTAAACCTTAAGATTTAAGACATAAGACTTATAACTCTTATAAGTCACAAGACATAAGATTTAAAACATATATCTTAAGGTATAAAGCATAAGACTTAAAACATAAGTCTCAAACCATAAAATTTAAGATATAAAGCTTAAGATATAAGAATTACAAGACTGCTTAAGACTTAAAGCATAATATTATTATAAAACATTAGACTTATAAGATATAATAAGACTTAGGATATAAGGCATAGATTTCAGAGCTTATGGCTTAAAATATGAGGTTTATAAGACATAAGACAAAAGATTTAGAACATAAGTCTTAAGGGTTAAAGCATAAGATTTAAGTTATTTCAAACCATAAGACTTAAGACATAAGACCTAAAATTTAAACCTTAAATCATAAGTCTTAAACCATATAAGAATTAAGACATAAAACTTAAGAAATAAGATATGTTATGTAAGGCATATAGGAAATCAGGTTTATTCTTAAGATATTACCTTAAATTTTGGGGCATCATTTATAAGCATAACACTTAAGGCAAAATATATTAATAAAACATAAGACTTATAAAATATAAGACCTAGGACTCAAAATATAAATCTCAAACCTTAAGACATAAGACTTATAAGACACAAGACATACGATTTAAAATACTACAATCTTAAGGAATAAAGCAAAAAACATAAATCATAGGACTCAAGACATAAAACTTATAAGACATAATAAATAGTAACCTGGTTGATATAAGACACAAGGAATATACTGTTTAAACTTAAGATACGAGACTTAAGTCAAGATATTTGGGGTGATAAATTCTAAACAAGTTCCCAAGTGATTGTGCACAAAAATGTATTAAATAAGAGTAGAACGCATTTTTAAAAATCGTTCAAGACAATTTCCGGTAGAGAAAATCAGAGAAACAATAGAAAACGAAATAACCTTATGCAAAATTTTGGGGTGGGTGTTCGATGAGAGGATCAGCCGAGTGGATAATACAAATAGAGCCGGAGTGCTCTTGCATGGAAAGTATAAAAGCAGGATCTGCAGGATACGTCGATAAACAATGAGAAGAACCGGAAAAGGAAAGGAGTTTGAAGACGAGGTCGAAGCACAGTGGCTCTGCTCTGTTGGGAATTTGAGCGGAAAGACCGTGGACCATTTCAGTTCTGAATTATGGCAACACTAGATCTTGTCTTGTGCAAGAGACCCTATATCCTCTGTCTTGTCAGCGCATTATTATGTCTCTACATCGATTAGGCTGGCGGAATACCCCCATCTCTCCTCACTCTATTTTCCACCCTCTCATCACGAGGATAATCTCGTCCTAGCAACTAGACATTCGCCGAACGGAAAACTACATTTTTCACACCTTTCTCCGAGACAAAATCCTTGGGACACTTTGCCCTAGTTTCACCACTAGCTATTTCTCCAAGTCTCGTAAAAGTCATGAGAAAATTACTCCCTCTTTCCTTTATTTTCTCGTGGAAAAATAACGAGACAGAGATTCCTTAAGTGAACCAGAAGATAGTGCATTATATTTTAAAGTTAATAACTCATTTCAGTTGCCTTTTTATAGGTGAAATAACTTTTTAAATTAAACCATTTGTATAAAATCCTCACTAAAATCTGATGAAATGTAAATTTTATGTTCTTTGAGAGCATACTGTTTTTTAATAGACCATTCATGAATTCATGAAGGCGAGGGGTTAATTCTCTAGTTATTGAACGTATTATTATAAATGATGCGCTGCGGTGCCTGTTGTTTCACATACTGTCATATAGAAAAAGGGTTAAAGTTGTCTAAAAGTTTCATTGCTGAATGACACTTGCTGTAAAAATTTGTTACATACGTATAACGTGGAGAGAAGGCTAAATTTGGCTAAGAAAATTTTTTAGGGGTGCTTTTGAATCTTAATTACTAAAGATAAAGAATAAGTTGCAACATTTATCTGTTTTTAAATTATTCAAATATGTCCTAAAAATTTGCCTTCCAGTTGAAGTTATTTGAATTAAAAAAATTCACTATACCTAATGAAAAATGTTTCATAATAACCAGACTGGGCTACAAAACATGTCGTCATAAATACTTTTGTTAGACTTGCTTAAAAAAAATCACAAAGAATAAAAACATTTCATACAACTTTGACCGAAACGCATCATAAAATACTTCTTTTTGCAGTGTATCCATAATTTTTAACTAAAGTAAAAATTGTAAAAACTTTTTTTTTTCTCAAATAACATAACTCATTAAGTTTCACACAATTTTGTGGTGTACATTATGCCGCTGTTTTACCTTCCTATGAACAATTATAATGACATATAGGGGAGAGGTACTAGAGCACTAGAGAGTAATTAGACTCAATATTGTCATGATGAACTTGTTCAGTGCACCATCCTCTATTCCTCTCGTAGATTCTGTACATGTGTTTCGATGATATTAATATTTATTGTCAGGTCGTCGACCTGACGCGGACGTGAAAAAGCCTTCTCTCACTAACGAGAACAAACGAGGGTCTCGGGCCACGCAATAATTCGTTATGCGGCTGATGCCTATACCCACAAGCTATATTTATCATCGCCCAACTTCCCATCGACCTCAACAAATCGCATAAGTGTGTCATATTCATTATTTTTTAAATTGATCATTTTGTTAAATAATTCTGATTAACAACCAGAATTCTGGTTAAATCAACTGCAAGTGATTGTTATAACAGTTTGAAGGGTGATTCTAGATATAAATACTATTATTTGCATTTATGTAGCTTGTCGTATACACTGTAAAAACAGGTGTCCTACAAGTGTCTAATTTTAAGACATAAGACGTTTAGAAAGCGTCTTACAGGCATTTTTAAGACACTATCTCAATGGTTTAAAATTAAGACACCTCAAAATGTCTTAAAAGTGAGGACAAAATAAGACACTTGTTTTTAGAGTGTATGCAACTTTTTTAGTTTTTTTAAAAATGAATCTTCGTTTGGGCAACTTATCCAACTGAATTTGTCTTGATCCTATTTTGAATTAATACCTTCTGTTTTTTTCTATATCATATTTACTTATGCGTCTATATTATAGTGTATTACATAGTGTTTATATGCGAGACCTTCTTATAAATTATAAAATTGAATCAGTTTGAGCAGAAACCGCACAAGTCCATTTTTTTCGAAAATCACTTTTTTATGAAAAAATTATTTTTAAATGAAGCTCTACGATCTAGTAAAATTTTACTTGATTTACTAAACTCTAAACCAATTGAAAAAATAATCAAATTTTCGTTTCGTGCAGAAACAGTACATGTCCATGATTCCAAGTTGCGCACAAAGATACGCAACATGGATGAAATAATATTGACTTGTGATATTTTTGACGTGTTTTAGACGTTGTTAAATAATTTATATTAAACGATCTATATTATAAATAAAATGCACTCAAAGCGAGGCAGAAAACCATAATAGTGAATTATGTGATATTTGTTACCAAAATGTTGAAAAGTGATTTTTAAATAATTTTTATTATTTATAAAATGTTAATAAAAATTATCAAAATTAAAAATTGTTAATAAAAAAAAAAACCCCGAGTAACCATTTGTAAGTCATTTCGTATTGAGTAAAGTAATTTTTTTTTAAATGGCTCCATACGACCATACATGTATATGAAATTCAATTTAAAATAGAATTATATTAAATCTAATATAAATTATCCTAAATTTAATATACTGTATATTAAATTTGCTATTCATGTATCTGAGAATTCATAACATTGAATGAATTCTAATATACATGTATATTAAATTTAATATAATTGTATGTTATATTGAATTATGTGAAGCACAATACAGAAATGTTTAACAGTGTAGGGTGGTTCCAAAAATAAAAATTTTCCAATATTGTTTAACGGCCCTCGAAAATTAACTACAAATAAAAAAAAATTACCCCTATTTTTTTTATCTGACAATATTAAGGGGTGCCGGTTGCATCCCCTATTTTTCCACAAGAAATACATTTGAAAAGTGTACTTTTTTAAAAAATTGTGAAAAATTGTTCTGAATTTTATCTAAAAAGTCTCGGAAGTTTATGAGACCTCGATAAATGTTCAAAGTTGAAAAAAATGTCGATTATTATTATTTTTTCGCAAACTGACCCTCTCTAGGGTGCCTTAAAAACCACCTTTAAACGTAAATTCGTCATTTATCAGAAAACAGGACTAAAATATTTTTGACCTCGCTTTTTTTATTGAGTTTTTTACTTAGCAAAATACAGGACTCGCCACATTTTTAAATAACTTTTTTAATTGTTTAAACAAATTTTTTCATATTTTACGTTTTAAGTAAGTATCTTAGAAGCTTACAACTATTTAAATAACGAAGGGAAAAACATTGTAATTCATTCAATTCAATTGATTGTTTAAACAATTTAAGTTTGTTTAAAATTAACTTTTCATTAAATTCAGCTAGAACCATGCAGTTTTTTGCATTTTTCATTAAAGAAATATAAGAAAATTATTTGTCCGTAATTCGCAATATTACATTCAATTGTTTAAACAATTTATTTTTCTTCTATTTTTGAATTTAAATAATTTTTTTAATAGCTGTCGATTCTTTAGTAACAATTGACAGAAATTTTTTTAATAAATATTTTGTTTCTTTGTTTAAACAATTTAAATTGCTTAAAACAACTTTTCATTAAGTTTTCCTGGTAACATTTCGTTTTTGACTTTCTTTATTAAAGAAATATTACGAATTTTCCGTCTGCAATTTTAAAGACTTTCTAATTATTTAAACAATATATTTTTTTCATATTTTAAGTTTTTAATAATTTTTTCTTAATAACTCATAGAGGAAGCTTTTCACACAAAACCTGAAGTGCTCAAAACGTTGCACAATAATGCCATTTTTTAGCTCAATTTGTAAAATAAATCGAAAAAACGGTATCATTATGCAACGTTTTGAGCTTTTTAAGTTTTGTGTGTTTAAATCTCTTTTATCTTATACTTACCCAGAATCAACCAGATTCCTTCATTTGAACCTATATCATATTTGCATATAATATATTTATTTATTTAGTTAACAATTAAATATTAATATCCGGACTAAATAATAATACTGTATGATATAAATCTTTCTCTAAATTTATATGCTTCTTATATTAAGGGAAATAACTTTCTGGGTAAGTGTAAGAGATTTAAAAAGCTTTCTTTATGAGTTTAAAAAAAAATTAGTAAAAACCTAAAATATGCGAAAAATAAATTGTTTACACATATAAATTGTTTAAACAGTTAAAAAGACTTGAAAATATCAGGCTGATAAATTCGTGATATTTCTTTAATGAGGAAAGAATAAACCGAAATGATTTTAGGTAAATTTAATGAAAAGTTGTTTTAAACAGTTTAAATTGTTCAAAAAAATAAATAAAATATTTAATGAAATTTTTTTTTGTCAATTGTTACTAAAGAATCGACAGCTGTTAACAAAACTATTAAAATTCGAAAATACAAAAAAAAAAGAAGAAATTGTTTAAACAATTGAATGTGTATTCTAAATAATGGATAAATAACTTTTTTATAGTTATTCAATGAAAAAAGCAAAGAACTACTTTATTCTAGCTGATTTTGATGAAAAGTTAGTATTAAATATATATGAAACATTACATGTACAGTTGTAATAAAGAAATATGTTTATCCTGATACAAAAAATCCCATTGATTATTCAATAATAAAAATCAAATCAACAAATTTAAAACATTAAGGAAATTTATATTTTACAGTATGGGATTTGGGTTTGTTTTTACATACTTATTTAATTCAATTGTTGTGTTGTGCTGAAATTACATTTGATTATTAATTAACATTTTATTTATACCTTAAACGCAACTAAACGCATACATACGAAATTTTTGAAAAATCCTAGCGACACTGAGATTCGAACGCACTAACCCTAACGCTAAACGCAAATACGCATATTACGATACGAGCACCTAACCATTGAGCCATCTTGGCTATGAAATTCTCTTTTCAAAGAACTTGGTGATCTCAAGTTTCGTTTGGTCGCCACGTGCAGATGAACCCCCGCAATGGCATCGCCCGTCAACAATAGACTCTCATAAATTTTGGTCCTATGGTTTAGTTAGCATTACTGGCATGTGACACTCACACATATTTTCACCAAAAGGAGAATGGCAATAAATTCCTTTCGACAAATTTTTTGTGAATCCATTATTTTAAAGATTAAGACATTTTTTTGGAGAATATTTTTAAGAATCTTATCCAAATAAAATTTAAAAATATTTATTTGAAATAAGATAATTTATATTCGGAGAAATTTTCATTTTTTGTATAATCTGTATATCTGTTTATATTATTAAGAAACATTCAAAGATAGAAAACATTTCTAATATTAAAATTAAAAATTTTATTACAATCATTACTAACAATGTTTACTTTTTTTCTGATTGAAATTAACATAAGATTAAATTTATTTGGTAAAAAAATTATTTATCGTTACTAAATTACCAATAAATTAAATAAGTAAACATTCTTAACAATATTAACTGGTTCAAACAAAATAGTTTAAAATTAAATTATATGTATTAGGAAAAATAATTGAGAACAATAATTAATCGATATTTAAAAATGATAAAAGAATACAGGCTCGGATACAGATTATCAATAAAATGAATACAAACAAATTGATTAACTTCAATAAAATGAATACAAATAAATTGATTAACGTTTTAAACAATTTCATTTATTTATATTAATAAAAGTAATATTTTTAAAATGCAAACATTGCCCAAAACAATTTTTTTTTTATAAATTAAACAGAAGAATTAAATATTAAAATATAATAGTAATAAATATGTAAAACAAAATTTTTATAACAAAAACATGTTAGATCTATTAGTTCTGTATCAACAATCTTTTAGTAAAATTTTTGTTCTTCACATAAATAAATTTTTCATAATTATAATAAATAAAATAATTAGAAGAAACTAATTAAGTCATTTGTATTTTTTAAAAAATGAAACTAGGAGTTCCTTTTAGTAGGAGTACAAAATAACATTTGTTCTTCACATAAATAAATTTTTCATAACTATAATAAATAAAATAATTATGAGAAACTAATTAAGTGATTTTTATTTTTAAAAAAATAAACCTAGGAGTTTCTTTTAGTAGGAGTACAAAATAAAATTTTCTTAGATTGAGCAATATAATATGCACAAGTTAAAAATCCGTTTAGTTTGGAAATTTTTCTGAAGTTTGAGAAATAATTTCCGGTTTTTTGTGGAAAATGTATTTTTCCGACTGCATTAGGAAATATTTCCTTTTACTATAGGTTAAAAACCCGTTTTGTTTGGAAATTTTTCCGAAGTTTGAGGAATAATTTCCGGTTTTTTGTGGAAAATGTATTTTTCCGACTGCATTCGGAAATATTTCCTTTTACTATAGGTTAAAAATCCGTTTTGTTTAGAAATTTTTCCGAAGTTTGTGGAATAATTTCCGGTTTTATGTGAGAAAAGTATTATTCCGACTCCATTCGGAAATATTTCCTTTTACTATAGGTTAAAAATCCGTTTTGTTTAGAAATTTTTCCGAAGTTTGTGGAATAATTTCCGGTTTTATGTGAGAAAAGTATTATTCCGACTCCATTCGGAAATATTTCCTTTTACTATAGGTTAAAAACCCGTTTTGTTTGGAAATTTTTCCGAAGTTTGAGGAATAATTTCCGGTTTTTTGTGGAAAATGTATTTTTCCCATTCCATTCGGAAATATTTCCTACTACTGTAGGTTAAAAATCCGTTTTGCTTGGAAATTTTTCCAAAGTTTGTGGAATAATTTCCGGTTGTATAGGAAAAAAGTATTTTTCCGACTCTATCCGGAAATATTTCCTACTACTATAGGCTAAAAATCCGTTTTGATTGGAAATTTTTCCGAAGTTTGTGGAATAATTTCCGGTTTTCTGTGGATAAAGTATTTTTCCTCCTCTTTTCGGAAATTTTTCCTACAAAATATTCGGAAACATGTGTTACCTACCAGTTTCGGAATAATTTCCTACTAATTCATCGGAGAAAATTCCGAAATTTTTTACAGTGTATACTTTCTTAAGGTAATTCTCTTGGATCAGTGCTTCTCAACTCAAATTTTGTCATTTTTTACTTATGATGTTTAATGAATAGCGCCAACTTAATGAGGAAAAAGCGAAATGTTTTCAGGAAATTTTAATGAAAAGTTGTTTTAAACAGTTTAAATTGTTTAAACAAATAAACAAAATATTTAATGAAAAGACTTTCTGTCAACTGAGTTACTAAACAATCGACAACTAGGATAATTAAATGAAAAGTTGTTTTAAACAGTTTAAGTTGTTTAAACCTTTAAACAAATAACAAAATATTTAATGAAAAAATTTTCTGACAAGTGTTACTAAAGAATCGACAGCTGTTAAAAAAATGATATCAATTCAAAAATATAAGAAAAATAAATTGTTTAAACAATTGAATGTATATTGCGAATCACAGATAAATAACTTCCATATAGTTCTTCGATGAAAAAAGGCAAAAAATCATGTGAATCATGTGAATCATGTGATTCTAGCTGAATTTAATGAAAAGTTGATATTAAACAATTTTAATTGTTTAAACAATCAATTAAATTAAATGAATTAAATACATAAATTAAAGTGTTTTTCCCTTCGGTATTTAAAAAGTTGTAAGCTGTTAAGATAGTTAGTTGAAACCAAAAGTATGAAAAAAATTGTTTAAACAATTTCTTTAAATTTTATTTAAAAATGAAGCGAGCCTTGTATTATGTTAAGTTAAAAGATTTATAAAAAAATCGACGTAAGAAAATAATATTTTAGACTTCTATATTCTTATAAATCGAGATTTTATAAACTTTTGAGCCTATTTCGATATATAATTAGGAAAATTTTTTTGCAATTTTCGTAAAAATTTTACTTTTTCATCTACCTATTTTTAATGGGAAAATAGGAGGTGCAATGTTGTCAAATCAAAATAAAAACAAATAGGCGTAAATTTTTGTTTTGTACTTGATTTTCGTGCGCCTTTAAATAATGTTCAAAAATTGTCATTTTTTGAACCAACCTAAAAAAAACACTGGTGGCACATTTTTTTTTTTATGTATAGAGGTCAGTCACAGTGAAGGGGTTAAGATGTAACGATTAGGCAGTGGATGGAGCTTTTAAAGGCTTTAAATTTCAGACTTTAAAGATTTCGGAAATGTGTCTGATCATGATATTAAACTTCTGTCAGTTTCTTTTATCGATATTGGCTTTCCTCAATTTCAGGAGGTTAACGACATCAAGTGAAACGATAGTTGAACTTTTGTAGATTTAAAGCTTTGAAATTAAAATATTGGTCGGTAAGTTTTTTAAACGACCGCATTTGCTGCTCAGAGTCGCAGATTCTCTTCTGCTACTGCTACTTCTGCTGCTGTCTTGGAAAAGTTCGCCACTGCCACGAACGAAGAAAAATGTCGTTCTCGTAAAAACTTTTAGCGGATCCGAACTAAGAAAGGACAAAAAGTTACAGAGGGCGTTCTTAGGAAGTATAATGAGATTTTTAAAAGTGTTTTGTGTTCTTTGTGCGCAAATCTATCAACTTCTTGTACTATTAATGGGGTCGGATTAAAACTTTTTATTACATTCGAACTTGTAAATAACGACCTTTCAAAATATTTGCATTCGCAACTATGTTTTCAAGCTTCTTACCTCAAGATTAATGCTAATGTTTAGTGTATGGAAAAATTTAGTTCATACTTAATTCGCTTATCCAAAAAAAAAAAAACGCCAAGTTTACGTTGAAATAAGAAAAAGTATTTTAAAAAATTACATGCTAACCCAAAGCCAAAAATAGAACTGGCTAAATTTTGATATGAAGAAAAATTGTGATAGTAAATGGCATAAAATAAAATAAAAAACAGTTTTGAATACACAATTGAGCCACAATGGGTGGTAAAGAGATGGTTGGAGGTTCCGTTTGTCGCTTTTGTTGAACGATCACTTCGACTCTAACAAGAGAAACAGCGCTCATTAATCTTCACATATATCCACTATAGGTGCCACCCTCCCTAACTCAAGGGTATCAAAATCCTGCATTTTCCATGAAAAGCGAAATTCCCTGCTTCGCTCTAGCTAGGAAATTGAGGAAACTTGTAACCTGTCCGACTCGTCCCAATGAAAAATGCTCGAATATGAAATTTAATATCCACAGAATAACGTAATTCAAACTTTCATTTCTGCAAGTTGGATTTTTCAAATGCCAATCAGAACGACTCTTTGTTGGCAATATTTGATGTAAGAAAAATTATACCTCTTTTTATTCCTCTCTTCAATTTACATAATACCTACATTTTTCACTTGTTCTTATAACAATACCTTCCTCCATGAATTTTGAATTTATTATACTCCTGATCCGCTAATAAAAATGACATTTAATTAACCAAATTTTCCTTTTTCAGGTATGTTGACAATTCTATCATCATCACTAAACTGTCAGACAAAATGTGAGTAAATAGTTTTTTTTATTAAGTCAAGTGCACAATTTCCAAGGAAAGATGGAATTTTGGAAATTTACAAATTTCTTTTTTTGATCGTGAAAAATATAATAGTCAAAAACATTTCTTTAATAAATCAGGTTGTTAAAGAAAGAGTTCACCAAACTTATAATAACTCGTCTAAAACTTCCAAAAATTTTAATTTAGATAGATTTGTTTCAAAAATTATACTTTCTAGAGTTGAACAGCTTAGCGAAAACTATGCTCGCAATAAAATTTATGTATATTTAGTCCGACTTTTATTCGTTTTTAAGTGATCGTATATGACCAAAGAAATGTTTTTCACTATTATATTTTTATTATTTATACACCGAAAAATTATATATAAGAGAAAATTGTTCCCTTTGTTCTTTCGTGGAAAAAAATGTCTACTTTCTTATGAAAAAGGACTATTTCCGTCACAAGTGGGTAAAATGACCCTTTTTTGTCACTATAATAAAATGAAAGAGGAATATTAACTTAAAGCAAAGTTTGTACGGGATCCTCGTTAATGACGACTATTTTCTTAAACAAGAACTTGAGAAAGCATTTGCCAATTACATTCTCTAAACTTAACCTATAATGAACGTTGAGAAGGTGGTGTAGATTTATATATATAGAGTGAAAATAAAAATATTGAAATTGGTGTTTAAAGCAAGTTTTTAAAGTAATTTAACTTGACCTAGATTGTTCCTTTGCATGTGGATCTAAAAGTACGAATAAAATTTGTACAATTTGTACAGTTTCGTTCTTAATTGCACTCTTTATGTAGACTTTTGCAATAAATCGTTTTCTTCTTTCCTCCTCATCGTGATTGCGAGCCGACCCAATTTCGTAAAGCACACGGCTAGGCTCTCCGCCTCGCTTAATCTCGATGCAATGGCTTGCTTTTAGTGGGTCAAGTGCGAAAAGCCACCGATGCTAAACGAAGAATGCATTAATCCATGATTCTCAAGTATTGTAAGGGACCATGTGTCGATGTGCGCAACAGTCGAGTGTGTCAAGTTTATTAAGTTAAATCATGCGATTAAAACGCATAAGGTACACATTCTAACCATTACTGACATACGACACAATACTTCATAAATAATAATAATTTTGAAATGTTTTCATTTTTTACTTTCATTAACCGAGTTTGTTGCATAACAAGCAACACAATCGAGAAATATGTATAAAAAAAACAATAACGTTCTCATTTTCTTTTTATGAAGCTCTCGCTTCGTTCTTGTTGCTTAAATAATTAACATCTCGTCATACAATCGATAAGAGCAATGTTCTGAGACACGTAAATACGTATTCGATTTTACCTCAATTTTATATGAACGAAAAACAAGCGATAATTATCATTTAGCAGAATTTGTACTTTCATCAAATTATCGCATATAATTATATTCTTATAAATTAACCTAACAAACGTTCAGAGGTGTAGGTTTTTAGGTGATTAATATTATTTAATGTTGAGCCTCATCCTCTCTATAAAGTCAAAAGTCTTTCACTTATATATTAATAAATGTATGTGACGCATTTTTACTAGTTTCTGTTTAATATTTAAATTTAAAATTTAAATTAATGTTTACTGAAAATACATAGTCGAGTAAGTATCAATTTGACACAAAATGCACTGAGAAAATAAGCCTCTAGCCAAGCAGCTTTATTTCTAGGTTAGGGTTCCTCGGGACAAAACAAACAAAACACCGGCGATGACAATCAAACTTCTAGGATACCGGAGCATATGCTCTGCTAAAATCAATTAAGTGCTTTGCAGGTGCTATATCAACAACCTCTCTCTGCTAAATTTAATCAAAAATTGGTTGTATTTAGTCATCTTATTTTCTCAGTGTGTTCATAATTCGGATGATGTACAATAAGTTTAGCAAAATATCACCTAGTGATATCGCTGATTACGAAAGTTTTAACAGTAGACAATTTTTAATCCGAGTAAATTCCACTTTCTTGGATTGGAAAAGTTTATCAACTTAAATTATGTCCATGGGACACTGGAACTATCAAAACTTTGCAACAAAACTTATCTTCATTTCAAATCTCTGGTACTTCTCCCAGAACAGTTGCACTGAAGTGACAAATAAGAAAGCAACCAACATGACACTATCGATTCTGTTCATTTTATGTTTTTGGCCAAAAACCTATAAAGCTCTTTTCAAATCTATATGTTATCGATTGTTCTTGATCTTTATCATAAATTAATGGAGGTTGCGAATGATTAAAGTTTTTTTTAGAAAATAAAGTAAAAAAGTCTAGTAAGTTTAGCAACATATCTGCTAACAACGCTTCTGCAGCAACAAAGAAACAAAAACTTTTTTCTTGTGCATATTTTCAAAACAATACATGCTGGGATAATAAAAACAAACTTTTAAAATTACCTCGTCCCTAGAACATCTCCAAATCATCCCCTAAAATTGCGAAAATTCAAACTTTTAATACAAAAATTCCAAAAATCGATCTAGAGTCCGAATCAAACGTTTTTATTGCTTTAGTTTAAAGCAATAGATGCCTCAAGAATATTAAAGAATTTTAGGACCTAATTCGTCCCCGAAGCATTTACAATTGCGAAAATAATAACGTTCAATACAAAAAATTCCAAAAATCAAACTAAAGTCCAGATCCAACTTTTTATTGTTTTATAACTCGAACACGGAAAAAAATGAATTAGCTACCGCAGCTAAAAAATTTAGCTGATACTTATTTAGTCACCACAGCTAAATATTAGCTAAGATAGCTAAAACGTTTGCTACGACTGCTAAAAGTTAGCTGTGGTTCCTAATATTTGTAGATATCATAGCTAAAAAGGTTTAGCTGTCCCTATGACAAATAACTATTTTTAGCTGTGGGATCCACTTCTGTTAGCTTCCACAGCTAACTTTTAGCTGTCTTAGCTAATATTTAGCTGTGGTGACTAAAAAATTGACTGCTAAATTTGGTTAGCAGCAGCGGCTAACTTTTTTTTTCCGTGAAGCACAAGATGCCCGAAAAATATATAAAAACTTTATGGTCCATCTCTCAACCCGGAACATAGGTGATAAAATTAATTAAGGGCATATTGTATTTATTCATCACGTATAACATTAAACAATGACAATTACTTATATAATTAGTATTTTTAGAGAATCGCATTAGATCTTTATACTACTGCAGTATTACATTTTTTTTATATATAATAAAATTTGTCAAAAATTCACAAGTTATTTTTTGCGATTGCTAAAAAGTGAAAATGAATACTGATGTTTATTATGTTTGTTGCTTTGTTATAAGTGATTTTTTTCTATTGAATTTATGAAACTGAGATTCAAGTGACTTTCTTGAAGAATGGAGTTTATTTCCTTTGGGAAGCAGTAACTCAATCGGTCGTTTTTCTGAACGGAAGTGGTCCTACTGTCCCAACCTTTTCTTTCTATTCTCTGAGCAGTGCACTTGTAACACAATATCAATACATTCACGATCTCATCCTTCGTATTTCGAAGCTACGTTATTCTGGACGCAATATAGTGGACTTAATATCGGATTTGCGGTTGAGGCAAGGCATCCTCTACCATGTATTGATAGTCCGACAATATTTTTTCCGTTTTTTCTATACTATCAGAGGAAAATTCATCGCAAATTTCGTATACCTTATTCAATTTTTTGTCATTTACTGTTATTCATTTCTATTTCTTTTTCATCATACCGATACATTGCTGCGCAAATTTTATAAATGTAATTTCAATTGAAAACTTGTAATTTTGCGTCTGTTTTCGAGTTGATACGGGGAATTATTAAAATCATGTATAATATATTCAAAATGCGGAAAATTTCTTTTATGTAAGTCTCATTGTATGTTAGTAAAAAGTAAAGAGACTGAAATACATGATTAAAGAACAGTTCTGGAAACTTTAATGCTACCTTTGTGCACCGGTCTATTAAAAATATTTTCTTCAAAGTAATATCTTTCATTGTGGTTCTCTTTAGGCAGACTTAAGGCAGAAAGGACTAGAATGATGAGATTTAGTTACCAGTGACAAGTTTAATGTTACAAAGAAAGATGCAAAGTCAGAAGATAAATTTGTGGTAAAGCCACTCATTTTACAAAGAATCTCTGATTATTATTATATAAGCTTAATTTTGTTCGAAATTCGCTTATATCTAAAAGGTGTTAATTAAGGACGCTTATACCCTCAAGCGGTTCTCATTATATCGAACCATAATACTCAATATTTTTTTAATTTTATTTCTTCTTATACACTGAGAGAAAAATTTCGTAAAAATTCCTGTGCTGTTCACTATAAAAGAGTCATAATTGACAGTCTCCGAAATAGTGATGCATTCGAGAATCGGTCCTTTCATTTAAAAAAAAAGATACAAATAGTATCTTCATTTGTTTTCAATGTATTTTTCACGAGATTCTCGTTTTTTTCGAGCGATAGCTCGCTCGAATGCAACACTACTCCGAAATTTTAACGTGCTGTCTTACAATTTTTACCGGACTTCCCACAATTTTTACTAGAAAGTCCGGTAAAAATTGTAAGACAGCACAGTAAAATTTCGGAGACTATCAATTATGACGCTTTTATAGTGAACAGCACAGGAATTTTTACCAAAATTTTTTCTCAGTGTAATTTGGTTTCTAAGTAGTATTTAATAAGTGATGAAAGTATAAAATATATTTAAAATTAAAAAACATTATTAAAAAATGATGAAGGGAATAGAAAATTGAAGTAAATAAGTAAAATTTGAGATAAATATTTAGAAAATTTAGAAAATTAATTGAAAAAAGATTAAACTCTTTAAAATTTGGAGAAAATGTTTGTAGAATAATAAAAATAATTATAAATTAAATTGAAGAAAATAATTACAATCTTGAAAAAAATAAGTGATAATACTTCCCATATGAGAAAGCAAAATCAAAAAGTTTATTTGAAATTAAAGAAATTAATTGGAAAATGGTAAAAACAATGAACAATATCAAGAAAGTAACTGATATTTAAAGAATTAATTGAAATTAGTGATATACAATTGGAAATTTAGGAAATTAATTAAAAAAATAATTAAAAATTGGAGAAAACAATTGCAAAATAATAAACATATTTAAAAATTGAATAAAATAATTGAGATTTCAGGTAAATAATTGAAATTTGAAGAAAATAATTGAAATTTAAGAAAAATAAGTGATAATACTTCCTATGTGAGAAAGCAAAATTAAAAAATTTAATTAAAATTAAAGAAAATAATTGAAAAATGGTAAAAACAATTAGCATTGAAGAAAGTAATTGATATTTAAAGAATTAATTGAAATTTGAAATAAATAATTGAAAATTTGGAAAGTTCACTAAAAAATAATTTTAAATTTGAGAAAACATTTGCAACATAATTTAAAATTTGTGAAAACAATTGCAAAATAATGAAAATATTTAAAAATTGAATGAAATAATTAAAATCTGAGGTAAATAATTGAAAATTGAAGAAAATAATTGATAAAATTACAAAATGAATTTGAAATTGAAGAAAGTAATTGAAATGTGAGAGAAATAATTGGAAATTTAGGAAATTAATAAAAAAGTGAAAAAGTATAATAGAAATTGTAAGAAAAGTAGTTGAAAAATTATAAAAGCAATTAAAAATTGTAGAAAATATTTGCAATTTAAAGAATTAATTAAAACTCGGTAAAATAGTAGGTAGAAAAATAATTATAGTTGAATAAAGAAGAAAACAATTACAATTTGTAAAAAAAAGGGGAGACCGGGGCAGGTTGGGCCATGATTAAATTTTACTGTTTAAATGTTAAAACACTACTTTATATAATAAACTTAGTTTTTAAGGTTAGTTTTTAATAAAAGAAATTAAAAAAAATATTTAACGTAAAACAGCAAAAGTATAAGACTATAAAATAGAAAAATTGCTCATATTAAAAAAACGTAGTTTTTAATTCCTAATTGTTAAAAAGTACTATCATTAGTGTTAATTGACTGAAATAAATTACTCCTAGTGAAATTTAAATAAATTAATGTAGTTTATTAATGTAGTATAAGTATATAGTAGATTCCTCATGCATTTGTGCGACCCAACTAACCCCGGTCAAAACGACCCCACACTGTTAAAAAAAGGAGTTGAAATTTAACTCCCTACGGGACTCTATAAAAGTCGCACGCCTTGAAGAGTTGAAGTAAAGAGAGTTAACGCTTAATCCTTCAGTCCCCACTCTTCTTAAACATGGAGCGTATGAGACTCACTCACCTTGGGGAGTCGATTTTTAACTCTAAAATCTCAACTCCCAACTCCAGCAACCGTTAACTCCCCAAATTTTTAACAGTGCACTGACTCCATCTGTGTTTTTTAAATTTTTGATTTTTTTCTACCGATACTGCAAATATAAATTAAAATCTCTTCATTGCCCTTTAAAAGCAACTATTCAAAGATCAAAATTTGATATTTAAACTTTTTCTAAAACTTTTACTCAGGAAGATATAACAAAAAAAACCAAGTGGGTAAAAATTTACTTTGGAGTATCAAAATTAGTTTTTCTTACATTTACTCCACATAAATGATGATATAATAATGAAACTTGGCACAAATTTGCATCTCACTATGTAACATAATTTTTGTGTAGAGAGGAATTTATTCGACTAATAACCTTTGAGTAAACTGCAATGACCCACTCTATCCCTGACCCAACTAACACCGGTCTCCCCTAATAATTGAAAATTCTTAAACTAATTGAAAAATAATAGAAAAGTTTGGTAAATTAGTTAAAAAATAATTAAAATATTAAAAAATTAGAGAAAATAATTTTAAAATGGTAAAAGTAATTGAAAATCTAAGAAATAATTAAAATTTCAAAAAATGTTTTTATAAAATTAAAAAATATATCTAAAATATATAAGAAAGGAATTAAAAAATAATTTGAAAAATTAAACTTTAATAAAAATTATTGGAAAATGAGATAAATAATTGTAAATTAAGGTAAATGACTAAAAAATATTGAAAATTCTCACAAATAATATCTATAATATTAATCCAAAAGATTTATTCATTCTTTGATTTATGTATTCTTTCATTTTGTCCACACCTGAAGTTTGGCACATAGTTTTTTTTTTTTTTTTTTAAATTAGATACTTAATACTTTTTAAAAAATGAATTTCAATTGATCAAAATTGAAATTTATAAATATCAGTTCAAATAATTTTAATTTCATTAATAAATAAATCTATAATTTTTTCTATACTTTTCAACAGTTTTCAATATACAATTTTTCTCTTTAAATTTTCTAATTATTCTTTAATTTTTCAAAACTATTTTGTTCTTTTGTCGATTATTCTCGACACTTTTCGAATTTTTGTTTCAATTGGCAATTATTTTCCTCATTTCTCAATTATTTTCTTTAATATTGAATTATTTTCGTCATATTGTAATTTTTCTTTTAATTATTAATTATTTTCTTGAAATTTCCATTTAATTCTTTAATTTCCAATTTATTTCTTCAAAGTTTAATTATTTTCTTCAATTCTTAAATATTTTCTTTTATTTCCAATTATTTTTTTCGATTTTTAGTTAATTTCTCAATATTCAATAATTCTCGGATTTTTTCAATTATTTTCTTCACTCATAAAAATGGTTTTAAAATTTTAATTCATTAATTCAATTTTAGAACTATTCTCTTCAATTCTCGTTAATTTTTTTTCAAATTTAAATTCCACTTTTCAATGATGAATTATTTTCTTTAATTGTTCATTCAATTCTTCAGTTTTCAATTGTTTTCTTCTATGGTAATTAATTATCGGCTATTTTCATTTCTTTTTTTTCAGTTTTTAAGTATATTCTTCAACTTTTCTCGTTATTTTTCAACAATTTCCCTTAATTATTATTAATTATTTTCAATTTTCAAATTTTATCTTAAAATTTTATAATTATTCTGCAGTTTTTTAAATTATTTTGTTAATCTAACTATTTTTTTAATTTTATTTTTAATTGTCAATTATTTTTGTTATTTCGTAATTTTTTCTTTTACACCCAGAGAAGTGATATATTTGACTCAAAGATATGTTATTTGTGCAAAATAATGTTTCAAATAAAAAAATTTATTTGAATTAAATAAAATTTTATTTAACATAAATAAATATTTATTTGATTCAAATAAAAAGTTACTTGGCTGTGAGACAAATATATTTTTTCTCTGGGTGTAATTATCAATTATTTTTTCATTTTTTAATTTAATTTTTAAATTTTCAATTTATTTCTTAAATGTGCAATTTACCTAAGGTAAAAGCACCAGTACCTGGACAAAGCAAAAATTGGGACCAGTAGTTGGACAATAGCAAAAAAGAGTTAAAATTTCCTCCAAACTAAATGAAAAAATTTATAGATACCCTTCAGATAGTCAGTTTTTAGGTGTAATTAAATTTGTTAATCGTAGATGCAAAATGTTTAGCAAAAAAATTATTTAAGACGTTTCTTTTAAAACTACTCTGAGTTGTCTGTCCAAGTTTACCTGACGTTTTTTATACGTACCCCAGTAGATGGACAGACACTTTGCAGACCCTAATTAATCAATAAAATAATCAATTAATTAAAAACCTAATTAACTAATTAATTTAGGAGTTGACAATAAAAGTATTAATAATAAATAATAACAAATAATCTATAATAGAATATGTATTTTCCTAAATGTCCAACTATAGGGTCTTATGTCCAACTACTAGGCCCGTCCAAATAGCATACTGTCCAACTTCTGCTGCAAAGAAGCTATATTTTTATTTCAAGTTTTTAATTTAAGGAAAACATTTATTATAATTAATTTATTATTAATTCGAATCCTTTATATGTAAGTTAAACGAAAATCCAAACATTTCGTAAAATATAATTAATTATCGTAGTACAAAATATCGCTAAACTTGACACCCCTTCAAAAGTGTCCAGGTACTGGTGCTTTTACCTTATTTCCTCAATTTTTTATTATTTTTTTTTCAATTCCAATTATTTTCTTCGATTTTTAATCCAGTTGTTAAATGTGCAATTATTTCCAACAATTATTCCTATAATTTTCTAAATTTTTCAATTTGCAATTTTTTTCTTTAAATTTAATATTTTTTGTTGAATTGATACAATTATTTTTTTCAATTGTCTATTAATCTAGTCATTTTTTGAATTTTACTTTCAATTGGCAATTATTTTCGTATTTTTAAACTATTTCCTTCAATTATTAATTATTTTCAGCAATTTTCAATTATTTCCTACAATTTTTAAATTTTCAATTTTTATCTTAAAATTTTTATAATTATTCTTTGATTTTTTTAATTATTATGTTCGGTTGTGTATTAAACCAACCATTTTTTTAATTTTGTTTTCAATTGTGAATTATTTTTTTTCATTTTTCAGAATAGTTTTTATAGTTTGGTAATTTTCATTATTTGAATTGGCAAAAAATTATAGTTTTAATTGACCAACAACAATGCAAATTTTGTCGCGCGCGCGTTAATGTTGCTAGTTGTATTTAATTCATAAAATTGATTGATATGACTAAATTGATAGCTTGAACTTTAATTTAATTTAAAAATTATTTCCTTACATATTTGTTTATATTTCGTGTTCATTAAAATTCTCAACCTTTTCAACGACTTTTTTCATCATTACCCGAAGAGTTGTACTTTTTCCGTACATAGAGACGAATTTTTTTTTGCTAAGAGGCGGTAATAATTTCTAGACGCGCATGCCGGCTAAATTGGAAAAAAATTTTCAACTGAACTTTGCTGTACAAAAAGTCGATATTATAATTTGAAATAGTTTCAACATGTTATTGAAAATGTCAATAGCAGGTATTGCAAATAACTTTATGCACAAGTTCGTGAAATTCCATGTATATATTTTTTTTCCAACAGCGTGATAACGCGCAAAATTTGTGATTTTTTTTTTCCTGAAAAAAATGCTGTTGTTAACGAATTTTAAAGTTGGTTTTTATATAGATGGAAAATGAATTTCGTGAAGCGTATATAGGGTGGCATCGACCCCCGGCCTGACACGATCGATATCTTCCAGCGAATAAACCACAAAAGTTAATGCATGAAAAATCCGGAGAATCCGGAAGATTGGAAGTTTTTTCCTGAACCGGAAAAAGTGCTCTTCGTTCCTCGAGTTGACAATTTACATCGCATCGGCTTTCTATCAAATTCCAATAAAGAAATTTGATTTACCGGTAGTCTACATTTAGATTTTAAAAAATTAAATTAAGCAACTGGAATTTTTTTTGTATTTTCTTCTTTCTGCGACAGAAATACATACATATATATATATATATATTTTTTTTTATGCATATAACTGATATCTTGGGATGAGATATAAGTTATATAAATTGTCGTCCGGAAGATGATAGTGTGCTTTGAGAAATTTTCTCTGACTCGAGGCTAATTTCAAAATGACGGAAAGTCTGGAAATGCTGTGCTTTTATCGCAAAATTGCATTTCTGATAAAATTACGTTTCCGACCATCATGTCCTGGTCTCTTCCTTGCGAGTCTGTCTCGATGCATAGCGTGAGAAATTCATCTCCCACATCTAATATTTGCAGAAGGAAAAGATAAAAAAGAAAAATAAAGGCCACTATTTCCAAATATATACAAATATGTATAACTTACTGCTAAGTTCTGTCGAGAAAAATAAAGCTCGGGTTTTATTTTCTAGAATTTTCTCACAAGCTTTGGATAAATTTAAAAATTTTAATAAGGAATTAGAGTAGTCGAAAAGAGCAAAAGACAAAAGAAAATCATTTTTTTTGAAATATGCTCTAATTGAAGAAAGGTTATATTGGCTTTACGATCCATAAAAAAAACAGAAAACCAAATTTGTTCCAAATTGAAAAACCTTTTTTTTTAAATCGGGTATTTAGAGGTCGCTCAAAGGACATGTTTCTCATTGTTTTCCCGATTATTGGAAAAATGTACTTTTTCGTGAATTTGAGAATTTGATATAAAAACGTCAAAAATCACTCAATCAGCAATTCAACGTGCCAGTTCTTGCAAACTTTTTATAAAATAGTATTCCAAAATTTATTTAACAATTTGTTGAAATTCACAATTTTTTATAAATTTTTGAAAAAAACCACCATAAATGCAAAAAAATGAAAAAAAATTCTAAAATCACTTAACTCCTTCGCAATGCAGTAGAAACGAAGTTTTCGTGACAAAAAAGGAAGAAATGTTTTTTAAAAAAAAACAACGATAGTATCGTATTTTATGTTTTTAAGGACGCTGAATGAGAATTTGTAGTAAAAATTAAAAATTATATATGGCGGTTTCTAAATAGCGAACAAAAATTTTTTAATTTGACTAATCTGGAGCCAGATCATTGTCAAATTCAAATTATTTGTCGCCATTTTAAAGCCACCATTTTAGATTTTTTAATTTTGATTACAGATTTGGATTCAGCGACCCCAAAAACCCTGCAAGTAAGTATTTTTGGACAGATTAGTCAAATTAAAAATTTTTTGATCGCCATTTTAGGTTTTTGAATTTTGACTACAGATTCAGATTGACTGACCCTAAAAACCCCTAAGTAACCATTTTTAAGTCATTTCGTATTGAGTAAAGTAATTTTTTTTAGATTTGACAAATTATCAATATTTACTAATATTTAAATGTGTTTTTCATTTATTTAAACAATTTTGTACTATTATTTATAATAATTATTCAAATAATCCTAGAAATTTGTAGTTTTTTCTGAACTTTTCAATTTTTTATTTTAATGATAACGTGATTCTATGTTAAATTAATCACAACAATCATTAATTATTATTCAAACCATTAATTTGTTTAATCATTTGTATGTTGCAAATTAAAAATTCATCTTTAAATATACTTAGAAAGGTAAATTATTTTGTCAATTTTCAAGTTCTACATAATAATGTAAAAACACTGAGAGTACACTTATAATCTTAATAATTGTTTAAACAAATAATTTTTGTTAATTGCTAACTTTTATTAAAACTAGTGTAAGAAAATTCAGTTTTTTCTTAATTTTACAATTGCTTAAGTCATATTTAATAAAAAATAAATTATGCTTCTGTTGAAGTAATTATTATTTTGGCAAATGTTTAAACAAATAAATGTTATTAGTTTTTAACCTCGATTAGAATTAACCTAATACAGTGAAGTTTGTTTATAATTGTACAATTTAGTAGGTATACTACTTACAATTAGTCTACGTATCTAATTTTAATTTAAATGAAAGTCAATAATAATCAGCATAATGTGCAAAATTATGCACAAACTTCAGTATCTTAAATTTATTCTAAGAACGTTTAAAAACTACTATCGATTATTTGTTTAAACATTTTTCAAACCAATAATTACTTTATTAGAAGCAGAGATAATTTTTTATTGAAGATGTCTCGAGCTACTGCAAAATTAGAAAGAAAACGGTATTTTATGAAGCTAATTCTAATAAAAGTTCAAGAATTACTTTTTTAAACAATTACTAAAATAATAATTGCATTCTCAATATTTTTACATTATTATGTAGAGCTTGATAATTTACAAAAATATTTATCTTTCTAAGTATATTTGAAGAAGAATTGTTAATTTTTAAGAAAAAGTTGTTCAAAAAATGGTTTAAACAATTGTTGATGATTGTTGTTGTGATTAATTTAACATAGAATTTTTTTATTATTAAAACAGAAAGATGAAAAGTTCAGAACAAACTACAACTTTCTAGTATTATTTTATTAATTGTAGTAAATAATAATAAAAAATTGTCTAAACAAATGAAAAACACATTTAATATATTAGTAGATATTACTAATTTGTCAAATTACAACAATTGTGGTAAATAGGTAACCTGAAAATTAATAAGTAATTTTAGAAATTCTTTCAGTTTTTTGCATTTATAGTGTTTTCTTAAAATTCCATAAAAGATAGTTATAATTTCAGCAAATCGTTAAATAAATTTTGGAATTTTATATTGTAAACAATTTTTAAGAACTGACCCGTTGAATTGTTAAATTTTATTCTATGATTTCACTTTTCACAAGAAAATGAGCAATTTTTGTATATATTTATAATTTCTAAAGAAAATTTTGAAAACACTTCGTAAGCAAATTCTTCCCAGTCATTTTTCTCAAAGAATATTGCGTTAGTCAGTTTTTTCTCCAATAAAATGACGAAGGCCAATATTATTTTCCTTTTTACTACGAAAACACCTGACGGTAGACGAGCAGCCGAATATATCTACGAAATAATGCGAAACTTGAGTGAGCTTGCGGATTACTGTTTGAATGAAGATGTTTATCCTCATGCACATGCAGACACTTTAAGTTTGTATTGGCACGTCTTATACCTTGCGTGTTTACGACTCGCGGAATTATAATATTGTGTAGACGGAGTTAATGCAAAGTGTTGCTCTGACAGAGCGGTACACGGATAGAATTTCATTTTATGCACTACTTCCTGTACTAACACTGTTCCGACTAGCAAAAACACAACTGTGTCAATTTTCCGCTGAAACAAATCGATGGACGCCATATTTACAAATTCATTTAGCGTTTATCAAGAAATTTGTTTTTCTAAGTAATATGTGTGAAGTTAGCACTACAACTATAAAAAATTCCAAATTCTTTTATTGGAATCCTTTGGAAATAATAATTGGAAACTAAATTTTATTGTTTGGAAATCAAAACTTAAAAAATTATAATGATTTTAAAAAATGTGGTGCCAACTTCACACCTGCACTGTAATTTTTTATTTTTTAAATATTTTTGTTTTAATCGTTTTGAAATGATAGAATAATATTAATATAAATTAGAGCATTGATAAATTCTACAAAATAAAGGGGGGTTCTATTTGATTTTATAATAATATAAATTCTACGAAATACCGGGGGGTTCTCTTAGAATTTATAATAACATAAATTCTACAAAATACCGGGGGTTTATCTTAGATTTTAAGAAGTAAATATATATAATAATATAAACTCTACGAAGTACCGGGGGATAAGATTTAATCTAAAAGAATTCCCCGGTACTTCCTAGAATTTATATTAATATAAAATCAAAGAGTAACCCCCTGTATTTTGTAGAATTTATCAATGCACTAATTTATATTAATATTATTCTAAAAACTAACAATTTCAACCCACTTTGCCTTAAAATGTAAAAGACTTCAGCACTAATTTATTAATATAAGCAATTGAACGCTGTATTCTAAATAAATGCTAAACCACATTTTTCGTTATTACTCAAAAAAATGTACTTTGAATTTTCGCGCCAAGACTACTTGCGAAAAAACTTGTGCGCAGCTGATTAATGTTTTTAAAAATTGCAATATCTTCTAAATTAACAATTTC
The DNA here is from genome assembly GCA_037103525.1 of Ganaspis brasiliensis. Classification (NCBI taxonomy): domain Eukaryota; kingdom Metazoa; phylum Arthropoda; class Insecta; order Hymenoptera; family Figitidae; genus Ganaspis; species Ganaspis brasiliensis. Next base: position 2,281,621 of record JAZKLR010000123.1, read on the forward strand.
CAAACAATATAATATACTTTCCAATCATTTCCAAATGATTTCAGGGAGTTTCTTTTTGATTTTATAATAATATAAATTCTAGGAAATACCGGAGGATTCTTTTAGATTAAATCTTATCCCCCGGTATTTCGTAGAATTTATATTATTATAAATTCTAAGAGAACCCCCCCCCCCCCCGGTATTTCGTAGAATTTATATTATTAGAAAATCAAAGATCAATAATTAAACTTAAAAATTGACTTACAATTGAACCAATTAAATTCATAATTATGCTTATAAATAGTTATGACTCGTTATGTTCCAAAGTTGTTTTGGAAAGTGTAATTGACCTTTATTTTAATAATATCAATTTAAAGTTCCCTTCTCGACATTCTCTGTTGAAGTAATTTTCAAGTAACCTAAGTTTCGGTTAGTAGAAACTTAGAAGAGAAAATTAATAGCCAAGTAGAAGTTTCATACCCTGTGTGGAGAATCTCAAAGAACCACATAGTTGTGGGAATTTCAAAATGTCTAAAATTTTGTGCAAATATGTGACGCTCCGCGAGAGAAGGGACCTATCTTGGAAAAAATCAATTTTTATTTTTTTATGCTAAAAGATAGTTTTTGAGTTGATCTTTCATTTTCATGTTTCAAAAAAAATTTTTATCAAGTACGCTGTTTGTTATAATGCTTTAAACCTAGGCGAGCTAAGTGTATCGCATTTTTTGGATTTTCTTTGAACGACCGCCTCGTGAAATTGGCTTTCATTAATTTCAGTTTTTTAATGGTAATTGATAGTTTTTGAGTTGCTTTTTGAGTTCCAAAAATCAAAATTTGATTCCTGCAATTAGTTTTCTTGTTATTAAGCTTCAAACATAGGTATGTTAAGCGTCCAGATTTTTCTTCCTCCTTTTTGCCTGTCCGTCCGGGAGATTCATGATTCATCCCCAACTTATTCCCGTGCACCTGCTCGGCGAGGAAAACTCATTCGGGGCCTTCTCCCACTCTTGGGCCCTGCCTACCCCTCCGTCCAAATAACCCGTTTAAATTTACTACTGCCAAATACCCCATCCTTTCTATGTACAGTCAAATTTTGCTGCAGTCATAGAATGTGACGGTATATAAAAAATGTGGAGTATGTTTTTATTAATGATTATTACTATCAGTGCTTTTTTTAGTAGAACTATAGTTGCTGATAATCCTAATAAGCTAAATAGCCTGGTATGAATGTTTTGCACGAATCACTGTAACTACACCGTTGAAAATATTGTGTATTTGTGACTTAGAAAGTTAAAATGGACCTTACGTCAAAAAATCGATTTTTTTACTGATACGTGATTCTTAAAGAAAAAAATTCACTTTTTTGAATGAAATAAACATCAAAAAATCGATTTTTTTGACGCAAGGTCCCTTTTAACTTTCCAAGTCACATTTGTGTAACAATCGGTTCTTCTTAAATTTGTTGTATCAAAATTTAACATTTTTCGTGTGTGGATTTAATACTTCCTGTAAATGTCATTCGATTCTTGAGCATAACCTCTAATTTTTTAGTAATAGCACTGTAATTTACACTTAATTTTTTGTGGTAAAACGTAAATTTCATATTGAAAATTCATTTTAATAAGCAAAAGGTAGAGTTCAATACTAATTGAATAAAATGTACTCCTTAACTCAACACGATTATAATTTACTTCTGCCAAGCAAACGATAAACATAACAACATAAATCCCTGTGTTAAAAATTAACACAAAAGATTGGACCGTTTGGGACATGTAATTTATGTTAAATAAAACATAAACATTTTTAACTGTGTAGCTGCAATTATTACAGTAGAAGAAGTCGGTCGGAGGGATAGGCAGGGCCAAAGAGTGGGAGAAGGCCAGGAATGAGTTGTCCTCGCCGAGCAGGTAGACGGGAATAAGTTCGGGATGAAAAGTGAACTGTCCGTCCTATAAAGTTTGCTTTCTCAGCGATAGGTCCCTTCTCTCGCGGAACGTCACATATATTGTTATTTGGACCATTATGTATGTATTATGATGCACTTTTATTATTTTGTGCTTAAATTTTAATTGAACTAATGTTTAAACTAAATAAACTAAGCAAATAAGTAAATTTAACAAAATAAAACCCTACCCACCAAGTTATTTTATTGTTAAATAACTAAAGAAAGAGAAAAATAATAGACTAATCAAATGAATTAGTCTAAACAAACTATGCCACGTCTAACACAAATAAATTCTGGAAAGTGATTTCAAGATAAAATATAATAGGTATATAAGATTTATTGAAAATAGACTACTAATCATGTGAGGTAGAAGGAGCGCCAAAATAAACTTTTCGAATTATAATAATAATATAAGTTGGACGAAATACAAGGGGTTAAAATATTCTTCGATAACCCCCCTGTATTTCGTCCAACTTATTTTTTTCAGAAAGTAATACAAAAACATATTTTGAGTTTCGTGTGCTTGTTAGGTTGCAATCCTGAAAACAGCTGATCTACATACAGCCAACTTCAAGGCTTACGTTCCTAAACTGCAGTTTAACCAAATGTTTGTTGGATATCTCGTCCAATACGCAGCTACTATTATTTCTCACTAATTTTGTATTAAAAAATTTAATTTATAATAAAAATATTACAATTAAGTCCAAATGGAAATTTTGCAAACATTTATTAAATGTTACTTGCTATACTTTATTTTCAATTCAAATTAATTTTATAAAAGTATCATGCACAACCAGTTATGACTTCTGTAAACTTTATTAAACACTTTGGTATAATTTTAAAATATTTTCGTAACTTACTGGTTTTACTGCTTTAGGTTAAACTCGAGTATAGTAGCCGCTTACTGAAGTTGGCTACAGATGTCACGTGACCACAGGACGCCAACCTAAAATGACGCGCGAAAATTCAATTATGTAATTTAGAAGTTATTATTTTTCTTCTTAAAATGTATAATAATATAATACAATTCTTACGAAATACCGGGGGATTCTTTTAGAGTTTAAGACGTTTTTATATATAATAATATAAATATTATTCTTATGAAATACCTGGTGATTCTTTTAGAATTTAAGGCGTCTTTATACACAATATTATCATATATAAAGACGTCTTAAAATCTAAAAGAATCCCCCTCGAATTTAACCCAAAAATTTATAATTTACTAATTTATAAACAGCATGAGATTTTATTTAAATTATGTAAAATGGAAGTAAAATAGGTGGAAATTGTTAGGTTATATAATAATATTAATATAAATTAGTGCATTGTTAAATTCTACGAAATACGGGGGGGGGGGGAGATATGATTTAATATAAAAGAATTACCCAGTAATTCGTAGAATTCTACGAGGTATAGGGGGATTCTTTTATATTAAATCCTAAGCCCCCTGTACTCCGTAGAATTCTACGATATACTGGGAGATTCTTTTACTCTAAAAACAAGTGTCTTATTTTGTCCTCACTTTCAAGACATTTTGAGGTGTCTTAATTTTAAACCATTGAGATAGTGTCTTACAAATGCCTGCACGGAACGAAGAGAATAGTAGATCCTACGCGGGAGAGAGTAAAATCTACTCAACAAGATTGTTAGTTTTGGACTAACAAAACGGGAAGTAAAATTTACACAACGGGCGTTTTGTCAGAATGACAAGTTAATATAATGTCACTGTGACTGCACGTGAAGTTTAATATATTTAGTCAGAAAAGTTCTATTGAGTTCTATGCAATCTTTGTAGAACGATTCTATATAGAATCTCTATGGAATTATTCTATAAGGAATCTATAAAAGTTCTGCATAAATTCTACAAAATATTTAATTTACTGTTTATAAAAAAAAAATTTAACTCTTGAAAATACATTTGAAGTTTGTAAAAACAAACGATATGAGTTTATGTTACAAACTTCACATATATTTTCATGTGTCAAATTTTTATTCTACAGAAAGTCAGTTGAATCATTCTACAAAGATTCTATAGGTCTTTTCCAACTAAAAAATACACTTTTATAACATAATAGATTTAAAACTTTCTACAATCCAATTCCAATCGTTTAACTAAGCTGCAAATTAACAGTTTGCATCGAATTTCTGTAAATGGTCCGCCATTTTGGATAATTCAATGGGTAGGGGAAAGGAACCGTATATGTAGCTACTTTTACTCAACAGATAGTCCAATATGCCTCTATGTTTAGTAAAATCTATGAAATGATACTACTACTATATATTGTGAGCGTTACCTAATATTTATTTGTTATCACAATATTTTGGCTTACTAAACGCATTGAATAGAATGAACGATAACTCTTCGTTCCGTGTGTAAGACGCTTTCTAAACGTCTTATGTCTTAAAATTAGACACTTGTAAGACACCTGTTTTTACACTGTTTATATTAAATCATAACCCCCCTGTACTTCGTAGAATTCTATAAAATACTGGGAGATTTTTTTATGTTAATTCTCCCCCCCCCCCGTATTTTGTAGAATTTATTATTTTTTATATTCACGTTCGCCTTCCGTTATAAAGTGGTCAACATATTTTATAAAGTGGTAACTGATATATCAATTTATAAATGTTTAGAATCTGGTACCACATTCCAAACCGTTATAAAAAGCCATATGTAGTATCGAACCTTCCTCAAGAAATTGAACAATTGCTGTTGAACAATCACTTTTTTTTCGGGGAACTGTTTGTGAAAACTGTCGAAATTGTCGAAAAGTTCTTTATTTTGAAATTAAATTTGCCTTGGAAAGCTTTCAATTTAACTCGTGTGTGCATTTGAGATTTGCATACCAAGAACCCCTGCAGTTTAAATTGCAGCACGTGTAGTTCGTTATGGAGAAGCTTTCTGTATGCGCACTCACCTCTTTTAAATATTTTTTGTTTGTGTTCTCTCTGTCTCTTCTTTTTATTTTCTTTTTAACTGTACATATATTAGTCCATTGTTCCTTACGCCGAACATCAGCCGTACCTGCTGGTTCCTCTTTTCTCATTCAGGATTCTTCTCATTTGCGTAATGCCTTCCTTTTTATGGAGCCTCGTGGAGCATGAAAATTTTCACCCTCGCCTCGCCCCCTGAACTCCACGGATTTCACTTCCTCGCTATAAAATCTTTTAAGAGTGCTTGCGTTTCTTTCCCGAAACTTTTCCGTGGCGATGAAGGAAATCCTGTTATCGCTCCGACGAGATAGGTTTGTTTAATGCGAGTTCTTGTCCGAGGAAACATCCTCCAACTTTCATTAGTTTGGAAAACAAGCTTTAAAGGCTTTTGTGGAATCTTGCCGGCTTCCAGGTTCTAATTTCCTGTTTGCATTTCGTTCTTTATAACCTACTTTTCTAGAGATACCACTAGAGACAAATCTGGGGCCTTATATACTTGCATCAACATTATTAATTTTTACCTTCTTTTACATCTTCGAATTAACCGAATCATCATTTATTGTTATCTAATATATATATTTGTTGAGATTTTAGGTCATTAAAGAAACACTATTATTATTCATTAACAAAAGTTTATTGGTAATAAAATAGTAACATTGGGATTTCCTCTTGAAATCTTATCTGGTCTTTTTTCCTTTTATTTGGAATTAATCATCACATTTAACTGGTGTGTAGAAATATTAGATGTCGTGTCATGTATTAGAATCGAATCTTAAATTTGCAGATAATTCAATAATATTATTTGCATTTGCAATAATTGTTAGCATAAGCTAACATTGTTAGCATTACTATTGTTATTAAAAGCCCATGTAGTTTAATCTGTTGTAAACATCGAAACGAGGTAAAGAAAATATTATTGTCATCTGTACTTCCGTTCTGAGAGTTTAATTCTACTTCAGTTGTGTACTCGGGAGAGATAAGCGCATTAGCCGGAACTACCGGCCGATAAGTAAATCAGCATAACACCAACCCTGCAACAGCCCTGCTCATTAACGAAGTTCCCGCTCCTCTCCCTCCTTACCTCTTGCCTCTTAATGAGGAAATAAGTTCGTACAAAGCGTGGTAGAAGAGGTAATTAACCCCGAAACGGTCCCCTGTTCGTTCTATCCAAGAAGATTCGATTTTCAAATCGAATGAGATGGCTCACTGGGTACGTAGCCTGTTTAGAGAGCAATTCTCAGTACCAAAAAAGTTTCTCTTTAAATTGAAAATTGCATTAGTTAGTTAATTAATTAAAGGATGTTAACAGAATTAATTATATTTTTTGCAATAGAGATTATTTTAAAAAGTTTGTAATATTTTGCAACATATTGATATAATGATGTAATATGACCAATAGTAAAACATGGTGAAACCAAATCAATCATCATCTGTGATGCTCTCCGAAGAAAGGTACATTAGAAACATAAACACATTTTACAGGAATCACTTTTGTAAGTTGTCAAATGGTCAATTGGTAAATTTCCTTGATGTTTTAATTATTAAACAACAAAAGACTTTAATAACTGACTGGTTTATAAACTCTACGTTTTCTAGTCGTTTTTTTTAAATTTCTTTTCAGAATATCCGATTTCACGAAAAATCGCTATTGCATATAATCTGACCGATAGAGCCATTAAATTATCTAACAAAAATTGCGACCAGAAAAATTTTAACATTGTTGTTAAATTATTATTGCAAAATGGCTATCCTTCAAATTTTATTGATAAATACACAAAAAATGCATCCAATTTTTGTATTCTAGCCAAAATCGAATTGACGAAAGATTTTCTTTATCGTAAAGTGAAAAAAATTTGTTTACATTATGGCAACGATTTTGACGAAAAAACTTTCTCTGTTCTACATTGTTTGAATGTAACAACAATACCTCGTATTATTAACAACAACAACCATATAAAAAGAGAAAAAGATGTAACTAAAAGGTGTGACAATGCAAATTGTGTTTATAAACTTCATTGTAAAAACTCCTCTGCCTGCTACATGGGCGAAACAGAAAGAATGATTATAAAACGATTCAGTGAGCACAAACAATCAAAAACTAACGTGATTGCAAACATAATACTGTTTTGCAGCATGATTTTAATTTTAACAATTTTTCTATCCTTGACCATGAACCTGTCCAACAGAAGAGATAGATATCTGAAATGATTCTTATTAATCTGCAATAGAATTCTTTAAACAAAAAAGATGACACAAAAAATTTGCACCAATATTATAAGGACTTTTTTAAAAATTTAAAAAAGCATTAACTTAACCCATTAACGCCCAAAAGGACACAAATTTTATCAAAATTTTAAGACTATTTCTTGGGAATAAAAAAATTTTTGTAAAATTTAAACCAAACCATTTTTAACGTAACATTTATCTCTCTTTCAGATTCTGTTATCAAAATTTGTTTATAACAAACATGTCAAAAGTTATAAACAATTATTTAACAAAAAACACGATTTTTTTCTCAAAAAAGATTTTTTAATCAAAATTTTCATGTAGAACAAGAAAAGAGATAAAGTTAAATCATTAAAATAAGTTTTCAGGTATAAGTATTCGCAAAAACATATACGAAAATATTTTTTGAAAAATATTAGCCTAGTGTACCAAATCTTCAAAAATAGTCCGAATTTGATAAAACTTGGTACCTGTGGGTTTTTGGGAACCATGAGTACGAAAATGAAGTCATTTTTCAAAAATTCAAGATGGCGGTCAAAAATGAAACATTTCAATTTAATTTCATGAAACTTGGTATATAGAGATTTTTGGGATCTCTGATAAGGATTCTAAAGTCATTTTTAAAAAATTCAAGATGGCGGATTCAAAATGGCGGTCAAAATAAAAAATTTCAATTTAATTTCATGAAACTTGGTAAATAGACGTTTTTGGGTTCTCTCACTGCAAAAAGTAGGCATCTTAATTTAAGATACATTTGTAGTCACTTTTAAGATGTTTCTGAATAGTTAGCAAAAGTATCTTAAAATGCATTATTTTTCTAAGATGGAAACTAAAATATAAGATAATTTAAACGTCTTAAAAATGACTACAATGCATTTAAAGATGTTTCTTTTTACAGTGCTGATAAGGAACCTAAAGTCATTTTTCAAAAATTTAAAATGGCGGATATAATATCCCAAAAACCTCTTTATACCAAGTTACATGAAATTAAATTAAAATTTTTCATGTTCGACCGCCATATTGGATCCGCTATTTTAAATTTTTAAAAATTGACTTCAGATTCGCAATTGGAGACCCCAAAAACCCCTATATACCAAAATTCATGAAATTAAATTGAAATTTTTTATTTTTGACCGCTATTTTGAATCCGCCATCTTGAAATTTTTTAAAATGACTTCAGATTCGTACTCAGGGACCCCAAAAACCCATAGGTACCAAGTTTTATTAAATTCGGCCTATTTTTGAAGATTTGGTACACTAGGCTAATATATTACAAAAAAAGTCACTTCAGTCGCCATATTAGAGCCGCCATCTTGTATTTTTGTATATGTTTTTGCCAATATTTATAGCTGAGAACTTAAAGACGCGATATTTTGATACTCTAACCTAATTCTTTTATCTTGTTCTACATGAAAATATTGATTAAAAAATCATTTATGAGAAAAAAAAGCTTGTTTTTTGTTAAATAATTGTTTATAACTTTTTACATGTTTGTTATAAAATTTTGAATCATTTCTAGATATCGATTTCTTATTTAGTAAATACACTGTAAAAATAAGTGTCTAATTTTAAGACATTTTTGTCCTCACTTTTAAGACGTTTTAAAGTGTCTTAATTTTAAACCAATGAGAAAGCATCTTTCAAAATTATTAACCAATGAAATAGCTTGAAATAACCATAAGACGCTTTCTTAATGTCTTGTGTCTTAAAATAAGACACTTAGAAGACAGCAGTTTTTGCAGTGTAGTTCCTTCTGTTTTTGTTTTGCTGTTGAGAGTTCGTTCAACCTCAACTCTTGTTTATAAACTAAATTTTTGATGTTCTTTCTTCAGTCGATTGATATTTAAATATAGTGTTGATCGCAAGTGAATTCTCAAACTTTTCTACTGTATATTTTTCATCTATATTATTTTACCAAGTGATAAATTCTTATAATTATTAATAATTAACAATATTTATCCATAAAATTTTAAATAGAATAAAAAAAATGTTTAAGGGTTGTTTGAAGGGGATGCGTAACAACGATTTTTACACGACCAAGTGAAATGTTGATATAACAAATACTAAACGTTAAAAAAAACTTACGTAGAATTTAATTTATTTATAATAAAAAATTTGTCAATCGAAAGATGTTTCTTTTTTCAATATCTCTATACAACCTACCTTCTATTTACCGCAGTTTTTCTGTCACAGAGCAGAATGTTAGTTTCTGGCGAGCTTACATGAAAAAGAAACAAGAATTTCCTAGCAAAGAGTGTTATTTTCTTTTAGCATTTATTTTTGGCACAAAACTAAAAAAAAGGGTGGTTCACATAATGACAAAAAGTCGCTCAAGTTTTGTCCGTGTGAAAGGAGCGCCTTTACCTTCCAGTAACTAGAACAGCTTGATAAATACTCGTTACTACCCTGAGCTTGTCATATTTACGAGGCCTCGCCAAATTCCCTTTTTTCACTTATTTACATCCATCACCCTTTCATGTACTCTTTTTCTTTGTGCGATCTAGTTCAGGACTCTGCAAGTAAATCATCAGCTCAAACTGGCGTAATGTTGTGAAGAAGAAATGGACCTTGTTTTAGACACCCTGCTCCAATTCATTTGAAATGATTATTCTTCTATTTCCATGAAAGTAAACCACAGTTGGTCGTCTTTTTCTTATGTTAGAACTGGTGATAAATCATTTAATGTTAAAAAAGTATAGTTATAGAATTTGGTACTTTAAATTATTATTCAACCTATGCATTATATCTCATACCTTATCCATTAACAGCTGAAATCACAAAAATCTTAGCCTTACTTTGGACTTGTACTACCAGTAGAAATGTTTTTTTTTTAATATAGTAATAGCGTTTCTTTACGTTTTTGAGGTCGCTATACAAGATTCCGTGATCAGATTAAATTTTCATTTACGTGCAAAACTAATATGCCGAATAGTTTGAAAAATAGTAGCAAAAAATCGAAAACTTTTTTAAATCGATGTTTCTTACCAAAAACATTTTTCTAATGTGTAATATAGTAGCACAAAATGGCACAAACTGTTGGAAGATTAAAAATTTACGCTAGTTAATACATAAAATTCAAGATGGTGGCGTCAAAATGGCGGATATAGTAAAAAAAGTAAAAAATTAATATCTGTTGCACCAATCTTCAAGATTAAATTAAAATTAATTATACTTGGTACACAGGGTATTTTTTGGGTCGCTTATTACGAACCTGCAGATAATTTTTCAAAATTCAATATGGCGGATCCAAAATGGCGGCCGAAAATGCAGAAGTTTTGTCAAAATTTCTGAAACTTAGTACATATAGGAGTTTTTGGAATCGCTGATTTCGAATCCGCTCATAATTTTTCAAAATTCAAAATGGCGGATTCAATATGGCGGACATGAAATGCAAAAAAGTACTTATATCTTTCTAAAAACTGTTTTTCGAAGGATTTTAAAGACACCTAGTTTCGAATTTGATATTTTGGAAAAAAAATAGTAAAATGGCGGACCCAATATGACGAACATGGAATGCAAAAGAAGTTTAAAACTTTGTAAAATCGTTATTAGGGTTTTTTTTTAATTCCCCGCCATATGAGATCCGCCATTTTTAAATTTAAAATATTATCATCGAATTCGTAATCATCTGTGTTTGATAAATTTTGGAAAGAGTGCATTTTTCAACTAGAAATGAAACACTTGTCATGCTTCCAAAAACGATTATAATACTTTTCAAATGTGCTAAATCATTGCTGCTGGTAAAATCCACTCTCCCTTTGTCTCTTGAGACAAATACTTTTTTATCCCTGCAAAGTAAAGTTGAACTCTTGAAAAATTGACGTAAAAAGCATTACGAATAGATTCTTCATCAACGGGGAATAGCATAAGCGTCGCTTGCAAAATACACACACATGTATATTGATTTATTAACGTTGCTTGCATTTACGTAGCTTGCGAATCCGACCTAGATACTACCGAGCCTGAATCGGGGTCACCGTATATTATGAATGTTGGGAGCTGCTTTACAAGGGTAGCTACAGTGAATTCTCAAATACAAGATACTTCTATTCCCTACAGGGATGTCGCAAATTAACCTGTTGTCAAAATCAATTTTTCAAATATACCTTCTCTCATCATAAATAAATTAATTTTCTTATTAAGAAATAACTTTGGTGCTTAAATTTCTGAATAGAATTGAATCTAACAATTTAATACTTAAATTTCAAATATTTTTGTTTTAGTGCAGCTAATCCAAAAAATATAACATTATCTAGTAGTAAATTATTGATAATACATACTATATATGCATTTTCTAATTTTTAAATTAAAAAATTGTCGAGCGAATTTTCAGTTTGTGAAAACCTGCCTCGATAAAGTTTTTCCTTTATTATTAAGGAAGTTTTTTCCAAAGTTGGAAATCAATCCGTTGAAAAATAAAGAATTTAAAGGGAAACTAGTAAAATTTTGTTTTTTATGATAGTGCGGCAGCAGCTATAGTATATATATATATCATCACAAATTTCTACATTATTGTCATTCTGCTAGACTTGACTAGTATTTCTAGTGCTCATAAACGTCCAAATTACTAAACATGTATAGTAATTCCTACATGTTTGTTTAAACAACAATAAATTCGTAATTTTTTAGTAAAACAGGGAAAAACTAATTAAATTTACAAATTTTTTAAAATGCTTTTTTTTCTCTATCTAGAATTGTGTTATATGAGTTCCTGATCAAATAGCCGGATGTGTGTGTGTGTGTGTGTGTATGTGTGTGCGGATGTACTTTTTCTTGTGAACACGATAACTCGAGAACGGTTTAACGGATTTAAATAAAATTTGGTATGGTTATTTTTACTACTAAAATCTAGAATCAGACACAAGGGGTTTTAAAAACAACCATTACAAAAAATTGTATTGGTTTTTTGAAAATTTGGTTTCTTTCAAAAAACAACACAGGCACACACAAAAAATTAAGTTTTTTGAGCTGGGTATGAGACCAATATTTTCATATGTATTTTGATGCGCTGAATCCGAATCCGTCAACAGAATTGACCTATCACGTCACGCTTTGACCCTAACTTCAAAATCAATAAAATGATAGTTTTTGTTCATTAGAATCTGAACCCGACTTAACTTTAATGCATGCCTAGGACCAAAAGAAAGCTTGATTTAAGACCTTTAAAACGCTTTTTTAAAACTTGTTCTACGATGATTTTTAACGGAGATATGATGTTTTAAGTAACATATTATTTTTTTAAAATGTTAAAAACACGTGAATAGTGAATTATGAAAAAAAATTATTTTAGGAAAACATACCATATCTTCGTTAAAAATCATCGTAAAACAATTTATAAAAAAGCATTTTAAAGGTCATAAATCAAGCTTTCTATTGGCTTTAGGCATGCATTATAGTTAAGTCGGGTTCAGATTCTAATGAACAAAAACTGTTATTTATTAATTTTGAGGTTAGGGTCAAAACGTAACGTGATGGGTCAATTCTGATGACGGATTCGGATTCAGCGCATCAAGATACATAGGAAAATATTGGTTTCATATCCACCTCAGAGAACTTTATTAGTTTTGTGTGCCTGTGCAATTTTTTAACCTACAAATTCAATTTAATATATAAAAAATCATATTCTTGCTTCAAAACAGATTGACTTGTATAAAGTTTATCTTTTGTTAAAATTTTAAAGGATAATTCGCAAGTTTTAAATTTTTAAAAAATTATTTCCTGCGCAATAATGCAAATATTTTTGCTAACGTGGAAGCAAAATGTTCATGAAATGAACATAATCCTCGGCTTGTTTTATAAATCCTTATAGAAAAAGCGCTAAAAAACATTTCTTTTCATTTTTGAAATTAAGTTCATACGCACTTGTAAACAATATCATGTCTTTTAAAATTCTGGAATGAAAATACTTTTTTCATACTGTGTTTGCTACTGTTTTATGATAAAAATGAGCATAACGTGAAACTAGAATATATATATATATATACAGAAGGTGGTTGCCATTGTATTCAGGTTAAGTAGTATCATGCGCAAGTGACGAGAAAAAAAAATAGAAAAGGGTGTGTTATGTGCAATACTAGATGAAATTGCAGCAGTAATGCGAGTCTTAACGTAATGGAATCGAAAGTGCCGGAAATTGGATCTTCAATTTTTGTCATATTTCTTTATACTTGAATCTTTACCCATTTTCACAAAAGTAATTCTTCTGTCTCTTGCTTATCCAATTTATGTTTAACATCATTTTCTCAATTTATTTCCAGCTTCATTTTTTTTTTCACTTTTTGTGGTTTACAGGTCGATTATTCGTTTTTCCTTTAAAAGCGATTGTCAATTCTTATTCAGTCTAGTTAAGCTTTCCAAGAACTTGAAAGCTCTCTTGAGCTTTAGTCGTGGTGCTGGAAAAATTTCATTCGTAACGACCCAGTTTCAAATCTCTGATTTTCTACTCAAGGATCAGTCCTGAAACATAAATTGTCAGATTCATGACTTGGAGCACTGTAATGTCTATATAAACAAATATGGTGAATTTTTTTTCAATAATGACATAATTTATACAAATTTTATTTATCTAGTTATTATTTACCGAAAGCATTTAAGTGATTCCACTGAATTATGTTTATGACTGGTGTTGCTGGCATATATAAAAATCATTATTAAACACGGTTGAATTCATTTTTATTGAAGATTTTCTTAAATATTTTCTTATTCATTCAAAAATTGCAATTAAAGACGACACTTTACTCTGCTTTGCAATAATTTCAAAACCACACCTAAAAATGAATACCCATTTAAGATCCAAACACTTTGAAAAAAATACTAAATCAAAATTTTCTCGAAGGGTCGTTTGGCTTCTGGACTGTACTAAAGACAACTTGTGATACCCTAATAAAATTTTTATTTAAAACAAACCCTAAAAAAAACCCCTATCTAAAATACCGGCACTGATGTAGCAACACTCAACACTAAATTCAGAATTTTAACTACTGAAACTGCTGGCATCAGGGTTGTTCCAGAGATAGTCTGTAATACACTAATATGACTTCTATTTAAAATAACCCCTAAAAGCAACCCCCATCTAAGACATTAACACTTTGGCAAAAATACTAAAATTAAAATTTTCTCGCTGGTTTCTATTTAGAACAACCTTATAAAAATAACCAGTATCTAAAACTACCTGACAATCATTAAGCTAATAGTTTAAGCAACTCAAATTCTGATTTTTTTTTGCTACAAAGTCGTTATTTTAGATAGGGTTACTTCTTAAGGGTTATTTTTAATAGAAATCATATTAGAGTATCACAAATTGTCTCTAGTACAATTCAGAAGCCAAAGGATTTAACAAGAAAATTTTGACTTTAGAGTTCTTGCCAAAGTGTTGTTATTTAAAATGGGGGTTGTTTTTAAGGGCTGTTTCAAATAGAAATCATGGTAGGGTATCACAAATTGTCTCTAGTAAAATCGAGAAGCCAAAGAATCCAAGAAAACTAAATGCTAAAACTAAAACTAAAAACCCCTAAATGAGGGTTGTTTTTAGGGGTTGTTTTTTAGGCGTTGTTTATAATAGAAATCAAATTGGGGTATCATAAATTGTCTCTAGTACATTCTACAAACCAAATAATCCAAGAAAACTAAATGCTGATTTTAGTGTTGTTGCCAAAGTGTTGATATCTTAAATGGGGGTTGTTTTTTAGGGGTTGTTTAGAATAAAAATCATATTGGGGTATCGAAAATTGTCTCTAGTACAATCGAAAAGCCAAAGAATCCAAGAAAACTAAATGCTAAAACTAAAACTAAAAACCCCCTAAGTGGGGTTGTTTTTAGAGGGTGTTTTTTAGGCGTTGTTTATAATAGAAATCATATTAGTTTATTGTAAATCTCTATTATATTCTAGAAACCAAATAATCCAAGAAAACTAAATGCTGATTTTAGTGTTGTTGCCAAAGTGTTGATATCTTTAATGGGGTTTGTTTTTTAGGGGTTGTTTAGAATAAAAATCATATTGGGGTATCACAAATTGTCTCTAGTACAATCGAGAAGCCAAAGAATCCAAGAAAACTAAATGCTAAAACCAAAACTAAAAAACCCCTAAATGAGGGTTGTTTTTAGGGGTTGTTTTTTAGACGTTGTTTATAATAGAAATCATATTAGGGTATTGCAAATTGTCTCTATTATATTCTAGAAACCAAATAATCCAAGAAAACTAAATGCTGACTTTAGTGTTGTTGCCAAAGTGTTGATATCTTAAATGGGGGTTGTTTTTTAGAGGTTGTTTAGAATAAAACTCATATTAGGGTATCGCAAATTGTCTCTAGTACAATCGAGAAGCCACAGAATCCAAGAAAACTAAATGCTAAAACTAAAACTAAAAACTTCCTAAGTGGGGTTGTTTTTAGGGGGTGTTTTTTTGGCGTTGTTTATAATAGAAATCATATTAGAGTAGGGGAGACCGAAGAGGAAAGTAACAGAGGTGGAAAGTAACAACGCTTATAACTTCTAAACCAATGAGCGGACAGTGACAGTCCTCAAATAATTTTTAGTCAGTTTTGACCCCTCTACCTCCCCCAAATTATTTTAGGGGTCTACCATAAGCTATATATCTGATACTGACCTTTTGTGCAAAAATTACGTCAAAAGTAAGTTTTTGTCTAAATTTTCATAATATCATATTTTTTTGATTTTATAGATATTTTAAATATACTTTTCGTTTTTTTGAAGTTTTTTTATTTATCTTTAAGTCGTGCTAGTGCATAATTAAAAAATGCGAAATACTTTTGTGTAATTTAAACTTGTTTTTTGAAATCCAAGGAAAAGAGGGGTGAGGTGGAAAGTAACACGTTGTTACTTTCCTCCTTATCTAATGCTTTATTTTTATAAACCTCCTCCTTTTTTATAAATATGTGGTGTTTTTATATGTTTATTTTATATTTTAAAGATTAAATATTGGACTTTTGATTTGAATTTTTAAGAAACGATGCTTTTTTAATGTCATTGCTATTCAACGAATACTAAGTAGATTAAAAAAACTTGTTTTCAAAAAAGTGCAAAAATATCTGCTAATTATGTACAAAATGTAGTTAATATCACTTTAGTGTTGTTGCCAAAGTGTTGATATCTTAAATGGGGGTTGTTTTTTAGGGGTTTTTGAGAACAAAAATCATATTGGGGTATCGCAAATTGTCTCTAGTACAATCGAGAAGCCAAAGAATCCAAGAAAACTGAATGCTAAAACCAAAACTAAAAAGTTGTTTTTAGGGGTTGTTTTTTAGGGTTTTTTTAGAATATAAACCATATTAAGGTATCCTAAATTGTCTCTAGTACCACCCAGAATCCAAAGAATCAAACAAAAAATTGCTGAATTGAATGTTTTTCCTAAAGTGTTGATATCTTAAATGGGGGTTGTTTTTTTTTTGAGGTTGTTTACAATATAAATCATATTAAGGTATCGCAAATTGTCTCTAGTAGAATTCAGAAGCCAAAGAATCGAACAAAAAAATGGTAAAGTGTTTTTGCTAAAGTGTTGATATCTTAAGTGAGGTTTTTTTTGGTGGGGGGGGGGGGGTTGTTTAGAATAAGAATCATATTAGGGTATCGCAAATTGTCTTTAGTACATTTCAGAATCCAAAGCATCCAACGAAAAAAACTAGATATTAGTGTTTTTGCCAAAATGTTTGTACTGTAGAATAATTTAAATTATTTTTCGCCTTCAAACAAAAATTTTTGTGCTCCTGTGTAACACATTTATTTTCCACCATTTACCAATATTCTTGGAATGAAAAAATCCTTCAATTTACAGATCACGTTCAACCTGGAAGATTTAATTAAATGTAACATATTGTCAGAATTGTTTGTTTTTTTTTACTGTTTATGTGTATCACTTGCCAAATACTTGAATCTTCTTCAATGCTCACATTGGCTCTAACTTCTGTTCTATCTGGAGTAGGAGTTTATTTCGATTTTATCAGGCAGTATGCCACCACACCCTAGTTGCTAGATCGAAAACACGAAGAAAGAGAAATGGCAAAGAGAACCAGAGGGAGTTGTTGAAAGAGAACGATGTCGTGAGAGTGCTTTTTTGGCGATTGGCCAGTTTCCACTGACGTGTAGACTTTAAAGCTTAACTCCAGCAGTTCACAATCATAAGTGATACTTTTTTGAGTTAAATATTCCTTTAAATCTTCATTTCTTATCCCCTCATTTCTTTAAATTGATTCGTCTCTCGTACTAGTGTGAATTTAACTTGTTCTTCTTTTGGAGCAAATTCCCATTTACTTTCTAATTTAGCATTAAACGTACTTTTTCTCAATCGAGTAATTTTATGGTAATCTGATTTATGTTGGAGCATTTTGGCACTCTTGGGATTTTTTAAAATTTATGGAGATTGTATTTAGTATTTTTTGTTCTTGGCATAGTTTCACAAGGCATTGACTTCAAATTTACGTACAGAGAAAGTTGCTGGATTTTTTATCTGTTTAAATGAGTATTAATTCAATAAATGAGAAATAAAGTGCTTTCCATATGATTTAGTTTGCAAATTACAAATATATATGTAATATATGATATTTATGTAATCTTTAAAGCTTTATGTAGCAATAATGCTTAAAAGTTTCGGTTCAATTTCTTAACTCGGTGTTAATACTTGGCTTTCAGTAACTTAACTTTATATGTACAAGTATATCTAAGTCTTTGAAACTGTTCTGGTAACTTAGCTATTACAATCGAAATCCCCTGTTCATTAACCAAACTCTAATAGTTGTTCAGAAACTTAAGTTAATCCATGCAAAATGTTCTCTCTCTTAATTAGCATTCAACATTTTATGTATATTATTTCTTAACTGTTATTGACATTATAATTATTGGTGAAGATAAGGAAATTTTTACGATATTAACCAAGAAATAATATAGTAATAATCTTTAGCGGATTAGGTCGTTTTTTAACAAAATGAGCCGATAAAAACTCTGATATTTGAGGGTGAATTTGACAAACTTACGCCCCTTCGATTTTGATGATTTTGATGGTCCCAATCAATATTCAAGAATAAAATTTTCCGTCTAACTAAAATTGAATTTATTAAAAATTTGTTACTAACAGTTTGGATATTTGAGGTTGGATCTGACAAACTTACCCCACTTGGATTTAGATGAAACATGATAGTTTGGGATTTAGGGATGGTCCCATTCAATATTCAAGAATAAAATTTTCCGTCAAACTAAAATGTAATTTATTAAATATTTATTACTAACAATTTTGATTTTGCGGGCAAATTTGACAAACTTACCCCCCCCCCCTTCGATTTTGATGAAACTTGGTAGGTGGATTTTTAGGATGGTCGTACTTGATATTCAAGAATAGAAATTTCCATCTAACTAAAATTTAATTTATTAAAAATTTATTATGTACAATTTTGATTTTTGAGGGCAAATTTGACTAGTGATGCATGTCGAGCAAACGATCTGATCGATTTTGAAATCGATCGTCAGTTGTTTGCTTGGATCGTCTCGATTCTAATTTATAATTAATGAATATTATAATTAATTATAAGTATATATAATCAAATTATACTTATAACTTTACTTTTTAGTTAACTTTGAATAATTATATCATCATTTTTGAAAATATCTTTAAATATAAGGTTTTTTTCTTTTTGTTGGCATATCTTATTCAGTACGCATTTATACTGAACTGTCATATGAGTAATTTTTTTAATTAATAAATATAGACTTAAATAAAACTTTTCTTTAAAAAAGAATGTTAATAAATATATATTCTAAAGATTTGTTTGTAGTAATTTATTTTGTATATAAAGCATAATTATAGTAAGTAAAATGAATTTAAGATTGATTTAAAAATAGACAATTTTTGGCATATTTGACAGCATATTTTTTTAAAACTATTTAATAAGAAAGTTGGATACTTACGAAAATTTAATTTAATTTAAAATTAGTTTGTACATTTACTTTGTTTATCCAGAAATAATAATTATCATAAATAACATTAATTTGCAAGTAATTATAAGAAAATAAATGTTACACCTTTAAATAAAATCTATTACACCTTTTAAATGAATATTAATTACGATATTTAATTTAAATAAAATCGATTCAAGTAATTTTTTGCCAAACCAACCAATTTTGAAGGACTTCTAAATTTGTAATATATTTCTTACTCAAATATTTAAGAAATTAAGCAAAATATATTAGTAAAATTTTAATACAAACTGTTTGTACAAATTTAAATGTGCGTAAAGTTTGAACTTATTAAAAGCTTTCAGAAAAAAGATATGATGTGTTTAAATATGTCATTTGTTTAAATATAGAATTATGAAATTCAGTTTTGTAATAATTAAATTACTGTTCTTAAGCAATTGTGTCTGGATAAGCAAAAGAAATATACTAATTCTGATTCCTCATAATAAAAAAATATGCTGTTCAATATGACAAAAAATCGTCAATTTCTAGATCAATCTTAAATCGATTTTACTTATTATAATTATGCTTTATATAAAAAAAATTACTACAAACAAATCTTTAGAATACACATATATTAACATTCTTTTTTAAAGAAAAGTTTTATTTAAGCCTGTATAATTAATTATAAAATTAATTAATTATATAAAATAAAATCGAGACGATCCAAGCAAACAACTGACGATCGATATCAAAATCGATCAGATCGTTTGCTCGACATGCATCACTAAATTTGACAAACTTACCCCCCTTCGATTTGGGCCCGTATCATTTTGACACAAATTTTTTCGGGCAATTGTTATATTGTAGGTACTCTTGAAGATGAATGTTATATTTTATTCCTTCCGAAATCAAAGATTTTTAAGTCTTATTTGTTAAATAATTGGTTTCAATACATTAAATTAATATTAAAAGACTTAATTAATCCAGTAAGTTCAATTATTAAATAATTAAAACTTAAAAATCTTTGATTTCAGTAGGAGTAAAATATAACATTCATCTTCGGGAGAACAATATAACAAGTTGCACGAAAAAATTTGTGTCAAAATGATACTGGCCTTTCGATTTTTGATGAAACTTGGTAGTTGGGCTTTTGCCTAATTTCAATTAACTTTTTGTTGATTTAGAGTATAATGCTTATTTTGTAGACCAAAAGCGTAGTTAGAAAAAAAACTTTTTTTCATTTTCGAGGACCATCAACGCTGCGCACTTGATCCTTACAATAAAAGTTACATTCGAAAAAGAAATAAAAATATGCGATATTGTTTAAGTTTACAATAGATTAACTGTACAATTTGTGTTTCTTGAAAGTAAATAAAAAGTTTCTTCTGTTTGTTCTGAACTTGCTAATTAATCTCAATTACTTAAAATAAAAACTTACTTTATTGCTATCAAAGTAAAAAAATTTAAGTATAAATTGGTAACAATTCCTGAGCTATAAAAGAAATGAAACATAAAAAATACCTAATAGATGACGCCACTCTTTGGCATTTTTTCGTTTTAGGTGGTTTTTATACCACACAATATTCATGGATGTGATAAAAGATGTTCTTTATTGGAGCATTCCGGAAGCGGAAATTACGACAGTTTTGAGACTGAAAACGTATACGCATGACCATTTGTAACATTTCGATTTTGCTATTTCACTTGTCTGTGATTTTCACAAACATAGTGACCATTTTTGCAAAGAACATTGTATTCTTTAATGCTTTTTCTCGTTTCCGAAAAAGTGTCCGAAAGTACTGAAAAACATGTCGATTCTGGAGTTTATTGCTTTTCATTACCACACACTTATGACCCTAGAAAAAAGTTCTTATGTTATAAATATGGTTCTCATTTTATTCTTATATTCTGATTTTTATTATTCAAAACTTATCCATATCTGGAAACCAAAATTACTTTCTTGACATGCCGATTTTAACCTTTTAAATTATTAAATTGTCTATAACTAATCAGCATATTTTAATAAATTCAATAAAATTTTACATTAATACCTGAAACCACAAAAATCACAGCCTTACATTGGAAAAATACTACAAGTAGGAACACTTTTTGTAAAATTATATGGGAATAGCGTTTCTTTACGATCTTTAAGTTTTATATTAAAATTAAATAAACTTGGTACATAGGAGTTTTTTGTGTTGCAGATTACGAATCTGTTGATAATTTTTCAAAATTTAAAATGGCGGATTCAATATGACGAACGAAATTGTAAAATTTTTGCCAACATTTATGAAGCTTGGTATATAGGTATTTTCGGAGACGCTGATTCTGAATCTTTTCTTAATTTTTCAAAATTCAAAATGGCTGACGAAAATGCAAAATTTTTGCCAAATTTTATGAAACTTAGTATATAGGGGTTTTTGGGGTCGCTGATTACGAATCTGGTAATAATTTTTCAAAACTTTAAAAACGTCGGGTCCAATATGGCGGACAAAATTCAAAATTTTTGCCACAATTTATGAAACTTGTACATAGGGTTTTTTTTTTCACCCGCCATATATGATCCGCCATTTTGAACTCTAAAAAATTATGAATGGATTCGTTTTCAGCATCGCCAAAAATCCTTTTGTGTTAAAGTTTAATAAATTTTGGGAAAAGATTTGAATTTTTCGACCGCCATTTTGAATTTTCAAATATTATGATTGAATTCGTTATGAAGGACCCCAAATAAACCCCTATACTTATTTTCATAAATTTTGCATTTTCGTCCGCCATATTGAACCCGCCATTTTGAATTTAAAAATTTTATACAAATAAAGATAAAAACTGAGGTCAGAATCTTGTAGAGCGATGCCAAAGACGTAATAAAACGCTATTCCCATATTTTACAAAAAAAATTCCTCCTTATAGTACTATACCAAAGTAAGGCTTCGATTCTTGTGACTTCAGGCGTCCATGGGTTCAATTTTTACCAAATAATTTTCCAAAAGTAAAGATGAGTTGTCAGAGAAAAATTAACTAACTTTTTTTAGTAAGTCTTTAAAAAAAGAATAAACTTTTTAAATTTATTTTGAAGTCTTTACAACTGGTTCGAAAGAGTAGTTTGTTAATTTTAACGAAATGAAATTCTTGTTCCTGAAAATTACTTGCAGATTCTACGTATGACGCGTTTTTATTTACGATGAACATTATAACGTGCTCCCTTATACATATAACATAATACATTTATAAGAGTCACTGGGGGGCGTGAGAATTTGAAGGTTCGTTAGGCAAAGGGTTGTTTTGTAATTCGGCTGAAGATGCGGGTACTTAATAATTGTCCCCTTGCTTCCTTTCAGAGGGAAACTTTCACTCATCACGTCACTACGATCATTATTGTTATTTATCAATACAGAGAGAGAAAATAGTTCATTTTATTATAAAGCATTTCATGATTTGGGCATAAATACATGTTATTTTTTATAAATAAAAATTTCAATTTTTATCCTTAAATTGTAACATACTTTAGTAAAATTTATGAATTATTTTTTTATCGTAGAAAATCGAAATTTGCGTTTTTAATTAAACCCTTCGCGGTCTAAAGAGACAATCGTTTTTGGGTCGTATAGACGGAAAAAAAACTTATTAAACATTGACAGATTTAACAAATTCAAAATGTCTGTTTCAATATGGCGACCAAAAATTTTATTTTTCTTTATTTTTTTTATTCTCTTTAATCCTTTATTAAAATTCATATTTTTCTGTCCACGTTTTAAAGTCTGAAGTGAAGTTAGTTAGTATTAATATTTATTCATCTTTTTCTGTCCACGTTTTAAAAACTGAAATGAAGTTAGTCTTAGTCTCTGTTATTTTTGTTCTGTTGTTAGTGTCATGTTGTACTGGTTTTTAATTGTCATTTGTGTAAAAAAAAAATTTAGAAAAATGCTTTAAAAATTTATTATGGTTTTTGAAGAAGTTTAAAATATATACGCATGCAATTAATTTACTAAATTTTCAGTTATTATCTCAAATTTAGATTATTGTAATCAATTTTCCAATATATATTAATTATTTTCTTTTGCTTAAAAATAAATCCTGCAATTTTTCTTGATTTCCATCAATTTATAATTATAAAAAACAAGTTATAGGCAATTAATTCCACATTTCTTTTAAAATTTACAATATTTTATTTTATAACGACGTTTCGGCAGCTTCTTTATTATTATTATTATTTTTTCCATAAAATGCTAAAAATAAAAATGAAATTCTTTTTAGATTAAATTTACATAAGTGTATATGTGTAATTTTGCCACCTTAAATCAAAATGCAGGAAAAGTCGTACTTACATTTTGAAAATCACTAAAGCTGTCATATTAAAAAGTCATTATTATTATTATTATTATTATTTTTTTTTTTTATTAATATTTAAAATTATAAAATAAATCAATTAAATGATGATGAATAAAATCATCATCATGTATAAAAATCTTTTAATTGATTTATTTTATAATTTTTAATATTAATAAAAAAAAAAATAATAATAATAATAATAATGACTTTTTAATATGACAGCTTTAGTGATTTTCAAAATGTAAGTACGACTTTTCCTGCATTTTGATTTAAGGTGGCAAAATTACACATATACACTTATGTAAATTTAATCTAAAAACAATTTCATTTTTATTTTTAGCATTTAATCTAAAAACAATTTCATTTTTATTTTTAGCATTTTATGAAAAAAAAAATAATAATAATAAACTTGATAAGGGTAGCGGTAGCTGCCGAAACTTCGTTATAAAATAAAATATTGTAAATTTTAAAAGAAAATGTGGAATTAATTGCCTATAACTTGTTTTTTATTTAACATACACAAATCCACAAAAACTGACATTTAATAATTTATAATTATATTCATTATTTTGGCATTACTTTTAAAAATTTCAATTATTTATCCGGTATTGCAATTATTTGCATCAATTTTCGTTATTTCTGCGATTTTTTCATTATTCTTTTTAATTAAAATTTTTTAAGTTATTTTGTAATTATTACTTTTTTTTAAACATTTAAAAGAAATTCCAGTAGGAAAGAACGATCACAGGAAGGTTAAGTGAAAAAATAATCAATTTTTTCAATTTGTCATAGCGACGTTTGGTTGGTCTAATTTGCCAACCTCCTCAGGCTAAAATATTTATTATATATATCAGTAGTAACAAAATTTAAAAAACCAAATATACAACCACAGTCACTATTAAAACTATTTGTTAACAAAATATTACTATTTATAAAATTACCTTTTAAAACAATAAAAATTTTCATAACTATAGTTTTTCGTCAAAAAACATTTGTTCCGAAAAAACGAAACTGAAAATATTTCAGTTGAGTCCAACACATCTCAAAACTGACTGAGCGAAAATTTTGATAGCGATAATATTTGTATAAATTGTAGGTCGATGAACTCTGTGTTTACCATCAAAGACATTTAAATCTGACAAAAATTAAATCAAAGAGAAATTAGAAATAAGAATACGCTTATGAATTTAATTTTCTAATTAGTGGGAAATAAGATTTTCTAAAAAACAATATATCTTCTTTTTTGTTAATAGTCAAATTGTTTGATTTAATAAAAATCATTTCAGAAATTAAACATATATTCTATGATTTTTTCAGTTATTTCTCTCAAATTTTATTGAATTTTTTCAATTTTTCATATTTATATTATTTTCATCATAATTCAATTTTCTTTCACAATCTTAAATTATTTTCAGTATATTTTAATTATTTTTTTTAATTTTTAATTGATTTTATCATTTTTCAATTATTTTTCTCGATTGTTAATTATTATTCTCATTTTCTAAAATTATTTTCTAAGCTTTTTAAGTATTTTTCTGAAAATTCAAATATATTTTTCAATTTTTAATTATTTTCATTTGTTACCAGAATTTAAAATTTTTATTATTAATTATCGTAAATTTCAATTATTTTTACCTTTCTTCCAGACTTTTCTCCAATTTTTAGTTTTTCTCATTTTATAAAATAAATTTCTAAAATTTTTCAAGTATTTTTCTCAAATTTCTATTATTTTTTACAATTTTTAATTATTTTCCTTTGTTTTCATAATTTCCAAAAAAAAATTGATTAATTATCGTAAATTTCAACTATTTTTAGCATTCTTCCAGACTTTTCTCCAATTTTTAGTTTTTCTCATTTTATAAAATTATTTTCTAAGATTTTTATGAATTTTTCTGAAATTTCGATTGTTTTCTTCAATATTTAATTATTTTCATTTGTTTTTATAATTTCAAAATTTGTTTATTAATTATCGTAAATTTCAATTCCTTTTAGCTTATTTCTACAATTCTTTTCTCAAATTTTTAGTTATTTTCTTTTTTTTAATTGATTTCTAAAATCTTCATGTATTTTTTCAAATTTCAATTATTTTTTCTTTATTTAAAAAAAATTCTTTAGTTTTTTCAATTATCACACTTAAATGGCATTTATGTTTTACTACTTATCATTGTTTGTATCATATTTTAATTATTTTCGGCAAGTTATAAAATTTAAAAACATTTTTCAATTAGTTTCCAAAATTTATTTCCTTCAATTTTCAATTCTTTACATTTGTTTCATAATTTCAACAATTTTTAACTATTTATCTGACTTTTCAATTATTTCATTATTTATATCATTTTTTATATTATTTTCTTCAATTTTCAATTACTTTCGTTCTTTTTCTCGTTCTTTTTCATAATTGCCAAAAAGTTTTTGCTTATTTCTCTTCAATTAAAACTTGTTCTGTTCAATTTTAAATTATGTGTTTCTTTTTTCATTTATTTTCTCTAATTTTTAATTATTTTCTTTTATTTCAATGAACTTCTGAAAGTTTTAAGTATTTTTCTCAAATTTTGTTTACCTTTCCTTGATTTAAAATATTTTATATAATTTGTTTAATTTTTTTTTTAATTTTAATTTATTTATCTCAATTTTTAACCATGTTTTAATTTACTTTTAAGATTCTTAAGTATTTTTCTCTAATTTAAATTATTTTCTTTATGTTTAGAACATTTTTATGGTTGTTTAAATTACTTTCCCCAATTTTAAATTGATTTAATTTTTTTTTTTCAATTAATTTGCAAAATTTGCAATTATTTTGTTTAATTTCAATTATTTTTTGCAATTCTTTTTAACTCTTAAATATTATAAATTTTGTCTAAATAAATATTTATTTTATTTATATTAATAGATTTTTAAATATCATATTTAAAATATTTATTTCTTCTTATTAGATAAATATTATTTACAGATTTGTTATATTTATTATTGTATTTTATAATTTCCAAAATGTATGAAAAACTAATCGCGCGCAGGCGCGAATTTTATTTTGCTGGTTAATATAATAATTATGAAGATCGGTTTATTCATCCGTTTATAGGAATTACTTTAATCTCGATTTTACTAATTCCAAAACTCGATAGTAATTTTCCCAAAAAAGGGTCGATTCAAGTTTCTTTTAACATTTCCTATTGAAATTTGTAAAAAAAAAATTAAGTACTTAGTCCACTATTATTATTATTTACTTGACGTAGTTTTGATTTAATACTAAAAATACTAAATTCTAAAAATAAAACGTTATATCCTTGTTTTCTATCGAAATTTTGTAAAAATAAATACTAATATAATATTAAATATTAAAATAAAAAGTCTTTGTGTATGGATTAGAGAAGTATGCAACTGACTTAAAAAATGGTAATTTGCTGGGCGACCTATTGTAACACAAAAGATTAAAAATGTTCTATTTAGTTTCTATAAATTAAAATTTGATGCAAGAATACAAGATTTGAAAGTTCAATTTCAAAATTTTAAGTCCAATAATCGTACTTTTCCTGTTCTATCAAATAAATTTTGAAACAATGTTGCAAGCAAACTAATAAAAGAAATGAATGTTGCGCTCAATAATATATAGTGAAATTTGGAAACGTGATTTCTAACACGTTTGCATATTTAGTGAAACTATAGGACCATTATGTGCCCCCATCCCACGTTAACGTACGTTTTATTGTTCTCCTTGGTCTCCGTTTCTGCAATATTCCAATATCATAAAGTTGTACCCTATCAGATCTGAAATATCACGTATGGAAATGGCGTGGTCCAAATTATTCAACGAGGGTTTGAAATAGCTCGTATATCAGATTTGGATAAAGTCCGCTTGTTTCCCGTGTATTGTAGACTATTGACTAAAATTTTGATTTTAAACTAATATAAAACCGAGTGAAGGATTATACTCAAATTGATAAAATTAACAAATACGATAAATAATAGGATCAACTTTGATCATACAGAAATTAAAACCTTTCGGTTACGCAAAGTTTAGTTTCGATTTGTCGAATTTAATCGGAATTGATTAAATTGTGCAATCGTATGAATGGTCTTTATTTTATACTCTCTATATACATACCTTGAATTTCAGTTGATTATAGAACGAAGTCAGAAAAGCGAGCGCTTCCGGAATTTCTAAAGGAGAAGCAATTCATTGCTGAAATACGTCTTTTTTTTTTTTAATTTAAATGAGAATTTATAATTAGATTTTTTATTCGTATTTTCTCAAGTTTAATCACGTTTAATGCATTTTTGAAAATATTGTATAATTTATGTTTTTATTAATATTTCCTTTTTTCTCGACCATTAATTTGAGATGTTGTACAAAATAAAATTTACCTATGTTTGTACAATATAACAATCTCTATGATAAGTTTTGTGTCAAAATGACACTTACTCTTATTTTTCTGCCTCATGGAGAAAGCTTTGTATTCTTTCGAATTAACAAATTTTTTTAAATGCTTCAAATTAATACCTATGTATAATATATAATTTTTTCCAAATGACATATTTTCGACCAGAATATTCTTTCCGCTTGAATTGAATTCCTTATTTAATTTCAAGTTTTAAATCACCTAGAAGCAATTTTTATCTCGGACATTTCTGACAAGTGGAATAATGGAAAATTTTTGAAAGATTTGCGAAAAGAACAGAAAAATGTCTGAAAGCAATTTTTCCAAACCATCGATCTAGCAGAGCAGCGACCCGTCTAATCTAATACCGCAGAAAATCTCTGGAATCCCTACGTGAGTACGTAAAGATTCGTTTTTCGTCAAATCGTCTCGACCACGTCTTGGCTCTAAATTTCACATTAGAGTAAAAATTGAGACGGGATAAGCACACTTGTTGGGTTGCGGCGATTCAGGTTACAATTCGTTCGAATCGTACAAAACTTGTGATTGAGAATGGCCGTCACGTACTCTTTTTAGAATGGAAGTGATCCCACGTCAAATATCGGTTCAGGATCAACTTCCGGAAGCAATGAACGTATATACCTTCTCGAATGCATCGCAAGATCAAAGATATGTATGCCCAATTCTCTTCTGAATATCAAGAATGGAATTTTTTATTTGTAAGGATTTTTTTATTTCTAGTTTCTACTTTGTAAAATGTATTCAAACAATTTTTAAATTTTAACTTTTGATATACTAAAGTAATAACCTACAAATATATGCAATCTCTGTAGTACCTATGTAGGAGAACATGGTTAATTCCCTTTTACATAAAATTTGATGGAAATGGTCTCGAGCTATGTCATTCTATGTGTCACTCGAAATTGATGTAACAACGTTTACTCTATCCAGAAATTCATCGCTGCAAAGCCTACATGATTGTCATTTTATTTGGTAATTAATTTTGAGCCATTAATATCCGCATGTCATTATAAGTTCACAAAATGGATTAAAATCGGAATTAACTCATTTGTTGGTTGGAAAATTACTTTTGGGCAGTTAAAATGTTTTTATATTTTTTGTAATATAGATAACGTTATAACATGGAATTAAGAGGCACATGAATATTCCCTAAAACACATTTAGCCTAAATCCCATTCAGCCTAAAACCATGTAGCCTAAAATGCATTCGGTCTAAATCCCATTTAACCTAAAATGCATTCAGCCTAAATCCCATTTAACCAAAAATGCATTAAGCCTAATAACCACTTAGCCTAATCCCATTTAACCTAAAATCTATTTAACACAAAATGCATTCAACCTAAATCCCATAAAACCTAAAATGCATTTAGCCAAAATCTTATTTAAACTACATCCCCTTTAATCTATATTCCATTTAACCTAAACTGCATTTAGCCTAAATGTCATTTAACCTAAATCCCATTTAACCTAAAATGCTTAGCCTAACTCCCATTTAACCAAAAATACATTCAGCCTGAAATTCATTTAACCTAAATCTCATTTAACCAAAATCCCATTACCCTAAAATGCATTCAGCCTAAATCCCATTAAACCTAAAATTCATTCAGCCTAAATCTCATTTAACCTAAAATGCATTCGGCCTAAATCCCACACACAAAACCTCAAGTGCTCAAAACGTTGCATAATAATGTTATTTTTTAGCTCACTTTGTAAAATAAATCGAAAAAACGGTATTATTATGCAACGTTTTAAGTTTCTTAGGTTTTGTGTGCATTGAACATAAGATGCATATAGCCTAAAATAGTTTTTCCTCAATTTCATTGAACCTAATTTGTAATGTAAAATTTAGGCTCAATGGGTTTTAGGCTGAATGCATTTTAGGTTAAATGGGATTAAGGCCAGATGCATTTTAGGTTAAATAGAATTTCGGTTCAATGAGATTTAGGCTGAATGAATTTTAGGATCAATGGGATCAATAGGATCGATAGACATTTTAGGTTGAATGGGATTTAGGTTATATCAGATTTAGGTTAAATAAATTTCAGGTTGAATGCAATTTAGGTTAAATAACATGTAGGCTAAATGCATCTTAGGTTAAATGGGGCTTAGGCAAAATGCATTTTGTTTAAATCGGATTTAGGATGAATGCTTTAGGTTAACTGGGATTTAGGCTTAAAGCAATTTAAGTTAAATAAGATTTAAGCAAAATGCATCATAGGTTAAATAGGATTTAGAATTAATGCATTTTAGGTTAAATGGATTTAAGGTTCAATAAGATTTAAATTGAATGTGTTTTAAATGCATATTAGGTTAATTGAGATTTAGGTTGAATGATTTTAGGTAAAATGGGTTTTAGGCGGAATGCATTTTAGGTAAAATTGGATTTAGGCCAAATGAATTTAAGGTTAAATGGGAGTTAGGCTGAATGCATTTTAGATTAAGTGGGATTTAGGTTGAATGATTTTAGATAAAATGAGACTTAGGCTGAATGCATTTTAGGTTAAATTTGTTTTAGGCTGAATGCATTTTATCTAAAATGTGAATTAGGCTAAATGCAAGTTAGGCTAAATGGAATTTAGGCTGAATGTATTTTAGGTTAAATAGAATTTAGGTTAAATGGGTTTACGTATAAATGCATTTTAGGTTAAATGGCTATGGCTAAGTGCATTTTAGGTTAATGGGACTGAATGGGATTTAGGCTAAATTTGTTTTATGGAATATTCATGCGCCTCGGAATTAAACTCCTAACCTTAACTAGGTTTAGGTTTTCTAATGTTATAAAAGAAGACTTATCTTCTTTGACTTCCGGATGATGGATTACGTAACTTATCGCGGATTTCATATATTAAATTCCAGATTCCAGAATCCACATTCTGAACTCCTAAAAAGTCCACATAGATGACCTCCGTCGGTAAATTGTTTTGTTTTAAAAACAGTTCAATTAGCTGTTGACTTAAATGATTGTTCAATATATGATGCCTCCTGAATTATTTATATGCAATCAATTGCTTCTTTAGGTTAGTGACAGAAAATAATAAATGTCAAGTTAATCAGATTGAACAGGATCTTCCTTCTATGCATATTTTTCTACCTGGCTATATATTATATATTATACAATATGTATAATTATATATAGTAAACTACTTACCCTTAATTCTGTTAGTACAATCAAGTACGTTTTGTTGCTTCTTAATTGTCATCCAAATCAAAGCTGCTTTCAAACGGTAGGAAAGTGCCCATTGTTTATAAGGTTTGATTGAAATTTGTACTGATTGACTTTTACTCGCTCTTCTGAAGCATATCGATTGTATCCTGGGCATTAGATGTATAGACAAAGGATCAAGAACCTAACAAGCGTGCACAGAATCGTGTGAATCTACAGTTGTCTCGGTTGGTTTTAGTGGTCCGGTCGATGCACCGGGAACCAGGTTGATCCTGGATGGACCCGGGATTCTGCGTTAAAGATAATCCGTTTCTCGGTTCTGTCAAGGCTTTGCGAAAAGCGAGAAAATTGTATTGCATGACTCGGCTGCACCACCACGAAACTCATTTTACCCTCGTGCTCTTCCAGCCACAAAATAAAACGAAAAGATCACAATTTAAACTAAAAATTACTCGATTACGCTTTTTTTTCAACGTATCAACAATAGAAAAAAATGCAAACATTCTAGAGACTTTTTGTTTGTGCATTCCATTACTATAATAACACATAAGATGAAAATTTTGCAAAGAAAATCTTTTAGTTAATGCTCTTCTATAACTAAATTTTTCGTAAAATTTTAGTTCAACGAAAATTTAGAAATGGTGCTGCTTAGTTGGAAAAATTTACATGCCAATGTAGAGGCAAGTGAATATTCCCTAAAACCCATTTAGACTAAAATCTATTTCGCCTAAATCTATTTGGCTTAAAACTTGTGTAGCCTAAAACACATTCAGCCTGAAAACACATTTAGTCTAAAACCCATTTGACCTAATAGTCATTTGGCCTAAGACTCATTTGGCATAAAACGCATTTGGCCTAAAACCAAGCTAGCCTAAAAGTCATTTGGCCTATGACTCAATTGGCATAAATCTTATTTAGACTTTAGTCTAAATGAATTTTAGGACAAATGGGTTTTAACCCATTTGTCCTAAAATTCATTTAGCTTAAAACTCATTAGGCCTAAAATGCATTTAGCCTAAATTCCATTTAGCGTTAAACCCGCTTGACATAAAACCCATTTGTCCTAAAACGCATTTAGCCTCAAACCCATTTAGCCTAAAACCTTATTGGGCATAATTTATAATGTATTTATGTCAAATGATATTATGACAATTGTGTTTTTGGCTGAATAGATTTTAGGGCAAATGGGTTTTAGGACAAATAGTTTCAGGCCAAATGAGTTTTAGACTAAATGTGCTTTAGGTCAAATGAGTATTAGGTTATATGGGATTTACCCAAATGAGTTTTAGTCCAAATGAGTTTTAGACTAAATGACCTTTTGGTCAAATGTGTTTTAGGTTAAATGGGATTTATGCCAAATGAGTTTTAGGTCACATAAAATTGATGCCAAATAGGTTTTAGGTTAAATGGAATTTATGCTAAATAAGTTTCAGACTAAATGGTCTTTAGGTGGAACATGAAACGGAAAACTTAGTTGAGGATATGGAGGTAAACGAAGACCGGGTAGAGGCTCTGCCATCTACTTCTGGTCACGTCGGTCTTCCCAAGACTGCTCGGACTGGTGAGCAAGAACTCTTTAAGGAAAACGTCGCCCAACAATTGGAGGACATTCCTGAGTTCTTCGACACGATAAGGAAGGGCATTGGGAAACGAAAGAATATTAAAAAGGAGGTCCAAGAGGCAATTAAAGCTCTTGAGGCAGCCTTCGATATAATCCGCAGAAATTTGCGGTTTATTGAAGTGCAGGCCCCAACGTCTGCAAAGGCGGCCTCGTTGAGTGCGAGCTTGGAAAAGCAGAGCGAAGATAAGAAGCGGCCCCGTAACGAAGGTGATAATTCACCTACGTTATCTACAAGGGAAACCAAGAGAAGGGCCCCCTTACCAAGGCGTACGCTTCCCCTGACGAAGTCAGACACGCCCTCTAAGACTGGCGAGGCAGCCAAGAATGCCGAAGGCCATCAGTCTCAGAGGACCTGTGCGCAGGTCCTTTTAGGAGCAGAAATGGCCGCTGGACCCTCTGAAATTCAGCCTCCACAGCCCCCAGATGGAAAAGATGAAGAAGGCTTTGAGCGTTACAAGGCCAAAAAGAAAGAGGCTCGCATGCGCTACAAAGCGAATAAAGAGAGGAAGCAAGCCGAGAAGGCTCGGAAAGAAAAAGCTCCTGCTCAAAGGCTTCGGCAAACAGAGGCCGTCAGGATTTCGGCGAAGGATCCCAATTCCTACGCCGAGATCCTGAAAGACCTGAAGAAGACCCTGAAGCCAGAAGACTCAGGGGCAGAGGTTTTGAGGACACGGAGAACACTCAATAACGAGTTTCTCATTGTCCTCAAAAAAGGAGGTAACACGTCCCAGTTTGCGGGAGCGTTGACTGAGGCACTTCAAGAGAAGGCCACAGTCACGGCTCTCGTAAACAAGAGGACTTTGGAGATCAGGGACCTCGATGAAGCCACCTCCAAGGAGGATGTTGCTGTGGCCCTGAACGAAAAACTCGGCTGTGCCAACTCGGAGCGATCGGTCAGCATTGTTTCGCGATTCCGCGGATCAATGCTGGCGCTGGTACGCCTGCCGGAGGCAGAGTTTAGTACTGTGCTAAAGGCCGGAAAAATCCGGGTTGGCTGGATTAACGCTCCAATTCGCGAGCACTTAGAGGCCACTAGGTGCCAAAGATGTATGGCATACGGTCATCCGACCCGCGCTTGCAAGGGCCCCGACAGAATTAAAAACTGTCGGAGATGCGGCGGTGCAGGTCATCAGGCCAAGGCTTGTACAGTGCAGGAGCCCAAGTGCATCACTTGCGAAGATCTGGGCAGAACAGAGAAAAAGCACTGGGCCGGCAGCACTTCCTGTCCGGTATATAAGGCAGAATTGCAGAAGCTTAAACAGGCAAAAGCCTAAAGCTTCTGCAGATCAATCTGCATAAGTGTAAGGAGGCCCAAGACCTCCTGATGCAGACAGCCAGGGAAAGGAAGATCGATGTCTTGTTCTGCACTGAACAGAACAGAAAGAGCGATCCTGTTCCCTGGTATCAAGATAAATCTGGAAGAGCAGCCATTCAGATCTGCAATTCCGAGTTACGGGCAGATAAGTTCCTGGAGACGAGCAGTGGCTTCGTGTGGGTGGAAATGGCAGGAATACGTATGTATAGCTGTTATTTCTCACCCAACGACAAACTGTCAGCCTTCGAAGATCAGATATACGACCTCGAAATGAGCCTTAGAGAATCCAAGTTGGATACCCTCATTACAGGTGACTTTAATGCTAAGTCGCCAGAATGGAGGGAGACAAGGCTCGATAAAAGAGGAATCTTGGTCGGAGAAATGATCTCCAGGAACAACCTGATGGTTGCGAACCAGGGGAGGTCTTGGACCTTTAGGAGAAACGGGCAGGGTTCGATCATCGATCTAACGATCGCAACGAGCCCCCTGCAAAAAAGGATTGAAGATTGGCGCGTCCTGGAGGATTATACCCACAGTGACCACCAGTATATCGAGTTTTCAGTCTCAAGGGGAGACACGCTGCGGGCCAGGAACCACGGAGTTCTCCGTGAGAATGGCCCAAAGTGGAATATTAAGAAAATCGACAAGGAGAAGTTCGGCCGGTCCCTGGAAGAATCCCGCCTCATGGAGGATCTGGGATGGGTGAAGAGGCCGAACAATCTCGAAGGGGAAGTGCGGACGGTGAAAAATATGATTGTCACCGCATGCGACGCGTCTATGCCGCGTTGTAGAAGCACAACACCAAGAAGAAGAAATGTATACTGGTGGTCAGAGGAATTGGCCTCTTTGCGAAAGGCATGCCTCAAAGCAAGAAGGAGATATGACCGTTCAAACGGAGATCCTCTGCTAAAGGAGGCATATACAGAGGCCAAGAGAATCCTCAGGAAGGAGATACGCGCTGCAAAAAGAAAGAGCTGGAAGAACCTAATCGGTGACGTCGAAAATGACCCATGGGGTCTGGCTTATAAAATCGTTAACAAGAAATTGTTATCGAGGCAAAAGACTCCCGGTCTAGACAATCCCGATTGGGTCCGGCAAATCATAAAGGCCTTGTTTCCTCCAGCAGAGCCATGGCCTAGGAAGGACTGGAGTAACTGTCATGTCGGTGAGGAAGAACTCTTCACTCTTACAGAATTACAAAAAGCAGGCAGTAGGTTAAAGCCAGGCAAAGCGCCGGGATTAGATGGGATAAGCAACGAGATCCTTAAGGAAGTGATCGTTGCTTCACCTCAGATTCTCCTAGACTGCTATAACAACTGCCTGAAGAGAGGAGAGTTTTTCCGCGACTGGAAAAGACAGAGGCTGGTCCTCCTAAGGAAAGGAGACAAACCTCTAGATAAAGTCGCATCCTACAGGCCTATATGCCTGTTAGATACGATGGGTAAGCTTCTAGAGGACATGGTTCTGCAGAGAATGCAATCTCACTTGACCGGAGAGAATAGTCTGTCTGACAACCAATTTGGTTTCCGCAAAGGCCTGTCCACAGTAGACGCCATTCAGAAGGCGGTAGACCTAGCCAGAGAAGGAAAAAACAAATTGGGACCAGGGAAGAAAAAGGGCTTCTGCGCGTTGGTAGCCATCGATATACGCAACGCGTTTAATACCGCGCGATGGGAAGATCTCATCAAGTCGATGAGAAACAAAGGAATACCGCCCTACCTGTTGCGGATAATGGATAATTATCTTAGCGACAGGTGGGTAATATACGAGGGTGACACCTGCACTCTGAAAGAGGAGATGCAGAGAGGTGCCCCTCAAGGCTCGAGGATAGGACCATTCGTATGGAATGTCTCGTATGACGACTTCTTGCGAATGGGTCTACCTAAAGGCGCGGTGATCATCGGCTTCGCGGACGACGCGTTGATCGTATGCACTGCCGAAACTGTAGAAGCCCTGGGCGTATTGGTGAACGAATGTCTGAGACGGGCAAAGAGCTGGCTGGAGGCCAGAGGCCTTCAAATGGCTCTGGAAAAGACCGAAGCGCTGCTAGTCACAGACAGACGTGGTTATACAGCCCCTGGTATTCAGATAGACGGATTCGAGGTCCAATGGAGGAATCATATTAAATATTTAGGTGTCGAACTAGACAAATTTTTGAATTTTAAACACCATATAGCCGTGGCATGTCAGAAGGCCGGACAGTGTTCGGCAAGTTTAGCTCGTCTAATGCCGAACATTGGTGGGCCTTCTGAAGCAAAGAGGAGACTGGTGGCGAGTGTTGCCCTTTCAAAGCTGCTATATGCAGCACCTGTATGGGCTCCGACCCTGCGAAACGACAGAAGCAATACCATCTGTAGAAGGGTGCTGTCCGCGCAGAGAACTATTACGAAACGTATTATTTCGGCCTATCGGACAGTGCCGACGTGTGCTGCTCAGGTCCTTGCCAGCGTCCCGCCGGCAGATCTTTTGGCACAAGAAAGGGAGGAAGTTTTCCTCCTTTTCAAGAAGAGAAATTCTTCCGCATATACGGAAGATAATAGACCCAGCAAGGACCAAATTCGCCGAGATGCGAGAAGCAGACTCGTCGACAGATGGCAAGAACGATGGAGCGGGGAGGAGACAGGCCGATGGACGTATCGGCTGATACCTACACTCGCCACCTGGATAAGTAGGAAACACGGAGTGGTTTCCTACTATTTAACCCAAGCTCTCACAGGGCACGGGTGTTTCGGCTCCTATCTGGAGCGATTTAAAAAGGTTGATAGCTCGGAGTGTGTGTACTGCAAGTTCCCAGTGGACGACCCAGAGCACGCACTCTTTAGCTGTAAGCGTTGGGACGCGGAGAGGCGGGTTATGTTTACCGGTGTTAATCGCAAGGTTACACCGGAGAACATGATCCCGCTTATGACTCGCTCTCCCGAGGATTGGCGAACCATCGAGACCTTCATACATTATGTTATGAGGGTCAAAGATCTCGATGGTCGCCAAAGAATGGAGGTCCCGTAGAATAAGGGAGAAAGTCGCTTCGGCGACAGAAGAGGGGATATAAGACTACTCCCGATGGCGATACGCGCGAAAAGTGCTAGCCGGGAGTGGTCCTAAGGTCCCCAAATAAGGGTGTGTTTTTAGCGGGTCGGCAGAACATCGCCACCCCCGCATAACCCTGTAGTACGGGCTACAGGGTACCTGAAGGCAGGTTTTCACATCCTACGCAAAAAAAAAAAAAAAAAAAAATGGTCTTTAGGTCAAATGGGTTTTAGATTAAATGGAATTTATGCCAAATGACTTTTAGGCGAAATGGGTTTTAGGGCAAATGAGTTTTAGACTAAACAATTTTTAGCACAAATGGGTTTTAGATAAAATGGGATTTGTGCTAAATGAGTTTTTGGCCAACTGGGTTTTAGGACGAATGAGTTTTAGACTAAATAATCTTTAGGTCAAATGGGTTTCAGGTTAAATGGAATTTATGCCAAATGAGTTTTAGGTCAAATAAGATTGATGCCAAATAGGTTTTAGGTTAAATGGGATTTATGCCAAATGAGTTTTGGACAAATGAATTTTGGGACAAATGGGTTTTAGAACAAATGAGTTTTAGGCCGAATGGGTTTAGTTCAAATGGGTTTGAGGCTAAATGAGTTATAGACTAATTGACTTTTAGGCCAAATATGTTTTAGGTTAAATTGGATTTGTTCCAAATGAGTTCTAGACTCAATGACCTTTAGGTCAAATGGGTTTTAGGTTAAATGGGATTTATGCTAAATAGGTTTTAGGACACATGAATTTTAGACCAAATTGGTTTTAGTACAAATGGTTTTTAAAGAACATTCATACGCCTCCCAATGTACTGTAAACTTTGAATTCTGTTTTATTTGCTAAAGGTTTCTTTCCGTGTTGAAAAACGAAGAAAGTAAAACACACGTGGATTGCAAAAATACCCTCTACTAACTGGCCCGTACAGAAATATATTGAAACCTCTTTGTTTGCTTAACCATTTGTTTGAAAATCAATGAAATTGACTTTCCATTAGCGCCATGTCGGAACACGACAGTAGCTGTGAAGCGAATATATTGTAACAAAGGGAATTAAAAGTTGCCTGAAAATTCTATCTGGACACCACTCGGGGCCTATCTGTCGAAAAAAGAAAAAACTAATTGGAATCAATTTTAAATTATAATCAACCACAGAAGCAAGAGAAGGTAAAATGTTTCAATATAGGATAAGGATTAAGGATATTCATTATTCATCTACAATTGTTTCTTTAGCATAATTTTCAGATCGATTAAACTCCACAGAATCTGTTTTTGTACTTTATCAAAAGTTTAACTTCTGTTTTTTTTCCGAGAATAATATTAATTACATTTCATAATGATGTTGTTCAAAAGTTTCGACATGGTTATACAATTATTAAAATAGGTTTTATAATTTCACTTGCACTGGTGGCTATTATAAGTTTCGACTTTGGGCTAGAGGTATATAGTCATTGAATAGATTTAATAAAGTTTCCCCAATCGACTTAAAGTGAAACTTTTCTTCCTGTTTTACAAGATAAAACATAGTTTAGTGTCTGGCGTATAGCATATCGAAATCAATATCAAAGTCAGTTGCCAGGAAAGCCTCATATTCCTCAAAGATGATACTAAATGAAACTTAACCTAGGGTATGGTTCTGTCAACCATAACAATGGATGAAACGACCATATGAAATAGTTAGAATCTATTTATCAATTTTAATATGATAACCGATTTATTTCACTTTAGGAATGATATTAAGCTACAAATTTAATCGGATCTTAAAGATCAAAATTACAATTTGTCAAAAAATCCTTTACTCATACGGACGTTGATATAAACTAAATAATCATAGTCAGCATTATTATTTGTTACAAGACGTCATTAACATTTTATCCGTGTTTAAAGAAAAACAAAACTTTATTAAATTCTGTGTTAACGTTTGATTAATTTAATAATGAATGTTTCGTGTTTAGGGTCAGGTATACTATACAATTATTTAAGTATAGGTTCTGCTCTTGATGTAGTTCTGGGTCGATTTGAGGATCTTCTCGTAATGCAAGTGCATGCAACGATTTGCCATGACCTCACTGCACGAAAATAGTTCTTGAGGGGAACGATCTCTTACCGTTTATGTATAGAAGGCTCATTGTACTGTTGCAGGAAAGATAATATAATCCATTTCTCACTGAAACGTGAGAACCTTGATCGAAATTTGTGCAGCATCTCTTCAAGCTTCTCACAAACATATTTACTTTTCATTTTTCTCGTATCTTCACTGTACATACATCCTATACATATATTTGTACTTATTATGAAACTCTCTGCCTACCGAAAGTTCAATTTTATCTGCCTTTTTTTCAAAATTTCCATCTATACGATATTATACAGAAAAACGCACAATAACTGTTGTTCAATTTCTTTATTTCTTAAAATCTTGGAAAATATCCATTCAATTGCACAGACCCACAAAAAAAATTATATCCATGAGCCCCATATTTTTCTATGTATTTTGATCCACTGAATCCGAATCCATCATCAGAATTGGTCCAGAGAATCTGAGTTTGGACCTAACCTCAAAAAAACCGAAAAGGCAAGAAAATGGTACTTTTTGTTCTGCGCTTTATAAACTAAATATTGATTCATGTCTAGGGTCAATAGAAAGCTTAAATTATCACCTTTAAAACACTTTTTTAAAAATTGTTCTAAGATGATTTTTAACTAAGTTAATATGTTTTACTTAACCCTTTCTAGCCTTTGGTACATATATTTACCACTTATAAAATTTAATATAACTCCTATACATTTAAACAAATTAACAATTAATATAGTTTATTTTCATCACAGACGTTATGTATGTAAAAAAATAAATCACATAGTAGGATTATAATTATTAGAAACAATAGGTAGAATATTGATAAAAAAGTAACAAAATTATATTTTTTTAAAATTTGGTAAAATTCGCTTGAAACTTGTTACTCGGCAGTTTCAGGGTCGCTGATTACGAAGCTAAAGATGGATTTTAAAAATTCAAAATAACGGATCCAATACGGTAGACATTTTTTCAAAATTATTAAAAATTTGCCGTATTGGATCCGCTATTTTAAATTGATGAAATTATTAAAATCTGAAAAAACCCGGAGTAATAAGTTTCAAGAAATTAAAGCAATTTTGAAAAAAAAGTTCACCATATTGAATCCGCCATTTTTAATTTTAAAAATATGACTTTGGATTCATATTCAGCCACCCCGAAAATCTTCGAGTAACAAATTTCAAGCGAATTGGAGCAATTTAAAAAATTGTCCGCCATATTGGATCCGCCATTTTAGATTTTGAAAATATGACTTCAGATTAGTAATCAGCGACCCTAAAAACCCTCCAAGTAACAAATTTCAAGCGAATTTGAGCAATTTTGAAAAATTGTCCGCCATATTGGATCCAACATTTTGAATTTTGAAAATCTGATTTCAGATTCGTAATCAGCGGTCTCGAAAACCTCCGAGTAACAAATTTTATGCGAATTGGGGCAATTTTGAAAAACTGTCCGCCATATTGGATCCGTCATTTTGAATTTTGAAAATTTTAAAAATCTGACTTCAGATTCGTAATTAGCGACCCTAAAAACCTCCGAAAAAATATCATTAAATAATTTTTTTACACATAACTTTCGCATAGGCAATTTACCCTAATTTCTCCTAATACGCATAATAATATTGAGGAGACCCTTTTTTGCCTTAAAGTGTGTTTATATAATTTAAAAAAATTGTTATATTATAAAAATACTAAAAATTAAGAAGGACAAGAATTAAAAAAAATGTTAATACAATTTTATTATAACCTGAATAATAAACTCTTTTTTCTAAATTAACACATATTTCGTTTATAAATCAATGACTTAACCGGGCAGTTTTTTTTTCAACGAAACACTCAATAAAAAATTTAACGCAATCCAATTCTTCAATTTATCTCGATTGTCACTCTGATTTCCGTAAAAATCGCGTTTTACATCTCCACATTCGATTCATTGATAAACCGGAAATTTATTTAGTTTCGTTCTTTCTCATAAATCTTTTTGTCGCCATGAAAATCCCTGAATAAAATATTTTTAATCTCTGAAACGAAGTTTTCAGGAGAAAAAAAAACAAACTAAAAACAAATGCGCATAAAATACAAACCTTTTTTTTCTAATATTTGTATTTTAATATTATGCTCGTAAAAATTGTCTCATTGTAAGACAATATACGTGGAAAAAAAGTAAATAAGAGTTTTTATTTAAATCCAAATAAAGTCTGAAGGAAATGGATGCTTCTGATTTATTCATAGATATACAGAACGTATGTGATTTCCTTTTTAAAAGTCATGTTGAGATAGTGCCTTTTGATGTTTAGATCAAACTTGATACTGTGTATTATTTTTCCAAATAACTCAAGAAAAAAAAAATAACACCGAATCTACCTTTCATATATACGAATTCAAAGTATGCCGTTGGCGTCACAGAAAATCAATAAAGAACGAGTGACAAAAAATTCGTAGAGACATGAATTATATCTCTGTATGAGTAATCGTTTCCCGAGTTTGAATATATTTTGCTAGCTCTATATGTGAAATTTCATCATCTAAATTCTCGAAATTTAAAATATTTGATGTATAAACTAATTTTAGTTTCGAGAAATACAGATTTAGTAATATTTAACATTTCTCATAAAATGCCGAACTTTTCTAATTTGTATTTTTTTGCTTTTTGCAGGTAAGAGTAAAACATGTGAAAAATTCGAACAACGGTAGTGTTTGAGTATTGTAATAAAAATCCCACTTCGAAATAAATGTGAGTAATTAAAACTTTATTAGATTATAATATAATTGATTATAAAGAAAGAAAATTATACCACGTTTG
Organism: Ganaspis brasiliensis; assembly: GCA_037103525.1. Classification (NCBI taxonomy): domain Eukaryota; kingdom Metazoa; phylum Arthropoda; class Insecta; order Hymenoptera; family Figitidae; genus Ganaspis; species Ganaspis brasiliensis. The sequence goes on from JAZKLR010000123.1 coordinate 2,323,336, forward strand.
GGTTATATGACTCTCTAAATCTGAATTTAGTGGAAAATAAATAATTTAGTACTAAAATAGTGAACGAGGTTTCTCTATTCTAAATTAGTAAAAAAAAATTAATTATATATAGTAGAAAACTACTAATTCAGTAGTCGAATTTGATGAAATAGTAACAAAATAAATAGATAAATTAGTAGACACAAATCTACTAATTTATTTAGTGGTTTCATATAACCTCAAAATCATACCCTTATCAAGCTTTAAAAAATGATTTTGGACATTATAAAATGCCGAAACGGCGTTATAATTTTGAAAAAGAATATATAACATATGTGGGAATTAATGTCCTAATACCTATTTTTTATTTAACTGAATTAGTATTGATTTACTGTAATATTAGTAGAAAAATTACTATTTCTTGTAGTAAACTTGTTTTCACTGAAAAATTAGCAGTATTGTTTTTTATTACTAATTTTAGAAAGTACGATATAATCAGGGGCGCGACTTGGAAATTTTTGCCATCTGCAAACTTAATATTGTCCGTGGGAAGGGGGGAGAAATAAAACAATAATAAATTAAAGAGTTTCTTAATTATCCTAATTATTGTAACGCAAAAGTTGACAATTTTATTTGATTTCGAGTACATTTTCGGAATTAATAACCAAATAATCAAAATATTATAAAATTTGTGAAAATCATTGCAAGTTAAGAAAAGAAATTAAAAATTGACGAACTTAATTGAAATTTGAGAATAAGAATTGAAAAATGATTAAAACATTGAAAATTTGAAGAACAAAAATCATATTTTTTAAAATAATTGAAAAATGTCTAAAGAAATTGAAAGTTAATTAATAAATATTGAAACTAATTTGATATTGAAGGAAATAATTTAAAACTGACAAAGTTTTATTTGAAAAAATTAAAGAAAAGAATTGAAACTTGCGGAAATTGAATTTAAAAATTAGGTGGAAAATTGAAAAATCATGAAAATCCTTGAAGAAAATTTTTGGAAAGTTATAAAAATAGTTGAAATTTGTAGATATTAATTTTAATTTTAGAAAAATAAGTTTATAAAATACAGAATAAAGCAAATGAAATTAGTAAATGTAAAGTAAATGAAAGTATAACTTATTACAACATGATTTGAAGAATTTTAAACTTAGAAAAATAGTTACAACATTACAGAAATAATCGAAAATTGAAGAAAATAATGGAAATTTGAGATCAATAATTGAAATTTTCGGAATTAATCAACAAATCAAAATAATATAAAATTTGTGAAAATCATTGCAAATAAAAAAAAAATTGTAAAAATTGACGAAAGTAGGTATTTGCAATTTGAGAAAAACAATTGAACAATGATTAAAACATTGAAAAGTGGATAAAGTAATTTAGATTTGAGATAATAAACGAAAATTTAGGAAATTAATTGAAAAATAATTAATATATCTAATTAAAAGGTGGAGAAAATAATTACAAACAGATAAAAGAAAATTAATTTAAAAAATTCATTAAAAAAAATAATTAAGATAAATAATTGAAAGTTTATAAATTTAACTGAGAAACGAATAGTGAGAATAATTAAAAATTGAAGAAATTGATTGCAAAATAATAACAAATTAAAATAATTGAAAATTGAAGAAAAATGGTAGAAATAATCGTAAATTGAAGAAAATATTGGAAATGTGAGACAAATAATGGAAATTTTCGGAATTAATCAACAAATAATCAAAATAATATAAAATTTTTGAAAATCATTGCAATTTTACAAAAAAATAATTAAAAATTGTTGAAAGTATTTTAAATATGAGAAAAATAATTAAAAAATGATTAAAATATTAAAACGTGGATACAGTCACTTAGATTTGAGATAATATATAAAAATTTAGGAAATTAATTAAAAAATAGTTTATATATCTAGTTAAAAAGTGGAAAAAATAATTGCAAAAAGATAAAAGAAAATGAATTTGAAAAAATAATCGATAAATGAGATAAATAATTTAAAATTTAGGAATTTAATTGAAGAATGAACAGTGAGAATAATTAAAAATTGAAGAAATTGACAGCAAAATGATAAGAAAACTAATTAAAAATTGAAGAAAATTATAAAAATTTGGGAAATATGTTTGAAAATCTAGGAAATTGACTGAAGAGTAATGGAAATAATAAAAAATTCGAGACAATATTTGCAAAGTAATAAAAATAATTGAAAATTGAAGAAATTGATTGGAAAATGATAATTATAATAATAAAAAATTGAAGAAAATTATTAAAATTTGAAAAATATATTTTTAAATCTAGAAAATTAATTGAAGAGTAATGAAAATTATACAGAATTCGAGACAATTTTTAAAATGTAATAAAAATAATTAGAAATTCAAGAAAATAATTTTATTTTTTGAGAAATAATTGAAAAAATTGCAACATATATTTGTAATGAAAAAAAATAATTGCAGAATGATAAAAATATTTGTACATTGAAAAAATAAGTGAAAGCTGTGATAAATTGTATAAAAATTGAAAATTAATAAAAAAATAATTGATTATGGCAAAAAGTAATGAAAAAATGATAGAAATAATCGTAAATTGAAGAAAATAATGGAAATTTGAGATAAATAATTGAAATTTCCGGTATTACATTGAAACTTGGATACAGTAACTTAGATTTGAGATAATAAATAAAAATTGAGGAAATTAATTGAAAAATCATTAATACATATCTAATTAAAAGGTGGTGAAAATAACTGCAGAAATATAAAAGAAAATGAAAATTTGTAAAAAATGTTTGAAACATGAGATAAATAATTGAAAATTGAAGAAATTGATTGCAAAATGATAATGAAAATATTTGAAAATTGAAGAAAATTATTAAAATTTGAAAAAAATATTTTAAAATCTAAGAAATTAATTGAAGAATAATGAAAATAATAAAAAATTGAAGAAAATATTTATAAAGTAATAAAAATAATTAAAAATTGAAGAAAATAATTTTAGTTTGTGAAAAATAATTGAAAAAATTTCAACATATATTTGTAATATAAGAAACTATTTGCAGAATGATGAAAATAATTGAAAGAAATAATTGAGGCAGTTGGTGCAGAAACCGCACAAGTCCACTTTTTTTCGAAAATCACTTTTTTATGGAAAATTTATCTTTAAATGAAGCTCTACGATCTAGTAAAATATTACATATGTTACTAAACTCTAAACCCTTTAAAATAAATAAACAAATTTTCGTTTCATGCAGAAACAGCACAAGTCCATGATTCCAAGCTGCGCACAAGGATGCGCAATGGATGAAATAATATTTATTTGTGATATTTTTAAAGTGTTTTAGACGTTGTTAAATAATTTATATGAAACAGTCTATATTATAAATAAAATGCACTGAAAGCGAGGCAGAAAACGATTATAGTGAATTATGTGATAATTGTTAAGAAAATGTTGGAAAATGATTTTTAAAAAATGTTTATTATTTATAAAATGCTAATAAAAATTATCCAAATTAAAATTTTTTTAAATATTATTAAAAATTTACTGAAACTGTGATACTTCACTTGATTCAATACATTTTCTGTGTTTTTTATTTCATTTTGTGCAGAAACCGCACAAGTCCAAAAGTTAATTTATTTTTTTTATACCCTATATTAATTAAAATATAAATCAATCATATTGAATTTTTAAACTTATAGGTTAGTAGAAAATAATACAAAACGCAGAATTAAAAAAAATTCTCCCATTTACAAGAAAAACAGTTTTTATTGGTTCCTGAACAATTACGATTTGTGGACTTGTGCGGTTTCTGCACCAACTGCCTCAATTGTAAATTGAAGAAAATTATAAAAAATTTTAAAAAATAATTTTAAAACTTGCAGAATATATTTGAGATAAACAATACTATAATTACAATTATATGTTATAACTCTTCGAACTTGAATTAATTTGAAATTTCATTGATTAAAAATGTAATTAATCCACTCTTTAAGAATAGTAAATATAAAATTATATTTAAAAATTTCTTAAATTTTTAAGAATTCTTTTCTTTTGTGATTTTAATTATTTGCTACAATTGTCAACTATTTTTATCTTTTTTCAACAATTTTCTTCAATTTCTAATTATTGCTATTATTTTTCAATTTTTTCCCTAATTTTTAAATTCAATTTCCGCAAGTTTCAATTCTTTTCTTTAATTTTTGCAAATAAAACTTTGTCAGTTTTGAATTATTTCCTTCAATATCAAATTAGTTGAATTGTTTTTTAAATTATTTTCAACTTCTTTCGTCATTTTCCAATTATTTTTATCAAATATGATTTTTCTTTTTTAAATTTTAATCATTTTCTTCGAATTGTATAATTCAATTATCCACATTCTTATTAAGAAATTTATTTTTTGTCTGTAATTTTGCCATATGGAATTCCACAGGGCGAATTTTTTGCTCTATGGAATTTGCAGACGTACCATACACAAGTCGCCGCCCCTGGATATAATCATTGTTTTATGCGATTAAAATTACAAAAAAAAAAAAAAGAAACTTCTAGTTGACATTTAGATAAATTTTGAGTTATTTGTGTAGACAGACAAAAGCAGAGATATGTTCATCCGGCTGAATAGCATTATTCTCTGTACACTTTAGTTAGTATGATACACCACCTGGTACCTCAGAATAAACGCCATAAATCTATGAAGTGTATCTCTACTCTGAACACGGTGTCAGTACGTAAAATCTTAAACAGACGCAGCAAACTTTTCCTAAATTAAGGGTGTCACTTTGAGAAACTAAATACTTTAAGCCCTGAATTATCTTTTCATGTCAAACTAATTGATTGTACACATATTTCTATAAAGTTTTATTCGTTATTTATAGAAACATTTAGAAACAAAAAATGCCATTTTTAAAAGAATCCTATTAAAATTTTAATGGGAAGCTATTAAAATTGTTCCTTCCTGGTTATTTAAAAAAAAGAGAAGAATTACTAAACTTGAATACCATTTTCTTAACAACCGTACGGTGAATTAATTTAATATTGTTGTAAAAGTTGTATTATATTATAGTTTAAAATATATTAATTTTTTTCTTTAATTTGTAAATTAATTTTCAATTAATAAAAATATAGCCATTTTGCGCGTTTTGGTACTGTTTCCATGTAAAAGTTCCAACTTTATAGATTTATATCTTAAAAATAAAACGGTAAATATCAATAAAATTGTAACCATATATGTAAAATAATGCATTTAATATGTCATTAAAATTTTATAAGAATATGTAGAAAATCGATATTTTGGATAAACCACCTTAAAATCAAAGAATAGAAGGAAAAAAAGATTTATTTTATTATTGGCTTACCGATTTCAATGAAACTAACTTTTATTATTCATGTACGAAAATTATTATTATTTTTGTAAGTTTGGAGAGTTAAAAATTGTTAGAACATTAAAGTTTAAATACGTCATGTTGAAATTTCAAATTATTGTTTAATTACATAATTAATCGAGATGAAATGGTAAAAAACAATCCAAATATAAACGTTAAGTATCTATCTCAAAGTTTATTTGATAAAGAAAAAAAGCCCGAGAAAAAGAGAGAAAAAGTAAGCAGAATAGGGTTGAAAAGTTTATCTAAAAAAGCTAAATTTTAAACATAATTTATCGCTCTCATCCATCATAATTCTATCGAAACTTTGTGAAAAATTCTGTTAAAATAGAATTCATTTTTACAGCTGCCTGAGATTGTAATTAGTGTAACTGTTTTTAATCACACTTTTTTAAAAAACAGTTTTATATTTTTTACACGATACTGCACGGAGAGAAATAGATGCTACGGGGTACCATCTAGATGGTACCAGATACCATATCTGATCTTAAATATACGGACAAGAATCTAGATGGTACGGGATAGCATCTGGATGGTACGGATTAGCATCTGATAGCATCTGGATGGTACGGTGTAGCATCTCTGATGGTAGAGTGTAACATAACCTCTCTACCATAAAAGATACTAAAGTTCTTACCATCTATTTCTCTCAGTGTGGTTTTTTAGAGTTTTATTTGTAATTTACTTTTTGACAAAAAACTTTGTGACCAACATAAAGCAAAGGAGATACTGTCACTTTTAAAAAATCCAATTTTTCATCTTTTGATACAATATTCTTTTTCAACCGAAAAAGATTTTTTCTTTTCAGAGCAACTTTTAAAATCGGAAACTTACTGGATTACAATAGAGATATTTTTTCAAAGCTTAATTGGGTTAATTAAAAAAGTTATACATAAAAAACAAAAAACCAAAGTCGAAAATTACGAAAAAGTGCGTAAATGCACTTTTTTCCTTATCTAATTAAACAAAATAATAATAAATTAATTGAAAAAAAAATATTAATAATAAATTGTACAAATTCTATTTAAATTCAGTATGTCAATAAGTGCAATTTTCTCCAGGAAACATGAACCTGATACCTATACATTTATTAACTTAATTATGTTTTTGCTTTCACAGTGAAACTGAAACTGCGTTAATTATAGAATAATTTATCAAGATTATATTGCTTAAAATTGAAACGTTAAACATTTATCGTATATTTTATTAATTACTTTTTGATAATTAACTGTGTTTACTTGCTTTCACAGACATAAAACGTAGGTATGTAAATATTTACCGACGTTTTATTAATTTATGCAATTACATTAAAAGTGTGCGCGATCAATTAATTAATTTAGAATAATATAAGACTACGACGTATTATTGGCAATATAAATTGTATGATAAAATAAATGATTTTAAATAAAATTTAATTTGAGATTTAAATAAATATACATATTGAGTTTGATGGTTGACTGAAAGGGGAATAAACGTAACCACTCACCCTCATATTTTCCAACAGCTAACTCGCAGGTCTAATTAACGTTTCGACGTGCACGTTTGGTTATTGCTTAAAACCCGTTGGCAGACTGCGAGACGAACCAAGGGAACAAACCCCCATCCTAATGGATGGTTCAGTACATTTAGCAAAAGCCAAGATCATTTTGGAGTTTGCAGGTCTGACAATAAGCTTGCGCCTATTTAAACCCTACATCAAAATTAAATTATTCAATGTATAGATATACTCCCTAAATCTCAATTAGTTAAATTTGGACTAATTTAATTTGTATTTTAATTGTTGACTAATAAATTAGTAACTTTTAGTGATTTAACTAATTCAACTAATAACACAGCCAAAAAGAAAAAGTTTTTTTTTCAAGTCACTACTTATAGTGTATCCCTGGATATTTTTATTTGGAAAATCTAAATCTGAAGTCAGAATTGGTAGATTGATTCTAGTTTTTTAGATAATTTTAAAAAGATTTTAAAAATGCAAATAAAAAAAACAAAAATAATTTTTTTTGCAGGACACAACGCTCGTAATTTTCTTCGATGAATTTAAATCCGAAATCAGAGTAACCAGATTGGCTAAGAAATTTTAAATAATCTCAAAAAACTGCTCAAAAATATAAAAAAGTCGCTTTTTTGAAATTATCTAAAAATTTTAGCTAATTTGATCATTTTAACTGCGGATTCGGATTCAGCAGAGAAAAATACTGAAAAATGTTATCCAATTTAGTTATTCTGAATTTGGATTCTGAATAATTTTAATTCATCACCGCTAATAAATCTGCATTAAAAATTGCCAGAAATTGTTGACATTTTTTAGAATTTTTATCAGTATTGGAAAATTTGATTTTTACATTCTCATACTAAATGAGAGGTATTAAATGTATGCGTTATTGAACTTTCTGTAATTTCGACAATTCTCGACGTTTGAGACCTCCTGATTACGAAAAAACAGGTTTTATGAAAGTATCTGTCTGTCTGTCTATCCGTCTGTGTAAAAAATTTCGAATTCGGATAACTTTAGTAAAAATTCATCTATCAAATTCATCTTTAGTATATATTTTAAGTGACTAAACATACAGATCGAGTTCATTAGTCAGCCATTTTAAACCAAAAATATAAAAAAAAAACATTTTCAAAAATCAAAAAATGAGAAGTTTTTATAATTTTTCAAAAAAAATGTTTCTGCTATTTTTTTCTTAAAATACACATAAAATCAAACAAATTTCGCTCACAATAGTTTTCGATGTATTGCAAACCTAAAATGATATAAATTTTTCAAATTTTACAGTGTTTTTAGAATTTTACTTGGGGGAGAAGGAGGGGAATAAAAATCTGTTAAAGTATTGTTGACACATTCTCTTCTTATCTTAAAAAAATAAATCTATTATCACTAATAAAACTGAATCAAAATTCTAAAATTGACAGAAATAATTAACATTTTTTAGAATTTTCGGAAATTTTGTAAAAAATTGCTTTTTAAATTCTTATTTCAAATGAGAAGGTATTAAATTTGTGTGATTTTGGACTTTTGATAATTACGACAATTCTCGACGGTTTTGAGACCTCCAGATTCCGAAAAAATAGGTTTTACGAATTGTCTGTCTATCTGTCTGTCCGTCTGTGTAAAAAATTTCAAATTCGGATAACTTGAGTAAAAATACATCTATTAAATTCACCTTTGGTATATATTTTAAGTGACTAACCATACAGATCGAGTTCGTTTGCCAGCCATTTTAAACCAAAAATACAAATAAAAGAAAATATTTTCAAAAATCAAAAAAATATCAAGTTTTTATAATTTAAAAAAAAAATGTTTCTCTAATTTTTTCTTAAATTACACATAAACTCAAACAAATTTCGTGCAAAAAAGTTATCGATATATCGCGAACCTAAAAAGATACGAATTTTTCAAATTTTACAACGTTTTTAGAATTTTGTTTTGGGGTGAAGGGGGGGGGGATAAAAATCTGTTAAATTGTTGACACATTCTCATCTTACGCGTCCGAAGTAAAAATTAATGAAAAACAAATCTATTATCACTAAAAAAACTGAATCAAAATTCAAAAATTGACAGAAATAATTAACATTTTTTAGAATTTTTGGAAATTTAAAAAAGATTGCTTTTCAAATTCTTATTTTAAATAAGATGGTATTAAATTTATGTGATTTTGAACTTTCGGGAATTTCGACAATTATCGACGTTTTGAGACCTCCTGATTACGAAAAAATTGGTTTTACGAAAGTGTATGTCTGTCTGTCTGTCTGTCTGTCTGTGTAAAAAATTTCATAATCGAATAACTTGGGTAAAAATTCATCTATCAAATTCACCTTTGGTATACATTTTAAGTGACCAAAATTACACATCGAGTACGTTAGCCAGCTACTTTGCACCAAAAATATAAATAAAAGAAAATATTTTCAAAAATCAAAAAAATATCAAGTTTTTATAATTTAAAAAAAAAAAAAAAATCTGAAATTATTCTTAAAATACACGTAAAATCAAACAAATTTCGATTACAATAGTTTTTGATAGAACGCGAACCTAAAAAGATACGGATTTTTCAAGTTTTACAGAGTTTTTACAATTTTTCTTGGTCTACTTTTAAGAGAAAGATACAAATTGATTTAATCTATAGTGAAAATGCATGGATATAAAAGTTTAAAACGATTTTTAGAGAAAGAAATATTATAGGTAAAACTTTTTTGTTGTAAAATTGTATTTTGTAAGTTTAAAAATACATTTTTAAATTTAATATCTAGTTTTAACTCTATAATATATTTGCCATGCTCTTAGGAATTATTTTCTTGGAAACTTTCTGGATTATAGGGTTAATCAACCGCATTCGGTTGCGTTCAGTAGAAACATTTCTACCCTCGGAAAGTTCATTAGAGGAGTAGTAGCAGACGGAAGCAAATTGGGCTTTCTCGTCGGCAGTCATCTGGGTCCGGAGATATTAATAAAGTTATCGACTTCGACTCCTATAACGTCATTTATTACGAAAATCGATTCCTACCCACTTCATTCATTCATTTATTCATTCATGCAGATCACCCGGCTGAATAAATAAAGATCATTTAATTACAAAATTTTTATCTATTTACTCTTTTACTTTTTTTTTTTATTTATACTCTATAGTTTAAATTTACCTAAAATATTATCTATTTACTTGCAAGTAATATAAAAGTATTATTTACTTTACATTTTATTTCCCCTAATGATTATTTTGTCTAAAAATCACCTAACCTAAAATTTGCTTCAATAATTTTTATCTTATAGAATAAAAGCCAAAGAATAAATTAATACTTTGGAGCCAAAAAAGCTCTATCTTCTCCTATTTTACAAATAATATATAACGATAATATTGTACCAATTTATATTTGATAAAATTCTAAAAATGCCGAATATTTATTTGTCCGAAATTGCAAATGTCCAAACAAACATCCAACAGAAAGATATGGCGCGAATTTTAAAATTTGCCAATCAAAAATTGTCAAGAAAATTGTGATTCGAACATTTGCAATTTTGCACAAATGAATATTCGGCATTTTCAAAATTCTATGAAATATCAATTCGTGCAAATATAAATATTAACAATGAAGATTAGGTAAAAAGAATATTGTGGGTTTTTTAAAATTCGTCTTAATTAAAATTTTGTTAAACGAAAACTTGGCTAAATTAAAGTTCGTTTAAATTCGACTTGTTTTAAATAAAAAGTCGGTTAATAAAAATATGTGTAAAGTGAAAACTCTGTTATGAATTCGATGACATAAAAATTCTGTCAACTAATAATTCCTGAAAATATAAATTAGAATCAATAAAAACTTGGTAAAACGAAAACTAGCTCTGCACATAAATTAAATAAATAAACATAAATTTAAATGCTTCTCGTGCTTAACGATTTCTGTTAAATATAATTTCTGCAAAAAGAAAATCAGGTTCAATAACTTAACAATGACCTGAAAATTAGCTTGAAATAATTCCAGGAAATAAAAATTATGACAATTGATTATTCGATGCAATAAGTTTAGACAAAGTAGTGTCCATTATATCAAACGCAATTTGTGGAAATTCTTTTATAGTTTCTATTAAAAAGAAAGCAATCGATATTGACAAACGACAGCTTTTTAAGAATTGGTGCATTCACCCCGTTTTCTATTCTCACTTCTTTTTCTTTTTTATTTTTAGAGCAATTGATTGCGCGAACGTCAGAATTTATAATAAGCATAGTGAATTTCCCGCTCTCTTTTTAAAAAGGATCACCATACTGAAATTAAATTTGCGTTTAACGTCCGCCCGTCTGACACGCCAACTCGCGAGAGTTTGGTCACGACAGAGTTTTTAAACGTTGCTAGTCAGCGATAAAGTCAGAGGCATTATGCTCCACGGCAAATAAACGCTCAAAACCATTAGCGCACAATGGAGGTGGGGCTTTAAACTGAATATAGTCCACAGATATTCGTATTTAATTTCAGAATTCGCCATCCTTTCTCCATTTTATTTTTCAAACAAAATTTTTACACCGAAAAATATATATTCTCAATAATATGAGAAAATTAATTCCTTTCAGGTTTATACAACTTTCTCTCTTATAATATAGTCATTTAATTCATGAGTTTCTTCTCTATCTGGCAAATTTCAACTTTTGATTCAATTACATGTTTTACACTCATAACCTAAAATTCCTTGACTTGAATATATTTCTCAGATTTATTATTTGTCAGAACATTTAACTAACCGAAACTTCATTTATCGGAGTCTTAAACTTGACGAATACGAAAATTCTGGAATCCTGACACACGAAATGTAGAATTTCTAAAAGAGCTCGCTGATTGGCTGGTAATATTTCTGGATAGATTACCAGCCAATCAGATAGCTCCTTTAGGAACTCTACATTCCATGTGTCGGGAAAATGCACAATCTGCAAAATCAATCTCAAAAAAAATGTTTTTGTATTTTGGAAGTTTGAGACTCTGATAAATAAAGGTTCGGTTGGTTACTATAACTATTTGGATCAATAATAAATCTGATAAATAGAATTTCTGAGAAAGAAAAATTCAAGAACTTAAACATTTTAACAAAAAAAAAAAAAAAATCGTGAGGTTAAATATTACGAGAAATAGTTTTGAGAGGTTAAGTCTGACACATACAGTTTCTAAAAAACGCAAATTGAAAAATTATAAAGTTTTCTGAGAAATGGAGTTTTTAAAAATTAAATATTCAAAGAAACTGCAAGTTTGATAAATAAGTACAATATTTGACAAGTTCATATTTGAAAAGTCAAATAAATAATCTGATAAATACAATTTCTGGCAAGTGCAATTTCGGAAAGTTGAATATTCTGACAAATAGAGTTTAGGTATTTTAAATATTCGGACAAAAAATAGTGTGATAAATATAATTTCTGAAAAATGCAAGTTCAGGAAAATAAATATTTTGACAAACAAAGTTTCGAGAAGTTAAATATTCTGATAAATAAATTACGGATTATCACATTCTGCCAATTGATGACAATTTAGTCAAAGTGTCAACGTCCTTGATAGAAAAAATAAAAATGTATCAAGAGATGGTTTTGGATACAAATCCAAGGAAAAAAATGTGTATACTGCTTCGTAGATTTTTAATTTGGATAAAGAAAAATTTAGGTGGGACTGAAGAAGATTTTGTTGGATATGAAAAAGAAGAATTAAAAAAGATTAGTTGTTATTTTGATTTGGAATGGATTAAAACAGATTAAAATGGAGAAAAAGAAGATAAAAGATAGAAAATTAATGATAAAAATAATTCGTAGGTATAAATGGGATAAAAAAGTATTTTGGTGGAATTCAATAAGATTTATTTGGATTCAAAAATAAAGGATTCAAAATGATTGGTTGTTATTCAGATTTGAAAGAAATACGAAAGGAAACAAAATAGATGAAAAGTGGATAAATTAAAAGAAAATTAAAAAACTGCTTCGCAGATTTTTATTAAGATAGAAAAAGATTTCCCTGATATAAAAAACGGGAATTAAAAAAGGTTAATTGTTATTCAGCTATGGAATGAAAGATTAACAAAAATTAAACTGGGGAAAGCGAAGGTCAATTTGAATAAAAAATTGGAGATGAAAATTCGAAGGTTTGAATGGGATTAAAAAGAATTTAGGTAGCATTCAATATGATTTATTTGTATTCGAGAATACAGAATTTTAAAAAATTAGTTGTTCTTTAGGTTTGGAATAGATTGAAACAAATTAAAACGAAGAAAAAGAAGGTAATAGATAGAAAATTGAGGATAAAAATAATTCGTAGGTATAAATGGGATAAAAAAATTTAGGTGGGATTCAATAAGATTTATTTGGATTCGAAAATAAAGGATTGAAAAAGATTGGTTGTTGTTCGGATTTGGAAGAGATACAAAAGGAAACAAAATAGATGAAAAGTGGATAAATTAGAAAACATTTCATAAATTGTTTCGTATATTTTAATTAAGATAAAAAAGATTCCTGATGTAAAAAGTGGGAATTAAAAAAGATTAATTGTTATTCAGCTATGTAATAGATTAACAAAATTTAAACTAGACAAAGAGAAGGTAAATTTGAATAGAAAATTGAAGATGAAAATTCGAAGGTTTAAATAGAATAAAAAAGAATTTAGGTGGCATTCAATATGATTTATTTGTATTCGAGAATAAAGAATTAAAAAAGATTTGTTGTTATTCCGGTTTGGATTTAAGAGGGATTCAAAATTATTTATTTGTATATGAAAAGAAGGAATAGAAAAAAATTGTTCTTATTCAGATTAAGAATGAATTAAGAAAGATTAAAGTGGAGAAAAAGAAGATAAAGGGTAGAAAATTAGTGATAAAAAAATCGGAGGTTTAAATGGGATAAAAAAGGTTTAGGTATGGGATTCAAAAATAAAGGATTAAGAAAGATTAGTTGTTATTCAGATTTGGAATGGAAACAATAAGATTAAAACGGTTAAAGAGAAGATAGATTTGGATATTAGAAAATCAGGTATAAAAATGGTTAGTTTTAAATGGGACAAAAAAGTATTCAAAAAATTTTTTTTTTTTTGATATATGAAAAGAAGGAAAAGATTGAAAAAAATTGTTTGTTATTCATAGGTATTAGTTTCGAAGTTATAAATTGGATAAAAAAAAATTTAGGTAGGATTCAAGATTATTTTTGAATGTAAAAAGAAGGGATTGAAAAATATTGTTATATATTCACATTTGGCATAAATCGAAAATGATTAAAGTCGACAAATAAATAATCGATTCAGATAAAAAATTTTAGATTAAAGTGGTTAAATTCAATTTATAGAATAAAGATGGATAGACGGAGATTCAAATGGACCAAATTGGGATTGACTATAGGGTCAGAAATTTAAAATTCAAAATGGCGAATCTAATATGGTCAAAAAATTTTTTTTTAATTTTCATATCAATTTCATATTATATTTAAGAGTTTTTGTAATCTAGTCACTGTTGGTGATTTAGTAGTCTGAAGTCAGAATTTCAAAATTCAAAATGTCGAATCCAATATGGTGGACGGTTTTTTAAAATGACTGGATTTTAAAATATCGCAATTTTGAATATTCTGCAACTTTAATTTAGTTCTGTTCTTTTTTATTTTATTTTTAAAATATTTATTTAATATTAATTTGGATTATTTTCACTTTACTTTCATTGTTTATCTTTTCACTACTAATTTGTTGTATTTTCAGTCTGTAATTACAAGCGTTGCCTTTGTATAAATATGCATGTTAGTTGAAACAAAATTGAAATTTGTTGTGCACTGAAAGGTGGCAAGTTGAGGGGTTAAAACATGTTTATTTAAATGAAGAGTGTTGTGGAATGGGGAACTTAATAAAAGAGTTAACAATTACCGAGTTAATAAACATGGTGTATTTGTGTTTGAATGTCGTTTACATTTCGTCGATAGGGACGTCTCGTTTCCGTAAATATTGGCGAAGCCATAATCGTAAAATCCTGAAACCCCAGTTCAACTGGCAATTTCGATTTTATGAAAACGACTTTGTGAACGAAAAGTTCAAATTGACTCGCGATTCTCTCTCTCTCTCGTTTCATTGTCTAGTTTTTTAAATAAGCACGAAATTAGTAACTCCGTTTTGAGATTTTTTCATTTCGCGTTTCATTTCTATCAATGTAGGAAATAATAGATATTTCACTTTAAAAGATAAAAAGTGGAATTTTTTTTTATTTGTAATCGAATAATATTAAGTGGTGAAGCGATGCCCATGAAGTTTACATAAAAAAAGTTTTTTGAAAAATATTTGTGTAGAAACGGGGAAAGTTAAATTTTTAATACTTTTTTCGGAATATTTAAGGAATTAGTGAATTTAAAAAATAAATAATTTAATGTACTATTATTTATACGCTTAGATTTAATGGCAGTAAAAAATGTATATTAATAGAATAATTTTGTAGTACTTTGGTAACATTTTTTATTATTTAAAAAAAGGGAACTGCTCTTTTTATTTTTAAAAAGCGCGCGAAAAGTAGTTGCGTCATACTGCGCAGGCTCGAGTTGTTACCTAACTTTCTTTATAAAAGTTTAGGTCTGTCTCTCATTCGTAGAAAATGTCCGACGCAGGCCGACGGCTTATAATCTGGCCACGTGTTTAATTTTAACTTTAAATTAATGTAATTGAAATTATATTGAATTGAATATTGTGATTATTTTGTGAATTAAATTTATACTAATTGAATTAGCCGTACCCTTGGCCACATATTAGAATATGAAAAAGAAAAAGAACAGTGATCGTGAAAGTTTCGAGCAACTTGTTGTAAACAAAAGCATAACGAATATTATAAAAAAGAAAAAAATGTCTCGGAAAAAACAGTGCCTCTTTTAATATATAAGATTCTATCTGATTTGAAGCGTTGACAAAGACAAAGAAAGGAGCGTGAATTTCTAAAGGAAAAATAAATTCTGCAAAAACATGAAATTATTACGAATTGTTTAAAAAATTTAAAGCTAATTTATTATCATTGTTGCATGATTATACTAATTTTTTTTTCAAACTTGGTCAAGGTTTTTAAAAATAACCACTACAAAAATTTTTATTAAGTTTTAATTGTTTGAAGAATTTATTTTTTCCAAAAAAATATTTTAACCTATAAATTCAATTTATTATATAAAAAAAAATCATATTTCTTGCTTCAAAACAAATCGATTGACCTATATAAAGTTTATATTCTGCAAAATTGTAAAGAATAAATAGCAATGCTCAAATTTTTAAAAAATTGAAATTTGCAGTTTTTAAGAATTTTTTTTTTTGCTGACTTGGAAGCAAAATTGTCATAAAATGAACATAATCCTCGGCTTTTTTAAAACATTTCAATAAAAAATTGATTAAATCACTTCACTCAAGTCTTATTTGCCTCGAAATTCCATCTACTTTAGTGATGCCGTCGATCGAGATTTTCCGAGACCGATACGATATCGATACGATACTCCACTGAAGTATCGGTTTTGTCTCGATCGGTTTTCGTATCGTATCGGTTTAGTCTCGGAAAAGTAGTCTCATATCGGTATCGTATCGGAATTTCGATACTACCAGTGCCAGAAGTGAAACTTCTTCAAACAGCATGAAGAAGGGAACGTACAACTGAGCAAAACTGTCTCCGGACACGAAAAGTAGATTTGGGACTGCAGAAAACTGACCGTGTTTTATTACATCCTTTGTATTTTTGAAGCATTGAAGCATTTATGTATTATAGGGTGGTCCAAAACAAAAAATTTTTTTTTAATGCTCTCACCCCCTAGGATTGTTCTATATCGAAAAAAAAAATACTCCTATTTTTTATTTTTTAATTTTTTAATATTCAGATGGAGCTCAAAGCGCTTAAAGTTTCCCATGCAAAATGCATGGGAAAAAAAGACTTTTTCGTAGAAATGGTATAGAACCCTTGAAAATCAATATTTTTCAATCGCCCAACTCTGCTTCTCTTTAAGAGACTTCAAACAACAATGACAAATTGTTTATTTAACAATTTTTTAATATTAACTATTTTTTGTAGGGCCCCAATAAAACCCCATAAATTAAAAAATTATGAAAAAATCGTTAAAAAATATTTTTTACGATTTTTATGTGAGTTTTCTCCTATATTTTGAATAAATAACATACATATTGATTTTTAATCATTATTCCATGTAATTGCTAATTTGTATAAACAAATTATTATTATTTATTTACAACTTTTTATCAAATTGAGCTAGAGAGTTACAATTTTTTCTTAATTTTGCAACTTATCGAGGCCATTGGTGCCAAGCACAAACAAAAAAGTTAAAATAATAATTTTAACAATTGTTTAAACAAATTATATTGTTTATTTTCAAGATTTGCACAAATTGAGCTACAGAGTTGCAATTTTTTCTTAATTTTGCAATTTTTCGAGTTCAGTAAAGCCATGTACTAACAACAAACAAAAATAATTTTTAAATGTTTAAACAAATTATATTGTTTAATATCAACTTTTTATTAAATAGAGCTACAGAGATGCAACTTTTTTTCAATTTTGCAACTTTTATAGTCTTATAAAAGCAAGTATTAGCAACAAAATGAGAAAATAAATGTTAACAATTGTTTCAACAATTTAATAATGTTTATTTCTATCTTTTCATTGAATATAGCTAAAAAGACCAAAAAGTGTCGATCAATTTATAAACGAGGATTCAATGACCTTTTTTTAATGTTTTAAAATGTAAACTTCTTTTCTAGAGGAACATCTCTCACTATAAACTTATAAATTATAATTAATTATAATTATGTCTTACAGTCATTCCTACCTCTCAACAAAAGAAAACTTGCAAATCTTAGAGAAAGTTGCAACTCTCTAGCCCTATTTCTTAAAAAGTTGATTATAAAATTTGTTGAAACAATTGTTAACATTTATTTTCTCATTTTGTTGCTAACACTTGCTTTTATAAGCCTATAAATGTTGCAAAATTGAAAAAAATTGCATCTCTGTAGCTCTATTTAATGAAAAGTTGATAATAAAGAATATAATTTGTTTAAACCATTGTAAAAATTATTTTTAGTTTGTTGTGAATACATGGCTTCACTGAACTCGAAAAGTTGCAAAATTAAGAAAAAGTTGCATCTCTGTAACTCTTTTAATAAAAAGTTGATAATAAACAATATAATTTGTTTAAACAATTGTAAACATTATTTTTAGTTTGTTGTTAGTACATGGCTTCACTGAATAACTGAATATGATTAAAGTGTTTGATTGCTACAATTATAATTATACTCTTCCTTTTCCTGACTAATTATGTAATTAAAATTTTTTTATTATTCAAAATAATTTCTAAGTTTTTGGATTCCAATTTTCGGAATCAATATTTAAAAAATTTTTAATTTATTATTAAGCGAAGTGAAATTCAAATGAGGAGAGTCTTTAGGGTTCCTTTATTATGATCCAAAATTAAGTGATAGAAAAATTTTTAATAACAAATTATTTACTTTTGAGTCTCTAACTTGATATAATTTAATTACAAAATGTATTCCTTGGACCAAATTCTATAAACCCCCTCATTACAAAATTTTATGTATAATAATAAAACATTTCAAAATGTTGTTATTAATGAAAATTTTATATTTAACATTATAATTATAATTTACAAGAGAAGTAACATTTCAAAATCTTTAACGTGAGCCTTTCACAAACTCTTCGTTAGGATCTCCTTAGAAATTTCATTTCCCTGGTAGACGTTCCACATCTGGCACTGGTAGTATCGAAATTCCGATACGATACCGATATGAGACTACTTTTCCGATACTAAACCGATCCGAGACAAAACCGATACTTTGTCTCAAAAACCGAGACCGATACGATATTTTTCCGTGACTTTCCGATACGATACCGAGAAAATATCGTATCGGACGACATCACTAATCTACTTTGAGGAAATAAAGACAGAAAATTTTTACTAATTATACATTTGAAGACGCTTTTCAAACCTTAAAAAATGGGTGCACTGACAAATGCCGAAGGTACTGAATTATTATTTTTTTTTTGCAGAATGTATTTTTCTCAAAAAAGGGAAGACAAAGAAAATTGTTATCTGCTGGGATATGTGAATATAAAGATCAATCGGTTCGAAGCTTTGAAAACCATATTAAAAAGAGAGCCCCTGGATGAGCATAAAATACCGGAAATCGATTTTCAGCTCGTAGAGTAGAGCGGAAACGTGATCTCATTCGTCTGGGTGCTGCTTTCGATTTGCGCGGACGATTTTCAATCGCATAAATTTCCATGTCGCCGAAATGCGTCTCGACATTGCACACACGCTCGTTTATCCGAATTTCGCGGGCGAAACGTCATCGTGACGGTCCACATTAATGCCAGATTTGCATAAAGTGGATTACGCCTGCTAGATCGTATATGCAACCGAAATAGAAGAAAAAAAAAAAAAAAGAAAGAGTGTGAGGGTAAAGTAACGCAAAGCGTAGATGGGAAAAGAAGTTAAAGGGGATTGAAAATGTGGAATATAGAATTAAACATACGAAAAATTGTGCAAGAGACGATCAGTGCGCAACTTGAAAAGAAAATTTGTACAGCTTTGCGTTTACTTGTTTGATCAATGCATAATTCCGTACAAAAATAATGCGTCCCATGGAAGAAATAACATCCGAATTCTGTTTTATTCTTTTTCTCCAAGCACATACATGTACTTTTAATCTCGCTTGCAAGCTTTTCTGATATCGGACGCTTGGGACAATATTTATTTTTCTCGACTCTGTTCAAATAAAGGTTTTATGATTTATTAACCACTAAATTTTGCGATTATTTCGATTTTCTAGAAAATAATATTTCAATTATTTTTTTTTTTTAATTATAGAAAAAATTGGGATTACCTTACTGGGAATCGGACATGTTGACCAAAATTCAATTTGCCAGACCTAAATTATTTTATCAGAATATTTAACTTCCGGAAACTTTATTTGTCGGAATATTAAACTTCGTAAATATGCATTTTCGAAAATGCATTTGGCAGAAATTGTATTTATCAGATTTTCCATTTGTCCTCATATTTAATTGCTCGAAATTTAAAGCTTATTAAATTTATCTTTAAAATACCTATTAATTAATTTTTTAGAAATTTTAAAGCGATTATATTAATTGATAAGTTAAAGAACAAAAATTGAATTTTTTATCAATCGTTCAATATCTTTAACTCGCTGCCCGATTTACAAAAATGACATAAAACAATTTAAACTTACTTCATCTTCTTTGTCGAAATGTCAGCTTTAGTTTGAGCTAGGAGGACTTGAAAAATATTCAGTGGTTTACGAGATATGACTAAAAATGTTCAAGCAAGTGTTTCGCCAAAACCTTTAGTTTCAGGTAAAAAACACGGTTTTGACTGATTTTTAAGGAAAATATTCTTGAACATTTTTAGTCATATCTCGAGAACCACTTAAGATTTTTTAAGTTTTCTTAGCTGAAATTAAAGCTGACATTTCAATAAAGAAGATAAAGTGAATCTTAATTTTTTCATAAAATTTTTGTAGATCAGTCAGCGAGTTAAAGATATGAAACGATTGTTAAAAAAAAAAAAATAATAATAATGTTTAATAAGCTTTCCAAATTTGTAAATTTCAACTCTCTGTCTTATTTTTTGACCAAGTTATCGTGATTTTAAATAAGCTGTATTTTTTCGATCCGCTTTACCGACGGTAGTGTACATTTCTCAAAAATTTTATTTATCAGGTTAATTATATTTCCGAACATTTAACAAACCGAAACTTCAATTTTCAGGGTCTTAAACATCCTGAATACAAAAATTCCAGAATGTGCATTTGCCCGACAAACGGAATGTAGAATTTCTAAAAGAGCTCGCTGATTGGCCAGTAATATTTCCGGAAAGATTACCAGCCAATCAGATAGATTCTTTAGGAACTCTACATCCCTTGTGTCGGGAAAATGCGCATTTTGGAATTTATTGTAGTATTCGGGAAGTTTAAGACTCTGATATATGAAGTTTCGGTTGGTTAAATGTTCGGACAAATAATGAATCTGCTAAAGACAGGTTTTGAGAAATATATATTCTAGAATTTAAACATTCTGATAAATAAAAATTCGAGAGGTTAAATATTCCGAGAAATGGAGTTTTAAGAGGTTAAATGTTTGAGATGTTAAATCTGACAAAATAAAACTTTACTGCGGAAGTAATTGAAGAGTAAAAAAACTCAAAAATCTACCATAATTTACAGTTTTTGTTATTATCTCGCATAAAATATTCAAAATTCCAAAAAAATGTTTGAAGTATAAATATTTGATTATTTGTAATGAAGTGATTTTTTTCGTGATGGCTACACGCTGAAAATTTTTCTTTAAATTTCAGAGCCAAAAATGATTTTATTTTATATCGAGTCTTTATTTTGAAAATTTAATTTTATTTGTATCGAGTCTTGGCTCATCTTAATATTTTTTTTTTCTTGTTAAAGATTTTCATACTTTTTATAATTATTTTTCACTATGTATTAGATTTTAAGTTTATTCAGAATATATTTTTGTTACTTTAGTTAAAGCTGTGTTTCACTGTGTTTTATCTAACCTATGCAACTGACAAAAATTCTTACTAGATAAGACTGACAAGATTTTGATGGATAAGATTTATTAAGATTTTATAATCGTTTCCTAGTCTATTTAAAGTTTAAATATTTAAACTTTGGCGGCTAAGTCTCTAGTAAACTTTATGGTTATCTTGAATTTGCAAATATTAAAGTTTAAAGGTTATTTTTGAAGTAACTTTTGGCGGTAAATTTTGAATTCAAGTTAAGAAAATAAGAATAATATATACTCAAATTCTAGATTAATTTATTTATTGGGAATATTCGAATATCTAGTTAACCTTAAAATTGATTTCTAGTAGAGTTAGAGTTCAATCATAATATTTTGAGGTTAGAATTAGGTAAAAGTTCTAGAGAAATGCCATCTCAATAATTCTGGATCAGCGAGCGGAGCCATCACGAAAAAATCACTTCATTACGTGGCGCCCGAACAGGGACAAGAATTTTTTTTTTAAATTCAGTAACTTCAGCCAAACCTAGTCAGTCTAAATAGAACCCTCCCCCAATATGATCATATATTGTTCAAAAAAATTTTCAAATCATTTTGTTATTTAGCAGTTGTTAATTCATAAATTTTTTCCTTTCTTCTGTAATTATTTTTCATTCAATGACATGTGCGCATTATTGCTTTGTCTCACTCGAAATAAAAACCGAGCTCATAAGTTATGTCAGTATGACAACTTTTATGGACGATTTTTACTTTAGTGTTTGAATTTTATTACGGTATACACAGTTAAGAAATAAAATCGAGACTATAATCTCAAGAATCGGACAAAGTACGGATTGTTTTACATGCGATTGACTTTACTAGCAGTCTAAAGCAAAGATCGTATAATACACTGTTAGCATTTTAATTGAGGTACTAGCCACTAACTGACTTGAAGATAAAGCACAAAGAACATAACCGGTCCCTTGTATTGGACGATAAATGCATGGTAGCGTGTGATACAAGATCTGACGAATACATTCAAAGGTAGATACGAGTTCCCTTTTCCATATCATGCTCCTTTGCAAAAAACATACGCGGTCCAGCCGCACAAAAAAGCTCACATGATACTGTGCTCGATACGCCCTCTAAAGTGCCACGATTTATGGATTGTTCTGCTTTTAAATTTATGTTTTTTTTTCTTTTTCTCTAGGCTGAACTCGAGTTTCCCTAATGCACCACTGAATAATGAGCTCTTTTTATTTATTTATTTTTTTGAAAAATGACATACTGATTTCTTTTTTCTTTTTATTTATGAGTGGAATATTCTAATTTATATTCATATGGGGTCGCTAAATCCGAATTTCATAAACGTGGAAATTTGCAAATACAAAATGACGGAACCTATAATAAATTCGTAGCGAATCGATTCCAAACTTTGTAGAAACGTTTTTTACATATTTTTGTAAAGAAGTATGTGTTATTGAGATTTTAATTAATTAAAATTTAAAAGCTTCACAGGGTGTCTGCAAAATCAGGGATTTTAAAAAAATCTGTAAAAGTCGGAGAAATTTTCCTCAAAGGAACCAAAAATAAAAATTCAACAATTTTACCACTTAACATAATTGTAGGAAATATATGTGAAGTTAGAAATGTGCAAACAATTAAAAACAGTATAGAATTTTTATCATACAAAGAAAGATTTAAAATAATTAAACAACATTTTATTTAGGTTTTTTGTCCATGATAAAAAAATCTTTCGTATTATTACTTTTATTTTCTTTATATGTAAGTAAATTTTTTTTATATCATGCTCAATAAAAGTAAAATTTAAAAGTTTTTAATCATCGTTGATTTAATTAAAAATATAAATAATTTGTTTATTATATAATAAGAAAAACATTAACATAAATAAGTTTCTCATATTTTCTTAACCATATAGGTTTATGAGAACTAAAACATGATTCATAAACACCTCCTGACACTTCTTCAATATTTTTTACAAATATGTAGTAAATGGTAGTGTCTTTTTGGGTTGTAAATTTAATATTTTTCAAAAGTTTGTAGTTTTTATTGATTAAAAAGTTCTAGATTTTACTTTTTGTTTTAGTTTTGGTCGAGGTTTTGGTAAAATCTCCATTAAAATCACCTATTAATAAAGAACTAATTTTTGAATTATTAAATATATTGAATGTTGGTATAGATACTTTTTCTATACATGTTGATGTTGAACACGATGGAGATCTATATAAAACGCAAATTTAAACTAGGTGTGAATTCTGTCCATTTCATGGACACTTCGCTTCCAAGGAAGCAAAACAATTTGCTTCCTCATAGAGGAAGCAATATTTAATAATATTTTAAATATTTTAAGTTAATAAAAACAAAAATTAAAAAAACATGAATTATTTTGATTAAAAAGATACTAAAACAATTTGATTAGTTAATTTCAAAAATCCCTAAGTTCAAATTTAGATATTTATGATTTTAATAACCAATTTAAATTTTAAGGAAAATCCTCTACAAAATACTTTATGCACGCATACACATTTACCCACACATATGTACGTATACATAAATACACATACACATAAATAAATTAAAATTAAATTAAAATTTAATTTTGATAATATGACATTCTTTTACATCCAAAATAGTCCCAGAAAAAAATTGGCACCGATAAGTAACATATATTTCGATGGGTTGAAATTTCTCAGGTGACTCCACTTAATGAACCAAATTTGATGATTTTCATTTCTCCCAAAAAATATGTTTTTTTCAGCCAATCAAAAATGGCTTAAACAGACTTAAGGTACATGTTTAAAGCTTTAAAAATCCACTTAGAAATTTTATTTATGTCTATTTTTGGTGTTACTATAGCTATTTGAAAAAAAAAACGACTTTTTAAAAAAGTATCTTTACATTTCTTGAAATATTTAAAAAAATATTAAAGACACATTAATTTAAGCTAAATATTCTTTTTCTACAGGTTCTGGCAATAAGTTTTAAAAAAAAGACGTCCCGATATGTTCATTAGGCTCTGAGCAATCA
Source organism: Ganaspis brasiliensis (assembly GCA_037103525.1). Classification (NCBI taxonomy): domain Eukaryota; kingdom Metazoa; phylum Arthropoda; class Insecta; order Hymenoptera; family Figitidae; genus Ganaspis; species Ganaspis brasiliensis. Next base: position 2,347,747 of record JAZKLR010000123.1, read on the forward strand.
GCGTTTGAAAATCGCTCGGGTCCCGTAGACCCAATCTAGCAGTTACGTTAAATCCCGATAGTCTAGCAGTGAGGGTTAATATTATTAGTAATATTATTATTATTATTATTATCATTATTTTACTAGGTGAAAATTATGTCCATTTCGTGGATATTTCGTTTCAAAGTTAGCAAACAAATTTGCTTTCTTATAGAAAAAGCAATATATTAATAATATAACATTTAATTCGAGAAATTCTTTAAAAAAAGGAATTTTAAGTGCAAAAAAATGAAAAAACATCAATTAATTTACGAATTTTTGATCAATTATAAAAGTTATATAGGTCAATCGATTCGTTTTGAGATAAGGAATATGATTTTTTTATTCATTAAGTTGTATTTTTAGCTTGGAAAAAAATTTTGGCAAAAAACGATTTTTTTCGATGAAAAAAGGTGCTCAACAAAATTTGATTGGGTATTTTCAAAAATCCCTGTGTCCAAATTTAGATACTCACGAGCTTAAAAAGTCATCCAAATTTTATTGAAATCCGTTGAAGCGTTCTCGAGATGTCGTGGCGACAAAAAACGCTATACACACACACGTACACACATACACACACACACACACACACACACACACATACATCTGGACATTTGCTTAGGAATGAAAATTTACGCTTTTTAGATGAAAATGAGTCGATTTAGACTATTTTTGGAAAATCGAAAATCTTAACGATCACAAAGCTTCCTCTATGAGGAAGCAAAATTATCTAAATTAAATGATATTCATTCAATGTGCCTCGAGAATACATTTCATCACGAATGTAAGCAATTATTCCAAATCCTCGATTAGTACAATCAATTTTGGGTCCATATATTTGTGTTATAATTGTGAATCCATCTAGTTGAAAATTGTCACAAATGCAACCCCAAGTAGCAGCTAAAAGAATAATATCTGATTTTAAAATAATAAGATCAACGTTTATATCTTTCATATGACATTTTAGCGATTGAACATTGTGAAATACAATTTGTATATGTCTTTTCCAATCTATAAGATTTTCTAAGAATTTAAATATGGGTACTAGTTATACAGATTTCAGTCTCTTAAGTTCTATTTCTACAGGATTATCTTCTGATGGTTGAAGTGGTGGTTTAAATCCTTTCTGGCTGATAATATAAAGTCCGTTCGCACTTCTTAAATGTGAACAAGCTACATACATAGATTGTCTTGTCATATTCTGTCGTAAATTAACAACTACTTGATCTAAGGTTGCTCCTTGGCTTTATGTATTATAAAGAAAAGAAAAAACTTATTTTTACAATTTATTAAAACTTAATTTTATATGCGATTACAAAATAGATATAAGATTCAGAATAAGTATACATTTTATTGAGAATTCTTAGATAGCTAAGATAACATTTTGACTACTTTGAATCTTGCAAAAAAATACACAACACTACAATATTTCACTCACAGCACGAAAATCAAAATGTGTACAGTACCGGTCAAAATTGTGGGACCACTTGCAAAAAGATTAAAATCATGACCGTCTTAAAATGTTGATAACTCTGTCAGATGTTAACGAATTGAAAATTTTCATAGACCATTGGAAAGCTGATAAAATTTGCCGTTATAAGGTTCTATTTTAAAGCTTTTTTCATTAATAGAAAAGGAGATTCAATGTGATAAAGACTGGTGAATTTTTCGTTCTTGTTAATTTTCATTGTTCAAGTTTAGTAGACTGAATTTTCTAGAAAAGTAGTTGAAAAAATTTTACATTAAGCTAAATTAAACCTTGAACTATCAGTTTTAAAATAAGCTAAAGAACATTAAAATATCTTCACTGGTTCAAAAGTTATATGTAAATGTATGATACGAAAAACCGCATCATTCCAGTATGCTCGCTCCACTTTTGGCTGCTTAATACATGGTAAATCGATGGAGAGGGGAGAAAACAAAGGAATGTTGCGTTTTGTTCATTATACACATTTTCTTATAACTTTTAAACCAACCAAGATATTTTAATTTTCTTTGGCTTATTTTAAAGCTAATTGTTCAAGGTTTAATTTAGATTCGTGATAAATTTCTTCAACTACTTTCCTAGAAAATGCAGCCTAGCAAACTTGAACAATGAAAATTCACAAAAAACTAACAATCCACCTGTCTTAATCACACTGAATCTCTATTTCTTTTAATCAAAAAAGCTTTAAAATAGGACCGTTTTACGGAAAATTGTATAAGCTTTCCAAAGGTCTATAAAAAATTCCAATTCACAAACATCTGACAGTGTTATCAACCTTTTAAGACGATCATGTTTTTAATCCCATTTTTGTAAGTTGTCCCACAATTTTGTCAGGTAGTGTAATTTAAAAAAGCTTTCCCATAAAACCAGAAAACTATACTCTCTGTGTTCATATAATGTCATTTAAAACACTTCTGTTCAAAAAACCATCGCGATGATTTCTCAATTCAACTGAGGCTTGATCTTGAATTGTAAAATCTGTTCATCCCTTACCACCGTCAACAAAAGATATTCACTCTTCTCCAGTGCTTTATAAACATTTTCAGATGATGTGACTTTCTCACCATTAACTTCAGTGATGACGTCACCACTCTTTAATCCACCAATCTGCGCTGGAGATCCTCCCAGCACTTTCCAAATTAAAACTCCATGTTTAACATATTGAGAGTCTCTGCCCGTGAGCTGCTGCAGATCAAAAATTATTTCTGGCGTCAGGGTCAACATTGTAATTCCCAAGAATCTTTTACCTCCAAATTCTTGAATCTCAAATTTTCCCGTGGATGTTTGCTTCCTCTTGGCTTCGGCTTTTTTCAAAAATTCCTTAGCATAGTCCACGGGAATAGCAAACGATATTCCTGTCGAGAGTTTCATTGCGTTTATGCCGATCACTTCTCCCGCGAGATTTACCAATGGTCCGCCAGAATTTCCGTAAGTTATAAGAGCATCTGTTTGAATATAACTCATCTCTTTGTCAGACATTCCTAATTCTGCGCTTCTTCGATTGGGACTGCTGACAACTCCACTGGTAATGGAGTTGCTCAGAGTAAGAGGTGAACCAATTGCCACGACAAATTCCCCCGATCTTAAACTTTTAGAACTTCCTAATTTCATAAATGGTAAATTCTTCTTGTCGATTCGCAGCGTCGCAAGATCACTTACTCGATCGACACATTCTACAACTGCATTGCAAGTTGTTCCATCAACAAGACGCACTCTTACTGACATATTGGGTCTTTTCATAACTATATGGGCATTTGTAAGAATTAAGCCATCATCGCTGACTATAAATCCGGATCCGTTTACACCCATTGAATTTGTGCTAAATAACGAGATGAACGAGGAATCGAAAACTTCTATCAATACTACAGATGGTGAACAAATCTCAACTACATCGGCAATAAAATTATACTTGTGGACATTTTCACCAATATCTTTCGTATTCAAACTGGCCGCACTGACTGTTGGTACAAAGAAATTGCAAATTTCCTTGAGAGTTGGGAATTTAGTTTCCTTTGATTTGTTAAAGCTGTAGGTGAGTGCTGCTGTCGAAACCAAAGCACAAGTCAGAAATATTGGAGATTTGTTGTTCTTTTGTCCTCTGTGCGCAGAATAGGAGCGTAAGTTATCCTTTAGAGGTAGAATTAAAAAGCGACTCCATGGATGTCTGGCCCTCTTGGACAGAAGTTGTGTTATCTTGAAAAATGTCATTGTTTGATGTAGTCTTGATTTTGCAATGGTGATCTTGAGTTTCTATTTCCGTGCCATTGTGTGAAAAATATAAACCAGGCGTGAAGTCCAGCTTGTAATTTGCCAGCTGTTGCTTTTTTAACCTGAAGATATTTTCTGAAACATTAAATTCAAGACAATAAAATAAAGAGAAAACGTCTGTTTGTGGTAATCATTTTATAAACACATTTCTTTCTTATCAATGTTTTTTCTCTGCTTTCAAATTAACCACTTCAACGGTAAGACGCCAAGATTGGCGTCAAGCGTGACCTAGGCTAGAGCGGTAAAAATGAGCAAAATGGCGTCGCAACTTTGATTATTTATTGAAAATCATATTCATTAATAATAATTAACTACTTCTAATATCATACAATAATTACTTATATAAACCTAAGAGTGTAAAAAATTAGTTTTTTTTTAAAGAAAATAAACCGAAAATCAAGAATAATAACTGAATAAACGTATGACGCCATTTGCAAAAAGTATTGAAAATTGTTGATATTCAACGTGCTAAAAAACAATGAAAACCTCAAATAATTGAAGTTTTAGTATTATTTTCATGATCACTGAATCCAATAATTTTAATTGGATATATTAACATCGAAAAAAGTAAGTTTACATAACCACATAACCTCAAACTTTTATTACAGGAATTTCTTCTACTCGGAATGTATTTTAATTTATAAATTGTTTGCTTTTGTGCTTTTCAAATGTCTAAATCAGTAAAAGAAATGTACTTTTTTAATTTTAAACTGATTTTTACATTTATAAAGCAGAAACGAAAACAATTTATGAAATCAAAATACGTTGGAATTTACAATTGCTTGTAAAATTACAACTTTGTGCGAAATTATTTTACTACATACCGTTTCAAGTTTTATTTAAAATTTATCATAATTATAACTGGAGCATTGGCAGGGATCACAGGTTGTCCCCTATTCACCTTTTTTCCCCTATTTTAAAGAATTGTCCCCTATTTCCCCTTATTCTAATTTTCAGTATTAAAGTTTATAGTTATAGCCAAAATTTTTAGCAGTTCAATATAAAGAAAAAAAATTTATAAAAAAACCCAGCCCAATTAATTTATATTAACCTGTATCAGCAATCGATAGAAAATCCCCATTAAAAATACATGGGAAAAAATAAACTTTTAAAAAAAGTTCCCAACTTTTTAAATTTATAAGCTAAAAATATTTTAGGTCATAAATTTCTTCACTTTTAGCCGTATTTTAAGATATGATGTTTAAAGAAATTAAATTTTCAAAATGTCGGATGTTATAAAAAATATGTAGAAATAATACATTGCAATATGTGCAATCTTTTATCACATAAATATTTAAGTAAATTCAACAAGTCTTATTTGGAGATTTTTGAGGTCGCAAATAAAGATTCCGATGTCAAAAATTAATTTCTCAAAATTTTGGATATATATACATTTAAAATTTTGACTTTCCATATTTTCGAATTAATCATCTTGAATCACTATTGCCGAGGATTTTCGGGGTCTCCCAAGTAACAAATATTGTGTAAAAAATTCACTTTTCAAAAAAATTACATTACATCATCAATTTTTTAAATAGAGTCTACAAGAATTTAATTTCTACATCTCTTTTCAATTATCCTTTTCATTTTTAAAGTACTTTTGTCAATTTTCAAGTATTTCTAAGATTTGGAATTTCATTTTTTCGAATATCAATTATTTTCTTCAGGCTTTAAATTATTGCCAGGAATATTTAAATTTATTACACAAGTTTTCATTTATTTTTGTCATTTTTAAATTATTCTCTTAAAATTTCAGTTATATTCTAAAATCTATAAATTATTGTGAAGAATATTTAAATTTTCTACACAAATTTCAATTTACTTTTGTCATTTTTAAATTATTAGCTTAAAAATTTCAATTACTTTTGTCATATTTCTTAGTATTTTCGTCATTTTCAAATTATTTTCTTTATATTTCTATTATTTTTGTCATTTTAGAATTAGTTTATACAAATTTCAATTGTTATGTTCAATTTTTTTTGTCATGAATTTTTAAATTTGACACCAGTTTTAATTTATTTTCATTAAATTTTAAAAATTGTCATTCTTTTTATTATTGTCACGAATTTATTAATTTTTTTACAACTTTTTCAATTATTTTCAACACATTTCAATTATTTTCTAGAAACTTCAATTACTTTCTTTATATTTAAATTTTTTGACATTTTTTAATTAGTCTATTCAATTACAATTATTTTCTTTAAACTTCAATAACTTTCTTCAAATTTAAATTATTTTCTTTAAATTTTTTCATTTATTACACAAATTTTCATTTATTTTTGTAATATTTCAAGTATTTTCTTAAAATTTTAATTATTTTTTTAATCCTTATTCTATTGTCAGAAACAATTTTGTTGTTTTCTAATTATTTTTTTCAAATTTCAATTACTTTTGTCATTCTTCAATTATTTTTGTCATTTTCCAATTATTTTCTTTTTATTTTTATTATTTTTTACATTTTAAAATTATTTTTAACAAATATCAATTATTTTATTCAATTTTGTTTATTGTCAAGAAATGAAAAAAATTTACACCAGTTTTAAATAAATTTCTTCAAATTTCAATAATTTTTTTTATCTTTTTTATTATTCTCATGAATTTATTAATTTTTTACAACATTTTCAATTATTTTCTCAATTATTTCCACAAATTTCAATTACTTTCCTTATGTTTAAATTCTATGACATTTTTGAATTATTGTCTTCAAATTTTAATTTTTTTCTTCAGACTTCAATTAATTTCTTAAACTTTCAATTATTTTCCTTAAACTTCCAATATTTTTTTCAATTGTTCAATTATTGCCTATAAATGTTTAATTTTTAAACCAGCTTTCAATTATTCATCTCATTATTCAATTAGTTTCTTAATATTTCAATTATTTTGTCAATTTTTCAAGTATTGTCTTTAAATTTATAATTTTTTTCAATTATTTTCTACAAATTTCAATTCCTTTCCTCATATTTAATTTTTTTTTTTGACATCAGTTATCAATTATTTTTGTCATTTCTCAATTATTTTTTTGAAATCTACAATTATTTTTGACATTTTGGAATTATTTTCTTTAAATGTCGTTTTCTTCAATCTTTTTATTATTGTTGTCTATAGATTTTTAATGTTTACAATAGCTTTCAATTATTTATAACATTATTTAATTAGTTTCTTCACGTTTGAATTATGTCCTTAATTTTTTTAATTAATGTAATACATTTATTATTTTTTACTTCATTTTATGAATTATATTTCTCATTAATTTTTTTCCTCATTTTTTTTTGTAATTTTTCAACTGTTTTCTACATATGTAAATTTTTTTTATCATTTTTTACATTATTTTCTTTTCAGTTTGAATCATTATTTTTCGTCAAATTTTACTTATTTTTGTCATTCTTCAATTATTTTCTTGTAATTACAAGTATTCTTTAAATTTTTCAATTATTTTCTTTAAATTTCAATTATTTTGTTTTAAATTGTTGTCTTCATTTCTTGATTTTTAATTAATTTTCCAATTAGTTTTCTGATTTAACAAATTTGTTTTTCAAATTTGATATTGGGGAGCCCTGATTAATTATTTGCCTGCTTGCGGGCCCCAAATTAATATCAGTAATATTTTTTTATTTTTATTAAAAATTATTGCAAATTATTGTTTATTCACTTTTTCCACTTAAAAACTCCCTATTTATTTACCTTTTTTAATTAAAAAGTCACTTTTTTGTACTATTTTCAATCTACAAGTCCGCTGGCAACCCTTATAATGTTTCCATATTTAAAATCTGTAAATAAAAATGTACTAAAAAATCTTTAAGTACATAAGTTGAAGCAAATTTCTTGTCCCCTTTTTGTCCCCTATTTTTGAAAAAATGCGCACCTATTCACCTTCTTCAATAGCAATAGGTCCTGTGATCCCTGTATTGGATTAAAAAAAAACTTGAAAATATAAAATGTATTTAGAAATATACCAAAAATATATATATATCATACTTATGAGATGAAAATTTTATTGAAATCCAGGTTTAATTTTTAATCTAAATATATAAAATTTTAAATTAAAAAAAGGTTTGTCATTTGGGACAAAGACGCTGGAAAAATATTTTATAAAAAATAATTGAATTTTAAAAACTGCATTAAGGGCATGTGATGATAATGCTAAATTTGTCCGTAAACTTTCTCTTAAAGTACTCAATGTTTTGACACCAAACTTTGTAGAATTACTCAAAATACCATTAGAATGGTCTCTCAGACCCAAATTTATTTCATTTTTATCTTTAAACTAATTTTTTTTTCAATTTTACAATTTTTGGGAAATTTTGAAAAAAAAGTAAATTTGAAAAATATTTAGTTTAAAGACAAAAATGAAACAAAATTGGGTCAGAGAGACCATTCAAATGGTGTTTTGAGTAATTCTACAAAGTTTGGTGTCAAAACATTGAGTACTTTAATAGAAAGTTTACGGACAAATTTAGCATTATCATCACATCCCCTTAACATGTAATTTTAAATGTCGCAAACTTCATGTTAAAAATAACACTCTATTTTTGTACAGTCGATAAAGTAGATTTTGAAACAAAATAAAAAACTATTAAATTCAAAATATGAGGTTAAAAATACACTTCGTCATTATTTTCAATAAAATGAATTAAATCTCGTTAAAAATATGTAAAATATTTATGTTTTATAATTACTGCACCTATAAATGTATTTTAATACATATTTTAGATCATTTATTATTATTATTTGAAATAATAATATTAGCAATAACTTGGACAAAGCCGCTAATTTGAATCTTTTTAAATACAATTAAAAATTGTATTTATGCTTTATGTTTGTTTTATGTTTATTGTCACGTATGTGTATAATATATATAGATGTTATGAAAAAAGCAATTATTAATTTTTAGAAATACTACAGGTATACTTACAGGTTATTTTCATTTCAACTTCTCGAGCATTACATATAGAAACTTTAGTGATTTAAAAAACGCTGTGTTACATAATAACAGTGCCCTTTATAAATAAAACCAACTACAAATTAAATATTAAGTCAGTTATAAAGATTAGAAACAAAATTATGTTTTGTGTTTCCTGACGATGTCACTGACAAGTGCTTACGAGAAACAGCTGATCTGATGAAATATCAACCACAAGTATTCAATACTGTCTGAGCGCCCTCTGAGCGAAACATGTTTCTTTTTTGTAACTAAAATGTATTACAGGAACATACTGGGAAAATTTAAATTACAGAAAATTTAGAGAAGTAAAATTTAAAGATTAGATATTTAATTTAAATTATTTATAAACAAATCAACTTCTGACCTATTTTCCATTACTGGAAACTTTAATTATTATAATTTTTCAAAAATCGAAAAGTTAAATAATATAATTTTCTTCTATTACATAATATATTTTTCTTTTAATGGATATTTAACAAAAATGTTGTTTAAAATAATATCTGTGTATTTTGCATAATTTCATCTAACAATTTTTATTTTAATGTTACATTTTCTCAATTTAATTAAGTAGAAACTAATTTTAGAATTTTACGTATAAAATTCTGCTTCTGTTTACTTTCCGAAAAAAGAACCCTATTTCTTAAAAATTCAAATTGTATTATATTGTATTATAATTATATTTGATAAAAGCTTATAAACAAATTTAACAATGTTTTTTTTAATTTTTTAAACTTAATATGCAAAATTGATTAATTCTAGTTTTTTTTTACCAATTTTTAATTAAATCTTATTTTATCAAAATGAATTTTCAATTAAAAATTTTGCTTAAATTTATAAAACTTAAAAACAATTGAAATAGTCGATCAGTAATGATTTAATTGGATTAAATTAATTACTAGTTTTATTGAATTTGTAAAAATTAAGCTTCTAAGATTCAAAATAGATCAAATGAATATTCTGTCTTTTAAAAATTCTACTCTCTTTAAGTTCTGTTAAATAAGGATTTTACTAAATGAAAATTCAGTCAATACCTAATTTCTAAAAATAAAAAGTCATCTAACAATAAATTTTGTAAATCGAAAATTATGTTTAAATTTGGATTTATTTAAATTCGATTGAGAACAAATTCGAAAGTATAAAATTCGTTTAAAAGGAAATTATATCTTATAAAATTATCTAAAATTAAAATTCTAAATAATGTTTTATAATACTTAATCTTGCGCCCCAATATTACGTGTTTTTTAACACACGATTTAAAACAATTCATAATGATTTAATTAAAAATTGGTTAAAATGAATTTATAAACAGAATTTAAAGCTGATATTTTCATGCGGGATGTAAATTTAGAGGTTATAAAAAATTATTTTGTCTAACAAATTTTAAGAACCATTCATGCTTCTGATGCGTCTTTATTTTAATATAATAATATTTTTCAAAATGGTTGTAATATAATAAAATATGAATATTAATAGAACTATTAATTCGTATTAATAGATTGATTTTATACTCAATGATATTTATATGAGAGTATAATTATTATTATTTTTTTATTTATAATTACCAGAAGTTCCCTCCTACAAGAAATCGATTGGATTTAATTAAAAACAATAGAAAAAAAACTTCAATTGGCTTTAATCGTGTTTCTTAATCGTGTATTCCCGATTGAACAAGATTAAATAAAAACAGTCCCGCAATCGTTCCGAATTGTTTTCTATCGAAAATGGTTTAATGCAGTGGCAGCACTATCTAGGCGGTAATTTTTAAATTGTGAAGCCTGATCTCTGTAAATGCAGAATCAATTTTGTTGTTTTTAAATTGTAATAAATAAAATAAATTGTCAAATTTCAATTTATTAAAACTAGAAGAGCAAAACAGATAGGTTACTCATAATTCATAATGGTTTTTGTAAAAGACAACCGACAATATAATTTAAAAAATCAAATAATAGGTAATTATAAAATCTCATAATAATGATTGAAAATTGGAAAATTTGTAGAAAATAATTGAAAATTGCTGAAAAAATTAATAGTTAAAGGAAATAGTTGAAAAATTATGAGAATAATTAAAAAATTAAAGAAAATATATGAAAAATGACGAAAATATTTGACAATTGAAAAAAATAATAAAAAATTGAGGCAAGAAATTGAAAATTTAAGAAGTAAATTGAAAATTGAAAAATTAAGTTAAATTTGGAGAAAATAATGGATAATTGAAAAAAAATTGCAAAGGGACGAAAGTAATTGACAATTGAAAACAAAATTCAATAACTGGGTAATTACTCAATTAAAGAAAATAGTTCTAAAAATTAAACAATAAATATTAAATTCAAACAAAATTGTTAAAAATTATAAGAATAAATGTTGGAAATAATTGCAAATTAAATAACTGGATTGAAAAACGAAAAAAATAATTGACATTCAAAAGAAAAATAATAATTAAAAATTGAAAAATTTGTAGGAAATAATTGAAAGTTGCTGAAAAAATTAATAGTTAAAGGAAATGGTTCAAAAATGATGAGATTAATTGTAAAATTGAATAAAATATCTGAAAAATGACGAAAATAATTGAAAATTAAAACCAAAATTTAAAAATGGCTACTTAATTACACAATTAAATAGAATAGTTTAAAAAATTAAACTATAAATATTACATTTACACAAAATTGTTGAAAATTGTAGGAATAAATGTTGGAAATAATTGCAAATTGAACAACTGGATTGAAAATAGAAAAAATAATTGACATTAAAGAGAAAAATAAAAAAATGACGAAATAAATTTAATATTTAAGAATTTAATTAATATTTGAAAAAATAATTGATAATTGAAAAGAAATTACAAAATGACGAAAATAATTGATAATTGAAAACAAAATTCGAGAAATGACTAGATTATTAGACAACTGAAAAAAATAATTGAAATTGAAGAAAATAATAAAAAAAAGTCAAAGATTAATTATAAAATTTTATGATAATTGAAAATTGAAAAAATTGTAGGAAATAATTAAAACTTGCTAAAAATAATAAATAGTTGAAGGAAATAGTTGAAAAATGACGAGAAAAATTGAAAAATTAAAGAAAATAAGTGGAAAATTACGAAAATAATTGTCATTACAAAACGAAATTTGAAAAATGACTTAATTAATAATTAATTAATTATTTTCAGTTAACTGAAAAATATAATTGAAAAAATTGAACAAGAAATATTAAATTTAAAGAAAATAATTGCAAAATGAAGAATGGAATTGGAATTTAAATATATTCAAAAATTGAATATGAGTAATTGAAAAAAGCCGAGAATTTAATATATTAAAAAACAATTGAAAACTGAAGAATGAAATTAAAAAAATATCGATAAAATATCGACTCTAGGTATTATAGTAATAAATTATATATTGATTAGACATATTAATTTTATGTAATAAAGAAAATAAAACATTAATGTTATATTTATGCAACTTAATAAAAAGTAGACTTTTAATTGAAAAGACAATGAGAAAAAATGTGTTTGAATCAAACATTACTTTTATATAAATTCTTCACAGTTTGAGGTTTTTCCAAGTGTCAATTTAAAAACTGTGAAACACTGAAGAAAATAACACATTTTATTAATTGTACACAATTGTGGAAGTGTATGACTCAGAAATAAGTTAAATTAAGAAGAAAAATATACAAAAAATTGTAGTATCTAACATAAAATAGAATCTTAGTAAATTCACTTGTGCACAAAAGTTTCAATCACTTCAGATATACCTCAATTTTCTTATAAAATTATAACACTACCACTTTTTAATAATCACTTTAATGAGAACAGGGCCACTGTCGCAAACACCTTCTCCCAAAAAATTAATAAACATGCATGATTACTGAAAACCTCGAGCACATGTTCTACCGGAAAATAAGTAAACAACTAACGTTAGGCTAGAAAAATGACGCCATATTGAGTCTCCTGATAGGAAACGATTGGAAACGATTAACAGAGTTTAACACCAATTAACGACAATTAAAAACAATTAATAAATTTCTAACTTTGAATTGTTGCAAATTGTGGTCAATCGATTTCTTCTAGGAGGGTTTTTTTAACTTATCCACTACAATATAGGTTATGTTTAACTTTAAAGCCATACTTTTGCATGTTTGAAATAAAAAAAAATAATTTTTATGTAATTTTTTTAGACAAAAGGTAATTAAAAACAATTAAAAACAAGTCAAAAACAAAAAACAATTAAATGTAAAACAAAATGAACGATTGAAACTCTTAATTAGATAAAAATTAAATAATTTTTAAAACCGGAAACAAATTTATTGTTTTTTTGTTTTTCAAAATCGTTTCTAAATGTCAAAAATCTTTAGTTTTTTAACCAGAAACAAGTTTTAATGGTTCATTTAGTTTAAAATTAAATTTGCCAATTTTTGTTCTAAAAAATTTGATTTTTTTCAAAAAGCAAAATAATGACTTTAAACATAACCTCTTCTTGAGTACGTGTCTAATTCCTCCTTAAAATAAATATAATATTACAAATTACAATATTTATAACTTCAGAACGCGCGTCTTGAAATTAATGCACAGAAATGATTGTTTTGTCAAGAACTATGTTTTTAAAACTGTATAAAATAATAGAGATACAATAATTATTCTATATAATTTACTTTGTTTGTTTTCAGATGGACAGACTGTTCTGACACTTTGCGAACTTTCGGCGCGATGCGTCGCCTCACACATTCCCTTCGAACTGGTGGAACACGTATATCCACCAGTTCCAGAACAACTTCAACTCAGGATAGCTTTTTGGAGTTTTCCCGACAACGAGGAGGATATCCGGCTCTACTCATGTCTGGCCAATGGCAGCGCCGAAGAATTTCAACGAGGCGAACACCTCCATCGGTCGAAATGCGTCAAAGACCCTCTCCAAATTGGTAAATCAATTTTTAGTTTCTTTCAGCAATTTATATTTTTTTTTTATCTAAGAATGAATTCCCTTTTGTCGACGAGGTTCCAAAAAAAAAGAACAATTTCCTTGCTGTGAACCCCGTAAAAAGAGATTTATTAGAACAAAATGATTTTTAATTGGGACTAGGGATAGTTCCAATTCAAAAAGTGCTTATTTTTCAATTGCGACTAAAGTTCCAATTATTTAGGTTGTATTTCAAAAACAAAATAGTAGAAAGGATGTTTTAAATTGTATAAAAGAAATAAATTTATAAACGTTCCAATTTCTTAAATTTTATACAATACAAGGAAATGAAAATTTTAAAGTTTTAGTTCCCTTTTACCGACATTCGCAGTTAATTTTTATTCTCTGGGATAAAAATCGTAGATTTTCTTCCAATTTGAATATTTATAATAATATTAATTACACCTAAATCAATATTTAAACGAACGCTGTTAAAAATATTTTTAATTTTTTTACAATTGTAACAATATTCTCTAAATGCGTTTTATTTGGCATTCTAACCTCTAAATTCGATACAAGAAAAAATGTAGTGATAAACATACATAATATCCTGTGAAATGTAAATAAATATATAACAGGCTGCGCAGTGACACAATTTTTACTTTTTTTTTTTTTTTTTTTTGGTCAAGACTACTTTTTTACTACTAATTTTGGACTAAAGCTACTAAATGCTACCTTTTATTAAGAATAATGTAAAAGATTATCAGAATTCAAGAATTTCAGTTTTTTAGTCAATTTTATAGTTTCTAAAAGCCCACCAAGTGTCAAGTGAACCGAGAATATTCTCCTTCCGGAGAATTATGAACAGCGTTTTATATAAATTATAAAAATTGTAATTTCTTATATCCAAGTTATCAACAATTGTAAATATTTTAACTATAATATTTTTAAAAAAATAATGGCAAATTTGACAAATTATTTAAAAAAAAATTATGAAAACGATTAAAATTGTCAAAAGTAATTTAAGAAATCATAGAAAAGTTTTAAAACTAAAGAAAATAATTTAAATTTGAGAAGAAAACTGCAAAATCTTAGAAATAAATTTAAAAAAATTAGAATAGTGGAAAATTGGAGAAAATAATTGGAAATTGAAAAAAATTATTGTAATTGAGATAAATCATTAAAAGTTTAGAAAATTAATTACAAAATTATGATAATGATTAATATTTTAAGCAAATAATGAAAAAGTACAATAAATAATTTAAAATTGAAGAAAATAATTAAAATTTGAGAAAATAATTGAAAAAAATATATAATATATTTTAAATGAACAAAAATTAAAGAAAATTGCAGGAAAATACTTGAAGCTGTTAGAAGTTAATTGTACCTAAAAGTAAAAAAAAAAATTACATAACTTAAAATTGAAAAAACCGATTTTTAATTTATGGAAAATAATTACAAAAAATGCAGAATATAGGTATATATATATATAACACAAGAAAATCGTAGATGTAATTGAAAATTAAGTAGACAAATGAAAATTTCAGACAAATAATTAAAAAAATTTTGGAAGCTATGGAAGAGAACGTAAGTAATTGAAAATTGAAGAAAATAATTGAAATTTAAGAAAATTCTTAAATACCTTTAAAAATAATTTTACAAAATGGGAATTATGCCTAAGAATTTAAATAAATAATTGAAAAATGATAAGAATAATTTAAAATTGGAAAAAATAATTTAAATATGATGAAAATAATTTAAAATTTGAAAAAGTCATTGAAATACGATGAAAATAATTAAAATTTCAGATAAATAACTACAATTATTGAAAATTAATGCATGTGAAGTTGGCCCCCCACTATCAACCAATTGGATTTCTTTTCGGAGTTCTGGCTTCCTTTCGAATAGTTCTAGAGTTCCTTATACATTTTAGAAATAGTTCTGGCGATTAAATACCAAAACAATCGATTTAACATGATGGGGGGCCAACTTCACGTGGCCCCCCTTTTTTGCAAAAATCGATATATTTTTAGAGTTCTGAGTAGTTTTTAAAGAGTTCTAGAGTTCCCTGTACTTTTTATCAATAGTTCTGCCCATTAAGGCAAAAAAAAAAATTTTTCAAAAAAATAGTCGACCCCCACATTTTTTTTTAATTACATTATTCTAATCAAAAATGAACTAAAACAAAGAGTTCTAGAGTTCCCTACACATTAAACATAAGACAACTAACTCAAAGTCCAAAAATTTTAAAAACCATCACAATCCAAACTCAAAAGCAAATCAATAAACAACTTTGAAGTTGCAAAATTTATTTGAGTTTTTAAAAATTTAGAGATCCAAGAGTTCTAATCAGAGTTCTGTTTACCCCCCCAAGAGTTCAACAAGAATTTCTAATAAAGTTTTTCTTTAGAATCAAAATCCAACAAACTATACAACTTTAAAGTTTCAAAATTTTTTTGAGTTTTTTAAAATTTAGAGTTCTAAGAGTTCTGATCAGAGTTCTGTTGGCCCCCCAAATAGTTCTACAAGAAATTCTAATAAAGTTTTTCTCTAAAGTCAAAATCCAAAAAACTACACAACTTTAAAGTTTCAAAATTTTTTTGAGTTTTTAAAAATTTAGAGTTCCAAGAGTTCTAATCAGAGTTCTGTTGGCCCCCCAAATAGTTCTAACGGAAATGTTAATAAAGTTTTTCTATAAAGTCAAAATCCAAAAAACTACACAACTTTAAAGTTTTAAAGTTTTTTTGAGTTTTTAAAAATTTAGAGTTCCAAGAGATCTGATCAGAGTTATGTTGGCCCCCCAAATAGTTCTACAGGAAATGCTAATAAAGTTTTTCTCTAAAGTCAAAATCCAAAAAACTACACAACTTTAAAGTTTCAAAATTTTTTTGAGTTTTTAAAAATTTAGAGTTCTAAGAGTTTTGATCAGAGTTTTGTTTGCCCCTTGGAGTGCTCTACAAAAAACACTCATAACATTTTTCTCTGAACTCAAAATCCAAAAACTTATTAACGTTCAAAGTAACCCAAAAAAATTTGAATTTCGAAAATTTTAGAGTTCCAAGAGTTCTGGTCAGAGTTCTGTTGGCCCCCCAAATAGTTCTACAGGAAATGCTAATAAAGTTTTTCTCTAAAGTCAAAATCCAAAAAACTACACAACTTTAAAGTTTCAAAACTTTTTTTGAGTTTTTAAAAATTTGAGAGTTCCAAGAGTTCTGGTCAGAGTTCGGTTGGCCCCCCAAATAGTTCTGCAGGAAATGCTAATAAAGTTTTTCTCTAAAGTCAAAATCCAAAAAACTACACTACTTTAAAGTTTCAAAATTTTTTTGAGTTTTTAAAAATTTAGAATTCTAAGAGTTCTGATCAGAGTTCTGTTTGCCCCCCGGAGTGCTCTACAAAAAACCCTTATAACATTTTTCTCTAAACTCAAAATCCAATAACTTATTAACGTTCAAAGTGACCCAAAAAATTTTGAATTTCGAAAATTTTAGATTTCCAAAAGTTCTGGTCAGAGTTCTGTTTGCCCCCCGGAGTGCTCTACAAAAAACCCCAATAACATTTTACTTTAAACTCAAAATCCAAAAACTTATTAACGTTCAAAGTGACCCAAAAAATTTTGACTTTCAAATATTTTAGAATTCCAAGAGTTCTTGTCAGAGTTCTGTTGGCCCCCGAAATAGTTCTACAGGAAATGCTAATAAAGTTTTTCTCTAAAGTCAAAATCCAAAAAACTACACAACTTTAAAGTTTCAAAATTTTTTTGAGTTTTTAAAAATTTAGAGTTCTAAGAGTTTTGATCAGAGTTTTGTTTGCCCCTTGGAGTGCTCTACAAAAAACACTTATAACATTTTTCTCTGAACTCAAAATCCAAAAACCTATTAACGTTCAAAGTAACCCAAAAAAATTTGAATTTCGAAAATTTTAGAGTTCTAAGAGTTCTGGTCAGAGTTCTGTTGGCCCCCCAAATAGTTCTACAGGAAATGCTAATAAAGTTTTTCTCTAAAGTCAAAATCCAAAAAACTACACAACTTTAAAGTTTCAAAATTTTTATGAGTTTTTAAAAATTTAGAGTTCTAAGAGTTCTGATCAGAGTTCTGTTTGCCCCCCGGAGTGCTCTACAAAAAACACTTATCACATTTTTCTCTAAACTCAAAATCCAAAAACTTATTAACGTTCAAAGTAACCCAAAAAAATTTGAATTTCGAAAATTTTAGAGTTCCAAGAGTTCTGGTCAGAGTTCTGTTTGCCCCCCGGAGTGCTCTACAAAAAACCCTAATAACATTTTTCTCTAAACTCAAAATCTAAAAACTTATTAACGTCCAAAGTGACCCAGAAAACTTTGAATTTCGAAAATTTTAGAGTTCCAAGAGTTCTGGTCAGAGTTTTGTTTGCCCCCCGGAGTGCTCTACAAAAAACCCAAACAATAGTTTTCTCTAAACTCAAAATCCAAAAACTTATTAACGTTCAAAGTGACCCAAAAAATTTTGACTGTCATAAATTTTAGAGTTCCACTTTTTCTCTCTCCAGTCCTACAAGCTAGGTAGTCTGGGATTGGAGCGTGTGAAGAAAATTATCGGCAATGTGAGGGGATATATGCCTTATGGAAGGGAAACTCTTCGACTCTTATCTGGTTTAAATTTCAAAAACGAGTATTTATAAATTGTTATAACGGAAAACCAATAATAACTATTGTGAAGTTCATTTCTCAATAAGTAATTAAAAAACACCATTCACGATAAATAGGCCTATGAGTCTTAATGTCACACACAATACTAAATGACACATGTTATTTAAATAAAATAAAAATACTCTAAATTTTTGTAAATTTAACAGAGATTAAATTTGAATTTTCTAAACTACAAAAAAAAAAATATATATAGAAAAATATTTAGATGTCACTCAATGCGATTAAAGTTTTCCATGCATTTTAAGTGAAAAAAAAAGTTTTTAGTAAAATTTAAATCGGTAACTATATTTATCTTCAGAACATTTCAAGGAGTATTGCCAAATTGTTTATTTCACTATTTTTATAATAAGTCCTCCAAAAGACGAATGTAACCAGTTACTAACAACAAACTAAGCATAACAATTATAACAAGTTTAAACAAATTATAATCGGTGTGGCCATAAGTTTTATGAATGTAAATTCCCGGTAAGTTCCAGGTTTTTCGCAGTGATATTTTTGTATTTCCCGGTTATATTTTTAAGGTAAATTTAAAAATAACTTTAGATTTTAAAAAGCTTATTATGACATTAGTAATTGTAAGGAACATTTGTATTCATGACATAAGTAACAATTAATTTTTTATATCAGAATGGCCGCAAATTTTCATTTTCAAACACACCTGACTTTCCCGGAACTTTTCCCTGATTTACAGTTTTTGCGGACACCCTGTATATGGATCTTAAAGAAATTTTTAGAACAGCAAAAATTGGAACGAACGACTATGTTCTAAAACTCATTAATTAAAATGTCTTTGATTGAATCACGCTTTAGGCGAATTTAAATTCTTAGAATTTCTTGTCAAATTAATTTAAAGAATTACAAATTTTACTTAATTAAACTCTTGGAATAATGAATTAATTTTTAACATTATTTTTATTTTATAAAATAAATGTTTAAATTAAATTTTTATTTAAAAGAATTTTAATTTAATCGAATTTTAACTTAAAACAATTCTTATTTAACAGAACTCGTGTTAAGAACGTTCAACCGCTTGATCTAACCTCAAAATAAAAAATGGCTTGCAAACAGCAAATAAAAATAAACAATTTCTCGAAATTGTAAAAGATTCACTTGTTCAAGTAACAGAAAAAATTAGATTAGGCAAAAAATATTTTCAAACAATAATTATTAAACACTTTATGTTTTGTCTTTATTTGTCACTAAACCAATTGTAATTTTCATCTAATTTTGACAAATAATAGCTGATTTTACTCTTTGAAACATTCTTTACAGTTCTACTCATTTAACTTTGTTCATAATATGTGACGCGCTTTGAAGAAAGGGACCTTAGAGGCAAATCGGTAATTTTACAGGAGAGCGAAAAGAAAAGACGAGCGCGTATGGTGCTCTGTACAAATCGATGATGTTTGAATTGTCATAACTTGAAAAATAATTAATAAAAACATTTTCTGACTTCAAATAATGAAAAAGGAACTTTTATTGAAGTTAAATCAACCATAAACCGAAAATCGATTTTTACCCTCTAAGGTCCCTTTCTTCACACAGAAAAATCTAACTGCGATTTTTGCTGCATGTGATTTTCAGGTAAATGAAATTCTTAAGATTAACTCTAGATCATTGCTAAATGTCTCTTTATTTTGATGTTAAATTTACATATATGGGTGACTTTCTGCTGCATTGAAATTTTCACCAAATCATATATTAAATTAACAAAATTTTTTTTCAGTGCATAGCGAGACATATTTTGTTCAAAAGTTATTAAAAAAATCAAATTTGTTTTTAAGAATTTTTTTTAACAAAATATTTTTAACGAAATTCAAAGAGTAAAATTGTAGAGAATGTTTCAAAGAGTAAAATAAGTAATTAGGGGAGGTGGGGGCAAGACGGGGTACCTGCCTTAATTAAGAAACTAATTAACCAATCATGATCATTTTTTGCATAACATAGTACCGTTACAATAGTTTTTGATTGGCCAAGTCACTGATTGATGAAACCGAGTTTTTTATTTGTTACATGAAAAAACTATTTTTGACGATTTTCTTGTCATTTTTGCATTTTATTTAGAACGTGTTTGATATTTTAATAACAACCTTTTATATACTATATAATTTTATTCATGTTTAACAATGATTAGACTTAAAGTTAAGCACTTGCTTATTTCCGTTTCGAAACTTAATTTTTAGAAATTAATTTTTTAATGAAATTCCGCATGTGGGGGCAAGACGGGGTATAGGAAGTGAGGGCAGGATATGGTACTGAAAACCAATCATTTTTTTATTTTATGAAAAAAAAATCTTTTTTTGGTGATTTTTCACACTATTTATAACGTTTTGTTATTTAAATAATACATTTAGAATACAGGAGCAGGTAACCTCTTGTTTATTTCTATTCTAAAAGTTATTGTTTTTTGAGGTTAGTTTTGTAATTTAATTTTACATGAGAGAACTAAAATTACGCATTTAACTTGTTCTTTAGTTTATTTTACAAAATCAATAAACGTGTTTGCGAAAGTTGTAAGGAAAAATAGCTTGATTTTTATACTACCGCATCTTACCGCCATGTTTTGTAAAATGGAAAATTTGAATTTTTTTGCGTATTCTTAATTCTATATTTAATTAAGTAACAAATGTTCGAAATAAGACTCTTTCATGGAAGACTGATTGCCAAGGATTATTATTATAATAAATAAAATATTTTTGAATCGATAATATTAGTGTCATTGAGCTTCAAACCTTAGCAGTCTTGCCCCCACCTCCGATAATTTTCATAATTGGGTGAAAATAATCACTATGAACGTTAATAACTTTTTGGATTTAGAGTTTTGCGAAAAATGTTATTAGGGTTTTTTGTAAAGCACTCCGGGGGCAAACAGAACTCTGACCAGAACTCTTGGAACCCTAAAATTTTCGAAAATCAAAATTTTCCCGTGCGGAATTTACGATGTGGGCCTCATGGGGTCCTTACCAGTTTTCCTTATCTCTGGTAAGGCCCTTGTCAGGAAAACTGGCTAGCGCCTTACAAGGCTGTAACGCTTTTGCACATCAACGCCCTAGATGTGGAAAACTAGGCAGGGCCCTACCAGTTTTTTATATAAACGACCTATTTAAAAAAAGGTTTCATAGCACTTACAACTTGGAAGTTACCAAGTTTGAGTGATTCTAAAGTTCATACACAAATATATATAATTTAAAAAAAAACATTTTTGGTCTTAAGAAAATACGACAATAAATTTAAAAAACTTTTTTTCTTATTTTACATTTAAATTATGAGCGTAAAATGGAGTACAAGTTTATAAAGTTTTTTTTGTCGTCAACGAAAATGTAGAATAAATTTTAAATAGTTTATCAAATACAAATAAATTTTAGTCCAGAAAGTCAACCTCATCTTGAAATATTTTGCAAGATATAACTTTTTGAAAATATTTTATATATTTAGCAAAGATAAGTTTCCAATTCTAAAATTATTATTATAAATTATTTTTATTTAAGTACACAAACGTATTAAATACATAAATAATAATTGCTAATTATTTTTAAAAGAATAATTTTATTATAGAAATGGCAGACAAATCGTAAATTTTTAACACCGAGAAAACATTGAAGTTTTCTGGAAATATTGTTCGTTAAACTATTTGATATTTTTATTTGATTGTTAGTTAATTACAAGTTTTCATTAGTACAATGCTATAAATTATTAAATGAATTGTTAAATGAATAACAATAAAGTAAAATAAGTATTAAAATTAATAGACAAACACTTATTTTTTAGGTTAGGAACGTTCGAAACATTTCTCAAAGGATCAATTTACTGTTTAAATGTTTAAAATCGATAAATTGTAAAATGTAGAAAGAAATTTTAAAGTTAATGTATACGATGTTTAATATTTATATGTGACCTGGACAGTGAAAAGGGTGCTTACGTGTTAAAAAAAAATTTTTTTAGTTTACACCACGTGAAAGAGCGTCAACAAATCTATGAGAATTGGAAATAAAAATGATAAATTTATATCTTGTTACCAAATAATTTAATAATGTTGATGTAAAATAAATATTATTCATTTTTTATTGGAATATAATTACAATTATTTAAAGCAGGTCAATCAAAATATTTACAAAATAAATAACAGATTCAGGAATTCACGGAAATATTTTTTAACTCAGTTTATTATTGAAAAATATTTTTAATATTTAAAATTTCAAGACCACCAAAAAGAAAACTCCCACTTTCGAACATCGCGACGCGCACGCCATCATACTTAAAAATATGCCGTTACCGAGGAAGCTAGTAGTTTTCCTTACTTAGGGTTCTAGATCTAGTAAGGTTCAAAATCTAGTAAGGTGAAATAAATTATAATTTATGAATTCAAATTAATTTAGTATTTTCGTCTCTGGATAAAGAAAACACGTGCACTATCATAGTTAAAAAAGTTGTGTTACCGAGGCAACTCTTGTTTTTTTCTACTTAGGGTTCTCAATAGTCGCCCATGTCAAACTCTAGTAATGAGACTTTAACTATAATTTATAAATCAAAATCATTTAATTATTTTCATCTCTGATCAAAAAGATAATTACTAAAAAATACACCTTAATATTGGTAATGTGCTGCTTAATTAATAATTAAATCTTTTTTTTTTCATTTTTTTCAAACAAGGAAAACTGCTAAGGCCCATGTCTACGCCCTACTTTAAATAGGGCAAAGTAGGGCATTTTCCGCACGGGTTTTGGGTCACTTTGAACGTTAATAAGTTTTTGGATTTTGACTTTAGAGAAAAACTTTATTAGCATTTCCTGTAGAACTATTTCGGGGGCCAACAGAACTCTGACAAGAACTCTTGGAATTCTAAAATATTTGAAAGTCAAAATTTTTTGGGTCACTTTGAACGTTAATAAGTTTTTGGATTTTGAGTTTAGAGTAAAATGTTATTGGGGTTTTTTGTAGAGCACTCCGGGGGGCAAACAGAACTCTGACAAGAACTCTTGGAACTCTAAAATTTTCGAAATTCAAAGTTTTCTGGGTCACTTTGAACGTTAATAAGTTTTTGGATTTTAAGTTTAGAGAAAAATGTTTTTTGTAGAGAACTCTGGGGGGCAAACAGAACTCTGACCAGAACTCTTGGAACTCTCAAATTTTCGAAAGTCAAAATTTTTTGGGTCACTTTGGACGTTAATAAGTTTTTGGATTTTGAGTTTAGAGAAAAATGTTATTAGGGTTTTTTGTAGAGCACTCCGGGGGGCAAACAGAACTCTAATCAGAACTCTTAGAACTCTAAATTTTTAAAAAATCAAAAAAATTTTGAAACTTTAAAGTTGTGTAGTTTTTTGGATTTTGACTTTAGAGAAAAACTTTATTAGCATTTCCTGTAGAACTATTTGGGGGGCCAACCGAACTCTGACCAGAACTCTTGGAACTCTCAAATTTTTAAAAACTCAAAAAAATTTTGAAACTTTAAAGTTGTGTAGTTTTTTGGATTTTGACTTTAGAGAAAAACTTTATTAGCATTTCCTGTAGAACTATTTGGGGGGCCAACAGAACTCTGACCAGAACTCTTGGAACTCTCAAATTTTCGAAATTCAAATTTCTTTGGGTTACTTTGAACGTTAATAAGTTTTTGGATTTTGAGTTTAGAGAAAAATGTTATAAGTGTTTTTTGTAGGGCACTCCGGGGGGCAAACAGAACTCTGATCAGAACTCTTAGAACTCTAAATTTTTAAAAACTCAAAAAAATTTTGAAACTTTAAAGTTGTGTAGTTTTTTGGATTTTTACTTTAGAGAAAAACTTTATTAGCATTTCCTGTAGAACTATTTGGGGGGCCAACGGAACTCTGATCAGAACTCTTAGAACTCTAAATTTTTAAAAACTCAAAAAAATTTTAAAACTTTAAAGTTGTGTAGTTTTTAGGATTTTGACTTTATAGAAAAACTTTATTAACATTTCCTTTAGAACTATTTGGGGGGCCAACAGAACTCTGATCAGAACTCTTAGAACTCTAAATTTTTAAAAACTCAAAAAAATTTTAAAACTTTAAAGTTGTGTAGTTTTTTGGATTTTGACTTTAGAGAAAAACTTTATTAGAATTTCTTGTAGAACTATTTGGGGGGCCAACAGAACTCTGATCAGAACTCTTAGAACTCTAAATTTTTAAAAACTCAAAAAAATTTTGAAACTTTAAAGTTGTATAGTTTGTTGGATTTTGATTCTAAAGAAAAACTTTATTAGAAATTCTTGTTGAACTCTTGGGGGGGGGGGGGGGGGAGGGTAAACAGAACTCTGATTAGAACTCTTGGAACTCTACATTTTTAAAAACTCAAATAAATTTTGCAACTTCAAAGTTGTTTATTGATTTGCTTTTGAGTTTGGATTGTGATGGTTTTTAAAATTTTAGGACTTTGAGTTAGTTGTCTTATGTTTAATGTGTAGGGAACTCTAGAACTCTTTGTTTTAGTTCATTTTTGATTAGAATAATGTAATTTAAAAAAAATGTGGGGGCCGACTATTTTTTTGAAAAATTTTTTTTTTGCCTTAATGGGCAGAACTATTGATAAAAAGTACAGGGAACTCTAGAACTCTTTAAAAACTACTCAGAACTCTAAAAATATATCGATTTTTGCAAAAAAGGGGGCCACGTGAAGTTGGCCCCCCATCATGTTAAATCGATTGTTTTGGTATTTAATCGCCAGAACTATTTCTAAAATGTATAAGGAACTCTAGAACTATTCGAAAGGAAGCCAGAACTCCGAAAAGAAATCCAATTGGTTGATAGTGGGGGGCCAACTTCACATGCATTGAAAATTATGCAAAAAGAATGAAAATAATTAGAAAATGGAGAAAATAATAGAAAAATTATAGAATTTATTTTTAAGTAAAAGAAAATAATTTAAAAATCGGTTAAAAAATTGAAAGTTGAAGATAATCTGAATTTAAGATAAAAACTGAAAATTTAGGAAATTTATTAAAAAATAATTAAAATAATTGAGAGATGGAGAAAATAATTGCAAAAGGATGAAAAGAAACGTATATTGAACAAAATAATTGAAAATATTGTGAAATGTAAGTGAAAGTTCAGGATATTAATTCAGAAATAATGAAAATGATTAGAAATTGAAAGATAATAATTAAAAATTTTATAATAATTAAGAATGGTAAATTAAGAAAATTTATTTAAAATTGCGATAAATAATATAATATTTAGCAAAAAAATAATGGAATTGTTTTATTTTCAAAGAGAGAATAATTTAAGTTGTAAAAGTTTTTGAGAAAATTAAAGAACATAATTGAAATTTTATAAAAATATTTGAAAATCTGGAAAATTACTTGAAAAAATTAAAATAATCGAAAATTGAAGAAAAGAATTGAAGAAAACTTAAAATAATTGAAATTAAGATAATTAATAAATATTTTTGGAAATGATAAAAAAAAATCAAAATAAATAAAAGTTGAAGAAAATAATTGAAATTTGAGAAAAATACTTAAAAAATTTTAAAAATAATTTTACAAAATTGAAATAATATTTAAAAATTAAGGAAAACAGTTGAAAAATATGATGATAACAACTAAAATTTCAGATAAATAATTGAAATTTTTAAAAATGATGACAAAAGAATGACAGTAATTAGAAACTGAAGAAAATAATTATAGATAGGTAGGTAAATTACAGAATTTATTTAAAAAAAAAAAAAAGAAGAAGAAGAAGACAATAAGCTAAATATGCGATATCATGTTATTAAAAATTTATTAAATTAATTGAAAAATAATTAAAAGATAAAGAACAAATTGCAAAATGATAAAAAGAAATTAATATTAAACAAAATAATTTAAAATTTATGAAAATAATTAAAAAATTTTAAAAACAATTGGAATAGATTGAAAATAATTAAAATTTCAGATAAATAATTGCAATTTTTGAAAATTATGCAAAATGATTGAAAATAATTAGAAATTGGAAAAAACAATAGAAAAATTACAGAATTTATCTTTAGGCAAAAGAAAGCGTTGTTAAAATAAAACTTCTTATAGAAGATCTGTAATATAAGCGTTATTAACAATTACCTTTTATTATAATATAAAATTTATTTTATAAACGATTGGGTTTTTTTTCCTTTCAATTTTATTAGAAAAAAATTATTTTGACTTTAAAATTGAATTTAAAAACTAATTTTACTTCACTTAAAAAACGATACTTTTTTGATACTTTTATTCAATTTTGAGGCTACTTTTTTTTATAAGAAGGCTACTTTTTCATACTTTTTTTAGTCTCTTACTTACGCTTTGAAGCCTGATATAAGTAAAAATACAAATAAATTAAATCTTCATAAAGGCAGTGTCAAAAAAACTTATTTAAAAAATATATTCCTAAATATTTTTGCCAAAATTGGCTAAATTGACACATGCAATAACTGACATTTATTATTTAATCATAACAATATTAATTTTTTTTTGTAATTAAAGCTTTCCTAACTGATCATACATATTTATGCATATTTTTACGTTTTTTAATTCTTATCTTTTATCACATTATTATTATTATTATATTATTTTATTATTATGTATTTAAAATGTTACTAATGTTTAAATAAAGTGAGTTTAAGATATTTCTGTCAAGTTATCTAACTTAAAACATATTCTCCACTTTGAAAAAAAAAATTTTTATTTCAAAATTTTTATGTTTCTGAATTTTTGTTTATCGTAATCTTAAATCTTTTTTATTTCTTCTTGTTCGTTAAAATATTTATAATTATTATATTTTGCAGTTACAATTTTGGTCTAAAAAATTTGTTTGACAAAGTTATAGCTACTTTTTTGAAGGAAGGGTGATTTTTAAAAGTTTGTTTTAAGCACTTTTTTCCACATTGCAGCAATTTTTGGAATATTAATAATGACCCTTAATGTCTCCATTGATATTAAAGTTTCAAAACATCAAATCTAATTTCAAAATTCAATACAGCGGTTTCAAAAACGTCCTTTGAAAAATAAAACTAAAAAATCCAATTATTATCGAAGAGAAACTGTATTTTAGTTGGTATTTTGGGTAGCTTTTTACAAATTTCCTAAAGAAAAATTAATTTTCAAATTTCCCGATTCAAAATAGCAGACTCAAAATTTTTAAATTTTTGCTTAATTTCAGAGAGACTCAATTTAACTGTGTTTTTGGTGTCGCTTATGATAAATTTTGTATTAAAAAAAGTGCACAGCTTCTAATTCAAAAAGATCAACGAACTTTGAATCCGACATTTTGATTCTCAGATTTTTGATAATTTTATTTTTTGACGCCAAATTCGTAATAAACAAATTTTGAAAATTTATTTTTTGACACCAATTTTTAATAAGGGTCACTTCGATAAATCACTAATTTAAAGAATTTTTTGTCTTCAAAAGTCATTTTTGAGGCCGCCATTTTGGAATGAGGCTATTGCTTTTTTAAAATCTTTAATGCCCATAAACGCGACATTTTGAGTCATCATAATGTTCCAAAAATTGCTTCAATGTAAAAAAATGTTTTTTTAATTTATTTTTCTCTTTTATAGATCATTTATTGACAATTATTAATTATTACCTATTATTACCAAAACTATTATTTATTTAAGCTTTCAATTTATATACAGTTCTCTAATAATCAAGCGTTTTTCAGAAAATGTCAGAATATCTTCCTGAATATTGGGATCGAAAATATCAATTTCAATATATTAGATATGTATCTATTCAAATTTCATGATATAGAATTTCCATCAGATTGCTCCAGAATGATAGTAATTTATGAAGCTTTGAACTATTTTTCTATATGACATAAAAAATCTAGAACTTTTTATCTAAAATTTGCAAATTTTCAATTCGACTCCTTTATGTTTCTCGAAATGCACAGAATATCAAAATAATAAGAATAGAAAAAAAATGTTTAAAAAAAGTGGAAAATGCTGCCGAGAGAGCAGTATGTTTCCCGGTGTCAGCTGCATGTTTACTGAAAAAAAGAAAAATCTACCACGTTCGTGGAGAAACTCGACGTATTTTATTTAAATATATGCAAGCAGAACTGAGGCAAAAGATATCAGTTTGTCTCGTAAAATAGAAATATGTATTACTTTTTACCCGGAAATGAAGGCATTATTTTTTTCTCCCTGAAAGAAGTTCATAAATTTTTCAAGAAAAGCAGAAAAACGTATTTTTTACTTTTTTCACAAAATCAAATTTTGTAACTGTAATTTAACAAACAAACTTTCTATTATTTTGTTATCAATTTCAAGGTTTTTTCCATTCTAAATTAATCATTGATATAATTTAATTTTTATTAAAATTGAATCACAAAATTAACAGTTGTAATTAAAAAATATTTTCAGGCCTCGATAATAACTTGTCATTAAAAATTATTTTTCCTGAAAATTGGTATTTCACAATTACAAAATTGAACACGGTTTCCGCGTTGATGGGATTTCAGATTTTGACAAGGTCATTAAAATTTCAAACACATTCTGAATATTCGCCTCGCTGGAGCTACAGACACAATATTCAAATTTTGTATTCAAGTTCGAAACATCCTGAAAACATTCTACAGCTACTTGAAATGTCATTTATATCTCCAAAGAGAATTTTTCAAAGGATTTAAAAAAAAAGTTTGATTTTAAAATAACCAGATTAATTAGATTTTCTAAATTTTTATTAATTTTGTTTTTTGCATTTTATTTCTATTAAATACTTGAGAAAATGTAGCAGATATGATATACTTTTGTGATTGAAATTTTTAAAATACCTTCTGGTACAATCTTTTCTGTCCCAAAGAATATTTTATCACACTTTTTCCTCTCTATTTTTATCAAATCGGAAAATCTTTTTTTTTTTTTAAGTATTAATTTTTAAAAAATTTGGTCTACAAAAAAAAGTACTAAAAATTGTTTAAATATAAAAGCAAATATTAAAATGTGTAAGAAAAAATGGAAAAAAATATTGAATGATTTAAAAATATTTGAAAAGTGAATAGTTAAAAAACCTGTGAACGTAAATAAGAAAATTAGGTGTTCAAAAAATTACCTGAATGAATCCAGAAATACCAATATCGATAAAAATTTACTTATAAAATAAGAAAAAGAATCATAATATAGAAAGCGTCAAAAGATGTGAAAAAAATTCAGTAAAGGAATAGAAAATTCTTTGAAAAGAAAGAAGTTAATGAAATTATACAAAAAATGTGGATTTTGAAAAATGGAAAAAACACAGTTTTGAAGAATAAAAAAATCTTTCTATCAACCAAAATTTTTGTTAAAAACTAAAAATTTTAACTTTAAGAATTTGTAAAAAATTAGAAGAAATGCGAAAAAAGGGAAAATTTAGAAAGTAAATAGCAATTATTTGGAAATTTTATTAAATAAAAAAAAATTGCATGAAATAACAAAAAAAAATTAGCCAAAAATGAGAAAAGTTAAAGAAATGTGCAAAAGTCTAGTAATAAATAAAAATAAATAAATAAGGAAAAATAAAAAAGCAAAAGAACAAATATCTTTTAAAAGATCGAAAAATTAAGTAACTGTAAGAAAAAGAATTAAAAGTTTTGAAAAGGAAACAAAAAATTAGGAAATAAAAAAATTTGGAAATTAATTTAATAATTAAAGAATGATAGAAAGAAATATCTATCATAAAGTGGAAAAACATCTTGAAATATTTGAATATTTAACAAACAAATAAATTAGGAATATTCGAAATTTATTTAAAGAGTAAATAAATTTTCGAAAGAAAAAGTGTAAAAAAAATATTGAAGAATATTTAAAAAAAAGAGGGGAGAAAATCTAAAAGAATAAGAAAAAGTAAATAATCCCCTCCCTCCCCCAAATGGAATTAACTAAGAAAAATTAAGTAAACTATGAAAAATGATAATATTTAAAATAATTCAAAATTAAATGGATGCAAAAATGAAAAAAGTGAAAATAGATATTAAAAAAAAGCAAATCTTTTAAAAAATTTAAATATTTTACAGAAAAATTTGGTAAATCTTATATGAAAATAAATAAGAAAATCATTTGGGAAAATATATAAATTTGATTAAACGTTATAAAAGAAAAAAATAAATTAATTAAAACTCAAATTCGCATTAGAACAATTTTAGAAATTTGGTGAATCAATTTTTATACTTTTTCATTAAATGTTTTAACCAATAACTGTTGAAAAAAGGCTTTTTTTCACTCAAGAAATGAATCTAGAAAAATTTAAGTTTGTGCCAATTTCACTAATCTTGAAAATCGCATTTTCAAAACCTGAGTTAAAAAAAATTGTTCAATGTTTTTTTTTTTTGAAATCCTAAAACTATTTGATTTTTTAATGTTCAGTACTTTAGCCTCTTTTGTTTAAAAAATAGTTCTTTCTGTTGAAAGAAATTAGTTTTCTTTTTTAAAAAAAATGTGAGCTTTAAGTGATCAAATTTTAAAATGGTATTTTTCAAAGAAATAAAACATTTATTTTGGGTTTTGTTCTTTATCCAGCCTTGCAATGTCCTCGTTTTTTTTCAGTCTTTGTAATTCAGTCTTTTTCACTCAGTAGAGCGCAAACTAAAGTTTAAATCGATAAAAAGATGGAAAAGATATCTGAGAATTATTTCTCGTTTCAAGAGAGTCGAGGAAAATGAGACTCATTACTCGGTCTCTAAAGACAATTTTTCTATTTCTTTTTATTTTAGAACACTTTATACTAGTTTTTTGATGGCCTTAGCGATAACTGGTTCCATACAACTGAAAATTTATATGACCTCGACATACCATTTTTCTCTACTTTTTTAAAATTCTTCATCGAAAAGCTTAGCTTGACTAAAGTAAATTTTATAAAGAAGAAACAGATTAAATTAAATTGCTGAAGTAAATGTAAAGTAAAAAAAGAAGGAAATTACTAAGCGTTTAATGAAAATTATTAAAAGAAATATTAAATCAATTAAATTCAATTTGGTTAATATAATAAAACTATATTAAAACAAGGAAAAAATTTAATTAATATCAATGAAACACTTTTTTAAATTACATGTTTTTATTTTTGAAAAAGTTATTTTTAAAAGTTTTACCAAACTTTAATTATATAAATTAAGTTATTCGTCGCCGAAAATTTAAGTCGATTCGATATTTTTTTAGTGAAATATTTTTCAACAAAATTGAAATGCCTTTTTGAGAAAAAAGGGGTTTATTGTTGTAAATAATTGTAATTATTTAAATCACCGGTTTAAAAATGTTTTCACCCTTTTGTCAGTGTTTAATAAATAATAAATTATTGAATTTTGTCCTGATTTCAAGAACCTTGATATTTTTGAAAATATTATCCTGCCGGTCTTGAATCTTTTGATTTTTTTTCACTTTTATTTTCTACAGTTACAATGAATAAAGGATGTTTAACTCTTTGACATAACCTCAAACTGAAAAATAATTTTCATCAAATAATAATAATTATTCAACATTTTGTGTTTTTTCTTTAAATTTAGTTCTTTAAGGAGGTTCTCTCCAGTGACATAACCTCAAACTAAAAAATGTCTTTTCACACCGAAGAAAAATATCATTAAAATTAATTTCACCAAATTTTGATACATCAAGTTTTATATTTATAAAAAGAAATTAGATTCAGACAAAATTTGTTGACAAATAATAATTGTTTAAAATTTTGTGTTTTTTCTTTAAATTATAGTTAAAATCTGTCATTTTTATCCCATTTTGACCAATAATAGCTCATTTTTCTCTTTGAAACTTTCTCTACAATTTTAATTGTTTGATTTTCTTGAATAGTACTTTGTTTAAAAAATATACAAAAATCAAATTTTGTTTGTGAATGAGCCATTATTTGTAAAATTGAATAAAAATTCCAGATTTCCACTAGATTAAAATAAAAAAAAAACTTAAAATGTTAAATAATTCCTATTTGACATTAAATTTCGGCAGAAATTAATTTTTTCTGAGAACTGTAAGACTTTATATTTTACAATTTATTGAAATTAATTTTAATAATATATTTATTCTGGGTGAAAATCCAGTTTTTAGTTTGAGGTTATGTCAATGGAGAGAACCTCCTTAAATTATAAGTTTCATCTGTAAAAAAAAACTCTGTACTCTGTTTTCTAGATTTTGTTAAATATTTTTTTGTTTAAAAATTATAATTATTTATTTTAATAATTTTTCAACAAAATATTATTAACAAAATCCAACGATACGAATTTTAAAAATTGTTTTAAAGAGCAAAATAATAATATTTTAATAATTATTATTTAACAACAAATTTTTGCTCCACTAAATTTTTTCTTTAAAAGGTACAACTGGATCATTCAAAATTGCGTAAAATCAATTGTTAATATATTGTTATTTTATATGAAAAACGATTTTTTAGTTTGAGGTTATGTCAATGGATTGAAGCACAAAAAAAGTGTTTTAAAAATAAAATTTATTAAATGTATATTTTTTATTAAAAAGGTTTCCACCTAAGTGCCAGCGTAAACGTCCCAATGTTGTCGACTTCAAATGGAAGCAAGGCCCAGTATAATGTCGCAGTGACTTTTGATCGCAGAAGAATAACTTCCTGTAATTGCACCTGTAATTCCACTGCTTATTGGTGTTCGCACGTGGTTGCCGTTTGCTTACACAGGATACACATGGTAATAAAAAAATTAATTTTTATCTGAAAAAATCAAAATTTATCATTTTTAAAAATTTTAGCCTGGGGCGCATGATTTTGTTCTAAAATTAATTACACTGAAGCTTCACTTATTTTAACCCGGTTCACGCAAATCCATGAGAAATGTCGCACTTATTTTAACTTCCACGTATTTATTGAAAACTTCTCTGATTGGCTGGTCCAATTCGCAGCAACCAATGAAAATTTTAGTTGGTTTTAATTGGTGGCCAAGTTAAAATAAGTGAGACTTCGAATTGTTAAAATAAATGCGACTTTAAATAAGCAAGACTTTAAATAAATGAAGCTGCAGTGTAATTTGAATTTTTATTTTATTGGATTTCATTAGACACAGTTTTCTTTCAGCTAAATTTTAATTTTTCGAATTTGTTTTCAGTAAAATTTTAATAAATCCGAATTTTTACTTAACAAATGTATTAGATCAGCGAATTCATATTTAATAAAATTTTAATGTTGCAGAATTTATTTTTAACCGAATTTGTATTTAAAAGAAATTGATTTTAACCGAATTTTAATTTAAGAATTTTTATTGAACACAATTTTAAGTGAGTAGAATTTTTAAATACCAGAATTCTTATTTCCGCTAATCTTCATTTGTCTGTGTTTTTGTTTGCGAGAATTGATATTTTTAATTATTTGTTTATTTATTTTTATTTTCATTCTTATTGAATTCCGACAGAAAGATTTTTTCGCAAATTTTAAAATTAACTATTCAACATTTTCTGGATTAATTTCCGATTGGTTAATTATAAAATTTGCGCCAAAATCTTTCTGCCCGATGTTTATTCGGCTATTTGCAATTTCGGAGAAATGAAAATTTAGACAAATGAAGATTCGGTCAAATAAAAATTTGGGAATATATATTCTGTTATTTAAAACCTATATTCATTTAAAATTTTGTGTAAAAGAAAATTTTGTTAAATAAACAGTCGCTTAAGAATAAATTCTGTTAAAAATAAAATCGGTGAACTAAAAATTCTGTCAAGAAAAAAATACTTATTTATTCAAATTTGATTGAAAACAAATTCAAAACATTAAAATTCGGCAAAAAAGAATTGATATCTAATGAAACTCTATAGAGAATTTTTATTTTATACAAAACTCGAAATCTAAATTTTATTTTGAGTATAAAAACTGAATTTAATTCTGAGTATGAAATCTGACTTTCATTAAAAATATAAAATGATTCGATTCAGATTATAGAATCAGAATTTGATTTAACGTATAAACAAGTAAAATAAAAAATAATTATTAAGTGTAAATTTTATTCAGAATAATAAAATGCATTTTGTTTATACATTTTAGAATTATTTTTAAATCTAAAAATGTCAAATTATGAATTCAATTTTTCTTTCAAATTCAAATTTTGTTCAGATTAAATAGAATCTAAAATACAATATTAAATCTAAATTTTTCAAAAATTCTAATGCTGAATTTTGTTTATACAAACATTATTTTTATTTTGTAAGTTCTATTCTATACTAAATTATATTTTTTTATATTCTAATCTGTGCTACAGATTTTATTATTATGTTAATTCAAACCTGACTTTGCTGATTTATAAATAAGAAAATCTACATTTTTATTAAAAATTAAAAATGTATATATTTATTTGAATAAAAAATGCATATATTTTTTTTTAATGAAAATCAGATTCTGCATACTAAGTAAAAAATATATGCATTTTTTATTCAGTATAGAATCTGAATTTCATTTTGAATATAAAACGTGAATTTAATTGTGAACATGAAAACTGACTTTTATTAAAAATATACAATAAGAATTCGATTCCGAATATAGAACCCGAATTGGATCCAATTATAGAATTTTATTTAAAATTTAGATAAAGTATTTCAAAATCAGGGTAATTAGCGATTCGAGAAATCCGGAAGAAGTACAATTTTTAACAAATTTTATATTTTTTGTAATTCTTTCAATTTTTTATAGTCAGTTAAAATTTTTGAAAAAGATTTTCTTCGTTTTTCAAATTTTGTTTTCTATTTTTTATCGGGTATTGTAAAATTGTCTTATTTCTTCTTCAATTTTCTTCCTATTGTTTTTGTCCTTTTATAATTTTTGTTTATCGTTCTTTTAATTTTTAATTTATTTTTCATTTTATCTTTCATCGTTCTATTTCATAACAACGTGGTTCCTTCTTTGATATTGTTTACTTTTTATCCTATAATTTATAATTTTTGAAAAAATATTTATTCTACATTTTTTCATTATTTCTTAATTTTTCTAATTTTTTAAAGAACTTTTTTTTTATTTTTTAATTTTATGTAGATTTAATTTTGTAATAAATCTTACTTTATTGTCATTTTTTAATTTTTTACAAATTGTTTTCTTTTCTTAAAACTGTTTGAATTTTTCTCTTTTTATTTGTCATTTTTTTTAAAAAGTGTATTTTTGTTTTCTTAATTTTAAAAATAATGTTTTTAATTATTTAAATTTTCAAATGATTTTTCTCTTTTAACGTTTTATCATTGATTTTCTTATGTTGTTTCTCAATTTAAAAACTAATTTAATATTGAAACTTTTTAATAGAATTTTCTAGTTAGTTTATTCCTGTCAGTTATTTTTTTAAATTTAATATTTTTTTTTTAATTCCCTCTTTTCTTATTTAATAATTTTCTAAACTTTTCAACTTCAAAGAATTTTCTAGTTTGTTTATTCCTGTCAGTTTTTTTTAAATTTAATGTTTTTTTTAATCCCCTCTTTTTTTATTTAATAATTTTCTAAACTTTTCAACTTCAAAGAATTTTCTAATTTTTTTGTAGATTATTTTTTTTATTGTTTTCATTTTTTCATTTTCTTATTTTTCAGTATCTTCTCTGCAATTTCTTTATTCTCGGGTTCTTTTAAAATTTTCTGTTTTGTAATTTTCTCATTTTTTCATAATTTCTTTTATTTAGCTTAAAGGTTTTCTTCTTTTTTGATTTTTAATTATTCCTTATTAAATGGTCACATCTCTTCTATATTTCCTCAAGTCTTTTTGACAATTTATTAAACATTACTTTTTTATTTAGCTTTTAGAAATTTTTTAACCTTATCTCGGATTCAAATGAATTTTTTTTTAATTCTGTAAAATAATAAATTCAAGTTAGTTAGATTTTTAACAGACTACCAAGCTTCACTTAAATCACAGAGCTGTTTTTAATTGTCGACCATATAATATATTGACGGACAGACAGACAGACAGACAGATTTTTTATTTTTTGCAAATTTGGAATCAATACTACTTAAAAAGAAAAATTATACATGAATTTTGAAGTTCTAAGCAATATGAAAACAACAATTTGATTTTATTTATTTTGTTATCGTAAAGTTTTGTATGAAAGAAATGCTTGTCGAGATCTGACTTGTTAAATTAATTATGAAAATGTGTTTTTGCAGCCGACACAGGTATGCTTAAGGGCTCCAGTAAGTGAATCACTTTCGAGGCTACAGCGTGATCAGTTGCAGAAATTTGCACAGTATCTCATCAGTGAGTTACCGCAACAAATTTTGCCAACTGCACAACGACTACTGGATGAATTATTGTCCGCCCAACCGAGTGCTATCAACAGTTACTGCGGTGCACCAGATCCTACGGCAGGAGCATCCGCACACGACCAAACCTCCTGGTACCTTGACGAAAAGACTCTACACGACAACATCAAAAAGATATTGATCAAATTTTGTGTACCAGCACCCATCGTTTTTAGGTCAGTTACCTCCAACTCTATTTCATCTATTTTTGTTTTCAATTGGATTTAGACAACAAATCATATCACAAAATTTTCAAATTAAAATAAAACGCGCGCGATTAGTTTTTCATACATTCTAGAAATTATAAAATACAATAATAAATACAACAAATTGATATATAATATTTATCTAATAAGAAGAAATAAATATTTTAAATATAATCTTTAAAAATCAATTAATATAAATAAAATAAATATTTATTTAGAACAATATTTATAATATTTTAGAATTAAAAAGAATTGCAAAAAATAATTGAAATTGAAAAAAATAATGGCAAATTTTGCAAATTAAATGAAAAAAAATAATGAAATCATTTAAAAATTGGGGAAAGTAATTTAAACAATCATAGAAATGTTTTCAACATAAAGAAAATAATTTAAATTTAAGAAAAATACTTGAGAATCTTGAAAGTAAAATAGAAAAAATTGAATAATTGAATTGAATTTTTGACATTATAAAACAAATTACATAAAATATTTTAAATAAAGGCAAGTTAAACAAAGTTTGAGAAAAATACTTAAAACTTTCAGAAGTTCATTGAAATAAAAGAAAATAATTAAAAATTAGAGAAAATAAATGAAAAAAGATAAACACAATTTAAAATTGAACGGAACAAGTTTTAATTAAAGAGAAATAAGTAAAAACTTTTTGTCAATTATGAAAAAGAACGAGAAAAAGAACGAAAGTAATTGAAAATTGAAGAAAATAATATAAAAAATGATATAAATAATGAAATAATTGAAGTCAAATAAATAGTTAAAAATTGTTGAAATTATGAAACAAATGTAAAGAATTGAAAATTGA
Source organism: Ganaspis brasiliensis (assembly GCA_037103525.1). NCBI lineage: Eukaryota > Metazoa > Arthropoda > Insecta > Hymenoptera > Figitidae > Ganaspis > Ganaspis brasiliensis. The sequence continues at coordinate 2,385,226 of JAZKLR010000123.1, forward strand.
AGGAAATAAATTTTGGAAAATAATTGAAAAATGTTTTTAAATTTTGTAACTTGACGAAAATAATTAAAATATGCTACAAACAATGATAAGTTGTAAAAAAATAAATGACACTTAAGTGTGATAATTCAAAAAACTACAGAATTTTTTTTAAATAAAGAAAAAATAATTGAAATTTAAAAAAAATACATGAAGATTTTAGAAATCAATTAAAATTGATTTTAATAAGAATTTCAAAAAATAACTAGATTAATAGACAACTGAGAAAAATAATTGTAAAAATTAAACAAGAAATATTAAATTTAAAGAAAATAATTGGAAATTGAAAAGTTACGAAAATTAAAGGAATAATTATTGGAAATAATTGCACATTTAACAACCAGATTGAGAATTGGAAAAAATAATTAAGAATTGAAGAAATGAATTAAAAATTGAAGAATGTAATTGAAATTTATGGAATATATTTAAAAATTGGAAAAAAGTAATTAAAGAAAGCGGAGAATTAATAATTATAGAAGAAAACAATGGAAACAGAGGTTGACGAATGGAATTAAAAGCTAAAGAAAGTAATTGAACAATTGCATTTAAAATGAAAGAAACTTAATGATTTAAAAAAAAAAATAACGGAAAAAAGGCGATATTTTTTAATATTAAAGAAAATAATTGAAAATGAAAAAGTGGAATTTATATTTGAACAAAATAACTGAGAATTGAAGAGAATAATTCTAGAATTGAATAATAGAATTGAAATTTTAAAACAATTTTTATGATAGAAAAAAATAATTGAAAAATCAGAGAATTATTGAATACTGATAAATTAATTGAAAATTGATCAAAATAATTGAAAATTAAAGAAAATAATAGAAGAAATAAATTGGTAATTAAAGAAATTAATGGAAATTTCAAGAAAATAATTGATAATTAAAAGCAAAATTACAAGATGACGTAAATAATTAAATATTGACGAAAATAATTAACTATTAAAAAAATAATTAACAATTGAAAAAAAATTAAAAAATGGTGAGAATAATAATCGGCCTTCGAACGAAATTTTTTTTAAAATTAATAATTATTAAAAAAAATAATTGACAATTAAAAACAAAATTCAAAAAATGGCTATATTAATACACAACAGAACAAAATAATTTAAAAAATCAAAGAAATTATAAAATACAATAATAAATATAACAAATTGATATATAATATTTATCTAATAAGAAGAAATAAATATTTTAAATATAATCTTTAAAAATCAATTAATATAAATAAAATAAATATTTATTTAGAACAATATTTATAATATTTTAGAATTAAAAAGAATTGCAAAAAATAATTGAAATTGAAAAAAATAATGGCAAATTTTGCAAATTAAATGAAAAAAAATAATGAAATCATTTAAAAATTGGGGAAAGTAATTTAAACAATCATAGAAATGTTTTCAACATAAAGAAAATAATTTAAATTTAAGAAAAATACTTGAGAATCTTGAAAGTAAAATAGAAAAAATTGAATAATTGAATTGAATTTTTGAAATTATAAAACAAATGTAAAGAATTGAAAATTGAAGAAAATAAATTTTGAAAAAAAATTGAAAAGTGTTTTTTAATTTTAAAACTTGACGAAAATAATTAAAATATGATACAGAGTTGTTAAGTGTTAAGTTGTTAAGTGTGGAAATTGAAAAAATTACAGATTTTTTTTAAATAAAGAAAAAAATAATTGAAATTTGAGCAAAATACATGAAGATCTTACAAATCAATTAAAATTGAAGAAAAGAATTGAAGAAAGCTAAAAGTAATTGAAATTTACGATAATTAATAAAAAAAAATTGAAATTATGAAAACAAATGAAATTAATTAGAAATTGAAGAAAACAATCGAAATTTTAGAAAAATTCTTAAAAATCTTGGAAAATAATTTTAAATAATGAGAAAAACTAAAAATTGGAGAAAAGTCTGGAAGAAAGCTAAAAATAATTGAAATTTACGATAATTAATAAAAAAAAAATTGAAATTGTGATAACAAATGAAAATAATTAAAAATTGAAAAAAATATTTGAAGTTTCAGAAAAATACTTAAAAATTTTAGAAAATGAGAATAATAATTAACAATCGTGAAAAATAATTGGAAAATGATCAAATTAATTCAAAATTGAAAAAATATTTGAAATATGCTGAAAATAATTTAAGATTGAGAAAGAAAATTGAACTATGATGAAAATAATTTAAATATGAAGAATTGAAAACAGTAAATAAAATTTGAGAGAAATAATTGAAAAAATCATAGAATATATGTTTACAAAAAATAATAATTACAAAATTACTTAACAAATTTTAATTAAAGAGAAAAATTAAAAAAATCGCAGAAATAACGAAAATTGATGGAAATAATTGCAATTTCGGATAAATAATTGAAATTTTTAAAAGTAATGCCAAAATAATGAATATGATTATAATTATATTGATGAAAATCAAGAAAAATTGCAGAATTTATTTTTAAGCAAAAGTTAATACTTAAAAAATCGTTATATAATTGAAAATTGATGACAATAATCGAAATTTGGGATAAAAATAAATAAATAAAAATAAAATATTTAATGTATTCAAATTTCAACAAAAGCAAATTTACGTTGATTAAAAATTGAGTAAATTTAAATTTCAATTAATCCTAACTTTAATTTATTCAATTTTTACCAGTTCTGATAAAGATCATGATTTTTTTGAAAAAAAATCGGTTTTGATTTAAATCACAAATTGATTTTTTTTAAATATAATATAAAATATCTAAATGTTTATTTTTAAGTAGTTTATTTTTCAGACTAAGAACGTTTAATAAGAAATAGTTAATAATAAAATATTAATTCAAAATCAAATAAATTATGTCGAATAATAAAGAAAATTTCAAAAAATATCTTCAAATTCATATGATTCCGAAATTAAGAAATTAGGTAAAAACAACGAAAAAATAATGAATTATAAAAAAATGAGAAAATTCTTATAAACAAAAATATGTCATGGACATTATTAAAGAAATGAAGAAAAAATTTAAAAAAACAACACAAGAATGAAACAGTGACATCAAAATATAAAAAGAAGTAATAATTCTTTTCCAAAAATTGAACTATTTACAAACATCTTTTTTTTAATGAAAAAGATAAATAAGAAGATAATTAAAAAACGTTAACATATATTACTAAAGAGAATAAAATTTAAAAATTAGAAAAATTAGAGAATTATTTTATGAACTGAAAAAAAAGAATTAGGTAATTACAAGATAAAAACTTGAAAACTTAAATGAAGGATAAATATCTTTTATAAATGAAAAAATGATGACAAAAATTAAAAAATTAATTAAAACGCAAGGAAGGACTAAAAAATAGTGAAACACCAAGAAAATGAAATAATTAGGAAGAAAATAGAGTAATATGATAATCATAATGTTAGTGATATAATAATGATAAATTGATCAAACCAAATAAAATGGAGTTAAGTTTTTTTCCTTAATCTAACAGCCTGTAAAAAGAAAGTAAAACATAAAATAAATAAAAAGGCCACAAAAAAAATTTAAAAAACCTTTAAGAATAAAACAGTTTAGGTAAATTAAACCAAAAATATTTTTATAATATTACATTTAAAACAAGTACAACAATAAATTTCGAAAAATAAAGAAAATCTGCAATTTTTATTAAAGAATAAGTAAGTTTGCAAAAAATTTCGCAAAAAATCGCAAGATGTGAAAACAAATAGAATTTTACAAAAAAATGAGCGTATTTATTGTTAAAAATATGGAAATAATTATGAAAATCAACGAAATACAAAGTTTAGTGAATGTTATAATAACATTGTGTAAAATAATATTAATTAATTTGCATAATTAGTAGAAAATTAAAGAAAGTACTAAAACAAAGAGACAAATACAAAAAAATATCAAAAGTAAAAGGAGAAAAAAGCTTAAATTTTTTAAAAATAAGAAATTATAAGATAAAAATGAAACAGTTTCGAAAAAGTGAAATCTCTTTAAAAAATTGTAAGAATTAAGAAAAGGATTTTTGTGAATTTGAAAAATAATTAATATTATTTAATTACTTTACATTAATTAATATTTATTTAATTTTGAATTAATTATAATTTAAAAGTTTAAACAAATTGGAATATGAGTTGATTATTGACATTTGAAATTTATTTAAATTATAATAACTTAAAGATATATATAAATTTAATACTATTTTGGGCTTTAACTTCATATTAAAATGTTTAAGATCTCAAGTATTTTAATCATCAGTATTAGCACAATTTTTAAAATTTTATGAAGAATAAAATATTAAAATTAAAATTTTTAAGATTAATCCACAAATTTCATGGGTTTTTTTAATGTTTGCGATTTTCTACATACACTGTTAGACGTCCAGAAAATTGTAAAGTTTTTTTTTTAAATTTAAATCATAATTTTAATGCAAATGTCCTTATGATTTAAAAATCTTCTAATGAGTCCAAAATTCCTGAAGTGTAACAGCAAAATCTCAAATTTATTGAATTTAATTGACAATATGAAAAATGAAAACGTCTTTATGAGTTTATTAAATGGTCCAAAGAGTTTTTCGAAAAAATTTAATTTCCCTTAGTTATGAACAATTTAAGGTTTTTGATAGTCCTTAACTGAAAAATTAATATCTTGGTATTAAAAATTGGATTTTAATGATATTCGGTGTGAGTATAAAGTAACTCTGTGGTCGCCGATTTTTTAAAAAAAAATTTGTTTAATTGTTATTAACCTCGAAAGTTAATAAATAATATACATATAATAAGACATCTTTAAAATAAAAAAGAAATTAATTCGTTTAAAAAATTATTGACAACAAGACAATATTTGATAAATAAATACTATATTCTCAGTTCAAATAAATAATTTTGTGTCATCAAACAGCTGAAAACATTAATTGCTTCTTTTTATCGTTGTACATAATTCATAAAAAAAAATGTCACTGTTATAATTATTAACAATAAAGAGACTAAGAATTTGGTTATTTCTTACAATCTGGATTTACAAAAAGTAAATTCATAAATTCCCTGAAAATTTGAACAAATACCAATAAATTAGGTTCACCAATAATAGTAAAAAAAGACCAAATTTAATTTATTTTTTAACTTTCGAGATTAATAACTATTTAATAATTTTTTTTTAAAAATCGGCAACCACAGAGTTGTTAAGAATTTATCAGGCTTTAAATTAAAAAAAAGAACTTTTAATTCGGTTAATTATTAGAGGCTGTAGACATTTTTAAACAGTAATTTACAGATTCAGATCACTGTGCGCCGCACAGTGGGGCAAAGTGTGTTTTTTTTTTTATTAAAATCACTCTACAGGTCTCAATTTTGTCGCAAATTAAATTTTTTTTTTTATAAACCTTCGTAGTTAAATTATCTATTGATTCCTCGATCCGAATTTTATTATTATTTAATTATTTATATGAATTTTTTCATAACAATCTATGGAAAAATCAAAATTTTGCAGAAAATCTATTTTCTACCCTTGAAAAAGTCAAAGACTAAATCGAAGTCATATTAAACAAATTTTGGAGTATTTCTATTATATGAAAATATGTATAATAACAATTTTGTGAATTAAATAATCATTTAATTCAAGATTATGTTGGCTTTAAAATTCATGAAAAAACTAAATTATAGAAAAAACCGCAGAGTTGAACATTTAACAACTGGATTAAAAATTGGAAAACAATCATTGAAATTTGAAGAAAGTAATTAAAAATTGAAAAATGGAATTGACTTTTAAAGGATATACTTAAAAATTGAAAAAAGTAATTAAACAAAGCTGAGAATTAATTAATATAGAAGAAAACAATTGAAAACTGAATAATTGAAATAAAAATTGAAGAAGAGAATTAAAAATTAATGACAATAATTTTAACAATTGTATTCAAAATTAAAGAAACTTAATAATAATCGAAAAAAATAATAGAAAAAAGTGATAATTTTTTAATATTAAAGAAAATAATTGAAAATTGAGAAGTTGGATTTTAATTTGAAGAAAATAACTGAGAATTGAAGGGAATAAATAGTTTTAGAATTAAATTAAAAATTAAAGTCATAGAATTATTGAATATTTTAAGAATTAATTGAAAATCGATAAAATTTTTTTTTTTTTAAATTAATGAATAATCATAAAATTGAAGGAAGATAATAAATTGTCATTTGAAAATTGATGAAAATTATGGAAAAAATTGTGGAAAATAAATAAAAATTGAAGAAATAAATTGAAGATTAAGGAATTAAATTTAAATTTTAAGAAAATAGTTGATTGTTTAAAGAAAAATTACAAAATAACTAAAATAATTAAATATTAAAAAAAAATAATGGAGAAATTAATTTAAAAAAATTAAAGAATAATTATAAAATTTAAAGAGAATAATTGTATATTAAAAACTGTTGAGAATTATAGAAAAAATTATAGATTTATTTATTAATAAAATTAAACTTATTTGAACACACACACACACATACTATAAGAAAGCAAAAATATTCTTAAAATTGATTTCACCAAATTTTAAAAGATTCAGTTGTACATTTTTTTTAGAAAAAATTAAGTTGTGCTAAAATTTTTTGTCCAATAATTATTATTTATCATTTCGTGTCTTTTCTATAAATCTAATAAACTTTTGTAATTTTCATTCATCCAATTCTGACAAATAATAGCTCATTTTCTTCCTTGAGATATTTTATTGAATTTTGTTAAATAATATTTTTTTAAAAATTATATACAAATAAAATTTGAGGCATTTAAAAAAAATAGGCGGAAAACGATATTTTTAGTTAAAAATACAATTTGATAATTTCTACAATATTTTATTAGTTTTAGTTTTTTCTTGTTATAACGTAATTTATTAATAAGAAATATGATGAAGTTTTAATTTTTTTATCCAACAGGGAAAATTAAAATGAAAAGAAGCTGAAAATTACTTTTAAAAGACGTTCATTTGAATATATTATATGAAATAGTCATTACTTTAGTAGCGGAAATTAAAAAAGTCTTATAAATCCTCATTACAAGTAAAATTTTTTTTATGACCTGTAGTTTAGAATTTTGAATTGAAGGGGAACGATGAAAGTCACAAGAGATCTTTTCTTATGGATATACATAATTTTAAGTACACAAAGGGTTGTAATCCTCCAACGGGCAATTAAGAAAAAAATTTAATTACTCGAACCTTTGTACATTTTTTATATTTTTTTAAAATTTACCTTTAGGAAATACTTGTCATAATTTAGTGTAAAAGACTTTCTTTCTGAAATTATTAAAATTAAAAAATCTCACAAACTTTGCATCGCATAAGGCTTTAATAAAAATGACCATTTATTTCGTTTTTTGACAAAATGATACGTTTGTCATGATTTTGAATAAAAATTGTTGCCGTAGGAAGAAATGTCAGTTATTTCTGTAATTATTCAGAAATTCAAAATTCCCAATGTTTAAAATTATGTTTGAAATGTAATTATTATTGGAAATCTACTTATTTTAAATTATTGAAAATACTACTAAATTATCAAAGTAGAATGAAAATTTAATTATTGAAAAAGTTAAAATTACATTTTAAGTGATATATGTGATTGAAAAGGTTGAAATTATATTTAAAATTTAATTGTTGAAACTAAAGGGGATTATTCATTTGAATTTAGACGATTTTATTCCGACAAGTTAATCCAACATTAATTTGTATCCGGATTTCAGTTTCAAATGACTCGCCGACTGAAATCGGATTTGTCTACTGAAAATTTCATATCCACATTACCCCAGCCTTTGCATAATTTGCATTTTAAAACGGTTTATATTTTAAGGTCGTTTAATAAAATATTCTTCAGTCGTTGAAGGAAAGAAAGACTTTTTTTAAAAATTGCATTAACAACTTTCAAATTTATTTGCATTTACAATTTAGAATTTGCGTAAGTTTAAATTCCAATAAAAAAAATTCCAATAAAAGAAAAAAAATTCTGACTAAAACATTTTTGGCAAAATGTTGATATCGTAAATGGGGGTTGAAATTTAGGGGTTGTTTCGAATAAACATCATATTTTGTGTAATAAAAACTGTCCTAAAACAATAATCGAAGAAAAAGATTATTATTATTGACTGTAAAAGAAATAAAATTGAGGATAACTGTCAGGGTGTCTACTAACCGAGAAACCCGGGAAATAACCAGGAATTTTCTTTCTGGGCTAATAAATTTGACTAATATGTCAATTTGTTTATAAATAAAGAAAGTAATTTTATGTATTTTGAACCAATCTGATTATGCGTTTAAATTTTGTGTAATTATGCGACAATTATATGCAATTGAAAAATAAAAAATATACATTAAAAATTAAAAAATAATATAATATATTCTCATGAAATATCGATGTTTGTCTACTATTTTTTTTTCTTAACGCTAACAATACCGCAGAAACAATGAAAGACATTAAACATGAAAAAGTCAAATTATTATGAAAAAATGTAGATAGAAATTCAGTTTTTTTATTAGACCGTACATTGCATAATATTTTATATAATTATGGACAATTCTATTGTGTGCTTTCAATTATCAATTATTTTCATCATATTTCAATTATTTTCTTCGATATTCAATAATTCTCGGCTTTTTTCAATATTTTTTTTCAATTATCGATTACGTTCTTGAAGCTTCAATTCAATTCTTCAATTATTCAACTATTTTCAGAAATTCACAATCATTTTCTTCAATTGCCAATTATTATTTTCATTTTCAATTATTTTCTTCAATTCTCAATTATTCTCTTCCATTTTGAATTAATTTAATTAATTTTAAATTATTTTTTCATTTCTCAGTTATTTTCTTCGATTTTCTACTATTTTCTTCAATTGCAAATTATTTTCTTCAATTTTCAATTATTTTCATCAATTTCTAATTAATTTCTTCAATTTTCAATTATTTTATACGATTTTCAATTATTTTAATCAATTTAAAATTTTTTTCAATTGCCAATTATTAGATTCAATTTTCAATTATTATCATCAATTTTTTATTTATTTATTTAATAATTACTACATATATACGGGCTCAAGGAACCCATTAATTAAATTACATACATCGATAATAAAATCTGAATTTTTAATTATTTTCTTTAGATCTCAATTATTTCCTTCAATTTTTAATTATTTAATTCAATATTCAATAAATCTCGACTTTTTTCAACTATTTTTTTCAATTATCAATTATATTTTTGAAACTTCAATTCAATTTATTAATTATTATTCAACAATTTTCATAAAATCATATTTTCTTCAATTTCAATTCTTCAATTATTTTCTTCAATTGCCAATTATTATTTTCAATTTTCAATTATTTTCTTCAATTCTCAATTATTCTCTTCGATTTTGAATTAATTTCATTAATTTTAAATTATTTCTTCATTTCTCAGTTATTTTTTTCGATTTTCTACTATTTTCTTCAATTGCCAATTATTTTCTTCAATTTTCAATTATTTTCATCAATTTCTAATTAATTTCTTTACTTCTGAAATATTTTCTACGATTTTCAATTATTTTAATCAATTTTTAATTTTTTTCAATTGCCAATTATTAGATTCAATTTTCAATTATTTTCATCAATTTTTTATTTATTTATTTAATACATATATACGGGCTCAAGGAAACCATTAATTAAATTACATACATCGATAATAAAATCTGAATTTTTAATTATTTTCTTTAGATCTCAATTATTTCCTTCAATTTTTAATTATTTAATTCAATAATCAATAAATCTCGACTTTTTTCAACTATTTTTTGTAATTATCAATTATATTTTTGAAACTTTAATTCAATTCATTAATTATTATTCAACAATTTTCATAAAATCAGATTTTTTTTAATTTCAAATTATTTTCTACAATTTTTAATTTCTTTAATTTTTTAATTTCTTCAAATTACAATTACATTCTTCATTTTTTATTGTCTTCTTCAACTTCTATAATTCCTGGATTGTTCAATTTCATTTTTTTCTTCAATTATCACTTATTTTCTTCTACTTTCAATCCAATTGTTCAATTCTTGAATTATTTTCTTTAATTTTCAATTATAATTTTCGACATTAAATTTCATTCTTCAATTTTCAATTGTTTTTTTTTCAATATTCAATAACTCTAGGCTTTTAAAAATGATTTTTTTTTAATTCTCAATTATTTTCTTCAATTTCCAATTATTTTTTCATATTTCTTTCAATTTCTCAATTTCTTCTCAATTTTCTTCAATATTCAACAATTCTCAGCTTTTTTAAATTATGTTTTTCTTTCTATTTTAATGTAAATTGATAATTTTTAAATTATTGTCACCAATTCGCAATTATTTCCATCGATTTCTACATTTTTCTGCTGTTTTCAAATATTGTCATCAATTTTTAAGTATTTTCTTCAATTTTCAATTATTTCCTTCAATTTTCAATTGTTTGTTTCAATATTCAATAATCTCGACTTTTTTCAATTATCAGATATTTATTTCATGTTTCAAAACCTCCTTCAATTTTCAATAATTTTCTTCTATTTTAAATTTAATTGTTCAATTATTTTTTTCAATTCTCAATTTCCAATTATTTTTTCATATTTCTTTCAGTTTCTCAATTTCTTTCAATTTAAGTACTTTCTTTAATTTTTAATTATTTTATTTGCAATTTTTAATTATTTTCTTTAATTTTTAATTATTTTGTTCAATTTTCAATTGTTTGTTTCAATATTCAGTAATCTCGACTTTTTTCAATTATCAGATATTTATTTCATGTTTCAAAACCTCCTTCAATTTTCAATAATTTTCTTCTATTTTCTATTTAATTGTTCAATTGTTGAATTATTCTTTTTTAGTTCTCAATTAATTTCTTTAAATAACAATTCTATTCTTCAATTTTTAATGTTTTCTTCAATATTAAATAATTTCAGGCATTTTCCATTTTTTTTTTAAATTATAAATTATTTTCTTCTTTTTTCAATCCAATTGTTCAGTAATTTTCTTTAATTCTCAATTATTGCATTCGAATTTCAATTTTATTTCTTAATTTTCAATTGTATTTTTTTTAATATTCAATAATTCTGTGTTTGCCCAATTTCAATTTTATTATTTAATTTTCAATTTATTTCTTCAATTTTAAATTATTAACTTAAATTTTGAATTATTTATTTTATTTTTTTTTGATTTTCTATCTAGTTGACCAATTTTTAATTATATTCTTTAAATTTAATAACCATTGTTCAATTTTTTCAATTATTGTTCAATTCTCGATTAATATTTCCTTTTTTTTTAATTTTGTTTCTTATTGTCAAATATATTTGTCACTCTTCTATTATTTCTTTCCATTATTAATTGTTTCTTTTAATTCTTAATTATTATTTTTTGTAAAGTTTAATATTTAATTCTTCAATTATTTTTTTCAATTATCAATTTTTGTAGCCATTTGTAGGTCTATTTATACTTAAAATTAATTTTAAGTTAACAAGAGAAAAAACCGGGAAATGACAGGGAATTTTATGGGACGAAATTAGTAGACTTGATATTCTGTTAAATGAATTAAAATCATTTTCACGATTTCAGTAAATTTAAATACTAATAAATATTGTGTTTTACAGTGACGTGAATTATCTAAGTAATACCGCCCCTCCGGCAGCAGCAGAATGGTCCTCTCTTCTTCGACCTTTGCGTGGTCGCGAGCCAGAGGGTATGTGGAATCTGCTCTCGATTGTACGCGAGATGTTTAAGAGGACCGACAGAAATGCAATACCGCTTCTTGAGATTATAACTGAAGAGTGTATGGCCTGTGAACAAATTCTCGTCTGGTGGTTCAACACAAAGGTGGCACTTTTAAACGGCACTAGTCATGGAGGAGGAAAACACACCAACATGAACAGTAACGCTCATGCTTCTCAACATGCCTGCTCCTCCCTTTGTGACGAAATTGTCGTCCTCTGGAGGCTCGCTGCTTTGAACCCTGGCCTTTCACCCTCGGAGCGTGACATGCTTCATGGTCAATTTACTGCCTGGCACATGAAGATCATCGAGAAGGTACGTCGAAGGTTGAAGGTAATGATGATGAGTGTTAATGCCAATTCTAGGCCTCACGGTCGACATCATTATCGATTATCAATTATCGGTCCAACTATAATACATTTACTGTTTGATTAAACATTCAGGGGCGAGTAGCATTCATTGTTTTTGTTTCTTTCAGTCTAATCCTGTAGAAAGAGATTTATTAGAAAAAAGTGTTTTCTAATTGGTACAGGCGGAGCTGTAATTTAGGTTTTTCGCGCCCGGTGCGCGTTAGAAGTTAAAAAATATGTTTAGTCAGGGGCAGAGACTTGTACATTTTTCTTAATTATCGTAATTCAGGGTTGCCACGGTTCTGGAAAACCTGGAATTGTCATGAATTTTTTTTTTTTTTGAAGTCATGGAAAACCTGGAACATCTGGAAAAGAGAGGGAATTTTATTAAATTTTGTTTTAAAAAATTAATTTAATTACATAATTTCTTTTTTTATGATTTCAATCAGTGACATTTTATTTGAAAACTGCTGAATTGTTGGTGACTTTTACCTGATTAATCAATAGAAAATAATTGAAATTTTCAATGCTGTTACTAAAATTTAAAATTATTTCCATCTATCAATCAAAAAAAAATTAATGATAACTAGCAAAATAAAACGCGCGCCAGCGCGCGATTAGTTTTTCATACATTTTAGAAATTATAAAATACAATAATAAGTATCACAAATAGGTAAATAATATTTAAGAATTAAAAACAATTGCAAAAAATAATTGAAATTCAACAAAATAATTGGAAATTTTGCAAATTAATTGAAAAAAAATAATTAAATGAATTAAAAATTGGGGAAAGTAATTGAAAATTGAAAAAACATAATTAAAAATTGAGATAAATCAATTAAAATTAAACAAAATAATTAAAATTTGAGAAATTAATTAAACAAATTACATAAAATATTTTAAATAAAGGAAAGTTAAACAAATTTTGAGAAAAATACTGAAAACTTTCAGAAGTTAATTGAAATAAAAAAAAAAAATTAAAAAGTAGAGAAAATAAATGAAAAAAGATAAACATAATTTAAAATTGAACAGAATAAGTTTTAATTAAAGAGAAATGAATAAAAACTTTTTGACAATTATGAAAAAGAACGAATATAATTGAAAATTGAAGAAAATAATATAAAAAATATTATAAATAATGAAATAATTGAAAAGTCAGATAAATGGTTAAAAATTTTTGAAATTATGAAACAAAAGTAAAGAATTGAAAATTGAAGGAAATAAATTGTGGAAAATAATTGAAAAATGTTTTTAAATTTTATAACTTGCCAAAAATAATTAAAATATGATACAAACAATGATAAGTTGTAAAAAAATAAATTACATTTAGGTAAGATAATTGAAAAAACTAAAGAATTTTTTTTTAAATAAAGAAAAAATAATTGAAATTTGAAAAAAATACATAAAGATCTTACATATCAATTTAAAAAAAAAAGGAAATTACTAAAAATTGGAAAAAGAATTGAAGAAATAAGCTAAAAGTCATTGAAATTTATTTACGATAATTAATAAAAAAAATTTTAAATTCTGATCACAAATGAAAAAAATTAGAAATTGAAGAAAATATTTGAATTTTCAGAAAAATACTTAAAAATCTTAGAAAATAATTTTAGAAAATGAGAATAATTAAAAATTGGAGAAAAAACTGGAAGAAAGCTAAAAATAATTGAAATTTACGATAATTAATAAATTCTTTTGGAAATTATGAAAACAAAGAAAAATAATTTAAAATTGAAGAAAATACTAGAAATTTGAGAAAATTACTTGAAAAAATTTTAGAAATTAATTTTATAAAATGAGAAAACCTAAAAATGGGAGAAAAGTCTGGAAGAAAGCTAAAAATAATTGAAATTTACGATAATTAATAAAAAAAATTTTAAATTCTGATCACAAATGAAAAAAATTAGAAATTGAAGAAAATATTTGAATTTTCAGAAAAATACTTAAAAATCTTAGAAAATAATTTTAGAAAATGAGAATAACTAAAAATTGGAGAAAAGCCTAGAAGAATGCTAAAAATAATTGAAATTTACGATAATTAATAAATTCTTTTGGAAATTATGAAAACAAAGAAAAATAATTTAAAATTGAAGAAAATACTAGAAATTTGAGAAAAATATTTAAAAATTTTTAGAAATTTATTTTATAAAATGAGAAAAACTAAAAATTGAAGAATAGTCTGGAAAAAAGCTAAAAATAATTGAAATTTACATTAATTAATTTAAAAAAATTTGTAATTCTGATAACAAATGAAAATACATAATTAGAAATTGAAGAAAATATTTGAATTTTCAGTAAAATCTTGGAAAATAATTTTAGAAAATGAGAATAATAATTAACAATCGTGAAAAATAATTGAAAAATGATAAAATTAATTAAAAATTAAAAAAAATTATGGAAATATGCTGAAAATAATTTAAGATTGAGAAAGAAAATTGAATTATGATGAAAATAAATTAAATATGAAAAATTGAAAACATTTAATAAAATTTGAGATAAATAACAAAAAAAATCATAGAATATATGTTTAAAAAAAATAATAATTACAAAAATACTTAAAAATTTTTAATTAAAGAGGATATTTAAAAAATCGCAGAAATAACGAAAATTGATGATAATAATTGCAATATCGAATAAATAATTGAAATTTTTAAAAGTAATGCAAAAATAATGAATATAAAAAAATCGTTATATAATAGAAAATTGATGACAATAATCTAAATTTGAGATAATAACTGAAAATTTAGGAAATTAATTGAATGTGCATATATTTTAAACTTCTTCAAAAACCATAATAAATTTTTAAAGCATTTTTCGAAACTTTATTTTTACACAAATGACAATTAAAAACCAGCACAACACTAACACTAACGAAAAAGGTTACCTTATTCTTTCAATTCAAATTTTAAAATATTTCCTGATAAAGAAAGTCAAAATCAATAAAATAACAGGACTAACTTCAATTCAGTTTTTAAAACGTGGACAGAAAAAGATGAATAAATATTAATACTAACTAACTTCACTTCAGACTTTAAAGCGTGGACAGAAAAAGTAAATAATTATAAATAGTAACTAACTTCAGGAGTTTACGGAGATTATTATTATTTAATAATTAATAATTAATAATTTAGTCATTTTCAACTGATTTCCTATGAAATTTCATTGATTGAAATCATGAATAGAGAGTGATTTTCAATATAAAATTATTCTCCTTAAATTTTATAATTATTCTTTAATTTTTTTAATTATTTTTTTTCTGTTGTCGATCATTCTTGACCGCTTTCGAATTTTTTTGGCAATTGTCAATTATTTTCTTCATTTCTTAATTATTTTTTTAATATTTAATTATTTTCGTCATTTTCTAATTTTTATTTCTTTTATCAATTATTTTATTTAGTTCTCAATTATTTTCTTCAATTTTCAATTATTTTATTCAATGTTTAATAATTCTCGTCTTTATTCAATTATCAATCATTTTCTTGAAATTTCAATACAATTCTTTAATTATCTTCTTTAATTTTAATTTATTTTCTACAATTTTTTCTATACGTTTCTTCAGTTTTTAATTGACAACTTAATATTCTCCTTCAAATTTATAATTTTTCTATAATTTTTTCAATAATTTTGTTCTATTGTCCATTATTCTCGCCATTTTTCGAACTTTTTTTACTTTTTTTTTTCAATTGTCAAGTATTTTTCTCAATATTTAATTATTTTAATCATTTAGTAATTTTCTTTTAAATATATTATTTTTTTAGAATTTAAATTTAATTCTTTAATCTTCAATTTATTTCTTCAATTTTTAATATTTTCTCAAATTATTATTCTTGTCATTTTTCTATTATTTCTTTAAGTTATTAATTTTATTTTCTACAATTTACAATTATGTCCTACAATTTTTTCAATTATTCTCTTAAAATTTTTAATTTATTATTTAATTTTTTCAATTTTTTTGTTGTTTATTAATTTTTCAAATATTTTTTTCAACTTTTTCATTTATTCTACTCATTTTTCAATTATTTTTTTCAATTATTAATTTTTTCCCCCAATTTTCAATTATTTTCTACAAATTTTTCAATTTGGAATTATTTTTCTTAAATTTTATAATTATCCTACAATTTTAAAAATTATTTTATTCTGTTATCGATTATTCTCGATAGTTTTGTAATTTTTTTTTTCATTTGTCAATTATTTTTTAAAATTTTAATTTAATTCCTTAATCTTTTATTTCATTCTTCAAGTTTTAATTATTTTCGTCACTTCTCAGTTAGTATTTTTAATTTGAAGTTGCAGTCTTAAATTTTCAATTATTTTATTCAATATTCAATAATCCTCACCTTTTTCAATTATCAATTATTTCTTCAAATTTGAATTTAATTCTTAAATTTTGAATTTCTTTCTTCATTTTTTTATTATTTTCTTCAAATTTCAATTTCTTTCTTCAGTTTTCAATTATTTTCTTCTATATTTCATTATTCTCAGCTTTTTTAGTTACTTTTTTCAATTTTTAATTGTATTCTTTAAATTTCACTTTCATTGCTTAATTTTCAATTTTTTTCGATTTTCAATCCAGTTGTTCAATTTGTAATTATTTCCAACAAGTATTCCTATAATTTTCTTAATTTTTCTTGTTTCTTAATTTCTTAATTTAAGATTTCTTGTTTAATTTTTCAATTATTTTTTTCAGTTGCCTAGTAATCTAATCATTTTTCGAATTTTGTTTTTAATTGTCAATTTTTTTTGTCATTTTCAGATATTTTCTTCAATTTTGTAATTGTTCTCGTAATTTTCATTACTTATTGAATTTGCAAAAATGTATAGTTTTATAAGACTAACAACAATGCAAAGTTTCTAATAAAATTTTGTATTTTGTCATGGAATTTAATAAAAAATAATATGTATATATTATTTCTTTTTGCGTTTTAGTACGAAATTGTTGATCAACTTTAATCTCAAAATTAAAAATATTACATCAAAAATAAACTTGAAAAAAATTATTTTTCATCTTGAAACCTTTTTAAAATGTCTTTAATTTTCTTCAAAAGTCACTCGATACCCTAATTGATATTATATTATATTCATTTAATTTGAATATTTTATACTTTTTTCATTGTAACTACCAAAAAAGTTAATAAAATAATTTTATATTTGGACCTAGAATTTTTGCGAAATAGTCTGGAAAACCTGGAAAAGTCATGGAACTTTCAAATCATGTTTTTGTGGCAACCCTGTAATTATTGTAACGCAAAAGTTGACAATTTATTTCATTTCGAGTAAATTTTCGGAATTAATAAACAAATTATCCAAATAATATAAAATTTGTGAAAATCACTACAAATTAAAAAAAAAAAATTAAAAATTGACGAACTTGATTTAAATTTGAGAAAAATAATTGAAAAATGATTAAAACATTGAAAAGTGTATACAATAACTTAGATTTGCCATAACAAATGAAAATTTAGGATATAAATTGAAAAAAAATTAATATATCTAATTAAAAGGTGGCCAAGATAAATGCAAAAAGATAAAAAAAAAAATTAAAATTGAAACAACTAATTGAATAATTAGATAAATAATTGAAAATTTAGGAATTCAATTGAAGAATGAAATTTGAGAATAACTAAAATTTGAAGAAATTGATTGCAAATGATAACAATAATAATTGAAAATTGAAGAAAATTATTGAAATTTGAGAAAAATATTTGAAAATCTAGGAAATTAACTGAAGAATAATAAAAACTCTAAGAAAATATTTGCAAAGTTATAAAAATAATGAAAAATTAAAGATAATAATTTCAGTTTGTTAAAAATAATCGATAAAATTACAAGATATAGTTATAATAAAAGAAAAGTATTGCAGAATAATAAAAATAAATGTGAATTGAAAAAATAACTGAGATTAGAGATAAATAATAAAAAAAAAGTTAGAGAATTTATTAAAAAATAATTGAAAATGACAAAAACTAATTTAAAAATGATAAAAATAATTTAAAATTGAAGAATTTAATCAAAATTTGTGAAAAAATAATTGTAAAAATTACAGAATATATTTGAGATAAACAAGACTACTTAAAAAGGGATAAAAATAATTGGAAACTAAAGTTAATTATGGAAATTTAAGAACACAAATTGAAAAATCACAAAATTTATTTGATGTAAAAGAAAATGATTCAAAATCCAAAAACATCATTGAAATACTTGTAAAATACAAAAAACAGAACTCATATTTTGTAAAAATAATTGAAAAATGATAAAAGAAATTGAAAGTTAATTAATAAATAATGAAACTAATTTGATATTAAGGGAAATAATTTAAACTCAAAAAGTTTTATTTGAAAAAGTCAAAGAAAATAATTGAAACTTGCAGAAATTTGGAATTTAAAAATTAGAGGAAAAATTGAAAAATAATGAGAATCATTAAAAAAAAATTTTTTGTTAAATAATAAAAATAATTGAAATTTATAGATATTAATTGCAATCATAAAAAAAATAATTTTAAAAAATACAGAATATTTGGAAAACTATTACAAAAACTATTGGAAAAAGTATTACAAAATGATTTCAAGAATTTTAAATTCAGGAAAATAATTAAAAAATTGTAGAAATAATCGAAAATTATTTTAAAGAAAATGAAAATTTCAGATATATTTAATAGTTGTCAATATATATATAAGTAAATCAATAACATGAAAACTATATATATATTAATTTGCTACTATCACTCGGTAATATTTTAATATAAAGCAGAATTTATCGATTTCTCCGAGTCATTATTGTAAAATAAGGTTCTTCACTAAATAAAAACCATTTGTTTTTTTAACGTTTCGACTATCAATGTAGTCCTCATCAGAGCTGCAATTTATTATTATTTTTTAATTAATTTTTACAAAGAATAATAATTATTTTGACATCCACTTCTATACTAAAACATTGGTACTTACTTAAAAAACAATATTATTAGTGTATAACTTAATCACAAAACATTATTTTGGTTTCACCAATTTCGTCATTATTAAAAATTGTTTTTTATAATATAACTTTTCTTGTTAATAATTAACAGAATGTTTCGTCAAATAGATATATTATTGAAATTTTCGGAATTAATCAACAAAGATTGAAAATAATATAAAAATTGTGAAAATAATGCAAATGAAAAAAAATAATTAAAAATTGACGAAGTATTTGAAATTTGAGAAAAAAAATTGAAGAACGATTAAAACATTAAAAAGTGGATGCAATAAATTAAATTTGAGATACTAAGTGAAAATTTAGGAAATTTATTGAAAAATAATTAATATATCTAATTAAGAGGTGGAGAAAATAATTGCAAAAATATAAAAGAATATAAAAATTGACAAAAATAATTGAAAATTAGATAAGTCATTAAAAATTTAGGAATTTAAATGAGGAATGAAATTTGAGAATAACTAAAATTTGAAGAAATTGATTGCAAATGATAACAATAATAATTCAGAATTGAAGAAAATTATTAAACTTTGAGAGAAAAATATTTTAAAATCAAAAATATTAATTGAAGAATAATGAAAGAAATAAAAAATCCGAGAAAATATTTGCAAATTAATAAAAATAATGAAAAATTCAAGACAATAATTTTAGTTTTTTAAAAATAATTGAAAAAATTACAACATATAGTTATAAATAATAAAAGAATTGAAAAATAATTTTAATAAAAAAATAATTGATAGAAATAATTATTGTTAATTGAAGAAAATAATAAAAATTTGTAAAAAATAATTGGAAGAATTACAGAATATATCTGAGAAAATTAGACTAAAAATACAATTATAGGTATATTATAATTCTTCAAACTTCAATTAATTTGAAATTGTATTGATTAAAAATTTAATTAATCCTCGCTTTGAGAATAATAAATTTAAAAATTTCTTCAATTTTTAACAATTCTTTTCTATTTGTACTGATTCAAGCTTTAATTTACAATGAAAACTTTTTGTATAATTAGAAATTTTTATATAATGATTAATATTTAAAATAATTCATATATGCATTGTTAGATTTAGAAAATATGTTGTTTATAATAATTCAAATTTGAATGAATTAAAGTTTTGATGAATTAAAATTTAAAGAATTAAAAGTTTAAAATAACTGAAGTTTATTAATATTAAAATATGAGTAACTTTGTAATTCCTATACTTATTTTTTTAACAATTTAAAATCGTATAAATGAAATTAAGTTTATATCTGTTAGTTTGTAAATGTAGGAAATTAAAATAATTAGGTATTTAACAAAAATTTATTATTATTATTATTATTATTTATTATATTTATTTACTTTTACATATTTTTCTATTTCTTAAAGTCGGTAGAGATTTTACTTTACAGTGAAACTTATATTTATTTAAAATATTAATTTAAATTGAATAAAAAATTCAATTATTTGGTTAATCTTATTATTTGCAAAAATTTATAGTTGTAAATGACCAGAAACAACGCAATGTTTTTCGCGCGCGTTTATGTTCCTATAGTTTTCAAGAGTTTTCAATATACAATTATTCTCTTTAAATTTTATAATTAATTTTTAATTTTTTTTTAATATTTTTTTCTGTTGTCGATTATTTTCACCAGTTTTCAATTGACAATTTATTATTCTCCTTTAATTTTATGATTATTCATTAAAAATAGTGATTTTCTTATTATTTTCTAATTAATTATATAAAAACTTTCAATTAATATAAATTTATAACCAGAATTTAAATTAATTGTTTAGAAAATATTACGAAAATAACTGCTGATTACATAATATTTTCAAAATTTTGCGCCTTATGACAATAACGACGTGAATCAGTGCAGTAGCTTAATAAAAACACATAACCTCTTTCAGAATCCATAACATCCATAATTATAAGTTTTATTATTTAATTTTTATTTTTCAGTAAAAAAACCTCGTTTAAAATGTGACAGAAATGATTGTTATTGATAAATATAATTGCGCACTATATTTTTATACAATTTAAACCGTTCTTTCTGTCGTTTTTTGTAAAAAATTACAACCTAATTCGAACTTCTGTTGCAATTAAAAAATAAGCACTTCTGTAATTGGAACTATCAGTTCCAATTAAAAAACAACTAGTTCTAATAAATCTCTTTTTATAGTGAAGCAAAAAAAGCTTGAAAAAGCAATTTAAAGTTACAAAAGTTATTAGAAAATGGAAAAGAAAAGGAATAAATTTAAAGAAAATAAGTAAAATCTTTTATTATTTTCCTAAAACTAATACGTTCCTATTGTAATAAATTTTTCAAACATTATTTTTTATATATTTTATATATATACATAAACTTTAATTTAAAAATGATTAACAACTAATAAAAAATCTTTACATTTTTAACACTTGTTGATCCTTATTTTAAGTTTACCCGTTTTAAGAAAAAAAATTTACAGCAATAAGAATAATTTTTTTTTAATTACCTTTAAATCTTAAGAACGTTAACAACCATTAAAATTAAAAATTGTTATCAGAAAATAGAATGATCTTTGAATTGTCCTACTGAATATCTATCTTTTCTAATTCTTTTAAAAACACTATTTTGAGTTTTAATTCAAAAGGTAATATAATCTCTGAATCTTTCCTTTAAGCCAAATTAAGAGTAAATCTTAATTTATTCATACAAATAAAAACTAGCGAGAAGTTTTATAATTTTCCTTGGAATTTTAATTTTACAAGAAATTAAAATGTACAAAAAAAGTTGCGACATTCAACTGTTTATATTTTTTTACTTGCAATATTTCTAATTTGTTGTAATTAATTTTTTCATTACAGGTAATGAAGAGTAGAGGCAGTTCTGTTTCGCATAATGCACACAATAGAAATAACGGCGGTGGGCAGAAGGATTCGTTGAAAACTGATCTGGAAGTCTTCACAGGGTTCAGGCCTGCTATAGAAGCCTGTTATTTAGATTGGGAAGAATATACTTTGCCTGGTATAACTTACACTGCGGAAAGCAATCCTATGTATCATTGTCCATTTACCTGCTTTAGACATGTTGGTGATACCAGAACAGAAGTAAATCAGGCAAGTTTAATTTTACCTAAATAAATGAAAAATGAACTTTCATTTCGAATTTAAATCAAAATTCAACAATAAATTTTCTTGCAGTTATTTTAAAAAATCCTTGTGCCAGATTTTAGATTTTAGTAGTAAAAATAACAGTACCAAATTTTATTTAAATCCGTTTAACCATTTTCGAGTTATCGTGATCAGAAAATGTGCACACACATATATTAGTGTGTATGTATGTGTGTGTATAGCTTTTTTTGTTGACAGGATATCTCGAGAACGCTTCATCCGATTTCAATAAAATTTAGGTGGCTCATTAAGCTCATAAATATCTAAATTTTGACACAGGGATTTTTGAAAATACCTAATCAAATTTTGTTAAGCACATATTTTTAAAAAAAAAAATTGTTTTTTGATAACAATTTTTTATACGATAAAAATACTACTTACTAAATTTAAAAATCACATTGTTTGTCTCTAAACGAATATAAAACCTATATAAGGTTCAAAAAACCTATATATAAAGTTTATAATGGATAAACAAACTCGTAAAATAATTCATATTTTTTCATTTCTTTTGCATTTAAAATTCTTTTTTTTTTTTAATAACTTCTCTAATCAACTTTTACATTATTAATTAATTCCTTAGTCCATAAGAAAGCAAAGTTTTGTACTTACGTGAAAGAAAGATGTCAATAAAAACATAATTTTCACCTAGTTTCTTCTTTTACTTTTGATATGTTTTTGTATTTGTCTTTTTATTTTAAGATTTTCTTTAATTTTCTTTTTTTTAAGCAAATTATTTAATATTATTCCACAAATTTTGTTATTAGAATATCATTTACTTAATTTTTTATTTCGCTGATTTTCTTAATTATTTCCTTATTTTTAAAAATAAATACGCTCATTTTTTTTAAATTTATTTAATTTGTTTTTATACATATCTTGTCCATTTTTTGCAAACTTACTTTTTTTTTCATAAAATTTTTAGATTTTCTTTATTTTTCTAAATTTATTGTTGGACTTGTTTTAGGTAAGTGTAATATTATAAAAAATTGTTGGTTTAATTTTCATAAACTTTTTTATTTTAGAAGGATTTTTTTTTCCTGATTTTGATTAAATGTTTTATTCTTTATTATTTCTTATGAAATGTTCTCAGTTTATAAAATAAACTATTTACAAATAAACATTTGAAAATGTTATATATTTAACAATATATTTTTATATACCTATTAGGGTGGCCGTTAATAATGACATTTTGGAATTTTGTCCATTTCCGGGTCTCATTTTGTCATAAATTGAAAAAAAATAGATACGTATTTTTTCATTTTTTTTTAAATTAATATTTAGTGGTGCCTGTAGGCTATTGAAAATTTGCATGTATTTTGCATGGGAAAAAAACTTTTTTTTGTAGATTTCCTGTAAAATCGTTGAAAATTGATATTTTTTGACCGGACTACTCTGTTTCTCTTCATAAATGTTCAAAGAATAATATGCAATTTTTAACTTATGAAATTTATTAAGTTTACTATTTTTTACAGGACCCAAAAGTTGACCAAAAAAAAACTAAAATAGGTTATTATTGGCAAAAAATATTAATTCTCAAAAAAACGAGAAATTTAAACTGCTAATTATGGTTTCTATTGTTTTTGAGGTCCCTGATTACAAATCTGAAGTCATATTTCAAAAATTCAAAATGGCGGATTCAATATGGCGGCCATGAAAATTTTAAAATTAGTCAATTTCTAGAAAATTTCGTACCAGGGGGTTTTGGGGGTCTCTGATTACAAATTTGAAGTCAGATTTTAAAAATTAAAAATGTCGGATCCAATATGGCGGACATCAAAATTTTTAAATTAATCAATTTTTATGAAACTTGGTATCATAGGGTTTTTGGGGTTTCTTTTAAAAATTGCAAACTCAAGGAAATATCAATTAAAAACTTTTGTAAATGTTGAAACTCACGTTGGAGACACGTGAAGTGATCCCTTTCAGGAGAATCACCCATCTATAAAATCGTGTCATCTAATTTGTAAACGAACCTTCTCTTGCTAATAAATACTAACTAATTTAAATTTAGATAGAACATTCACAAAAATTTTGTTGGCTACTGGGATAAGATATTACATAATTAAGTTTAAAAAAAATAATTAATTTTTTAAACATTATGCCCGCCATATTGCATCCGTCAGTTTGGATTTTTCAAATCTGACTTCAGATTTGTAACTAGGGGCCCCAAAAACCCTATGATACCAAGTTTCATAAAAATTGATTAATTTAAAAATTTTGATGTCCGCCATATTGGATCCGACATTTTTAATTTTTAAAATCTGACTTCAAATTTGTAATCAGAGACCCCCAAAACCCCTTGGTACGAAATTTTCTAGAAATTGACTAATTTTAAAATTTTCATGGCCGCCATATTGAATCCGCCATTTTGAATTTTTGAAATATGACTTCAGATTTGTAATCAGGGACCTCAAAAACAATAGAAACCATAATTAGCAGTTTAAATTTCTCGTTTTTTTGAGAATTAATATTTTTTGCCAATAATAACCTATTTTAGTTTTTTTTTTGGTCAACTTTTGGGTCCTGTAAAAAATAGTAAACTTAATAAATTTCATAAGTTAAAAATTGCATATTATTCTTTGAATATTTATGAAGAGAAACAGAGTAGTCCGGTCAAAAAATATCAATTTTAAACGATTTTACAGGAAATCTACAAAAAAAAGTTTTTTTCCCATGCAAAATACATGCAAATTTTCAATAGCCTACAGGCACCACTAAATATTAATTTAAAAAAAAATGAAAAAATACGTATCTATTTTTTTTCAATTTGTGACAAAATGAGACCCGGAAATGGACAAAATTCCAAAATGTCATTATTAACGGCCACCCTAATACCTATATATACATTTTTTGTTTTATTTTTATTAATTCTAATTTTTTAGTACATTCTTACCAAATTTTTTTATTTTTTGTACTTTTTAAATTTCGTTACAGTTTGTTAGATTAAAAAAAAAACATTTCTCCATTTTCTTCCTATTTATATAATTTTCTTGTTTCATCATAATTTTTTTAGTCCATCCTTGCATTTTAATAAATTTCTCAATTTTTGTCATAATTCTTGTATTTCTTAGAAACAGTTTCCTTCTTTTAAATTGCTTAGTTTTTATCTTGAAAATTACAAATTTTTTAAAACATTTATTCTATGCTTCTATCTACATATTTTAAATTTCTCAATTTTCTACTTTTTTGAAGACTTTTATTCTTTTATTTTGTATTATATGTAAATTTAATCTTGTACTAAATATTCTATTTTGAAATCATTCTTCTATTTCTAACGTTTTTTTATTATCTTCTTATTTTTTTTAATTTAAAAAATACCCGTAAATAGTATAATTTTTTTAAAAAAATTTCTACTTTTTTATGTATTTTAATGTCACCGTTTTATTCGTGTGTTTTTTTTTAGATTTTTCTTTATTTCTTTTAATAATGTCCCCATGACTTTTTTTATTTAAAAGAATTTTCTCATTTTTTTTAATAGACTTTTTTAATTTTGTGTTAATAATATTGTATTAATAATTCTGTATTAATAATTTTATTATATAAAATTTTATATTAATAATTTTTTTATCTTTTATGTTTCTTTTTTTATAATTTATTATTTTTTGATTGCTTTTACCTAATTTGCTTAATTTTGCAATGATATGAATTTAAAGATATTTTTTTGAAATTATCTAATTTATTGGACATAATTTTTCTGATTTTGATTAAATATTTTATTTTTTATCATTTCTTATTAAATGTTCTCAGTTTATAAAATTAACTATTTACAAATAAACATTTGAAAATTTTATATATTTAAAAAAAATCAAGTCTTGATATAAATAAAAAAAATCGTATTTTAAATTTTTTTTTTGTTAAATTATGATTTTTATCAGCTTTGAATAATATAATAATAATTCAAGCAATTAATATATCAAATATGTAGTTATTTAACATAATGTCGATTAATATTAAGTCTAAATTAATTTTAGATAACAATTACGACAAATTTGAAAAAATAAGGATTATAATAATTTGTAAAAGTAACATTTTTATGAAATTGGGTCTAAGATTGGTTTCGTTTTGCAGGTAAATTCGAGTGCTGCCGTTTTGAATTGCCAGCCACCAACTTCACATCATCACAGCAGACGGCCTTTGAGTCTAGGTCTCGTTGAGTTTAGTTATCAGGATAGACGAAGATTAAATCCTCGCGAATTTCCTACCTTGTGTTCTCGAATTGGCGGTGGCGATGGGAATCGAAGCAGCGACAGTTCTGAAGGATTTTGTGAAAATGATGGGGATATGAATGACATTTCCGAGCCACCAGTGGTCCTAGTTAGACGAGGTTGTGGCCAAATAAATAACTGCGGTGACACAGATTCACAGGTACTTAAAATTTTTAAGCATTTTAATATTTAAAATATTTTTTTTATAAAGAAAAAGAACAGAAAAAACAGACAAAATTCATTTTAAATCAGGCAGATTGGACATGGTCGCAATTGATAATCGATTTTATCCCTTAAAAGTTGTTTTTTGAAAAGAATTTTAGACAACGTTTTTTTAATTTAGCTAAAAATACTTTTTTCAAGAAGTTTTAATTAGAATTTTTAATTCGGAACCGTCATTTATTAAAAAATTTAGAAAACAGTTAATTTTCAAGTAGGATCATTTTTTAAGTAATTTGAATATCTTATTCTTCCTTTTTATATCTGAAAGAGCTTTTAATCTTCTTTAAAAATTCGTTGAAAAATATTAAAAAACCAGCAACATAGACGCGCGAGAAACTTATGACATTAAAGTTTTAAATGGTCAGAATATTTTTGGTGGAAAGAAAGTTGAAAATAATATTAGATATTAACAATTCGAAGTCATTATAAATTAAATAAATCTCAAACGTCAATTAAATCAAATCAAATTATAATTTCTTTAAACTTTAAAATTATTTTATTAATCCAAATATCAGTCAAATCCAAATAAGTCAAAAAGTAATTATTTGTATTTCATTTAAATTTAATTTACATAATTTCGATCTGTCTGTAATTTTCTAACTTTATAATACATTTTTTTCTTACACAAAATTATTTTTTAAAGCATTCTTTGATTTTTTAATGAATTTTTTTAAAATTAATAATCATTTTCTTAATTTCGAGAAATTTCTAAGAAATATTACTTTCTTGAACTATTGATCTGTTTTCTTGAATAATTTATTATTTTTCAAAATATGATTTCAGTACTTTTTTTCTGTATTTTTACACAGCTTTTTTCTAGTTTTTTAAAATCATTCTTTGAACTTTGACTTTTTAAATCAATTTTTCAATTCTTGCAATTATATCAAAGGATTTTCTCTTTGGTAAAATTTAAACGTTTTTTTTTAAATTTTCTTAATTTAATAAAAAAATGTCCGTAAAGATTTTTTTAAGAATTTACTAATTTTTTGTAGATTTTTCATTATTAATCATTTTCTTGGACTTTCCATTTAATTCTTTAATTTCCAATTTATTTCTTCAATTTTTAATTACTTTCTTCAATTCTCAAATATTTTCCTTAATTTTCAATTATTTTTATCGATTTCCAATTAATTCGTCAATATTAAATAATTCTCGGATTTTTTCCATAACTTTTTTCACTCAAAAAATAGTTTTAAATTTTTAATTCAATTATTCAATTCTAGAACTATTCTATTCAATTCTACGTTATTTTCTTCATATTTCAATTCCAATTCTCAATTATTTCCTTTAATATTAAAAAATTAACTTCTTTCTTCAAATATATACATATTTTTATTATGATTAAGTTTCTTTAATATTAAATACAATTGTTCTATTATTTTCTTTAATTTTTAATTCCATTCTTCAGTGTTTAATTGTTTTCAACTATATTTATTAAATCTCGGTTTTTTTCAATTTTTAAGTATATTCCACAAAATTCAATTCCATTCTTAAATTTTTAATTGTTTTCTTCAATTTTTAATTATTTTGTTCAATTTTCATTATTTTTTTCCGTTTTTAAGTTAGTTGTTAAATGTGCAATTATATTTCCGACAATTATTCCCACAATTTTCTTAATTTTTCAATTTGCAATTATTTTCTTTTAATTAAATATTTCTTGTTTAATTTTTACAATTATTTTTTTCAGTTGTCTATTAATCTAGTCATTTTTTTAATTTTGTTTTCAATTGTCAATTACTTTTTTTTCTTCAACTTTTCAATTTTTCTCGTAATTTTTCAACTATTTTCTTTAATTATTTCTTATTTTCTATTATTATCTTAAAATTGTATAATTATTCTTTGATTTTTTAAATAATTTTTTAATAATTATTAATTTTAAAAAAAATTTCGTTCGAAGGCCGATTATTATTCTCACCATTTTTTAATTTTTTTTCAATTGTTAATTATTTTTTTAATAGTTAATTATTTTCGTCAATATTTAATTATTTACGTCATCTTGTAATTTTGCTTTTAATTATCAATTATTTTCTTGAAATTTCCATTAATTTCTTTAAATACCAATTTATTTCTTCTATTATTTTCTTTAATTTTCAATTATTTTGATCAATTTTCAATTAATTTATCAGTATTCAATAATTCTCTGATTTTTCAATTATTTTTTTCTATCATAAAAATTGTTTTAAAATTTCAATTCTATTATTCAATTCTAGAATTATTCTCTTCAATTCTCAGTTATTTTGTTCAAATATAAATTCCACTTTTTCATTTTCAATTATTTTCTTTAATATTAAAAAATATCGCCTTTTTTCCGTTATTTTTTTTTTTAAATCATTAAGTTTCTTTCATTTTAAATGCAATTGTTCAATTACTTTCTTTAGCTTTTAATTCCATTCGTCAACTTCTGTTTCCATTGTTTTCTTCTATAATTATTAATTCTCCGCTTTCTTTAATTACTTTTTTCCAATTTTTAAATATATTCCATAAATTTCAATTACATTCTTCAATTTTTAATTCATTTCTTCAATTCTTAATTATTTTTTCCAATTCTCAATCTGGTTGTTAAATGTGCAATTATTTCCAATAATTATTCCTTTAATTTTCGTAACTTTTCAATTTCCAATTATTTTCTTTAAATTTAATATTTCTTGTTTAATTTTTACAATTATTTTTCTCAGTTGTCTATTAATCTAGTTATTTTTTGAAATTCTTATTAAAATCAATTTTAATTGATTTCTAAAATCTTCATGTATTTTTTTTAAATTTCAATTATTTTTTCTTTATTTAAAAAAAATTCTGTAGTTTTTTCAATTATCACACTTAAGTGTCATTTATTTTTTTACAACTTATCATTGTTTGTAGCATATTTTAATTATTTTCGTCAAGTTACAAAATTTAAAAACATTTTTCAATTATTTTCCAAAATTTATTTCCTTCAATTTTCAATTCTTTACATTTGTTTCATAATTTCAACAATTTTTAACTATTTATTTGACTTCAATTATTTCATTATTTATATCATTTTTTATATTATTTTCTTCAATTTTCAATTACTTTCGTTCTTTTTCTCGTTCTTTTTCATAATTGACAAAAAGTTTTTACTTATTTCTCTTTAATTAAAACTTGTTCCGTTCAATTTTAAATTGTGTTTATCTTTTTTCATTTATTTTCTCTAATTTTTAATTATTTTCTTTTATTTCAATGAACTTCTGAAAGTTTTAAGTATTTTTCTCAAACTTTGTTTAACTTGCCTTTATTTAAAATATTTTATGTAATTTGTTTAATTATTTTCTCAAATTTTAATTATTTTTTTAAATTTTAATTTATTAGTCTCAATTTATAACCATGTTTTTTTAATTTTCAATTATTTTCTCGAATTTTTCATTATTCAATTTTGTTTTAATTTACCTTTAAGATTCTCAAATTTAAATTATTTTCTTTATGTTTAAAGCATTTTTATGATTGTTTAAATTACTTTCCCCAATTTGTAATATATTTTATTATTTTTTTTTTTAATTAATTTGCAAAATTTGCAATTATTTTGTTTAATTTCAATTATTTTTTGCAATTATTATTTTTTTTCTAAAATATTATAAATTTTGTCCTAAATAAATATTTATTTTATTTACATTAATTGATTTTTAAATATTATATTTAAAATATTTATTTCTTCTTATCAGAAAAATATTATTTACCGATTTCTTATATTTATTATTGTATTTCATAATTTCTAAAATGTACGAAAAACTAATCGTGCGCTGGCACTCGTTTTTTTTTGCTAGTTATTAATTATTTTCTCCGATTTTCAATTGTTTTCCGAAATTTTTAAATTATTTCCTCTAATTTCTTCAATTTACAGTTATTTTTTTAAAATTTTATATTCTTGGATTTTTTCAATCGTTCATTATTTTCGTAATTTTTCAGATATTTTCTTTAATTTTGTAATTATTCTCGTAATTTTATTTTATTGCATTTGCAATAATTTAGTTTAAAACGACTAAAAGGAATGCAAAAGTTTTTGTTAGTATTAGTGTTGTTACTTATTTTATATTTGGTCATGGAATTTGATAAAAAGTGGTCTTTTTGATTGTTACTTTATTTTTTCGTTGATTTTTCTCCCTTTTTCACAGAATTTATGATGTTTTAAAATTCTCGAATAATTTTCCTGTTTCGTTTTTATAGTTATTTTTCAAACTTATCTTAATATTTCGTTTAAACTACTTAATATTTAATTGATACAGTTTTTAATCATTAATTTAAAATAAATTTGATTATTCAAATATGGAAAATTATCATTTATAAAATGAAATTAACATTTGTGTATCTTCTTTTTTGTTTAGGAGGGCGGAGGAAGTGAATCGTCATCGAACTGCAACGTTAGTTTGAAGAACGCTCAAGACTTGGACAAGCATCGCTCAAACGCCTCGTCCGAGACGCATAGTGATAGTAGTGATAGTTGTAGTAACAAAGCTCCGTGCGAAGTGAAGTGTAATAACAGGACGGGTGTGGTGGGCCTTTTAGAAGCCTCATGTTCCGTTTTAGCAAAAGCAGGCAGTTCAAAAAGTGAGCAGGAGTCAGATCAAGAGAAAGATCCTTCTAGGAGGCCGTCCAAGGACGAAAGCTCATCATCAAGTAGCGACAGTCCCTCCGGCGACGAATACAATGTTTATTATTATGATCCTAAAGCCGCTGTCAACAATGGCATCGAGACTTGCAAAGAGACAAAGGGTGAATCTCAGGGCGCGACTTCTGCCAGCACTAGCAACGTTTTAGGTAATCTCAAAAAGACGGAAGACCCCTGGGACATTCTGTTTGCCAGAGCAGAGGGCCTTTATGCTCATGGAAACACTCGAGAGGCCTGCATCCTGGGCATTAAATTGGCCGAGGAACTTCTCGCCAGTCCACCTGATCTTATGATCGAAGTGCCTCCCATGCCAGTCAAAGGCAAAAGAAAGAAGGTATGTTTTTGTTGAAAATATAATTTTAAAAATTTGAAAAATTGATTCCTGTTATTTTCTTTGATCGTTTGAATTAAACAAACATGTCAGGACGTCTTTTACAGATAAACTTTGAGCATTCAAACAGTTTTAAACAAGTTCTAAACAGTTTTGTACTAGTTAGAGACGGTTTTAAACAAGCTATAAACAGGTTTAAATAGTTTTTGATAATTTAGGGAATTTAAACCAGTTGTGAAGAGTTTTAAATAAGTTCTAGACTGTTATAACCAGTTCTAAAAAGTTTTTAATTAGTTTTAAACAGTTTTAAGCAGTTCTAAACAGTTTTGAACTAGTTCTAAACAGTTTTTAACTAGTTCCAAACAGTTTGAAGCAGTTATAAACAGTTTTATGTAGTTTAAATTAGTTTTAAACAGTTTTAATGGAGTTTTTAACAGTTTTAAACCAGTTTTGAAAAGTTTAAAGGAAGTTCTTAACGGTTTAAAAATTGTTCTTCACAATTGAAAATAATTCCAAGTATTTCTATACAGTTTCTCTTCAGTTTAAAAGATTTTATAACAATCATATGTGCTGTTGAATGGTTCTAAACTGTCTTAATTAAATTCTATAAAGTTCTAAATAAGTTCTAAACAGTCAAAATAATAATAATAATAATAAATAATAATATAAATAATTTTGAACTAGTTCTTAACAATTTGAGACAATTCTGAATAGTTTTAAACAAGTTATAAACAGGTTTAAATAGTTTTTGATAATTTAGGGAATTTAAACCAGTTGTGAAGAGTTTTAAATAAGTTCTGGACAGTTATAACCAGTTCTAAATAGTTTTTAATTAGTTTTAAACTAGTTTTAAAGTTGAACTAGTTTTGAACTAGTTCTAAACAGTTTTGATTTAGTTCTAAACAGTTTTGAACTAGTTCTGAACATTTTAAAACTGCTAAATAGTTTTTTAATAGTTCTAAACTGTTTAGAACTGCCTAAAACTGTCTAGAACCAGTTTAAAATAGTTTTTAACTATAATATTAACTATAAAATAGTTCTAACCGTTTTTGAAAAGTTATAAACAGTTTTAAGTAGCAGCATACAGTTTTAGACTAATTTTAAACAGTTTGAAACAAGTTTTAAACAGTTTAAAATCAGTTGTAATGAGTTTAAAGGAAGTCTTAAACAATTTAAAGTAATTCCAATTAGTTCTATATGGTTTTCAATAATTTAAAAAAAGTTTCCAACCATCTTAAGCGCTGTTAAATGGTTCCAAACTATTTTAAATCAATTCTAAAAAGTTTAAAATAGGTTCTAAACAATTTAAAAAAAAACTAGTTTTAGCTAGTTTTGCACAGTTTTAAACCAGTTGTAATAAGTTCAAAGGAAGTTCTAAACAGTTTTAAAATTGTTTTTCACAATTAAAAATAATTACAAGTAGTTCTAAACAGTTTTTAATTATTTTTAAAGATTTTTAACAATCTTAAATGTTGTTAAATGGTTCTAAACTATCTTAGACAAATTCTATCAAGTTTTAAGTAAGTTTAAAACAGTTAAAACTAGTTCTAAATAGTTTTGAACTAGTAATAAACAGTTTTCAACTAGTTCCAAACAATTTTCAACTAGTTTCAAACAGTTTTAAACGGTTATAAACAGTTTTAAGCAGTCATAAACAGTTTTAAGTAGTTTAAATTATATTTGAACCGTTTTAATAGAGATTTTAACTGTTTTAAACCAGTTGCAATAAATTCAAAAGAAGTTCTTAATGGTTTAAAAATTGTTCTTCACAATTAAAAATAATTCCAAGTATTTCTATACAGTTTTACTTCAGTTTAAAAGATTTTATAACAATCTTATGTGCTGTTCTAAACTATCTTGATTAAATTCTATAAAGTTCTAAAAAAGTTCTAAACAGTTAAAACTAGTTCTAAATAATTTTGAACTAGTTCTTAACAATTTTAAGCAATTCTCAATAGTTTTGAACTAGTTTTAAACTGTTTTAAGCAGTTTAAAATAGTTTTAACTAGTTTTAAACTGTTTTAAGCAGTTTAAAATAGTTTTAACTAGTTTTAAACAGTTTTAAACTAGTTCATAAAATCTTTAAACCAGTTGTAATAACTTTAAAAGAAGTTTTAAAATTGTTCTTAACAATTAAAAGAAATGCAAATAATTCTAAACAGGTTTTTTCAATTTAAAAGATTTATCAGCAATCTTAAGTGCTGTTGAATGGTTCTAAAGTATCTTAAACAAATACTATCAAGTTTTAAATAAGTTCTTAACAATTAAAACTAGTTCTAAATAGTTTTGAACTAGTTATAAACAGTTTTCAACTAGTTCGAAGTAATTTCAAACCCTTATAAACAGTTTTGAGCAGTATTAAACAATTTTAAGTGGTTTAAATTAGTTTTAAACAGTTTTAATGGAGTTTTTAACAGTTTTAAACCAGTTGTTATGAGTTCAAAGGAAGTTCTAAATAGTTTAAAAATTGAAAATAATTCCAAGTATTTCTATACAATTTCTCTTCAGTTTAAAAGATATTTTAACAATCATAAGTGCTGTTGAATGGTTCTAAACTATTTTAAAGAAATTCTAAAAAATTTGAAATAAGTTTTAAATAGTTAAAACTAGTTCTAAATAGTTTGTACTAGTTATTAACAATTTTAAGCAATTCTGAATAATTTTGAACTAGTTTTAAACTGTTTTAAACAGTTTTATACCAGTTCATAACATTTTTAAACCAGTTGTAATAAGTTTAAAAGAAGTTCTAAACAGTTTTAATTTAAATTAATTTAAATTGTCTTGAACCAATTCCATAGTTTTTAAACTAGTTTTAAGTAGTTTTAAATAGGACTAAATAATGTCAGCAGTTTTGAGCCAGTTGTAAAAAGTTGAAAAGAACTTGTAAACAGTTTTTAATCAGTTTAAAATATTCTTAACCAGTCTTAAATGTTGTTAAATGATCCTAATCTATTTTAAACAAATTCTGAAAAGTTCTAAAGTTTTTTAATAAGTTCTTAACATTTAAAACCAGTTCCTAATAGTTTTGAACTAGTTATTAATAATTTTAAGCAGTCCTAAACAGTTTTAAACTAATAATAAATAGTTTTTAATAAGTGCTAAACAGTTTTAAGCTAGTTCTAACCAGTTATCAACAGTTTTGAACTAGTTATAAGCAGTTTTAAGTAGTTTTAATAAGTTCTAAACAGTTTTAAAATTGTTGTTAACAATTAAAGATAATTACAAATAGTTGTAAAGAGTTTTTAACCAGTTTAAAAGATTTTTTACCGCCTTAAGTGCTGTTGAATGATCCTAAATTATTTTAAACAAATTCTAAAAAGTTTTAAATAAGTCCTTAACAGTTAAAACCAGTTGTTAATAGTTTTGGACTAGTTCTTAACAAGGTTAATCAGTCCTAAACTGTTTTGAACTAGTTCTAAACAGCTCTGAACTTCTTATAAACAGTTTTGAATTATTTTTTAAACAGTTTTAAACCATTTATAAACAGTCTCAACTAATTCTAACTAGTTTTAAGAAGTTCTTAACAGTTTTAAGTAGTTTTAATTAGTTCTAAACAGTTTTAAAACAAGTCTAAACATTTTTTAATTAGTTGAAAAGTTTCTTAACCAGTCTTGAGTGCTGCTTAATGATCCTAAACTATTTTAAACAAATTTCAAAAAGTTTTAAATAAATTCTTAACTGTTAAAACCAGTTCTAAATAGTTTTAAACTAGTTCGTAACATGTTTTAATAGTTCAAATTAATTTAAATAGGCTTTAATCAATTCCATAATTTTTAAATAAGTTCTTAGTAGTTTTAAATAGTACTTAATAATGTAAGCAGTTTTGATCAAATTTTTAAAAGTTTTAAACAAGTTTTAAATAGTTCTAAACAATTTTAAGTAACTAAAAACAGTTTTACACAATTTTAAGGAGTTGCTGTCAGTTTTAAACTATTTCTAAACAGTTTTAAATAAGTTGTAAACAGTTTTCAATTTATTCTAAACAGCTTAAAGTAATTGCAATTTCCAAAAGGTTCTAAACATGTTTTGATCAGGTTTAATGACTTTTTAACAGTTCTAAATTTTTTTGTATTAATTCTATAGAGTTTTAAAGAAATTCTATACAGTTTTAAAGAGTTATATACAATTTTAAACGAGTTCAAATATTTTTTAATAGTTTAAAGTAATGTAAGCAGTTTTGAACCAATTAAAAAAGTTGTGTGAAACAAGTTTTTAACGGTTCTAAACTAGTTTTTTAATTTTTAAGAAGTTATGAAATTTTGAGCAAGTTCTATAAAAACAGTTTAAAATAATTTTAAGTAACTTAATTAGTTTTTAAGAAGTCGTAAATAGTTATAAACTATTTTAAACTATTTATAAGCAGTTCTAAACTAGTTTTAAACAGTTTCAGACCAGTTTTAAATTAATTCTGAGTCCTATCATTTTTAAGGTTACGGTTTATAAAAAAATTTTGATTTAGCTGAAGATTGAAACGTTGAATAAGAGCAAAGCCAAAAAGTATAG
Organism: Ganaspis brasiliensis; assembly: GCA_037103525.1. Lineage (NCBI taxonomy): Eukaryota > Metazoa > Arthropoda > Insecta > Hymenoptera > Figitidae > Ganaspis > Ganaspis brasiliensis. The sequence goes on from JAZKLR010000123.1 coordinate 2,421,317, forward strand.
AGATTTGTAGACTTCAAAATACAAAAAAAGTTTTACCCAAGTCAAAAAAATTTTAAAACCGCAAACATAAAACAGTTGCTCAGAACAGATTTAAACTGTTTAATTTTAATTTCTTTAGGACTTATTTATAACGTTCAACAACTGTTTGAGACTAATTAAAATTTGTTTAAATCTTTGTAAAATTGTTAAAAACTACTTAAAATTGTTTCGGACTAGTTATAACTGTTTAAAAATGGTTTAAATATCTTTAAGACATGATACAAATCAGTTGAGAAATATTTAAAATCATATAAAAACATTTCAAAACTAGTTTAATTTTTTTAGAACTAGTTCAAAACTACTTAAAACTAGTTCCAAACTCTAACTAGTTCTAAACTATTTGAAACTAGTTTAAAGCTATTTGGAACTAGTTAGGGTAATTACAAACACGGGATAATTAATAAAAATTTATGTTTGAGTTTAAATTGCAATTTCTTTAATAAATTTACCATAAAAATATTTTTTCGATTAAGAAATTTAGTAAGTACTTGTTTAAAAATTGTAAATTAAGCACAAGATGAATTGTTTTTAATTATCTCAACTAACCCTAATTAATTGGGTCGACTGCATTTTTTCAAAAACTAATTTTTTACAGAATATCCATTTGACTGAATTTTATTTAACCAAAAGGCTATTTATCAAAAATCTAATTTGACAGAAATTTCAATTATCAGAAATCTCTTGAATTCAGTAGTACATTTATCACAAAATCCAATTTTTCCGAAATTGCATTTATTAGAAATATAATTTGTCAGAATTTTCAAATATCAGAAATCTCATTTACAAAAATTGATAAATGCAATTTCGGGCAAATGAGATTTCTGGTAAATGCAATTTTTGATAAATGAGTTTTCTGATAAAGGCATTTTTTGATAAATGAAATTTCTGAATAATGGAATTTCGGAAAAATTGGATTTTGTGATAAATGTACTTTTGGACAAATGGGATTTCTTTCTTTTTGGAGAAAAAGCAGGCTCTATGGATTTAAACTTTATTTTATAATATATTTATAAATATTAAAAAAGTAAAAATTTTCTTTACAGCAACAAGTCAATCCGGCGTCACATAAACTCACATGTCTGGCATCGGCAACTTTGGCCAAATGTGGATTTCTTTGCACAGTCCTTGCTGAGAATCCTGAACATCACAATCTGGCGTTCAGAGTTGGATTATTTGGTTTAGAAATGGCAAGGCCTCCAGCCAGTACTAAACCCCTCGAGGTACTTAAATCAATAGACAAATTTACTGAAAATTGCTTTTTAATTTCATTTATTTATAATACTTGTTCAATTAAATTTCAAGGTAAAACTGGCTCATCAAGAAAGCGAACTTGTTGGCCTGTTGAAAAGAATCCCTCTGGGACCCGCAGAATTGATGATGGTCAGACAAAGAGCCAAGCAACTCAGAGATGGAGTTCTCCGATCGAGAGGACACGCTCTTCTACCAATAATGCTTGCCAGTTTCATTTTCGACGCACTCAATTCTCCAAGTATGCTCCTTCAATTTTCAATTTTATTTTTCTCAATTCATCCAAATCACTGTTTAAAAACAGACTCATGTCACGATCAATTGCTTGCAAAATAATTCATTAAAAAACAAACTTCAACTTTTTATCTCCCGAAGTTTCTTTTCTACAATTCTGCTTTTTATTCTAATTTTGAATACTTAAATTTCTAAAATATCAATACAATCAAATTTCGACTAATCCTGTTGTTGGTCAATTAAGACTTTTACTTATGGAACTTTTCATCAAACCGAATTTCAATTTATCTGGTTTCTAAATAGATCTCAAATAAATTTATTCGAGTTTTTATTTAATAAAATTTTTCATTTTGTAGAATTTCTATTCAAATAGAATTTTTATTTAATCGAATTTTAATTTAACGGAATTTCTGTTTATCCTGGTTTTGTTATTTTCCGGGATTTTGATTTAACTAGTGACGGAAGTGGTCATTTTTCTCATTAGTGTGAAAATGGTCCTTTTTCCCACTGGTAACGAATATTGTCGTTTGTCCAACTGATAAACAGGCTGCGCAGTGACACACTTTTTTACTTTTTTGAAACTTTTTTTGGTCAAGGCTACTTTTTTACTACTAATTTTGGACTAAAACACCTAAATCCTACTTTTTTTTAACAATAATGTAAAAAGATTAACAGAATTCAAGAATTTCAGTTTTTTAGTCAATTTTTTAGTTTCCAAAAGCCGCCAAGTGTCACGTAAACTGAGAACATTTTACTTCCGGAGAATTATGAACAGCGTTTTATATAAATTATAAAATTGTAATTTCTTATATCCAAATTATCAACAATTGTAAATATTTTAACTATAATATTTAAAAAAAATAATGGCAAATTTGACAAATTAATTGAAAAAAAATTATGAAAACGATTAAAATTGTCAAAAGTAATTTAAGAAATCATAGAAATGTTTTAAAACTAAAGAAAAAAATTTAAATTTGAGTAAAAAAAACTGCAACGTCTTAGAAATAAATTTAAAAAAATTAGAATAATGAAAAATTGGAGAAAATAATTGGAAACTGAAAAAAATGATTGAAATTGAGATAAATCATTAAAAGTTTAGAAAATTAATTAAAAAATTATGATAATGATAAATATTTTAAGCAAATAATTAAAAAGTACAATAAATAATTTAAAATCGAAGAAAATAATTGAAAAAATTATATAATATGTTTTAAATCGAGGAAAATTAAAGAAAATTGCAGGTAAATACTTAAAGCGTTTAGAAGTTCGTTGTACCTAAAAGTAAAAAGAAAATATTTGAAAATTAAAGAAAATAAATGAAAAAAAAAATTACATAACTTAAAATTGAAAAAACGATTTTTAATTTAAGGGAAATAATTACAAAAAATACAGAATATAGGTATATATGAAATACAAGAAAATCATAGATGTAATGAAAATTAAGTAAAAAATGAAAATTTCAAAAAAATAATTAAAAAAAATTTGGAAACTATGAAAAAGAACGTAAGTAATTGAAAATTGAAGAAAATAATTGAAATTTGAGAAAAATATTTAAAAACCTTTAAAGATAATTTTACAAAATGAGAATTATGCCTAAGAATTTAAAGAAATAATTGAAAAATGATAAGAATAATTTAAAGTTGAAAAAAATAATTTAAATATGATGAAAATAATTTAAAATTTGAAAAAATCATTGAAATTTGATGAAAATAATTAAAATTTCAGATAAATAACTGCAATTATTGAAAATTATGCAAAAAGGATGAAAATAATTAGAAAATGGAGAAAATAATAGAAAAATTACAGAATTTATTTTTAAGCAAAAGAAAGAAATTGAAAAATTGTTTAAAAAACTGAAATCATTAAAATAATTAAGAATTGGAGAAAATAATTGCAAAAGGATGAAAAGAAATAAATAATGAACAAAATAATTAAAATATTGTGATATGTAAGTGACAGTTCAGGATATTAATTCAGAAATAATGAAAATGATTAGAATTTGAAGATAATAATTAAACAATTTTATAATAATTAAGAATGGTAAATTAAGAAAATTTATTTAAAATTCCGATAAATAATATAACATTTAGCAAAAAAATAATGAAATTGTTTTATTTTCTAGAGAAAATAATTGAAATTGTAAAAGTTATTGAGAAAATTAAAGAAAATAATTGAAATTCTATAAAAATATTTGAAATAACCTCGAACTCAACTCGAAAGTCGTTTTTCACCACAAATAAAAATATTATTCAAATTAATTTCACCAAAATTTAAAATATCCAGTTGTACATTTTTTAGAAAAAATTAGTTTGAGCTAAAATTTGTTGTCAAATAATAATTATTTTATATTTTTTCTTTCAATCCAGTTTAAAATCTGTAATTTCCATCCAATTATGAAAGGAAGCTCATTTTTCTCGTTAAATTATTCTCTGCAATTTTATTTTTAAAAATTTTTTAAATATCATTTTGTTTAAACAATAAGAGAACCAAATTTTATTTGTCTATTAACTTTTAAACAAAATGCTTTTGAACAAAACTCAGCAAATAAAATATATAAATAAAAATGTACAACTGGGTCTTTGAAAATTTCGTGAAATTAATTTGAATAATATTTTTATTTGGGGTGAAAAACGATTTTCTAGTTTGAGGTTATGTGAATGGAGAGAACCTCCTTAAATCAACACGAATTTTTACTGAACAACATTTTTAGATTCACGAATAAAGGGGGGAGGGACGTACAATTTTTTTTTCATTTATCTGATTATTTTTAGATTAACTCGTTTTTTATGTAAAATTATTCAATTTTCTTTACATTTTGTTTATTTTTCGCAAATTTATTTACACTTTTATAAAATTTTTAGATTCTAAAATTTTTTAAACAAATTTTTGTAGTTAAAATTCTTTAAATATTTGTTTCTTTTATTTTTTATATTTATGTACATATTCCTTTTTAAATTTTCTAAATTTTTTCCTTTTTGAAGGTGGAGGTCAATCTCTTTTACAATTTTTACCTTTTGTTTATTTTAATCTTACTATTTTTATTTTGTAGATAGTTTTACATTTTTTCTAATCTTTTTATAGTTTGTTAAACTTTTTTTCCAAGATTTTCTCCCATTTTTTATATATTGCTTTTACTTGCTTCTAATATTTTTTTTGTGTTGTAGATTTTCTTCTTTTCACGCAAAGTATTTCAGGTTCTTTTATATAATTTTAGTTCTATAACATTTCAAACAATTTATAAATTTTTTTTTATTGGTTTTTTATTTAATTTTATAATTTAAGGGGGGAAGAGAGTACAATTTTTTCTTTTATTTATCTTCTTTTAACAAATTTTTGTTGTTAAAATTGTTTAAATATTTGTTTATTTTATTTTTTAAATTTATTTACATATTCCTTTTTAAATTTTCTAAATTTTTTCATTTTTCAAGGAATTTGTCATTCTGTTAATACAATTTTAACATTTTCTTATTTTATTCTTACTATTTTTTATTTAGCAATTCATTTTTCGCTTTTTCATATTTTTTTCTAATTTTTTCATAGCCTGTTAAACAGTTTTTTTTTAAATTTTCTCCTATTTTTTAATGTGTTGCTTTGTTTCTTTTTTTTATTTTATCTCTTTAAATATTATTTGATGCAAATTTTCTAGTAATCCAGTCGTAAATTTATCAAAAATTCAATCTATTTAAATATTATTACATTCAAATTTCAGTCGATTCAAATTTTCATTCTTTTGTGAATTGTTTAGCTTTTAAGAAATAAAAATTAGTTTTCATACTTCTTAAGTTTAAAAATGTTTTTATTCATTTCATAATGTTAGTAGTTTTACAATTCTTACTATCCAGTCTTATTGTTTCATGTACGTATTTATAAATAAAATATTTTTTATCACAAAAGTTAATAATTGAATAATATTAGAAGAAATATTGTAACTCTTTTAAAATTCGGATTAGAAAATGTTTTTGTCTTGCAAATTAATTATGATACATATAATTTATTTATCTTGATTTATTAATTTTGTAAAGTACCCTAAAAGTCCCCTATTTTTATATATTATATATATTGTTTTCTAAACTATTTTGTACGAAATTGATCGTGAATTGGTATTGATTTCATTGAGATAAAAAAAATGTACAATATCTAGATCACCTTATTTCATTAGCTGTCACGTTTATTTATTTTTTAATAATCTATTATCCAGGTAGAGTAATAGTTGTAACGACTAATACTTTCAGAATAAAAGGTGTTAATATTTAATTATCTTAAGCAAAAAGTAAAAAAGTGGGGAATGATTCGCAGGACTGAAACTGCCCACAGGCGTTGACGAGAATCTTGGCTTTGAAGCTGCCGTGGCTGCTCTTGGACTCAAGGCTAATGTCAGCGAGGCGGATCATCCTCTTCTCTGTGAAGGAACTCGACGTCAAAGGTAATTCAGAAAAATAAAATAATACTGAATATTTTTTTTAAACCAAAACTTGTGCATTATATCCTGTCTAAAAATTATTTACCCACAGATAGAAAGATTCTTTTTCATTCAATAATATTTTTATAAGTTGGTAAATAATACCTAGAATTTAAATAAATAATTTTAATAAATTTGTTACTTCTATTTTAATTAATATTAAATTGTAATTACTTCGCTTACAGAGGAGATTTGGCAATCACTCTTTTGGTACATTACAAAGATGAACCGAAAAAAGTGGCAAAGATCATGGACAAACTTCTAGATCGCGAGGTTCACCAATTGATCAAAACTCCGATTGTCAGCAGCTATTACAGTTCTAATCCTCCGACTAAGAGCCAGGTAGGAATTTAACCGAAAATATGACAAATTTAACTAATTTAGAACAATTTTCGAATTTAAGATATAATTTGAGGTAAAAAAATAAAATAAAATGTTAAAGGTATAAAATGTTATAACTAACTGATCATTTTCTTTGAATAGTTGGCAGATTTTAGAAGAGAAAAGTCGTGCTCGTCTCCGTTGACAGGAGCAGAAGCAAGCAGTTCAACAGATGGAATTGCTGGAACTTCCAGCAGGCCTCACAGCAGCACTAGTGCAGAACTCGAAGCCGGAATGAATGCGATGTCTGTGAAACCACAAACTCCTCAACAGCCGTTGCCTTCAAGAACAAAAGAGCCGAGGTAATTTTTTATTCAGAGCTGCAATTGATTAATATCCAGAGCTGATAAAAATCATAATTTTTTTTATTTAAACCAAAAATTGATATCTTAAAGATATAATCAGCATATAAAATCTCCAAATGTTTATTTGTAAGTAGTTTATTACAGAAATAAAGAAAAAATAAGAAAAAAAGAACACAAGAATGACACAGTGGCATAAAAATAAATAAAAACGTAGAAATTCTTTTCAAAAAATTAAACAATTTACCAAGATTTTTTTTAAATTAAAATAAAAACTAAGATGATAATTAGCAAAACGTTGAAATATATTATTAAAGAGAACAAAATTTAAAAATTAAAAAAATTAGATAATTATTTGACAAATGGAATAAAAGAAGAGTGGATAAAATTTTGGAAAATGTAAAAAAAAATTTAAATAAATTTTACGAAATAGAAGAATGATGTGCAAATGAGAATATTTAGTACAAGATTAAATTTATTTGAAATAAAAAAATAAAAGTCTTCAAAAAAGTATAAAATTGTGAAATTTAAAAAATATAAACATAAGATAAAATAAAAGAATAAAAGTCTTTAAAAAAGTAGAAAATTGAGAAATTAAAAAAATATAAACTTAAGATAAAATAAAAGAAAAAAAAATTAGAAAATTGAAAAAAATGTAGATAAAAGCATCGAATAAATATTTTTAAACATTTGTAATTACAAGATAAAAACTCAACACTTAAAAAGAAGAAAAAATGTTCCTATGAAATAGAAAAATTATGAAAAAAATAAAATGCATGGAAGGACTAAAAAATTATGAAACAACAAAAAAATTAAATAAATATAGGAAGAAAATGGAGAAATGTTTTTCTTTCTTAATCTAACAAACTGTAAAAAAATGTAAAAGGTACAAAAAAAAATTAGGTTAGAATCTACTAAAAAATTAGAACGAATAAGATTAAAATAAAAAATTCGTATAAAAATAAATAAACAGTCGACAAAAGAAATTTAAAAATCCTTTAAAAATAAAAAAGTTTAGGAAAATTAAACCAAAAGAATACGCAAGTTTGCAAAAAGAAAAAATAGTCAAGATATAAAAATAAATTTAAAAAATTTACAAAAAAATGGGCGTCTTTATTTTTAAAAATATGGAAATGATTAAGAAAATCAACGAAATACCAAGTTTAGTGAATGTTATAACAAGAAAATTGTGTAAAATAATATTAAATAATGTGCATAAACGAAGAAACTTAAAGCAAATTCTAAAATAAAAAGACAAAATCAAAAAAATATAAAAAAGGAAAAAGTGAATAATCTTAAAATTTTGTAATAATAAGAAATTATAAGATAAAAATTAAACAGTTTCAAAAAACTGAAATCTCTTTGAAATCTTGTAAGAATTAAAAAAAAAAATTAAAAAAGGATTATTGTGAAAATGGAAAATAATAAATATTATTTAATTATAATGACTTAAAGATTTAAAAATTCAATACTATTTTTTGAGGAAGGCGACATTTTGACTAAACCGAAATTTATTTATCCGAATCGAATATTTAAATTCCCGAAACTTTATTTGTTGGAATATTTAACTTCCATGAATATGCATTTTCTAGAAGTTGTGTTTATTAGACTTACCCGAATGTTTAAAAACCTAAACTCTATTTGTCAGAATATTTAACTTTCCGAAAATTCAATTCCGATTCAAAGTGGTCAACTTCAAAACCCGTGAGTGTCGGTTGTTTGGAGGTTTGTCAAATTTTCAAATGCTTTTTCCGACCTTTTGAATTTTGTTATGTTTCACAAAAAATTTGGAAAAATTGCTTCTTTAAATTTAAAATAAATTTTACGAAATAGAAGAACGATGTGCAAATGAGAATATTTAGTACAAGATTAAATTTACATAAAATAAAAGAATAAAAGTCTTCAAAAAAGTATAAAATTATGAAATTTAAAACACATAAACATAAGATTTAAAAAATAAATAAGAAGATAATTAAAAAAACGTTAGTAATAGAAGAACGATGTTATAATGAGAATATTAAGTACAAGATTGAATTTACATAATATAAAATAAAAGAATAAAAGCTTTCAAAAAAGTAGAGAATTGAAAAATTTAAAAAATGTAGATAGAAGCATGAAATAAATGTTTTCAGATATTCGTAATTATAAGATGAAAACTAAACAATTGAAAAGAAGGAAAAATGTTTCTAAGAAATAGAAAAAAAGATGAAAAAAAGAAAGAATTAATGAAAACGCAAGGAACGACTAAAAAAGTAGTGAAAGATCAAAGAAATTAAATAAATAGGAATAAAATGGAGAAATGTTTTATTCCTTAATTTAACAAACTGTAAAAAAATGTAGAAAGTACAAAACATAATAACATTTTTTAAAATCTACTAAAAAATTAGATTTAATGAAAATAAAATAAAAAATACATATATAAATAAAATGTTAATATTACACTTAAAACAAGTCCAACAATAAATTTAGAAAAATAAAGAAAATCTAAAAATTTTATGAAAGAATAATTAAGTTTTCAAAAAATCTCGCAAAAAATAGACAAAACGTGAAAACAAGTTGAATAAATTTACAAACAAATTAACGTATTTATTTATAAAAATATGAAAATAATGATAAAAATCAACACAAATAAAAATTTTACGGAATTTTATAATAACAAAATTGTGTAAAATAATATTAAATAATTTGCATGAAAAGAAGAAATTTAAAAAAAATCCTAAAATAAAAAGACAAATACAAAAAAATATAACAAGTAAATGCAGAAGAATAGAAAAATTTTGTAAAAATTAAACAGTTTTGAAAATGTAAAATTTCTTAGAAATAATGTAAGAATCAAAAAAAGGATTCTTGTGAATATAGAAAATAATGATTATTACTTAATTATTATGCATTTAAATTTGAATTAATTGAAATTTAAAAGTTGGAATAAATTGGAATCCGAGTTAATTAACGTCTAAAATTTATTTAAATTATATTTTAAATATTTTCCTCTTAAAAAATGTTATTTTTGAATTTGTTCTTTTTTAAGAAAATAGCCCATCAATAAAAATAAACTTCAATTCTCCAGATGTCTAATATTGCATGTAAAAAATTGCAAAAAAAAAAAACCCAGCAATTTGTGGATTTTTACCAAAACTCAATTAACAAAATTTTCAGTAGACCGAAATTTATTTATCCGAATATTTATATGTCCGAAACTTCATTTGTCAAAATATTTAACTTTCCAAAACTTTAATTGTCGAAATATTTAACTTCCTGAATATGTATTTTCCAGAAATAGTATTCATCAGACTAACTTTCTATTTGAATACTTAAAAAACCTAATCTCTAATTATCAGAATATTCATTTTTCCGAAAATGCATTTGGCAGAAATTGTATTTATCAAATTTACCATTTGTCCTCATATTTAATTTTCCGAAATTTCATTTTTCAGATTATTTGACTTCCCAAATATGAATTTGTCAGATATTTGCATTTACCAGACTTACTGTTTGTTTGAATATTAAATTTCTCGAAATTCCATTTCTCAGAATTCTTAATTTTTCGATTTTGCATTTTTTGGAAACTGTATTTATCAGATTTACCATTGGTCGAAATATTTAACCTCTCAAAACTCCATTTCTTAGAATATTTAACCTCTCGAATTTTCATTTCTCAGATTTAAATTCTCAAATATATATTTCTCAGAAATTGTATTTATCAGATTTATTATTTATCCGAACATTTAATTAACCAAAACTTTATTTATTAGAGTCTTAAACATCCCAAATACAAGAATTTCAGATTTTTCCTTTTGTCCGATACACGGAATGTAGAATTCCTAAAAGAGCTTGCTGATTGGTTGATAATATTTCCGAAAAGATTACCAGCCAATCAGATAGCTACTTTAGGAATTCTACATCCCGTGTGTCAGGCAAAAGCTAGTTTCTGAAATGTCTGTATTTGGGATGTTTAAGACTCTGATAAATAAAGTTTTGGTTAGTTAAATGTTTGGACAAATAATGAATCTGATAAATACAATTTCTGAGAATTATATATATATTCGAGAATTTAAACATTCTGGCAAATGAAAAGTCGAGAGGTTAGATATTTGGACAAATGGTAAAATTGATAAATACAATATCTGACAAATACATATTTGGGAAGTCAAATAATCTGACAAATGAAATTTCGGGAAATTAAATATGAGGACAAATGGTAAATAAATTTCGTTTTAGTCAAAATGTCGGCTTCCTCAAAAAATAGTATTAAATTTTTAAATCTTTAAGTTATTATAATTAAATAATATTTATTATTTTCCATATTCACAATAATCCTTTTTTTAATTCTTACAAGATTTCTAAGAGATTTCACTATTTTGAAACTCTTTTATTTTTATCTTATAATTTCTTATTTTTACAAAATTTTAAGATTTTTCATTTTTTCCTTTTTATATTTTTTTGGTTTTGTCTTTTTATTTTAAAATTAGCTTTAATTTTCTTCGTTTATGCACATTATTTAATATTATTTTACACAATTTTCTTATTATAACATTCACTAAACTTTGAATTTCGTTGATTTTCTTAATCATTTCCATATTTTTAAAAATAAACACGCCCATTCTTTTTGGAAATTTATTAAATTTGTTTTTACATCTTGTCTATTTTTTCTTTTTGCAAACTTACGTATTCTTTTGGTTTAATTTTCCTAAACTTTTTTATTTTTAAAGGATTTTTAAATTTCTTTTGTCGACTGTTTATTTATTTTTATACGAATTTTTTATTTTAATCTTATTCGTTCTAATTTTTTAGTAGATTCTAACCAAATTTTTTTTGTACCTTTTACATTTTTTTACAGTTTGTTAGATTAAGAAAGAAAAACATTTTTCCATTTTCTTCATATATTTATTTAATTTTTTTGTTGTTTCACAATTTTTTTAGTCCTTCCATGCATTTTAATTAATTCTTTCATTTTCTTTCTAATTTTTCTATTTCATAGGAACATTTTTTTTCTTTTAAATTGTTTAGTTTTTATCTTGTAATTACAAATGTTTAAAAATATTTATTCGATGCTTTTATCTTAATAATAATCACAATATGAGGATTTTATACAAAAATAAAGTTTATAAATTGAATAGTTTACATTGTTGTGGAGATGGCGAACTGAGTGGGAGAGAGGTATACCATGTTTTGATTGAATGTGATGTAGGTAGAAATATTAGGAAACAATTTTTATGCGAAAGCGAAGATCATTCCATTATAAAAGATACTCTTTATAATGTGTTAGATTACCCGCAACCTGAAACTATAAAATCATTAACTTCTTTTATAATTAAAATGTTAGAAAAAATAGAATAAACTGAATGAATGATAAAAAAAAAAATTGCGTGGTACCGATTAACAATCAATGTAACTCCTTTGTATGAATTGATAATTCAAAAACAAATAAACTATTATATATATATGTTTATATTTTTTAAATTTCTTTATTTTTTACTTTTTTGAAGATTTTTATTCTTTTATTTTACCTTATGTAACTTGTATTCTTTTATTTTATCTTATGTTTATATTTTTTAAATTTCTCAATTTTCTACTTTTTTGAAGACTTTTATTCTTTTATTTTACCTTATGTAACTTGTATTCTTTTATTTTATCTTATGTTTATATTTTTTAAATTTCTCAACTTTCTATTGTATTGAAGACTTTTATTCTTTTATTTTATCTTATGTAAATTTAATCTTGTACTTAATATTCTCATTTTAACAGTGTTCTTCTATTTCATAGAATTATTTTTCTTTAATTTTTTTTAAGATTTTCCAAAATTGTATTCATTCTTTTTTTCTTCAATTTGTAAAATAATTCTCTAATTTTTCTAATTTTAAAATTTTTTTCTCTTTAGTTATATGTTTTAACGTTTTTTTTAAATTATCTTCTTCTTTACATTTTTAATTTAAAAAAATGTCTGTAAATAGTTTAATTTATTGAAAAGAGTTTGCTACTTTTTTATATATTTTTATATCACTGTTTCATTCTAATGTGTTTTTTTTAAGTTTTTCTTAAATTCTTTGATAATGCCCATGACTTTTTTATTTAAAAGAATTTTCTTATTTTTTTCAATAGACTGTTTTCTTATCCTTTTACGTTTTTGTGTTTAATCTTTTTTATAATCTATTATTTTTTCGTTGCTTTTACCTAACTTTCTTAATTTTGCGATCATATGAATTTGAAAATATTTTTTTTATAATCTTTTCATTTATTCGACCTAATTTGTTCGATTTTGATTAAACTTTTTTTTTCTTCCTTATTTCTTATTAAATGTTCTCAGTGTAAAAAATAAACTACTTACATTATAAATCTGAGTTTTTCTTTTTTTTTTAAACAATCTTGATTTTTATCCGCTCTGTCTGATATCATGATTAGAATTCTATGAAATAAGTCGCCTTAATTATAAAAATCTCTTCTTGCATTAAAAGATAAAATTGCCATTTAAGTTGTAAATTTAACTTATATGTGTTTCTTTTTCTGTCCAGATACAAGAACAAAAGAGCTTCAATTCCGAAGCCATCAATTCCAAATCAACCGTCAGAAGCGGGCGCACACTTTATGTTTGAACTGGCAAAAACAGTTTTAGCTAAAGCAGGCGGCAGTAGTTTAACGTCACTTTTCACTCAGGTTTCCACGAGTCAAAATCATCACGTCCCACACAGGGCGCTTCATATGTGTGCCTTCCAGTTGGGTCTTTATGCCCTTGGTCTTCACAATTGTGTCAGTCTAAACTGGATAAGCAGAACTTATTCGAGTCACGTGTCATGGATTATAGGACAGGCAATGGAAATTGGAACTCCGGCGATTTGCTTCTTGATCGACAGTTGGGAGGGACATCTGACACCACCGGAAGCAGTCAGCATTGCCGACAAAACTTCACGAGGAAGTGATCATAATATCGTTAAAGCTGCTGCTGAACTCGCACTTTCTTGCCTTTCACATTGTCACGCCCTCAATCCAAACGAAATACAGAGAGCTATTTTACAGGTAAAATAAAAAAAAACCCTCGGATATTTATAATTTTATTGGCAGAGGAAATTATCACTTGTTTCAAAACAAATATGGCCGACATAAGAGTGTTTTTTCAAACAGAGCCATGTTTGAAGTTTATTTATTATTTTTTAAGGGTTACAAATTAAAATCATTTTAGATTTAAGTTTAAACAGTTCGTTTTCTTTCTGAAAAGCTACTCTATCATCTAGAAATATGATCAAAGGTGAATTCGGAATTTTTGTTTAAATTTTATTGTTTTCACACAAAATGAATAACTATCACTATTATAAAATTATCATTCACTGCTGGAAACACCTCAAAATCTTGATTTTTTTAAAAATACTAATCGCCGTGTACAAATTATATTTTTACTCTGATGTCACTCTTATGTCGGACATCTTTGATAGTTCCTAGAGTAACCGACAGGGGCGTTTTGTAAATTTAAATTGCCAATAAATTTATTGCTTTTTTAAAAAATTAGATTCCATTTTTGATAATAACGCGTTTGTGAGCCTGGAAATATATTTTTTTTCACAAAAATCGTAAATATTTGGAAGTCAAAATTTTGTTTAACCTTAAAAAAACGTTTTTTCTGTTTATAAACTACAAATATTCATATTGTTTCAAAAAAAAACTTGGTTAGGTAATCTTCTTTTATTCCTAAACTCTTATTATTATGAGTTGAATTAAAATTTTAAAACCGCTCTCTAGAAAATTGAAATTATCTACTGTTTGGCTCTATCTACTGTTGGGTGGCTCCCCTATTTTAGAAAAAAAGAAAAGTAGAAAATAAAAAAACTTACTTGCAAGTAAAATAATATCTAGAAGTTACTGTAAAGTAAAAAAATAATTAAATGCAACTGAAGAATAAGTAAACAAAGACTTCTGGAAAATTAGAATCTGAGGAGAAAATGGAAGGAATAAATGAAAAAAAAAATTTGAAAATTATTAGAAAGTGACAAAATATCAAGAAAATAACTAGACATTTTAAAAAACAACTTGAAAACAGAGAAATAATTTGGCAAGTGAATAAATGACTGAAAATCAAGGAAAAGAAATTAAAAAATAAGAACAAAAAATTTGTTGAGTGAGGAAAATTATTTATTTTTATAAACGGGCACAGATGAGAACTATAAAATATTACTAGGAAGTAAAAAATAAGTAGAAGTTAAATAAACTGAATAAATAAAGGAAAAAAATACTACCTATAAACTGAAAATAGAATTAGAAATTGAAGAACAAATTATAAAATTGTGAAAAATTACTATAAAGTGAAAAAAAATAAGGTAACCAAAAAGTGATATAAGCACTTCTGGAAAGTTAAAAACGAACTAGAAAATGGATGAAATCAATAAAAAATAGGAAAATTTATTAGAAAAGGACAAAGTAACAAGGAAGTAAAAATATCACTGGAAATTAAAAAAAACTTGGTAACAAAAAGACAATTTGAAAAGTGAATGAAGAATTAAAAATTAAAGAAATAGAACTTGAAAATAAGAAAAAAATAATTGAAAAATGACAAAAATAACTAAAAATTTATGAAAAATAAGTAGTAAGTGGGAAAAAAATAACTGTAAGGTTAAAAAATGTTGCTAATAAAGAAGGGTAACTAAAAAGTAAAGAAAAATTTCTAAATAGTGAAAAAATAATTAGAAACTGAAAGAAATAATTAGGAAATTCGGAAAAATCACATAATCACTTTTATTGAAATTCAAAACTTGATTTAATTATAAAAGATTAGATAAAATGATAACAATTTTTAAAAAAAATAAAATAAAATTAGTGAATGTTTTTAAACAGTTATAAAAAGCAAAGAAAAGAAAATTATTATAAGTTAAAGAAATATTTACAGCTATAGCAGAAGAAAGATAAACTTTATTGTCATTAAAAAATAACTGAAAGCTAAAGAAAAATAATAAAAATCGGGCAAGTACGAGTTATACTCGTACCAAGTCGAAGGGTTCCGTACCTCTATAATTTTTTTAACTATATGAAATAGAGATTGAAATGCAATAGCAATTGTATACAGGGACTGACACGAAAACCGAAACAAAATATATTTTATTTTTGTTTCGTTTCGGTTTTGAAAAACTGAAACAAAATATCAATTTAATTTTGTTTTGTGTTGAACCTGAAACGAAAAGGCTTCGAATTTTGTTTTCGTTTCATGCCCGAAACGAAAATCCGCTCCGAATTCCGTTTTCGTTTCTCATAAAAAAGGCTCTAAATTTCACAAAAACAATTTTAAACACAATTCTTTTCTTGCAGGAGACGAAAACGAAATTCAGAGTCTTTTCGTTTCGGGCATGAGACTGAAACGAAATTCAGAGTTGATTTTCGTTTCGGGCATGAGACGAAAACGTAATTCAGAGCCTTTTCGTTTCAGGCTCAATACAAAACAATATTGATTGTACATTTTTGTTTCGTCACAACAATTCAAAACTGAAACAGAATTCGGTTTTCGTGTCAGTCCCTGATTGTATATATATTTCAAATAACAAAGTCATTTTTCTATAACTTTATATACTAATATAGTTAAAATTATTTTAAAACTTATAACAAATAACAAAATTTTAATGCACTATATTGAATTTTTTATTTAATTTCAATGAAATCGGCAAATTACTAATAAAATAAAAAGTAGATTATATCCCCGGGAAAAAGGGTTTAGATATAATCAGATATATTTCAGATATCATCAGATATATTGTAGATATAATCAGATATATTTCAGATCTAATGATATATGATTTGATCTATTCAGATATAATCAGATATAATCAGTTATTTAAACATATATCTGCTTATATATATTTAGATATAATCAGATCTGATATTATATCTGTTTATATCTAGATAGATATCGCCTGATGTGAGGTCATATCTAACTAGATATATTTTAACATAGTCAAATCTGATATTATACCTTTCTATATCTAATTAGATATTGTCAGATATGAAGTCAGATATAATCATTTTGTTAACAGATTTAATCATACATAATATCAGATCAAACTATATCTAATAAAAAAATAAAAATTTTTGAAATTTGAAAAAGTCCAAACTATATTATTTATATATATTATAAATAAATTATTTTTTTATTAGATATAGTTTGATCTGATATTATGTATGATTAAATCTGTTAACAAAATGATTATATCTGACTTCATATCTGACAATATCTAATTAGATATAGAAAGGTATAATATCAGATTTGACTATGTTAAAATATATCTAGTTAGATATGACCTCACATCAGGCGATATCTATCTAGATATAAACAGATATAATATCAGATCTGATTATATCTAAATATATCTAGTTAGATCTGATTATATCTAAATATATATAAGCAGATATATGTTTAAATAACTGATTATATCTGATTATATCTGAATAGATCAAATCATATATCATTAGATCTGAAATATATCTGATTATATCTACAATATATCTGATGATATCTGAAATATATCTGATTATATATAAACCCTTGTTCCCGGGATCCCAAGTCAAATACTACAAACGATTTAAAGGGGGGGGGGGGGGGGGGCTCGGTCATTTTTTCGAATTTTCTTTAAAAAAATCGTAGGTTTTGGCTAGTAAACATTGTGAAAACCGCCTTTACAAAAGTTCTCTATGATTTCCTGTGATCTACACGTAAATCTACATATGTGTATCAAATTTCAGCATCCTAGGTCAAATAGTTTGGAAGATTAGGGGAAGATTTGGAAGATTTTTTTTTTCGAAAAATCGTTTTTTTTGGTTAGTAAAGACTATGAAGACAGTCTTTACGAAAGTTCTCCATAATTTTCCTGTAATCTACACGTAAATCTACATATGTGTACCAAATTTCAGCATCATAAGTCAAATAGTTTAGAAGATTAGGGGGGGGGGGGACATGGTCATTTTTTTGAATTTTTTTCAAAAAATTGTACTTTTTGGCAAGTAAACACTATGAAGACCGTCTTTACGAGAGTTCTATATAATTTTCCTGTAATCTACACGTAAATCTACATATGTGTACCAAATTTCATCATCCTAAGTCAAATAGTTTAGAAGATTAGGGGGGGGGGGACATGGTCATTTTTTTGAATTTTTTTCAAAAAATCGTACTTTTTGGCTAGTTAACACTATGAAGACAGTCTTTACGAGAGTTCTCTATAATTTTCCTGTAATCTACACGTAAGTCTACATATGTGTACCAAATTTCAGCATCCTAGGTCAAGTAGTTTCGAAGATTAGGGGGGGGGGGACATGGTCATTTTTTTGAATTTTTTTCAAAAAATCGTACTTTTTGGCTAGTAAACACTATGAAGACAGTCTTTACGAAAGTTTTCTATAATTTTCCTGTAATCTACACGTAAATCTACATATGTGTACCAAATTTCAGCATCCTAGGTCAAGTAGTTTCGAAGATTAGGGGGGGGACATGGTCATTTTTTCGAATTTTTTTCAAAAAATCGTACTTTTTGGCTAGTAAACACTATGAAGACAGTCTTTACGAAAGTTTTCTATAATTTTCCTGTAATCTACACGTAAATCTACATATGTGTACCAAATTTCAGCATCCTAAGTCAAGTAGTTTCGAAGATTAGGGGGGGGGACTTGGTCATTTTTTTGAATTTTTTTCAAAAAATCGTACTTTTTGGCTAGTAAACACTATGAAGACAGTCTTTACGAAAGTTTTCTATAATTTTCCTGTAATCTACACGTAAATCTACATATGTGTACCAAATTTCAGCATCCTAGGTCAAGTAGTTTCGAAGATTAGGGGGGGGACATGGTCATTTTTTCGAATTTTTTTCAAAAAATCGTACTTTTTGGCTAGTAAACACTATGAAGACAGTCTTTACGAAAGTTCTGTATAATTTTCCTGTAATCTACACGTAAATCTACATATGTGTACCAAATTTCAGCATCCTAGGTCAAGTAGTTTCGAAGATTAGGGGGGGGGACATGGTCATTTTTTCGAATTTTTTTCAAAAATTCGTACTTTTTGGCTAGTTAACACTATGAAGACAGTCTTTACGAGAGTTCTCTATAATTTTCCTGTAATCTACACGTGAATCTACATATGTGTACCAAATTTCATCATCCTAAGTCAAATAGTTTAGAAGATTAGGGGGGGGGCATGGTCATTTTTTTGAATTTTTTCAAAAAATCGTACTTTTTGGCTAGTAAACACTATGAAGACAGTCTTTACGAGAGTTCTCTATAATTTTCCTGTAATCTACACGTAAGTCTACATATGTGTACCAAATTTCAGCATCCTAGGTCAAGTAGTTTCGAAGATTAGGGGGGGGGGACATGGTCATTTTTTTGAATTTTTTTCAAAAAATCGTACTTTTTGGCTAGTAAACACTATGAAGACAGTCTTTACAAAAGTTTTCTATAATTTTCCTGTAATCTACACGTAAATCTACATATGTGTACCAAATTTCAGCATCCTAGGTCAAGTAGTTTCAAAGATTAGGGGGGGGGGGGGGGGGACATGGTCATTTTTTCGAATTTTTTTCAAAAATTCGTACTTTTTGGCTAGTAAACACTATGAAGACAGTCTTTACGAGAGTTCTCTATAATTTTCCTGTAATCTACATGTGAATCTACATATGTGTACCAAATTTCAGCATTTTAAGTCAAATAGTTTAGAAGATTAGGGGGGGGGACATGGTCATTTATTTCAATTTTAGGGCAAAAAAGTGGTTTTTGCTGGATTTCGGCATGTTCATGAGCTGGAATCGCGTTTTCCATATCATTTTCGTAAATCCAAGGTGAAATTACATATGTGGACTAAATTAGAAGACTTTAACTCATATAGTTTAGAAGTTAGAAGGGGTGCGAAAACGGACACACATAGTGATTTTAATAGGGTTCCGTTTTACGGTACGGAACCCTAAAAAGTACTAGAAAATGGTAAAATAAAAATTAATTATAAATTAATGGAACTTTTTTTTATTGAGAAATGATTAAAAAGTAGGAAAAAATCACTGGAAAAAGAATAAATAACCAAAAAATGTAGAAAAGCAACTTGGAAATGGAAAAAAAAACTTTAAAGTAAGAAATATCTAGATGTTTAGAAAAATAACTTAAAAGTAAAAAAAAATGACTAGACAAAAAAAATTTCTAGAAATTATGAAAAAAAAATATTTATAAATATTTAAAAGCGAGAAAATTACTAGAATTTAACAAAAAATTAGAAATTGATAAAAAATAACTTAAAGTTGAAGAGAAACAACTAAAAAGTGATTAAAATCAACTAAGAAAGTGAAATCTTTTTTTTTAAATGTATTTAAATTCGCATTCGCTGTCATAAAAATCTTCAACGTTTGAACTAGAATTTAAAAAAAATTATTAGAAATCAAGAAAAATTAGAACAGTTGAAAAAGTTTTTTTTTTATTATTTTTATTATTATTCCGTTCTGTTTAATTTGACAATTCGGAGATTAAACTTAAGGTTTGAATTCCTTAAAAGATTTAAAATCATAAGTTTTAGATGAATCTCTAAACCTTATTATCTTATGTCGTCATCTTAGATTCGTTATATTGAATTTTTCAGATTTTATTATTAGCAAGCTTAGATTCTATTACCCAAAAACTTTATAAATAATATGTTTCATAAAGTTTCATAACTGAGATTCCAAAAATTTTCGAAAAATCACTAGCTTCCAGCGAAGTTCAAAGTGTCAAGAAATTTATAATAAGTTTCCTGTATGAGTTTTGTTTATTCTACGTCTATATATATTTATTATAGTCCAAGGATCAATAATTTTTCTCCCTTTTTTAAAAGATATTGAATTTTAATACAAAAAAGTGATAAAAGTTGCCATTGTGGATCTGTTCTTTGGAAAATAAATTATAATTAATTTATAATTATAATTATAATAATTATAATTAATTAATTTTAAATTATAAAAGTAAAAATACTAGAGAATATTAGAAAAAGAAAAATTGTAATTGAAAACAAATAACCTAATAAGTACATAGAAAATTGGTAAAACAAGTGGAAATTACGGCAATAGTTTTTAATAAACGAAATGACTCAGAGAACAACAAAATGATTATAAATTTGTTAAAAAATATTTCAGATTAAAGAAAACAGGCGTAAACTAAAATTGAAAAGTTTTAAACTTTTTGAACTTCGTCAAAATTATAAAAGTTATTAATACCTTCAATTCGCTTTTTTAAATGTTTTATAATAATACAGATTACTTTTGAAGTCATTAATATTTTTAAATTTATTTTGTGGGTATATTTAAAAGAAAATTATACCTTCAATCAAAATAAATTATTGTCAATAATGTGGTGCTTTTTTCTTTAAAAAAAAAAGTTTTTCTTTGTTGAACAAAGAGTAAAAAGCTTAACTTTTCTTCTGTAATGTCGTAGATACTCAAAAAGCGATCAATTCAATTATAAGCAATTAATAACGTATTCTTAGGAGATTTATGAATAGTAAATAATTAATTCATTCTTAAGATGTTAATTAATTCAAATATATTCATTTGTAAAATTCATTTATGCACAAGATATCGATAAATTCGAAACTAAATAATTCTAATAAAAAACTTTTTTAGTGTAAGGAACAAGGAGAAGACATGCTGGAGAAAGCTTGTATCACAGTGGAAAATACGGCGAAAAAAGGTGGTGTGTATCCGGAAGTACTTTTCCAAGTGGCCAAGTACTGGTACGAGTTATACATTAGGGTAAGAATTAATTTAAATTAATTATTTTTATATTAATGATTGTAATAGTGAATAGTATTGAAATTCGATTGCTTAAAATAATGTTGATGACTTTTTTGTGCAGCATACACCCGGAGGAGAGCAACAGGATGAAATACCTCATGATCCTTTGCAACTTGATCCAAATGGAGCGCTTATGGTGGAATCGGGACCTCCGGTTGACATGACGACCGGTCAAATAATGTCGGGACCTACACAAACTGTTGTTGTGACAAGTGCACAACCACCTCCTCTACCTTATCCTCATCCAACGATAACGACACTCGCTCCTATAGGTAAAATTTAAAAAAAAGTATTTTACATTAATCTTTCTGTACATGTAAAAATTTTTGTTTAAGTTAAATACTAAATATCAAATAAAATATAAGGAAAATAAACAGATAAGTCACTTGCTCTAGTTATTGGACTCGAAAAACATTGGAGATCCAGTTATTAGACCCCAGATATTGGACTCATCAAATTATTTAAAATATTTGAAAGTTAAGTGTATTAAACATGAATTGCCTTAAAAATCTTCCAAACTGAAGAAGAATAAAAAAAATAATTATTAAAATAATTAAATACAAATTACATTGAGTCTAATAAATAGAAATGCTAAAAAATATGCTCCTGTTATTAGACATTTAATTATTTTGCAAGATATTTCTAAAAACTTCAGTTTTCTTGTTTGCAGGATTAATTTAAAGTATACTGAGTCAGTACATCATAGATTTACAGTGAAAAACAATAAAATGATAATTTTATACACATTTGAAAAAAGTTATTTTCTTAATTACTTTTTGTTAAGAAAAATGTCCGAATAAAATTCTTTTTCTGTCATTTAAAGAAGGTATCAATTTCTTTAATAAAAAATATTATAGATAATTTGTAAGTCGTATTATTCTGAAACCATAGAAAAAAAATTTGTCCGATATACTGGAACATGTCTAATAACTGGTACCTTTACCCTAATTATTACAGGGTGTCTAGAGCTCCGTAAAATCACAAAAATTAACAATTTCAAGTAAAAAATGGTTTGTTTAAACATAATAATGAATTTTTTCATAAAATTTGAAATGTTTTTTGCTTAACGACCCGTGGTAATGTTATAATTGATATTTTCTTTGAGATTTTTATGAAAGTTACCAGATTTATTTTCTTGTATATTTAGAAGTTGCAATGCCGTATGCCGTGGGACCATACAACTTTATACATCCACATCATCCAATACCGGCATTCACGGGTCCAATGCCACCGCATAGAGTGGCTTTACCGCCTCCGCCTCACATGCAGATGTACCACGCAGCATTCCCACCACATCCTGGACATCCTCAGCATCCGCAGCATCATCATCCTCAGGCGACGCAACCTCCACCTGTGCCTCAGTATTACGCTCCTCAACCTACAGTTACAACTGTAAATGTCAATCCACCCCCAGGAACTCATCATTTGTTCACTATGCAACAAGCCATGCCAGTTAACGTAAGATTTTAAACGTTATTGCGATGCTGATTTCATCTTAAATCATTTTGCATTAAATCATATCAATTCCTTGTTTATAATTACCCTGTTGGAAGCGAAAAGATCGAAATGGATAGAATTATAGCTGCCAAGTACACATTTTGAATCTTGTTTTCTAATCTTTTCCTATACAAGCCCATTCACAATGCCTATCTTTTTTTATCCGTCGTAGAAAGGAAGGAATAGAAATTTTCTATTCCTGCCAATTACATATTTTGCATCTCTTTTTAGGGTTTCTTGGCCTAGGTCCAAAATCCGTAAAACGAAACTTTAGTATTTGTCTGTCCATCCGTTGTTCACACCAAATAGCATTAGTTTGGGAATTCCTGGGAATTTTTGAGGGAATCTCTAGGAAATTCCTAGTAAATTTTTCGGAAATTCCTGTGAATTCATGGGAGATGCCTGGAAATCTGTGGAAAATTCCTGAGAACATCTAAGAATTTTACTGGGAATCCCTGGACAATTCTTAGGAAATTCCTGGGAGATGGCTGAAAATCCCTGGGAACAGCTAGGAATTTCGCTGGGAATGCCCTGGAAATTGAATTTTGCTGGAAATCCCTGGAAAATTCTTGGGAAATTCCTAAAAATCCTTGGAAAATACCGAGAGATCCTGAGAATCCCTGGGAAATTTCTGGGCCTCTCTGGGAAATTCTTGGGATTCTTTATGAGAATCCCTAAGAAATTCCTAGGAATTTTGATGGGAATTACTCAAAAATTCCTGGGAGATTTCTGAGAATCCCAGAGAAATTTCTGGGAAAACCTGGGACTCTCTAGGAAGTTCTTGGGGAATTCCTTTGAATTCCTGAGAGATTCCTAAAAATCCTTGGGAAATTCCTGGGAGAAATCCCCGGGAAAATTCTTAGGAAATTGATGGGCATTTCTGTAAAATTTCTGAGAATTCCTGGGAGATTCTTGAGAATTCCAAGGAAATTCTCTCAGAAATTCCTAGGAGATTTCTGAGAATCCATTTTCTGAGAACACCTGGCAATTACGCTGGGAAGTTCTTGAAAAATTGCTGGGATTCTCTGGAAAAATTTCTAGTAACACCAGAGAAATTCATGGGAAATTCCTCGGAATTTTAAGGGAAATCCCTTGGAAATTCCTGGGAGATTTCTGAAAATTTCCGGAAAACCTGTGACTCTCTAGGAAGTTCTTGGGGAATTCCTTGGATTTCGTAAGAGATTCCTGAGAATTCTTGGCAAATTCCTGGGAACCCTTGGGAATTTTAATGAGAAAACCCCGGAAATCCCTGGAAAATTCCTGGTAATTCATAGGAAATTTCTGAAAATCCCTGGAAAATTCTTGGAAATTCTGCTGACTATCCCTTTGAAATTCCCGGAAATTCATGATAGATTCCTAAAAATCCATTTTCTGAGAACACCTGGCATTTTCGCTGGTAATCTCTGGGAAGTTCTTGGGAAATTCCTGGGATTTTCTGGAAAATTTCTAGGAACACCTGGGAAATTCATGGGAAATTCCTAGGAATTATGAGGGGAATCTCTTGGAAATTTCTGGGAGATTTCTGAGAATCCCTAGAAAGTTTTTGGGAACACTAAAAAATATTGCTGGGAATCCCTCGGAAATTCCTGGGAGATTTCTGAAAATTTCCGGGAAACCTGGGTCTCTCTAGGAAGTTCTTGGGGAATTCCTTGGATTTCCTAAGAGATTCTGTAGAATTCTTGGGAAATTCCTGGGAACACTTGAGAATTTTAATGGGAAAACCTCGTCAAAATTGTCCGCAAATTCCTGGGCATTCCTGTGAAAATTATGAGAATTCGTGGGAAATTCTTGAGAATGCCTGGAATACTCTTGGTAATTCTTGGGAATTTTCTGAGAATCCCTGGGAAATTCCTGGGAATTCTGCTGAGACTCCCTCTTAAATTCCTGGGAATTCATGAAGGATTCCTGAGAATACATTTTCTGAGAATTCCTGTCAATTTCGCTGGTTACCTCTGGGAAATTCTTGAGACATTCCTGGGACTATCTGGCAATTCCTGAAAATCCTTGGGAAATTCCTGAAAATCCCAGTGGAATTCTTGGAAAATTTCTTGGAAATTCTTAGGAAATTCCTAAAAATCAATAGAAAATCCTAAGAGATCTTATGAATCCTTGGGAAATTCCTGGGACACCTGGGAATTTTGCTAGGAATCCCTCGGAAATTTCTGGGCATAACTGGGAAATCCCTGGAAATTTTTATGGGAATTTCCCGGAAATGCCTGGGAGATTTTTGAGAATCCTTGGAAAATTTTTGGGATCACTTCGAAATATTTCTGGGAATTCCTGGGAGATTTCTGAGAATCCTTGAGAAATTCCTGGGAACACCTAGGAATTTTGCTGGGAAATTCCTGGAAATTACCGGGAATATTCTTGAGAAAGTTCTGGAAAACTCCTGGTCATTCCTGAAAAATTTCTGAGAATCTCTAGGAAATTTCTGGAAATTTTGCTGAGAATTCCTCTAAAACTCCTAAGAATTCCTGAGAACACCTGGAAATTTTGCTGGGACTCCCATAAAAATTCTTGAGAATCCTTGTGGAATTCTTGGATAATTCCTGGGAGATGTCTGAAAATCCTTGGGAACACCTAGGAATTTTGTTAGGAAACTCTCGAAAATTCCTAGAAATTTTTCTAGAAGTAAATCTTGGGAAATTTCTGAAAAATGCCTGAAAAGTTCCTGACAAATTCTTGGAAAATCCTAGGGGATCCTGAGAATCCCTGAGAAATTTCTAGGAATTTTTCCAGGAATCCCTCAGGAATTTCTGGGAATACCTTGGAGATGCCTGAAATTCTCTGGAAAATCTCTGAGAACACGTCTAGGAATTTTGCTGGGAATCCCTGAGGAATTTTGAGGAAATTCTTGGGAGATGCTTGAAAATCCCTGGGAACACTTAGAAGTTTTGCTGGAAATCACTGGGGAATTCTTGGGAAATTCCTAAAAATCCTTGGAAAATCCTGGGAGATCCTTAGAATCCCTCGAAAATTCCTAAGATTTCTGGGAGATTATTTGGAAATTCCTAGAACTCTATAAGAAATTGCTGGGGTTCTTGCTGGGAACACTGGCTATTTTCCTAGGAATCCCTTAGAAATTTCTAGGAATACCTGGGAGATTCCTAAGAATCTTGGGCAATTTCGCTAGGAAATTTCTGGGACTCTCTGGGAGTCTTAGGGAATTCCTTGGAATTCCTAGAAGATTCCTGGGAATCTCTGTTAAATCCCTGGACATTCCTAGGAAACTTCTGAGAATCCCTGGGAGAATCCTCTGGGAAATTTCTAGGAACACCTGGGAATTTCGCTAGTAATCCTGGGACTCTTTGGGAAATTCTTAGGGAATTTCTGGGAGATTCCTGTAAATCCCTATTAAATCCCTGGAGAATTCCTAGACATTCCTGGGAAACTTCTGAGAATATCTGGAAAATTTCTAGGAACACCTGAGAATTATGCTAGTAATCCCCGGGAAATTCTTGAGGAATTCCTGGAAATATCCGGAGATTACTGAAAATCCTTGCGAAATTTCAGAGATCACTTGAGAATTTATGGGGATAAAATTATTGGGGATAAAATGCGGGATAAAAAAAGATTAGAGTGGATAATCAGAAGATAAATTTAAGTAGAAAATTAGAGGTAAAAATGGATATACCGCTTCGTAGTTTTTATCAGGATAAAGAAATTTAGGTGGGATTTAAAATTATTTACTTTTGAATATGGAAAGGGGGAGTTAAGAAAGATTAGTTGTTATTCAGACTCAACATGAATAAAAAACAGTTAAAGCGGATAAATGAAGGATAGATTTAGATAGATATGGATATGTTTCGATTCAAAATTTAAGATAAAGGTGGATAGATCCACTGAGAGAATGGAGATGTATAGACAGAAATTCAAGTGGATAAAGTTGGACTCAATTGGGAAAAAGTTTCTGGGGTTAAAAAAAATTGACATTTTGGTGGTTAGAAGCAATGATTGAAATGATTTTAATTGGTGGGATTAAACAGCGGATGGGAAAAGATAAACGAGAATGGAAAAGGATATTTAAAATTCTTTTTAGACTTAAAAATTAAAAAAAGATTTGAAATCAAACTAATTTTGTTGTGAAAGTATTTACCACATGTTCTTATAACTTTAAATAATTTTCCACATTAAATCCACAGGTCCAAGCGAGTGTTCAATCCATCCCTGGTCAAAATGGAATACCAGGACCAACGTTAGTTCAAGCTCAGCCAATTATTTCTACAGTCAGAGCTCAATCTCAGGTATAATAATATAACAATAATTAATAAATAGTTACTAGTTAATTAAATAATTAATAGTTACTCTTGGTTTAAAATAATTTTTAATATTAAAAAAGTTATTAAATAAAAGTTATATAACTTTTAATCAGCCAAAAAAAATCCAATGACCCAAATGCTAGGACGAACTTATCTGTGTTCTTTTCAAGATTCCAAAAGAAATGGAGTTGACAATTAATTTCTTGATGTTTACATTTATAAAAATTAAATATTAAGAAATTAACTGTGAACTTCATTTCTTTTGGAATCTTGAAGTCAATACAAATAAGTTCATTCTAGCATTTGAGTCATTGAGTTTTTTTTGGCTGATTTAAAGTTCTATAATTTTTATTCAATAACTTTTTTAATATTAAAATTATAAAAAATTGTCCTAAAGTAGAATTATTCCTTATATTTTTCTGCTCATTTAAAAATAAGGAAAACCTTGTTATTACTGGTCGAACGGAAGATATTGATGGATAAATGCAAATTTTAATACCTTTATGTTTTTTTTTTCAGGTTCACAGACAAAGTCAGCCGTTTACATCTCAGCAGTTCAGGGCGCTTGTTTCGGCTTATAGAGTAGGAATGTTGGCACTAGAAACTTTGGCTCGTCGAGTTCACGATGATAGACCGCAGGCAAAGTACGCGAGAAATCCTCCCTACGGCGAGGATGTTAAATGGTTATTGAGAGTCTCAAAGAGGCTTGGTACTCAATATCTTCATCAACTGTGCATTTGCACGGTGAATAGCATAGTCAGTCCTTTCGTTCTTCACGATGTTGCACTGGAGGCTGCCCACTATCTCGCCAGAAATAATCCTGCTTTCGTTCTACAACACTTGAGATCTGCTCTCTTAGCTCCTCTAGTACATAAATGCCAGCAGATGTAAGAAGCATTCATTTTATTACTTTTCACTAGATTTTTAATTAAATTGTTCTATTGACCGCATAATTATTCTATACGACTCATTAATTAGAATTTTCAGTTTATAGAGTTTCATTAGGTCATTTTCATTTTTCGATCTTGTTTTTAATGGAATTTAAATTAACCTCAATTGTCACTCAACATAAATTTTTTCTTTATATAACTGAATTGGTAATTAGTCAAATTTTAATTTTCTTTAATCAGATTTTTATTTTAAATGAATTTTAATTTATCGGAAGCATTATTAAACAGAATTTTAAGTGGAGAAAATCGTCAAATGCCAGAATTTCCATTTCACTGAATCGTCATTTGTCCGAATTTTTATTTACACGAATTGATATTTAATAGAATTCGTAAAACGCAGAATTTTTATTTATTGGAAATTGCAAATGGTCTTACAAACATCCGACAGAAAGATTTCAATAAGGATTGTTCGGACATTTCCAAAGGAAATTTGGCGTTTTAATATTATTTTTTTATTCAATTTTCCGTGAATTAAGAATCTTATTCAAAATTCTGAATAGGGAACTATATTGCACGAAAATTGTCTTAAAAATATGTTAATTGCAGTAAATAAAATGCAGTTAATGCAATTAATTTGTAGTTCATAAATAAATAAATTTTTTTTTCTTTTAATTAAAAAAATGTCGTTTTTGTATAAAATGGAATTTAAGGAAACATTTGGAATTTTTAAAACAAGTTTCTGTAGTTTATTTAAAGAATAATTGAATAAATCAATTTATAAATTATAAATAAAAATAATTATTATTGTGATTTTTTTTCCAGGTATATCCAGTGTATGCATCAGAAATTATATCATCTAATAACTGCAGATTATGAAGACTTTGCAAGTGTTGTATGTGCAGCTAGGGCAGCTTTTAACATCACCCCAGAGGGACACACACAATTTAAAGAGTGGTTACAGTCCATAAAGAGGTAAACAATTTAATCATTAATAGAAAAAAATTATTATTTAGAAGTTTTGATTTTCCCAATTTTTTAATGATCGGACTGCAAGATTATTTCGCGAGGATTTTGGAGGAAGCTGAACAAATTTTTAAAAGATTGACACAATTTCTTAAATTATGATGTAAAATAAAGTATTAAAATTGCGATTATTTCGAAATTTGAGTAATCAAATTGAAACATTATTCTAGGGATTTTTAGGATTATAATTATAATTTTTGTATCAAAATTTAAAAAAAAATTATTGAATTACTTTTTAAGCAGATTTTAATCAATTTTCAGCATTGTACTTTTCTTTCTTATTACTAAATGATAATATCAATTATAGTTTTAAAATACAGATAAGATTATTTTACCGTATCCGTCATTGGATTTTTACCAGCTGATCCATAATTATTTAATTATTATTCAATAATTACTTAATTTTAAAATTATAAAAAGTTGCTCTGAAATAGAATTACTTCATATAATTTTCTTAACATTTAAAATAAAATAAGAAACATTAATTCAAATGGTAGAACTGATACCTATTGCCATTTTAAACTTTTTATCCAAATTTAAAATCTCTTAAATTTAAATATTATTAATTAATACTTAACTAATATATTTTATCATTTGTTAAATTTTTTTAAAGGATTGCATTTTTTCATTGTTCATCAAATGTTCTCACCTTTTTTTTACTAACTCAGTATTTTTTACTTTTTTTGCAATTTCTTTGTTTTTTCGTTGATTTTTTCATTTTTTTCATAGTATTTCTGATGTTTTAATATCTTTTAATAATTTTTTAATGATTTTTCTTTCGTTTTTGTAGTTTTTTTTTAAAACTAATTTTAGTAATTCATTCATACCACCTAATATTGGACTATTATTGTTATTAATAATTAGGCGACTCGGGAAATTGTCGGGAAATTCAAAATCAGGGTGTCTAGTGATTCGGGTAAATGCCGGGAGTTTAATACACCATGAAAAAACCGGGAATTTGTAAAATTGTCAAAATTCGATGTAAAAATCTTGGACAGAAAGAAAGAAAAAAATTTAATTTTTTTAATTGAAAAATGATTAAAACATTGAAACGTGTATACAATAACTTAGATTTGACATAATAAATGAAAATTTAGGATATAAATTAAAAACAAAATTAATATATATTTAATTAAAAGGTGGCCAAAATAAATGCAAAAAGATAAAAGAAAATTAAAATTGAAAAAATTAATTGAAAATGAGATAAATAATTGAAAATTTAGGAATTCAATTGAAGAATGAAATTTGAGAATAACTAAAATTTGAAGAAATTGATTGCAAATGATAACAATAATAATTAAAAATTGAAAAAAATTATTAAAACTTGAGAAAAATATTTTAAAATCTAGGAAATTAATTGAAGAAGAATGAAAGTAATAAAAAATACAAGAAAATATTTGCAAAGTAATAAAAAAAATGAAAACTTAAAGATGATAATTTCAGTTTGTTAAAAATAATCGATAAAATTAATTGGAAACTAAAGTTAATTATGGAAATTTAAGAACACAAATTGAAAAAATTACAAAATTTATTTGATGTAAAAGAAAGTGATTCAAAATCCAAGAACGTCATTAAAATACTTGAAAAATACAACAAAAAAAAACTCATATTTTGTAAAAATAAATGAAAAATGACAAAAGAAATTGAAAGTTAATTAATAAATAATGAAACTAATTTGATATTGAAGGAAATAATTTAAACTGAAAAAGTTTTATTTGAAAAAGTTAAAGAAAATAACTGAAACTTGCAGAAATTTGGAATTTAAAAATTAGGGGAAAAATTGAAAAATAATGAGAATCATTGAAGATAAATGATAATAGTTGAAATTTATAGATATTAGTTGCAATCATAAAAAAATAATTTTAGAAAATGCAGAATATTTGAAAAACTAAAAGTATTACAAAATGATTTCAAGAATTTTAAATTCAGGAAAATAATTACAAAATAGTAGAAATAATCGAAAATTTATTTAAAAAAATGAAAATTTCAGATATATTATTGAAATTTTTGGAATTAATCAACAAAGATTCAAAATAATATAAAAATTGTGAAAATAATGCAAATGAAAAAAAGATAATTAAAAATTGACGAAGTATTTGAAATTTGAGAAAAAAAATTGAAGAATGATTAAAACATTAAAAAGTGGATGCAATAACTTAAATTTGAGATACTAAGTGAAAATTTAGAAAATTTATTAAAAAATAATTAATATATTTAATTAAAAGGTAGAGAAAATAATTGCAAAAATATAAAAGAAAATAAAAATTGAAAAAAATAATTGGAAAATGTGATACATAATTGAAAATTTAGGAATTTAATTGAGGAATAAAATTTGAGAATAACTAAAATTTGAAGAAATTGATTGCAAAATGATAACAATAATAATTCAAAATTGCAGAAAATGTTTAAAGTCTGAGAAAAATATTTTAAAATCTTGGAGATTAATTGAAGAATAATGAAAGTAATAAAAAATTCTAAGAAAATATTTGCAAAGTAATAAAAATAATGACAAATTGAAGACAATAATTTTAGTTTGTTAAAAATAATTTAAAAAATTATAACATATAGTTATAAATAAAGAAAGAAAATAATTGCAGAATGATGAAAATAATTGTAAATGGAAAAAATAACTAGAATTTGAGATAAATAATAAACAAAATTCAAAAATAAATTGAAAAATAATTTAAAAAGACAAAAATTAATGGAAAAATAAATTTAATAAAAAATAATTGATAGAAATTGTTAATTGAAGAAAATAATAAAAATTTTTAAAAAATAATTGGAAGAATTACAGAATATATCTGAGATAATAAGACTACAATTACAATTGTAGGTATATTATAATTCTTCAAACTTCAATTAATTTGAAATGTCATTTATTAAAAATTTAATTAATCCTCGCTTTGAGAATAATAAATTTTAAATTATTTAAAAATTTCTTCA
The DNA here is from genome assembly GCA_037103525.1 of Ganaspis brasiliensis. Classification (NCBI taxonomy): domain Eukaryota; kingdom Metazoa; phylum Arthropoda; class Insecta; order Hymenoptera; family Figitidae; genus Ganaspis; species Ganaspis brasiliensis. The sequence goes on from JAZKLR010000123.1 coordinate 2,453,357, forward strand.
ATTTTTAACAATTCTTTTCTATTATGATTTCAATTATTTGCTACAATTTTCAACTATTTTTATCATTATTTAAAATTTTTCTTTCAATTCTAAGTATTGTCATTATTTTTTAATTTTTCCCCTAAAAATTATAAATTCAATTTCCGCAAGTTTCAAATATTTTCTTTAATTTTTTCAAATAAATTGATTGATGAAATTTTTACTTAAAAATTAAATTTTACTAAATGAACTAATTATTTCCTTCCTATTAATAATTTTTATATTTATTGATTTTAAAAGTTTCATTAAAATGATGTTTTAAATACCGTAAAGCAGGCTAATTTCGCTTAAATTTTCATGTTTTTTTTTTCCAAAAGTATAGGAAAAAGTTAATAATAAATTTTGGTACTGAAAATATATAATTTCTGACTCTTCATCTTTAATTTCACAAAATAAAAAAATTACTATATATTGCGTAAACTTATTTAATATACCTTTTTACTGTGAGCAAAATTATACCTCAATGTAGGATAATTTCGCTCAACTTTAATGAATTTAATTTTTACCAACAAAAATATGTTAGTTTACAAGCTATAATCACTTTATAAAATCATTAGAAAGAAAATTATATTATTTAAATAACATTTACAGTCTTCAGAATAAATATTTAAACCCATTTTGTGTTTTATAATTTTTGTTAAAATTTTAGAATTTTGTCATGAGAAATAACCTTAGATACTTATAAACAATTTAATGATACATTGTATTCATATACGAAATTACCCAACAAATATAAAATATTTTTATTAAATAGACTTTTTTCGAAATCTATTCAAATTTTCAGGAATTTTATTTTTTCTAAATTATGTCAGAGATATAAGAAATAAGATTATTAGATGCTTTTAACATAAACTATTTTAATTATAGGTTTTACAAGCGACTTTTACACGCTACTTGTTCAAGGAGCAAAATAGACATCTTTAAATAAATATTATTTTTACTAAAACTTGACTATAATTCTGCTTTAAAATACCTTTGAAACACAGTTTGCTACTTTAATTAACATTAACAACTGCAAATCTAATATTTTTCTTCCTGGAAATAACGATAATAACATTTTGAAAAAAAAAAAGTTTCCACTGAGAGAAATTACCCTACATGAGCGAAGTTAGCCCGTTTTACGGTACAGTAAATAAACACTTTTTGTCTAATGAAGTATTTATAATTAGTTACATTTATAATAATCAACTTCGAACTGCCTAAAAAAGTAATCTAATTTTTTTGGTTTTATAATTTTTTTAATGAGAAAAAAAAATATATATAAAAAAAATGTTGCGTCTCTCCAAATTTGCGCCCCCCGATGACAACACTGTTTACTTTTGTCCCATTTATTTTTGGACCTCCCACTTACACAGACTTCATTATGTTACGGAAATTTCAAAAAAGCTCCTTACGATACGTTCTTTTCTTACGTTGGCGTCTGCGCAGAAGTTATCTGTCATGGCGACGATCTTTTGCGCAGACGCAGTAACACAAGCTAGCTTAGCATAAGTAGGGCTCGAACTAGCTCCGTAAATCCCGTAAAAGTCCGTAAATTTACTTATGGTCCGTAAAAGTCCGTTTTTTTAAAAAAAAGGCCCGTAAACTCCGTAATTTGTTTAAAAAAGTCCACAAATTCCGTAAATTCTAAGATAAGAGACCCTAAGCAGTGTAAAAACAATTGAGTTTCAATTTTTTAATTCCTTTCTTCAATTTTTAATTATTTAATTTAATATTCAATAATACTCGCCTTTTTTAAATTATCAGTTATTTTCTTGAAAATTTAATATGCACTTCAAGTTCCAATTGATTTCTTCAATTTTCATTTATTTACTAAAATTTTTCCTACATTTTTCTTTAGTTTAGATTATCAATTAATAAATTCATAATTTGAAAAATGTTTTTTCAAATATAATAATTATTTTCATCCACTTTTATAATTACTCTTTAATTTTTAAAATTACTTTGTTCTAATAACGATTATTCTCGACACATTTCGAATTTTTTTTAACTGTCAATTATTTTCGTCAATTTGTAATTTTTCCTTCAATTATCAATTATTATCTTAAAACTTCAATTTAATTCCTTTACTTTTAAAAATTCCCTGATTTTTTCAATTATTTGTTTCACTCATAAAAATTTTAAAATTTAAACTCAATTGTTCGATTCTAAAACTATCTCCTTTAATTCTCCATTATTTCCTTCAAATTTCAATTGCATTTTTCAATTTTTTTCTTTATTATTAAAAATTCTTGCTTTTTGTCCATTTTTTTTATTATTAATAAGTTTCTATGACTATAATTCACATGTTCAATTAGTTTCTTCAATTCTAAATTTTTTTTCAAATTTCAGTTCTATTTTTCAGTTTTTAATTATTTTCTGCTATATTTAATAAATCACGGCATTTATAAATTACTTTGTTAAATTTTCAATTAAATTATATAAATTTTAATTTCATTTTTCAACTTATAGTCATTTTTTCATTTTTAAATGATTTTTTGAATTATAAAATTGTTTTAATTTAGCGATTTGTCGAAGTTTGTTATCAGTTCTCAATCATTTTCGTTATTTTTCAGATATTTTTTTTCAATTCTTTAATTATTCTCGTCATAAACTGTTTCTTTCAATTATTATTCATTTTCCGCAACTTTCAATTAATTTCAACAATTTTTTCAATTTTTATTCATTCTCTTGAAGTTTTATAAATATTCTTTAACTTTTTAAATTATTTTGTTCTCTTATTGATTATTCTTGACAGTTTTCGAATTTTTTTCATTTGTCTATTATTTTCTTTAATATTTGATAATTTTGTATTTTGTTATTTTCATTTTAATTATCTATCTGTCTTCTTTAAAATTTGATTTAATTATTTAATTTTCAATTATTTTTAAAAACTTTAAATAATTTTTCCAGTTTACTTTTTTGTTTATAATTTTTCTTTAATTCTCGGCTTTTCTCAATCATTTTTTTCAATTATAAAAATTGTTTTAAATTTAAATTCAGTTTCTCAATTCTACAACTATTTTCTTAAACTCTTAAATATTTTCTTCAATTTTACATTTTTTATTCAAATTCCAATTTAATTTTTAACTTTTCAGTTGTTTAATTCAATTTGCAATTATTTTTTTCACTCATAAAAATTGTTTCAAAATTTCAATACAATTGTTTAATTCTACAACTATTTTCTTCAAATTTCATTTTTCAATTTTAAATTATTGTCTTTAATATTAAAAAATTCTCGCCTTTTTTAAATTATTTTTTTTCGAGTATCGCAATAAATTTTTTTAATTTTAAAATCAGTCGTTTAATTATGTTATTCTATATTCAATAATTATCTTCTTTTTTCAATTTTAAGTTTATTCTTTGAAATTCAATTCCTTTTTGCAATTTCTAATTATTTTCTTAATTTTTCAATTTTTCCCCTTTTTTTTGTTGTAATTATTGCTTTCAATTTTCAATCTAGGTGTTCAATGTTTAATTATTTCCAACAATTGTTCATATAATTTTTATATTTTTAAAGTATTTTTTTCCAATTGTCAATTAATATATTTTTCAACTATTTCTTGCAATTATTGTTTATTTTACCCAATTTTCAATTGTTTGCACACTTTTTTCAATTATTTTCTAAAAATTTTATAATAATTCTTTATTTTTTTCAATTTTTTTGTTCGGTTATGTGTTCGTCTAGTCATTGTTAAAATTTGTTTTCAATTTTAATTTTTTTTCAGTTCTTTTGTAATTTTTTTAAAGTTATTAATTATTTTTCCAATTTCAAATCAGTTCTTAAATTTTCAATTTATTTCTCGAAATTGTTATTATTTTCTTCAGTTTTCAATTAATTTCTTCAATTTCCATTATTTTGTCGATTTTCAATTCAGTTTTTCAATTTGCAATTATTACCAACAGTTTATTTGTTAATTTTCTTGTTTAATTTTAATATTTATTGTTCAATTATTTAAATTATGCTTTTTCAATTGTATAATTATCTAGACATTTTTCGGGTTTTGTTTTCAATTGTCAATTGTTTTCGTTATTTTTCAGTTAGTTTCTTAAATTTTGTAATTATTCTCCTAATTTTCATTATTTGAAGTTGCAAAAATTTATAGTTTTTAATAACAAATAACAATGCAAAGTTTCTGGCGCGCGTTAATGTTGCTAGTACTATAATAAGACTTATAGGTCTATTTTAATGCACAGAGAGCTTTTTTTTGTGCCTATGTTATAAGTATGTGTACCTACAATAATTGTTCTCTTAATTGCCTCAGACTCATTAATATTTTTCTATTTAATATTAATAAAATTTTCTATAATTTTCAAAGAAATAAATTATTTTAAACATAAAAGATACAATTTCTTTTTACTTTTCTACTGTGTTTTAATTCTATCACACTCAAAATAGTCTTTCGGGATACAAAATCTTTATTTTTAAGTATTTTTAAGTACTTTTACCGGTTCGAGCCCTGCATAAGGAATTTTGTGGAAATAAAATTACATTAATAGATAGGTAGAGAATTAAAATTCAAAAAACAAAATAATGTCTTTAAATAATAACCTCTTAAAAAAATCTTGTTCCGATTTACTTGAAAAAACTGATATTAAATATTTGAAAATTTTGCAGGTCGCAGTCTTGTAACAAGGAACTTTGGGTGCATATCAACACAGCTCTGCAGCAGAACAGTAAATGACACAGAGTAGAGACTGGAGTTACATGGCTTACTACATCTCATCCTCAAAATCCTCCAATTATTGATGACTCACAATTACCATCCACAATCCCCGTATCATCATCAGCAGCAATTAATATTGAGCGTCGAATGCGTACGCGAATTGGCCATCCGCGACAAGATCGTCCTTGTCAAGATCTTCACTCTCTCCGTCGTCGAAGACCATCATCAGTTGCACCACTTCAAAACGATCACCGAGCCATTTCCTCATCCGTCTCCTCGTCTGTTGCAGGAGGTCGTTGAGTCACTCATTCTCTGGATAGCGATCCCAGGGACAAAACTTTAGTTTATTTTATACACTTGACGATATATTATTGTCGTTGAATATTAGTTCTTTAATTACGGGCTTTGAATGGAATCGAGTGAATGTTTATTATATGCAACTAAAAACCACGATTCGTCATTTTTTGTTTTGTTTTTTTTTTAATTACATTTAAGAGATGACTAGAAAGAATGTTTTCTTTATTTTTTAGTTTTAATTGAGAATAAAGGAGTTTTCACTTCTTTGTCTAGAGTTGGTTTTTAACGATTAGACACAATGATTGAACCGTTTACGTTTTTTGTTTGCGTGCATCGTTTAATACTGTCTCGCTATTAGTAGAACAATAATAATAATAATAATAAAAAAAAGTGTAAAGCGACTGAACGAAAGACTAAAAAAAAAACTGATCTCCGTGTGCTGATGAGTGCGTTTATTTAGACATGAATTAGAGCAGCATTCGCTTCTTCGTTTCAAGGCCCGATTAACTCTTTTGAGTGCAGTCTAGTTATGCGACTGACAGTGTTTAAGTATTTTTAGTTGAAATTAATAATAATAATAATTCGTGAGAAATATCAATTTTTAGTATCGCGAAAACAAATTCTTTTATTAATGACTTGCGGGTTTTCTATTGAAACTGGCGAATTAGACGCGCAAATTAGCCAATCAAAATTCAGACCCGGAATCGTTAATCGGAGACGCAGCAAACGAATCATCGATCGACACACGAAATCATTCACTTTATTTAGAAAGAACGTATTTAGCTTGAATTAGATAGGAAATTTGATTTGGACTCTAGATAGGGTGAATTCTTGCGTCTTGTTTTATTTTTGTAAAACGAGTGAATTAACGGAAAAAAGAAAATTTAATTATCAATCCAACTGTCTATTTATATAAACGAGCCGGTCAGAATAACAGAGCGAGATATTTACTTAAATATTTGTATTTAAATTTCTCCCAGGAGCAGATTCTTTGTTTCCTCGAAGGCAATCATCATCTCCGTTTCTCTCTTTCTTTTCTATAGAAAATATTGTCGCGTACTTGTTTTTTGTACGAAATAGAGATATACGTATATTAACTACGCATAAGCGAAGCATATTCTCGGTTTTGTCTCGTCGACAATCCATAAAGGAAATGATCTCTGTAATTTTTAAATTAAATTTATTTAAAATATGAATAAAGAAGTGAAGAATCTTTAATGCTAACATATCACCAGACTTGAGCCACCTTTCCATTTTGTATAATTGCATGAGAAACAAAAAAACAAACAAACAAACAAAACAAGAAGAGAAAGCTTCGACTTTTCTTTTCAAAGATTTGTTAAATTTTGTGGCTTCATGACACGTCTCTTGTCTCTCTTTTAGTCCTTATAAATCTCTAGTATTTTCATTCTCTTTTATAAGCCTTCTTAGTCCTATCGCTTTTCTTCAAGTTTTTCACTAGCCTTCTTAGTCTTTTAGCCTCCTTAGACTCTCTAGGCTCCTTTTTAGACTCTAGCCTCTAAAATTCTAGATTTATATTATAGTCACTTTAATCTCTAGCCTTTCTAGATTCTTAAAGCCTCTGACTCGCTAACAACTCATTTCATTTTTTCATCAACACGTCCATAAACAAAAGGATAACATTTCTTTTTATAATTGAAACACAGCCAAGCCTAGGGGGATTTAATAAGATAAAGTTTAAGCTAAAATCTCCGAGATAACGGTAAGAGAAAAAGATTTATTTTCTAATACTCGCTATCAAAACCAAAAAAGAAAAGAAAAAAAGACGCGACGACGCCGGGGACGCGCTCAGCGAAGTCGTGACGGTAATATTGTTATTTGTTTCTAGTATGAACACTGAACAGTGCCTCGTCAAAATCTATGTGAACACTTTTTCAAGCTGAGAATGTTCAATATAATATGACATTGTCTGCTCTCTGTATTCGTATTATTCAACAGTGTTAAAAATGTAAGTTTTATCTAACGTCGTAGAATAAGAAGTAGACAAACGATAAAATCGTTCAATCAGATTAATAGACCCTTGCAAAATTTACCACTGAATCAGATAAAATCATCTCCCAAAAAAACCAAAGAAAAAAAAACAGTAAATTCTTCAATAACTCTGTTCAATTTATCGAGAAAAATATAAATCACAATATTCTAAATGATTTTTATTTCATAAAATAGTTTACGAACTGATAAAAACATTTGAAAGCAATATTAAACATTATTCAAATGTTGGCAGAAATTTCCTAGCGGTTTCCCGGGAACTCTCAAAGATACCCAATAATTTCCCAGAGATTCCCAGGAATTTTTTTCCAAGGGACTGCCAGGGATTTTCCAGGAAATCATTAAAATTTCTAAGAAATTTCAGGATTTTTTCAAGGTTTCCCAGAAATCTCCAACGGACTCCCAGGAATTTCTCAGAAATTTTCCTGGGACTCCCAGGTATTGCCCAGAGATTTTTTCAGCGATTTCCCAAGAAATCCCAAGAACTTCAAAGGATTCCCTGGAAATCCTAGGAATTTGTAAGAGATTCGCAGAAAACTCCCAAGAATTCCAGAGAAATTCCAGAGATTTTCCAGGAAACCCCAGGAATTTCTAAAAGAAATTGCCAGAAACTTCCAGAAAATTACCAGGGGTTCCCAAGATTTTTCCCGGAATTCCTCAGAAATATCCAGGAATTTCTCAGGGACTCCCAGTCATTTACCAAAGATTTACGCAACGATTTTCCAGTTCTCAGGAACTTTTAGGGATTTTCCATGAATTGCTAGAAAATTACCAGGGGTTCCCAGGATTTTCCCAGGAATTCCGCAGAAATATTCAGGAATTTCTTAGAGACTCCTGGGAATTTACAAAAGATGTCCGCAGCGATTTCCCAGGGATTTTCCAGGAAATCCCAGGAGTTCCCAACATTCCCAGGAACTCTTAGGGATTTTCCAGGAATTGTTAAAAAATTACCAGGGGTTCCCAGGATTTTACCAGAAAGTCCCAGGAATCTCCCAGGGATTTCCGGAAATATCTCAGGGACTTTCAAAAATTCCAAGGGGTTCCCAGGATTTTTCCAGGAATTGTTAAAATTATCCAGTAATTTCTCAGTGACTCCTAAGGACTCCCAATAATTTTCAAGAAATTCCAGGGATCACTGGCAATTCCAGGAACTTCCCAGACATTTTTCATCGATAAACTAGAGATTTATAGGAACTCCCAAGCATTTCCCAGGGACTCCTAAGGACTTTCAGGGATTTCCAGAAATTCCCAGGGAATTACCAGAAATTCCCAGGAATTGCCAAGAATTTCCAGAGATTTTCCTAGCGATTTACCAGGATTCCCAGGAACTCTTAAGGGATATTCAAAGTTTTGCTGGAAAATTACCAAGGGTTCCCTGGATTATCCCGGGAACTCCCAGAAATCTCCAAGGGATTACCGGGTATTTCGCAGGAATATCCAGGATTTTTCCAGGGTGACTCCTAGGGATTTTCCATGGATTTTTCAGGAACTCCCAGGGAAATAACCCAGGGAATTTCCAGTAAATCCCAGAAATTTCCCAGAGATTTTTCCACCGATTTCCTAGGAACACCCAGGAATTTCCCAAGAATTTCTCAGGAAACCTCAGACACTTCTTAGGCGTTCCTAGGAATTTCCCAGGGATTTCCAGTAAATTGTCAGAGGTTTCCAGGAATTACCAGGAACTTTTAAGAGACACCCAGGGATTTCCCAGGATATTCCATGGATTTCCCAGTAATTCTAAGATATTTTTCAGGAATTATCAGGGATTTCCTAAGAATTTTCTAGGGATTTAACAGAGATACCCGGGAAGAACCCAGGGATTTTCTAGGCATTCCCAGAAATTTCCCAAAGATTTACCAGAAATTTCTCAGAAACTCCCAGAAATTTCTCAGAAACATCCAGGAATTTCTCAGGAACTCTCAAGGATTTTCCAGGAATTCCCATGAATTTCCCAGACACTCCTAGAGTTTTTTCCAGGAATTTCTCAGAGATTTTCCCACTGATTTCCTAGGAACATCCAGGAATTTCTCAGGAAACTCCATAAATTTCCTAGTCGTTCCTAGGAATTTCCCAGAGATTTCCAATAAATTTTCAGGGATTCCCAGGAATTACCAGGAATTTCTAAGGGACACCCAGGTATTTCCCAGGGATTCCCATAAATTTTTCAGAGACTCCTAGGGGTTTCCCAAGAATTCCTAGATAATTCCCAGTAGTTTCCAGGATTTTTCCAGGAATTTCCCAGGGATTTTTCAGGAAGTTTTAGTAAATTACCAGGGGTTTCCAGGAATTTTATAGGGGTTCCCACCATTTTCCCAGAGACCCCTAGTAAGATTTTCCGGGTTTCCCAGGAATCTCCAAGGAATTTCCTAAGTAGTTCTGAGGGATTCACAGAAAAACCACCCTAAAAACAAAGTGAACCTTTGTTAGAAAATTATAAATATAATTAGATAAAAATTATAAAATCCAAATGACAAAATATTGATTTTATCGCTCATAAAATATTTATATTTTTATAAAATAAGTATTTTATTAATAAAATCCACAGTTTTTCATAATAATTATCATAAAATGAAGATTTAATTTATGATATAATTATTTTATCAATTATAAATTCCATATTTTTCAATATTGATTAATTACAAATTCAATTGATAAAAATTGAATTTGCAAAAAATTATCAAATCCATTAACAATGAAAAAATTAATAACTCATTTAATGAAAACTTAAATTGGAAAAACGTTATTAATTTTACATTTGATAAAATATTGTAACATTTCCCCAGAAAAAAGAAAATATTTTCTAAAGTTTCTAGAAAATTAGAAATTTAATTAACAAAATCTTATAATTGAAATGAAAAATTGACGATTTAATTAAATAATTGATAAAATCATTACACATTTTATTCAACTGACAAAGAAAATTGATTTTTAATTTTCAAGTTTATTAAAAATTAACTAACAAAAACGTTGAAAATGTACTTTCGGTAAAATATTATAAAATCTATTGGTAAAAGAATATGAATTTAATTGACAAAAACTTGAAAATGTAACAGGAAAATTATAAATTTTGTAAATTCAATTAGTGACAAGTATTGAAAGTAATAAGTAATAACTTAAATTGACATATTTTATGAGTTCAATTGACAAAAAAATGCAGTCATAAAAAAACCATAAATTAAATTCACTAACAATTTGATATTCAATTGACAGAAAATTGTTAATTCATTTGAGAAAAAGGCGTAAATTCAAATGACAAAAATTTTGCAAATTTAATTGACAAAATGTTATGCAGTTAGTAAAAGTATAGAAATCAAAATTGATTTCAAATTATAAATTCAATTGATACTTCAAAAAAAAAAAATTAATTCTTAAAAAGTCAAAAAAAGCTTTTTAATTAATAATATGATAATAATTAAAATTGCATTTGCCGAAAATAATTATAAATTTGCTTAAAAAAAGTATAAATATTTAATGGGCAAAAAAATACAATTTTAATGGACAAGAAGTTGTGAATTGTTTAAAAAACAAAAATTTATAACAACAAATTTTTAATTTGTTATAAAAACATTTAAATAAAAAATTTAATCTATGAAAATTTTCCATCTCAATTAGAAAAAAACTTGTGAATTCAATCGCGATGAAAATTAAAAAAAAAAAAATTACCATAAAATATGTAATATTTGATAATATAAAAATTTTCATTTCTATCGACAAGAATTAACAATTCAATTGATAAAAGTGTAAAAAATGATAAATTTAGTTTAAAAATTTGTGAATTGAGAGATGCTTCGATACATTTAAATTTTAGTCGATTCATTTTAACATTTATTTATTTAAAAAAAGAACTTTTACTGAAATTTTTGAATAAATTTGCTTCAAATTAGAATGCATTTATTCAAATTTAGGATAAAACAATAATTGCTGCGTAAAATATTTTGTTATCTAAATTTATTGCTTCTACTAATCGTTATTTAAATTTAACTTTAGAATATTACGTCGTATTTTGCAACGAAGTTTTAAACATGTTTCTTGCATTTCAAAAACAAGTTATTTAAAAACGATAAACAATTTAAAAAATAATTTAAGAATTTAAAAGTAATTTCTTCGAATTTAATGTACCTACTGGAAATGAATTTTCATGAGTAATTAAATTTTTTTGAAAACATTTTTATTTTATGAAAGAAAATTTAAAATAAAATTCTTTTTTTTTAATAAAATAAAAGTTGAAAATATATTGTAACTACAGTGGAATCAATAATTTGAAGTAGAATTGGTTAATTACAACGTTATAGGTTTTTCCTTGATTTTTAGTTAATTAAACTATTTTTTTTTTATATAACGGAAATTTGGAATTCTTATTTAAAGATTTATCATAAAGAGTTTTGCTGATTCATGGCAATGATTTTGCTGGGTCTTGTAGAAATTTTTTTAGTAGTTCAAGTAACTTGCAAATCTTAGAGTATATAATATATAAAAAATACACGAGAAGAAAATAATAATCGTGCATTTAGTAAATTACCACGAATGTCGTAAAAGCATTACTTTGCATTCATTTATCATCTTATCACTCTCGTTTATCATTTTCTAAAAAATATTTTCTTTATAAATTCATATAAATTATCTGATCTCAGATTTACAAAAAAAACCAGATACAAGATCTGATTTGAGATAAAAGATTGATTTTTAGTTTCTGTTACTACAAAAATAGATAGGTGGTGATAAATGATATAAAATTAAATACATTTCCATAGTTTCTCAATTATTGGTAATTTTATCCAATCAAAAAATTTAGATTAATTCTACTTATTCAGTCGTCGTTGGATTTACTTTCTCGATAAATTTTTGTAAATTTTATTTCTCAAATTTTTCCCAAAAATGCCACTTAAACTTGTAATGAAATTTTTGTTTCAATATTTGTAAACTTAAATTATTTTCTTTTTTCACAAGAATTAAAAGTTTCAAAATTGGACGAAGCTATAATTAAATAATTTAATCTTCTCAATTTAGATGAGTAAGGAATTTTTTTAGAAATTTATTTCAATAAAAATTATTTGTTTCATTCTAAAAACTCTGCATTCTCATAAGCATCTTATATATAAAATATATATATAGAAACATATTTCATCAAAGTTGTCCGTAGCTGTTATTGTCAGTTAGCCTAATTAGAAGATTGTAACATTATACAGACGTCCTAGAAAAAATATCGTTTTTAGAATTTAACTGATTAAATCACTAGGAAAAATTATACCGTAGAAGTGCGTTAGTCTCGGCGTAGATTGCTAAAGACCTTTCTCGATTGTCACTGAATTTTGAAAATTGGTGACGCGTACTTAAGTCAAACAGGTAAATATAAAATAAATATAAATAATTATAGATATATTATATATATATAAATATATATAAAAATATATAAATATATATTATATAAAATGGATAAATATATATAGAAATTATATAAATGTATATGGCGTCTAAGAATACTCGCGTTTCTACCGCCACTCTATTAACGAGAAAAAAAAAGAGATTGATAAGGAAACTGCTCAGAGATTAATTCTTTCCTCCCCCCAATTAGCCAGTAAAAAAAAGAGAGCGAGAGAGAGAAAAATAAACGAAAATAAAAAGAAAAGGAAGAACGTGAGATGCAGACGAAGAGAGACGAAAAAATATATATTTTTACACTTGGTACCAAAAAAGTTTAAAAAAATTTTCTTCAGAAGAGAATTTAGGCGTTCATCTAGACTCATAGTGTATTTAAAAAAAAAAAAAGAAAAAATCTGAAAAAAAGCAAAAAATCTGTACTAGTTCTGTAGAAACGCGAGGACGTCGCGGAGGGTTCATCGAATAAGGAAAAAAGTGATGTCTCGACCTTTTATATGTTTTACGTATTTAAAAAAGAGAGAAAGAGAGAGAAAAAATTTCCTTAAGGGTCGCGACTTGAGAAACTTTTTCGGCAGCATTCGATTCGGACTCTCAATTTTATGAGTCTCGCAGAGCAAAAGTGTCGTCTCAACTTTCATCTCTGAGAAGTAAAAAAAAAAAAAAATTTTTAATAATTTTTTGTAAATAAATAGATCAGGATTTTGATTTTTCACATTTTTCTTGAAAATTGTCTTAGTTATTTGATAAGCGACTTGGGCTGTGCGTCTCATAAAAACCGCTGTAATCCTAATATCTATATTATATTGACTAAAAATTGTAATTCATAGTAGGATATAAATATTACAATTCTTTTAATTGTATGGGACTGGAGTTTTATATTGGTTTTTGTGTGCATTGAGATGTTTCAGCTTGTTTTAAAAAGCCAATTTTACTTCTAAAAATTCTTTTTTTTAAACTGGTCGCTCTATGGAAAAGTATGACTGAAGAAAATAACAGGAGAAAGAAAAACAGAAAAATTATACGAAGTTCTTAAAAAAATAACAGAAATTGTACTTATAAGCTTGGATCTTGCTATTTTTCAAGCAGATTTTGAGCGAATATTGTTACAATTTTTTATTCGGCAAAGTTGTTTTTGAAATTTGAAAATATTATCATACACTTATTATTGCATTGTCAGCTATAACACGAATCGTATTTTTTAAAATAACACATGCGAGATACGTGCAAAATGTTAAAAGTATCTCGACATGACTTTAGAATACTATCAATTTTTATCATTGAATGACAATTGCAAGAAGACTAGAAACCTTCTTGGATAATTGCAAAGATGTGTCGTGACGGAAATGCAGATCGCTGATTGGACCGTAATATTTCCCGAAATTTCCAAGCCAATCAGAGTCATGAATCCATTTTCAATGCTAAATATCTTTGCTTTTTGTCATTCTATGGACATTTTATAGTGTCACATATTTACATACGATTAAAAACATTAATCTCTTTTGTTAATCATATTATCCTGATTTTTTAAACTTTTATTTTACCAGTGTTTTTCCGTGTATCGCGTGCTATTTTAAAAATGATAATATTTGTGATATTACGACGCAAAATGTAATAAATGGAAAAATATCGATGGCTTGTAAATGAAAACACGTTATTCGTGAATAGAAAACAAGTTATTCAGAAAAACAAATAAAAAAATTCTTATTAAAAATTGCATTTTTGTAAAGGCAATGTTACAACTTTTATTATTAATTGTTTTTAAAATATAAACAAATTATAAAGATTTAGATCAATGTAATTTTATTATATATAAAATTGATTTTAATTATTAAAATACTTTATATTTTTATATTTGATATTGGCTTAAAATAAATGACAAAATCTAAGAAAATTAGGTTATACAAAATGTTTGAGATGCACAACGTGTTTTATATTGGTTTTTCTGAATAAAATAGAAATAACTATTTGCTCTCAATTTAGGAGTTATCGTTATTATAAGGTTATACTAAATTTAAAAATTAATTCGTCGAAATAAAAAAATTATAACCTTAAAGTTTGCTTGAGTAATGACGAAGGCGGGTTGAAGAAAAATTTCAATTATTCTTTAGATAATTTTTCGTGGTATTTTTTCTGTCAATATTTCTGTCATTTTTTGCAGTTTCGCAAACAAAATGACAGGGAAAAAAATGATCCCTTTATCATTTTGTTCTGTCATACTTTAACATTAGTGTTGGAGTCATAATTTTCCAATTTCTTTTCTTCAAAAAAAGAACTTTTCTCATCTCTTTAACAATATTTTAACTTAATTTTCGATTTCATTCATTATTCAATTCTTTATTTCCTCCAAGAATTTCTCAATTCTTTTTGTCAGGAAATTAAAAAAAATTTGGCAGCAAAAGTAGAGAGAAAAGTTCTGTTTTGAAAAAAGGACATTTCAATCGAAACAGAAGATTCAAGTTTGAGAAGTAATTAAGGCTCCTTATCAGACATAAAAATATGAATTCAATATACTTTATGAAAAAAATAAAATTATATAATAATTGTGGAAAAAGATGAGAAAGAATGTAATTTCTGAAATTGAAAAACAGAAATTGAGATAATTTTAATCGATTTGAGGAAAGATTTTCAATTTGAAAAAGAATGGATTTTGAAAGGAGGGGAAAGGAAATAGAGAAGCTCTCAGGATTCTTTACATGTTAAAAATGTAAAGAGTGTATCGAAATTTCTCGCAACGTCGCAGGTTTCGAAGTCAGATGTTATAATTTTTTGGAATTTAGCGCGTACGCATAATTATAATTATTAAAAAAATCCAAATAGTCGAAGGTCGAGATTTCTGATTGTCAGGCTTCTTGAATCGGCTCAAATTCAAAATGCTCAATATTATGAGAGAGAGACGAAAGAAACCGTTGCTCAGCTCGTTCTCCATAAATAAATTATAATTCAAATATCGTTGACCGATCCGAGCAAATTTAACTAAGAGAGTCTTTTCTTTGTCTTATTTTTTTACGCTTAAACTGCATCGTCATTATTATTATTATTATGATTATCATTATTAACATTATTATCCCTATTATTAATATTAATTATGATGATTATTAATCTTAATAATATTATTATTATCATTCTTATCATTATTATATAAAACCTTATATATATATAATATAATATATAATATATATATATATATATTTATATATATAATATATATATATTATAGAGTCTAATTTAACGGCCAAGTCGTCCTGCGACGAAAATTTATTTATAGCCAATAAAAAGTGGGAAACTGGCTTAGATATTTAATGATATAGATTTATTCGATATAAGAATAAGGTCAGTGCAAAAGTTTTCAGTGCTTATTTAAAATTCGAGAAATAACGAAATATGTAATGTGTAATAAAAAATTCAATAAATGAGATTAAAGAAGAAAAAAAAATGAATGGGCAAGTTTAACCAAGAATATTGAATAAATATGTAACCTTATTTAAAAAATTAATCAGGAAGATAAAATACAGAATTACAGAAAAAATTGGCTACGCAAAATTTATTTTAAATGGGGTAGAAGATTTAAAAATTTCTTGTAAATAAAGTTTAAAAATTGCTCATTCTAAGAAATTATAAAATACAATGTTTTTAACGAAGATTTCAATTTATTGAAATAATATTGAAAATGAATTATAATTTAATTAGATATAAATTTGAATGAAACTTGCTGAAAGTTGATTACAATATACTGAAAATATATCAAGTATTACATTTTATATTCAAAGTAATTTATCATATAATACTCGAAATAATTAGTAATCGAAACAATAGAACAATTCAAAATATATTGTAATCAAAATAATCAAGGATTCAAATGTGTATCTGAAAATGATATATTTTTTTAATAATAAAAACCAAGGTATTGAAAATAAAAAATAATTAATTAAAAATAAACACCGATAACTACTAATTAACTGTTAATTGAATTTAAATTGACAGAAATGTAATTTTAATTAAAACTTTTCTGAAAAATATTTTCTCTCTATTAGTTACTAAAAAAAAATTGCCAAGGGTAGGAAAAAAAGAATAGACAAAATTCAAACTTAAGAGAAATTTGCACAGATCTTTTTCGCAGGCATAGATATGGATATGAATTGTGTATAAGAAATGAAAAAAACGATGTAATTTCATTATAAATCGATATTCGTCATGATTCGTGACCATCGTGTATCAGGATAATTATTCAGGTCGTGAAACAGTAGAGAGTAGATTTTTCAATTTCTAGATGTTGAACGCGAGAATATTTTATAAATATACTATATCGAACATTTATTGTGGATATTGTTGTTGGACTAAGTAAGCGGCCCCATCGAATTAATATAGAGATAATTAGTAAAAAAAAAAAAAAATTAAAAAAAAAAAAACAAAGAGAGAAATGAAGAGAGAAATGAGGGAAAACAGAGAAAAAGTAAAAAAAAAATGGGGAAAAAAGTTGGGGCCCCCTACCTACTCTTTTAAGGAAGCATACATACCTATTACATATTATAAGATCTGTCACTATTCTCGCTGAGAGTAATAAATGACGACGATGACGATTATTATTATTATATTAGCATTATGATATGGTAATAATGAATATTGTGGAGTGGATCTATTTATGAATCCGTCGATCGTTGATGTAATCAAACGTGTTCTGCGTGA
This sequence comes from Ganaspis brasiliensis, assembly GCA_037103525.1. NCBI lineage: Eukaryota > Metazoa > Arthropoda > Insecta > Hymenoptera > Figitidae > Ganaspis > Ganaspis brasiliensis. The sequence continues at coordinate 2,470,411 of JAZKLR010000123.1, forward strand.
ATTTTAATAGAACACTTTCAATTGAAACAATTGTTGTTTTATTTCACCCCTCACATATTTTTTTAATTCATTAAAACAGTAATAAAAAATTATTTTTTATAAATTCAGTTATGTTGTGGAGATTCTTCAGAAGGCGTCTTATGAGTTAGCTGACAAGAAAAATTTTTTTGTCTGAGTTATAGAAACTCAAATTCCCGCACAAAATATGAGGGGGCTATTTTATGCATCAGAGTTTGTTTATTTATAAAATTGTGTAAACATTTTTTTGGTCGTTTTTGCTGTATGAAATATTTTTTGTAGATATTCTAGAGTATAATAAAGCTAGAAATATTTTTATTTTTAGTAGCAATGTTGTTCAAATAATTTGAAAGTAAAATAGTGAAATTCAACAAAAATGTAGATTTACAAAAAAGGGGATTTTTTAAAGAACATTTTACTTAATATAACTTATACTACACTTTTTGAGTTAATTGAGGAAGAAAAAGGTTTAAAAATTAACTTGTAAAATATGTAAATTATATGTTACTTTTTTGAGGTAATATGGGGCCGTGTGTAAAATTAAAATTTAATAATTATTATTTTAATACTTTCTTTATCCCTACTATGATTTTTTATTGTATTTTTAATATAGCAACCCCAATATAGACCCCCCCCCATAAATAAATAAATATTAATTTAATTATAATTTTTAATTTATAAAATATATAATTATAATAATAAAAAGAAATAAATAATCTTAATAAAGGGCCATACTTAAATTACGTAAAGCTTTTTTCAGGAATTTTTAGAAATTTTAAACATTTAGTTTTTATAATGTAAACATTTGACAGTTTACACAGGAGTAACAATTTTTCAGACCCCCCCCCCCCCCCTCCTCTAGAGCGTTACGTAATTTAAGTATGGCCCCTAAGTAAAAATATATTAATGATGAAATTAAGTAAATTTTATTAAAATAATTTAATTTAAAAAACATTGTACATCTAATAATAATTTTTAGTTTAACTAGTATTTTTAAAATAAAATTAATCAATTATAATAAATTAATAATTAATAATTATATAATTAAAAAATTTAATAATTATTTTAATAATATTTTTTATTACATCTTTTATAATAACTATCCAATTAATTTATTTTAATTTACGTTGTTAATAATAAAAAATGTAAAAATTAACCCAAAAAAATAAATTTATTTAAATTTAAGTAATTACAAATTTATTCTTCATTTTTGACCCAATAACTATTTTATTTACATTTTATTATTAATAAATAAAATCCAAATAATTAAATTAATACATTTGACGTTATTTAAGATTATTCAGGAGACTTTGTTAAGTATTTGATATTCCACAATAAAATAAACTTATTTTAGTATAAAATTTATATATATATTTTTGTTTAAAAATTTTTTTAATAAAAACAATTTAAAAATTTCTTATATTTAAACAGATGAAGCAAAATCTTGAAAATTTAAAGAATTTCATGTTCTTATAAAATTAATTTTATATTTAAATATTTTTATTAAATGAAAATAATAATAAAATTTTATTATAAGAAAAGATCAAAGGAGGATAGTTAAGAAATGACGGTAAATAATCAAATAATTAAAATTTACGTGTTTAATATTATTATAAGAAATTTAGAGAAATATTTGTGTATTTACGTGCAAATTATAAAATATAATAAATTTAATAAATTTTTCAATAGTTTTTTTCTTAAATTTATAATATAATAATTAAATATTAATGCAATTTTTACTAAAAATATATAATTTCAAAGTTTTTTAATTAAATAATGATTAGATATTCATTTATTATAATTAAATAATTTTATTATATAAAAATTATTATTAATCTTAAAATTATTATTGAATAAATAATATTCTTTAGTTTAATAATAATAATTCTTAAATTTAATGAAGAGAAATTTAATTATTTATAGTAATTAATTTAATTTATTATTCTAAAAAAAAAACCGATATAAAAAATAAGATTAATGTTGAAGAGTTTATCATTCATTTACAATTGTTTTATTGAATTCGTTTAAATATATTTTTTTTAACATTTAAGTAATATATTAAACGAATTCTATATATTAATGTTAAAGAAATGCAAAATAACAAAATATTTCATAACAGAGATGATAAATTTCGACATTAAAAAAAAGAAAATTATGCCCATTTTTATCATTATAATTTTCTTTAGAGATCTGTCATCTTTATTTAACTATCATTTTATTTTTTTTAAATCTTTTTTTTTATTCAAAATATTTGATAAAATCAAATCTATATGATAATTTATTTAATAATTAATACTAAATAGATTTTTTATTATTAATAACATCAGTATTTTTATTTAGAATTTTATATTTTTTAATATGTATGTACAGTTTTAAACTAAATCCAATATAAGATAAAAATTAATTACACAATGTATAATTTTATTTTCAAATTGACTATCTATTGCGTGCTTAAATTAACACATTTTAAAAGATTTGGATTTAGATGATTATGAAACGTATGAAAAAAAATGCGATTATCCTTTTCATTTTATACTTTAATAAATTTAATTTTTTAATATTAGTGTTATAATAAAAAGAAAAATGTAGCATAATTATACTAAAACATTAATATTACAGAATGATAAATTTATTTAATCAATAACAATTCAAGTAAGGTTACATAAAATGTAATTTCTAGTCTGTATGAGTCACAAACAGTTTTAGGGAAGAATCAACGTAGCAGTCGTGGCCGAGTGGTTAAGGCGTCTGACTAGAAATCAGATTCCCTCTGGGAGCGTAGGTTCGAGTCCTACCGACTGCGTAGTGGAATTTTTTTTTCATTTTTATGCCCATAAAAATTTGTTACATTTATTTATTATTAATTTATTGAAAAAATCCTTTTTTGTTTTGAGCATTTATTAAATATTAAAATTTTTAAGTTTGTATTATTTGTAAACTGCTTTAATTTAATCGATTAAATTAAATAATTATGAAACAAAACAAATAAATTAATAATTTTTGTAATTTTCCAATCACAGGTATTATGTTTCAGTGTCACTTCTACCTATTTTTATGAAATCTAATACATTTTAGATTGATTTTAGGTCTATTTGTAGGTTTTTATAGATACAGACAAGAATACGGTTTTAGATAAAATATTTTACTGTGATTACTTGAAATAAATTTATTCTTCGTTTAGAAATGTATTTTTAAATTAGACCTGACAGGAAAAAATGACAATTTAATGGTAAACGAAAACATCGACTATAAACTTAAGTAGACTTTTTTACTAAATTACTAATTTATATCAGTAAATATTATTGTTGATTTTTAGTTAAAAATTACTAATATTTGAATTAGTAATTTTTACCTTTTTGCTTAACGAAACTATCGAGTTAAATATAAAATTTTTTAAAAAAGTAACTTGAATTTTCTATTTTTCTATTTAATATTTATTAAATTCAACATTTTCACAATAAATAACACAACAAGAAGATATTGTATATTAATCTAAAGAGGTATTAGGAAAACGTGTTGCAGAAAACGTGCTTATTGCAATGTATTATCTACATCACGTGAACCAGATATGGAGTGTACTTTAGCTTTAGGCAGCAATGGGGGAAATAGGAAGCAAAAGAATGCGAAATTAAAGAGTGAAAAATGTCAATATAACTAAAATTGAAAAAAATTAATAAATTGAAACGGAATAACAATTTATATCATTAAAATAATAATTAATGTACGTTTCATTAAAACCACGTTGCAAAACAATAATTTAAAAGATAATTAAGAATAATTTAAAATAATTTAAAAGAATAATTGAAAGATCATTAAATTCATTTTTTCTTCAATAGACAGTATGTTATAAATATTTATATATAAATTGTTTCACTTAACAAATATACTCTCGAAATGCATAAAAAAAATTATTTTAACTCATTTTAGTGAGTTTTTATTTATAAGAATGGTAGTTGCAGAAAAAAAATGTATATTGATGAAATTTCTGAATTAAATTGTCTAAAACAAAAAAATCGAAACGTTTTAGATTCAGTGTACTAATATCATACGATTTTTTAATTACGTAAAATTGACAAAATGGCGGACTTTTTTCCATCAAAAATAAAAAAGCACCATTTTTTTTTCGAAAAATGTCAGTTTTAGGAAAATAAAAAATCGTATGATATGCGCTATAGCTATTAACACACTAAATCTAAAACCGTTCGATTTTTTCTGTTTTAGACAATTTAATTCAGAAATTTCATCAACACAGGAGACCCATCATTTTTTTTTTTCAACTACCATTCTCATGAATAGAAACTCACTTAAATGAATTACAAATTTTTTTTTATGTATTTTGGGAGTATATTTCTTAAGTGAAACAACTTACATATATTTATTTATAACATTAAACTACCAAAAAAATTCTTTAAAAAAAAGTTCTTTTTTAAAAAAATTCTTTCTTTACAAAAATTGAAAAAACTTATCATCTCGTCAAAAATACACATATAATTTGAAAGATAATAATAATAATAGTAATAATAATAAATCTTTTGTGAAAAGACACATTTTTGCCATGTATCACTAATAAAAATTAAAATTAAAAAACTTCATAAAGAATTATTTACCTTCCATAAAATTTTTTTTTTTTAAAATGAAGCTTATTAACAATATTATAATATTAGATGTAAATTAATGCTTTCGTAATATTGAGTTTTATCATATTCCGTTTTTATCTTAGAAGATACACTATCGTCATTGTCTCAAATAATTGTACATATATATCAATAAAAGATAACAGTATCTTTTATATTACACTAAGTAGTACTATTTCCGTCTCAAACTTTTGCAAAAACAAACAAAATGATGAGCAGTGGAAAATTGCGAAACGTAAATTTGAACTCTCTTTTATAATTGAATTAATGAAATTTTATTAAAAATTGGTGAAAAGTGAGTCACTAAGATTCAGTGAAATTTCTTTGATGATTAGTTGACATTTTTAAGTTTATTAAATTCAAATTAAAGAGGTTCTCTCCTTTTACATAACTTTAAACTAGAAAGTCGTTTTTCACCCCAAATAAAAAAATTATTCAAATTAATTCCATTAAATTTTAAAAGATCCAGTTGTATATTTTTCACAAAAAAACAAAAAAATTAGGTTTAGCTACATTTGTTGTCAAACAATATAATTATTTAACATTTTGTTTTTTTTTAAAACTTAATGAACAACTGCAATTTACATCCAATCCTGACAAATAATAGTTCATTTTTCTCGTTGAAATATTCTTTACAATTTTATTTGTTAGATTTTGTTAAATTTAATAATATTCTGCTTACAAAATACGTAAAGAATAAATTTTGATTGTTTAATAACTTTTAAAGAAAATCTTATTTAACAAAGACAACGAATAGCAGAGAAAAATACGTAGGAATACATTATCATTTTGTACCAGAGAAATTTTTTTTTTGTTTTTGTTTTTTTTGTGCCTTGAGCAGTTTTTTGAGATTATATCAAAAATTTTAGCCAATCTGGTTACTTTGACTCCGGATTTGGATTTAGAGGAGAAAAATACGTAGGAATATACTGGCGTAGTGTTAAAAAAAATTTTTTTTTGGTTATGATTTGTAGTATTTAAATTTTTTTTTTAGATTATCTGAGAAATTAAAACCAATCTAGCAATTCTGACTTCGGATTCGGATTCAGTGAAGAAAAATACGTAAAAATACACTAGTCTAGTGAATCACAAAAAAAAAATTTTTTTTTGGTCTGTGTAATTTTTTAGTAAGATGTGATCATTTGTTTAAAAAAACAGCCCTTTTTCAATTGTTGATAACTTTAGAACAGTTGACTTTTGGAAGAAATTGTTTTGAGGAAAAACGTCCCTTTATGTGTAGAATTAGGAAAAAATATTTAAAAATAAAAAAAAGAAATTTTTTTGCTACTTTGTGACCATCTTATACTTATACTATTATAAGAAAAATTTTAAGAATTTTTGAAGGTCCCCATGTAAAAAGTGTGACAAATGGGAGGGTCAAAACTTATAAAAATTTATGTAACGTAATTTATGGATGACCCCACATAAGAAGGAACATCTTTTCTCCAAAAATTTTTTTTCCAAAAGTCAATTGTTCTTAAGTTATCAACAATTCAAAAAAAAAGGATGTTTTTTTAAACAAATGATAACATCTTGCTTAAAAATGATCCTAGAACAAATTTTAAAAAATCGTTTGAAAGGTGATAAAATAGGCTTTCAAATGTCGTTTAGATGTTATAATTTTTAAAATGAATATTTGATGAAGGTTTTATCTTTATTAGAAATTCAGATACAAAACTTTTTGAAGTGTCCTTGTATACTGTCGGGTGAACAATACTTATTAAGAGTCAATATATCTTCTACCTAAACTTTAATTCAAACAAAAATATCAAAAATTGCAAAATTTACAAGACTTTAAAAACGAATTTCAATTTTCACTTTTTTGTTTGTTATAACTTTCTGCAATAACAAAAATGATCAAAATCTTGTCATCATTTCAAATGGCGGTTCATATAGAAGGCTATTTAATAACGAACAATAATCTTAGTTTTTTAAAATCTATTAATAAGTTTTAAAATTATCTTGCAGTCCAAATGAAAAAAGTCATTTTAAGAAAGGATACTTTAAACATTTCACACAAATTAAAAAAAAAAACAAGATGAAGATACACATAATCTTGCAAAAATGAAAAATAAGAGATTATTAATAACAATTTGTAAGCAACATTTCTCATGCTTAATATACGCATTTTATTTTTAAATCTGTATTAAACAAACGTTGAACCGTAATTATCGAAATTCTTAAATGTACACTCAAGTATATGTATATATATGCGCATTTGTAATATAAACGATTATAATTTGTTATCTTTATACACATCTTTTTACGTATTTATTTACAATTATCTCATTACGTCTCACGTTGACAAAAAGACATTGAATAACTTGAATAATGCTTATTACAAAACCAACTGATTTATTAATTCGACAAGTATAAATATATGCTAAAATTGTCTTGGAAATTAACGTATAGTATTGCGCACATTTTCTGATAAAAAGTGAAGAAAGAAACTTTAACCGATAAAACAATTCATTGACTTGAAAATCCGCATTAATCAAACTTCTTTGTTGTAAGCTCCATAATCATTTTAATTTTTAGCTAAGATAAAATCTATGTAATTAGGTTCGAACCGATTAAATGATATGAAAAGAAAAATTCCTATTGTCATATTTATTTGATTAATGTACTCTTCGATGAATAAAGCACACAAAGTTATCAAGAGTGAAGTGTGTGTGTGTTTTCTTAAAATATCTTCTTAAGCCAATGTTGACTAATGATTATTGGAAATAATAATTGTTTTTCGCGCACGTGGGAATGTGGAATTATTGGGATCGTTACAAATTGAGTAGAAAATGCTGAGGGAAATGTTGAGTAATGTGACTTTAAAATTAATCGATCAAATGTATGTAATGAAAATTTTTTCTAAGTGACAATATCCCAATAAAATTATTGGCTAATTTCTCTGCCATTAACATGACATTATTCAGAGGTTACTAAATTAGTTTTTCAATGGGTAAATATTAATTTCTTTTTGTAGGTATACGTTTTTTTTTCGTTATTTGTGCACTTCAAGTCACGATAATATTTTAATCCTTGCAACTTTCATGTAAGTTAATGGATATTCAGGTTATAAAAAAATATAAACCCTACAGAAAATATTATTAATAAATAATATCCTAATAATATATTTAGAGTTAAAAATTAAAGAAATTGATTGCAAATGATAATAATAATTATTTGAGATAAACAAGACTACTTAAAAACGGATAAAAATAATCGGAAATTAAAGTTAATTATCAAAATTTAAGAAAAAAATTGAAAAAATTACAGAATTTATTTAATATAAAAGAAAAGTGATTGAAAATCGAAGAACATTATTTAAATACTTGAAAAATACAACTAAAATATAAAAACAATAAATAAAAATTTAATAAAAATTGATAAAGCATAAAACAAGTTTTTAATATTGAAAATTATTCGGAATTAAGGGCATGTCCCGTATATTATGTAAATAAATAAATAAATAAATTATATTTGACGTTACAAATTAACATTAATAAAGTGATATTAAAGAAATTAATTGTAATTTGAAGAAAAAAATTACAATTTAAAAAACAAAATTCATATTTTGTAAAAACAATTGAAAAGTGACGAAAGAAATTGAAAGTTTAAAAATGAAACTAATTTGATATTGAAGGAAATCATTAAAACTGAAAATGTTTTATTTGAAAAAATTAAAGAAAATATTTTCAACTTGCGGAAATTTAGAATTTAAAATTTAGGGGAAATATTGAAAAATACTGAAAATCATTGAAGAAAATTTTTGAAAAATGATCAAAATAGTTGAAATTTTTAGATATTAATTGTAATTTTAGAAAAATAATTTTAATAAATACTGAATCTTCATGGAGTAAAGGAAAGTACTTTATTATACAAAATGATTTCAAGAATTTTAAATTCAGGAAAATAATGACAATATTATAGAAAATAATGTGAATTTAAGATAAATAATTGGAATTTTCGGAATTAATCAACAAATATTCAAAATAATATAAAAATTGTGAAAATCGTTGCAAATGAAAAATAATAATTAAAAATTGAAGAAGTAATTGAAATTTGAGAAAAATAATTGAAGAATGATTAAAACATTAAAAAGTGGATGCAATAACTTAGATTTGAGATAATAAAAGAAAATTTAGGAAATTAATAATTGACAAATAATTAATATATCTAATTAAAAGGTGGAGAAAATAATTGCAAAAGTTTTAAGAAAATGAAAATTGAAAAAAACGTAATTGTAAAATAAGATAAATAATTGAAAATTTATAGATTTAATTGAGGAATAGTAAAAATAATCAAAAATTGAATAAATTGATTGCAAATGATAACAATAACAATTAAAAATTGAAGAAATTAAAATTAATTAATTTCTTAATTTCTTCTTAATTAAATTAAAATAAAATTTGTGAAAATCATTGCAAAGTAAAAAAACATAATTAAAAATTCACAAAAGTAGGTATTTGAAATTTGAGAAAAACAATTGAACAATGATTAAAACATTGAATAGGTGGAAAAAATAATTTCAAAAAGATACAAGAAAATAAAAATTGAAAAAATAATTGAAAATTTAAGAATTTAAATGAGGAATGAAGTTTGAGAATAATTAAAAATAGAAGAAATTGATTGCTAAATGATAACAATAATAATTGAAAATTGAAGAAAATTATTAAAATTTGAAAAAAATATTTTAAAATCTAGGAAATTAATTGAAGAATAATGAAAGTAATAAAAAATTCGTGAAAATATTTGCCAGGTAATAAAAATAATTAAAAAATGAAGAAAATAATTTTAGTTTATTAAAAATAATTAAAAAAATTACAATATATATTTGTAATAAAAGAACATAATTGCAGAATCACAAAAATAATTGTAAATTGAAAAAATAACTAAAATTTGAGATAAATAATAAAAAAAATTGAAAAATTAATCAAAAAATATTTGAAAATGACAAAAAGTCATTGAAAATTAATTGAAAAATAAATTTAATAAAAAATAATTGATAGAAATAATTGTAAATTGAAGAAAATAGTAAAAATTTGTAAAAATAATTGAAAGAATTTTAGAATATATTTTAAATAAACAAGACTATAATTACAATTATAATATTATAATTCTTCGAACTTCAATTAATTTGAAATTTCATTGATTAAAAATATAATTAATCCACGCTTTGAGAATAATAAATTTAAAAATAATTAAAAATTTCTTCAATTTTTATCAATTCTTTTTTATTATGATTTTAATTATTTGCTACAATTTTCATCTATTTTTATCATTTTTAAAAAATTTTCTTCAATTTCTAATGAATTTTCATTATTTTTCATTTTTTCCACTAAATTTTAAATTCAAAATTTTACTTAAGTTTCAATTATTTTCTTTAATTTTCTTAAATAAAACTTTTTCATTTTTAATTATTTCCTTCAATATCAAATTAGTTTCATTATTTATTGATTAATTTTGAATGTTTTTCGTCATTTTTCAATTATTTTTGCGAAATATGATTTTTGTTTTTCAAATTTTAATCTTTTTTTTTTCGAGTTGTAAATTCAATTATCTACATTCTTATTACGAAATTTATTATTATTTATTTATTATTATCCACAGGGCGACTTTTTTGCTGTATGGAATTTGCAGACGTACCATACACAAGTCGCCGCCCCTGTGAATTACTGCCATCTTTCTTTTTGCTGCGCGCGCACATACATCGTCACGTGGTCCCACTTTTTATAATAAAGTTTTAGAATGCATGTAATTCTTTATTTTCATCTATCTAATATTCTTTAGAGTTAATATAATTATGTGTCTTATGAAGCAGTATATAACACTTTAACTACTTTTTATCAAAAAGACAACTGTTGCGTCTATAAAACGTCTTTTCATAAACAATGTACGAGTTTTTATAACCACATTTTGATTATATCCCTAAATTCTTAAATTTTATTGTACATAATAATAAGCAATAAAGCAGATATAAAAATCTAAAGTTTCTCAGTGTAAGTAGTTTACACATTAAAAAAATGATTAAATAAACAGTTTGGCATTATTCTTTGAAATTCCCTAAAAATAAACAGAGATTGCCGATTGAAAAATATTAATTTTAAAAGATTCTGTACCATTTCTACGAAAAATTGTTTTTTTTCCATTTAAAATACCTGGGAAACTTTCAGCGCTTTGAACGACTTCTAAATATTTTTTGATTCCAAAATAATAAAGCTAATTTAACAGCTTTCGCTTATATATATATCACTAACATTTACTTAAGCGTATACTTATTTATAAAATTCTGTTTTTTCCCATTAAATTTATAGGCAATTAATGTCTAATGGATAGCCTTCAAAATGAAATAACAAAACTGAAACAACGTCGCCTATGCTCAAAAGGTTAATTTAATTATTATTTATTGACCTTTAAAGGCAGAAATTAATTGGGCGAGAATGAATTGTTAACTTATATCTTAGAATTTTTCCTTCAATATATTTCTATTGTTGGACATAAGCGTAAGTAGAATATTTTGAAAGGGGGGAAAACGGGCACGGCCCTAACCTTAAAATTAAAAATATACGCACATAGTACGACATCTTCCTGAAAGACCCCATGAAGTTCCCTGAAAAATTCCTGATATATGGACATTTAAATTCATACAAATAGAAATTAGATAAGAATTTAGGTACCTGCTATCTTTTATTTCCTGACTTCTCAATTCAGATTCTATTTTAAAATTCAATAATATTACTTTTATTCAAGTAATTTAGTTATTTTTATTAGAATCTCAGATCTTACTTTATTAATAATTTTTATGATTGTCTGACAAAATGTCCAAACCAAAATGTCCAAGACAAAAGATCCAAACTGAAACGTCCAACATTCAAGTTGTCCGAAGGACTAAAAGTCCAAAAACGAATATGTATGTCCGAAGACAGAATGTCTAACACAAAGAAAAAGTAAAAAAAAATAATTTTATAGAGTTTCAGGTTTATTTAAAAATGTAAGTATATGTCAAAAAAATAAATTAATTTTATAAAGTGTCATGTTCATTTTACAAATGTGAGTAAATGTCAAAAAAAAAGAATTAACTTTAAAATATAATTAAAAATTTTTTTTAACAAATTTAAATATGTAAGTGGTATCCCAGAACTTTCAAATAATCAAATTGGAGATTGTCGTCCACGTATTGCTGGTTCATTCGAAATTATCAATTAGAATAATTATTACCTTATTCCTATTGGATTTAATATTTCAATTTTAAATGCCATTTGCATGTAAAATTTTGATATTTAATAAAGCGGACATTTCGTCTTTGAACATTTAATTACATGGACATTTTGTCCCATTGCCAATTTAATTTTTTGGACATTTTGGCTTGGCCATTTTGGTTTGGACATCTTGTCCCTCTACTTTAAAGTATAAATGTTGAATACTACACACTTAAAAATTTTGTGTTAATTTTAACAATTGACAGAAGTAAAATACAATCGTGTGTTGATTTGAGAAGTAAATTTAATTTAATTAGTATTGAATTTTACCTATTAATTATTAAAATGAATTTACAATATGAAATTTACGTTTTACAACAAATAATTAAATGTAAATTACAGTGTTATTACTAAGAAATTATTCGTAATCTTGAAACCTCACTTAACAAATTAAAAAAAAAACTTGCAAATCGGTTTAGTAGTTTAAGAAAAAAGTGTACCGAAAAATAAAAAAAAAATTAAAAAAATCAAATTTTACAGGAGAGACGAATAACTAAGAAGAAAAAAAACTCATGAATTCTCAGAATCAAATAATTTAAATTTTATGAAACTTGGTATACTGGGGTTTTTGGGGTCGCTGATTTTAAATTTTAGGTCAGATTTGAAAAGTTCAAAATGGCGGATACATTATGGCGGTCCAATTTTTTGAAAATTGACTAAATGACCATTTTGAATTTTTCAAATCTGACTTCGAATTTGAAATCAGTCACCCCAAAAACCCCAGTATAAATATATAAAATTTGAATACTATAGAAGCATTTGTACATAATTTATTGATGAACTTCAGGAATTATTATTCTTGAGAAAAAGTATCCAACTTTTTAGTCTTTTTTCCACTTAGGCGTCTCCATTAAATTTCTTTATTTTCTTTTCAAATTCTCTGAAGTACCCCGTCTTCCCCACTTTCCTCGCATTCATCTCGCGGCTTTATAAACAAATTAACGCTATATTGTCAAATAAAGACCTAAATACATTTTTATTGTTCTATGATCAAGCTAAGTCTAAACTGATTCAGAACATTTTTAAAAAAATTAAAAGCTGTCCCACGAGATGGTAACTTTTGAAATTGTTTATAATTAATTAAATTGATATTCAATTAAAAAAAAAGTTTACCTCATCAGGATTATTTTTACTTTAAAAAGCTTATATTTCTCTTCTACCTTAAAAAAAAAAATTTCACTAATTTTTATTAACAAAAACAGCAGATATGAATTTTAAAATAATATGATGCGGGAATTTCATTTGTTTATAACTTTTGATAATATTAAATTTATTAAAAACAATTTATAGTCAAAGTATCTCTAATTTAACAGTACAGAAATACGCCAATAATTTCAAATTTTATTACATGCTTGCAAATTAGAGGACCACTTAAGAAATTTTCACCCCACAAGAGTTTCCAAGGACTCGCATGAATATTCCCCAAAATCCATTAAGCCTAAATACCATTCAGCCTAAAACCATATAGCCTTAAAAGCATTCAGCCTAAATTCCATTTAACCTAAAACGCATTCAGCCTAAATCTCATTAAACCAAATTACATTCAGTCTACATCCCATTATACCTAAAATGCATTCAGCATAAAACTGAATTAACCTAAAATGCCTTCAGCCTAAAACCCATTTAACCTCAAATTAATTCAGCCTAAAACCGAATTAACCTAAAACGCCTTCAGCCTAAATCCCATTTCACCTAAAAAGCCTTCAGCCTAAATCCCATTTTATCTAAAATATCCATTCAGCCTACAACACATTTAACCTAAAATTAATTAAGTTTAAAACTGAATTAACCTAAAATGCCTTCAGCCAAAATCCCATTTAACCTAAAAGCCATTCAGCATAAATTCCATTTAACCTAAATTGCATTCAGCTTAAATCCCATTTTACCTAAAGTGAATTGAGCCCACAACCAACTCTTACCTAAAATGAGTTGAGCCCACAACCCACTCTTACCTAAAATGCATTCAGCCTAAAACCCAATTAACCTAAAATGCATTCAGCTTAAAACCTATTTCACCTAAAATGCATTTAGCCTAAATCCAATTTTACCTGAAATATCCATTCAGCCTAAAACACATTTAACTTAAAAGTCATTCAGCCTAAATTCCATCTAACGTAAAGTGCATTTAGCCTAAAATCTATTTTACCTAAAATGCATATAGCCTAAAACCATTTGGCCCTAATTTCATTTGACCTAATTTATAATGTAAAATGCAAGTAAAATGGGATTTAGACTAAATGGTTTTAGGCTATATGCATTTTAGGTAAAATGAGATTTAGGTTAAATGCAATCTAGGTTAAATGGGATTTAGTCTGAATGCATTTTAGGTTAAATGGGATTTAGGCTGAATGCATTTTAGGTTTAGTGGGATTTAGGCTGAATGCATTTTAGGGAAAATACAATAAAAAATGTATCTTCTTCTTTTGAGCGAAACATTCCTATCATAAAATCATCTTGAGTTTTTTTACTCAAAATGAGCTAATTATACTACAACAAAATAGTATTTTCCTCTGTTTTCAAGAGGAAACATATTAGAAGACGACTCTCACGGTTTAATCTTATGTTGAAAGTAATCCACTACTTTCGATAGAAAACGTCCGATCAAAAGTAGAGGAATATCCTCTATATCGTATTTGCACATGTGCAATCAGTAACAATTGTATCGCGTCTTGTCACGTCGTCAGCTTTAACGTTTATTTTCACCTTTAGTTTTTGATTGTGGAAGACAATTAACAGTGTGTTTTAAAAGATTTAAGACTGGATAATAATATTTTAGTGTTCTGTGCACATAAAAAATCTTGAAATGATTTTAAGTAATTTAAGTATGAAAGTTTACCCTATGAGAGGAAAGTTCCTCTTATTTTAATGAGTATAACATCCTCTCAAACCGAGGGGAATCATTTTGATACCATATTGTAGAGGAAAAAAGCATCAAAATGAGTGGATTCCGCTCAAAAGAAGAAGATATTTTTTCGGTGTAGGATTTAGGCTGAATGCATTTTAGGTTAAATGGGATTTAGGCTGAATGCATATTAGGTTAAATAGGATTTCGGCTGAATGCATTTTAGGTTTCATGGGATTTAGGTACAATGCATTTTAGGTTAAATGGGATTTAGGCTAAATGCATTTTAGGTTAAATGGGTTTTAGGTTAAATGGGTTTTAGTATAAATGCATATTAGGTAAAATGGGATTTAGGCTGAATGCATTTTAGGTTAGTTGGGTTTTTGATTGAATGCAATTTAGGTTAAATGGATTTTAGGCTAAATACAATTTAGGTAAAATAGGGATAAGGCTGAATTCATTTTAGGTTAAATGGGATTTAGGCTAAATGCATTTTAGTTTAAATGGGTTTTAGGTTAAATGGGTTTTAGTATAAATGCATATTAGGTAAAATGGGATTTAGGCTGAATGCATTTTAGGTTAGTTGGGTTTTTGACTGAATGCAATTTAGGTTAAATGGATTTTAGGCTAAATACAATTTAGGTAAAATAGGGATAAGGCTGAATTCATTTTAGGTTAAATGGGATTTAGGCTAAATGAATTTTAGGTAAAATAGGGATAAGGCTGAATGCATTTTAGGTTTAATGGGATTTAGGCTGAATGCATTTTAGGTTAAATGGGATTTCGGCTGAATGCAGTTTAGGTTTAATGGGATTTAGGCTGAATGCATTTTAGGTTAAATGGGATTTAGGCTGAATGCATTTTAGGTTAAATGGGTTTTAGGATGAGAATGCATTTCAGGTTAAATGGGATTTCGGCTGAATGCATTTTAGGTTTAATAGGATTTAGCCTAAATGCATTTTAGGTTAAATGGGTTTTAGGATAAATGCATATTAGGTAAAATGGGATTTAGGCTAATGCATTTTAGGTAAAATGGGATTTAGGCTGAATGCATTTTAGGTTAGTTGGGTTTTAGGCTGAATGCAATTTAGGTTAAATAGATTTTAGGCTGAATGGCTTTTAGGTTAAATGGGCTTTAGGTTGAATGCATTTGAGGTTAAATGGGTTTTAGACTAAATACGTTTTTGGTAAATTGAGTTTTAGGCCTAATGCATTTCAGGTAAAAGTGGGGTTTAGGCTCAATTCATTTTAGGTAAAATGGGATTTAAGCTGAATGCAATTTAGGTTAAATGGAATTTATGCTGAATGGCTTGTAGGTTAAATTGGCTTTAGGTTGAATGCATTTCAGGTTAAATTGGATTTTAGGCTGAACGCATTTTAGGTAAAATGAGATTTAGGCTGAATGCATTTTAGGTTAGTTGGGTTTTAGGCTGAATGCAATTTAGGTTAAATGGATTTTAGGTTGAATACATTTTAGGTAAAATAGGATTAAGGCTGAATTCATTTTAGGTTAAATGGGTTTTAGACTAAATACATTTTTGGTTAAATGCGTTTTAGGCCTAATGCATTTTAGGTAAAATGGTATTTAAACAGAATGCATTTTAGGTTTAATGAGAGTTAGGCTTAATGCTTGTTAGGTTAAGTGGGATTTATGTTGAATGCATTTTAGGCTATATGGTTTCCGGCTGAATGGGATGTAGGCTTAATGGGTTTTAGGGAATATTCATGCTCCTCTTTTTAAGGGCGTCTATCAAGGTTAAGTGAAGAGCACTTTTTCAAAAGTTGGTAAATTCATTTTTCAAAAAGTTGAGATAATATCAAATTTAACATATTAGGAACCTTACAAATCGATCTGTCACTGTTAAATTCAAGAAAAAAATTTATTGCCAAAGAATTTTCAATTTAAAAAAAACGTGGACTTAACCAAGATGATTTAAAATTTTTATTTTTTTCCTAGAATAAATTACAAAAACCTTTATATTCCTTTATTACTATAAACTTTAATTAAAAATAAATCTCCTTAAGTGCAAAAAACATTCGTTTATAAATAATTTCATATATTTTTTCTACTTTATAATTAACTCTAGGGGTTAAATGCTAAACTGCATCTGTTTAATTTTCTTGAAATAACAAAATGTGGATTTATCAACTTTTGAAAAAGTACTCCTCAAGTGCTGCCTTGTCAAATATTATTATTATATTATTATTTATGCTCCTCTTTCCAAGGGGGTCTATCAAGGTTAAGTCCTCCCTTGTCAAAATATTAGTACAGCGTTAGTCGTTTTGTACTTTTTTTTTAAATTTCTCGATTACTTAAGTCTAATTTAAACTCATTTTTATTATGAAAAGGGGGGATAGATTTCTATTAGGGTCTAGCTGACCCTGGCCCCTAAGATAGTTACGCCTATGACACGATCAGAGAATACGAAAATACTTTCACCCCTTACTTTCTATCACTCATGTAATGGAAAAATTTACGATGTAATGGAATGTAACTTAAATGATATCGCTGATGTAATGGAAACTTTATGATTGCTGACACTTCTCGATAAAAAGACCTGTGCAATTTTCAGATGTGTATTATATCGTCAATTATTAATGATACATTTTCAAATGCAGAAGGTTGACACTTGAAAATAATTTTATTGATGTAGAATTAAATAATTATTTCAATTTAGTTTTAGTTTAATTTTAGATTGATGAAATTTGACCTTGAAGAAGCGCAATAATTCACTATTATTTCTTCTGCGACGATATAAACGAAATTGTACGCACTACTTGAAGAGGAAAGAATTAGGTAACCTTTGTTTGGCGCCAGAGAGTTAATCAATCTTTGACAGAAGACGAAATATGAAAAATCTCATTATTTGTCTTTGTAATGATATTATCATTTTTCATGAGCTTTAAACCAATAACCTTTAATGAGTGTGATGGAAATTGATGGACAGAATTGTCTCAAGTGGGGATTTGAGGAATAAAGACTTTTGTGGTGCGCGCGCAACTCCCCGCTTTTTTCACTGACTTAGGAGGCTTTATAAATGACGTCACTGGAGTAGGTCGCAACACATTATAGTTGACAACTGTATTCAGAAGTCGAGGATCTGCCGACTTCCGTCTCCTCAATCAGGTATGACACTGTACTATAAACATCCACTATACAAATCATTCTTTTCCATTAATCTTTCTCATTCATTCATTCATTTCTTTCTATCTTCTTTCATTCAACATTATCAATATCGCTCAGCACTCATATCATTTTTTGCAGTTGTCAGAAAAATTTTACACTATCGGCCAAAATTGTGGGACCACCCACTTTGAGTGTATTGAAAAACATCTAAAAACGTAAAAAGTATAAAAGTATAAAAGCTAAAATTTTTTTCTTCCTGTTTTCTAAAAAGTGATAAAATTTCGAGTAAAATGAGATTAAGAAGAAGTGATTTAATTGATAAATATATCAGTTAGAAAATCTTGAAAAAGTATGATTTGGAATGTTTCC
Organism: Ganaspis brasiliensis; assembly: GCA_037103525.1. Classification (NCBI taxonomy): domain Eukaryota; kingdom Metazoa; phylum Arthropoda; class Insecta; order Hymenoptera; family Figitidae; genus Ganaspis; species Ganaspis brasiliensis. The sequence continues at coordinate 2,488,654 of JAZKLR010000123.1, forward strand.
CAAAAAAATAATTTATAAAATTCGAACAAATATGATATATAAATTTTTTTTTTAAATTCTAGAGATTATCAAATATCACATATTTTTTAAAATTATTTTTAATATAAAAAAATGTTACCTCATTTTTAAAATTTTTTTTGTTCAACTTTGCTTGCAATTTTCAAGAATCAAATTTCTTTTTTCAAGATTTCCTAACTAAATCACTTCTTCTTAATCTCATTTTACTTGAAATTTTATCACTTCTTAGAAAACAGGAAGGAAACAATTTTAGCTTTTGTTACAGAAATTGTTTCAGCATGAGTAGACATATCCATTTTTTTTATTTATCTACCATTTATTGTTTGAAATAATTTTCGTTTTACTAAGATTTAATCTATTCTAATTTCTATTTTCACAATTCACTAATTAATAGAATTCGCAGATCACAGAATTCATATTAAACAAAAATTTATTTTTAACCGAATTTCCATTTAAGAGAAAGCGAAAATAACCGATTTTTCATTTAGCAGGATTTTGATTTGACTTAATTTGTAAGTAATTCAATATTTTCAAATTCTCATTTGTCCGAAATTGCAAATGCCCGAACAAACATCCGGCAGAAAGATTTGGCGTTAATTTTAAAATTGACCAATTACAATTTTCTTGATTATTTCTGATTTGTCAATTTTAAAATTCCCGCGATATTTTTCCGCTTAGTGTTTGTTCGGACATTTGCAATTTCGGACAAATGGAAATTCTGTGTTTTAACAATTCTATCAAATATCAATTGGAGCAATTACAAATTCGGGTAAATGAAGATTTGATAAACTAATTATCCTGTCAATTGAAAATTTGACTTAGGTCAAATGAAAATTCTGCTAAATTAAAATTCAGTTAATTTCTCTTTTTTTAAAGAAGAAATCGGTTAAAAAGAAATTCTGTAAAATGAAATTTCTGTTTAATATAAATCTGATGACCTACAAATTCTGTAAATTAATAACTTGTGAAAATAGAAATTAGAATGGATTTTTCTTCAAATGCCCAATTTGCTAAATTCATATTTTTTTAAATTTTCGTTTAATCTTTCTACTCGGTCGATATTCTAATACAAATAATTTTTATTTAACAGAGTTTCTGTTTATGCGTTTTTCCAGTTGATTAAATTATTACTTCACCGAATTTATATTGAATAAAACAACTATTTCATCGAATTTTCACAAATCAAAAATTTTAATACACAGAATTTCCATTTCACCGAATTTTGAATTTCTATTCGGTCATTATTTTAATGAAAATAACATTTAACTAACACAGTTTCCGTTGGAACGAATTTTTATTTCTATGAATTTACACTTATTTAAATTTCTATTCAGTCGAATTTTTAATAACATTATTTTCATTTAACAAAGTTTTCGTTCAACAGAATTTTCACAGAAACGAATTTGTTTTTAATCCAATTTTCATACAACAAAATTGTTATTTTTTTTTAGTTTTCTATGTCGGAATTTACATTAAAGCGAATTTCCTTTTTGACAAATTTTTATTTTACTAATTTTAATTTTAACCAAATTTTCATTAAACAAACTTTTTAGACTCATGTCGAATGAAAATTCTTTTGAATCAACTTTTTTACAAATAAAGATTCAGCTAAATAGAAAAAGTGTTATATGAAATTTCTGTCCTGTAATAGTTTGTTTAAATAAAAATTCAGCTGAGTAATACTAAGTGTAATAAAAATTAATTTTTTTAATTTTCTTATTTTTATTCAGGAAATATGTAAGCATATAGAAAAATACAAATTAATATCTAATTATATAGATGTTTAGAATTGGCAATGATTTTTTACTCTTAAAAAACAGTCGAGTCGAAAGCTTAGGGGCAAGTTGGACTCGAGTTAAATTGTTCTAATTTTAGGTTATTAGAACTCGTTTTAAGCAATATAAGAGATCAGTAATATTATAAGTGTTTGCACGTGTCAGATAAACCGGCTTTAAAGGAAATCAGGAATAGTTATGTTATTATTTCATAATTTCAGCGAATGATTGCATTAAAAGGCTCTCAAATTATATATTTGCATAAACATAGAGCTGTCAAATTTACTAGATTGTTACTACTTATATTTTCCACATTTTTTAAAATTTTAATAATATATAATTGGCATCAAGAAAACGATCTCCTTTAATCACATTTTTGTTAAAAGACCCAGTGTCTGTCTGATCCGAGTTTGTTTAGAATTTGACTGAAAATTACTTTTTGAAAAATATGCTGTTTTTCGAAACTGAGTAATAATTTTAGAAAATGTTTAATTATCAAATTAATTTAATTATAAATTAATTTTAACAATTTATAATTTTATTTTTATAATTAAATTTAATTAAATTTAAAGTGATTTAAAAATTTCTTCAATTTTTATTACTCCTTTTCTATTATGATTAATTAATTAATTTTATATTACTCATCGCAATTTTGAATTAATAATTTTAATTTACCACTGTTTTTGTCATTTCAATTTTTAATCATTTTCATTCTTTCTAAATTAATATTTACTGAATTTTCAAATATTAATTATTATTAATTAATAATTAATTAATTTTATATTACTCATCGCAATTTTGAATCAATTTTTTTAATTCACCTCTATTTTTGTCATTTTGCAATTATTAATTTCAATTTTTAATCATTTTCATTATTTCTGAATTAATATTTACTGAACTTTCAAATATATATCTCAATTTTCCATTTTTTTGTTCAATTTTCATTTCTATTTATTATTTTGTAATTAATTTCCTAAATTTTCAGTTATTATCTCAAATTTAAATTATTGCCTTCAATTTTCAATTTTTAAACGTTTTTTGAATTATTTTCTTCCGCTAAAAATCAAATTCTATAATTTCATACTACTTTATCCGATTTTTAATTATTTTCATTCTTCTAATATAATTTTCAAAAATTTCAATTATTTATCTGAATTTTTAATAAATCTTTTCATCAATTTTCGATTATTTCTGCGATTTTTTAATTGTTTTCTTCAATTAAAATTTTAAAGTAATTTTGTAATTAGTTTATTTTTTTAAACATATATTCTATGGTTTTTTCAATTGTTTCTCTCAAATTTTATTTACTATTATCAAACCTTCATATTTAAATTATTTCTTTTAATTTTGAATTAATTTTATCATGTTACAATTATTTTCGTCGATTCTTAATTATTCTAATTTTCTAAAATTTTTAAGTATTTTTCCAAAATTTTAATTATTTCCTTCAATTTTTCATTATTTTAATTTGTTTTTATAATTTCCAAATTTTTTTATTAATAATCGTAAATTTCAATTATTTTTAGCTTTCTTCAATTCTTTTCTCCAATTTTTGGTTATTCTAATTTTTTTCAACTGATTTCCAAGAACTTCATGTATTTTTAAGAAATTTGAATTATTTATTTTTTTTTTTAAACAAAATTATGTATTTTTTTCAATTACATTTCTCAATTTTTATTTACTGTTTTCAATCTTTTATATTTAAATTATTTTCATTATATTTTAATTATTTTTCTCAATCTTAAATTATTGTCAATATATTTCAATTACTTTCCTCGATTCTTAATTTTTATTCTTATTTTCTAAAGTTTTTAAGTATTTTTCTAAAATTTCAATTATTTTCTTCGATTCTTAATTATTTTCATTAATTCTCATAATTTCCAAATTTTTTTTATTGATTATCGCATTTCCAGTTATTTTTAGCCTACCTCAATTTTTTTCTCCCCTTTTTAGTCATTCTTATTTTTTTCAGTTTATTTCTAAGACCTTCATGTATTTTTCGCAAAGTTGAATTATTTTCTTTTTGTTTAAGGGCATGTGATGGATTATGACGTCACTGGTATAGGCAAAATTTGTCCGCAACATTTCTCTTAAAATATTGAATATTTTTTTATGAAACTTGGTAGAATTACTTAAAATGTCATTAAGAAGGTCTCTCAGATCCGAGTTTGTTTGAATTTTGTCTTAAAATTAATTTTTAAAAAAGTTTGCAATTTTTCAAAAATCTCTAAAAATTAACTTTGGGCCAAAATTTAAACAATTTCGGGTCTAAGAGACCTTCATAATGACATTTTAAGTAATTCTACCAAGTTTCATGAAAAAATATTTAATATTTTAAGAGAAAAGTTACGGACAAATTTTGCCTATACCAGTGAAGTCATAATCCATCACATGCCCTTAAAACAAAATTCTGCAATTTTTTCATTTATTTCACTTGAATCTGATTAATTTTTTACAACTTTTTATTGCTTGTATAATATTTCAATTAGTTTTTTTCCAGTTTCAAATAGTAAAATCATTTTTTAATTATTTTCCAAATTGTATATCCTTTAATTTAAAATTTTTTTCATTTCTTTTATAATTTCAAAAAATTTAAACTATTTATCTGAGATTTCAATTATTTTATTCAACTTCCAATATTATCTATATGATTTTTTATATTATTTTCTTCAATTCTTAATTACTTTCGTTCTTTTTTGTATTTTCAAAAAGGTTTTTAATTATTTCTGTTTAATAAAAAAATTATTCTCTTCAATTTTAAATTATTTTTATCTTGCTTCATTTATTTTCTCAAATTTTAATTATTTTTTTTCAATTTTATATTACTTATCACAATTATCAACCATTTTTGTTCAATTTTCAATTATTTTCCCTAATTTTTCATTATTCAATTTTTTTCAATTTATTTTTTTTTATTTTTAAAATATTTCTATGATTTTTTAAAGTACTTTCCCCAATTTTTAATTGATTGCATTTTTTTCAATTAAGGGCATGTGATGGATTATGACGTCACTGGTGTAGGCAAAATTTGTCCCTAACTCAGAAACGTTGCGCACTTCAGCATCATACTTATTTGTATAATTTATTTATTTATTTATATTTAGTGGGAAATGTGTTAACTAAATTGAACTAGTTTTAGTGTATTTTAACATTAAAAGTCTACAGGAATGGCAAAGTGTTATTTACTGCAATTTGTGGCTGTATTAATATTAAATTAAATTAAATTAAATTAAATCCTCAATTTAATTAAAATAATCCTCAAGCTGGTAAATGTCAATGACGTAGATTGCCGAACAGTCAATTAAATTTTAAAGTGATAATAATTATTAATTTGACTGCGCGCGTTGCACATCAACTGTGGAAATTGTAGCTGTGTATATATGTATAGTATCGACTATTACCTTTAAAACACACATGCCTATCACTTAATCAAGCTTTATCGTATTTTATAGCATTTAACCGAAAATGGGTTTTCAGTGATATTTCATGCAGGGGATTTAATGGCTATTAAGAGGATCTACCATATCAATTAATTGTTGATGTGTATAACATTAGTAACGATTTGCCAATAGAATGGAAATTTTTTTTTTAATTATAATTGATTCAGCGTATATTCGGTTTAATCTTATTAATACTCATCAAAATCACCGGGTTGGATTTTAATATTTTACATCGTAATTTATCAAGATTTTAAGTTAATTGCAGGTTTGAATTTCGTTCATTTTCCTCATTTTCGCAATAATCGGGTTTCATTTTAATAATAACTAGAGCGAAATTGGTGTAATTTGCGGAATGAAATTCTTATTAGTTTATTAAAATGTGTAATTTGTTTAATAATATTAAACTGTTTTAATAATGAAAGAGTAATAATTTGATAATAGGTATAAAAGTTTCAATGACAACTCAAACAGTATAAATACATGAATTTAGATCGTTAGATAAATTTTACAATTTTAAATATATTTATAATCTTGTAAATTATTTTAAGTGATCATTTTGGTTTTTTTTTCTTTTTTCAGATCGGAGGTGAAAAAGTGATTTTTTAAAGATGGCGAATAGTTTAGAACGGTTGCCAAAAGCTGATACATTAGAACTTCGAAACAAACATATTGGGTAAGTAGAGGTTTATAAATTTTTTTACTAAATTTATTAATTTATAAAAAATACATTGAATCAAATAAAGGCAAGAAAATTTGTCAAAAAACTGAAAATATTAAGTAGTTTATAAGGGATGCTATTTATCTTGTGCGTATGAATTATTTTGTTTCTATTTTTCACACCAATGATCAGTAATTAATACTTCATCTTACTAATTAGACATGTACATTGTACAGAGTAATTAATGCCAACTTTTATCATTTATAATTGAGACAATTAATTCACACTTCCGTGAAGATTCCATTCTACAATGCTTTATAAATACAATTCGCATCAGATAAATAATGTTTTGAATTGATTGTTAGAGTTGCATAACAAAAAGAAAAAAAAAACACTTAGCGAATATGAATAAAAAATACTAAATAAAACCAACTATTATCTTTGATAAAAATATTTTACGACTTAAAAAAAAATTACGTTAATTGAAAATAATATCAGAATTTTACGAAAATATTTTACAATCTAGGAAAATAAAATCTGAAAAAATTAGTCAATTTAGAAATTCTGACTTCGAATTCGGAGTCAGCAGAAAAAAAATACGTAGGAATATCCTACCAGTGTCTTGTCACAGCCAAAAAAAATTTATTTTTGTATATAGACAAGTTAAAAAACAATTTTTAGAAATTTGGAAAATAGTTCTATACATAAAATCTGTGTCTAAAGTTCTTAAGGGCATGTGAATATTTTAAAATGAAATTTCGTAGAATTACTTAAAATATAATTTTGAGGGTCTCTCTGATCCTAGTTTGTTTTCATTTCGTCTAAAAAATTAATTTTGTAAAATTACCCAAAATGAGAAAAATTCCAAAAAATTTATTTTGGGTCAAAATTCAAAGAAAATAAGTCCAGACCTTCCGGGTGATAATTTAGGTAATTTTGTAAAATTTCATTTAAAAATATTTAGTAGTTTAAGAGAAAAACCGCTGATAAATTTTGACTTTGGATCACGTGACCACTATGACGACATCCATCATCAATTTTTAAAAAATTGAATATTTTGTCATGAAACTTAGTACAATTACCTAAAGTGTCATTAGTAAGGTTTCCCTGACTCGAGTTTGTTTGAATTTTGGATCAAAATTAAATTTTAAAAAATTTGCTATTTTTCGAAAATTTTTCAGTTTTAATTTTGGGCTAAAATTCAAAAAAATTCGGGCCAGAGAGACCTTCCTAATGATATTTTAGGTAATTGCACTTAATTTTGTGACAAAATATTAAATATTTTAAAAGAAAAGTTACGGACAAATTTTGCCTATACTAGTGACGTCATGCTCAACCACATGCCCTTAAGAAATTTAATTAACAGAACTGACATTGGAATTGTTGTTATATTCACAAAGTTAAGAATGAATTGGATACATACTTGAGAAGAGGTTAAGTTTGAAGTTATTATGATTTTTGTCATTAAAAATTGTTCAAACAATAATTTGTTTAAACAATTTGAGATAAACAAATAAAAAAAAAAAGAAAAAATTATTAAAAATAAACAGCGCCATTCGATTGTACGCGAAAAATTACTAAAGGAACATGTGATATTTTCTAATTGTTACACTATTTTTTATAAATAATTAATAAACAATAACAATGACCTTGAACCCATCTCAGCCCACGATTAAAGAAATTGGGATATAAAATAAGTCAATGCGGGAGAGAGGACTCTGGACCAAATAATGATTTTTGACATGAAAAATGGTTATAAAAAAATTTGTTTAAACAATTTGTTAGAAACAAATAGAAAAATACTAAAAATTATTAAAAATAAGTAGCGTCATTCGATTGTAGGTGAAAAACTGTTACAGGAACATGAAAGGTTTTTCTAAATTTTTTACTCTTTTTGTTATAAGTTATAAACAATCAATAAACAATAACAATGACCTTCAACCCATCTCAGCCCATGTTTAGGGAAATATGGACATAAAAAAAAGTGAATATGGGAAAGAAGACCGCGGACCAAATAATTAATTTTTTACCTTAAAAATTGTTTAAACAATTTGTCATAAACAAATAGAAAAAAATTAAAGATTATTAAAAATAAACAGCACCATTAGATTGTATGTGAAAAATTACTGAAAAAACATGTAATATTTTTTAATTTCTTACACTGGTTGTTATAAATAATTAATAAACAATAACAATGACCTTGAACCCATCTCAATCTACGATTAGCGAAATATAGATATAAAATAAGTCAATGCAGGAAACAGGACCGTGTACTAAATAATGATTTTTTTATATGAAATTTTTTTTAGAAAATTTGTTTAAACAATTTGTTATAAACAAATAGAAAAATACTAAAAATTATTACCAATAAACAGTGCTATTTAATTGTACGCGAAAAATTAGTAAAGGAACATGTGTGTTATTTTTTTACACTATTTGTTATAAATAATTAATAAACAATAACAATGACCTTGAATCCATCTTAGTCCATAAATTAAGGGAAATAAGGATATAAAATAAGTCAATGTGGGAAAGAGGACTGTGGACCAAATAATGATTTTTGACAGGAAAAATGGTTTAAAAAAAAATTTGTTTAAACAATTTGTTATAAAGAAATAGAAAAATACTAAAAATTATTAAAAATAAGTAATGCCATTCTACTGTAGGAGAAAAACTACTACAGGAACATGTAAGGCATGTCTAAGTTTGTCACTATATTTGTTATGAGGTAAAAATAATCTCTAAACAATAACAATGACCTTGAACCTATTTGAGGCCCCGATTGGAGAAATTGAGATATAAAATAAGTCAATGCAGGAAACAGGACCGTGTATTAAATAATGATTTTTTACATGAAAAATGTTTTAAAAAATGTGTTTAAACAATTTGTTATAAACAAATAGAAAAATACTAAAAATTATTACAAATAAACAGCGCTATTCAATTGTACGCGAAAAATTAGTACAGGAACATGTGTGTTTTTTTTATTTTTTTACACTATTTGTTATAAATAATTAATAATCAATAAACAATAACAAGACATTGAACTCATCTTTGCTAATGCGTGGGAAAATGAGGATATACTATAGAATCGCGCTGTTTATTTTGTATAATTGTTAGCATTTTTTGTTATTTGTATATAACAAATTGTTTAAACAAATTGTTTTTTAAACCATTTTTCGTATCAAAAATCATCATTTAATCCACAAACCTGTTTCCCGCTTTGATTTATTTTATATCCAAATTTTCCTAATCCTAGGCTGAGATGCGTTCAAGGTCATTGCTATTGTTTATTAATGATTTATAACAAAAAAAGAGAAAAATTAACAAGTATCACACATGTTTCTTTTTTAATTTTTTGCGTACAATTAAATCGCGCTGTTTATTTGTAATTATTTTCAATTTTTTTCTATTTGTTTATAACAAATTGTTTAAACAAATTATTTTTTAAACATTTTTTAATGTCAAAAATCATTGCTTGGTCTGCGGTCCTCTTTCCTGTATTTACTTTTTTGATATAAATTTTTTCTTAAGCATGGGCTTTAATGTGTAAATGTAATTTTATTTAGATAACATTTTAGAGAATCGAGAGAGTTCAGTAAATTTGTTTCTAAAACTCAAACATCTTTCATTTTTATCCAATTATGATTTTCAGTGACTTATTTTGTTTGAAATTAATTTTCCCACATTTTGTCAAGATAAAATTAGATTAAAATTTAATTTTTCTATTTCAAAAAGCAAAATAATTACTTCGAACATAACCTCTTTTCGAGTATGTGTCCAATCCCTCATTAATCGTGTCAGTTAAAAGATTGCTGCAAACCTTTAATTTTTTACTGCAAATTTCCTTTCAAAAACATCTAAATGCAGATAATGATAAAAAAAATTAGTTCATAAATTTGTAACGAATATAGAATGTCTAACAGAAGATTCATTAAAGGCACGAAATTATATTCTGCTTCTAATGTGCGAGAATGGCTTGAGAGGATTTTCACTCCTCGAACCAAAATCCACTCGATATGAAGCTGAGGATTCTATATGGCAATGTGCTTATGTCAAGTCATTATCATGTTAAATGGTTCTCCACAGGTCGTGGCTGAATCGCGTTATCATGTGGAACTTTGGTCATCTGATAGGGCGAGCGACACTGTAGAATCGATCTTTTGCGAATTAGCATATTATCACGCGTACAGTTCCGAATTCGATGTCAGATAAAACATCATGGTCAAATCATAACTCATACACTCCAACACTCAAAATAATAACCAATTCACAGTATAGAGGTTATCATTCAGTAAATAATGGTAAAAATAAACATTTATTAGCACAACATTTTTTCGACATTTCGGACATTTATTCCATTTTATTAGGAATGCCAATAAAAGCATATTTTATCAAAATTAAAATTGGTCAAGAATTTCACAAAACTCTATAAAAAATTGATTATTTAATGATGAATTTTGAAAGTAATCCCTGGAGAATTAGAAAAAAATAAACGCAAGCAAAGTTGCGTTTGTCTCAAATGTCAAATTTATAATAAAAAATATAGCAAATTTAAGAACTGTTTCTAGAATAAGTAAAAAAATCGCTAAAGTTTTTATCCTGATACTCACCTAAAAAATAATAATAGTAATTTTCATGAAAACCTAACCTTATTGTTTTTTCTTATCCACCAGGCATTATTATATTATTATGTAGAAAATAATAACTCTAAGAACTATAACAATTAACCTCTTCTCCTAAGAGAAAAAATTAAATCTCTAAAATTTTAATCGTGACGTCATGAAGCAAGATGGCTGAAACAAAGAGGTTGATTAATTGTAAACAGCTGATAAACTTGTGTCAGAAATCAGAGTTTTAAATACCCCGGAAATAAAAACTTATTGATGAAAAATTTACTGAATCAATTTTGACAATTATGTTTGGAATTATATAAAATGGTTATAAATAAAATTGTTGTTAACTCTTTCAAAATAACTATTTTTTAAAATAAGTATTCTAATAACTTGCAATTTAATACGAATAAATTATTTAAAATGTCAAATTTAGTCAAATGTAATGCTGTTTACAGAATCGGACCTTGTTATTTTAATTAGTTTTTCTGACACCAGATGACGTATCGCTCAGATCCCAATTAGTATTAAATTACAAATTTTTCAGCATATTTATTTGAAAAGTTAAGAAGATCCGCACATCAATTTACAACCCATCAAAATTTATATTGCTATATCTAAAATTACGGTATAATGTCAAAAAAAAATAAAATAAAATAAAATACATAAAATAAAGTTTGACTAGTTTTTACAAATTTTTTTCTTAAAAAAATTTAATTCTTAAAAATTAAATTGCTTCTACAATTTGAACTATTTTTCATCACCAAAAATAGTAAAAATTAGGCGCATGAATATTCCCTAAAACTCATTAAGCCCAAATCCCATTTAACCTAAAACCATTTAACCTAAAATGCTTTTAGCCTAAAAAGCATTTCGCCTAAATTACATTCAACCTAAATCCCATTTAACTAAATTCTATTTAACCTAAATCCCATTTAACATAAAATGTATTAAACCTAAATCTCATTTAACCTAAAATGCATTCAGCCTAAATTTCATTTATCCTAAATCTCATTTAACCCAAAATGCATTTAATCTAAATCTTAATAAATCTAAAATGCATTTAGTCTAAAACCCACTTAACCTGAATTTCATTTAATCTAAATCCCATTTATCCTAAAATGCATACAGCCTAAAATCCACTCAACTTAAATTCCGTTTATCCTAAATTCCATTTAACCTAAAATGTATTTAACATAAATCTTATTTAATGTAAAATGCATTTAATCTAAAATGCATTCCAACTAAATTTCTTTTAACCTAAATCCCATTTAATCAAAATTCCATTTAACCTCAAACCCGTTTAACCTAAATTCCATTTAACCTAAATTTCATTTTATCTAAAATGCAATCAACCTAAATTTCATTTAACCAAAATTGCATTTAGCTTAAAACCCATTTAACCTAAATTCCATTAAACCTAAATCCATTTTACCTAGATTCCATTTTACCTAATACACATTAAGCCTAAATTGAATTTAGCCTTAATACCATTTAACCTAAAATGCAGTCAGCCTAAATTTCATTTCACCTAAATTCCATTTAACGTAAAACCTATTTAACGTAAATTTAATTTAACCTAAATTCCATTCTGCCTAAAATGCATTGAGCCTAAATTTTTTTTAACCTAAAAGCCATTTAACCTAAATTCCATTTAACCTAAATATCATTTAACATAAATCCCATTTAACCTAAATTACATTCAGCCTAAATTTCAGTTAACTTAAATTTTATTTAACCTAAATCCCATTTTACCTATAATGTATTTAGCCAAAATTCCGTTTAACCTAAATCCAATTTAACCTAGAATGCATTCATCCTTAATTTCATTTTACCTAAATTCCATTTAACCTAAATCCCACTTTACCTAAAATATAATGTAAATTTTAGGTAAATTGGATTAGGATAAGTGGTTTTAGGCTAAATCCAATTTAGATAAAGTGGAATTTAGGCTGAATGCATTTTAGGTTAAATGCGGGCTATAGGCTGAATGCATTTTAGGTAAAATGGGATTCAAGTTAAATGGAATTTAGGTTAAATGAGTTTTAGGCTGAATGCATTTTAGGTCAAATGAAATTTAGGCTGAATGATTTTTAGGTTAAATCGGATTTAGGTTAAATGAAATGTAGGCTGAATGGGATTTAGGGTAAATGGAATTCAGGCTGAATGCATTTTAGGTAAAATGGGATTTAGGTTTAATGATATTTAAGTTAAATTGGATTTAGGTTAAATGGAATTTCGGTAAAATGGGATTTAGGTTAAATGGAATTTAGGTTAAATGAAATTTAGGCTGAATGCATTTTAGGTTAAATGGGATTTAGGTTAAATGGAATTTAGGCCGAATGCATTTTAGGTAAAATGGGATTTAGGGTAAATGATATTTTGGTTAAATAAAATTTAGGCTGATTGCGTTGTAGGTTAAATGTAATTTAGGTTAAATGGAATGTAGGCTGAATGCATTTTAGGTAAAATGGGATTTATGTTCAATGATAATTAGGTTAAGTGGAATTAAGATTAAATGGGTTTTAGGTTAAGTGGGATTGAGGCTAAATGGGTTTTAGGGAATATTCATGCGCCTCGTAAAAAACTGTCATTTTCATCCAATTCTGACAAATAATAGCTCTTTTTCCTCATTGAAACATTCTCTAGAATTTTATTTGTTGGGTTTTGTTAAATGATACTTTGTTTGAGATTATGGGAATGGAATGAACGTCATTAAGTTAGTTACATGAGTTGTAAAAAAACATTTTACCAATTTTACCAGTTACATTTAATATGTCTAATATAATCTCCATAACAGGAAGTTTGAAAAAATTAAAAAATATAGCTAAAATTTTATATAGAATATATATTCTTTTATCTCGAGGAGTCAATGATGTGACAAATGATGCAATAATATTTGCAACCCGAAACCCGATAACAGCATGCGCGACATGATTGTTTGCGTGACAAATTGCCTTGAAAAAAAAAGATTCAATCTATTAGCTTTATTTTCGAACTGGCAATAAAGATGAAACGCATGTTGAAATGATTTGATTTTGGTTATTTTTATTACGTTACAAGTTCATTTGATTTTTTGCACTGTTTCAGGGAATCATGCACTCTTTTTTATCGATCGCAGCCCTTGAAGATTGTCAGGGGTGAGGCTCAATATTTGTACGACGAAAAAGGTGAAAGGTACCTCGATTGTATCAACAATGTTGCTCACGGTATGTAAATTATGAATTTACTTATCATTCATTTTAGTTATTTAAGAAAAATTCGAACGAAAGTTTCATTTTTATACAGAAGTATCTAACAGTAAGGATCAATTTTATAATATTTTTTTTAAAATTAATTTCATTCAATTTCTACCAATTTGTTTAAAACTTTAAGTTGGCAACGTTGTTTTGTAAATAATTTTCTGAAAATATATTTAAATCACATTTTAAGCTATTTTTAATAATTCCTGAAATTTTTAGAATGGTGTTTTTAATTGTTTTCGAGTAATTAATTTTTAAAATTTATGTTGCTTGGTCCGTGCGGCGCTCGTGGAAGCGCTACGCCCCAGCGACTTCTGGCACTACTTTTCAGAAATTTTTATCTCGTAATGTGTAGGTGCTACAAAAAAATTGTTGAATATAAAAATTGTTATTAAAAAACTGATGTTTAATAATATTTATTCCAAAAATGGATAAATTATATTTCTTTTATATTATTTTATTTTAAAAGCCTAAATTATCCTTAAAAAACGTAAAAATTTCCAAAGAGTGTCTTTTACAAAAAAAAAAAAATTATTTTTAAGTTACAGTCCAAACTTTAAACATATATTTTTCGAGAATTAACAAAATGTATTGAAAAATACACAGGGCTGTTATGATTTTTTAAAATGTTATGATTTTTTCCGAACTTCAAAAAACATGGCGGATTTTAAATGTGCATAATATATTATTTTAGACACTATACTTGACGAAAGACTTAATTGTGGATCTTCAAAAATATTTTTTGTATTGCAACCTCACATGAAATTGTTTCGAAATGATAATAAATTACAATTTGAGAGGTTAAAAATAGTGAATCTAATTCTAGTTTAAACCACGCAATTTGTAATTTATTATCATTGAGAAGACCTTCAAGTGTTATTATTGTTCACGTATGTATATGTATATTCGTTGACACGTGCTTTGAGAATATTTCCGAATGCAAATTAAACGTTTAAGATAAGAGAAACGCATTATTAACATAAATATTGCACTCATGTATTACTGAATTTCTAAACACCAATTGAATAATCAACACGTTCCCTTTATAGTCAGATATACCAATGCCCTAGTTACTTTTAATTTCTCGTAATTGGTTTAGTTGCCACAATATTATCAACTCTATTTTTCAAAGGCCGTTCGCAACTTTCTTTGTACTGTACAAGCGATTCTAAATTCTAAATTTGTCTATCATTAGAAACTAACGATATTTAAAAAACGGCTTTTTAAAATTTACAAAATTCATAATTAGACAAAAATCTGGTTTTCGATTATTCGTTTCGTGAATGCGAAAGTCAATATTGAATAATGTAAATTTTAAATGTTCAATTTTGTAAATATTTTCTCCAGTTATAATAAACGATAAATTGATTATTTCTATTTCTGTATCATTTTTTTATCGAATAACTGATTAGGTGGAATTAGATGGAGACGTTCAAATCGATGAGATGACTTAATGATCATTGCTTGCTAAACTAATAAAGCTAGAAACCATTGAATTCATTAAGACTATGATAGATAAGAGGAGTAGCGGAAATTTACTATCTCACTAATAATAATAATTTTCTATGAGCTCTAGTTACTACTTAAAAAAAAAATTAATAACAGTAGTACTTCATGACATATGTTATATTATTTAACAACTTATGAGAGCTTTTTATTTTAATAATAGAAGTAATTAATTAATTTATTAATAATTTTAAGATTCGTCAGTATATCCCTTAAGAAAATTTATGACATGTTTTTCCTATGTGACGTAAATTATGTGACTTTTCTTACGTAACGCAAATTACACCAGAGAAAAAATGTGACACTCAGCTTGACATGAATTTACTATTAAAAGCTTTATAGGTGCAAAGTACAATTTATTAAAGAATTAGTGAAGAAAAGTTATAAAAACTTTTAAATACAATACAACTTTTTTGGAAAGCAATTTTCTTCAGCTGTGCAATTTTAATATATAAAGAAAATGTTATTGGTGTGGTTTTCGAAGTATCCATCACACAAATTGAAACAGGTTTCTCGTTACAATTGATAAAGCAGATATGATACAAGCAGTATATTTCAATGTCAAATTACTATTTAAAGAATAATGACAACTAAAAAATTTCAATCGAGCATAACAATATAGTCTGAGGTTTATAAAATAAAAAAAACTTTTTGCAATGTCTTCCGTTCTATCAGTCGTATCAAGGTTTTATTTTGCTTAAAATGCTCAGAAAAATATAAGGAATATTTCTGTTTTGGGGTAATTTTTTATAATTTTAATATTAAAAAAGTTATTAAATAAAAATTATATAACTTTTAAGCAGCAAGACAAAATTCAATGGCCCAAATGCTAAAACGAACTTACCTGTGTTCTTTTCAAGATTCCAAAAGAAATGAACTTCACAGTTACTTTCTTGATATTTAATTTTAATAAATTGTAAATATAAACATTGGATATTTCTGTTAGTAAACATATCAATATGGTTGCGCGCACATTTCCATCTGAGGGAAATGAAGTCATGATTATACGAAGTCGCAGTGATGATTTCTAAAGTAAAATAATTTTTTTATTTATAAAGTGTTTAAAAAAAAGTGTCACATTTAAGATTACGGAATAACATCATGGACCTTATACTTTTGATTATTAATATCGTCAAAGGAAATAACATTTACTCCATAATATTATGGTCAATGAATTCGGGAAATTTTGAAGTTTTACATTTTCTAAAACTCCTTTTTTTAAATAATATATCCGCGACTGTCCTCAGACGAAAGTTAATGGTTTGACCTCTCAATAATAATTTAATAATTTTAATAATTTACTCCCGACGTTTTTTTTTGTCGGTAGTCGCGGGAAATTTTCGTAAATCGGCGATAACTTTTTTCTTTGAAGACCTATACTATAAAATATGAAGTAAATTTAAAGTGGATAGTTCCACCTGTTCACCGGTATAGATACAGACTTGATATTCTTGAAAATATGAGTGTTACAATAAAAAAACAAAGTGTCCCGCCACCACCGACTCTCCCCTATTTATATTAAAATTGATATTGCAAATATTATATTATTTGCTTATTTGCAATAATAAATGCAATGACTCAAACAAATGGATAAAAAATGAAAAAATTTTTAAAATATCTTCAAAGACGTATCTAGTGATTTAATCTCTCTAGTAGATGTAAAAAATTTGAATTATATATTATTAAACGCAGAATTCTTCAGGCTTCCAAACAATCTAAGTTTCAAGTCTCTATCTTTTTCCTAATTCAAATTATCATCTTCTAAATAGAGAATTCTAGATTCCATTTGCAAAAACTAAATTCAATTAGAATCCTTCATAAACCTAATCTATGTCTAACATATCGATTATGATCTAATGGTTCTCTATCAAATTCCATTAAATGTTTCTTATACCAAGATAAAGTTATTGCATTAGAATTTTTTGCTTAAATTCTAGTTGGACATTGCCATCCCGATGTTGTGGAAGCGGGACAAAAACAAATGAGTTTATTGTCTACCAATAACCGTTTTCTTCACGATGATCTAGTGCTTTGTGCCAAACGTCTGACATCAATTCTTCCAGAACAACTGTCGGTTTGCTATCTAGTGAATTCCGGAAGTGAAGCTAATGATTTGGCTCTTCGACTTGCACACACACACACTGGGAATAAGGACGTTATTGTCTTAGATCAGTAAGTCTCAAACAAAGGCATTATCAGTCGTGTCTGATAATCGTAATCTCGGTACCTTTATTTGCTATTCTTGTTATGCTGACTTTAATGGTTATTTTTAACATCTGCTTGAAACAGACTCAACTCTTTTCTAAATTCATTCTATATTATTGATTAGAAACATTGCTATTTCAATGTTTTTAAAAATCGTTTATATACTATACACAGGTATGGTATATTGTTTTGATTTATTTTATGTAAATTAGAGAGAACTTGAAAGATATATTTATATATATATGAAGACGATATTTGGTTGAAAAAGTATATTTATTTCCAGATATAAAAAAACTGTGCAATAAATTAAATTATTTTCCTGAAATAGGTGGCACAATATGCGCCTGCAAATATGTTGGAGAAAAAATACAACCATTTATTAATTATTTGTGCTTCGAATAAATTATCTATCAACGAATTAGCAAACCCTTTTATCTGTTTGGCCTTGGGTTATTCACAATATTCTAAACACAGCAATATGAAAGCTGACAATGTTAAATAACAAATGTAATTATCTAATGTTCAAAAATCTGCATATCCATTCCTAAAGTATACCCTACTGAAAATTTTTGTGTGAAATTTCATATGAAGTTCATGTAAAAATTTATATGAAAAAGGTTATGAAAAATGAGGACAATAAGCATATCAAAATTCATATGAAAAAGGATATAAAGAAATGGTGTCAAAAATGACATGAAAAATAATATGAAAAATTGATATAAAATTTTATAACAAAAATACCATAAAAATTGAAATAAAGCTTGATAAATAGTAATAAAACATTGAACAATAATCCCAAAAAATAGTAACACCACTAAATAGATTTAAAAAAGAAATAAACACAGAAACAAGATAAATGAAGGAATTAAAAAATTGATTTTTATTTTTAAAAATATATTTATTTTATTAAATTGTATAAGTAACGTCAATCGTGTAATAACATAATACAAATTTTCCTAATTTTTGTTAAACAAATTGATGTTTATTATTAACATAAAGATTATATGATAATGTAAATTAAAATATGTTTAGTTCTTAATAGAATAAAATCACATCACTCACTACTCACTATACACAGAGTTTAATTTTGCAGAAGTTTTGTTTTTAAATAGATGGAAAAGAAACAATTTCTAAATTTTATTTTACTGAATATCTAATTCTTCTAGTGAAATTCGTATTTACTAGAAGAGTTTTTCCTTACATGACACTTTTCTTTTTAAAATTTTACACTCTCTTTTGTAGAGGCCTTCAACCGCTTTTGCTCGTTGTCTAGATTAGAGTGATTCTCATCTTCTGAACCCTTCGTTCAAAACTCTTCCTTTCCGCCCCTCCATCCTTCATACGTCAAACTTTATGATGGATATTACCTGTTTCTTTTTCCGTAAATTGTTGATAATAGTTTTGCCCAATTATATTTAATGAAGCTTACCTTATCTCTAATATTTTCCATTCACAATAATAGCTCTTAAACTTAAGAGAAATTGTAAAGAAATAAATTATCTCTCTTTGCAAATATTTATAACAAAAAATTCGAACTGTTAGTCTAATTGTAATAATAATTGAAACAAAACATCTCTTTAATATTTTCTTCTTTCCACTGAGCAAATTAACCTTTAACCGAGGTAGGTACTATTCTAGCAGCTTCACTTGGTAAGCTTTATTTAAAACTTGGTTATATTTACTCATTTAATTTTCTCAGTGTTGTAACAATCTCAAAAGTCAATCGAAATCGCACAATTTTACAGCACTAAAATTGTCTGTTCTTATATTATAAAATTATTTCTGTGTAAATTTAATATAAAAGAGTTCGATTGGAATTTTTCAATGGTAGGATTGGTAGGGGAAGTGGAAGAAGTTGTCAAATTAATACACCTGAAGCGCCACCAGCGACAAATTTTTGTATTCTACACTTTACACAGTCGGTAATAAATTTTCTTTTTTTAAATAATTTAAACCAAAATTATGTAAGAGATACTAAATGTTATACTCTTGTAAAAAGTTACTATTTAATTTTTAAATGTTCAAAATGCTTTTATAGTTTAATATTCACTTATGAAAGAAAAAGATAAAAAATGTATTACCGACTGTGTGTTTCAGAGAAATATAATAAAAATTTGTCACTAGTGGTGCTTAAGTAACGGCAACTTGGCAGTTTTTTTTTCGCTCAAATCATATTATGAAAAATGTCAATCGTTATATCCGGCAGAAAAATCATTCAACGTTTTTAGAAACGACATTTTTAGTGCCGTTTTGTCCGAGTTTGGTTAGAATTCGCAATTAGAGTTTATGCGTGGACAAATAATTAATTAAGAGGTTAGGTTATATTTACTTCGTCATATGTAGCCACCTACCGATTATGCTACCTATTTCAAGATTTATTAATGACAAAGTTTTTAAATAACTATAAAGATAAAAATATACTTTTTCCAACCAAATAACGTTTGCATATATCTAACAATTCTTACATAAATTTTGAAAGTTTGTTCTAATATACATAAAAAAATCAAAAGAAATACAAAACAGTAACGCACTAAATAAAAATAATTTTTTGCTGTCTCCTAATTAATTTTATATTGTAAAACTCTCTAGTAAAATATTTAATTTACGTTTAGGAAAACTTATAAATGACATAAAAGAGTTGGGCCTGACTGAGTTTTCTAACCATAATTTTTCACCTTTTAGTTTAACAATATTTGTAACTAACATATATCATGAATTTATATAAGAAAAAGAATATCTATATACAAAATTCATAGAAACAGCTAATTTCGTTCCAAATAGTACTTTTCTTAATTAATCAATTAGTAAGTTATTATTATTAATATCCATAATATTATTGTGATTATTAACTTATCAAAATTAAATAATTACTCAAAAAAATTGTCACATTAATTTCTTAAAATGCTAAATTAGTCAATTAAACTTAGCTGCTTTGAAGAAAAGATATTCTTTTCAATAAATTGACATGAAAACAAGCGTAACACGAAAAAAACTGCAATGTCAAAGTTCAATTAATTTTAAACAACTTTTTAGATAAAGTTGTTTATTATTTACTTTAAAAGTAAGAAAGATTTTATCAACTGTTTGACGATTCATTTTAATCCGTGAAAACAGTTGATAATAGTTTGAATGAAATTCACATCGTTTTCTTCAGAATTTCGCTACAGCTGAGGATTTAAGAGAGATAAATTCAGAAAGAGATTTTTCATGATAATTATCCTTAATTTGCAAAATGAAGTAATGTGGAAGTAATTATAATTTAAGAAAATCTGAATAACCTCATTTTATTTCTAGTGAATAGTACCGTAATTAAATCCTCAGTTTGGCGTTAACTATAAAAAATAATATCTGAGATTTCGTTGGTGAAGATGTGATTCTGAAAGTGATGATGGATTCATGTGTGATGTTTTCAGATTGATTTTCAGACCAACTTTTTTAACAAAACTTGACTAATAGTGTGGGTTTGTGTTTTGCTTGTTTACAGCATATTCCTCATGAGTTCAAGAAGATTACCAAAGCCAATTCTACGTCGGTGCTAACCAAGAACTATTTGGATCCTGCAATAACACTCTTGTCATTTTAGGTGACACACGGAAGATGTATGCTAAAAGCAAACGAGAAAAGTTCGTTTCTTGTGCGTTAGAATTTTGCTTAAAATATTATCTAACCATGAATGAGTGCGTGTTTCAATCTACACATCCTGTTAATGGGTCAAACCACTCTAGAATATCGAAAAGTTATCTAATTTTAATAAAATTTTTTGGGGAAAGAATGAACGAAATGAAAAATATGTCCATACTAGCTATACTTCAAATTACTTTATTTTTAAAAACTGAAAGTTTTTGCCTTAAAAGATTTTTTAGGTTATTTTTCCGTTAGGCACAAAAGTAGTTTTGACAAAAACACTTTTTAAGGGGGCACATCTAGTTGGAAAAACACCTAGTTGCTTGGCACGTTTGAAAAAAAATTTTAATTTTTTGAAACTTCTAGAGTGGTTTAACCTCTTAACTATAGAATCAGGCAGATTACATTCCAAAAGATTATTTTCATTATAATAATACTGAACAAGTTTGATAACATTTATCGTAGATGGACATGATGAAATTTTGCCTTGAAAATAGTTTGTTAAATTATTTCTGCCTTGATTCTGCTTTGACGAATAGCAAAATGTCTAAATTTGAAAAAAAAATGTGAAATCCATTTTTGAGTTTTGCTGTATGATTTTCAAGTTGTCGCGAGTCCGAGTGTTTTTGTTGAAAGGACATGAAAAATGAAAAATTTTACAGCGGATTTTGAGGGTATTGCTTCCTTGTTGCTGGCCCTAGTATGCTAACTGCAATTTTCGGTTATATTTATACAAACGTTTCGTTACAGTCATGTTGAGAACTGGTGATAGTGAGCAAATCCTAGTCGATCAATATTACAGGTTCTTGCAACACAATTATGATTTTAGAACCTGTATTGAATTATTCAACCTTTTGCTTTTAGTGCTTACCATGGACATTTGACATCCATGATCGACATCTCTCCATACAAGTTCAACCAACCGAAGGGAACCGGAAAGAAAGATCACATTCACGTGGTATGTTGAACAATATAATATTAATAAATCTAAAAAATAGAATCTTTATTAGCCGATACAAAAATTTATAGAAATATTTCTGGGACTTTTCTACAGAAACATGTTTTTAAATAATTATAAATTGTTTAAATAAATGAAAATTGTTTTAAAGAAAGCAACAAAGTAGTAGATTATATACCTATAAAAAAATTTTTTTTCATACAAAATAAAATAAAATCATGGAAACTGTTTTTTACTTTTTTTTATTTATATTCTGAAGTAAAGAAAAAAATTTTTTTTTAAGGAGAATGGGGAGTTATGAAGCACGCTTTTTTTGGGGGTCAAAACTTCCACAAAAATAATTTATTTCCATAATTTCTTTAATGGAATCTCTAGAGCATCTAAAAATACACTTCCTGGTTGAAGGATTTGAATAAAGAAAAAAAGTATCCACATTTTTTGCTTGTTGTCCTAAAAAACGGGTTTTTGAAGTTTTCAAAAATCTTGGGGAGTTGTGAAGCACGACTAAAAATTGTAAAAAATGGCATTTTTTGGTAACAAATCTTTATTGGGACCATAGAAAATTATACATTATTGTGTTTATTATGTACCTATTAGAGAAAAAAATAACGAAAATTTTACTTTTTTTAAAAAAACGCAAAAAATGTTAAATTGCTGGATTATTCTGATTCGCAATGAATGCAAGTAGAACACACAAAAAATTTTTAATTTTGACCTAAAAAAATTAACAAGGACCGATTGTTACACAAATACACAAAGTTTTTAAAAGTGAAAGTTGAAATCTACCACATTTGCCGTGCTTCACTTCTCCCCATTTGCTATTATTTCAAGATTGACACAGCATCAGTAACAGATCGAGTGCTTTCATATAAATCCTTTTACACGTCAAAAGCCTAATCCTTGCTGAGTGGTTCAAAAAACTGTGTCATTAAGTGAAAAGATGTTGACAAAACGTGGGAGCTACCCAATCTAGTACTAGCGACATCCGTGGCCGTGCTTCGCAACTCCCCATGCTTCATGACTCCCCATTCTCACCAACTATTTTTAATAATTTTTATGTCAATATCGCCCACCAAAAATGACAACTTCAAATTGAGGTTGGTGGCTGGTGGGAGTAATTGCTCCCCTCAACGTCCTCTGAAACAAATAAATCCAGTAGATTATATGCTTGTGGTAATCGTCAGTACTAGAATAAAACATTTTAATTAATAAATAACAAAATAGCGGACTTGTAAACGAAAACATTTAAAAATCGTGTGTTTTTAATAAACAATAAGTTGAATAAAAAAAATATATATTATTAAAATTAAATAATTCTAGTACGGATCAGAGCTATGGTTGTATAGAATAACATATTAAAAAATGAAACCAATCAGATCACTCCCACCGTTTAGCAAAATGTCATTTTGAGAAAAACGCGTTTAAAATTAAAAATCGAAATTTAGCTTGTAGTTTTTTGCTGGATTTTTTTCAATTTCTTGAAATTAACGAAAAAAACTAGTTTTTCACGTTTCTATAAATATGATTTTATTCTTTTGCAGGCACCTTGTCCGGACGTATACCGTGGCAAATATCGTGACGTGGACTATCCTGGTGAGGATCTGGGTCTGAAGTACGCGAATGACGTGAGAAAAATTTGTAAGGATGCCAAGGAAAAGGGACGAGGGATTTCTGCTTTCATTGCCGAGAGTCTTATGTCCGTTGGTGGCCAGATTCTACCTCCTAAAAATTACTATAAAAATGTCTACAGGTAACTTGAAAAACATTTATTTTGTTTACTGACTCAGAAGATTTTCTCGAGTTGAAAAGAAATTTTCTGTAATCTAAGAACATAATCTATATAAGTAATAAGAAAATAATTACAACATAGTAGTAAATAACAATAATCCGTTGTCAGTTTTTCAAAATTCAAAATGGCAGATCCATTTTGGCGGGACTTTGTAAAAAAATCGATAAATTCTTAAAAGAATCCGGGAATTTGAAAGAAATTCCGAGAATTCGTAGATCCATCCTGAATTTTAATTTTCTATTTTACACGAAATTCAAAAATTCAATTTGAATTGGTCAAAATGCGACCAAAAATATTTGGGCAGAAAAGGAAATTAAAAAATAAATCCCAAACGACGATTAAATCAAACTTTAATTTATTCCATTTTGAATTCTGAAAACTAACGACAGATTCGTAATAAGCGACCCTAAAAATCCCCGAGTAAAAAGTTTGAAGCAAATTGATCAATTTTTTAAAAAAGTTGTCCGCCATATTGGATCTGCCATTTTGAATTTTGAAAAACTGATAACGGACATTACATGTTTAATTCAGTGTTGCCAGATTAGGAGTTTTCCCCCTAGATTTAGGAGTTTTTTTGGCCCTTTAGGAGGATATTTAGGAGTAAAAAATTGTTAGGAGTTTTTTTAGGAGAAAATTACAGACACGAGAAATTCTTGGAAATTTATAAACTTGAAAATAATAAATTGGGAAGTTGTAGATTTTTCTCCTTGACATACTGAAGAATAGAAAAGTAGTGAAAGAGACGACCAATGGGGATGCAGTTTCTAGCGGTTGATGATATATATTGCCGCAAGAAGCTGAACTCTGATTGGTCGACTTCTATTTCCCTAATCTAGAGTTCCTATAAAGAGAGTTAGGACATGTGCCCCCTTCCACTAGCCTGTTGACAAACCGGAAACGGAAGTGACGATGAAGTAATTTGTGTGATTGGTTAAAAAGGGTGGGCGAAATTTAAAAATGTTTGTTAAGAAAGCATTTTAAAATCAGCGCGCTCTTTTCAGCCAATGAAAAAATTTTCAATACACTTCCGTCTCCGGTTACGCTGAGCCAATCAAAAGTTGAACCTCACGTGTCCTAACTATCTTTATAGGAACTCTACCCTAATCTAGTGTTGCACCGCAAGCGACCGCACCCTGACTAACCCTGACTAACCCTAAAGTTCATTTTAATAGATAGCGCGTACACAACTTTCACTTGCTCGAGCAATGCAAAATATGATTGGTCGGTTCTGTCAGAAAAGTCGAAATTGATATTAGAACAGACAAATCATTGCTCAAATGAATGAGGGCTGTGGAAGCTCCCTAATATTTTGCCTTTCGTTGCCGCTGGTTGGTTGATGTCAACATAGCGCTGTAACCGTTATTTTCTGTGTTTGTAAACAAGTTGTGGACAGTTTTTCTGAAGTAATTTAAATCATTTAATTTATTTCTGATCAATGTTATTGTTTTATTTAAAATGCCACCTACAACACCTAAAGTATATAAGCAGAAATATGCAAAAGAAAACGTAGAAAACAAGATACTTTGCATGCTATTAAATGTAAATCTTTATATATTATATAAATTTTAAATTCTCGCGGGCTGTCAAATGTTTAAATGTACGTGTACTGAAGTATTAGAAAACTAAACAGGTAAATTACATATGTAATAGACGCAGAAAACCTTCAATTTTATCCGACAGATTATACTTACCCATCAAAAAATTTAGGAGGAAAACTTAGGAGTATTTGAAATAATTTAGGAATATTTAGGGGGAAAATCCGGTGAATCTAGGAGAAAGTAACCAAGTGAATCTGGCAACACTGGTTTAATTTTAATACAGTTTAGAGTGTAAGGTGTGTTTTTAAACCGTTTTTTGCATGCATCACACTCTATAACTGGAGATAACTTTCTCTTAAAAAGTTCAACTTTTGTTTTGCAATAAAAAAATTACTATAAATAAATACAAATTTACAAATCATGATCGACAAATCTCTTCAAAATTTTTTAATCTTTTATTTAAGATAAAATTTAGTAAAATCAGTTACGAAATAAACTTCAACTGGAATGTATGTAGTTTGTAAATATCAAAGAAATTTTTTATTTTGAAATTTAAAACAAGAAAAAAACCCTTTTAGGGTTTTACATATAATATTAATCAATAGTATTAAAAAATATGAGGACTTTTAATTTCCAACAATATTGGTGAAATACAGGGCCACTTTTGTAAATTCTGACTTACATGACATTGTTTCTGTGTAATTAAAATGTATAAATTAGTAAAAATAACAAAACATGTAGAAATTAAATTTGCAACGTTACATAAAAGAAATTTTTATAAAATGTTATTATTTGTTAATACACATATCTACAAGCAATATTGACTCAAGAAATGTAATTATTACTACATTTTACTTCAAACAATTCTACATTTTTTAAATTAAAAACTGCAAACATAGATAAGGAATGTTTTTATTGGTTAAATATTGGTTTTATAAACAAATAAATTAACACTAATCTCATTTAGTAGATCATTTTTACAGTTCGTAATTTAAATTTGTGGTCGAAATTTTCACGAGGCCTTATAACGAATATATGAAGAAATGCGCTTAAAAATGATTTATTACACGTTATATGATTATTAATTAAAAAATATTTGAATGTAAAAATCAGTTTGTAGTTTAAGAAGTCACATAAGGATTTTGAGGTTAGTATAAAACGATTGCAGAAAAAAAATCGAAAATGGCTTTACCGAGTTATTCAATTTTTTTTAACTCACGAGATCGACCTGCGCGCCACGGCGCGCTTGTTATTTTTTTCTTAATGAAAGTTAGTAACGATTAACACATGAAATAGAATAGAAACAAACATTCTAACTTCAAATTACTCATATAATAATAATTTAAAAGAATTAATAAAATATTATTTTCAATACAATAATAAATAATTCAATATATTAATTAAAAGTAATTGAATTGTTATTAGTTTTAATTTAATAAATAAAAAATATAAAAAATAAACAATACAATTGTTTGAAATGTAAATAAATTAGAAATTTAGAAAGAAAAGAAATTTAAAAAAGTTATTATTATTCACTATTTATAATTATTTTATGATTATCTTTATTATAACTATACTCATTTTATAAATTTAAAATAATTACTTAATAAACTAATTTTATAGAAAATACACATATATTTTCTATAAAATAATATCACTGGTTTTAAACAAGAAGATATTTTCTTCAATAATTAATAAACTTATGTTTTAAATAAACTTAATAGAATGAATTACTTGTCAAAAAACTTCAATGATAATTATTACATAATGTAATTATTGAATTACAATAGAAACATACATCCTAACCAAAATGAGACTTTTTTTTAACGCAAATGACATTTATCAATATGATACTTTAATGAAGAAAATACAACTATTAAATTAATGTAATAAGAAAAAAGATGAATAACTTAGAAGCTTGCAATAAAATAAAATTATTGAAAATTATTATTATTACTTACCAGTCACTAACCGGTACTACGTAACTGGAGAATGATAACAATAAACTTAACCTTAAACATGAAAGTATAATGTTTTTAGTTTACAGAAACTTAAAAAACTAATGAATTATAAACATACAATAAAACAAAATAAAGAACTAAAAATTATTATAACTTACCAGTTTCACAATTTCCACGTGACCGAAAAGAAATCCGATGACAATCACCACGTCTATTAGAATAAAAAGAAATATTAAAACCTTAAACGACATAAATAATTATGATACTTTTAGGAAAAAAAACCATTTTATAACAGAACTAAAAAACAGATAAAGAAGTTACAAATAAAATAAAAAGAAATAAAAGATTATTAATATTATTATCATTACTTACTTGTCAGAAACGAATGCCAATGTAAACAAAACATTGTTTTACTCAATACACTATAACCTTAAAAACTTCACTTAAATCACTGTGACTTCTTAAACTATCACTGCTTAATTATTAGAATTTAATTTATTTTTAATTTATTATTATTTATTAAAATGCAATTATTTATTAAACGAAGATTTTAAATAAATTGAAAAATACTCCAAATAAACGTCTAAACTGTGATGTTATTGTTGACAAAAAATATCGAAAATCTGCTAGCCAATCAGAAGCCCGATAAAACGTGTTACACCTCTGAAGTTGGTCGAAAGGGTTTTCGTATAGGGAAGTCAAGGTCAAAGCTAATTTCTATGTATTAACTATTTTAATAAAATTTTTTGTTATTTTAGATTGCTAACATTATAAGAAATTTTATAAAATAAATTTGAGGTTACAATATTTAATTAAAAGATTTTAATTCGTCTGCGCAAAACAAAAAAATCGGAACTCAAAACTATCGATAGTGAGGTTTGATATGTACTGACCAATGGGAGACTCGAAAATGAAGTTACACGTCTGAAGTTAACCACAACGTCTGTTCTTTTTAGAATCGGATTATTGAATTTTTTTTTCTCAGGCCGTAGTTTAGGTCTTATTTGATTAAAATATTATAATGGTCCCCAACTTTTATGAGTTTGAATTTTTGAATGGAATATAAAAGTAAAATTTAGTGAAGGATATGACGAATCGAAACAAAATGACCATAACTTCAGAAACATAACCTTACTTCCCTATGCACTATGAACAATGCGATATAAATACTGGAAACATATGCAAATACACTATGATTATTAAATAAAAAACCCATTTATAAATCAACATGAGGAAATGACGTGAATAAATGTATTTTTAAAAATCTCGTTTATAAATTAGTTTTAACAAAATATCCTTTCTACAAACGTCCGCTGCAGTATAGGTATTGTCAATAACAATGTTGCCAACTTTCAAAAAACTTTCATAGTAATAATGTCATTTATCCGAAGGTGTCAAATTTTAATTCGATGGTTTTCAATGAATTCAAAAATGACAATTGAATTTTGAAATAATGAATAGATTTTAATTGAAACATTTGTCCTTTAGACACGTTCGAGAAGCTGGTGGCATTTGCATTGCTGATGAAGTTCAAGTTGGATTCGGAAGGGTTGGAACTCATATGTGGGCTTTTCAGCTTTATGGTGAAGACATAATTCCGGATATAGTTACAGTCGGGAAACCCATGGGTAACGGACATCCCGTTGCAGCTGTAATCACTACCCGAGAGATCGCTCGAAGTTTCGCAGATACTGGCATTGAATATTTTAATACAGTAAGTTTCTTATATTTTATAAGAAATTCAGACATATTTATTAAAGTAGAACACAGTGAAACTGAATATTGACTTTACTTTCAACAAGAGGAAATCGTCATATATTATTACTGAATACAAATAATTGAACATTTCTTATCATGAATATTTAAAATTGTCAACATTAACGAAGCTCTTTTTTCTTTTTCAGTACGGAGGAAATCCAGTTTCCTGTGCAATAGCTAATGCAGTAATGGACGTGATTGAAAAGGAAAATCTTCAGCAACGTGCACTGGCGGTTGGGAATTATCTTCTTCATGAACTGAAAAAATTGCAAAAACGCTATCCTATTATTGGTGATGTTCGTGGAGTAGGATTATTCGTAGGGATTGAGCTAGTTAAAGATAGAGTGAAGAGGACACCAGCCACTGCTGAAACTAAACGCATTGTGATGAAAATGAAAGATGAGAAAATTCTCATAAGCAGCGACGGACCTGATGTTAATATTTTAAAACTGAAACCTCCAATGGTCTTTAATACGGAAAATGTGGATCATCTTCTTTCTGTGTTTGAAGAGGTCCTTAAAGAGATCGAAATCGAGGATGAAGAGGTAAAGATAATTTTAATTACTTTAGAGTTAAGAGAAGCAAAAGAAACAGAACTTTACTTATTTATAAAAAGGAGTTGGTCTCTTAAAAGTCGGTAACTTTTAAAGATCTCGAAACTGCAAACTTCAAAACATTGAATGTCGAGGTATGGAAAATCAATCTGGAATCTATAAAATTTTTTTAATTTCTTACAATAGTCTTTAGACGCGAGAATTTTCACTATTCCAAAAATATTTTCTAGCCTACATCATCATTTTGAAGTTTGTTGTTCCAAAAAATAAAACATTTTGCAATTAGAAGAATTGTTCTTAGGATAAGTATAAGACAATACTAAATTAATTTTCAGGTCGCAGAACAAAGGACTAGTATTCTCAAAGCAGTCATAAAGCCAGTAAAAATTAAAGGAGACGGAGTTTCTAACAAAGTGAAACCAGTTCTTGTACGTGCTAGTTAATCTGGCTTGTTTCTAAAGTTGTAACTTTTAGTATTTCATAGAAAAGTTATGTATGTGTGCTTTAAAAATGATGAATGTGTTGATGGAAATTGTTCATCTTTGTAAATACATGTGTGAGAGTATGTAGTGACATATATTTCAATCTTCGGTTTGAATAGTTTACTAGCGAAATTTATCTAAAGTAGGACGTAAGATGTGTTAAAACCAAAATTTTTAGAATAAGATAGTTATAATGACCAATGCTAATTACTTTGTGCAATACAACATCAAATAAAAAGATTTTTTAAAAATTCATAACAATATTGTTACATCCCGAGCGAAGGCTAGATCTAATATTGAGTTATTTCTAATAATTTGGAGGAAGGTAGGCTGACTTAATATTTATTTTTGTTGTGGGGACGTTGATTTATATCGATCCTGCGGGGGTTGCCTATCTTTGAATATTTTAATTGATTTATCTATATAATTGCCTTTTTTTATTAAATGAATAGAAAAGATGTTAAGATATGTGTGTCAATATAATTTGTTAAATGTTAACTGATCAAAAGTTACAAGTTTGTGTTTTACAAATATTTATTGTTACTTACATTTACTGTAGTACGGTGTACAGGTTTTGGTTTTGTTGACGTAGTGAGATTTTATTTCCTCTCTTAAAGTACGGTTGGTACTTCTCTCACTAAATAAGTTCTTAACCCCGAAAATGCACACTCGTCACGTTTGAAAATCCTAATTATGGGATTACACTTAAATACGACAATTAACTGAACCTTTTAATTCTCAGATCGACTCATAAGTCTGGCGTAGTTAAGTCTTAAGTCTCCTCGTAGTTCAAAGATTACTTTTATTTTAATTTTATTTCAGTTTATTGGCACTCGCTAATATCGAGTTTCATAGATGGACCTGACGAGAACAGAAGATCTTTAATTTCTCTTATATGATTTTTATAAACTTTGTCAATCTATATATGGGACTCGACAATAAGCGTATTATCTAAAACAAGTTTTATACTTTTGCAGCTGCAATAAAATTCACGAGAAATTATGCATAGAAACAAGATCCATTTTGAAGCCGATTTATTTTTTAAGAGAAGATGTGCGCGAGAATGAATGTAAAAGATTCTGCATGAACTGAATCATTTGCTATAACTTAAATATTTTATATTTTATGATTTAGATTTAAACAACGCACATTTCCTCTATTTTAAGAAAAGATTTTTGTTACCCGGATGTAATAATATAAATGTTACTAAATTTCATTATGATTTTTTGAAACCAATTTTCTTTCTGTAATTATGGATGCTAAGTCTTTATTAATTTTATTAATTGGCTTATTATTTTTTTACATTAGCAATTTTCATATTCTTGTGGTAACGTGTGCTTGTAGCACGTATTGCAGCCTTAACGTATATGTTCTATGCATTTTAAGACAGTGGTACTAGAATGTCTGCTTTCAACCATGCAAGTTATTGTGTGTAATCACTTGATAATATAGACGATCCTCCAGAAGTCCATGCCTCTAATAGTTCTACATATATATGTACAAGATATATGTATAGTGTTCAAGTTCTCAACCCCTCAGTTTGTAATCAATTGACTACCTCTGAATCCAGATTGGTAGATTACATAGTTCATTGCAAATTTCGAGACTTCAATCAATAAATACTAAATGTTAACAATTTATTTTGTATCCGAAAAATTTTCAAAAATTATTTTTTATTATACTTCAAATGCAGTTAACTGCATTTAACTGCCAAAATAATGCCTAAATGTTTGCTCATTGCACACATTTTTTATCGATTTTTAAAACTCTCGTTTATTTTGCTCAAAAAAATGTTGTATTAATGAGTAAACCCACACGAACAACTGCGTAAATGCATTCTTTTCTCTCTTAAACTTGTTTTGTAAAAAAAATAATAATAATAGTAATATTTATTTCAAAAAACTTTAATCTTTATTGGTAATTAGTTTAATTTTAATCAAAATTGAGGCTTATTCCATTTTGATGCATGGTTTGAGTTTGAAGATCGACTTGAAATTGGCTATAAACTGTAAGAAGAAGAGAGATAGGTTTGACTGATAAACTCTCTTCTACATTAGTTTGTGTGCAAATTTCTGTACCTAAATTTTAGAGTCTAGTGGATAATTTTAGCTTAACCAATAATACTAATAACAAAATTGTTTTATGATAGTTTTGATAATAAAAACTATGGGTAAAATTTTGAAACAAGTTTGTAATGGATTTACAATTGAAAAGAAAATATAAAACAATTCTGATATAATTTGTCGTACAACAGTAGTTCTGAAGGCTTTTCTTTTATGCAGATTTAAGAATACTCCCAGGAGAACATCGTGTCTCCTTTTGATGCACTTTGCCTTATTGTCAAAGGAGTTGTATGCAACGTATCTGAAACGTGAATGGAGACTTGAATCGACATTGTTAAACAGTACATTCACGATTACGTTCTCTGAATACATCTGAAATGTCTATTTCCCAACGCATCTTCTCTGAAAAGCAGTCCAACAAGCTTAATTTAGATCTTCGAATAATAATTAACGATTTAACTACCGTATTTTTTCCTGAATTAAATTAATTGAATTTAAGTATTTTAGGAACAAAACATTCCACTCTCCATTAATACATTTAGAAATTGTTAAATGACATCAAAGTCAACGAAATTTTCTTATTGAGTTTACAATTTAGTAATGTTACGTTATCGTGGCGTACTATATAAAATCAATAATGTATTTTATAAATATGGCAACTTTATTTAACTATATTTAAGCTTTATAATATCTCACAAATTAATTGCGATAAAACCACCTGAGTTTTAAAAATGGAACCCTCAACTTAATTCCAGAAGTTGCACCACTCACTCGGTGATCATGGGGTTTCTCTTGTTTGTCTTTGAATGTATGTCTTTGAATTCATTTGACGACACTAAATTCTATTTTTCCGATATTTTCCTTGGTACTCTTATTAAAACAATTGCAGAAATAGAAATTAATGTGTTGGTCCCGGATGGTATTTCTATGAAAATGTTCATTTTAGCTCTGCGTATTATAATAGGCAAACGATAATTATCGTTTCAATTCTCCTCCATATTTATAATTTCTCACTTCAAAATGGAATATTTCCTGATCCTTGGAAAAAAAGTTTAATATGTCCTATTCCTAAAGTATCTAACCAATGTAGGGTAACTGATTTTCGACCTATTTCTATTCTGTATGCCTTATCTAAAACTTTGGAAAAACTAATTTGTAAACAAATTACTGAATACCTTAGTATAAATAGTTTATGGGATCCTCTTCAGTCTGGATTTCGTTCCATCATAGCACTTGTACAGCCTCCTTAAAATTTACCAATGATATCAAAACCTGTATGGACAAGAAAGGAATTACAATTGCTGTCTTTTTTGATTTTTCCAAAGCTTTCCATCTGGTTGACCACAATTTGCTATTAAATAAGTTTCAACTATTTAACACATCCAATTCTGTCTGTTCTGGTGCTCTTTTCTTAGCCTCCGGACTCAAAGGGTAATTAATGGTAAAGGAGAGTCATCAGAGTGGGGAAGGGTCAAGTGTGATGTTCCTCAGGGCTCATCGCTTGCACCCTTGCTATTTAGCTTGTATGTTGCTGATCTTGGAAGTGGGCTTCAGTTTTGTAATTACCATAAATTTGCAGATGACTTTAAAATCTATAGGACTTGGCCTGTTGCAAGACTGCAAGAAATGCTTCTACAGACTCAGTCAGATAATAATAATATGGTCTTGTACCTAATCCAAGTAAAACCAGGGCCATTGTTTTTGATCCAACTTGCGACCCATCTATGGAAACTCTTTCGACTCTCCCCGCACTTTAAATAGGAGGAATGCCTATTTACTATCATGAGTCAGTCAAGGATTTGGGTCTAATAAATAATCGATCGTTTACTGTCTTGGAAAGAGCATGTATCTGATATTTCGCGTAAAACTTTTACAGTCCTTCATCAGTTGAATAAAAAAAAAGGATTCCTTACCTACTTAAACTAGGCTTTTCTTAGTTAAGTCTCTTATACTGTCTTTTTACGATTACTGATGTGTAGTTTATGATGATATTTCGCATAAACTGAATAGCAAACTTAAGAGATCTTTTAATGACTGATATCGGTTTATTTATAACTTGCCTAAATTTGAGCATATTTTTCAATTTTGAACTAAATCTGGGCTTTTAAATGTAGCAACGAGAAGACAATTTTTCATGGGAAATTAAATTTTTTCCATCTTTAAGAATAAATTCCTCAATATCTATATGAACTCTTTATATTTAGGGATATTAACCAATCAATTCAGAGAAAGGAGCATCACATGCATACTTCAAAAATGGTTTTTTTTAGAGGAGCTCGGATATAGAATAAAATTCCTGACCGTATTAAAAATGCTACAACGCAATCACAATTTAAATTTCTGTATTTTTACTTTTTATTTCATCTAAACTCGTCTTGTTTTGAAATAACATTTTGGTAAAAATATTTGCATCTGTTATCAATATTTTATTTTTTTTCTTTATTTCATCTAAATTCGTCTTACTTTGAAATAACTTTTTAGTAGCAATAATTGTGACTGTTATTGATTTATTATTTATTTTCTTTTTTTTAGTATATTATTTTTGTTCTTATTGAGATTTATATTGAAGAAATCTTTTCTTCCTTAACATCTCTTCTTTTTCGGTTATCTACAGATACCTTTGTTTTTAGTTTTAAGAATATTATTTTTGTTATTTCTTAATTATCATATTTTTATGTATAAGCCGAATGGTTTGTTTGTACTTATTTAGTTTCTTAGCCCTAGAAACTTGTATATAAATAAATAAATAAATATTTTCTATCAAGAATTTCAGACTCCTCACGTAACTCCTTCGATCATAAAATGTACTTTCCCAAAGAACATCACTATTTCCAAAATTAATACTTCGTTGTAAGATATCCCTTTCAAATTCCTTATTTTCATGTTAACCCGTTCTAACCCTTTTTAAATAATATACTTGATTTAAAACCTTGAACCCTTGACTTTAATCCTTTTTTTCAAGAATCCTTATTATTATTTTTAAGCACTACTTTTTCACTTCGATTTGGGTCTAATATTGGTGTCATATTTCACCCAGAGTGCAGGATTCTGGTGGAGGCAAAAAATCTTTTTCCTAACACCGTGGTCGAAAGTACAAACGTTCGGCTTCGATTTCGGACAGGAACCCAATCGAAAATTCTACGTTTTCGCGGAGCATCTAGAAAGTTTTTATATAATCTTTGACAAGCTATTAATTGTTTCAAATAGGGATGTCTTTTGGACATGTGTGCCCACTGGGTTACTATTGTAAAAAACCTTCAGTATTTTAACAATTTCAATTTTAAAGCATATAAATCTCTAAAGTTTCAGTTTTCACAAAAAAATTTCGAAGTAAATACATATTCGTAAGTAAAAATATTTTTGTCTGTTATATGGGCAAATCCACGGAACCGTACGATTTCATGTTATTCATGATTTAAACCTTTATAATAATATATTATAAATATTTTCAAGGTATCATTATCTTTTTAAGGCCACATTTAACTGAAATAGCTAATTGAATCCAAATATTTATAATTCTTCAAGTGAAATAAAAAGTCATATATAAGCGTCAACAATCAAGTTTGACTTGTTACTTTCGCTACTTTTTTTACTTTTATGAGTATAATTTTTTCAGCAGAAGACGAAATCATTTAAAACTTATGACGAATGAAAGTTCTAACTCTAAAAAAGGTATTACAGTTTAAAAAAAAGATGTGCTCTAAAATTAAAACTAAATGGCAACTATTTAAAAAGTGTTACTCCCACTTTTCAATAAACGAAAGTTATAGTTATTTTCTTTTTTTGCTTCTTCAGCGATAACGCAATTCTATTTTTCTTTTAACGTGTGTATTGCTGATGAAAAAACGAATAAATTAAGACCTTTTTAAATAATGTGCCTTTAAAGCTTAAGATAATATAACAATAATTATCTCTTTATATTTGAACGTGAAAGGCTTTAAAATTGAATCTTTTTTAATGGCACACTCACAGATCGATGAATAAAGGTTGGAAGTTTTGCGTGAATGATAGATATAATTATTAGAAATCTTATTTCTAAATGCTAAATTTTAACGACAATTAGAACATTTAAAAAATATTAAATATAACATTTTTTAAACTTTTCGTCATTAAAAGAATCCAAATGAACATAGCTATTAAGCTTAACAGTCTGCATTTGTTTCCTCGTTTTTTGAAATCATTTCTTTGCAACAAATTTTTTTTTTAATTTTAACTGCTTGAGCACCAAAGAGAAATGGTTCAAGTTAAGAAATTATTGTTTTTAAATATATTTCTAACATATATATCTAGAAATAAAATATGTGCTTCAAATTGAAAAATCATATTATTTGTAACATTAAATCGTATAGTTCCGAGAAGTTGATCATCTTGGTAAAATGTTTAGCAACTTTCATTTGTTTTTTCGTTTTGAAAAAATATTCCTTGACAAAAAATTTCCTTGAAGTTTTTTTATTATAATTCTTTCAGCACTAAATAAAAAAGGTTCACGCAAAAAAAATTTGTTTCTAAATGTATTTCTTACAGATATATCTATAAATAAAGAGTGTGCTTGTAATTTTAAAATTCTCAAATTTATAACATGAAATCGTACGGTTCCGTGGATTTGCCCATATTCACACAATGGTTCGCAAAAAAACTCTTTTACTAACCTCAGTTATGTTTGACTAAGAATAAATCAATATTCTAATTGAAAAAATTTGGCTGTTTTTCTTTGCAGACAAATATAAATATTTTTTTAAAGTTAAATTGTATCTACACATCACAGTCGAGAGTATTTGAATGGGGTGCAATTTAACAGTAAAAATTTTTTAATTATAATTTTCTAACTTTTTTATTTATGTTTTTCTTCTGTAAGAAATTAAATAACTTATAAAATTTAAACACAATTATTTGAAAAATGTTATTCCTTTTTAATATTATACCTACAATTAAAATCTATAATAAAATTAAGAACTACGCATTTATCTGAATTATTTGAATCAAATAATTATCAAAATAAAGAGTAAGATTTCGTTACATTCTCTGATTGCTTCGTGAAAGCTGCTAGAAATATTTGTAGAATCTTTTTCAACTTGGTCAAAGCCATCTAAGAATTTAAATACAGCGTTAGGAAAGCTTGAATTTTGTTGTTTGAACAGTTTTATTTAAAACGAAAAATCGATCATAACATGCTTGCTGAAAGCTTGCCACAGCTATCTGTGTGTTTTCCTACAATTTTCCAATAGCTATTTCAACATTCCAAAAAAACTTTTCAGCCAACTTTAAAAAGCGTACGATTTCTGATTGGGAAAGCCAAAGATTTGCTCATTGTTGGATGCACAGGTGCGTCACCTAGATCATCGGGAGTAAAGGCCATTTTCCGGGAGAGAATATATTGCGCGAGTTTTAAAAACAATTATTTATTTCTTTCAATTTATTTAATATTTCTATTTAAAGGGATGTGGATATGTCTCTGATTCTGTGTTAAAATGCGACTAAAAAAATTTTTTTGTTCCTTTTGTTGATTTGAGGCCTGCTTAGTTTTATTTGTTTTTTATATATCTGTTTTTGATGCCTGACCCCATCCAGCAGCACCCGTTCCGCTCGCGTTCGTGCAGCCGAATGTCGGGCAGGCATCAAACTTTCACGAGTCTCCGACAGAGGCGCGCAACAATAAAAGATGGCCGCGCAATCAGGCTGTCAATTTTGTCAGCTGGAAAGTTGTTAAATTGTTTTTAATGAGTTTAAGTGAATTTTGAAACGTATTTTCAAACGGATGTTAAGAAAAATAGTATAAGCTACACAGGCAAAAAGTTCTAAAGCCTTGAAATGTGCGACATGATATTGATACGTTTTTTTCGCGTATTACCTGCATCTAGGCAGTCGTTTGTGATCATTTAAAGTCAATTTCTGAGTAAACGCCAACATAAACAAAACCTTATCATGGAGTTGTATTTTTTCGAATTAACTATTAACATAAATATTTAATTTTTCAACACGGTGATTCTGATGATTGTTCGGTATACAAAATCGACAGATGTTTGCCTTGAGATCCTGATAAAGTAAAGCTGAGTCTAAAAAACGGATCAACAACTCGTCAAGTTTCGGTAAATATAAAGTCAAGCTAAATTCAATACTAAAAAAGTTCTAAAAAAATTCTAAAAAGGTGCTGAAATGATTTAGTACATACCTAAAAATCCTTTCTATTCTTCAATTGTAAATCAATCTAGATTAAACCTCTACTTTACTAAAACTACATCACTAATATTTATAATTTAAAAAATTTGCCATTGATTCATTATTTCGCCCAATAAACTAGTTTAATTTAACTTACATCACTAACCAATCAGGGTTGTTCTTTATTGCTTTGCAATGCTTGTAATTCTGCATGCTCGCAAACGCAATTATATCCCTTTGAAGGGTCTCAAATGAAAATTATTGAATACTCCCGAATATCTTATCACATGGTTCACGCAAACCGTTCAAGTCAAATTAACAATTATATTAGTTTAGATTTGTAGAACGATGAAATTTGAAAACAATTCAAATTTTTATTCAATTTTATTTAATGACTCTTAGTTTCCTTTTCATTTTGAATTTTATCTTAGGTTCTCTCTGTTCAATATAATTTATATAGCGTGTCGGCTTATTTGAGAACAAAATTTGCAGTTAGTAATTTTTTGAACAACATCGATAAAGAACCGAGAACTATATCAAGAGCGGAATCTTCTTAGCGGCGATCGGCAAGTCCTCTGTAGCGATGCTGACCACTGATTGGTGGACATATTTTCGTAACCAGGCAGTGACAAGGAATCCATTTGAATTCAAATTATTTGACGAAACCAACTTGTTGTTTACTTGTCTTTTCTTCAAGTCCCAATCGCAGATTGTAGTTCAACCCATATCCTGAACCTCATCTATCTCATTTTCTCTACCCAGCTTGACGAATAATTAATCTTGAGTGGTATAAATTAATTGTGAACTCCATCTGGTCAATTGATGGAAAGTGTCGTCAATTATGAGGATCATCTAATTACTAAGTTCGACTCT
Organism: Ganaspis brasiliensis; assembly: GCA_037103525.1. Classification (NCBI taxonomy): domain Eukaryota; kingdom Metazoa; phylum Arthropoda; class Insecta; order Hymenoptera; family Figitidae; genus Ganaspis; species Ganaspis brasiliensis. The sequence goes on from JAZKLR010000123.1 coordinate 2,527,867, forward strand.
TGACCAAAAGATTGCTTGATATCGAAGCAACGCACGATATTTTGAAATTTAAGGCCATTCTAGGGCCGGACAAATTGAGTAATAATTAATGAATTTTCATGTGAACGGTCGAGCCGCCAGTGGCCATGAGCGGATAATTACAATGATAATAATGTGAGTCGCTTATCAATCGATTAAACAGTACGACGACACTGGTCCAATATCGTCCTGCACAGAATTTAATTTAATATTAAATTTATAATAAAAAGGAGTCGTTTCGACTCGATAAAAAGAAAAGTCTCAGACTTTTACTCGTGGAACCAACTGTTACCCACGAGGGCTCAACCAGGAAGAAGGAGCGACGTTCGTGGAAATTCGGACTCCCTTCCGAGAATGTCCTGTCTCTCTCCTTGATTGTCGGATCTCATTCGTCGATAATGAGATCCATATTGTAATTTGCTCGCTACACCGTGAGATGTCCCTTGATGTCCTATATTGGCTCCTAGGCAGACAGGTTCCACCATGAGAGGGTGGGAATCCCATCCACCCTTTTTCCCTCGTTGTACAATCCTCAGCTGTGTCCACGGCAGAAACCTGGCTGTACTCTGGCATCCTTCATTGGACCCTCATACGAAGAAAGCAAGCGAATCAGAACGTGATTGAAAACATAGAACTATAAAATAATCAGTAATTGACCCTTAGAAATATTTAATTGTTGACAAAGGCGTGAAATTTCTGGACGACGATGAGTAAATGGACAAAGGCCATATTAGGTTTGAGTTTATTCAACGTGGAAGGCTCCTTCGAAAAAGGGAAAAGCTATTTACAGAACGTGCAGAGAAAATCTGCAACGTTACAACAACGATATCGTAACAATAATTCCCAACAGTGTGCTCATCTCTTAAAAGTACAAATCTTGCAACTGTATCTCAACTCGCGAAATTCTCATCCGCCATGAAGCCGGAATCTTACTACTTTTGTGAGTTAGTTCTTAACAAAAGGTTTCCTATGACAGGCTCATCAGGTACTGAGGTATCATAAGGTTTCTTCAGGGAGGCTCATCTGTTACGAGTTTGAGTCTTGCACTACTAAAAGGTGAATCTAATACTGAACTTTCTCTTATCAAAGGCATCTGTTAAGGTGCTTGATTATTTCGGTGATAAAATATGTTTTCCAATGAGATCTTTAACTTTTTTAGAAATTTTGTTGTTGATATTTTGTATAAATGGAAATAAATGCAAAGAACCTCCTTTTAATGATTTTTTACTACGATAATAAAATTTGCGTCATTTTTCAATGTCATATTCGTAATTAGCGCATCAGCATACATCGGCATTCCAAATTTTATTAAAATCAATAAGGGGGGGGGGGTCTGAAAGTATACCCTGAATTTTAAGGCCGAAACTTTAGTAGGTCACTTTTAAACTACCTTGAAATGTAAGCTCCAAGGAATTTCATTTGCAAGTTTGACACATCCTGTGGCTAAATATAAAAATCTAATTTTTTTTCTGAAGTTAAGCAGTTAATAAATGTAAAATCTTGTATGATATAGATATATTTGAGAAATTAAGGCAGTATAGCATAGTTTTACTTCATTGGAGTAATTTTGGTCGAATCAACTAGTAGTGCATAGTTCAAAAGTTAACTAAAGTCTTGATCTAAATAGGGAACAAGCGTATGTGTTCATTCTATTGTCGTGCATCGCTATCTTCAATGTAAACTACAGTTCGTTAGGAAATTACAAAGGGAGTATATATTCACGAATTGTGAGGAGTGCATGTAGCGCTCCAACAACCCTTGGTTTGCCTTCCTTGCAGTATGCAAGAGGCAATTCAACTACAAACGTGCAGCAGCTCAATGGATCGAATCAGGACAGCGATCGAAGCCAACCGCATAGTTATTTGGTCATTGTCGGGCAATAATTTTCAGCCTACGTGCTAACCCACCACGTGGCTTTGGCTGTACAACCATCATTTTATTCAGTGCATCTATATCCACTTTCCGATCATATTGAATTACTTGCTATTTACAATTCATACGTTTCCCCTTTGTTTAGAAACAGACAATAGTTTTTTTGAAATATTTTTTTAATGTAAGTTCATGCTATAAAAATTAATCTAAATTAATAAAGGTAAAAAATGATTCTTAATATAAAGCCGATGCACTGCTGTCATCTGTAAAGATGTCTTAAACGATAGCTCTAGGAAAAATAATAATTCAAATAATATTAATTTTAAATATATCTTTTAATTTTTTGTTTCCCGAAATTATAATAATAGAAAGCAAGGTTGCACAATCTCTTTTTCTTTAAAAGAACTATTATGATCGTACCTCCATTATCCCTAAATTATTACGTTTTATTACAAATATATAGAAATTCAAAAAGCAAAAATGTAATTAAAATTTGTTTATCGTGATCAAATTAATGTTACAAGATTTGTGTTGTTTATTGGTTTTACGATTGTGTTGGAAAGTGGTTGATGATAATTCACAAAAATTCACAGCACTTTTATAGTTAACGAAGGATAGTTTATTCTCATTACAAATTATGAATACGTCACATTTGCTCATCCGTTATAAACATAAATTGCAGCACCTATAAGGAGACCGTCGAGAAGTGCTCCTGAAAGCCTGCCCGATGTGGACTGTAAGAAGACCAACACGAAACTGAACTGCATGATCACATGAGGCCCTAGTAGCTGACTGACAAAAGGGAGAGAAAGCTTCCTCCAAAAATTTGTGCTCCATCCTGTAGAGAGAAAAAGAGAGCAGTAACGGCCATAGAACAAAAGAAAACCCACCTCAATAGAAAGATCTCTTTTGTTATTTGTTCCTAATCCCGAAAATGCACGCACGTCACGTTTACAAATTCTCGTTTGAGAGTTTCCACTTAATACGACGATTAAACTAGGGATTGCAATCCCGCAATCCCGCGGGATCCGCAAAATTATGCGGGATCCGTAAAACTGACATTTGTTTTTTATATGAGAGATTTTATATGAAGTGATCAAAATAAAAAAAAATTGTTAGCCAATCATGGTTAAATTCGAAGTATTTATAGTGCGTACAGATGGTAATCTTTGGTGATTTTTTTTTGTCCAATATTTTCCGAGTGGGAGGGGGGTAATCTTTCTGGGTTTTACGGTACAACGCAAATTTTAGTAATTTTTGCTTCCTCATAGAGGAAGCTTTGTGATCGTTAAAATATTCGATTTTCCAAAAATATTCTAAATCGACTCATTTTTATCTAAAAAGCGAAAATTTTCATTCCTAAGCGAATGTCCAGATGTATGTGTATGTGTGTGTGTTCTTGCTTCCTCTATGAGGAAGCAAATTATTTTGCTTATTTGGAAGCGAAATGTCCATGAAATGGACATAATTCTCACCTAGTTTTATATTTAACAATAAATTAAAAAAATTTTGCTACTATCAGTTTCGATAGAGTTTTTCATGGTTTTTCGATTGGTGATATGTATATAAAAAAATAACATTTTTTTGGTCAAAAAAATATATAAATACCTCAATATTAATACCTCGAGTTTAAGCATGATTGGCTTAAACTTAAATATGAGTGTGTCTTGTTTACTCATTTTTTTTACATCACCTAATGAATAAAGGGCAAACATTTGTCTATTGTTTACGACTATTTAAAATCTATAACGCCAACCAGTGTAGAAGCAGAAAGAGCGTTTTCAACAGCAGGATACATTTGTAGTTCCTTAAGAAGCAGGTTGGGGGACGAAACCATTAATATAATATGTTTTTTGAGATCATATTTTCAATTAAATGAATAAAAAAATTACAGATTATAATTATAATTTCCAATCTTAATAAATACCTATTACTTAAACATAAACACACATATTTTCTTTCTTGATTACAAATTAGTGAGTCTAATTGTACAGTACAATAGCCTTTTTATTAGTAACTTTTTTTAATAAACATAGTTTTAATTTTGAAGTTCCCATCATATTAGAATTATCTAATTAACAGAATTTATTTATTAAATCCTGCACTTACACGCAGAAAAAACCATGAACGCCGGAAAAATTCCAAAAACACTGCGGGATCCCGCGGGATTGTTACCGAATCCCGCAAATGATCCCGCGGTATTGAAAACTGTGCGGGATTGCAATCCCTAGATTAAACTGATTTTACTTTTGTAAATGACAAAAAAAAAACTGTTTGGTAGGATTTCACAAAATGTCACAGCACTTTTAGTTTCACGTAATAAAGTTTATTATTATTACAATTATACATTACGTCACATTTGTATACCCGTCATGAACATAAAAGAAAAACAGTAAATAATTCGTCGAGAAATGCACGAGAAAACGCGCCCAATAAGAACAGAATAAAGCCCAAAACGGAACTGAACTCCCTCATCACATCAGGCCCTCGCTGACCGACCTAAAGGGTGGGAGAACTTCCATCAACGATCCGAGCTCCATCCTGTAGAAAGAGAAGAAGGGATGGCATGACCCCAGAACAGGGAAAACCCCAGCTCATTAGGCACTTAATACTCTATTAAAGAATTTATGACAGATTAAGCATAACATTGATTACAGAAAGCCATAAACCACCCATTCAAATCCCGCAAGAAACCTTCCTTATAACTTTACACATTTTAAACAGACTGGCTCACAAACTTAGAGATAAAATATTGTTTGTACCTCGAATAAGTGTACTTATTCTGTTCGGAATTGCAAGTATTACGGTCTTCAAATGCAGTCACCGAAGGGTCAAGCTTAAGACGGTTTATAATCAAAAAATGAAGCGATGTGAACTATAATAAATTACCGAACCAAATGACAAATAACAATTAAAACGGGTTTGCTGTTATAGTCACAAATCTACCCTAGGACAAGAAAATTAGATCATAGTTCACATATTTTCTAAGCTTGATCCTTAAGTCATCCTAGGAACCGAGAAAATTCCAGGTGTTTGGTTATCAAGATATCATATTATGTTACTGCAACTCTTCTTATGAGCACACGAGGCTAGATGTGGATGCTGGCGTCTTTTAACATTCTTAAATTTACTCATTGTTTAAAATGTTTTTAAATTTATAGGAGGAATTTTTGGAAATATTTGGATGGGTCTTTTGTGGTCTTCCGTAGTCTGTCATAAAATCTTGAATGGTGTTTGAAAGTGCTATTGAGGTGAATTTTTTCCCTGTGCTGCGGCCATGCCTGCTTTCTTTCCCTCTCTCTATAGGATGCAGCAGTCCTAGTTGGTGGGGGTTCCCTCTTTTCTGCCTGAGCAAGGGCTTTAGGTCGCCAGTAAGTGTTATTTGATTATATTTTTAAAACTTCTAATGAGTTTTTTCTTAAAATTTTTTACTCAAGATAATACATGACATTTGATGATCAGATTGATCCAAGCGCAAACAATATTATTATAACAATTCAGTATTTTAATAATTAATGTGAAGAAAAGTTCCAATGTGAACTGATGATCCAAAAATATAATATTTGTAACGCATATGTATATCCTTTTGTATTTTAGTATCAATAAAGTTTATTTTCAAAAGTCAAAAAAAGTCAAAAGTTAGGTCGCCAGTGGCACCCTCTTGGCTTTACCACCTCTCGGTATCATGCGGGGGTAGCCTGGTGTCACTCTTGCGGTCTGCAGCGTCGTCGATGGTACCCTCTTAGCTCTCACCAACCTGCATCGTGGTAGCCCTCGGGCAGCCTACTGATGTTTGGCAGTTAATCGTTACCTTACTTCGAGCTGACATCGTGCCGGATGGTGCACCCTTGGCGTTCCTTTCCTGCTTTAAGGTCTACCTAGTGTCTAGCAGTGCACCTGTAGCATTCTTGCGGCCTGCTTCCTGCCTGGAAGTACATCTTTAGCTTTGGTCGTAGCAGCTTCGTGTTGGACGGTGCACCTGGTCTTCTGGATTCTTCTATTTTTGGTTATACTGGGTGACCGATTGTGACGTATTTCTAAATTTTTATAATTATAAATTATCGTTCGTTAAGGTTAAACAATCTGTGTGTTTTTTTGTATCCCGTGGACCTATTTGTATGCACTGGAACTTAAAAAAAAAACTGTTTTCAACATTTGAAACTTTGTGAAATTAGAGGTTTTCCGTTAACGACACTTCCGGTAGGAGATTGTAGGACTTCATAGTTTGTATCGAGATCCCAAATCTGTCGATTTGTTTGCGTGTAGAGTCAGTAAATAAATAAATTGATTGTGGTTTTGAAATAAATTTGTTAAATAAAGAATAAAATAAAATATTTAAAGAATAGTTCAACCAATTCCTGCAATTAACTGTTATTGATTTTTAATTTGTCAAGATTTCAACTTCCTGTGCACATAACGGAAACTTTAATCTATTTTTCATCACTTTATAACTAAAAGTCTAACAATTTTATTGTAAGTTTAATAATATTGAATTTAAAAGTTAAAATGAACTTCATTTGTAAACTGCTTATTAACTTTTCAATATTGAAAAAATAGAAAATAAACTTTTATACCATTTTTATCCAGTTATATAAAACACTTGTTTCTAAAAAAATTGACTGCTTTTAAATTGTACAATATTCCTTTTTTGATATGAAAATTTCCAGCCGACCTATCATTCACAGGGCTGTAAGTGCTTGGAAACTCTAGAAATTCGAAGTACTAGGTTAATTAACGTTTTGGTTGAATTGGTAATTTCTCGACTGACCATTTCGAGTAAAGGTATTCTCTACCTACGCACCACTCCGAGTGTAATGGACGTTCTATTACCTTTTGAATGGCTACACAAGAAGAACACGTTTAGTATCAAATTGGTTTCTATGTCTCATTATTCAACATGCTTTCATTTTAACTGTATAATTTAAGAATTGTCATTTGAATTCATAGTCAGTGTCTTTTTTCATTAACATACAGAGCACAACAATATACAAAATTAAAAAAGACCATCTTTCTGTAGAAGCATTTTTAGCTTTAAAGTGAAACTTTTCCAAGTGTTGACAATACGTCTATTTTTTTCTAAAACTACTCTTTTCTGACTGAAGATGAGAAATTACTACAAATTGCTAAAAATCTCTATAAATTATTTTAAATTTCATTCTATCTAGTAATATTATTTATCATAAAAACATTTTCTGACTTCAGATAATGAAAATGGAACCTTTAATCAAATTAAATCAATCATAATCCAAAAATACATTTTTTGCTTCTAAGGTAATAATTTGCAACAATGGGTTTTGAAGCTCAAGAGTAGTACTGTACGGTAAAATTTTGGAAAATAAAAAAAAAATTTGGAACGTCATAAAAAATTCACAAAAATGTCCGAAATTGTCATTTTTGTCCATTTAAACTAACATTACAAAAAATCCTGAAGTGATTGATTTTTAAATGTTTATTGTATTTTTTAAAAGTTTGATACCTTACAAAGATTTTTCTTTGGATTATTTTCTCATAAACAAATTAATTATATTTAAAAAACTTACTAGTAGGATGCTGAAATAAAATTTTTAATTTAATTTGTCAATAGTTTTCTGACTTTGCCATCACCCTAACTACCAGACAATCAAGTCAAACACGACAATCACGGTTTCTTGTCCGTTTTACCAAGGGTATACCGCAAGCAGAGCTTCCGTACTTTAAGTTTGGTAGGAGCAGCAAACACTGTAATCAAGGGGGAAAACCGTCTCACTAGTTGCCTCAGCAAAAAGCATCTGGGTTCTTAGATCACAAGAAATTTACGAATCTCACGAGAAGAAAACTTTTACAAAGGAAGAGAAGAAGAGAATTGAAAGTTATATTTGTCATTACTGTTTGATCTAAAATGACAATATATGATTATATGGTGGTAAAATTAGTTAAAATTTGAAACAATTGTAGATACTTAATTAAATTTAAGTACAACTAAGAAACCATGATTTATATTTGCTACAAATAGTGTTGCCGCAAGACTCGAGACTTTTCGAGACGAGATGGAGCATTTGTCTCGTATCGTTTATTCAAGCCGAGACGAGATCAACATTAATTGCGTTTTGATTAAAGGTTTTTTAATGCTTTAAAAATTTTAATTTTTTACAATAACACAATGTTTCATTCCAAACAATTTGAAGTTTCTAATTGTTTTTTGCTTTCAACGACTCTCGCCTCTCAAGAATATTTGCAGAAAATAATTAATCTTTTTCTTTTTAGAATAGATACACTAGATGCAAATATATCCTGTATTTTATGCTTCTTAAGTATTGAGAATATTTATTAAAAAAATATGTTTTTATAAGTTTTGTGGTTGCTAGCCACGAGTTTGATGTCAAATAAAATTTAAACTTTCTAAAAAGTGAATTTAATGATTCATTATTATTATTATTATTTTTTTTTTTTTTTTTTTTTTTTTTTACAAAACAAGTTTAGGAGAGGAAAAAATGCATTTACGCACTTGTTAGTGTGGGACTCGACCACGTGCTGTGGTAATACCTCACTAAAACAACCTCTCCCATTCTTGCTTTACATATTCTAATCCACTATTGCTCCATCCGTCCTGGAGGGTAAGCAAAAGCGTGATTCATTTACTAGAGTTGTTATTTTCGTTTCTTACACTGTTGTTCTCACCTATTGCCGCCGATATTCTTAAGCGGTGGTCAAGAACGTTGTTGGATGCTTTTTTAGAGCTACCGAATAGGATCTTATAATGAACAGTGCTGCCGAACCAGATTTAGAGAGTTCAGAAGAACAGCCTTCTGCATGCGAACCGCCAACGCATTAGCCTTGTGCTCGCAGCTAGGAATTTTTTGTAATTGGCTCACAAATGAAGCTCGCATCCCTCCTAAACAACCGAGTACAAGAACAATTAATCTGACCCTGTAGCCTGGATATATTTTACTCAATTCAAACAGAAGGTCTTGATACTTTGTCCGCTTCTCATCCTCCTTTTGAGTGATATTGCTCTCAGCAGGTGCCGAAAACTCTATCACACAAATGACCCTACTTTTATGATCCTGGAGCACTATATCAGGTTTATTGGCGCTGATACGATGAGTGGTGGAAAAAGAAAAATTCCAGTAGATCTTACACTGATCATTTTCCACAACGGACTCCTGATCCCCCTGGGCATACGGCAAGATGGGTTCTTTATCTATACCATATTGGTGTCGAAGGTGATAATACAACACCTTAAGCGCAGCATTGTGTCTTTCTACATATCTGTAACATGCATACTTCGGGCACGCACTTAGAATGTGACTAAGTGTCTCCGGGTATTGCCTGCACGCTCGACAGTTGGTATTGTCGACAGATATATGCATCACTCGACTGCGATACACCAAAGTATTTATCACTCCATCCTGGCAAGCAAATAAAAATCCTTCAGTCTCCGATTTCAAACCAGCAGACTTGAGGAAAGCAAATGACAAAACCCCAGACCATTATTATTATTATTTTTTTTTTTATTTTATTTTTTTTTTACAAAACAAGTTTAGGAGAGGAAAAAATGCATTTACGCACTTGTTCGTGTGGGACTCGACCACATCCTGTGGCAATACCGCACTAAAACAACCTCTCCCAATTCTTGCTTTACATATTCTTATCAACTTTTGCTCCTTCCGTCCTGGAAGGTAAGCAAAAGTTTCTTTTTTTTTACTCTGTACAGTTACACCATTCTGTTCTTTGGGTCTTCATGTCCATTGCCGCCGATGTTCTTATGCGGCCGACATGAAATTGTTGGATGCTTTTTTAGAGCTACTTATTATTATTATTATTATTATTATTATTATTATTATTATTACGATTAATTATTATTGTCAACATCTTTAATTAAATTAAAAAAAAACAATTAAACAGTGTTTATAGTTTCGATAAAAATAACTTTCAAATCGTTAAGAAGTAATTATTAGGATTTTTTAATTTGTTTAAACAAATAAATAAATTGTTTAAACAAATGAAAATAAACAATTAAGCAGTGTTTATGGATTCAATAGAAGTAATTTTCAAATAGATAAGGAAATAATTATTAATTTTGTCTAATTTGTTTAAACAAATAAATAAATTGTTTACAAAAATTAAAATAAACAATTAAACAGTGTTTATGGTTTCGATAAAGATAATTTTCAAATCAAGGAAGGTGGAGCTATTAATATTGTCTTATTTGTTTAAACAAATTAGGATAAACAATTAAACAGTGTTTATGGTTTCGATAAAGATAATTTTCAAATTGATTAAGAAGTAGTTATTAATATTATCTAATTTGTTTAAACAAACGAAGTTAATTGTTTAAATAAATTCAGTTAGTTTAAACATTAGATAGATGGTTTTATTGTTTTGCAAGAGCCTTTGGGATTTCCACAAATTTCAAAGAAATTTTAATCTAGTGCCAGAAGAAACTTTGAGGGTAGAGATAGAAAATTCTTGGCAAAAGAAAGCTTCTATCTTTAATCCCAAGACAATTTTGACGTATTGCGAGAAAGCATTACGTTTAGGCTTTTCACACGCTGACAGATATAACAAGAAAAAAAAGAGGGTCGAGAAACTAAATTCAAATTGTTTGTCACTATTCTTCTTTTATACTTTTTTATACTTTTCTTTAATACTTTTCATACTTATATAATGAAAAATAAATATAGAAAATTACAAATATCTACAAATTAAATTATATCAATAAATATAACGAATTTACATCTATTACATTAATCGCAATAAACTAATTTATTAATAAATAAGAACGCAACCTACAGTACATACAAACCTGTAGAAACTGCAGTAGTGAAATCTTTATAAGCTCAGGCATGTCGGATCAAATTAAAATTTTACTACTGTAAGGAAGCGTATGCATCTTCCCTAATATGAGTCAAAATTTCTGAAGTGGGACACTTTTTTTCTATATCGAGATTTTTTTATTTTTTGTCACTAATTTTGTAGTATTTTAGAAGCAAAAGATGATCCTAAAGTTGTTTTAAAAAATTTTAATTTTTTCATGAGTTATTGTTTAAACCATTTTTAAGCATCGATTTAGTAATAAAATTATTTTCTACTGGATTTCGATAAAATTTGGTATGAAAAAACAATTTTTTTCTCCATTTTGCAACGTTTTCTCTTTGAAGTAACAAAAAATAAACAAAAATTTTGAAATTTGTTTACATCAATTGCTTAAACAAATTTTTTATGTCACTTATTAACTTTTGAAAAATGAAAGCTAAAGACGTGTAGTTTTTTGCAGTTTTATATGATGAAATAGCTAAAAATAAACCGTAATTTAAAAATTTACTTTCAATAATTGTTTAAACAAATTATTGATGTTATTTATCAACTTTTGAGAAAAAAAAACTGGAGACTTGGAATATTTTTCTCAATTCTGTTACTTTTTATGTTTGGACTGTTTGCCAACTGTTAGAGATAAAATAATTTATTACGATTCCGAGAAACAAAGTGTTATTTATTAAATTATTAATTAATTATAATAAGATTACTTTGACACCTATTAATCAAAACTTAGTGTTGTATAAGGAATCAAAAACATTTTTAAATTCAGTTTTCTGGATTTGTTTGTTATTTTTTCAAAGAATTTATTTAAGTTCCTAGTTTTTCAAAATACAAATTAAATAAACTCTAAAAAGGAGCAAGGTGTTGAAAAAACGAACACAAAAATTATCTCAAAATGAATACTTAAGGTACAACTTGGCAGGGGTTTTCTTTATAATATATAATGTATACTATAATTCTATTATTATACTTGATCTAGAAATACTAATTATAATTCTCTTACCTGTAGTCTTGTAAGCACATTGTTTGAGTAATAGTATTTCATTTTGTAGTTTAATTTAAACTTCTACTCAGAATTCTGTTTGATATCTTGCACAAATAACTGCTTCAAAATTAAGCTGAAAAGGAAAATCTGCAATCGAGATTGGAGTATGAAAGACGAGTAAATGAAATCTTGACTTGCAATTTATTCAACAAATTGTTATGATGTGCAAATTTGTTTTGTTTTATCTCTTTGCAGAGAAATTTTATTTTTTTTCATTTAGACTGTAAAACATCAGTGAAGGTGGAGATTCAGGTCATGACGCTTATAAAAATATTTTCATAAGGTTGGATTCAGGAAAGAATGAAATTTTTTGTAATAAATTGCATGTGATAATACCACTCGCTCTAGAGAAAAGAGTAAAAAAGTCTTCTGAAACTAGAAAGGTTATATTTTCAGTTTGTGTAATGTATATTATTATAAAACTAAGCGAGTGCACCTTGTCAATTATTTTAATGGAAGTTTCTGGATACTTTGCTATTTCACTCAGAAGGGAAATAACTCAGGTTTATGTTCTCTTGATTAACTTTATGATACCGCATTTAATATTATGAATTAATTTTCTGAAGGATTCTAATTAAATTTCTCATGATATTTGCATGTTAATAATTTATGATAATTGACCCTATTATAACTTACAATACGTGTAATGTTTATTTATGCATAACTTTAAATCAAAATCGTTATTTTTGACCAATGAGAAAGGATTTTTTTTTGGTACAATAATCATTACCAAAATGTCTAGAACACGGCCATTTTTTTATTTTGCTTCTAAAACTTTAAACACATTTTTTCTCAAAACTGTGTTTTTTAAGTCAGTGACCACTATATCTAAAAAACCGCTGAACCGATTCGGCTCAAATTTCCACACAAGCTCAAGAACTACATTTTGCTGTCGTTGTTCAAAGGTTTTTTTTTAAATAGAATTAAAATTATTAATTTAATCAACAATTTAAGAAGGTTTTTTTTCATGAAAATGAATTTTGTTTTTCAGAATCTGCCATTTTGTAAAAAGTGATATTTTTTTAATTTCTTCGATCATCGACAACATTTTCTCATAAACTAACAGAATCTATTTTATTTTTTAAATTTAGATGATTTTGTCAGAAATTATGTTGATCATTGCCAGAAACATTTTTTTCGAGATCGCATGCAAAGGACGGAAAAAAAAATTTTATGAATTTTTTTTAAATACACTAAAAGATGTATAATAGTATAGAAAAACTTTAATTTTAAGAAATAAATATTCCTTTAAATAAAATCCCAAAAAACAGCATTTTCCGACTGGCTAAATGAAACATAGAAACTCAATGATTTTAAAAACGCGTCTCACGATTGTTTTCTTTTTAATCATATACAGGAAAAAAGCGTAACAGATAGGAAATTAATTTTGATGCAGCTTTTTTTTAAATAGCTTGTCAAACACAAAAATTTTTGTCAATGTACAATGAAAAAAGCGTGAATTATTTCGCTCCTCAAATTTAAATAAAACAGATTGAATTATGGATTCTTCATTTATTCAAATAAATGTACAATTCTTTAATTAATAAGGTTGCCTCTAATAAACAATTTTAAATACCATATTGTAATTTATTTTCTTTATTATTTAAGATATTATCTGTCATTTTTTTCTAGATTTTATCATTGTATTCTATCATTCTTTTATCGTCGCAAAAAATGCCAGGAAAAAATATAATAGTCGAAAATGATAAGGCTACTAGGAATTTTCTATTATATATTTTACAAAACGATGTCATCTTTATTGTTACTATCACTAGGAACTTCCGAAACAACAGACTGTTTTTTAATCTGATTTTCCGTTTAATTTTCAATTGATGAAATCTCCGCTGGTTGTGGAGTAGAGTCTGATTTTGTGTACACAAAAGCCTGTAAATAATATGCATTCATTGGTGAATATTTTTTAAATGCAAAAAATGATTGAAAATTATAAGTGTATTACATTAGAACCGACTCTGCGCGTAAGGTTAGGTACGACATCTGTATAGTACACAATTCAAATATCAAGCGAAAATTCTCTCAGTGTAGTGATATGCAAGTTTGTGCCAAGTTTCATTATTATATTATCATTTATTAGTACAGTAAATCTATCTTAAAAAAGTCGTTTTTTTGGCAAAAAATACACTAAGTTCCCTTGGGGAAGGGGGAGAAATCGAAAATTTGTTTGCATTGCATTTTTTGCAAAAATGGTAAGTCGTACTGAAATATTTTTTAAACATTATTTGTAGAGAATTAAATTTTCTACATTTGATCTCATTGAGCCAGCATCGTACATCTTAATGTGTAAAAATTAGAGGGTTACCAAAAATTAGAGGGTTACCAAAAAAGCTCAAAAAAAATTTTAATACAAAAAGCAGGAAAAACTGGTTTTTGGTAATTTTGGCACCCTCTAATTTTTGCACATTAAGATGTACGGTACTGGTTCAATGAGATCAAATTTAGAGAATTTAATTCTCTACAATTTATGTCTAAAAAATATTTCAGTACGACTTACCGTTTTCGCGAAAAATGCAACACAAAAACATTTTTGATTTTGGGAAAAGTTGGGGATCCCAACTTTTTGGTTTTAAGCTGGACACATGTGCCACTAACGATTTATGAAATAAACTGACTTAGTTTTTAACTTGCAAGCTGATGCTCAAGTAAAGTGTGTTCTCTTTATCTCATTAAAAGACTCTATTTAAATTTAGACTTTCTCACTCGGTTAATTATAAAAAACTTAAATTCATTTATTAAATTGTCTAATTTTGTGTTAAAATCACCGCAAAGCTGTGGCGTGGGTCACTTCACGAACGAATATTTACTGTTTGTCGCAATAATCAAGCTGAAAGTTTTTAAAGCTCTGAAATTTCTGTTCAGATCTCCGGAAGTTTAAAAGTAATTCTAAAAGTATTAATAATACTTGTTAACAATTTAAATGTGATTATGTATACGTGATGCGCTAACTTATTATTACATATTTTGAAAAAAGTGTAAAAAACTAAAAAATCAGGATTTAGTGGGTTATTTTGTGCATTCTTTAAAATTAATTATTTTTCAAAAATTTCATTTGTAGTTGGTAAAAAAGAATTTAGTGTGTCTTTTGAAACATTTTTGTTATAAAAGGCGAAAAATAAGCAATAAATTTCAATTTTACAGCTGATGCCATAAAAACCTCAATAAGTATCATTATAATTACATGCTTTTCAATTTATTTTTCACACCTGTTTTCTTAAAATAACTGAATTAAATAAAATTAAAAAAAAAATTTTTTGTAGATCTGGATTTCTGTGAAATTTCAGTATTTTATTTTCAAATTAAGTAAACAATTCCTACAACAACAATTAATTAATAATTAATTAATTGAATAGTTAAACATATTTTTTCAAATTCTAAATTTTAATAAAGCATAGAATAAAAAAAGTAGTTTTTTTGCACAAAATAGCCCCGCTTGACGGTATATTAAATCTTTTGGTGAAAAATATAAACAAAAAATTTCTTGTTATTAGGTTATAAGTCATAACCTTCTATTATTTTATGATTTAACATTTTTATGAACTGTTATTACTTCTATTGAGGAGTGTAACGTCGTGAGCCATTCCTTTTTTTGTCATCTTTTTAAAATCTTCGTTTCCCATATCACAGAAACGAAAAACATAAATTTGACTTTTTCTTGAAAAGGGAGGAACATCATAGTCTATCGAGTTTCTTAGAGTTCGGTTACATTTAAAAAAACAAATATTTATCGCTAACAGATGTCTTGTGATGGACTCCACTTTCTAAACAGTCCCTAAAAACTCTGAGATTAGGGGTCGCGTTGAGACAAACTCTGCTGTAGGCGATGCTGGCCCTCACTTTGGACTAGTGTTCACTTCCGTCCTTGGGTGCAGGTCCACACTGTAAATTCGTCACACCATCCCTGTTTCCCTAAAAAGTCTGTTTCTTTCAAATCTTGAAGCTGGACTAGCAATCTACTACTAATTTATTACTTCTAATGTTCAAGGAAAGTAAAAATTTAAAGAAAACGATAGTAATGTATAAAACAGACATCTTTCGAAATGATCTCATACATTGAGGCGATACGCTTTGTTTCAAATTAGGATGAATGAGAAATAAACCCCTGAGTAATGCTACCGGTTCGTCGACAATGTATATCTTTTAAAGTAGTATCAATTTTCCGGGTTTCCTCGGTGATTGATTTGATTGTCGGGTCGAAGAAATTCGGATAATAAATTAATCAGTCGATCTTCCTACCTTGGCGATCGAGTTGATCAACGGCTACGCTCTCACGTGCCGGCCGAGGACACGGAAAGGTAAGACTGTGATCTTTCTTTCTGTTTGTTGTTTTTATTTTTATTAATAATCGCGACGTTAAAAGTAATCAATGTTTCGTGTTTTGATTTTTTAAAGTGTAGCCGTTATTTTCGCCTGAATCTCAATTTGATTAGAATGGATTTAAATGAATCTTGAAGAAAAGGTATTGAATCAGCCATGAAGGATAGCATCACTCGGGGCTCCCCACTTCGAGAGGATGTTTAATATGTTCAAAATACCAGAATCTGTAATATCTTCAAAGAATCATCTTATCAACACCTCATGTGAATTATGGATGACTAATTTTAATTCATTCCTATTTAATGTCATTTGTATAAAGGAATCTAAAAGAGTAAGGGTTGAATTGAGAGCGTGATTTATAGAAGAGGATACGTTGATCGATTTTGACTTAAATATTTTATTTAATTGTATGATTTCATTTTTATTATGTCTTTTTACTTATTGTTTGCGTTATGTATATGTAATTTAACATTAATAATGAATAATGCCTGCGCAGGATCCATTAAAAAAAATTATTGATTGTAATTACGGATTTGATAGATTTGTTTCAACTTGGACGGAAAATATTTAAATAAATTATTATTCTTGATATCTATATTTATTTGTTAAGTTATTTTTCTTGTTGTTATTTATCGCTGTTGTAAAATATTTTGTTTAATTCATTTGTTAACGTTATTTTAAAACAATAAGTTATAGATATTTACCTTTTTTGTTTCGATTTAAAGTGTCTAAAAATAAGAAAATCGTTACAACATAAGTATTAATTAATTTGGGTTTTAACATATTTAATTTTCTCAGTGTTTAAAAGTCTTAGTTTTTATAATTTTGTAATTTCATTTTTTTTTCGTTCAATTTATATTTGAAAATAGTTTCCCAATCTTTAAGTTTATTTTTCTGTCGATTTAAGGAATATTGTAAATAAGAGACCTCTGTCTCTTGATCTTGGTAAATGACCTTTAAGGTAGAATTTGTCAGTTAGGCTTGAAACGTCGCTTGAGAAAGAGAATTTCGGCTTTGAATCATTTATTTGATACCCATTAATAAATGAACATTGGAAAGTTACTTCCTATCTGTAATTATCAAAAACACAGTCCACAAGTTCTTTCCTTCATTTTCCGAATTTTAAATCAAAGTATACTCTACTTTTTTTGATAATACAAAACATTTTGTCCTTCGAGCCGGATATATTCGACTCAAAATCTTTTGAAATTCGGGAAAAGTTAGTGCAAAGTGCAAGTGAGGTTCTAACAACAATTTAAAGTGCTGTTGGTGATAAAGGTGACTGTTTGACTTGAGAAAAAACCAATAAAAGGTAATATTGTGCCCTTTTTACTCAGTTTCGCTTTCTTGCACATTAAGAAGATAAGATATTAAAGAATTACTTTTTCTCTCTTTTTACATTGTCGAAAATGTCAGTGTTCTCGCTCCAAGCCCCTTCTCAGTCATATTCAAAATCGTTCTCTCTCTTTTCTTGCCTCTGCTTTGCACTACATTCTAAAGTTGAATTCGAGCCTAACTATTCTAAAATTAATCTCTCTCTTTAATTTCTTGGTTTCTCTCTTATCACTACGAGAGAGAGACTTGTGTCGAAAGCCCCTGTTACCTCTCGGTCACCTCGTCAATGATTTTATCGTTCTCTTTTCAAAGACAATCTTTCTCTCTCTTAGCGTGACTTCTCTTAGCAAGTCATTTGCATTTCTAACGTCTCATTGACAACTGTTTTTCTGCTCAATGAACGAAACTATAAGTTCATAAGCAATATGCCGCCTAAACGCAATTTAGCAAAATTGTTATTGAAACAAAAATCTATAATTAGTCATACTCAAAATAAAGTTCCACGTCTCAAGTTAAGAAAATCTTTTTCTCCTCAGTTGTTAAAAGAACGTTTAAATTAACTCAATATCTATTGGGAGAAATGTAGTCAATTAAACATTTCTCTCGAATTACAATATATTGAAGAAGAAGATGCGGAACTACCCTATTTCAAGCAGAAACACTATTTTGCTCACGAATCCTCATATGAAGAAGCTTTTGGTTTTCTCTGTGGAAAGCTACCAGTACAAAAGGACTCATCAAGCAACTCAAAAATGTCTCATCGCCCAAGATTGAAGAAGCCAGATCTCCCTATTACTGCATTTTCCGGTATTTATTTTGACTGGTTGTATTATAGAGAACTGTTTAAATCTCTTATAATCGACGATAAATTGCTTTTGGATATTAAACGATACCAGTACTTATTAACGAGTTTGACTGCAGAAGCTCAGGTAATTGTTAAAAATATTTCACTAATCGGTGAAAATTTTGTTTCAGCGCAGAATCGGCTAAAAACTAGATACGATATTAGTAGAGCGTTAATTGAATATTGTTTGCGTAAATAAGGAGAATTTCCTAAGATTTCAAACGATGTATTAAATAGTTCAAAATGAATGCGTAATAATATATATTTACTTGTCTGGTTGGAGAATTCCATGTAGCTGGTTTTGCAGAAGCTGCTGACGGCTTAAAAATATAAAAAAATCAATAACTTTAATTGTCTGGCAAGAAAAATTTTAAAAAGGGACTTTAAAAGTGTGTCTTTATATGTAGCCTAAAAGATTCAAAGCATTTACAGAAAATTTTAATTTGCAACAAAAGAAGGAAAATAACATTATTTACCTGTGGGCTAGAATTAGGCCATGTATCTGGTCCTGCAGAAGATGCTGAGGGCTTTGAAATATAAAAACTTAAATTAATTTTATTGTTTAATGAGGTGAATTTTTAATAGTGCCAAATTAAGTTTGTCGCAGAATGTAGACAAAGAGATTCGCAGCAGATATAGAAAGTATTATTCGCAACAAAGGAGTCAAAAAACCATATTTACTCGTGTGGTTGGAGAATTCCATGTAGCTGGTTCTGCAGAAACTGCTGACGGCTTCAAAATATAAAAATCAAGTAACTTTTATTGTCTAGTAAGGAAAATTTTAAAAAATGCCTTTAAAAGTGTGTCTTTATATGTAGCCTAAAAGATTCAAAGCATTTACAGAAAATTTTAATTTGAAACAAAAGAAGGAAAATAACATTATTTACCTGTGGGCTAGAATTAGGCCATGTATCTGGTCCTGCAGAAGATGCTGACGGCTTTGAAATATAAAAACTCAAATTATTTTTATAGTTTAATGAGGAGAATTTTGAAAAGTGCCAAATAAAGTTTGTCGCAGAATGTAGGCAAAGAGATTAGCAGCATTCATAGAAAATAATATTCGCAACAAAGGAATCAAAAAACCATATTTACTAGTCTGGTTGGAGAATTCCATGTAGCTGGTTCTGCAGAAACTGCTGACGGCTTCAAAATATAAAAAAAATCAATAACTTTGATTGTCTAGCAAGGAAAATTTTAAAAAGTGACTCTAAAAGTGTATCTTAAAATGTACGCTAAGAGATTCAAAGCATTTACAGAAAATTTTAATTTGCAACAAAAGAAGGAAAATAACATTATTTACCTGTGGGCTAGAATTAGGCCATGTATCTGGTCCTGCAGAAGATGCTGACGGCTTTGAAATATAAAAACTTAAATTAATTTTATTGTTTAATGAGGAGAATTTTTAATAGTGCCAATTAAAGTTTGTCGCAGGGGGTTAAAAGTATTTATAGGAAAGTAAAACAATAGTACTTGATGCAAAGATTATTAGTTGAACTAAAAAAGTATTTTTTAAAGAAGCTGAAGAAATTTAGCATAACTAATTTCTGATAGATTTCGGTTATAAGTAATTAATATTTTAATTATAATTTATATTATAGTTACAATAATAAGTTATATCTCTGGGATATCCCTGGGACATTTTATTGGGATATTGCAAATGCTATATCCACTTGGGATATTTCTGGGATGTCCCTGGGTTATATCGGTATTGTTATGGGATATCTAATGCTTTTAGGGAAGCTATAGAGTTGAAATTTTTTTCCAATTTTGAAACTTTTAAAGCTTTTTAGTACCAAAAAATTACAACAATTTTAAAATAGTAATTCTATTATTTGTTTAAGCAAGTTATTATTGTTTTATTTAAACTTTTTATGATACTAAATCACAAATTTGCGACTTTTTCTTAATTTTACTATTTTTGAAGACGAATGGAACTAATTACTTACCACAAACTAAAAATAACAATTTAAGCGATTGTATAAACAAACTAGTGTTGTTTATATACATTTTTGTTATCAAATTAAGCTACAGAGTTGTGATTTGACTGTAAAACACATGAGGGGCTGATAGGAAAAACGGAATATAAAAATGGTGGGAGCAAAAATGGGTTAATTATGTTTCAGCGTAAAAACAAATTATCATCAATTGCGAAGAAAAATGGATCGCTTGAAGTTAAGGGCAAAAACGGGATATCCTTCTATTCCGTTTTTGCTTTTAGTCAAAATTTGTTTCGTTTTTACGATTACTTTTAATTTTTTTTATTTTATTCGAAGATATTAATTAAAAATATATGAGCCGACATTCTTCAAACATACTTTCCTTAGCACTAAATGTTTTTTTATTGAGTATCTCTGCGCGTTAACATAATTTCTTTCAGAAAACTTTTAATATTGAAAATATTATTATACAATGTCTTCAAGGACTTCTTTCTTAGAATCTAAATTTAATATTTGATAAAACTTATTAAAAAAGAATTTTTTAAAGAAACCTACCACAAACAAGTTTCTCTGTCAATAGGTGTCTCTTAAATCAAATGTTTAATATATGTAAATAAGAATTAGCGAAATTTTTATGCTAATTTTAAAACTCAATGTTGTTGTTTAACATTCGGTTTGAAAATTATTATAAAAGGGTCAAACCATTGACTTTTGTCTGAGAACAGCCGCGGACATACCTATTAAAAAAAAGTTTTTAGAAATATAAAACTTCAAAATTTTATGAATTTAATAACTGTATCATTAGGGAGTAAATTTATTTTCTTTGGCGGTGTTATCAATCAAAAGTATGAGGTCCCGAGTAAGGTCCATGATGTTATTTCGTAACCTTAAATGTGGCACTTTTATTCAACACGTTATAATTAAAAAATTATTTTACTTTAAAAATCAAAACTCATCAGAAATATAAATCCCATTATTTTAATCCTAGAAATAAGGGAAATTATATTGGAAAATTATTTCTTTAAAATAATAAAATAATTTACAAAATTTCTACTTGGAAAAATGTTGATGGTTTTTTTAATATAACTTTTTTTTAAA
This sequence comes from Ganaspis brasiliensis, assembly GCA_037103525.1. Classification (NCBI taxonomy): domain Eukaryota; kingdom Metazoa; phylum Arthropoda; class Insecta; order Hymenoptera; family Figitidae; genus Ganaspis; species Ganaspis brasiliensis. The sequence goes on from JAZKLR010000123.1 coordinate 2,549,144, forward strand.
GCTCCTAAAAATTTGAGGTTTTGAATATATTTTAAAATTAGTATAACTTTCTTATTGCTATTAAAATTTAAGGAAAGTGTTTTGCTTCGTTTAGAAATTATTAAATTTAAAATATTTCTATTTAAAAAGGCAATGTGAAATTGTTTTGTTTTCATCAAGTGCCAGAATTAGCCTTTTTTAATAGAAAACTTTTAAATTTCATCTTTTCCTACTAACGAAGCGAAATGTTTTCCCTAAAGCTTAGGAGTTCCCAAAAAAAGTTACAGGCTTAAAAAAAGCATGAAAGTTTTTATGTACAAGTAAAAATTTGTCAAATTATATAATTATTTTAAAGTAATTATATTTTAATATAATTTTAATTATTTCTAAGATTAAAAATGTGAAATAATGGAATTTATATTCAGGGGCGGCGACTTGTGTATGGTATGTCTAAATTCTATAGAGCAAAAAAGTCGCCCTGTGGAATTCCATATGGCAAAATTATAGACAAAAAATAAATTTCTTAATAAGAATGTGGATAAAAAAACTTTTTATCGAAGAAAAAGATTAAAATTTAAAAACAAAAATCATATTTTGTAAAAATAATTGAAAAATGACGAAAGAAATTGAAAATGAATTAATAAATAATGAAACTAATTTGATACTAAAGGAAATAATTATAATTGAAAAAGTTGTATCTAAAAAAATTAAAGAAAAAAATTGAAACTTACGAAAATTGAATTAAAAAATTAGGGGAAAAATTGAAAAATTATGAACATAATTAGAAATTAAAGAAAATTTTTTAAAAATGATAAAAATAGTTAAAAATTGTAGCAAATAATTAAAATCATAAAAAAAAAAATTGCGAAAAATTGAAGAAATTTTTAAATAATTTAAAATTTATCTTATTATCAAAGAGTGGATTAATTAAAATTTTAATCAATGAAATCTAAAATTAACTAACGTTTGAAGAATTATAATAAATAATTGTAATTGTAGTCTTGTTCATCTCAAATATAGTCTCTAATTTTTTCAATTATTTTTTACAAATTTATATTATTTTCTTCAATTTACAATTATTTATATCAATTATTTTTTTATTAGATATATTTTTCAATTGATTTTTAATTGCTTTTTGTCATTTACAATTATTTTTTCATTAATTCTCTAATCTTTGCTTCCTTATGGAGGAAGCTTTGTGATCGTTAAAATTTTTGATTTTACAAAAAAAAGCCTAAATCGTCTCATTTTCATCTAAAAAGCGTAAATTTTCATTTTTAAGCAAATGTCCAGATAACTGCATGTATTTGTGTGTGTGTGTGTGTGTGTATGTATGCATGTATGTATATGAGTGTATGTGTGAGTGTTGCATTTTTTGTGTACAGGTTATCTTGAGAATGCTTAAACGGATTCCAATGAAATTTGGATGACTTATTAAGCTCATGAATATCTAAATTTGGACACAGGGATTTTTGAAAAAATCCAAACAATTTTTGTTGAGCACATTTTACCAACGAAAAAAAATCGTTTTTTGCCAAAAAATTTTTTCATGGTAAAAATAAAACTTAAGGAATACAAAAAGCATATCCCTTATCTCAAAACGAATCGATTGACCTATAAAACTTTTAAATATGATCAAAAATTAGTAAAATAATTAATGTTTTCTCATTTTTTTGCATTTAATATATTTTTATTTAATAACTTCTCCGATTAACTTTTATATTATTAAACTATTGCTTCCTCTATGAGGAAGCAAATTATTTGGCTTACTTGGAAGCGAAATGTTCATGAAATGGACATAATTTTCAACTAGTTTATTATTTATCTCAAATCTAGATATTTTTTCAATTTTCAATTATTTTAATTTTTCTGCAATTATTTTCTTATGTTACAAATATATGTTGAAAATTTTTAAACTATTTTTCACAAACTAAAATTTTTTTCTTTAAATTTTAATTATTTTTATTACTTTGCAAATATTTCCTTGATTTTTTTATTAATTTTATTACACTTCAATTAATTTCCTAAATTTTAAAATGTTCTCCTCAAATTTTAACAATTTTCTTCAACTTTCAATTTTTATTCTTATTATTTAGCTAAAAATTTCTTCAATTTTAAATAATACTCACTATTATTATCATTAAATCATAATTAAATTCGTAAATTTTCAATTAATTATCTTATTTATCAAATATTTCGGTCAATTTTCATTTTCTTTTATCTTTTTGCAATTATTTAATCCACCTTTTTAAGTAGATATATTAATTATTTTTCAATTAATTTCCTAAATTTTTATTAAGGGCATGTGATGGAGTATGACGTCACTTATATAGGCAAAATTTGTCCGTAACTTTTCTCTTTAAGTATTGAATATTTTGTCATGAAACTTGGTAGAGTAACTTAAAATGTCATTAAGAAGGTCTCTCAGACCCGAGTTTGTTTAAATTTCAGCTCAAAATTGATTTTTAAAAAATATTGCAATTTTTCGAAAAGTTCCCAAAATTAATTTTGGGCCAAAATTTAAACAAATTTGGGTCTGAGAGACCTTCCTAATAGTCATTTTAAGTAATTCTACCAAGTTTCATGACAAAATATTTAATATTTTAAGAGAAAAGTTACGGAAAAATTTTGCCTATACCAGTGACGTATAATAACGTGACGTTTTTTAATAAGTTATTTTAATCCGATTATTTAAAATAAGAATTTATAACAGGAATATAATATAAGTAAAGAAATAAACTGTTCGTAATTAAAGCGGAATCAAAAGTGAATTCAAATATTAGTTCGAGCAAAAACGGGACAAAATTCTAACTCGTTTTTGCGCCCAGTGAAATCTTATTCCGTTTTTACTCTGACAACTTTTTGTTTCGTTTTTACTCGTAGTGCGTAATTTGTTTCATTTTTCCAAATAGATAATACTTTAACTTCGTTTTGCTCCCGATAATTTTTTAACTTGTTTTTACTATCAGCCCCTCACATCATCTTCAATAAAAAAATGTTAACAATTTATTATTATTAAAATGTTCTACACAAACTTTTAATTTTACTACACTGGCAGAAGTGAAAATTTTGTAATTTCTACTTCTGTTTCTTCAATTTCAATAGTGAGTCAAAATTCCTGAAGTGTAACAGTCAATTTTAAAATTTTTTATATTTATTCGGCTTGATGAAAAATTTAAACGTCATTATTAACTGATCCCAAGGATTTTTCGAAAAAATTAAATTTACCTTAGTTATAAACAATTATTGATGTTTTTTATAGTGCTTAGTTGAAAATTTAATATTTCAAGATATAATGATCGGATTTCAATTTTTCCAGGATATATGTTAAGAGAGGAGGTTGGAAGGGAAAAGATGATAGTTGGGCAAATGAAAAGAGCGTGGGGGTTAGAGCAGAGCTTTGAAAGGGAAGAGGGAAGCAGAATAGCGCAAAGATGTTGGATGATGATAAAAGATAGAGAAGAAATAGGTAGCAAGGAAATGTCAAGGTGGGAAGTAGAGAGGAAAGAGGCAAGGAAGGGGATGACAGGAGAAGGGTCGTAGATTTGAGGGGAAATAGATAGGGCGATGAGAGAGAAAGGTAGAGAAAAAAGGTGGAAAAAGATAGTGGAGTCAAGATACAATAAGTGGTACCAGAGGGTAAAAAGAGGGAGCCAAGTTATTTAAGGAATCTGAGGAAGAAGAAGAAATGGGGAAGAGTGTTAAAGTTTAGAGTGGGGGAAGGAGTGATGGAGTGTAGGTATTGGATGGAGGAGGATCAAAAGCTATGTAGGGTATGTGGTTATGAGCTGGAAGACTAGGAACACGTGCTGGACAGATGTGAGGGAAACGATGAGGAAGGGAAGAGTGTAAGAGAGAGAGTTATGTGGATCCTAGATGGAAATGGGCAAGGAGTAGGGTGCATGAACAGGGTGGGAAAATGAAGAGAGAGAGTGTTTGCTGAGGGAGAGAGGGAAAAGAATCATGGGAGAGTTAAAGACAGCTAATTTAATGTAAATGTAAAGTCGTAATAGATGAGAAAGAGAGGTAAGAGAAAACGGCAGCCCGGCATTGACGAGGTTTAGGTAGTAAAAATTGTAAATATGTAAATAGTAGATATAAGTTAAATAGTTGTGATCTAGATTAAGTGCGTTATAAGTAGGTTAAGAAAGAATGTAAGTCTCGAACCTGTAAAAAGGAGAGTAAATAAATATAAAACAATGTTCTCAACGTCCTAGAAGGTTTGTTCAAATTTCATCGCATAGGATATTTTATGTCGATTCAGTACCTTCTTTAAAATTTCGTGGCTCGCAATTAGAAGCGAAGTTATTACGTTTTTTGTGAGGGCAGGCACGTATCTCTACCTCTCCGCCCGGCACATCCACGTGCAATGCGTTAAATAAGTAAAAACTCGTTGCGCTGATCTCGTTTAACTTACATTGTGCGCAGGTATTCCTATTATTATTTTGAAATATTTTTTAAAAACATTAGTGTTTTTCCATACACATTCTTCACTCATACCCTAAAAAAAATAGAAATAACCATTTTTTTCTCTATCATCTAATCCTGTTTGTTTTAAAAGTTTTTAATTATAAAAAATATATTACTGTGTTGTATTCGTACATTTCTTATCAATATTTTTTTCTGAAGGAATGAAATAATAATTACCATTATTTGTTTAAACAATATTAAATGTACATATGTTTGTTTATGAATACACCCAATTATAAATTAAGAAAAAAAAGTTATTAAATAATAATAATAATTTGTTTAACAATATCTATTATAATAATGTACTAATAATTTTTTTTTTCGAATAAATATATAAAGTTTTAAACTAAGGAGAAAAAACTACAATTCTCTATGAAAGAATGAAAAATTGTTAATAAATAATAACAATGAATAGTTTAAGCAATTTAAACAATATTTAAAAATAATACAGTAATATATTTATTATTGTTAAAAGCATTTAAAGCAAAAATATGATTATTATTATTATTATTGTTTATTTGACCTAGGTCAATACAAAGAAGTTGCCGCAATTAACTTTATACATACTGATTAAACTAAGTTTAGTTTTTCACACATAGTTTTTTTTGTAGTATTTTGTTAAATAGAGATAATAAATAATTAGTCCAATTATCTGGAAGATTCATTAAAAACTCATTTGAGATTCCATCAGAAGCCGGAAATTTACCTTCCTTGCACTTTTTAAGGCTTAAACTTATTTCTGTATTAGTAATTGTTCCATCCAAGTAGGGATTGACACCCTGCCTCACACGATCAGGAGCACCCTGTTCTGAAGGAAACATTAATTGAAAATATCTATACCATTGATTTAATCGTATTTGATCCTCCATGAAAGGTCGAATTCTAAATTTATTTGAAAGTTTCCAGAAATTAGAGGAATCTCTAACCACTGATAATTGATTTATTAATGAGTTTTTAAAATCTTCTTTTTTAAACTTTTGCAGACTTTTATATTCCTTTTTTTATTATTATATTCCGCAACCATTTTCATTGATGCAAAGTTATCATCTTTACATTTTTTTAAAAGGTCTTTAACAATATTTTTAAAATTTACACATTCTTTATCAAACCATGGTTGTGATTTGTTTTTTGTTGGGTTTATAATTGTTCTCATTCCTAAATTATACGCACTTACATAAATACTTTCAACAAGAAATTTTGCCATTGAGTTAATGTCTGCATTTTGATCAATTTCAATTAAAGAACCACTTATTAACATTTTTGAATCCTCCGTCATATCTCCTTTCCACTTTATACTATATACTTCGTTATCGTTTACATCTTTTTCTACTTCATTAACCAATTTCAAAATTACCGGAAAGTGGTCAGAATTTGTAGTAATATATTGAACTTCTAGATCCTTCACCCAGTCTATCCCCCCAAGATTAGACCAAACTAAATCTATTGTTGACCTTCCACCTGAACCAACATATGTGAATCGCGAAGGGTTATCACTCAACGTTCTTCCATTTAATACAATATAAGAATTTCTCTCCATAGTTGACACTAATTTTTTTCCTCTTAAATCAACCTTTTTATCTAGATTAGATCTAACATTATTTACAAACAAATTTTCGAAAAGTAACTCACTAGTTATTTGGTGTAAATTTGCAATTCGTGAATTAAAATCACCTCCAATATAAAAAGGTAAATTCGGGTAGTTATTTACTAATTGCTCAATCAAGTCTTCAAAATTTAATAAAAACATATCTAAATCTTTAGAAGGTGAAATGTAAACAACACTTACAATAAATTCGAATTTAAAGACTCTATTTCTAAATTTCACAATTATATATTCGTCATTAATACCTAATATTTCCTCGATGTATTTACTTCTGTTGAAAGCAATTAAGATTCCTCCACCCAATTCTGTCTTGGACGCCAAACTGTAAATTACATCAAATTCATTAAACTGACTTGTGACTTCAATCCCTGTTATCAATGATAGTTTTTATATCAATTAGGTTTTTAAGACCCTTTACATTCCAGAAGATGACTTTTGAACATCCTTCGCTGGTGGGTGGCTATGCAGATTCTTTCTCCTCTCTACTGGATACATCAGGTTGAAAAAACTCCATAATTTTTTTTCTCGAACCACAGGTTTCGGCTTTTTAATACGATTTAGAGATTTGGATCCACTTGGTCTTCCTCTTTTCCGACTACTTACCGAATTTATCGATATCACGGAGTCATAGCTATCTTCATCAGAGATTCCATCATTTTCTAATTTTTCCGTTTTGGAGGAAAATATTAATTTTTTAACTTCATTAATACCATAAAGCATAATATCGATTAATAACTTGGAACTTTTAATTGCGACCACCTTCCCTTGTTGTTCCAGTGCTGCTTTTGCTTCTATAAGATTAATATATTGCAATTTTTTTTCTCTCTCTCATTTCCTTAGTCATGTCATTGGCAAAACTTAGATTTAGAGCTCCGAAATTTTTTTTCCCCAATCTTCTTACCTCTGTAATATCCTTTTATTGAATATTTACCGATGTTCTTATGAAGATTGATTTTACTATTTCCATTAAATTTAAATTTTCAGTTGGTAAGTCTTTAACTTTAAATAGCACAATATTATTAGCCCTTTCCTTATTCAGTAAAAGGTCTATTTTCTCTTCACACATTGAAAATTTTTCCTCCAAATGATTGTTTTTCTGTTTTAACTTTCGATATTTAATGCCTTGAACTTCAATGGCTTTTGAAAATTCCATATTTTTAGCACTTAAATTCTTGATATCACTTTCCACTTTATCCATTTTAGTATTTACGGACACCAACAATTCCTTTAATACGTCGTTAGTTGTCATTATGATTTATTTATCGTTATAATAAATTATAATTCTATGAATAAAAGTAAAAAGTACGAGTTAAACACAAAAAATGAAAAAATTCAAGGACACAAATTGAAATTCCAGGCCATTTTAGGACTTCCAGGACGAGTCGACACCCTGAATAATCAACTGACGAGTAAAGTGAATGTTAAGTTGCCAAAATACGTCTCATCTTATTTAGCGCACTTCAGAGAAAAATATAGATAAGAAATGTACGAATATAACACAGTAATGTATTTTTTATAAATAAAAACTTTCAAACAAACAGGATTAAATGATAGAGAAAAAAATGGTTATATCTAATTTTTTTAGGGTATGAGTGAAGAATGTGTATGGAAAAACACTAATGTTTTTAAAAAACATTTCAAAATAATAATAGGAATACCTGCGTACAATAAAAGTGAAACGAGATCAGCGCAACGCGTTTTTACTTGTTTAACGCATTGCACCTATGGATGTACCGCGCGGAGACGTAGAGATACGTGCCTCCCGTCACAAAAAACACAATAACTTCGCTTCTAATTTGTGCTGCCCACGAGACGGAGACTAGTCTCAGTTTCGTCTCATCTCGTCTCCGTTTTCCGAGACAATACCGCGACAAGACACATTTAGGATGAAACGAGACGAGACCGATACAAAGTTTCTCGAGACCAAGACTCTCGACGAAAATTTAAAACAAAAAATAAAATATTATTACGAGAATTTATTTATTATTTTTAAGTTAAGTTATTAATTTCTATAAATAATTTATGTAATTAATTAACAGACAAATATTTTTTAACTAAACATTTTTGTTATGTTTTTATAAATAATTAATAAAATAAAAAAATAATTAAATTAAATTATTATTATTCAATTATATATGATATTATTTAGGGTCAGTTGGGTTAATTGCGAACAGAACTTTTAATTTTCACGAATAGCGTAAGTTTTTTATTTTAAAAGGCAATTCTGTAAATTTTCTTTTGCATTTACTTAATACGTCACTTCCCTAGAATAATTACAAGAGTTAAAAGAATTTATAGGTGACCTTGAATCGCGAAAAACTGCTGTTCGCCATTACCTTGACAATTTTGCCAAAATTGTAAAATTTTGGGGTAATAGCGAACAGAATTTTTTTAAGAAAGACTAAGAAGAAAGTTATCTAAAGTATATTACTGTAAAAGGATGAAATAGCTTGAAAAAAATTCGTAGTAGGTATATGATACTTCAATTAGTTGAATGATAATGTATCATATAAGTTCAAAAATCAACCATGCCTTTCGTAGCAATGTAAAAATTAAATAAACTTGATTAAATAAACTCTTAAACTTGATAACAAAATATTTCTAAGGTCGATGAAAATTTAGTATAATACTATCTTATTTTAGGAATTATGTTTATGCATATTATGTACTACAAGTAAAAAATAAAATTTAATAAAACTTGCACTCAATTTTCAACTTTTATTTAAAGCTATAGTTAACTTCTTATATTTTGTGTATCACTTTCTTTAACTTAATTCTAAATTACTCGCATTAAAGCAATTAGATTGATCAAGACTGCGAGACCGAGACCTGAAATTTTAATACCAACCAACTATTCTAATTGCGAGCCACGAAATTTTAAAGAAGGTATTGAATCGACATAAAATATCCTGTACAATGAAATTTGAACAAACCTTCTAGGACGATGAGAACATTGTTAATTTTACAATTAAACAATTAATTTTGCAATAACAATGATTAAATATTAAAAATTAAATTTTTTATTATTTAAATTAAAACTACAATACTTACTCTACACTCATACCAAATTTTTTTAAAATCCGATCATCATATCCTGAGATATTAATTTTTCAATTAAGCACTACAAAAAACTTCAATTGTTTATAACTTAGGTAAATTTAATTTTTTCGAAAAATCCTTGGGACCAGTTAATAATAACGTTTAAATTTTTCATCAAGCCGAATAAATACAATAAATTTGAAAATTGGCTGTTACACTTCAGGAATTTTGACTCAGTATGAATTTGTTCCAACAATGGGTGCAGTTGTAAATTTTAGTTTGTTGTTAGTAATCGGTAGAAAAATTGATAAACTGAGAACAAACGGCAACTCTGTAGCTGTTCGGCTCTTCCCAGAACTCATTGACTTCCGATGTCTGGCAAGTTTGGGCACAGGGGAATGAACGGGACCCCGTTAATTCGGGTAATGGACGTTTTTGGAGTAGGTAATCTGTGCGGATAATGTTAATTCGGATTCCAAACGAGGGCTAACCATCCTAGTCAGCTGTGAACGACATGCGTTCTGGGAGAAATAGGACACTCCTACCTTCTTAGTTTTTCTAACTTGGTGTGGAGTAGTCTCGATCTAGGGTTGGAGCCCGATGGACTTGTTGTCTGTCCCGTCTGACCAACGACACCTAACCTAATCTAAGGTTCCACACTGTGCCGAGGGATGGATGGCACTAGGGTTACAAAATCCGCCGTGAAGCTGCCGGGGATGGTGTGCACGTCGCCCAACCTACGTGCTCTTTATTTTGGCGTCTATAATGCGCAGACGTCGGTTGCTGATGTCGGGGGCCTGGGCGGCGGACGCACTGACGTACAAATGCCTTACCCACATATCGGAGCTCTGTGTGGGTGTACGGTCTTTCTCCAAGGATCGTGGGAATCAAATAGATGATCTACACTTTGATAAAAGCAAAAAAAAGATAGAAAGCCCAAGTGGAAGTGGTGCCACTTTGACGGCATCGAATGCCGTGCAAAAAATTATTCTAAAATTAATTAAAATAAATATTTTAGAGAATATTTTTGCTTAATAAATAAAAAAAAGATAAGACGTAAAAGTATAAAGTTTAATATTAATTGTATCTTAAGAAAAAAAATTCCATATTTCACGAAGCAATAAAAAGTATTTCCTGGTTTTTATATTGAAGTTTTTCAAGTTTTATTTGTTTTTAACCCTTTCACACCCAAGCAAAATTGAGCAATTAAAAACACAAAAGTAAAGTGGTTTTTATAGTTTTTGGGGTCGCTGATTACGAATCCGGTGTTAATTTTCGAAAATTAAAAATGGCGGATCCAATATGGCGGACGAATTTTTTAAAACATTTTAGATTCGCCTGAAATTTGTTACTCGGGAGTTTTTGGGGTCGCTGATTACGAATCTGATGTTATTTTTTTAAAAATACAAAATGGCGGATCCAACATGGTGGACAAATTTTGAAGAAGTGTTTCAAATCGCTTAAAATTGATGGCTTCAGTCAATTAAACATATGAATTTTTAAGAGCTAACACCGGTTTGGTAATCAGCGATTATAAAAACCTCAGACTAACAAATTTCAAGCGAATCTAAGTTTTTAAAAATTATTTTTCCATATTGGATCCGCCATTTTAAATTTTGGAAAACTGATATTAGATTCGCAAACAGCGACCTCAAAAACCCCCGAGTAATCAATTTTAGGCGATTTTAAAGACTTCTTTAAAAATTTTCAGCCATATTGGATCCGCCATTTTGTATTTTAAAAAACTAACACTGAATTCGTAATCAGCGACCTCAAAACAGGCTTGTGTCCGTAAATAGTCTGATTCACTATAAAAGTAAATTCTATAGTGAAGTAGACTATTTACGGACCCAAGCCTGCCTCAAAAACCTTTGGGTATACGATTTTAGTCGAATTTCATGGATTTTTAAACTTTTCGTCCGCCATATTGGATCCGTCATTTTGTATTTTTAAAAACTAACACCGGATTCATAATCTCCGACCCCAAAAGCCTCCGTGTAACCAATTTTAAGCGATATTAAACACTTCTTCAAAATTAGTCCGCCATATTGGATCCGCCATTTTGAATTTTTAAAAACTAAAACTAGATTTGTAATCAGCGACACCAAAAAACCCCCGAATAATGAATTTTAAGCGAAGCTAAGGATTTTTCAATTATTTTTCCGCCATTTTGTATTTTTAAAAAACTAACACCAGATTCGTAATCAGCGACCCCAAAAACCCCCGAGTAACAAATTTGAGGCAAATCTAAAATGTTTTAAAAATTCGTAAATTTTATCAATTAATTATATATTTTTTTTAACAAAAGGAATATTAAAGCCCAATTCAGTCTACATATTTTTAAAGCTTTATCCTTCCTGAAGAGAACGCACCAATTTTGAATGAAAAATATTAATTTTCTTCGAAGATATTGAGGTTTTTGTAGGTGGGACATATATGTCCCATGGGCGTGAAGGGGTTAAACAGAATGTTTTAGCTTTATTTTAAAATAAAAAGGAAAATAATCTGGAATATGGCTTTAAAAGAAAAATAATTTTTGTTCTTTTACAAAAGTGTAATTTTATTTACGAAAGTTTTCTGCTATTTAAAATAAACAACTTATGTTTAAAATTTAATAGAATTCAATACTGAAGACGGCACTATTAAAATAATGGATTTCTTTTGAAAAATTTTCTACCGTCAAATATTTATAGAATTAAAAACCATGTACCTAATACAGTTAATGTTCCTCTATGAGATAAACAGGATATATTAGGCCATTCGGGTCGAAAAGACCTTCTTAATGACATTTTAGGTAATTGTACCAAGTTTCGTGACAAAATATTGAAAATTGTAAGAGGAAAGTTAGGGACAAATTTTGCCTATACCAGTGTCCTTAAAGATCCTATTGCATAAAGGAATGAAAACTTCATGCTATAGGGTAAGTCCGGGAGAGTTGGAACACCTTTTTTTAAACCACTGTAAATTCTAAGAAATTAAATAAAAAAATCTAAATCTTGTAAAATACTTTAATATTAACATCCATACATTGACTCATGAAATCTTGTTATAAATGACTACATATAATGAAAAATTGACAAATAAAAATCAAATACTAAAAAATAAACTTAATTCTTTTCATTTTAGATAATTTTATTTTAAATACCTGAAAATTTCCTTATTTTACAAAGTTGATAATTCGAACCAATTTTCGCGATTTTCTTCTCGAATTGACACGTGTAGTAAAGCGTGAACTTTGTCGTTTGTATTGGATGACATTTCGCACTGGATGACTTATTTTACGCGAACGAATTCAGTTTATTTCCGACAATAAAATTATGAAAATACACTTAGAATTTAAATTACTGATTAAATAAATTTGTAATTAATTATTTATCCGTTAAATTTTACTTAATTTAATTTTAACCCGTAAAATATAAACGTAAACAAGCACATTTGGTTAGAAGCTTGATGCTTTTGTTTTTTATATAACTGTTCCATCTCACCAGGAAAAAATTGTTCCGTCTCTCCTCATTATCCGAGAAAGATAAAACTAAAAAAAAATTGTAACTTATACAGAAACATAAAAAGATGTCCAAACTTGCCTAAACTCACACGAACTGAATTAAAATCCATTAATTAAAAAAAAAACACACACATGTAATATTAAGCTAAAAAACTTTGGGTTCTCGAGACGCTCGATCTTATTAACGATGGATTATAAATTTGTTTGTAATTTTGCTACTGACAAATATACATTTTATATTTTGTTTATTCTTGCATTCTCAGTTCCTGAATAAAATTTAAAATTATTGTAGTACTAATATGTTCGATGATATAGTCTAATTAAATCGCAAACAAATGCTCGGAAAATTTTGCTACGCAGCGAAATGTATTGATTTTGCAATAGACGAATATATATTAATGATAATAATTTTACCGATTCCTTTGAAAGAAGCGAAATAGGTGTGGATGTTGAATCTTTCGGTTCCTGAAGATCTAGATTTTGATCCTGGCAGGACGAAAGGACGAAAAAGCAACAAATTTTCAACGATAGCAGCCAACAATTATTCATCTTGACTTTCAATTTAATATTAATTTTTTTTGTGTTTTCGCTTGACTTTTTATACCTACTGATATGTACGTAGTTGTATATGTTAGATATATTTCAGTTTGTGGTTGTCACGAACAGCTTACAATCTGCAAAAACCAACTTTTATTTTTTTATAATTTCCTTTTGGTATTCAATAAAAATATTGTTTCCAAGAAAGGAATTTATTTTTTAATTATTTTAATTACGTAAATTTCACTGATTCTCTTTCTCTCTTTTAATAGACCTAAGAAATATGGGGACCAAGAACAAACTTTTAATTAAAACAATAGATTAGACTTGAAGAAGAAACTAGTACTTAAATAGTCATATAGGGTTCTAGCCTTCTTTTTTGATTTTTTTTTGTAATCTCATAATAATTAATTCTAATTCTAAAAAACTACTAAACACTAGTTTAGCCGTTAGGGGGAGGGGGAGGGAAGGGTTCCAACGAACATTGAAGGTGTACTGAAGCCTAAAATGAAAAAGCAAAGAAATTAATAATAATCTTCTACACAAAACCAAATTATTATCAATGAGGGAAACAAATTCTACTCTTCATTATGTATAAAAAAAAATGAAATCCTGATATTTAAAAAAAAGTTATTTTAGTTTTGTACAAAAAAAGAATTTAAAAACTTTAATTTTATAAAATAATAGTGAATATTTCAAAAAATTTATTTCCTAATGCAAAATATAATTACTGATACATAAAAAACATTTTATCTTTGTGCAAAAAATAAACATAAAAAAAGTGTAATAAATATTTTAGAAAATGTTCTTGCTTAAAGAATAAAAAAGAGCAAAGACGTAAAAATATAAATTTTTTAATATTTATGTTAGCTTCTAAAAAATAACATTTGCCATATTTCACGAAGTCAGTAAAAATTATTCCTGGTTTTTATATTCGAGAGTTTCACGTTCTAAAAGTTTGTCACGAAATAAGTAAAAAATAAATATTTCAATAACAATAACAATAATAACTGATTTAAATTAGTCAAAAAGTATTTAAAAAATAGGCAAAATTTTGACAAATTGATTTGGTAAACAGAATATTACTAAAGGATTAGTTATTTTATTCTACAAATTTATTTAACTAACAATTAATTATTTCCTAATAAACGATTAATAGAAATATAACTATTAGAATTAGTGTCCGACTTTTTGTTATTAAATTAATTATTTTTAACAAATTCAGATTTAGAAAGCACTAACTTGGTACGTCACTTTCCTAGAATAATAGTATAGGTTAGTAGAATATAAAGATGACCCTAAAGCGCGAAAAACTGTACTAATGTAAAGAATTAAATAAATAAAAATTAAATCCCTTAAAGTAAGGGATTTAGCTTTAACTTGTTAAAAATCTTAAAATTTGAGTAATGCTTGGCTCATTTTCTAGTCTTACTCAACTGTTAACAGATTATATTTAATTTTTCGAATTAAAATGAATTTGTGACGATTTCTTGTGACAACAGCAAAATAATTTATTTTCTTACGTTACGGAAAAATTGAACAGAATGTACTTTTTTGTAACCTTTAAAACCCACGTAACCCTATTATTTTATTTTTTATAAAAATGTTAAATTCAAACAGCATTGGTTGGTCAATTTTTTTTTTATTAAGGTTTAAAATACAAAGTGTATGTTTTTAAAAAGCAAAGGTTTTTAATTTTACATTTTAAAAAGGAAAAATAAGCTCGCTTTATTGTAAGAAATACAAAAGATAAAGTTTCTCTCGATTTTTCAATAAAAGTTCTAAGCTATCTAAAAACTGAGGCTTTTAGATTTTAAAAATTGTTATACACAATAGAAAAATAAAATGTTTCTCACGATTTTAGAATAAAAATATTACGCAGTAGACCGTTGAAGAAACTTTTATATTAAAACCGAAGGACACGTGCTGATAGTAAAAATGGGTTACACAAACAATTGGAGCAAAAGTGAAATATATGATTATCTTGGTAGAAGCTTTGTATTCCTTCACAAAAAAAAAAAAAAAAAAAATCGATTAACCTGTATAAAGTTTATGTTCTGTCAAAATTTTAAAAAATACATCGCAATTTTTAAATTTTTTAAAAATTGAAATTTGTAATTTTTAAAATTTTTAAATTTCGAAAGCAAAATTTTTGTGAAATGAACATAATCCATGGCTTATTATTGTTATATATCTTTCTAGGTGTACTATAAAAAAAGATTGTCAGTACATTGATTAAAAATGGTTTATGAATAATAAGGGAATTTGTAATTTTTATCCGTCATTGTATAAAAAATGATTTATTATATTAGTTTTTAGTATAATTATTAGTATTAGTTATTTTTATAACTAATATTTCAATTACCTATTCCTAAAATTTAAGAGAATTTAAATTATTTATTAATTTAAAAACCCTGTTTCATAATGCATTGTGCGCTTGAAAAAAATTAATCTAAAAGCCAAAACACCTAAAATTTTCTTATGAATTTTGAAAGTGTTATGTTTATAGATTAAGAAAATCGAAGAACCAAAATATTTCATCGAGAGCTTTTTGAGAAAAGCGGAATTAAATTTCTTTTTTGATAATTGTTTATGTCTCATTTTTTCAGAAACTCGATTAAAATAGATAAAAAATAAGTAAAGAAAGTGATGCGTTTTGTTTTTTATACATATTTACTTATAACTTTTGAACCAGTTAAGATATTTTTATTTTCTTTGACTTATCTTAAAGCTAAAATTTCAAAGTTTAATTTAGCTTGATTTCAAAATTTTCCAATTACTTTTCTAAATCTTCAGCTCGTCAAACATTTCAGTTGTGGCCACGGGTTGACACGATATTAACAACAGGTCACGTGTCGACTACTGATTGACGTATTAATCGTTTTTTACCAAAGATCCATAATGACCATAATACAGAAGTTTTTAATTATCGAACCCTTATAGAGTTGAATAAAATGTATAAAAAGTTGTCAGATTATCGATGTTGACATCTTTATAAAAATTCGGGTTGAAATCTGGCGCTGAGATCAAAAGAAGTCTCTAAATAATTTTTAAAAACTCTAGATATCGCGAATAATATTAAGTCGCATATTTGCATTGTGGAAAATTTTATTTTTTTTGGAAACCGTATTTCATATAAAAACAGAATAAACGCAAAAAAATTTTAGACGCATATTTTTTTTTAATTTCTGTGTGTCCGATTGTAGATATTCATAGTCATAAAGCGCGCATAAAATTTTATTGATACCTACTAAACGAATTTTGATAATCTTTTAAAAAGAATGTTAAAATACACAGACCTGGAAAATGTTATAAAAGTTGATAAGCCATTTTCTCTCAAGTTTTTTGCGGGTCCTGGATTAAGAATTTGGTTTTTGCCTTCGCAAATGCAACTATGCCTTAAGTAGAACCAACTGGTTTTTAAAAATTCAAATGCTTTAGATAGTTGAACATATGAGTTTTCAAAAGCTAACACCGGATTCGTAATCAGCGACCCCAAAAACCCCCGAGTAACAAGTTTCAGTCGAATTCAATGGATTTTTAAATTTTTGGTCTGCCATATTGGATTCGCCGTTTTGCATTTTTTTAAAACTAACAGTGGATTCGTAATCAGCAAAACCCAGAAACCCCTGAGCAACAAGTTTCGGGCGAATTTAAATGTTCTTAAAATTTGAAAATTTGAATAATTATTTGTATATTTTTTTAAACAATAGGTAATTTTGGGCACAATCTATTTTACATATTTTTAAAGCTCTGTCCTTCGTGAGAAGAACGCACCAAGTTTTAACTAATGAAGTAATGTCAGATCAAGAAAAATATATTATTTTTATGGATCTCACCATGATAATAAAAATTGCGCAAATTTTCACTACGATTTTCGTAATCAGCGCACCACTATATATTTAAATTTACAAATTCACAACGATATCGCGTGGGTTCTAATCGGAAGCATATCCTTCGTTTTTGAAAATTTGTATTTTGAAGCATATCGAGAGTAAGTATCAATTTTCTGGATATTCAAAGCCGTTTATATTTGAAAAACTATTTAAAACAAAAATTACCTTTAAAATTGGTTTCGCTAGTCCCGCTCTCTTCTCTTGTTAGATTTTTTTTTTTTGCAACGAGAGTTTTATATGTAACTCGTTTGTATATTGAACGATCTGAAAAAGTATATTGAAAACTCGAAAGCAAATATGTGCAATCGAAAATCCTTGAAGTAACGAAAATTTTTGGTATGAGCTCATATTTGTGTGTATTTGCTTCATCCTCAATCAACTTCCTTGAGTTCTTCCGACTCTGTATACAACGTCGTAAAAATATCTGCAAGAGATACTTTCCAGAATTTTCAATTTATGTCAAACCTTGCGAAAAATATTTTTACTTGAACATTGACGTGTATCTGACATGTAATAAGTCTTCCTCAATGTATTCCAGTCGGAAAAATATGATTGGCCAAGATTGCAATAAGTTTCGAGATCAAACCTAGTTTAATTTAAAACATTTTTTACCGCATTACTCTGTTTCTCTTGAAAAATGTTCAAACAATGACATCCAATATGTTCTTTATGAATTTTTTATTATTAACTATTTTTTACAGAGCCGTAAAAATACCCCATAAGTTTACAACTAAAACAAATATTATTTATAATATTTTCAGGTTTCCCCTTGTCCCCTCTACCCCCCTACAATTCTTCACTGAAGTTGGATGTCATTGTCTGAACATTTTCCAAGAGAAACAGAATAATCCGATTAAAAAATGTTGATTTTATATGATTTTATTGAAAATCTACGAAAAATTGTTTTTTCCCTATGCAAAATACATGGGAAATTTCAGGATCGATGAGGCACCATTAAATATTAAAATTAAAAAAAATAAAAAAATACGTATCTCTTCTTTTTTGATGAGTAACAAAATGAGGGGGTGAGGACCTTTAAATTCGCAAATTTTCATTTTAAGGACCACCCTAATTGCACATGTAAAGTTTTTGTTAAATAATATTAACATCATTTTCATTAAAGTAAAATTATAGTTTCATCATAGGTGTTAAAATGACATTATTTGTGACTTCTAAATGTCATTGCTTCCGTTTAATGACTTACCCTAATGTCATACTTCGTTGATGAGTGACATTCAAACAGGAAAATTGTGGAGAGGAAGTTTATGAACACTACGTTTTAAAACATTCGTGTGTGGGTAAGCACTTAAACAGAGGCATGCGTTTATGGTTACATTGCGCGTAGGTCGAATGACTTTGATAAGAAATTGTAATAAAGTCCTCGTAATCTTTATGAGAATCGTTGTGGTTGAATGAGCCACGTTGTGCGACAGTCGTTAATGCTGAAAATGGCTATGTGTCGGAATCCTTTCTATTGGATCCTATGCGGTTGAAAATTTAGAAAAGATAGAATTTTCTTAATCTCTTTCTCTACCTTTAAACAGTTATGATATTTCGATTTCTTGACAATTTTATTGAAATTTTATAAGCACTCTTTAGACAAATATCTTCTTGTTCAAATATAATCTTAAACAATTTCTAGTGTAGTTCAATTAATTGATTTGAATTAATAAAATTACAATTATATTATCCATTTTTTAAACACACTTGATATTATTTAAAATTAAGATCTCTGAACACAATTATTCATTTTTATACATTAATTAAGAAGGTTCATTATGAGTTAGGAATTTTGTAAATTACTTTAATAAAATATACTTCTTTTATTAATTTGAAAGTAACGAAAGACAAATTTATGAGATAAAATGAAATCGTGCATTCAACACCAGACTCTCTGCTTTATTTATTAATGTGGAATACTTTCGAGATGAAAAGGAGTGCACGACTTGCATGGAAATTTGGTCGGAAATGAAAAAAGTTTTTCCAGCACTCGCCGCGGACAGATTTCTCCATTAGTCTCTCGCGTCAAACTCGTTTTTACTCTTTCACCTTCTCCAATCGTTACCATAAAAGCATACGTATGTGCAAGTAAGCGTAAACTCAAGCTCATTCTATTGTGCAAAACGAGCACTTTGAATTTTTTAAAGCGTAAGTTTTCATGCTCACTGTAGATTTAGAAAAAAAATCTTTCATATTTCAAGTATTCGTTTTTCAGAAATTCAATATTTGTGGAAAATTGTCAGGTTTTTTGATGAAGAAAAATTTAACATTTGTAATTTATTTATAATTATGTTTCATTCTACAGTATGTCTTTATTACCTCCCAGTACGCTATTCTGTACCAGTTTCCACTTTTTATATATAACTTCATGTTTGTTTGAGCGAATAAGTACATAAAAAAAGTTTTTTCTACACGAAAAAAGTTGTTTGTTATAAAGGACAAAACTCTGTCCATGATAAAGGTAAATTGAAGCCATCTATATGTGCTAGACAGTAAAATGTTTCATAAGTTGCGCGAAACTAATATTGTGTTAAATAAAAAATTTTTAGTGCCTCGAGATATAATGTTAATAAAGTAGAACTCATGTTTTAAAATGAATATTCGTCATTTGATAAAAATTTTGCTTCATGAAGCAAATAATAAATTTCAAAAACTGCTTTTAGTCATTATTATATTAAATTATTTACATTATCATAATAATTTGTTATGTACAGTATTATTTATTTATTTATTTATTTCAGTTCACGGGTTTACAAAAATATACCCTTTATAAACATAAAATTGAATTTAAATTATAATTGAGAAAATAAAGACAACAAAAACAGTAAAATACGTTTGTGTAAATAAAGTGTGAATGCTATAGTCAATAATAGTTCCTTACATAGGTTGACAAACCTTGCATAAATCTTGATTTATAATTTCTGAAGAAATCAACATCGCATGCATGATTTGCCTCAGGACAAAGACGCGTAAGAGGTGAGTTGCTGCCAAGATTAGTGCGGCAAAAAGGCACTCTGAATGTCGATCTATTTCTCAGCGAGATGTACGGAACCGACAACGATATTCCAGATAGCAACGCGGACAGTCAATTACCCCATTTAAAATGTTATAAAAAAACTGTAAGTCAAGCTTCAGAAATCTACTTCGAACTGAGGGTATTTTCATGATGGAACGTAGCTCGGAGTAATCATGACTAAAATAATCATACGGTATACCAAGCTGTCTAGCGGCAAATCTCAAAAATCTGTTTTGGACCCTCTCCAATCTCAAAATCTGATAATCATACTGAGGAAAGTAAATGGTCGAAAGAAATTCAAGATGAGGTCTTACGAGAGTAAAATATAACACCTTAAGAACACGAAGATTAAAAAATATTGAACATGACCTCACAATCTGACCAAGTACCTTCAAAGCTTTATTAATAGCATGCGTAATGTGCTCATTAAAAGAAAGAGCAGGGTCCAGGACAAGACCTAGGTCTCGTTGCCGGCCAACCCTTGTAAGTGGTGTCCCACAGACATTGTAACAAAAGTTTATTATTTTAGACTTTCGATGAAACGTTATAGCCACACACTTGGATACATTAAGGGGCAAAGAATTCCTTAAAGACCACTGGTAGACTCTATCTAGATCCTCCTGCAATTCAAGGGCACAAAATATAGACTTGATAATTTTAAAAAATTTTAAGTCGTCTGCAAAAGAAAGAAACTGAGTATTAACAAAACAACTTCTGATGTCGTTAATATAAACCAAAAAAAGTAGAGGACCCAGATTTATGTCAATATTCAATTGTTATAAATAAGAGAATTATTATCATTGTATATCATTTTGGTTAATATTGTATATGAAAAATAGACAAGAGTAGAGATGATTTTATAATTAAGAACGCAGAAAGAGATAAGATCATATCATACAAGATGTCAAGCATGCGAGAGCCTAGCTATCTGGAAAAAGAAATCATATTCGACGAATTACAAACAGCGGCACGCTTCATATTTTCTGAAGCACGGAAAAAGTAGCTGTGGTATCATTCAGAAGAGCGGGCGCAGGAAACACAAAAGAGAAAGGTCATGGTGAGATCTACGCGAGGAAACAGAGATGCAGGGGATCTACAACAACCATTTTAGTCTATCTAAAAATTAAGATCTACGCAAGAAGAACCTGGAGACAAGAGAGAAGTAAATTCCGCCATTAGAAATCGACATTTGCCTTCTGAATTTTTCAATATAAATTAGACCAGCAAAATGATAACGACAGTCTTAACATCTTGTAGTGTTATACTCATCACGGTCTTAAAATCTCGCAAAAAGTCTTACCTCATCGCAGTAGTTAATTACAGACTTAAATTCATCATTCAATTATTCAAGTGTAACTTGCAGTGTTATAATCTTACAAGTTCATACAGTGTTACTGATGTATTTCAACACATTAATCCTATTCTAAAAAGAACGGACGTTGTGTTTAACTTCAGACGTGTAAATCCATTTCCGAGTCTCCCATTGGTCAGTAGAAATCAAACTTGACTATCGATAGTTTTCAATTTCGATTTTTTGTTTTGCAGAAGAATTAAAATCTTTTAATTAAATATTATAACTTCAACTTTATTTTATAAAACTTCTTATAATGTTAGCAATCTAAAATAACAAAAAATTTTATGAAAATAATTAATACATAGAAATTAGCTTTGACCTTGACTTCCCCATACGAGAACCCTTTCGACCAACTTCAGAGATGTAACGCGATTTATCAGGCTTCTGATTGGCTAACAGATTTTCGATATTTTTTGTCAACAATAACATCACAGTTTACTGCCGTTCTAAGGAAGAAAGCATTTAAAAATAATTAAAACATTGTTGGTTACATACTTTTTTCCTTAGCACGGCAGTTTAGACGTTTATTTGTACTATTTTTCAATTTATTTAAAATCTTAGTTTATTGAATAATTTCATTTTATGAAATAATAATAAATTGAAAATAAATTAAATTGTAATAATTGAGGACTGATAGTTTAAGAAGTGACAGTGATTTTAGTGAAGTTGTTAAGGTTATAGTGTTTTGAGTGAAATAGCGTTTTGTTTACATTGGCATTCGTTTCTGACAAGTTAGTAATAAATGATAGTAATATTAGTAATCTTTTATTTATTTTTATTTATTTGTAACTTATTTATCTGTTTTTTAGTTCTATTATTTACATGTTAGTTTTTTTTCTTAAAGTATCATAATTATTTATGTCATTTAAGGTTTTGATATTTCTTTTTATTGGAACCCACGTGGTGATTGTCATCGGATTTCTTTTCGGCCAAGTGAAAATGGTAAAACTGGTAAGTAATAATAATTTTTAGTTCTTTAATTTGTTTTATTGTTTTATTTATAATTCATTAACCTTTTAAGTGTCTGTAAAATAAAAAACTTATACTTTCATGTTTAAGGTTATGTTTTTTGTTGTTATTCTCCGGTTAGGTAGAACAGTAGGATAAAATGACAAAAATTGGTTCAAATTGATTTTTAGACCGCAATTTTAAACCAAATTAAAAAATTCTTCTTTCCTCTAATGCAGAACTAAATTCTAAAGAGATCTGTGCGAGTCGGTTTTTTAATTATTGTTTTATAAATTTTTAATGTTAATGCAAAAAGTATGAAAAAATGACTTTTTACAATTTTTGATTTCTTTTGCACAAAAGATCTCGTAAGTTTAAATTCGGATCCCGGAGATTCACACTGTTTTCGTGAGAAATACAAATTATTAAATCTTCTGCAAGAAGTTTCTATTCTCAACAAGAATTCACCTGCATCAGCATCCAGTGATTAGGATCACCGTCTGTTTACTCAGCGCCTAATCTACTTCAAGCCTACTCCTGCTTTATCGATTGTCTTCAATAAACAATCTTCTTCTTCATTCCGTGTTTTATGTTTAGTTTAAAAACTTACTGAATTGTTTATAAATCGAAATAGATTAAGTTGAATAAATTTTGAATACTTAGCGTTGCAATTATTTCAAGCGTCACAAGCGTCATATTGTATCATATGATATATATACATACTGTCTTAAGGCTCTTTTAGTACATGTAATTACATTTTACTATAGGAGAATTAATTTTGAAAATATTACGTTGAGATATTAAAAATAATAGCGTAGTAAATAATGTTTTAGAATATAGATTGAAAGCTGAAAATTTATGTTACCGACGATGTATTCTGCAAGTTTGGTTCCCTTGGGTTTTTAAGAGAATTGCATTTTCGCTCGCGATTCGATTTGTGTTTAATCAAGTTCTGGTAAGCGGCGTTGCGGAAAATTAAGCGACCTTGAATACCTAGCGAGTCAAGGCAGAATGAAGTTCTGCACTTGCATTACATTTATAAGGTTTAATATTTCTAAAGAATAATTTAGCTCTTTTTATTTATACATTTTCTAAAAAAAGGGTTTTTTGTCTTTGCGAAATAGTAAATTACTTTAATGAAAAGAAAATGTACATTTCATAATTATCATAAAACTTATAAGATCAGTTTAGATGATAGATCGGGATAATTTCAGAAAAAAGGTCATAAATGTCATAAAAAACTTTCTAAAAATAATGCTAATGTTAATTTCGGAACAAGATAAATAGTTGGTAAAGTAAATAAAATTAACGAGAAAATATTCCTGATTAACAATAAGTTTTTTACTCAGTAATGAAAACTAGTTACATTGAAAAAATATATTATATTATGAAAATAAGGTTATTAAGATTTTTATTATTAGATTTTTAAAAAGTATTAGATAGGATAAAATGTAATTAAAAAAACAAAATCCGGTTTCTGAGAGAAGTACTTTTTCTATAGTGAGTGTAAATCCTCTTAATGATTTAGAAGACGGTACAGTGCTGTCAGGTTAATTGAAAGTTCGAGAAAAAAAGATTCTTTATAAAATACAAAGGAAAGATTTACTTGATGTAGAAAAAATTTATTATAATTTTAGATCTTATGGACTTAAAAAGGCACAAGAAAAAACCTTTTAAATTTGATGCTTAACTAATTAGTTCACTTGCATATTCAATATTTAAAACAGTCGATAATACTTAACCAAGAACCTAGTTTCGAAAGCTAATAAGTTAATCGAATTTCATAAATTCATTTAAAAAAAATGTTATTGAAAATAAACCTAGGTATAAAGGATAAATGAAATTTTTAAAAAAAAATTTGATCATGTAGTAGTTTTTATTTTACTTTTGCTTCCTCTATAAAAACCCTTACAAATATATCCTAGTTTCTCCTTTTAAATAAATTTTAATTAAGAATTTGATTTGGGATGAGGATTAAGTCAATGAGAGCACTAATTGGTGTGTCGAATGTTTAATTATTAAGAGTTGAGAATTTACAAATATGATTTTATAAATTGAGTCTTACTTTTGAAAGATGAAAAGATTGGCGTTAAAATTCGAAGATTGTTTGCTGAACACAAATAATAAAGCAGTAGTATAGGCTTGAAGTAGATTAGGCGCTGGGTAAACAGACGGTCATCCTAATCACTGAACGGCCATAAGTCTGTTGTAAAACTTGAACTTGAAGAACGTTAGATTAGTAGTAAGACTATACGCGAGATGGTAAAACTATGATAAATGTAATACTGTCGTTTGCTTTTGAACCCGGATTAACTGCTGGCACATTGGAAAAATATAATAGTCTAATGATACCCATAATAAACTGTGTTTTGTAAACTAATACATTTTTAGCATTCATTAATTCTTTTGCGTAAATGTGTAAAACTTGCCTACCAGTTACCTTCTGAGAGTTATGAGATGAGGTCATAATTAGTCACTTTATCACACTACTATTTTCAGCGCCTTCAGCTTCTTTCTGCTTTACTTCTTCCAGAGCTTTTCGAAAGACTTTCCAGAACCGCACACATGATTTGTAGCCATATCCCTTTCTCTTTTTTATGCAGATAAAGCAGCAAAGATTCTTTGTGTAGGTTAGACCAGCCTTTACGGACTCATAACATGCAGAAGACCTGTCCTCAAGTTGGCACTTCATGCTTCTTTGTCTTTTAAGCTCAGGCACATATGGCATCGCATCACCATAACTCTTTTCTTAATGCGCATTAAGCCGACTTTATATTCTTCATATATTGCAGCTTAGTAGCCTCTTTCCTACTCATGATTACGGCCGCATGTTTTACTCTAGATTTATTATGTTTAGAATAAGTGTCCTCTCTGTTCCTACATAATATTTTTAAGTACTATTACAAAAAAACAATAACATTAACACCTTTTTATAGAAAAAGTCACCAAAAGTTTGTTTACCTTACGTACTTAGTCTCTATGAAAGTTTCTCTTTTTTTCTAAAGAACTACAATATATTAACTATTCCAACTATCAATAGTTATTCGAGTCTTAATCTTGTGATAAGAGGTAAAGACAAAAACAAAAAGTTTCAAATTTTAAGTTCAAGTCGAATTAACCGATTTACGTAATTATTAACAACGGGTATTGATGTATAAAACACGAATCGAAACGCGATATTTAATTTCTGAAAATTCAGATTCTGATAGCTTATGATTATACTCGCAACGATTGAAGCTACAAAGAATTTAAACTTTAAATACAACTACAGATATTGTTAAATCAAAGAACAGCTGAGGGCCTGATAGCAAAAATAAGATAAAAAAACAGTGGAAGCAGAAGTGGAATAAATAATTACTTTGGTGGAAACACGAAATAAGTGTTGAGTTTATAAATTAATTTACGTATATTTTCTTTTATTAAAACTTAAATAATCGTATGAAGAGCAAAATAAAATAACAGATTCATTAACAAAGATAACCTCATTAAATGTTCGAAAACATTTTTCAAAAACTGTCTTATTAATAATTATTATTAATTGGAAAGTATGATAATTGAGGATAATCTACTTGTATTTAATAGGAAAATAAAAATTAGTAACAAAAAGAAAATAAAAAAGGATGATTGAAAAACCTGCAAAAAAAAAATAAATTCTTTATAAATAAAATAGTTATAAAGTAAAAAAGTAATGCAATACGAAACAATACATAAAAATATACCTAATATTACGTCCGTAACCCAAAATAACAATTATAATATATTACTAAATCATAAATGTATTATAAGAACAAATTCAATGCTATGAGATAATAAGAAACACGAGTATACATGAACCTTACTTTTGAGAGGAAATACATTGGCGTCACGCATGAACAAGAGGAAGTAGTGACCAAATCAGCCTAGACCGAAGACGGAAGCAGAAAAGAGCAATTCTGTCAAAATATGAAGAAGCAGAACAATAAACGCTAAACTCAAGCCGGATATCAAGAATTAAGATATGAATCATCACTTCCGCGCTTATAAGCAGAAAGCGCAGGAAGTATCGCCAGTCTACCTTGCACAGGATTTTGTCTATGAAATAATAGAAAATCGAGCCTATTAAAACTGCAGCCAGCAAATAAGCACCAGTGATCAAAATTCAGTCTACTCACTCACGCGGTCCGACTAAGTCAGAATTAAACCATCAACCCGTCGGGATCATCCCTCCAGAAGTCAGTAATACACATCAACCACTCGGTGATAAATCCATATAGTAGTGATAACCTAACAAGCATAAGACAGTTACTAGTTTCCAGTTCCAAAATTTCGGATTACTAATCCAAGACAAACATCGATAGACTCGTGTACAATCTTACCAGTGTAGTGGCGTGAATATTCTCTTTCCATAAGTGTGCATTCATCACCATCATTTTTTCCCAAAGTGATACAGACTATCTTGTGTAACCAATCGGTTAAAACAAATACCAACCCCAAGGAGCGAGATTGTTGCATGCCTACAACAGGCAAGTCTCCCCAGGACAAGTCTTCCCAAGGCAAGTCCTCCCACGGCATCACCTCCCAAGGGCAAGTCTTCCCAGGGCATCTCCTCCCAATGGCAAGTCTTCCCAGGGCATCTCCTCCCAATGGCAAGTCTCCCCGGGGCATCTCCTCCCAAACACCGTTAAAGCTAAGGCCACGCCCACCCAACCTTCATCATGGCAACCTTGGGCAAGTCTCCCCAGGGCATCTCCTCCCAAGTAAGAATGTATAGACTTGTGGCAGTCTTGGGCAAGTATATCCAGGGCATCTCCTCCCAAGTGAGAATGTATGGATTGGTGGCAGTCTTGGGCAAGTCTCCCCAGGGCATCTCCTCCCAAGTGAGAGTGTATGTACTTGTGGCAGTCTTGGGCAAGTCTCCCCAGGGCATCTCCTCCCAAGTGATAATGTATGGATTGGTGGCAGTCTTGGGCAAGTCTCCCCGGGGCATCTCCTCCCAAGTGAGAATGTATGTACTTGTGGCAGTCTTGGGCAAGTCTCCCCAGGGCATCTCCTCCCAAGTGATAATGTATGGATTGGTGGCAGTCTTGGGCAAGTCTTCCCAAGGGCATCTCCTCCCAAGTGAGAGTGTATGTACTTGTGGCAGTCTTGGGCAAGTCTCCCCGGGGCATCTCCTCCCAAGTGAAAATGTATGCATTGCTGGCAGTCTTGGGCAAGTCTCCCCAGGGCATCTCCTTCCAAGTGAGAATGTATGTACTTGTGGCAGTCTTGGGCAAGTCTCCCCAGGGCATCTCCTCCCAAGTGAGAATGTATGGATTGGTATCAGTCTTGGGCAAGTCTCCCCGGGGCATCTCCTCCCAATTGATAATGTATGGATTGGTGGCAGTCTTGGGCAAGTCTCCCCGGGGCAACTCCTCCCAACTAAGAATGTGTGGACTTGTGTCAGTCTTGGTCAAGTCTCCCCGGGTCATCTCCTCCTAAGTTATAATGTATGGAGTTGTGGCAGTCCTGGGCAAGTCTCCCCGGGGCATCTCCTCCCAAGTGAGAATGTATGGAGTTGTGGCAGGGAGACTTGCCTAAGACTGCCACAAGTCCATACATTCTCACTCGGGAGGAGATGCCCCGGAGAGACTTGCCTAAGACTGCCACAAGTCCATACACTATCACTTGGGAGGAGATGCCCTGGAGAGACTTGCTCAAGACTGCCACCAATCCATACATTCTCACTTGGGAGGCGATGCCCTGGGGATACTTGCCCAAGACTGCCACCAATCCATACATTCTCACTTGGGAGGAGATGCCCCGGGGAGACTTGCCCAAGACTGCCACAAGTCCATACATTATCACTTGGGAGGAGATGCCCTGGGGAGACTTGCCCAAGACTGCCACCAATCCATACATTATCACTTGGGATGAGATGCCCTGGGGAGACTTGCCCAAGACTGCCACAAGTCTATACATTCTTACTTGGGAGGAGATGCCTAGGGGAGACTTGCCCAAGACTGCCACAAGTACATACATTCTCACTTGGGAGGAGATGCCCCGGGGAGACTTGCCCAAGACTGCCAGAAGTACATACATTCTCACTTGGGAGGAGATTCCCTGGGGAGACTTGCCCAAGACTGCCACAAGTACATACATTCTCACTTGGGAGGAGATGCCCTGAGGAGACTTGCCCAAGACTGCCACCAATTCATACATTATCACTTGTGAGAAGATGCCCTGGGGAGACTTGCCCAAGACTGCCACCAATCCATACATTCTCACTTGGGAGGAGATGCCCTGGGAAGACTTGCTGTTGGGAGGAGATGCCGTGGGAAGACTTTCTGTGGGAAGACTTGTCCTGGGGAGACTTGCCTGTTGTAGGCTTGCGACAACCCCAGATAACCGATACGAGTTTCTACAAACCTGCATCCAGGATTATTTTCTCTTTCAAAGTAAGGTTCAATCTTTATGATAAAAACTGTAATCTTTTTTAACCTTGTTTCATGCAAATAAATAATCTCATTTGAAATCTTAGTTAGCTCATTGACTTGTCCTCACCCCAAATCCTTTCCTTATTAGAAATCGATTTAAAACGAGGATCTAAGAACCTCTAATAAAGAATAATTAAGCAATATTTTAAAAATGTTAAATATCTTTAAATAAAATGTGACATATTTTAAAAAGTTTAAAAATTTTTTAAACTAAGCAAAAATATAAAAATTATGAAAATCAACTTAAACATAAAAAACAGTAATAATAAAAAAAGGTAAATATAAAGCTAGATAACAAAACTATAAAAGAAATGTGTCATTCCTTTATAAGAAAAGTTTCAGAAATTATTCAACATGAAAATAAAAAAATATGAAAAATTTTTTTTAAACTGATACAAATTTTAATACATTAAATATATATATTAGAAAAACAATAATAATTATTGTTTTTCTAATAAAGTTTATTTTCTAATTTTTGTTTTTCTAATGAGGTTCAACTTCTAATTATTATTTTTTTATTTTTATAAAAGTCATTTTGTATTGAACTAATTCCAAGTCGACCAGGGAACTTTTTAAACATTGATATTAATGTTACATGTAACATTAATGATATAAATTTTCAATGAATTATTCTATTAAAATTGAATTCTATTTTATTTATTTTTAATACTTCATTTTAGATATTATTTTTTATGTTTTACTTTTAACATTTATAATTTTATATCAATTTTGATTCTGACAAATTTTGAATATTATGTATCGACGCCCCCCGTTGATAAAGTGTTTATTAAAAAGCCAGTGTAATAAAATGTTAATTTGAAAAACAGTAGAATAATGTTAAAGCAAGGTTATAAAGAATGGTATACAGAATGTTATTGCATATTTGAATTAATAAACAAATGTATCCATCGTTCGGTCCAATTAACATTTTATGACAAAACTTTAAAAGACATTTGATTAAAGAAACAGTTTAATAGAAATCATATCCAAAAAAATTAATTATAAAAGTGACATTCCACTGTTTTTCAAATTAACATTTTATTAACCTGGCTTTTTAATAAACACTTTGTCAACGGGGGGCGTCGGTATGTTTTAGAAATTAAAAGTTTTTAGAAATAACTAATATGTAGTTAGAAAATCTTATTTTAGAAATGAGTAATTTTTGGAAAATTTTGTTTTAGAAAACGCACTTCATTAGAAATGGCTTTTTTTTTTAGAAAAACAGGATTAGAAAATATTTTTTAGAAATAGTTACCCCCTACCAAAAGTATTATTTAAAATTGTTAACTACTGTCAAATTTATGACGCGTAGAAAACAAAATAATTAAATTTTCCGCTTTCCTTTACTAATTACAAAAAAATTTTGTAAAGTAATTAATTTTCAAAATAGCGCAAAATAACCAACAAAATCCTGTTTGTAAACTTGCACAATTGAGAAAAAGTTGCAACTCTGTAGATTAATTTGATCAGAAATTGAAGTTAAATAATAATAATTTGTTTAAAAAGTTGATTCAATTGTTATACATAGTTTGTTGTCACAATTAAATTTATAACACCGACATATTTTTTTGAAAAAGAATTATGTAATTTCGTTTAATACTCTCCGTGGTCTAGACATCAAAACATATTTATACCAAGTAGTAAATTTAAGCAACTTAATATAAATATTTTATTCATTAAAAACGTCACGTGTGCAAAATAGCCCTGCTTGGTGGTAAATATTTTACAATTTCTTAGAAACTTATACAATTTCTTAATTTTCAATTCGTTTTAAAAATTCCATATTTTTAATTTTTTGTTTCATTATATTTTTTTATTAATTTTTTCCTTTTCACTCAAATTATTCCAGTTTATTGTATTCTATTTTGTATATTTATATATTATATAAAAAAATTTGTTAATTTTTATACCTTGGGTCAAAATACAATTTTTTCTTCAACTTTATGAGTTTTTTTTGTTATTACTCGTTTTTTGTAAATTTATTCAATATTATTTTATGATTTAAAAAAAATTTATTGTTAAAATTATTTTTAAAATATACCCTATATTTAACGAATTAAAATTTGATTCTGTTTAAACAATTTTTTTCATATTTTTTTATTTCCATTTTGAATAAGCTCTGAAACATTTTTTTAAAAGGAATAGCACATTTATTTTATAGTTTTTTTTATCGCTTTGTATTTATCATTTTACATTTTCTTTTTTTTATTATTACTGCCTTTATATTTCAGTTTATTTTCATAATTTTTATACTGTTGCTCAGCTTAAATTATTTTTTAAATTTTTCAAAGTTTTTCACATTTTTTTAAAGGATATTCAATAATTTTCAAATATTGCTTTATTATTCTTTATTAGATGTTATTAGTTTTTCTCATTCCTTCAAACTTTTTGACTTTTTAAATTACTTTCACTTTCCCTCAATTTTTTCGTCCATTTATAATTTTTTATAAATTTTTGTACTTTTGGTAAATTTATTAAAAAGAAGCTTCCTTTTTGTATTAAAAAATTTTTTTTCCGCTTTTTTGACATTTAATTTTTATCTTATGATTTTTATAATTTTTTCAAAGCATTTATTAGACATAGTTTTATGCGTTGTTTCGAAATGCATTACTTTTGTTATAATTTTATCAACTATTTTATTTTTAAAGAATTTATTTATTTTTTGCAGGTTTCTCAATCATTCATTTTCAGTTTCTTGTTCTTTCTAGTTTTCCTATTAAATATATAAGTAGATAATTTGGTATATTTTAAATGTTATGGAATGTTATCTTATGAACCCGCAAAATATATCGCAATTCGATTTGGTAATTAAAACATATAATAATAATTTGTTTTAGTTAGTGACAAAACAAATATTAGGTTACATGCTTCTAACTCAAATAGATTTGACTAATTGATAAAATATTTTAATATTCATTACCCCGTCAGGTCAAATTTATATATAATTTTAAATTTCGAAATATATTTTCTACTTCATCTATTCAATCACATTTTTCGACAGTCATGTTTATAAGCTTTTGTAATAGGTCATCAATCATCATTTGTCAATATAATGCGTGTCAGAAGCGGTCTTTGCTGAAAGTGGTTTATGAAATTTATTTTGAATTGAGGACATTGATGAAAAGATTTTTCTGCAATTTATTGATGACTATGTGTAAAAAATTAATATGGGCATGTTTTCAAGTACCGCGTCACTATGAAAATATTCAGTATTTTATGAGAATATTTAAGAACAAATTTTCCCTACACCAGTGACAATGTATTTCATCATATTTGTCTAAACGTCGCGCATTTATAAAAAGTTTCATGAACAAAACAAAACAATTAAAAGAAAGGTATAAAACATATAGCATATAGACGAGTTTAACTGTTATTAAATTATTATATATTATTTTTATATAATTATCATGTATCAGAACATCAGATTGAATTACTTAAACTTAGAATAATTGTACAATTGATAGTGCTAAGCTAGCGATTTCTATAATATTATACTAATAATAAATCAGAAATGAAACTATATAATTAAGTGAATTAAATGGATAGGCAATTCAATAATATTTGATAAATAGTGCTTGGTGATGAACATTAATCAACACAGATTGACGTATCTGCTTTTAGAGAAATAGGATCAAACAGAGGGAAGAATAGTGTTTGACTCTGGAAACAAAAACCGATATTCAATTTACCAAATTCCATTAACGGGGTTCTGGAGATAAGTGGAGAAGAAAAAACTTTGCTAAAAAGTAAATCAATAAACCTCTTCTGGTATGTGGGTCTGGAAGTGATGTATTTTTAACTGGATAAGATATTTTGATACTTCTACTTCAAATCTGGTTGCACAGTCCAGTGGGTTTTTATACTTTTCAATCCAAATGTTGTGATTTTAATATTTACTATTCAAAATTAAGAAAAAATATATAATTAAGCTCAAATAATTTTTTCAAAATGTCGTTCTACGTAATTACTAATACTTAAAAATGTTCAGATGATAATGACAAATTTTCTTAGCCAATTCCTTAAAATCCTATTAATGTAAATACCACCTCAAATACCTGTGAAAATTTTCCATAAAAATAATCTTCATCTTTTAATCAAATTTTGATGTAAACAATTATTCTATTATCGGAATATCTTAGCTCAGCAACAACCTGATCCGAGAGAAGTTCATTCAAGGGTATTCAGCTAGTCTATTGAGAATTCGATTAATTGACACAGATAGATTAGATAGATTCACAAACCTCATCTGTGGTTTCAAACTTTCACCAGTTAATCAAATAGATTTCTGAAAGTGAACATTTAGAATTAGTAATCCTGTTAAAAGTAACAGTAACAGGATAAAAGAAATAAGGATAGGATCCGCATTTGGGTGTTCCAAAAACAAAAAGTTGAAAATGTTATCCTCTTTCACCCTAGGATTGTTCTATATAAAAAAAACCCCTATTTTTTTTTTAATATTTAGAGGTCACCCAAAGCGATTTCTAAAGCCTAGTAAAGCCCAATAATAATAGAAACTAAAATATACAATTATAAAAAGTGTATAAACAAATTAAAATTGTATATTTGCAACATTTCATAAGATAGGGCTAGAGAGTTGTAGATTTTTTTAATTCTGCATCTTTTCAAGCTTAAAAATCCCAATACTAATAATAAACGGAACCTCACAATTATGAAAATTGTTTAAACAAATTAATATTGTTTATTTGGAACTTTTCTTACAATAGAGCTAGAGAGTGATAACATTTTTAATTTTACAACTTTTCAATATGCAAGCTTTTATCAATATTTTATCAATAATATTATTAATATATTAATATTCAAGCCTAGAAAACCTTAATGCTAATAATAAACGAAAATCTACAATTATGAAAACTGTTTAAACATCCGATCAAAAAATATTAATGTTCATGGATTTTATATCAATTCTACGAAAAAGTTCTAGTATCCTATGCATTTTGCATGGGAATCTTTGAGCACTTTGAGCGTCCTCTAAATATTAAAACAAAAAACAAAAAACAAAAAATAATGGACTTATTTCTTTTTAATATAGAACAATCCTAGGGGATGAAAGCATAACATTTAAAAATTGCAACACTTTGTTTTTGGACCACAAAATGACTAAACCATGTTTGAAGATTTTTTGAAAACCCAATCGATTCAAAATGTTTTGTTTAGAGTATTGTTTATTTTAACTCTAACAATAAGTAAGATTATTTAACTTAATTTTCAAAATTAAGTTTAAAATATTTTGAATCGTCATAAAAATGTCAAATACGATCTGGGAATTGCTTATCTTTTGCCTGAAGGGCTTCATGTTTTCACAACTTGCGAAATGTGTAAGAAGTTTAGATGATTCTCCCTAGAGAAAGAGAAAAGGTATGTGAAAACTGAGAAGAGGTTGAACAAGAAAAATGGGGACCACAGGGACTTATTGCACTTGTTCCTTTCTGTGATATTTACTTTTTGTTTTCTTTTTTTTTCCACAAATTATGTACCTCTTTCCCTATTTTTATACAATTGCATCCTTTTTATTATATTTATAATTTTTTATAAACTAAATTAATAGTACTTTCTCTACGAGGAAGCAATTTTGTAAATTAATTATTTTTTAAGATTATAAAAGTAGATCAATTGTTTAGTTAAATAAAATTAATTAAAAATATTTTATATCCTGGAAACAGAAAATTGTATTTCAATTTGACGTTTCAGAAATGAAGAAGTATTTCCAATACTTTTTTGCAGTTCTTTCATTTATTATTTTGAAGTTCGTGATCACTTGAACTTTTGAGTACTGTAACTTATAGGGCGGACGAATTCTTGGCTGCAAACCAGGCACGTGATAAGATTTTTTGCCAACGAAAAAGGATATTGGTATTAAAGCCAATACAGGAAAGTTGTTTTTTCACAGACGTGATCTGCAATATATTAAATCCATGCCTACAAAAATGACTAAAAAATTTGTAATAAATTTCTATAAATAGTTTGCGTAGTGATAAAACTAATCTTTCTTTATTTATTTATAGCATATATTATTTTAAATAGATAGATATAACTGCGGATTTTGAAATTAATATCTTTAACAAGTAATTTCAGATATAAGGAAAATGAATCATTAAATAAATTAAAAATAATTATTTGCTCTAATATTAAGGAAATAATTTTTTAAAAACCATAAAAGCTCAAGTTCATTGTTAAAATAAACCCTTCTTACATACAGTGCGAATGGAGAGTTTCAGATATATGGTCTCAATTTCAGACTCTTGTTGAAACATCTTTTGATGTAATTTATTAAGCTCAATTAATCATTGAAAAATTAATAAAGAGGTAGTGTTGCCACGTCTAGATTCGATTACTCTCCTTACTTTTTTTCTCTTTTTACAGTTTGAAACGAGAATTTCGATATTCAATATTCTCTCACTGGTTTTATGAAATTCTAGATTGAAAAAGATTATGAATTACAAAATTTCTAATAAATTTCCAATATCATTTTTCAAATGCCAATAAATATGTTATTTATTAATAAATTTGCAGGGATTTATGAAAATTACTTTTTTAGTCTTTAGGAATTTCCAGTATGTTTGAAAATATTTATTAAAATTAAATTTGTTTTCTGAAAAATTATATTCAGATTTAAGCAGTTTAATTTCTATTTATTGTTTCATTAATTCTCTACTGCATTCTGAATATATAACAATTTCACTTTTTAAAATTTAACAAATACTACTTAATTATATTTCCTTTCGTGATTTCGAACATGTCAAGAAAATTTCTGCTCATTGAAAATAAACTATGACTTAGGAACCTACCACTTGTGGCCAGATTACTGGATAACTAAATAAGCAGATTATTATTATACGCTACTTTTGAATAAAGAATGTAAAATAGATGATTGCAAAGCAGCAGGAGAGAGAAGGGAATTTTCAGGATACTTAAAGCATCCGGGGTGAACGTTGAAGTCAAATTAATAAAATATGTTATGACCTTAAAAATATTGTGTTTCATTAACTTAAATTAATTGCTCAATTTTTCTTTATTAATTGCTAGTAACTGCTGTGACGCGGCAATTAACTGTCATGCACAATATATTAAATTGATAAAATTAAAAATAGAAGTCTATTGTTTAATAAAAATAAACTTATCAAGCTTGCAATCAATTGTGCCACTTTTAGCAGTTACTTTTAATAGTAATTTTAAATTATAAAAACTTAGCTGTAAAACTCCAATGCCAAAACACAAGATCAGATTTATTGCGACCAACATACTACCTTAAAAAGTAAAGTTGTCGATATAATTGTTATTTTCTTTTCTCGGCGATTAACACTGTAAGACCCGTTTACACCACCTAGCATAAAATAAGTAACATATAATAAAGCATACTTAAATCGTGTTACATACTCTGACGCATTCTTTCACATTATGTTTAATGTTTAAAATCTAAATAAATCTACAATTAAATTTTTAATCAAAACAATTAAACAATACAACAACAAAATTATTCTTATTGCGATGATATAAATACGTCACAGTTAGTACACCCGTTATGAACACAAATGGCAAAACCAAGAAAAGCACAAAATGAAGCTCCCGATGTAGATGGTATTAAGGTCATAACGCAACTGAACTGCTAAAGCTCAAGATGACACTGACCCACCTCATGACATCAGGCCCACGCTGACTAACCAAAAGGGTGAGAGAGCTCCCACCAACAATCCGAGCTCCATCCTCTAGAAATAGAAGGGGGGCAGGCATGGCCACAGAAGAGGGGAACTCCAACCTCAATAGAAACCTTAAACTCAATTAAAGATTTTAGGACAGATTAACCATTGTTCCACAAAGCCTGCAGAAAGTTATAAACCACCTACTTAAATCCTGCAATAAATCCTCTATATAACTTTAAACATTTTAAACAGAGAAATAACTAACTAAAAAAACTAACAAAACAATAGACTAATAAAACTAATCAAATTGCTCTATTCGTTAAACAAAATTTAAACCAACAAGCCACGACTAACCTGTTTTCCGGAGAGTGGGAGATAAGGAGCAATACAAACTAGATTCAATTTTAACCACAATATGACATATTTATTAAATTAAAATTATCAAAAAGATAACAGAAAAGTAGAAATAGCCGGCAACATGGCACGACCATTTACACAAAGACATGCACTGAACACTGACTCTAAATTTAATGTTTATTTGGAGATCGACTCCATCAAGTATAAAAAAAATTAATTATTGGAGCTCACCTGAGATGACTTACGCCCACTAATGGAGCTCCGTCAGTAATGTTGATTACATGTTTATAAAATTTAAACACTTATTATACAAGAATACACGACCAGACGGTCGAATACAACAGTTCAGAATACGACGACAGCAAGAACGCGTCGTCGTCAGGTCAATGTGCGGCGATACATGCGCCGCGGTGTCACTCTCACGAATCACATTTAAAAGTTCACGGAGTAGCATCAACCGCGGATGGATAGATGGACCGGTAATCGACTGATGACGTAAATCAGGTATAGTGGTGGTGCTACTGGCGTCAAGCGCTAAAACAAGAAGGCTGACACCAGTGTTTTGAGAGTTTATAAACACGACTGTCGACATCATCTTCTGGTCCTAGCACTCTTGAGAGAACAAAACTTACATCCGAACCCATGTGCCAGAACAATCCCACGACGACTAGGACTGGCAACCACGACGATGACGACCACCAGGACCACCTCCTCGACGATTCATTATGATGTGAAAAATTCCACATCGGAGACAAGCAGTGTTCATGCGTGTAAAATAAAAGTGCGAACATTTAATATTTATCGCACAAAAAAAAATTGGCTGATCTGACAAGTTGGCAGGTAAAAGCAGGAAGTTCAAATATTAATATTATCTCAATATTTTAATGAATCAAATACGAAATCGAAATAGAATTAAATCTTAATTTAACAAAATCTTAAATTCGACAATAATAATCAAAATAAACATAAATCAAAATAAACTTTTGAATCTTAAATATTTAATAAAATTAAATAATGTAAACTCAAAATAATAACAGGCAAAAATCGACAAGTTTACATTAAAACTGAACAGTAGCCTGGAATTGATTTCAGACTGGTGTGTAATAATTTAATTAAGGAATTAATATATCATTATTATACTTTTAAATTAATTTAAAAATATTGTGCGAAGTAACTTTTTACCTCGTTACAATACATATATTCGAGGATGCGTAGAACACTAGTGACCATGTATGCCAACAATATATTAGATTCGTATTACCAGGTTCGATTTTCTAACCTTTAATTTAGAGGTTAGGAATATAAATATGTCAAATATAATGTTGGCAAACCTGGCTGCTAATGTTTTGCGCAGACGCGAATATATGTATGTAACACGATTTATGTATGCCTTATTTTATGTTACTTACTTTATGCTAGGCGGTGTAAACAGCCTCTATGACTACTAAAAGCCGAGGATCTTGTCTGGGGCGACGCGGAGTTGTGGGTGAGTCTCTCGTGTAAATTGTGGACATTTATTTATGTGTGGTCGGTTCTCCAATGATATGTTTTATCAGACTCCGGTGTGTGTATGTTCAAAGTAGTCTTATGGCTACTTTTAAAAGTAAAACTGTAAGTTTTTGGATTATTTGTAATTTACATATTTTCTTTAATAAATCGAACATTTTGTTAAATGTGTCAACTCGAAAGTTTTTTTTAGTTAAGTGTTGTTCCTTACAACTCACTCTTCGTGGTTAGTTGCCAGGTGGCAATACTTTAAGATAAATATAATTAAT
Organism: Ganaspis brasiliensis; assembly: GCA_037103525.1. NCBI lineage: Eukaryota > Metazoa > Arthropoda > Insecta > Hymenoptera > Figitidae > Ganaspis > Ganaspis brasiliensis. Next base: position 2,587,733 of record JAZKLR010000123.1, read on the forward strand.
TTTATCTTAAGAATTCTATGAATAATTAAGATTAATTATTTTTTCTAAAATTATAATGTAAACATAAATTGGTGCATCACGCCCAAGGATTATCTTAGTTCATTAAAATTTCGATCCACCCATTAGAAATTTAATTTACTCGATGTAATTTAATTAACGTGAGTTAAATTTTGCTAGTTTAATAAAGAATCATAGAGTATTATTTTTATTTTTGGATTCTTTTATCTCTCTTCTTTGTACGTAACATGTTTATAGAATTTTAAAATGAAGTTTGTTGTTTTTACGAGGAATAAATAATATTAAGTTGAAATGTTAAACATGAGGGAAATAACTAATTTGGGAATAATAACTCACATGGCATTAGCATTAGAGTTGTGAACTCAGGAAAAACGAGACTACGTGGAGCTTTGGAAGAGGTTGGATTTGCAGAGGCGGTGTCTGGTTGAAAGCTAGGGGTTTAATTTTTCACGGGACGCAGAACTGATCGCCACCGGCATACATCACCATGATATACCGACCCCATCTTGCCCTCCGGCACTCCTTTGCCCTACGTAGGTACTTCCCTTTTTTCTTCCTTCTTATATTCTCTACTTTCCTTTTCCTTCTTACTTCTCGACTTATTCCTTCTCCTTTTCGACCGTGTTTTACACGCTATGAGATTCTTTACCTCTGCTATTTTCACAAGTCTATGTTCACTTTACAGCAGAAATCTCTTATTTTTCCCTTTGTTTCGCAAAGAAACGATTACTTTCCTCAAGAGTACTTCTCTCAACCACCTTTTCCATGCGTTATTTGTGTGCACAGTGAAATATTAATGTTAATTAAATTTTTATATGTGAAAAGATGTCTTCTATTAAAATTATTAAAGATAGAATATATTCCTTTTTGATCAAATTAGAATGGCAATAGATTTAAATTGTTAGTTTGAGAACGTGGGGAACATCAATTGGTCTCTATTGTGCAATAAGGCAACATTGTGCATAAATACTAATAAAAGATGGGGTTCTCCTAGTCTTGAAGTTAGAAAACCACAAATGATGAGATGAAAATGTAGGAAATTCAGGTGTGATTTGAGTGTGGGAGGAAAATTGCCTTTGGGACGAAAGAAGTCCTTTGGGAAAGGAAAATGTGTGAAAATTGTTTTGGATAGTCGACAGAACATAAGTGATGTTTCAGAGGACCTTATTTTGCCTTTTAGAATAAGTAGTTTTTAAAATCGATTGATATGTTATTAGAATCGGTATTTTTCATTGTTAAACTTTCCTTAAAATATATCCATGCCTCAAAGTAATTTAATTTTTACTAAAATCTCAATGCAATATAATTCTTATTCAACATTCAGTGCAGTGTAATTTCTACCTAACATCCGACAATTATAGTTTTCAAAAGAATAGTTTTATTGTTACTAGAAAAAAAGCGCGCGCTAAAGCGCACGCCAAATTTTATTATTTCTTAAAACAATGTTTTATTTATGTATAATTATGTGAAATAAAAGAAATACATAATACAATAAAAAAAGAAAATTAATGATAAGAAGAGATTGCAATAAATTTAAATTGATGTGATCTTTGATTCATCGTGTATATCAATTTGCAAATTTTGATTTATTAAAAATTAATTAAATAAAATAAAGATAAATAATAAAATGAAGAATATCAGGAATAATTATAAAAAATTATGATATACCTAATACAATTTAAAAACTTTACTTTAAAAAGTTTACCGATCAACACTCTCCTCTGCTCTTAATATTTTAGAACCTTCTGCTAATATAACCAATAAATGAATGCGTGGTAAACCGCGCTTTTGAAATTCAATAACATAAACATAAGACTTTACTTGTCCAAATAGTTTATCATCTACTATAGTTTCCATTAATTTTTTACTTTTAATTGAAAGACTCTTGCAACCGTGTCAGGTTTATTAGAAGCTGACTGATTAAGTAATAAATTTTCTTAAATTTCTTTCCATTTTGAACTACATGTCATTGTAATAAATAAATCTGGTCTGCCATGAAAACTTAAAACTTTCAACAAAAAAAATTAACAAAAAATGAATCTTATTTTTTATTTCTCACGATCTAACTCCATAATCACCTTTTTATCCTGCATGTCATCAAAGTATCTTTATAATTCAAGTCTTTAATGTTTTTTTGTTTCTGTATCTCATATGTTTATCTCATATCTATTTATCTCATCTCATTATCTCATCTCTTTACCTGATCTCTCTCATTGTTTCACATGTTTATATTATCACATTGTCTCATGCTATTATCTTAATAGATAATTATGCTTAAAACATTATCCTTAATGTTTTTTTGTTTTTGTATCTCATATGCTTATCTCATATCTATTTATCTCATCTCATTATCTCATCTCTTTACCTAATCTCTCTCATTGTTTCACGTGTGTATCTTATCACATTGTCTCATGCTCTTATCTCATATTTTTACCTCATTTCTCTCATTGTCTTATCTGTTTATTTCATATCATTGTATCATGTTATTGCCCTATATCTTTCTCTCACCTCTTTTATATAGTTATATTATTAACACTTCTTTTACACTGTAACGACTCTTTAGAAACATTACAATCACTTTATTATTTATTAAACAGTTATCAATCACTTGTTTAATGAATCCACAATCCCATTTTATGAACACTTTTAGCATTTCATAACACTAACTTTATTAAAAATAATAAGAGAATAAAAAATTTAAACACTTTCTAAATATTACTGTATATTTACTATTAGAGTCACTTTATTATTTATTATTTATCACTTACAGTTCATTTCTTTAATAAACACTTTTTGTTCACCGTATTAAGAACTATTCAACACAAACTCTTAATAAACAATAAGCATATTAATACTATACACTTTCACATTAAACACATTTCTATTATAAACACTTAATAAAAAATACACAATAATTAGCATTATTTACTTTCACATTATACATACTCCAGTTCTATTAATTAATAACTCTCACTACCATGTACTTCTATACTTTGTTTTGATTTTATTAATTGAGTCTTACTTTGAAAAAAGTAAAGATGCTGTTGAAACTCGTCGTTTTTTTATTTTTATTCGTTGTAATCGATGGCTACCTAACCTGCGTTTTAATTTATAAGATAAGACTACACATCGAATTATTCAATCTGTGTTGTTCGCAGCATAAAAAGATCAGAGACGTATTTCTTACTGATATTGAAGAAGAGAAAAGATGTAAAAGGAAGAAAATGAGCTAGATTGCAGAATGGCAAGCATACTATAATTGAAAGGATGAAGGGAAAACAAACAGGAAAACTAAGAAAGCGTTAAAGGGAAATAGAAAAGGCGTGGGATGGGTCTGAAAGAGTAAAGTGAAGGAATAGAGACGTACTGAAGGTAGATAGGTAAGTTTGGTCCTGAATTTCAATGGGTAGATATCCAATTACGAGAAGAGAAAGGTTGGGCAAAACTGATCCTCGCGGAGAGGCACGACAACAATAATTAGTTTCTTACACGGTAAAGTAAGACTAGAAGCAAAGGAATCTTCAAAGGACTCAGAAAACGAACTTTTCATTTTCGCAATAAATAGGTGTAAAGAGTTTCTCTTTGAATTTGAAGAATTATGTTTCGCTTTTATAGGCATTGTTGTAAATAAGACTCGTTGATTTTCTTTTTGGCTTAGGCAAATAAAATGTAAAAGGCGGTTTTTAGTAGATAGTGAGACATTTGAATAAGCTTGAAACTTTTAAGCTGATTCTGAAACTGAACAGAGGATAATTCCAAGTAAGCCTTGCAAATGCTTAATTCTTCTTTTAAATCTATTCATTGTTTTAAATGAAAAAGTATTATGATATTACTTATTTTTCAGAAGATCAACTAGACCACACATTAAAATAATAAATAATAAATGTTTTTCCACATTAAAGATATGTATATCTTTCTCTCTCTTTTTCGACCAGCGTTACATTCTTAACACAACCTAATATATAGGTTAATTAGAGACGATTCCATTCAACGTTATTTATCTCTATAAATAATAGTTCGATTTGTCTGAAATTTTCAGAGAATATTTGTAAAATATTCTACTTTTAGAAAATGCAAGAAAAAATCGAGTTTTTCAAAATTCTAACTTGGTCTGCCTCCTTAACATTAATGATTTCTTTGTTAAATTAAGAAATAAGTTGGTTATTATTTTAATTTCTAAGTTAATTTAACAATAAAATAATTAATTATTCACAGTTTCCTTAGTACAGACAATTAACTTTAGATATTTTTCTGTTTGGGAAAATTAGCTTTTATAAACTATAAGTAAAATAATATAGTTTATTTGCACCAAACGTATTTTATCAGATATAAATTGTAGTTTGGTATATTTGGTATTAGTTGGAAAAACTAAATCGTCAAATATGTTGGAATAAGAAGCCTAGGGCGCAGAGATTTTCTCTGTTTGCTTTCGTCAACTTGGAAGCAATCATGTAAACATACTAAGTTTTCCAATCTCATCGCACAGATGGAGTAGGGTATCGTTTATAGAAAAAGTATAAGTTTTTTTCTGACCATACTGCTCTCTTTTTTTTTTGCCAGAAACACGCAATTTCTACAACAAAATATTGATATTTTATCCTAAATGAACGTTTTAAATTTGAATATTCTTGAGTTTAAAAATAAATATTTATGGTGCTGTTTTCATTTATGGAAGTGTAATAAATACATTTTAAATGTAGTTGCTTTATCGAGAATGATACAACTGTTTTGATGAGTTAAATTCTCAAAGTACCTTTACCAAGTTAATTTACATACGGTTGTATCTGGTATCAAATTTCTGTATTCTCTGGAAAACTAAGTGTAGCAGATGTTGACTCTTCCGACAATGAAAACTCTACTCATTTGTAAGTCTGATGCCAAATTTTACGTAAATTGTTTAAATCATCCAGACGTATTTTAATGTTTCAGTAATACTTTCTACAAACACTGTAATTGAGATCTGACGCTTTAATGATTAACTTTTATTTTAAAATCTTTTATTATTTATAGATTATTCAATTTCAAATAAAGTCTCTGATCTGATCTTATTTGTAAACATTTTGATATGAAGCTTCAACCAATCTGAACAATTAGCATTTAAAAAATTTTAAAAAATGTTCAAAATTATTAAATTTTTTAGAATTTAAGCTTCAATTAATTTCTTGTCGTTTGTGGCAAGTGTTGTTGTGTTTTGAAGGGGGTGATATCCTATGTAAGAAACGAGTACTGAAGATAAGCGTTAAAAGTTAACGGAAAAGGAAACTCTTATATTGGTTTCGTGAGTAAGAGAGAGAAGGCAAAGCGTTTAAAGTTAGCGGAAAAGAAAACTGTTATACCGGCTTCCTGGGTAAGAGAGAGAGAAAGTAAGTATTAAAATTTAACGGAAAAGGAAACTCTTACCTTATTAAAAACTCTTTAAATTTAAATTTAACGAAACGAGAGATAAGAACATTCAGTGCTTTGTATTGAAAGTTATTAAGAAATAGAACGGAAATGTGTATAACGTGAAAATGAATAGTGCTTATTATTGTGTATTGTTTATTAAGTGTTTAACAGAAATGTGTTTAATGTGGAAGTGTATAGTGTCTATTAATGTGTTTTGTTTGTTAAAAGTTTGTATGGAATAGTTTTAAATACGTGTTTATGTTGTTCAATACGAATAAGTGGACGAAAAACATTTAGTAAATAAATAAGTGTTCAATAATAAAAAAAATAATAATAATAATAAATAATTATAGTGTTATAAAGTGCTCAAAGTGTCTGAGGTAAAGAGATGAGATAATGAGATGATCTAAACATGAGACAAATGAGACAATGAGATACAGAAACAAAAAAACATTAAGATTTAAAATAAGGAGATACTTTGATGACCTAGGATAAAAAGGTAAATTAATTTAAAGTATTATTGACACATATATGTATGTGGAGTTAGATAGTGAGACGTAGAGAATTTTAACAGGAATTTTGAAAAACTATATAGTCCTCTTATTTTATTGTTTAGAATATATTTTACAAAATTTGATTTATCAAATTTGCAGATAATAATTTAATTTAGATGCCATTAAATATAATTGATAAAATAAACTGCTAGAAACGTCAACAAGTTGTATTAAGGTATTTTTTCCAATAAAATAACATTAGGTTTACTCTAAAGTATAAAAACAACATTATTTCTTACAGGAATTTTGACAAATTATATAGTCCTCTAAATGGTATGAGGTATATCATAATTTCTTATAATTAATCTTCATATTCCTCATTTTAAAATCACATCAATTAATTTCCGCCCGCTATACCAGCACGGAATGTCGCGTTTATCGTGTTCTTAACGCCATATTGTTTCTATAATTTTTATATATTATTATTTACTTTAGCCAATTTGCAAGTTAATAAATATTTGTCTTTCCAAAATATACAGTTTAAGAGATTATCTACCTTTAAAATTTTCTGTTACTTTTTAGAACGTTCTGTTACGGACTTTTATTGATTTATTTTATTTCTCAGAGAGTTTTTAATTAACTTAATTTTTAATTAACAAAAATTTTTTAATAATTTAATTGCTTTCATTTAACTGTAAATTCTGTATTCTTTAAAATATAAACTACATATCATGCTTGAGTTTATTATGGGTATTATAAACGATTCAAATTTTTAGTATCTATTTATAAACTTAACTAATTATCCAAAGTTAATTATTTTTTTGCTTTTGAGGTTCTTTGATTTATTACAAACTTCTTAATTGTAAAATTATTATTAATTTTCTAATCCTAACAGTAATGTCCGCTAAGTAGCTCAATAATCATTAATTCACGCAAAAGGGTTTATAGCTTTACTTGTGTAATAATCATTATTTTCCATGTGAAGTAATAGACACAGAAGTGGTGCCATCCCATATTATTCCATGGTAAATCACTGTAGATTTGTATGTGGCGCGGTTAGTATAGATGTATGTGTCTGTCACTGCATAATCTGTTCTATAAATATGATTCTTTGTATCATTTGTAAATAATGACAAAGGACTGGGTCTTTTCAGATTAAATAGACAAAACTTTTGCAAAAATTATTCTGCTTTTTTGTATCATCTCCAGAAGTGGACCAATATTTGCTGTAAGGTTTGTTTGAATAATAAAATTAGTCCAACATCAGTCTTGGCAATTTTTACAGAAATTCCCACTTATTAAAATCTAAATTTTCCAGTAGGCGAAAAATCCTCCTTTTAACTTTTTTTTATCATCTTTCCATTTTACAAAAGTTTGATTTAAAACTATACAAGATTTTTTTCGTATCAAGAAATAAATTTTGTCAAGAATGCTTTCCTGTTGTACTGGAGGAATCTGTCTTGCATTCAGTTCTGTTTGGATCGTAAAGTTCTTCCCTGTTCTGTTATGCGGCGGCACTGGTATTTGGACAATTGATTTTGTACAGCCATAGGGACGATAAGCTCGGATATTTTGAGAATGTAGGAATTGGATAGTCGTGTTTGAAATAACGGACAATCTATTCTCGAAGAGTTATTAATGGATGACAGCTCTCAGTTGTTAGTATCGTAGTTGTTTGTGTAATCAGCAATCCCGAAACATTCCTTACAATTACAACGAAATTCTGCTCAATTCAGTTATTAAGTTTAATTAAATTAGTAGAGTTCTCGTAATACAAAGGTTGCCTAATTATCAACTATTCGCAGTTAAATAATTTACTTTAAAAATAAAATTGTTTACTTGACGACTGTGAAAGTAATTTACAGAAAAAACTATTTTTATTGCTCGGGATGCACGTAGCTGGAAACAGTGTTCTTTATTGATGTTTGCATTTCTGAAAGAGAAAAAAATCTATGAGCGCCAAGTTATTTTAATGAGAAATAACTAAACAAAAAACAAAAACAATAGACTAATGAAACTAATCAAACTACTCTATTTGTTAAACAAAATTTAAACCAACAAGCCATGACTAACCAGTTTTCCGAAGAGTAGGGCATAAGAAGTATCACAAACTAGATTTAATTTTAAGCACAATATGACATATGTATTAAATTCAAACGATCAAAAAGATTACAGAAAAGTAGAAATAGCTGGTCGCATGGCACGGACATTTACAAAAAGACGGGCACTGAACACTGACTCTAAATTTAATGTTTATTTGTCGGAGATCCGACTCCACCAACAAGAAAAGTCATTTTAATGAAAGAGCTCACCTGGTAGGGGCCTACGCTCACGAGTAGAGCCTCGCTAGTATTATTAGATACATTTTAATAAAGTTCTAACACTTTTTATAAATAATACACGACCAGACGGTCGTACACACTGATTCAGAATGCGACGACAGCGAGAACGCGTCGTCGACAAGTTCATGTGCGGCGACGCATGCGCCACAGTGCCACTCTCACGAATCACATTTCAAAGTACGCGAAGTCCCATTACACGCGAATGGAAAGATCGAGCTGCAATCGACCGAGAAGTGTGAATCAGGTGTGGTGGTAGCGGCGCTGTCATCAAGCGCTAAAGCAAGACGGCTGCCACCAGTGTTTTGACAGTTTATAAACACGAATGACATCATTTTCTGGTCCTGGCACTCTTGAGAGAATGGGACTCACATCCGAACTCATGTGCCAGGACAATCCCACAACGACCAGGACTGCCAATCACGACGATGACGACTACCAGGTCCACCTCCTCGATGCTTTATTATGATGTGGAAAACTGCACATCGCAGTCAAGCAGTGTTAGTGCGTGTAAAATAAAAGTGCGAACATTTAATGTTTATCGCACAAAACAAACAATTGTCCAATCTGACAAGTTGGCAGGTAATTGCCAACTTTACATTAAGGCTAAACAATAGCCAGGAATTGATTCCAGACTGGTGTGTAATAATTTAATTAAACCTCGTCACAGGGCTTAACAGGTTTTTCAATTTATTTCCCACCTCATCATCTTCTTTTACTTTTAATTCATATTTTTCTCTTCTGATGACGTTATTGTCATTTTTTCACTGCACGTCTTTACACCTTTTCTCCTTTAGGTTCGCACTTTCTTCTAAGTTTCTTATAGTCTTGGTTCTAAAAATACCCCTGATCAACAACAGTATATAAATAAATTAACAATTGATTTCACTTATTTAGATTTCCGGCAAATAAATACGACACAAATACAAGTTGGCTGCTTTTACGTGAGTTATTGTAAACTATTCCAAATAGGTAGTTTCACACTTTTTGTCCTGTACGCCCTAGTTGTGCAGGTTTGAGTCTCGTCTCAGTGAGTTCACAAGGAAGTTAAGGCCAAGAAGGAACATTGTTTCCGCCTGTGATTGTGGCTTGCGCGAAACTTTGTGCATTTAGCCTGTCACTGCCGTCGTAGTTGTACAAACCAAGAAAATTAATTTCGAATAATAAGTAACGACTGAGCTGTAAGTAGCACCCCACAGTCGACTTTACGATGAAATTCCTCACGTTTGTCATTTGCAAACACCTCTTGCATTTAATGTCAAGAGTAATTTTAGATTAATTTGTAAATTATTTTAAAACAACACACAAATCGTCCTTTTTCTAATCTGTGCTCTAATTTTTTTACAAATCATTAAAGGTTTTGTGATTGAATAAGGATATTGCTAATTTTACTTTTCAGTTGCCTTTTTAAATTTTGAAGCAGAGGAATTTTCTAAAAATTTCTCCAATAATGGTAATCAACTGCAGTTTTTATTGTTAAAAATTGTGAACGAAAATTGGAGTGTTTTAACGTTTCAGTGCAAACACGAGTGGAAAATTAAGGCTTTTACTTGCTAGCCAGTTGAAGCATTTTTACAGTGTTCAATGTGCTGCACATGTGTTAGAAATAAATGTGAATCGCGGAAACCACCAGTGAGAGATAGTGATTGCACCGATCGTGTAGTGATTCAAAAAAAAACCAGCGACACGAGTCCACAGCTTTTGAATTGTGAATAACATAACGATATTGAGCTCGTTACATCAAAAAGTCTACCCGGAAATTATTGTCTTTTATTGATTGAGCGCTTTTCTATTTGAAAAACAAGTTAACTTCAATTTTTTCCAATATCAGTTCACTGTCATTGAGATTTCATACATCAGAGTTTTAGAGTGTTTAACTTTTAATAATGAAAAAAGCATCTGCAAGTCAATTGTCAGCGATTTGTATGCGTATGGTCATAATATGACCGTGTAGGTGGAAATAACGGAAATCTACATATAGAAGGTAGTAGCGGTAAACAAAATAAGCACCACATTTGCGCCGAACAGGAGCAATAAGCGCGAGGATCAATGTTTGCCGCAGCAATTCAACCGGTCAGAAGCATTATTCAAATAACACCATCATTTATGCGACCGGCGAATTCACTACGAGTACCAACTCGATCTCGACAAAGCGCAAAAGTTCATCGCACTATTTGAAACTTTCCTCACCTTCTATTTTCAGTTAACGTATATTGTGCAGAAAATTTAAAACTGCAATTTAAGTTATTCAAATTGACTTAAGCTACTTTAAGTTGCATTAATATTAATTAATTAAATTTTATGATTGAAAATAATGGTTCGGCACCTAATTCTACAATTAAATGATCAAACATTATCTAATCTTAATATCAATGTGCGGTCAAGAGTGCGGGCTCATTTTATAGTAAAAAAAGCAAATTATTTTATTTAAAAAAATTGATAATTTAACTTTTAGGTTTACTTTTAAAGTTTTCATCATTCAACGCGGTCCGGGTTCTGTGTCCCTGGGGGGTCTAAATAATTTTACCTTTTATCGATAATTAATCACCTATCGATGGAAGGTCGATATATTTATTCATTTATAAACTAATATATACACAATACAATTTAATAAGACAGAATTCAAGTACGTAATTAAACCAAAACATAAAATAATTTATAACACAAATGTATTCATATGACCGCAATATAACATTTAATAAAACAGAGTTTTAATTAAAGTTATATCAGAAATCATTAAATCACGAAGTAAAGAATCCGTATTTATAAAATGATAAAATTTTTACAATAATTATATTAATCGGTAGTTTAACTACTGTAATAAAAACTTGAGATTAAGAATGGAATTTGTCACATATGAAATACAATAATATAACTTGAATTGATTTACACAAAATAAGAATTTGATACACAAAAAGGTTGAAAAACAAATATGAATGCTTAAAACCTTTTGTAGAACACAGTGACGTAAATAAATAGTTGTTATGAAAAACATTCAATTCATGATATAGAATCAAAGAGAAAGCTAAAGAATTTGACAATTTAATAATTTGATATGGTTAAATGAAATCGACTTAAAAAACCCAACTACGGTTGCGCAGTAATGTCAGTCGAATAGTTGTCAAAAACAAAGTTCGTTTATACATATGGGAGAGGTTTGTGTTTTATAGTAATCGTAGGATTCCCGCGAAATTTCGAAGTCACTAAGTCTTTTTCGCCCTTCTCTAATCGTAAACGGAGTTCAGTCCTAATTTAGCCCAGGATCTTAAGTTGAACAGGGGTCTGGTCGCACTTGCTCCAGAGATCGTTTAGTGTAGAATAGTATTGATTGGCTTCTTGGCGTTTATAAATTGTTGACGAATAGATCTGGCTATCTCAGTTGACCGACACATGATCTTAAATAGGTCTTGGATATTATTATTAATTTTAGTAATACACCGTTCCATTATGAGAGATACCTCCGGGGAATTAGAATACCCGCCAATCTTACCTTCTACAGATAAGAGTCTATTGTCAAGCTCGATGACTGTTGACTCAATTTTGCTAACACGTGCTTGGACCTCAATTAAATGAGAGATTATGGTTCCAATGTCATCCTTAAGAACTTCAGATTCCCCGTTCTGTTCATTGATAGCATCATCAGTAATAGAATCAAAATATGGCTTGATACTTAAGATAATTTTAGCAATATCTTCCGGTGCCAATATTGATAGAGCAGAAATATCAGAGGGGGAGGTCACTTGAGAAGGTGGTAATGGAGAGTTGGATTTTAATTTACAACACTTTTTAAATGTAACCGTTTAACATACATTAATATACACTAAAGAAAAATTGGACTGGTTTTACGTCAAGTATATTTAGGGCAAATAGCCTCAATGATTTCAGTCAATAAGCGTCTAATGTTCAGTCGATAGTATGTTGGAGCACCTAGCCTTAACGATCAACTTCTCATGCCTCAAAGATCAGAGGAAAGTCCGCCATATTTCTAGCCATGTAAATTCGCTAAAGAAGGAAGGTATTAAATTAAATATGTTAAATTAAATATATTATTAAATTAATTCTCGTCAGGCTGTATGGCGCCTTTCACCTTTTTTTCTTTCTTTCTCTTTCTTCGTATCCATCCAATCTGTAGCGACTTTACTTGGCTAGAAATTTGGCGGTTTTTCTCCTGATCTTGGAGGCATAAGAAGTTGATCGTTAAGACTAGGGTCCCCAACACACTATCGACTGCTTTTACGTCAATAATAATCAAGTGAACATTAGGTGATTATTATTGACATCTAAATGAAATTACTTTACTCAATACTAAATGGCTTAAAAAATGGTTACTTAGGAGTTTTTGGAGTCGCTGAATCTGAATCTCATAGGAAGCTTTGTGATCGTTAAGATTTTCGATTTTCCAAAAATAGTTGTGACAAAGTTGTGTGTGTGTGTATACCGTTTTTTGTGTACTAGATATCTCGAGAACGCTTCAACGGATTCCAATAAAATCTGGATGACTTATTAAGCTTATGAATATCTAAATTTAGACACAAGGACTTTCGAAAATACCCAACCAAATTTTTTTGAGCACCTTTTTTCATCGAAAGAAAATCGTTTTTTGTCAAAAATTTTTGACATGCTAAAAATACAACTTAATGAACACAAAAATCGTATTCCTTATCTCAAAACGAATTGATTGACATATGTAAAGTTTATATTCAAGAATTCGTAAAATATTTCATATTTTTACATTTTTTTGCAAATTATTTTGCTTACTTGGAAGCGAAATGTCCATGAAATGGACATAATCATCAACTGGCTTGTATTATTTAAAGGAACTTAAAGAAAAGTTTGTGTTGACTGATGATATAAGTTTTTTATAATTTCATATTTTTGACATAAAAGAATGTTCTATTATAGAGTGATTATAAATTAAACAAAAGGATATAATCCTCGTTGTTTGTTTTTTGTTCTTTTATTCCTTCATACTTTTAATATAATTTCATCGTCCAGAGGTGCCAGCACACAAGACGGCGTTAACAAAGTGAGAAGGAAGATAAAACATAATGCTCGCATAATCCTACAAACGTCCGGTGTTAAATTCAATGAAAATCAGATTTTCACACCTTTCCCTTACAATTTTTCATTTTATCACGTCAAGTCGCGTGTTCACGCCTACATATTTAATTTTAATTCATTTTAATTTTATGAAAGTTTAAATTAAGATAAATTTTATGCTTGATAATGTAAATTTCTCTGCAAATCTTTATTTTCATTATAAATTTGTATAAAAATTGATTTAATAAAAGTAAGTGTATTTCATACGATAAGAAGATTTTAGAAGGTTTCATTACTTACGGAAGTCGTAATGTTCGATTTCCTGGGATTTCACAGATGGTGGCCCTTTCCGAATTAACGAATTGGACAATCCGTTGAAAGTGCAGGTAGGTACTAAAATCAATTGGAGAGATTTCGAAGACCCAGTCTGATCGAATCTATGGAGAATCGTTAGTTACCAGTTTCCATAGGATCAAATCCCATTACTTACAGTCTGCTTCAATATTCTAACGGGCTCATTCAAAAGGTCAAAAAGAAATCACAATAAGTGTTAGTTAATTACATTAAAAATGTTTATGGATAATTGTTTAAGTGATAAATAATAGCTGTGTTCAAATTTATAATATTCTGTGCAACATATGTAAATTTCCTTACCATGTTATTAAATTAGATTTACATTACATTTTTTCTGATCATTGCTGTTAATGTTTGTATTTTTAAATCAGTAAATTTACTTGTATTAAATTAAAGGGAAAAAAATTTTAATCAAAAGTGTGTTATTAAATCAGATTACAATTATCATGAGCTATTCTATCACGATTTCGAAATTCGTATACAAGAACGTTTATTCTAGTTGATAATGCCAGAAAATGTTTTGGTACTCATCTTTCTCTGGTAATCAGACAAAGTTGCAGGTAGTAGGTTCTATTTACACGGAACTTTTAGGTAAACTAAGTACACAAAATGACACGGCATAGCAATTTGAAACTGTCGTTTTCAATAGAATAAAAATTCAATTCAATACGAAATGTATGTATTATGCCAACAGTTTTGTCTTGTCCCTGCTTCTGCTACTATTAATGTGTCTTTCCATCGATTTTCAGTTTCCGTCTTAATCTACAGCTATTTGTAAATAGAAAAAATTCAGACAATGATATTGCTGGTTGATTAAATCCGTTATTATGAGCTAACTAAAATAAATAAACATACAAAAAAACCAATCCTTTCTTGCCTGAAGGAATCATAAATGATTTCAGTTTGTACTATTAAAATTAACTTTACTTATTTCCATCAACATCTTTATTTAAAACCAATCATCTTTATTCTAAATAAAACTAAATTAAAAATTAAAAATCTCATAATATTTTCTAAATTTTGCAAGTACTATGACGCAATATTACTGGCTTATGTTAAATTTTAATGTTTTTAATTTTTAATGTTCAATAAATGCAAATTAACAAATAATAAAACAAAACCCAAGCGCTAAGTTATTTTATTGAGAAATAATTAAACAAAAACAATTAAATAAAAGACTAATTAATCTTATCAGTCTACCTAATTAATCTTATCGAATTACAATAATTATGCCACGTCTAACCAGTTTTTAAGATTGTGGAGGATAAGGAGCAGCAACAAACCACGATTTTAAATTGAATCACAAAAGAACATATTTATTAGATTTTACCAATCTGAAAAGGTTTACAAAGTTTTAAAATAGCGGGCTGCACGGTACGGCTATTTTACAATGAGTACGCTCACTGAACACTGACTATAATAATTTAAAGTCTATTTTTGGAGACCGACTTGTTCAAATAAGAAAACATCATTAATTAATTAATGAGCTCACCTGGGATAGGTCTACGACCCCTGATTGATTGTCCAGACATTAATAATAATAAATTTTCTGAAAAAAAAGGTAAAAACCCACAAGTGTCGTATATGCACACCAGTCACAAAAAGACGAAAGCGAGAACGTGTCGTCGTGAAGTTCAAAAAGACTGAAACACAATAACCTTTGGCACAACAAGCCAGAAAGAGCGACCGAGCTCTGTCACTTGAAGAGGTAGTGATCTCGCCCACCCATCTCTGCCTGTCGTCAGTCTGACACTTTGTTTTGACAGGTGGTAAACAAACACCGTCGACATCGTCTTCTGGTCCTGGCACTCTTGTAAGGACGGAACTCACATACGAGGCTTTGTGCCAGGAAAATCCCATGACGAAGAGCTCTGACTTTGACCACAACGACGATCATCAGGGCAGCTCCTCAACTAAAATAAAAATGGAGAATTTTCCTCTTATCAATCAATTATTAAACAAATGTGAAACTATTTAAATAATATTGAAATTCAACATTTTGATAAACATAAAAATTAAGATTTTAAAAGAAACTAAAAAAATTATAAAATAATCTTAGATTAAATAAAAAATGAAAAGTAAATTAAATCAAATTAAAACTTTACTTTATTTCAGAATGCAAGCTCAAAATAATAAAGGCACAAGTCGCCGAAGTCACATTTGACTGTATAACAGTCCAAAGATTGATTCCAGACTGGTGTGCTTTCATGTTTTTAGGTTAATCTGAAAACATTGTGCGAGGTAAAATTTTACCTCGTCACAGTACATATAAAATTAATGTTTACCTGTTTTCTTTTATTTTTAGTTTTATCTGCTTCTTAAAATTCATTCAAATTTAATTCAAGAATAACTGCAAATTACTTGATGAGAGGAATATTTAGCTAACTCCTAGAAGTTAGAGTATACATATGATGATAATTTGTGTTTAATACAGGTATTTGAAATATGTAATGTATGCAAATGTATGCATTCCTAAAGGTAGAAGAGGAAAAGCATGTGTTTTGGCTTTATAACAAAGTAAGAGATCACGTGAGAATTGTGATCACGCGATCCGCTATTTCTCGTAAAATGTGTGCTGTATTTATACATTGGCTTGAGTTTTCACGCTAGATCACGTGTGTAAGCTTCCTTATTCGCTGGCAAGTACAATAAACGACGCTTTGTACGTTATCGCGGAAACATTGAAAGCTTGAGCGCTAAACGTGCTCAACCATAAAAATAGGACGTTTTCTTGCACAACTTAATAAAAAGTTCTAATGTAACATAAAATTCTGCAACTAAAACCGCACCAATCAGGGAGTTTTTTAGATACAAGTTTATAGTTTATTAAAGTAAAAAAAGGAAATCAAATCTTAAATCTCAATGGGATTTTATAGAAGTAACTATTTTAGAGCTGAGGTAAAGGGAGCTAACGTTTTTTACATCCGACTTTGTGTAGCTAATATCGACTGTCTATAAAATCCTCATTCTTCTACTAGAACTGAGCATTGATAATAATTAACAGGACATATAAATACGTTTGGTCTTAACCAATATTATTGTTATATTACTTTTGGTACTAATTTAAATAACAAGCTTACTGTTTCCAAGATGCACCACGTGGAGGTAACCAATTTTGCATCTCAAAAATTCTAATGTTGTGTAGCATATGTTTATTTAAATTTATTATATGATTATATTATATGATATAATATTGTCCATGATCAAAAAACTTTCATGTTATTACTTTCATTTTCTTTATATGTAAGTAATTTTTTTTTATTTTATGCTCAATAAAAGTAAAATTTAAAAGTTCTTAATCATCGTTAATTTAATTAAAAATATAAATATACACTACTGTCGGAAATTGTTAGTCCGATCGATTGGAGAGGATCGAAGAAACATAACTCAAATAAAACCACGATATCTTGGTTAAAAATTAAGATAGAAACTTGGCTTTTAAAAAATTTGAAGACCTTTTTAAATTCTACTTTTAAATAGCTATTGGTTAAATTTTTTAGAAATTTCAAAGTAATTTTATTAGTTCATGAGTTAGAAAAAAAAATTCTCGAATTTTTCAATTATCGTTCACGAAGTTTAGTTCGTTGCCTGATGTAGAAAAATTGAAAAAAAATTTCAAATCTATATTATTCTCATTGTTTAATTGTCAGCTTTAATTTGAGCCAACGAAACTTGAAAAATATTGAGTGGTTCACGAAATATGATTAATTATGTCCGAGCATGTTTTTCTCAAAAATCAGTAAAAACCGTGGTTTTTGCCTAAAAATGAAAGTTTTTGAGAAAAACATGCTCCTATAAATTTAGTCATATCTCGTGATCGGACCTAACAATTTCCGATGTTAGTGTATAAATATAATTTATATATTGATATGAAACGCAAATTTGAAAATTATCTAAATTAAATGATATTGATTCAATATGCCTATTTTTTTCATCAAAAGCTATTGTTTTGTTTATTGTTGTAACTCGAGAATACATTTCATCACGAATGTAAACAATTACTCCAAATCCTCGATTAGTACAGTCAATTTTGGGTCTATATGTTTGAATCCATCCAATTGAAATATGTCACAAATACAACCTCAAGTATCAGCTAAAAGAATAATATCTGATTTTAAAATAATAGGATCAACGTTTATATCTTTCATATGACATTTTAGCGATTGAACATTGTGAAATATAGTTTGTATAGGTCTTTTGCAATCTATACAATTTTCTAAAAATTTAAATATGGGTATTAGTGACACAGATTTTAGTCTTTTTAGTTCTATTTCTACAGGATAATCTTCCGATGGTTGAACTGGTAATTTAAATCCTTTCTTGCTTGGTTCGCGCCTCGGAGAGCCTGGGATTTTTTTCCGGCTCGTGAGGTAACTTCAGTGGTAGGTTTAACGTCGAGGTATAATGATTTGCACTGTCGGTAACTGATTTGTGCAGAACATCAGAACTCGACTGTCGATAAACCGGTTGTACTCAGGAGAGGTCTTTCTACAGTTTTCCCACTCCACTGGCGAGTAGAGTGGTCCAGGCAAATGCGAGTACTCCTACTTCAAAGCCGTTCTGTAGGCCCGCAATACTTGGTACTTCTGTTGAAAGAACTATTTCAACGGAAAATTTCCTCGCTGAACATTTGTAAGTGGGTGGTTGTCTTATTATAAAGTGTAATAAGTAGAATTTCTTTACAATCTAAAGACCAAAAATTGACGAAAAAACTCTATTCTATCGTTGACCCTAGCTACTTGAGATTGTCACAAAATTACTACCAAACAAGTCCAAAATCTAAACATAACTAAGTTCTAATGTTCGAGAGAAAATCAAAACTTTGTTCATAAAATCAACCGAATTTGCTTGGCAATAGACCTCTTTCAAAGTCGCTTAAGGGGTTACGTACAGTTAGAACTTTAAAAAGAAGCTGTTTTTTAGAAATTTTTTGTGGTCACACATTAAAATAATTAATAATAAATCTTTTTTCACATAAAAAAATATATTTCAAGAAAATATTCTGAAATTATAAGAAGTGAATATAAAGAAACAGATGAATGACACAACATTTGCGTGAGCTGCTTTAAAAAAATGGTTTCGACGTGATCACGCTATCTCTTGACTGGATGATCTGAAATCAAATCGAAAAGAAGGAATCGTTAGTTAATGAAATAATGCTGTACTCGGAAGACAAAATTTTAGGAATTTTGATTTTTCGCAAAAATTTTTGAAAATGTGCACTATTACGAAAGTATACGTATTTTCAAAAAAACCCCGATGTCAGTAGTAATCGGAATTACAACTCAGCAGTTACAAGGAGTGAAACTTTTAATGGTGTTTAAGGGAATTAAATAAAAAATATTAAGAAACTAATTTAAACAATATTGTACTTCAATACATAAATGAATTTAGATATTTAAAATCAATTTTCTTACCAGTAATGCTGAGTTAGAAATGCCAATAATTAAAATTCGATTTTAATAGCTATTTGGAATTTATAGACAGACGGCAATTTACAGACGGTTCAGCGAGTATGGTCAGCAGTGGACACGACATATTTTATGGGATCGTTAAGGCGTCGTGGGCGTATTTATGTCCGGAAACTCAAAGCTAGGTTGTCCTTAGACATTTTAACAGAACCAAAATGGCGTTGGGAGGATTTCCTGAATGAAGGTATTTTTCAAGAAAGAGCATTGTTAATCTCTTTCAATAAAAAGAAGTTTGTCTGTTCAATTATCTAGAAGAACAAAACAGAAAATCGAATAATTAATTGAATAATTCTTATTTTCAACTAGAATTGTCTTAGAGTACCGATTAGAGCAAAATAAATTTCAAGATTTAAAAAGTATAAAGAAAGAAAAACATTAAAATGTGATATTCCTGCTTGTATGTATATGTTAACAGAACTATTTTATTTGGACTCTTAATATATCTGGAAAATTTAATTAAAACTTTAATTTTTCTGTTGAGAGGATCGATAAAACGAGTTAAACCCCAAGTTAAACAAAGGTACTACAGTAATGAAATGTTGTAAAGTAGAGCCAAATTTTAGCTTTGTAGATCCTTTCTGTAGGGAGTAAAATTCATTATTCTAACTTTTGGTGTTCTCAGCTGAACAGGAGAGCAGCTTAACTGAACGACCTCGTTAATGTCAAAGGTATTTCGTTGCGTTCGATGCATTTATTCACCTTTGAAATAAGTAGACGTAAACACATTAGAAGTTTTGACTCATAAGTGTACTTTAAGAAGGTTAAACAGAAAGAAAAAGAAGGTCTTAAAAAATATATTTTACTTTCTTTAAAAAGCTTTCTAGTTTTTTCTGCTAAAAAAGAAAAAAATGCTGCATCAACTAATTCAATGCCTTTAAAAAATAAATGTATCAGACTCTTTACATTAGTTGCCATTGTTAAGGGGCATAACCAGTCTGATCGACAAAAAAGGTGATTTTCCAGAACTTTTTTTAAAGAAAATTACTGCATCAAATATTTTAAAGTTTGAAGGATATATTTATACATTACTCTTCCCTGCACATTTCAATTTTTTTATGCGAATATGATAACACCTAATGTTTCCGAATAGATTTTACGTGCTGAAAACAAATCTGGATTCAAAAAGTTCCCACCACGTCAAGTTTTTGAGAAAATAGGGCTTTAAACCTCTAAAAACGACATTTTTAGTTATTGCAACAGTATCATTATTTTGGTGGCTCGCATTGTTTGAAATGTTTAAAGTTATAATGAAGATTTTTTGCAGGAATTAAATCGGTGGTTTATGGCTTTTTGTGGGTTTTCCCCTGTTCGGTGGTCATGCCTACTTTCTTTCTCTCTCTCTGCCGGATGGATCTCGAATCGTTGGTAGGAGTTCTCCCTTCCCTTTGTGTCAGCCAACGAGGGCCTGATAAGATGATGGGGTCCAGTTCCATTTTGGCATTTGTACAGTCCACATCGGGCCCGTTTTCACGCGAATTTCTCGACGGATTATTGACTGGTTCTTCATTTTGTGTTTATAACGGTTGTACAAATGTGACGTATTCGAAATTGAAATAACAATAAACTATCCTTTTGGAAACTATAACGATGTTGTGACATTTTGTGAAAATATCATCAAACATTCCTAACAGCATTCTATTTATTAAAATTTTTTTATAATTTAACAGAGTGTCATTGCATAGATAAACATATACTAAAGCAGCAAAAAAAATTAAAGCGATCGGATGAATTGTATTCAAGTTACAACTGCAGGAAATTTGAAAAATGTGACGCTCCAGGGTAAAAGAAGCTTAGGTGCTAAACATTGGATTTTGAATGTTTATTATGAATCGGTAAAATTTAAATTGCTCTTTCACATACAGAAATCATACTGAAAAATTCAAAACATTCGATTTTGAATCTTCATTATGAATCGATAGAATTTGAGTTGCTCTTTTGCATACATAAATAAAAACTTTATTATGACTTTTAGTTTTTGAGTAATTAGTGATGAAACATAGGCGCAACCTAACAATAACATAGTCAGGCTTAACTTGAAACGCCCATCCTGAAAAATTCATTTCTTGCAGCTAAGGTCCCTTTCACCCTGGAGCGTCACAAATGTAGATTCGAGAAGAATGCGTTTAAAGACTGATTTAGAAGGCTGTATGTCAACCACTGTTTAAAATAATCATTTAAAAGTTTAGTATGTTATTTTTAGAGATATAGACTATCGAAATAAATAAATGTAAAAAATCAATTTTTTTTTGAAATATCACACTGGTTGTGACCCTTAAAATATTTCTCTCCGTGTACAAAATTAATGTAATATTATTGAATAAAACAGAACGAAGTTTTTAATCAATGTCTTTAAGACTTAGAATTAAAGAATAAGATGATAAAAACGATCTCTTTTGAAGTGTTTCAGTGATTGGATTTCTGGCATTGAACCCAACCGGACCCTAATATAGTTTCTCGAATACTCCATGTTAGACTTTGCTGACGTGTAAGACACGAAAAGGGACTTTCCATTCTACAGAAAAGTTTGGTGCTCTCTGAAAATCCTTCTCTTTGTGTTACAAATTGGAATCAGAACTACTGCAATGCTAACAGTCTATCGGATCTTTTTTCTCAAGAACTTCATTTGTACTTAGAAGTCCCGCACATGGGAAAGGTCGACAATATAAATAGCCCAAATTCTTGGTATTAACCTAGCCCTAGAAATACGTTTATATTAAACATATAATCTGTATCGATTTTAAAAATTTTAATTTAAATTCCGCTATATTATTTTAAAAAGCTAAAGAATGTTCGAACAGATGTAAAATGTTTTGATTATTTTCAAACAAATGTTGGTATGTAAAAACCGTCGATCAATGGATTTTAAATTTAGCCCGAGACTTTCAAAATTGAAGAGAATGTTTCAAACTTATAATTCACAAATTTTATGGAATTTAATTGCTGATGGAGTATTTACAATTTCAAACTGAAAACATTGAACGTATAAAGCTCTCTCGTTTATAAAGAGTCTTTGTAAGTTGAGTACACACTAAAGGGTCATACAGGAATTAAAAATAAATCGAGAAATCCTTTTTCATTTTTTAATTAAATTTTTAACTTTTGAGTTTTATTAATACCTAAAGTTGAATAAAAACGGTTGATACAATGCAGAGTGGGAGCTTCTCTTTCTTTTCCGTATCAAGTGCTTCCATTTAATTTTGGGCAGCAATATCTGAAAACTAAGTGTTTAATTAAAAAATGGAAAAATACGTTTTTATTCGTTCATGTATGTGACTCACTATTTCATGCTGACTGTATATATTGTGGCGTTAGTTTATTTTCTAACGGTTGTTTTAATTATATGCTTATTAATTGGTATAACTTACCAAGCTATTTTTTAATTTTTATGCTAAAAGGATCAATAATTAAATTAGATTAAAAATATGCTATGTCAAACCAACTTAGCGCCGTCAGAGTTTATCGAACGAAGATTGTTTCATATACTGGAGATCACTTATTTGCTTACTGAATTGACTTCAGGTGGCGAAACCGCGACTGTGCTATGAATAGTTCAGAGTAACTGCTTACAAAGATTTTGATAGGTTGGTCTTCTTCCCCAAAAATACTTAAAACTGGAGTGTCAACTTAGGCACTGCGTTTAGGCGTACTACCCTGAGGCGCAGTAGTGTTCTGCGCATAGTTCATGCACTTAAGCATCTGGGACAAGAATACTATATACAGGAGAAACATCGCGGTAGTGGGGGTATACAAGGAAAATGGCTGTGCCAGTAGGCAGTAGCCTTTATTTCGGCCAGTGCGCGGTATACTTCTGCGCACACTTTCACATGTACACATTTTGTGTACGTGTTACCGGCAAATTTCACGTGATGATTGCAATCTCGTTTAACTTATGTCAAATCAAGTGTCAAATTTATGTAAAATAATTGTTTTCTACCACACATGCACGAAAACCTCGTGTTTTCGTTCGCCTTAAGCGGGGCAGAACTCACAGTTTTTAGGTCAGTGAACGTTAGAGGTAAAAAAACTTCCGAACAGTGAAAATGCGCCTGCGCGATGAGAGTTTTTTTCACTGTTCGGAAGTTTTTTTATCTCTAACGTCACTAACCTGAAAACTGCGAGTGCTGACCCGCTAACGCGTACGAAACACGAGATTTTCGTACATATGTGATAGAAAATAGCATATGCACCTCGGGAGGCCGATTTTTTGTCTCTCAACACGGCCTGTTGTTTTTGTCAAACACGGCCTTCCCTCCCTTGATGCATAATATACTATTTATGTTCTTAATGTGACTTCTGTGATATTTGTCTGTACATAAAATGGTGCGAATTTGATGTCTGCAAGGGTGCACAATCAACAGCACCAATAGTAAAGAAAATGGTAAACATTTGTTTTCTTTTCCTGAGGATGAGGTAGGTTATTTAACGATTAATAAAAAGTATCTAATAATTTAAAAGTAAACCTAATTTCAAAATTGGAATTATTAAATTTGTAATATAAGAGATTTGTCATCATTAATTTTTTACAAGTGACTTAATAAAAATAATTTTATTAATTTTTAATTGCTTAAGAAAAATTTTGAACAATTGAATTTTCTGTTTATTTTGAGCTTTATATAAATTATAAAGTTTTAAGATGTCACGTGTAGATTATTTTAAAGAAGTTAATTTACTGCCTACACTCTATACGTTTTTAAAAATTTCCATACATTTAAACTGAAAAAATAAAAAGTAAAATAATAAATAATAAGTTTTAACCTGAGAACCCGCGAACAAATGGTCAGTATGGGCAAAATCTAAAATAGTATGGGGCAAGACACGAACTGACTTTCATCAAACTTGACCAGACAATGGGACAAGTATGGGATCATGCCGAATCCCACACTACTAGTATGGCATCGATTTTTCAATTTAAACAATATCATAAAGAATAATTATGGCAATATAGAAAATTACCAAAAATGAATTATCCATTTGCTATACTAGCAGCATGGGAAATATGAAGTATGGTAACTATATGCTTATGGACCACACACCATTCCTGTTATAATGACAAAATTACAGCAACTACATAAATCATTCATACAGTCAATGATGATACTTTTAATATAGGAAATTGAAACAAATTGGGTATAGTCCGCAGCACATACTTTTACAAGTTTCCCATAGTTTGAATATGGAAAATTGTCAAAAAAGTTTAAAAATCAAACACCTACTTGTAGTACGGATATGGTTGATATCCAATACTTCTAGAATGGTCAATTAAAAAGTTTAGTTATATTACATACCTAACATTCACTTATCCATGAGCCATACTTGCAAAGCGGAAAACTTAGAAGTATGGTAACTATCCATGTCCCATACGTAAAGTATGGGAAACTTAGAAGTACGAAGGTTATCAGTATACCATTCTCGCAGTATAAAAAATTAACAAGAATGGATTATCCATGAGCCATACTTGCAATATGGGAAATTTAGAAGTATGGTAAATATCCATGTCCCATACTTGAAATATGGGATATTAACAAGCATGGAAATTATCCTTATCCCATACTTTAAGTATGGGAAACCAAAATAGTACGACTATTATCAATATGCCATTCTCGCAGTATGGGAAATTAACAAGAATGGATTATTCATGTCCCATACCTGCAATATGGGAAATTTAAAAGTATTGTAAATATCTATATCCTATACTTAAAATATGAGATTTTAACAAGCGTGTCAATTATCCATGTCTCATACTTGAAATATGGGATATTAAGAAGCAAGGAAATTATCCCTATCCCATACTTTAAGTATGAGAAACCGAAGTAGTACGGCTATTATCAATATCTCAGTTTTGCAGTATGGGAAATTAACAAGAATAGATTATTCATGTCCCATACTTGCAACATGGGAAGTTTAGAAGTATTGTAAATATCTATATCCTACACTTAAAATATGGGATATTTACAAGCATGGCAATTATCCATGTCCCATACTTGAAATATGGGATCTTAACAAGCAAGGAAAGTATGGGAAACAGAAATAGTACGGCTATTACCAATATCCCATACTGCGAGAATGGGATATTGGTAATAGCCGTACTATTTTTGTTTCCCATACTTAAAGTGTGGGATCAGGATAATTTCTATGCTTGTTAATATCGCATATTTCAAGTATGGGACATGGATAATTGCCATGCTTGTAAATATCCCATATTTTAAGTGTAGGATATCGATATTTACAATACTTCTAAACTTCCCATATTGCAAGTATGGGACATGAATAATTCATTCTTGTTAATTTCCCATACTGCGAGACTGAGATATTGATAATAGCCGTACTACTTCGGTTTCTCATACTTAAAGTATGGGTTAGGGATAATTTCCATGCTTGTTAATATCCCATATTTCAAGTATGGGACATGGATATTTACCATACTTCTAAATTTCTCATATTGCAAGTATGGCTCATGGATAATCCATTCTTGTTAATTTTTTATAAACTGCGAGAATGGTATACTGATAACCTTCGTACTCTAAGTTTCCCATACTTTACGTATGGGACATGGATAGTTACCATACTTCTAAGTTTTCCGCTTTGCAAGTATGGCTCATGGATAAGTGAATGTTAGGTATATATAATATAACTAAAATTTTTAATTGACCATTCTAGAAGTATTGGATATCAACCATATCCGTACTACAAGTAGGTGTTTGATTTTTAAACTTTTTTGACAATTTTCCATATTCAAACTATGGGAAACTTGTAAAAGTATGTGCTGCGGACTATACCCAATTTGTTTCAATTTCCTATATTAAAAGTATCATCATTGACTGTATGAATGATTTATGTAGTTGCTGTAATTTTGTCATTATAACAGGAATGGTGTGTGGTCCATAAGCATATAGTTACCATATTTCATATTTCCCATGCTGCTAGTATAGCAAATGGATAATTCATTTTTGGTAATTTTCCATATTGCCATAATTATTCTTTATGATATTGTTTGAATTGAAAAATCGATGCCATACTAGTAGTGTGGGATTCGGCATGATCCCATACTTGTCCCATTGTCTGGTCAAGTTTGATGAAAGTCAGTTCGTGTCTTGCCCTATACTATTTTAGATTTTGCCCATACTGACCATTTGTTCGCGGGAACCTGAGAAGGTTTCTACTTCCGAAGTATTATCAGATGATAATGTTTTGCAACAAGACAAGGTTTCTACTTCAGAAGTATTATCAGATGATAATGTTTTGCAACCTGGCAACATTTCTACTTCCGAAGTATTATTAAATGATAATATTTTGCAACCGAACATGATTTCTACTTCCGAAGTATTATCAAATGATAATGTTTTGCAACCTAACATGATTTCTACTTCCGAAATATCATCAGAAACAAGGAAAACATATACGTTGACTACTTTAGCCGATGATTGGAATACTAAGAACGCAGATATATTTCCGCAATTTTGGGGGATGTCAGATGTGAAGGGTGAGAAAGCACTTTATTTCTCTTACAATGAAGATATTTCCTGAAAACTGACATGTTTGATTGTAGTGAAGGACAACATGAGTGTAGAGGTGAGTTTAGTAAAGAGAATTTTAGTTAATATATTAATTAACATATTATATTTGTTCAATAGTGCAGTTAGTGCAAGATTAAATTTAAATAAAAAAATATTACAAATTTACTACAAAATAGTAAAGTAATAAGTTTAAATTTGGTAAGAATTTACTTAATTTACAAAATAATTAAATTACAAAATTACAAAAATTACAAATTTTTTATTATGTCCAGAAAAAAATTTGAGATCGTATTCTTACCATCGTTATTAGCATAATTTAAAAAAAACGTTAAAGAACAAAATATTACAATTTCAAGTTTCTAGATTTCTCAAAAAATATATGGTTTTTATTTTTATGAATTTAGAATTTTTAGCAAACAGTATATTAGATACCGAGCCAGTTGTAAACTTTTCTTGATGGAAATCATGATTTTTATGCAAATTACCCTGTGATTTAAATGTACTGCAACCTTGATTATCATTATCATTACACTATAAATATTAAAAGCATGAATTTTTTTTGCAGATTAGAGCGCAAGGGAATGTAGCTAATTTTTATGTCTTAGATAAGGTCACATGTCTAGAGGATTTGTGGATGGCGATGATGAAAGTGACTGCTGTAAATATGTGTGCAAGGGCTTGGCAAAGCTCCTGTAAAGACGGATTCTTTTTGCGAAAGCCGAACTCCTCTAGTGACAAATGTAGGGATTGTCAATTCAAAATTCAAAATGAAAAAAATAATAAAAGACGTAAAGCTATTCGTTTGCAAAGAAAAGTAGACCGAAATAAGATGTTGGTAACAAATATGAAGAAGAAATTAAGCAGATGCGCACAGAAGGTAAAATAATAATTTGTTATAAAGATTATTTTCTTACGAAAAAGAAAGTTAATAAACCTTAATTTTTATTTCAGATTCAATCTCTCGAAAGTCACGTAGAACACCTTATGAGCTGTTGCTCTGATAAAAATGAAGAGACTGTAAATATTGCAATTAAAGATTTACCTAAAGAGATGCAAGAAGTAGTAACGCACATTCACCAGTAGTACTCTAAACAAAAAGACAAACGGGGAATGCGTTACACAAAAAAATGGATTTTAGAGTGCCTACTTTTGAGCATCAAAAGTAGAAAAGATTACCTCCATTTGAGAAATCACAACATTCTTCCCTTACCGACATTTACCACATTGAGAAAGTATATGAAAAATATGAAAGCTCGAGGTAAAATATATTTAAGAGAAAAGTCTGTTGTATATGTTTCAAAAAATATTCATTTTTTAAGAAATTAAAAAATAAATTACACGATTTTCATTATTATAATTCGCTAATTCTTTTGCACGTGTTTTTAATGAGTTTTTCAATCAATTATGCGGATTTTGAAAAGCGTTAATTTCTTTTTTTAGTAAAAAAAAACATTTCTTATAATGTTACATGTTTTCAATTATTTATATAGTACATGATACTCGCTTTCTTTTGCAGGTGTTTTAGTGCTGGACGAGATGTCCATAAGTGAAGGTGTTCATTTTGACACCGAAAAGTTGTCAGTATTAGGCTTTACTGACTTAGGTGAGCACACTCTAGAGCACCAAAGGACAGAGCGTGCTAATCACGCCCTTGTACTGATGTTCCAGCCTTTTCGGGGAGGATGGGTTCAAAACATCGCAGCATTCTTAAGCAAAGGAGCTGCAAATGGCGAAGTCCTTAGCCACCTTGTCACTGAATGCATTTGCCTATTGGAAAACAGTGGGTTTTATGTGGATGTGGTAACCTCTGACGGAGGAAGATGGAATAGAAGCATGAGGAAACGTTTTGGGTTAAAAGGTGAAGAAACTAGTTGTGTTCACCCCTCCGCAATTGACGATGACAGTTGCACTAACAATTCGCGACGGTTATGGTTTTGTAGTGACTTCTCACACCTTATTAAAAATTTAAGAAATTTCATGTTTTCAAAAGAGGAAATAATGGTATTAATTTTTGGAAAATAGAAAAATTATTAAACAACGCGTTTTATAGAGTGTAATGACATTTCCTCTATTTTACAGACACCTGATGGAGTACTAAAGAAAAAACATTTTAAAGCTATTATTCACTGTGACGGAGGACCCAAAAACTTGGGATTGAAAATCGCATGTCATCACTCCAAATCACATCGAACAGAATTTTTTTCAAAAAATGCACGTTAACAAGGCGTTCAATGTAAGATATACACTGTAAAAAGAGAATCTTATTTTAAGACGTGTCTTAAATTCAGAAATCCCTGTTATAAATGTTTATGAAAAAAATACTAACTTTAAGATGAATTGATAATAATTAAAATTTCGCCTTTTTAAATTTATTAGTATTTTGCGTTTTTATGCATATTTGAAGTTTTTAATTTACTGTTGGCACAGTTTAATACAAAAAAGATATCTGTAAATTCAGCAAAATCTGTGTTAAAAATAATGGGTCTTAAAATAAGACAGCCTTTCTTCCTACAATAAGACTTTCTTTTTACAGTGTAATTTTAGAAGTATTAAGCAGTAAGAATCATTAAACAGTAAGTCTTAGAATATAATAAATATAATACAAATAAAAATATAATTTAAAAAGTAATTTAATTCCGATAAATAATAATAGCAATAATTCCTTGTAGGTGTAATTCCTCAGGTGCATGGGTACGTACCTCCCTTGAGCATCCCTAACCTTTCGCCGCAGTAGTATTGTGGGGCGCACAGTGGTCCAACACGCAAAAAATCTGGCCAACATGTGAAGGATTTAATGAATCTATGCAATCTTATGCACCAACCAGTTTTTGGGGTCGCTGATTACGAATTTAGAATCAATTTTTAAAAATTCAAAATGGCGGATCCAATATGGCCGACGACTTTTTTAAAAATCAATCCAAATTATCTGAAACTTGTTACTCAGGGGTTTTTAGGGTCGCTGATTACGAATTTAAAGTCAGTTTTTAAAAATTCAAAATGGCGGATCCAATATGGCCGACGAATTTTTTATAAATCAATCCAAATTATCTGAAACTTGTTACTCAGGGGTTTTTAGGGTTGCTGATTACGAATTTAAAGTCAGCTTTTAAAAATTTAAAATGGCGGATGATTTTTCTAAGAATTAATCCAAATTGTCTGAAACTTTATACTCGGAGGTTTTTGGGGTCGCTAATTACGAATTTAAAGTCAGTTTTTAAAAATTCAAAATGGCGGATCCAATATGGCTGACGACTTTTCTAAAAATCAATCCAAATCATCTGAAACTTGTTACTCAGGGGTTTTTAGGGTTGCTGATTACGAATTTAAAGTCAGTTTTTAAAAATTCAAAATGGCGGATGATTTTTCTAAAAATTAATCCAAATTGTCTGAAACTTTATACTCGGGGGTTTTTGGGGTCGCTGATTACGAATTTAGAATCAATTTTTAAACATTCAAAATATCGAATCCAATACGGACGACAATTTTTCTAAAAATCAATCCAATTTGTCTGAAACTTGTTACTCGGTAGTTTTTAATGTCGTTGATTACGAATTTAAAGCGATGGGCTTTTTGCTGTCTGGAAAGTCCCAGCAGAGTCTTTCCTAAGTGACAAGCCCTTCGATTTAAAGTCAGTTTTTAGAAATTGACAATGATAACTATAATATTGTGCCGAAATTTAAAAATATATTTATTTTTATAAAACTGGGTGACTACAAGTTTTTTTCTTGGTGCTATTGATATAGAATATTTTAAAGTTATAATTGGAACATATTTACACAAGTTTTGAACAAATTAATCGTTAAATAAATAACTTAAAATAAAATTTATTTAATTAAATTACATAATAACAGAGAGTAAATTCTATTAGCCATTGTAAATCAAACATTACCTTGTTTTCTGTTAAAAGTTAAGCACAGAAAGTACTTTAAAAATAAAAATCTTAATCGTCATTAGAGTCTAAATCAATAGTCTCAGGTGATGAAAGAGTAAA
Organism: Ganaspis brasiliensis; assembly: GCA_037103525.1. Lineage (NCBI taxonomy): Eukaryota > Metazoa > Arthropoda > Insecta > Hymenoptera > Figitidae > Ganaspis > Ganaspis brasiliensis. The sequence goes on from JAZKLR010000123.1 coordinate 2,618,339, forward strand.
GATATTGTCAGACATCTTGTCGGTTGGTGATATCAATAACTGGAGTGTTTCAGGTGACATTCTTTGATTTTTTTGTGTGGCAATTTTTTCTGACTGGTAATGAATGGGTCACATGATACTAATTGTCTCAAAAATACGTCTTCCATTGTTTTTGTTCTGCTGAATTTTCTGGAAAAGTCCTCTTGAAATCGTTTAATATATTTGTTTGTCCATTGTTATGACACTAAAATCTTTCAAAATAATTTAAAAAGTGAAAAAAAATCGTAGGGGCAGCTATGGGCAGCTAATTTTTCTTTCATTTGTAAGATAAATATATGAAAAATATGTCGCAATAAATTATTTAGCTCAACAGTGAACTACAAATATAGTTTTAGTCTACGATTTTCAAAGTTTTTTTTCTTAATTTGACATAAACTGTAAAGGTTTGTTTGTTTAAGAAGCTAATTTCATTGTTAACTTTATTATATATAAAAAATACAGGCTAATGATACATATGTTTTATTTTTAAATACATTTTGGACTATCACGGTCCATATCATGTAAAAGATTAAACACCATTATAGCTAAAAAGTTCATTTTTATCCTGCTAAAAGGTTATCAAGAAAAATTAAAAAGCAATATTTGATTTTTTTCAAAAAATATTAAATAAACAAATTTGTTTCTTTCAACACGTATTTATTGTACTTTAACATTTTCTTTAACCAAATTAAAAGTAAAAAATAATTTTTTTTAATACTTTATTTTCTAATTTTGGCCACCTTTTTTGCAGTTTGGACCACTGTGGGGCGTCGAAGTAATATACTCGACGTTCGTATGCAAAAAGTTCAGTCTTCTGGTTGACGAGACTCGAGGTTCACTTCGGTCCTGCTCTAAGCTGCTTAATCAGGTTCAATCAGTTTCACCTGTGATGGGGTGCTTGTCAATGGGAGAGTGTGTGTGGGTTCCCCCACCACATCTCTCATATGGCACTGAGTAATCTAGTGACAAAGACTATGCAAGACTGCGAGCGCGCCTGAGGGCCGAGTGGAGGTTCACCTCCCTTAGAACTCAGGTGTAACATCCGGAACATTTGAGGTGAAGGGTGGTCCAGTCGTTCTTCCTCTAGTAAAGGTGCACCTTTCTGGAATGGCAAACGGAAGTCGAAGCTTTCGTCGTCTACGGGTACCCCATGGCGGTTAAAATTTGTCTGGATTTCCTCAAAAGGTCATGGTGGGGACTAATACTGGTTCCCCTATTTAAAAATCACCATGACCTAGACGCAACTCTCCCCCATGAAGGGGTCAGTTATACGGTAAAGGGGTAGTGGTAGCCTAGTAGGGCTAGAGAAGAAATGGTCTGACGCTGATTTGTAAATTTATAAGATAATTTATTTAAACCTAGAATATTTTAATATTGTACTGGGAAATAAAGAAAAAGAATTGTTTTTTTTGTTATAGAATCTAGAGGAATCATAGAATTAAATAATGTGGGTGAAAAACTATTTGGAGAAGATTTGTATTTTTGTTATTAAATACCATTCATAATTAAAAATTTTTATTTTTCTTTCAATTTAATTTTTTTAAATTAATAAATATGTAAAAATTAGTCGATTTCTCTGTGTTATCACTGACTACCTTTCCCTCAGATTTAAAGCTAGAAAATAAGTTATTTTCATCAGTAATTAAAACTAGTTTTCTTTTTTTAATTAAAAGTTGCATTAAAGATCTAAAGGACAACAAAAATCAGTCAGCAAGACAATATTCTAGTTGCTTAATATGAAAATTCAGTCCTGTCAACCAGCGGGCTAAGATTTTGTTTAAACTATTAAGTAAAACTTAGTTTTAAGTTTCAACAAGAGTTCGAGAGGACGCTGGACATCTGACGAGCAAATCTAGGAGCAAATATTAAAATTCATATCATTATAAAAGGAAAGTGCGTGAAAATATGATATTCAGATACCTTAAAGTAGAATCGATATATTTTCGAGGCCAAAGTAATAATTTTCGTATACATCAGAAACTGGGAGATGGATTTATGGTTTATGAAAAACAGCAATAAACAAGATTCGAACCGAAAGGTTACAGTTCACAATAAGGGAGGGTACAATTTGTCACGATGACATTGTACAATTCGGAATGCACATGTAGTTTGTCAGAGAATGAAGAGCGCAAGGGAAAGAGAAATTACAGTGAGAGATAGATAGAGAGAGAGAGAGAGAGAGAGAGAGAGAGAGAGAGAGAGAGTGAGAAAAAAAAAAGATTATCGAAAAAAAAAGAGTTCTCACTGCTTTGTTACCTATGTAGTAACGATCTACATTTGGGATGTTGGCTATTGGCAAGCTGTTACAAGATGAACGGATTGTACCAGCCGATACTGACGTTTTAGTCATGTAATTGGCTTACACTTTAGTCTTTCGATTGATTTATTCATGATTGTGAGAACCAATTTTGTATTTGAATCCCTACAAATCCATGGCCTAAGAAGATGAATTAGTGTGTGATTATATAATGAGAATGCTATCGTCCACCTTTCTGCATTATTATGTTTAAAATTTTATGGAATTAATACATGCTTGCTAGAATTCAACTAGCCTTCTATATCCTATACGTAAAGCTCTTATGTCAATGGCCCATTGAAATCATCATACGAAACTGATGTCACTGCGTTTCGCTCAATGTTTGTTTCTGAAACTTTTAATTTAGTTTAGTCGTTATCATGGAAGACATTTTGTGACGATTTTTATTTACTAAAATTCTCTAGCAATGATGTAAAAAGTAAAAATCGAGTAATTAATTTTTGTGTCAATCTATGAAAAAAAAAATTAATACAGCTTTAGAAAATATAATTGGACAAAAAATATAGAAAAAAATACAACCGTTTTACGCAGTTGGATAAATTGTGTAAATTGCTATTTACAAGCAATTGTGGGAATTCGATAGCGACAATCTACATAAAAGTTAATCACCGAAATACAGATAGGTCTCAAAATAGGCAAACGTGGCGTGAAATTTGGACAAATTTACACTATCCAAAAAGTCGATTTGACGCTAAAAGCTTTCCACATCAAGTCATAAAGCCTATACAATATACGTGTTGTATCGTTAAAAATGTTTTACGTTTCACTGCCAGCGCAACATGGAAAAATCCATTAGTAAATTACAGTCTGCAGGAGAATCCCAATATTGCCTTAGTTTTTAGAAATCACTTCAAAAATAATTCTCTACTTTATTGGTTAAAAAAAATTTCAAAAATGATAAAAACTTACAAGTGCAACTATTGCAAAAATTAGTTAAACAAATTGTTAAAAAACATGTTGTACATTATACCCAAAAAATGACTCTAATTAAATTTATTTTGAAACTAAAGTCCCAAATAAAACATTTGTAATTGCAGAATCAATTGAAAAAGCGAATAGGAAAAGATTTTAAAAACGTATACTGAAAACCCTATAATGTACTACATTTTCCAAGTGAAAAAATCCGCGTGAATGTTCACTCTGCAGAAAATTGGACAACTAGAATTCCGTAAAGGTTTTGCAAACGTACAAATGAAAATGTTTATTCATGGATACAAAGAATGTTACACTTCATTATCTTTTTGCAACTCTGTAGAAATTTTGCATAATTTTTTCTTTTTGCACAATTTTCCGCAGGGCATCTGCAGAATGATTTCTCATGTAATTTTAACCGACTTTTTACTTGGGTTCCTAAAGGAAATATTCAAACAGAAATTTTTGATCAGTAAATTAAGAACGATGATTTAGTGAGAATGATATTAATATTTCAAATTGTAAATTACGAATTAGAACTGCGCACGATACGATACGATAATTGATGGTCTCGTCTCGGGATCGTCTCGGTCTCGTCACGCCTGGTATCGTCTCGGTATCGCCTTCATAATTGTGGTCTCGTCTAGTCTCGAGCTTAAAAACATCAAAAAAATAAAACATGGTAATTGCAGAATACAATTGTTAACTTATTTATTATAAAAAAGATAAGTTTTGCAAATCAGCTGTTAATTGTGAAAAACGTCTTGGGTCTTGTTAATTTAATAGTGTCGCTGTAGCTTACAAATTCACTTTACAATGAGTGAAATGTTAGATAGTACTTTTAAACCGATTCTTCACATTCTTCTTCGACAACCTCGACTTCTATACTTTCATCTAAAAAATGATTTTTGGTATTAAATTGTCAGTTGAAGAATCTTATTAAAAAAAGATCAGTAATCTACATTTTCATTTTCCGGTATGATTATTTTTTTTAAACTTAATTGAATATTTTTGAAAACAGTTTAGTCGAATTATACATTATTTAGCTTTTAAAAATAGATATCTATAGCTGTTATCCGTAGTAAAGAAATTCATAATTACAGTTACTACCCTATTGCGGTCTCGGCGAGAGTCTCGTCGAGATTCGCTTTTTTCGTGGTATCGTCTCGGTATCGTCTTGGAAATTTTTTTGCGGGATCGTCTCGATATCGTCTCGGAAAACGAGACGATACCGAGCCGAGACCGAGACTGGTCTCGGTCTCGTGCGCAGCCCTATTACGAATTAAAAAAAACATTTAAATACGAATGAAAAATGAATTTACGTATTTATGAACTTATACAAATTAAACCAAAGAAAAACAAAAACGGGAATGATAATAAAATAAAATGAGTGATTGAGGGGAAATCGATATTGCCAGTTTCACATAAAGAAAATTGTAAATGGAATTAACTTTAGCAACGTTGGTAATTTTTGAAATAAAAAGGTTCTAGCAATTATGAAAAAATGATTGATCTTGGGTATCATATTAAAGTAGAGCTGACCTAGGACCCGAAGGGTACATTGCAGCGCTCCGCACGTTGCCGCTGGTTTATACATAATATTTTATTTTAACATTATTTAAACATTATATTTTTACTTCTTGTTTATATACATTGTTGATTTCCCATATTTAGCATAACAAAGTAAAAAATTTATCTCGTACAATGTTTTTCATTTAATTTAAAAACATAAATTACACACCAGTCCGTATTCAGTTTTCAGTTCAGCCGAATGTAAACTTGGCGATATATGCCTTTTATTATTATTTTAATTTAAATTCTTAAACTCGAAAGAATATTTTAATTCTAAAATTTATTTTAATTTAGTGCAGAGAAATTTTTTCGATTTTGAGGAGGATTAAGAATAAAAAACTAGAAAAAACTTTTTTTTTTCTATTGGTGACATTTTGTTGTTTAGATTTGTCAACCTCATTAGGCACAGTTTATTGAAAAACCACAAAAAATTAATTTTGTAGTTGAAATTAATACACACAAATGCACTTATTAAAGTTAACAATACAACAATTATAAAAGAATTTTCAAATAAATATATAAAATCTTCTAAGGAGATGTGCAGGGTTAGTGATGCACGATGATACAAGAAGATCGACTATCTCGTCTGAAATTGTTCATTTTTAATTGCCATTTGCTATTTGAGAAACATGAGTTTTCATTTGTTTCTGTCGATTCGTCCCTTCCTGAAAAATGATAAAAACACGATCGAGAACTCAAAATTTTTCTTAAACTTAAAAAAAATGGACCAAGAAGGAGATCAAGAATTAATGGAGGTTGAGAATAATAAAAGTCCCCTAGAGAGGTATTACAATTATCAAAAGTTCAGTTTAAACTATCTTATCGTTTAGAAGTGTTAATTTTAAAAGTTCGGTATAATTTTCAAGGTTAATAAATAAATGAAAAATATTGAAAGGATAATTAAAATGAAGAATGCAAGTACCAGTGGAATATAATGAAGCTTTTCTTGGACAAACTGCTAGATGTCACTCTTTAAATGTAATTATAATATATTTATTTATTTAAAAATGTTTTACTTCGTCTCAAATTTAAAAAATTATGTAAGTTAATTTTATTAACAATTTTTGGTATTTAGAAATTCCGATCAAGACATCTTTATAATCGCATGACTGTCGAATGGATCGCAAAAAAACATTTGCCCGTTAACTTTTTTGATGATGAAATGTCTCAGGAATATTTTGGATATTCAAATAAAGATGCGAAAGTGCCATAGAGAAATTCCTTACATTTAATGTTTGGAAAGACATTTACGGAAATGCAAGAAAACGTTATTCAAAAATTAAAAAAAAAAATTCCCTTCAAAATATCCTTTGCTTTTGATGGATGGACTTCTATTTCCGCTACATGTTTTTAAGTTATTACAGGTAGTTTTTTAATTAACTAAATTTTAAATAAAATGAGCCCAGGATGAAGTCGTTGTCCACTTTGAAAAAATTTATTGCAAAAAAAATGTCAACTACCTGAATTTCAATTTTTAATAACTTTTAAAATAATAAAAATCTCTTTATGTTCTTGGTGTGATTTTGAAGATAATTTTCTATAGAATTTAAAAAATACATCACTAGTTTTGCACAATTTTTTCTTAGATTTTTTCTGAGACTAAAGTGAGTACAAAAAAATGCAAAAAATTTAAATAAAATAATTAGTGAGACAAATAATTTTCAAAATTAGAATGAAAAAGATTTATAAATGATTTTTGCAAAAACATTTAAAAAATTAATTCATTAGAATTTTAAAACATATTTTTTTCACTAATTATATTATTTCAATTTTTTGCATTTTTTTGTACTCACTTTAGCCTTAGAAAAAATCTAAGAAAAAAATTGTACAACAATATTGATGTATTTTTTAAATTCAATGGAAACTTATTTTTAAAATCACACCAAAAACATAAAGAGATTTTTATTATTTTAAAAGTTATTAAAAATGGAAAAAAACAGTGTAATTAACACTTTTTTTACAATTAATTTTTTTTAGAATAGAGAAACGACTTCATCCTGGGCTCATTTTATTCAGAATTTAGTTAGTTTTTAACCAATTACAGAAAAAGAAGTTTATTTTAGAATTAAATAGAATGTTATTCTCTAAATCTGAATCTGTGAAATTTCACTGAAGTTTCAATGGCTTTCTTCTCACAGTTTCAGGCAGAGAAATTTCGCTGAAAATCAGTTGAAAATGACAGAATTATATTAATTTTTTAACTGATTGACCAATAAAATAAGACACAAACTTTTAAAACCTGTTACTGGAATTATCAATTATTTCTATTGATTTTAAAAAACTAGGTATTTGCCATTTTTAACTGATTTTCAATGAAAATTCACTGATTAAAGTCAAGAGGAAAAATTTATTAAAAAACGTTAAAATATTTTACTAATTCAGGTTTAGGGACATTTAGAAACACTTAGAGATACTATTAAACTTAATTAAATTATATATTGTGTTTTGTAAAAGATTAAAGAAAATAGTTAAAATGATTAAAATATTTTTTGAATTATTAAAATTTTCAATTATTATTTAATAATTTTTCATAAATAGTTTACTTATTCAAAATATAATCAGCTAGTGGATTTCGCTTGACTTGTAATTCAAACCAATATAGAATTATTACGCTTCGAATACGGGTCAAGCGAAATAACAGAAAATTGAAAATCAATTTTAAAATTTTAACAAGGTACAACTATTATTTTCCATACATTTAATTAATTGATTTCAATCTTGAAGTAAATTCTATAATCTATTGACTTTTACGAGATTTTTTTAAAAAAATTTAAAAACCCAATTACTTTCGCGACCGTGCCTGATATTTTTCTTTGATTTGAGGTCACGATGTGTCAAAGTGAAATTTTAATAAGAAGAATACTAAATTTTTAAAACAATTTATATGCAATTTTATGTATATTATTTTGTGCCTAACAAAATTTTTTTAAATTTTCTCTCTAAATTTGAATCAGTGATGTACGACTGACAATGAGTGAATATAACTGATTCTTAGTGGCTGGGTTTTCTTTATTTCAATCAGTTAAATTTAACTGACAGCCAGTTGTATATCACTGATTGACCAGTAGATTTTAACTGATAATCAGTAACTTTCTTCACTGGATTAATCAGTGAAATCAAGTAACTGACTTTCCAGTCAATTTGACTTTATTTCACTGATTAATTCAGTAAAAAAAGTTACTGATTTTTTCAGTTTATATCTACTGTTCAATCAATGATATATGTAGGTACTCTGATTGTCAGTTAAATTTAACTAATTAAAATAAAGAAAACCCAGACACTCAGAATCAGTTATATTCACTGATTTTCAATCATATATAACTCATTCAAATTTAGAGTGTTGATAAAACAATACTGAATTTCATATAAGTTTGTTTAAAGTTTGGTATTTCTGATATAAAAATTTTAACTTTGTCACAATTTATTCTTAAATTGTGAAATACGTTTATAAAATTTAAATGTTTTTATAAAATTCGACTTTTAGTTTCTTAACCCATTTAGTCCCAAATGTCCGTTTTTTCTTGTATACATTCAGGCTTATCGTTTTACATGTTTGAGCTGAAGAAAAAAATAAGCATAAGGTATTTTTTATGTATTTAAGTGTTCTCTTTCAGAATCTGTAAGAAAATTTGACTTCGGACTTAAGGAAAAAAAGTTACGATTGTTTAAACAAAAAAAGAGCGTGATTTTTTAATATTTTTTTTGCTTTAAATAACATTTTCTAATCGAAACCGATGTAGGAAAATTTTGGATTAGCAAACTATCGCGTCCAAAATGTTGGGGCTTTCAGATAGGAATGATAGTAATTATTGATTTTATCCAAAAACAAAATGGAGCCTCCAAAATGGCCGCCAAAAATTGAAAGTTTTGAAAAATATTGTAATAAGAAAATTAACATATTTTTTTTTACCGAAAAATGCTTAAATTACATAGAAAACTACCGTATCATAACAAAATTTTGGTTTGTCGATGTTATTGAACAATGTTATAAATAATTGTTATAAACAATTAGCAATGTAGCGATTTTTAAGGTACAAAAAAATAGTTTTTTTTGCAGATTATTTTGTTTCAACATAGAAGAGCTCTAAGAGCTACAAAATTCCATTTGTCATTATTTAACAATGTTTAACAATATTATAAACAATTCTTATAAACAATTAGTAAGATAACGATTTCTGATGGTACAAAAAAATAGTTTTTTTTGGCAAATTATTTTGTTTCAACATGGAAAAGCTCTCATAACTTTAGACTTTCATCCGTCATTGTTTAACAATGGTTAACAATGTTATAAACAATTTTTATAAACAATTATCAAGGTAGCCATTTCTGAAGGTACAAAAAAATCTTTTCTTTGGCAGATTATTTTGTTTAAACGTGGGAGAGCTTTCAAAGCTGCAGACTTTCATCCGTCATTGTTTAACAATGATTAACGATGTTATAAACAATCCTTATAAACAATTAGCAATATAGCGATTTCTGATGGTACAAAAAAATAGTTTTTTTTTGGCAAATTATTTTATTTCATCATGGAAAAGCTCTCATAACTTAAAACTTTTATCCGTAACTGTTTAACAATGTTTTACAATGTTATAAACAATTTGTATAAACAATTAGCAAGGTAACAATTTTTAAAGGTACAAAAAATAGTTTTCTTTTTTGCAGATTATTTTGTTTCAACATAGAAGAGCTCTAAGAGCTACAAAATTCCATTTGTCATTATTTAACAATGTTTAACAATGTTATAAACAATTCTTATTAACAATTAGCAAGGTAGCCATTTCTGAAGGTACAAAAAAATAGTTTTTTTTGGCAAATTATTTTGTTGCAACATGGAAAAGCTCTCAAGGCTAAATACATTCATCCGTCATTGTTTAACAATGGTTAAAAATGTTATAAACAATTTTTATAAACAATAAGCAAGATAGCGATTTCTGATGTTACAAAAAAATAGTTTTTTTTTTGGCAAATTATTTTGTTTTAACATGGAAAAACTCTTAAAACTTTAGACTATTATCCGTCACTGTTTAACAATGCTATAAACAATTTTTATAATCAATTAGCAAGGTAGCCATTTCTGAAGATACAAAAAATACTTTTTTTTTGGCAGATTATTTTGTTTAAACGTGGGAGAGCTTTCAAAGCTGCAGACTTTTATTCGTCATTGTTTAACAGTGTTTAACAATGTTATAAGCAATTCTTATAAACAATTAGCAGGGTAGCAATGACTGATGTTACAAAAAATAGCTTTTTGTGGCAGATTATTTTGTTTCAACATAGCAGATCTCTCAAACCTGCAGACATTCATCCGTCATTTTTAAACAATGTTTAACAATTTATAAACAATTCTTATAAACAATTAGCAAGGTAGCGATGAGTATAGGTGCAAAAAAATATTTTTTTTGGGAGATTATTTGGTTTCAACATGAAAGAGCTCTTAAAGCTGCATACTTTCATTGTTAAACGTTGCTCAACAATGACGGATGCAAATTTATAGCTTTGAGAGGTGTATTATGTTGAAACAAAATAATCTCCCAAACAAACTATTTTTCGTACTTTTAGAAATCGCTACCTTGGTAATTGTTTATGAAAATTGCTTAGAATATTGTAAAACATTGTTAAACAATGACGGATGAAAGTCTGCAGCTTCGAGAGCTCTTTTACGTTGAAACAGAATAATCTGCCCAAACAAACTATTTTTCGTACTTTTAGAAATCGCTATTTTGCTAATTGTTTATAAAAATTGTTTATAGCATTGTTAACCATTGTTAAACAATGACGGATGAATGTCTGTAACCTGGAGAGCTTTTCCATGTTGAAACAAAATAATTTGCCAAAAAAAACTATTTTTGTGTACCTTCAGAAATGGCTACCTTGCCAATTGTTAATAAGAATTGTTTATGACATTGTTAAACATTGTTAAATAATGACAAATGGAATTTTGTAGCTCTTAGAGCTCTTTTTTGTTGAAACAAAATAATCTGCAAAAAAAACTATTTTTTGTACCTTTAAAAATTGCTACCTTGCTAATTGTTTATAACAATTGTTTATAACATTGTAAAACATTGTTAAACAGTTACGGATAAAAGTCTTAAGTTATGAGAGCTTTTCCATGTTGAAATAAAATAATTTGCCCAAAAAAAACTATTTTTTTGTACCATCAGAAAACGCTATATTGCTAATTGTTTATAAGGATTATGTATAACATCGTTAATCATTGTTAAACAATAACGGATAAAAGTCTGCAGCTTTGAAAGCTCTCCCACGTTTAAACAAAATAATCTGCCAAAAAAAAGTATTTTTTTGTACCTTCAGAAATGGCTACCTTGATAATTGTTTATAAAAATTGCTTATAACATTGTTAACCATTGTTAAACAATGACGGATGAAAGTCTAAAGTTATGAGAGCTTTTCCATGTTGAAACAAAATAATTTGCCAAAAAAAACTATTTTTTTGTACCATCAGAAATCGCTATCTTACTAATTGTTTATAACAATTGTTTATAACATTGTTCAATAACATCGACAAACTAAAATTTTGTTATGATACGGTAGTTTTCTATGTAATTTAAGCATTTTTCGTTAAAAAAAATATGTAAATTTTCTTATTACAATATTTTTCAAAACTTTCAATTTCTGGCGGCCATTTTGGAGGCGCCATTTTGTTTTTGGATAAAATCAATAATTACTCTCATTCCTATCTGAAAGCCCCAACATTTTGGACGCGATACTTTGCTAATCCAAAATTTTCCTACATCGGTTTCGATTAGAAAATTTTATTTAAAGCAAAAAAAATATTAAAAAATCACGCTCTTTTTTTGTTTAAACAATCGTAACTTTTTTTCCTTAAGTCCGAAGTCAAATTTTCTTACAGATTCTGAAAGAGAACACTTAAATACATAAAAAATACCTTATGTTTATTTTTTTCTTCAGCTCAAACATGTAAAACGTTAAGCCTGAATGTAGACAAGAAAAAACGGACATTTGGGACTAAATGGGTACAATATAAAGTCTCAATTTTCAATTTCCACATCTTAAAAAAATGTATTTACTTTTTATTTAGGTCATTATGTTTATGAAGCCTGGAATTTAAAAGCCTTAACGTTAGAATTCGCTCCAGCTAACGGTGTGGACATGCAGGTGTTGACATGGGGAATTTATTCCTTAATTTTTTAAAAATATTTGACTTAACTTGTATGGACTTAACTTATTGGCGGATCAAATTTTAAAAGCTTTCAAAGATTTTGATGAAAAAGCTAATTTTGATGGATTTAAAAATAAGAGATGCTCTTGAAGCAGCAAATGAAAAAATATTAAAGCATTACAGAAAATGCAATTGAATATATTGTGCTGTTTTGACTCTCGACCCTCGACATAGATTAGCGGTGTTTGAGAAAACAGAATGAGGAAAGGCGATAAAAAGTTTTTCTTAAAAAAAATTTGAGGAAATTTACAAAATAGAATATTATGTTGAGAAGCGTGACAATTCGAGTAACGATTTGGAGGCAGAGAAAGAAATTGATCAGGCTTCTGTTGATTCTTCAGATAATGAGATTGATTTCCTGAGTTTGTATAGACAAAATGTTGTTAATCAAAAAAAGAGCAAAAAGAATTATCTCAACACCTATAATAAAGAGGAAAAGTGGAGATCTGAATTGAATTCATATTTAATGTCAGACTTATCGCCAGCAACGACTAACATTCTTAAATGGTGGAAATAACATCAGAGCGTATATCCAACTTTGGCAAAAATGGCACGAGATCTTTACGGATTTTAATTAATCTTTTCTATATAAGAAATAAGTTAGCTGTAGCCTGTTATGTTACGCTTACATTAGTTTGAGAGAGACACAAATAGTGTTGGCCAGTAGCGTGAGAGAGAAAGATCCTAGCGTAGCCTGTAAACTGTAGTTCTGGGTTAGTTACGCAGAAGAGACAGAATACATTAGAAAGCTTAAGTTTGAGAAAGACAAATAGTGATGATAGGTAGTGTGAGAGAGACAGAGTGTATTAGGTTGTTTAAAATTGAGAGAGACAAGAAGTGATGGCTAGGGATATATTCTCTTCTACTTTTTGACTTTGCTTTTACCCAAAAGGAAAGTTTTGTTGCGTAGCCTTAATTTAGGTAAGATTTTTTAAAATTGATTTCTTTTTGCATTGTAATGGTTTCTTTTCCTCCTTTTTCGGTTTGTTTAATTTTGGTTCGATGAGTAATCTGTTTTTGGTTAGTTTATTTGTTATTATTAATTTAATTAATTAGATTTTCAAAGACTTTAGTAACTTGCTTTTGAGTTTAGTTGGTTAATTGTTTTTTTTTAAATCTTTTCGAGGACAGAAATGATAAAATAATATGTAAAAAATGAAATACAAATTGATATTTAAATGATTATAAAAATGATGAAATGAAAAATGACATAAAGTTATGACAAAAGATTAATTCAATTGCCCTAAACGCAATCTAAATTTACTGCTTTTATTTAAGTTTTTTTTAATGTTTTCAGCAATTTTTTCAGGTGGTAGCAATCTGCAATCCGCAATTACATGACGTCAGTTTTAGCAAATTTTGATTAGTCGTTACCCTAATTAATTAAAATAAAACACGAATTTAAATTAAATTAATTCAATATTATGTGCGTGACAATTATTTGCCGTGTTACAGCATATTGGTACTTGTAAAAAATGGGAGAAAAGAAATTAGACTTTTTCATCGTTTACAGTAAAAGAGAGATTTACATAAACACCAGGAGTCTGGTTTAAAACTTTTTAGTGATGCTTACCACCTATTACGTCCTCGAATATTTTCTAAAGCGTAAATTTTGAGTACTCTTAAACCTGAGTTGCTCCTTTCTCGTTTTCGAACGAAAATTTCCGAAGTGATCCGATGCTCGTGGCGCGCAAACTCTGCGGCTTCACCCACATTTGATGCTGTAGGAGAGGAGCTTTCGAGGCTGTACCGCGGCCTCTGGCCGACAGGTTTCTACGGGCCGTGCCACCGGCAACCTCGATCTCTCGAAACGTTTCGTGTGGCAACCATGTGCTTGCAAAAGCTTCGCGATCACTTCTGATCAGTGCTTTTAATATCACCTTAAACATATATCGAATAAATTCATCTTTCGCGAAACGAAGCAGCTTTTACTTATTGGATATTTCCTCTCGTACAAGGTTTGTTCGATCGAATAACTCGACTCACAGTGTTTAAAAATATTCTCAATACAGAAGATATTTTCAATTTATTTCTAATTTTGCCGACTGCTGAAATGTTTGTTTTTATATTTTATGAAGAAATGTCAACATCCTGAAATAGTTTTTGCTCGAAATCGGAACTTCAACATATTGCACATTAGTTGATTACTCATTCAATTTGGATCATAAATGTTTAGATTTCACTTTGCTTTTTGTTACTCTACCTTCTCGTAAATATTTGCACATTTTTAATTAAGTAATGTAATGGTTTTAATTTTTTACGTTTTTTAATATTACGCTTGTTTAATTGAGTCCGCTTTTGTAAATAAGAGACAAAATTACCGGGAATTCGGCTCGACTAATGAAAATTGGTATGAATCGAATTAATATCGACCGTTTAATGAGATGAACTGACCATGTCGATCAATTAAAATAAAACTAATTCTCGACTTTATTTTCAATTAGTAAAACAAGTTTGCAGGAAATTTTCATTTCGGAGGAAAGAAGATAAAGTTGTTTTCGAAAAATAAGTGATTACGACACCAAACAAGATTCGACAATCATAAAGAAGGCGTTGATTCGTAACATTTTTATTTCGGGAAGATCAGATCACAAATCGTCACTTTTACTTTCATGTTGTAAATTTAATTGAAAATCTCCTCTGATTGTTTTTTTTTATCAGTGACGCAGTCACCAGATCCATTAACTACCGGGTCAGATGTCACAAAAACTCTTCAATGTCAATCATTTTGTTCAAGCAGAAGAAGGTTATTTAACAAAATTAAACTGTAATTGTTTTATTCCACGTTCGGAGTAATATATTTTTTTCTGCTTATCAAAAATTGTAATGCATTGAAGTTTTGGAATTTTTTCAGCTTAAATTAATATGATATTCGAGTTAAAAAGAATGATTCAAACCAAATACCTTTGTCTTAATCAAGTGTTGATTTTTTTAAATTAAAGTTTAGTTACGCCATTGTTTATTAATTGATGACGAGAGTAACAATTTTCCGTTGATGTTAATAGACTGTATGAATCTCATAATTGAGTGGGTGAACAATTCATTCCGGAGATCGTGGGTTGTGTTGCATCTATCTACTGATACGTGCAACATAAAATTAAAAAGTAATAGAAAAAGAGAAACGTGAAAACGATAAACTTAAAAATGTGCAAGTGAACCACGTGTTTCGAACTGAAATTTAAGATTGATGTTAGTTTATGAGAAAATGAAAGTTATTGAGACGATATTTCTGAGGAAATGTTTGAGAAAGGATATCCATAAACAGTGCCATTGTGATGCAAGAAAGCTGCTTATGCGATCCGGCGAATTGCCAAGCGGACGTAGGAAGCAGTAATCAAGGTTAGTTTAGAAGCTTGACCTAGACCACTACATATAAAAGTGTGATAGTTTGTCAACTATATTTCAGTCAATTGTTCAGTAAGGATTTCATTTTTATATTATTTTATTTTCAATCCCAGAAAATAAAATTCTCCTAAAAAGCATTTCATAAATATAAACAAAAGTGGAAACTAGGTGAAAATTATGTCCATTTCATGGACAATCCGCTTCCACCTAAGCATCATAGAGAAAGCAATAAATTAATAATATATAAGTTAATTGGAAAAGTTATAAAAAAAAAATTTTAAGCTCAAACATGAAAAAACAAATTATTTTACGAGTTTCTGATCAATTATTTGTTTTGAGATAAGGAATATGATTTTTGTATTAATTCAGTTGTATTTTTAGCATAAAAAAATTTTTGGCAAAAAATGGTTGATTTCGACAGAAACAGGTTAAACAAAAAGGGAAAAAAATTTGGTTCATATACTTTAACACAATTTTTCACATAAAAACACTGTAAAAATCTCGATCATGAATTTGATTGGGACAATATAGAAATTTCAGACTGTAAATCGAATGAAAAAAAGAGAAATGAATGAAATGATTCATATGGTCGATTCTTCCGTAACTGCCCGATTTCAAGATAAGTTTTGGTAAAAAAAATAAATTTTTATTCAATGTTTCTCTGCACTTATTTTTCTTATTAGGGTGTAATATAAGTATATTTAAAACGATTTTACTACAACTATATTTATACGAAAATAATAGCAAATTTTTGAAAATTGGCTGCCATGTGGAGCTGAACCGCATCCTTTTATTGCAAATATCTTGTACAAAATAAAAATTCCTTTTTGATATTTTGCTAAAACGAAAATAAATAATAAATTCATAAATTATTTCATATTCTAACAGTATTTTAGATATTAGTTAACATATATAAAATTTTATAAAAGAACAGCAAATACAATATTTAATAATGAATATTTCGTTTTATTTTTTGGATAATTTGAAATCGAGATCGAGCAGTGTAATCCGGCATTGCTAAACTACTTTATAGAATAATATTTTAAAATAACCACCACAGCTAAAAAAGTTTCTCTGCATGAAGCACACTGAACACTTCATATAGGCCATGGAGCTGAAGTTTTACGTGATACCATGGAGCTGAAATTTGACATTTATTCTAACCTCACTTCTACAATATTGCAAAATAAATCTATTCCTTCTGCAGATCGCTTTTTTCACATGAAAACTTAAAGAAAATGGTAACAATACTATCAAATAGTTGTTACAGTAATATAATAGTAATGACATGGAACTGAACGCTTTTTTTGTACCCATGCGATTTTCACAAAAATAATTTTTTTAAGCAAAAATTTTTCTTTTTTAAAACTTTTTTCACATGTGATTTAGTGCTAATGGATCAAAATTAAAATTTAACTTATTAGAAGGCGTAATACCTAAACACATGACACCTTAATTATAAGTCTACAGATTGTGTTCAAAAATTGGAAAAATTGAGGGACAAAATATTTTTACAGATTTTTAAGTATGAAAAAGGTATTATGAAGTGCAATATAAACCTAAATTGTTCATAAATATAGACACTTTATGCTTGAAAAAGGCTGAGTTATAATAATGATATTTTCACCGAAAATTATTAAATTAAAGCTAACATTTTGCAAAAGGGACACGCCACGGAGCTGAAATTTTAGCAGTTATAGTGCAATATAATAGAAGTTATTATATATATTTATATTTATGTATATTTGGTTTTCAGTTACTCTCATATATACCTTTAAAATTCACTAATACACTTCAGAATATATTTTTAATTTAGGTGTATTTTTTTAACGCCGCCAAGTAGGGCAGTTACGTAAGAATCGCCCATATAAAAATGAATCATTCTACAATTAATAAAAAAGAGGATATTTTTTTACTAAATAACATTTTCTTTCCAATAGTTAATATTATAAATTCATGATTGAGATAATTTCCGAAACTTTAAATGTGGATTAATGAATTCTGGTTCGTTTGTTATTGTTGTCAATTTCAAAGTTCATTGACTTTTCTATTATTGGACTATTTAAATTTAAAATTCTATTTAGTTTCGACTATGATGTTGAGTCTGTTGGTGATCTATTTGTTTCGTATTTGTATTTTAAATTTTTATTTTGAAATGACCAAAAATGTAATTTTTATACCGTTGACTTGTTAACTACGTGTTATGTGTTAAGCAATTTGTTGATAAATATTTTTTCTTTTTGGTATATTTTAAAAAATGGATTTAAAAAATTGTTATGCTGTTCTTAACAATAATTAACTTTATTCTTTGGAAAAATGGTTAAGAGCATGTGATTTAGAAAATAAGCGAAATTAAAAAAAATTTAAGTCTTGTCCACAACCATTTATAAAAGTCATTTTTTTTTGCAATAAAAATTTTTTTTAAATCTGAACCTTTTTTAGAAGAATGCGAATATCTCGTAAAATAATATCGTCAAAGTGAGCCCTTTTCATGCGGACGTACACATATTTTGAAGTTGCTTGCTAAAAACTACAAATTTTTGTAAAAAGCTTAACTTACAAAATTGTTGCAATTTTTTTATCAAAAATAAAATTAGAAATTTTATTTCAAATTTAAATTGTCACAATTTTTTTAATGAATGACTTCAAAAAATTTTACTTTCTAAAGGACATTGTTGGATGTCCAAAAATGTTAAAAGATGTTTTAAGAACGTCAAATAACATAGAACGTTTTTGAAACGTTTTAGAAACGCATTATTTACGTTTTGAAAACGTAGCAAATAGAGATAACTCAGGAACGTTTTTAAAACGTCATGAGGACGTCTTTTATGGAATGTTGGAAAAAAGTTTTCAAAAATATGATTTTAGAACGTTTTTAAGCCAAGTGTGTTTACTGGGAATGCAAACACTTAATATGAGTAAGATTTTAAAATTTCGCGTTACATTTGTTTTTAGGTTATGACGTAGAACCATCAGCAAAAATTATCTTAAAAAAGTAACTGTCTTTTAAAGTTGATAACACTGTTAGAAAGTATCGAAACTTAAGTTTTTATAGACCATGGAAAAGCTTATAAAGTTTATAGTTAAGTGCTTCTGATGGAAAATGACGTCACTCGTAGACGTGAAATTTGTACGTAAATTTTCTCTTAAAATACTGAATATTTTGTCACGAAACTTTGTAGAATTACTTAAAATATCATTAGGGAGTTCTATCTGATCCGAGTTTGTTTGGAGCTTGCTTTAAATTAATTTTTCAAATTACATTTCTAAAAATCAACAAGTTAAAAAAAATTAGTTTTGAGACATAATTTGGACAAACTGGTTAGAGAAATCTAATGATTCAAATGTGTTATTAGGTTTTTGTTTAGTCTTTCACACGGCTTAATCTGCGAAAAATAATTTGTAATAATTTAATGTAAAAAAGAAATAACAAAATGTATCTTGATTAAGCTTTAATAGATTTTATTTCATATGACTAAAATTTTAAGCCACATAAGTTTAAGCTCGTAACAAGTCTCGTAATTTTAAAACTCGTGTTCATATCACTTTATTTTTGGAAATAATTGCTGAAAAAGCTGTGCGCTTTATGCTCGCTATAATATTTTTAATGATCAATGGGAATAATAAAATTACATTATTTCAACGAAATTTAATAATTGCTTTTAATGACTAAAAATAAGAATGGAGAATGAAAATAAATTAATA
Organism: Ganaspis brasiliensis; assembly: GCA_037103525.1. Classification (NCBI taxonomy): domain Eukaryota; kingdom Metazoa; phylum Arthropoda; class Insecta; order Hymenoptera; family Figitidae; genus Ganaspis; species Ganaspis brasiliensis. Next base: position 2,637,409 of record JAZKLR010000123.1, read on the forward strand.
TTAATCACCTGAAAATATTTTATTATTTATACTCAAACAAATATTAAACATTATTTAACTTGTTTATTTAATGTGTTTTTTCTAAGTTATTTTTTTTAAATCCGGCATTAGTTTGTTATCAGATGCCAATTTTAATTTCCTATAATTTGAAAATTAAAGTACAAATTAATTATTATTAGTTTAGTATTGCAATTTCGAGAAAGCATAATTTTGTTATCACGTAGGTATTTATGTCCTGCAATAAAGTACAATAATAAAATTTACGTCTACGTGAGTAGGATCTACAAACAGTCATAAAGAGCGAAATCATATTATTTACCTACTCTTATGGCTGTTTGCTTCTGATTATGCTGCTAAAATTCTCGCATTACAAATATTTACTTTTTAATTTATAGTACGTTGTACAATTATTTTAGGAGTAACTTGTAAAATGAGAACTTAGGATATATAAATAAAATATTATACTTGGCTATGTTAATTAAAGAAAATGATAAGAAACCTATTTCATTCATTATTTTTATACTTTACCCTCTGTCACAAAATTTGACATACTGCATGTAGCCTTAGAAATTATTTTTTTCATTTATCGTTAGCCAAATCATTAATTATCGACTTATAATTAAATATTAAGTATTAAGAATAAAAACTTCACAACATCGTAGTCAAATTGTGCTACGTTTCGTCAGCTTAGGTTTGCTGACCTTATCAGTCAGTAGCCTTAAAATAAAAACAATTGTAACGTATTTTATTTAAACGCAGTTTAATGATTTTTTTTTTTCAATAAAATCACAAGGGTAGTCATTATCCAATAAAATTTGATTAATAATAGAAATATTAGAAAAATGAAAAGATTTATCCTACAATAAAATTGCTCTGTCAAATTAAATTAAAATTTGATTTTTGAGGAATTGTGAAAATCTGTGCAGTAGACATTAAGTGGTTGAAATCTGATTGTGACGTAAATTCTCTTCCAAAATGGTAAATTTGGCTGTCTCATTGCTCTCAGTAATCTCGTCTCATTATTTAGGAGAACCCTCTCGTCGAGAATCAAGACCATCTCTCTATTCACTTCCTTGTCCTGTCTTTGCTTCCATCATACGCCCTGTCCTCATAGTCTCATGGTACCTCTCGAGCGATATTAAAACCGATGACAGGGGTTCCAAGAGGTATTAAGGGCTGCTGACCTAGAAGAGGGTTAGACAACAAGGGATGTTGGATCCTGAATTTCTACTTGTCCCTGGCTCTCTGAATTCCTTTTCATTTCAGTACTCAACGATCTTGTCCAGATTACCACAAGCGTGATTAACGATGTCTAAATGCTTTATTAATTAAGCTCTAGATTTCTCTGCTTAATATGTAGCTTTGTGAAAATCCCTATTTAAACCTAAGTATTAACTTAACAGAGATTCGCAGAATTAATATTAGTGTTAATTGATATGTAAAATGTATGTCTTACGGTTAAATGAACAATTGATGATTCATACACGTGAAACATATTGATGTGTCATGAATAGTAATCATGAAAATTCAATCTAGTATCTAATACCCAATAATTTAAGCCCTCATAGCATCTAAACTTTCCTCAACTTTAACAACCTTTCCTCAAGTTTATAAAATTTTGCAGTAAACTTTCTGAAAGTTGACGATACTTGAGGAAAGGTTGTCAAAGTTGAGTCAAAGTTGCTGTAGGGGAAATATCTATCCTGCACACTTTTTACTGTGACGTGGCAAACATTACCACGCACTTAACAATTAAAGATTACTAAAATCATTAAAATTTATAATAAAGTATAAGAAATTAATTAATAAAATGTTATCATAAAAAAATGGAATAAAACACCATGGATATGAAATCACATTTCTTTTAAAAAAGCAAGGACTTCTCCAATCGTCAGTTGTCGAAATCAACATTGAAACTTAATTTTTTACTGAGATATAGAAAGAACGATCTTATTCCACAACATCTTTTACATATAAGTAATATTTCTCAACATCTATCATTTTATTGTAACTCTTGTAAAAAAAATTTCTTAAATTTAACCATAATTATGCCCTATGACGCATTCTTTCACATTATGTTTAATGTTTAAAATCTAAATAAATCTGCAATTAAATTTGTAATCAAAGCAATTAAACAATACAAAAACAAAACCATAGCGCCAAGTTATTTTCACGACAAATAACTAAACAACAAAACAACAAAACAATAAACTAATGAAATTCATAAATTTTCTCTTCTTGTTAAACAAAATTTAAATCAACAAGTCACGACTAATCAGTTTTCCGGAGAGTGGGGAATAAGGAGCAGTACAAACTAGATTTAAATTTTAACCACAATATGACATATTTATTAAATTAAAACTATATCAAAAAGATTACAGAAAAGTAGAAATAGTCGCACTGAACACTGACTCCAAATATAATGTTTATTAGTCGGAGATCCGACACCACTAGCAAAAAAAGTCATTTTAATAAATGAGCTCACCTGGTAGGGACTTTGGCCTCGTCAGTAATATTGGTTACATTTTAATAAAGTTCTAACACTTTTTATAAATAATACACGACCAGACGGACGAACACACCAGTTTAGAATACAACATCAAAAACGCGTCGTCGACAAGTTCATGTGCGGCGACACATACGCCACGGTGCCGCTCTCACAAATCACATTTCAAAGTTCGCGAAGTCGTATTACCCGCGAATGGAAAGATCGAGCTGCAATCGATCGAAAAGTGTAAATCAGATGTAGTTATGGCGGCGCTAACCAGGCTAAGCCGACTCGCCCATGCATTGTCGGTCAAAGTTTTTAGTTATCCTGCTTTCCCGGTAGAGGCGTGATTCCAAACAAATCCAACTAACACATTGCAACTGTCTACTACACACTTGCTTTCCAGTGTATACGTATAGGCATTAGTTCATCTGCTTTTACACCAGAGCGCCAATTTTTGAAGGACACGAATTTTACATGGAGTCGACCTAGCCTGGCGCTGATGTTAAGCGCAGAACAAGATGACTGCCACCAGCGTTTTGACAGTTTATAAACACGACTGACGACATTATCTTCTGAACGGGACTCACATCCGGACTCATGTGCCAGGACAATCACACGACGACCAGGACTGCCAACTACGACGATGACGATCACCAGGACCACCTCCTTAACGATTCATTATGATGTGGAAAACTCCACATCCGAGTCAAGCAGTGTTCGTGCGTGTAAAATAAAAGTGCAAACATTTAATGTTTATCGCACAAAACAAATAATTGTCCGATCTGACAAGTTTTCAGGTAAAAACCAGAAGTGAAAATAACAATATTATCTCAATATTTCAATTAATCAAATACAAAATCAAAATAGAATTAAATTTTAATTTAACAAAATCTTAAATTCGACAATAATCAAAATAAACATAAATAAAAACAACTTTTAAATTTTTATTATTTAATGAAATTGAAGAATGTAAACTCAAAATAATAAAAGGCACAAATTGACGAGTTTACATTAGGCTGAAACAAAAGCCTGGAAATGATTCCAGACTGGTGTGTAATAATTTAATTAAACAAATAATATAGTATTATTATATTAGTTATTAAACGGTATAATATTATATAATTATATATTTCGATGGCCCTTGTTGATAAAATGTTTATTACAAAGCTAGCGGAATAAAATGTTACTTTAAAAAACAGTGGAAAACCATGTTCATTTATAATTTTGTCAGATATGATTTCTATTCAATTGTTTGTTTAATCAAATGTCTATTGAAGTTGCGTGCCATAAAATGTTAATTGGGACGAATGTTCAATATACTTGTTTACTTAATCAAATATGCAATAACATTCTATTTGCATTTTCAATACTATATTATAATATTAAAGGAAGAATATATAGAATGTTATATAGAATGTTACTGCATATTTGATTGAGTTAAAAGCTTAAGATATTTGCCTTGAAACGATGAAAATTTGTTTTTTATTGCTTAATTGCTTAAAATAAAAAAAAAATTCACTTTTTTTGAAAATTTTCAAATTGATACAATTTTTTAAGAGATCAGCGCATTTTAATTCTATAAATGACATTTGAAAGCACTTTTATGAACTCGTCTTTTTGATACAACTGCTCTTGCCAATTTTTTATTCTTGTAAATAAACAATTTATACAATTTATATTTATAAATTTATATTTCCATGCAAAATGTAATGAAGGACTTATTAAGAAATTTAATTTGTGACTTAAAAAGAAGTATAATTGTCATGACATCAATTCGAAAAAGGATACCAATTAGTTAATTAATCTGAGTGATACTAACATCTTCCAAGAAGGCTTTGAAGTCGCTTCTTTGGCTGAGAACTATAATTTACCTCAACAAAATTCAAAACAAGATGCTATTAATACTATAAACAATTTGTAATTTCCCATTTCGAACTTAGATATTAATACTGTCTAACTCATTTTTTATCAAATAACACTCTACGAAAAATTAAAAACTGTTATTCCTCTTCAAAAATCTTACATAAACAATAGTGTCGAATTAACAGAAAAATTGAATAATATTGCTATACCAAATAATTTTGTACTACTTTTACTTCATGTCAGTTCCCTGTTTACTTACATTCCTTGTTATCTATTTATTGAAAGTTTAAATAGAAGATTTGGAAAAATCCATAATTTCTGTAAAATTTCTTTTTTTAAAATTATTAAATTATTTCAATCGAAAGTGTGAATGATGCAGGGTGTTCCGTTTGAATTTATGACATTCCCGCATTTTTTCTGCATGTATTTTTTAACTTCAAGTTGCTTAGATTTAAAAAATTTTAATTTATAAGAAAAACATGTGCACATAATCTCATATTTTTCAAATTCCGAGTCTCAAGAAATAAATCTCATACGATTCCCGATTTTTACTCATTTTTTGCCCACTAGACACCACGTTTTGAAAACTAGCAATAAGTGTCATGAATTGATTTATAGTTTTAATTAATTTCTGTTAATTTTGTTATTTGATTGTCTGCATGTTAAAAAAATTGAACTTTTAAAATTGAATGTGTCAATTCCTTTTGTGTTGGTAAAATTCTTATTTATATTAGTTTCAAGAATTTAACAATTTATGATATTAAAATTGTCAAGTTCTGTTTCAATTCTCTAAAACCTTGTTTTATTTCATTTGATCAAAATAATTTATTTTAATCCGAAAAATAATATTAATTATTATCATTAATTTTTAATATTTATTCTAAATCAGTTATTACAAGAACCACGTAAATTCTAACGCTCGATTTCTCTATTTTACAACACTGGCACGATTTTTTTCTTTAATATTTAGATATATGGCAAGGACTCAATCAACTTGAAATAATGATAAAATCTAAAATTTCAAATAAGTAGAATAAAAACAGAATAAAATCATGATAATGAAATGTCAAACACTATTCCGTTTGAATGTTATTAAAAACTACTTTTTTTAAATTATTGTAAAATAACAAACTACAATAACAAAATTATTGTAAACCGAACGAGTAATCTAAAGTAATTTTTTTTTGTTTATTTGAATTGCGTAATTAATATTTCGCCAACAAAAATCAATAACATAATGATCTTTTTAACATCACGGGTTATTGAAAAAATCTAAATAACAAATTGGTAGACTCTTACGCAGTAAGCATATTTAGCTTAAAAACGTTCTAAAAACTTATTTTTGTGAACGTTGTATATCTGGTCATTTGATGTTCTTAAAACTTCATTTGACATTTTTCGGACATCCAGGAATATCCATCAGAAAGTAAACCTTTCAAAATCCATCATAAAAACAATTATTAAAGTTTAAATTTGAAATAAAATTTCTAATTTTAATTTTAATAAAAAATTTTTAAGTTGATATTTAGAAAAATGTTGAAAGTTATATTACAAATAAATTTACAATTTTTAGCAAGGGACTAAAAAATTTCTTGTTATAAAATGCACCTACATTAAATGAGAGGCCGACATAATTTAAAATGGACAAATTTTAGAATTTATCTTAAAGCTAAGGGACTAGCGCTTAAATTCTCTGGGCATAAATATTTTAAATGTAAATTTAACAATAATTTTAAACACCTTGAAAAATAATATATAGGTAAATATAAAAAGTATATAAATAAAATTAATTAATTGCATCTATAAAAATACTATATAAGACCTTTCTCAAACGTTTTAAAAATGTTTTTAATACCTCATACGAGAAAAAGTGCAAAGTCCCACAATGTTTCTTGACATTAAAGAACGTTTTAAATATTTTAAAGTTTAATTAATTTAATTTATGTATACAATAATAATGAATTTATTATAATTAATTGAAAAATAAAATCCTTCATGTATTATCTTCATTTTTCTAATTTTTGTTTTGTGTTACTAATATCGTATTGAATGAATTGCTATTGTTTAATGTATTCTACAGCCCTGATAAATTGTGACATCACACGAAATCAATGAATTTAATAAAAAGTATTTTTTATGATTTAAGATCAATGTTAAGTTTTATTTAATTGACGAAAATATCGATAATATTACAACTTATATTTAATAAACAAACAATAATACATTTTTAGGAATCTGCGTGACCAATCAACAAATTAGTCAACTACTTCAAGTCTTGAATTACTGAGAGTTTTAATTAATAAATTAACTGACCCTTTCAGATTTCGGTCTTCTCAATGTGAATATAATCAATCAAAAAATTAATAACGTTTTCAGTTCCCGTATTACTCAAAATAATTAATCAACAAATTAGTCACCCTTTCAAGTCCTGGATTGCTCAGAATGTTAAATAAATAATTTAATCCATAATTTGAATCAATCAATAGTGAAGGGAATTAATAATTAAAACATTCAATAATTTATATCAAACCAATGGTTACCCACGCAGTCAGACCGTTGTCTGGACTGCCTGTCTGTTCATTTAGTCCTCTAAATAATTTTTTTAGTTTATTTTAGTATTTAAAATGTAAGTTATTTTTTCCATTTCCAAATACCTGGAATAATTAATCTTCTAATTTAATTCGCAGTTCTTCTTGAGTTTTTTAATCCGTCCAGCTTTCCGTCTCTACATTTGTAAACTCTTCTTAAAAGTGCAAACATTTTAAAACAAATATAAATTCTTTACTCAAATAATAATAGCCTAAATCAAACACATCTTCACAATTTTTAAGAGGTCAAAAACTTTTCATAAGTAACAGCAACTTTTAGTTCCTATTTGTCAAGTATTGTAACCAAGTTTCATGACTATGTAAACTATGTAAAGCGCATTATTCTAAATTATATTTAATGTTTAATATCTAAATTTAAATTTAATAAAAAAAAATTAAACAAAACCCTAGCGCCAAGTTATTTTAATGAGCAATAACTAAACAACAACAAAAATAACGAAACAATAGACTAATGAAATTAATGAAATGACTCTATTATTAAACAAAATCTAAAGAACAAGCCAAGACTAACCAGTTTTCCGGAGAGTGGGGGATAAGGAGCAGCAACAAACTAAAACCTTATTTTACCCACAATATGGCATATTTATTAAATTAAAACAATCTCAAAGAGATACAAGAAATTACAAAATAGGCGGCCGCATGGCAAGTTCATGTACAAGGAGACGTTCACTGAACACTGACCCTATTTTTAACAAAACAGTCGGAGAGCTGACTTCATCAAATAAAATAAAAGTTAATTTTGGGGCTCCCCTGGGATGGCACAATGACGACGAATAGATTTCCGCCATCAATTTTAATTACATATTTACACATAAAGTTTTCAACTATATTACTAAACAACACACGACCGAACGGTCGAACACCAGTTCAAAATACGACGGCAGTGAGAATGCGTAGTCGTCAAGTCCACTATGCGGCGATTGGAGCGCCGCGGTGCCGATCTCACAAATTACATTTAAAAGTTCGCGCAGTAGCATTACGTGCGGATAGATAGATCGAGCGGCAATCGACCAAGGACGTAAATCAGGTGTAGCGGTGGTGGCGCTGACGTCAAGCGCTAAAACAAGATGGCTTCCACAAGTGTTTTGACAGTTTATAAACACGAATGTCGACATTATATTTTGGTCCTGGCACTCTTGAGAAAAAGGAACTCATATCCGAACGCATGTGTCAGGACAATCACACGGCGACCAGGACTGCCAACCACGACGAATCAGACAGACGACAATTATAGAATTATTTTTTAAGAATGGATATTATAGTATTAATAATAATTAATATAATTATTAAATAGATATAAATGAGTAAATTAGAGCTTCTGTGTATAAAATTTGAATGCAATTAAAATTAAAAAAATTTTAAAGAGTTTAAAAATTTAGATTTAATAAAAAATGTGGATCAATTTAAATTCGAATAGTTTGAAATCTGATTCAATTAAATAAAATTTTTTCTTAAAATTCAAACATGTTACTAAATATCTGAATTCAATAAATAATACTCTCTGGTTGTTCAGAGTAAATATCTTAAATATTGTGCTTTAGTTAACTGTCGCTCTTTCAGAAAAAATAATTTTAACTTTGTATTTTTAGAAATTAATTTTGCTAACGAGTATATTAAGTTCTTGAATATTATTGTAATTATGTTACTTATTTGACGTTTGAGGAAATTAATTTGTAAATCGTAAAGTTCCTTTGAAGTTTACTTAAATTTATTTAATTTTATTTTCTGAGTTATAAATACCTTAATGTACCTTTTAATTTGTGTAAACAGATAATTAACTTGTTTAAAAACAAATATTTATTGTATTTAATTTTCTCAAATGTAGATTATTCTCCTGCACTGACTAGTGATGCGCACACGCTGGAAAGCGTACGACTATCGAGGCTCACGACTATCGAGTGTCACGACTATCGAGGGATTACTGTATATAATTTATAACGAGATTTTTAACTTTACAACTAATTAATAACATATATTAATTAATATCCAAAAAAAATTAATTACTAAATTACTTTTAACAAATTTTAATATTTTTCCAAAATAAAACCTCTTTTTAATTTTGGCTGACAACGTTTCTCGGTGTTTTTACTTGGGAATGCTCAACGTTTTCAAAACTCACGACTTTAGTTGCGCTTCTCGAGTGCGCCAGGCAATGATTAAAACGATTGAATCATTGCCGCCACAAATTTATCAACAATGCGAATCAAGCCTCAAAAACACCACCAGGTAGCTCATCTGGTGTGGAGCGGGGTGTGAATCGACGAACGAACAAATTCCTCGAAAATCTGCCAAGCTTCCTGGAACTCTGTCTGCCCTCTTGAGGGAAGGTTATAATCGGGCTCAAAATAATAAATAAAATAAATAATACACTGCTTTCAATTAAAATTTATTATAAATAATATTTATACATGAAAAATAATAGAGCTCGGAATTATGATTAACATAGATAATAATTTCAATGATTAACAAAAATATAAAATCCTCAGAGGGAGGTGACTTTAATAATCAAATAGCCGATGCTTATCCTGAGATCGATTTTAAAGGAAAAGTATAATTTGCACTAAATTAATCTGAACAAATAAAGTAGTTTAACACTATTCTCCCCACTCTCCGGACTTTTCTGTATTAGTTGTGGCATAATTTGTTCATAGATTATTTATTTTAATTAGTCTATTATTTTTACATTTTTGTTTAGTTATTTAACAATAAAATAACTTAGCGCGCAATTTTTTATTTTGGTATTTATTTATTTGCTTAGTTTATTTAATTTGAAATTAGTTTAATTAAAATTTAAGCATAAAATAATAAAAATGCATCATATTACCAACCATTACTTCCAATTTTACGTTGCCAATATACCCCATGCTACCATAGTACCTGCATTTAATGGCAGCAATACATTTGAAAACACTCAGTTGGAAATCATCAAAGAAACAATTCTGCTACTTATAGTTGCAGAAGGCATTAAGCTTACCGCCTAACGGGAAAATTCCCGTTAACAAAAAAGTATTTACAGAATTGAACGTTCACCAAGAAATTTTTCAATTCATCTTTTCATTTCAGTCCGCAGGTACCAATCCTAGCGCGTATTTTCTAATACAGTTTGGGCGTGTAGCATCATCGGTCGTTATAGTTAGGTTCCTATCCTCCGAAACAAAAATACCAACTCAATAGATAAAAATAAATTGAGTCTATTTCCTTCCATGTTTGTAATTTGAGAAGACAGTAAATGATCTAAGAAAGGTTATTGAAATAAATTTTCAACGAAAATTTTTTTCTTTTTTAGCTACGTTTCGTCGGTCAAGGTTCGCCGACCTCTTCAGACCATAATTTATTAAAAAACACTATAAATCACAAAGGCTTCAGAACATAATATAAATATTTGATAAAGAATCACAAGTTGACTTCACTTTACCTCAATAATTAAAAAACATTTAAATCATTTCAAATCAATAATAATTTAAAATTTGTCAAATTTATAAAAATGGTTAAAAAAGGTTGGAAAAAATAAATTCTTTTCCCGTCGGTTAAAATTAACATGTATAACGACATTTCGGTGTCAACTGAATAAAATTTAGATTTATAAAATTATAAATAGAAATATAAGTAGAGAAATATCGAAGTCAAAATTACAATCAAAACAGCACACCAACGGACACACAAACACAAAGTCAACTGTGATTAACAGTCTAATTGTCTAATTAATGGATAGAAAACTTTACCTAATGAAAAAACATCTTTCATTATATTAATTGTGCATGGAAACAATTTAATATGGATCATTTCAGATATTCTTCTTTTTCTCCAATTAGTTTCAGTATCTAAAATAACGGACGTTATCATAAACAAAATCATGACCAAGTTGACGTTGCTTATCAATAATAGTTCTTTTTCTAGATTTATGTTCTTTTAACCGTGTTTTAAGTGCACGTTTTGTTTTACCTATATACACAAAGGGGCAAATTTTACAATCAAATTTATACACCACATTTATACGGTCAAATTTTGGCATTTTGTCTTTTCCCAGTCTTACAATATAATTTAAGTTATTTTTAACAGTAGGAATAGATGCAAAACTATACTTTTTAAGAACATTTGCCAACTTGAAAAAATTGTTTTCACAATATGGAAAGGAAATCTTTAAAATTTGTCTATATAAACTCGAACTAATATTTTGAACGTCAGTATTGTTTCAAAATTTTATTCTATTTAATCGAGTTTTCATTTTTTTTTTCAACAAAACTCCAAAGGATAATCATTCATCATTAAAATTTTTCTAATTTTTTTCAAATTGATCATATGAAACTTTTTATGGGACAAATCAATCGCCCTGTCTACCAAATTAAAAACGATATTCTTTTTTTGTTGAATTGAATGATCTGAAAAGAAAGATAGATAGATAAAAAAGATAGATAAAAAGTGTCAAAACAATATTTGAGGTTAGATTTTCACTCTCAACAATTTCAGACAAACACGACACGAAATAATTATAACAAGATGCCACACTGAACGTGGCAACTAATAATATTAATTCATATTAATTTTATTTATTGTTGCATTCACTTTTACTTCTGCCTCACTCAACCGAGAATATCTAAACGATGTAAACAAACAGATGCATGACTGGTATGACTCGTGGCGTCGCGTCTGCGCAGTAAACTAAAATTTTGTTGGTAACAGTGAGCAGATTCACACAATATCAATACTGCCAACGTCGTAAATTGCCAAATTTACTGTACTTGTTAAAAACATCGATTCAGTTATCCTTTCTGCGTTACATTATTTTTCTTATTCTTACTCTCAGGCGAAAAAGCGTTACATTATTTTTCTTATTAACACTCTAAAGCCCGTTTTACACTCCGTTCAGCAAACGTTACTTTTCTACCTATCGCGAGAGGTGCAATCTACGCCATTTTTATAACTGAGTTATGAAAAGATATATTAGCATGTGACAACAAAGGCTTAACACTTAGGGGAGTAGTAGACCCAAGATAGTACTACAAAATAGGGTACAAGGTAGATAAATAGGTTAGATTGTAAATAAAGATAGACGAGTAAATAGGTAGAGCAGGTTTGGAAATATGATAGGTACGAGGTAGGTTGGTTGGCAGGGTAACGTTGGAAGAGAAACTAGGTTAGATGTGAATTGTAGGCGTATAGTTGAAGTTAGTTGTGTTATGGATAAAATCTTGCCAAAGAATCCCACTTACCCCATATTTTTAATTACCCAAACTGACATTTCGTACAAAGATCGTATTTTAAAGGTTTATTTTTTAAAAAACAGTTTCACTATTTTTTCTTTTTCATTAAATAATTCAAAAGTACACTTGAATTTAATAACGATGGAAAATGATGTTAAAGAGTATCATCTTATGCGTAATCTGTACGTAAAATCAGCTTCATATATGGTAGTTCACGATAAAATCTTCATGGATGAAACGGTTATGAGATTCGTTACGACTCAGGGTAAATTTTCTCGTTCCTCTCTTCAACGATCTAACTCTAAAGAATAGTAAAAGTTATAAAATATTTTGCTTTATTCATCTCTGAGCGTTTTTTCTACAGATTTTATTATACTTGACATTACTTCACTTGCATTACGGCGCGGCCACCATCATAAAGTAACATTTTTTTAAATTAGTCACATTTCATATTGTCTTTTATAATTGTGCTACTAAGTAAGATAACATAATTTATTAGGTAATTATACTCTTTGACATCATCCTCCGATTGTGGTATGTGAAAATTTTAGTATTGTACTCTCGTTAATTACAATAAAAAAACGTATAAAGAATTTTACTACTAGTACAAAAAATACACTATACTATTATTATGTTTTATTGCTATTTTTTCTCTTTGCAATTTCATTCCTGGTTTGAATATTTTTAGTTGAAGCAACCAAAGAAGAAAAATAAAAAACCTAAAAACAAGTGATGAACATCGAGTATCCTTTCATTAAAGAAGAGAGACGAGAACATTGCATTCAATTGTTTTCAATGTGTTTTTCACAAAATATTCGTTTTTAGGCTCTATTGAACGATACTTACTCGCTATGCATTATGACATAAAATTATAAAAAGAAAGTTATTTTATTTTAATTTTTGTGATGTATATCAGGAGGATTATTAGCATTGGTTTGCATGTGTATAAAAGTTCTTGCTTTTAGTACGTTGAACTCGTTTTTATGAAAGTAGAAAAATGAATAATGTTTTATTGCGATAAATGAATTGCAACTTTGAACGAATTCAAACACTTTAAAGTTACAAGTGCTTGGCATTGAATTTTTCTTTACTTAATCAATATTGCATCAAAATTCAATTAAAGGAGAAAAAGTTTTTCTGGCCAATCAAGGAATAATGTAATTCAAAGTGAAGTGGAGTCGCATTTGCAACATCGAGAAAAACCATTGTGGAAAATACGTACTTTTGAAATGCGGATGGGAGTAGTTTTAACGATTATATCTGTAGGAATTTAAAATTTTCAGTAAACTAACATTCTAGCAATAATATTTTTGCTATTGTGAGTTCGACGAATTATTACGGAATGATAATGAATTATATGTATTGATACAAACAAAAAATAGCACAATTACATAACGGAGAAAAAATTAAACCTAATTATTCTTTACCATCAATCAGTTGAAAAAAACTACTTTGCTCTTTCGGAATTTTCGATGACATGAATGACACAGAAAACTTTTCAAGAGGATTTTCCAATATTCCATTGTAGGATTTCAGTCTATCCTGTTTGATGGCATTTTCATCTAAAGAACTCAATTCAATAGAAAAGACTTCCATGTTCAGAATGTAAACAGAGATGAGATTCTTCAATGTATATATCTAAAGCCCTAGGAAAGTAAACGGAATACGCAGCCTTAGATAACATCACTAGAAAATTCTGACATAGCAGTACAGAAATTGTATTTAACTTTTTGAATTTTGATGTCTTTGGCATCTGATGTTCTTCTATTTGAAACAATTTTCAAAAGTCAAGTTGAGTTTCTTTGCAAAGCTTTTTTTAACTAATAAGTTAAAAATAAACAAAAGTTTTGTTTTGATGCTAGAATTCATTCTTTTTGTAAGCAGTAATGAGATCTTAAATTCTTTCTACGCTGGTTAAACGTGACAATAGATATTTTAAGAGAAGCTTTAGTGGAATGCAATATTTCGATGCGAAACAAAGACAAGGTTCCTCTATGCGTTTCGCTGACGTAACGGATGATAGACTATATCTCATCCGACTGGATTCTATTGAACGATGTAATCAACGTAAACTGCAGTTTCGATGGGACTAAAGGTATCACGTGATTTGTCACTCGGATAAACATGACGAATTCGCACACGATGTTGCATGATCGATTAATGCCCTAACGGAAGTTCATTGCGTTTTGACTCGCGATAATGATGCTGCAGACTAATGTTGACGTTAATGCCAAATAATTAACAGTTTCACAAAGTCAATTCAAATCAGAATAATTGGATAACCATTCATCTACATAGAGAAAGAATCAAAATTTGCATGCATTATTGATTTGACGTGTGTTATACCAAATTCGTAAATTAAAAATCGTAATCAATAGTTTCTCAAAAACCAACAAGATTTTTATTTAATTTCAGTTTGTTTATAAAAATGGTTACAGGTGATTTTACTTGTTAAATTTTTTCTGTATTATTACTTTGTTAGTAATTGTTGCTGATTCCTTTAGATCCTCCTGTTTCGAGGTCTCTTTATTTATTTTGTAAATACGTTAAAGTCAGCAAATTTTGGACAGCTGGCCGGCAGCAGCATAATTGAATATCCACCAATGAGGATTTTATCTTAAATTTCCACCGACAGTGAATCGTAGATCGTTAATTATGGAATTTTAATCCGCCATGTGACCAGAGCACGCGACCCAAATAATTATTGAAGTTTTATACACTAATTTAATTTCTTATTGACACGTCATAGCCTTTCGTACAATTTCGGAGAATTTCGTAGTTAGAATCAGTTATCAGATTAAACCGGAGAAAGAAAAATAAAATTAAAGATGAACTTATCGCTTCAAAGGCTACTTTTATTCTTTTAGTTCTATTGTGAGAGCAGAAATCTTATTTGTTGTGGTCCGAACCTCTTTAACCGAGCTATTACTACAACTTAGAGGTTTATTTTTTTATTGTATGTGTTCAAATTGCTCAATTATTATTTTGAAGATCTAAGTCAGGAGAACTCATGTTAGAATACAAGTATAGGGGAGAGTGGCTATCAATGTACCGGGTTTTTTTCAAGGTCATAGTACTTATTGAATTTCACCAATTTCAAGCACTTCTTTGCATTAATATAAAACTACAACACTTATCTAGGTAATGCACACATATTTTACACGATTTATTTTGATTAAATAATAAAATTTAGGATTTTTCTAAAGTAACAAGCTATTTTCATTTTCAACAAACTGGGTACACAATGAACCACCTCTATAAAAATACTAAAAATGTTCAACAATAATAATATTGCAATTTTCACTTTGTAAAAAAACTTGTTTTCTATCAAATACTATAAAAAATTGTTACTTAACACTTTTTAATTGATAATGTATAACATAAATATACCTCAAATTTAAGTTAACTAGCTAAAATGGCATTTTAGTTTTGCTATGTTGAGAAAAGTACTGATAACAATCGCTGTAACATGCTGTATGCATGCCTAGTTTTATAATCAAGCATACCACTCTGGAAATCGAAAATGCACTGAAATTCCAGGTGGTTCATTGTTCCCTGGTACATTGAATCAACATGACATTTGCAACAAGAATGGTTTTTTATAACTTAATCCAATATTTCAAAATCTTTATCTCATTAGAATATTGTAGTTAAGGCCCAAAACAAAATAAATCGTAAGTACATTTATTTTTAAATGGCCCTATTTCAATTAAAAAACGTGTTCGTATTTTAGGTAAATTTTTTCTTCAGTACATCAAAAACAGTTTTTTCCAGTTTTCTGTGTAAAGAATAAATCCACACGTCTCAAATTTATGGACGTAGTGTGTTTACGCAAACTTCATTTATATTTAAAATTAGGAGAATTTTTATTTAATTGTTTCTGAGAAAATTGAAATGGTTCATTGAAAAAACTGGTACATTGATGGCCACTCTCCCCTATATGTAAAGTTCTATTGTAATAAACATGGGTACATATAAAGCACTTGGAGTTTTAGGTTTTTATGAAGCAGCATGAGACCGGAAGTATTTCTGTCCCATAACTTTGGACGAAGCGACAAAGTGGTTGAAGTGCTTGAAAAGTCACGACTTCCTTTTGCAAGTTTTCACGCTGAGCAAGCGCGTGAGGCGTAAACGAGCTAGCAAGTATTCATTCACGTGCTTTCTTCAAGCGAGAAAACTTTTGCAACTTCATTTCCGCATTTTTTTGTATTTTTCACGTCAGCAGCTTCATCTGCAGATACTCATTAAATCTGAATTATTAGATAGTTAATCAATATTAACTAAAGCGCTAATGCAATATTTTTTGTTTAATTCTATCTGCTGCAAATTGACTAGTTGCAAATGCAGTATCCCGTTTTCAGGGTGAGTGACAAGTGTTGGAGTAGCAGCAACGTTGATGGAAAAGCTTCTAGGTTGTCACCCTGAATTCAGGTGAATACGTTTGTAGCCAATTTCAAGAACCGAACTCCAATCTCTTGAGAGATCGGAACTCTCTTCAACTCTCATATCACTGAACCCTGGAAACAATTTAAACCCTCAAGTTGCATCCTTTAGACGATTCTTATTGTAACTTAACTCACGGAACATTTTCCAAGAAGAAAAAGCAAAACCTCTAGGGCGGATTTTTTAAAATTCCAAGTTTTGTGCTTTTAGAATAAAAAATTGGTTTTTTATGATTTCGTAAACCAACATTTGATTTCAACTCGTCCATTTTTATTCAACAAATTATAGAATAACATAATTGCTAAAAGAAATTTTCAGTATAATCGAACTCGCTGACCCGCTAAAAACACGCCGTGATTTGGGATTATAAGATAGAGCCAATTATTGACTTATCGCCTTCAGGGGTGCCTTAACATCCCATCGCTATCACCTAAACAAAATCTTCCCTCAAAATACGGGAACTACCTCCTTTGGCGGCCATCGAGGTCTTTGACCCTTATAACATATTGTATGAAGTTCTCGATGTTCTGCCAATCTTCTATGGAACGAGTCATTAACAGGACTATGTTCTCCGGTGTAACTTCGCAGTTTACACTAGCAAACATGACCTATTGTTTAGCGTGCCTTTGCTTACATATAAAGAATGTATACTCTGCATCATCTTTCGGGGATGAGTCCGAATTTTCTCGTTTTTTAAAGCGCTGCAAGTACGAGTTAAAACACCCGTGGCCTGAGAACTCTTGCGTGAGGTAGTATGAGACTACTCAGTGCTTTCTGTTAATCCAAGTGATGAGTGTTGGTATCAATCGATGTGTCCATCAAACTTTTTTCTCTAAGTTCCACTTGCTTACCATCTTTCGATGAGTCTGCTTCTCACATCTCGTCAAATTCGGTATTTGCTGGCTCCATTCTTTTCCATGTATACGAAAGACATTTTTTCTTTGACAATCAGGAGAACTTCCTCCCCATTTTGTGTCCTAAATAATATATGTACAAAGTATGACGAACCATTTCGTCACTGACGAACTTATTTGGTGGTTAAGAGATATTTTATTTATTCAATCCTAAGTGTTGAGTATTAATAATTTTTAAATAAATAGTCGGTGCAGTACAGGTGCTCTTTTTGGTTACGGCCTTCAATTACGCCTGACTTCTGCTTCGTCGCAGTCCCCCAATGTTCGTATTCTTGAACCGCGTGATAAGCCTTTGGCAAATCACGGAGCTTTAGAGGGGTGTGCGCGGGATTTTCCGACGTTTCCCGCGTTTTTCCGGTGGCGATCTCTTTTCTTTTTCAGGTATTCGTCTGCGGAGTAAGTGAGTGGACCGGCCGCGGAAAGGAGACGCCGAGAGGAAAGTGAATTCTTTGTCGCGCCGGGGCCTGAGGGGAAGTGGAATCGACGAGACCGACGACCATTTAATCGATCTGTGATCTCCGAGAAAACCCGTGGTTTTAAGATAGATTCATTTACCGGTGTCGTGAATATTCACACGTTGCATTTACGTCTACAGACCAAATTTTGTAGAATTAATTATTTTGTGTTGTGAGTAGAGATATTGTAAAATCAGTTCTTTTCTTTTTCCGATGGGTCAATAAAGTGTTTATTTTTTTTTTGATTAGTTTTGGTATTTATTAATTGAAAAGTAGTCCTGGAGTCCCGTGCAACGAGTGAATCATTCGAATTTCCTTAGAGCTGGTCAACGTGGGTACCGGTAAGTCTCAGACTTAAAAAGGTCGTGTTTCTCCTGTCTACGTTGGTCTCAATTCGGCGTAATCTCCCTTTAAGTTGATTTGTGTTGAGTTAATAATTGGTAAATAGTTCGAATTAAAGTAATGATAAATTTTTAAGCTGAAAATTAGTCTTAACATTATTTATTCATTATAAAAGAAAGAAAGTTGTTACGATTATGACGGTGTAACTGCTTTCTGCGCTTAGAGCTCAAATTGTTCAGATATAATAGAGAGTTTGTTAGAATCGGGCGCAGAAATAAGCTAAAAATGCGAACTTTATTCCAGATCATTTTCCGGAGAATTTTCTTACAGCAAGTACTTTACCGTCATTGGCTCATGCATAAAAATTATAAATGCATTACAAGAAGGTGTTAACACAGGACAAGCTGTTGCAAATATTTATAATTAACAGTAATGGATATGATGTAATGTAGTTCTATTCACTAGAGAATTCATGTTCATCAGCCCTTAGGCGTCTGTACGGACTCATCGCTCAGAAGTTCTTGAGGAGTTTCTACCCAAGAAGTTTATACACAAGAAGTAATGTATGCGAATATTACACTTATATGTACTATAGCTGTCAAATAGAGCACATGTATGCACATTCCAGAACTATGAAACTTTGTTTACGATCAGGGTCGACTAGCATAGAGTTTATTGTTCAGAAGCTGATACTGACCGGAAGTGTCTGAAGAGGCGTGAAGTCTGCTTATATTGATCTACATGCCTTCACACTATTCATATCAAACACTGAGAAACTATTCTCATTCAGGATTTAGAACGTTCTATATCATAAGTTTGCAAATGAGGACTAAGAAGTTTCTTCAATTCAAATAAAAAATTTTTTTTATTTAATTTATAGCGCATTCGTTTAATAGAATAATAAAAATAGATGTGTATTTACTGAATGTATTTACCATTATTTTAGAAAGTAATGAGAAAGAAAAAAACACAAAAAAGTAACATATCCTTTGTTGTCGATTCTATAGAAAAATTTGTAAACAATAGAGCTTGTAGAAATATTTTGCAGAAGATATATTACTATTTTTATAATGAAGGGGAACTTTGTGGAATTCTACCATTCAAATTAAGTCATAAAATATAAATAGGATTTGAAAGTCTATAAGTATACGAGTGTGGAGTCAATGTCTCTACTTTAGATTCAATAGTTTTTTGTAATTAAAAAAAATAATTTTTATGTATGTATTTTTAAGTTGTAAAAATTCATAATTAATTGCATCTAATAAAGTTCAAATGCAGCGGCTAGTCTATGGAATCAAATAATTGTGGATACGAGATACATCGCATCGTAAAGATCGAGATGTGCAGTATTAGTAATTAGAAACCTTCGATATACATAGACAGTATTTACGCTTGCTCTGCTCAGTCTCGAGAACGATGATAGACATTTAATATGTATGTTTGCTTCTATATATTAACGTGTTTACAATGTTTACTTTAACATACACATATATTATTAACTTGTCTACAAAGTATAAATGTGTATAATATAAACTCTTACAGGTATGTCATTCTCGAAAACTTATTAAAATCTCTAATTATTATAAATCAGAGCTGAATAAGTATCTTAGTTCAATTAATTTAAAATCGGTATTTAAAATCAAAAATTTATTTTGTACACTTTTCCAATCAAATCCGGAGAGTCGGTTTAACTACTTTCCATATTCACTATGGCCTTCTAAAGTTTTGTAACTAATATTCCCGAGAGAAAATATGGAATCATATCCACAATTGATCATTCTTATTTTAAACTCATATGGTCACCTGCGAATAAAAAAAAATACAGAGAAATTATAACGATGGTAAAAAGATTCTTGTAAGGCCGAGGACAACTTGCACGTGGACCTATTCGTTTGCTGAATCGGTATAGATAACATCAGAGAGTGAGTCCGATATTTTAAACACTTGTGTAATCAGTGGATGTGTGAACAGTTTGTACTTAGAAGGTTAATTTGAAGTACTTGTAAGATGACATAAGCTTCAGTAGTGTGTGTCGTTAACAAATAATGAAAGAAAATTTTTAAAAAAATTTAATACAACGAGATCGAGCGCGCGTGCTTACGTCGCGTCTTATTTACTAAATTGTAAATCATTGAGCATTTGTTTTACTTAGTGAAATAATGAAGTAACTGCTTTCTAATTCCTACAAAAATAAGTAATTTTAAATGTAAAATAAAATATGGATACTTTATTAACACTAACAGTAATGTTTGTATGATTAAAAAATGTAGATTTGTTTGTTTCAATACATATATACATAATTAGAATGAATATAAATTGAAAGTTTAAAACTACTAATCTAGTTTTATATGAATAATAATAATAATTGAAAATAATAAAATTCTCTATAACTTTTAGATTTGCATTAAAATAAAAATAAATAAATGAAAAACATTATTCTTTCTTAACTGTCAGCAAATAATTTCCACATGTATTTTTTTAAAAATTAACAACAATACTTTAACTTTCATTTTTCCATTAACAGTGCAAAACTATTAACCTAATAAGATAAAAACAAAAATAATAATTTCCAATAATAAAATTCTCTGTAACTTTTTAATTTACAATTAAAAAAAAGTTCATGAAAATTATTATTATTATTAGTATTATTACTCAACTATTATCAATTGTAAGAAGGATCTTCATGTGACTGAACCTAAATAATAACACAAAATACTCTAACCTTAAACTTTACCATTGAAAGTGCAAAATTACTAACTTAATTTTATGTTTCAATATAATGTTAAGGGGGGGGGGGGTAAGGTTTGTTTCGTCGAAAAAAGACCTTTTTTCATGAATTTTTTTAGAAGAAATGATTGCTGTCAATTTATTTTACATATTATTATATGATAGTGTAACATTTGAAGAATTTAAAAAACAAATTGTGTTAAAAAATATATAGAACTGACGAAGTTATTGCAGATCTCCACAGGTGCCTAGAAAAAAGTGCTTGTGCGGTGACCAGCCTACAGCATCACTGGATCAACTAAAACCAAAAAGTGAAAATGTTTTGTTTAGTTCATTACTTTATCTCTCAAGTGACGAAGAGTTTTTTTTTAATTTTTCAATTTTTGACACCATTTTGAAGTCAAAATGACGATTTTTGACGAAAAAATCGACCTATTTGTTATTGTAAAATTGTTAATAATTTTAAAAAATTTAAAAACTCGACGTCACTTGAGAGCTATTTATATGTAGAATAAGTGTACAAAATTGCAAAACGATCGGTTCAGTAGTTTTTCCGGTAAGTTGGTCACCGACTTTAAAAATGACACTTTTGGGAAAATAGGTTTAAAGTTTTGTACACTAAAAAAATGAAAATATCTTTAAAAAGCTGGACTTTTTTATACAATACGTACATGTCATCATCGATGACGGGTCCATACAGAACATTGCCATCTTCCACGTCATCTAAGGCAGCTTTTTGCTCCTGTTTGCGTAAAATTCTGCCTTCTTTGGTCTCGCGAGCAGCTTTCTCGTCCGCTTTGCTGATCCGCAAAGAGTCTGTCGCGCGCGCCACTTAACCTACTGTAACTTCGTTAGTTTTGCTCTGAATGGTCTAACCATGGAATACAATATTCTTCAGATATTGTACTTTCAGAAAAAAAAAAAAAAATGGAAAAAAAAGTTGTCAAACCTTACCCCCCCTTAATAGTTCAATATAAATAAATTAATTAAATAAAAAGAAATCAAAGAAAAACATTGTTATTATTATTCACCCATATAAATCTGCAGAAGATTGACACATGGAACCCATTAAATAAACATACCACTCCTCTTATAAAATTAAAACACTATTAACCACTAAAAACTTCACTAATTTTTTTTTATAAAATACTTTTCTTCTAAATTAAATAAAAATTTCAATTAAATATTACAAAAATACAAAATAAAAAGAGAACAACTAACTTAAAATATTATTCTTAGCAAAGAACGACCAAAATAATGGTCCTCAATGCACAGAATCTTCAATTTCAACAAAATCGGGCTTATAAGAATTCCTCTCGTCCTAGATTCGTTCGACGAACCCAATTATTTATTGCTTATTTTTTTCTCCTTAATAATTAAAATGGCTCTTCAGGTTTTCCAGCGTCACAGTGTTCGTAGAATTCACGCTGTGAATTGCTTTTTTTATGTTTTTTTGAACGCTTTTTATTTTTCGCCCACCAATTTTAAATTAATCGACCCACTTTAAAACAAATCAAGAACAAAAACCGAACGAATACATAAAACATGAATTGATCACTGAATATACTAATGAAATAAAAAAAGTTTTCACTTCAGATACCTTTGGACCATCAGCGATGCACGCAAAGGGTGGCGCAGAGACTTCCCTCTAGGAATACAAACGAGAGATAAGGCCGAGAAATCCGGGGAGCGCAATTTTATCAATTAGCACTTCCCCCTTCCCTCCGACTAGACATCGACAGGCCCGACGACTCTTCATGCCCTTTACAATATTTCAATTAAATTCGTATCTATGATTTACGGCCCTTCCTAATCGTTAATTTTAACATTATACTTAATTTAGTCGTAGACAGAAAATAATATGATGGTACAACATAAAGACTACTAATAAAATCATGTGATAGAATGGTTAATATTCTTACAATGTATACCAAGCCTGACGATTGCAAACAAGAGAGTCCCGACTGTACTGACTCTTTTCGAGCTTAGAATCTCTTAATTAATTTTCTCAACATCCCAACAAGAGCAAAACTTATCAAACATTAAAATATAAGGAAGCCTTAAATTCTAAATTTGCTACCTAGTTAAGTATTCACGACTGGTTTCTTCAAGAGCTGGTTAAAACGATAAATATCGTGTCACAAATATTCTGCCATGTTATACAATATACAGTGTAGTCCATTCATAACTAGCCTTCACTGCTCTTGAAGAGAGTGGAGTGACTTGTCTCTTGCGTGTCGCATGTTTCCCTTTCTTCGCTGTGACGAGCAGCGGCCCATTATATATACAGTACTCGTTCGCTAAATTTTCAGTCTAGCTGATGAAACACGGTGGACTTCTCGGTTCCATTCCAATTAGCTCTGCAGAGGCTTCTATGCCTTAGTATTTACCTGAAAGTTGTTAGTCAGTAAAAAGAATCTCTTTTGGGTCTACCACCACAACAATATTTTGATACCAAACTGACTAACGAAAGGCTCGGCTTAACTTTGAGAACGCTTGGAGGATTAGTAGAAGAATAATCTGTTTCAAAACTTAGGTGATGCATCTGGAACCCTTGAAGTAAAGAAACGCCCAAGAGTTCGCCAAACTAATAGAAGGACTTCTCTTTAGATTGATGAAAGGAAATGAAGCCTTGCATCTTGTAACCTGTATCCTAAATGACATACTTCCCGTTCAGGTGACACGAAAAAACAATTTCCATTTTAAATTTCTTAAAAACTTTATTGCGTCACATACTTTACTTTGAGAGGATTACTTTGAACTTCTACTGCACATAGTTAACGGAAAACTATTTTATCTGTAGTTTTAAAGTCTTGCTTCTTTAGGTTACCTCTTGACGAAAATTTCTGTTTACTCACCTAACGAGCTTGAGTCTACGTTAACAGTTTGTTTGAGCAACAGTGAGTACCAAATTCCTGTCCCACCAGCTTCTACATCAGCCGTAAACTTGCTGAATGATGGTACACATCGGGTTAATTCTGAAACCGCGCTTTAATGAACCGAAACAAAGCCAAAGCACAATAGAAGCACGTAATGCTAATACACGCATCTCGGAATTCTGAATCGTCAACTGGAAACACGATTTGCAAAATCCCTGATATTGTTCGATGCCCATTTCAATTTGCTATTACGATTATACACGGTTGTTAAGTGAATACGACCTTAAGTCCATACCATAAGCTTACCTATTGAACGATAATTATTTTCGGCTCTGAAAGTATGACGGATCTGTACATTGTATCATAATTATTAGAATAGATACTCAATTTACATAATACAAAAATGTCTTCATCGCATGAAACTTATTATCTAGTTTTTGTTGCTCTAGTAGTAGTTACATAAGATTCACACGAGCAATCCTAACATTATCATTATTTGATACAACGTTGTTGCTACTTGTTTTCCATCAGGAAATAGTATCGATTTTTACGATGATACCCAAGGATTTTTCAGAATAAAATTACCTTATCGGAATTTTTACGATTCTATGTTTCATCCAACTTTGAAAGCACACTTAGGTAATAAAAAAAATATAAAACATGCCCCGACGATGATTCCATTATCGTAGATCCGTTTACATTCTTGTTTTAGCAAATAATTTTTCAATAAAGAATTTAATTAAAAAGATATGAAGTTGGAAATTTGTTGAAAAATGTTAATGATAATTTAATAAAATGATTAAAAATCCGTTTTTTTTAATTTATAAAATAATAAAATAATTGTCGGCTTGGATTAGATATTCGTTTATGCTATCTTTCAGGTAATTAGGTATAAATTTTTCATACATACCTTACATTCAACCTAAATGAATTTAAAATTTTAACTTAACCAATCCAAACAATACCGAGTAGCCATCCTTCTTATACATTTTACATACTGTTGGACTTGACCTAAGTTTATTGGAGTAATCTCATCTCTGTAATATAGCCGAGTGCTTTATAAAGCGCTTTATGATGCTTGAGATAATAAGTAAATTTCGGAATTGAATTCTGCATAGGAATTAACAATTTGTAACACATTACAAGCATATAATTATTTTTAACATATCTCGACTCCCAGACTTTCAATTTTCCAGATTTTATAAAGTTGTTGCAAATTTTTACAGCTTCAGTCGTGTGGCTTGTTTTTATTTAACACAGAATGTAAATATTTTTAAAGGCATAATAAATTCAAATTAAACCTGATATAAAGAATAAATTAATTAAATAAATAAAGTGAAGCGTCGTCAGGAATTTTAGAAAGAATATGAAATAAAGAAGTATTTGTAAAAACATAAAAAATTTTAAGAAAGGGTGTAAGGGTTGTCAATCACCGTATCACCCAGGCTGAGCTCAGAATCTCACAATTTTACCAGATGGATCATTAGGAAGGTGCTGTAAGATAAGAACATGATCAACTTCTTCTGCTTCGTTCGATAATATGGAATCTATGATAATAGGCATTCAGAATCTAACTGAAAACGTAAATAATAGTTTTACAAATATGAGTACGAAGCTAGATAATACTTTGACTAGGTTGAGCAGCACTGAGGATAAAGTCACCAGCTTGGATGATCGAGTGACAGTACTAGAGAAAAAAGCCGAAATACATGTTGACACTATCTCAAGTAAACGTATTGATGAAATTAATGATCGGGCTAAAAGAAAAAAAATATAGTTCTCTTTAGACTCCCAGAACAAGTCAGTTCTGTCAACGTTCCTACTAATAATGATAATAATAATAACACCGGCACACAAAAAAAATTAATTTGGAGTGCCAAAGACCAGACTAGTCCATTCTTACGTACTTTGGATCGCTGAATCCGAAACCGGGGTCGGTTTTCAAAAGTTAGCTCTCATTTGTTTTCTAACCTCAAAAAATCACAAATTTAAATTTAACCTGTTGTAGTATGCATAAAAGCTGTTGAAAAAATATGAATCTCAAACTATTGTAAACTGTAAAATATCACCTTTAATTTAAGCCCAGAAAACTTAAAAAATATTCAGTAGTTCCCGAGATATGAATTAAAACTTGCAAGCATTTTTTCCTTAAAAGTCAAACAAATCGTGACTTAACCTGAAAATTATGGTTTTTCAGAAAAATATGCTTTAACGTTTTGACTTATATCTCGGGAACTAATAAATATTTTTTAAGTTTTCTGGGTTTAAATTAAAGGTGATACTTCACAGTTTACAATAGTTTGAGATTCATATTTTTTCAACATCTTTTATGCATACTACAACAGGTTAAAATTAAATTTGTGTTTTTTTGAGGTTAGAAGACAAATGAGAGCTAACTTTTGAAAACCGACCCCAGTTTCGAATCTCCGTTCCTTGGTTACCAAAAAATTGAGAAAGTTTTTTCTACCTGGAGTTTTTGATGGTACTTGAATGCACAGAATTGTTTCTAATACGCAGGTCCAGAACTTTTGTACTCGACCTATCAGGATATTATGTAAGATGGAGGAGAAGGCGCAAGGTATTCAAAAAAAGTTTGTAGTTTCCAAAAGAGATGCACCAAATTGTTAGGAACTAAAAGCTCGATAACGACAAAACAAAAATTCAACAGAAGGAAATAAAGCTAGTACAGCAGCGATTAGCAGAGCGAGGTTTAAACGGTGAATTTGACCTAGTCATGACACATCGCAGAAACATCTGCACTATAATCAAAAACCATGCTGGACGTCAAGCAACCACCTGATCTGCAGGGGATCAACAAATATAGTTTCGTTATTCGATATTTGCTTACATCCTTATTATGGCCACACGTTTTTTGGTTTTGTTTTTTAATCCCTTAGTTTTCAAAATTTGTTGTTAATTGAAACATTGTTTATGATTGCAATATACATAGTTCCCTGAATCGAGATTCTTTGTTGTTTGACACAATTAATAATAATTATTTGATAATCATGTAACAAGCTTAATCTCTTGTTGTGTTAAATACCTTTGAACTCGAACTTACTTTCTGTATAATCCTTATAAATAAAACCAGATTTTTGTCTGTTGTAACATTAAAGAATTTCTATTTCTGAAAGTTTGAAATACCGGAATAAATTTAGAGAATAACCGGCGATCCGAGGACACCATGCTCAAAAACTTACGAAGGTTAATTCTTTTTCTTTTTCTTTTTGTTTGTTTACGACCTGTTACAGATTGACGGACATTTTGAGGACTACCTATCGATTCTGGACACCGACCAATTAACGCTCGTCGTCTTTTGTGGAGTTCCAGTTCCTGTCGTTCGCCCAATGTAGCTAACGTAAGAAGATTAAATCAGGTGTTTTTGATCGAAATTTAAATTTCCCGCCCAAGAAACGACTACCGACCTCGAAGTTAGAAGGACAGCTTAAAACTCTGGAAACTTAATCCTGGCCAGGATCGATGTAGAGAAAATCTCAACGTCATCGTTATTACTCCAGAGGAGATTTTCCGTGTCTATCTGAGGAATTTCTAGAGATATTGGAATCTCGTCATTTCCGGTCAGCTGACTGGGACCCTAAGCCGAAGATCCTGTCTAGAATGCAGATTGTTATCACATCCCAGACTAGTATCACCTCAATTGCTGGTTTAGTGGATTATGATCTTCTAGTAGCTGTCAACAGGGGGAAAAGGTGTTATTCAACTTTTGAAGTGCCTGTAAATTTAAATTTACAAATTCGGAGTCGCCCTCACTAAGTTTACTACACACGTCCCTGATCTTCAGGAAGTAGCAGTAGTTGAAAAGCTGGAACGACGGCATTGGACTGGAAGGAAAGAGAACAGAGGAATAGGACAGAGAAGAAAAATCAATACTGTAAATAGAGTGAAGATGCGAAATTCGACCTCGTGCTCCTTGGATCGCCGAGGTATCAATTCGAAAACTTTAAGTTACGTCTTTGTGTGAAAATCTTATTCATTAAAAGACTGTGCCGTGTAGCCGAGGCTTTTAATCCCGTTTCTACGAAAAAATGTAGGACCTTTCTCTTGTGAGTGTCAAAATGGACAATTTTCCTTATTTTGTGCGAAAATAAACGTGTAATTTGTTGTTCGTCGTTATGAATTATCCAGCATGGTCGGCTTCGCCCACATTGAGAATTCGTGAGTAAGATTGAAGTTTATATTGCGAACCGCGTAAATGTTAATTTTTGCGAGTTTAAAATATTCTATTAGAGTTTCCTCCTTTTTTGTGTTGAGAAAATTTGAGTGAATTTAAAGTTTCCTATTACGTCGAACTACGCAGGAATAATTCAATCGCAAAAATGTTCTATTCTTGAGTAGTTTAATTTAGTAAAATTACGAATTGGTCTGGACAATATTATCATGAGATTAGTTTTTGAATTTTGTGTATCATTTCCCCGTATTTATAATTTTAATTTTTTTTAAAATAGAGAAAATTGTGAATTATTTTAAGTTCAGTGAGTCTCCCCTCCCCCTTTTGAGCATGCATTTTTGTGTATCCCAAGAAAGGATTGGCGCCCTCTAGGTAAATTATAGTGTTTGAGAATCAAACCTGTTCACTTGTGTGTGATATAGAAGCTTTAAACTTTTAGATCCTAATTTTTAGCTTCTTGATTTAGTTAATTATCGAGATTTAAGAATGTGAGATATAAAGTTCTTTTGTGCCAATTTTGAGACTATGATTCTGAAGTAAAGCATTTATAGGAGTTAATTAAATATTTCACACTACACTGTACATGGCACAGAATTGAAAATTTTTGTTATATTTCTTCTTTCTATTCTCTAAATTTGCTGAAAATATCATTGACAAAAATATGCCTGTATGTATGTATGTATGTATGTGTTTCGTCAAAACTTCGACCAGGCATCACACAAAAACTTATTGACCGATTTAAATAAAACTTGGCAATCTTTTAGGTATCAGCGTAACTTAAAATCTTAGCTATATGGTTATTTTTATTGTTTCTAGTTAAAATTTTGTCGCCAAATAGGAAAATTGTGAATTACAAATTCAAAACATTTGATTTAAATATTAAATTTTCAAAAAACGAAGACAACTATTACAACCAATTGTATTTATCTTTGATATAAATTTTTTTTGATAATATACTTATTAAAAATAATTAAAAATAATATACCCTTCACTTTAATCATGTGTTTCTAAGAATCCTTAATAATCATCAAAATTGTTAGTCGTCGAGTAAATAGTAAAGCACATTATCTACGCACTGCCTATTCACTTGGACTTGGGTCTAAGTTTGGTGTCATATTTCTCTCCGAGAGCAGGATTCTGGCGGAGGCAATAAATCTCTTCGTCCCTTTTATGCATCTTTGGACGACCAATCAGTATACTTTAGAGGTCAACCAAGGCACATTTTAACTACTAAACACAGTAAGTTTAGAATGTTACTCGACTCTTTTCCACTAGTGAAATCTTTTCTCAATCTAAATATCATTCACCTTTCCAGTGAATGACCATTCTTAAAGCAAAAAAGGATACAAAAAACAAGGAATTCTTTCTTTTATCTTTTCTTGTATTCCTCAAAATTGTATTTAATGAAATAAATGTTTATAAATTTTATAAATAACCTGACAGGTGCCTGTATAATAAACCTTCTTTTCCCTCTTCTCTTAGTTCAAATCTTTCTGACTCTTAAATGAATCGGGGGTTCAAGATATTAAAATATTAATTGGCAGTGTCTTTTTCTGACATAAGAAGTTCATTATTGACGACAATAAATTGCTTTTTTTGGAGATGTCACTTATTTGAATTTATCAAGATGAAACTGACCATCGTAAATAAATTTTCATCCATTTCCTGTGAGAATTTTATATCAGAAAGATTTGAGATTATAACCTTAGCCAACGAGGCAGGTGCATCCCTTGAAGTTGAGCTTAGGTAATCCTTGGCAAGCTTAAGGCGCGCTAGCAGCTTATGGAGAGTTTGCAACGGCTAAGGCTGGTAAGTTACGAGGATTCCATAAGAATTAGACCAGTACTCTGCGGCTTCCAATCTGCTTTCCATAAAGCAGGAATAATCCAAGGACAATAATTTTTCGGATAACTTTTATTTCCTCGCGGTATCTCTTTCTGTTAACGCTTACAACTTACGTCCCATTTTCTTTAGATGAAATTATAAAATACTTTTTTTCTTGAATTGAATACTTAGAAAAAGTACAAAAAATCAATGCAAACGTTCGCAATACGTTGTTACTTCCGTAACTTAATTAGATTTTAAATTATTCTTGCGAGCTCGATGAATTAATTACCTGCTTTTTATTTGATTAAATTATATATTCAAAATAGAATAGCTTGGAAGTAGGAGTCGTATTCGACACATGCGAGCCTTTTCATTTTTTATAACTCTACGTGAGCTTAAAAATGTGGCTACCCATCAATGCGACAGTAATCTGACCAGGTTCCCTTTCAAATTTATTGCTCTTCTAAGTAAACAGGAACGAAATACAAAATATGCATTGGTCGCACAAAAATAAGAATAACTTTTTAAGGAATTGTTAGCACATGTGTCACCTTGTACTTTTATGACTTTTTCGTGGCCAAAAGACTAGCATGCTTATTAGCAGATGGTTCCTGATTGATCACGCGTGTCACTAATACATTCAACAGTTTTTTTTCGCGGACGCACCTAGAAAAGTTTGTCACCCATTTAAAGAGTACAGAAGAAACACGCCTCAGGGCACGAATTTGTCTATTTAATGAAAAAACCACTGTACAGAAATCAGTCTAAACCGGCTCCTTGAATTGTACACCTCGTACCTCCCGAAAGATTGTCTAAACTAACCCCTTGAGGTATAAGCATTGAGTTGAAGCGAGTTAGTCACATTATATGATTATAAAAAAAGAGAGAGAGATAAACTGTTAAGAGAGAGAGAGAGAGAGAGAGATAATGATAGACGCAATATTCAGAAATATTATCATCGATATCCCGCCAAATTCTCCGAAATCGGCAAGGTTCGTAGAAGACGATTTTTGGCGAACCTGATAAACGCGCCAATTGATGTTCCGAATGGTAGATTAAGCGGGGATACAGGCAATTAATAAAACTATTGTAAGCGATGGTCTTTCAATGTCCGAATTCTAACGTTACTTGTCGCCACATTGTAAGCGCGTTGCCGACGACCTTGGAGGTATTTTTATATTTATATTGTGTCGTTTTTTAAACAAAAAGAAATTCAGTGTGTGTTATTTTTGGAAATATCCTTTCTTTTGTAATTTTTTTTGTAGTGTGGTGATTTAATTAGGCGCAAGTTCTGGAACGGAATTATTGCTAATGATCCTCGTGGTTGACTCCATGTTTAAACGCTTGTGTTTTTCCGGATGGAAATCTAACTTTGACGATTCTGGAGAAGCTTCTATATAAAGCTCATTTTCCTTGTATTGGATTTTCACCGCCCACGTTGGATCGACAACGAAATTGATTAGTCTTTTTTATATTTGTATGACGATTGTTGTATCAAAATTGTATATATATGTATATCTTTCTCTCTGTCCAAATTTATATTTTTGACTTGCAAGATAAATCCGATAATGGCCATTTAGAAAATTGAATTTGAATTTGTGTGAGTGCGGATGAGCTTATTATATCAAATAATTATTGTAATTTTATAATCGTGTTTATTGAACGAAGTTTATTTATTTAAAAAGAATAATTGCGTGAATAGTCGACTTTTTAGTTGTGCAAAAGAATATTTAATGTTATTAAAAATTTTTATGTGACTTTATATAAAATATAATTCACTATGACTCTAATCGTGATTTTAAGAATTTATTTCGCATGACATTTATATTGATATTTTGATAATTAAGTTAAGGATTTGTAAGGTGTGACGTAGAGTAAAAAAAACGTTACAGAGTCTTGCAAAAATCTTGATCATCCCTTTGAAGCATATACCCGTCGAAACGTTTTCTATACATCGTTTTGTAATAGTAATCCGGAATTAAAATCCCGTAAGCTCTACCCTATTTGTAATTGTAAAAGAGTGATCCGGAACCTCCCGCAAACTCTTTATAAATTTTGTAATTGCGAAAGAGCAATCCGGAATTGTATCCCGTAAGCTTTCTATTAAATTGTACCCGTCGTTTCATCATGTGAAGTTGATTTTGATCGTATTTAATAACCTTTTATAAAAATTGTAATAACTAAGAAGAAATTTCTCTGTACCAGTAATTCCAGGCCTTATTCAGAAAGAACCAGTAATACCTTAACAAAAACCAACCAAGGTCTAATGCTTATTCTTAAGGCCTCCCTCTTCATTAAAAATACCATTGGAAGTCGGATCTGAGCAGCTGTTTTTTGAAGGATTTTTCAAATTTTAATAAAGGTAAATGATTCAATTTACAAGTTTTCCTAAACTTTTAAATAAAGATTTTGAGAATAACATTAACTTCTTGTAAAGGAGGATAATGGAATTGATTGTTGAGATACTAATTGGAGGAAATCAAAGTTGAATTATAATAACCATAACAAATCTCTTAAATTGGAGAAATCTCTCTTGCAAGTCATTTCAAGATCTCTTTGTATTTTATACATAAATGAGTATAATTGAAAATTTAATTGTTGGTTACTACCAACTGACAGCCACCGATAATTAATTTTAAATAATGACTATTTAATAGGGTATGTTGGTCTACTTATTTAGACGTAACAACGTAATATCATGGAATTATATTTTAAAAACAAAATAAACAAAGGAACGAAATGAATAAATGATCTCTCAAGAAAAATAAAAGGTTATATGTCGCCGAGTTTGTCATTCCACTACAACCAGTGAATAATCTTAGAACCATCCGTTGTTGCACCAAAGGATGTTCTTAAGACGAAGATATTAAGAAGTCAGAGGAAGCTGAAAAAATTATAGAATATTATATTAACATCCAAGAAAAAGTGTAAATAAGAGATGCGATATCTTGTAAAACTCTTTAGCATACCTGTAGTAACCCCAATCATTGTGTTTCGAAATGATTCAGTTGATAAAGTTAGAAAATTGTTGCCATTATTGCAGTTCCCAAAAAAACTGTTATCTTCACATCGAACAAACGATTATAACTTTATAGATAAAAAAGTTTGATGAGAATAAAAATTTGTTGAATTAGTAGAACATTAAATGGGGAATTTTTTCAAGGTATAAATTTAGGTGCAGTGTGTATACTCCACCACCAATTAACGAAGGGAGAATATAATTCCGCATTCCCGAGCAACGTAAACGGAATACAAAGTTTCTCTGGAATGCAAGTCATTAAACAGACGTCTAGAGCTCGCACTAAATTCGAAACTCAATAAAAATGAAAATAAAACAAAAGAATATGGGATCGGTTCCCTGAAATTAATGGCGCAACTTTTCCATTATTTGCAGAAACATGAGGATATAAATTCGTAATAAAAATTCGTCGGTGAACTGGAGGGTTCTGCTTTAAAGGTATTTGACACATGGTCTTAATAGCTTGTAAATTTGTAACTATTTATACGCTACATTTTTATTTTGTTTCAATTAATTGTCAGCTTCATACACAAGTTTCGTTATTGAAACAATAATAATAATTTTTTTTTCACAATTGATCAGCAGTTATCGCTGTTAACTTTTTCTTTTAAAGCAGGTTGATTTAAAGTACAACTTAATATAGTCAGATAAAAAGGTTACTTTTTGAATTTCATTTACATTTCATACTTTTAATGTTATTACCAAAAAACATACAATAGTTTATTTAATTGAAAGACTTCAGGTTTTCACAGACCCCTATTGATCCTGGAGGACTTAGCATGTGTTTATAAACTTGAACTGAAGTCGCATTTCCGCATGATTTAACAATTCTTAAGAAACAAAGTTTAGCAGGAAGATTTTCTCTGAAAATGATTTGCGATTTTGTAAAATAAAGTAATGTAACCAATTAATTAATCAAAAATGGAATTACAATTTTTATCTCATTATTTGTAAGTGATAAATATTGTACTTACTCGCATGTGCCAAATTGAGGTTTAAAACTCGACAACAATATATAAAATAATGAATCAACACCTTCTCTTGGTAGATTGAAGCACTCAGTCATTTGTAATAATTTACCTGATAAACAATCAGCATTTTCTTGAGTCAGTTTATCTTCTGTAATGCGACAATAAAAATTTGGGTAATAAAATGTAAATTAAATAAATATGAGTAATATATTCATAATTAATATACTTTGCAGTAAGTAAAGATTATTAAAAATATCTTACGGTAATCTATTCTTATGGCAATCTCTGTGGAAACAGTAGACACCAAATTCCATTTTTCGGAATGGTCAAGAGATAAGTACTTGGGGTAACACGTTTCTAGCTCTGACAAAAACATATTTATACTTTGCCATAAAATTCTACTTAGATATTTATCTCTTTGTTGCGTATGATTTCTATGCGATGGGTAGACTGACATCATTACTTCCTGAACTACAATATCATATGCCTCTATTTTCTTTTCAAATTCCTTTTCTTTTAGACATGAACTATTAAAATGGTTTAATGTCATATAAAGCATTTCCTGAGCCTTTGGGTTTAATGGTTCATTAAATTTCAGGAGTTCTAAAAAATTTTAAATATCTCATTATTGGCAAAAGTAGAAGCAATGTGTACTAAAATTCGAAAACAATAGAATTAAAATATTGAAGATCACGTATGAGATCGTACAATTGTTAAATAAATTTTAAATGTTAATGAACACTATTACGCTTTTAAAATTTTCTCTCTAAATGATTTCTTTTTACTGAATCCATGTAAAAATGTTTGATTTATTTGTAAATATCTATTTATTGAAAAATGTATTAATTTGATTAATTATTATCTTTCTTAATTGAAAAACTGTAAAAAATTTTTGTTATTTATCATCTAAGGTTTAGTAGCCTCATTGATTATACTTTCGAGAATGATCGTGATCTCGTTGATTCTATTTTGCTTGATATTTAAAAATTAGTTAGTTACACTTAAATATTTACTAGACTAATTTTGAAAACTCAACTCTGTTAATGTAATGATTTTAAGAAAGTTATGTTTCTTACTGATTAGTTGATCGCTTTCTGACTGTTGATAAGGAATTCCTTCACTCGATGTTTCATTATCAAAACCCTCGACAAAGTCTACATTTAAATAGATAAATAATGTATAAATATAATAATAAATAGAAATTTAAAACAGCTGCCAAATTTTCAGGTAAGTTCTAATGCAAAAATAACAAAAAAGCTTTAAAAATTAGATTTTAAAATATTTAATTGGTTTTTTATAAGTTACTAACTTTTAATGAAGAGAACTCAAGGAAATTTTGAAATATAAAATTCCGCAAAGAGACGATATTTATTTAAATAGAAAGTTTTTAAAAACTTTATTTTCAATATTCTAGAGTTGAAATATATTGAGACTTGTCAGAAAATAACAATTGTAAATTTGTGCATAGAACAACTTTTCTCTATGGGGAAGCAATAATGAATAAATAATTATGTATTTATTTTCTGATTTGAATTCGATATTAGAAAAATATTCTAAATGTTTAAAAATACTTACAGTTAATTAATATAAATATAAGAAATGACGTTAACGACATTAGCATTTTCATTTTTGATTAAGAAAACTGAAATACAAGTTTTAGACGCAACAGCACTGAACTATAATACTACTGGAACTCTCACTACAAACCTTAACTCGGACCTGGAAAGGCATGTATTATAGTTCAGTGCGCAAGAGTTGTAAGCAATGTTTCTGTATTCTGATTAAAATATTAAATATAATTCTGATTACAAAAAACATATAAACATATTACTTTTTTCACAACTAAATAATTACAATTCAGCTGTTCAAGAGTCAACATCATGTGTCATCAGTTAACACAGATGTCTGTTATCCAGCTATTTATGTTTCATTATTTGCTTTTATAGAAATATGAAAAAAATTTTACGTGTTACAATAATGTAAAAAAAAAAGATTAATTGACTTTTTAGCACTCTTTATATATATTTAAATTTCGAAATCTCATCTTCTGATGTCAATAGTAACCTCCAAAACAGTGGCGTAAATTGGATTTGAGGGCCTTCCCGAAGGAAGGAAAATTGCCCCCCCCCTTTCTTAGAAAATTTTAAATAAAATTTTAAACGATCCTATAGTTGAAATTCAAGACAAAAAATTTAAATTAAAGAAAATAAAAGTAAAAATGAAGAAAATAATTAAGAAACGAAAAAATTAATTTTAAAATAACAAAAATTTAAATTAAAAATTGAAGAAATTCCTTAAACAATAATCGAAAATTAAAGATTATAAGTTAAAATATACGAAAATATTAATTAACAGATGAAAAATGGATGAAATTTTGAAAAATTAATTTAAAAATAAGAAAAATGATTGAACTTGAAGACAATACTTTAAATTTAAAAAAGGAACCAACATTCCGGAAGAAATTAAAGACAAGATTAAAAATCAAAAATTGTAATTGAAATTTGAAGAAAATAATTGAAACTTCATGAAAACAATTTCATTGTGACTAAACTAACTGAAAATTGCAGAAAATAATTTTAAAAAGAAGGTATTTGAGTAATGCCAAAAAAATAAAATTTCAAAAGTAAAGAAAAAATAAAGTATTGAAGAAATTAATTTTAAAATAACAAATAAAATAAAAAATTATTGATAACAAGTAAAATTTAAGAAAATAACAAAAAATGAAAATAGTCTTTAAAAACAACTTTTTTTGAATTTAAAAATGAGAAAAATAATTGAAATAGAAATATTAATGTAAATTTAAAGAAATATCTTACAAATTAAAGACGTTAACTAAAAAGCGACAAAAATAAATTATTTTTTAGGCTACCTAAGAAAATGGAAGATATTTTTTAAAAACTAAGAAAGATATTGATGAAATTGATAAAAAAATAAAAGAAATTTTCAATTGTTGGAAAATATTAAATACT
This sequence comes from Ganaspis brasiliensis, assembly GCA_037103525.1. Taxonomy (NCBI): domain Eukaryota; kingdom Metazoa; phylum Arthropoda; class Insecta; order Hymenoptera; family Figitidae; genus Ganaspis; species Ganaspis brasiliensis. Next base: position 2,674,308 of record JAZKLR010000123.1, read on the forward strand.
ATGAATATAAGGTTAATAAGAACTAAAATTTCAAATAAAATACTGAAAAATTAAGAAAATCTTTAAAAAATAATTGGAAATTAAAGAAAAATATTCTAAAATACATTAAGAATGTATTTGTAATTTTAGAATCACCTGAAAAACAATTCAAATTTTTCAAACAATACTTTAAAATCGCTAAAAGTAACAATTTTTAAATTTGACAAATTAAAAAATAATCTGAAATTAAATAAAATAATTGAATATTTAAGACAATACGTGAAGATTGAAGATAGAAACTGAAAGTTAAAGAAATTCGTTAAAAAATATCAAACATAATTAAAAATTGTACGTCTCAAGTTAAAATTTAAGAAAATAATTGAATGATGAAGAAATATATTAAAAATAAAAAAAGTAATTGAAATTGATTACAACGGTTTATTATAACTGAAGAAAGTAAAAGTGAAAAATTTAAGAGAATAAATGAAAAAGGAAAACACACATTTTGAAATGACAAAAAAAATTTAAATTTAAGAAATTCATTTAAAAACACAAAAATAATTGAAATTCAAGACAATATTATAAAATTGAAGAATTCCGTTTGCCAAAAAATATAAAAAATAATTAAAAAATATAGGCTACAAGTAGAAAAATGAAGGAAAAAACGAGAATTAAAGAAAATTATTTCAAAATGCGAAAAACAGTTCGAATCGAAGACTATAATTAATTATTAACAAACATAATTGCAAAATTTAAATTTTAATTAAAAATTCAAAAAATAAATAATTGAAAGCCGAAGAAAATTATAGAAAATTGAAAAAAATTAGTTTAAAAATTAAAAGTGTATAAAACTAAAGTAAATTAAAAAGATTGAATGAAAATCAAAGAACGAAAATAAATAACATCACAATTAATTTAAAAATTAGGAAAACATTTTAATTGAAGGCAAAAATTTATAAAATGTGAAAAATAATTAAGAATTGAAGGCATTATTAATTTTTTATTCAATTAAAATGCCGAAAATAATTGAAAGTAGAAGAATAATTGAAAATTGAAAAGAAACATTGAAAAATAAGAAAATAATTCCAATTGAAGACGAAAATTTAAAATTGTAAAATAAATTTTTATTTTAAGAAATTCAGTATAAAATGATCGATATAATGAAGAAATATAAATTATGAGTTAAATTTGTAAAAAATAATTGAAATAGAAAAAGTAATTCAAATTGTAAACAAAACAGATTTAAAGTAAAGAAAAAATATGAGAAATAAAGAAAATAATTGAAAAACGAAGAAATTGCATTTAAACATACTTTTAAAAAATTGAAATTTGAAAAAAGTGCTTAGAAAGTGACAAGAACAATTTAATTTTAAGGATTAAAATTGTAAGTTGATGATATTCCTGGAAAAATAATTGTAAATTAAAGACTATAAGATAAAATATGCAAAAATGAGAAAAATAATTGAAATTAAAGACAATTGTTTTTTCAAGAAGAAGACAAAATTCCTGATGAAATTTAAGGCAAGAATAAAAAAAAATTGTAATTTAAATTTAAAGAAAAGAATTGAAATTTAAAGAAAACAATTTGACTGTGGTCTATGACTAAAAAAACTGAAAATTGAAGAAAATAATTTTAAAAAGAAGGTAATTAAGTAATGACCAAAAATTAAAATTGTAAACAAAATGGAAGAAAAAAATTGAAAATTTATTGAGTAAATTTACTAGAAAATGACAAATATAATTGAAGATTGTTGATTGCAAGTTATATTTGAGAAAATCTTAAAAAACATTTGTTTTGAATTAAAGATTAGGATAAATAATTAAAATGGCAATAATATTTTAAAATTGAAGATACCAATTGAATTAATTCGTTGAAAAATGTCAAAAATAATTGAAAATTGAAGAAGGAAAGTGAAAGTTGAAGAAATTCTTTAGAAAATGACAAAAAGTAGTTGAAAATTATTTTTCATGGAAATATTATATTTCATGGAAATTAGTTTCCATGTTAAAATTGATGGAAATAATTCAATGAAGTAGAAAAACATTGCCCTGAGTTGAATGAAATTTTACGTCTCACATCGCAAAATCGTAAATTCCTAAAAATGAGAATAAGTTTGTGAAAAATTTAATAGCACGACCTTTAAAAATGGTTTAAAAAATTAATCAAAAATATTCGCATCTTTTTTTCTAAACCAAAGATCTATATTTTTGGGTTGCGTTATAGAAAATTAAAAGTTGACCTTTCTCTGGGACACCAAAATATATATTATGTACACTTTTAGACTAAAGGCGTGAACCCGGTCCACCCTACAAAAATGTCCTAGTTACGCCTATGATTGTAGTTATAGAATTCCTATGAATAAAAAAATTAAATAACGTCGTTACATCATTTTATATTATTAGTTAAAACTAAGGTATTTAAAATTAGATTAAATTACATTTTTTTACTTACAGTAATTCATTATCTTTTATCTATAATTTAATTTCTAATGAGCATTTTAATAGCTTGAGATAAAAGCTAATACACAGGAACAGACAAATAGTCTGAATGATATTCTCGTTGGTTCTATGAAAGAAATGTTTTAAATAGTTGTGTTGAATATTTCAAACAGAAAGAGGACAAAATGTCGCGAATAAAATAGAGCAAGTTGAATGTACACGACTGTTCAAAATGCTTTGAAGTTTTGTTTTATATGCTACCGAGCAAGAGCACAAATTATTAAACTGTTATAAAATGTTTATTAATGCATTCAAACATATATGTATAATAGCGGTTATGGAGGCAGACCTAGTCGGAACGTTCAAAAAAGCTCTTTTTTATGATTTTTTTTGCCACACAATAAAATAATTAATAGCAAATGTTTCCATATGAAAGATATATGTGTACGTCCGCATAAAAAGAGCCCACTTTGGCACTGTTGGATCTATCTATATAATCATATTCTTCATTAAATTTCGAATATTTTGAAAGGTCTTAGACCCTTTTAGATAAAAAATTCACGAAGTTACAAGCATTCAAAGTTAGAAGTGTCAAAACCCTACTTTTGAGAAAAACGAGTTTAAAAATCGAAATAACTGTTAGCACCTAAGCATTTTAAAAATTAAAAATAAGATTATTTTGAGTTTTTAAGTACGATAAAGTTACGATAGATACATGATTCAGCGTAAGGCATTAAGTATAATTCATTTCAATTTCTGATACGCACCATATGATTTTGTGAATTTACTCCGGATTATCCTACTTTCAAACGCTGTTATATTAAAATGTGATATTAATTCAAACATTTCTTCAAACGGAAAGTCTCTGAATGAAGTACTACAAAAAAAAAGCATTTTGCCGTTATCACAAAATCTAGTCACTGGATTTTCTGAAATTGAGTAAAAAATAAGAAATCTTTAGTTAATGAAATAATGCTGGGATGGACGAAAGGATTTAAAAATTTTTGGTTTTTTAGAATATGGCGGATGTTGAAAATCAAAAATTTTTTTTCTTCTATAATTATGAATATAATATAATATAGTAAAGTGCTACTGGTTTGAGGTGACATTTTCTACTAGTAAACATTTTATTTATGTTTGTTTGCACCTGCAGGTAGATTCCCGTCATCTCTAATTGTTAGTATGTACGAGATGAGTTTCCGAATTATTTTTCTGAATCACTAATTGAGCATAGAAAGCGATTTTCTATAAATGGTTAAGTTTCAAAAGGGGCTAGTCATGTCAGTAACTACACCCTATGTTGCTTGACAAGCAGTCAGGAGGTCATTCGTCCGGTGAATTTAGATTGTCGGAGAATGTGACGAATTGCTTCTACTGAATTAATCTCGACTCCTCAGTCTTGATCCTAATTTATGTCCTATTCCTGTTAAAGATATGACTAATTGACCTGCAAAGCCAAATTCTCAACTGAAATCAAACTCTGATAGAGAAATGTCGAATTGCAATAAATGACTCAACTTATGTTAGTTAAAGCAAGATAAGCACAGAACTAAGTTGACTCTACTTTAAATAGAGATGTGCATCAGAATTCGTTAGGGAGTAAAAGTTCAAAAATTGTTTATTTTATTTATCTGCTTCCGATATTTAGTATCTGATCGAAAGTTGAAAGCAACATCATTTCTGGTAGGATTCTCAACGATTTTCAAGTTTGTATCGAAATTTACGATGACGAGTTCAAAATTTAACTTAAGATTATTAATTTTACAAGCGCCTGTCGATTAATGTCGACATATTTATAGCGGGAATTAATAATTAAACAACAAATTCCCGGTGAGCAAGAGAATCCCAAAGGGGGTAAAATGGGTGAACTCAAAAAAAAAGAAACAAAATTCGTCGACAAAAGGTATATTTTATCAAGAATCTACTTACAATTTCGTTAAGCAAATATAGTCGACTCTAAATTCATGTAATTATCTTCACACAATCAATACTAAGTTCAACGAGTCGACTTTTAAACATTATAATATCACACCATACATTACAGGTTACAACCCAAGATTGCCATGCTTGTCGGCTTATCGACCAACGTCCCCGTTGATCAGACAAGCACGGCTCCGAGGGTCGCAACTGTCGACCTAAGTTTCCAGCATCTCCATATAAATAATTACGAAAGTTAAACAAAAATGAAGTGCTGAGTCGCTAGAATCAAAATCATATCACAAGCTGCGGTTTCCCTTTTTACTATTTGAAAGGTATCAAAGATTTTAAAATATAATTTTAAAATTATCATCAAGATTTATGGAGTTTTTAATATAGGTTATATTTCACTTCGCTTTCACAGATACTTCAATTTATTAACCACTTAAAATGCTAAAGGATAATCCAGGATTCATTACGGTAATAACACTTTATTTTTATGGAAACATTAAATAAATATTTTCATTAATAATTACCAATTTGAGTCTATAATTTCTCACTATTGTCAGGGACTTAGCGTCCGGCCCGCGTCAAGTCTAAAAACAGTCTGTCTTTCCTGGTAGGGGAACGTGCGGGTGCCTCTTAGGTTGTAACTGTTCATCTTAAGACAACGCATTCCATAAAAACCCGAGGGATGGGCGCAGATTAGAGAGCTCTGAGGCTTCAGAAAGGGTTACTCGAGTTGCCGCTAGAGAACTCTGTTCTCACGTCAGGGAACCTCACTCGCGATCAAGTTCGCAAGTTTAGGCTATAACTGTCCCGCTCGATTCACACTCAAGGCCGATCAGCCAGGAGAGCTCACTCGACTGCCATAGGTAGGAGTCAGTGCTCAAGGTTGGTGAGAAGCCGGGGGCAAGGGACCAGATTCCAGCCCTCAAATCGCAAAGTCGTCGCTTAGCTGTTCATCCAGTGATCCAGTACCGTTACTGAGAGTCATCGTGGTAAGTAAACCCGGACTAATCAACCACGCCGCAAGACTTTAATTATCCGGTCGAAATTATTAAGTCTCAGTGTACGCCGTGAGACTACTAAGATCTCCTCCAACCTCCTCTAGAGTGTTTTTTCCAGTGTACGCCGTAAGGCTACCGGAACCATTTCTTTTTTTTTTTTCGTTCCAGTGCATCTTAAAAGGCCCCTGGAACCAAGATCTGTCGTCACTGGGCTCAGACGGAAAAATCCTGCTTCTCTGGCAAACCTACTTCTTGGATCATCCAGTTCAATAAAAGATGATATGTGTACGCCTATTTCTAATGAGTGTGTTTCCACCGGAAACTACGTTTATTAAACCTGTGAACGGAAAAGAGACTTTAATTTATTTTATAGACAATATAAAAGTTTGGATTATTTTTCATACTTACTTTTATTCGGTGAGTGCGATTCGACCGTGGAAGTCCACCGGGTCGTACCTGTGAAGAAGAAAGAACAGTGATTTATTCTTTATAGATAATATAAAAGTTGGTTTATCTTTTATACGTACTTGTATTTTGATGAGTGCATTTCCACCGATGATCGCTCTGCGTCATGTCTGTGATTAAAAAGAAACTTGAGTTTGTTTTCGAATGACAAATTTGTTTTATACTTACCAGACTCCAATGAGAGTGTTCCCACCGGTATATCGCACTACGTGAATGTGTTCAACGGTATTATTTGAACTGCAGAAAATTACCTAAAAAAATACTGATTAATTTAAATAGTCTTTACGCTTACTTACCTTTCCTCAGGTTCCTTTTTAGGTCTTATTAATATAAAAAAGTAGACCCCTAGATAAATGAACTGTTACAATGTGCTACACGTGATTATGGGTGCGTTCCGCACTAAACTAATGTTCGCGAAAAGAGCGCCCCACAGTTTGAAGTGAATAATTTTATCTGTCTCGTCTTGTATTCATATGACCTCAGTTAAAAAAAAACTTTATAGTTTGATAGTTTTCTTGTCTTCTTGCATATCACGACTTATTTTGCTGGAGTTTATGGATCATAATTTTGTCTGTCTCGCTTTGTATCAAGTTAACAATAGCTAAAAAAATTCTTTACCGTATCGTATCGAGTCCTAGTTCTCTCGTCTCGTCCCTCGCGGTTGTCACGGCAACACTGTATTTTTTACATAAACGATGATTGTCAGTTCTGATTGTTCTAAATAAAATTCAAATTTAATGTATAAATACTACACATCTTGAACTCGTGATTTTTAATAAGCAAGTCAGAGAAAAATTTACATTATTTTAAACTAGAGAAAGGAAATTGAATCTTTTATTTTCTCCATCTTTCAGTTAGGTGCAGATAAGCCGACTCGTAGAAAATAAGGAAAACTTAGGGGAAAGTTAAGGATTATGCAAGCTCGCATTGTGTTAGACCACAGCTCGGGGAGTTTTGCATGATTCAACAACATCGCAGGACGGTCACCAGGCTTTAGCGATGCATACTGCGGGTTCTAAGTTTCGCCAATTTCATTCATAAATCAGCTAGAATTAAACCGCAGTGCGGAGAAAATGTCTGATGCGCTTTTCCCTCGAAAATGCACGTGTATCTAGGCTCCAGAAGAGCGAGCGAGAGAGAGGGGGAAAAGTGAAAATATGTGTGTGCATGTATATATATGTATATATATATATGCGTGTGTGTGTGTCTGAGAGAGAAAAGCAAATGGGAAAAGCGGAGCGGCTTCTGGGAAAAACTGCTTCGCCATTAACACAGAAGCACAACGCAGCGAAATCGTTTCAAGCTCTTCAGAGATCGATTCGTTTGATTTTCCCTTTGTTTCTATTTTTTTTGCCGGACTGGCACTATAAAGCCCGTCGTTCAATTCGCAGCTATTATGCCCACCTCTTTTCTGACTGTCGGTCCGAATTTATTGAGCATCGACAGTTCCGCGCGAAAAGATATCGATTCTCGTGTCGGTTGGTTGCGTACGTGTTTTGCAAACGTTTTAAAGAAATATATTACAGTGCACTTAACACCACTGAAATATATAGAGGGCCACTCCTTCATTTTGCTTGGGTGCGAGCAACTGCACCTCCAGAGAAATCGATACCATTGAGAGGCGGAGAACATTTACTTTATTTTATATTTTTTTATGGACTACAATTTCAGATTCATAGGCACGATCATGGAAATTAATTGCCGCCCTTTAATTGCTTCTGTTTACATTTGTATTGCTTTGCTTTAAGCGCCATCCTCGCTAATTTGTTTTTATAATTAAAACTGATAAAAACAGAGGCGGAGTGTAATTAAATCATTGTTGGTCTCAAACTGATTTGATTTACGTAACATGAAAATGTACTCATTGCCACTAATTGAACCATGCAAAGCAAAAGCGCCATAATTCGATTTTGCTCACAGATGATGCTGAAATCATATAATCAATAGAAGATGAATAATCATTGGAGAGTATTGGAAATGTTAAATTTTGTCGAATAAAATTCCATATCAATACACAATTGCTCTTTAAATTGAAATTTAACTGTCATTCATTAAAAACCTTTATATATGTACTGTTATAATTTCTGGGAAATAGAGAAGCCCTAAATCTCTCGAGTCACCATACCCTCAAACGTTAATGATAATAGCAAAATACCTGACGTTTGCTATAATCTCATGCATTGCCATTAATGCTTCACTTGATTATCTCAACAAGGACAAACTGTTATAGTCCTTAATTCTGGGATTTCATAATTAATTTAACAAAGGATTTTCAGCTTCCAAAACATTTCAATTATTCAATTTATTACTGTGTGCAGAAAGTGCTACTAACGAATTTATCTGTATTAATTTATGTTGAGGTGTAATGATGTGGTTCTCTTGATAACCCTCAGTTTAATAATTTTCTTACGGACAAGAATTAAGTCTAAATATTTTCTGGTGTAATAGACAGAAACGTTTATATTAGTTTTTACAATTGGACCCTTGAGAACCTAGCAGAATAAGCTAGAAATAAAAAACGTCATGCTTCATTTTCTTTTGCCAATTTAAAGAGGATGAACTCTAATAAGTTTGGTAAACGCTTTGGTTGCCCTTTACTCAAATTTAGTCGTATTTAATTTAAATAGGGAATTAAAAAACATTATTTTAAATTGGAACTAGAAAGAAGCATTTCTAATCTAATTAGGAATTTTATTCCACAATCGCACCCCTCTAATAAAAAATGATTTCTTTTCGGATATTTCTCCAGATGTTTTGCTGCAAAATATCAATCGAGTTAAATCCGAGGCTATGGGGCCAGATTATATTTCCATTCAAATGATTAAATTTGCTTTACCCATAATATTTCCAGTTATCATACACATTTATAATTACTTGATGCAAACAAAAATTTTTCCGGAAATATGGAAAATGAGCATTGTTTGTCCTATTCCAAAAAAAACTAATCCTAATCAAATAACCGATTACAGACCGATCTCTATTGCATGTTCGCTAGCCAAACCGAATTTTGAGTCATCAAATGTAACAGAAGAAGTAGTTGATAGAGGTAGTAGAGGGAGAAGATAAATTAGAAATAGAATTTAGTGGAGGTTTATGGGAAAAGGTGGTTAGTAACTCATGAGTCTGGAAATTCGAATCAAACAGTTTTCCTTTTTTTTTTGATGAAATGAGATTAAATCTTCTTAAAATATGCCAAACATTGCTGTTTTTGCTCGCATTTCGAATTACATTGTAGTTGTATTTATTAAAGGCATCTCTGATCATTCTTTGAACCAAGTTACGGACCCTCCTAAATTCTGCTTGGGTTGCCGCATTTTTAGTTATATTAATATTATTAATAGTATTTTTTAATATTATTGAATGCAAGACTTAATATTTCGCATGATGATTCATAAATATGTCAAAAAATTCTGTCAAATATTTATCAGAACTACAATATTTCTATTTAAACTGAACAAATTTCGTCTGTTAGGCACATTTTACTTTGCGAATATAACAATCGATGCATCAAAAAATTCTGATAAGAGAAATTCAAAAGGGTCATGTAAAGTTGTTTAGATACAACTTGATATAATGCAGTCTCATTTACAAGCTTAAGTGCATTTCCTCCCACTTTAATCTCCCAGCGTCTTCATCTCAGTTCTCAAGTGATATACCTCGCTAAGTGTCAAAGTTTATAGGTGGTAAGTTACTTAAGAGGTTTAACTTGAGCTTCTAACTCAGCTCTATTAAAGTCAATCAACTATGTTCGTCAATACTTAAAAAAATGCATACTTTTCAATGTCTCAAGTAGAGGTTTTTAAAGCATTTTTATCTTTAGTGGACGTTTGACAATTATAACGAAGTTCTTTTATGATTATTATTATTCATATTAAAATAAATGTAGGTAATTAACTCTTTTCATTATGAAACTAAAAATAAAAATTTTCAAAATATAAACAAAAAGTAACAAAAGATATGACTCAAAGAAAAAATTATGTGGTGGCAGTGTCAAAGGCACTCAGTTTATACACTTCTCACAATGAAAAGAAAAAAACACTTTCAGAGCGTGAAAATCTAATTTGTTACTCATGTTATTAACTTCTTTACATGTTCCCTTTAAAACAGAATGTAGGTCGTAATTTCTGTTTGAAAAAGTATAAAAGAGATTCGAGTTTTTTAGCGATTTAACTGGCGCATGAAAAGATAAGGTAGATAGGAGTCGAGCAATCCATAAAGTCGTTAATAATTTTCAGCAAAAACAAAATGTCAATGATATAATTGCGCTTGAGGCTTATTGATTTAGTATTTATACGAAGAAAATATGTACTGTAAAATTAAGAAAAATAAAAATTTTAAAGTGAGTGGTTTGCTATAACTGTTCTCAGTTAATTCAGTAATATTACACTCAGAAAATAAGCCTCGAACCAAGTATTGGTAATAGCTCGGTTAATCAATTAGAATTAAGAAGGGGGGGGGGGGGGGTAAGGTTAATTCGGTGAAAAAATCCATATTTTTAAGATTTTTTTGTCGACACAGAGAAAGCTAATTTATTTATTCAAATTTTCAATGTTAATTTGCTTTAAAATAAAATAAAATTATTACTAATAACTTTACTTCAAACAGTAGTTATAACCTCAAATTACCATTCATCGATTGGATACTAGGCAACAAAGACTCAATTTCTCGCTCGAATTTTATTTGCTTAATACAGATTTTGTCAAAGTATCTTTGATTTTTTTCCAAATTAAATTTCTTCACCTATTGCAAGTAGAAATAGAATTAAATAATTAATCTTTCAATTTTTCGATACAATTTATCCAGTTTATATCTCTAAAGAGTAGGAACTGTTCCCGCTTGGTCATGAACAGATTATTTTACACATTTATATTTTCTCTTCCCCAAACTATTGATCCTTGGAATTAGGTGGCTGATTGTTCATCGTCGATGAACCGTGTCAGAGAAATCATATGCACCGAATAGCCAATACTTTATAATTACATAATGTATAATTTAAGAATAGAATAGGCAGGATTAATACGACTCAAATTAGTCTTTATTTAACTAGACGAAAGAAAGTCTTTCTCCCAATCAAGGAAAACAGGTAAAATCGAAACGAATTTTTCAACATTAATTTGATTATTCACAAAAAGTTGCAAAAATTGGTACCGTAAACTGCGAGAAATCGGATTTCAGAGAAATAGTGTATATAGTGCTTCCGGTAGATTGGTTGGATGAAAAGCGGATGGGTCCATTTCGAAAATATGGAAGCAGTAATATGACGTAGCACTCAGGCAAATGATCGAAGCGTTTGCTCGTACGTGCCTTTCTCTATTCGCGGCACAGATTTTCCAGCTTTTTGCTATTTTCCCAAATGGACGTTCTGTCATTCTTCTGCGAAAATCGTAAAACAGTTGACTGCATTGCGAGAAACGACAGCAATGCATTTTACAGTGCCCCAAACCCCAGCTCATGACTTCAGTAGAGTCAATAAAGTTTCAAATCGAAATACTCCAGCTTTTAACATTTATTTCGTTCCAGACCATTGGAACATAGTACAGTGCGGTATTTGAATGTTAAGCTTTAAATAAAAATACTCTTATTTTCGGTTCATTTTATAAAAAGAGGTAAAGCTAGTGTTGCTTAGTTAAAAATATTCTGCTACTACTATTCAGAATTGATTTCTTTTATTTGAGAACAATTTAAAGGACAAATAGAAACGTATCTAATGTGTCATAAAACAATGAAGGTTTTTACTCGTATAATTAACATCTACTTTTATTTAATCTTTTATTTACTTGTAACGAAGAGTTTCGTTACTTAAGGTTTTGAGTATTATTTGTTTAGAGAAGATTTACTTTAGGAAAATTATTGGCATTGCATCTGATCCAGGGTTCGAGTTTTCATCAGCCGAGCCTGACTGACGTTTTTCCGCTAATATGTTATTGTTTAGGTTTTATATAATTATTTTTTCTTAAACACTTACAAAAATTTAAATAAAAAATATACTACATATTAATCTATAATATATTTAAGATTTCGCTGCACTTCCGTTTACTGTTATTCGATCACTGAGCTCTCTTAGTTCTCTTAAATTCCAAAATCAGGCAGCAAAAGAAGGTCCCTCCTTTCTGTTAGTGTTACCTGTAACTCAACAGAAACAAGGAAAAAGGAAAAAAGGTTCCTTAATGAGATAGAGATTGTTCACGAGATAATAAGAAGTTTTGTTTGGCGACAATAATTAGGTACACGGAGAGAAAATTTGACATGATTTACGTCGATTAGGTTCAGGGTAATAGCCTCGATATACCATCGAGGCAATACCAGTTGAAGAACGACGAAAAGAAGGTTGATATTCGAGGCCCGCTATGTCGATAGTCTATCGGGGAGTACGGCCTCAACGATCAACTTCTATTGCCTCGATGATCAGGGAAAAATCCGCCAAATTTTGAAGCATTGCTGGAACTTGTGAGCACCTCAGAAGGGAGGGGATACGGAAAGAAAGAGAGATTCTCTCTCTCCCCGTCACCCTTTCCGTATCCCCTCCCTTCTGAGGCGCTCACAAGTTCCCATGCTTTGAAATTTTGCGGATTTTCCCCTGATCGTCGAGGCAATAGAAGTTGATCGTTGAGGCCATACGCCCTGATAGACTATCGACATAGCGGGCCTCGAATATCAACCTTCTTTTCGTCGTTCTTCAACTGGTATTGCCTCGATGGTATATCGAAGCTATTTACCCCGTTTCAGTTGACGTACGTTCTGTCAAATTTTCTCTCTGTGTAATAACAGTAAAGCAGTAATGGTTTGTAAGTTTTCTACCTGTCTGTCTCATCTTACACGTATCGGTTAGATTATCATAGATAATAACCGTTTCTCTTTTGTTAATCTTTGGGATACCAGTTTAAAAACAATACCTGATTGGATCAAGCAAGACAACCAGCATAAATTGTTTTACAAGAACATTAAACTCTTTAACAGTTATTTCCCTTGTAAATTTAGTGTGATTTCATGGTCATTGATTTTCTGAGTTCGGCAGTTACCGCTCCTTTTCCATTTGCGACAGTCGTCAGTTTTCGCATTACAGGTTCAACTTCGCGGTCAACGTGATAGCCAATCCTATGACAAAGGACTGATAAGAAGGTAGCGGGTGGATAGGAAGTTGAAGGGGAAGAAGAATATTTTGGCAGGCAACGCACCGGCGGGACCTCAGGAGCAGCGACACGTGCTAATCACTTGCAATTGGGCTATGGTAGTAAATAGTCGTGCGTTTTTGAAAAAATTGTAATCGGGCAAGAGTTGGGTTATCGTTGGTGAGTTTGAGTCTTGTCAATTTGTCGAGTTCGTTGCGTGAGTCGTTCGTCAACATCTTCATGGCTATTCTAAGGTGGTATTTTCGTGAAATCTTCCCTGAGATTTGTTTCGTGTTGAGTTCGTGTGTATGTTCTAGGGGAATTAAACTTTAAGATTATTATTTTACGAGCGCCTGTCGACTACTGTCGACATATTTATAGTGAGATAAAGGAGGGTAAAATGGGCGACTCCAAGTAAAAAACATCAATTTGACGACTAAATATATTTTGACTTGAAAAAATCTACTTACATTACGTTGACCTGTCGACATCTAATTTTATTCAGACACAGTCGCTAAACGGTTAGGCTCATCGGCCAGCGTCTTGTTGATCAGACGAGCACGCAGGCGCAACGTCACATGGCCCTTAGGGCCGCAACTGTCGACCCAACTTTCCTAGCATTTATTTTTAAATAATAAAAATGAAAATAAATTGGAGTGCTGAGTTGACAGAATAAAAATCCTGTCACAGTGAATTGCATGAAAAAATTGGAAAAAAGTGTCTGATGTCTTATTCCGATATTTAGAGTTGTATAAAAAGAGGCGATAGGGAAAACTCGGTCAAACTGTAGTTTAGAAATCCTTTCGCAGCAGATATCTATAAACTGGATGGACTGCGGAAATTGCAAAGAGTGCATTTTTCGGTTCGCCTTTATGCCTTTTTTTTGTCTCGAATGCTACCATATCTAAAACTCAGCCGCGTCAGGCCGATTTTGCAGTGTTTCGTTCGATCAAAGAGTGCATCATGGATGGTTGATACCATTGCAGGCCATTTATTTCGTTGATCAAAGGCGTCATTCTACACTCTACCTCACATTCACTTTTACGACTTACCTACTAGAATACGAGACTCGTATCACTATTGCCTTTGCGAATCACGTACTCGACCGCATTTCCGGACACTGTCGTATTTTTCCGAGAGGGCTAAAAGCTGCTCCGACTACAAAATTTTGACCTTATTCTTCATTCAGTTAATATTAGAACTTGAAGGATATTTTAAATCCATCCTCTCCATTATTGTAATGTAAAACCTTTTAAAAACCACCAACGAAGTTGGTCAATCTATTAATAGTTTTATTTCTTTTCACAATCTTAAATAAAATGTGAAACGATTTAAACAATTTATCGTAGAAAAGAAAGAACTGAAATAGAAAATTAGTTTAGATAGATTTGTAAATTAGTGTGTGGGTCGTCTGATTCTGTTGAATTTGACACTTTGTTATATTTTTTATGAATCGGATATACAAGATTAATGGTAAGAAAAAATTTCATAGTTTAAATTGTATTTAAACTTCCAGACGCGTCTTTTCTTAAACTGTGTTTTTCTGACTGATCTTCACGATGTATGAAAAATTAGTTTTACTAATTGAATTCAAATTTTAATGGCAGACTTCATGCAAATTTCTATCTAAAAAGTATTGTGACATATTTCGAAAATTCCAATAATTATATTTATAAAAGTTTAAGCATCTATAATTGCATGGTTCGTAAAAAAAACTAAAAAAGAAGCTAAAAATCCGTTCGCCGCACTGGGTATTGCGAGCAAAGCCGTTTTGCCAATGGTTGCTTTCTGAAAACTCATCCTTTAAAAATATACACATATTAAGTGTATTTCTTTTCTATGAGAAACATTTTTCTTGCCATTCAAATGTGATCTTAGTTGTAAAAAATGAATTAAAAAGAAAAATATAAAACTTTTATATCCTGGATGAAAGTATCATAAAATAAACGTTAAATTCGATTGATTTTTCAAGATACGTTCAATGCGAAATTCATGAGTTTGAATGTAGCAAAAGTAAAGATTTAAACTTTAACAGTTTACAACTTTTTAATAGATGTTTCTGGTAGAAGTAAGTTATGAAAGTAAGCTACAGAAAATATCTTTGACCATAAACATTGACAAGTAAAGATTTTATTTGGTTTTTATGAAATATCAAATTTAAAATATTTTTTAAGAGAGTCATGAGGTTAAATTGTAAGAGTTTTGCAATCATCTATAGAATATTCAATAGACCAACTGCATCGACTCATTTGGAATTCTAATACGTATATAGTCATCATGCAAATTTCAAGAAAGTATTTGAAAAACGGATCTGGAGTTAATACATCAGAAGCAGCTGCTGATCAAATAAGTGATCGCGTTCGTTGGTAAAACAGTGAGAATGCATTTGAAAATCATCTTTAGACGAGTATTATTAATAATCTTACACACATTGATATAGTAGCATTTTTTAACGATGCATCTGTTCTTTACTATCGGAAATTAAATTAAATTAATTTAAGCTACATAAAATCTGGAAATTCCAACTTTAAAATAAGCCAAAGAACATTTAATTATCTTGATTCGTTTAAAAGTTATAAGTGAATGATGTTAACCGTACATGAAAAATTTTTAACGTAGCGATTTTGCTGTTTACCTTTCTCTCCATGTATTTCGCACACGTCAGGTAGCTGTGATTCGAACTAGCATTGTAATCGTTGCGATTTTTCGTATTAGATGTGTCGATTCAGGGTGAAAGGGACCTTATTGTATAACAATTATACAATAAAGCATCGGTGCGCCACTGACAATTCTACCTAACCTAAAAATGTAACTGTCAGTTTCGCCAGTCATATGGCTGAAACACCAATACAGTATTGCTGTTCCAATATCAGCAATATATTAAGGCAGATCTACCCATAATTATGACAGTTCCACGGAATTATTTTTTTTAGTGTAGAAGTTAAGGAAAGGAGTAGGTAGCAGGGAAGCACAGATGTGTTAGAAGGCTGTAATGGAAAGAGAGAAGCAAGGAATAGGGTGTGGAGTTGGATGGGAGAAGGAAAGGTGGTTGGTAGGAAAAGAAGAAGGAAGGAGAAGAATGAGGAATTGGAAGGAATAGGAAAATCATCTAAAAGGAAAGAATCAGGAAAAAAGATAAGCGAGAATTAAGGAGTCTAGGTATAACAGATTATATGAAATGGTGAGGAATAAAGGAGTGCCAAAGTATCTGAATGCATGGGCAAATGAAAGAAAGTGGAATAAAGTGTTGAGATTTTGAATGGAGGTCGGTATGAAAGAATGTAGATACTGGTTGGATGATGAAAAAAAAGTGTGTAGGATATATGAGTTTGAGGTGGATGATTGGACGCATGTTTTGGATACGTGTACTGGAGAGAATTAAAAGGGAAAAGGCTGTAGAGGAGTGTGTGTTTTGGGTTTAGGAAAAAAGTGGACACGGGAAGTATCGATGAGGGATTTGGCAGAACGAAGAAAAATAATGAAGGTAGGGAACGGATAATAAAGGATGTATTAATTAAATATAAAAGATTATGTGAAGTTGCGAGGCTCGCATATGAGAGCATAATGGTTAGTAAATGGAATCCTTAGCAGACGAGTATGATAACATACAGTTAAAGATAGCATTTTGCGAGGTATTGTAAGAATTTTTACGTATATACTTTGTAAGGGATTGTAAGGGATGTGTAAGTATTTTAACCAATTATTTGTTTAAGACTTCAAAATCATAAAATTGTGTTCCAAAGAATTGACATTTTATAGAAGTTCGTATTTTAATTTTCTTACTTAGCCACATTTTCGTTCGTTTCGATCTCTTTGTCCTTGTTTTAAAATTCCATAGCTTAATTCTTCTTAACCACTTAATTTCTCTTCTATTTCCAACCATTTCGTGCCCGGGTATTCCGGCTCCGTTAGAATGCATATTCATTTTATTTCTCCAGCCTCGTTCCATCCTCATTTATTCTTCCGGACACAAAAGATAAACATTGCGAAGCTTTCACGAGCGGCTGCATCCCCGACGTCTACCAACTTCTTCTCTTTCTACATCTTACTTTTCCCCAGTTCAGCTTGGTTCTTGTTTTCAGCGGCGGATTAAGGATGTTCCACCATTTCAGTCAATTAAAAAATTAGCAATTAAAGTATTAATTAATATAAATTAGAAAATGAATTAAAAGCTTTTTTTAATATTGAAAATATTTATAGCAACAATTGTTTCAGAACAGTTACTAAATTAAATTCCTTTTTTCAATAAAACTAATCATACATACCGTGAATATTTCATTACGTTTAACATAAATTAAAAAGTAAAATTTAATTTCTTTTTTAAATCCAGTAATGAGTCAAATTTCTTCTATCTGTGAATTTCATTTTCTGATTCTTTTCTGTGCCATGATTTGAGAAAGGTATCAATTTACTCAGAGTGAGGTCGAAGGGTGATTTTATCCTTCATTCTTTAGTTTTCAGAGAAATATCTTCTGGAAGTATCTTCTGTAAATCAGTCGCTTTCTAGATTTGAAAAGCGACATATTTCAAAAAGAAAAGCTTCTGTTGAAAAATGAAAGTGGCAGAAGGAAAATCAGGGTTACGTGAAGTTTAAGTATTATTTGTAATATTCCTTAAAATGAATTTTAATTTAGCTTAATATAATATAAATATAAATATTTACCTAAAGAAATTTTACATATTTATTAAGTCAAGACAAAATTGCAAATATAAAAGTTCCAAATTTTTTTTAGGTTGCTTGTTGTATGACTTGAGAGGAAAAAATGTGACAAAATTTTATTTTTAGAGAAAATTTGCATCAATGCTTAAAAGTATCTGTTATTCTCATTTGCAAGTAAAATTATACGAATATAATTGAAAATGCATAATATATGAGTAGAAGTGTAGAGGCCTATGAGGTACATATTATTCTAGAATACATGAAATCAGCTTAAGTGGTCGAGGTTGTTTGGCAAATGAATTGAAAATGCGTGTTCGTGCATTTAAGTAAAGTTTCCAGGTATACGGGTGTGAATTAGCACTCTAGTAAGTACTTTTCTGTCAGTTAGTTAGTTATCCTCTAGTTAGAGATACCTAATATATAGTAAAATTAATTACTGAATGTTATTTTCAAATTAGGTGGGGTTTTACTTAAGTAATTGGGTTTTAAAATACTAGTTTTTTAGTGCATTTTGATGTTAAATTCGTGAGAAAAAATTGAAAATATCTTGCAAGGTTTATGATCATTCTTCACAAAACTGACACTAGGAAAGATTTCTTTTTATGATTTTCTACTGAATTTCATGTACGACCTTGTGAAAATTCTAAGGCATAAATCTTGCGAGATATGATGTTAGTATAAGAGATATCTACAGAACGTGAAGCCGTATCGAGGAGAGTATACTGAATGTAAACACGAGTCTGCACTTATGGGGAGAAATTGTGCTGCTTTGAAAAAAGATGCTGGGTTCTGAACGAAGGCTTGGATATTATAGAAACGAATGAATTCCTACGAGGGAATCCTATACACTGTGAGACTCCGATTCTTCGGTTATAAACCGACGGAATATTCTCTTTCTGATCCGTCAGAAAAAAAACGTTATCGAAAACAGAATCCACTCTTAGAATTTCGAATCAGACTCAATGTATTCATGAGAACCATTAAGCCAGTAGCTCAAGGAATAGATAAGATTCGTACTTCTTTCCTATTCTGATATTAGAGGAAAAGTCCTATAACTAGAAACATTACTGTTTTTATCATACAATAATAAGAATTAAATTAACTATAGAGACATAGAATACTGTTGGTCATTGATCAGAATTTAACTAATTTTTACATTTATTTATTTATTGAAGACAAGATTTCCAAGGGTTAATAAGTCCTCAAAGGAACAGTACATAATAACAATAAATATGAAGTTAAAACTGCTTAACGAGTAACTCTATTACAAAAATGCATCTGATGATCACAATAACTTGCACTTGAAATTATGTAGTTAGAGGCTAAAGAATACATTGCCAGTTATCAAAATTAATGTGATTTGAAAAAGAAAGTTAGATATGCTGTGACGTATTTTTTCACACTATGTTTGCTGTTTTATTTTTAATTAATTAAGATTTTACTATTTAATAAAAACGATTAAACAATATTAAATTAAATATACCGCGCCAAGTTATTTTAATCATAAATAACTAAACAAAAGCAATAATAAAATAAAAGACTAAATCACTAATCAAAAATGTAATTATTTATTTAACACTAAGCCATGACTAACCAGTTTATCCGAAGAGTGGGGAGTAAGGAGCAGCACAAACAAAAATGTTAATTTTTGAACCAAGATAAAATAAATTTATTGATTTTACTTTAACAACAGATTACATGAATATAAAAATGGTCGGCCGCATGGCACGGACATTTACAAGAGATGCACACTGAACACTGACTCTCAATTTAATGTTTATTTAGAGATCGACTTCATAAAAAATAACACAAAATTAATTATTGGAGCTCACCTGGGATGGCTTCCGCCCACTAATGGAGTCCCGTTTAGAATACAACGACAGCGAGTACGCGTCGTCGTCAAGTCAATATGCGGCGATACATGCGCCGCGGTGTCACTCTCACGAATGAGATTTTAAAATCGATCGGCAATCGACCGATAAACATAATCAGATGTAGTGGTGGAAATACGAAATAATTTGAAGACTGTGAGCAAAAACGAATTAAATTAAATTAATTTACGTATATTTTCTTTTATTTTAACTTTAATAATCACATGAAGAGCAAAATAAAATAACACATATTTTACAAAGATAACTTTTTTAAATGTTTGAAAACATTTTTCAAAAACTGTCCTATAATATTTGTAACGAAGTAAAATTTTGCTATGCTCCGAATTTGCTCGCCGGAGCCAAGGTTCTCAAAATATATTCACTTATACTGGGAAACTAGATTATAGACCTTCAATTTACTTTGCTTAATTTCTACTGTCGCTTTGGGATAGGTATAGTCAGTAAAACTCTCCAGATTTCTATTAGTAAAAAATAACAAAAAGATATATTGAACCACCCACACAGCACAATTCCTTGCCTGAAGTTTGAGCGAAGTTGGCACTGAAAACTTCGCAAGTTTGCATTTGACATTTATGAAAAGTTGACCTAACCAAGAAAATGTCCGCTTGTGCAGAAAGCTTGACTGGACAACTTGCGGCAAGTATAACTTGGTTGGTAATTGAAAACTTTCCTCGCAAGTTTCAGGAAAGGTTCTAGAAAAGTTCGATTTAAAGGTAAAAAATTTTTTTTGTGTGGATTGAATGAATTTGTGACACATCATTGTGACCCCTATGGGAGGTTTAAAAAAATCTATTGCGCAGCCCTAGCTATCATAGAAATTAACTGCACAAGGCCTCAAGTTGAAATTTGCAGTGAAAGTTTCCAGCAAGTTTCAAACGTCAAACTTTCTGCACAAGCGGACATTTTGTTGGTTAGGTCAAGTTTTCATAAATGTCAAATGCAAACTTGCGAAGTTTGCAGTGCCAACTTCGCTCAAACTTCAGGCAAGGAATTGTGCTGTGTGGGCAAAGTAATAAAAATGTATAAAAATAATATATAATCAAAAATGAACAGAATATAAAACAAAATAAAAGAATTTAACAATAAATAAAATGACAAATAAGAATAAATGGTGCTAGAAGAGCCGATGTTTAGAAATAAAGAAAATAAAATTCTTCTTTGTTATTCCAGTACTTCGTCCTGCCAGTACCTGATTACACTTGGTATTTTCGGGATATATAAACAGATTAATGAAAAAATAATGTAGATTACACAATAAAATCAATTAATTAATTACGCGTTTCAATTCGGTAAAATAATTAAATCTGAACCCGTAATTTCAGGTGCTTGGTGAATTTATCTGGAGAACAGTTAAACGAACGCGGGTTTTCACCTAGTATAGAGTTTGTTCTCCAGTTACGTAGCACAGGGGAAGTCCATGCGACAATCGACTTTAATGATACGGCGCGGGAGATTTAAAATTCTTTAGAAGACTTTCCCACGTCATAAGTGTTCTTATACAATTTTCTCGAATTTCCTGGCCATCCGTGATGAACCACGACGATGATCAAGAATTCGTTACAGAGCGATTTTACTCCAGTCAGGATTCCTTCGTCTACGTAGTAGATGTCCAAAATTTTATCGTGCCTTAAAATCCATGGTGGACCGTGACAAGTCTCAGGACTATCCTGGCTAGAGGAAAGCAAAAGTTCGTTTCTTCGATTTTCCATTGGAGGACCCATGCCAAAATCTCCAGAACGTTCTCCAGGTAGCATTCTTGAAGGATTAGGACGATGGTATCTGGAAGAGTCAGAGAGGTTTTTCCCGAGATGTTCCTCGGTTCGCTCCTGGGAGCTGACTTCCCGATCTACAGACATGCAGGTCGATATATTTACACGGCTCGCTGTGGAGCTGCGCAATCATACTAAATAGCGCCGTCTGCGCTGTGTCTGGCTTTCCGCGCCATCTTCAGTCGATGCGCGCGTCAGGATGCGCGGTCTGTTTAGCAAATACGTCTGCTAACCACATTTTTAACAGTTAACATTAATTATAATCTAATTGTATTCAAGAGGAATATTAAAATTAAAAACAAAAATGAAACGAGAAAGGAGGATTGAAAAATCTGCAAAAAATAAATAAATTCTTTAAAAATAAAATATTAATAAAATTATAAAAAGTAGTGCATTACAACACAATACATAAAAATATATGTACCTAATAAATGCTTTGAAAAAATTATAAAAATTATAAGATAAAAATTAAGTCTTTTTAAAAACGTAAAAAAAACTTTTTAATACAAAAAGAAAGTTAAAATTTAATCATTTTACTAGAAGTTCAAAAATTGATAAAAAATTATCAATGAACAAAAAAATTGTATGGAAGTGAAAGAAATTTAAAAAGTTAAAAAGTTTAAAGATATATGAAAAACTAAGACTATCTAATAAAGAATAATAAAGCAGTATATTGAAAAATGTAAAATATCTTTAAAAGAATGTAACTAGTTTAAAAAAAATTTAAAAAACTTTTTAGACTAAGCAAAAACATAAAAATTATGAAAATAAACTAAAATATAAGAAACAGCATTAATAAAAAAGAAAATTTAAAAAGATAAACATAAAGCGAGATAAAAAAACTATAAAATAAATGTGTCATTCCTTTAAAAAAAAAGTTTCAGTACTTATTCAAAAAAAAAAAAAAAAATATAAAAAATTTGTTTAACAGACACAGATTTTAATACATTAAATATATATATATTAAATATGTAAATAAAGTTTATTTTCCAATTTTTGTTTTTCTAATAAGGTCCAACTTCTAATTATTGTTTTTTCTTATGAAAGTCATTTTATAATTTGTTACTATTTATTTTTAATTTCGTAATTTCTCTTTCAACTTATTTTTTAAAGAAGAGGTTTCAATTTTTGTTATTGACAACCAACTTCATAGAACTTATATCAGTGATTTTTGTAATATCTTGTCTATTAATTTTAAAATTTTAAGTACTTTTTTACAAAATCAAATGGAAGAAATTATAAAAATGATCGTTGAACTAATTCCAAATCGATCAAGAAACTTTTTAAACATTGATATAAATGTTGTATGTTCGCTTATAACAATCGCTTCAACGTCTAGATTTTAGATAATTTCTGAAAATTATTATTTTGTCAGCTTAGCTTCGCATCTTTTCCTTTTTAAGTATTCTACATCAGACGTTTGAGATTTTCTTATGTATCCCATTTATGGTCCAATAGGACCGCGGGACTTGTACTTAATAAATAAATAAATATGTTATATTAATTATATAAATTTTTAATAAATTGTTGTATTAAAATTGAATTCTATTTTATTTATTTTCAATACTTCATTTTAGATATTATTTTTTATGTATTATTTTTTACATTCATAATTTTATAATAATTTTGATTCTGACAAATTTAGACGATTATGTATGTTTTAGAAAATAACAGATTTTAGAAATAACTAATATATAGTAAAAAAATCTTATTTTAGAAATTACTAGTTTTTGTAAAATTTTTTTTTAGAGAACGCACTTCATTAGAAATGGCTTTTTTTAAAAAAACAGGATTAGAAAATATTTCGAGAAATAGTGACCCACTACCAAAAATTGAAATTAAAAATTTTTAATTAGTTTTTTGATAAAAGTGTTTAATAATGAATATTATAGGACAGTTTTTAAAAAATGGTTTTGAACATTTAATGAGGTTACCTTTGTTAATATATGTTATTTTATTTTGCTTTTTTTATGATTCTTCAAGTTGTAATAAAAGAAAATATACGTAAATTAATTACTAAACAAAAGCGAATCGAAAAATGAGTTAGGAAAAAACAGAATATATTTGTATTTCGTTTTTGCGCCCACTGAAATCTTATCCCGTGTTTTTTTCTGTTAATTTTTTAATTCGTTTTTCCTCCCAGTCCTTAACTTATTTCGTGTTTCCGCCAAAGTAATTATTTATTACACTTTTGCTTTCACTGCTTTTTTATCTCATTTTTGCTATTAGGAAAAATCAAAATCATCAAAATCAGCAGGCTGACCTATTCGGAATATTTAAAATCTAGTTGTAAGATGATTAATTTGAGTACTGTTACTTACATATATTATATAAAAATTCTTCACGTTACAAGCATTCTGAAAACTTTCAAAGCATCTTTAAAGCTTAAGGGGATAATTCAGTACTTTTGTTGCATCGTTTTGGGCTAGAAGTCAGGTAATAATGCCAAACAGAATACCTAACGAAGGTAAAACGAGGAGTTTAAAGTTAGAACGTCTTTAAGGCCTTCCGTTGTTTACTAGTTGAAGCTGTTATCAACAAGAGGCTATCGAGAACTTTGGTATTCCGCTTCGGCGAATGGAATACTAACAACTGAGACAAGACCAGCATTGTCGATGAAACCGGAAAGGATGCTCCGGGAAAGTTCCTAAACGACCATTTCGAAATCTGTTTTCAATTAAGGTCACCCCTTCTTCACAGGATATTGCAACCAATCACAATTTTGTAATTTTCTACGAAAATATCAGTTTTCCATTTTGTCATAATTGTAAACTATTTATTGAATAAATTTCCGAATCGAAATTTAATTAGCATTAAGCGAAAAACATGAAACTGTTCTTGATACATGCAGAAGCAGAAGGAAAATTATCCGCATACCTATAATTTTTTCATAGTATTTTTTTTTGTATTAACAGTAGGGTGGTTCAAAAAATTAAAATTTTCGATCTGACAATATTAAGGGGTAAAAGTTAATTTCAAATAATTTTAATTGTTTAAATAATCAATTGAATTTTTTTTTATTGTAAGCTTCTAAAATATTTAATGAAAACAGAAGATATAAAAAAAATGGTTCTGAGTAAATTCAAATTGTTTAAACAATTAAAACCTAATTTAAAAATGTAGGGAGCCTTGCTTTTTGTTAAGAAATCTAAAAAAAGCGACGTAAAAAAATTATATTTTTGACATATTTACTTATAAATGCTGAATTTAAGTTTACAGGTGGTTTTTTGAAGGCAATTCCAGAGAGGGAAAATAACACACCTTAATATTGTCGGTCCGAAAAAAAAGGGTAATTTATATTTTTAGTCAATTTCCGTCAGCCTTTAAAAAATATTAGAAAATTTTCATTTCTTGAACAACGCTAATAAACAGGGCTATTTTTAAAATATATCAGTTGGGTAGTTTCTATATCTCTACTGCTTTGTCTGACTTAACAATGTATTAAACTACTTATCAATTGACCTGTTCTACTTAAAACCAAAGTCTGTCACTAATTGTAAATTTATTTATTTTTTCACGGAAAATTTTACTAATTTGACGACAATAATTTCTTTTCACATTTAATTAAAATTATTTTCATTCAATATTAAATTTATATAATATGTTTTTAGAAGTTACAAATTCATTTCCTTTGGAGTCTGACGTAAAGTAGTACTACTGGATTGAGTTGTTCCACTTACAAATATAATGTTTTATATTCTCTCTTATGCTATATTTTCTGTATTCATTTTAATGTTTATTATTTTATCTATTTATTTTTAATTACATTGTTTATAACAACAAGTGTGCATTAAATTAAAAAAGTATAATATTATTTATTTATAATTCGGAACATTGACTTCTCTAAGTTATAAATTTACAATTTATTTATCGGTAAAAGCAACTCTTGCTTTTCCGTAATTTATAATGAAAAGAGTATTTGGAAATGAGTTAAATGCTAGCATATTTGATTAATTTCCTTTTAGATCTACTGTAAAATTAAAAACTACATTAATAGCGTCTTCCAACAGAAACATCGCCTCTCAATGAGCATAAATTTATAATTCTGACATATTGCAAGAAAAAAGCTTTTAGAATTATAAATAAGTTTCGTATTCATCTATTCTTAAAAACTAATAAAAACTTAAATTAGTAAGAAATTTGTTCCAGCATTATTTTTAAAAATTGACCTCTTTTCCAACAATTGAAAATGAATGTTATATTTTGTAGACACTAAAGATGCCTACAGATAGATTTCTGTCCATGCAGCTAACAAGCCTGAGTATAGGCAACAGATATGCAAAAGACAGTGTGACGTCCAATTCAGCGACGAAGCTTTTCGCTCTCGCCGCGCGACCAAACCTCTCGCCTTTATATAAGCAGGTGTCGCGACTCACGACATTTAGATATCTTTCTATCGAGCTAAGGTGCGCCTCTGTCCGATCTCAGAAAGTATTTCAACCAACAATATAATTGCGATTATATTGAATTTTAATTTCAGGTACTCTTCGATTCTCGACGGTGAGCTGCGTCGATCTGTCGAGACTTAGTGTTACGCTCTAAATCTCTTAATATCTTTTCTTTTATAATAACTCAGTTATGTATTGATTAATTCTTAATAAATGCTATCCTTTATCCTAGAATCATATCCATAAGTCAATGATGAAGAATCTGCTGAAATGTTCATTAAGGGGTTACATGAGTTTTAAAGGACAAAAAGAGCACTTTTTTAATAATTTTTTTTTATGTAATAAACGAATTAATTTATTGAGTTCTTTTATCACATAAAAGTACAATATTTGAAGAATAAATTTTATAAATTTCATTAAAAAATTATAAAAATTGAGCCATCGAGGACTGACGTTTTAACACCACTGGGGAAAAAAATGTTTTTGCGGTGGACATGATAATTCCATATAGCATCATCCGAAATCAAGAAACGAACGATTTTCTGTTAGAAGGTGAGTCTGGCTGGTGTCTGAACGAAGGATTTAAAAAAATTTTGAATTTTGAATTTTTGGCAGAGTTTTATGCAAAAACTACCATTTTTTACACACTTTTTGACTACATATATCTTTATAAAATTGGTTGTGATTAAAAAGAAAAAAATCCTTCGTTCAGGCACAAGACAATGCTATTGACAAGAAGTGTACCAAATTTCAAGAAGATCGGTGCATTAGTTCTCAAGAAATCGTGTTCACCGTCTTCAATAATCGAGTTTTGAAAAAAAAGCAATTACAGTTAAACGTTCAAAAAGTTGGATTTTTCAGGATATTGGCGGATTTTTTGTTATCCATAAAAAATAATCAATTGATACTTGCTGATTGGAAATATGAAGTTATAAATTTCTAAATTTAGAGCTATACGCACGATGCTTTTCGATTTCAAACCATTGTGTGCCAGTCGAATATAATAAGAGAAAATTCCAAATTCTCTTTCTTTCTCTCTCTCTCACCTATAGTTTTAATCAGATTAACTTGAAACTTGGGGAAAATATTCTTGACATGTTATACTATTAAATAAAAAAATTTTTTAAAGATTGATTTTTTAAAGCTTTAAAACCCATGTAAGCCCTTAATAACAGCAGCTACCTGAGACTTAATAAAAATAAATATAATTTTCGGATGAAGAGATAGACATTTTACAATTTAAAAGACATGAGTCAAATCTCATTTTAATGTAATTAAATCCTCTTAACGTTTCTGTAAAACCAAGAGGTAGGGAAAAATTCAGATTTAAAGTAGAATTGAAATTTAAACTTTTCACTAACGATCTTTCTCTATGTACATTAGGTCATGTAAAATACTTTTTCCTGTGAAGAAGGAATTTAGTGACTGGGAATGGTAACCAGAAGCAGACGGAAGTAATAATAAAAAAAGTAAATACAGAAAGGGATAAAATTACCTTTCAAAGTGCAAAACTTTTGTAGAATAATATGCGACAATTCTCGGACATATTTATACAAATTTAGGTGGATTTTGGTCGTTCAAAATTGGTCAATCTACGTCTAAATTATCCTAAATACATTGTATAAAATTGCAAGGTGGTTATACGAAGCGGGACCTTCCAGATTGCGCCAATTAAACCTTAGTAATCCCAGTCTGATGCAAGTTTCAGGGTCGAGTTGTTTCAGCTGGCCGCACTGCATTAATGTAAATACGGTATTCCTTTTCCCCACATTATCCTTTTGCTTTTATTGCAATATGTAAATATGCAACATTTTCTGAATTTTCTTCTGCTTATTGCCACTGGAAATGAGGCAAATTTGCATTGGCAAAAGAACTATGAAAAGTAATGAAATCTTAAAAGTATTCATTTATACAATAACAATTATTGTGTGAAATTTTATACAAATAAAAAACAATTAATAGTAACCAATGAATTAACCATGTTAGGTAAATCTTTTAAACAAACGCAATGTTTGTTATATTATTCATTTTAAAATCCATATATGTAAATCCACAATTTTTTATGCAATATGATTTTGTTGTTTCTATAACGTAAAAATAATTAAATTTTTTTTAAAATGTCTAATGTTATGCCAGCAAGTTTTTGCAAAACTATTTGGCACAGTTGTTTAGCACCTTGTGTACAAAAAAAAATTAGAAAATTTAAAAATATCTCTAAACCACAAGTACTCTTTTATATAAAACTGTCCTATTTTCCACTTGCTCCGCAAATTCAATTTTCTTTCACTTAACCAAAGGTTCATATGAATCGGTTTATTCATTGAAGCAGAGCTCCTGATGTACAAAAGAAAAAAGTTCCTAGAAAAACGCACTTAGAGTTTAAAGATATAAAAATCCTGTTCCTTTTTAATGAGTAACATTTAATCTGCTATTTCAACTCTACAAAAAGGGTACTTATTTTTATTGAAAGAATATTTTCCGATGAATGTAAAAGGTTCATTTACTTTATTTGATCTGTTTTCGAATAGTCACTTGGTGCATGAATAGTTTCAACATCTTATTTTCCACGTACTCTCAACACTTTGAGAGTATTCCTGTATAGAATCATAAAATTGTTTGGCGAGCTGTTTTATAACGTTTCCTCTTTTAACAACCACGATTTTAACTCGTAGCTATTAATTTATTATGTTTAAAGTTGAGATAAAAATATCTTAGAAAATGTTTTAGTTTTATGAAGACGATATTTCGTTAAAAAAGTATTTTTCTACCACACATGCGCGAAAAACTCGTGTTTTTGTTCGCGTAAAGCGGTCCAGAACTAAAATTGCTAATCCTGCTCACTTCACGCTCACAAAACACGAGTTTTGTGCACATGCCAGTTTGGAATCATTTTCAGGCTATTATTCAGACGAATATAAACTTGTCAACTTATGCCTTTATATTATTTTGAGTTTAAATTTTGAAATTCTAAAATTTATTTTAATTTATAGGGGAGTGGGCCCCAAGATGGACATTTCGTATAAAATTTTTGTTTAAGGTGACAGCGCCTTATGCTTTCTGTCATTTTTGTTGTTTGTATAAACGAACATTTTGATGCACATTTAAAGAAAAAAAACCAGTTGGTTTTTCTTCTACACATACCACGTAATTTTGTGTCTAAAAAAGTTTTGTAACAGTTTTTTCTCAAGTTGGTAAAGTTATTTAAATTTATGATTTAGAATGAGTACTGAACGTTATAATATTCTTTATTTATCGTATAATAATATTCTAAAATGATTTTATTAATTCAGTATTCATATATATATTTTTACTGGGGATTAAAAAATGGTGTCATGTACCCTAAGATGGACAGGCTTAAAATCTCAATGTATTTTTTTGCATATTTTCGCTTTTATACTTTTTTCAATAATTTTTTGAGCCAATTAATTAAAATTTTTTATTTTCCACCATAAAATGTGATTTTATCATTAGAGAATTTATTATATTGATATTTTTCGATATTTTATTACTTTTTACTGTTAAGCTATTAAATTGAAGTTTTTAGAAATTTTATTTCTTGATAAATTCCGTAAAATGATTAAAACTTAGTTCAAGAATTGTTACACGATGTTAATTTTTTATTTACTACCATTTTCAGAGACTTTTAAGAAGGTGTCCATCTTGGGGCCACTTTTTTTTAGACCGAAAATTTTAACAATTAGAAAAAATGCTTTAAAAAATGTTTATGTTCAAAATAAAATTTTATCTCTGTGGCCATAAGTTACCTTAGAAATTGTACTTTCATCCGGCATAAAACATTTTAATATATTTTATTCGGTTTGGATTCTACAGCAATAAATCGATAGGGTGTCCAACTTGGGGCCCTCTCCCATATTTAATTTTATTTGAGTTATGTTTAAGATTTTGTTAATGTAATGTTTGTTTTATATTGATATATTAAATTTAACATTGTATTTGTTTGATTTAATTGTTCGACAGTTACTATTAAAACTTGTGGTTTATACCTGTCAACTTGTCAGACCAAACAATTATTATTTTGTGTAAGATAAACTAATCGTTTCGCACCCTTTTCTCATGCATGAACACTGCTCTTGAGTCTGACGTGGAGATTTCCATTTCAATTAAGGGGTTACATGGATTTACTTGGGGGAAAAAATGTCTATTTTTAACAATTTTTTTTATATAAATAATAAAATATTTTATTCAAACTTTTTACGGTCTTAAAGATATATATTTGAAAAAGAATTTCTAAAATTTTAAAACTGTAAAAAAAATGTTGTTAACTTACATTGAATCGTCGATTTCTGGTCCATAAAGTAAAGAACCTGCAGCAGCTGCAATGTCCAGGGTATCCTTTTGCTCCAGTCTATGACGAATCCTAGCTTCGCGAGTCTCGCTCGCAGATTTTTTTTTGGGTGCGCACACATAATACCTTCCTAAAAGCTGTATCTCCGAAACTTTTATTTGGATCGACTTCAAAATTTAGGATAATATTCTTAAGATGTTGTAGAAATTAATAAGACAATATAAAAATTTTGATTTTTTAAAGCTGTAAAACCCATGTAACCCCTTGGTCGTGGTTGCCAATCTTGGTCGTCCTTGGATTGTCCTGACATATTAATTTTGATATGACTCCCATTCTCTCAAAAATGCCAGGAGCAGAAGATAATGTTTACGGCGGTGTTTACAAACTGACAAAGCACTGGTGGCAGCCATTTTGATTTAGCGCTGGACGTCAGCGCCACCACCTCTACAGTTGATTAACGTTCCTCGGTCGATCGCCGCTCGATTTTTCCACCCGCCGGTATTCTGACTACGAACTTTGATATGTGATTTGTTAATGCGGTATCGCGGCGCACGTATATCCGCAAAATAAACTCACGATGACGCGCTCTAGCTGTCATCATTCCATTTCTGGTATGAATAGTTGACACATGTATTTGTGGACTTTTTAAAAATACATAAAAAACATTTTCTTGAATTATTTAAAAATAACCAGACGGGGATCGATTCGTAGCAAGCCTGCATTGGCAGGTGAGCTCCTATATTAACTTTTGATTGTTTTTATTCGTGGAATTGGTTCTCCGACTAAAATAAACTTAAAATTAGAGTCAGTGTTCAGTGCGCGTATCCTTGTAAATTAGCCGTGTCATGTGGCTATTTACCCTTCGTGATTTTATTCTTTGAATAAATATGTTAATTTGTAGTGAATTCTAAAAATCGTAGTTTGTTGCTGCTCCTTATCCTTCACTCTCCAAAAATTTCTGTGTTAGTCTTGGTTTGCTTTGATATAAAATTGAAATTAGATATTAAACATTAAAATTAAACATTAAATAATAAGAATGCGTCTTAGTAGATAAAACAAATTCCATTATGTTGACCAAATAAATTCTTCCTAAATATTGACAATGCTTTTTTGCATATCCTAAGTATTGTTTGTGACCTGGAATTTTTATTTTGTAAATTCTTTTTTTCTTTTTCAATCGTCTTTGTCTTTCATCTTTATGCAGGCTTCAATTTTGTTCTCCTAGACACGTAAAAATTTTATTTAGACAGTTAACATTTGTGATTGAATAAGGTTATTTGTATGTTTTGAATTTTTCACTGTTTATAAATTTAAATCGTTACAGTGGTTATCATGTTTTTTGAATTCAAATGAGGATTTTATTCCTGTCTGTCAAAAAACAGACAAAAAAATTTCTTAAATCTTCAGGTAATATATCAGAGAACATTAACCAAAAGTTTTAGAACCCAATCTAATGTATTTTTCAAGTTACCTGCCGGAACGCAACAGGGATCGGATAGTTGTTTGAGCGCCTGGCTATACTCGAAGGCGATCCACTCCCTTTGAATGTTTACTCCGAATTTTTTCTTGCAGAAGAATACCTGCAAAGGTACTAAGTTTACATGAATTTAGTTTTTAATTGCTGAAAGCAAAACTTTTCTTACAAATATTTCAAATAAATACAAAAATACCACAATAAGTCTGTAGGTCTAATTCTAAATTACTTTTTACTTCTTAATCAGACCCATAACCACATTCGACCACAAATTTTAACTGCTAAAATTACATTTCCACAACTCTAGGAGAAACAAATTGAAGTTTGTAGTAAAAGTAAATGTTAAAGACAAACATGAAGTGAAAAACAATTTACAAAATGAACACTTAGGACACCAGAGAATACTCCCAAGATGTCAAAACCTTGTTTTATTAAAGCAACAAACATGCATAGACGTTCACAGGATGCTTTACAATGCTGAAGTTCAACTGTTTACCATGAAAACACATTGCAAGGCGTGTAGAAATCCATCCTTAAAAGGAGTAATTAATTTAACTAGTACTACTTAATAAGTATATAAGGAGTTCATAATCATAACCCAATTTAATTTTCAAAAAGGCAACAATAATTAAAAAATTACGAACTTTATATACTTTGAAATGTAAATTGAGCTTTGGAACTTAATTGTAAGTCTTGCAGCATCTGATGATCTAAGATGACGTGAAATGCGGTCGGAAGAATAATTTGCATAGAAATTAAATGCGTATAAGAGAGAAATTGTGTACCGTTCCTTAAGTTCTAGATAACTTTGAGTAAGAAACTGTCTCTTACCTACCAAAATGAATAAATTAATAAGTATAATATTATTATTATCTAGATTCATAATAATAGTATAAAAAATAATAAGAATTGATTATCCAATAAATTTAAACTCATTACAAAATGAGATTACTGACAAACTGATATTTTTAGTTTTAAACCGTTGATTTATCTTCAGTCGCAGGGTTTTCAATAGGATGATGAAACTTTTAAAGTAACGGAATTCGTTGGTAGGAACTCCGCGTGCAAACTGATTTCCATTTAAAGCAGACGCCTCGTCTCTGACTAACCAGGGAATTGGGTAGTTCCACTTTAATTCGTTATCAGACACCGCACACCTACCTAACTTGCATTACAGTTTGGAACAAAAAGCGCCGAATATCGTAACAAGCCATTTTCAAAGCTTCTAACATTTTCTCCCACTTCTTTTTTCAACAAACTCGCACTTTTTTCCACGAATTTTTTGCCAAAAGCCAATGGTGAAATGGAAAATCGAGTTTTGTCGCTTAGCAGAGTTCCTTTACTCTTTTATAACAACGCGTGAAATATGAAATTGCCACAATATGCAGTAAAACGTAGTGAACAGTACCGCCCTTATGCTTCAAACAGCCTTCATAACGATCTCGTTCTAATAATCCTCAAGTTAAAGGACATTGTGCTTGACGCTTTTTTACCAAGTGTGGCGTTGCGCAAATTCTCTACTTCCGCTCCACAGAAACGACTTCTTTTACTTCTTTTGGCTCCAACAACGCAAAATTTTTACGATAGTTCCTTGAGAGAAATTTTATGACCTTCTTATGTCTTTTGAAATTTCTTTTTCAATTGTAAATGACTTTTGGATCATTAATGTCTTCATTACGATTGCAGAAGTCTTCACACTTACAGAATATTCATTTTACTTTATTCATTTTAGATAAAAAGCAATTATGTAGATAAAATAAATAAGTATTTTAATTTTTGTGTTTCAGACAAAACAGCAAAAATCTGACGAGCAATGGAAC
The DNA here is from genome assembly GCA_037103525.1 of Ganaspis brasiliensis. Classification (NCBI taxonomy): domain Eukaryota; kingdom Metazoa; phylum Arthropoda; class Insecta; order Hymenoptera; family Figitidae; genus Ganaspis; species Ganaspis brasiliensis. Next base: position 2,707,536 of record JAZKLR010000123.1, read on the forward strand.
TTTTGATCCTTAACTTTTTAACGCGATAGGGGTAAGAAGTAATTTAATGTTTATTATACTTTTTTAACAAGTATGTTTATTTACTTGATATTGTTACAAAAATCAATCGACTGAGACAAATAAATAGAATTAAATTGTGTATACTATTTTAAAAAATGTGCCTATAAAGTCAATTAATTTATCCTCTATAGATTAATTTAATTTACTATTTAAGAGTCCTTTGCAAAAATAATATATTTTTTGTAGAATTAATCTGTGTGCATATTTTCAGTAGAATCAAAAAATCCGGTTTCAATTTAAGAGTACTATTTAAAAACTAATTGGAAAATAAAGTTGATTCCCTCTTCTTACTTATCACATTTTATTAAAGTTTACCCGTTTGTATGAAAGTGATTCATGAATCACATAAAACTGTGTCATTTAATACGAAAAATTTTTGTAACTAGAGCGTAAAACTGTCGAGAATAAGGAAGTATGTGGAGCAAGAGGTAGAATCCATTTATTCTTTTTGCTCAACACAAAAGACTGTTGTAAGGGGTTGTAGTTGAAAGAAACGAATACAAAAGAAACTTTGAAGAAAAAGAAAAATTCTCCAGGAAAACTCGTTGACGCTCACTGTCACGAAACTTCAAAGAGTCGTTACACCAGTTTTTGAAAATGTAACACGTTTTGTAACAAACTCTACTTTTCTTGAGAGACTTTAAAACTTGCTATAAAATAAAATACTTTCAGACTTCCAGGAGGCAATTTCCTAGCCACACGGTACTAAATGAAGGCTCAGAATTTCTCTTCTTTGTAAATCATGTAGAAATACTGAAATTTAAATAATATTCGAAAAGAAAATGTAAAAAGTTTAAATATTAAAATAATACATATTCATGGGGTTATTTCATAGTCTGAATTTTCCTCATGCAATATTATTATGTGGAAAAAATTACTATGACTTTTTACAGCATAGTGTCTTCTGTCCCCGCAGGAAACATGGCTTTTTCCAGAAAACATTCCCAAAAAATGATTTATTTCCGTAAACCATTACCTATTTTTCTCTGCTTCATTTACCATCTTTTTGTGTGGACAAGAAATATTCTTGCACAAGATGAAGCGAGATTGAAAAAAGCGGACCTAATCACCTTGGCCATTCGTCCAACGCTGATGATCTTTTTGTATACCACAAGTTTCTTTTTATGGTACTAAAATTTTCCTGCAACTTTTGACCTACATTAGTGTAATATTTAGAAGCCTAGCTTTTTAAAAAAAAGAGCGAAAGATGCCAACATTTTTTCATGCCTACATTGCAGCTGGTTTATTCATTACATTTCTTTCATCTCAAGCAAACATGATTTAAATTATATACCATATTTGGCTACTGACAATATTCTCCATTTACTACACTTCAGGAAATATTTTTGCAATGTTCCCATCATTATTATTGCACTGAAAAATTACTGTGTTTAGATTAGACATTTCATTAGCAAGTGTTACATCAAACAGTCATCAAGCTAAAACACAAAACAGTGTGAACTGTTGTTCAAAATCAAATAAAATGAGTAACGTCAAACATTGAGACTTAAGACATGAAAATCTAGGGCGGGCGCCAGCCAAATAAAATGTAATATTTAAATTTTTATTATTTATCTTATTTCATTTATTTAACAAATGTATTTTTATGTTCACTTATGACATTAATAACTTAAGAGCATGAATGACTACATCCGGGAAACAGGTAGTGGGTTTTAGGTTAGAAATGCCATTAAATGAAATTTAGTAATTAGATCTGAGAAAGAGCAGTTTTTAAACCAAAAATTGAACTTTAAACGAGTCCCGGGATTCTAACCTAAAAATTGAAATATCTGAAAACTAACACTTTTGGGACACTCTTTTGTGAGAAAAAAAGAAAGTCTTACCTCCTCCACAATAGTCGACAGAGCCTTTGTCATATTTCGGTATTAAATAATCAAGGAAATAAGTAACTGTTCAAAATATACAGGTAAAGCTTTAGGACAATTCGTCTTTTAATTTTACTATATGACATTTGGAACAAGAGTGAGGAAGAGCAGTCAGCATTCATCGATCCGGATCCCTCCAGTCAATCAGAAGCTTTCCGCTTCAATCACGTGATCTTACGTCAGCCGAGTCCAAAAACCATTGAAGAGACTAATTGTCGAGGAGTCCCGGTAACTGCCATTCCTTGCACCGGAATAATGACTTTTAACTTGGGACGAGATGTGCCAAAACAACCATAATCCATAACAAAACCATTTCTTCCAATTTTTAAGATTAGAGTCCATAAATATTGCCAAATAAACCAAAAATCGACATTTTTTGAACCATTGTGGCACTCTGAAAACTAGGCACCCACAGCAGAACCAGATGCTCCTACAGCTGTCTCTCTCTGGCTTTGGCGCGAAGTTCAATTCAAAATTCTGACTAAGTCTCCGCTCTTGTCCATTTAAAATAGTTTAATAGATCATGAAACAAAGAATAACAAATAAAACTAATTAGTAAATAAATAAAGGAAATCGTTATTGTGCTCTTTTCTAGGTATATGGACTCCTGTTCCTTAATCAGCACAGAATACACGCGACTTTTGTGACGTGCAAAATACCACGTTACAAATTTGAGTAGTTGTATAAAATATAACGGAGCAAGTTATATCGGAGAGTGCAGCTCAAGAGGGGACACTTGACGAAACAACTACAGTTACGTCATTTCTCGTTGAGTACTCACAGGATACCGGTGGTGTAATAATTGATTTTACAACGTGTGAAATAAATCAAGGACTATAATTTCTGGTTGATATGTTATCCGTGATAGTCGTCGGATCCGAAGGTGAGTTCCCTGATGGTAAAATGTTAAACCAAATGACGGAGTCGGTTCTCCAACCAACTACTCACAATGCAAAAACAATGCTCAGGGTAAACAATTGTTGAGGCTGTACCTTATAAAAAATTATTGTTTTTTACAATAAATTGTGTGCTGTCTACTACTCAAGCTCAAATATTTAAGTTGATTAAGTAGATGTCGCTTCTGCAGGAAAAGTTCCTGAGGTGAACTATGAGGATGAGTAATAGATGCCTAGAATATATGTTAAGATAGGAGGTTGGAAGTGAAAATATGATAGTTAGACAGAGGAAGAGAGCGTGGTGCTTAGAGCAAAAGTTTGAAAGGGGTGAGGGAAGCAGAAAAGCGCAAAGATGGATAATGAAAAAAGATGCAGAACAAAGAGGTAGCAAGGAAAGGTCAAGATGGGAATTAGAGAAGAAAAAGGCGAGAAAAGAGATGGTAGGAGAAGGTTTGCACATTTGGGAGGAAATAGAAAGGTTGATGGTAGAGAAGTACAGAGGGAATTGGTGGAAAAAGATAGTTGAGTCGAAGTACAATAAATGGTATCAGAGGGAAAAGGAGAAGAGGGAACCAAGTTATCTAAGGAAACTGAAGAAGGAGAAGGGGGAACCAAGTTATCTAAGGAAACTGAAGAAGGCGAATAAATAGGGAAGAGTGTTAAAGTTTAACATGGGCGAAGAAGAGATGGAGTGTAGGTATTGGATGGAGGAGGATCAAAACCTATGTAGAGTGTGTGGTTATAAGTAAGGAGACTGAGAACACGTGCTGGATAGGTATGAGGGGCAGGATAATGAAGGTAAGAGTGTATGGAAGAGAGTTAGGTGAATAGTGGATGGAAATTAGCAAGGAGAGAGTTGGATGAAGAGGTTGGAAAAAAAGACAGAGAGAGTGTGTTGAGGGAGAGACGTAAAAGAATCACTAGAGATTAAAAGAAATCTTATTTAAAGTAAAGTCGTAATAAATGAGAAAGAAATGTAAAAGGAAACGAAATCCCGGCATTGACGAGGAATAGTTAGTAGTAAAGTAGGTATGTAAGTAGGTTATAAAAGAATGTAAATCTCAAACCTGCAAAAAGCAGAGAAAATAAATGTAAGTGGATGTTGCTTCCAACAAATCACGGTTTATAAATTAAATACCTGAATTAGTTTTCTGTAATACTAAAGTTCTAAAATTCGAGTTAAAATATAGATCCTTTCTTTTCTTTGCGAGTTAAACATATTTTTCGCAAAAGAAAAACATTAAATATTACAAGTCAAAATAAAATTCAAATTAAATTAAGTAAAGAGTTAAAGCAAAAACAAGCGATGGTTATATATTGTGACGTTATATTTGATTTATAAAATAATATTTATTAATGACTCATTTTACTTTCAATTAGTAATTATTTACAAAACTGGCAAGTTACATTTTTTATGTATAAATGCAAAAAAATTATGTTGACACAATTTGCGGCTACCCGAAATCACAATGTAGGAAAAGGATTAGCAAATATTGGTAGTAGTGCACAAAATGTTGACAACATTGAGCGTAACAATTTTCTCATAATTGGCGCTGACGACTAGAATTCTAGAGCCATGCAATATTATTACTTGTATCGGTGTTTCGAAGTGCAGTTGAATTGAGGTCAATTAACCAGTTATCCGTACGACAGTTTTGCGATTTGCCCACTGGTTATGTTATGTTGTTCGTTTATCTTTCATTTAAAGGATCAATAACTATATCTACTTGTGTCAAGTTTATGCCAAAGTAGCTTAGAGAAAAAAAACTGAAGAATAAATAATTTGAATACACTGAAAAAATAATATGACTAAATATAACCAATTTATTATTACATATAACCGAGGAAAGTTGTTGACATTGCACTTGCAAAACAGTTGGTTGATTGTAACCAAACAATTCTTCGAAAGGTTAGTTTTAACATTCCAGTTCGATTGTAAGAGCAAGTATCTTATTTGTTGTGCTTTGAGTCCCTTTAACCGAGCTATTGCAGCAAAATTGGTAAGAGACTTATTTTCTCAGTGTATAACTGATTTTAATATAATGGTTTTTTTACCTTTTCTGTAATATCTTCACAACATTCCCTCAACATTTATCAAGTCAATATTGCCTTAGAACTTGAAGTGCATGTATTTTTTCGCGAATAACACAACTTTTTTCTAGGTATTTTCTCTCAATTGGAGTGTTACTAAACTTTCATTCGTGCGTGCAGAAGTTTTATTCCGTAAAAGCACTACCGGCGGTTCAGCCGAAGCAATGAGAAAATTTCGAAGGGTAAGAGGCAAGAGGTGAATAAAATGAGAGGGTTCTGGGGAAAGTACCTCAAACCACCATCGAATCCACATATCTGCTTCGAGTGCTGCATACAAATGCTTGTCGTAGTTCGACAAGTAGTTTGCAGACTATTTTGTCATATTGCGGGTCAGAAAAAAGTAGAAGCAGAACTGAAAAGGTTTAAAGTTTACATCGTTCTTTATAAATTTTCCAAACAACTGCTAAACTGAAAGACATTATTTTTTCGCTGTGAATAACGACGTACGCGTACTTAGTTTCAATTACTTCGAAATTATGTACTGTGACGAGGTAAAAATTTTTCCACACAATGTTTTTCAGTTTGGATGTAAGTCCCGTTCTCACAAGAGTGCCAGGACTAAAAAACGATGTAGACGGCTGTGTTTACAAATTGTCAAAACACTGGTGGCAGCCATCAACTGATTGACGTTTCAACAACCGCATTGTAAAATAAATTAACTTGATTACTATAAAACTAGCTAAAAGTTCCAAAACTAGTAAATTCAACCACGGAGTTAGCTCAGTTGGTTAAGGTCCTGGACTCTACGGTCGCGCTAAGTCAAGCGTCAAGCTTGCTTGGTTCGCGCCCCGGGGAGCCTGGGATTGTTTCCGGCTGTGAGATAACTTCAGTGGAAGGTAAAGACGTCGAGGTATAATGATATGCACTGTCGGTAATCGACCGGTGCAGATCACTAGAACTCGCCTGCCGATAAACCGGTTGTACTCAGGAGAGGTTTTTCTACAGTTTTCCCTCTCCACTGGCGAGCAAACCCAATATACCGGGTGGCCAGGCATATGCGAGTACTCCTAATTTCAAGCCGTTCTGTAGACGCAAAAACACTTAGGGAATATATATAAAAGTACTGAATTCGAGGAACTCCCTATGGGGGACACTCATTGGGCCTGTAAGGTCGTTAAAACGAGTGTATAATAACTATAACTGTAACTTGTAAATTCTGTTTAGAAAAGGAATGGTAAAAAGAAAATTTTTTAAAGTTTACTATGTATCAAAAACAATTTTAATGAATAAATAAAAGGTTTTTAAGCATAAAATAATAAAAATGACTCATAGTACTTGGACGGTTTCATTTTGGTATCTGAATGTTATTTTTAGTTAGCTGAGCTCTTTTTCACTCTTAGCATTTTTTATTTTAAGCGTAAAAGAAAGACGACCTTGCAACTTTGTGGAAGTATAAAACTAATGGGAACGTCACGGAAATTCTGTCGCGGAGAGTGCTTGTGTTTACAGCGACATATCGGATCATATTTTATTTTCCAGTTTCCGCTTCGATCATCATACTCAACATTCTCGAGTTGCCTAGGAATTTAAAATGGCTGTCCTTTTTCTAGAAACCAATAAAAATTGCTTTACCCACTGAAATATATCCACGAAACACATCAGTACATTGTACATTCAATTTTTGTCAACAGTATGTTGAATTTAAATTAAAATTTTCTGTTTTTAAACTGACATTTATATTCAAATCAGAAAAATCGTTATTAAACAAAAAGTCAAATGAATAAGTAATAAAGGCAGATAAAGAACTTTCTTTTCATTCCATTTGTCGGATTATTAATAGCTTCTTTAAAGCTTCTTTTTTGTACTTTCATATTTCTGTGTTAAAATGAAGTTTCTTCGATAAAAGTGAATTATAAATCATCGTTAGTTCATTGAAACTTTCACATAATTCCAAAATCTTCTACTTAGAAAGAAAATGTAAGATGAACTTATCTGAACTGGCAAAGATGTAAAACATTAATGGCTTCTTGCATATTGAAACGTGAAATTACAACGAGAAAAGGAGTAAATATTCTAAAGCGTCACGTGCCCGTGCGAGCGCGTTGAAAATAAATCTTAACGAGGGCAGATGCAGAATATTAATTACGGAAGGCAGAGCCTGTGCTATTGGATATTCTGTTCTATCCTAGCCCCTTTCTCACCCTTTCCCTATTTCTCTACCACCTTCTATAGCCAGTACGAATAATGAATGCGGCGTGGCAACAGAATGGAAAGCGGAGACGAGCTGTACGGAGGACGTAATAGAATAAAATAAAAACCAATATGTGCGCTTCGTGACGAGAGGAGATTTATATTGAAAAAATGATTCTCTTGACACAAACTCGTGGAAATTGAAGGAATAGTTTGAAAAATGGTATGAACTGCGTGGAAAGTATTTGCAAATAAAAGATTGTTTTTAACTTATAATAAAAAGTATGTTTTCTTATTTTGTCATTAATCATTTTTCGAATCTTTTGTTCATTAACATTAACTTTTCTTTTAACCTTGATATAATCCCCAACTTCCCATATGTGTTAGATATAACACACATGTAGCAAATGTTAAAGCTCAAGTTTGACAACAAGAGAGGATTTAATGCTTTTTACTGTAGTATTCAAGGATTATAATAAACTGATCATCAGATGAAGGCAATATTATACAAAGTGCAGGAACAATTTATTCATTTCCTGATGGAGAAAGATCGTTTATTAATAAACAGATTACCATAATAGTTAAACTGAAGCTTTCTAACTTAGGTAATCCTTTCCCGTGACCTTACTTTACCTAATTTGGTTATATTGAATTAAGAGTGTTAGAGGCCAATGTTATCTGGAACACAGTATGTACAACAATTTATTATTTATAAATTCAAAAGTCATTCTTCCCCGTCGTATGAGGTCGTTCTCCTATTACGTAGTGTTTAAAATGTTTAAAGTTATAAAGAAAATTTCTTGCAAGATTTAATTGGCCGGTTTATGGTTTTCTGTAAACATTGTAAAACAATTAGTTGAGAAACCAGTAAATGATCTTGGGAAGGTGAGATTGAATAAAAATACCAAAAATTATTCAATTATTTAACTAAAATAATATGGAAGGATTTACCTCTGTTTTAACTATTGTGAAACAATGCTTAATCTGTAATAAAATCTTTAATAGAGTTTGAAGTTCCTATTAAGGTGAGTTTTATCCTGTTCTGGAGACATTCCTGCTCTCTTTCTGTGTCTACTGGATGAAGCTCGAGTCCTTAGTGGAAACTTTCCTTCTTTTTTGTGAGTAAGCTAGGGCTTGATGTGATCACGCTGATGTGTTCCCTTTTGGCCTTATAGCTGTCTACTTCTCAGGGTTTTCAAATTCATCTCTCGACGGTAACTTTATGGTCGCTCCAATTTGTGTATATAACGGTTGAACAAATGTGACGTATTCTAAATTTGCAAAAGAATAAACTATCCTTTGATGACTAAAAAGGAGCGGTTAATTAATATAAAATATCATCAAACACTTCTAACACATAGTGTTACTGATCACCCCAGCAGTGATTACCAGGACAAAACGATATTATTTTAACGAGTTGTTATCAAAACAAATATAAAATTTAAAGATTTCGTTATAGACCTGAACTTTTTATACAATATTTTATAGTAATCTAACGCTTCTCATTAAGGTTTAGAGATAATGTAATAAAACATTTATATATTTTTAACCCTTAGCTTTGCACAAAGATCATTCGAATTATTAATCTAAATTCCTTTAATTTACATTATCAATGTGCAATAACTAATATACTAACTTCTTTTCACTATCTTACTTTTTACTCAGTTTTATGATTCAATGTGTGGAGTAGGAAGCTCGAAGTAAAGCTCTGCTCAATATAGGTGTAACCCAGTCTGTACACCAATCCATGAAGATCCCGTGAATTATATTATGAAAAAGAAGACGGTTACGTGGCTTCATGAATAATTCAAAAAGCTCCTCCCTCCCGGGAAACAAATGAAAAATAATGGAAGCGAAGCGGAAGTTCGCCGATACATTTGCCATTATTTCCCCCGTCCTTTAGAAAAGAAAGCTTCTTCTTCTTTTCTTTCACTTTTTTTCTTTTTTTCTTCAGAGATCGCTTTCTTTGATCGAGCGTATCCAATCGGAGAGAAATCTATTGCCAGTTAAAAATCAACCAAGTTGAAAGCAGATGGTATATTATTTACCAGTAATGTGGTAAATCGCATTACGAAGTATTTAATAAGCTGTGAAATTTGCTTTACATCTTTCTTCGATTCTTAAAACTTGTTATATGTTTTTCTTTTAAAAGAAGTTGCTTTACTATATTTACCTATCTTTAATTTTTTCATTTATTTATTACTATTACAAATATGTAATTTTCACATATCTAACCTAATATAATAAATTAGAACTGACCAACAACTCAGTAGAATAACCCTGTTACACTTTTGTGTAAAAAGAATTTGGAGGAATATCTAAAGACCATATATAGGACATGAATAAAACTGAAACTGATATTGTAACAAGGGATTCAAATTTGGATTGCAAGTGGTCTTATTAAATAATTATGAGTTATATGAATTGCAGAATTCAGAACAGGAGTTCTATTCATGAAGCTCAAAATCGCATTTCGTGGTATGTTTTCACGAAGCAAAAGACAATTTGATAGTCTAAAAGTGTTGGCCGTTTTCAGGTTCGCAAATGTGTGCTATTCTTGTATGTCCATTCTTACGTGAGAGAACAGGTGCTCCGCATTTGTTTCTCATTTCCATACCGTACCGGTAATGTGTAAATTTTCCATAGGAAGTAACTTCTAAAACTATAACCAGATACTTCCATTTTGAAACGAAAATGTGTGCAAGTATTTACTTAAAACTAGTCAACGCGATTAGATTATATTAATAACAAGCATTTTAATGGTCATTGTAAAAATATTACAGAATGCATTTTATGGTTAGTAAAATAAATTAGCATTTAGACAATGCAAGATATGAAAGCGTACGGAGCAAAATTCGAAATTTATTTTTATTAAGCTTTCAAGATAAGAATGTTCGTATATGAGAGATCATAATGGTAAAGTGCGAAGACTGGTCTCTCATAATAGCCACAGAAAATCGTAACGACTTTTCCCTTTATACCATACGTAGTGCGCTTTTCCTAATGCGATCATAAATTTTACTCAATTACGCAATAATTTTAGCCAACTATATTTAAAATAATACTAAAAAAATAATATTGTTAAATTAATACTGATAAAATAGTGATACATTTTATAAATATAGGTACGACATGATGATTTTAATTTTAATTATTTAATTTTAATTCCCTTTACCATTTGTTCTTGAGTTTATTTATTTTGAAATAAAACTCTTAATTGTTTGTTTTACTAAGTAAAGAAATAAAGGGATCAGTAACTTAACTAGAATTTATGTTTACATTTTATACCAACTAGCATTCAGAAGTGCAAAACACTTTTCTGTCCGCTGATGTCACAGAAGCGGGCACCAAATGATTCTCCTTAACTCTGCGTTTAACAATGTCAGAATGCATTTATGTTTACATGTGTGTTTCTCTTTTACTACCCTCACTCTTCTTTTTAAGTTAGTTTCAAGGAAATGAATCTAATTTGGGATGAGGATGTTAATGAGTAACTAAACTATTTCAAGAATATTCATTTATTGGTTATAGCAAGAAAAGTAAAATTTTAAGGTTACAAATGTATATTTGTTATAAAGATTTTCTTACTTTTTTAAAAGAGAAAGTAATTTGAGATGATAGAAGTTCTCGTGGAATCCCGTTTTAAGGTGTCTGTGGTGCTGGACGAGGTTGCGTTGATGATTAGGCTATAGACAGGATGGCTACCGTTGTTGTTTGCTTAGGATGATACCTCTCCAGTTTACACTCAATTGCGAATGTGAGAAAGAATAATAGATACTTTAAAGATGGTTCCGAATTTTAGTTGAACTGGTCGTGATGAACTTAGAAAAACTGAACGTGATGAACTGATCTGATCCGAATAATATAATAAATCACAATGCATGATTACTGATTGAACGATCGCTTTATATAGTTTAATTCCCCCTTGCAAATGGGGTGATGACCTCAATCATTGTTTTTTAATTCTTTGGTTCTTTTCATTCTTCCTCTTTCCATTACTTTTCGTTGTTTTTGCATTATTATTTGTATTGCCACTCTTATTTATATGCTGTTTTTTTGGTGCTACCTTTAAAGGGCCCGTCCATATTAGTCATTCACATGAAGCTGTCGAAGTATAATAATATATATAAGTTACGAATGTAACAATTAGAAGATTAGGAAAATCTTTCTTATCTCATCCTCGCTGCAATCACTTATTTTGGGTCCTTGATACGAGAATAAATATTTCGTTATTTCTACATAGGAAGTGTGTCATCGTGTACACGCAAAGACGGCTCCTATTACGAGATGCCCACTCCATAGGAAAAGCTAGGTCAAAGTGAAAATTATGCGTCCAAGCGCACAAAGTATGCGATGTTTGTCCGCTTGTCTCTTTTTTCCACCGTCTAGGTTTACTCAATGCCACACTTTCTACACTGGTCCGACAAAAACCATTGTGTTTATCTCGGATGTAAATTTAATCCTGCTTGCACGAGACGCAAATATATCTCGGCAACATTCTTGGATGCTTTTGTCTCCTTTACAGAAATAAACTGTTTTCAACCCTTGACAATCAGTTTCACAAAAGTAGATCCACTTACTCAGTGATATATCGCAGAAGGCATCTAGTAGCTGAAGAGTGTTTGCTCAAATGCTTACCAATCTAGGTCGTGAGAAGTAGCACTATGGCAGATCCAAAGGCCAAATGGTTTCCACAGTGGGGAATTCGAGTGCTCATGTTAAAGATCTTTCTTCAAAATCTCTACTGAGAAAGGCAGACAAGTGTTTGGTGTGGATATGAACTGAACATCTACGCCTCGTCTTCCTATCCAAATAAGTTGAAACATATCATGAAAAGCTGTTTATAAAGTAACACGAATCTAATAAAAGTTCTAGTAGGAGAAATACTCAAGGTGGAAGAACTACCCTCGAGGTGGTGGACCGGTCTTCGCCAGTTAGTTTTTTTTTACTTGTTTCGTTGTATCTTACTTTATGGAAACGATTATTTGTACATTTATTCGTATTTTGTTTATAAGAAGATGTTTAAAAAATATCCTAAGTATCACAAGCACATACCAATTCCATTGATACTCAACATATTTTTGTACAAGCCCGCTAACTGTGACTGGCTCTCACTTCCTTTCCGGAAACGTAAACTTGAGAGTTACCTCTTGAAGTTGGATTTAAACTTCAAGTTTATAAATAGGTTATCTCATAAAAACCAAATGGTGGATTATAGGTGATTCAGAGGCCAAGAGAAATTTATAAAATGAAATTAAAATTTACATGCACAATATTTTTCACTTCTTTAAAAATATCTAAACACACCAGCCTGGCATTATTCTTCAGGCTGTTGTACAGTCGTATAAAAATTTGTCGATTTGTGCCACATAGTATGTCGAGTTTTTATACTCAAATTAATTGAGATACTTTAACTTCCTTTTAAATCAGTTCATTTTCTGTTTATTATTTCACTTTGATTTTGTTATTAAAACTTTTATTTTGATTTGTTAAATTCAATAGTATATTTATCTGACTTGATTGTTTAAATTTAATTATTTGAATTTCATCGTTTACCTGCTAACTTGTCGGACAGCACAAATTCATCTTTTGAAAGAGAAATATTGTTAGAATAGATTTGATGGTAATTTACAAAAAAAAAATCACAGCACGTTTAATTTTAACTAAAGATAGTTTATTAGTATGAAAATTAAGGAATACGTCACAGTTGATCACTCGTTATCAACAAAAGTTGGAAAATCCAGAAGACCAAGTACACCGCCAGGCACGAGGTAGATATGAATGAAGGCCACAGCGACCATCCGGCACGATGTTGACTCGACGAAAGCCAAAAATGTTCTGACAGGTAAGAGGTAGAAAGCCCGAGTGTCACGAAGCCACCGGCCCACGATGTCGATTGGTGGGAAGCCAAGAGAGAACTTCCTTGAACGCCGTAGGTTGCATGAGAACACTAGGCTGCCCGTGCCCGATCCCGATTGGTAGGGATCCGTAATGGTAGGGATATAAGGCCCTCGCTCACGCAGCCCTATCATGCTATATGCAGCTCCCATTTGGGGTGATAATTTTAAAACATATATTGAGAGATTTCAAATAATTTAAAATAAATACCTACGTATGATCCTTAATATCGAAAGTAGTGAAAAAATTGTTATTATGCACAAGAAACTGAATATACCCACTATAAAAGAAATAATATATAACTTAAGCGAAACGTTCTATGAGAATTTAAATACCTTAGATATTTTGAGTAATACATGTACAATCAAGTACAATAAAGCACCTTATAAGATTAGGTATAGATTACCAAACCATATAATACAACAAAATCTGTAAATAATGTATATAATGTTCATAAAATTAAGTTGTTATTGTTAATTTTAAATAGTTTTAAGTACATCGCTACATATTTAGGTTTTTATAAAACTTTTTCTAAATTACACAAATAATTCACAAAAATAAAATAAACATATTTGTAAAACAAAAATGGAAGTATTTAAGCAGATAAATCGGAAGTTAGATGGGAGCTGCAAATTAAAACATGTAAAACTTCAATGTATTTCTTAAATTTATATCAATAAATATTTTTTAAATGGCAAATGGCAAAGATGGTTCTTCTGCTTTTGTAAATTCTTTTGGATTTATAATTAAACAAATATGTTAATTTGAAAAAATCAAATCGTGGTTTTGTTTTGCTTCTTACTCCACACTCACCGGATTTAATTGTGTTAGTCGTGACTTAATGTATTATGATCATTTAGTGTAATTAGTCTTTTGTTTTTGTATTATGCTTAGTTATTTAACGATAAAACAACTTGACCTAAGGGTTCTACTTTATTTATTTATTTAGTTTACATTACTAAAAAATAATTAATTCAAAATTTACACATAAAATAATAAAAAAGCATCATATCATCTTCTAGTTACGATTCTATCCTGATTGTTTCTGACTTATTTTAGATTTCATACAATATAAATTCAAGACAATTCAATTTTCATTTTATATTTACCTTTTGAATAAACCACTAATGTAGATGATTTATACACAAATTCTAGATTAATCCAAAATAAATAAACCGAAATTTATCAAACATTTTTACAGGAAAGCATTATGAATCATCTACAAATTCACTTCCACTTAACAAAAACAACTGGTTGTCTATGTAAAAATGTATCATTTATAAAAAGGATAATATATTAAAGATGAATGGACGTGGCGCTTCACATTTATTTTTATTAAATGCACTAAAGATAATAATGGATACTTAAGAGAGTTCAAAGTGTTAAAGTGTAGAGACGGATTTCACAAAATGGTTGCACAAAATCGTAATGACTCGTTTCCTTTTAATGATTTGCGAAATGTGCTTTTCAATGCGCGATTGTGCACACATACAATTTTGTCTACCTTAATCTTGCATTTGATTATACTACAAAAATATTAAGATGATAGTGTTAATGAAATAGACACAATAATCATGTAATGATTAATTGTTCTTCGTTTTAAAAATAATTTAAAAGTATCGTAACATTAAATCAATTTGTTTCAGTGAGTAATGGTTGTTATTTTGACAGAAAGAAAAAATAGGATGTTCTACACATGGTTCCGCACAAAATTCTATTGTACTGATGAGACTTAACGTGAAAGTAAAAAATCCATGACTTCTAATTAGATTTCATCATTATAAAATTTTATTAAGGTTATTGATACCGTGACGTGTCATTACTATGTGGTCAGTTTTGTCTAATCAGAAGATATCGCTGCAAGTGTTAAAAACTTACTTGCACAAATATTAAACCAATGAAACATAATGAAAACTTTAATTGCATTTTTTAGAACTTTATGGCTGGTACATTCTTTTAAAAGATTTTTTTTTGGATTGTTGTTATGACCTATCATCAAGGGATAGATCTAACCCATCAGATGGGATAGGAGTCTAGATTTCACAAAAGTATCAGGACGAGAAGAAGATTGCTTACAGTACGTTGAAGATCTGTCAAAATACTGTATCGAGACAACTTGAATGCTATTGTTGCCGCAAATTGTACATCTGACATGACGACGCTTATTGCCTCATCCTTCGTTTAGCTTCGTCCATAAAATATACCACACATATAAGTTTCGACGAATTTGGTGACCCTTTTCGTTTACTTGGTTAAAATTAAAAATCACACAGGATGTCATTTATAAATGTGATTTCTAAAAAGAGTAAAATGTAAATTTTTAAATTGTTCCCTAAATATACAGCAGTTGTGTAATGATTCGACTTTTCATGGTCGCGGATTTTTTCGCCTGACAGAGCTAAGATTATTATCTATAGTTTAACTTTTAAATCAAATGTTTCAATATTTTATGATTTTTACCTTCTTACAAAATTTATTTGATTAAAGGACTCGACTAGTTAAGTTATCTTGGTACTACACTGAGAAAAAGAAACTGTTGAATTAATAGTGCCGATGCTATTGAATTCAATTCTTTTTAATCAATAATATCTGTAATCAATTATACTAATACATATTTAAATATAACAATTCATATTTTTAAATTAAAATCATGATGTTTTTAATAGAATTATTTAAAGTAGTTATAAGATAGAGAGAAATAGTTAATTTTAAGTTATTTTATATGGTTTCAAATAAATATAACTTGTTATATCAATAAATATTATTTACAGTTTGTAAAAATATATATTTCAGATCATGCAATATGCTTTTTAATCAATAGCACCTGCTTTTGTTATTATAAACGGCATGTTCACATACGTTCAAATGCAGATGCTATAAAATTGAAAGTACATTTAAGGAGGTTTATCCAAAAAACCAATTTCTACAGATTCTTATAAAATTTCAATGACATAATAAATGCATTACTTTACATGTACTGTTATAATTTTATTAAATTTTACCGTTCTGTTTTTAAGATATAAATTTATAAAGTTGGGACTTTTACATGAAAAAAGTAACAAAACGCGCAAAATGACTATATTTTGATTAATTTAAAAAACACAGTTCTACACATTTTTTTAAAAAACTAATATATTTTAAACTGTAATAGAATACAGCTTTTACAATAATATTTAATTAATTTACCGTTCCGTTGTTAAGAAAATGTTATTTAAGGGTAGAAATCCTTCACTTTTTTGAAATAATCAGGAATACAAAATTTTAAAAAGTTGTAATTTTCAAAAAAAAAAAATTTTTTTCAATAATATTTGTTTGTGTAATGATTTTAACTACAAAATACTATAGAGAAACCAAATTATAAGACAAAATGGAATTAAAAAAATATTGAGTATCATGGTCCGATAGAATGAGAACCGCTTGAGGGTATAAGCCTCCTTAATAGATCGGTAAAACTATTTATTGAATTGTATTATATAAAAAATAGAAATAATAAAATGCATTGTTGCATTTTTTAATTAAAAACCTAGAAACTTTATAAATAAACAAATAAAAAATAAATAAAATAAAATAAAACAAAGTACATTATGTGACCGCGTCTGAGAAAATGGTACTTAAGACCAGAAAAATCGATTTTTGGTTTTTGACGGTTTTGTGTACTTCTAGGTCTTAAAAATGTAATGCGATCAGTCCTGATCGAAAACAAACTTTTTTTTTTTACTTTTTCAAGCAAATTTAAAAAAAAAATGTTTACTCCGACAAAATTTTTAACTTTTACTACTTAACTCTGACAAAATTCTTTTATGAAAATATAGGTCTTTTTAAAAGAAAAATGATTCATGGTATTTTTGATTAAAATCAATAGTTAAAAGGTTATGAATTTTTTAAAATTGTTATTTTTTTTTGAAATTTTTGATACAATTATTCCTGCTTTAAACAAATAATTATTGCATTGAATCTTAAATATGAATATCAAAACTATCTGAGAAAAATTAAATCTTAACTCTCGGAGACGAGTTAAGATGTATACCCGTCATTAGCGACCAAGTTAAATAGATCAATAATAAATTGTGAATTATGGTATTGTTATTAGTTCTGAATGTGCATATAAATTTTCAGATCTCTAGATCAATTAGAAATTGTTTAAATTCGATTTGAAATTTTAAGCATTTGATTTTTGCAACATAATTTGTTTATAATAATAACAGCGATGTTTAAACAATTATTTTATTACGAAAATCGTATTTGGCGGAAAAAATTACATAAGAAACATCTATCTGGGTAATTATTAATATGCAACATTCCCAGTAATCGAGTATATTTTAATGAAAAACTTTAAACTCATTTTACTCGAAAGGCGCGGTCACATATATTCAAAAATACAATTTTTTAAAGGATCTTTAGAGAAAACGATAACTTGACGAATGAAGGGGCATTTTCATAAACTATTATAATTATTAAGAAAATCTAGTGGACATGGTAAAATAATATTCTGAAACCGTTAGCTTATATTAAAGATAAAAAAGAATTATTTCAATCCTCAATACCAGGTTGCGGAGCGGCTCTGGCCTCGCAATCACGAAAGTTAAGCAAAGTCAAGCGTGGTTACTGGTTAGAGAATATATGGGTGACCGTCTCCGTGATATTGCTACAGCTAGATATTTTTCACTAAAATTAAAAATAGTCTGAAATAAAAAAAAATATGTACGGCGAAATTAAGTAGTGTACAACAGTTCAAGACTGAGGGGAGGGGTTGAGCCGGTGTAAAATAAAGCTGAATAAGAAAAAGACCGATATTTTTTTTTATTTTACAGTTATCTTTTGCTTTTGGTTCAATAAATTAATTTTCTTAAATGAAAGGACTAAACTATTTCTTTTTAATGTAACAGTCAATAAAACTTAAAATGCAGCAACATTCATTTTATAGCATCATGCATATAAGCAATAGTATATGCTATAGTTTTAATAATATTAAAAATGAAAGTACGCACTATTAAAATCATTACATATTTGTTCGAACGATATTGAATATGCCATTTGTTAGATCAAACCAATATGTAATTGATTTAATAGCATTTTTTTCTCAGTGTAGTGTTAGACAGGTGTCGTCAGAGATGATACAGTAATTACCATATGAAAAAGTTTATTTTAACAAAAATAAAAATAAGTGAATACATGAAATTAACAAACGAAGCATAAATTACTACTACACAATTACAACTTACGGCAGTTTCACGCCAATCAGCGATTTCAGATTCATTAAGTTGCTCTTCCGCTGCTATTGACAAACAAAAGAAACTCCTTACTTAAGTTAACATTTCCGCCGACAACGCAAGAATGAAAGCGACCGGCCGACGCGACATGGCTAGAGCCGTGCGATCAGGCCGCCTGGCGTGTTCTGCTAAAAATTTTGTAACTCTGTCAATAATACAGATATTGACTTGAAAATTTGAAGGTATATTCTTGAATAGTTGTAGAATAGATTAAAATTATTTCCAAAAAATCGATTTTTTGACCCGATAAATGAAGGTACACCTTAAGTAATCTTGAGAATCATCTGCCTTGCGTAAACAACCTATCACGGGACCCACGTGCGCTTCGAGTTTCGTCAGCCAAGAGACTGAACAACTAGCGTACGTCAACCGTTTATATAGACTCCGTCTACTCACCGCTGCGAAGAAGGGAAAGAGAGCGACGCGCGAGAGAGAAGGGATACCCCACTCTCATCATGAACCGTACTAGTTTACCATGGTAATGGTATGAGTGCACCGTATAGTCTACACTCAGATCATTACAGTTCGTCGATTGGAAGCAGCAAGACGCCATTTCAGGTGATATCTAAGAAACATGTCATTCCTGTTAAGAGTTGAAGAACGCGACATCTCCGATATCCAAAATTGTCCCTCATTTTAGGTTATGGCACAAGATTGATTAGTGTCAGTAATTATTTTTTAAAATTGAATTTAAACTTCAAATAGTTAACTTTAAAATATAAATTTCAATTTTTCATTTTCGTTCAATTGCAGTCGAAATAAAATAAAAAAAAAGTTTGACAGCCGAGGTGGTATGTTCTTCAACTCTTAATTAGAATAACATATTTCTCAGCTATCACCTGCATTGGTGTCTTGCTGCTCCCAAACGACGAGTTGTTTAATTCGGTGGGTTAATGGAACCTCATGTAAACATTGTGTTAAATATAATTAAATTGTTTGATGTTAAAATTTAATCTTAATTAGTTAACAGTGTTTATTTGATGTTGTACCTAACTTTCTCACTCTTTGATTTTCTTTCAACTTCTAGTTGAAAGTTCTATAACAATTATTCTGTTCCTTAAATAAGAAATATCCAAATGAGCTGCACTTTAATTAAGAGAATTTGAATTGTCTAAAGTTAAGGTAAATGTTACTCCTGAAGACATACCCCGTTTGTCAATATCATGTTGCTATTTGCGTAGATTAGGGAAACCCTGAGAAGCAGGAAACAGGGCAGCTGAAGCGTTGATGCGACAACGAGTTGTGTTATAGCTCGAACAAAATTTCCTCAGCGGTTTGACCGCGTAGAGAAATTATTATTATTAACTGAGTTTAACCAACGCAATTACGAGTTGTGTCGTCGTTGCCACTTCGTGCCTGGCTTTTCACGAGGTTTCCCAGAATTCACGTCGCTGGGGAGACACACCGAGGTGCTCGTTAATCGTTTTGTTCAAATTCCTGTTGGAAAGTTTACATGTCAGTTTTCCCTCTCGAGTCGCATTTAGTTTATATTTAATAATTTATACATGACCTGCAAACTTTTCCGCTGAATCAGAAGTAATTTAAACTACATGTATCCAAGCAGGTTAAATGTTACATTATTTGCAACTTCAAATTAATTCAAATACGTTTTTAGCTTGAAATAATTAAATCACAAGAAGCCTGATTATAAATATATTTCAACATTTTCTGGGAACTATTTTTAATGGAAATGAGAATGTCTATAATGTTTAGTGAAAGAAAAAAATTGTGTTGATTTTAATCATTCGAAACTACCTCCTAATCTAGATTTTAGTGAATTATAGAAGGTAGATTTGTATTATCATATGCTATAAATCAAAAACATCATCAACATTAAATGGAGGGTGTGTCAAATATAAATGGTAAACAATGCCGGCCGCATGCTCGCTTTGTTCTGCTGGGGATTATTTACCAGATTCGCAGCTCTAACACATTGTAAACACAAATGCAATCCAAGCCAACGATACCTTTATAGAAGAAGGTGTTATATAATCCTAATTTACAAAACCCAATTGTCATGGAAAACTGCATTATCAAAAATTTATTGCTAAACTTTTTAAGAAGTTTTTTTAGACAAAAACAAAATTATTGTTCATTTGGGATCAAGGTTTTCATAATATTAATTAATAATTACTACGCGTGTTAAATCTGCATTTACAAGCAATAAATTTGCTATGATGATGTTAGTATAATAAGGTATTTGTAATTTTGTGATGAGCAGCAATTTCTCTTTGGCACACATCGGTTGAGAAATTTTAGTCTATCAAAGGGCTATGTAATGTTGCAACATCGTGCAGCAATAAGTAGCCAAGAGGATGTACAGACAATTTACGAAAATGGAATCTCCTTCGCAAAATGATGTTGTGTCCACTAGACTGTAGCAGGGCAAAAACATGGCTTCTTCAATGGATATAGTCTACAATGAGCAAGCCCAAACAACTAATATTGGCACTTAGTATCCTTATGTTTATGCACAAAGGACACCTCTTTCCTACAACGGAAAGGAAAATTAATACTGTGACACACCCTGTTATGTTCCTATCTGCTTTCAAAGAATTATTTTCCTTTATAATCAGGTAAGCTTCTAAAGAAAATTTAAGAATTACAGATTACAAATATATTACGAAGCGGGCAAAAGAATTTCAAATAAAAACTTTTATCAATAAAGTTCTAGTTGTAAATAATTGTCACTTATTTAATTTTACCAAAAATCGTGTTAATAAATTTTTGTCATATTAAAAGTAAGATGTAGCTGAGGAAAGTAATTTTCTTGTTTTTTGTAAACTATATTTTCAGTAATATTTCTAGCTAGGGGAGGACCATCCTGTACATTCCATTTTGGAATAGTTAAGTTTATGTAAATTGGTTATAAGAGGGAAACCGTTCTTGCTCTAGAAACTTTATCTTCCTTCAAAATTTTTAGGTCGAGAGTTAAAAAAACTGTTATGATATTTTATTTTTTAAAGTTTAAGAAGTCACAATTTTCAGAAAATTTAGTTATCATGATTTATTTTAGACTAGACAGTTCATATCGACTCAAGATTTCATTATTACAAACAACAAACAAAATAAAACAAGAGTACACTGAGCATAGACGCAATCAAGTATCAACAAAATTAATCTCACCCAGTTGCATGCTCTGAAAACATTTCCGAAATAAATTTAACAAAATGTTTCGGCGATATACTGGATAAACCAGAAAGAGCATTCTTCCAAAAGAATTCATTATAGATTAAATTTAATTTTATCGATGATACTTATATTACTGTGCACATTTACAAAATTCAGTTGAGCTAAAATTCGCTTAAGGCACAGCTCTTCAAACTATTTGATTTCTCAAGAGCCAAGAAATGTTTGCAAAAAACGTTTTATTCATAAAAGAATCAAGACCCTATTTGTTATTAAATCTTCTAAACTGGTTAAGTCCCAAAGGTTAAGAAAATGTAGTTAAAGTATGTTTATTAATTTATGTTTATTTATGCGTTATTGTTTGAAATACAAATTTTACTAAAAAATCAATTTTCAAAAACATATTACCACTTTCTTTTATTTATAGATTGTCATGATGAATTATTGCTTTCATTGAAACATTTTAGTAATTGACTTGGTTAATTCTTCATCAGCACTGACTGAGATGAGATTTCAGTTACATTTTGCAAATATTAAACGTGAAGTTGTAAACTCAAACGTAACCGCTAAGAATTTAGCCAACGTCGTTTAAAATATTGTTCAAGGATTCCTTTGTGAAATCTAATCCGCCGCACTTTCCCAGCCAAAGTGGCGCTACATTGAGATCTTGATCTCTATGTATATGATCGTAAGGTCTGGAACTTTACTTAGTGTTGGTCTCAAAGGAGACTAGCGTTATTTTGAATCTCATCCACTTTCCGTGAATCAGCCTTACAAGGATAACGTAAGACGTTTTCTCATTCTTCAAAGGTCCCAGAGGGAATCGACGCGTAGTGTCGAAGGCGCCTCGATAAGCAGTAAGAATCTAGTGAAATCGCCATTTTCAAAGTTGTCTAGATTCAGTTGGTTAAAGGTTAGTAACTGTCAAAGTATTTTTAAGATCCCTGAGGTGCTCAATAAAAACCAGGGAATATAAACCACTTGAAACGAAATGTTATATTTTAACTTGTAGCTGGAAACACATTTTATCAAGATGACAAATTAAAGTTAATTTTGTAATTTACAAAAAAAAATTTAAAAAATCTTATTCGGCAGGTATCTGCCCACAAAATCCACAACAAGTTAGTTAGAATAATAAGATTATTATCGTTTGTACATGATTCGTAATATAAATTGTTCGTTAGCGTCATAAGGAATCTGAGCGCGGTAAGGTTATGATGATTCTTTAATAATTAGGGGAGTACATGATGGTAAACGGGGATTTATTCGAGCGTCGTTTATTAATTTTTCAGATACTCCTACGTGTCTGTTATACAGAAGGTATTACAGGTTTATCTGATGATTAGCGTAGGGCAGGTGGTCCTGCGGATAGGTAGAAAATAAAAAAATTTCGAGCGCGTCAGATATTTTCTCCCCTTGTCATAGTGTTAGAAATGATGATTGGTGGTACTTTACAAAGACTCACAGCACTTTTAGATTTCACGTAATATAGTTTATTTTTATTACACCTTGGAGAATACGTCACAATTATAAACCGTTATAAACAGTTGAAGAACTAGTTATGAGAGCGTCTGGAAATGCAAAGGTGAACACACCCGATGTGGACTGTATGAAGGTCTTAACGGAACTGAACTGTCTCATCACATCATGCTCTCGCTGACCAGCCAAAAGGGTGGGAGAGCTCTCACCAACAATCCGAGCTCCATCCTGTAGAAAGAGAAGGAGGGCAGGCATGGCCACAGAACAGGGGAACTCCTACCTCAATAGGAACCTTAAACTCAATTGAAGATTTTATGATTTTATGACGACTTGTGATTCTAATCTGGATTATAATCTGCCGATATGACATATAATTATATTTCATTCGTGGTTCTTGTGTTTTTTCCTTCAAAATAAAAAAAAATCAACCAGTCTCGAGAATCGTCAGATTTTTTAATTGTCCATTTCTTAACTAGGCATTAACCCACCTTATCTTAATCGGACGCACTTCAATATCTCCGACGATCTATTTCTTTTTTACTATTCTGATAGGCTGCCATAGCTGCACATCTACAAAAAGAGCTAATATTTGTTGCAGGTACTCAGCTGTATGACAGGTAACCCTCCCTATGTTATGTAATATTATGACAAGTTTTCACATACGT
This sequence comes from Ganaspis brasiliensis, assembly GCA_037103525.1. Lineage (NCBI taxonomy): Eukaryota > Metazoa > Arthropoda > Insecta > Hymenoptera > Figitidae > Ganaspis > Ganaspis brasiliensis. The sequence continues at coordinate 2,731,040 of JAZKLR010000123.1, forward strand.
AAAAAAATATTAATCGAAAATTGATCCATGAGAAACACTGGAGAACTCTGATCACTTCAAGAGAAAGGCTTATCTCTGAATTGGATTTTTCAATGATGATAATTCTTGAGCTATGTGGTTTTAGATTCCGAATCTATAACGAATCGCATTGTGGAATACTCATAATGCAGTTCTATTGAACAAAAGCAAAAAATTTTATCTCAGGCTTTTTAGTCAGAGAAAATCCAATAGTTGTTCATCGTAGAGACTGTTGAATAGGATTTAACCTCTAAGCTAAGGATCCGATATTAAACAATTCAGTCGTGCATGGAATGAACTTAGCTACTTGATACTTTGCTGACTTGACACAAATTAAATTCACAACAAGTATTCCTCTAGAGGTTTGTGCTGCGATTTGAAATGCAGAAGGTGGTCTAGACTTTGGATTCAAGGTTGAATCTCCATTCAGTATCTCCATTTAGCATTTTTAAAATACAAAAATCCTCATGCTTTTAGCTCGTGATCTAATTTGGTATTACATTTGACACCTAAAACGACATAAAGAAGATCTGCTTTTCGGATGAGCTTATTATTTTTAAGCCACTTGATGCAAAATACTATACTTTGTCTTATAATGCGAGAGAATTTCGATAGAAAAATAAAGCTGTCATAATATGCACAATGTTTCCCATTCTTTTAAAGTTTTCATTGCTTTTTCTGCAAAAGAGCAAGCAGAAATAATGTGCAGCATAATTCGACGATATGTTAGGTTGTGGGATACAAAAAGAGAAATAAGCTTTACATGTAAAAGCCCGGTTTACCACTGGCATTGTTACTGCTAGGTGAGAGAGCCACGAGGATATTTCAATGCTTCTTCACAACGGATCAATACGCGTATAAATGCACTATGAACCATTCGTGTCCAAGTGTTGAATGTAAATCCGCTCTTCTATTTGAAATCGCATTATACAAAACCGTGGAAACTTCCGAGACGATAGAGAAAAATTGTCCTGGAAAATATATAGCGTGGGTCATCTATAATGGATTTTGATTTAAACACTTTATGGTTCTGTAAAAAGCTGGCAGTAAGGAAAATTAAATTTGATGAAGTAGACATGTTTATCCATTAAGATGTTCAAGACAAAATTAATAAAAAATTCTTCGTAGTATTTACTTCTTAAAAATTAAGATGAAGTCTGAAAGTAAATTACAACATAATAGCTGTGTATAGATTAATTATTACGAATAATAATGAAAGAATAAAAATATTTTTATCCTCTGTGGAAACATAATTTATTTTATCTGCTTTCAACTCTAGATTTTTGTTCTAAGTTTGTTCTTTTATTTCTATTTTATTTTTACATTTTTAGAAGTCGAGAAAATAAGATCGTTCTTCGTCTCTTTGTTCGTTACTTTAAACTTTTCCTTTTTCGTTTACTTTATTCTTCTGGAAGTCTTTGCAATTAAGTGATTAGTTTGTCAGGTTCATTATAAACTTTCTTGTAGAAATGGTCGAGTTTTTGATTCTTCTTTTTTGACAAAAAAATCAACAAAGTTTGAGACATTGAAATTCAGTAGCTGCACAACAAAGCACAATATTAAATAAAATGTCATTTCATAATGTGGTTTAAGACGCTTAAAATAGTTTATCGTGAAAAAATTGTATTATAGATACTTTTAGTTTTATAAGTTTACAGTTCATTCATGCAATATTATCCAATATATAAAAAATATACTACAGAAACTTTTATTAATAAAATCTAGTTTTTCTAAAAGTCCATAAATTTTTATAATAACGGTCTTAATGGTATTAAATTTTATTTGAGATCATTTTCTATGTTTCCCTTGGTCTGTTTGCTCTCATTTTTCTCAAGAAATCTGAGAATCCTAGCGTGAAGAGGGCATCCCCATGCATTAATATTTCACCCATCTTGCTGAAAAAGCTCTCTACGCCACGTAGACTTCAAAGGTCGTACGCCTAGAGACTAAAAAGTGGAAAGAGAAACTCATGTTCGACCTCGAAAAAGGAATTTTCACGTGAAAACCAAATACGAATTTCAAGCTGTGATTCGTGGAACGGAAAGGAGAAAACTGCTAAATTTCAAAATCGTGTAACTGTCACTTCAAAGGAAATTTGGGGGTTTCCCTTATTCCTGATATAGCTGAAACGATAGTCAGACGTTAACGACTAAAGTTAGTGATTTATTGTTAGATAGGGGTAGCGCACCCACTTTTAAATATACAATCAAAGTTTTAGAAGACCAGCTGATAAAATCTAAGTGAACTGTTGTTTTACTTCCCTGAGTACGGTTTACTTTGTCTTGTATTGTGACGCTCTTTTTAATTTATAAATTTATTATCTTTTATATAATGTTTCTAATTTTATTTTCCCTCTTAAATCGACGAATTATTTTTCTAATAATAATAGAAGAGAATCCTTAATTAACTCCTTGAGTACGTTTTACTTTATCTTGTATCGTGACGCTCTTTTTGATTTATAAATTTATTATCTTCCATGTAATGTTTGTAATTTTATTTTCCCTCTTAAATCGACGAATTATTTTTCTAATAATAATAGAAGACAATCATTAATTAAATCCTTGAGTACGCTTACTTTGTCTTTTATCGTGACGCTCTTTTTAATTTATAAATTTATTATCTTCCATGTAATGTTTGTAATTTTATTTTCCCTTTTAAATGGACAAATTATTTTTTTTTAATAATAACAGAAGAGAATCATTAATTAAATCTATTGTAGAGATGACACAAACGTTCGTTAGAAGTCCACAAACGTCGAAGTGACGCTTACTTCAATTCATCGCTCCTGCCCAAAAGGTAGTGCGCGCAAACCTTTGACTGAGTGATTTTGGTTACCTGCTACCAATCAGAATTCAAGTCAACTTGTTTTAACTCTCCCTTGAGGGTGTCTGGAGCTACAGAGCACGTAACGCAGAAGCACCTCAAATCCCGTCAGCCAAGAGACTGAGGAAATGACAAGCGAGAACCGTATTTATAATGAGCCTCTATTCGCCGCTACGAAGAGGGGGAAGAGAGAACGCGTGTAAAATGTTCTACCGCATGCTCTCCAAAAGCCCTGAAGGTTTACTGTAGTATTTCAACTATAGTTCAACTACATCAAGGTGACTTTGATTACTTTTTTAGATCCAAAAATAGAACGCAGTTTACTCAGAGAAATTTGATTCAAGAAAAGTCATTTACGTCAAAGAAGAACTTTACATATTTTAAATTAAAAAAAGGGAGTTCTTTTTTTCTTTTTATTCTTTGCTTCGAAATACGTTAAGTACAAAGCGGATTTTTCTCCTGTAAAAGATAAGCAGGTTTTGCTTAAAAATACATTTACGAAAATAGGATATTAATTAGGAGAACTTTCTGTACAAGACATTTAAGAAATATGTCTTTTCTATATTTATAAATTTCTAAAGCTTTTACATTTTAGAAATAGCCGACAAATATTTAGATTCTGTCAAATCAATCTTGTGGATGTTGAAGCAATTCATGTCAGGTACATACTCATCCAAAAATGTCATGTAGATCGAATTCGCTTTTCGTATTCCTTATTTTCATTCGTTCTCGTACTTTTCCCCAATGGCAGAAACGTTTTTCTTGGATCGCTTCCAAAATTTAGGAGCCTCGGGTGAATTTAAAAAGGCGATTTTCGTCCTTTGTCGGCTAGACACTTTGAGGATGTCAAGTGCCTCGCGAATCAGTGAACACGTTTGCTTTCATCATCTATGTATTCGTTTTATTTAGCTAGTAAAAATTTCAAAAACAGACTGAAATTATTTAAATTTTTTTTTACATTATAGCTAAATTTTCATTTTAATTTTAGCTTGTCGACTAACTTAATTGACAAAAAAAAAAAAAAAAATATATATTTCTTACCTTCCGAAAAGTATTTTGTCTCGTCATTTTAGAATTGAACCTAAGTAGATGGATTATTTATAATTCCTCTGTTTAAGGAACAGGAACTGTCACTTCTGTAGTATGTCTAGACGCTGTTGATGTAAATTGCATTAGAGGTTTTGGATCTATCTACTTGATTAATTCAATAACAAAATTAATTTTTTTACATAAAAAAATGATTAATCTCATTCGTTTAGTAAAAATTTTTTTTATCTGTACTAATAAAAAGTATCGGTTTTATGACAAAAAACAATTTTACTTTCATCCAGAGTTGATTAAGCTATGTTGAAATATATGTTTTGTTATACTATACTCAGACCCATGAGAATTTAACGTCACGCGAGTTGGTTAAAAATAGAAAAAATATAAGTAACTTCAGATACAGAGACTCCGTATCTCGAGTTATAGGAATGACAGAAATTCCTGTTATAGGAATGAGAGATGAAATATAAAACAGACTTGTCATACGACGAGTGCACTCTTTGTTGTTCTTTGATAAATGAAACTTCGGTTCGTGCAGTATCTAGTCCCAATAAAACAATTTGATTTCTATTATTTTGTTTTCTATGATATTTTTATTTCATTTTTTGCTGTACATTTCACATTCTTTTCTTAGTATATATTACAGATATTCATATACCAATGTAAAGCAATAAAATTGCACTAAGAAATAATCACTCTTTCTGTAAGACTGTAATTTTAATAGAAAAATGTTTACAGTTTTAGATAGAAATATTTCGTGCATACTTTAAACAAATCTTCTATCTGTAATGTCAGTGTTGCAGAATAATTACTCTGCATAATATTTTTTGCAATGACTACTTTTTGCTTAAAAATGAAAATAGTTAATGTTCTTTTACAAGAAGAATTTTTAAAACAAATGTAAAAATAAGTAAACAATTACAATCTTGGACTTGGAAATAAGACCTTCTAATTAAATGCAACAAATTAAATCTGAGAATATATAAATTCAGTGGGCGAAACATTTAGCGGAATACATTTAGGAAGTTGTGCTGTAAACGGGTAAACTTTACTAATCTAGAAGTGAAAATTCAACAAACCACTTACCACGTCTACAAGTTGTTTTCACAATTTAATTTAAAACACTTTATCCTGTTTTATTTGTAAACGAAGTAGAATCCGTTTGATTTACCTAATAGAAATACTTTTCCAAATAACAATTTTATCATCGTGTTTTTAGATACATTCTAACTATGACCTAAGTCGTTTAACTATTTGTGCTTTTGAACACGGATATGTTGCTGAGTCTTTTTGTTCATACAAACCTAACTTATTAAATCGTTTAAATAAGTTACAAATGTAATGCTCTTTTTAAGTGTTATATTAAAAGAAATGAAACTTGGTAAACAGGGTCGCAGATACAAATCTGTAAATAATTTTTCAAACTTCAACATGGAGGATCCAATATGGCGAATACAAATGCTAAATTTTTTCCACATTTTATTCAAACCATTTTATGTATAGGGATCGAAGAAAGCAAGTTTAATGATTTTTACAAAGATTAAAACTTCTTTTGCACTTCACGTTCATCTTATTGGATCCGACATTTTACTTTTTCCAAAAATATCAATTTCGAAAATAGATGATCTAAAAAACTTTCAAAAAACAATTTTTAAAAAGATTTAGGCATACTTTTCTTTGCATTTATGTCCGCCACATTGGAGCCGCCATTTTGAATTTTAAAAAATTATGAACAGATTCGTAATCTGAGACCAACAAAACCCTTACGTAACAAGTTTCATAAATTTAGACAAATTTTAAATTTTTGTCAACCTTATAGAATTCTCCATTTCAAAATTTAAAAAAATTATAGTCGGATTCGTAATCAGCAAACCCGAAAACATAGCAGCATTTTCGTCCTCCATATTGAATCCGACATTTTTAATTTTGAAAATTTATTTTGAGATTCGTAATCCGCGACCAAAACAGAAACTTATTTACCAAGTTTCATTATTTTTAATAAAAAACTTTAAGAATGACCCAACATTTATTAATTTTTTACTTTTTCTAAATAAATAATATTTAAATAAATATTTTTAAACAGTTTTTCTGTTTTAAATCTGTAGTTTTTCAATTCATTAGTTCTTTCTTTTCGATGCAATATTTATAAGTCTTGCTCATAAATCCATCGACAGTAACTATCGACCTCTTCTGTACACCTGTACATCTAGGATAACAAGCCGGAGAGGTTATAGGCAAACAGGTTTGATAGTATGTTTTATTGCTCTGATATCGAAAAAATAACAAATCATGACAAATTTCTCTTTAAATGGTTCTGTACAAATAAACATCCTAAAGCTTTGCTTTATTTTAAGGATTTTTCACCCTCGAGCGTTTAAACTGATCTTGTTTGTCTTTTGTTATTTACACTAACCACAATATTACTAAAACACAATAAATGTGATTTTTTGTATTAATAATAATAAAGAAGTGCATAAAAAAAGTAACATAAAACATCCGAATTGATACATACATTTTAGAAAGCCTTATTTTATTTTATGATATACCTAAATCACACTTTTTAAATTAAATCAGCATTTGTACCACTAATTTTTTTTAGAGTTACTCCTGAATAATTGAGTAAAAATAAAAACCACATTTAACATTAAATTTACCAACTGTAAACTTAATAAAAATTTTATATCGCGGGGGATAATGGATCTAAAGTAAGAATAACAGTTCTTAAAACGTAAATAATTGAAAATTGTTCTTAAATAACGGATACTATCGTAAATTTCTTTAAATTTTTATACATACGTTGTTTTAGTATGAAATAGATTTATCCGTGGCCATTAAATAAATGCTCGTAAAGCATTATTTATGACATTCAAACAAGAATACCTTATTGTCAGCTTAAAAAATCACTTTGATAGGATTTATAATTCCGGAAAAATTGACAGCGGAAATTTATTAACAAAAGCCATAAAAAATAATAATTGATACGTGACATACGTGTTGTATATTCATTCAGATTGGAAAATATTCATGTTTATTCATGTACGTCACGAGCATAAAGGGCCATATTATAATATTGCTGAACTTTATGGCAATAAAATATAAATAATTTCTGTTTTAGTACGCTATTACAAATAGGAAATAAGAAATTTATTTAAAATTGTTGACACATGTTGAAGGTATAAACTGTTAAAGCTGTTGAAACAGCTGTTGTCATTGTAAGTAGATTTTAAGTTACAAATACATACAAAACAAAAATAAACTTTTGAAAAATATACAATAAATATTTTAAAACATTATTTATAAATTATTATCAATTAGAATTCAATTGCACCAAAATCTTTGTAACATGTGAATTTCAGATGGTATTTAATTCTCTTAATTGGAGTATTCATCAGTAGTATTATTAATAGTATAATACTTTTGTCTTAAGCTTCATTAACTGATGTTATTATTAATACTAGGAAAAAAGCGCGCGATTAAACGCACACCAAATTTTATTGTTTCTCAAAATAATGTTTCATTTATGTATAATTATGTGAAGTGAAAGAAATACTTAATATAATAAAAAAAGAAAATTAATGATAAGAAGACGTTGGAATAAATTTAAATTGATGTGATCTTAAAATGAAGAATAATGTTTATCTCATGTTTATCTCATCCCATTATCTCATCTCTTTACCTCAGACATTTTGAGCACTTTATAACACTATTATTATTTAATATTATTATAATGTATTATTTATTACTGAACACTTACTTATTGAATACTTATTTATTTACTAAAGACATTCGCATAACATTATATGTACACTTTGATCGCTTCATAACACTATTATTATTTATTATTATTATTATTATTTATTGTTATTATTTATTATTGAACACTTATTTATTTACTAAATACTTTTCGTTTACTTATTCGTATGTAACAATATAAACTATTCAATACAAACTCTTAATAAACAAAACACATTAATATAGATACTTTACACTTTCACATTAAACACATTTTTGTTAAACACTTAATAAACAATACACAATAATAGGCACTATTCATTTTCACGTTATACATATTTCTGTTCTATTTATTAATAACTTTTTAATAACTTTCAATACAACGCACTAAATGTATTTATCTCTCGTTTCATTAT